>CM048748.1:267610080-270187580 GCA_026315105.1 Locusta migratoria | reverse complement strand
CATAAGCTTAACACACATTTGAACATCCCACGCTGCCCTGTGATCTGTCGCCAGCTGTCAAGTCACAAGTGGACCATAATATCTTTTAATCATGAATTTTACGATTCTTATGTAAAATATAAAGGGTCCTGTTCCGAGTATGTAGCTAGTGGCTTTTCACACAACGGTCCTTTGTTTGCGAGGAAACAGATGTTGAAGTTTTCACACTTAGCACTACAGCTCGAAAAAATCGCGGGAAAAATGACCACTTGAATTTTTCCGCGCAGTTTATTACGTTTTTTTAAATGTAGATTGGCTTCAATAAAATATCAGCACAGTCAGAGGAGAATATTAGACGTTTAAATTTACTGAAAAAATCTCGCCGCGACGGCGACATTAAAAAACGAGTTGTCCTTCTTTGGAGTTTTTTTCCATATCCTCCGTCAATTCCATTTGGCAAGGATGACATATCGCAAAGCAATGCCACTTATGGCCACTTCCGACGGATGTTCGAATTCTTGCTCGGGCATGGGCGTGTGTGTTGTCCTTAGCATAGGGACCGGTGACTTAACAGTCTGGTCCCTCAGGAGGGGGAAATACGCTTGAAGATTTTCCGTGATTTCCTTATAGTTCCTTCGATACGGCTCAGCCTATTTCTTTCTCCATTCTTCCCCAAGTCGACAATATACTTCTCTTATTTCTTATAACCTTGTCGTCGAAGGAATTTGCTTCCTTTCCACTGGTGCAATCCCACACCTTCGCAAAACACTTTAACACAAAAACCGTTGCTCACTGCCCAACGTAATTATAAAAAGGGCTTTTACTTCGTAAGAAAACTTTTAAAACGTTTTAACACCTTTTAATTTCTCATGTCACATTTTTAAAATCTCTCTAGCTACAGAGACGTCGTCTTCGTTTCCACGAGCTCATCTGTCCATGTGCATCGGCGGTGATGAAATATCAGTTATAAGAGATAATTAAATCTAGGAAATAATTACAGCTGGAAAAATCTGCCAGTATCCACCTCAATGATTTTTTATGAACTAACCCCGCCCGGTTAAGCTACGCTTGATTGATCCACGGGAGTTAAGTAATCAGAAACTAAATCCAATCATTTCAGAGAAAACTTACAATAGTCCAAAAGTAACTTGTTGATTACTTCCCTCTATATGTACAAATTCCTGATTAGAACCATCGTCTGCTATGCACGAAACATCTGAAGATCATACTCAATCAAATTTCGATTACTCACTCCAAATCTTTCGAGACTGCCTTTCTTTTAGCTTCCTTCATTATCCTTCCGCCTCTAAGAATCCTTCCACGACTCATCTAAACCGTCACGTTTCTACACGTGCACTCATGTATGGATTATTCCGTCGGTATATGGAGGAACAAAAACATATTAAAAACAGAAATACAAAATATTAACTCCTGTGGTAAATAATAATGTGAATGTCAGTCAGGTAGAGCTTTTAAGTACTAGGCTTAGGATGAGAAGCTGGAGGCAAAAATAGAAAACTTACACAAGGTGCGGCATGGTCCCGAATTTATATCAGTGATCCTTTTTGTAGTTACTTTTAATGTCTTTATTTACGTCGATGATCACAAAATTTCACGTCGTTTTGACGACTGGTTTCAGTCAGTGATGACCATTCTCAAGTCTACAGCAAATAAGAAACAGAAGGACACATTTAGTAATGGACTGACTTATAAAACATAAATAATACAGTACTGTCATCAGTATATAAAAAGTGTTTAAATATATTATACACCATACCTGTTGTTACTTTCCTTAATGTAATATAGCCATAATGGCATCATCACAACGTAAGTGTATCTTCATGAATGGGTCGAGATATAAGTTTAAAATAAACGTATAAATGGGCTACAGAGCTGGTGATAACATGTTACCTACGCTACTCTGCAGAGCAAACTGTAATTCAGTAGCTGTTTACTAGTAATTTGGCCGTACAGTCGCTAACTGTCGTTACTGTGGTCCTTAACATATTCAGCTGTTATTTAATTATACTAAAGATAAAAATATTTTACGAGAAAGTATCTCTTACGTTAGTTTATAAAAATGTGTAACTAAAAACTGTAATAAACTCTGTAAGTATAAAAATGTGTAGATGTCTGAAATTTAAAAAGGACACGCTGCGTTATAAACGGATACCGCATGCTTACAAGAGGCACATTTTTAAAGCGCTAACACAGGCAACGCAACATCGTAAAAACAGAGGAGGGTTAGTCAAATGTGAGAGTGCCTTCAGTTACATCAGAAAATTAAAGATCTTGATCCCGACAAGGCCAGTTATACTAAAGCGAGGGATCTTGCGCTTAAAGGAGGACGTTGTCAAACTTTTTTTTTTTTTTTTTTTTTTTTTGTTTTTTTTTTTTTTTTTTTTTTTTTTTTTGCTCTATGGTTTGTTCTATTTGTTGCGGACACTGATCGTTTGTAATCGTTCTTGTTCGATGAGTTCTTGGCTCAGCTTTTTTATTACAGAGGACGTTCAGTCCTCTGACCGGGCGCGCTGAGCCACGGCGCCCGGCTGTCAAAGCATAGTAGACATTGGGTACAAAATCACCATGTCCATTGAGCAATTTCTCTGCTTCTCGTTTTTTTAGCATCATGAATTGCAAGCCGCTCTAAAAAGTCGAGCGTACGGCCTTTTTGTGATTGGTGCAGAATGTAAATGTTATTCTCAATTCTCCCTATAGTACGTCCAGTGTCTGCTAAATGCAATCCTAGAGCAGTTTTCTTACTGGTCTGTGGATGCTCCTTAAAGCGGATAATGAACGGCCGGTTTGACCAATATAACATTTATCACAATTATTACAATCAATTTTGTACACTCCACAGCTATGACATTTGTGCGCTTCTTAATTTATGCTTCACGCGAAGTTTAACGGTGTTGTCAACTTGAAAATCACATCTAACTTTAAATTTTCTAATACATTTTTCTTTTTGTTGTGCCACCTGACTATGAAATTTCAATGGAATGTTTTTTTTTTCATTCTTTCTTTCTTAGTTTCGCCTACTGGGCCTAAGTTCCTGTGTCTGTTGCTATTATCATTTTTCTTCTTTATTCTATTGTATGGGCGCATGACATCTTTTAGTGAAAAATCATTAGCTATTGAAATTTGTTTCAAAATGCCGAGTTCTTAATGCATTTCCATGTCACCCAAAGGTAAACTCAAGTGCCTATGAATCATAGAGGTGAAAAAAACTTTTCTTATATTGTGCTGGATGGCATGAATTGGCATTGATAATAGCATCTGTACAAGTTGGTTTCCTAAAAATCGAAAATTTATGTTTGTTGTCAACTTCCTTTATTCAATTAACTTTTAATGTTAACCCTGCGCTATCTGGTGGCGAGTGGGCCTATTTTACCTGTTGCGGTGTTTCCCCCCTCTTACCACAGTTGGGCATGTGAGTCTAGTTCAACACCGTCACTAGACGTCCACGTTGGTGTTTTAAGTTTTAATCAAGCATCTATGCTAAGATGTTTGTAGTTCCCATTTGTACTCTTTGTAGATATTGTGATTACGTGCTTTAAACATCTAAAATGTAATTTTCTTCTTTTATACCACAGATCTGATGATGATGTATTCGAAACACGTCATGTGAAATAAAGCATATTGCGACCGAGACTTAAAAAAAAAAAAAAAAAAAAAAAAAAAAAAAAAAAAAAAAAAAAAAAATTCGTTAATAGTCAGACCAAAGTCGTTAATCGCACTTTCCTCTTCTGTCTCAGTAGTAAACGTTACTTTGAGGTGCATGCTACCTATTGCCCCGGCGAATAAAAGCTATTCCAGCGTTCAGTAAAATAGGTACTCAAATCCTACAGTGTACCATTTCATGAATTATTTAGGCAAACAGAAACAAAATATAAATAACTTGGAGAAGATTACATGTGGATTAGGTTAGAGTAGATATATATACATTTATTTCACTTAAGCATCTCCATAAATCCTGTAGTCCATTTAATTTATTCCTTGTCATCATTCACAAATTGAAGTTCAAATGTTTGTAGAGTCCATGGGACTTAACTACGGGGTCATCAGTCCCTAAACTTACAAACTACTTATCAAATATCTTATCCTAAGAACGGCACAAATATCCATGCCCGAGGAGGAATTCGAACCCCCGATCGTATCGTAGTGGCCGTCCAGACCGTGAATGGAGCGCCTCAGTCCCAGGCCGGCAATTCCTTAACCCTTGCCCATGATTCTCGTTAATTCGCTGTTATTGTTAGCCGATTCCTGCCGAGATATCAAGTCACGTGTGCATCCACAGTGAAATTTTAAGATAATTTTGTCGGTCGCCGCATTAATTATAAATATGACTAATTATGGCCGCAAGTAAACGAGACTATTGAGTAAAAGACACTACGATAATAGTGAAGGCTATAGGTTGAGTATTTGTTTCTGGCTTAGAGCGTGCTGTAGCTGTGATATCCACCATTGGCGATATATTTTGGTAAACATATGCAACCAGCTGCATTATGGATGTCTTTTATTTGTCTATAACTAGTTGTCGAGCCACTGCAGGCTCATAATCAGTGGAGATGTTACAGAAGCATCATGTTGTCTTGCACCAAGTGTAGGTAGTAACGTTCCGCTTTGTGTTCGTTCCCGAGAAATAAACTTCAGTAATTTTGCCAGAGTCATCATCACAGCGTCTACCTACACTTGGTGCAAAATAATGTAATGCTCCTGTAAAATCTAATGCTGAGCTTGCAGTGGCTCGAAACTAGTTACGGACGATTAAAAACCATCCTTAAAAGCAGTTTGGTTGCAAATATTTAAAGTAAATCGCCAGTTCATATTATAGCTGCAGTTTGTAGTCGTACATGGATATTTTGAAGATATCCACTACGTTACAGGTGACTTAGTGGATAGAACATCTACCAAGTTAGCATAAGTCCCGGGTAGAACCCCCGATGTGGGCACAAATTTTCAACAGCATCATTGTTTGTATAAGTTAGGTAACCGTCTTATGCAACTGTAAATTAGTCTAATTTAGACTAGACGCGTTGCGCTTTATTCTAAAGCATCTTCAGTGGTCAACTGTACAAGAAATGTTTTATGTTAATTGTTTTATTCATGAGTAATATTAGTAGTCCATTTTATTCAGAATCAAAATAATCCTATTGTATGAGAACTGTTATCGTTCGAATTTAATCAAACAAATAATGTAAAACAAAACATTTCTTGTACAGTTGACCACTGAAGATGCTTTAGAATAAAGCGAAACGCGTCTGCTCTAAATTAGATTAATTTACAGTTGCGTAAGACGGTTACTTAACCTATACAGATTCTGTAACTGCAACTGCGGAGAAAGGACGCCAAAAACACAAAGGAGAATTATGTAGCATCATTGTATTTAATACAATGCCCCCAGAAAGCAACTGAAACGTTTTTGACGACCTTGTTTGTAGTTGACTGTATCTTTAAAAGATGGTGATTGTTCTTTCGGACTTGTCCGAAATAACAGCACCCCTCCCGCCGCCCCCCACACACAAAACAACAACAACAACAACTAGTTTCAAAACTAGGAAGATGTTAACACAAATCATTTAATTGTCATTTAAGTAATTTACAAAGTATGAATCAGCATCAGTAAGTATTTCATGCAGGCTTTGTTAAGCTTATGGGACTTAACTGCGGGGTCATCAGTCCCTAAACTTACAAACTACTTATGAACTAACTTATACTAGAAACAACACAGACATTTGTGCCCGCCGGCCGCGGTGGCCGAGGGGACTGAGGCACTCCAGTCACGGTCTGCACGGCCACTACGGTCGGTGATTCGAATCCCCCCTCGGGCATGGATATTTGTGTCGTCCTTAGTCTTAGGTAGTTCATAAGTAGTTTGTAAGCTTAGGGACTGATGACCCAGTAGTTAAGTCCCATAAGTTCTACAAACATTTGAACATTTTGAACATTTGTGCCCGAGGGATTTGAACCCGCGATGGCGAACTGCCTCACGCATCGAAGCATAGCGCCTCAATGCGCTCGGCAACTCCGCCGCGGCTTTGAATTTATAAATCGTAATCTCCGAGAAACAAAATTTTGTTCCATTTTCGCAATGCTGAAATGCTGTATTTTGAGAAAGGGACAAAGTGTTATAAGTGAGCACAAATGAGACATTACCTTTCTAAAGGAACAATACCAGAATTTCTCTGGAATGTTTTAGAAAAGCGATGGAAAACGAAGTTGAACGCCGGATGGAAATTTGAATCCTGCTTTCCTCTCGACGCGGGTCGAATGATACAACAACTACTACTATTCGAAATGTTTTGCACTCATTGTCAGTTTTGTCAGAGATTGACTCTGTGTTGGAGAGGACAGTGCTCTGGTTATTGGCGTATACAGGTTGTTGCCTTAACTGGGGCTTGGTCCAGTTGAGGACGGCCTTCATCAAGGTAAACAGTAAAACACCGGTACAGTTTTCTTTGGGAGTGTTTGAACATGTTCGCGCCCCCTCCTCTCCGCTGATGATCTGCCAATGGCTCTGTCCGCCGCTCTGAATGAACTGTCACGCGGATGTGATGTCGTCAAACGTTGTCGTGGGCGTGACAGTCGACCGTATGTATTCCTGACGCGCGTTACCAGCACGCGTTATAACGACCAGACCGCTCCTGTGAGATTCACGGAATTCTCCATCGTGGAAGGTCTGGGCATGAGTCGGGCCAGCGTGACTCACTCGGTGTTCAGAAAACCACCGCCGCCGCCGTCAACTGCTGGCGGACACACGTCACACTATTGACAACAGGGGTCGTCGTGACTACATGACCTTCGTAACAGCAAACAGCTCCTCAGCTGACTCGTGGTGCGGCCGCGACGGATTGGCCGAGCGCACTGAGGCACTATCTACATCTACATCTACATCCAAACTCCGCAAGCCACCCGATGGTGTGTGGCGGAGGGTATCTTGAGTACCACTATCGGTTCTGCCTCCTATTCCAGTCACGTATTTTTCGCGGAAAGGATTGTCGGTATGTCTCTGAATGGGCTCTAATCTCTCTGATTTTATCTTCATGATCTCTTTGTGAGATATACGTAGGATGGAGCACTATCTACTGCTAGACTCCTCGGTAAAGGTATGTTCTCGAAAGTTCGACAAAAGCCCGTACCGAACGATATATCGTCTGCAGTTAATTCCCTTAAGCTTAACAAACATTTGAAAGGACGACGGATTCCCAGTAACAGCCTCACATAGAAGACCTCCATACATTCGTATTCTCCTTGGTGGCCCTTAATTTGTTTGGCAAAGTCAAATGTTTCCATTCGGAGTTCCAGATACGAGACACTTTTAGGCGTAAAACTGGAGATCAGCGACTGGGAGGCTAGTCTCCAGAAGTGGTCTATTAGTAGCCTATCTAGCAAGCCTATCGACCAGTCCGTTTCCTGGAATTCCAACGTGTCCTGGTGTCCAAACGAAAGTCACCTGAAATCCAGACCGGTGCAGGGCAGAGACTGACTCCTGGATAGTCACAACCAAGGACGTACTTTAAGGTTTTCCGGAGCATCACAGGGAGTGCGGGAAACAATTATTTTTCGGTAAAGCCCGCTTACTGGTCAAACAATGATTTACCATGAGAAGGAAGATCAAAGAAGCCATAGAAATAGCCAAACGACCTACCAACATGAATATAGATGATAGCTACAGACTTCCGGCGTTTTGGCTGCCAGCAGTAACAGCACTACGAGGGGGCAGCGCGCGCAAAGCGACTCGCGAAGGCGCGCGGTCGGCCGCAGTGGCCGAGCGGACTGCGGCGCGCCAATCACAGTCTGCACAGCCACTACGGTCGGGGGTTCGACTCCCACCTCGGGGATGTTTGTGTCGTCTTTATATAAGGTAGTTCATAAGTAGTTTGTAAGTTTAGGGACTGATGACCCCGTAGTTAAGTCCCATAGACTCTACTAACATTTGAACATTTTTGACTGATGACCGCGCAGTTAAGTCCCTTAAGCTTAACAAACATTTGGACATTTGAAGGCCCGCGGGAGACTACAGCGGCCATACGTACACAGATGCCCGTTCACCGCTAGGCGACTAGTAAACAGTGGCACGCCAAAACGGTCGCCCCTCTTGCCCATTCCAACCAATGGCATAAAAATCCGTGAAAAGGCCGCTTGGTACTGGGCCAAGGAAGGCAACCCGGATAAGGTATATGAGATTCTGGGGCCCCTCTTGGGGACAAGTCTTCCACCAGGAAGAGGGGTGGGGAACTCTGGCAAGAACAGTGGGAAATAGATGAAACTGGAATGAGGACCTTTGAGCTACTGCCGAGTGTTCAGGAGAGAATGGCCATGAAGCACTTCTAGCCGAGCCGGGGAATGATGCTTTTTCTCAGAGGTCATGGTCCCTATCAGTCACACTGCACCGAGCGAGGTGACGCAGTGGTAACGCACTGGACTCGCATTCGGGAGGATGGTGGTTCAAATCCACCTCCGGCCATCCAGATTTAGGATTTCCGTTATTTCCCTAAATCACTCCATGCAAATGCTGGGGTGGTTCCTTTCAAAAGGGCACGGCCGATTCCCCCCCCCCCCGTCCCCCCCATCCTCACCCAAAACTCCGAGCATTAGCTCCTTCTCTAATGTCCAAGCTGTTGACGGGACGTTAAAACTTAAGCTTCCTTCCTTCAGTCATACTAGTGCCGGTTTAGGAGAGAGGCGACGTCCGTGTGTGAATGTGGAGCTGAGGTAGGAACTCCAGAGTACGTCGTGTATGAATGTCCCACACACAATGACATAGCCACCGATCTTAGACTCCAATTAGCCAATCATGACATCTACACACTGATACGTCAAGCTAGCGCCTTCCAAACTCTGAACAGCCTTGTTGATGCAATTTCTAACATGATCCGGCATGACTATGTAAGACCAGGTTGTTCCGATCGTCACCTCCGAAGAAGACGTAGACCCTTAGATATTAAGTAGACACTAACCCCAAGCATAACACCCTTTGCAATCTGCAATTAACAATGTTTTGCCCATTGCCAGGGTCGCTTCTGCTGGGTTTCGTTCGGCAGACACATACGAAGCCACATAGTAGGTTTGTACAACGCTGACACACCTGTGGCACTGCAGATAGTAGTTTAATATCCTCCCATTCCCCCCGTACACAGTAGAAAGTTAGCAGAATCCATGGTACTCACAAATAAGTAACGTTGATTAATACTTGAAACAGAAAGAAATAACTCACTAACAATAATTGTAGAATAGCTAGGCCCATTAATGTATAAGGTGATGGGTTATGTAGAAGAATTAAAAGAAAAAACTCTTAGACGTCTATTTCCGCCAATCAGACGGAAGTATGCAAACATAAATGACAAGGGAAGTACACCATAGAAACACGCCCATTTCCACCAATAGCGCCAATCGAAGCAAAGACCAATAAAGAATACCCACCATCCCCCTTGCTCTTTCTCAACAGATATTTCACGTTATTATATAAGATATGAGCTCTCCCACAATCAGCAGTCAGACAAATACCCTGAAGAAGGAGACTTGCAATAGTGACCGAAACGTCGGTTGGTTTTACACGATGACGATGCGTCCTAATACCCTAAGGAATTTTACTTAAAGTCACAGTGGCTG
Organism: Locusta migratoria; assembly: GCA_026315105.1. NCBI lineage: Eukaryota > Metazoa > Arthropoda > Insecta > Orthoptera > Acrididae > Locusta > Locusta migratoria. The sequence goes on along the minus strand of CM048748.1, from coordinate 270,177,989 downwards.
CGGAAGCTTACCCGCTCGGTTAGTGCTGCGGTCTAATGCACCGCTTTCTGAGACGGGGAGGCGTACCGGCCCCGCTTCGATTATGCCCGGCGGATTAACGAAGGGGATCGGCGTGCCGGCCAGCCTGGATGTGGTTTTTAGGCGGTTTTCCACATGCCATAGGTGAATACCGGGCTGGTCCACAGGCCCAGCCTCAGTTACACGATTCGCAAACATTTCGTAACACTTCACACTTTCACACATATAACACTACACGCAGACATTTGGGGTACACATTTCCTCCCGGGGGGCATGGGGTGGCGGCAGGAAGGGCATCCGGCCACTCCGTCAGTATTAACACGCCAATTCCGAATAACCAAAGCCGACCCTGCATGTGCGGGAAAATGGCTCAAGAGAAAGAAACAAACTGGCTGCGGAAGCTTACGCCAACACGTATTTTGAGGTATTTGGAACTGATAAACATAAGTTCTTCTAACAATTACTGTATAAAAACATTCCAAATTTAGTATTTCTTGACATTTTAATGTCTATTTCTAAACTTTTACTTAACCACACTCTCCCTTTATTAGCAAAATGACGATTTCTTGAAGCCCTACTACATGTTCCATCACCAGATCATAAATTTCGTTTTTCAGTAGTGTCTATCACTTCATTAGTTATGGTGTAGTACGACATGGTCTGCGCTGCTTACCGTCCACATTCCACTTCCGTACAATTATAGATCCTTTGAAAATGATTTCAGAAATGACATTGTATTAAAACCTTGAATACGCAGTATTTTTGTTCTATAATAATATTTATTTCATTGTTCGCTGTGAACCAGCTTTTGGCTTTTAGGATATCGTCAGAAAACCTAATACTACACAAATAATCTGCCAACAACATAGACAGTAGATAGTTATACAGTGATGTGAATTCTATGACTTTACATCAGTATATATATATATTAAAAAAAAAAAAAAAAAAAAAAAACATAATGAAATCGTAAATCAGCTCTGAGTAAATACATCTCATATGACTTTCAGTTAAAACATTACAATTATTTTGTATGAGCTAAAATATTGCCCAGGCGACCAATGATACTAACATAATTTAAGTCCCAAGATTAAAGGCCAAAATTTTGTATAGGTAACGTACTACTATGTAACGTATAGAAAATGGTGAAATGTGGAGGAGAATCTTAAAAAAAAGGGGGGGGGGGGAGGCAGCAGAAGGGAGAAATGGCAACGGACAGAAAGGGAAGAAGGAAACAAACGAGTCAACGGATTATGAATACGGAACAATTTAACATAATTGTAAACTCACGGTGAGTATAACATTAACTACCTGCCGTTCCTTTTAGTAAGGATGAATAATGAAACTGTCTTTAGTCATGAAAGACTAGGCCAGGATTCTTTGATTGGTGTTTATTAACGGTCGAACTTTGTAGAAATATCTGTGTTCTGTCCTTTATTTATGGAGGACATAATATGAAATATATGAAATGCTCAAATGTTTGTATAATTATTGGACTAAACTGCTATGGTCATGAGACCCTAGACGTACAAAATACTTAAACTATCTTACACTAAGGACAACACACACGCACACACACCCATGCCCGAGGGAGGACTCGAACCTCCGTAGGAACGGCCGTCCGGTACATAGCATGACGCCTTAGACCTCGTAGCCATTTAATATAAGAATGACATTCATTCCAAGCATGGTAAAGAAAGGTGGAATCCTTTTTTTCTAGTATTGAACTCCTTTCTTGCTCACTAATCTAGTAGTTATAGCCCTACCTGACTGCTCTACAGATTGCAAGATAACCCATAAATTCCACTCTGTTCTAAAGCTGGAATTTCATCTTTACCGTTGAACTGAATGTGGGCAACAGCATTCCCGAAAAAAAAAAGAAAAAGAAAAAAAAAGAAAGAAAAACCTGGTGTGTATTTTTGTACAATATTTTAGCGTATACAATTCAATAATTGCAATGATTAAACTCGAAGTAATGTAATATGTATTTATATACCTTTGAAAAACCGTTCGTAGCAACTATCTGCTGCCACCATCTGTGTAGTATTAGTTATCTGATGATGTCCTAGAATATCTAAAGCCGTTCGTACGGAATTAATAAGCAAAAATTACTGTGCAACGTAAGTACTACCTATTCAGTTTTTTTTATTCTTCCACGTATGGGTAGTACTGCATGTTTCACTATTTCTCTCTTCCAGATTCTCGTTTCTTTACATTGTGTGTCTGACTTTCGTATCCTCGCTACTTTGGCCATTGGCAGTAATTTTGCTGCTCTGATAGGAACATTGCTCTACTTAATCATTTCGTAATCAAATTCTCTCAGTATAACATAATTTAATTCCACTCAATTCCACTACACTTGTTTTGTTTTTGTCGATGTTCATTTAATCTCTGTCCAAGACTCTAGCCATTCCATTTAATTGCTCTTACAAATACGTTGCCGTCTCTAACAGAATGAGAAAGTCATCGGCAAATTTTTAAATTAAGATTTTCGTTTAATTCCCTTCCAAATTTTCCCTAGGTTTCCTTCACTACTCTCTCTGTGAACAGACTGAATTAAATTAGGAGAAAGGCTGCAAAAACATCACACTTGCTTTCAAATAATGTGTCCTTTTCATGTACGTTTGTAATTAGTACAGTCTTGTTTCTGCACAACTTGCAGATAACCCTTCACTGTTTGTGTCTTACCCCTGTTACCATCTGAATTACAAAAAAAAGTATCACAGTGAACATTATCAGCTACTTTTCTAAATGTAAAATTTCTATAACATTTGGTTTTTCTTCATCCAGAATCCTAAGCGGAAGGGTCAGTATTGCTTGGAGTGTGTCTACATTTCTCCAGAACCGAAATTGATCTTCATCGACATTAGTTACTATCAGTTTTACCATTTATCGGCAAATCATTCACCCTGCTACTTTGCAGCTATGATTTACGCCGACATACTTCCAGCTATAACTTTTTCCTGTGTAGGACAAAGAGCACACATCTTGTCCTGCACCCATAACGCTACTGATCATATGTACAGTGGGCGGGGAAAAGTATGAAACCTAACTAAGGCACAATATTTATTTTTTAGTAAAAGCTCACACTGGCTTTGAAAATAGCTGCAAATCTTTAGGAACAGATTCTTAAAGTGACTTCATATTTTCCAATAGAATGTTATCCATTCTTATACCATAATATCCGACAGTAACTGCAACGATATTATAGCTGTAAATTTGGTCCTCACTCTAAGCTCCTCATAACGATTCAGTTACGTTGATACACGGCGACTGTTTTGCCCAGTGGAGATGTTTGATAATTTTCTAATGCTGTACAAAGGACGCCTGAAAGTTTTTGGCTCTATGTGTGGTCGCATTACCATTATGGAATATGGCAGTGCTTTTGTAGCAGTCTTGTTAGTCATGGTAAGTAGTTTCTTGTCGATGATAGTAAAATATTCATTCAGAGTTATTCAACTAATGAGGTTAATTATAGAAACAGTTGCATACCACAATGTACACGCTCAGATTTGACTGAACCTTCCCCATGCTTAACTGTAGGAATAAGACTTGCAGTATCATAAGATTCTTTTGGGGTTTTCGATACATAAACCCGGGTTTTTATTCACATTACTGTCAAGGAGTGTGACTGAAAAAGAAATATTTTATTTTATACCACATATATAGTGGTCAAGCCACAGTCACTAATAAAGGAAAAAAAGTATTTATTCAAATTAACGTAACTAGTTACACTGCACTATGACAGCATTATCAAACGTATGAACACGATAAACACAAATCGAAAAAAATAAGTAGTGACTGACATTGTCACGTAAATAAATTTTTGAAAAATACAGTTGATTCAAGAACTGGAGCCAGGCAATTTAAAGGAGTCAAACCGGCCCTCAACTGGCTGCTGCATACAAAGCAGACGATATCATATATCTGACCATAAATGAATCCATACCGTACTGTAGAAGAGAGAGCTGTATCGGTAAAATAGGTGACAATGCATTGATATTGTGCTGCATTGATCATTCGATCATATAGCATGCACGAAAAAATTTGAAAAGAAAAAAAAAGAAAAATAGAAAGCATATTGTTGGCATGATCGTGAGAACTGCACTGTAAGAAATGAATTTAGAACACAGTACAAAAATGCACAGTTCAAAAAATGTTCAAATGTTTGTAAAGTTTATGGGACTTAATTGCGATGTCATCAGTTCCTAAACTTACAAACTACTTATGAACTAACTTATACTAAAGATAAAACAAACATCCATGCCCGAGGGAGGATTCGGACCAGACAGAAATGCAGCCACTTAACGATTGAAATAAGGCATGAGTGCCACCCATGAGACCAAAGTACATCTTTTAGCTTACTAATGTTCAAATGTTCAAATGTTTGTATAGCTTTTGCGACTTAACTACGGGGTCATCAGTCCCTACCTTACTAATCAGTATGTGGTTAAAGAAAAGGCATTCATACAACTGTCGCATGTTAATACCATTTTTACGATGTTCTGGTAACTTCGACAGTTGGCTAATAGGCCGCGGTTGCCGAGGGGACTGAGGCGCTCCAGTCACGGTCTGCACGGCCACTACGGTCGGGGGTTCGAATCCCTCCTCGGGCATGGATATTTGTGCCGTCCTTAGTTGTAAGCAGTTCATAAGTAGTTTGTAAGTTTAGGGACTGATGACCCCGTAGTTAAGTCCCATAGACTCTACAAACATTTGAAACATTTGAGCTGGCTAATAAGAAAGAGAGGTATTTCATCTTATGTAGCTCAAAGAAAACGATACTATTTAAGAATTTTCTGTCTGCATATTCATTGCTGAAATTAGTACCTTATTATCGCTTTCCCTTCAGATATAATGCATTGTAAGTATGCTCCTTGTCGATCTTATAACATTTTCCGACACTGGGAAGTACGAAAAACGTCGCTCTGCACACTTTTTTAGGAACATAGTATCACAGAAAATCGGAAAAATGCCAATACTATCTCTACTGAAACAGGAGAAACAGACTCAAAATAGGTAACTGAATATCTAGAACGAGTCAATAGTAATTTTTCATTTCATTTTACTATACCGATATCCGGCGTAGTATTTCAACCCGGTTAAGTTGTGCAATGGATTTGGACTCCATTACGGATGACGAACATCCATGCAGTGATTATTGCCAAATTGATTAACTTTCGAACAAGATCATTCTCATTCAAAATTAATCAACATTTTAGGACCTGCAATCGCGTTTTCTCTTTGCCATGTTAAATATCCGAAGTCCGATAATTCTCCGTTTGAGATACTCGCCGTAACTTACGACTGGATAATGAACTAAAATGTAACGCACGGTCAGCTGCACGAAACAGATCGCGTAACAGTCCAATCCCACTTCATGACGGCCATTTACCTTAATAAATATGCTTTTTTATTACAGCTACAACACCGGAATGAGCTGATCTGTTAAAGGAATAATAGTAAGGTTATCTCCGTATCTTTTTTTTTTAGTGTAACTGCCGTGATTATCTACCCGAAATAGCATTCAAAATCTTTAAAATATCCATACTAATTCCCTAATTTATTTAGTAATTTCTGACAGTGAAATAATTTTTTTACGAAATTTTTACTATCTTTGACCCCAAACGCGATTTTTGCGAAATTAAATCAGAATAAATAGATGAACCTCGCACAAATTCCAATCCTTACGGCAGTTCCATTATAAATGCAACGTTTAACATGGAAATGACACACATCAGTTTCCTATTTATGATTGCCTGTTATTACAAGCAAGGTTTCGTGCGGTCCCTAGAGGTCTAGGTCGAAGGTGTCCCTTATGAGAATATATCCCTGAAAAATCTTCAAAAATTTATTTGCCTTGGTTAAATTCGGATTCATCTTTTTTCATTACAATAACTGCAACTTATCTCAAAATATATAAAAGGAAGTGTCTCGATTGACTGACTGATTGACTGACTGACTGATCATCGCCCAGCCCAAACCACTGAAGATAGAAACTTGATATTTGTAGAGGGTGTTGATCTTACTCTATAGGCGTCATTTAAGAAGCGATTTTTCAATATTCCGTCCGTAAGGGGGTGAAATAGGGGATGAAACGTTTTTTGAAAATACGTTGCTATTTAGGCAATTTTGAAGCTAGAACTACAAAATTTCGGATTTTAATTCAGGCTTCGAATTTAAAAGACACCTGTTTCGGCATTTTTTGAAATTCGACAGATAAGGGGGTAAAATAGGTGACGCAAAAATTGATTTTCAAAAATATGTTGCTGTTAACTCAAATTTTAAGCTACAACTACGAAACTTCGGATATGGAGTCTTGGTCAGGATTAAAAATCCATGATTTTTAGTATTTTTGGAAATTCAACAAGTAAGAGAGTTAAATAGAGGACCAAAAATTCTTTTTGAAAACATGTTGCTATTGATACAATTTTGAAGCTAGAGCTGCAAAAATTGATATTTGTATAGTTGGTTAGACGTTAAAAAATACGTGTTTCGGTACTTTTGGAAATTCAACCATCAAAAGGGTTAAATTGGAGAGGGGGTGTTTTTCGAAAATATGTTGCTATTTACGCAATTTTGAAGTTAGAACTACAAAACCTCGGATTTTAATTCGGGGTTCGAATTTAAAAGACACGTATCTCGGTATTTTTTGAAATTCAACCAATAAGGGGGTAAAATAGAGGACGCAAAAAATTGATTTTCAAAAAATGTTGCTGTTAACTCAAATTTCAAGCTATAACTACGAAACTTAGGATATGGACTCTTGATCAGGATTAAAAAGACACGAGTTTCGGTATTTTTGGAAATTCAAAAACTAAGGGGGTAAAAGAGGGGATCAAAAATTCTTTTCGAAAACACTTCGTTGTCAAGACAATTTTGAAGCTATAGCTACAAAAATTGGTATTTGTATTGTTCGTTATGATTTAAAAAATACGTGTTTCGGTACTTTGGAAATTCAACCATCAAGGGGGTTAAATTGGAGAGGAGGTGTTTTTCGAAAATCTGTTGCTGTTTAGGCAATTTTGAAGTTAAAATTACAAATTTTCGGATTTGGATTCGGGTTTCAAATTTAAAAGACACGTGTTTCGGTATTTTTGGGAATTCGACCAATAAGGGGATGAAATACGAGATGCAAAAATTGATTTTCAAAAATATGGCGCTGTTAACTCAAATTACAAGCTATAACTACGAAACTTAAGATATGGATTCATCGTCAGGATTAAAAAGAAACAACTGGTGCAGACCAACCAGCCTACGCATTCGAAGAAGCGGGGGTTCAGCTAGTTATTACATATAGCTCCTGGTGGGCAGCGCATATTGCAGAGTTGGTTGAAATGAATGCTTAATTACGTAAATATGTCTTCCAACAACACTCGCTAAAGGATACGGTCATAGCCTTTCTGGTAAACAAGCGTGCTGCGATTATCATCTGGAGATTAATGCCTTGTTCTGTATCTGTCGTCGGATGATAGGTGTAATGTTGAATAAATGCATTGTATTATGGCACAGTTGTAATGCGACGTATTATCTTATAGATGCGGAGCGCACATTACCATAGAAAAACAGATTGTATCGACTCCAGGGCACATGTTAAATAGCATAGTTGAGTGCCCGATACCACCTTCTCAGAGAGAGCGAAGCTGACTCGAAGACTAGAATCTATAAGAGTTCACTTTGGAGGGCAACACGCACTGGAGGCTAGTGCTCCAACCGATAGACTGTCACCGTTGCGAGGAAATTCTGCGCAAATAAAAATATATATGCAATATACGCTTATTACAAAAGGCTATTCCGGGACACGATATCCAATTTTTGTGTTACGTAACACAGGACTAAAAAATGTTTTCAATGACTGTAATTATTCAGAGATATTAAAAATATTTAACTTCATATTCTAGTCAGCAAGATGAATAACCTTATGCAAGGTTTAATACGGCACAACAGTTATTACCGTTAGAAACTATATGTGTTTTTCTTGAAGCCGACGGCACTCAAATATGTCATCTTAGTTCATGAGTAACTCGAAAATGATAACATCTAGCGACTTCCAACAAATTTCACATATTATTTAGGACGTTTACTTTTTTCGATGACATCCACACAAAATCTACATCTACATCTACATGTACAACGATACTCCGCAATCCACCCGACGGTGTGTGGCGAGGGTACCTTTAGTACCACTATTGATTTTTCCTCCTATTCCAGTCACGTATTGTTCGCAGAAAGAAGGATTGTCGGTATGCCTCTGTCTGGGCTCTAATCTCTCTGATTTTATCCTCATGATTTCTTCGAGAGATATAGGTAGGAGGGAGCAATATACTGCTAGACTCCTCAGTAAAGCTATGTTATCGAAACTTTGACAAAAGCCCGTACCGAGCGAGAGAGCGTCTCTCCTGCAGCGTCTTCCACTGCAATTTAGCGATCATCTCAGTAACGCTTTCACGATTACCAAATGATCCTGTAACGAAGCGCGCTGCTCTCCGTTGGATCTTCTCCACTTCCTCTATCAATCCCACCTAGTACGGATCCCACACCGGTGAGCAGTATTCAAGCTGTGGGCGAACAAGTGTACTGTAACCTACTTCCTTTGTTTTCGGACTGCATTTCCTTAGAATTCTCCCAATGAATCTAAGTCTGGCATCTGCTTTACCGACGATTAATTTTATATGGTCGTTCCATTTTAAATCACTCCTAATGCCTACTCCCAGATAATTTATGGACTTGACTGCTTCCAGTTGCTGACCTGCTATAGTGTAGCTAAAAGATAAAGGATCTTTCTTTCTGTGTATTCGCAGCACATTACACGTGTCTACATTGAGATTCAGTTGCCATTCCCTGCACCATGCGTCAATTCGATGCAGATCCTCCTGCATCTCAATACACATGAAAAGAAAAGAAGTTTATAGCTCTCTACTTTTCGTCGTTCTTGCGATCAAGCTTAACGAAGGAGGTGGCTCAGTGTTTGGTACAATGGACTCGCATTTGTGAAAACGCCGGTTCGATCCCGCCCTTGGCCATCCAAATTTCTGTTTTACGTGATTTCCCAAAATCACTCCAGGCAAATATCGAGACAAGTCGTTTCAAAGTGAACGGCGATTTCCTTTTCCATCTTTGGTAAATAGAACTTGTGCTCCGCTTTAATGACCCCATTCTCGACGGGAGGCTAAACCCTTCCTTCCTTTTTCCCTTATTTCCTTCCCTCAGCTCAACTCGACGCTACGGTCGGAGCGCGACTCAGGAATGCGGCTGAAGCGCTTGTAGAAAGGGTTTTGGCCAGGCCTGTCCTAACAGAAGGCGAAACGCTGTGAACGAACATTTACGAAAATTACCGTTTGTTAATGCAGCATGAGTAATTAATGATGCAAAGATGTAACAACACACGTAATTTTTTTATTGACGACCGGTTTTGACACCACATTAGTGTCATCTTCAGGCCTCACTGACGACAACCATCCTGCCGTATAGGTTTAGCAATAAAGCCGTATTTCTAACCGTGCAATCTGGCGCAGTGGTAGCAAAATGGACTCGTATTCGGAAGGATGGTAGTTCAAATCCACCTCCGGCCATCCAGATTTAGGTTTTCCGTGATTTCCCTAAAACACTATAGGCAAATGCCGGGATGGTTCCTTTCAAAGGGCACGACTGATTTCCTTCCCTCATTCTTCCTCAACTATCCGAGCGTCAGCTCCGTCTCTAATGACCACGCTGTCGATGAGACGTTAAGACCTAAGATTCCTTCCTTTCTACGATATTTGCAGCTCCTGGAAGTTCGGGAGAAGCATATACGGGAGAAATACGGATTTATTACAAAACATAGGTAAAATTAATAATATGAAAAGGATGCAAGCAAATGTACAAATCATTTCTCATTGAATGCAAAAGAATCCCACTAATCACATTAAAACAGCAAGAAAATATCATGATTTGATCCCTCGTGGATGAGACGCTTGTAGATTTGAATTAGGCAGTAAATGGGCCCTAAACCAGAAAACAAGTGCAGAACAAACAACAACAGAATCTTTTCATTCTCCACTCTGAGGAGTGGAGTGGGCTGTTTAAGATCCGGCCTCGTTGATCCGGACAGTTGACAGTTGACAGTTTATCAGTATAGCACGAATGCAGTCCAGACAACCAAATGTCAGACGCCCAAGTTACTCTCGGAAATTCGCAGAGATCAGCTGGGCCAAATTGCAATGAACAGACGTTTGACAGCTGGGATTGTTTTGTATTCACTCGGATATGACTTGCGTTTTTTCGTGCATCCCTTTAATATGATTAATTCCATTCAGTATCCCGCTCAGTTTCCCTCCTTCCTGTGCCACTTGAAGATGAAATTTAGCGCACGGGCTCCGCAGATTTCTGAACATTGTCCAAAGAATAGTCCTCGGCGATTAAATGTGAATGTTTCTTGATTTAATCGTATAGGTTTTGCATCGGTTTTAATTCCTAGGGCTGGAATTGCTCATGGGTGTAATACATCTGCCTTGGCGCTGTGTTTTGGCCCACTTTAGGTTACGGTAGTAACACTAAAAGTGGGCCTTTGCGATCGTTTTCTGACAGCTCGAAATTTAAATGAAAATAACGGCTTAACCATTCATCTGACACAAAAATTGAATAACCGAATTTGTAGAGGGGAAATTTCTCTACAACTTTGCTCTCTTTTTTTCATATCTCGTATCGTTTCAGAGATATTTGCAAAAATAACGGCGATTTTGGGATGTATGTCTGTCTGTCTGTCCGTCTGTCTGTCCGTAACGTGTTCCCACTTTTTAAGACGAACCGTTCAACTGATCAGCACCAAATTTTACAGACATAATTGTAGGCTGCCAGAGACCAGAACCTCCCTTTTTCAATTTTTTCGGACAAAAAAAAAATACGGCAGTAATACAAAAAAAAAGCCGTTTGTAATATAATTGTAATTTCAAACGAACCGTTCATCTGACACGAAAATTGAATAACCTAATTTGTAGAGGGGAAAATTCTCTACAACTTCGCTCTATTATGTTTTTTTTTTCATATCTTACATCGTTGCAGAGATATTTGCAAAAATAACGGAGATTTGACACTCTCCATTGATTTTAAGAAAACCAGCCGTTCGCAGATGTCACGTGACATTTCACGCCCAGAACTCTCTCTGGCATACGCCATCTTGCGTTGCGTATTTGATGATTTTCTTATTATAACTTACACGCTGTTATTTCAATGCAACGGCGCACTGAAGAATTAACAAAAACACGTCGTTCTTCGTACGAAAAATGATAATCTAGTGTCTAAAAATGACACATTAGCATCAGTTAATAACTGCCATCAATAGTACGAAAATTAAACGCGAATTTTGTAATTGTTCGCCGTAGTGTAGTAGGCAGCGTGTTGGCTTGTGATGTACATGGTCCGTGGTTCGGGACCCGCCACTACTACTCCTTTGTTCCTAAAAGGGTTACGTTTTGGGTGCATAGATATTATCACAATAGTAGAGTCGTAATCATATCACTATATTTTTTATTATTTACATTACTATTTTTGTCCGAAATGTTTGCAAAAAATTATAAAACTACAAATTTAAAGTGGGCCCCAAAAACACGCCAGTGCGATTTTTTTCTGCATCAGAATACGCAGTATCAGTCCAGTGCAATTCCACACATTCTAAACTGTTGGATACAGCTTTGAATGAGACTGGACGGATTGTGACTGGCTGCCTGCGACCAACTCCAGTCACCAAAATCTACCAAATCATGGGTATAGAGCCACCTGACATACGCAGACAAACAGCCTCAGAAATCGAAAAGAAGAAACAGGAAACCGACCCTAGACATCCCCTGTTCGGTCATGAAGCACAGAGACCTAGGCTGAAGTCAAGAAGGAGCTTCATGAACACAACAACAGCTATTCTGACAGCACCTGGAACTCGTTGGCCGGCCGCGGTGGCCGAGGGGACTGAGGCGCTCCAGTCACGGTCCGCACGGCTGCTACGGTCGGGGACTCGAATCCCCTCTCGGGCATGGATACCTGTGCCGTCCTTAGTATTAGCTAGTTCATAAGTAGTTTGTAAGTTTAGGGACTGATGACCCCGTACTTAAGTCCCTTAAGCTTAACAAACCTTTGAACATTTGGAACTCGTTGAACAGAGCTCTGGGAACACTCACTAACCGAAAGGGATAGGGAGAACACTAAAGAGGAATCTGCAGCGGGTTTTCACCTGCCATACTCGACTTGGAAGACGCTAAACAGACTGAGAACAGCAGTCTCACGGTATAAGGCGAATTTAAGGAAGTGGAGATTCACCACCGAAGAGGAATTGTGTGAGTATGGCGACCCACAGGAACCTGCCCGATCCTTGCACCTTACAAGACCTCTACGCTGCAACTGATAAGGCCATTAAAACACCGGAATTCTGGAGCTCGCGACCCATTTAACAGAATGCCAAATGTATCTTGCATTATTACGTTGTAAATTTAACGACTTATATTATTGTAATGCACTTTTACTTACTGACTTACACTGTAATGATTTTGTTTATCCAAGTCCTGGACCCGTAAAATAAATAAATAAATAAGACATAATCAAAAAGTATAGAATAATGTTCCAGTGCGTTTAATATGCTAATTGTGGAGGAACTTAACACTGAATTAAAATCTAAGACGCGTTATTTTTATGGATTGTGCGCCCGTTTTCGTCGGACGGTCGTGTCCTATCTCGGACAGGTATGAGTGTGTGATTCTCAGTGTAAGTTAGATTAAAGTAGTATGTAAGTGTAAGAACCGATGACACTGTCAGTTTGGTCCCTTTGTTACGCAAACGTTGAACTAGTGAAACAATCGTCACTGATGTACCCACCTATGATACCCGATGACTCCACTCGCAGGTTCCCGCACGAGTAAACTCTATTTTCAATTATTTCACCACCATCTATCAATTCCGGCACATTTGATTAAATTTTTAGTTTATGTTCTGATTGAAATTGGCAATGTAATATAAAATGCTACAGAAAATAAAGTTACTGCAGATAAAGAAATGTGCATCCTACTTTGCACGCACATCTCACTGCGGAAGCCACGAAACAACTTACGGCTACTTTATTGTAAAAGTCTTGTCTGAATGAATTTTTTATGCGATTCTGTATAATTTGTCAGAGTCAGGCTCACTTAAACGGTTTAAAAACAGACATGGGTAGCAGCCAAATGAATAACTGTATCGCTGGATAAGGTGCAGGTTGGCGTGTTCGCATCGCCTGTGGCCAAATTACTCACGGACCAGCAATCTGTAAACTGATAAGTTCTATTACTGGCATGCTTTCCATGTTCAATCGATAGATATCAGGCAGATAACCATCGTAATCAAGCAGAGCTGCGTTCAAAATGAATGGGGCTTTGCATATGGTATTTCGTTGACATCGAGATTTTTGGAAATCTATCACACGCTATTAAATAAACGAGGCGTGAAGGGGACGAAGAAGGTGGGGCAGACGGGGAAGGAAAGTAGAACGATGTTTGTAGTAATAATCCGGCTGAAGGCTGGAAGGAAGATGGAATTAAGCGTACCTCGACAATGTGATCATTAGAGGCTGTTTCCTTCATGATATAGGGAAATCACGTACAAAGCAATTTTCGATGGCACAACGATAATTTGGTTTCCGCTCTTTCGAAATGTCACTCCACTGCTTCAACCACGACATCATCTCTCTTGCTCCTGTAATAGCCGGCCGCGGTGGCCGAGGGGACTGAGGCGCTTCAGTCACGGTCCGCACGGCCACTACGGTTGGGGGTTCGAATCCCCCCTCGGGCATGGATATTTGTGCCGTCCTTAGTTGTAGGTAGTTCATAAGTAGTTTGTAAGTTTAGGGACTGATGACCCCGTAGTTAAGTCCCATAAACTATACAAAAATTTCAACATTTGATTTGAGCTCCCGTAATAACGAATAGCATTTAAAATACTCTTACGTCAGTTACTGTTACTATTCTTACTATTACTTCTGCTGCTTATGGGGAGAACACGGAGAGTACCACAATCAGATTCCGAAGAAACCTCGCTCAGTGGAACAGAGAGCAAAGTAAGCGAATACGTGTCCCGCATAATCCGTACATACGTAGGGAAGAGCGGCGCAATGCTATTCAGAGGGAATTACTGTGCACCACAGTTTCTAGTTTCCTAGAGGAGGTAAAAAGTGCTTCATAGTGTTTCCGCGTAGCGTAAGGAAATACTATAAGATCCAGAGAGGTTGTGAGCTTTCAACAGCAGAGTGGTTTTCGGCAATTGGTTTCATTTTATTTCGACTGTTTTGTTATAAAATCAGATCACGTGAGTAGAGGTAAGGAAAGTATGGTGATAGTAACAATATTGAAAGTAGCTTGATTAAATTGTGCATTTCTTGATCTTATTTTAAACATCAAATGTTAGCAGTTAAACTTCGTAATCGTTGCATTAGGTTTATAAAATGTTCAAATGTTTGTATAGTCTATGGGACTTAACTACGGGGTCATCAGTCCCTACTTACAAACTACTTATGAACTACTTACGAACTAGGACGGCACAAATATCCATGCCCGAGGGGGGATTCGAACCCCCGACCGTAGTGGCCGTGCAGACCGTGACTGGAGCGCCTCAGTCTCCTCGGCCACCGCGGCCGGCCGCAATCCACCGTACAGTGCGTGGCGGGGGGTACACTGTACCACTACTAGGTATTTCCTTTCCTATTACACTCCCAAGTAAAACGAGAAAAAAAATACCTATATGCCTCCGTTCGAACCCTAATTTCTCTATCTTGTCTTTGTGATCATTACGCGAAATGTAAGTAGACGGCAGGAAGGTCGTTCTACACTCAGCTTCAAACTCCGGTCCTCTAAATTTGCTCAACAGAATTTCACGAAAAGAACGTCGTCTTTCCTCCAGCGATACCCAATTGAGTTCCCGGAGCATTTCCGTGACACTCGCGCATTGGTCGAACCTACCATCAACGAATCTAGATGCTCGCCTCTGAACTGCTTCCATGTCTTCCTTTAAACTGATCTGATGCGGGTACTACCAAACACTTGAGCAATAGTCAAGACGTAGTCGTACAAGCGCTTTATACGCGGTGTACTTTACAGATGAAGTACATCTTTTCAAAACTCTCCCAATAAAACAAAGTCGGCTGTCCGCCTTACTCGCAACTGTCTTAACATGTTCCTTCTATTTCATACAGCTCTTCAATGTTAGCCTGAACATTTGAACGACGCATCAAGAGGTCTATGATCCAAATCTTCCATAAGAACAAACATAAGGATGAAAGGAAACCAGCGATCATTCGCGAAACAATCTGACTTTATTTTATTTTATTTTTTTATATATCTATAATGGATTTTGGTATGTGACATGAGTCAATTTCAAAAAATTGTAATTGTAGACACACATTTTTAGTAGTGTAAAACTTTGTACGAGCTCACATGATCTTCTCAATAGTAAACAAATAAATAAAATAGAAATAAATGATAGCTCGTCTTGGGAGACGCATTTCCCAATGAAATGCAATAATCACAATAAATATCTAATTCCATTACTCTTGAAGATTAGCACAAAAGAAAAATAAATTTTAGCAAATCATAGAACGTTCAAAGTTTTTTGGAAGTCGCTAAGTATTCTCATTTTGAAACAATGGGTGAGAGATAATTTCTAAAATGTTCAAATGTTTGTAGAGCTTATGGGACTTAACTACGGGTCATCAGTCCCTAAACGTACAAACTACTTATGAATTAACTTATTCTAAGGACAGCAGAAGCATCCATGCCCGAGGGGGGATTCGAACCCCACACGGGGAACGACCTCGCGCATCGTAGCATAGCGCCTCAATGCGCTCGGCCGCTCCACGTGGCTGAGATAATTTACGTACTATTTTAAGTAAAACAAGTCTTTAATGGATTTCAGTTTTATGACGTCATGTCTCCTGAAGTATTTGCTGTATATTGATAAAATTTTGCAGGCGCATTTATTTATTTATCTCTACATATAAAAATGTTCTGCTCGTTTGTGTTCGCTTCAAAAACTCAAAAAGGTTTTGAACCGATTGCACTCAAAGTTTGACACGGCTTTGTATTCGAACACACTACAGTTCTTAGATGGCTTTTTCTTTAATATTCTGAATACAATGTATACATAAGTCAATTTTGCGATTTTTTGTAAAATTTATATAATTTAGTATATGACATATATTAAAAACTTGCTGAAAACCCGTCATTGCCTGGGTATTTATTTATACCTGCCTTGACTTAGTATTCCTACTCCTTCTCTCTATGTCCATCTCCTTCTTTCTAATAACATGTTATATTTATCTGAGAATATATAAGAAATAAGGCAGCCTTGCGTAATATACAAAATTTCTAGTACAGGATCCAAACAAAGAAAGAATTTTCTCATTATCTCTCAAATTGATCAACATTTTACCACAAATTCAGTGTTACATGTGCTAGTAGTTCGTCCTGAAATTATAAATTGAAGAGTGCTACTGAATCATTTCGAAAGTTAGCTGCATTGAGTTACTCCCAACATGTACGTTTGTTGACATTAGTATTCCTCCTTTGCCATGTACAAGTAGTCAATCACATTCTACTGTTGCATTATAAGTTACTTTATGGAAATATGAGAGGCGTAATAGCGACGTTTACTGCATCGGATACATCATGAAAGCACTACATCGTTGACCTGCTATGTACGTTTTGTTGCTAGTAGTGGATAATAATTTTAAGGAATATTTTTTTTCAGTACTTTCTCAGTATATACCCACTATAAATTAATCGTGGTACTTTTATAGCTTCAAATAAAAAGTCATGCAATGAAGGATTAAAGAAACGTACGCTCTTGAAACTTTGACAGATGTCCGTAACGCAATACAAAAGTTCTCCTGCAGGAGTTTACCGATCTATTTCGTGACGCTTTGGCCCTTAATAAATGAACCTGATCTCCACTGGATATTCTCTACCTCTTCTATTAACCACGTCTGGAAAACACCTAACCCTGATGACCAGTTTGAAGCATCTGCCGAGCGAGTGTTTTGTAAGCTACTTGCTTATCTCAGTCTGCCATCTGTATCCCCACTATTATTTTTATATCGTCATTGCAATTTTACATCGCTAGTTATGCCTGCTTCCAGATATTTTATAGAAGTAACTGCTTCCGATGATTCTTCTGTTGTTTCGTAATTCTAAATAGAGTGTCTTCCTAACTGTGTATCACAGTACGTAATATTTGTTTATGGTTAGAGTCAACATCCACTGCCTTCACTATGCTTCGATTCGCTGCAGATCCTCCAGTATTTCGCTACAGTATTCGAGCATTCAGGCTTCTCCTTATACTACTGCATTGTGTTCGAAAAGCCTAGATAAACTTCCGATGCTATCTACGATCTCATTTATATATGTATAGTGAAAATTTCTTAATATCTCCAGACGCCTTTCTTCTCGAGTAGACGAAAAAATTCTCCGGTTCTTTGGCCATATTGTGAGAAGAGACGGAGAGAATATAGAAAAAATAATCTTACAAGGAAAGATCGAGGGCACAAGACCAAGAGGAAGAGCAGCGAGCAGATGGATAGACCAAATCAAGATCTCCGGTCTACCTCTTCAGCAGGCACTGAGAGAAGCTGACAACCGTCCGGGATGGAGACGCTTGGTGACGTGACGTTTGTAGAACTTACGGGACTTAACTACGGGGTCATCAGTCCCTAAGCTTACAAACTACTTATGAACTAGCTAAGACTAAAGACGGCACAAATATCCATGCCCGAGGGGGAATTCGAACCCCCGACCGTAGTGGCTGTGCAGACCGTGACTGGAGCGCCTTAGTCTCCTCGGCCACCACGGCCGGCTGTTATTTATGCCGGCAGTTATTAGACTTGGCAAGATTTATAGTGTTGTTGGACTTCCTCTTGATCCGTATCGTGTGGAATTCTGACAAATTGCCGCGTAATATAACTCGAATGCAGACCTGTCCATAATGCTTGAAATGTTAGCAACTGGGTAGGTGTAACAGAGCAAAGCGAAGGGTACTTGCGGTGAAGCAGCGGGTGTTTGGTTGTCGGACGTTATGTGGCAAAGGAAGCGTGGTCACTCGTTTGCTGATAAGTTTAATGTGCAAAGTGTCAGCAAAGAGTGACATGTAACTATCAGTAAGAAAATGGAGACCCAACGCAGTATCTGTCTTGAACAAGTCTAAAAACATTCCGAAACGCGAGGCCGTTCACCGTTCCCCGACGGGGGAGGGGGAGAGGGGAGAGGGGGTTCTAATCCTCCCATCCTCTCTCGGGAATGGATGTTTGTGTTTTTAGTATAAGTTACTTTGTAAGTAGAATGGAACTTTCACTCTGCAGCGGAGTGTGCGCTGATATGAAACTTCCTGGCAGATTAAAATTGCGTGCCGGAACCGGGACTCGAACCTGGGACCTTTGCCTTTCGCGGACAAGCGCACTACCGACTGTGCTATCCCGACACGACTCACGGTGCCGCCTCACAACTTTACTTCCGCCAGTACCTCGCCTCCTACTTTCCAAATTTCACAGAAGCTCTCCTGCGAACCATGCAAGACTAGCACTCCTGGAAGAAAGGATATGGTGGAGACATGGCTTAGCCGCAGCCTAAGTGATGTTTCCAGAATAAAACTTTCACTCCGCAGCGGAGTGTGCGCTGATATGAAACTTCCTGGCAGATTAAAATTGAGTGCCGGAACCGGGACTCGAACCTGGGACCTTTGCCTTTCGCGGGCAAGCGCACTATCGACTGTGCTATCCCGACACGACTCACGGTAGGAGGCGAGGTACTGGCGGAAGTAAAGTTGTGAGGCGGCACCGTGAGTCGTGTCGGGATAGCACAGTCGGTAGTGCGCTTTCCCGCGAAAGGCAAAAGTCCCAGGTTCGAGTCCCATTTCTGGCACGCAATTTTAATCTGCCAGGAAGTTTCATATTTTATAAGTAGTTTGTAAATTTACAGACTGATGATCCCCTTAGTTAGTCCCTTAAGCTTAACAAACTTTTGAGCGTTTGAACATTCCGAAAAAAAAATTCAAATGTTTGTAAATCTATCGGACCAAACTACCTGGTCATCAGTCCGTAGCTTACAAACTACTTAAACTATGGTAAACTAACCTAAGGACAACACACACCCACTCCCATGCCCTAGGGAGGACTCGAACCTCCGACGGCAGCAACCGCACGCTGAACATTCCGAAACGTGCCATACACTAGAAAATGTATCAAATGGTTTACCAGAAAATGCTTCAGAGTCACACCAAGTAAGATTGACACCAGTCGCAAGAGACCGACATATTATGCGATCGAATACGCCATATGGACATGCACATGTTCAAAATGTTCAAATGTTTGTAAACCTATTTGACCAAACTGCTACTGTCATCAGTCCCTAGATTTACAAATTACTTAAACTAGCCTAAGGACAACTCGCTCACCCATGCCCCAGGGAAGACTCGAACCTCCAACGGCGAGCAACCACGCGCTGTGAAGCCAGGCGCCTTAGAACGCTCGGCCCCTCCACCGCGGCCATGCGCATGTTCAAATGTTTGTAAATCGAAGCGACCTAGACTTAAAAACTATCTAATGTTACGTTAAGGACAGAACACACACCCATACCTGAGGGAGGACTCTAAATTCCAACGGCAGCGGTCGTGCTATCTGCCACAAAGTGCCTTAGACCATGCGGCCACTTCCACGCAGCCATGCACCCGCATCTCTTCCAGATATCTATCGTTCATGCATTAAAACCAGCAGATACTTCTCAGCGCCTCCAGTTTTGTACGTGGTTGTTTCCTGAGATAACAGTGAATGGCTTGGACATGTGTATGTCCTTTACTCTTTAAGAGGTCTGGTGTCACCTAAGTGATTATGTCAGCCCACAGGATCACAGGTTGTGGGCAGTAGATAATCCGCATAACTTCCTCGAAACACAATGCACATCAGAAGGTTGGGGTTTGCTATGCTCTGTCTGTGCGTCGCGTTTTCGGTTCGGTCTTGACTCACCAGACGCAGACTTCGGCCACCACCATCCAGAAAGAAAGCCGCGGCGCTCTCGTGTGACGTCAGGCAGAGTAGGTTGCGCGCGCTGGCTCGCTGCTTCGGCATAGTGGGCCGTGCCCCAGCAGCTACCCAGTAAAAAAAAAAAAAAAAAAAAAAAAAAAAAAAAAAAAAAAAAAAAAAAAAAAAAAAAAAAAAAAAAAATTGTTCAAATGTTTGTAGAGTCTATGGGACTTAACTACGGGGTCATCAGTCCCTAAGCTTACAAACTACTTATGAACTAGATAATACTAAATACGGCACAAATATCCATGCCCGAGGGGGGATTCGAACCCCCGACCGTAGTGGCCGTGCAGACCGTGACTGAAGCGCCTCAGTCCCCTCGGCCACCGCGGCCGGCAGCTACCCAGTCAGCTATGCTCGCACAACCATTAGACATGCTTTCCGGTCACCTCTATTCGTGATTCGGTAGAAATTGGCGGCACAGCGATACGCCATACTCTTACAGCACAACATCACCGAACAGTGTTCCAAAAATATAATGCACGCCCACACAAAAAAGTGTTGTTATGGACTGCCTACAGCACGTGGCCAGCAACATCCCCCGACACTCCAAAAATTGAGGACTTATATGATGTCATTGGAATTTGCCTCCATCCCAACACCAGCCTGCGGCATCGGGAAGGACAGCTGCATCAACCATGAACAAAAGTGCCTCAGGGGATCGACTCTAATGACCACTTTGTCGATGGGACGTTAAAGGCTAAGTTTCCTTTTTTCCTCATGGGAGGATACAAAGGTTGTTTTACACAGTTCAGAATCACATATGAGAATGCATTGTGGCCCTGATTGGATGCGACATCGTGCGGACCTGGCACCAACTTTCCAGCTGTAGCTACCATGGTCCTGTCTCTTTCATCCCAGATTGCAAGCATTTCAGTTAAGTCATATCGTCTTTCATCATTCACAGTTTCAGACACTTCCCACGACTGCTTTTGGGTGCATAACTTTTTTGTCAGAATGTTTATCTTTCAGTTAAATAGCTTTCCTGGATGTACGAATGGTATAATTGTAACCTTGCCTTTCTTCAACGTATATTCTGACATACAAGGGGTGCGTCTGAAAAGTTCGGTGAAGGGTCCCACATTTTACAAACCGCGCTGGCGAAGATAAGGCGCTCCATATCGTGCAAAGCACTGTAATGATGCAGTTGTACATGTTACGACCCAGCTAAAAGGGTCAGTGTGAAAATTCGTGTCACTGCAACACATACCGCAAAATGGAGCATGACGACCCACAGGTAGAAAAACACTGCACTAGAGCACCTCGACTTTGTCCTGATGTCTCCCCTGTGATTACAACGCCGTCTGTCCCTTAAAATAGGCCTTGAAGAGTCGACAATTGAATACCTCCCTGAGGTAAGGATGTAACCCACAAATTTTCGAAAAGTGTGATTTCAATGGAAATAGGATGTATCTGCATGCCTCTATGCTGTGGTGCCATCTTTTGTCATATATTTGAACATCAAGCTGGTTTACAACCAGCTGAACTTTTCCCTCTGTGGAATAAGAATGGAACATCAGTCAAGATGGATGATAGTGCTTTTGTTGGTTCATCATCAGGTGTTATAAATCAATTAAATAAACGCCGTAGGCGAAAAATATATATAGATGAATGAAAAGATTTGAAAAGGAAGTGTCTAAAGCAGAGTGGAAAAGAATATACGACACGGAAAGGTACTGTAACAGCTGCGAAGAAGCCATAAACAGAGGTAAGTGGAATAAGGATGTAACATCGTCAAACTATATTTTAGAAGCTTTAGTTTTATCCCTGTAAGACTCTAATGGGAATAACTATCTCTGCGAAAAACTATATATATGTCGTTCACGATTATTAAAATAACCAGCTAAGTAGCAAATAAGCTGATAGTTAACTGTGTATAATTTTGTTTGTAGGAAAACGCATGCAAGTGTAAATATGAAGGATGCACAATATTTGATGCCAATGGAAAGGAACGTCTGTTCGCCGAGTTTTAATCTAAGACACTCAATGAACAACTGTCAATCTCAGTTCAACAATACATGACGATTTGTAACGTTTCACTGAGGAAAGTATCTCTCGCAGGCAGTGCAGCTTTAAATACTTCTTAAGTGCAGTAGGAATAATATGCAAGTATGTTTAAAGACTTTTCGTAATATTTATGATTTAACTCCAAAATGCATTCAGGTACTGCAGTCGAAAATTAAGAATGGTGAATCACTTGAGGATTATAGAGGGAAACACTTCAATAGGCCTCATAGAACCACACCAGAAGCCATAAGGAACCACGAGAACAATTTGTCCCTGTCTCTATATTATTCCTGAATTACTGGTTCCTTTATAGGAGGATTCATTGCAAATTACAGATAAAAAGAAGAAAGATCTCCTACACATGTTCAACTACATCCCAGATGCTCAGCACTGTCAATTCTACTTGAATTTGTAGACTTACAACTAGCAGTCGACAGACAGCATTAGAGTTAAACAATGTGATTTTTTGAATGTGGTTTCAGCATACCAATGCCACTTCAATATAAGTTAAATAATGAGACCTGCAAACCACAATAACATTGTAAAATCATGCTTAAAATGAAGTTTAAAATCACATCTATATCGTGAAATATTTTGTCGTCATAGTAATTTTGTTGACATCTCCATTCACATTGTTATTTTCTTTATTATTCTAACATTACTTTCTTTAATTCGAATACAAAGTGCATGTACAGAGCGCCTCTTATATTACATGCAAGAAATACTCCAAAGTATATTGCTGATCATACATCCTTTTTTTAATTTAAGTGTAAGGAAGTCTTTTCTGAAGGCATTTGTGTGGAGTGTTGCTTTGTACGGGAGTGAAACATGGACAATAAGCAGTGCGGACAGGAAGAAAATAGAGGCTTTTGAAATGTGGTGCTACAGAAGAATGCTGAAGATTAGGTGGGTAGATCGCATAACTAATGAAGAGGTACTGAACAGAATTGGCGAGAAAAGGAATTTTTGGCATACCCTGACAAAAGGAGGGATCGCTTGGTAGGACACATTCTTAGACATCGAGGGATCGTAAATTTAGCATTGGAGTGAAGTGTGTGGGGTAAAAATCGTAGAGGGAGACGAAGAGACGCGTATAGTAAGCAGATTCAAGTGGATGTGGGTTGCCATTCTTATGAGGAGATGAAAAGGCGTGCTCAGGATAGAGTAGGGTGGAGAGCTGCATCAAAGCAGTCTCCGGACTGAAGACCATAACAACAACAACATCATTTTTCCATTGTAACACTTCAAATTATTACGTTATTTGTAAAACCTTAAGTAAAACAATAAAATATTGCTTTTAATATCTGAACACATTTATACATTTGCATATGTAACGAGATCCAATAGTGTATATCACGAAATAGGCCCCATAAATAATTTTCTTCTCTCCTGAAAACTTACAGATTTGATGGTTACATCCTTATTCCAGGGAGGTATTCAATTTCTGTCTGACGAGATTGTGCAGCAGGCAGTAGCGGACTTCTTCAGGCAGCAAGATGCAGTGTTTTACCAGACAGGTCTCTTCAACCATGATTATCTCAATGCTCAACGACAATTTTGCCAGTTTGGCATATCGATTCTAGACTGTACGGACTTTGAACGGATTCCTTTTGCTCCCTCTTTATACAAAGTGAGTCTGAAAAGTTCGGTCAGTGGTCTCAGGAAATATAAGAAACAAAGAGTTACAAACAAAATATGTGACATCGGTTGTACAACTGTCAGCAAACAGTGGAATCGCTGCCGGCCGCGGTGGCCGAGGGGACTGAGGCGCTCCAGTCACGGTCTGCACGGTCACTACGGTCGGGGGTTCGAATCCCTCCTCGGGCATGGATATTTGTGCCGTCCTTAGTATAAGGTAGTTCGTAAGTAGTTTGTAAGTTTAGGGACTGATGACCCCGTAGTTAAGTCCCATAAGCTTAACAAACATTTGAACATTTTTTTGTGGAATCGCTCGAAGCACTGAAGTCACGTGTTGGATCTCCGCAACCGTCTGCTATCATCGGCAAGCATCCATCGTACTCGTTTGATGTTGTCTGGGACTGTGATTGTGGTTGGTCAACCCGAACGTCGCTCAATCTCGTCTCAATTTAAGTTGTTCGTAATTGTAATTAGTATATATATAATTGAATTTATCGCCTTTAGATTTGACAGATTTATCGTGTAAATGAAGTTTAACGGATTTCCTTTAGCGTTCATATGGATGACTTCACATTGTGCATTATTTAGGGTCAATTGCCATTTTTGCACATGCAGATATCATATATAAATATTTTTTTAAGTTGCTTTTGTTCTACTAATGACTTTACTACCGACAAATGACAGCATCATCCGCCAACAGTGTAAGAGAGCTGGTCACATTGTGTCATAATCGTTTATCAAGATTAGGACCAGTAGGGGCCCTGTAACACTTCTCCTGAGAACGCCAGATGTCTCTTCTGTTTTACCACTTACCGTCAGTTACAATGTATTGTATTCTTTCTGTCAGGAAATTGCGAATCCGGTCGCACAACTGTGCCGATATTCCATAAGCACGCAATTTGATTAGAGGAGGCTTGCAATGTACAATGTCAAAAGCCTTCCGGAAATCTAGAAATATGGAATGAATTTGACTTCCCTTGTCGATAGAACTCATCACTTCATGTAAGTAAAGAGATAGCAGTGACGGCATTAGCATACCTGAGAACCTTCAAAAAAAAAAAAAAAAAAAAAAAAAAAAAAAAAAAAAAAAAAAAAAAAACCAGATGATCCAATTTAAAAAATCGGGAGTTTTTTCAAAATATCGAGAGATATGTTCTATCAAAAACTGAGCGCACTTTACAATAAACTTAAGATGACTGATTTAAGCTTTTTCCTATCATCTCGCAATGCTGCATAATGGCTACAAAAACAATTGCATTAACCCAAATGTTGATTACATCCTTATTTGTAGCTAGTTCAGGTAGTGATTCATTTTCTGATAACAACAAAAAAAGGTCACAGCTGTATCTTTTGTGCTATACTGGTACCTCGGAACATTTTATGGAACAAGTGACCCACATAGTCATCACATTTAATTGGTAAACCGTACTCTAAAATAAAAAAATGTAAATAAGCACTCAGCTCGTATCATATGATCACTTTCACTTTTCTCAGCAATTTCAGTCTTTTATTGTTCCTCACACACTTCTCATTTTCTCTGCACGTATTCCGGAACATCGCTTTTTTCCACCATGTGATGTGGAAATATCACATAGAGTACAAAATGCAAATAATGTTTCGAATACTGCTTAAAAAAGGGATTATATTTTTTGCCACACTGGAACACTTACCACCAAATTGAAATCCCCAAATCATGTAAAATAGTTGTTTACACGAAAGTTGCTCTTTCTGCAATTCGCGTATGAAACTGATGCCCTTAACTATCCACTCAAAAGGCTTTCATCGATTAAAAGACCACTGAAGGTTTCACTTACGTACAATGACAAAACATCACATTCAGAAAGAGCAGAACATCGAAACGCCATGCGTGAATTTGCAAATACGCGCCAATGGCAAAATTAATCATTATACAACTCCTAATATCTACGAATTTCGATACGTATTTAGATTAAACTGATAAATGAAGAATGGGCTTTTGACCCTTAGCCAAGAAACAAATCTTGGGTTTCAGGATTATAAAAAATCTGGAAAAATAATGGCAAAATCAGGAGGTGGGAGGAAAAGTGAAAATTCAGGAGACTCCTGCTTAAATCGGGAGAGTTGGCAGGTATGCATTAGCCATACCACGCCAGACATCAATAGAATCAGATGCCCGCATGATATTACGACGCCTACCGGACGTTTGGCGAAAGGTCATAAATATTAGGGTTATTTTACTGAAGGTGTGTAACTATAAGAACTCGTCAAAAAAGTAATTTCGGAGAAAATAATACCACCTAGGAAAATTTAAAGAATATGCTGAGCCCTGTTAAGGATAGCCTCGGCCTTAGGATCCCTGAATATACAACATACCATGTGAGTGCGGAAGTAATTTTAGTGGTCAGTCCATTCGTACCGTTTCCGAACGCTGTACAGAACACCAGTTGCTTATTAAAAACCGAGAACTGGGGAAACCAGCGGTCGCTGAGCACAGCCTCACAAACAAACATAAAATTTTGTTCGATGAAACAAGGATTTTGTCCCAGGCCTCCACATACTGGGGGTCTGTAATCAAAGAGGCTGTAGAAATAAGAATGTGTGAGAACAACATCAACCGTGATAGCGGGTAAAATCTTAGTGGTGCTTGGAAACGAGCGCTCGATACAGAAATGCAGCAGACATGTCACGCAACGTCTCCGATACTAGGCGAGGGGTGGCGCCACCAGCGCAGACGTAGACTGAATCTGTGACAGCGTGACGTAGCGGCCGGCCAACCAGAAGCCGACCAATCATAAGCCGTCCATGGGCTATTTAAGGCCACCACAGTACCAGCACTGTCAGTCAGCGGCTCCTGACGAACAATACGGAGGATATCTTCGAAAGCTTGAAATTTTATCAAGAATTGGCGGCAAGAAGTCCGAGAAAGTTTTATATAGAAGTTTCGCCGTGAAACACTTCACACTCAAAATAATATCTTCATTACTTTTTTTCTCAGCTGTTGTATCACCCCATGTCTCTTTCTCTCTCTCGTTGTGTGTGTACGCTGAGAAACGGAGAGAGAGAGAGAGAGAGAAAGGTAAAGAACGAAAGAGAGAGAGAGAGAGAGAGCTACCCCTGTGAGCAACGACACGCATCCGGGCGTAAAGCTGGTGAGCGCTAGCGGAACGCTGTCAGATAGCCGGCGCGTCCACTGAAGTTCCCCAGGTTTCTCCCCATTAAGTAGCTTGTTATCGGCGCCTGCCAAGGTCGCAAACAAGCGGTGTGTTTTGCTCCGCCTCACGGCACCCGGCCATACGCGACGCTGCCAGGCAGGTGGTACCAATACAACGCCAGGACAAAAGTGTGACCTCTCGCTAGAGATTCTCTGTGCAACGGTTCCGTTACGATATCAGGCTGAGAGTTTTGCTCCGATATATCAGTTATATGCTCAATACGGGTATCAGTATTATGGCGTACATGAGGTATAAAAGTGCGGTGCATTGACACATCTGTCATTTGTTCTCTCGTGATTAATGTCAAAAGGTTTCTGACATGGCCGGCCGCGGAGGCCGAGGGGACTGAGGCGCTCCAGTCACGGTCTGCACGGCCACTACGGGCGGGGGTTCGAATCCCCCCTCAGGCATGGATATTTGTGCCGTCCTTAGTATTAGCTAGGTCATAAGTAGTTTGTAAGTTTAGGGACTGATGACCCCGTACTTAAGTCCCATAAGCTATACAAACAATTGAACATTTGTTTCTGACATGATTTTGAGCGCGCTACAGGAATTAAGGCTTTGAAGGCGGAATGGTAGTTGTAGCTAGTCGCACGGGATATTCCATTTCAGAAATCATTATGGAATTCAATAATCCGATATCCACAGCATCAAGAGTGCACTGGGAATACCATATTTTACAAGTAATATCTGTTGTTGTTGTTGTTGTTGTAGTCTTCAGTCCGGAGACTGGTATGATGCAGCTCTCCACATAAGAACGGTAAACCACATCTGTCTGAATCTGCTTACTGTATCCATCTCTTGGTCTTCCTCTGCAGTTTTTACCCTAAACACATCCCTCCAATGCCAAATTCACGATTCCTTGATGTCTAAGAATGTGTCCTACCAATCGATCCCTTCTTTTAGTCTAGGTATGCCAGAAATTCCTTTTATCCCCAATTGTTCAGTACCTCTTCATTAGTTATGCAATCCACCCACCTAATATTCAGCATTCTTCTGTAGCACCACATTTCAAAAGCCTCAATCCTCTTCCTGTCCGCACTGTTTATCGTCCATGTTTCACTCACATACAAGGCAACACTCCACACAAATGCCTTCAGAAACGACTTCCTTAGGCTTAAATCAATATTCGATGTTAAAAAATTTCTCTTTTTCAAGAACGCTTTTCTACCCATTGCCATTCTGCATTTTATATCCTCTGTACTGCTACCATCATTTGTTATTTTATGCCCAAATAACAAAACTCATTTACCTCCTTCATTGTTTCGTTACCTTATCTAATTCCTTCAGCATCACCTGATTTTCTTAGCCTGCACTCCATTACCCTTATTTTGTTCTTGTTAATGTTCATCTTATATGCACCTGACCATTCCGTTCAGCTGCTCCAGATCTCTGCTGTCTCTGACAGAATTACTATGTCGTCGGCTAAACTCAATGTTTTTAATTCTTCACCCTGAACTTTAATTCCTTCTACAAATTTCTCCTTGCTTTCCTTCATACCTTGCTCAATGTACAAATTGAATAACATTGGAGAAAAGCTACAACCCTATCTTACTCCCTTCCCAACCATTGCATCCCTTTCATGCCCTTCAACTATGATAACTGGTGTCTGGTTTTTGTACAAGTTGTAAATAATCTTACGCTCACTATATTTTACTTCTGCTTGCTTTAGAACTTGAAAGAGTTATTCCAGTCAACATTGTCAAAAGCCTTCTCCAAATCTACAAAAGCTAGAAGTGTAGATTTGCCTTTCTTTAATCTATTTTCTAGGATAATCCGTGAAGTGAGTATTGCCTCCCGTGTTCCTACATTTCTCTTGAACCCAAACTGATCTTCTCCGAGGTCGGCTTCTACCAGCTTTTCCATCCTTCTGTAAATAATTCGTGTTAATATTTTGCTACCATGACTTATGAAACTATTGGTTCAGTTGTTTTCACACCTGTCTGCGCCTGCTTTCTTTGGGATGGGGATTATAACATTTTTCTTAAAGTCTGAGGGTTGTTCGCCTGTCTCATACATCTTACACACCAGGTGAAACAGGTTTGTCATGGCTGGTTCTCCCAGACACTTCAGTAGCTCTGAGGGAATTTCTAACTATGGACAATGCAATGAATGACCCACGGACTAGTCTTCATGACCGAGAGCGATAATGGGCGATGGTATCAGACGACCGACTCGAGTCCCTATGCTAACACCACGTGTCCTGCAGCGCTTCTCCTAGGCTAATGACCATAACAGCTGATCCCCAGACGACTGGAAAAATAATTATTGATATGGTGTCTGTTCATCCGGGCATGTCCGGTAGAACAGCCACCATATCAATAATCATATATATTATTTCTCATTCGGGTTTTTTGTGGATACGCCATATCCAGCATAACTCTTATCCAAAATTAATGATTGAGGTATTTTTCAAGCTTTCGTTCTCCACTAATGACGAAAAATACACAAATAGTTTATATAATGTTCGTACAGTCTAAGTTGATACCGGGCGAACGATTTACGGTTGCTCCCATCAGCCACCGCGCCAAATATCAACTTAGTTTGCGCGGCCGATATAAAAGCAATGTAGAAGGTGCCATCTATTGTCAATCTGTTTAACTAACATAAACGACATATCTCGCAGTTGTTTAGATTCTTATTCTTTATGCAAGCCAAAGACCTTCTTTGATGCAAGCATATATCACTCGATTTCGGTTACACACGTCAATGTAACGACGAAAAATTCACAAGCAATTTAACTAACAGGCACGACAGCTATTGCAGTTATTTAAATTCTTTACCCATGTATAGTTTGTCACGAAATTTGTGTTTCACACGTCGATGCACAACAGCGTTGGAATTGTTTACTTTGTTGAAGCAAGCGTTGTGTACTGCACGAATGAACTGAATTTTGTAAAATACAAATGTTTTTAAAAACTAAAATAAACATGAAGTCAATAACTGATTTTTATGTGTTTCACAATTAATCAAAATAATTATATAATTCTTCTTACAGTTAGACTAATATTTGTTACTAATATTCAAAGTTTATTATCGTTTATATCTATGTATTTCCATCTGCCTCTTCTCCATTACTATCTTATCTATCTGTGACTGATCAGGAGAGAGTGCGAATTATTCACATGGGTTAACCAGTAATTGCGAAATATGCCACCACCAGACTACTGACAATTTCAATGCGGACACATTCAACCGCTCGAATCCAGTATAAGCTGGGAATCCAGTATAGGCTGCGGGCAAGAGGAATTTATGGGCAGGGGCTAAAAGTTGAGAATTTGGGTTGGAATGGAAGCGTACCTGGATATCCTAATTGCTTAAGCGACCGCTGGCTCGAAGCGGGAAATATGGGTTCGAATCCCGGTCCAGCACAATTTTTCAACTTCGCCGTTGAATTTATTTCAACGCCCCGAAACGCTCGAAATATTTCCAATCGGACTGGAAAAGCGTCGTGAGGTCCTATGAGTCCCAATTTCATTATGTATTAGCCCACGAAACCATAGACACAAGTTCTTGACAAGGAGCCATAATGTGGAGCCACAATGCCGTACTGTTAAGTGGAAGGGAATGGTCAAACAGAACCGATGATTGAGAGAAAATGGTTATATGCGGCTATTTTGAGAGCATTAGCAACTATTATCGCACTTCATACTTCGGAACAGCGATGGAATTTTTATGGATGACATTGCGTTACATCAGCGGACCACAGTTTTCGAGTTTGGTCTGAAGAACATGCTGGATAATTCTAGCGCATAATTTGACCACCTAGATAGGCCGGCATGAAGCACCTCGTAAATTTATGGGACGTAATCGAGAGGTCAGTTAGTGTACGAAATCTTTCGTTGGGAACAGTTAACGGACAGCAGTAGAGGCAGCATACCACAATATTTTTGCGGAAGTTGTTGTGTACATGTTACGTCGAGTTGTTGCACTTCGCTGGTCAAAAGGAGGTCCGACACGATGTAAGGAGGGGTTCCGTGAATTTTGTGACGACTATGTATATGCTTTCTGCTGACAAACTTGTAAGCGACTATGTCGTCGTATAGGGAGACTTTGTTCGAGATGTATTCTTTGGCACCTTCCTTTCCCACTCCATATGAAGGAAGGAAGAACAGGAATAAGAAAAGAAGGGGGAATAGGGTTTAACGCCCGGACGATAGTGTGGTCTTTACAGGCGGAGCTCAAACTCGGATTCTTCGGGTAAGGACAGGGAAGGAAATCGGCCGAGTATTTGAAAGTAACCATCTTCAAGTACAGTCAATCAGGGTAGGGTTTAACCGATCAATGTTTCTCTGTTCTATATATCATTTCTGTTGTATATGGCTGATGCTGCACCTGCATGCATTAATCTGTACATATCTATAAATATTATAAAACGAAGTTCTTCTGCCGCGTCTTCTGTCTGTCTTCGTAAACTCAAAAAGTACTGAAACGATTTTCATACGGTTTCCACCAATGGACGGTGTGATTCATGTGGAAGATTTATGTGTATAGTTCACAAAAGTGCGTGGCGGTTGGTTAGTGTGTGCGAGGAGCAATCCGCGAAAGACAGCAATGAATATTCTTACGAAGAGCTATATATAATATCACTTACGTTTACCGTACATGTGACAATGTGGTTATTGTTTCATAATGCACAAGATGAACATGATGTACCCTTGAATGCTTCAAACATGTTTGATGCATCAAATATTGGATTATATATGGTCTCCTATGCAGAACAGACATTGCCGAGGTGGGGTTTCTTGCGTGCCTCAACGATAGAGATAGCCATACCGTATGTAACCACAGCGGAGGGGTATCCGAGGAGAGGCCAGACAAACATGTGGTTCCTGAAGAGGGACAGCAGTCTTTTCAGTAATTGCAGGGGCAACAGTCTGGATGACTGACTGAGCTGGCCTTGTAACATCAGCTAACATGGCTTTGCCATGCAGTTACTGCGAACGGCTGAAAGCAAGGGGAAATTACAGCCGTTAGTTTTCTCGAGGACATGCAGCTCTACCGTATGAACATATGATGACGGCTTCCTCTCGGGTAAAATATTCCGGGGGTAAAATAGTCGGATCCCCGGGCGAAGACTGCTCAGGAGGATGTCGTCATCAGGAAAGAAAACACTGGCATTCCAAGGATCGGTGCGTAGAATGTTAGATACGTTAATCCGGTAGGGAGGTTAAAAAATTAAAAAAAGGGTAATGGATAGCTGAAGTTAGATATAGTGGGGATTATTGAAGTTTGGTCGAAAGAGGAGCAGGGTTTCTGGTCAGGCGAGTACAAGATTATAAATACAAAATCAGTTGGAGGTATTACAAAAGTACGTATAATAATGAATAAGAAAATAGGAATGCGGGTAAACTACTGTAAGCAGCACAGTGATCGCATTATCATAGTTTAGACTGATACGAAGTCAACACCAGCTACAGTAGTACAAGTTTATGTGACAACTAGATCTGCCGATGATGAGGAGATTGAACAAATGTATGAGGAGGTAAAGGAAATTATTCAGACAGTTAAGGGAGAGGAAAAATTAATTGTGATGGGGGACTGGAATTCGGTAGTAGGAAAAGGAAGGGAAGGAAAAACATTAGGTGAATATGGACTGAGGAAAAGGAATGAAAGACAGTCACCTGGTAGAATTTTGCACGGAACATAATTTAATCATAACAAATACCTGGTTTAAGAATCACGACATAAGGTTGTATACGTGGAAGAGACCAGGTGACCCCGGAGGTACCAGATAGATTTTATAATAGTAAGACATAGATTTCGGAATCAGGTTTTAAACTGGAAGAGATATCCTGGGCCAATACAGAATGACTGAAAAAACTGCATAAGGGTAAGAAAATAAGGAGATAGGAACTGGATAAATTGAAGGATCCTGAGGTTCTTGAGAATTTCAGAAGGAAATGTAGTCAACATCTGACAGAAACTGGGGAAAATAAAACAATAGAGGAGGAATGAATTGCTTTGAGAGATGAAATCGTGAAGGCAACAGAGAATCAAATAGGTAGCAATGCAAGAACTACAAAAATCCTTGTACATCACAGGAAATACTAAATTTAGTTGATGAAAGAAAATGAAACAGGCAAAATGGAATACAGACGACTAATAAATGAGATTGAAAAGAAGTGCAAAATGGCTAAGCAGGAATGGCTAGAAGGCAAATCTCTGTAGAAGAATGTATAACTAGGCGAAAATAGATACCGCCTACAGGAAAAATAGAGACATTTGGAGACAAGAAAAAGAGCTCTGTGAATATCAAGAACTGAGATGAAAATCAGTTCTCAGGAAAGAAGGGAGAGCTGAAAGATGGAAAGTACATACAGGAGCTCTATAAAGGATACTGAGAGATGAATTTGAAAGAGCCCTGAAAGACCTAAGTGGAAACAAGGTTGGAGTAGATGACATTCCCTCAGAGTTACTTAAGTCTCTGGTAGAGCCAGCCATGACAAAACTACTTCACCTGGTGTGCAAGATGTATGAGACCGGTGAAATACCTCTAGACTTGAAGAAAAATGTAATAATACCCATTCTAAAGAAATCGGGAGCAGATAGGTGTGAAATTTACAGAACCAACATTTTGATAAGTCATTCTTGCAAAATTTTAACACGAATTATTTACAGAATGTTGGAAAAGCTGGTTGAATGTGACCTCAGGGAGGATCAGTTAGGTTTCAGGAAAAATTTTGGAACACGGGAGGCAATACTCACTTTACAATATCTAGCTTGTGTATATTTGGAGAAAGCTTTTGACAATGCTGATTGAAATACACCCTTTCAAATTCTGTCAGCAGGGCTAAAATACAGGGAAAGGAGGGTTATTTACAACTTGTGCAAAAGCATTTATTAGACTCTAAGGACATGAAAGGGAAGCACTGGTTGGGAAGGGAGTAAGACTGGGTTGTAGCCTTTCTCCGATGTTATTCAATTTGTACATCGACCAAGCTGTGAAGAAAAGCGAGGTAACATTTGGAGACGGGATTAAATTTCGGGGTGAAGAAATAAAAACATTGTGCTTTGCTGGCGACATTGTAATTCTGTCAGAGACAGCAAAGAACCTGGAAGACCAATAATATTGAATGGAATGGGCAGTGTGTTTAAGGGAGCGTATAAGACTAACATTAACACGAGCAAAACAAGAGTAATGGAATGCAATATAAGAAAATCAGCTGAAGGAATTAGAATAGGTAACGAAACAATAAAGGTGGTAGATGATCTCTGTTACTTGGGCAGTAAAATAAGACACGACGGTCGCGGTACAGAAGGTATAAAATGCAGAATGACAATGGAAAGATAAGCGTTTTTGAAGAAAGAGGAATTTACTGAGATCAAATATTAATTTACTTGTGAGGAATTGTTTTCTGTCCCTATCTACGGGAGTGATACATGGACGATAAATAGTTCAGATAGGAAGAGGATAGAGGCTTTTGGAATGTGGTGCTACGGAAGAATTATCAAGATTAGGTGGATGGATCGGGTAACTAATGAGGAGGTACTGAACAGAATTGGGGATAAAAGTAATTTTGACTAAAAGAAGAGATGGATTGGTAGAACACATAAAAGAATCGTGAATTTATTGTTGGAAGGAAGTGTGTGGGGTAAAAATCGCAGAGGGAGACTTAGAGAAGAATGCAATAAACAGATTCAAATGGATGTGGTTTGCCATCCTCATGAGGAGATGAGGAGCGTATATGTCAACTTTCAAAATGTAAAAATCAGATCTAGTTTTAAAAAAAATCGGAAGATTCTTCAAAAACTCAGGAGATATATTCTATGAAAAACTGCGATGCACTTTACTATAAACCTTAAGATAACAGATTTTTGCCTTTTTCTATCATCTCACAATGCTATTAATGGCTACAAAAACACTTGCATTAATCCAAATGTCGATTACATCCTTATTTGTAGCCAGTGAAAGTAAAATGATTAATTTCATTATTAAAACAAAAACTTTGACAGCTGTATTTTTGTGATATACTGCAACCTACATTTTTCGGAACGAGTGACCCATAAGGTCATCGCAATGAATTGGTAAATCATACTCTAAAATAAACAACGCAAATAAGCACTCTGCATTTATGACACGAACACATTCACTTTTATCAGCAATTTCAGTTTTTTTTAAGTTGTTACACACTCTTCATTTTTATGTATTCCAATACATCGCTTTTTCCACCATGTGATGTGGAAATATCACATCAAGAAAATGTTCTAAAATTATGTAAAATAGCTGTTTACACGAAAGTTGCTTTTCTGCAATTAATACATGAAACTAACGCTCCTGACTATCCACTCAAAAAGTTTCCACCGATTAAAAAAATACTGAAGCGATTTCACTTTCGTACAAAGAGCACAGCACCGAAACAATATACGTCTGTTTGTCATGCGCAATTCCTAATTTATATGAATTTCGATTTGTATTTAGACTGATGAATGAGGAAAGGACTTTCGACCATCGACCAAAAAACGAATCTTGGGTTTCAAGATAAAAGCTAAAAATCAGGAGAAATAATGGCAAAATCAGGAGGCGGGAAAAGAGTGAAAAGCAGGAGACTCCAGCCTAAATCTGGAGAGTTGGCAGGTATGGAAGAGTCTTTCTCGGGATAGTGTAGGGTGAAGAGCTGCATGAAACCAGTCTCCGGACTGAAGACCACAACGCAACAAAAACTACCTCTACGGAGCCGGAGTGGGTTGCTAGTTATAAAACAAAGTCCTTCCTTCGCACTTGTCTGTCAATCTCTGACCTCGAAAAAATGGAAAACTACTGAAAGGACTTTCATACGGTCTTCACCAATGGATGGCGTAGTTCATGAGGAAGGTTTAGGTGTATAAATCACTGAGGTGTGCGGTAGTGAGTGAGACGATCTAAAAACTGTGAAACAGAACAATAAATATTCTTAGGGAAAGCTATATATTCTGTGACTTACAAACGCTTACGTACATGTGAAAATAAGTTTATTTTTTCATTATACGATACTTACGCAATTTTGACATTCCAAACGATCAAATCATAACGAGTAATATGGTCACAAATACATATTGGAAAACAAAGGGCAAGGCCGTTTTCCTTCCGCATCCTTAGCCAAAAATCCTTACAAGATCATTCGCATTGAGAAATATTACGCACGCGCTGTGGTAAGTATGTTTAAGTACCGCCTAATGATGTCTGTTTTCGTTTGTTAATAAAAAACATAATCTTAAGGGATTCGGACAGAACCATGTCTTATTGCGCTCACAGAGATGTCCAGATCATATGTTGTTTTCAACAAAAAAAAAAAAAAAAAATTAAAAAACAAATCAAGGGTTGCGGACATATTTATGTTTTATTGCGCTCTTCGCTCACAGAAATGCCCAGCTCAATTTGTTGTTAAAAACAAAGATAACCTCATGGGATGCAGAGATCTACAGGTCACGCAATTTTTCATGGTCCCTCTGTTCAAATGTTTGAAGAGCGTATAGGACTTAACTACGGGATCATCAGTCCCTAAACATACAAACTACTTATGAACTAGCTTATACGAAAGACGGCACAAACATCCATGCCCGAGGGGGGATTCGAACCCCCGACTGCAGCTGCCGTGTAGACCGTGACTTGCACGCCGCAGACCGCTCGGCCATCGCGGCAGGCGGACCCTCTGTGATCGGTGAAAGTCGGTTGAGTTCGTGTGTCTACGGAATGTTTATGCTCTCTACCAAAGTTACCTCGTAACAGCATTGCACACCGTAAACATCGTCAATGTATTGTTGTTGTGCTGGTATTGATTAGTAGCTTACACTGTCATTTGCTAAAATAAGGTCACATATCTCGATGACTTCTTTTAGAAAAAGGAAGGCTGTACTTGAAGGTGGTATGCAGAATGTTAATTCCGATTGTTATTCAGTTACGGAAATGAAAAAAAAAAAAGGCAGAAAGCGTTGCTACACCCGCTTAATAAGTCCCTTTAAAATATTGATATTTCGTAGATATACTTTCCAGTTTTCTACTACTCAAACATTAAAGTGACACTTAATTTCGTCTTCCATATGTAACGCTTTTTACCTCTGACATATTGTTTCTTTTAAAACCTGTTAACTATACGCCGTAAGTTTCCGGCACTGGGAGAAAGAGGCGGGGCGTGTTCTAACAGCCAATGAGCTACGAGCTGAATGCAAGCTTCAGCTCCCAACATTCTCCGCCCAGTGGCCACGTTTAAGTGCGTGATCTGTATATTTTCTTGCGGTCACAGAGATATGCAGTTCAACGTGTTCCCTAAAAAAATAAGAGAATAAATAAAAACACAGAAACCCGCGGAAAGCGAAAAGATCAATGTTTTATTCCGCTCTCACAGATGCCTGATAAATAGTTATTATCAGTATCTATTACAAAAACACCTGACAACACCCAAATATATGTTCCGGCGTAGTACGTGAAGCCAAAGCTTTGCCTCTTTCTATACAATGCGCTAATTATATTTTGAACATCGA
Source organism: Locusta migratoria (assembly GCA_026315105.1). NCBI lineage: Eukaryota > Metazoa > Arthropoda > Insecta > Orthoptera > Acrididae > Locusta > Locusta migratoria. The sequence continues at coordinate 270,140,621 of CM048748.1, read as the reverse complement.
CCATACTAATTTCCATGATTCCGCGGAGAGAAAGTGAAGTTACGATTGGCTGACTAATATGTCCTTATTTTGTGTTGTGGTTGGCTGTTGAAATTACGTACCCTGTGCTCAGGTAGTATAAGAGGAATATCGCATTGCCCACGCTAAAGTTGGTAATTTCCAAGAAAGCTTACACTCGAAGTTGTATAGCCGGAATCGATGTATATCGAATGTCGATTACGCGGCTATTCACGCGCGGAATGTTTACATTAAAGTTGGTAATTTCCAAGAAAGCTTACACTCGAAGTTGTATAGCCGGAATCGATGTATATCGAATGTCGATTACGCGGCTATTCACGCGCGGAATGTTTACATGTGGGCATCATAACGTACAAATACATTTTCTTATTAGAAATCTACCGATAATAAAAAAAAGTTACTACACTCGTGAGATGTGTAAATATGGATATTTATTAATGTATCATAACCTACAAATAACAACAATGGATGGTCCAGTAAGGAATGTTGATAATAATAATAATATTTGTCTGTCGGCGGCTCAACATTCGTCTTTGCGGTTAGTTGTCACATGATATTATAATCTACAAATACTTTTTTAACACTAGAAATCTACCGATAACAAAGGAGTTACTTCACTTGGGAGATGAGTAAATCCGAATATTTACTAATGAATCCTAACGAGTTAAATTACGACGCTTCTCGCCGGGCTCCAGTGGTTATGTTGGTTCTAATGGTTAATGGCGGCAACTCAGATGACCATTAAATGTTTTGACTTCAATTAAAACGAGAATTATATTTTTCTGAACGGACAAGCGTACCCAAGAACCTGTCATCCATAGAGCAGGTACCGTATTAATTTTGCTGCGAGTGAAACGAGCAGTAACAACACTTACTCTGTAGCTCGTGAAAAATATTAACGCAATTGTACACTTCATTTTTCATCTGTTGCCAACATAAGTACTGGAGCCTGGCGAGAAGCGTCGTAAAGTTTTACAATCATAACGTACAAATACATTTTATTACTAGAAATCTACCGATACCAAAGAACTTACGTCACTTACTTTATTAATGAGCGTAGTATTCATTTTTCATTACGTTATCAGTGTAATATGCACTATCTTAATTAAAACACGCTAATGAAGTACGTTCTCCACACTTAAGAAGTCGGGTGCCAATACTGCCAAAATTGACATTCCATGTATATCGATTTCGGCCGTACAGCTTCGAGTGTAAGCTTTCTTGAAAATTACCCTAAAGTTCAGTGGTTAGAAACGGAATGTATCCTAGTTGACAGATTTCGTGCTTATACTTGCATATTACGAAAGTTTGGACGTCAAATGGTATCACACATTAAACATATCTCCAAAAGTTGAATATTAAGATAAAGTTCGTCTCGCATTAAATAGGTGTCCAAAACCCGAATTTTAAGATAAGGTTTGTTGTAGGGAAGTACCCAGCAGTGGGATACCGAGGTATAGGAACTTATTATTCTTGACACTACCATCGCCTCTGATGGCAAGGAACATACTACAACACGCAATCATAAAAAGTGCTACACAATTGTGCAACAATGGATAATGTAACCGTTTCATTCGACTTTGTTTACTGCAAGTATGAAAAAACGCTACGGCTATCATTTGAAACTCAGGCAGAAAATTATTAACTTAACAGAGATATTCGCCGGTCTCTTCCAACAACCTTTTTAAATCAAAACTGAACGATATATATCGGACAGCGTTGTCAGGTGTAACGACAAAACACCAACTATTCACAAAGTTAGTTACAGAGGAAACTAGTGATTCACTTACTTTACTATTCCGCAGACTGTATACATGTGGTCACTGTTTTACACGTAGACAAGAGCGACGACAAAACAGAAAATGTTTTAAACAGGGTTACGATCAAAGCTAGTGTCCGATACAAGGAGGTCCTTGGTCCGATACTACCCGTCGACTTTCACCAAAGACGTCAAATGTTACATCATTTCGAAGATTATATTTGAGGTTATTAAAAGTCGCAGATAATAATATTGTATATCATATACATGGAGTTGTAAAAGAGGGGATATGACGTGACACCAACAAAATTGAAACCTACGTCGACCATCTTCGTTGACTCAAAATAGTAGCAGACTACTGTTTGTAATTGCTTTTTGTTCTTAGTTTCTGATATGCGCACATAATATCTGTTTCAGTACTAAATATTGCAGTGCTTATATGAGTAGATAACATTCAGGAAAGGCAGTTTCGATTCTGGTCCCAGTAATACGACACATTTGGCCTCTTTAATGGGACTGGTTTTTTTTTGGTTATACATTAAGAAAAACTATGTATGGAAGTGCGGCATGTGGTGTTTAAAACAAAGGAAAAATTTTACTTACGGCAGGGTTGGCGTAGTGTGCTCATGTTGGCAACGACCTTTGAATGTTCTCTTAAAACTCTATGACATAGAATGATGGGAGAATAATTTTTCTTATTGACTGTGAAATAAATAATTGATGCTGTTCCTGCTCTATGGTTGAATGGTTTTTGTCTGTACCCCTGTCAGATCAGTAAATAAATTATCCTTGTAAAACGAACATTTAGTTGCCAACATTAGCACACTACTCTTTCGGTGCCGCAAGTGAAATTTAAACAATATTTAGGAACTAGAGCTTTGATTATTTAGTGGTAGTTGTTTGATTAAAATTATTGCTCGTGTTATTGTTGTCTTACCAATCGTTATGATGGAAGTGTATAGATTAAAGAAATTTCGTTTCATTTACAAGTGGAAAAGACATTCACAAATTATGATTAGCCTATTTGTCTTGCCTCTCTACTCATTCCACATATTTCTGAGCTAGGACAGATAATGTAATTAAGTATTTTGCACACGTGAGCACTTAAAAACATTGGGAAAGTAAACAATAATATGAAATTGAAACAAATAAGTATCAATACCAGTAAGCATACAAGCACTATTTTCGTAGTTACAGCTTCATCACCTATCAACGCAGATTAATTATAATAGAAACTACAATGCGAATCACCCTTTATGTATTATATATTGCTCTTCTTGGATAATCGAAATGTACATACAAAAACAGTCACATCTAGGAAACCATATGTGTCGTATTACTGAATGAAATACACATTCAGGACTAGAAAAACGTATTACATTGTTTTCCTGACATATTTTATTCACGTAAGCATGGTATATTTAAAACACCTGTTGCCTGCACATGTCAGAAATTTCAAGAATGAAAAGAAATAGTAAAATGTCTGTTGTTCTCCCATAAACAAATTTGACTTACTCCGCATAAACAGAGTTGACATGTTGTCATTCAGAGCTCCCATCAGAGTCGAACCACAGTCTAATATAAGATTCACGAAACTCTCAACGAATTTCTGCAACTTTGCGACTGCAGCGCCGACTAGCGGCTGGGTCGTAAAAACATACCGTGAAACGATTGAGTAAAGAATGTGTATTTGGAGAGAAGCAGCACATTCAAAATACCTTCTCGTATTTACGAGATTTTGTCGCGCTATAAATTGTAGAAACTATCAAAAATATAATTCGGAAATCTCTCATTTGCAAAGGATGCTCAGAAGTAATAGAATAATGTTATGTATAACAAGTGTTCGTTTAGGGTGGTTAGTTGTACTCTTAGGCATAGAAGTAAGTCTTTAACAATTAATTCACGTCCAAACTTCTGCTTTTAATCAGAATAGCAAATACTACACCACTATTTCATGATATTACTGTTGTATAAAAGTAATGTCTGAATGCTTCCAGTTGCAGTTAATCAACTATTTCGGTTTCACAAAAATGATTTTATCAGTTACCTGCTAGTTTGATAAAGTGAATACGTATCTACAAATAAATAATATGTCCATTTATAAAGTGTTAATGTAATCTTGAAGATATTCAGTGTGATACCTGCCAAATAGCTAAAAAAATATGGTAGGCACACGAAAGGCACAGAAGCAAGGACAAGGAAAAAAGTTGATTTATACAGCGTTGTAGACTCTAGTCCCCTATAATGTAAAAATCGTGTATACGTTTGAAACTATTACAATGTCCGAAATCCGCTAAAACAAAACTCGTGCTACATCTCAGTACGCACCGAGCACGCGAACATAATCATGATCAGTTCTCCTTTTGTATTTCAGCACATCAGGTTGCAATTCATTTCTGCTTTCAAAAAGTCTTGGACGATATGAATACTACTCGGGTATTGATTTGCACTGTATGAATTGCACTGCACTGACAATTTGTTATTATAGACGGCCATTAACAGAAGCAGTGGTATGACTTTAATGATGTTTTCATATTTGTATTAGAAAGTTAAAAACAACGTTCAGCGATTAGGAAATATGAAAGTAACGGCATTAGAAACGGCAACTTCTCAGTTTGTATCATGCCATTCCCCTGTTACTCCCTACTGGCCGCTTGGAGCGCTAGTATCGCTTCAATTGCAATTTTCCCCTAGTGAGTTTCGCGACTGTTTGTGATAGACTGAGCTCCCATCAGCCACCGTGCCTTGGGTCTACCAAGATGGCGGTATGTCCAGCCCACTAGCTTCAAAACAACGTACGGCTAAAGTTAATAGTGCCGTTTCCCCTTCTTCTTCTACATCTATGATCAAATATGTTCTTCAACATGGCTTGTCTGCAGTAGCAACTGTGTTACCGTAATTATTTACTGTATGAGAATTCAGCCCCACCAGTTGCTTTAAAATAACTGAACTTTTATCCAGATTTCGATTACCACTAAGGGTATCTTCATCAGAAATAAAACTAAAACATGAGACGCTTACACAAAGAGCTAAATGCGCTCATGTATTACAAAGTAATTAAACGTTTGCTAGTTGTGACTAGCAGTCTGAACAATAAAATTACATAGTGTCTTGCCGCTATGGGCTGCCGACGCTGCAGACTGGCAGTCATAATTAGCAAATGTTTTGTTACTAACTTTATAACACACGAGCGCATTTAGCTCTTTGTCAAACGTCTCAAGTGAGTTTTAGTTTTCTTTATGATGAAGACATCCTTAGTGGTGGTCGAAATCTGGATAAAAGTTCAATTATTTTAAAGCAGCTGTTGGAGCTCAATACTCATACAGTAAATTACTTCATATACCAGTATCCGTGATCTCTATACAATTTGGCTGAATAACTTTCGTCTCTGAGTATAGAATTGCAATCTACTTAAAATTTAATATGCTTTGCTCTGATTTTGCATTTTTCTGCCATGTTTTACTTCAGTCAGTTTGTACGTGAGAATTCAAATCAAATGTTTGTAAATCTATCGGACCAAGCTGCGTGGTCATCAGTTCGTAGCTTACAAACTACTTAAACTAAGTTAAACTAACCTAAGGACAAACACACAAACCCATGCCCCAGGAAGGACTCGAACCTTCGACGGCGAGCAACCGCGCGCAACACAGCGAGGCGCCTTAGACCGCTCGGCTGCTCCACCGCGGCGAGAAAGAATTACTTGCTTATTTATTGTTTTGCGCTTTATGTCAAGTTCTGACGTGATCGGAATCGTAATCGAAACGTATTTCATTGCGTATTCTTGTAGTATTTCGTAGCAGCCATATCTGAATTTGGTAAGAAATTGAATATGTATAGATAGGTATGGCCGGCACGTTCAGAGAGCTGAAGTTCAACATCCAGGTAAGATCAATATGCATCCTATGTGTTTCTGATACCAATTTATTTCTTTGAATTTGATAGTAATCTCCATTTTTACCTATTTTACATAGGTAATATTGCACAATGTAACAGCGTTTTAAGGTAAACTCTATCTAAGCTTTTACCTTTCCTACCTTCCCATATTTTCCAACATCGTGACAGTTTTTTTGAAGAACAACGAAGTATTTTTGACAAGCAAGGTTGATTTGAAATATCTATGTCTGTCTCTTAAATAATATGAATGATTAGTGGAGAAGGAGCTAAATTTTATTTATTGCGGCAATTGTAGTGTACTAATGTTGGCAACGAAATGTTTGCTTTACGAGGATAAGTAATTTACTGATAGGCGAAGGGTAAATAGAGTAACCTATCAACCACAGAGCAGAAGAAGGCATTAATTATATTCTTCATTGTCGATACTTTTGCAACTGGATATGGAAGTATTCGTAATTGATGGAATACGACGGGTTAACGAAAACTTATTTATTACTACACTGAATTAAAGAAAGAGAAAGAATACATAATATTGAATAAAGATCAGTAACTGTGCTCGCTAGCAAAGATAATAATTTAACTCTGTCCAAAGAAAACCATAGGAGTGATGATTGTTTACAAATAGCTTTGTACGTAATTAACGAAATAATTAGTATAAGTTTTGTGTTACAGGCATTACTAAAATATCAAGAGACGTACATAATACGGAATTTAATGTAAAAATAGCTGAATTTAACAGATTCAGTGGTATAAAGAACAACTTCGTCATGAAGAAATACGAATATGTCTATATTTGGAGATTATTCCGCTGAAAGTAAGTAGAAAATAAACACAAGAGAATCATAAATTTCTTATATGGTCTGTTCTTACTATGACAGGCAGTTTTTGACTCGTATCAATTCGGTGTGGAGTCTAATGATTTGAACGTTTTTACACATAACTTGTCTCTCTTATGAGTGTAAGTACTTTAGCTTACAAAGCCAATGTTTCGGTGATTCTTGCCGTTTGTGATTCAATTGTAGCAACAATTGTGCAATAGGGTTATTCTTTGTTGGAAACCAGTATGATTGCTTTTATCGTTTCATTGACACGTCTGTGTCGCTTTTCGTTCTGCTACAGCTGGGATGTCTGATTTGGTACGTTAAATATTGTAGTTATTGCATTGAATATACGTTTCCTGTGTTCTACCGTCGTCGATTTTACTGGGTTTCTAGTGAAGAAACGCTATCGTTCCTCAATAGAGAAGTAACGTTTTTCTGCCAAAGGGCAGGTCTTCTGGTGTTTCCTAGCCCTTTATTACTTTTAATAGAAAATAAAATTCCTTAGTAAAACATGTAGGTTATAAGATAACGATGAATAAACTGTCCTGTAATGTTCCGTTTCGTACCTTGTCAGGGATCGTAGGAAACCTAATAAAGACAAATGTGGAGCTATTTTTAAATTATTACCTCTTTTTCTTGGAATACATACGTTCCCTAATGTAAAAAGTATGTTAAAATCAATTTAAACGATACTATTTGCACTCATTCAATATCGTACTCAGAAGTGTAGCTTGCGGGCCGCTTGGATCGCTGCTGTCGCTATGTATAACAGAAATCAGTGGGAGTGTCGTGTCTGTAGGTTCGTTCAGAGAGCTGCAGGGCTGCTACCACGCATGCGCAGTACGGAAAGTCGTGTTCAAAGAGCACCCGGCACCCAACCCTGCAGCATATTGCAGCCTACCGGCTGTTCAAGGAAATTCATGAGATGCAGGGAAAATTTGCTCGTGCAGCCTGACTGACATTATCGGTAGTGCCTGCTTTCCTGCTGCAGGAGGTTGCAGCCTTGAAGCTCTTTGAACGAATCTTGTGTATGTTAGATCAGGGGAGGCCGGGTAGCGTCGGTGTGACGTCAGCTCAGGACGCTCTGCCGGCTCACAAGCAAGGAGAGTTGACCGTGTGACGTCACGTGCTCTGTACTGCTGCCGCGGAAAAATAGAATGCAGATTGTGGAGTGCAGCAGTTTAGGAAAGACAGGGAACACATCTAGTGTGAAGAATACAGTGAGCTCTATGATATCCAAATTTAAAACACAGTGTTTGAAGTAAATAATAGATACAGATTACAGACATTTGTATATAGTCTCTTTATCTTGAGAACGTTATAGTGTAGACTAGCTTAATTCCCGCTGCTTCTCTCGTTGTTTCTACTTCTGAACATAAATTGTCATAGATTTAGCTTTTAAAAATGCTTTCCTAATCAAGTATATTAATACGAATTGCCACCCCCTATTGCACCACTGATGGCAGAATTCAAAACATCCCGAAACGCATTTTTTCAAATAGTAAGTACGGTTGCTAATCCAAATTTTCGCATTCCTAGCATCAAAACAGTCTCAGTAGCACCCTTAAAAGATTTTCCCTTATTTCACTCCGTTAATGGTTGAATATCCAAAAATATGGAAAAACGTGTTTTTAAAATTCCAATCAAAGATCTGAATAAGAAGTTTTGGATTTCTTGCTTCAAAATTGCCTGAATTGGCAATATATATATATATATATTGACAGGCTTGCTCTTCCTGCTCACACGTCACACCGCCTGAAGTTGGCTTCTTCTATGTTAGATTGTGATACAACCTTGATGTTTAACCCTGGTCTCTAAGCATAGGATTGAAATGCAGCGTGTATGCACAATCACATGTTTCCTATATGATTTGGCACTGCCTGCCATTTTGGAATTTAGCAAACGAATATCTGTTAGTCTGTAAGTGACAAAGAATTTTTTGCATGGTTCTAGGTTTCATCTTTTACATCACTATGCGATGTAATAGGATTGTGAACCAGTCGGCCCGATGGTTCAAGATCAACATCGATATTGCGGTGCAGTACTACCTGGCGGTAAAATACGCGTGTACCGCTATAAACAAAAGGTGATCAGTGTGACTTCAACAGATGTGCGGTATTCCTCGCACACGTATGCACCGAAGAATACCACTAGATCAGTCAACTTGAAAAGAAATAATGTGATGCATCCATCCGGCAAATTACTGCTCCTGTGTTTCAAATGTTGAAAATCTTATAAATCTATGGGGCATAACTTCTTTGGTTATTAGTACTTAGGGTTACAAACTACTTAAAGTAATGACATAAAAGTTTTCTGGGTGTTGTGTCGCGTCATGATGTAAGAAGGTTATTACTTTAAAAACCGACGTTTCGGCCAACATCGTAGATTTTAAAAATTTTGACGTAGTGTCTAGTTGACAGTAAAGGTATAGTAACAACCAGATGAAGGCCACTGTAACGTCGGTTATTAAAGTAATAGCCTTCTTACATCATGACGCGGTACAACACCCAGAAAACTTTTATGTCATCTGACTCTGGCCGCGGAAATGTACGCGGTTATACTTGAAGTAAGTTAAAGTAACCTAAGGACAACACACACACACACACACACACAGGCAGAAGTCCGAGGGAGGCCTCTAACTTCCCACGGTGAGCAACCGCGCGCCAGCTTTTATAAAGACTGAGAGTTTTAAAGTCTTGACTAACATTATATAAATTTCTGCGGTTGCTTACGTTCCCAGCTATATTAGGTAAGTAACCAATTAAAAAGTTTCTTTGCACCACTAGGATGTTTTATTTTTTCGAGATCAAGCTGGATGTTACTATATGTTCAAATGTTTGTAAATATGAGGGACTTAACTGCTGCGATTTTCAGTCCCTAGGCTTACAAACTACTTAAACTAACTTATGCTAAGCACAACACACACAGCTATGCCACAGGAAGGACTCGAACCTCCGACGGCGAGTAACCGCGCACTCCGCAGCAAGAGCGCTCGGTCACTCCACCGCGGCTGGATGTTACTGCAACTTTCAGACTGTCGAACTTTCTTATATACCCCTTTATTTGTCACTCATAGAAATCGAGTGAAGAAAATCAATGAAGTTAGTTGAATTAGATGTGTATGGTTATGTGAATAATTTTATATGAATTTTTTCGAAATATGATTTCTTGCTTGTTAATAACATTACTCATAGAAGGTGCTTGGATGCTACACTATTAATATTACAGTGTCTTTCCTGTGGCTGTTAAAGTTGTTATATTTTTCACAATTTCATGTGAAATATTTGAAAACAAGTCCCTTTTGGAACAAAACCCAGAACAATCCCACAATTTTCACGTCAAGTACCTGTAAACACAAAACCTACATATTCCCTTTTGGACTATACTCTGTTAAATGACAAAATCTGACATATTGACCACCATTCACTTGTACATGCGGTGCTATTTTCTTCTTCTTCTTCTATTCTGTTTGTACATTCCATAATGGTCTGTCAGCCCCCCTCTTCCCAGTAAACATCAATCCATTTGGAATCTCCCAGAGAGAAATCATTACCACTTTTGCATAATAACTGATCTTCAAGGATTCCTCTTAGCAGTATAAGCAGTTTTCCTTGTACAAGCACTAAATAACACTATAAAATCGAAAGATACTTGTACACCGCTAAGGTATGCTTGCAGCGTCTGCCAAACTTTCACACTGCTCCAAAACTTTTCGCAAAAGACAATGGAACAATGCTGTATATAAGAGCTAAAGTATTCTTTGGAAGTATCACTGCCCATTCAACGATGAAACTTGAAACATGTTGCAAAGAAGTGTGAGCAATTTTGATGTTGCTTGAGCGCAACATTGGTAAATAATGTCAGAGACATTAATGACAAAGGTGAAGCATTGAATTAAAATTATTGATGCGGCCAAGGAATCGAACCTGGACCTCCATGCTTAATAGGCAGACGACTTACCGCTTTTTTTATTGTTCATCTGGTACGTTTATGGTTCGCGTTCGTTCGTGGTAGTTCGTTGAATAGTGAGCTCAGCTTTTTTATTACAGAGGGCGTTTAGCCCCATGACAAGGCGCGCTAGACCACCGCATCACTAGCGCTTAAGGCGCTTCGGAATAGTCTAAGCACGATTTCCCTCCACGTCAGAAACTTTAATTCAACTTCTGTGTTCCTATGAAACTTTAATTCCTTTGAATTACAGTTTGTGACGTGAAGGGAAATCGTGCTTAGACTACTCCGAGACGCCTTAACCGCTAGTTATGCGTTGGACTAGCGGTAAGACGTCTGCCTAGTAAGTTTGGAGGTCCGGGTTCGATTCCCGGCCGCATCACAAATTTTAATTCAATGCTTCACCTTTATCATTACTGTCTCTGACATTATCGAGAAGAAAAACAGTCTCAGGGTGTATAAAGTTCTATTGCAATTGCGAAATAAAGGGATATGACTGCACCATTTGTGAAACGTAAGAGTTTATCGAGGGAGTAGCAAAGCCCCACAATCGCGTAAACGGCCGACTGCGAACAGCGCACAAATTGAAGAGCGCCTCCGCGGCCATTATAGTGGCAAACTTCCACGCGAACTTTAAATTTGCGTTAAGATTCTTTTGATTAGAGAGAGTATTCATTTGAGTTAAGTCGCGAAAACTATGTCTAATTGAAATATGTAACTACAAAACCGGTTCAGTCTCCTTGACTATACAGCAACTATCGGTTGTGTGTAAATTTATTACACATACGGTGTAGAAATTGGCCAAAAGCGTTTCCACTTCCTAACGAAACCGAACTAAAACATTTAGTTTTTTTCCCCCTTGCGTTCTACGTACAGCATATGAATGGAATTTATCGTCAGTCACGATTTTTGGCACATTCTCAGTATATTCTATGTTTGTGAAACTTTTGTACAAGCATTAATTTTGGAAGAGTTTCACACTTTACGTCTTTGCTTTAACGCTGTATTCTCCAATATTTAAATATTTCATAGCATCAAAAAATCAAACAGAGCTGACTGTAATAGCTAATGTTAATAATCGATTGTGAAAGTGAAATATGCCATCAGACACATAACTGAAAAATAGCTTCTTACGTTGTGAATACAGCAATTAGCCACTACCAAATTCTTTTAAGAACACGAAGTATGACATAACTTTTTCATAACTAAGACATCTAACATTAGCATTAGGGTATCTAGCAAGAAAATTAGCATTTTTAATGCTGTAAGCCAAATACCTTACAGCAGAGTGAACTGCTCAAAAGTCAGCAACTATCGTCACTGGGTTGAACTTCACAATGTGCATCCACTGTGGCTATGTGCCGTTCATGTATGGAACTATACACAGGTCTGCAAACAAACCCCTTTCAGTGCGTTACAAGCTGCTAATATTAATTACATAAACAAAAATTCGAACTGCAGTGAGGCAACTAATTTCGTGACCCCAATAGTTATTTTACACAATCATAAAATGAAACTTTTTGAACTTGCTGTCCACCAGGTACTGCCTAAAGTAGCTCCTTTTTAAGAGCTACCAGTATGATACAAGCCTGTTATTTATTTCATTTAATCGTATATTGTCTTGACTAACAGTCTGTTAAGCAAGAGTAACTACCTCTGAACACAAGTAGTAGGGCTACTTGTATTCCTGAGAAATATAAATGGGAAGAGTGTGTTCGATCTTTTTATTCCTTTCTTAAATTGATTTATGCATTTAAACGCTGAGAAGATCTTCACCTTCGTGCTTCATGTACACTGCGATAATCAAACAATAAAGACGTGACTATCAATTGTGTATATATACCTCAGTAGCTATTTAATACTCAATTTACCTGTAATAACACTGGTATTTATCTGACGCTTGCCACTACCATGGCGGCCGGGCGAAGATTCAAATTATCCAGTGGCGGCAGCACCGTCTGGGAGTCTAGTTATTTTTACAAGGTCTTTGGGGAGTAGGTGTAAGGAGTTGGTGTGGTGTTGCAGGTGCGGGCGGCGTGCATGGCCGCGTCGTCGCTGCTGCACATGGACGACTCTGGGCAGCAGCAGTCGCTCGCCGAGTTCATGACCTTCTTCATGTGAGTACACCAACCAGTTCATGACCTGCACGTGAGTACACCAGCCAGTTAATGATCTTCTTCTTATGAGTACAACGCAAAATTCATGACCTTCTTCATATGAGTACACCGCAAAGTTCATGATCTTCTTCACGTGAGTACACCGCAAAGTTCATGACGTTCTTCGTGAAACACAGCTCAAGAGCATGCCGAGGTTTATCAAACTGGCTGTATTATGATATGGCCCTATCCTAATCACCTCAGTGGCCAGGCACATACACAAACTGAATCGAATGCTTTGGTGTCAACAGCCATAATATATTTCATAAAATGCATTTTTAAAAACCATCAGCTGTTTATTCAAAACCTTATATATCTACCAGTTTCGGTCAAACCTATCAGGTTTTATCTAAAATGACCACTGTAATTTTAACACTTTTAGTTATACTGACTCCTGTTTGTCTCAGCTAGCTGTATCTTATTTGATGCATTTTACCATTCAGTTTCAACACCTTTTTATCCTTGAAGATGGTCTATTGACCGAAACTGGTAGATATATAAGGTTTTGAATAAACAGTTGATGGTTTCTAAAAATGCATTTTATGACAAACTGAATCTACATAATAAGATGTGAGGGTTCTAACCAACAATAGAGACAGGGGTTTAGTGAAACTAACCACCATTTATTTAAACAGACACGCAAACATGAAATGATGTTACGTGATAAAAAGTAAACATTCAAATAGACGTTAATGAGAGGAAACCAAGAAAGGGAAATGGTTATGCTGTTAACGAGATAAAACAGAATTGACAGGAATTACTGAGTGACGGCATGCGGATAGAATAAAATACGGACACGAAACTGAATCGCAAGATCTACGCTGAAGACGGAGGCAGGAAAGCATTGGTGGCATGCATAGCAATATTACTATAGCTGCGTATTTGGTGCGTCTCCCAACTTGTACTTGTCTGATATCTCTGAACAGATTTCAGCTGACAAGTTACTCTTACCAAATTTTTGTACATACCAGATGCTGCGCCTTATGGCTGCGGATGTCATGTCACACCGAAGTGTAAAACTTCCCTCTCCCGTCTAAAAACTTACAAGACTCAAATATCATTATGTCAATACAATGTCTCCCTTCCAATATTTTATCAAACAATGGTAGTGCGTAATGTAAAACTGTTGCTAAAAGGTGGGAGGAAAGATGACTCCTCATTGGCCGTTCCGAACGCGGCCCAATAAGAATTCTAGGCGGCAAAGAGAACAAATCGGGCTGATTCGCGCCTAAAATGGTGGTGTTTTGTAGGCTGCAAAGGTACTGTCCCACAGTCCCCGTGTGGTCGGCTAACATCTTAAGTATTCCTCACTTAAAACACGCGCCCCCTTCCACATCTACATCTACATGGGATACTCTGCAAATCACATTTAAGTGCCTGGCAGAGGGTGCACCGAACCACCTTTACACAATTCATGTACCATTCCATCCTCGAATAGCGCGCGGGAAGAAAGAACATCTGAATCTCTCCGTTCGAGGTCTGATTTCTCGTATTTTATTCTGATGGTCATTTCTACCTATGTAGGTGGGAGTCAACAATACATTTTGGCATTCGGAGGAGAATGTTGGTGATTGGAGTTTCGTAAGTACGCCGCGTCGCAGCGATAAGCGCCGTTGTTGTAATGATTCCCATCCAGATCCTGTATCATTTCCGTAACGCTGTCTCTCCTGTATCGTGACAATACAAAACGAGCTGTTCTTCTTTGGACTCTTTCGATGGCTTCCGTCAAACTCACTTGATAAGGGATCCACACTGGGCAGCAATACTCCAAATGAGGACGGACAAGCGTAGTGTATGCAGTCTCATGAGTAGTTCTGTTGCATCTTTTAAGCGTTCTGCCAATAAAACGCAGTCTCTGGTTCGCCTTTCCTACGACATTATCTACGTGTTCTTTCCAGTTTAAGTCTGATATAATAGTAATTCCTAGGTATTTAGTGGCGTTTACGGCCTTCACATTCGATTGATTTATCTTGTAAACAAAGTTCAACGGATTTTACACCGTACTGATATCTTAGCCGCGGCGGATTAGCCGTGCGTACTGGAGCGCCATGTTGCGGTGCGCGCGGTCGTCCGCCGTCGGGGGTTCGAGTCCCCCTCGAGCATGGGTGTTTGTGTTCTCCTTAGTTTACTTTACTTTAGATTAAGTAGTTTGTAAGCTAGGGACTAATAACCAAGCAGTTGAGTCCCATAGATTTACAAACATTTGATTTGAACTGATATCTTATTTATATCGTTCTGCAATTGGTTTTGATCTTCAGATGACTTTACTAGACGATAAATGACGGCGTCATCTGCAAAAAACCTAAGAGAGCTGCTCAGATTTTCTCCCAAATCGTTTATGCAGATAAGGAACAGCAGAGGACCAATAACACTACCCTGTGGACTGCCGGATTTCACCTCTGTTTTAGTCGATACCTTACCTCGATTACTACAAACTGTGTCCACTCTGACAGGAAATCCCCTATCCTTTCACAGTAGTTTTGTGTAGTTCGCGAACGAACTAGTACGGAAGAGCGCTCCCACAGACGAACCACGCGAACTAGTTCGCACATCCCTCGCCTCTTAGTTCCTCCGTTCCTTTTGCGAAGACTGACGGGGAACAGCGAGAGGACGCGAAAGCGCGCAGAATCGCGTGATTCCCTTCTGCCATTTACCGTCATTTCGAGCTGAGATGCAGCTCAGCTGTAGTTTCATAGTTCACTGCCACAATTTTCTTTTCTAAGGTATTCAGCAGTGTCTAAATAATATTTACTACAAGTAATCTGCACGCAAAGTAGTTGAATACCATTATATCTCCCATTCGTGTAAATAATTGGGTTTATTTGCTTAAGTATTTGATGTCTAATGGCCCAAAAATACGGGCCTGGGCAACACTGATCATTATATAAAAAAGCTGTCATAACAAAAGAAAGAGCTCTTTTAGTGGCGGTTGCAAAAGCCAAAAAGAGCGGACGAACTAAAAAGAGCGGACGAATTAAAAGAGGGGACGACCTAAAAAGAGTGTACGAACTAGAAAGAGCGGACGAACTAGAAAGATCGGACGATCTAAAAAGAGCGAACGAACTAAAAAGAGAGACCTACTTCGCGGTTGAGCTGCGAATTAAAAGGAGAGCTACAGGTCGCGAACTAAGATATGCGCGATCGGTCGCGAACTAAAATATGCGCTACCGGTCGCGAGCTATTATGCCAAAAGTATCTCGCTTCTTAATTCGTTGAATTCTTTTCCGAAGACCGACGGGCAATAGCGAGAGGGCGTGCAACAGAATTAAAAATGACGTGTTTACCTTCTTCTGGTGAGAGCCATTTCGAGGTGAGCGTCTGCCACAAAATTTCTATTTTGAAGTATTCTGCACTCTGCAATATCTGACTAATAAATTCCATAATGCCAAGGTGTAGAGATAACTCTAAACTTAAACGCGAGAAATTATTTACAAACTGTTTCTTTTGGTTCGCGTGGTATCGTGAGCGGCTGAAGCAGCAAGCGCATGAAGCAGCTAGGTGGGGGGAAATTCTCCCTCCACCTGCATGCGCAGACCACGTCGCGCGGCCGTCACTGGGAGCGGACTTACTAAAAGAACGAACTAGTTCGCGAACTAAAGTGAGCGCTCCCGATCGCGAACTATTATGCGTAAGTCTAATTCACAGCGCTGTGGCGCTGTTCATTCCGGACCATTCGGCGTGCGACATACCGGCGCCAGTCGGAGCTGCGGTTGCCTCCGTGGCTTTCTCTATCGTTTTCGACCCTCAGCCCCCGGCTGAACGGGCGCAGGACGGAATCCTCCCAATGACAGGTAGGCGAATAGGGGACAGGACTGAATCCTCCCGAACTACTCTAGCACAGTGGCGCCTCCTGTAGGTACCAGCCCCCGCCTCCACCCCCGCCCCTAGCCGTTTCTGGCCTTACTTGTCACTTCAGTCCAGGGGGGCGCAGTAAGCTATGCGCAGTAGGAAACTCGTTTTCGCCGTTCAGCGCATGACGTCACTGTGGGACACCTGGGAGCAAAACAATATGCAGAGTTAGTTGCTAAATCGCGTGCGCGCGCGTGTGTGTTACCATTTATGCTGTATTTGCTTAACCCTCTCAATTCAGCTTTGGAAAAATTAAAATTTAGTGTTTTCTGTATTAATACAGTCCACTAAACATTAAAATACGTGTTTTAAACGTTTTGATCACATTATTGACTTTTTATGTCGTGTATGTCATGCACAATAGAGACGTTTGTATCGAGGTATTTTATTACTTCGGACGTTACTTTGTTGATGGTTAACACTGTCAGATCAATAATGCTAGTATAATCTTCGCCACAGCACCACAGACAATTCACTGCTCAAATAAAATAACATGAACCACACTCGCGCTCCTAATCACAGCCACGTACAGACGGCTACGTAACACAAACTACAAGACGGATAAATTAATGCCTCATAAGTGGCTACAAGCTATACCAAGCGGCAAAATACCGTACTTGCAGCATGTTATTCATCAACAACAATGCGACTTTAAGGATTGATACACAAAATACGGTGTAAATCAGCTTTTAATACGTTTTTGTCGAGGAACAACACTGGGAATAAAAGCGTTAAATAGTTTGAATTACTTCATAATTTGGAAGTAAAAAGTTCATAGTGGAAAGTATATTGATTTCCTGAGTGCTTGTCGCGCGTGCTCTAATTTCTGCTGTAATTCTTTGAAATACTTCTGTTATTGTTTATACAATGCCAGGCTGTGCTATTACAGGTTGTAATTCTATCAGCGGGAACACAAAGAGAACTGAAATACAGTTTTTTTTCTTGAGATGTAACGTTAAAGAAAGCG
This sequence comes from Locusta migratoria, assembly GCA_026315105.1. Lineage (NCBI taxonomy): Eukaryota > Metazoa > Arthropoda > Insecta > Orthoptera > Acrididae > Locusta > Locusta migratoria. Next base: position 270,123,209 of record CM048748.1, on the reverse strand, counting down.
TGGCTACCCAAGTGCTTCAGGAAGGGCAATGTAAATGTTACAGATTCTCGAATACGCTCCCGGCATATCAATGAAACCGATTATGCAAGGGATATACAGTTGGAGTTGATTAATTTGCCACGGAAAAAAGTGTTTGAAACATTCCTGTTTTTTAAAGTCAGCAGTTCATATTAAAGAAATTGTCGATATGTTTGTGATTTGATATGTTACTGATACGTATCGCGTAAATCTACTATAGAATAGGACCCAGCACTCTTAACTGCAATATTTTACAGCAGAATAGCACTTTGTATTTAAGGCAGAAACAATTTCTTTAGTCAAAAACTTAATATAAATGCGTATTCCGAGCCATACCGGACTAAGCTTGTGTAGGCCGTTTGGAAGCGTGCAGTCCCACAGTGACGTCACAGAGCCAGCCAATGGCAGAGCAGAGCGCTTACTGCCCAACCTTATATTTATTAACCTCGCTTCAGTCCACAGCAGATCGCTTAACAGTGAAGATGTTCTCCGACGCCGATGGGACGCTAAAAATTAATCTTCCATTTTTCTAATAGTATAAACAATAAGCAGTACTAATTGCAAGATTGGCATAAGGTCTCCGCATCCTCGTATACCAACCAGTGTTCATCGCTGATTCATACTGTGATCCGGTATGGTCAGTGTTGATTACATAACAAGTTTGGCATTATATATCTCGTCTTCATGCGTAAGTTCTCTGCTGCTCCTGCCGCTTCTTCCAAAGTTGCAACATCATTCGTGCTGACGAATTTGGTGAGTTTTTTCCTATTAAGGCAAGTTTTATTAGAAACTACAGATGTTCATAACTTACTTCTATTCACGTTAAGTCAATCCAGTTCAATGACACTCATGTACCGCCCTCCCGCTGAAATCAGAATTTCTTCTTCCTTAGGAAAAAAAGTTAGCCTGCCTTGTCCTCTCTTTATAATTCGACGCTGTATCAAATAAACTTGTATACCAACTGCTGAAAATGTTGTACAGTTTTATCAATTGCGAATAAAACGTAATCTTTAGATTGTAAGAATCAAAGTGACATTACTGTACGTTTCTCTGACTCTAAAGTTAACTGGGGCTTAATTCTCACTCTGAATTTACTGTACAATGTAGGAACATACACTGGAACATATGTTAGATAGCTTTGCTTGCTTGGAATATTCATAAAGTTCTGGCCACACACTCTGGTCTCGGGCCGCCACCAAATACCTGCTTAAACAGGTTATGGGAAGATTCAGTCCCGTCCTTTTCCACACCCTTGCAGGCTCGGGAGGATTCAGTCCTATTTTTCTGACCGCGGGAGGAATGGATCCTGCGCCCGGCTGGACGCCCTGCCTACACTGGGAGGGGAAGCGCAGGCAGGAAGGAACCGCTGCACCAGTTACCTGCTTTCTTCCTGGACCAGACACCGGCCAACCGCGAGGTGATTCTACTATACACAAAGTGGCGAACCATAGGCTACGTTTCATTGGCAGAACACTTAAGATGCAACAGTTCTACGAAAGAATACGCCTGCACTACACTTAAGCGTCTTATTTTGAAGTACTGCTGCGCATTGTGGGATCCACACCAGGTGGGACTGACAAACGTTTTAGAGAAACTTCAGAGAAGGGCAGCTCGTTTTGTATTATCGCGATATAGGGGAGAGAGAGAGTCACGGAAATGATGCAGGAGTTGGGGCACCCAAAGGATGGGGCGCCTCCACGCCCACACCAACGTGGTGACCAACTCAAAATTTCTGTCACCTCTGTATTTGTTAGTTCAGTTATGGTGGATCACTCTGTTCGCGGATGATGCTTTTATATCGGGTAAAAGCTGTGTGTGTGTTGTGTACGTTGAACCTATCGTTAAATCAGACAACAAATTGTTCATTGGCACAGCAATTTGGTTTAATTATGGCCCTGATATTGATGTATATACTATTAAATAAGAAACAGTGCATTAAACTGATTATGTGCGCAACGGATATTTTAAACACAAAACAACTGTGGCAAGTCACCATTTGAAACAGACACTGACTATACTCAAAATTTTGACTGCGAGAAAGGTATTAAAAAACCACAAACCACTTTCTTAATGTTTGACTGTGAGAATTTTATGCAGATCAGTTTCTGATTATTGAAATTTAGTATCATAGTCAATTAACTATCATTTACTATGGCACCAATAACGAAATCTGTTCAACAATATTATCAAAATCAATACTGCACTTTAAATCCACTCATAACTAATTATCAAATGAAGGAAGTAGGTTAATCTTCTAACTACGTAAATGAAACAGGAAAGAAAGGTCAACTTTGTTACTTATTATTAATAATCAGCATTACATTACCTACATAATACAACTTCTTCCTAATGAGATCAAATGCAATTACCTTCATATATTCCAGCGGTGTTACAATACAATAATATATATATTCCAAATACAATCAAATCGACTTGCTGGCACAGCAGCCTCTGCTCTACATCGGAGCCATACACACAACTCAACTGCTCTCGAAGCGAGCTGAACCACAAGTGCTACTCTCTCTCAGCGCGAGCTACAATGCTATGCAATACATGATCTTTGCCAAAGATGAAACTTCACAGAGTTAAGTACACATATCGATACACACAGTAGAAGCGATATTATACATTTTCTTGCAGGCAAGTTACTCGACACAAAACAGGAAGCACAATATTAGACATTTTCTTACAAAAATATTTTTATGGACACGTTTCACGGGTAGTAAAGCTACTAGGAGACCCAAATCAGCTCAATATGACGTAGATAAGGTATCCGCATGTTGCCTAATTGGCAACTGTCCATAATGAAAAGTGAGAGATCCACATGGACACTAAACGGTAAATTAGATAAATATAGAGGCCGTAAATTCAACGAAATAATTAGGAATAACAGTTACCAACAACCTTAATTGGAAAGAACACACAGAAAATATTGTAGGGAAGGCGAACCAAAGGCTACGTTTCATTGTCAGAACACTTAGAAGATGCAACAGTTCTATTAAAGAAACTGCCGCATTACACTTGTGCTTAATGTATCACTACCCATTGTGGGATCCCTACCGACGGATGTCACAAAGTTCAGAGAGGGGCTGCACGGCCGCTACGGTCGGGGGCTCGAATCCCCCCTCGGGGCATGGATATTTGTGCCGTCCTTAGGATTAGCTAGTTCGTAAGTAGTTTGTAAGTTTAGGGACTGATGACCCCGTAGTTAAGTCCCATAAGCTTAACAAACATGTGAACATCAGAGAGGGGAAGCTCGTTTTGTATTATCGAGCTATAAGAGGGTGAGAGTCATAGAAATGATCCGCGAGTGACAATTGCTAGCGATTATCGAAAACCCCAAAATAGCTTGTGATACAATATGTCTGATTCCCACCGTCAAGAATTGGAGAGGTTCCGGAATTATTTGCTCTTCTATTCAAGAAATTTCTAATAAACACTACTGTATACCAAGAAGATATTTCAGCCCCCTCCCATACACACAGCCAAAAATATTCAGGCGTGCTTTGTACAGCGTTGGAAAATCATGGAATCTCACCAGGACAGTAAAATTGTCATACCTCAACATAATTGAACCGTTATGGGGAGTTTTAGAGCAGAGAATGAGTATCAGTTTTACAGCTCCAACATCAATGTAGTAACTGGATAATGTTTTCCTACGTGAATCAATAATGTTCTGTTGAAAACTAAAAGGTCACTTTGCGAATATGTTCCTCGAGGAGTTGCAGCTTTTCTCAAAACCAATGAATGACCAACTCCTTACTAGTATGTGAATATTGTGTCCAAATTAGGTGATAATGTTATTTTTAACTCCATCTGAATGTTCTTTTTGTCTCAATATAATTTTTAAAAGTAAAATCTGGTTTTCTCAATTTATTTCGCCCTATTTCGCTTTTCGACCATCACGGCCTACCATCTATGGTACAAAGAGTACTCAACTATCTACCAGATTAATGGGAGCTTCCTCACGGCCGCTACGGTCGGGGGTTCGAATCCCCGCCCCCCACCCTCCCTCGGGCATAGATGTTTGTGTCGTCTTTAGTATAAGGTAGTTCATAAGTAGTTTGTAAGCTTAGGGACTGATGACCCCGCAGTTAAGTCCCTTAAGCTTTAGGGTATTTTGATAGAACCTTGGTAATTTAGGAATTCTTAGACTGAATATTTAACTTAAAAACTGCCAAACATAAGAGGCCGGTAGCACCACGCTGCCACTACCCATTCTCCCTCCTCTTTTGTAGATGTAAGCAACGAAGGCATAAGAACGGTATGCGTGGAACGGACAATATCGCGAGGTCGGAGTGCCTTCGTACGTAACTTCGCTTCCTTCACAGTTGCGGCATTACGTAAGCACTGCATGTTTTTCGCAGTGTGGCTGGCTTCTCCCACACATGGAGTGGGTGCGCTTACGTTGGGCAGAGGAAGTGGACGAACGCAAGGTCTCTGGTTTTTAGAAAAACCCGTGTCGTCTCGCGTGCTGTTATACGTTTTGTCTCTAATGTTGCTGCTAATTTACATTGCCCTTCTTCCTTCCCTGTAACATTGTATTACACTAATGTTAAGGAAAAAACAGAACACCTTGAAATACTAGAGACAGGAACTTCATAGCGATTTCCTATCAGTAAGGAGTAACTACATTGTAATTGACAGAAAGTCATCAAGCAAAAGAGAAATGATGTATGTTGTTCACCAGGGCCCTTACTGCTCCGTATCTTTATAAACAACTAGCTAAAAACCCAGCGTTGCTCCGGTATTTATTTATTTATTTATTCCTGTCATTTTTCAGGTATATATTCATTTGTATAAGGTCTGTATGTCTGTAAAATCTCTTGGGGATACAATTAGTAGTAAATAAGTAATAGGTTAAAACTTGGTGCATGATGGGGCGGTTTTCCACGAACGTTACTGTTTACGTGATCATATTTCATGAACTACTATACATGTCATACTGTGATACAATTTAGAAGGTACACTCAACAATATGCGTGTATACTGTCTGTATAATTTCTTGCGGCTACAATTTGTAGTGTGGAAATTATAAATTGTAACGTCATACCGAATGCCCTAGTTTTATTCCATAAACAACCGAAAAGCAGTAAGCGAGAAACTTTTTTCCTTTCATAATTTAGCTATGGTTGTGAGCGAGAAAATGTTTAATAAAGGTATGAAATTATATTTAAAGCATTGTGGTATCAAACAAATCTTCGGATTGTTGACCGCTGTACCATTTTACATTAAATCTCTAATGTCGACTCGGCGGCAAATAAAATGCGTGCGTCTCCGACTATAGTTGGCGTAATGTAGGAAGGCGCTTCCGCGCATAGAAGCGGGGCGATAGGGAAAGCGTGGGGGGGGGGGGGGGGTGGGGAGGAGCTACGGCCGAGCGCCAACAGTTGACGTTTTCGGAAAAACACTGCGTTGCTCGTTGTTAGCCAAGGGCCTGGGGAATGAAAATTATTGGCTACCAGGGCGGTAATGGAGGGGGAAGAACAGAACGGCTGAAAACAAGGGCACCTTTGTACATGACGCAGACTATGGAGACAATGATACCTGTCGTTGTTATTGACAATGCATGAAAAGTAATTAGAAATTTTCTTTCACTAGTAGTCCAGTGTGCTCTATGTAGGACTTCAAATTAATCATGAATTATTTGTGCTGGATCGGGATTCGAATATGTGTGTGTATATATGCCTTTCATGGTGACCTAGAAGAGTTGCAATCTCGAAGAAAGCAACGAAACGTGCAACTGCTTAAAAATAAATCAAAATCTTTGTAGCTCGGTGTTTCTTGGCTATTACTGTGAAAGTCCTACCAATTCCAGTGCTATGAATACCAGTTCAGAACTCAATATGAAATGGAACGAACATGTAAGGACAGTTGTAAGGCGGACACCCGACTTCGGTTTATTGGGAGAGTTTTGGGAAATTGCACTTGATCTGTAAACGACACGCTTGTACGACCACGTCTTGAATACTGCTCAAGTGTTTAGGACCCGCAGCAGATTAGTTTAAAGGAAGATATAAAAGAAGTTCAGAGGCGAGCAGCTACGTTCGTTACCGATAGGTTCGACCAATGCGCGAGTGTCACGGAAATGCTTCGTGAACTCAAATGGGGATCGCTGTAGTAAAGACGACGTTCTTTTCGAGAATTTATGTTGAGGAAACGTAGAGGGTCGGAATTTGAAGCTGAGAATAGAACGATCTTCCTGCCGTCTACTTACATTTCGCGTAATGATCACAAAGAAAAGATAAGAGAAATTAGGGCTTGTACGGAGGCGTATAGACATTCTTTTTTTCACTAGTTCTATTTGGGAGTAGAATAGGAAAGGAAATGCCCAGTAGTGGTACAGTGTACACGCGGCCACGCAGTTTACGGTGGATTGCGGAGTATATATTTAGGTTTAGATTAGGTTTAGATGTAGATCTCTATTCACTGCAGAAATTCTAGGGTGCATTTTGTATTACTTCTTAATATAAGTAAAAATACTGACCTCAATTGCTCAGAGTAGTTCGTGATCCCTGAATAACTATTCATTCTAACGTAAAGATATTACTGAACGCGGGAAAAGCGAAACGAAACAAACTGGACAAACACGGTTGATAACTAGAGAAACGAGTCACAGACATATTGGCACACATCGCTGCTAAGCATCCAGGCAGCCATATTGCATCCACGAATCGCATGCGATCCTCTAGATTGCCTAAGATTTCTATTCGTTCAGCGACCGACGACCGATCGCTGCGATTTGTCCACACACGTGCGATCTACAAAGACATTGGCCGCCCATGCGACGGAATGCAGCAATCCGTCTACTCTGTCTGCTCTCAACCAAAAAGGACGTGTCCTGTGAACTTTGTTCAAGTACACGTTAAAGTATGTTTGATGTATGGGCAGAGCAATACGTTTAAGTAAAGTGATCATAGCCAGTACGTTCTAATTTTGTGAGACTCAGATCCTAATATTAGTATGAAACAACAATGGGACGCGGCGAGAACCAACCAGAGAGGAAATATTTTTAAAGACAGAATATAAAGGTTTCTGTCGTTCATCTCCAACTATTTCTTTACTACGTGAATGGATAACCACAACCGATTATATAATATGGGGATGAGGAAGATCAGTTTGGATTTAGGAGAAATGTAGGAACACGAGAGGCAATAGATTACGACTTATCTTAGAAGATAGGCTAAGGAAAGGAAACCTACGTTTTTAGCGTTTGTCGATTTGGAGAAAGCTTTTGACAATGTCCCATGGAATACACTCTTCCAGAGTCTGAGAGTAGCAGGGGTAAGATATAGGAAGCGAAGAATTATTTTCAACCTATACAAAAACCAGACAGCGGTTATTAGAGTCGAAGGACAAGAAAGGGACGCAGAGGTTGGGAAGGGAGTAAGACAGGGTTGTAGGCTTTCCCCAATGTTGTTCAATCTGTACATTGAGTAGGCAGTGAAGGAGTGGTAGGAGAAATTTGGAGAGGGCATTAAAGTGCAGAGAGAATAAATAAAAACATTGCGGTTTGCCGATGACATAATAATTCTGTCAGAGACCGCAAAAGTTCTGGAAGAGCAACTGAATGGAATGGAAAGTGTCTTGAAAGGAAGATATAAAATGAACATTAACAAGAGTAGAACGAAGGTAATGGAATGCAATGTCAGAAAATCAGCCGATGCTGAAGGAATTAGATTAGGTACTGAGACAATAAAAGTAGTAGATGAATTTTGTTATTTGGGTAGCAACATAACTTCTGATGGTCGAAGTAAAGGAGATATAACATGTAGAATGGCTTTGAGAAGAAAAGCAGCCGGCCGTTGTGACCGAGGGGACTGAGGCGCTCCAGTCACGGTCTGCACTGCCACTACTGTCAGGGGCTCGAATCCCCCCTCGGGCATGGATATTTGTGCCGTCCTTAGTATTAGCTAGTTCGTAAGTAGTTTGTAAGTTTAGGGACTGATGACCCCGTAGTTAATTCCCATTAAAAAAAAAAAAAAAAAAAAAAAAAAAAAAAAAAAAAAAAAAAAAAAAAAAAGAAAAGCATTTCTAAAGAAGCGAAACTTTTTAACATCCAATATTAATTTAAATGTTAAAAAGTCCTTTCTGAAAGCATTTGTCTGGAGTGTAGCATTGTATGGGAGTGAAACGTGGACGAAAGCAGTTCAGATAAAAAGATGATAGAAGCCTTTGAAATCTGGTGCTACAGACGAATGATGAAAATTAAATGGGTAGATCACGTAACTAATGAGGACGTGCTTAACCGAATCGCGGAGAAAACGAGTTTCTGGCATATCCTGACTAAGAAAAGAGATGGATTGGTTGGACACATCCTGAGACATCAAGGAATTGTCAACTTAGCGTTAGGAGGAAGTGTGTGGGGTAAAAATCGTAGAGGGAGACCGAGGGACGAATAAAGTAAGCAGATTCAAAAGGATGTTGGTTGCCGAACGTATTCTCCGATGAAGCGACTTGCACAGGACAGGGTAGCGTGGAGAGCTGCATGAAACCAGTCTGCGGACTGAAGACCACAACAAACAACAACAAAATTTTCTCTAACTTCAAGAAATTAACCTAATAATTAATTTTAAAATTAAAATAACTTTTGACTCTTCTAATGTTGATATTCATACTGTTGTAGTCTGAGATAACCTTCGCCTTGCATACTAGGGTGGCGAGGAAAGCTCTCTTGTCTACAGGATGATGGGAACAGTCGCCGTTCAAGTATTGATCAGTGTGGGTTGATTTCTTGTACACTGAGAAGATTTTATTGAAGACTGCCGCCGTGAAAGACTCCGAGGACACGTGTCTAACCATGTTAACGACCTTTAAATTTCGTCAACTGCATGTGATATGCTTAACATATTCCCTATTTTACTTAATGGAAAGGGTTATCATATTGTTATACTGAAAAGTTTTATAAATTTGTTTCTATGGTAACGATCGGATTTTTTAATAACCAATGTGGGTCTAGCAAACATTGATCCTTTGGTACACAGCTTATCCTGTTGCGTTTGCTTAGATTTGCACTGACAAATATTATACTGTTAGTCGGGACTGTGACATTATTTTTGGAAATACTTTCTGCAGTATTGACTGAAGTTTATTTACTGAGGAAAAGGTATAGCCTATTAGTCATCAACACTATATAACAATATTTTTACTTCGCTGAGATGTAATTAAGGTAATAAAGAAATGATAAATGATAACGAAGAGATACGAACACCGAACAAAATTTTACGAAGTATAAACGAGGTCTTGGCTGCGCACGAGTCAAGTCTCTCGGCGACAGGACCTAATCTGAGTCTTTCATGCAGTGACCATGCTGTAGAATTTTGCTTACATAAGAGTGTTGGGGTAAAGTCGAAATGTTATTTTTGTATTACAGCGTCGCCAGAAATAAATCTATCATAATTGGGAGCTCGGTCTTTATTTTGAGGAGAATACCTACTCTCAAACACTTAGTATATTTTCAGCTATTCTGTTTTGCACTTTCTTCAGAAATGCAAAGCGATGCGAGAACTGTGTAGGAAAACAACATAGCTTCACTAGTAACAGTTACGAAGTATTCGTATACGTTGGCTCACAACATGCTCATATGCAATAGCAACCATTGTTCAGGTCAGGGCTACCGTAACGGAATTGCGCCGTTTCAGGGCTGGCCATTTTGCGACTACTGCACTTGTTATCTGGCCACGACGGCAATAACTCAGCTCGGTGTTACCTTACCAGTGGCCACTCGACTGGCGCAGTGATAAGGTTCCCGTTGACAGAACTGGGACCGCTATCTGTTTTAAACCAGTTTTGTCGTTGCCTGCTGCCGCAGTGAGGTGTTTAAAGAGGCGTTGTTTTTCTTCCAAACAATGCTGTCCGTACTAAGAGTTAATTTTTCTTTGAAGAACCTGCTCTAAATACTTGGCAAATCAGTGAATTACGTCACATTATCGAACTACTTTAATCCACTTTGAGAGGCTATTACTAAGTACATAATTTCAGATAACGTAAATCTTTATCTATTTAAAAGCGAAAGGACACTAATTCACTCACTCACTCACTCACTGACTAAACACAAAGTCTTGAAAACTACTTCAGCTATGAAGCAGAAATTTAGCAGATATGTAGTTTAGTAGGGGAAAAATAGATACAGCCTACATGAAAGTAAAAGATATATTTGGAGATAAGAAAAACAGCTCTATGAATATCAAGAACACAGATGGAAAACTAGTTATCAGCAAAGAAGGGAAAGCTGATAGGTGGAAAGAGTATATAGAGAAGCACTACAAAGGAAATGAACTTAGAGGCAATATTGTAGGAAGGGAAGAAGAAGTAGATAAGGATGAAGTACGAGATACTATACTGAGAGATGAATTTGACAGAGCACTGAAAGACCTAAGTCGAAACAAGGCCCCTGAAGTATATGACATTCCCTCAGAGCTACTGAAGTCTCTGGGAGAACCAGCCATGACAAACCTATTTCACCTGGTGCGGAAGATGTATGAGACAGGCGAAGTACCCTCAGACTTTCAGAAAAATATTATAATCCCCATTCCAAAGAAAGCAGGCGCAGACAGGTGTGAAAACTACAGAACCATCAGTTAAATAAGGCATGGTTGCAAAACATTAACACGAATTATTTACAGGAGCATGGAAAAGCCGACCTCGGGGAAGATCAGTTTGCGTCCAGGAGAAATGTAGAAACACGGGAGGAAATACTCACTTTACGGCTTATCCTTGAAAATAGGTTAAGAAAACGCAAACCTACAGTTCTAGCTTTTGTAGATTTGGAGAAGGCTTTTGACAATGCTGATTGGAATAAACTCAAGTTCTGAAGCAAGCAGGAGTAAAATATAGGGAGCGTAGGGTTATTTACTACTTGTACAAAAACCAGACAGCAGTTGTCAGAGTTGAAGGGCATGAAAGGGATGCAGTGGTTAGGAAGGGAGTAAGACAGAGTTGTAGCCTTTCTTCAATGTTATTCAATTTGTACATTGAGCAAGCTATAAAGAAAAGCAAGGAGAAATTTGGAGAAGGATTTAAAGTTCAGGGTGAAGAATTAAAAACATCGCGTTTTGCCGACGACATAGTAATTCTGTCAGAGACAGCAAAGGACCTGGAAGAGCAGTTGAACGGAATGAACAGTGTGTTGAAAGGTGCATATCAGATGAACATTAACAAGAGCAAAACTAGGGTAATGGAGTGCAGTCTAGGAAAATCAGTTCCTGCAGAAGGAATTAGATTACGTAACGAAACAATAAAGGAGGTAGGTGAGTTTTGTTACTTGGGCAGTAAAACAAGAATTGATGGTCGCAGTACAGAGGATATTAAATGCAGAATGGCAACGGGTAGAATAGCGTTTTTGAAACAGAGAAATTTGTTAACATCGAATATTGATTTAAGCCTAAGGAAGTCATTTCTCAAGGCATTTGTGTGGAGTGTTGCCCAGTGTGGGAGTGAAACATGTACGATAAACAGTGCGGACAGGAAGAGGATAGAGGCTTTTGAAATGTAGTGCTACAGAAGAATGCTGAAGATTAGGTGGGTGGATCGCGTAACTAATGAGGAGGTACTGAACAGAATGGGGGAGAAAAGTAATTTCTGGCATACCTTGACTAAAAGAAGGGATCGATTGGTAGGACACATTCTTAGACATCAAGGAATTGTGAATTTAGCGTTGGAGAGAAGTGTGTGGGGTAAAAATCGCAGAGGAAGACCAAGAGATGGATACAGTAAGCAGATTCAGACAGGTGTAGGTTGCCGTTCTTATGTGGAGTTGAAGAGGCTTGCGCAGGATATGGTATTGTGGAGAGCTGCATCAAACCAGTCTCCGGACTGAAGACCACAACAACACCATGTAGTTAATAGGTAGTGAAAGGATTTTGCAATAGGGCCTGTAGTTCAGGAGATGTGACGTCATAAACAATGAATAATTCCCCGTCTTGCGGCACGTGATACTGTGAATTGAGAAGGAGAGCACTTAGCGACTTGCGACAATCTGTAAACATAATTTCAAACCTTCAGCAAACTTCTTCTCGCTGACAACCCCAGCAAAATGAACAAAGGAAAAAAGTTTGTATCTTACTACTTTTTCGGCGTAAAATTACGGCATTTTGCACGATTTTACAGTTTATTACTCATACATTATTAATTGTATTCGCGAGAAAGTAACAGACAGTATACACACATATCACTGAACGTACGTTCAAACTTTTATCATAGTACGACTCACAGTTATGAGATACGGAGTCATAAACAATTAGGTTCATAAAAAAACGCCTCATCACGCATGGCATTTTGAGTTATTACGTCTTTCCTCCTAAGTCTATTCGCGACGTATTTTGCATACATTTTACATAGACACCACTGGATGTACATTCGAAATAATATCTGTTACGACATATAGTTTAGGTGCTATGACGTTAAAGACAATGAAATGCATGAAAATTCGCCCTAATAAGCATGAGGTTGTAGAATGAAACTTTCACTCTGCAGCGGAGTGTGCGCTGATATGAAACTTTCTGGCAGATTAAAATTGTGTGCCGGAACCGGGACTCGAACTTGGGACCTTTGCCTTTCGCGGGCAAGCGCTCTACCACTGAGCTACCCCGACACAACTCACGATGCCGCCTCACAATTTTAATCTGCCAGGAAGTTTCTTATCAGCGCACACTCCGCTGCAGAGTGAAAGTTTCATTCTGGAATCATCTCTTAGGCTGTGGCTAAGCCATGTCTCTACCATATCCTTTCTTCCAGGAGTGCTAGTCTTGCAAGGTTCGCAGGAGAGCTTGCCCGCGAAAGGCAAAGGTCCCAGGTTCGAGTCCCGGTTCCGGCACACAATTTAAATCTGCCAGGAAGTTTCATGAGGTTGTAGTTTACTACGTCTTTACTACCAACTCCATTTACACCACATTTCGCCGGCAGTTTCTTAATATTCCACTCTAAGAACCTGGTAAGTAATATTTTTGTAGGAAACGTAATTAAGGAGATTTCTTTCTATATATATATATATAAGCGAAAAGTCACGCACTCACTTGTTCCCTTAACATGAAATTTCTATAACTACTGCACCTATGAAGCTGAAATTTTGTCGGTGTGTAGTTTATAGGTAGAAGACGTCAGTTAAGAAAGTATTTTGCAACAGAACAGAATTAAGGTGCATGGCGGAGGCTACTTTTCCTACAGACTGATGAAATCTGCAGTTTCATTCACGAAATTCTGCACGCTCGACCTTCAAAACAAGAGGAAGATCACCGTCTACAAAAAGTTTCATACAGTGAATGGGGGAGGGTGCCTTGAAACATAAAAATGGAATCCTAAGTACCTTGGTCCTGCCATAACTTGAGAACGGCTCGACCGATATCAGAGATCCTTTTTATTGTTTTCGTTATTCTCAGGATAAGAGTTGTATGAAATAAAGCTGGAAAATTTGAGGACAACAAAGTGCGTTTTACAATGTGACCCCGTGTTTCTATTGCACGCAAATCTGTAATGTTGTTCCGATATTGATGAAAGTTTGCACACTTGACATTAAAAACAAAAGGAATGTCACTGTCTGTATACAATTTCGTTCGGTGCATGTTGGAGGGTACTTAATTTACGGACTTTGACAAAATGAACAGTTTTGATCCGATCTTGATGAAATTTTGCATACATGACCTACCAAGAGGAACGTCGCTGGGTACATAAATGTTTCTATGGTACATGACAGAGGGTACCTTGCAAAAAAATTGCAACAGTGGAAACGAACAGAGAGGTAGGAGAGAAAGAGATGGATGCAGAGAGTGGAGGGAAGAGGGGTAGACTACGGGAGTGTAGAATAAATAAATATTCGGACAACGCCGGGTTTACAGCTAATATACGTCATGATCTCATCGTTATAATTATATTGAGTACATTGAAAGCCTACCAGTAAATACGATACACGTGAAACATATAGGGCATTAAATATACGACAAAATTAATAAGTGAACATTTAGAAGGAAGGAAGAGTAGCGTTTAATGGCCCGTCGACGTCTCGGTCATCAGAGATGGAGCACACGCTTGGATAGTTTTGTAGGTAATGGGGAAAGAAATTGGCTGTGCCCTTTGAAAGAAGCCATCCAGGCATTTGTCACGAATAATTTAAGAAAATCATGAAACAGCTAAATCCGGATGACCCAAAACGGGGTTGAAACTCCGTCCTCCGCACTGCGACGTCAGTGTGTTTACACTGTGCCATCGCGCCCAGTGCGAACATTTAGACAGGACGTCACTTTACTTTCTTGCTCTTATAAAACTCACAAGTAAACCTATCCAAGGGGTGCACTTCCTTCATCGGCAGCCTTGAATGTGTTGTGTTATAGAACATAGTAAAAGAGTCTTATTTTGTATACGGCCATAGAGGAGTGAAACAAACTCTTAAGAAAGGGGTTTTGTATATAGCGTTGAAATGGTAACGTATGCGAAAGAATGCCAATAAAAGCTCTATGAGTTTCTAATGTACGTCAGTACGCTCAACCCAGAAAAGGTCAATTTTTTCAAAATCTCGCTCTCCCCAACCCTCTCAGAAAACACACTATTTTGTTTTCCATTTAAACATTTTATTAACAGCAGAACCTATCATATTGTTAATACCAAACTCGAAACTACATGATGCATCTATCAGGAACAAGTTGAAATATCTCTATATCGCTGTACGCGCACTCGATACCTTAACTTCAAGCGGACACTCAGGCTTAACTGTCTCACGTTTCGGAAGACATAACAGATTTTTTCCTGCGGTATCTTGAGAAGTGGGCATTTTCAAACCCCTTATATGCTGATATAAAGGCTCAGTTTTCAATTATTCATCGATCCTTTCAATTCTGAGTCGGTCGCGAGTCATGAACTTCAAGGGTGGGTCACTCAAAACTGGAGAGACACTTGCCTAAAATACAGTACTCTTGGATTTTAAAGAAACAGCAACCAAATGCAGTTCACAATGTTTTATTGTTACCGGTTCGAGCACTGTCTGCAATTCTTCAGATTATATTAACGGCCCCTTCCACTACGTTCGGACTGAACATCTAGTGGCACCCATATAATCGGAACTAAAACAAGGAGACCACGTGGCTATCGGATTTTTGCTATTTTTTTTTTTTTTTAAATATATTAATAGTATGTGAAGCTCAGTCAGCTGAAGCCTTTCGATCCAACTCTCAAAGATTAAATAGAAAATCGGCTTTGAAATTTCTTGGTGCCTTTGTATTACATGTAATATCGTCAAAGTTTCCGACAGTAGCCTTGGCTTGTCTGCACCGTTGTAAAGTCATAATCGAGAATCGGAAGTACGGCGATTCTAATCCCACGGATTTTATTATTTCTCTGTATTGTTTTCGTTGTCATAAAACAGATAATTAACAGATATCGAATGTCAATTTTTATCAAAAATGTACGTCATTCGTTTAATCTTAATTTTCACTATTTTATAAAAACTTTTAATAATAATGGTTCCAATGAAATAAGCCATGCGGTCTTAGGCGCCGGAGCGCCACGTTGCGAATCACGCGGCCTCCCGCGTCGGTGGTTCGAATCCTCCCTAAGGCATGGATGTTTGTGTCATTTTTAGTATAAGCTAGTTCATAAATAGTTTGTAAGTTTAGGGACTGGTGTCCCGCAGTTAAGTCCCACAAACATTTGAACATTTCTTAGGCGCCATTAGGGATTGCGAGTTCACGAGAGTTAACTGTGCTATGGAGTTAAGGTTAATTCTTAAAAAGGACCGAAATGTCAAGATGTTGTTATGAACTGTATTTGAGGATGGCACATACATTTCTCCCTTTTACATATCTGATTCTGGACACGACATATTCGCCCACTCCGTGCTACGACAAGAGCATTTATCATTCTGCTTAAGTTGCAAATGCATTACACTTGCAGAATCTGGGTGAAAACAGAAATATGTCTTCCAATAAGTCGCAGTTGGCTGTGTTTGTTTCATCAGTTCAATTCACAGTGACGGAGTACATCTACCAGTTACATTGAAACATTAAATCTAGCCGAATCTTGGCTTTTTCTAGGAGACAGACTATTAGTAACTGTGACTCTGCTACGATGATATTTTGTCGCGCAGTATCCTGTATCTGGCATGTCGGATGATTATGGTTTTTACAAGAACGGAAGAAACGTCTTGTGCTTGTCGTCATCTTCACACTGTATCTGTAGAGAAACACTTCCTGGTTGGCTTCGATTAATCCGCTCGATGGCCTATTTCTTTCCTTGTACCAGCTACGTGTTTAGCTCAACAGGTGCCGCGCTGGTACTATTTATCGAGCGCTTCAAGCAATTCGAGATATTCCTCTTCGTCCCCGTGTGACCCCACTGCTTACCAGAATGTCTCCGTCAACACCACCGTAATTTCCATGACATAATCTTTAAAATTGGCTAAAGTAATTTGATCGCGTAAAAAATTAGCATTCGTTAGCGTTGGATAACTGTTGCCTTGATTGACAAGTGTCACTCGTTCTCCACCACACAACCCCTTGTGTGGGTGGTGAAAGGGCGGGGGGGGGGGGGAGGGACTTTGAAATCTTCAATGCAAACCCCCTCTTTTCATCGCAGATTTTGATTTCACAGCAAAAACTATACCACTAGGTTATTGTGCCGTTTGTACAATAGGGCCCTTTAAAATGAGACTGTTAAGTAAATACTGCAATAGTGTTTTTCAATCTGTGGGTTGTGATCCCCAGAGGTGTCGAAATGTCTTATAACGTTCAAATGGTTGTAAATCTATCGGACTTAACTACGCTGTTCATCAGTCCCTAGGCTTACAAACTACTTTAACTAACTTATACTAAGGACAACAAATACATCCATGCCAGAGGGAGGACTCGAACCTCCGACGGCGAGCAGTTACGCGTCTTGGAACACTCGGTCACTCCACCGCGACTGCTCTGAGGGTCGCCGTGACAGGAGGAAATATTTGCACCATAAAATAACCAGGGTTCAGTAATACAAAAAACTATGCCCAAGTGAAATTTATTTACTGTTAAAAATACGGAGTTCCTTGTGTAACTTTCATTATGACCTGGTTAAGGCGTAACCGCTAAGCAAATATACGTATTTTTCTGTTGAAAATCTTGTAAATATAGGGTAATGTTTTTCATTCCAAAGCAGACACCAAAAAAATCGTCCAGGAATTTTAAAGAAAGCTGTAGCAAAAGGAATAAAATTGAATTTGTTTCCTTTGAGATAACGTAGTTTTCTTACGGCTCGTGATGAGGTGGGGAGGGGGGGGGCTCACCAGAATATTTTTATTTGGAAGGGGGTCGCGAGAAATTTTTTTACTTGGAAGGGGGGTCGCATATTCGAAAAGAATGGAAAACGCTGTTCTAAACTATGCTCAAATATCGCTATGCGTCCAACACTGGCAATATCGCAATGTGGAGTCTAACTTATAAAGAAATCAACGTTAATGACAACAACAACTTCGGCCGAAAGAGAACTTTATCGCGAAAGGCAAAGAACCTAGGTTTAAATCTCGCTTATATATATATATAACCCTTGGCTGATAGCAAGATAATAAACCGTTTCAAATAATTTGAAGAATTGCACTACGTGTCCGAAACCGGAAATTATGAAACAATTACAACTGTCAACTGCAACTCTTTGCTGCTACTTTCAAAACCTATAGAACGATATTTTAGCCTAATGTCTGTCCAGTTTTGAGGTGATCACCCTTGAACGCGATCGAATAGAAACTGAAAGGATCGATAAATAATTGAAAAACGTCCACTTTTCAAGATACCACGGGAAAAAATATCAGTTACGACATCCGAAACACCGAACCGTTTAGCCTGGGTCTCTGCTTGAAGTTTAGCTATTGGGCGCGCGTACATCCATATAAAAATATTTCTACCTCAGTTCTGAAGGATGCGTCCTTTTAATAGCACTTCTTCATATATTTTCGAGTTTAATATTAACAATATGATAGGTTTTTCTGGTAATGAAATATTTAAATGGAAAACAAAATAGTGTGTTTTGGGAGAGGGCTAGAGAGAGGGATATTTTGCAAGAAAGTGACCTTTTTAAACAAATTAGGGTTTAGTGTACATTAGAAACTCATAGAGTTTGTATTGGAGTTCATTGGCATATGTTACTGTTTCAAAGGTATATATGTGCAAATATTAAACTCTTTTTTAAGGGTGTGTTTCACCCCTCTAAGGCCGTACGGGCACGTATAAAAAATAAGTCTCTTTTACTAACTTCTGTATCTATAATTGTGAATGTCTGTTCGGTGTACGTTTATCACGTCTGAACCACAAGACATAAATAGGTAAAAATTTGTACAGTTACTAATGTCTATCGGGGGAAGGCTTTAGGCACAGTTTTATGGCAATCGGATAGCTATTTATCTATATATATTGATGTGAATGTCTGTTAGGTGTACGCTTATCACGTCCGAACAAGACGCAGAGACTTAAATATTTGTACAGTTACTAATTTATACCTGAGGAAGGTTTTAGGCACGATTTTATAGCCATTTGCTAAATATTTAGTAATTTGAAGAATATAACGCGAAATACGGAACAATAATTACTCTTTGAAAATTATATTTACTCTTTGAAAATGGTTTTATTGGTTGCATTGTTGCTTGAGGGCTGATAATAAAAAAAGGGTGGAGTATATTGGGATGTAAAGTTATCGGTGTATATAAAATTCTACGTGTGTGTGTGTGTTAATATTTCGCTCTGCAGCGAAAACTACAGAACGCAAACGAATGGTCTGTGTGTAATTGTTGTCCGAAGTCTTCCGTTCTATACCATAGCAGTTCCATGCCGATAGCTATAAGGGGGTGGAAGATATGGTGGTTGGAAGTCATCAAATTATAAAAAAATTCGGACTGCAGGCGAGCGATGACGTTTGCGACTCTATAGCAAGAAGGTTACATACAGCGAAACGTGATGCCACAGACCATATGTATGGTCTATGCGTGCTACACTGTCTTCAGCTCTTTCTCGGTAAGGATAAGCATACGAATAAGAAAATAAGAGTAAATAAATAAAGCAGTAAAAAAGAAATTTCTTTTAATACGTCTCTTTAAAAAAATCGATTTGACGTTTCGCGCATTACATCAAGTGATCGATCTGTGATATTATTACAATCATTATTGTTGAATTCCGTGATTGTATTCTTTGAAACGAGTGCATTTTTACGTGTGATTTGATCTACACTACTTATTTTCCTGATAAACGGCACGGTAAGTGCATAGAATTCTGCAATCTGATAGGAAAAGTTTTCAGTTTGTTGCTAAAGAAGGTATTGTATTTCATTTCAACCTTTAAAACCAGTCTCATAGCATACTACATCTACATCTACATACATACTCCGCAATTCACAGTAAGGTGCGTGGCGGAGGGTACCACTACTAAGCATTTCCTTTCCTATCCACTCCCAAATAGAACGAGGAAAGAAAGAATGCCTATAGGCCTCCGTACGAGCCCTAATTTCTCTTATCTTGTCTCTGTGATCTTTACGCGAAATGGAAGTAGGCGGCAGCAAGATCGTACTACACTCAGCTTGAAATTCGGCCCTCTAAATTTACTCAACAGAAATGCACGAAAAGAACATTATCTTTCATCCAGTGATCCCCAATTGAGTTGCCGGAGCATTTCCGTGACACTCGCGCATTGGTCGAACCTACCAGTAACAAACCTAGCTGCTCGCCTCTGAACTGCCTCTTATGTCTTCCTTTAAACTGATCTGCTGTGGGTCCCAAACACTTGAGCACTACTCAAGACGTAGTCGTACAAGCGTTTTATAAGCGGCCTCCTTTGCAGGTGAAGTACATCTTCCCAAAATTCTCCCAATAAACGAAGTCGGCTGTCCGCCTTACAACTGTCCTTACATGTTCGTTCCATTTCATATCGCTCTGCAATGTTACGCCTAGATATTTGAACGACGCGACAGCATCAAGAAGCTTACTACTAATGCTGTATTGGAACATTATGGGATTGTTTTTCCTACTCATGCGCATCACCTTACATTTTTCTATATTGAGAGCTAGCCGCCATTCTTCGCAACAACTAGAAATTTTGTCTACGTCGTCCTGTATGCCATTACAGTCAGTTACAGACGACACCCTCCCATACACCACAGCATCATCAGCAAACAGCCGCAAATTACAACTTACTCTGTCCATCAGATCATTTATATAGATAGAGAATAATACTGAAAGATAGCTTATCTATCATAATCAACTAACACGCGAGCGGAGTCGTGGTTTAAGCTAGTGTTCTATAACACAACACATTCAAAGCCGATTATACAGTACTCCCCTTGGTTAGGTTTACTTGTGATATATATAAATAAAAAAAACATAAATTTCCTCTTTACAGTTTATTTTTGGATTTGAAATGTAATGGTACTTTCACATCAGTTTTGTAGAAAGAATTTCTGGTCTCTGAGAACTTCAGCATAGCAAACTGCATGTTCAGGACAGTCAATATTCTCCCTGTACCTTCCTCAAATGCAGGCCTCCACTACTTCCCCGTGCCCTCCTGCGCTGTAACCGTAATAACCCGGAGGGAGCGGACCTCTGGGATTCTCCTCTTCGGCTGGTCGAGTGTTCCGATCACATGATCGCCCTCTCCCTCCATTTCCTGCGGCTGGCTTCCAATTTCCTGGGCGCCGTGTAACTGGAACCTTCTAACATCTCTCCGCAATGGATGCCGTATGTGGATGTTCCATTACTTCCCTACCAGGAATGGCATATATTATGTTTCAGCTATCGAATTCGGGAACCTACCACCGCAGCAGTAAATTCCTATTAAGAACGAACAGCCAGGCATGTTCAAGTGAAACGGCAACACCAACTCTCTTAGGTCGTTACTAAATAATCATATTTTTGATCATATCTGAGACAAGGAAATATCAAATAGTCATGAAATTTTTTGACATTAGTCTTAGACGTGGCGCTAAAAAGGGATATTATTACACTGTCATAATATTTTACATCATATTTCAAGATGGCATACAATAAACATTTGTTATGCTCCGCAGTTCCTACCACCACAATTACATTTTGAGTGCATTTGGACAAAAACAAACGGGCAATAAAGGAATCGTTTTTGTGAAACACAGCTAGCTCTTTACTCACATGGTGTGATGAGTGCTATCGATAAGGGATGTCAAATAGGTTCCGCATTTCTAGATTTTCGGAAGGCTTTTGACAGTGTACCTGACAAGCGTCTAAAAATATGTTCAGCTGTTTGTAAAGCTTATGGGACTTAACTGCGGGGTCATGAGTCCAAATATTTGTAGAACTTCTGGGACTTAACTACGGGGTCATCAGTCCCTAAACTTACAAACTACTTATGAACTAGCTTATACTAAACTATACTAGCTAAGGACGGCACAGATATCCGTGACCGAGGGGGGATTCGAAACCCCGACCGTAGTGGCCGTGTAGAACGTGACTGGCACGCCGCAGACCGCTCGGCCACCGCGGCCGGCGGTCATCAGTCCCTAAACTTACAAACTACTTATGAACTGACTTTTACTAAAGACATCACAAACATCCAGGCCTGAGGGAAGATTCTAACCTCCGACGCGGGAGGCCGCGCGATCCGCAACGTGGCGCTCCAGACCGCTCGGTTACTCCCGTGCGACTCACAAGCGTCTTCTAATCAAAGTGCGTGCTTATGGAATAGCGTTACAATTGTGCAATTGAATTCGTTATGTCCTGTCAGAAAGTACACAGTACGTTGTAATTGACGGAAAGTCATCGACTAGAACAGAAGTGATGTCTGTCGTTCCGCAGGGAAGTGCTATAGGGCCCCTACTATTCCTTATTATTATAAACTATTTAGAACACAATGTGAGTAGGTCTCTTAGAATGTTAGTGGATGAGGCTCTTATTTATCGGTTAATAAAATCACCATAAGATCAAAAGCAACTGCAAAATGATTTAGATAAGATATCTGCATATTGACCCTAAATAATGTGAAGTCATCCATATTACCACTAAACGAAACCCCTTTAAACTTTATTTACACGATAAATCAGTCCTAAAGGCCGTAAATTCCACTAGTTACCTAGGAGTAACAATTACAAACAGCTTAAATTGGAAAGATTGGAAAGAACACATAGAAAATATTTTAGGGAAGCGAACCAAAAACTATGTTTCATTTGCAGAACACTTAGAAGATGCAACAGTTCTACTAAAGAAACTGCCTACACTACACTTGTGCGTCCTAGTTTGGACTATTGCTGCGAATTGTGG
This sequence comes from Locusta migratoria, assembly GCA_026315105.1. NCBI lineage: Eukaryota > Metazoa > Arthropoda > Insecta > Orthoptera > Acrididae > Locusta > Locusta migratoria. The sequence continues at coordinate 270,100,969 of CM048748.1, read as the reverse complement.
GATCCACACCGGGTGGGACTGACGGACGATTTAGAGAAAATTCAGAGAAGGGCAGCCAGTTTTGTATTATCGCGATATAGGGGACAGAGTGTCATGGAAATGATGCAGGAGTTGGGGTGGAAATCATTAAAACAAAGGCGTTATTTGTCGCTGCGAGATCTATTTGCGAAATTTCTTTCACCAACTTTCTTTTCAGAATGCGAATATATATTTTTAGCACCCACAGGGCGACATGACGATCATTATAAAATAAAAGAAATCAGATCGAAAACAGATTTAGGTGTTTCTTTTCCCCCCGAAAGTTATTAGATAATGGAACTAAATGTTCAAATGTTTGTATAGTCTGTGGGACTTAACTACGGGGTCATCAGTCCCTGAACTTACAAACTACTTATGAACTACTTACGAACTAGGACGGCACAAATATCCATGCCCGAGGGGGAATTCGAACCCCCCGACCGTAGTGGCCGTGCAGACCGTGACTGGAGCGCCTTAGTCCCCTCGGCCACCGCGGCCGGCGATAATGGAACTATAGAGAAATATCGTAACAGTGATTCGATGAACCCTCTGCCATGCACTTCAATGTGACTTGCAGAGTATCCATGTAGATGTAAATGTAGATGTAGAAAACGTACTTGAGTGAAAATGTGGGTTTCAAGTCGTGGCAACAAAAACATTCAGAATAATTTGTTGCAGGGCTGCAAGTGGAACACGTCAAGTCATATATAAATGACTTGAGAATGGCTGCCACAACGTATTAGTGTTTACTCAGCAAATTTCTCCTCACACCAGAAAGCAGAGTACGCGCATGAGAAATGATATATCTGCAGGAGACAGGGTTACGGTGACTGAGGTGTCTTGCTACTGGAAGATATATTGTAGCCTCCAGTACAGTACTCGAATATCACAGAGTACATTAAACGAAATTGCTCCTGAAACATCTGAGCCAATTTATAATGCAGTGAAGGATGAATATCTGAAAGTAAATAAATACTTAGTTCACTACATCGACATTTAGAACTATTTTTAATAATTGTTTAATAATGTCGCTGCAAAGCGGCCATTAACTTGGTAAAAAAATTATGTTAATGCGAGACGTACATGTGACGCTGTTTAACGTGAGTCACTCCGATTACAAAAATAAATTTTCTGCTCTATGTCGTTTCCTATACAACTGTTAATAACCTCCGCGATTTTCTTACAGCTCTCCAATCTACTTAAACTATTTTTATTATCGGAATACCAGATATTATAGAACGCTTCGTCTACTTCATACATTTCGCACTTCATAAACTTCGCAGTCGTATTTACAAAAACACAGAAGTCAAATAAATGCAGTGATGCTAGCTTTCAATGCGGTTATAATTCACATTGTAGTGGACAGGAAACTAACGACTTTTATGATCAAATCTACGGCGAGGCCCTAGATTTGATAATATTTCTTTGATGAAAGACGTGATAAGTCGTAGTCCCCTATTATACCATCAAGTTTCTTTGACGTAAATATTTGACATATCAACTTTAACAGACATTTGATGGTGTAATGCCGGCAATAGTGTCGCGCCTGCGGAGAAAAGTACTTACAGAAATCGTCATCTGTCTCAGCAGCAGTCAACTAAGCTTGCTTAGGCTATTAATTCACGAGTTGTTGATACCCACAACTAGGGATTGCAGTCCAGCAGTGTTTTCAATCCAGCGTCGGGGGTTCGAGTCTCCCCTCGGGCATGGGTTTTTATGTTGTCCTTGGGTTAGTTTACCTTAGTTTAAGTAGTTCGTAAGCTACGGGCCGGCCGCGGAGGCCGAGGGGACTGCGGCGCGCCAGTCATCGTCTACACGGCCACTACGGTCGGGGGCTCGAATCCCCCCTCGGACATGGATATTTGTGCCGTCCTTAGTATTAGCTAGTTCATAAGTAGTTTGAAAGTTTAGGGACTGATGACCTCGTAGTTAAGTCCCATAAGCTCTACAAACATTTTAACATTTTTGTAAGCTACGAACTAAGGATGAAGCAGTTGACTCCGATACATTTACAAACATTTGAACATTTATTCAATTATTGATATAATGTCCGAAAAGAACAGATACATTATCAATAATTGCAAATACTCCCCCAACAGGCAACTGACAATTTCAATGAGGACGCATTCATACGCGCGATCCTTTGCTGGAATCCAGTATAGATTCCAAGAGGAATCAATGGGCAGGGGCTAGAGGTTAAGAATTTCTATTGGAAGGGAAGCGTGCCTGGATAGCCTGACTGGTTCAGACGACCGCTGGCCCGAAGCGGGAAATACGGGTTCGAATCACGGTCCAGCATAAATTTCCAACAACACAGTTGAATACATTTCAACGTCCCGAAACGGTCTAATTGTTCCATTATTTAGAATTCGTAAAATTACAGCCATTGATATCAAAAAGTGGTGTCTGTTATTCCGGACATGTCCGAAACAACAGACACCATACCATTAATTGCAATAAAAAAATCGTTTCCTCTAAGTATACTTTCAAAAAATGAATCGTGTTCTGACACACTAAAAGAAAATTGTGAGAGGCAATTACTCACCGTAATCAAGCAGCGGAAAGAGATGTAAAAATCTTTCCGTGCGTCCTCCACGTGCTACATCACGGACAACACGAACGCCAACGGTTAAAATCAATAAACATTTTTAACGTGTTTCATTCATTATTCGCTATTATTTCAGAAGCGTATTTTACAGTGTTTCGAAACTCGCATCTAGTTACTGTCTATGCAAACATATTTTAGAGTTTTTGACCGCTATGCTGGATCAACCATATAAAATTTTGAGAACCTATTTTCAGATTCAAAAAATGTTCAAATGTTTATATAGTCTATGGGACTTAACTACGGGGTCATCAGTCCCTAAACTTACAAACTACTTATGAACTACTTACGAACTAGGACGGCACAAATATCCATGCCCGAGGGGGAATTCGAACCCCCGACCGTAGTGGCCGTGCATACCGTGACTGGAGCGCCTCAGTCTCCTCGGCCACCGCGGCCGGCTTTCAGATTCAGATATTTTAAATACCTGCATATTAAAGAGATGAAACAGATCAAAAATATATATATACACAAGGTGTTTCAGTAACAAACGAGCGCGACAATATTCAAATGTTTGTAGAGCTTATGGGACTTAACTACGGGGTCATCAGTCCCTAAACTTACAAACTACTTATTAACTAGCTACTACTAAGGACGGCACAAATATCCATGCCCAAGGGGGGATTCGAACCCCCGACCGTAGTGGCCGTGCAGACTGACTGGCGCGCTGCAGACGGCTCGGCCACCTCGGCCGGCGCGCGACAATATAGAGTTGTTTACCCCTCAAATATTTATATACATAAAATTACGTCTCTCTTAATTAGCCTTTTAATAGATTCTACTTCGATTAAATAAAAAGTAATTTTTGTAGCAAAAAACTGGTCTCTTTCGCAGTTGTTGGCCCCCAAAGTTTGACTCTCCCTCCAATATATCTAGACTAATTTTCGTCTTTTATCAAAAGATACTTTCCTAACAAAAATAATTAAAATCGCTTCACTAATCTCTAAATTAACACAATTTTTTCATTTTAGCTCACACTTTGGAGGGACAGTTTCACCATTTAAATATGTTTCACCGCCGCTAAAACAATACGTGTCCCGTAGTTTTTAATGTATATATACAAATTTCAGAAAAATCGGAGAGTGATACTTCCGTAGGTTTATGTGCGGGAGATGGAGCTATAAACATTTGTTGTTTAAAGGTACACAAACCAGCTTTCTGGCAAGTTTGTCACTATGCTATCATGTTGAAACCAACTTCAGTACATATACTATTCGCCATGTGGATCTGCCGTCACGAACCAAAATCAACGATGACTTACTGCTGTATAATGTTTTTTCCGACGCAGTATAAAAGATTAACACAGTTATTTATTATACCTGGCAAGATTAGGGCTTTCGGGCCCTCTCTTACACCTAACCAGGCTTACTCAATGTGGAAAATTTGCTTAGTACATTACAGACGTACCATGTGTAATACAAGTATTAAAGTAAAAACAATACAGATTATTACTACAATATAATTTTAATAATAATACATAGATAATTTATAAGAATCAGAAATTTTGATAATAACAATGACTATAATAATAATAATAATAACCTTGCAGAGGACAGTAAGCATGTTTCATATTGTGAACATCAGCCCCATTACCATTTAGGAATTGCCTCGTTATGTTCTTTCAGGTTGTGAGTTATTCACATAAAACAGGGACATAAGACGGTAGAATGTGGTGAGAGAGATACAGAAGAGGTAGATTGGTTAGAGGAAGAGAAATACAATGGCAACATTCAAAGCTACGATGAAGAAATGAGAGGAAGGAAATAATGGAGGCTATGCCGTCGTTAACATGTAAATTTTCAGTTTCCTCTTGAATGGTGAATCGATTAGCGTAAGACGTAAATCACATGGCAGTGTGTTCCATAGTCGTATGGCTGAGATGGATAACGAACGATACGGAGAAAGATTTAGTTTGCGGGAAGGTACAACCAAGATGCTAGACGTGTCCGATTTGGTACTACGGTTGTGAAATAATGATAGCTGTTCAATGTGAGTTGATAAGTATTGTGGGCACTGGTGGCTGAGAAATCGATGAAGCACAGCGTTTGAAAATCGCGCCACTTATATGGACACATCCAACCTAGCTGGGTATATGAACGTCTGATATGATCGTACAAGCGTATATTGCACACGTTCCTAACGCAAGCATTCATCAATAGCTCGAGACGTCTCGAATTTTCACTATTTGTGCCTTGTTGAACTACATCACAGTAGTAAAGATTTGGCAAGACGTGGGTTTGGACTCATTTTTGTTTCACATATATAAAGCTGTGGACTTAAATCCTGATCGACTGCAACTACAAGAAAAGTAAATTGACGGTATTTGTGGCCGTGGGAAAATACATTATTAGTGGAGCTCGAAAACTGGATTTTAAAATTAATCCATATACGACCGACAGACTCGATGACGACCCTGTTGCTGCCCGGAGAGGTCGCCTAACTAGGCCGACCCTCACAGCACTCATGTCAGGTGGGAAGTATCAAACATCTGACAGGCGCAGTCTGACACAATGTTTGTTTGTAAATTTACGCAGTCGTCAGTCCGAAGCTTACAAACTACTTAAACTAAGGTAAACTAAACTAAGGACAACCCCCGACGGCGAACAGCCGTCGCACTGCACACGGCGCTCCAGTGCGCACGCCTAACCCGTCGCATCGCAATGTGACACGGTCGTTATGATGTTCTTCTTACGCACGGAAGTCTTTAGGCAGCACAAATGGATACAGCAAGTGCTTTTCCAACGGCAGCAATGACCACCGACGTCTCCACCGGTACTGCTTATACTCAATGAAGATTGTGTACCAATGAATCACACTGTAACCTAATGAGTTTGGAGTACATTAGTATTGTGTAGTTCGCGAACGAACTAGTTCGGAAGAGCGCTCCCACAGGCGAACTACGCGAACTAGTTCGCATATACCTCACCTCTTAGTTCGTCCACTTCTTTTCCGAAGATTGACGGGGAACAGGGAGAGGACGCGAAAGCGCGCAGAATCGCGATTCCCTTCTGCCCGTTGCCGTCATTTTGAGCTGAGATGCAGCTCAGCTGTAATTTTAGGGTCGGAAGCAAAAGCCAAAACGAGCGGACGAACTAAAAAGAGCGACCTACTTCGCGGCCGAGCTGCAAACTAAAAGGAGAGCTACCGGCCGCGAACTAAAATATGTGCGATAGGTCTCGAACTAAAATATGGGCGATAGGTCGCGAACTGAAAGATGTGCGATAGGTAGCGAACAGAATTAAAAATCAGGTGTTTACCTGCTGCTGATGAGAGCCATTTCGAGGTTAGCGTCTGCCCGCTAAAGTGAGCACTCTCATCGCGAACTCTTATGCGCAAGTCTAGAGTTCATGCCACTCCAAAAGTACCGTTGATAAACAGTAACTGATGTCAGCCAAAGTTTGTCCATCAGCAGCTTGTTAAACTGATTAATAGAATACAGAGGTAATGTGGCTAATTGACACTGAAAGCAGCAATTTTTATTGCTTGCCAGAGCACTCGGGGCGAATGTAGACATATTGAAATTTCGCTGACCCATTGCGTAGTTTTTCTTTTTTTCTTTTTTTTTTCTTTTTTTTCAGTAATTGCCAATGCTAAAACTCAGACTGTAAGAAAACATTTAGCTCGTCACAGTATTCTCACAGGTCAGATCAGTAGAAATGTAGTTTGTAGAAATAAGACAGTCAAAGCGTTCTGGAAATGTAACGTAAATCTGGATGACAAACGATTTTCAGATTGCCATACATAATGATACGTTGTGCGTACGTCGGTGACGTGGGACGGGTGAGTCCATTTGCTGGGAGGTAAGGTAGGTATGTCAACAACGTGTGGTATCAGCGACAATAGAGCATTACAGCAATTTTGCCACTATTTAAGTTCCCATCTTCGTATATAAAAAAATGGGTGTGTAGAAACCTGTGAGTATATGCAATGTTGTGCCAAAATTTCAAAGCAGACGCATGCGAGACGACGGTGGCTCAAATCCATCTCCGGCCATCCAGATGTAGGTTTCCTGTGATTTCCCTAGATCACTCCGGGCAAATGCCGGGATGGTTCCTTTCAAAGGGCACGGCCGATTTCCGTTCCCAAATAATCCGAGCGTATGCTCCGCCTCTAATGACCACGCTGTCGACCGGGCGTTAAACACTAATCTTCCATTCTTAATTTCCTTCAAAGCATTCGGTCAAATATTTTCATAGATATCATACCGTGCAAGGCGGTGCGCTGTATTAATATGTTCGTAAACGGCGCGTGCGGATTTGCGATTCTTTAGGGACCCATATCTCAGTTCTATTCATCTTAGACTGAAGGGGTAAAGTGTTCTGGATATATCTTGGCCCAGAGATCATTTCTGTACATATTAGAAGAATGGGTATACTATAACTACCATTCAGTACATTGTCAAAATTTTTAAACTTACACACTTCCTGGAGCCCATCCAAATGGAGCAAATCTGTTGGCTTTTGTACATGACGTGTAGTCTATGGTCGGCGTTAAATGGCTTACAAAAGCACCATTCATTCATGGTTCCTGAGAAAATCCCAAAAAAACCATGACTTTTGTGTATCAAAAAATGAATTGTGGGGATGGTCACTTCGATACTTTCTATTCTTAGCAAATCTTCGAAATTTTTACCATATGTTCTTATGATCATATTCTCGAGGCCGTTTTTAAATTTTTTCGATATCGTTATCCGTTACCGAGATCCAGAGGTTCAAACTTATCATAGTTTAGCAAAAAATCACAAAACCCGATTTTTAGCCGTTTTAGCACCGTGAATCGCAAATATCTAAATAACTAACAATAGAAAATTGTTCAAATATTTACAATACATCTTGTAGACATTTGTCTATAAACGGCATTTTTTCAGTTTTCGTAAAGATACGCCAGAAAAACCGCGATATTCTGCTAGAAAAAAGTGCTCCTTGTGCTGAAAGACGGCGTTCGGACAGCTCTGAAACTTACCATGCGATTTGAGCAAAGGTACACGGCGAAAAAATTTGATTTTTGTACATCTTAAAGATTTAAATCTTCGGTCGTTGAAGGGGTGTTTTTGTTTACTTTACAGTAAATATGCAGCATCCGGTTTAGTGAACTATTGCAACGTATTTTAAAGAGTTTGCAGAGGAAAAAACACATTGAGTAGACTTATCGTATGGTTTATTCAAATGTTCAAATGTTTGTAGAACTTATGGGACTTAACTACGGGGTCATCAGTCCCTAAGCTTACAAACTACTTATGAACTAGCTAAGACTAAGGACGGCACAAATATCCTTGCCCGAAGGGGGATTCGAACCCCCGACCTCAGTGGCCGTGCAGACCGTGACTGGAGCGCCTCAGTCCCCTCGGCCACCGCGGCCGGCTATGGTTTATTTTAGGTTACACATAGCTGAGTATGGAATGTAGATAAGATATCGAAATTTTATTTAAAATTTAGAGCAGAATGATATGTGGTTCCTTACATATCGGTCCGTGAATAATAGCTCGAGACAGTAATAGGTTCGAAAACGCTATTTCTGGTAGTGAGTTTACGTATCTAGAGGAATAGGAAATGACTAAAATGTTAAGTGTATGTTGTTTAGGTGTTTATCTAAGAAATCCGTTTCCCGCTTTTGGAAATGTATATTTGTTATCGCGATACGCTACAAAAATCGTAATTTTTTGTATCAAAAGTTCCAACTGCGTGGATTGACAAATCTACACTTCTATTCATACCTAATCGTCGAAATTTTTACGTTTCGTTCTAATATAAAAAACTATCAAAATTTTAATCACCATTGATTACATGTTATATAAGCACTACACTCTAATGAAACAGGAAAAAGACGAAATCCAACTGAAAAATGCTCCTGCCGGAGCACAGAAAAGGCGAATATTTTCTCTGACTCAAAATGAGGAACCAGCTGCCTCAATCCTCATTCCGACTTCCTCACCAAACATTTTGGCATTCGAACGTATTCGCTCACTTTTAGCGCATAACTTTGAAAATACTTTTGCCCAGTCAAGCCGTCATAGTCAGCAATGTCGTCTCACTGTCAGAGTCTATATATGTCTCTGTTTGCTGTCTCTCCCACTGCCGCTTTCTGTCTGTGTCAAACTTTCATTGTCTTCATTCTTTTCCCTCACGTTTCCTCACCGCTGTGTTTCTGCCACTTTCATCGGCTCTCTGCCGCACTGATGTTGTTCCATTCACTTTCTGTCGCCACTCAGAGTCGGCTTGCATTGTCTTCAATCACGATTGTCTCCTTTACACACATGTCCATGGGAATGGTTTGCTTGGGGTTTGACCTGTAGACCGGAAAACTTTAGCACGCGGGTACTGGGGACGGGAAAAATTGGAGAAGTTGTTTCGTGCTATAGTATTGAAGAACCGCACGCTCATGCTTTCTGTATGGTCTCAATTCTTATCAGTTTCCCACTGTTTTCTCTTTTGCTGGTACCACACTTTTCTGTCAGAGAACATATTCGCCTTTTCTGTTCAAAAATGTTCAAATGTTTGTTAAGCTTATGGGACTTAACTACGCGGTCATCAGTCCCTAAACTTACAAACTACTTATGAACTACTTACGAACTAGGACGGCACAAATATCCATGCCCTAGGGGGGGATTCGAACCCCCGACCGTAGTGGCCGTGATGACCGTGACTGGAGCGCCTCAGTCACCTCGGCCACCGCGGCCGGCGCCTTTTCTGTGATCCGGCGGGAGCATTTCTTAGCTGGTAAGATTTTGAACATAAAGCTACACTAAATAGTAAGAGAAGAAAGAGGAGAGATGAGAAATTGACGCAGAGAGGGGGGTGGGGCGAGCATATTGATACGGAGTGCGTGATGATTCAGAGGGAGGAGATGGAGATGCAGAGAAAGAAATTGAATGAGGATCAGATGGACCGAGGGGAGGACACGGGGTAGGGGGACGAGGTTTGAACAGTTAAAGGGTAACAAGGTAAGGGGCAGAGAAAGACAGTGACAGAAATAAGGGAGCAGGGACTGTAGGATGCATATCCTATCCCAACTAACGAAGCATTGTCTCTTTCTTTCCCTTCTGCAGCTAACGCATGCGTGCCCGGGTACAACGACTACAAAATAAATTATTCTGGTAAAAAAGTCTTGGTTGCACAAAAGCGATGTTTCAGTTATTTATACATGACGCGTTTCGCCTCATCTGGGGGAACGAGGGAATTCAGAAACTTGTTTAAAAAACATAATTTACACATCTTAGGGGGCGGTCGTTTTTTATAAATTGATGGACAGATGCCAAGAACACAATTTTTTAAATTCTGTTTTTTTTATTGACGACGACCCGTTTCGACAGTCTGTGGATTCATCATCTGGTCTCATTGGCAAAAACTGCTTATAACAATACTCCACAAAAAATATGGCAGGTGTACTTGTTGATATTCATATATAAAATCATATGCTGGTAGGTAGTCAGAAATAAAGTAGATAGCTAGTCAAAGTTAAATCAGTAAAACCTGCATAAAATAATGACCTCCATTGTGCACATGTCTGGTTGAACACCTACATTGACTTCGTTGCCACCCCCCCCCCCCCGCCCATTCTTGGGCAATAGTTACCACATCTATTTTAAAGGTTCTATTTTATTGAATTTAATAATTTGACGCTGTGCTACCTCAGTGAGAAGTAATTTTATTCTTTAAATCATGCTCTTCAGCGGTATTTATTAATTCATATCTTCATTTCACCCCACTCCAAAACGTGAATGTGATCATGTGCCTTGCAGTTTCATCAGTCTGCACCTTTCCTATTTCTAATATTTCTTGCGTAGGAAAGACTTTACATCTTTTTAGTCCTGTTTATTTTTTTAAAGTTTTTGAATTCCCCTTCCCCCCCCCTCTTCAACGTTTGATGATGCCCGGAAGAGGCGAAACGCGTCATGAATAAATAAATGAAACATCACTTTTGTGCAACGAAGACATTTTTTTTTTAACCAAAATATCTATTACGGTTGTTGTACTAGCGCCACAAAAATATGGAGTCCAGTGATTTCAAATACATTATCAGGAAAGTCAGATAGCATCCTACTACAGTAGCGAAAGTAACCAGAGGGTCCAGTAACGCCACTTTGGAGTGACCGAGCGGTCTAAGGCATCTTGCCGCGGACCGCGCGGTTGCTCAACGTCGGAGGTTCGAGTCCTCCTTCGGGCATATGTGTGTGTGTGTGTGTGTGTGTGTGTGTTGTCTTTAGTGCAAGTTACATGTTTGTGACATAAAGTCACGGAGGAGACAGGCGACCATGATTAATAGTAAATAAAGTCTGCAATAGGCTGCATAGGTCGCTGTATTGATTAAAGTCTTAAAGTGGTTAAAATATGACTATTTGACGCGTTTCGGCCTGGGCCATCATCATAATCCTGCATACATTGATTACAAGTACCTCAGTACAGATGGTTACATATTCTTACCGTAACATCAAGGAGCTCCTTGATTTTACGACAAGAATATGTAACCATCTGTACTGACGTATGTGTAATCAATGTATGCAGGATTCTGATGATGGCCCAAGCCGAAAGGCGTCAAATAAAGTCAAATTGTAACCACTTCATGACTTTAATCAATACAGCGACCTATCCAGCCTATTGCAGTCTTTATTTACTTTTAGTGTAAGTTAAATGTTCAAATGTTTGTAGAACTTATGGGACTTAACTACGGGGTCATCAGTCCCTAAGTTTACAAACTATTTATCAACTACCTAAGACTAAGGACGGCACAAATATCCATGCCCGAGGGGGGATTCGAACCCCCGACCGTAGTGGCCGTGCAGACCGTGATTGGAGTGCCTCAGTCCCCTCGGCCATCGCGGCCGGCTTAGTGTAAGTTAGTCTAAGTATATATAAACGAAGGATTCCGCGGCCGTTGTTATTGTTGATAAAACTCTTCTGGGTATTGGACTGCATCGTCAATATTTTAAATATTTCACCGACGTTTCGGCTACTATTGCAAGCGGCCATCTTGTGGGTGTTACGTAACTGTGGCCGAAACGTCGGTGAAATATTTAATGTATTAGTTTAAGTAGTTTGTAAGTCTAAGGATTGATGAGCAGAGCAGTTTGGTCAAATAGGTTTACAAACATTTGAACTTTTTTTTTTGACCCGTTAACCTCCACGTCATTCTCGCCGGTTCAGCGGACCCCTTGACCACGCAGTACAACGACGGTGGAGCCCTCGTGGCTGCGCCACGGAGGTCGATAGCAGAGTAGGAGCGGCACGTGCAACCGGAGCGGTCAGAAATAACCAGAAGCGACTGGCCGCCGTGGTCAGCCCCAGGTCAGCGGGTCGCGCCGCTGCTATATTTGCCGGACACAACTCCAGGTTATGCTCCGCGCCGGGCCTAGCCGCTGGAGTATCGAGCGGCCGAGCCACGGTCCGTACCAGTCCAAAGGAGCGATTAGGCCGCCAAAGACTGGCCGCAGCACTGTGTGTTGTGGGGCTGTTATTGGCATGGCGAGCTTTAACAGAAACAACCCACACATCGGAATTTATTACAAATACATTAATGCCCTAAAAATACTGTAGCAAATGAATACTTCAAACAGCCACAAGATTCTTATGAATCAGCTAGATGACCCGGTGAAAAATGTTCAAATGTTTGGGACTTAACTACGGGGTCATCAGTCCCTAAACTTACAAACTACTTATGAACTAAGACTAAGGACGGCACAAATATCCATGCCCGAGGGGGGATTCGAACCCCCGACCGTAGTGACCGTGCAGACCGTGACTGAAGCGGCTCAGTCTCCTCGGCCACCGCGGCCGGCGCGAGTTTATGCAATTGCAATAAGCCTGAGAGGCGTACTGTTTAATGTATTGAACGAAGTGCGAAATAAGTTTATTTATACTCGAAAGTGTCAGAGTAATGTTTTTTTCATGTGTGCAAGAAAAGTAATTGTTTGGTATCAAGTCTATTGTCACCGAGTGCGATCGTTGTTGTAGTAAGAGTACCCATTGTAATCATATCTGTCTTGTTTGGACTTCACAACGAAGACGACGAAAGCAGATGAGTACTTTAGTAACATTTTATTTTGTACGCATGTAAATGTAGTGTCAACCCAATCAGAACTTTGGTTCAATTATACATGACTTATTTTGAAACCAGTCTTAATTTTGTAAGTAGTTGTAGTCACCCCATTATCACCATTATTAGATTATGTTGATTATGCAAGCCTGTACATTGACTAACAAGTTCAATCATTTTCAAAGTAATTACGATCAGTTTTAAAGAAATTGCTAGAGTTAAAGAATTGCTAAACGTGTTACAACCACAGAGACTAGTAGTCAAAGTGCAAGAGAGTTTGCAAGTAAAGTAAAGTTGGTTTCATTTATGTAGAAAGTAACCAGGCTAACAGTAGTCAAAGTATTATAGTTGATTAACCAGACTTGACGGAAGTAAATTTTTTATGAAATACGTTAAATGCCAAACTCTGCTCAGCCAGTTACACGCGTACGCTACCCAAGCCCTGGAACCAATTTACTAAAAAATAGTTCATGAAAAGTTTTATAAGGAAGTTGAATGCTTTAAACAATATTATTAAAATAATTGGGAACTTTAACTGTAGTATTTGTGAAGCTCATTGCACCACGCAGTTTCACAGTACTCAGCTATTATCATTGCAATCATAGTCTATCAACTATTACGATTTTGATTATAACACGAACACGCCATCACCACTACACGAATTCTGACACATTTATTAGTGAAGTTATGCAGTTCGTGAATCGTAAGAGGTGCTAGTTGGAGGCTGTAGTCAATGCTAAGTCAGATAGGGCCAAGCTTAATTAATTACTACAGTGACTGTTTTAAGTTAATTAATATCAATTTTTTTATTTATTCAAACTTCTAACTTACGCTGCGAAAGTGTTGTTGCGACCCATTAGTTGTGATTTGCTACAACATTCAATAACAAAATTATTACGCATTCTGAATTTTGAGATTTTTTGACGACCTCCCACAAGCAATTTTCTTACAACTGGAGCGCCTCAGTCCCCTCGGCCACCGCGTCGGCTGACCCGGTGAACTTCGTATCACTTACCTCTCAATTTAATCCATACTAATTTAAATCATATGTATGTTAGAACCAGTAGCTTCATAAAGGCATCATCAGATAGTCTCAGTATCGGTGAACGTCAAACATGGAAAATTTTATCGCAAAAGAAAAGAGCTCTTATTTTACACTGAAAGTCTTGGTAGAGGTATGCAATCTTCATTGTAAAATTTTAATAATGATTTTAAAAATGCTGGAGATTGCTTGAATAATCAAACCATGTCATCAGTAGATTATTTATTTTCAGTTCACAATACGTATCACCAGTATTTTATATGACAAATTTGAATACATCAAATCTAAATTTATATAATATCCATCAACAGATGGTGGGCCACGCCCGAACCATGTTGTGAACTGAAAATAAATAATCTACTGATAACATCTTTTGATTATTCAGGCAATCTCCAGCATTTTTAAAATCATTATTAAAATTTGAAAAGAGCTCTTTTAGTTTTCCACAAATTTTCCTATTCTCTAGCTAACTATTCCAAACTTTTACTTCACTCAAACTTTCCTCTCGCTATGAACATCGAATGTGCCAAATTTTATCGCAATCGGATAAATGGTATTGATATTTCATAGAAAAATCTCTCTCTATTTTATCTGAATTTTCCAGTTTTCCAGGAAACATTTCCAAATAAGAATGCTACTCTTGCTCTGAACGTCAAATATGCAAAATTTTATCGCAATCAGACTAATGATGTTGATATCGCATTGAAAAAAGCTCTTTCACTTTCTCGCGAATTTTCAAATTTTCCAGGTAACTTTCCCAAATTTTTAGTTCATAAGAACGTTCATCTCTCGTTGAACGTCAAATAATCAAAATTTCATCGCAATCGGGTGAACGGTTCTCATCTTATTGTGTAGAGTACATTTAGAAACACATTGAAAAAGGAACTTGGTTCGAATTTTGCGACTCTTCTTTTTCACTCTCTGTATTTTTCAGTGAAAACGTTTCCAAGACCATAATGAACAAAACACCAAAAGAATTACCCCTCTACGTCGTGCGAATAGTCAGTTATAGTGCTTAATTCAATCAAAAACACATTGAAAATCGCACTTTCAGTTTTTCTCAAATTTTCCAATTTTCCGGTAGATTTTACAAAAAAAAAAAAAAAAAAAAAAAAAAAAAAAAAAAAAAAAAAAAATTATATTCATGCAAACTTCGTCCTGTCAACCCGTACTCAAGTCATGCTCTTACAACCATGTAGCAATTTATTTTTATTCGTAAAAAAAATCACTTTCGGTTCTTCCTAAATTTTCCTACTTTTCGGACGACATTTTCCAAATTTTTATTTGATGCAAGCCTTCATCTTGCTTTCAACATGGAATGTACAAAATTTTATCGCAATTGTCGAACGGTATTGATAGCTCACTGGAAAAAGCTGTTTCAGTTTTTCCCGATTTTCCTCTTTTCCGGACAACTTTTCCATATTTTATCACCGTTTAAACCTTCCCTGGACTTACACGAATATTTCAAGACTATAATTAGCCAAATCGGTTTAGCCGTTCTCGAGTTTTAGCGAGACTAACGAACAGCAATTTATATATATATATATATATATATATATATATATATATATATATATAATATATATATATATATATATATTAATTTCACCGTACTAGTTTCGGGCCTGGGTCCATCATCAGACGGTAATGCTGATTTCAAGTTTAGATTGGTGTCCTAAAATAACAAAGTTATGTGAACTGATTAGATTACAAGGTTAAATATTTTTATCCTAAATATAACAAAGTTTTTATACTTGTACTTTTTACACTTGAATTAAATACAAGCAAGAAAACTGTGTTACAGTTAGGATAAAAATATTTAACATTGTAACATAATGGATTCATATAACTTTGTTACTTTCGGACACCAATGTAAACCTGAAATCTAAACCCGAAACTAGTGACGGTGAAATTAATTGATTTACAAAACTCTTGTGCCTGGTTGCAGTATTTATTTACTACAGTATTATTACGAATACAAAAATAATGACTAAAATAAATCATAACTCAACGTTGCGCATAGCAGAAGAACGATCACACTGATAAAGTTAATGGAATGCACAATCAAGCCGTTATATCATGGAATTTTATTGATACCATTTTCAGCACTCCATTGAGTCATCTTCAGGTACCCTGACCAGCGTGAAAATTGACTTATTATGTTGCCTAGTCAGAATAGGGGCTGGTAATAATGTACTGGTGTCCATAGATTGCATTTAAAATACATAAAACCTGCGATAACTGCCCAAAGAACCTATCACGGATTGTATGTATTTTAACTTAATTATGGACACAAGTACTACAATCTAACATGAACAGTCTCAACACTCACTACTGTGAAAGTTGTTCTCAACTGACAGATGCAACGACACTAGCGCTCCTAGTGGTGGGCAAGTCGCAATAAAGTTCGCTTATAATTAGGTTTCAACGTATATAGCAAAATAGTATTTGTAAAAACCAACCGAATTTCACTGATTCATGAAGAAATACGAATATGTGTATACTAGATGTAAAGCCGGTGTTGCCCGGGTGTTTATTTATGCTACACTCTCGTAGTCCACCTCCCCTTCCCTCCCCTATCTCTGCATCCACTTCTTTCTCTCCCATCTCTCTGTTCGTTTCCACCTTTCCCTCTCTCGGCAAAGTTCTCGGCAAGGTACCCTCTGTCATGTACCCAGGTACCCAGGTACCCAGCGATCTTCCTCTTGGTTTAAAGTTCATGTGTGCAAAAATTCATAAAGATTGGAGCAAAACTATGCTTTTTGTAAAACTCCGTAAGATAAGTATCCTCCACCATGCAACGAAGGAAATTTTATACAGATAGTGACATTCCTCTTGTTTTTAAGGTAGAGTGTGCAAAATTTCAGCAATATCGGAACGAAGCTATAGACTTCTATGCAATAGAAACGCAGGATCACATTGAAAAACACACTTTGTTGTTCTCAAATATTCCAGTTTTATTTCATACAGCCCTTGTTCTGAGAATAACGAAAACAATAACGATGAAAAGGATCTGTGAAATCGGTCGTGTAATTTTCAAGTTATGGCACGACCATTTTTATGTTGCAAAGTACCCTCTCCCATGCACCGTATGAAACTTAAGGTAGATGGTGATCTTCCTCTTGTTTTGAAGGTCAAGCATGCGAATTTTCGTGAAGATCGGAATGAAACTGTAGATTTCGTGAGTCTGTAGGAGAAGTATGCTCCGCCATGCACCTATCACAAAATACTTTCTTGGCTTAATTTCACCTTCATAGGTGAAGTAGTTTTCGAGATTTCGTGTTTAGTCAGTGAGTGAGTGTCCTTTCGCTTTTATATAGATAGATATTTGCAGCTTATTCTGCTGGAAGAGACACATAAATTCTCAAATTCAAATGTTTGTAAATCTATCGGACCAAACTGCGTGGTCATTAGTCCGTAGCTTACAAACTAGGTAAACTAACCTAAGGACAAACACACACACCCATGCCCCACGGAGGACTCGAACCTCCACGGCGAGCAACCGCGCGCTCCGCAGCGAGACGCTTTAGACTGCTCGGCTACTCCACCCCGGCACATAAATTGTGTTACGGTCCGTTCTTACATGAAAGGTACTTTGACGTGAAACAATTCGATATGCAGTGCGATGATTCGAACATTTTTACACTTCACTCGTCTTTCGTTTAAACGCAAATACTTTTGAGTGTAATTACCTTTGCTTACAAAACGAATGTCATGAAGATTCTTGCCGTTTGTGATTCAGATGTAGCAACAATTGTGGACTGGTTTATGCTTTGATGGGGAACGGTTATTTTTGCTTTCGATATTTTATTGTCACGTTTGTGAGGATTTTGCTTCAGCTTTAGTTGTGGTGGCTGATCTGGTATATTAAATAATGTAGGTATTGTATTTCATATAAGTTTCTTACGTTCAGCACTTACTGGTTTGACTGACACTGTATTGACCAAACCTTGACTTTCTGAGTAGTAATCCGACGTATTTCAGCCAAAGGTCGGGTGTTGTGTTGTTTATTAGCCATTTTTGTTCTTAATAGAAAATGAAAAACTTCATTAAAAAGCCGTAGATTTCACGAGAATCTTAAATAAAGTGTCCTGCAATGTACCGTTTCGTATCTGCCAATGTTTATTAGGAAACAGAGATATTTGTGGAGAGTTTTTGTAGTTATTGCCGGTTTTTATGTCACTGCATATCTTCCTTGTTGTAAAAATTACGTTAAAATCATTTTAAACAACAGTATTCACACTCATCAGATATCATATTCAAAAATGTACCTTGCCAGCCGCTTGGAACTCTGCTGTCGTGGCGTATAACAAAAATCAAGGGGATGTCGTGGCTGTAATGTTAGACTGCTAGCTAGTACTAACCTCATTCTGACTACGCAATACAGTTATACGCTGCTAGCAATTCATTCCATGACTTAACGACTGTACGTGCTCCATCCTTTTAATTTAAGTACAGCCGACTCCGATCACCATCTTTCACATAGATGGCCATACAAAGACTTGATAAACTCCAGACATCGGCGCGGACACATCTAAGTTCCATTGACTGTCCGCGATCATTTCTAATTCTCAATGTAAACAAGTCTTCAGGCGGTTTGTCAAAGTGAGTTTCTATGGTTTTCGTAACAAAAAAGTATTCTTTCCGACAGTAATAATATGATGATGACAATAACCGTTATTTTGCATCTCAAATTTTTTAGACATAAGTCGAAACAAGACCCCTGGGAAAGACGACATTCCCTTAGACCCACTGCGAGAACCACCAATGACAAAAATGTTTCACCTGGTGTGTCAGATGTATGAGACCGGTGAAATACCCTGAGACTTCAAGAAAAAATGTAATAATCTTTATTCCAAAGAAAGCAGGCGCAGACAGTTATGAAAATGACACAACCATCAGTTTAATAAGTCATGGCTCCAAGATTTTAACACGAATTGTTTATAGAAGAATGGAAAATCTGGTAAAGCTGACGTCGGGGAAGATCAGTTTGAATTCAGGAGAAATGTAGGAACACGGGAGGCAATAGTTGCATTACGACTCATCTTAGAAGACAGATTAAGGAAATTCAAATCTACATTTCTAGCTTTTGTGCATTTGGAGAAGGCCTTTAACACTGTTGGTTGAAATACGCTCTCGCAAATTCTGAAGTCAGCAGGAGAGAAGAATAGAACCGAAGGTTATTTACAACATGTACAAATACCAGACAGCAGTTATTAGAACGAGGGGCAGGAAACGGAAGTATCGTATAGGAAGGGAGTAATAAAAGGTTGTACCATTTCTCTAATATTAATCAACATTTACAATGAGCAAGTTGTTGGGGACAGCAAGGAGAAATTTGAAGAAGGAATTAAAGTTGTGGGTGAAGAATAAATAAAACCACTGTGCTCAGAATGAAACTTTCACTCTGCAGCGGAGTGTGCGCTGATATGAAACTTCACAACTTGAATTCTGCGGCATGACCTTGAGTCGTGTTGGGATAGCTCAGTGGTAGCGCGCTTGCCCGTGAAAGACAAAGGTCCCAGGTTCGAGTCCCGGTTCCGGCACACAATTTTAATCTGCCAGGAAGTTTCAAAAACATTGTGGTCTGCCGATGACACTGTAATTCTGTCAGATACAGCAAAGTACCTGGAAGAGCAATTGAATCGAATGGTCCTGTATTGCATCAAGCATATAAGACGCACGTTAATGAAATGGAGTCTAAGAAAGTCAGGAAATGTTGAAGGAATCAGATTAGGTAACGAAACAATAAAGGTGGTAGATGAGTTTAGTTCTTGGGCTCTAAAATAACATATGATGTTTGTTGTAGGTAGAATATAAAATGCAGAATGGCAGTGAGAAGAAAAGTGTTTTTGAAAAATAGAAAATTGCTAACATCAAATTAGTTCGAGCGTAAGGAAGTATTTTCTGAAGGCATTTGTGTAGAGTGTTGCCTTGTACGAGAGTGAAGCATGGGCGATAATTTAAAAAAAAAGTTAAAAAGAAAATAAAAAATCCTTAAAATATTGATTGTCATGTAGAAACACCATTTACTAAACTGAGACGTCCCACATCGTCACGAAATTTCGTATATAATATGTTATATGGAACAATCTAATCTAATGTAATTCTATTGTTGACTGAATCTATCCCGAACGCGACCCGACTTAATCAATAAGGGGCGTTAATTAATTACGTGAGACGATTTCGGCGTTTTTTCGATCCCCCTCCCCCCTGGTGAAATATCGTGAGATTTTGCTCGACCCCCCCCCCCAAAAAAGAAATCTCACGTGAGATTTTTCAAAATGCGTATTTTAGTGTAAAGACCTTAATCTGTGCTTGATTACGTTTGATTTATTAATAAAAGATTATTTGTTTCTTTTCATTTCAGAGTAGTTAAAACTTGTTTTTAACCCATGTGAGGACAGAGCACATATTTCTTTATACATGCATAGTAAATTATTAATTAACAACTGTTACTGTTCTGTGCCATTTATTGATGCTTTTTATAACAAATTTATGCTTACAGTAAATTAAAAGCAAGAAATGTAATGTACATTATAAATAAGGAATGAAAACTTCAATTTAAAGAAAAAATTAGTTTGGACTTAATGGGTTAACACAGAAGAAATCGAACAATGAAATACTTGAATAAAAGGAACTAATACAACTCTTCTACATCTACATGGGTTACATACTCTTTCAACAATATTCATTAAAGTTCAGTCAACGGGGATGCATGTGTGTTCCCAAGAGTCACTATTGGAACCAAAGTGTCCAGATAATTTTCCATAAAAGTATCTGCTCCTTGAGTCTCGCTCTCACTCAGCCAATCTAAACCATTCTCGCTCGCACCCAGAAGCTCCGTACCCTGACGTTTGATAATCCGTGGCGGACTCACTTTGCGCTGTGAACCACTCGCCGGTGCTTTGCAGCTCTGGTGATGAACGAAAGTAGTTTCCACATGTCCTGCAGAGTCTCTTTTCTAGGTCACCACGTACGCTTGGGCAATACAGGTCGTAGGGCAAATTAATGAAGGGGTGAGAAGGTTGGATTGGTAGGCAGTGGCGCAGCAAGGAGGGAGTAAATGACTACCCATAATGCACTTCTGCGTCCGGGACCACTGGATGCCCGTTAACCTGAATGATAGGCTATGGAGGTGGCAGAAAACGGTCGTGAAGAATCATTTGAAGAGCACTCCGGTGTGGGCTGCAACAGTCCTCGTCATCGTATTTAACAACCTAAAACAATGAGAACACTTCATTATTTTAACTATAAATAAAAATTCAACTGTTGGTGCTCGCTCTCGTAACAAAATTTCAGAAAAATATACAAAAAGAAGAACACATCAATCATAGTAAAAATGAAAATGTAACTACTGTGAAAATTAATACGTAACGAATTGCCAACGTACCTGAATTAAGTATTGGATCTCTCTAACATGGTCCGTGTACCATACTTCACTCGGTAGATCTGGGACACTGGATGTCTCGTTGTTCGGGTCTATGTATTTAGCAACGACTTCGTATCCTACTATGTTACTATGTGATTGCATAACCGCGATAAATATTATTGTGAAGGATTTAGCCATATTTTAGACATGAAACATGTTTTATTTAATTTAACCCAGTTACCTCGCAGTTTTACACTGTCTCTCGCGGGAAAAAATTACGTGACATTTGCCGAGACCCCCCTCCTCTCCTCCAGGTGAGATATGGTGAGATTCGGGTCGACCACCTCCCTTCCCCCACTAAAAACCTCACGTAATTAATGAACACCCCCTCAATTCAAGGAACCTAGTTTCGGCAAAGCCGAAGATGCCACTGATGTTTGGCCGAAGCTGGAACTGCGGCCGAAACCAATATATTTTCCGAAACTGAAAATTCGGTCGGTGCTTAGTACTTGTGCTGTGACGTCACAACGAGCGAACCGTGGTCGGCGAGAAAGACAGGCCTCAGCGTACACATCATGCCACGTAAGCAAGGTAGTTCGAGCCGGCGCGATCGCTAGTCGATTGGCCGGCCACTGGGGCTCAGCCCACTGCCTCATAGCGGGCAGCCACTGAGCTAGCGATCGCTCCGGCTCGGAACTACCTTGCTTACGTGGAATGACGTCTGCGCTGGGGCCTGTATTTCCCGTGGGCCGTGGAGCGTACCGCACATTGGTGTGGCTTTCCCAACGTGTCGGGCAGTATCAAGCATGTAAGATATTCTCAATGTGCGTCTTGAACGATCACCAATAGGGTGGGAGAAAGCCACCGGCGTCACACCACTTGACTATCCCGGGAGGTAGGAGGGGGGAGCAGCTCTTTTCGGTAGAGAGATGAAGACGCCATATTTGCCGTCGTTTTTCATGGGTTTTGTGTATATAAGTTAGGTCTTATGAATGTATGACATTTCGAAGCAAGTAAAAGTAGCTGAGTAAATTGAGATTCTCTCGAAACCGATCATTAGAGGTACTATTTGTTAGAATAAATGACTGGACACGTCTTTTATGTGGTTAAGAGCTAGCCGCGATGGCCGAGCGGACTGCAGTATACTAGTCACAGTCTGCACGGCCGCTGTGGGCGGGGGTTCGAATCCCCCCTCAGGCATGGATGTTTGTGCCGTCTTTAGTATAAGCTAGTTCATAAGTAGTTTGTAAGTTTAGGGGCTGATGACCCCGTTGTTAAGTCCCATAAGCTCTGAAAACATTTGTATTCCTTTTGTTTTTTTGTTTTTTGTTTTTTTTGTTTTTTGTTTTGTTTTAGAAACTTCCGTATTACAGTAATCTACCGTTTCAAGGTAAGGTGGACTGAAGATCTATGAGCACGAATTGTTCTTTACATCATTTGTCATAATTACACGTCAGCAACCGACATCGCTAGCATCAGTGTATACAACAAGTCTAATACCTTCGTCAGTGATATACAGACTCGTTAATGGTCATAGCATGGGTAGCAAAGTCGTGAACTGTAATGTAGAAGATGTCCCACGGCGCTTGTTCAAGGCTCGTCAGGAACAAATATTTTTTATTCTTATATCCGGGGTTTCTGATAGACTAAATGACTCCCATAAAATTTCATGGAAGTAGATTGCATAATATTCGATAGTATCTAAACATAAGTACACATCCTCTGAGGAGTGAGTTTGTTGGATTCGTTTTATGAACAGGACGGTTTGCGCCTTACTTAGAGTAAAATACCTCACTTCATTGTTTCACGTATCGCATTTTACATGTTCTTAACATTCTTGCACTGAACAATGACACTGACCGTGGAAGAATGATCTTTAAGTTTTACTAACAAGCGCGACTGTTGCAATAATGTTTGTCTCATGTGAAGGCCTTTTCTAATTTTATATCGCACAGTTTGTCATGAAAATTTTATAATTAGCTGCTCTTATTTACATAATATGCAACTTTTATAAGAATCTTATGTTCATACATATTTTGTTGTTACTTATGTAGGCCTGTACCACAGAACATAACGAACATATGCACAAGCGCGAAAATAACGGATTTAATAGAAATGAAGCTTGGAGTTTAACGTCCCGTCGACAGCGTGGTCATTAGAGACGGATGAGTTATAGCGGTGGCTGTTTACGAGCTAATGCCGCACTTAGGTTTATTGTCGCGTAGCGCTCTCTCTCTGACACTCGAAAAATGGCAACGCTGGGCGCCCATAGTTGTCTACTTCGAAAGCCAGTCGAGCGTCAGTAGTGACGAGGGGTTTTATTTTTCCCGTAGCCCTTGTTTCTCCGAACGCTACTGAGTAACAGATGCGGGAGTTTGACTAACAAGGAAAGTACTTGGACTCGAACAAACACATATACATCAAAATCGTACGAGAGATAATGTAAAGTTTCCTTATTGCACTAGTGGCACTCCCGCATCTGCAAAACTCTGCAGTCGTCAGTTTAGAGGCCTCTGCGTGTGCCTTGCCACATTGCATTTTCACCTGTCGGTTCGCCAGTAGAGATGGTGCAGTGTACCTCCGAAGTCGCGTTTTGTGACATTTGTGTGGTGAATCGTCAGATGAAGCGGCGATTGATAATCAATCCTGCTAATGTATTTCCCGTATCTGTTATGGTACAGAAATATTAGCATAAGTTAGATACTGTTGGAACACTGTTGGCGCCAACGTTGGTACGGATCCGTTGCTTGTCGGTATTTCGACCAAACATCAAAGGACGTTGGGCCAATATGGGTCGTCGTCCACACATTGGCGCCAACGTTTCATTCTGTCTTTGTCGTCTGCTCATCTCGAAACTATTTCTTTCTTCATTCGTTCTTCGTCGCCGTTTTAAAGTTTCGATATCTCTTTGTAAATATTAGAACTGTATCAGAAAGTTATTCATTTGTGAAAGAAACCTCAAAAAACGAAATGCCACAGCAAAACTTAGGCACGAACTGTGAAATTAAAAACTTTTTAAACTTTCGACACACTCCACTTTTTAATTTAATTTGTAAAATTAACATTACATTACTTAATATTTCCTGTAAAGTTTTAAATATTGTTTTGCAAACTTCAAGCACTACCACTGATATCAATTACATAGTTATTTTAAAAAGGAAGTGTAGGCTTCTAAAACTGTCTCCTTTAGTAAGAAATCGAAGCGTAATACCAAAAGAATAACATCCCTCCAAAACATCTCTTTCTTTTTTATTTTAATTTCAATCATTTAAAGTAGCAGGTCTAAGTTTTAATAATGTGTGTCGTTTACTTGTTGCATATTTTAAAAATTAAGGATTTCGTACCGTAATTATTGTTCTGTAGGAAGTGATACAACACCCCAGCATCTTTTACGTATGTTTCCTATTTTGGTTTACAATGACAAAATGTAATTATTCACACTCAAAAGCGTTAACGCACTGGCCGCGATTTGTGCGTCATATATCTTTACGTTGGCTCTCGACGAATTCAACTGAATATTGGCTCCAATGTGTGGACGCTGTCTGAAAAATATTGGCCAATGTTGGCGCTAGCGTTGGTACCAATGTGTGGACGCGGGGTAATGATGATAATAGGGATGATAATGACGAAGAACTCATTGCTAGCGGTAGTCCTACGGTAAGTGCGGGAAGAGACGATGGAAGCGGTGGCAGTGAATACCAACAGTCTTCCGACAAGAAGGTTAAAGTTGCAACTATCATCACGGCTTTTGACGACAATACGCTAGAGAACATGTACGACGAATATTACATAAGTTATAGTTCAGATATCTGCATTACGTATTGCGTCTACAATTACATCTACAGTGCTATCTAGAGCATGATTGCAAAGTTTTGCATAAAAACGACACCCACCAGCACATTGAGGTGTACGTAGCGATACTGTAACCAAACGTTCATACATATATGTTTGTTCGAGCCCAAGTACTTTCCTTGTAAATTAAAAAGTATACTTTAACGGTATTTCTTTTTACTTGTGCAGTTTATTTAATGAGGACAAGTGTTTCTGTAAGCTGGAAATGGAATTTATCATATAGATCAGTAAGCATTGTCGTTGATATTGTAATTTCTAGTAATCCATTTTACTCTTACGTGCATTTTTTCCACTGATTCACGTATATTACCACTTGATACAAAAATAATAATATGTGATATTTTTTATATTTTCCTACTTCAGACTTCATATAAGTAATCGAATAGCAATGCATTTAACTCGCGGGCACTCGCGCAATGACCAATTTGTTCACAGTAAATTTTAAACAATTTGCATTTTGTCATTTTTAAATAGTAAAATATGAACGTTTTCTTATAACAACTAAAAGCACATATTAATTACATATCGAACTTTTCATTGAGCGTTAGCTAAATGCTGTACACGTGACCGAATGTACTTTTAAAGGCACAGGTTCTCGCCAGTTACTGTTTATTAATTCAGATAATGTACACTTATATTGCTTGCAGAATGATGTAACTGATAACACAGTCCACGACAATTTTCATCGCGAAAACGTGATTGATTAGCAGCGCACGCTGTTTATAGTGCATTCTTTCATCAGGAGTGTATTTATTACGTAAATTGGTGTTGTGTACGGTGTGATCGCTACGCTGGACGATTTGTGTGTGTGTGTGTGTGAGAACAACGTGTGATCTCTTTTTTACTGACAAAATGCCGTTTCGCTGTTCTGTGTCGAAATGTAGAGGAAATTACGACTGTGGCCAAAAGGTTAACGTCTTTAAACGTCCGGAGAAGAATAAGATAATGGGGGAGGTTACGTAAATAATATGAATCGCAATATCCAACGGTAAACAGTCATGACTTAAAACTCTTTTATAAGGTTAAACAAAAACGAAAACTTACTCATTAACTTGAAGAAGGAGCCAAGTTATCCTGGGAATTCTTGATATCCATTTCTTCTTCTCCAGACGTTTAAAAACGGTAACTTTTGGGCCACAGACGTAATTTTCTCTATATATCGGCACACAAGAGCGAAAAGGTATTTTGTCAGTAAAAAAGAGCTCACACGTTGTTCTCACGCACACAAGTTGTCCAGCGTTGCGATCACACCTTACAAAACACCAATTTACGTAATAAATACACTCCTGATGAAAGAATGCACTATAAATGGCGTGCACTGCTAATGTTTTCAATCTTTCAGAGGACTCTAAGCCTCTCACCACTGCCATGTTGTGACGTCGTGTGCAGGCTTTCTTCTATAGGGGGTGCGTTCAGCTACACGTTGAGCACACACGTTCAGACTAGAGTTGGCTATGGTTTCATGGTTTCGAAACCAGGTTTCGATACACACAACAGTTTCAGTGTTTCAAAACCGGCTTCTTTCACGGTTTCGAAACCATGCGGTTACATTCCGTTCTGTTTCGGATCACATTCGCGGTCGATTGTCGGTACACTGAAACCGTTTCTTCCTGTCGGTTTCACGGTATCGTGTCGGTTTAATGGTTTCGTGTCGGTTTCACGATTTCATGTCGGTTTCACAACACCGGTGTTTCAAACCACTAATGCAGGAACGCAGAACAGACTAATGGTATCGAAATGTGGTGTTTCATTTTACTGAAGCTCCACACAAATATACATATAACTTACTAGTATACAAACCATTTAGAGAGTGTCAAATAGTAGTTCACACTCTTGAATCTGCAGCTTATGATTACTGATATCAAGATTCGTTTGCAAGAGACTGCTGTATTCCGAAATGACATAATGTCTGCTTTATAAATGTAAAAGAACAATAAAACAACGTTCACTATTTGCATTGAAATAACCAGTTAAATTCTAGGTTTATCTACCATATTAAAAACACGAGTGAAACTACATTCTTTAAAATAAGATACAACATGAAGCCTGAAATGACATTTTTTATACTAACAAGGGTAGATCGCATATTTAATCTCGTGTTAGAGTTGGTTTCTTATGAGCGAAAACGAAGTTACCTACTGTCGTTATAATTTTTCGACACTCATGTTAAAAGAATTGCGACGGTGGTGTAACGGTCAAGACGTACAAGCGGCGAACTTGCCTCTTACTTCATTATTTTTGTAATTCCATAGCATTACTTGTGATTATTTAGTGTGCCCTTTATTCCCTGTAATTTATTTAGTATGTATAGAAAGTAGCATTTATGATCCATCACTGTAATATGCGTACCGTATTGCAGTTTGTGAGTTCCTAACGGGGTAAACTTTTACCTACCATACTGGCGGCCTCGTGTGACTATGTTGGCAACATCAACAAAACGTGAGAAAATCTTTATCAACATGTTCCGTACAGACCAAGAAGTAAATATATACTATATTGTTGACATAGTGAAAAATATTCCCCTTTTAGAACGAAGATTTCATGACGAAACATACATTGCTTCACGGTTTCATGGTTTCGAAACAGTGTTTCGAAACCACAAGTGGTACGGTTTCATTCGTTTCGAAACCGTCAGATGTTTCAGTTTTCCCATCTCTAGTTCAGACACAGGCTCCGTGTGCCACGGCTTTACGCTGACAGCCACAGAACACCAAAAATAACAGAAGTGCAAAGACCATGTTATCACACGGAAACACAGAACGACAGCAGCGCTGCTAGTGGCCTGGCAGTGAACTTTCAATCCGAAAAATGTGGCGCGAAAATCCATATGTTTACTTCTAAATACACGAATGAGAAAACGTTATATTGGTGTTAGATGACAATATTTTTCATTTACTCTTTGAGGGTGGACTTCATAGAAAGGTTTTTGAGACCTTGCAAAGTAATATATACGAGAAATTTAAATCAAAAACTAACATTAATTGCTTGTGGCTTTTGTTTACAATCGGCCAAACTTCGTAAATGATGTGGTAATCTTTTTGATAGTAAAATTGTTTATTTCTAAAACTCGGTACTGCGATGTTCACCGTGTGGCGTTATCCCATGGAAATAAATGTGATTTTGCGCATGTCAGACTAAAAATCATCTGATATTGCATGCATCTATGTAAATGATTTTTCAGTTTTCACATACGCTAAGGCACAATTACATTCACTCATGTGACCAAAAGAGGAATAGTAGGTTGTACAAATAAATAATTTTACAGTCATATACACTGTCCCTGAAACAAGAATGTAGGCCTACTGTAACGTCTACAAAAACCAATTTATTTTTATTTCTGTTGATTACTATTTATGCTTCTTGAAATACTCCTCCCTGCGAGATTTGAATTTTAATCACACACACAGATGGTGGAGAAATATAAATAAGAAAATATTTAGCGCCTGAAAATTATGTTCCGCGAAATAATGAAAATGAGTAAAAAAAGCAAATGAAATTATGGCGCTGAAATCACAACAGGAAGAAATATTTCAACATGGGTTACACCGAACATTTGCAACATGAAAGTAGTGCCTAAAGATGTGAATAATCTGAAAATGAATTACCTTTTTTAAAAAACCTCGTTAGAGAATATTAATTTATGGCGGCGCACCCTATACTGTTTCAGGTTGGTAATGAGCGCACCACGAACCTCTACATAAAAATTAACTGTTGGACTGCACATTGACAATGCCGATTTATCGTATCACCACGGCTAGCCAAATGAAAGAAATTGAAAATTAATAGACGGGCAGAAATCTCAGGGACGCTTTTGCGGAACATACAATTCTGAAAACTATTAGTTGAAATATCGTAGAATCGTACGTTGTCCAACAATTAGTTTTACGTAGGCCGTGTAATGGCGGCTGTTGATATCTGAAAAAGAGATTTGCACATATAAAATACTTTTATATTATAAGGTAGGAATGAGCTGGCTATTAATGATTAAATGCATGAATACGAGATAATTATTTATATTCTGAAATGGTGGAGTATTCGCTTACACTGACTTAACAAAGATCGGAGTGAAATCAAATGTTCAACTAAAATCATACAATTTACAGAGCGACACTTAATTACGACCGTTCAGGTCAAGAGCTAAGAGTAGAAAATAAAATCGAAGCCTGGCGCTCCTTCTTGCTTAATTAAAAAAAATGAAGAGCGTAATTATGTTATTGTTTTTTTTTAGAGTGCATAAAGTTCTTTTTTTTTTTTTTTTTTTTTTTTTTTTTTTTTTTTTTTTTTTTTTTTTTTTTGCATGTCTGTTGACTCTTAAAATATTTCTTTGAAGAAACTTCTCATAAATTAATCTAAACACAGGAATGTTTATTAAAAGACAACTGTTAAATTACGAAACCGAGTAAGTCAGATAATAAATATTTCCTGGGCGCTCCACGTAACGTTACAATCTTCAGTCATATGAAATGGAACTTCTGAACAGTTCAAATAAATGAAATTTATGAAACTCACAAAATGCACACAGAAGATCGCAATTAGAAAGACGTTGCTATAGAACCTCAGCACAGAACACCACCTACGAATCAAAACAAATATGGAGGACTCTAAAGCGTAAATCATCCAATAGGAAAGCGAGATGAAAAATCGGAACGCTCGCAGCGCTCTATGTGGCCTGTCAGCAAACCAACATCGTGCTTTTCTTTTCTTTTTTTTTTTTTTTTTTTTTTTTTTTTTTGCTTTTATTATTTATTTTATTTTTTTAATTATACAATAACCCAATACCTATACATAAATGGGCCTTCTTATGCTACTTCATTTTTGTGCTTTTAATGCTACTTCTAATGTTTCTACTGAGCTACATGATATGTTTTGTTTTTGCTGTTGTGTCTGCCGTATGTGCTGTGTCATGCAGGGTGCGTTGGCATGTTGTGTTTCATGTGGAAGTCGCTTCTTCTACGTTTAGTGTCTTATTTTGTGCCCCCCCCCCCATACAGTGCTCACAGGTGTGCCAGTAA
Source organism: Locusta migratoria (assembly GCA_026315105.1). Taxonomy (NCBI): domain Eukaryota; kingdom Metazoa; phylum Arthropoda; class Insecta; order Orthoptera; family Acrididae; genus Locusta; species Locusta migratoria. The sequence continues at coordinate 270,071,039 of CM048748.1, read as the reverse complement.
AGTACAAATCTACTGGTTGGCCTGTGCCCCCCCCCCCCCCCGACCTAATTCCGGAGGGCGTCCCCCTGGCACTGGGCTGGCCTTTTGCACTGCAGTCCTTGTGTTGTTTTCGTGTTTTCTCTTAAGCCTAACTTAATCTAACTTATATCTAGCGTCGCAATCGGTGATTTGGCTGCACTCAGTCCTCCTGATCCAGGGCATGGCGGAGTACGCCAGCGGCACGGCCTGGTGCAGCAGTCATGCCTGGAAAAAATGTCTCATAATTGGTTTATAAATTCATGTATGATGTGATTTGAGATTTTCTCGCCGCGGTGGAGTAGCCGAGCGGTCTAAAGCGTCTCGCTGCGGAGCGCGCGGTTGCTCGCCGTGGAGGTTCGAGTCCTCCCTGGGTCATGGGTGTGTGTGTTTGTCCTTAGGTTAGTTTACCTAGGTTTAAATAGTTTGTAAGCTACGGGCTGATGACCACGCAGTTTGGTCCGATAGATCTACAAACATTTCAACATTTTGAGATTTTGTCGGTTAATTCATTGAGAATTTGAAAATGTGCTTCATGTCTGATGAGTTGATATGTGTCTGAGTTAGGTAGTTGTAGTCTGTGGGGCCGCACAAGTATGAAGTGCGCGCCACTTACTTTCGCCGCGCGCCGCCATGCACGCACGGCGCGGCGCGGCGTTCTCACGACGTCAGCCACGAGCGCCCTCTGCTGCTATCCCGCTCATGGCCACCACTGAACGACATCGTTCACTTGGGACTGAGATAGGAACCAGTTACCACTTCGGAATCAGATAGGCACCAGTGAAGACTTGGCTATGGGACAGGCACTAGGCAGGCCTTTAGCTCAACTATGTATCAGCATTCTGCAGTACTGAACTATGTAAAAGTTAAGTATTACTAAGTCTCTAAGAAATATAGATCTCGTTCTAATTTACTCTAGTGTTTCTAGTTTCTGCTGTCCCACTGGCTGGTCACCTCCTACCTGCACAAGCGTGCATCCTTTATTCTTGTGTCGGTCTTTCTACTCGGCCACCGACACCTACGACGGAAATGAGACACAAAAGCGGCGACGAGGCTGGGACACAAAATAGTCTAAGTTGAGAGACAAGATGATCGTATGTAGGACACTCGAAAACGACATGTTCTGGAGTTCCTTCCGGAGCTCCACAGCCACACTCTGGAGTCGCCTGCTTCCTGAACCGACATAGATACGTCGGGTACGGGCCATGGCCGGTGAGAAAGTGAATCAATCCTCTGCTTGGCTGGAAGTATCCCATTTTAAGTCTTTCTGACACATTTGGGAGGAACTGGTGTGTCCTCCTTCCAGTGTTGTCCTGGTCCCAGATGTTTTGCCAAATTTCTAGTCCCCGAATTTCGATTTCCCTTTTCCCCTCCACCCTGGCTTCCATGATCTCCTGTATTTCGTCCCCATTTCCCTTTTTCAGCCAGTACGCCGCCGACAGCTCCCGAATCTTGATATCTAGGAGACAAAGCCCCATCAACAGCGAGAGGGCCGTGTTACCGGAAGTCCCTATATGAGTTTCACCCACAGACATACATTACTAGACTGGCAGTGCCGTATACAGTATCATTGGTGTCAGTGAAGTCTCGCCGCCATATTTCTATACTATAACGTGCGAGAAGTCGTGTGAATTATTACAGAAAACAGACGTAAAAATATGGATGAACTGACGTAATGATGCTGTTCGCAGAGTTTTGACATGTAGGAAATTCGTGTTTTGTATATGGCTGAAATTTTTAAAGCTTGAGTAAGCTTCAACATATACAGTAATGAGTTGCATTGATTTGCTGTTATTATTGATCTGTTACCAATTTCATTCAACCTCGGATTTTCTTTCAGTAGTATGGTCATTATTAAAGTGTACCCTTATTCTTTTGAGAGTTATTACGAAATCTTTAGTCTGCTTCGACGCACACACTAATGAGCTGCGTTTGCTGTTTTTATTAATCTGTTTCCAGTTTCGATCAACTTAGGTTTTTCTTTTAATAGTATGACCGTTATAAATGTGTTATTTGTCGTGGATAACACAGCTTTATTCTTGGCCGGCCGCGGTGGCCGAGGGGACTGAAGCGCTCCAGTTCGGTCTGCACGGCCACTACGGTCGGGGGTTCGAATCCCCCTTCGGGCATGGATATTTGTGCCGTCCTTAGTGTTAGATAGTTCATAAGTAGTTTGTAAGCTTAGGGACTGATGACCACGTAGTTAAGTCCCATAAGTTCTACAAACATTTGAACATTTGAACTTTATTCTTGTTCGTGTCTTTCAGATAACAACTTCTGCTTTAACTGTACGTAACGGTAAAATTTTACCTATCATCCCGCCGACCTATCATATTTATTTGGCAACACAACAAAATGGTAGAAAGTCTTTGCCTAGATGTTAATGTTTGACTGTACATAACATGTTCATCTCATAACACGATTGGAAAATGCGTTCAAACAAACTAGTGAAGCTTACAACGTCATATCGTATCAGAAGATCATACCAGTACCGTACGGAAACTTTTTGACGTTAGGTGAGGCAAGAAGGCGGCATCAAACTTCAGACACAGAGGCTAGTTTGCCAGTCTAGTAATGTATGTCTGTGGTTTCACCCCCCTGCTGACAGCCGCTGGCGGGCACAGCGAGACGGGTGGCTGCAGCGGCTGCCTCTGCTGTGCTGCTATCGACCGCAGCCTGCCAACTGCCGCCTGCCGCCTGCAGCCGAGCAGCGCGGCGCGTCGCGCGCCCTTTGCCAGCCACACCGGTCACAGCGTAGCGTAGCGGCCGCCCCATTCAACTGCCAGCTGCACACGTCACTGACGCCCGCCGGCCGTACACACTGCACCGCACACACCGCACTTACGGGTATACTAGCTGCTCCCCGCGGTGTTACCCGCAGTTCAATATTCAGACACTAAAGTGCCAATAAGGGCATAAATAACTACATGACTTATAATTACGTAGGCTTCCGCGGCCAGAGCCAGATGACATAAAAGTTTTCTGGGTATGGCACCGCGTCATGATGTAAGGCTATTACTTAAATAACCAACGTTTCGGCCAACGTTACAGTGGCCTTCATCTGGGTAACTGGTGTGAGCTGGTTGTTACTACACTTTATATTACTTTCAATTAGACATTACGTCATAATTTTTTAAAATAAGCGATGTTATTGGTGAATGTATGGCGGAAGAGTGGAACTTTATTTTGATAGGATGCTGAGGTGGAAGGGGTGGGGGTTAGCCGTTGCCTATTGCTTCTTGCATAGCGAGACATGGTTGGTGTTCACCGGCGAATGTGGTGAGGGCTTCCGTTTCTCTCCTGCTGGCCGTGGGCCGCGCGGCGGCAGTAGCTTACTGGTGACGCTCGCGTGTTGTGATGTCAGTGCGGCCTATTTCGCTGTGATGGCCGGTAGCCAAGAGGGGGCAAGCCTGAGTCCATCTTCTCTATTCATGTTATTGGGGTGTTTAACAATTTCGATGGCTTCCCTTATCTTGCGTTTGACCATCCCTGGTTGCTTGGCGAGTATTCTGGCATCGTTAAATTTTATCTTCCTGTTGCAATCTTGCTGGTGTTCGGCTACTGCAGATTTATTGTGTTGGCCTAATCGAATGTAGCGTTCATGTTCGCGTATGCGTGTTGCCACTGCCCTCCCTGTCTCACCTATGTACACTTCCCTACACTCGCATTCCACCTTGTATACTCCTGATGCATGTAGTGCGTCTATGTTGTCCTTTGTGGACCTACATTTCTGTTTGCGAAATTGTTAGCACGGAATATATAATTGGCTTGGATCGGATGGAGAGCCAAAAACCTATTGCAATGCGTCCTTCTAAACGACGTTTCGAGACCTTGTTCTCCGAGTATACATAGAGATTTCTAGCTCTCGATACACGGCAGCAGCCTACGTAGAGCTGTCCGTGCGAGAAACATGGGGTGGCCAGATGAATACCTGCCACTTTTAATGTTTGTCCTTGACTCTTGTTTATAGTAATGGAGATATCACAACTGAATACACATTATACGTCCTGAGAAATATTTTCATGAGTGTTATACTGCGTGCCATCTGTCGAGTGCATTTGCTACTACTTTCGTTGCAGTTTACTTACGCTATTTATACGTGGCAGTTCGTGCTTTGTACACAAAATAGAGCTTGGTATCTAGATCCCATTCTACAAAAAACGTCAATGTCTTTTTCTTGCCATGGTACTTAGAGCATATTTTATTTAAAGTCTTCAATTTATATACATACTTCATTTGTTACAACAAATGAAAATGAATGCGGCATAAACGCCAACATTCAGATTTCTTGTGTTTGTAATTATATGTCAGTTAAGCCGTTTTGGCTGTATCACAGAATCTTTTTGTACATTCGAAAGTGAAAAATATAACAATAACAAAGAAAAAAAAATCACTGTAGCAGGACCCGAACCATTGCCCAAAATAATTGAATTTTATGTCATGACGCGTTAACCCTCGCGGCTAAACATGACGTACTCTACGTAGCACCTCTGCTCTTCTATTAGAATCTTCTTACAACCGTTACGTATTTTTATGGATATATTTCAAATAAATAACTTGTAATACACATTTTGAAAAGTAGCCTATGTCCTAATCAAAGACATAAGAAATCTCTATATGAAATTTCATCTAAATCAATGCTGCAGTTTTAGCGTGATGCTGTAACAAACATACAAACTTTCGCATTTATAATATGTATATAGGATTACACACAGCGAATTTGGTCGCTAGTCGCTGGGATATTTGGACGCAGCTGCTAAATTCGCTCCGTGTAAACAGGGACAGCGAACAAAGTCGCTGCTCCGAAACGCGAGCGTCTAAAGTTGAAGGGTGGGCTACTTTAGACGCTGGTCGCTGGCGTTTTTGGTCGCTGGCGTTTTTGGTCGCCCTGTGTCAAATACGGGAGCGTCTAAAGTAGCCACCAGTCGAGTCAAAATGTCGAAGGAAATTGTAAATGATGGCGTTGTGTTTCTCGCAACAGTTTTAAAAGAAAAATTAATGAACCAAAAGCAAAACGGAAAAGTAGAAAAGCATAAAAGAAAATGGATTATAAGGTGGATTTCGAGGAGGGATAAATATGGTGCTTCTGAAAATCTTTTGGGTGAATTATCATGTGAAGGTCCTTCTGCCTGCAGAAATATAATGAGGATCACATAAGAAAATTCTGATAGATTACTGTAAATGGTAGAGGATAAAATAAGGAAACAGAATACCGTTATGAGGAGGATGGCGATCTCACCAAGAATAAAATTTAAATAATCGTTGTTTTTAATGTCCCATAATACTGGAAAACTGCGATAAATTTTCAGAAATTTCATTACAACTCCACTTCATATTTTGTTTAGTGGGACACAGAACGTTTAATATCTTTATTTACGTCGATCACAAAATTTCTCGTCGTTTTGACGACCGGTTTCGGTCAGGATGACGATTTTCAAGTCTACAGCAAATCAGAAACAGAAGGATAGATCTAGTATTAGACTACCTTAGAAAACATAAGGCATTAACTTACAGTCATCAATACATGTAATACAGCCATATGGCTTCATCACAGCATAAATGTATCTTCATTAAGGAATGTAAAAACAGGTAGGATGTATAATATATTAACACTTTATTATATTGATGACTGTAATGCCTTATTTATGTTTCATAAGGTACCGTAGGCTATTACTAAATTTGTCCTGTTTTCGATTTCCTGTAGACTTGAAAATGGTCATCACTGACTCAAACCGGTCGTCAAAACGACGAGAAATTTTGTGATCGACGTAAATAAAGATGTTAAAAGTAATTACAAAATGGATCACTGATATAAATTCGCGACCATGTCGTACCTTGGGAAACAACTGTTTGGTATCACCTAACCTCCAACGTCGTTTCAATTGTTTTTACGAAGACGCTAGCGTCTGAAGTCGCTGCGTGTCATTGCGTCAGCGTAGTCATTCGCTATTCGCCCATACGCCGAACGACAACAGACGCCAGCGACTAGCGACCAAATACGCTCCGTATAATATACCCTTTACACCCGTATTACACTAATAAATTATTGGACGAAGAATTGGTCGAAGAAAAATTGGACGTCGTCTAATGGGTACGTCATCCAATATTTCATCAAATCTAAGGTCTCGGTTTAGATTTGATCAAAGAAATCGCTTGTCTTCTGTTTCCTGCTATGACAAATGTGACCGCTCGGAGCGCTGCTAGTGTCACAGCCAGTGTTGCCAGATCGCAGAGAGAGAAAATACCTACAGTCTCACAAAAATGTACCTACGTTTTCCCTACTTTCTCCCTACTACCTCATTAATGCCCAACATCAGGGTCGTAGCCAAGATTTGGGTCTGGGACGGGCTGAATTCATGAGTCCGGCCAGCAGAGGTTAGCCAGTTGATTAATGTGACATGTTATAATTTTGAAAAACTTGTTTCATGCTTCACTTGCTAGATATGTTTTTCCAGTGACTGATCGTTACTGATTCATGGAGTCAGGTGTAGTTTATGCCGCGGATTCCAAGTGCTCTGTTACAAGTGGATTATTGATTTATCGATAGGACAAGGGTACATCAAGAACCTGTCAAACATAGAGAGGAACAGCATTAATAAGTTTCCCTAAATATTCCGCTAATTACGAGTGCATTGTTACGCGAGGATAACTGATGTATTGATCAGTTAAGGATACATCGAGACACTATCAACCACAGAGTACCAACAGCAGTAATTATTTACTTCACAGTCAGTACAAAACAGAAAGTCCGTCACTTTACATGATTCGATTTTCAAAGAGTAATGCTATGTTGACAACGAATATCTACCGATTTGTTCAATATAACGTTGGCTGTCGCAGATGTTTTAGCGTTTTCTTGTCAGCATCTTCTCATTTACAAGTAGTAACTAGTTTGTCGTCCTGATGCAAATAAATAAGTCTAGTCAAGGTAATAAAACGTCTTTCGTTCATGGAAACAATGCATTTTTCTTGTGCTGACATTTTCTAACACTGTTTCCAAACCGACTCTTCATTCCACTGATATACATTGAAATAATGTTTCGCATCAATTTTAATGAGTCTGAAACAAAGTTTTCAAATTAATATTGTTTACTATAAACAGAAAACAACTATGCCGTCTAAAAATCATTAGCTATTTCAAACTTTGTCACAATTGGTCGACTTCATTCCCGCGTGCTCACAACTGTTCTGTTGCCAAAATTACCCTCTAGGCCTGTGTCGGCGATTGTAAAATTTTACCAAAGTACCTACGCGTTGGGGACTTTTGGATGAAAATTTCCTATATGATTTTAATGCTTAAAAGTACCTATGTGTAGGGAAAATTCCCTACATCTGGCAACACTGGTCACAGCCTCCTTGCAATTACAGCTGTTTTATTTGGAGGTTAAATGTATGACATAACGTTCGTATTCGTAAACATAGCTAGTAGTGACAAGTTTGAGTAGTGTTTTCCAGCAACAACAAAAATGATATTAATGTATAAATCAGATGGGGCGTTGTATAACAGGCGAAAAGGCCAATTCGCAATGTCTGGCACGTCAATTCTCTTAGCCCAATACCCTGCAGTGAAAGTGAGTTTAACTTACAATCAGTGATGTAAAAAAACATACTATCGGAATTGAAGAAGTAACACCCCTAAATATTATTTACGGCCAAAGCAGACTTTATAATATATGATTTTGGTCAACTTCTTGTGCTAAGTGCTGGGAAGTGAAACAACTTTCGAAACATGGACATCTGTTTGTAAGCGAAAATGTTGTTGTTGTGGTCTTCAGTCCGCAGACTGGTTTGTTGCAGCTCTCCACGTTACCCTGTTTCTGTGCAAGTCTCTTCATCTAATAATATGTTCGGCAACCTACATCCTTTTGTATCTGCTTACTATATTCGTCCCTCGATCTCCCTCTACGATTTTTACTCCACACGCTTTCTTCTAATGGTTGTTGTTGTGGTCTTCAGTCCGGAGACTTGTTTGATGCAGCTGCATGTCCTCGGGAAAAATAACGGCTGTAGTTTCCCCTTGCTTTCAGCCGTTCGCAGTAACTGTGTGGCAAAGCCACATTAGCTGATGTTACAAGGCCAGCTCAGTCAATCATCCAGACTGTTGCCCCTGTAACTACTGAAAAGGCTGCTGCCCCTCTTCAGGAACCACACGTTTGTCTGGCCTCTCCACAGGTACCCCTCCGCTGTGGTTGCTCCTACGGTATGGCTATCTGTATCGTTGAGGCACGCAAGCCACCCCACCTCGGCAATGTCTGTGGTTCATGGGAGTGGCTTCTAATGGTTAGTTGACTATACCTTGATGTCTCAGAATGTGCCCAACCAATCTGTCCCTTCTCTCTTAGTCAGGATTTGCGAGAAACTCTTTTTCTCCCCTATTCAGTTAAGCACGTCCTCATTAGTTACGTGTTCTACCCATCTTCATCATTCGTGTGTAAACCACATTTCAAAAGCTTATATCATCTTTTTATCTGAACTTCTAATCGTCCACGTTTCACTTCCATACAATGCTACACTCCAGACAAATGTTTTCAGAAAGGACTTCCTAACATTTAAATTAAATTAATATTGGATGTTAACAAGTTTCGCTTCTTTAGAAATGCTTTTCTTCCCATAGGCATTCTGCATTTTATATCTTCTTTACTTCGGCCATCAGAAGTTATCTTGCTACCCAAATAACAAAATTCATCTATTACTTTTATAGTCTCATTATCTAATCTAATGTAAAATATGAACATGTAAATGCGTCAGACAATTTTTGTAAGGAAATAAATAGAGCGTATTTACTTAATCAGCTATGTTTCTCCTCTTACATTCTTAATACTGTCATACAAAAAATTTAGATTTTCCTCTTTGTCAGTGCTGACATTTTCCATTTAAAACGTTATTTAATGAAACTTGGTTTATCAGCTTACAATCTTATTCATATACATTGTTTGCGTCAGCCTTTTCTGTAACTCTATTGCAAATTGTGAAGAATGGAGAGCTACAAAGTAATTAGCAGTGAATTACGACCTGGCTGTACTCTGACGACATAAAAATGAAAATCCTCCCCGTAACAAATTTTATTTATCTCGCCCTGATACCCAGTGTTTCATCCAAGTGCGTTTCCTTTCCCTTTTTCCCTTCTCCTGTTCTAAATGCATATACAACGTAACTGTAGTATAAACAACAGCTGAGCGTAACACGCCATTTTGAAACAAATTTGAAAAAATATTGGACGATAGTGTAATACCCCCTTCAGCGTTTCATCCAATTTCTTTGTCAAAGAATGGGACTAATGTTTCATCCAATTTCTTCATCCACTCCTTTGTCCAATAATTTGATAGTATACTACCGACCTTAGGCTGGTATTACACTATCAAATTATCGGACAAAGAAATATTGCACGTAGTGTAAAGCAGGCTGCTCCAGCTCGCGTGCTCCCCCGCGAGCTACGGAGCGCTCACCTCATCGCAGGGCGTCGCTTCTGTGGCCGTGAGCTGTTTATCTGTCGAATGCGGCACTCCACACAGCTGAGGCTGCGCTAGAGCTCCTAATTATCCAGGCTGAATCGTCCGACATGTTTTCCCCAACACGGTTGGAATCGCGCTGCACTAACAGCGCAGAGGCGCATGCCCTGTCATCTTTCACAAACGATTTCGCCAAAACTAATTGGTAGAAATATTTAATTTTTCCGCTACTTAAATATTTATATGTCAGCATTGTGACGAAATGCTCGTCATTTCGTTAATAGTCATAGTTAATAAGATATTGGCTTCGAAATAAGAGACTGCGCTACTTTAGCAAAAGTTCGCAGTAAAAAATAGAGGCTGCTATGATATTCCGTTTGGTGCTTGTTGCACCATATGTTGCTGCGGATGAAACTTTCCCAATGGATTGAATTTTATTTTCGACTTAGGAGGAGATGTTTACTTTTCACTCATACCGCTAAACTTTATTTTATTTAGCGCACTCATTTCCGATGGCGATAAGGCCAAAATGAATCATTGCGTATCTCATACACGGTTAGAGGTATCAAAATGATATTTTGACAAATGATAACATGCAAAGAGAAGAGTATTTTGCCTCATGGTTACTATGCAAAACTTTATTAATTGTCGCGTTATTCAAGGAAGTACATAGTTGTAGAATGAAAAAGAGTAAAATTAGTGATTTATTATTCGATTTGCAGATATTCCTTCGTCACTCACAAACGTTTATTTCTTTGCTTCTTGTCCAGTGAATTTCAGAGCTACTACTCAGTTTCCAAAACCTAATAGGAGTTACATTTCCTTCAGTTTAAAGCCTAGCAGTAACAGAAGGGAAGTTACTATATTTAATGAGGATTTTATGTGAGAATACTTGAAAATGCCAGATAGCAAGGATCTCTTCACTAGCTAACGAACTGACATGTTCTCATTTCCTCACATAATAAAGCAATCTGTATTCAGATATTTAGAATATCCATTTCATATAACTGAAAAATTGAAATTGCATATTACATAGAGACGCAGCACTTTTGTAGTGTGCAACTATTAAATTTAAACGGTTAAAAGAAGTCAGTACCAGTATCTTCAAGTATGGATGTTATGCAGTAACATGTGCCTAATTATTAGGAGATCTGATACGGAAAACGGGTTACTACTAGACGGGCGGGCGGATCCCAGTGCGTCATATTTAACTGACAATATCTCAAGTTACAAATAACTCACAGAGTTGCTGTCTACAGTAGATGAAAATTTGATGTATTTTGAACATTTCATTCGCTTAATGTGTTCACCTAACTTCAATAGAGAAAAACTTCCTAGCACACCGAAAATTTCATAACGTCGTCAGAAAGTGAATGTTCGTAAACTATCAGTATATGCTGTTTATAAATTATTGCCATAAATAAAACTAAAATGAAGATGACGTATAGTTCTTAACGAAGACGTTGATGAAGGTCCACGTCCATACAGTGAGTAGTTTGCGAGTATGGGCGAGTTGAATGAAATGCGAGGTAACGCGTGAGCCCGTCCGGAACGTGGCAACTCCTACAGCTTGGGGAAAAATGGCGGATAGTTCAGCTCGGGTTTCTAGGAGCCTTAGGCTGGGCTGTAACGTCACGAGGAACTGCAGCCGCTCTGCAATTACCGCTACGAGTACAACTGTTTCTGAAATAGCTACTACTGAGAATGCTATTTTTCCTCATGAAAATGCGGGACACGCGACACGTGATACTTGGTCAGTTCTCAGCGTCATTATAATTACTGTAAAAGCTCTGTGATCCTCAATATCAACGATTTGATTTCTTGACTGGAAATTAATAAAGCATGTTTATGGCGACATTTGTTTTACATTGCTAAATGCTTGTTTCATAGAACCAACGTAATGATTATTCGTTATGAATTGTTTCGTCCCAGGAATGGGTGTGATTGTGTGTATGCGTGTTGTCCTTAGGATAGTTTAAGTACTTTGTAAGCCTAGGGACTGATAAGTGCAGCAGTTACGTCCCTTATACTTACAGACATTTCGATTTCGTTCCTCGGTTTTACTCCTAGTTGTGACATAATTCTTAACCTGTGCCAAGATCTATGGTCAGTACACAGTGGTGTGGTGACAGTCTTAAAACTGTTTCGTTTATAACGTACGCATATTTTTCCTGGATGATAACCAGCAGCTTAAACGTATCATCTACAATATTTTGTCGTGGTTGAAAGCCAGTCTATAATACTATGATTCGAAAGTTTACTCTGTGTGGCAAAGTTGACGGAAGTGATCATTACAGAGGACAAAAGAGTTAGAACCACGAACAACGGCGGTCGGGGTTAGGCCTGGCCTCCACATGTTAGTCACACATTCTCCGACAGAAATCAGCGTTCCGTAAACTTCTGAACGCTCTGCTGCGTTTGTCGAAGGCATTGCCAAAATTAAGATTGAATGTAGCAAGTTTTTCTGTGGATTTTGTGTTATTTGTTGTAATTTGTCACCGCTAATGGTGCTGGCATAGAACAAATTCTACCTAAAGAAGAGAGAGCCATTATCTACGGGCTAAAAGGTTTCCTCAAGCGTAAAGCACGTATATATGCGTACTTCAAATGTCGCTTGGAACTGGCAAAAATGATGTTGTCTAAATATCCGCGATCCGCAATCTTTCGTGGGTCCAACTACATCGTCGACAACTATAGTTGGCATCATGTACGAAGGCGCTTCCGTGCTTAAAGGTGGAGCGATAGGGGACGCGTGAAGGATAGGAGCTACAACGGAGCGCCAACGGTTGAGCCTGCGGGAGGAACATTCCGTAACTCGCAGCCAGGCACGTGCCTTGAGAATGATTATAATTGGCTGCAAATGCTGTAATGGAGGGGGATGTGAAGGAACGGCCGCCTTCCTACGTGACGCGGACTATAGGCGTCATGGTGAGAGGGGAGGGGGGGGGGACTTAGGAACGGCCTCATTTTGTTGTTCTTGCGCCAGGGGCTCGGGACTACGACTCGCTTATTATGCCACTGTATTACAGTAATTTACTTTCGAAACAATTCAGTTGAAATACTTTGATAGGCACACATTTAGTACACTAATAGTCAAATTTATTTTTTTAAAACTTGCGCAAGTTTTTCTCCTCCTGGAAAATTTCCGCGGACGCCCATGGGTATGTCGCTGCTCCACAACGAACAAATACTGGAAAGAGAGCGAAACCAAAACATACAATAACGGGCGTTACTTGCCCACTGGCGAAGTAGTGGTAAGTGAACTTGATTATTATAGATCGGTGTGGTCACCAATCAACCGAGTTTTAAACAGTCAGTATAAATTTGAAAAATTAATTCATCACGGAATAATGTAGATAGAGAGGTAAAAATTGACACACATGCTTGGAATGACATGGGATTTTATTAGAACAAAAAAAAAAAAAAATTAAGTCCGACAGATGGTGCTTCATCTGATCTGAAAAGCAATAATTAGCATAACAAATTAAGATAAAGCAAAGATGATGTTCTATACAGGAAATGCTCAATATGTTCACCATCATAGCTCTAGTCAAGGAATAATGTTGTGAACAGCATTGTAAAGCATGTCCGGAGTTATGTTGAGGCTTTGGCGTCGGATGTTGTCTTTCAGCATCCCTAGAGATGTCGGTCGATCACGATACACTTGCGACTTCAGGTAACCCCAAAGCCAATAATCGCACGGATTGAGGTCTAGGGACCTGGGAGGCCAAGCATGACGAAAGTGATGGGTGAGCACACGATCATCACCAAACGACGCGTGCATGAGATATTTCACGCGTCTAACAAGGCTTTTTTTTACTTTTATTTATTTATTTTGTTCTAATAAAACCCCATGTCATTCCAAGCATGTGTGTCAATTTTTACCTCTCTGTCTACATTATTCCCTGTTTTATTAAGTTTTCAAATTTATACTGACGTTTTGATCACCCGGTATAATAAGGATTTACACGCGAAGACGTCGTTTGGTCATGTGTGGTCATACGTTCGACCTCGCACAGGAATCCTTAATGCCGCGGTGGAGTAGACGAGCGGTCTAAAGCGTCTCGCTGCGGAGACCGCGGTTGCTCGCCGTGGAGGTTCGAGTCCTCCCTGGGGCATGGGTGTGTGTGTGTGTTTGTCCTTAGGTTAGTTTACCTAGGTTTAAGTAGTTTGTAAGCTACGGACTGATGACCACGCAGTTTGGTCCGATAGATTTACAGACATTTGAACATTTGAATCCTTAATGGCGAGTGTAAGTGGGCATGGACGATGGGGGCGCTACAGCCATAGAATGCGACACGTGGAGGTTTGACGAACCAAGTGGTTAAGGCGACCGCTGGCCCGATGGGGGAGACCCGAGTTCGATTCCTTGTCGCTATTGTATCATTTGAATGCCCCAATGCAGCTAATGTCAATCCTTTCCTACCTAATCCTTCTTCCTTCCCCTCAATAAATAATTTGCGACTGAACTTGTGTGGGGTGTTTAGTTTAGTTGTGGATGAGGCAGACCAAACCGTTTCAATTTCTCACTTTACTGAGCAGTGCCGTTTAGACGCGCTTAGCTACTTAAACAGCCGCCAGTTAAATAAATTACTGGCCTTCTGTCATCCACCCCTAAGCAGAGTAAGTTTCGCGGACGGACGTCGCTCGTCGGTGCACAATGCCTGCAAGATAACGCGCGCGACCGGCAGTTGGTAATTTCCGTCACTTGTCACGGCGTGAACCCATTAACAGTGCGCGCGCTCGCTACAGTTTATTTAATAGGCAGGGGCGGCCGACAATGGCCTATTAACGGAGTTGTTTGTAAAGAACCATTAAACGAAATGAGCTCGTGAGCGCGCACCTAGCTCCGTTATATTGCTCCTGGGAGGACCGTGGCGGCAATAAATGCTCCCGAGCACCGCTATGAGGCGGAATGTCGCTACTTTAGGTCATTTACCCTCCCCATATTGATATTATAATAATTAACGAGAAGTGGGTAGCGTTAAGCAATTAATGAATGCAGATGTGGCGAGTCCCTTGCTCTTTACGTTCCTAGTGTCGGTAACCTGTTTGTGACTGTTGAAAATCGCACTGGTGTATGTACTTAATGATTTTTGCAAATAACTCGGACAAAAAAAAAAGAAAGGCAATGTCTCGACTGACTGACTGATTGACTGACTCATCATCGCCCAGCCCAAACCACTGAATATAGAAATTTGAAATTTATGGAGAGTGTTGAACGTACACTGTAGGCGTCATTTAAGAAGCGATTTTTCGATATTCCGTCCATACGGGGGTGAAATAGGGGATGAAAAGTTTCTTGAAAATACGTTGCTATTTTGGCAATTTTGAAGCTAGAACTATAAAATTTCGGATTTTATTTGAAGGTTCGAATTTAAAAGAAACTCTTTCGGTATTTTTTTAAATTCAACCAATGCGGGGGTAGAATAGCGGACGCAAAAAATTGATTTTCAAAAATATGTTACTGTTTAACTCAAATTTTAAGTTCCAACTACGAAACTTCAGATATGGAATCTTGGCCAGGATTTAAAAAAAAAAAAAAAAAAAAAAAAAAAAAAAAAAAAAAAAAAAAAAAAAAAAAAAAAAGACGAGTTTCAGTATTTTTGGAAATTGAACAAGTAAGAGGGTAAAATAGGGGATGAAAAATTCTGTTTCAAAACACGTTGTTATTATGACAATTTTGAAGCTAGAGCTGCAAAAATTAATATTTGTATTGTTGGTTAGAATTTAAAAAATATGTGTTTCGGTATTTTTGGAAATTGAACCATAAAGGGGGTTCAATTGGAGAGGGGATGTTTTTCGAAAATCTGTTACTATTTAGGCAATTTTGAAGCTAGAACTACAAATTTTCTGATTTGGATTCGGGGTTCGAATTTAAAAGACACGTGTTTTGGTATTTTTTGGAAATTCGACCACAAAGTCGAAATATGTTGCTGATAACTCAAATTTCAAGCTATAACTACGAAACTTAGGATATGGACCCTTGATCAGTATTAAAAAGACACGAGTTTCGGTATTTTTGGAAATTCAACATCTAAGGGGGTAAAATATGGGATCAAATATTTTTTTCGAATACACATTGTTGTCAAGACAATTTTGAAGACAGAGCTGCAAAAATTGGTATTTGTATTGTTCCTTCGAATTTAAAAAAATACGTGCTTCGGAATTTTTGGAAATTCAACCATCAAGGGTGTTAAATTGGAGAGGATATGTTTTTCTAAAATCTTTTCCTATTAAGGCAATTTTGAAGGTACAACCACATAAATTGGTATATGTTTTCTTGGTCAGAATTAAAAAGATGCGTGTTTTGGGTATTTTCAGAAAATTAATCGTTTATGGGGTGAAATAGGGGATGAAACATTTTTTTTAAATACTTGCTAGTAAGCCAATTTTGAACCCAGAATTACAAAAAAATGATATTTGCATACTTGGCTGGAATTTAAAAGTCACATTTTGTAGTATTTTTCGAAATTCAACTATTATGGGGTGCCATAGGGGGTTACAAGTAGTAAAATCAAATTTTCAAATGTTTGTAAATCTTAAAAGACTTAACTACGGGGTCATCAGTCCCTAATGGTTACAAACTACTTAAACTAACTTAGACTATCTTATGCTAAGGACAACACAAACACCAATGCCCGAGGGGCGAATCGAACCCCAGAAGACGAACAGGAGCGCGCACCGCAGCATGTCGACTGAATACGCACGGCCATTCTGCCGTAGCTACAAGTAGTATCACAACATTTCATTATGATAGTACTTAAGCTATATCTATAAAAATTTATAGTAAGAGGGAGAAACAAACGGTGCATACCAACCAGCCTACGCATGCGAAGCAGCGGGCGTTACGCTAGTCTATATTATATTTATATATTTAAATTTAAATTAATACTACTGTTATTTTTATTAATTTTTGTCTGAAATATATGCAAAAATGGACCGAAAAACAGGACAGTGCAGTTTTTATTTTTATAATACCTTTACTTTTCGGCCTTTTTGTAAGACCTTTTCAAAGAAATTCAATTACGCTTAAAATGCATTTACTGAGTGGCGTGTTCGGGAAAAGGAAATAATTCCAATAATAATGATTCATGATTATTAATTATGAATATACAGGAAGTGCATAAAGTCTGGGAACACCTTCAATTATTTATTGAACAAGAGCAAAACATTGTCCAGATATCATTTTGAATGTCAATGGCAATTCAATATTTCTGCCGATTTTTGTTTCTTTTAAATTGCTCATAGTCTTCCTAATGATAGTGCCTTCCATCCTGCAACCTGGAATTACTGATTATATTAAATCTTAACTTAATCCTTTTACACAAAAATCGTCCTTAATAAACATCTAGATTTCACTTTATTTAGTCTTTTCTTTCAGCAACTACTGACATAACTTTAGCACCCGAACTGATCATCACTAGTTACACCTTTGTACTTAATGTTTTTTCCTACAGGAAATGACATCTGAGTTTATCTCTACATAAGTGATAAAGTTCAAAAAAATGTTCAAATGTTTGTTAAGCTTATGGGACTTAACTACGGGGTCATCAGTCCCTTAACTTACGAACTACTTATGAACTACTGACGAACTAGGACGACACAAATATCCACG
Source organism: Locusta migratoria (assembly GCA_026315105.1). NCBI lineage: Eukaryota > Metazoa > Arthropoda > Insecta > Orthoptera > Acrididae > Locusta > Locusta migratoria. The sequence continues at coordinate 270,053,957 of CM048748.1, read as the reverse complement.
CCCGAGGGGGGATTCGAATCCCCGACCGTAGTGGCCGTGCTGACCGTGACTGGAGCGCCTCAGTCACCTCGGCCACCGCGGCCGGCTGATAAAGTTCCACCGATTGTAGATAGACGAGGAACATCTTTCTGAATTCTGCGGAACGTGCTGTTGACGTCTTCCTTGCAGGTGCCAAAGTTACATCGTTAGATTGTTGTGCAATTAAAAAAAAAAAAATAGTTGGAAAAGTAACATTAAAATTACGACAGCATAGTTCACGTCAGAACGTATACAAATTAGAAAATGAGCAGCTGAAGTTATCAGGTCTTTGTGGTCTGGTTAGAGGCATTCGCTGTCAGTCTATCCAATGGAAAGTTTTGATTCGAGTCCTGTGAGAACTGAATTTTTTTCCTTTTTTCCATTCATAACAGAATCTGGGACAATAGTCTTAATGTTATACAAGTGTGTTATACAGAGGGGTCCAAAACATGTAACCACTGTTTAAAGGTCCATAACTTGCAAAGTAATTGACGGAGTTATCTCTTCTTTGGTAGTGTAATAGTTTGTAGTTCCGGCAATCGCCACACAAGCGTTGAATTGCGTTGTTTTGTTTTGTCAGATGACAGCCGCCGGATAGTCAGTGTTTTGTTCTTAGTTGCACCTAGTTATTCGAGTAAACATGGCTGGCGCAAGGCTTACATTCGATGAAAGGAAGTCAGTTTTGAAGTGGTATTTTAAGTACGAAAACATTAATGAGGTTCAACGGCAATGGCGAAATGAGTATCGACCAGAGCCACCGACACGTTTAACGATTCGTCGCATCCGAGACAAGTTTGAAGCCGAAGGCTGTGTTAAAGATGTACACAAACAAAGATCTGGACGACGTGTAACAGTAACAAGTCCAGCTAACTCCCGTCGTGTGTTACAACAATTCACCCGCTCACTACAGAAGTCTGTGAGACAGTGTGCCGGTGAAACTGGAGTGAGTCGCTCAAGTGTTCGGAGAATTTTGAAGACAGCAAAGTGGAAGTGCTACGTCCCACGATTGCTACATGCAATGAACGAGGACGACACAGGTTGTAGAACGGAGTACTGCGAGTGGTTTACTAACATGGTGCGCAACGATGAATAGTTTGCAGAGATGATTGTGTGGTCTGATGAGGCACAGTTTAAACTCAGTCGCTCAGTAAATCGCAATTCCATCTACTGGGCCGCCGAAAATCCGAAGCCGTGAATTTGCCAGGTGTAAATGTGTGGTGTGGGTTGTCTTACTGGGGCGTGATTGGGCTAATCTTGTTTGACGGCACAGTTACCGGCGAGGTGTACCTTCAGAAGCTTCAGACATCCATTTTACCTGCCGTCCGAGACTTGTATGGAAACGGAAGATTTTACTTTCAACAAGATGGTGCCCCAGCCCACTACCAAAATCGTGTTAGGGCTTATCTCGACGAAAATCTACCAGGAAGATGGATAGGCCGTAGAGGTGCTGTGGAGTATCCACCACGTTCACCAGACTTAACTCCTCTGGACTTCTACCTGTGGGGGACACGAGAATCCATCGTAAATTCATGTGCAAATATTCAACTGAATACGTTGCAGTCAGTTGTTCGTGCTGCAGTTCGGCGGCATCGTTTTTGTGTTGATGTTGATGGTGACTATTTTGAACACCTACAGTGACATCTTTAAGTTGAACTTCAAGCTACACTTTTTTACCAGTAATGAGACACCTCCGTCAATCAGTTTACAAGTTATGCGCTTTTAAACAGCGGATATATTTTTGGTCCCCTCTATACAATATTCGGCAATGTTTATGGAATACGTTGGATATCAGAGATAGTTGTTATGCAAGAACCTAGCAGTATAACTTAAATTTAGGCAACTAAAACGAGTACGATTTACATTTACGTTCTTGAAAATGTTCAAATGTTTGTAGGTCTATTGGACTTAAACACTGTGGTTAAACTAATCTAAGGACAACACACACACACACACACACACACACACACACACACATGCCCGAGGTAGGAGTCTAACCTCCGCTGCAAGGCGCCTTAGCGCGTTCTGCCATACCACCGCGGCTTTACATTCTTACTTCTCAAAAAAGACGTTGCTGGCTGCTTGTTTCAGTATATGTGGCGATTTCCGAGTTCGTATTTAGGTAGACGTTGCTGGCCGCCTGTTTCAGTATATGTGGCGATTTCCGAGTTCGTATTTAGGTAGGAACCTAAGAAGATAGTTTACTGCGGCTAACATGAGCAGCCCGCCAGTGACATTTAAATTCTGTCTTGCGACAAGCAGTTGGCTGTTTATAAATGAATATGTGCCGCTTTCCCAGTTTATAATTAGGCAGAAGCATAAGGAGACAGTATGAATTACTGAGACTGAAACGAGTAGCGGTACCATTGACATTTATGTTTAGCTAATAGTGGTGGGCGATCACAATGTCTTGAAGGACATTAGTCATGAACTATATTTAATTCATAAACATGATTTCAGTTGAAAAAGCCATTTTCATGCGCTACATCAAAATTTTAAATTGTCAGACATGCTTGAAAAACATGTCATCGTTATATTACCCTATATTTAGTTCCATAAAACAGATTGTGAAGTTCAATAATTGAGCACAAATCGTAAACGTATTGCATCAGTACACAACGAGAATAACAGAAAAGTAAAATATATTTTACGGTCAACATACTGGTATGAATCTGCTTTGCTTAGGTAGCATTACCATTTACAGCAATAACTGGAAAGAACACGTAGATAATGTCATGGGAAAGGCAAATCAGAGACTGCGTTTTATTGGTAAAACCCTTAAAAGATGAGACAGAACTACTAAAGAAACTGCATATACTACGCTTGACCGTCCTTTTTTGGAGTATTGCTGCCCAGTGTGGGGTCCTTATCTGCTGGGTTTGACGGAGGACATCGAAAGAGTCCAAAGAAGGACAGCTCGTTATGTATTGTCACGATACAGGGGAGACAGCTTTACGGAAATGATACAGGATCTGGGATGGGAATCATTACAGCAACGGCGCTTATCGCTGCGGCGTGGGCTACTTACGAAACTCCAATCGCCAAAATTCTCCTCCGAATGCGAAAATATATTGTTAACACCCACTTATATAGGTAGAAACGATCATCAGAAAAAAATACGTGAAATCAGAGCTCGAACGGAGAAATATCAGGTATTCTTTCTTTCCGCGCGCTACTTGAGAATGGAATGGGAAATAAATAGTATAAAGTTGGTTCGATGAACCCTCTGCCAGGCACTTGAATGTGATTCGCAGAGTATCCCATGTAGATGTAGAATAAAAGGTCGGAACCATAATTATGAATTTAAGAGTAAATGATGACAGTAAAATATCTGGAATTTCCTTAAAAGTTTCCTATTAATTTCAGAATAATTAGCGATTTTCGAGTTTGTGATTAAGTATGAGCCTAACAGATCAACTGCGAATGAAAAAAGTTGCAACAAAATTCGTATTTGTCCATGCCACAAATGGTCGTCTGTTTATTTACGAATATGTTGTGATCATGGTGTCGAGTGACACGATTCGACCACAAAACTCGATAGCAATCGACCTAAATTCACCCTCTGGTAACTTCCCGCAATGCCGCTTTTTAGGGCCGAGTATGTTATTATTCGGCGTCGTGACGTTCCTCTCAGGGATCCTGCGAGCTTAAGTCCGTTAAGTAGCGGTCATCAACTGCTGTTCCGGTACTACTATACCTGCTCCACTTCTGAACAACACCGTTTTCTTTCTCCCCGAGAGGTCGGGAAACTTCCGTCGATGAGAGTTCCTCTTGACACAAAGTTACAAGGCGGATACGATCACACTTCGGAACTGTGTTCATGGAGCGATATACACATTCAAAGTCAGAGTTTAGGAGACCTTGTAACCATTGTGATGCAACGCTTTTTTATTTGTGAGAGTAAACTAGTGTTATTTCTCCTTTCTTATGCTACTACGACTGTTGATATCCTTTCTGCCCATCGCCTTCTGTCGTACTCACTACACGTTTCAGTTTCATTTTTATGTAGTTCAGTCCTTAAAATAAGTATAAAAAAGACGTCAAAAAGGCTGTTGTGCTGCAGAAAAGACGAAAATCCAGGTAGAGATGGATTCTATATTTTCCTTATATTTCTTACGCGTTTCGAGCTGGGCCCATCATTTTGTAACAAGCGTTAAAAAGCTCATATTTTAAAAGGAAACAGGTTCAGCTAAAATTTACATTACATGCCCTTGGTTATAGAAATCGGTACAAGCTAGGGTATTAAAGCCCATGTGCAATGTTTTACTCAACGACATCTAGTGTTACAGAGTCATGTGTGGTCAAGAATCTGTAGATAAATGCAAGTTGTTCAATGACAGATTGTCTTAAGAAGGTAGCACTAGGGGAAAGCAAATGTTATACACTTAATCATCAAGTAATATTTGTAGTGACAAAATATACACAAAGCAAAAGGCAATCTAAATTTTACATAAATAAATATCTACATTTAGTTCAGAGATCCAATGGCACTACACGTTTCAGTTTCATTTTTATGTAGTTCAGTCCTTAAAATAAGTATAAAAAAGACGTCAAAAAGGCTGTTGTGCTGCAGAAAAGACGAAAATCCAGGTAGAGATGGATTCTATATTTTCCTTATATTTCTTACGCGTTTAGAGCTGGGCCCATCATTTTGTAACAAGCGTTAAAAAGCTCATATTTTAAAAGGAAACAGGTTCAGCTAAAATTTACATTACATGCCCTTGGTTATAGAAATCAGTACAAGCTAGGGTATTAAAGCCCATGTGCAATGTTTTACTCAACGACATCTAGTGTTACAGAGTCATGTGTGGTCAAGAATCTGTAGATAAATGCAAGTTGTTCAATGACAGATTGTCTTAAGAAGGTAGCACTAGGGGAAAGCAAATGTTATACACTTAATCATCAAGTAATATTTGTAGTGACAAAATATACACAAAGCAAAAGGCAATCTAAATTTTACATAAATAAATATCTACATTTAGTTCAGAGATCCAATGGCAAGAAGTTGTAATTAGTTTGATGCATTACGTTTGCTCAATGGATATGCCCATACATCATTGTGGGTGCTGTGTGCAGCTTTGCTTCTCAGCAAAGAAGGGAAAGCTGAAAGGTGGAAAGAATACATAGAACAGCTCTACAAAGGAAATGAACTTAGAGACGATGTTGTAGCAAGGGAAGAGGAAGTAGATCAAGATGAAATAGGAGATGCTATACTGAGAGATGAATTTGACAGAGCCTTGGAAGACCTAGGTCGGAACAAGGTCCCAGGAGTAAATGACATACCCTCAGAGCTACTAAAGTCTCTGGGAGAGCCAGCCATAACAAGACTATTTGAACTGGTGTGTAGGATTTATGAGACAGGCGAAATACCCTCAGACTTTAAGAAAAATGTAATAATCCCCATCACAAAGAAATCAGGCGCAGACAGGTGTGAAAATTACAGAACCATCAGTTTGATAAATCATGGTTGCAAAATTTTAACGCGAATTATCTACAGGAGAATGGAAAAGCTGGTAGAAGCTGACCTCGTGGAAGATCAGTTTGGATTCAGGAGGAACACAGGAACCCGGGAGGCAATACTCACTTTACGTCTTATCTTAGAAGATAGATTAAGGAAAGGCAAACCTACATTTTTAGCTTTTGTAGATTTGGAGAAATTTTGACTGGAATACACTCTTTAAAATTCTGAAGTCAGCAGGGGTAAAATATAGGGAAAGGAGAGTTATTTATAACTTGTACAAAAGCCAGACCGCAGTTATTAGACTCGAAGGGCATGAAAGGGAAGCATCAGTTGGGAAGGGAGTAAGACAGGGTTGCAGTCTTTCTCCTATGTTATTCAATTTGTACATCGAGCAGGCTGTGAAGGAAGGCAAGGAAAAATTTGAAATAGGGATTAAAGTACAGGGGGAAGAAATAAAAACATTGCGTTTTGCTGATGACATTGTAATTCTGTCAGAGACAGCAAAGGACCTGGAAGAGCAGTTGAATGGAATGGACAGTGTGTTGAAGAGACCGTATAAAATGAACATTAACAAGAGCAAAACAAAAATAATGGAATGCGGTCTTAGAAAATCAGGCGATGCTGAAGGAATTAGATTAGGTAACGAAACAATGAAGGTGGTAGATGAGTTTTGTTACTTGGGTAGTAAAATAACATTGATGGTCGCAGTACAGAGGATATAAAATTCAGGATGGCAATGGGAAGAAAAGCATTTTTGAAAAAGAGAAATTTGCTAACATCGAATATTAATTTAAGTGTAAGGAAGTCTTTTCTGAAGGCATTTGTGTGGAGTGTTGCCTTGTACGGGAGTGAAACATGGACGATGAGCAGTGGGGACAAGAAGAGAATAGAGGCTTTTGAAATGTGGTGTTACAGAAGAATGCTGAAGATTAGGTGGGTAGAATTGGTGAGAAAAGGAATTTTCGGCATACCCTGGCTAAAAGAAGGGATCGCTTGGTAGGACACATTCTTAGACATCGGGGAATCGTAAATTTAGCATTGGAGGGAAGTGTGTGGGGTAAAAATCGCAGAGGGAGACCAAGAGACGCGTATAGTAAGCAGATTCAAGTGGATGTGGGTTGCCGTTCTTATGAGGAGATGAAAAGGCTTGCTCAGGATAGAGTAGGGTGGAGAGCTATATCAAACCAGTCTCCGGACTGAAGACCATAACAACAACATGTATATCAATACAATTTTTTATTGTACCAACCAATAATAGAAGCCTAAAACGGAAAACTCGAGCTCAATGACGAAAACCCAAATCATGTGGCCAGAAATTTAAATTGCGTAGTGACGGACTAGAAAAATGAAAATGCAGTTGGTACAGCCAACAGCTGAATATCATCGTCGAAAAACCGCGAAAGCCGAACAAATGCCCCCCTAATGAGCAGCACAGGCCAGTAATAAATAGGATTGACAGGCTGCCAAGTTATGTGGTCCACTGATTTGCATTGGAGCTCATAGTGTGTCCAGTTAATCAGCCATTTGAGCGCGGTAACGATGCAATTTTCTGTTTATAGAGGAAAAACGCTTCATTATGATTGCAACTACCACAGGAAATATCCATTTACAACCGCACATGAGCTAAATTATCACTGAATACATGCTGTGTAATCTGAACAGATTGGCGATTGGCAACATGGCATGGAAGCAAAACGGAGATCCGTTTATCGAGTCTACAACATCGCGGCAGATTAAAGTCGGATGTCACGTCTATAGTCAAACCCTGATATTTGACGTGTGTGGACAGTGACATGCTAGGCGAGTCACCCCTCCACATTGGACGAACCTAGTGAGGATCTCGAATTGCTTTCATCAAACTCTCTTGGAATTTTTTTCCAAGTGTGGCGCAGTAGAGTTAAAATTATTTTTAAGTTATATTGAAGCCTTCTAACGAAGTTCTTCCATTCACGAAATCGTCTGTTACGACGGGGGTGGAGATAAGAAAAAAATAATAATCTTTAAACCATTCAATGTTATGGTTAAAGTTTATGTTATCAAGTCTACTTGTGACAGTTTCCTTGACACTTTCCTATCTTCCCTTTACCGCGAGTAGCGTGCTAACTCGTCTAGTTGTAATACACCGAACGTTACACGTGAGGTTCGTAGGCGGTTGTCACTTAATATTTGACTAACCTGGTGTCTTCTCTCTCGTAGATGTCCCAAACGCAGAAGCAGCACACAGGTCGTTGACTCGAAGTTTGAGGTGAGGCTGGAATTGAAAGTGGTGGATACTGCGGCTTTCTAACTACCATTAACGAAGTCGATGAATTCCTTCAGAGATGCCAGTGGCTCTTTTATTTTTACCAATCACACGAATACAGAAGCCACAAAATGCGTTTTGACGTCAATATTAGTTTACAAAATTCACAAAATTAAAAGTCATAACACACTTTGACATACATAGCGCGCACTTTACAAATATGTTTAGCCCAATTATCGACCGATTAATACAAAGCTGGTTATTGCAAGTGCCGCTAGAAGTTTACCGTGTCGGGGCTCGCAGTGAACTGACTAGCAACAACCCACCCATCATTTTGCACGACAATGCGTGGGTGCATACAGTGCTAGCTGTGGCTGCTCTGTTCGGTCGATGGGAGTGGGAAGTACTGTACCGTCCACCATACTCTCCGGACCTAAGTCTTTTTGATTTGATTCAGAGGAAGAACGAACCACTTCGTGGCTTTCGCTTCGGAACTGTTCCAGAGATTCGAAGGCAGTAGAGCGCTCCATTCGCACCATCAACAGAACAGGCTATGCTAATGATATACTACGCCTTGCACATCGCTAGCAACGGGTTCTACACAACGGGGGCGACTACTTTGAAGGACAGGAACAGGTGAAAACATGTAACGCTTTTGCATCAGTTGTGAATAAACAGTTGCTACTATTTAAGTTCCGACCCTCGTATATATATTGAATATTAACTTCTTAATGAAGTATATTTTGTAGTGCTATTATGCGTAACCTTTCTCAGGCATCCCGAGAAGCGGTTCGACAAGTAAAAGCTAGGAGCTGCTTGTTCTATTATTGTTCTTTCTGTTAGTGAGCGGCGAATCCAAGGTGGAACCACGTCCAGACATCTAGTGATTGTGCGACCGACGTCGTAGGCTGGGCAGACTGGTAAGAACAGAAACTACACCATATATTGGGTCTGTTCCTAAAGAACAGACGTCACTTCTGATCCTGCAGTTGTTATTCTTTCACAGAATATACGACAGCAACTGCGAATGGGCAAGGTTGAAAATGTGTACCCTGCCGGGACTCTAACCCTAGTGTCCTGCTTTCTAGGCAGTTGCGCTCACCACTACACCACTGGGGACACAGTGATCACCGCACTGCCAGAGAGCAGGAGACCGGGTTCGAGTCTCGGCTGGGTACACATTTTCAGCTTTGCCCATTAGCAGTTGATGTCATATATTCTGTGATTATGAAAGAATAATATCTGCAGGATTAGAAGTGACGTCTGTTCTTTCGGAACATACGCCACACACACACACACACACACACATACACACACACACACACAGTTGCGGGCTATGATCCTTTCATTAGTGGGGAGGGGTGGGCAAGTTTGTGGCCCTTACTCTTACGGGAATTAGTTTGAAAGCTACGAGTTTGAGTACTGTGGGCAGGGCGAAGCTGGAAATTTGTGTCTGACGGGAGGCGTGCTTAGGTAGTCCTTGCAGGTGCGGTGATCACTGTGTCCCCAGAGGTCTAGAGGTTAGCGCAACTGCCTAGAAAGCAGGAGACCAGGGGTAGAATGCCGGCAGGGTACACATTTTCAGCTTTGCCCACTTACAGTTGATGTCATATACTCTGTGAATATGAAACCACACCATTCTATAATAAGTACTTTAACGCGAAGACGGCGTTTGGTTCATTTATTTCACCGAAGATGTCATACCTGCGACCTCACACAGGAATACGTAATGGCGAGTGTAAGAGGGCATGGACGATGGGGCGCCACAGCTGAAGTATGCGCCTTGCTGAACTTTGAGACGGAGAAGGGACCAGGGCGGGTATCAAGTGATTAAGTCGACCATGGCTCGAAGTGGGAAACCCGCATTCGATTCCCGGCTCGGCTCACATTTTCACTTGTCGCCATTGTATAACTTCAGTGCCCAAATGCAGCTAATGTCAATTCTTTCCTTCCTAATTCCTCTAACTTCCCCTCCTTAATAAATAATTTGAAAATTTATTTTAGTTTTTGTTGTTTATTATACCGTTGTAGTTTCCATTATATTTGTATTTTTGAACTTGTATTACTGTTGTCAACAATTTGCACTACCTCACGTCTCACATGTTGTCCGTGTTACCATTTTACAATTCTTTGCAGATATCGTAGCTTAAGAAAAATCTTTGGTGTTTATATTCTTGTTTGTTATAGACTCCATATATGCAACGTCCAATCAGAGCGTGGCAACAGTTAATACCGCCGGTATAGTTCCCCCTCATTCAGCAGTAAAGCAGGACAGGCCGGATAAAGGTCGCTTAACAATAGTAGCCGAAAACTCTGTGGATTTTAATATAAGGATGCGGTCCAACGCCTAGATTAGTTTTATTGACAGCAAACTAGTCTCAGAATACTTCCAAGTCAAGACTTTTATTGCTGAAAAAATATATATAAAGTTATTGATGACTGTGAGGAAGCTAGGCAAGTTTACGATTACAGACTGGTTCGGGTCTGCGTTGTCTTCAGTTCTTAAACATTATTACGAAACTGGCGCTTTCTACCTATGTTTATCCAGTAAAATCGTATTGTTAAATGTACAGTCGTGTTCAGCGGGGGCTCTCTAAGGAAAGAATTACTGTGTTGGCAGGTTGTAATTGAGATGGATAAACAATTGCCCTTATTTGTAACAGCGATAAGTTTAGAACCATTACATAAATAATTTAAAAAGTTATAAAAATTGTGACTGTTACCGGTAATTGAACACCCTATTACTCCTACAAACAGTTGCGGATCTATAGTAAATGTGATGTGTTATGGTCTTCAGTCCGGAGACTGGTTTGATGCAGCTCTCCACCCTACTCTATCCTGAGCAAGCCTTTTCATCTCCTCATAAGAATGGCAACCCACATCCACTTGAATCTGCTTACTCTGCGATTTTGACCCCACACACTTCCCTCCAATGCTAAATTTACGATTCCCCAATGTCTAAGAATGTGTCCTACCAAGCGATCCCGTCTTTTAGTCAGGGTATGCCAAAAATTCCTTTTCTCACCAATTCTGTTCAGAACCTGTTCATTAGTTATGCGATCTACCCACCTAATCTTCAACATTCTTCTGTAGCACCACATTTCAAAAGCCTCTATTCTCTTCCTGTCCGCACTGCTTATCGTCCATGTTTCACTCCCGTACAAGGCAACACTCCACACAAATGCCTTCAGAAAAGACTTCCTTACCCTTAAATTAATATTCGATGTTAGCAAATTTCTCTTTTTCAAAAATGCTTTTCTTCCCATTGCCATTCTGCATTTTATATCCTCTGTACTGCGACCATCGCATGTTATTTTACTACCCAAGTAACAAAACTCATCTACCACCTTCATTGTTTCGTTACCTAATCTAATTCCTTCAGCATCGCCTGATTTTCTAAGACCGCATTCCATTATTTTTGTTTTTCTGTTGTTAATGTTCATTTTATACGCTCTCTTCAACACACTGTCCATTCCAGTCAACTGCTCTCCCAGATCCTTTGCTGTCTCTGACAGAATTATAATGTCATCAGCAAAACGCAACGTTTTTATTTCTTCCCCCTGAACTTTAATCCCTATTCCAAATTTTTCCTTGCTTTCCTTCACAGCCTGCTCGATGTACAAATTGAATAACATAGGAGAAAGACTGCAACCCTGTCTTACTCCCTTCCCAACTGACGCTTCCCTTTCATGCCCTTCGAGTCTAATAACTGCGGTCTGGCTTTTGTACAAGTTGTAAATAACTCTCCTTTCCCTATATTTTACCCCTACTGACTTCAGAAATTGAAAGAGTGTGTTCCAGTGAACATTGTCAAATGCTTTCTCCAAATCTACAAAAGCTAAAAATGTAGGTTTGCCTTTCCTTAATATATCTTCTAAGATAAGACGTAAAGTGAGTGTTGCCTATAGTAAATATTGTTTTAAATTCATTTATTTTTCTAGTCAATATCCTTTTAACACATTAAAACTATAGTAAATATTGTTTTAATTTGTTAAAGGGATATTGACTAGAAAAATAAATGAATTTTTATGTAAAAATTTGATTTTTCGCTGCAAACTAGGGACTTTTCGCGTTGGTGGCATGGTTCAAAACATCAAAGAGACTGCCGAACTGCATGTAACAGTTCCTCCCACAACTGAAAACAACAATAACAGCTACAAAGGAGCATGTTAATCAAATGAAAAAGCAAAGCTTTTACAAAAGTGTACCCGTTTGTATTGGCCAGCCTTTTCCGTAACTGGCAGATACTCCGCTCCGAAGTGGAGCGTTTTACGAGAAAAGCGTTATGACTGGGACGGCCCATCGATCGTCGATGTCAGAGAGTTCACTGCTGAGGCCGGGAGCCCCGTTGCACTTTCTCTTTCGCGGCGGAAGTGATGTAACTTTTATGTCCGGCGGCCGACATTCATCTCCCGCGAAACGTGAAGGTGCCGGGTCGACGCCAAAACTGGATACGTCAGGCAGTTCTCTGCCATGTTTCGTGTTTCACGCGAAGGAAATGAGAAGTGGTTCAAGAGTGACGCGTCATAAGGCGAAGACTTGCAATTCGTCTCTGATCACTCGTGTTTCTCGAAATGATTAACGTGCAGTTCATATTTATTCAAAAAAATCGCACTGACGTGTTTTACGGCCCACTTTAAATTCGTAATTTTATCATTTTTTGCAAAAATTTCGGATAAAAATAATAATGTAAATAATAAAAAATTATAGTGATATGATTACGACTCTACTACTGTGATAATATCTATGCATCCAATACGTAACCCTTTTAGAAAAATGGAGAAAAAAGTATTTAGGAGGGGCGGGTTTCGAACCACAGACCATGTGCATCACAATCCAACACGCTTCCCACTACACTACAGCGAACAGTTACCAAGTTCGTCCTTTATTTTGTCACTATTGATGGCAGTTGTTAACTGAAACTAATATGGCATTTTTAGACACTAGATTATCATTTATGGTACGAAGAACGACGTGTTATTGTTAATTCTTCAGTGCGCCGTTGCTTTGAAATAACGACCTGTAGGTTATAATAAGATAATCATCAAATACACAACGCAAGATGGCGTATGCCAGAGAGAGTTCTGGGCGTGGAATGTCACGTGACATCTACGAACGGCTGGGTTTCGTAAAATCAATGGATGGTGTCAAATCGACGTTATTTTTGCAAATATCTCTCAAACGACACGAGATACGAAGAAAACATAAGAGAGCAAAGCTGCAGAGAATTTACTCCTCTACAAATTCGGTTATTCAATTTTCGTGTCAGATGAACGGTTCGTTTGCAATTACAACTATATTACAAATGGCTTTTTTTTAGTATTACTGCGGTATTTTTTGTCCGAAAAATTTCAAAAAGGGAGATTCTGGTCTCTGACGGCCTGACGGTTCGTCTTAAAAAGTGGGAACACGTTACGGACAGACAGACAGACATATATAGACATATATCCCAAAATCGCCGTTATTTTTGCAAATATCTCTTAACCGATACGAGATATGAAAAAAACATAAGAGAGCAAAGCTGTAAAGTTGTAGAGAATTTTCTCCTCGACAAATTCGGGTATTCAGTTTTTGTGTCAGATGAATAGTTAAGCCGTTATTTTCATTTAAATATCGAGCTGTCAAAAAACGATCGCAACGCCCACTTTTAATGTCACTACCGTAACCTAAAGTGGGCCAAAAGCAGATAAAACTTTGATTAACACTTCCCTATGTGAAAATTTCCAATCTTTCGAAACTAAGAATGTGATCAGATGTGGTTTACATTCAAAGAAATAAAATCGACAGCCATTGACAGATTCATACCAAACAAATTAACAAAAGAGGGGGCTGACCCGCTGTGGTACACAAAACAATTTAGATCACTGTTACAAAAGCAAAGAAACAAACAGGCAAAATTTAAACGCACAAAAAAGCCCAAAGACTGGCAATCTTTTACACAATTTTGAAATTTAGTTCTACATTCAATGCGTGAAGCATACAATAGTTACCACAACGAAACCCTGTCACGTAATTTGGTAGAGAATCCTAATAAATTCTGGTCGTATGTAAAGTATACTGGCGACAAAACACAATCAATACCTTCGTTACACGATAGAAATGGTGATGCTACTGATGACAGTTCTGCTAAAGGAGAATTGCATAACATAACTTTTCGAAATTCCTTCAATAGGGAAGACGAAACCAAAGGTCTAGAATTCCTATCAAGAACAACTTCCACCATGCTTAATTTAGAAGTAAATATCCTTGGAGTATTGAAACAACTTAAATCAATTAACAAAAGTAAGTCCCCCGTGCCCGACTGTATAAATAAGGTTTCTTTCAGAGTACGCTGATGCAATAGCCCCATACCTACCACACACAACCGCTCGCTTAGCGATCGTTCCGTACCCAAAGACTGGAAAGTTGCACGGGTCATTCCAATATTCAAGAAAGGCAATAGGAGTGATCCTCAAAATTACAGGCCTATATCACTGACGTCGCTTTGCAGCAGGATTATAGAACATACATTTTGCTCAAATATTATGAACTACCTAGAAGAGAATGACCTATTGTCCCATAGGTAACACGGATGCAGAAAGTATCCTTTACTCACATGATGTGCTGAATGCTATCGATAAGGCATGTCAAATAGATTCCGTATTTCTATATTCTCGGAAGGCTTTTAACACTCTACCTCACAAGCGTCTTCTAATCAAGATGCTGACGTTTGAAATACATGCTAGCGTGTCCCGAGACACGACCAAGACTCACGGCTGTCTCGGGACATGCGAAAACATGTATTCCAAACGTCAACTTCGCTTCGCAGTTTTTCTCCGTATGTAATTGATGCAATACGATGCAACCAACGCCATTTTTTGTGATTTTTCGTTTTATTGATATCTTAAGAAATGAGATTTAAAAAAAAAAAACTTAAGTTTGTGTAGAAAATAATATTTGTTTACCTTCTAGACTGTCTCATAGTTCCTACTTTCAAAAGCCCTTGCCGTACTCATGACCATGAAAGTCGTTTTTCAATATCTCTTGTTGTACGAGAGATATCTGGAGTGAAAAAATGGAGTGGGACACTGTCTTCTAAGACTTCTAAGATAAGTCATAAGGTGAGTATCGCCTCGCGTGTTTCTACATTTCTCCTAAATCGAAACAGATCTTCCCCGAGGTCAGCTTCTACCAGGTATTCCATTCTGTTATAAATAACTCAAATATTAAATCTTTAAACGAGCAATAATTGGATATATAATGGCTCTAACGATTCGATGAAATTTTGTAATTACACTGAATTTTTCTTTTGACGTTCACCTTTCACCTACATAGTTGTATTTTTCATAAAAACGCGATTATCCTATATATATAATCAAAAAATTAATTTCGTGTTTTTCGGGTCACAGAAGATATGTTAGCCTCGAAAACGCAGTGAGTAGCACCTTCGCCACAATAAATGTTAGATACGGCTATACTAAGGAACTGAAACAGTTTCTGCATTTGTAGTTAACCTGTGCACTTCAAAATATCTAGGAAATTTTGGACAAAAATATTTACTGTGACACTGAACTAGGTACAATTATGGTTATTTTCGTTTAACGGTTCACAAGCTGCGAGGTAGTGTTTGCAAAATATTTGTATAAAAATCTCACTATGTAACAGAAAAAAAAAAAAAAATCCCAAGCAACGTTCGGTCATCCGATTATTTATTATAACTAGTATTGCCTGTGGTCGAAATTCGACCAGTTGTATTTGCAAACTCATGAAAATTAATTTTTTTAATGTAACTGGAATTTATTGAGCACTGCAAATTTATAGGTTTTATGTGAATGCTGTGAGAACAGGTAAAAGGAAGGGCAAAGAGGAAACACGCGAGAATGAAAGACACAAATGAGGGGATTTATTGCTTCATTTCACAATTTAGCATTACAAAACTTCAGTAAAAATCCTTTCATCATTCTCTAAATGGCCTTATTCCCTATGTTCACAAATATAACATTTCATACCATCAAAGGATCGAACTCTACTTGCTGCAACATATAGCTGACCATGTTTGAAAACTGGTTTTCTGAATAGAATCCCAACTTTTGCAAATCTTTATCCTTGAGACTTCTTAAAATACTGCTTTCATAAACTAAATTGTTTAATTATATTTAAAAATATTACGAAGAATTAAAAAAAATACGAGCAGCGAAAATCGAACCTGGGGCCTTAGGATTGGATCGCCAAGCGCTAACCGACTAAGCTAATTTTACCTGTACCAATATGCCACCTACATTGGTTTATAATATAGTGGCAAAACTGAGGGTGCCGGTTGCATAAAACTTAATCTGCGCTGAATTACCCAAAACTGATCTCCAGTCAAGCTGGTCTTCGAAATTGTGTTGTATAAACTCTAATCGTTTCCCCTGATCTAAGTTCAAATTTGACTGGTGAATTTTCTCCGATTACCGTGGTTGAACTAAGTTCAGAAAAAGATGGTTAAAAATTGTTTCGGTGTATCTGTAAGTTAACAATACGAAGAAGAATAAATAGGCTTACTATTGCTCCAAATAAAATGGTAAGTAACGCTGTTTGTAATTATTTGAATAATAATTCTACAAGTTGTTTGTTACCGACTGTTTTATACGCATGGTCTACAAGTTATGTTACCTTTAGTTTTCGGATTACTCTCATGTTTCATCCGAGGATGGAGAGTTTGAAGGCAAAAGAACTCTTCGCGTGTTTCAACACAGAAGGAATCCCTTGCTAGAGCTAAACGACCGGCAATTTAAATTACGGTTTCGATCAGGAAAACAGTCGAAGAGTTGTAACAAAGGTTTCATGGACAGTTGCGGAAACAAATGAAACGAAATCACGCACTGAATCCAATGTTCATGATCTTACTGACATCGCGATTTTAGGCAGATTGTAATTGGCGTCTTGTATTGAAAAACGATATCAATAAAATATCTTTTTCCTCTTTCTTGAAATTTGATGTACGAGTTTTCTTCTCCATTTCCCGTTTTTGTCTACGTACGTAGACAAAACTCGAATGACGTCGAGAATTTTCAGTCGTTCATACATACCGAGTTATAAAAAAGTCAGTATAAATTTGAAAACTTCATAAATCACGGAATAATGTAGATAGAGAAGTAAAAATTGAAACACGTGCTTGGAATGACACGGGGTTTTATTAGAACAAAAAACAAAGTTCAAACAATGTACGACAGATGGCGCTTCATCTGATCAGAGAAGCAATAATTAGCATAACAAATTAAGACAAAGCAAATGTGATGTTCTTTACAAGAAATGCTCAATATGTTCACCATCATTCCTCAACAATAGCTGTAGTCGAGGAATAATGTTGTGAACAGCACTGTAAAGCATGTCCGGAGTTATGGCGAGGCATCAGTGGCGGGTGTTGTCTTTCAGCATCCCTAGAGATGTCGGTCGATCACGATACACTTGCGACTTCAGATAACCCCAAAGTCAATAATCGCACGGACTGAGGTCTGGGGACCTGGGAGGCCAAGCATGACGAAAGTGGCGGCTGAGCACACGATCATCACCAAGCGACGCTCGCAAGATATCTTTCAGGCGTCTTTTTTTTTCTCTTTTTTTTTCTTTTTTTTTTTTTTAGTCTAATAAAACCCAATGTCATTCCAAGCATGTGTGTCAATTTTTATCCCTCTATCTACATTATTCCGTGATTTATTAAGTTTTCAAATTTTTACTGACTTTTTGATCACCCGGTAAATAGCAAGTTCGATACAACTCTATTCGATACAATAGTAATTATCTCTGATATTTAGCGACGTTGTCAAATCTGTTTCGCTGGCCTTAGTTCAATACTGAACGAAGTTCAGTGATCTGAGAGTAGTGTTATACAACTCGCACAGAGAAAATAACCAGGTTCATTTCTGATCTTCGATGAAAATTGAACTACGATTAGCGATATTTATGCAACTGGCCGCTAGAGAATTTGGAGTATCATCAATTTTTTTTTTTTTTTTTTTTTTTTTTTTTTTTTTTTTTTTTTTTTTTTTTTTTGCCAATCTTAACAGTTACGTGCACACATAATCTTTATATTCGCAACATCTATGACAAACCAACTTTCGAATTATGTACGTTTCATTGGCCTTCTTGTACGATTAACATTAAAAATCTGTACCCTCAATTTCGTGTTAGCGTGTTTATATAATGATAAGAGTAAAAATGACACATTCGCCTTAAAACAACGGTCGGCAACTGGCGGACCGCGGTCCAGACCCGGACCGCGGAAGGCCGAAAGCCGCTCCAGTCACGGTCTGCACGGCCACTACGGTCGGGGGTTCGAATCCCCCCTCGGGCATGGATATTTGTGCCATCCTAGTTCGTAAGTAGTTCATAAGTAGTTTGTACGTTTAGGGACTGATGACCCCGTAGTTAAGTCCCATAGACTATACAAACATTTGAACATTTTTTTTTTTTTTTTTTTTGAAGGCCGAAAGCTGGACCGACAAAAGTATTTTGAAAGTATAAGTTACACACTCAAAGCTCTTAATACTTTTTTCTGTAGATAACAATTCGTATAAGAGACAGCGTTATGATTTTTCTAGAATTTTACAATTACGTGCTGAATAATTAGAACCATTAATGATTATTGTAGGTAGATTAAATAAATGGTTGTCATGATGTGCAACGCTGACGAGCGGTGGGGAAACGGAGCAAAGCTGGCCGGTGATCCGCATAAAAGCCCTGTAAACACGAATGCTGCGAAAGGACTTTATCCAATGTACAAGGAAATGCTATAAATATGCACCTCTATTTAAGCGGTCAGGGAATATTCATTTAAACGCCATTTCTGTGATCTTAAAAATCATCTCTAGAGCTTTCTCCAGCAGCAAAATGGACGGATGTGACTGGTAGTGGCGGCTGGTGATAATGTGCTAATGTGCTGCAGCACACTGTAAATATATTTCTAAAATTATGCCATTTCTCTTCGAAAGCAAGCGAGAAATCGCTGTTAAATTATATATTTTATCTTGGAATGCGATCCAGATATCACAATAAAATTATTCCAATTCCCTTCTAATACGTATTACAATGCTAGTAATAAGGATGAAAACGCATTTTGGAGCGCTCTCTCCGCGATAGCTGGAAACCAGCTCCGTGTGCTGAAGTGGGATTCAGCCGCGCTGGTACGTGCACAGAGGCGGCGTAGTCGTCTGTTCGCAAGTGCGCATGCGCAGACGTGACGTCAGGCCTGGCGGCTCATGTGTGCTGAGACCGACTGCAGCGCCAGATCAATATTTCTCTTCGCACTGCGTGTAACGGTTGTGGAAGAATATTATATGACGAATATTGCGGCATACAGAGTCAAATAGCGCGCTGGCTCAGGCGTCTTGCGCATTGTCTTTCAAACCTACTTGTGAGGCTTGTATTCAAATACCTCCGAGTCCAAATTTTTAATTTCTGTAAATAAAACTTCAATCACAAACAATGTTAGCAATGTATAGCCAACATGCGAGTGAAACTGCGCTTTTCAGCCAAGAAGTTTCATTGGTCACTTGTGTAGAACGCAGATGACATGATGGGGATATTGCTAAGCTCCGTTATTTCCATTGTCAGTCACGCTTTTTTAGTATATTTTGTTTCCTGTTTATTTTTGTAATATTGTAGCTGACTGGTCAAATTTTGTACGAGCCGCCACTGGGAAGTTGTTGTACCTATCAAAGCCTTTACTTCAAATGGAGATAATAAACTTCAGAACGACATTTCCTTGCAAACGTATAAAAATGAATCCACTGGCGAATTGTGGAGTGAACATGTCCTGGAAAAAAAAAAAAAAAAAAAAAAAAAGAAAATTTCCAAACATTAGCCATTTACCTGGATACCATGTTTGATTCCACATATATTTGTCAAATTTCATTAAAAAAATTAATTTCTTGAAGAATAAGTATTGTGCAAGATTAACGGCCACCAACCTTGAAGACACTATTTGAAGAAGTTGCTCCTCTTGTGAACCTAACTTTAAGAAACTGGCTAAAGACCGCAAATGTAATTTTTGCATCGATTTTTTTCAACACAAATACGCATAGTTCATTGTATTTCATACTTTTTTAGTGAAAATTAAACAAAAAAATAGTATGTTTAATGTATGACCTATTACTGGTTTTCAATAGAAGTTTGACTACACATTTTATTTCGTACTTTTGTGAGTGAAAATAAAAACAAATAAACAGCAAAAAATATAAGTTTCACTGGATAATTATACATTTTTATTTCGCATTTTTTGTATTTCATATTAGTTTGAGATTAAAAATTAAAATTAAAAAAAATGATAAGGAATTTGAAGAGTGGAATTGCTAAAGGTGCTAAGTGCCGAAAATGAAATTATTGAGGAAACGTAAAAAAACTGCACATCTCTGTGGGAAACGGATATTTATTTCTGACAAAACACAAATTAACTCTTTACATGGTTATACAAATGTTGACAAAGGTTTTTCTACTGATGTTGAAAAACCAGAAAGTTACGTAGCGTTTTATGCAGAAAGGTGTAAGTGCAATAGGTTTTATCATAGCTAATAGATCGAAGTGCCATGAGACAACATTGACTTTATGGAGGTAACAGCTGTCGGAAAAAGTCCTTGCTGTTTTCCTCGACGTAATCAATAATAATGGAAAAATCCTTTTCTTATTTGGTGCCATTGGAACAGTAGCTAGAAGTTTTATCAATTCCACAGCTGCAGTGTCTTTCATTGTCTTGCCTTTCTTCGGGGCATGAAAATTCTGCCAAGCACACTGATCGGAAAACCTTCTTTTGCAGGGCATAATACCAGGCTCTTGTTTGCTTATGTTGATCAAAGAAAGCTGTGTCTTTGAAAACTTCAGAACCAGATTTTTTTCTTCGTAACATTTGTTTGACTTTTTAGCAGAAATATTAAAGGTATTTAAAATGTAGCTTTGCATACTCTTTTGAGGTCTCCTGTCCCATCAGGAAGTGTGTAGCAAGGAGTTGACTGCCTTTTACCTCTCTGCGTCTTCATTACAGGTCCCATGGCGTCGTCTTTCAATAAGAAAAACCTCTATAACCTCCATCAGGTAATTGCCTTGTTGGTTCAGTTCAAGTTGGTGGTATTCCTCAAGGATCGGAGAGCTGTGTTTTCATATCAACAGTACGTATACTTGCAGAACACTTAAACACAAAACAAACGAAAAATATGTATATCAACCTGCTACAACTGGATAATGTAGGCTTGTTTCATATTATAAGTTTACTTCATATATAACAGAACTAACCTGTAAAGATGAGGTTTGGTTTGCAGCAATTTCCTTCCTTGTTCTGTTTCTTCTGCGTGAGGTACGACGTTCCGCTTAATCTTGCCTTATCCTGTTTCTTCCTCAACACTTCCATCACCACTAAAATCACTAGCTTTCACATTATCATTATTAACAGGTACATCATTTTAGATAGCAAGCAACGTCTTTGGTAAGCAAAACAATAGTGTTATGGCATAACATTGACTACAGACTGCTGTTCGGCTAGCGCCAGATGCCTTTGGCAAATAGATCGATTAGCAGAGCAGGCCCATCTGGAAGTAGGACTAGTGCAATCTCTTGGGGTCAGTAGCAACTACAAGTAATGACTGGAGCACGTAAATCTCTTTGCAGCATATTGGCGCGAAGACTTAAATTGGAAAGAACACGTAGATAATATCGTGGGAAAGGCGAACCAGAGACTGCGTTTTATTGGCAGAACCCTTAAAACATGCAACAGAACTACAAAAGAAACTGCATACACTACGCTTGTCCGTCCATTTTTGGAGTATTGCAGCCCAGTGTGGGATCCTTATCAGGTGGGTTTGAGGAGGACATCGAAAGAGTCCAAATAAGGGCAGCTCGTTTCGTATTGTCACGATACACGGAAGACAGCGTTACGGAAATGATGCAGGATCTGGGTTGGGAATCATTACAACAACGGCGCTTATCGCTGCGGCGTGGGTTACTTGCGAAACTCCAATCGCCAACATTCTCTTCCGAATGCGAAAATATATTGTTGACTCCCACTTACATAGGTAGAAATGATCATCAAAATAAAATACGAGAAATCAGAGCTCGAACAGAGAGATTCAGGTGTTCATTCTTCGGACGCTCTATTCGAGAATGGAATGGGAGATAAATAGTATAATTTTGGTTCGATGAACCCTCTGCCAGGCACTTAAATGTGATTTGCATAGTATCCCATGTAGATGTAGATTATAATATATTTAGCCAGGAGGGTCCCGTTAGTTTAAATAACTGAAGTATTCGATACCGTAATTGGTCGTAGTATTGTAACCTAACATTTCATATTTATATTACATAAGCATTTTATAGCGCTTCTGTCATTTTAATCATCATCTGCATTACTAGGGTCTGATAACAAACTAAATTAATTAATTATTGAAAGTCGTAACAATGTAAACATATATTAACACTGCACTAACTGTTGTTTACTTACGATCTTTTGTATTATTTCATTTTGATATGGAAATATGTTTATTACATCTGTCATAGTTTTGTGTGTATTTGCGTAAAGCAGGATTCATTAATGTTTACTGAACAAATAGTTAAATATTTAAATGTTGTACTTCCGTGTTCTAGAAGGTTCTAGAAAAACTAGAGTGTATTTATACGCGTGAATTGGCGCGAACAGAGGAGAGTCTCTGTAGTGAATCTTAAGAAGGCGGGAGTATTATGGCAGTCTTTGTGAAGTAACATTTTATTTAGTATGGTAGTGTGTTGTGAAATTGCTTTATCGGAAATGGATGAATAAAAATACTTAAAAATTAAATGAAAGTGTCACAAATGTAGTTTCCTGAAAAGCCAAGAACCCGACATCATAACACAATTTTGTAATGTGTTAACGGCAGGCGAGCTACAAGATCTTCGAGACCACTGAACATCTACAACAGGTGATGTATACAGTAGAACCTCGTTTTTACGCTTTTCAGGGGACTTCAGTGAAATGGTGTAAAATGCAGGAAAATATAAAATGCAGGAAATAATGTTTTAAATGGTAAAATATGCTTACTGGATCAGCCTTGCATTTTCGTAGTTTATGTGTGATATATGTACATAATAGACATCTAAATACTCGCCATGGAGTTAATTATACAATAAAGGTTATCCAAATTTTTACTATTTTAAGCGCCAGGAAAAACTGGTAATTTTATGGGAAGTAGAAATTTCTGACATAATTTCAGTCATTATAATCGAGGATGCCGCTATTTTAAGCGCCAGGCAAACTGGTAATTTTATGGGAAGTAGAAATTTTTTACGTAATTTCATTCATTATAATCGAGGACACCACTGCTGGGCTATAACACATCTTCAAAATTACCTGAACCGCTTCGATAGATATCGTTTGGACGCTGCTGCCAGGCTATGTAACACATCTTCAAAATTACTGCCTTTTACCGGAATTAATTATTTACACAGCAGAACTCCTACAGTTCCGTTCGTTTTGTATTTTTTGATGTTTCACATGACAATATTCGAGAATTTATTCGCGTTCTCGAGTACAAACATGCATAAGTATTTTTGCGACGTTTGCATAGGATTGGCATCTCTCACTATTATCGGTTTTTTGAGGTTGTGTCAACAATGAAACGCGAAATATACGTTTGAATAAATGCAAAGTGCAAAGAAACTCGAATGCGAATAATTTTAAGCGCTATACTTTAAGGGGAAAGCCATGCTAGTGTCAATTTATGTACATTACGTCATTTATCTTTACGAACATGCTTTCAAAAAGTGTAAAACGCGGGAAAAGCGTAAATATGTTAATGCAAAAATGAGGGCGAATTAACATTGTAAACATAGGAAATTTGACGGGACCGACAAAAAATGGTGTAAATGGCGAGAAAACGTAAAAACCGAGAATGTAAAAACGAGGTTTTACTGTATATAAATGTGGCTTTAATTTATGTCCAGTAAAAAACAAATGCGCCACAAGATGTAGACATAATCGGTTAGCAGTGAAAAATCCCGAAAGTAAAAAAAAAAAGCACTTACATTCTTTAGCATTTCTACTCTTCATATGTGGTTTTACTTCCGGACCTCGATACAAATTTTTAAAAGTATCCGGTCCCCATCCAAGATTACTTGCCGACCTCCGCCTGAAAAGGACGGCAGGTTCGGCGGCAGGTAAATCTCGCGGCCTTGCTTCGCTGTCACAAATGTAGTTTCCTGAAAAGCCAAGAACCCAACGTCATAACATAATTTTGTAATGTGTTAACGGCAGGCGAGCTACAAGATCTTCGAGACCACTGAACATCTACAACAGGTGACGTATATATAAATGTGGCGTTAATTTATGTCCAGTAAAAAACAAATACGCCACAAGATGTAGACATAGATCGGTTAGCAGTGAAAAATCCCGAAAGTCAAAAAATAGCACTTACATCCTTTAGCATTTCCACTCTTCATATGTGGTTTTACTTCTGGACCTCGATACAAATTTCCAAAAGTGTCCGGACCCCATCCAAGATTACTTGCCGACCTCCGCCTGAAAAGGATGGCAGGTTCGATGGCAGGTAAATCCTGCGGCCTTGCCTCGCTGTCGACAGGCGAGACGATAAATGCGGACTCTTCAGTCAGCGTAATCTCTTAGGCGCGCCACACCCGCGGACGGTCGCGGACACTGTGCGAGCGAAATTAGAGGGGTTGGGGGTGGGGAGGAGAGATGAGTTTAACGAGATTGCCGGCGCGGGGGCGGCGGGGGCGGCGGCGGGGGCGGCAGGGCGCAGTCGCAGACGGCACGCGCGGCGGCCACGCGACGCCACAACACGGCGACGACGCCGCTTCGACCTCCAGTCAGCACGCGCCGGGCGCGCCAGCCACAGCACGCCAGGGGCTCGTCGCTTCGCCAACATGGTCACATAGCCACCGAGCCGGCTCTACCTGTCGCAGAAGATGCTTCCGGTACTTTCTCCCGGTCACGTGACAGTGCAGGTGGGCTTCCGAGCAAGTGACTGCACGATGGGTCTGCTGATGGAGAGCTGCGAGACGTCAGCCTAGGGCGGGTGTGAACTAGTTGCCACTGGACTTCTCTTGACCCTCCTGCTCTGTGCTAGAATAGGACGCGGTAGACACAAACTGGATCGGAAGTGTTCGGGTAGAGGAAATAGGGCGAGATCTATGTGCCCGAGGCGGATTGTTAGGCCCAGTGGAAGATTCTCAAGAAAGTGGTGAACTATGACAGACGCAAACTGGTTCAGGAGTCTTCAGCTGGATAGACTGTCTAGGGCGAGTGAGAAGTGGTTGTTGGGTCCAGTGGTAGACTCTTGCTCCTCCAAATTTGCTTTGTAGTACGGCAGAGTGGACACAAACTGGCACTCTTCAGTTGGAGTGAACGTTGCAAGGCCTTCTTGTGTGCCTAGGGTGTGTGTGAAATGGTTGATGTAGCTAGTGTTCATTTCCTGATTGTTCAAGTTGGTAGCACACTACAAAACTGAACCTTGCAGTGTGCATACGGCGAGTTTGAAGTGCTGGCCAGAGTGCGTCACAGTGAACATAAACTGCTCCAGGACTCTACACTTGGATCGAATGATGCATATCACACGTGGAGGACTAGGAAGTGTTGAACCCTCTACACAGTTCTTGATTATTGAACTGCATTAGTCTGCGTAACAGAACATGACAGTAGTTGCAAAATGGAAGAGAATTCTTCAGCTGGAGTAAATAATGTCCGAGTTGCATGTGTTCCTCAGGAGATTGTGAAATGACTGTTTGAGCCCTTTGGACGATTTTCGGTCCTCAAACTGTTTGATTGTGCGATATAGTACGTCAAGCGGCCGGTACCGCGTAGGCTTCAGAAGCAACAGTTGTCAGTGACACCACCGCTTTGGACAGGTGGCTGCGTCGTGTACTTCCAGCTACGTTCCGATGCTAATGGGGGCGTTTAAGAAGGGTACTGGTGAGGTGTCAGGATGACTTAGATCCTATATGTGTGTCTAGGGTGAAAGTGGTATAGTAGCTGAGGCTGGTGCATGCTTCTTGATTCGCCAATTGTGTAATTCTGTGGGTTTGCACGAATCACTGAAGAGAGATAGTGTTAGATGTATGACGCGCTGCCAAGATGCAAAATCACCGACATTTCTACGACATGCACCTGCTTTCCGGCACGTTGTGAACAGCTTTGCCTTTGCAGCTAGAAGAACTACACGGTCTATCCTTACATAGTTCATCACGAAGAGCATTAGAATTGGAGAGTGAAGATGAGTGACATATGTGAGATCGCTTCTTGTTGATCACTCTGGAAGAGTAAAGAGTAAACTAGATGTTGTAGCCATTTCACTTTCTTCTGCCTGAAACTGGTAAGCGAATGGTACAGTTCGACCCGAGGCAAGGATTATTCTCTCTTGTGTGACGTCCGCAGCCTATTGGGACCATCGATTTTGAAGGATTTGGAGCGTGCAGGTGGACTGGGCGTGTCCGTAATGTGCCAGTAGGGAGTGTGTGACAGTAGTGCCTTTGTGAGGGGCCGTGTGAGGGTAGGTTGAGGCCCATGTCTTCTCAGCCGCAGCCGCAACAGCAGGGGGCGGCGTCGCTGTCTCTGGTGTCTGGGCCAGGAGCGACGGCGCGACCAGGGCCTCCAGACGCCAGGGCCCACGGCATGCCTCCCGCCGCCTCGGCGCACGCAGGAGTCCACGGGAACGTCAACGTGCTGCTCGGAGGGTGCGTATCACAGCCGCCTGCACCAGCGGTTTGCCTGAGTGCTTCCACCCCGACGTTCCCAAGGGGTGGACACCACACCTGACAGCCTCTTGCCACATCTACACACCGTGCATTCCCTCTGCTGCCTCTTTACTATGTAGCTGCGCTTGAGCACGACTCGAAATATTTAAGCAGCTCGAGGAACCTTACGATCGCTTAAGTTCTAGCGACATCAGTTGATATTATCGCCCTGAAATGTCTAGCGTTATTATTGAACTTACAATTTTAAACATGGCTGTGCAGTGTGAAAGACGACCGTCTGTCCTCTTCCATATATTTCTTATAAAATTGTAATTTATTTGATGTCGCTAGATTAGCATTTAGTTAAAACTAGAACCCCACTCTTTTCAAGGCATGAGGAATTGCATTTTTATTTCATGTTTTAAAATATCAGTTTCTGAAATTTTAGTTAATATTGCTAGGATTTTGTTATTTTTAATAATTTATTATTGTGGTTATGAATGTAGCAATAAGTACGGTTTCTCCGCTACGCCACTGTCCCTATGAGAATGTGTACTTGTTTTACTTTTAAGTGGATGTGCGAGGATCTAATGGCTATCTGAATGGTGGTAATTGCTCGCTTTGCAAGATTCTCTCTGGCTCAGAGTCGATAGTTAGTCGTTACCAACCCCTGCTGCTGATGCGACCAAAGAGGTTTCTACACCCTTTGGTTACAAGACAGTCGACGAGCCCCCTCCAGGGTGAGTCTCACGATCTTCTCTGCTGGGTTTTGCCAGTTTCTCGTAGCTTTCTCGCCTTCTGGTCGCTTGGGCTTGTGGTCACTTTGTGCTCGGATGGTTGTGAGATAAGCTTGGTTCTGCTCTTGTGGCTGCAGAGATGGTAGTGATTCGTTGTCTAGCATGTTTAACTTAGACTCTTGAACTTAGATTCATTTTTCGGAATATTTTTTCCGATCGTGCGCGGAAATGTGTTCTAGTTTTTCAATCCAGTGATTCCCAACAGATAGACGCGGTGTATGTGTTACTAGTTGCAGTTTGATAACGGCCTGGTATATTCAAACCTTTTGTGATTCTGTGGCGGTGTACGAACCCTGTGTAAATTCTTTGTTGCTTTGTGGAGCTCGAACAGACGATATGTTCATTTTTGTACAGTGCATGTAAAATTTTTCTTATCATTTTCCTTCCGCGAGTTATATGTTGTGCTACGTGATTGGTTCTTAGAACAAAGACTTCAGCTTCCACTATTCTTTGTTCCATGACCATCAGGCAAGTAACTATGCTTGTATCCTTCTGATTTCCACTAACATTTCGCTATCTTCTCTCCCCGCCTATTTTAATTTTGCTGTTTCTTCTCCGAACTTGTAGTATGCACTGAGTCTTTGTCTTGTACAACCTCCTTCAACAGCTTGCTTATAAAATTCTGCGCAAGTCTAGGGGTTGGATGCTGTATTAATTTTCTTTATTTTTCGGAAATTGAATTTATACATTTTATCGGTTTTCGGAACCACGTGGTTCCGAACTCCGACTTCAGGGGTTTGCATCTAGTCACCTGAATTCACGCCACTTCTTATAAAACCAGTGCCTAGATAGTTTACTCTCAGATTGCAACTTAAGAGTCCGCCGTGATTTTGTGTAATGAATCCGATTTTTAAACAATTCACCTTCAGTGGAGTGGAATCATGACACGTAGCCGTGTGTCGCCGTGTGTATGCTCGCGGACTAATCCAAGTGCAACTTAACTTTGCTATACTCACGCTTCTTCTGAAATAAAGCACGACAGACCAGAGCCATCTTCGCAGTTTTATTGTATATTATGTTGCTGCGGGATTGCTGAATTTTGCCTACGATAGCGGCGCCTGCTTCTGCCTCATTAACAAAATTGGTTCCCTATTTTGCTTGCGTTCGACCTGAATAAACAAATTAAGTTGAGTATAATTTTGAATTGTCTATAAATAGTAGTTCTCGAGCACATTCCCCCTTTTATGTAATATTGTTTTTCACCAGTGCGCAGAACAAGCTCAGATGCAATTTTTTTGTTTAAGTTCCATTGCGCCATGCATGTTTTTCTTAGCCACCTTTATGAAATAACCCTAATTGTGGTGGCTTGTTCATCAATGCCTGTATGTAATTTCGTGTGAGCTGCACTGTATCGTTAACTTCCTGTTATTAGAGTAATTTCAACCAAGTCAGTTCTCAATTTGGGCCAGGGAACTAGGTGTTGCAGTAGGGAGTAGCCGGTAGTTCACACGGACCTTTTGCTAATGTTACTACTAAATTAAGCTTTTTTATAACAGTAAACTCTTATCTGGGCCGCGGTGGAGTAGCCGAGCGGCCTAAAGCGCCTCGCTGCGGAGCGCGCGGTTGCTCGCCTTGCAGGTTCGAGTCCTTCCTGGGGCATGGGTGTGTCTGTTTGTCCGTAGGTTAGTTTACCAAGGATTAAGTAGTTTGTAAGCTACGGACTGATGACCACGCAGTTTCGTCCGATAGATTTACAAACATTTGAACATGTTGTCTGGGTACCTCCTACCAGAATTAAGCTTTTATTACGTACAGTGGTCCACTTTTAAGTGGTCCGCTGGGCGTCGTGGCTCAGCGAGCCCGGTTAGAGATTTTCTTCCCTCGGGGCCTGGATACTGTGTTGTCCCCATCATTATCATTATTATCGACGCGCAAATCGCACAAGTGGCGTCATATGAAAGACTTGCATCAGGCCAACACTGCCACATGATCATTTAATTTCATTTATGCCTGTGCAGGCAGTAACCGTACATCAATTTTAAGACTTTTGGCTCTCAGTCCACTGGTTGCGTTAACTAAAACGGAAACTTTTTCCAGGTTTTGACACAAGCTAAGACTGTCTTCATCAGAATTTAAAAAATATCCACGTAAAAGAAATGTCACATTGAGCGATGTCGCTCTCGTATTATAAAATCACACACACACACTCAAAACTGGCTCCCTGTTAGAGACCCTTAGCTGCTGTCGAAACCTTGGTAAATATTACCGTTTTAATCCATACAACCCGTGGTCTGAGACAGAAAAATTTAAATGTCATTAAACTATTATTTACTTGAAAGACGACGTAAAAAACCGTGAAACACCTACTGCAGTATTTTATAGAAAGCAATCTACGTACGAGGGTGGTTTGAAAAGTTATCACAACGGAATATAAACTAAGACCATTTATCAATTAATTTGTAAAATTTTCTACAATAGTATTTATTATTGCTTTGATACTGTCATTTTTAACTGAAATCATAGTGTTTTATAATTTCCATACTGGCATCCGGCCGTGCTTGTTTAAATTTATGGCATACCGGGCTGCGTCTGCTATATGAAGTCACTTCACATCACTTTAGACATGAAGAGTACTTAAGTCCTTCTGACAACACATGTAAAGATTGAATGAAGCCTTGCAGTTTGGTCAATGATTATTTGGATCAAACTCATTTAAAACTACTATATGTATTTATGTGTCAAGATCCCGACGTCAAATTGTAGCTCCTCTTCCGATATGGTGAGGCCTATTGGTAGCTACTTATATATACACAATGGGTCTTGCCGCTGTTATTTATCTTCGCGGTAGCAATTGAGTTAGTTTAATAGTTTTGAAACTAATTTAAATTTTACTCATTATTCAGATCCGTGAACAGGAATTGATTTGATCTTTCACAAGTCACTTCACAGCTTTTAACGTTTATTGTTCAATAACGCTACCAGTCAAAATTCTTTTAACATGTTTCATTTCATTGCCATAACCGGCTTTGGGAATTACTGCCCATCTTTAGATGGCTAACGTTTCGTACTATATCGATGTTTTCATCGGCAGTATGTCGTCAGATCCGCCGATATGGTCCAGTGGACGACATTTTGTTTTGTTGCCCTCCTTGTGCAGAACAATACATAAGCTATTGAAGTACAAGCAGTACACCTGTTTTAAACAAGCTGACGTTTTATCTGGGCAAGGCACCTAAAGAAACGCATACGATGCTGGTACGTATTTATGGGGGTCAAGCACTGACCATAATGTATCTTTTTCGAAGACGCCAGGAAAGTGTTTCTGAAAATCTCCTTAGCGGACGACCGGCGACGAAAACATTGAGAAAGTGAGGCCATTAATCACAAACGATCGTCGATTAAATGTGTGCCTGAAAGGGGATGAACTGCAGATTCCTCATCCCCCCTCCCCCCAGGTAGCTCGCGGTTCTTTCGTGAATACGTGCGTGGCGAGCACGGGGACCCGGAGGTAATGCAATCTTTCTGCCTTCTTTCCTCCCTGGACTGCATTTCCCCTCCTTTCATATCCTCACTCCTTCCCCTCCCCACTGGGTGACTGGTTCCCCTGTCCTAACTAACCAACCAACCAACCAACTGCAGATCAACTGAGAATTCGTGGCCGGCCGCGGTGGCCGAGGGGACTGAGGCGCTCCAGTCACGGTCTGCACGGCCACTACGGTCGGGGGATCGAATCCCCCCTCGGGCATGGATATTTGTGCCGTCCTTAGTCTTAGCTAGTTCATAAGTAGTTTGTAAGCTTAGGGACTGATGACCCAGTAGTTAAGTCCCATAAGTTCTACAAACATTTGAACATTTTTTTGAGAATTTGTAAGATAAATCCATACCCAGAAGTTAGGGAAGAGGAAAATATTTGCCTTCTTGTGCCACATCACTTGACTTGAAGCAGGCACGTTTAGAGACTTCACAGGACTTTGTCGAAACGGTGAATGCGACACCCAATTTCTTGAATCGTATTGTTACTGAGGATGAAACCTTGTCACCGGTTTGATCCTGGAACGAAACGGCAAAGCATGCAATGGTATTCTCCACCAGAGCCGAAAAATCGCGTATCAAAACAATGATCTTTTTCTATAGTCAGGTCATTATCGCCAAGGAATTTCTACCTGAGCGAACGACGTTGGACGCAGAAATTTTGACCTGTTTGCATGCAACGTTTACGGAGGGTACGCCCACGGTACTCACAACAAGGTTGCTGGTTTTTTGCTCACGAAATGCTCGCCCACACACGGCCAATATTGTCAAACAGTTCCTGGCAAACAATGGGGTGGCGAAACTTGAACATCCACCATACTCGACGGATCTCAATCTTGCAGACTTTTCCTATTTCCTCGACTGAAAAGCGCTTTGAAAGGAAAGGGATTTGACGGTATTCCTGACATCCTAGAAAACGCGATGAGGCTTTTGAAAACCATCCCAAAGGAAAGCTTCATGCAAAGTTCCAAAACTGGTCAATTGTTTGTAGAGCTTATGGGACTTAACTACTGGGCCATCAGTCCCTAAACTTACAAACTACTTATGAATTAGCTGATACTAAGGACGGCACAAATATTCATGCCCGAGGGGGGGATTCGAACCCACGACCGTAGTGGCCGTGCAGACAGTGACTGGCGCGCCGCAGATCACTCGGCCATCGCGGCCGGCTGCTAAGTTCCCAGGACATGTATCGCAGAGCTCAGCGGCACATAATTAACGGAGGCGACTACTTCGAAGGACATTTATTGCAGTTCATCTACGTCAATGTTATAGGACTATTCACCCAAGTTTACTGTCACACGTAGTATCTTGAATAAACGACACTACTTCCATCTGTGCCTGCGCGTATCGTTATTTCACGATTTTTTCTCACCTCAGGGTAAATTATTACGACACGTAAAACACTCTTATTATTTTTTTGTAGAAATTCTTCAGCAAATAGTCGTAAAAATTATTTTTTATCAGATCTGGATTTCAACCACACAGTGGTCAAATTACACTCGTTGAGCACAAGCTCCACCATGGAATCAAGCCTGATACTCTCATTATGTTTCTCATGTCTGTTTTAACATCGTAAATTTGTTTCAATATATATTATTCGCGAACAGTTTATTGTAGTTTCCAATCACGAAACAGAACATTGTACTGGATACATAGTGGAGTAGTATTTTCGGAGAGTACATTCGACTTTCAATGTTAGCGTTATCCAAAAAATCATGTCAATAATTGTATGAGGGCTCTTATTGTTAATTAATTCATATCTAAATGCAAATCTAACGGAGATATAAATAATTACCATTTCCACTCGAGTTTCACAACACTATCAAATTTCAACCTTAGCTATGTCATATTTTTAGTTTCTTGTAATAGCTTGGTCTCGCGACGCCTGACTTTTCAGGTGATTGTTCCAGCAGCAATCTATACTGATGTACGTTTTCGGCGTATCGGGAAATGTCGGTCTAGTTAGAAAGCGAGACTCGACTGTACAGGCCCACTTCACCACATAACATAGCATCGCACTGTTTGCACGCCGATGTTTCTGATAAAGCTCTTCATCAACAAGCACGTGTGCTTATACGTTTTACTAGAGGCAAAGCA
This sequence comes from Locusta migratoria, assembly GCA_026315105.1. Classification (NCBI taxonomy): domain Eukaryota; kingdom Metazoa; phylum Arthropoda; class Insecta; order Orthoptera; family Acrididae; genus Locusta; species Locusta migratoria. Next base: position 270,021,205 of record CM048748.1, on the reverse strand, counting down.
GACATCTCATTAAAACGCAGGAACCTCTCGCTGTTCAATAGCTCGATACGGAGAACACAGAACACAAAGGAGTGGTAAAACAGCAACCGAGCTGGCGAGTGTGAGGTTCCCGCGCATACATTGAGGAACGTGTCAACAAGCGTCCCCTATCGAGCAGAGCACTGCAGTGAAGCTGTGGTATATGCTACGACCCAGCTAACAGGGTCAATGTAAGAACTCGAGTCACTGCAACATGGAGCGCAAAATGAAGCAACGCGTTAACAAGTCTTGTTTCAAATTAGGCAAAACGGCGATGAAGCTGTTACAAGTTATGCGAGCTACGGTTTTCTGCACACGCTTCAGCTGTCAAACTTTTCCTTCCTCATCGTGTGGCTGTCGTTGGCAAAGGCAGCCCCCATCTCCACCATCGTCCTTTCCTATCTTCACAGACTGTGCAGCTTAGGGCCAAGTTATTTTGTACGCATTTTGCTTGCTGTTACGGGGCTTGTACCCAAAGGCATCAGCAAACCATGGTTATATTATTAAGAGTTTTAGATTACCCATGTAAATCACGTGTTGTGTAAATGTCTTTATAAATATAGGTAAAGGGGAAAACTTCTTTCGTTCGCATCTTGCAATAAAACACAAAATCAGTTAAAAATTCAGATGATCTCTTTCAGGCAACATTCATCATCAGCCTGCTTTTAGATAAGAAAGCGCACAGAACAAGAGTAATACATCTATGTTCTGAATGAACGTGTCCCAAGCGATGATGGAAGATTCCTTTTAACTTATCAACTAACTATAAACAACAGTAGATAAATATTGTTTTGTGGACGAAATGAAATTTTTATTTTATCTGTTGATACATGTCTGAATTCACAAAAGGAATAACAGTTCTACCGACTCTATAGTGACATGCAGTGCAGCAATGCCTTTTAAAACTTTTTAAAAAACGATTTGAAAGAATATTTATGACACGCTCCGGTACAAATTTAGATGTCACGAATTAATCTCTGTACCCACACAGCTGAGATCAAAGTAACTCACAGTCATGAGTTTCAGGAAACCTGGTGTACCGTTTCATCTCTCTCACCTACACACCAAACCAGTCATTCATTATAAAAACAGGATATTAGGTTGATGCGGCAAAATCAGCCTGTGCAGAACGAATTCTTAATTAAATATTACTTTGCTCAATAAACATGACAGTTCCTTATGTCAGTTATTTAAGTAAGAAGTGGCAAACAGGGCGATACAATAATTGAAACGTACAGCGCGCCAGGGCCCCAAATCTATGGAACTTTATTTATTTACTTATGTTTAGTGGCTGATAATGCAATCTGTGTTACAGTTTTAAATGCTGAAACGGCTCGAGAGTTCAGCTGCTCACTTTTTGGATAGTGATCTGATCGAAATTCTTGAACTTTATAACTGAAACTGTCACACCCACAACACACTCGCACATGCAGGTCAAAAGATTATTTAACTGGCCGTTGAAATCTGTTACAAGATTTTCTTACTATCATCATAGGTTAAGTACACCACTTTATACTACAGCAAACGTTGAGGAATTAGTCAAACTAACCAGCGTTATTTAATAAGCAATATTTTAAAAACAGTTACAGTGTGTCCAGAAAAGGACTCCCTGATTTCAAAATTAAATATCTCGAAAACAAAGATTGATAGAGGAAAGTAGTAAACGGTATGTTTATTGTTTATTGTGAAAACTGTAAGAAGTTTATACAGCAGTTTGAAATAATAGTTACAAAAGCTGCTAACATACCTAGTATAAATAGTGATCCGAAGCCCAGAGCGATCAGTTCCACTATTGAAATGTGAAAGGAGGTTAGCGTACCGAAGGAAGAGATAAAAACCATGTACTCTATTGAACAACGTGTTTTTCTGGTGCTAGAGTACCACAGGTTAGAAGAGAGTCTTACGGCAACAAGGCGAAGTTTTCAAGCACGATTTAATGTTTCAAAAGAACCCGATGCGAAAACCATTCGTACGGTCTTCGCAAAATTTCAACGAACAGGCAGCCTAGCTGATGATCTTGTGGGGCATGTTGGCTGCAAGCAAACCGCAGTTACGTCTGAAAATAACACCACAGTTTCTGGAATTATTCAGCGAAATCCAATGTTATCCGTCCGTAGAATTGCATCTGAGACTAGTTTGAAGCGTTCCAGCACGCAGAAAATACTGAGAAAGAGCCTACACATGTTTCCATTCAAAATTCAAACGCACCAGCCCATACCCGTACGAGCTGTGTAACAAAGGGTTGCCTTTGCTAATCAGATGCTCACAATGATTGATAGTGAAGGATCTGATGTTGGCTGCATCTGGTTTACAGATGAAGCACACTTCCACCTGAATGGATACGTGAATAAGCAGAACTGGCGATTTTGGGGTTCCGAAAAGTCATATTGGTGTGAAGCGAAACCCATATATTCTCCTAAAGTTACTGTGTGGGCTGCAGTATGCAGCAGAGGCATTATTGACCTTTTTTCATTCGATAAATGGTCACTGGTGCACGTTACGTTGCAGTTTTGGAACAATTTGTCGCCACACAGCAAGAGTTAAGAGGATCGACCAGGTTCTGAATGGTTTATGCAAGATGGAGCCCGACCACATAGGACCTAACAAGTGTTTCGCTTTCTTGAGAAATACATCGGGAATCGAGTCTGTGGCATGTGCATCGATTTTACTTGACACACTACTAAATGCGATGGCGAATTTCATTCTTCGTTTGCGCCACCACTGTAGTGCCAATGGTGAACATTTTGAGCCGGCCGCGGTGGCCGAGGGGACTGAGGCGCTCCAGTCACGGTCTGCACGGCCACTACGGTCGGGGGTGCCAATCCCCCCTCGGGCATGGATGTTTGTGTCGTCCTAGTTCGTAAGTAGTTCATAAGTAGTTTGTAAGTTTAGGGACTGATGACCCCGTAGTTAAGTCCCATAGACTCTACAAACATTTGTACATTTTGAACATTTGAACATTTTGAAAACATTGTGATGTGATTGTTTGCAAAGAGTGTTTTCATACGATTATTTCACTCATTTCCGCTTGTTGGTTATGATATAAAATATTTATTTCAAAATATAGCATATCGATTTAGTTCATTTTTAAATAAATATTTTTATGATAAATACCAAGTGGAAATTTCTATTATTATTATAGTACTGTGGTGGTTTAAGCGCACAACTCATTATGCAGTCTTAAAACTTAAAAAAAAGAACAGTTTCTTGAACAAATATGTGTTCTAGTTCAGCAAAAAGGAACACTTGTGTTCTTCCCTTCAACAGAACACTAACATAACGCTCGAGTTATTCTACGTAACAAACATGGTACGCCAAGTATTATTAAGGATTCGCGAGGAACACTGCTTCCCTGTTGGTAAGAGGTAATAGAAACAATGTCGTGCATACAATCTAACAAGGATGAGCTGCATCAGAAGTGTTGTGTTCTGATTGTCGTAGAGGTGAAGCCAAGGATAAGACAAACAGAAGGATTGTACCTACCTCACAAGGACGACCAAGGATACCGCATCTCACGCCGGCCCATGTCTGAAACAAGATGAAGTTACCGGTTATGGTCCGATCGGAAAAGTGTCACAAGAAAACTGCATGAAAAATGAGAAGGTACGAAAAGACCGAACTATCAGACCGGTTGAAATTTGTCGCTTTGAAATAACGTAGTGCGACTTCTTCAAGGCTGTGCCCTCAGCAAGCAAGATATTGCTCACCGTCTTTTTGGACGTCCGATACTCATCGAATTCCTCGAGCACGGAAAAAACATTAACAGTGACGTGTACCGTGAGAAACTCTGTAGTCTACGCAAGTCCACCAAGAGCAAACGGCCTCGGCTGCTCACGGAAGGAGTGATTCTGCTCCATGATAACGCGCGTCCACACTTCTCCAGGGTCACACGAAGTGTACTGGCCAAATTCAAGTGGGAGCAGGTTGAACATCCGCCCCACAGCCCATACATGTCGACCTGTGACTTACACCTGTTTGGGTCGCTACAAAAAAAAAAAAAATAAAAAAATAAAAAAAAAAAAAAAATCATCTCAAAGGGAGACGCTTCTCTTCGGTCGACGAACTGAAGAACGTAGCCACAGCCATAGTGTCGTTCCATACCTATTCATTTGAACACAACACACATAACGCAAGCCATTCTACAGTGATTTGCGTAGAGAACGTCGTACCTGATTATCGATTTTATTTCCTATTTTCTTGCCCTGAGGGAAGAAATTACTGTTTATAAGCCCTATCTAACTTTCACGGTAGCTACGTGTTATATGCGTTAATGGCGCCAAAATAATGCCACCGCCTGCTTTCAATACAGATTAATAAATTTACACAACAGCATCTTGCAAGAACTTCGTTGCCTTCTTCCAAGGATTATGATGTACGTTCCCAGAACATCGCTATGGGTTACATCGACAGACTACGATTACAGCAGGAGAACTCGTAAAGATCCGCGTTCTGGAGCTAGATGGGACAAAACACAGTCCGTTACAATGCGTTGGGCGTTGTACAGAAAGAGTAACACAAAAAATAAGAAAAAATGAAATAAGTTTATAGGTGACTTGTTTTAAAAGAATCTTCATTGCAAATAAAAAACCCAAGTAATGCCTTGAGGAGGAAAAAATATCACTTAACACCCGAAGACGCGTTGTGGCGAACGTAGAACACTTTTCAAAAATTTCAGATGTGATTAAAATTTAAGTGCGAGGTGTCAGCGATGATATATCGAAATGTCACGGAGAACGCTACTGCCTGAATCTTCGTGGATGTTTGTGCAAACAAGCGGAATCGTTATGCTAAGGGCAGTGCTCAACTGAGGTCATTACACTCATAACTGCAGTTTCCGAAGAGATCGCCCTTTAGCGGAGGCGAGCGCGGAACGTCGTTTGTGTAGTTAAATGTCACTCACGGTCCATTTACGAGTAACATAGCGCACTCTCTGTAATGAAATCGTCTTCACCTTCTAATGAATGAATTCCCTCTCACATAACGTGATTCGTGGAATCTCTACAACACTCTTCTAGTTAGCTTGTATGTCACCTGAATGTTACAAGTATCGAAAAATGTTCTAATGTTTGTAGAGCTTATGAGACTTAACTACGGGGTCATCAGTCCCTAAACTTACAACATAACGTGATTCGTGGAATATCTACAACACTCTTCTAGTTAGCCTGTATGTCACCTGAATGTTACAAGTATCCAAAAATATTCAAATGTTTGTAGAGCTTATGGGATAAGTACGAGTTCATCAGTCCCTAAACTTACAAACTACTTATGAACTAGCTAATACAAAGGACAGCACAAATATCGATTCGGAGCCCCGACCGTAGTGGCCGTGCAGGCTGTGACTGGCGCGCCGCAGAACGCTCGGCCACCGCGGCCGGCCTACAAGTATCCCACTTGGTAAATTGTAAATTTTCCAGTGCTGTAAAATTATCTGTAAGGAATTATTGTAAAAAGTACCATACTTTATGTATGTAATGATTTTTTTCTGTTATTCTCAGCACAGAAGTCAGTAGTCTTACCACAGAAGGATAAACGAATAATCTAAACACGCAAACAAAACTACCGGAAGTGTGTGACCATCCATTAAAAAGTTAAAATTAACGCGAATGTGAGGGAGGTTTATAACTTATCGACACTACATTGGATATCGAAGAAGCAATGAGAATTATTAAAGAATGTTTTGCAATGGACGATGCGAGACCTGGACCGTGACAGGTAGTGATAAGAGATGTTTTGTTGGTGGAAGTTACTCCGTGTACTACGGACAAAAGAAGAACAAGTGTTTCAATAACTGAAGAACTTCACAGCACAAGAAGATTATCTTCTCGCGTCAGCCAAGAATATCTTCAGTTCCTTGGGCACATCTTGAGACGGAAAGGGGATAATTTGGAGAAGACCATCTTGCAGGGAAAAACTGAAGGCAGAAGACCATGAGGGAGAGTAGCAATCAGATGGTTGGATAATGCGAAGAACACCAGCCTACCTTTTCACATCGTATTAAGAAAGGCAGATGATCCAGAATCACACACTAAAATAGTGAGTGAGGTAAATATAGGAAAGGTTGGGGAAATGTCAGCCGACTATATTATAACCCCATACTGCTTCAACAAGCCTTTCAATATAACAATTGGAAGTAGGAGCAGTGGGAGAAAATAGTTCGATACCGTACGGGGGATATTGTCTGGTTCACTGACGGGTCGAAATCAGACCAAGGCGTTGGGGCCGGGGTATACGGGGTGCAGCCAAGACTGGAGGGCGTCATCTCTCTAGGGAAACTGGCCTCAGTATTCCAGGCCGAAATCACTGCCATCAGGGCGTGTGTGGAGGAGAATTTGCTTAGGTGCTACAAAGATCGTAGCATCTATATCTGTTCAGACAGCCAGGCAGCCCTGAGATCACTGGCAGCTCCTGCAACAAGATCTAAAATTGTTGCAGAATGTTCTGGTGGAGCTAGGGGAAAGCAACAGGGTAAACCTATTGTGGGTCCCTGGCCACTCGGGGATCAGTGGCAACGAACATGCCGACAGATTAGCCAGGATGGGGCAGAGACTCCATTTATTGGACCGGAACCTGTGACACTCACCAAGGCAATGATCAAATTGGAGCTACGTAACTGGCTCAGGAGACAGCACGTAGAATATTGGACCAAAGTCTACCAACAAAAACATGGCAAGGTAACGATGCCAAAGCCATGTTTTAATAAGAAGCTCTGCAATCCTGATTCTCAACAGGAGAGAGATTAGACTCATGGTTGGATTGCTGACAGGCCATGAGAATTAAAGAAAAACACCTACATACAATGGGAATAACAGAAGAGGACCCTAAATGTAGGATCTGTGATGACGGTGATGATACTGCATCACATCTGATCTTCGAATGCATTGCATTGGAGAGTAAAAGGCACAGAACATTTGGGACAACCAGACCCGAAGAAATTGTGTCTAATAAAGAACTGGTAAATGGACTCCTTGCAGTGTTCGAGGCCATTGGTTGGCTTTACTAGATATACAGAGAGCGATACCGCACAATAAACTTAGTTTCGGTGCGGGCAGTGGCGGGTTGGACCAAGACTGTTTTGGCTTCCCTGAGAAAATCAATCAGTTAATCAATCAAGGCAGAAGATCTCGTGGATGGAGACATTTGACCGAGGTTTCAACTAAGAATGAATGAGGAAATGATGTCACGACACTCAGAAATGAGTAAAACGACTGATAATGATACTAAAAATTCGATCTAAAAAGCTGCGAGAACATCTCGACGGAGGTTTTCGTAAAGTATTTCAGTATTTTATTATCGTAATATAGAAATCCAAGTATGCTGCTAACAATATTTATTCAACTTGTGCAAATTGACTCTACTACAAGCTTGTTTCGGCTTATGCTATTTTCAAGTGGACCTGGTGATGTGTAATAAAATAATTACCTACGTTTGCAATATACAATTTTGTATAAAAATTAAAAAAAATGTCATTACAAATTCACTTACGATAAATTTGGCCTGACGTCCATAAAGCATATTAGAGTTAGTGTATTTTTGTGACAAGATGGTATAGTCATCTTTTATCTCGTTAATTTTTTTTATTTGACAGGTGTAGACACTGTTTACTTTGTTGATGCTTTATGTTTACAGTAAAATATATCTGTGCCAGTAACAGGGTGTACTCGTGTGTCATGGATAATACAATAGCAGAGAAAAACATCGTTTCTTTTTCTTGTGTGAAATTTTTATCCATTTTCCTTTCCCAAAATTTCAATACAGTTCTCTAAATAATTTTTATCTTTTAAATCTCTTTGTTCGTTGAGAATATCAAATGGGTATTTTTTCGTGTGTGTGAAAATTTCTAGTTGTTCCAGAATATTTAGAATATGGCCTTTAGGAACTGTGTGTAGAATTTTTAAAACACACAAGAAAAAGAAACGATGTTTTTCTCTGCTATTGTACGGACTTTGTGGAGGGGGAATTCTGTGCTAGTAGTGTGACCGCTCGCGGCGTAGACGCTCACATTAACGCTTTTCCTCACCCCTGATTATAAAGCATATCTATAGCTAACAGTACTATATGACAGCACTTTTTGCTTTGTTCAGGCACAATATGAGTTGCAGAGGTGAAATTTAATGCTATACTTTCCAGTGTTTAAAGACATAGTCAAATTTTAGGAGGAGTGATAGCAGATAGCTGGGACTAGTTCGTATTTTTTTTTGTACGTATCTCTTTATCCACGACACTCGCACGGCGAAATATATAACGTGATTCATCCAACAAGTTCTGTACTGCATCGAACGCTGCAGCGTATCGGGAAATCTGAAGCCGGTAGAAAGCTTTTACCCAACCCTTCTTATTTCACCGACAATTCTACATCTACACTCCGCAAGCCACCCGACTGTGAGTAGTGGAGGGTACCTTGAGTACCACTATCGGTTATCCCTCCTATTCCAGTCATGTATAGTTCGCAGAAAGAAAGATTGTCGGTATTCCTCTGTGTGGGCTCTAATCTCGCTGATTTTATCCTCACGATATCTTCGCGGGATATACGTAGGAGGGAGCAATATACTGCTAGACTCCTCGGTAACTTCGACAAAAGCCCGTACCGAGCGACAGAGCGTCTCTCCTGCAGAGTCTTCCACTGGAGTTTATCGATCATCTCCGTAACGCTTTCACGATTACCAAATGATCCTTAACGAAGCGCGCTGCTCTCTGTTGGATCTTCTCTTCTTCCGCTATGAATCTCTCCTGGTACGGATCTCACACCGGTGAGCAGTATCCAAGCTGTGGGCGAACAAGTGAACTGTAATCTACTTCCTTTGTTTTCGGGCTGCATTTCCTTAGGATTCTTCCAATGAATCTAAGTCTGGCAACTGCTTTACCGACGATTGATTTTATATGGTCGTTCCATTTTAAATTACTCCTAATGCCTACTCCCAGATAATTTATGGAATTAACTGCTTCCAGTTGCTGACCTGCTGTAGTGTAGCTAAATGATACAGGATCTTTCTTTCTATGTATTCGCAGCACATTACACATGTCTACATTGTAATTCAATTGCCATTCCCTGCACCATGCGTCAATTCGATGCAGCTCCTCCTGCATTTCAATACAATTCTCCATTGTTACAACCTCTCTATATACTACAGCATCAGCTGCGAAAAGCCTCAGTGAACTCCTCCCCATACGTTGAGACTGAAGCTCTACTGCTGTTCGGGGTTTAGCGTCAGCCCTCACGTACCTGTTACGGTGTTATACTGTAAGATCCTTATCAGACCGTCCTTATCGAGAAAAATGCAAGCCGTATACTGTGGATCTTCGACCTTCCACATCACAACAGGTACTGGATATCGGACGTCTTATTTCGAGAATGAAAAATGCTATGTCAACACAACAAATGAAATGAACGAATGGCAGTTTTGGTCGGGAGATCCCGCGTAGGATTGTTCGGCCGCCTAGCGTAGGTCTTTTTACTTGACGCCACTTTGGCGACTTCCATGTCGATGATGAAAATGACGATGGGACAACACACAACACCCTGTACCAGCTGGGAATCGAACCCGGGGCCCCTTCGTGGTAGTAACGCTGCCGTCTGAGCTATGAGGGGGGGGGGGGGGGGGGGGAGCGATGTGACGGTCGTAAACACAACAAGAAGCGAGTAAGGACTTGCAATAGTCAAACATGTAAGAAAAGAGAATTAGCTTCTCGAAAAAATTTTTTTTAAACACCTACTTTACATTCTGCGGCTGAGGTTCGCCTGATATACAAAGCACTATTTTGTTTTTAAATTTAGGTCTAAAAAGTCATGAGTCTTATTTTGGTTCTTACATTCTGTGGTCATAGTCTACATAGTTACATATTGTTGGCGTTGTCATAACACTCACGACTTTTAGGCATAATTTTACACATAGTATAGCAGTAAAATCAATGTATTTTGTTTTCACAGCAATAAACAAATGAAAAACTCACTGCTGATGCAACAGAGGTGCCGAAACTAGTTTGGGTGTAAAATAAATAGTGTTTTGCATATCAGGCGGACCTCATATCCAGAATTTTTACTGCAAACACGGCAAGAGTAATAGCTGCAAGTCGGAAATGTAAAGCAACACGCTATATAGTGCCATGCCGTGTAACACGACATACGGTATAATATCATCCAGCATGGCATTTCTCGTGTCGCGCAGAAGGTCACTGCATGCAACTGATGATTGGCATGCATGCACCAACACTAAGAGATACTTCCTGTTGCGGATCCACAACACGACTCCCTCGAGAGATCACTGTGGCAGGTAATTAGAATTAAGTCGTAAGAAAGCGCGAATATGTCAAGAAGTATTTGAAAATCTTCAAATGTTTGTAAATCTTATGGGACTTAACTACGGGGTCATCAGTCCCTAAACTTATAACTACTTATGAACTACTTACAACTAAGGACGGCACAAATATCCATGCCCGAGGGGGGATTCGAACCCCCGACCGTAGTGGCCGTGCAGACCGTGACTGGAGCGCCTCAGTCTCCTCGGCCACCGCGGCCGGCGAAGTATTTGATTTAATTGTTTTTGACGCTGCCAAATGAAACGAGACTTGTCTCCTTTCACATCTGTAACTCTTTCCAGGACATCGTCGCCTTTTGTTGTGTTGTGATAGAAGCATTTTATGAAATAATTTTACAGCAGCAGCATAAAACGTTTGTAATACTGTGGCAAATCTCAAAATAATGCATATAACAGTAGAGATATATTTCATTCTGATTCTCAATTTACATTCTACCATAGTTGATTGGCTGCCGTAAATTAAATTGTAAATTAGAAGGTGTAAAAAATTTCTTCACGAAAAATTAAACGCAATCTTCACCATTAATTTATTGTGATAACTTAAAAACGTACAGTAATTCAAACGTTCAAACGTTTGTTAAGCTTTTGGGACTTACCTACGGGGTCATCAGTCCCTAAACTTACAAACTACTTATCAACTACCTTATACTAAAGACGGCACAAATATCCATGCCCGAGGGGGGATTCGAACCCCCGACCGTAATGGCCGTGCAGAACGTGACTGGAGCGCCTCAGTCCCCTCGGCCACCGCGGCCGGCGTACAGTAATTAACGCATAAACAACGTCAACATGATTAACTGATGAAATACTGTTGACTTGAAGTCTCAGAAAATTCGAAATTTAGTTCGGCTTTAAACCGTGGTATATCTACAGACGATAATGGTTATTACGCAAAATAAAAATAAATTCAGATTGACTATTTTCATTTATCTATCATCGTGGAAAGATTGATCCGATTGGCACAAGTTTAAAGTGTAGAAGTAATGCTCTATGTAAACACAGAAACAGATTTCTTGTGTGTAAAACAAAATCCGAACATATAAATGGTGCCATGAGCCGAGCATTCATTTCAGCCAAATAAACATGTTTTACGAAAGTAATTAATCGATTCATATAATTTACTTGGACGCCAGGCTACAGTTCGTCGTTTAGACCCCTTCAAAATTTCAACAACAACAACTATTCGTCGTTGAAGCTTTGTAGTAAGACATGTTGTAACGGCCATACAAATGGACGCTGTTCCTAGCTAAAGAGTGATAAATATAGAAGCTGGATGTATAACGCTGATCTCTGCGCATAGAACTGCAGCGTTCCAGCACATTTATAGGATTTATATATCGTTTTGCATTGCCCGCCATGTTGTGATTTAGCAAACAAATTATGTGACACAGAATTATTTAATTACATTTTGTTTAGAACTTTATGCCAGTATTCGATATAGCAGGATGATATGGCAGCCGAATCCAGTCACATTTTCGTCACGTATTCTAATAAGATTTAGTAGTAGCCATACTCGAATTTGGAAAGAAAGCAAATATGTACATAAAAATGGTCAAATCTTTGTAAGCCTATTCGACCAAAGTGCTATGGTCATCAATAGATCGCGAATCTTTAGGTTATAACCTATTCTTTTCCTGAATTTCTAGTTGCAAAAAACTTGTTCTTCTGCGTTTGATGACTAATTAAAGCCGATACTGGTAATTTTGCAGCACCTAAATAACCTATTTTGAAATTAATGCCTATTTGTGCCTATTTCAGCATTAAAATCCTGAAAGGCACCTATTTTTTCTATTTCCAAAAGACTTACTTCGAAGACTCAAACGTAGAAACGCTGAAGTCTGTATTTGGGAAAAAGTATTGCAATCGGTCTGTACCAACAGAGGTAAAGCCGCTTAAAAATATTGTAATTTCAACTTACAGGGATCTTCTGCAAACAATCCGAGAAGACATAAAAGAGTCTCGCGTATGGATTTCTGTAGATGAAAATAATGACAAGTTTGGCCGCCACATTTCAAAACTGATTGTTAGCAATCCAGAGATTATTTGGTTTGTTCAAAACAAGGAGGTTAGAATAAAGGGAGATGGCATTATCTATGCCGAGCACATACGTCAGTTGAAGGCTGTACGCTATCTTGGTCAGTTTTGGAATGCTATTTCTCCGTTAAAACTATGCGTTAAGTGGACCCTCTTACTGTTGAAGAATTGAACTGTGAATCACAGCAAATTACATACTTTCTTGAACAAATAGTAATAAAGAGTCTCGATAATATTTGAAAACTTAATTTTTAATGGTATGTGCACTCTTTTAACACGTTTCACATCACACCAAAACCGTCGAACGTTTTATTCCTACTTTAAGTGACATAAAACATCAGCTCTACAATACGAACACTTTCCAAAACTTATCAATATGGCGGAGGCACGCTTAACTTTTTTATTAGTGTAAAGGCGTCTCCCTGTATTCTAAACTCCTTGTTTCAAAACAACAGATAACTGGCGTAGATGAAAACAAAGTGCTTCTGACTTTCACAGAAGCCACAGCTCGTATGCTTACAGCGTATCATTGCTCCTAGTGTTCTACTCTTTGATGCAACATGTGATTTATGTAGCACATGGAATGCCGGCCGCGGTGGCCGCGGGGACTGAGGCGCTCCAGTCACGGTCTGCACGGCCACTACGGTCGGGGGTTCGAATCCCCCCTCGGGCATGGATATTTGTGTCGTCTTTAGTACTAGCTAGTTCATAAGTAGTTTGTAAGTTTAGGGACTGATAACCCCGCAATTAAGTCCCTTAAGCTTAACAAACATTTGAACATTTGAGCACATGGAATGAAGCGTGTAGCAGAGCACGTGAGGCTAGAGCTCCCTAACCTAAGTAAACAAATAAATATTCAGGGCAAGAAAGTTTGTGGTAAGGCACAGTTAAGGGTTCCGCTGAACACAGCATTCGGTCCAAGATGTGTCGAAAGTCACATCCCTTGGTGTAGGAACGTTCATTCTCGGCATATGAAGAAATACTAACAGACGAGCGCTATAATGAAAATACACACATTCAAGCCCAAGGGGAGACTCGAACCTCCCCTCGGCCATCGCGGCCGGCAATATAAAAGAATAACAACTGCAGGATCAGAAGTGACGTCTGTTCTTTCGGAACAGACGCCATATGTATATAGTATATAATATGATCCCTTTGTTAGGGGTGACGGGTGGGCAAGTTTGAGGCCCTTACTCTTACGGGAATTAGTACATAGTGACTACGAGTTTGAGTACTGTGGGCAGGGTGAAGCTGAAATTTGTATTTGACAGGAGGCGTGCTTAGGTAGTCCTTGCAGGTGCGGTGATAGCTCTGTTCCCAGTGATGTAGTGGTCAGCGCAACTCCCTAGAAAGCTGGAGACCCGGGTTTGAGTCCCGGCTGGGTACACATTTTTGGCTTCGTACATTCTTAGTTGATGTCATATATTCTGTGAAAAAAAAAAAAAAAGATTAGGTTTTGGTGTCAGTTTGAGTTTTAATGTTGTGTGATGTTCGCTTGTTTTGAACAGTTGTGCATGTTTTCATTTTCCTTATTGCACACAAATTTTGCTCATAAGACAACACTACATATTTTAAGTTACGTTTATTTGTTGTAAAGAATGCTTTTTAGGGCCTATTTTAGATTTTATTTGGCTTAAATGAAGTAATGAGAGAGCGTATTTTAGTCGCCTGAAGCTCCGTTTTTAAGATCTAAAAATCCGCGCCCTAGTCATTAGCTCCTAGACATACAAACTACGAACACTTACACTAAGGAGAAAACAGATAACCGTGCTCGATGGAGGAGACGAACCTCCGGCGGGAATGGCCGTCCAATGTGTATCATGTCGCTATAGACCTCGAGACCACTCCTCACGACAATATGAACATATATGGCTAGCAGGGCCAGACAGCTGACGTTCAGCATCCAGATAGTAAAGAGATCACTGGAGCTAAACCAAGAACATTTTAACATTTAATACTAGTTCAAAAAGAATGTGAGCGTGAAGACCAGCAAAATGGCGATTCTGCAATCGGCCTTTCCAAACGAAAGGGGCCTTTTTTCTCTTTCCGACAAATACTGCCTCCTTAGGATTATGTGACCCTTCTCTTAAACAGTCTCTTTTAAGCAGCCTCTGCATAATTCAAAAGGCTCTCGGCTCCAGAGGCAGGAGAAGAGCAAGAGTTAGTCTCGGCCTGGTGTCCCGTGTAGAGTGTCAAGGTTGGTCGCGTCTAGTGAGGGCCCTCGAACGACACGGCTTGGCGGCAGTTTCCTCTGGTGTAGTTACGCGCTATTCATGCCCGCTGCCCGCTGCCCGCTGCCCGCTAATGGTGCCCTTCTTGTAATGAGGCACTCGCCGTGTGCGCATCTAATGAAGGGCTTTCTGGGCGCCGACACTCACTTCCTTTGTGCGTGACGTAATCGCCCGTCACTGCACACAAGCCGACTTGCACCGTTCGGCTGTGTGTGACATCGTGTTTGGTCCTCGTATGTTATAACTTTTCTGGAGACTTGGAGAGACATCTGCTGGAATGGTTTGTAGCGCAAGAGCTGACCGCTTGAAACTCGGCTTGTCTTCAAATGTTTGTATATCTATCGGACCAAACTGCGTGGTCATCAGTCCGTAGCCTACAAACTACTTAAACCTAGGTAAACTAATCTAAGGACAACACACACACACACACACAGACCCATGCCCCAGGGAGGACTCGAACCTCCACGGCGAGCAACCGTGCGCTCCGCAGCGAGACGCTTTAGACCGCTCGGCTGCTCCACCGCGGTGGCCTGTCTTCCACAAAATCTATACTTACACACTATCTCGTGTGTTCCATGTGGAGGAGGTCTCTGGGATCCATTGCTAGGGTCTACAGGAATAATCTACATCCATAATCCGCAAGCCACCCGATGGTGTGTGGCGGAGGGAACCTTGAGTACCACAATCGGTTTTACCTCCTATTCCAGTCACGTATTGTTTGCCGAGAGAATCTTGTAGTAGTTTAAGTATGTGGTGTCTGCACTTTCGGAAATGCGGTTACGGTGATTGCTATGTACCCGGTGGCATGGTGATCAGCGCGACTGCCACATTAGCACGAGGACCAGGGTTCGAATTCCAGATAGGGCACAAAGTTTGAAAATAAATCGAATTTACCTTCAGGCATTAAAATCGTGATTTATTAGTGCAAGGTGTATTTAAAGCCCAGAGGGCTGGTCATATATATACAGGGTGATATATAAATTTGAAAACAATAAATCTCGGAATAATGTAGATAGAGAGGTAAAAATTGACAAACATGCTTGGAAAGATATGGGATTTTATTGGAACAAAAAGAAAAAAAAAAGTATTGCTAGACGCATGAAAAATCTCTTGCGCGCGTCGTTTGGTGATGATCGTGTGCTCAGCCGCTACTTTAGTCATGCTTGGCCTTCCAGGTCGCCAGACCTTAGTCCTGGCGATTATTGGCTTTGGGGTTACCTCAAGTCGCTAGTATATCGTGATCGAGCGACATCTCTAGGGATGCTGAAAGAAAGCATCCGACGCCAATGTTTCACCATAACTCCGGAAATGCTTTACAGTGTTGTTTACAACATTATTCCTCGACTACAGCTATTGTTGAGGAAGGATGGTGAACATATTGAGCATTTCCTGTAAAGAACATCATCTTCGCTTGATCTTAATTTGTTATGCTAATTATTGCATTTCTGATCAGATAAGCGCAATCTGTCGGACATTTTTTGTACCTTTTTTTTATTCTAATAAAACCCCACGTCATTCCAAGCATGTGTGTCAATTTTTACCTCTCTATCTACATTATTCCGAGATTTATTAAGTTTTCAGTTTTATAATGACCTTTAGATCACCCTGTACACACACACACACACACACACATGGACCTCAAACTCACGACAAGTACCATCGAAACTACAGAACTTAGCACTATCTCCAACAGGAAAAGAACAGGAAAACTGTAAAAAGCGTGCAAATTGACATGGAATTACCACAATAGAAATCAGTAACTCGTAATACTAATCTACGTGACTATAACACTGCTGTTTTACCAGGAACCTTGTAAGAGGGATGACGAAAATTCACGACAATGAGAAACAAGGACGAAAAGTTCTTAAACAAATTTAGAGCGCTGTTCTCCGAAGCGTAAAATGGGGTAGGTGAGCTACAAAAGAACTCTATAAATAACAGGAAAAACCACAGATAAATTTAGAAAAACACGCCTGCAGTTCTGTGGACACGGACTCACCAAGAGAATTTTTAACACCGTTAATGCAAGAAGCAAATTAAAGACCAGCTGGATTAAAGAAACTCAAGATCTAGAACGAATTAATATTTCAGAAGAAGAAATTATGGATAGGAAACAGTTCAGGAGTAAAATCATAAACAACAAAGTAAACAATAAAAATGAACACGGCTCAAGGAAAGAAACAACAGGGGAGAAAAGTGGACAGACGAAAGTAAGGGAAAAACATAGTGAATTGATGAAAAGTTTTGGGAGGAAACTAAAGCCGGAAAAGGAACTGAAAGTGTCATTTGCTACAGTTCCCACGCTCTCCTAAATCGGAATAATCGAAAATAATTTTTATATCTAAAAATGGATAACTTTACGTTAGTCTTGCAAACTCAGAAACGTCTAGGCCGATTTGAATTATCTTGTTGATTTTTTTAATGTGCAGGGGCGGTTAGGAACCCAAAACCTAAGGAAAACCCAAAGGAAAAACTAAAAACTAAAAATTTTTAAATTCGGCGCTTATTACCCTCTCGAGAGGCAACCCGCCATATATAATTGTTTCGGAGCATACAGCTATAGGAAGGAAACTAATAAATAAAATAAAATAAAAAAATAAAAAACGGGCTACTCCTTTGATGCATCACAGTATTAATATGTGAACATGAAAGTTGCAATACCGGTTTTTTTATCTTATCTTTCTTGACCTACGAAACAGGAGAAAGGCATTTGTCTACAAGAAATCCGATGTTGTGGATTGGTAACGGTAGTTTACTTACAGATTTCGACACTTACCTACAGTTTTATTTCAATCTCTTGAAGTAATTTGCCACACTTGACCTTTACACCAAGAGTAAGGTAACTGTTTACATGAAATTTCGTATGGTGCATGGCGGAGGGCACTTTTTACGGTCGGTACAGTTCTACGATACGGGAATACAAAGGTTGATCCCACGATGTGAGCCGTGCGCGAAGGAACGCGTGGTCTAAGATAGCACAGCCGCTACCACCAGAGTTTCGCGTCCTCTCTCGCGCGTGGGGGAGTGTGTGTTGATCTTCGAGTAAGTTAATTTAAGTAGTTTGTAAGTCTATGGTCTAATGACATTAGCAG
Source organism: Locusta migratoria (assembly GCA_026315105.1). Classification (NCBI taxonomy): domain Eukaryota; kingdom Metazoa; phylum Arthropoda; class Insecta; order Orthoptera; family Acrididae; genus Locusta; species Locusta migratoria. The sequence continues at coordinate 270,003,517 of CM048748.1, read as the reverse complement.
TTCGGCCCCTTAGGATTACAAACATTTGATGTACGATACTGTCTCAATTCTTTTGGAGACTAATTCGAAAAATACACTGGGTATTAATAGTTTCTCATATTATGTGCACTGTTCTGTCACCTACTGCCAGGTACTCCATATGAGCGACCTCAGCAGTCATTAGACATCGTGAGAGAGCAGAATGGAGCGCTCCACGGAACTCACGGATTTCGAACGTGGTCAGAAATCTGTACGCGAGATTTCCACACTCCTAAACATCCATAGGTCCACTCTTTCTGGCGCGATATTGAGGTGGAAATGCGAAGGGACGCTGACAGAGACCGCCAACAGTTGAAGAAGGTCGTATAGTGTAATAGGCAGGCATCTATCCAGACCATCACACAGGAATTCAAAACTGCGTCAGGATCCACTCCAGGTACTAAGATAGGTGGGAGGTGAGAAAATTTGGATTCCATGGTCGAGCGGCTGCCCATAAGCCACACATGACTCAGGTCAACCCCAAACGACGTCTACCTTGGTGAAAGGAACGTAGAAATTGGACGACTGAACAGTGCAAAAACATTGTGTGGAGTGACGAATCACGGTATACAATGTGGCGATCTGAGGGCAGGGTATGGGTATGGGGAGTGCCCGGTATACGTCATTCGGTAGCGAGTGTAGTGCCAACAGTATAATTCGGAGGCGGTGTTCTTATGGTGTGGTCATGTTTTTCATGGAAGCGGCTTGCACCACTTGTTGCTTTGCGTGGCACTATCACAGCACAGGCCTAAATTAATGTTTTAACCACGTTCTTGCTTCCCACTGTTGAAGAACAATCGGGGATGGCGATTTCATCTTTCATCACTCTCGAGCACCTGTTCATAATGGACGGCCTTTGGCGGAGTGGCTACACGACAATAAAATCCCTGTAATGAACTGGCCTGCAGAGAGTCCTAACTTGAATTCTATAGAACACCTTTGGGATGATTTGAAACGTCGACTTCGTGCCAGGCCTCACCGATCTACATCAGTGCAGCTCTCCGTGAAGAACCGGCTACCGTTCTTCAAGAAATCATCCAACAACTGACTGAATGTACGCCTGCGTGACTGGAAGCTTTATCAAGGCTAAGGGTGCGCTAACATCATATTGAATTCCAGCATTACCGATCGAGATCGCCATTAAGTTGTATGTGATGTTCACCTACTTTTCCTCACACAGTGTAGCTCAAACAATGTTGTACCTGTTGCGTCTAAAGTTTTGCACCTAGCTGTGACGGCTCGGTTTAGAAATAAAAGTAAAAAAAAATCTTCCTTTCTGGATGCGCGTCGTATAATTGTCTTACGACGATAAAGCAGGTTCCTTATGTTGTGTAGTAACTAATAAGCATGTAGACCTATGTTTGGCTACCAGACAGCAGCACTAGACGTGGCGGGTGCCACAAAAGCGATGAGACGGTTTTCTACATCTACATCTACATGGGATACTTTGCAAATCACATTTAAGTGCCTGGCAGAGGGTTCATCGAACCACTTTTCAAATATTCAAACGTTATGGACTTAATTATGGGGTCATCAGTCCCTAAGCTTACATACTACTTATGAACTAGCTAAGACTAAGGACGGCACAAATATCCATGCCCGAGGGGGGATTCGAACCCCCGACCGTAGTGGCCGTTCAGACCGTGACTGGAGAGCCTCAGTCCCCTCAGCCACCGCGGCCAGCGAACCACCTTTATAATATCTCCGTTCGAGATCTGATTTCTCGTATTTTATTCTGATGATAATTTCTACCTATGTAAGTGGGAGTCAACAACATATTTTCGCATTCGGAGGAATGTTGGTGATTGGAGTTTCGTAAGTAGACCACGCCGCAGTGAAAAGCGCCGTTGTTGTAATGATTCCCATCCCAGGTTCTGTATCATTTCCGTGACGCTGTCTCATCTGTATCGTGACAATACAAAACGAACTGCCCTTCTTTGAACTCTTTCGATGTCCTCCGTTAAACCCACCTGATAAGGATCCCACACTGGGCAGGAAAACTCAAAAAAAAAAGGACGGACAAGCGTGATGTATGCAGTCTCTTTAGTAGATCTGTTGCATCTTTTAAGGGTTCGGCCAATAAAACGACACTATCTACGTGTTATTTCCAGTTTAAGTCTGAAGTAATAGTAATTCCTAGATATTTTGTGGAGTTTACGGCTTTCACTTTTGATTGATTTATCTTGTAAACAAAGTGAACGACTTCACACTTCTCATTATTTAGAGTCAATTGCTAATTTTTATACCATAGTGATATCTTATTTAGATCGTTCTGCAGTTTGTTTTGATCTTCAGATGATTTTATTAGACGGTAAATGACTGCGTCATCTGCAAACAATCTAAGAGAGCTATTTAAATTTTCTCCCAAATCGTTTATGTAAATAATGAACAGCAGAGGACCAATGACACTACCCTGTGGAACGCCCGATATCACGTCTGTTTTAGTCCATGCCTTACAATCGATTACTACAGACTGCGTCCTCTCTGACAGGAAATCCCCTATCCAGTCGCAAATTTGGGGCGATATACCATAACCACGCAATTTGATTAAATGCAGTTTGTGAGGTACGGTATCAAAAGCCTTCTGGAAATCAAGAAATACGGAATCAATTTGCGAATAGCACGCTCCACTTCGGGTGAGTAAAGAGCTAGTTGTTTTTCGCATGAACGATATTTTCTAAATCCATGTTGACCTTGGGTCAATAGATCATTCTGTTCGAGATAATTCATAATATTTGAATACAGGATATGTTCCAAAATCCTGCTGCGAATTTTCAGGTCGGTTGGCCAGTTTTTTCCGAACAGAGACGGCCGAGGCTCGTAATTCAGAGCGGATTGTGCCAGCGCACGCCATAATGTGCATCCTGAAATGCAATCTGTTTCACTCCCATGTCAAAAGCCCGGCCAAATTGTGACCGTTAGCCTCCGCCGATGATGCGTGAATATGAAAAAATAATAATCCTTTGTCACTGTTAGAGCGTTGCCGAGTGCCAGAATTGCATTTGTTACGCGAAAGTAGCATTCTTGATTCCAGCTGCTGTTAATACAGAGAAAGGCTTTTACTGGTTGCCGAGTCTCCATTCTCAGCACCAGCGGACTAATACGGATTACATGTCCTCTCCACCATACGGTGCATGGCGGACGGTACCTCTTATCACTACCAGTAATTTCCCCTTTCTGTTCCATTCCCAAATATAGCGAGGGATAAATGGATTTTTACGTGATTTCTATCTTACGCGATTTGTAATCTGGCGACGGTAGAATAGTTCTGCAGTCGGCTTCAAATGCTGGCCCTTTACATTTCATCCGAAAGAACATCGTCGTTCCTCCCGAAACATAAACGTAGCACTGGCGTGTTGATTGACTCTACCAGTAATACATCTTGCAGACCGTCTCGGAATTCAATCTAGTCTTCCTTTAAAACGATATGGTCGACATACCGAAGGCTCTAGCATTATGTAATAATGGGTCTGCTTCTTACGTTAACTACAATATCGCAAGATTAACTGAACACGGTAGCTGTACCTATACGCTAGTTCCATTTCATATTGCTCTCCAACGTTACGCCAATGTCCTGTTTACTTGCGTCCTCAGTCTGACAGCAGTGAAGAAATACCAACATTAAGTGCCTAGAGTAATACTAAAAACATTTGTTTCCTATCGGGTGTTGAGCAATCGTATATATCTCTAATAATACCATGTGATGTTTGTCAGAAACATCTCGATTGACTTCTTCTTCTTTTTTCTTCATACATTTCACAGACTAGGCTGTTCTGACGTCAGTTTCATATACACGGCTATTCAAAACGAAGGAACAGATTCCAAAAATTTATCGCTTTCGAAGTATGAAAGATAGACCCACAATTCCAATGTTTTTGGAAAGAGAAAAGGACAAATTTTTATACATTCAATATGAGCACCACGTATTACATGACAAATATTGAAACAGTGGGTCATTTCTTGCCACACATAAAGCAACTGGTTTCTCTTTACCAAATTAATAGCCTTAACATTTGATGTATCAGACTGTCAAAGGTGTCAGGCAACAGTGGGATTAGAAACACTGTCTTTTACATAGATGAAAGTCACAAGGAGTGAGGTCCAGAAACGTGGGAGACCATGGTTGATGAAGTTGATCTTCTGCTACTCCTCATTCAATCCAACACCCTGCAATGTTGCCATACAGGTAACTTTGGGTGTTGGTACAGAAATGAGGCAGAGAACCATCTTGCAAGATTATAAAGCCATTTGAATCCTCGTCATGTTGAGGAAATAACCAATTTTGAACTATTTTTTGATTGGTTGGTCCTGCCACGGTTTTCTCCATGAACAGGCAAGGCCCATAAACTTTATTAAGAGATATGGCACAGCAGACACAAGTCTTCAGGGAATCTGTTTCATGTGCGAAATTTACACTGTTATCTGTGCAGGAACATTGGAATTATGGTTTTATCTTTTGCAGTTTAGAAGATATCTTTGAAACCTGTTCCTTCTTTTTGAGTAGCCCTGCATTAACTGGCCGTCATGTGTCCCTCTTTCTCTTCGGGTTGTATTGAAAGGCCATCTTTGGGCTCCTTGTGTCTTCCATTCATTCCACAACTTCTTGTGCTTATGTCAATTATTTTACTTACGAATTTCGAAGAAGTCTGCAGTTTTTATTCCGATCGTTTGTACACCTGACCTTCAAAAAACGACAAACACCATCTACGTAACATTTCGTACGGTAAATGGCGGAGGGTAGCTTAGTCCAGACTTTGACTCCGTTTGACCGGTCTTCATGAAATGTGGCAGATACATGTAATTTTTCATATGCAGGAGATGGAGGAGATAAACAGACAGAGAGAGAGAGAGAGAGAGAGAGAGAGAGAGACAGGGGGAGGGAGGGAGAAATCGCCATTTCCAGATGGGTACCAGTTCGGTTTCACCAAGAGTGCTATATTGAACCCTTATTTAGCTCGCATTATCGTGAACGGACCCACGTAATGGGGGGACTGATGACCTCCGCAGTTTTGTCCCCCTAAAACATCAAACCAACCAACCCACGTAATGCTGTAGAATTCTTGAACGTATTCTCAGCTCTAACAGAGTAAATTTCGTTGAGACGGAAAAGCTTCTGTCCATGCATCAGCACGGCTTTGGGAAGCTTCCATCGTGCGAAACCCAGATTGCCCTTCTCTCTCGTGACGTCTTGCGTACTATGGATGCAGGGCAACATGCAGACTGTATATTTCTTGATTTTCTAAAGGAGTTAGTAATGGTGCAGCACTGCAGACCGCTAGCGAATTTATGAGCATATGAAATGGGTCCCAAATATCTGAGTGGCTCTAGGACTACTTAAGTTATAAATCCCCAGTTGTCCTTCATCAGAAGCAAAGGAATATTCTGGAGTGTCCCAGGGAAATACGATAGGACCGCTATTATTTTATATCTTTATAAATGATCTGACGGATAGTGGTTTGCAATATGCGGTGTTGGTATACAGGAAGGTGTCGTCATGGAAAGACTGTACTAGGATGCAGGATGAATTTGAGCAAATTTCTAGGTAGTGTGAGGAATAGCAACTAGCTCTGTATGTAACAAAACGTAAGGTCATGCAGTTCAGTAAGAGAATCAACCACGTAATGTTCTAATACAGCATTAGTTGTGTGCAGCTTGACTGTCGCGTCAATTAAGTATCAAGGCGTAACGCTGCACAGCGGTGTGAAGTGGAACGAGCATAAAAGAACAGTCGTGTGCACAACACACGAACGACATACTGCCACATTCACATGTTGTCCGAGGTATCGTGTGTGGAAAACACTTTTTTTTTTTTTTTTTTTTTTTTTTTTTTTTTTTTTTTTTTTTTTTTTTTGCTGTTGGTTGTTTTGTGATAAGTTTCGCCCTACTGGCAGTGAGAATGCTGAATAATAGATGACCAGTAATTAGAATTACGTAATAACATACTCTACAAGTTTTTATTTTATTTATTTCTTATTTTTATTGTTTTTGCTCTGTGTATCAAAAATAAAACAAGTCTAAACAGTAATGTATTATTTGAATATTAATCACACTTCCAGATGATCTACTTCAAAATGAGGCAAGAAAATGTATTACAAAAAGGCATTTGACGCGGTGCGGCACTGCACACTGCTAACGAAGATACGAGCATACGCAATAGGTTCACAGATTTGTGACTCGCTGGAAGACTTCCGAAGTAATAGAACGCAGTACGCTGTTCTCGACGGCAAGTGTTCATCAGAGACGAGTGTATCGCCAGACGTGCCCCAGGGGAGTATGATAGGACCGCTATTATTTTCTAACTATATAAATGATCTGATGGATAGAGTAACTTGTAATTTGCGGCTGTTGCTGATGATGCTGTGGTGTATGGGAGGGTGTCGCCTTTAATTGACTGTGATAGCATACTACTTGACTTAGACCAAATTTCTAGTTTGTTTGAAGAATGTCAGCTAGTTCTAAATGTAGAAAAATGTAATGTGAGGCACATTAATAGGAATCCCATAATGTTCGAATAGAGCATTAGTAGTGAGCTTCTTGATGCAGTCGCGTCGTTGATATACTTTGGCGTAACATTGGAGAGCAATGTGACGTGGAACAAACATTTAAGGACAGTTGTAAGTCTGATAGCCGACTTCGATTTGTTGGGAGAATTTTGGGAAGATGAACTTCACCTGTAAAGGAGAACGCAAATAAAACGCTCGTACGACCATGTCTTGAGGGTTGCTCAAGGGTTTGACACCCACAGCAGATCAGTTTAAAGGAAGACATAGTAGCAGTTCAGAGGCGACCAGCTAGGTTTGTTACTGGTAGGTTCGACCAATGCGCGAGTGTCACGGAAATGTTCCGGCAACTCAATTGGGGATCACTAGAGGAAAGAGAAATTCTGTTGAGGAAATTTAGAGGGCCGGAATTTGAAGCTGACTGCACAACGATCTTGCTGCTGCATACTTACATTTCGCGTAAAGATCACAAATACAAGATAACAGAAATTAGGGCTCGTACAGAGGCATATAGACATTCTTTTTTCCCTCGTTCTAATTTGGGAGTAGAATAGGAAATAATATGACTAGTAGTGGTATAGTGTACCCTCCACCACGCACCTTACGGTTGATTGTGGAGTGTAGATGTAGATGTACAGATATGAGAGTATTATTACATATATCAGAATATCTCTATCAAGAAAGGCCCCCTCGGTTAGCCGTGCGGTCTAACGCACCGCTTTCCGAGACGGGGAGGCGTACCGGCCCCGGTTCCAATCCGCCTGACGGATTAACGAAAGGGGTCGGAGTGCCAGTCAGCCTGGATGTGGTGTTTAGGCGATTTTCCACATTTCCCTAGATGGTACCCAAGTCCTGCCTAAGTTACATGATTGGCAAATATTTCGTAACACTTTACACATTCACACATGTAACACTATACGCAGACATTCGGCGTACACATTTCCTCCCGGGGGAAACAGGGTGGCAACAGCAAAGATATCCGGCCACCCCGTAACATAAATCCAGATTTGACAAAGCGGACCCTGCATATCTGGGAACATGGCCAATGAGAAATATCTAACAAAAAATTGTTACAGCATGAAAATACGAAAAGGTTAATTATTCGAAAATTATAAAATTTTGTCACAGGTATACTAGCAAAAATTGTTCATCTTTAGACGATCTTCCTAAGTATAGCATTGAAAACGCGGTTTTCAATCATCAACTTTGCCCTGTTTTTTTTTTTTTTTTTTTCAAAAACTATTGTCTGGCAAAATGTCGAATCACGTGTGTGTTTGTATTGATTATAGACTCGCGCATAATAGTTCGCGATCGGGAGTGCTCACTTTAGTTCGCGGCTCTGCCGCGAACAATTCGTTCTTTTACTTCGATCGCTCCCAGTGACGGCTGAGCGACGTGGTCTGCGCATGCAGGTGGAGGGAGAAGTTCCCCCACCTAGCTGTTTCATGCGCTTGCTGCGTGAGCCGCTAACGATATTACGCAAACCAAAAGAAACAGTTTGTGGATAATTTCTCGCGTTTAAGTTTAGAGTTATCTCTATATCTCGGCATTATGGAATTTATTAGTCAGATATTGTAGAGTGCAGAATACTTCAAAACAGAAATTTGGTAGCACTGAACTATAAAATCTAGTAGGCAGACGCTCAACTCGAAATGGCTCTCATAATTAGAAGGGAAACACGTGATTTTTAATTCTGTTCGCGACCAATCGCGCATATTTTAGTTCGCGACCTATCGCGCAGATTTTAGTTAGCGACCGACCGCGCATATCTTAGTTCGCGACCGGTAGCTCTCCTTTTAGTTCGCAGCTCGGCCGCGAATTAGGTAGCTCTTTTTAGTTTGTCCGCTCTTTTTGGCTTTTGCTACCGCTACTAAAAGAGCTCTTTCTTTCGGTATGACAGCTTTTTTATATAATGATCAGTGTTGTCCAAGCGTGTGCTATTACCCGTATTTTTGGGCGACATCAAATACGTAAGCAAATAAACCAGTTATTTACACGAATGGGTGATACAATGATATTCAACTACTGTGCATACAGAGTACTCGTAGTATTTTTAAAATGGATTTATTTATTTATTTAATAGGTCATTGAAGAATCATTACTTACAAATCACGCGATGCTGCGCGCTCTCGCGTCCTCTCGTCGTTCCCCGTCAGTCTTCGGAAAAGGAGCGGACGAACTAAGAGGCGAGGGTTCTGCGAACTAGTTCGCGTAGTTCGCCTGTGGGAGCACTCTTCCGAACTAGTTCGTTCGCGAACTACACAAGACTAATTCCATGGAAAATTCGATCGAAATGGGTGATCCATGTGTCAGACACTCTCCTTGTTAGTCAAAAATTTGTTCATGCCTCACCGTTGTTATTCAGTGGACTGATAATGATCAATATGATCAGGAGAGTTAGTTTTTATTCGAGCAGCAGCTTATCCCCTGCGATCTTTGTGATTATTGTAATATTTGCAGTACCCACTCAACAATAATTGTAGAGGTCTTGGGGACCGTACCCTCCACCCAGGCAGAGCAAGTTTGCAGGGCGATACAGCTGTGAAGATCTAGGCGGTCGGATGAGCGGAGCGCTCATTTGGCTGATGGCACGAGGAAGCGCGGCCTTAACGAGGTCAGCTGTTCTGTTCTGAGAATTGCTCATCTGCTAATTGGCGCGATCACAGGCGCCAGCTGGCCGCTTCCGCTAGAGCTCGCTGTTTCTGACTAATTAGGCGACCGACTGCGTCGCTTTTCACTGTACACGGCTGGCGACAGCTGCAAAGTAATTCCTTACCTCTGTCTTAGGCCGGTATTACACTATCAAATTATTTGTCAAAGAATTGGACAAAGAAAAATTGGACGTAGTGTAATGGGAACATCGTCCAATATTTCATCCAATCTAAGGCCTCGGCCTAGATTTGATCAAAGAAATCGCTCGTCTTCTGTTTCCTGCAGTGAGAAATGTGACCGCTTGGAGCGCTAGTAGTATACAGCTTCCTTTATTTTATTCTGAGGTTAAATATCTGACATTACTTGGACATAACGTTCGTATTCGTAAACGTGGCTAGTAGTGGAATGTTTGTGTAGTGTTTTCTAGCAACAACAAAATTTTTAAAAAATCAGATGGGGCGTTTTATAACAGGTGACAAGGCCAATTCACACTGTCCGTCACGTCAATTCGCGTAGCCCCAATACCCTGCGGCAAAAGTGAGGTTGAGCTACAATCCGTGATGTAAAAAAGTCATTATATACTATCGGAATTGAAGAAGTAATACCCCGAAATCTTAATACGGCTGAAGCAGATTTTAGAATGTTTGATTTTGGTAACGAGGTGTGCTAAGTTCTGGGAAATGAAACAACTTTCAAAACATCGACATCTGTTTGCAAGCGAATCAATGTACATATTAATACGTCAGCCAATTTATGTAAGGAAATACATAGAGCCTATTTACTTTATCAGCAATGTTTCCCCCCTTACATTGTTAATAACGTCATAAACAATTTAGATTATCCTCTTTGTCAGTGCTCAAATTTTTCCATTTAAAACGTTATTTAATGAAACTTGCTTTATCAACTTAACAATCTTATTCGTATACACTGTGAGTCAGCCTTTTTGTTACTGTATTGCAAACTGTGAAGCATGAAGAGCGACAAAATAATTACCAGTGAACGGCCTGGCTGTTCTGCCGACGGCATAAAAAAGGAAAATCCTCCCGGTCCCGTAACAAATTTTATTTATCTCGCTCTGACACCCACTGTTTCATCCAAGTGTGTTTCCTTTTCTTTTTTCCCTCCTTCTCTTCTAAATGCAGACACAACGCAACTGTAGTATAAACAATAGCCTGAGCATTACACCGCCATTTTGAAGCAAATTTGACAAAATATTGGATGATAGTGTAATACCCCCTTTTGCTTTCCATCCAATTTCTTTGTCAAAAATATGACCAATATTTCATCCAATTTTTTCGTCCAATTCTTTGTCCAATAATTTGATAGTGTAATACCGGCCTTAGGGTTGGGAAAAACCGCCCGCTTAAAACCGATACCGGTATTTTAGTTTTGAATAACCGTTTTTTTCGGTATTTATTTGGTGTCGGTTGTAACCGGTTTTTTTAGTTATTGCCAAGAACCTGGTAAGAAAAAACCAGTACAACTAGTTCCTGTAGCAGTGATTCAAAATGTGTGTGTATGTGTGTTTTTTTTAATAATAATCGGATGAAGACTGACTATATGTGCCGAAAGCGGCCATTTTAATAAATGAGTTTTCTTGACTGCTTTTACTATTGGATATTAAAGAACAGAGCGTTGTTAGCTCCTCAACACGTTGGTTAAAACTTTAAATGTATTATATTGCTGCGCTAACAAGTTTTATTAATGTGATTGCTTGAAAGTGAGGGGCTTTTTTAATAACCAATATGGGTTTAGGTAACATTAATCATGTGGTGCCTCGCGAGGTAACCGTGCAGTCTGGAGCTCCATGTCACGGACTGCGCGGCTGCTCCACTCGGAGGTTCGAGTCCTCCCTCCTCCCGCGGTCATGGGTGTGTATGTTGTCCTTAGCGTAAGTTAGTTTAAGTTAGATTAATGGCCGAGTGCACCAACCTCGGTCAAAAAGCACGATAATCAAGGGTTACGAGAACACGGTCAAAAGTTAACCGTGGTTAAAACGTCTCTGCGGTGCACCATCGTTAATCACCGGTCAGCAAACCGTCGTCAGCCAATCGTACATTTGATCGTGATCAAGTCCGTGTAGCGCAATGGAAGGCACCCAAGTGATGCAAAGGTGTTAGTTGAGCTTACCTACATGTGTATTCTCGACTATCTTTGGTGAATAACGACAGTACCACGTGATTTGTATGTACAAGATTGTAAATACGGTAAAATGTACGACGCTTCTCACCGAGCTGCAGTGGTTTTGTTGGCACCAATGGTAATGACGGCAACTAAAATGACCAATAAATATTTTTTCGTGACAACTTCAATTAAAACGAAAATTATTTTCTTCTGAACGGACAAGGGTACATACAAGAACCTTTTAACCATAGAACAGGTACAGTATTTATTTTGCTGCGAGTGAAACAAGCAGCTATAACATTTACTCTGTAGCTTGTGAAAAATATTAACGCAATTCTACACTTCATTGTTCATCTGTGGCCAACATAAGCACTGGAGCCCAGCGAGAAGCGTCGTAAAATTTTACCGAATCCAGTCATATTGCAAAGAGAAATGATTATTAAAAAAACACCCTAAGACAAATTTAAATAATTACATAAATTATGATTTATTGTTTCGCACAAATCAACACAAATGTCATTGTTGTTCACAGCGTATTTTCCCATGTACCGCATTTCACCTGGTAACAGAAATATACAGATAACATGTTTTAATAACACGAAAGCTTTACGATTATAGTTACGGAACATATCGTAATTTTTTATTCAAAACTTTTTCTGAATTTGATAGTTACCTTACTGAAAATATTCATTAATTATGGCGCGGCGAACTGCTCTTCCTGGCAATGTGTCGTCGCGATATATGTTACTGTTGTCACCAATAAGTATGTTAAATGCACCAGTTGCATATGCTCTTAACGTAATCAATAGTCTGTTCAGAGGCGAAATAGGGTTTTTTCTATCGGTAGGAAATTCTAACCTGTCACTGATTTGGTTTAACAACCACCATACTTTCTTTGGACAAACAAAATATTTCTTCGAACTTTTTGTCACTGTAATTTTCAAAAGAGTCCCCCTTTCCACAATCACTACGTTCCGGTTTTGATCGCGATTTAAATGATCGAGGTAAAATAAATCTTTGTCAATCCCGTCTAAAACAGCAAAACGCGCCGCCATCTTTATACTGCACACTCGTATAACCCTGGTCATCTCGACAAAACCGGGCGCCAGCCGCGATCAAATTTAACCGCGATCAACTCCCTCGTTTAACGGTGCACCAGAAACTTGAGTTGACCACGGTTAAATGCCGACTTGACCGTGATTAACTTTTGACCGAGGTTGGTGCACTCGGCCGTAAGTAGTTTGTAAGTCTAGGGACCGATTATCTAAGCAGTTAGGTCTCATAAGAACTCACACCCATTTGAACATTCTTTGGGCATGTGGTATACAGCTTTTCTAGTTCAATTTGCGTAAATTTACACTGACAACAATCATACTGTTAGTCGGAACTGTGACTATATTTTTCAAAATACTTCTGCAGCACTGATTGAAGTTCCTTTACTGACTGTAACTTATATATATTGTGTATATAACGAGATATTCGAATGCGCTGGCTAACAAGTCCAACGCTCAGTATTCGCAACTGCCGGATGGAAATACTAGGCCAGTAAATCTGTATGCTTCGTATATCCTACGGACTTCTGGCTAGGCTTACACACACTCAAGAAGGCGTAGTATTGGGAGGGGATCTTGAAAAATATGGAAAGACTAGTGATTTGTCGTATAACGTAAATTCAGCTAAATTTTAACTAAACTTCCTAAGTTTCGTTTTCGGCCGAAACTAGAAGAACCGAAAATTCTATTACGCTTTCTGTTTCGGCAGCCAATTAAGTTTCGGTCGAACTTTGATGGAAATAAAAGTAATAAAAAACCGAAAACCGGTTATTTAAAAAAACCGGTTATCTTGAGCAGTTTTTACAGTGCGGTTAAACTGGTGATGAAAAGAACCGGTATAACCAAAACTGGTTGTTTCAGCGATAACCGCCATCCCTATTCTGTCTTCCATGAAACCGAATACCCATTTCTTGTATTATGAGCTGTTATAAACGAAATAAATCTTTTTTTCCCCATTTTCATTACTATCAGCTAGGTTCTCCATGTTCCTTAACATTTTCACTGTCAAGGGATATTACGCCTTGAAAATTCTGTTCGGGCTGAAACTTCGCAGGTTGATGGTATACCTGAAGGATATCGAGCCATAAAAGTTTTAAAGCGCAGTATCCAGAGGAATGCGAGAAAAAAAGGCCTCTAAAGTTTTACGCGCAACTCATCTGCTGGCACTTTGTACGCTCTGGTAGATCTGTGAAATGGCTACACATTGAACGTTTTCACTTCAATGCTGGAGATCCAGCTTCAAACCTATATTGTGGTAATTTGTGTATTCTTTGAATTGTTTTGTTTTAACCTTTAAATTAACAATGAAGTCATAAAGAAAGTTGTTTCATTTGTGAAATGATTATAACAGTCGCTTAAAAGTGAATTGCAGATGATTTTTTAAAAATATTGCATCGTTTGAAATGCGTTTTCTGATTATGGTAATTTGCTGTGGTCTTCAGTCCGGAGACTGGTTTGATGCAGCTCTCCACAATACCCTATCCTGAGCAAGCCTCTTCATCTCCACATAAGAATGGCAAAATACATCTGTCCGATTCTGCTTACTGTATCCATCTCTTGGTCTTCCTCTGCGGTTTTTACCCCACACACTTCCCTCCAATGCTAAATTCACAGTTCCTTGATGTCTAAGAATGTGCCCCACCCATCTAACCCTTCTTTTAGTCAAGGTATGCCAGAAATTTCTTTTCTCCCCAATTCTGTTCAGTACCTCCTCATTAGTTACGCGATCAACCCACCTAATGTTTAGCATTCAATCCTCTTCCTGTCCGCACTGTTTATCGTCCATGTTTCACTTCCAGCTGGCCGCGGTGGCCGAGGGGACTGAGGCGCTCCAGTCACGGTCTGCACGGCCACTACGGTCGGGGGTTCGAATCCCCCCTCGGGCGTGGATATTTGAGCCGTCCTAGTTCGCAAGTAGTTCATAAGTAGTTTGTAAGTTTAGGGACTGATGACCCCGTAGTTAAGTCCCATAACATATACAAACATTTGAACATTTCACTCCCATACGAGGCAACAATCCATACAAATGCCTTCAGAAAGGATTTCTTATGCTTAAAACAATATTCGAACAAATTTCTCTTTTTGTAGATCGCTTTTCTAGCCATTGTCATTCTGCATTTTATATCCTCTATACTGCGACCATCATTTGTTATTTTACTGCCCAAGGTAACAAAACTCATCTACCTCCTTTATTGCTTCGTTATCTAATCTAATTCCTTCAGCATCACCTGATTTTCTTAGACTGCACTCCATTACTCTAGTTTTGCTCTTGTTAATGTTCATCTTATATGCACCTTTCAGCACACTGTCCATTCCGTTCAATTGCTCTTCCAGGTCCTTTGCTGTATCTGACAGAATTACTATGTCGTCGGCAAAACGCAATGTTTTTAATTCTTTCCCCAGAACTTTAATTCCTGCACCAAATTTCTTCTTGCTTTCCTTTATAGCTTGCTCAATGTACAAATTGAACAACATTGGAGAAAGACTACAACCCTGTCTTACTCCCTTTCCAACCACTGCATCCCTTTCATGCCCTTCAACTCTGACAACCGCTGTCTGGTTTTTGTACAAGTTGTAAATAACCTTACGCTCCCTATATTTTACTCCTGTTAGCTTCAGAACTTGAAAGAGTTTATTCCAATCAACATTGACAAAAGCCTTCTCCAAATCTACAAAAGTTAGAAATGTAGGTTTGCTTTTCCTTAATCTATCTTCTAGGAGAAGCCGTAAAGTGAGTATTGCCTCCCAAGTTCCTACATTTCTCCTGAACCCAAACTGATCTTCCCCGAGGTCGGTTTCTACCAGCTTTAATTACAACTTTAACAAATTTTTCCACTGCGTTATATCTATACAATTTTTTTCTACACCGTTTATATTCGTCAAAGTCGTGTGTTACATACAAGCATCAGAATGATACTTATCATAATAGGGTCGATCCTCGAAATATAGGATCTATAGGGAAGAAAAAATTATTTCGATATATCGAGGGTTCGATATAACGAGGTCTTCCAGATAAAAGTCAGGATTTTTTTATTACTGTACTGTGATTTTTTTTCGCGATTGCGAGTGAATGAGGTCTATGTTAGGTTTTAGTAATATAACATACAGGTTCAAATCTTCAAATGTTTGTTAAGCTTAAAGGACTTAACTACGGGGTCATCAGTCCCTAAACTTATAAACTACTTATGAACTACTTACAACTAAGGACGGCACAAATATCCATGCCCGAGGGGGGATTAGAACCCCCGACCGTAGTGACCGTGCAGACCGTGACTGAAGCGCCTCAGTCCGCTCGGCCACCGCGGCCGGCTAACATACAGGTCAATATAGCTATTAATGCATAGTTTTCAAAATAAGTCCACAAATCTTCACAGTGTTATTCTTCTATTGCCGGTACCACTACCGAACGATGGGCGCAGTGGTAACACACTGGACTCGCATTCGGGAGGACGTTGGTTCAAATCCACCTCCAGCCATCCAGTTTTGGATTTTCTGTGATTGTGCCTAAATCACTCCAGGCAAATGCCGGGATGGTTCCTTTCAAAGGGCACGGCCGATTTCCTTCCGCATCCTTACCCAAACAATCCGTGCGTAAGCTACGTCTCTAATGACCAATATGTAGACGGGACGCTAAATCATAAGCTTCCTTCCTTCCTCCGGAACCACGGCACTAAACGCTCTTCTAAATCCGGAAACTCAGCCTTTCTTTGTGTTTTCCAATCTCTCCCTTCATCTGCAAGCATACACATATGCAGGCATACTCAAGGATACAAATTTAACACATATTACACAAAAACATAGAGAGTTCGTGAGATGTTTAAACCGCGCGCCAAGTACGACCCAGTATTGCGCAGGCGCGAATCATACGCCGCGGCTCACAGAGATGCCCAGACGTACCTCACTCAGAGAGCATCCCAGTGTGCGCCTGACAGCTACAACACCAAGAGCCGCTTCTCGCCGATGACAGCTTCCAATCTCGCAAGCATACGTTCAATCAGATGATGGAATGTCTCTTGAGGAATAGCAGCGCTTTCTTCACGGAGTGCTGCACTGAGGCCTCGATATACGTCAGTCAGTCCTGGCACAAAATCGGTATTCCAAAACATCCTAAAGATGTTCTTCAGGATTCAAGTGATGACTCAGTACAGGCCAGTCCATTACAGGTATGTTTTGTCGTGTAACCACTCCGCCACGGGTCGTGCATTGTGAACAGGGTCTCGATCGTGTTGAATGATGAAGTCACCATCCCCGAAAGCACCTTCTCGGTTAGCCGCTTTCCGAGACGGGGAGGCGTACCGATCCCGGTTCGTATCCGTCCGGCGGATTAACGAAAGGGGTTGGAGTGCCAGTCAGCCTGGATGTGGTATTTAGGCGGTTTTCCACATCTCACTAGGTGAATACCGGGCTGGTTCCTAAGGCCCGTGTCAGTTACACGACTCGCAAACATTTCGTAACACTTTACACTTTCACACGTGTAACACTATACGCAGACATCTGGGGTACACATTTCTTCCTGTGGGGTATGGGGTTGCGGCAGGAACGGCATCCGGCCACGCTGTAAATATTAACACATGCCAAATCCGCGTTTAACAAAGTGACGACCCTGCTTGTGTGGAAAAGGACCAAAGAGAGACTGACAGTGGGAAGCAAGAAGGTGCTTAAAACGTAAATGTAAGCCTACTCTGTGACAGTTCCACGCAAAACAACAAGGGGAGCAATACCCGTCTACTAAAAACACGACCTCACTATTACACCACCTCCTCCAAATTTTACTGTTGGCACTATACACGCTCGAAGATGTCGTACACCGGACATTTGCCGTACCCAAACCCTGCCGTTGGATCGCCAAATTTTTTACCGTGTTTCGTCACTTCACACAACCTTTTCCCATTGTTAAATCGTCCAATGTTTACACTTTTTACACCAAGCGACGCGTCGTTTGGCATTGACCTGAGTAATGTGTGGCTTGTAGACGGCTGATTGACCATCAAATCCAAGTTTTCTCACCTCCAGCCTGTCATATTACTTGGAGTGGGTTCTGAAGCAGTTTGGAATTCCTGTGTGCTGGTTTGGAGAGATGCCTGCGTATTAAACTGTACGACCCTCTTCAATGGCGGCGATCTCTGTCAGTCAATGGACGAGGTCGGCCTGTAGGCTTTCGTGTTGTACGTCACCCTTCACGTTTATCCTTTAGTGTCACATCAGAAACAGTGGATTTAATGATGTTTAGGAGCGTGAAATCTTGCGTACAGAGTTCTGACACAAGTGACAGCCAATCACCTGACCACGTTCGAAGTCCGTGAGTTCCGCGGAGCGCCACATTCTTCTCTCTCACGATGTCTAATGAATACTGAGATCGCTGATACGGAGTACCTGGCAGAAGGTAACAGCACAATGCACCTAATATGAAAAACGTATCTTTTGGGGTGTGGCTGGATACTTTTGTTCACACAGTGTATGTTACGTTTTGTTGTGAACTTGTTGACTGACGAGGATCTAGTGGCACGAAAGTTGGTCCACATCAAAGTATAGAATAAATGTTATTGCTAAACATTAACATAATTATGTTACCAATAGTTTTTTTATCGTCTTTTATTTTTATTTTTTTATTTTATTTTGTGTGTGTGTGTGTGTGTGTCTCCTGCCCATCCCTACATCCCTACACCGTAACAAATGAACTAAACAGAACATTCTTAAAAAAAGAAAGGTTGAGTCCTTGGTCCATAACAGAAAAAACGAAAGTAAGATAGCATCCTTCGTCGGAACAGAAAGTCGTCGCGCCCTGTAGAAAAGCATCAATTCCCATGTTTCCAAAGAAGTTGAGGACGCAAAGAGCGCATTAAAACACTGCAGCTAATTGGCACATAAAGCCAATGTCAGTAAAGCGTGTCAACACAAGACATGAAAATAATAGGTAAAACACTAAAATAACAGAAGACAAAGGCAGCTAAGGAGCCGTAGAGAAACAAAATATTGTTACGAAATCAATTGCTTGTAAATCTGTGGGTCTCAACCAGTGTGCTTACCAGACCCTAGGCTTACAAACTGTTTAAACTAACCTAAGGTCAATACACACACACACAAACTCATGCCTGAGGGACGACTCTAACCTCCGACGGAGAGCAACAGTACTGCAACGAGGCTGCATAAATTATTAGCTGAAAACCATGCGCTGCTCAGGTATTACTTTCCAGTCTTTTGTTAGTCCACCTTCTCCTCCCTTCTCTCTGGGTCCTTCTCCCTCCTCTCCGTATCTCTTCATTCCCTTTTCCTCCTCTCTCTGGTCATCCCTTTTCAGTCTCTGTTTACCAGCGTCTCCTCCTCTTAGTCTCCCCCCCTCCCCTCTACGCCCCTCCCCCCGCTTTTGTCCATCTCGTCATACTCTCCTTCTACAAACGATGTTACAAGTAACTCACAATACCATTTCCTACTTTATGTATTCATTAAAAAGCTCCAATAGTTCATCTTTCCTCTCTCACTTCGTCCCCTCTCCGTTCATCTGCTCCTTTCATTTGTTACTTAGTTCCTCCGCCGTTCTCTTAGCCTTCTGCTTTTCCCTTTCCCTTACCTTATTCATCTCCTCCTTCTCCTCCATTCTCTATCGATCTCCTCCTCCGCCTTCCTAACTCCTACTCTCGTAATTTACGTCTGTATTCCAACATTCAACGGGAGATTTTGTCGAGGTCCATAAGTAAAGTACCCTCCGTCAAGCTCCGTATGTTATGTAGACCGTGACCTTACTCTTGTTTTGAAAGTGAAAAGTCCAAAATTTCATCAATACTGGAACAAAACTGTATATCTGTCTGCAATACAAACACAGCTACTACTATAGATTATGAAATGCTGATGTGATACGATGTTAAAAATAATCTCAAATATTTGCTTAAAACATTTGGTAAATAATTGTTAACAGCTACAAACTGATTTCAGCATTTTACTTGACCCATGCGCGTTTAACTGTCCGTAATTTCCGTGTAACATTGGTATTTGCGATAAACAGGTGGTGTTCCCTTGATTAGCGCATCACTAATTTTTCGTATAATTCACTGGCATCCTCTTGTTTTTTGTTGGGAAACAGCTATATCATATTCTACGACATCTTTCCTACTGCATCAGACTTTTGATCTGGCTCGTTATCTTAAAGGAATAGACATTGTGTGTAAAGGAAAATCGACGAAAGCAGTCGGTATCGACTTTTATTCTCTGCTAAATTATTCAGGCAGTTAAGGGAGAGGAAAACTTTATTGTGATTGGGGACTGGAATTCGGTAGTAGGAAAAGGAAGCGAAGGAAAAATAGTAGGTGAATATGGACAGGGAAAAAGACATTAAAGAGGAAGCCGCCTGGTAGAATTTTGCACGGAACATAATCATAACAAACACTTAGTTCAATAATCGTGAAATAAGGTTGTATATGTAGAAGAGACCAGGAGACACCGGAAGATACCAGATAGATTTTATAATGATAAGACATAGATTTCGGAACCAAGTTTTAAACAGTAAGACATAACAGGGGCATATACAGATGCTGACTATATCTTATTGGTTATGAACTGTACACTGAAATTGAAGAAACTGAAGAAAGACAGGAGTATAAGGAGATAGGACCTCGAAAATTGAAGGAACCTGAAGTTCTTGAAAATTTCAGAGGTAACTTTATGCAACAATTGACAGAAACTGGAGGAAATAAGAGTAGAAGAAGAATGGGTAGCTTTGAGAGATGAAATAGTCAAGGCAGCAGAGGACCAAATTGGAATAAAGGCAAGAGCTACAAAAGTCCCTGGATATCATAAGAAGTAATTAATTTAATTGATGTATGGAAAAGATATAAAAACGCAATCAATGAAGCAGGTAAAAATGAAGTACAGACGAATAAGAAATGAGATTGACAGGAAGTGCAGAATGACTAAGCAGGAGTGGCTAGAAGCAGAATGTAAGCCTAAAAAAGAAGAGACAAGAAAAATAGCTATATGAAAAGAATTCAGAAGGAAAACAAGTTATGGGTAAAGAAGAGAAAGATGAACATGAGGTGGGTAGGTCGCGTAACTAATGAAAAAGTACTGAACAGAATTTGGGAGAAAAGGAGTTTTTGGCATACCTTGACTAAGAGAAGGGATCTAGTGGTAGGATACATACTTAGACATCAAGGAACTATAAATTTAGCATTAGAGGGAAATGTGTGTGGGAAAAATCACAGAGGGAGACCAAGAGACGAATATAGTAATAAGATTGATACGATTATCGGTTGCCGTTCTTATGAGGAGATAAAGAGGCTTGCTCGGGATACAGTGGGATGGAGAGCTGCATCAAACCAGTCTCCGGACTGAAGACTACAGTGACGGGAATTGCTAAGAATGACTTGAGATTCTTTACCTGAAAATGTCAACTTTTTCTTCCGACAGATAGTATGGAAATGGGAATGGCTTTATTGACCGGGAGATCCCTTGCGGGATTGTTCGGCCGCCTTAGTGTAAGTCTTGTAATTTGACGCCGCATGGGCGACTTACGTGCCAACGATGATGAGATGATGATGATTAGGACAACACACAACACCCAGTCCCTTGCCGGGAATCGAACACGGACCCCCTGGGTGGTAGTCAGCGATGCTGCCACTGAGCTACGCAGGCGGACGACAGGTAATATGATCAGTATGTAAGGACTCAATCTCTTCCTTTCTTTGTGTGCCTTCTTGGGTCCATTTTTCAGTCGTATAAGAAGCCGCTAAGTGCGTCAACGCTCAAGGGCTGCATTTTTAATCCTTTTTTGAGACATTGTAGCAAAACCTAAAATAAATTTGTTCCTCCAAAACGTTTCTCAATTTTTCTGTAGAAATCTTGTAGAAAAGTTGCAAATCTAAGTTTCTCTCTGGGTTTACGTGGTATGATACATCGTACTGATCTATTTATTTTACAGCGGCTGCCGCGTGATGTTAGCTTGTTTCCCAGGCCACCGTACACCAAGTTTTTCCGCCAACCGATACGGCCATTACGGGACGTATTCTCGCCGGTTAGCGCTCAACACACGCGTTAATAGGGAGTAATTGGTCGTAAAATTGACGGTTAGCCAAATAATGGAGTGTTTTGCGTGCAATTTCCCGACCCTATCGATAGACGAATGGCTATTTCCTCGGCGTGTGCTACAGACAGAGTACAAAAGCCGCAAGCAAGATCGCAAGCAGAGATGAGTGACTCTTGATGACCGCTTTTGAGTAGCCACCAACAAATATAAATCATTTTTAATGTGGACACTAAAAGCCTCTCCTGTTGACCGCCCAATGAATGTGTAGTTGAAAAAAGATGTGTTATTCTTTTTTGCACCATTAGAATCGACAGTTTCACAGCAATCAAAACTGGAAACTCAGAAGGAAATATCAGAGTACGGTGGAGCAATTTTCAGGGAATAGACAAAATACGAATACGTAACACGGACACAATATTTATTTATTAGTAAGGAGTTGGTCATCATTGTATTTAAGAATAACTCCAACTCTTCATGGAACAGAGTCGTAAAGTGTCTTTATAGATTCCGTCAATAGGAATAAAAAAACTGTCTAGATCGCTAAAATTATATTTATTTATTACGCTGTTACGGCATGTGCCATCATCAAGTCTAAAAAGGCCTTGATCTTGAAAAGTATAGTTCTGCATCCATAATAAAATCTCTACCTCGTAAGGGCGTCAACTGCACTCTTATAGGGTGACATCTTATTATTGACGCAGTTGATGCAGAACTTTATCTTGCAGGTTCAGACGATTTAGATCTGATAATGGCAGATGCTGAAACGCCATAATCTATACATCTTATGAAATATGCTGTATGTGCGTATGTATGTTCCTCCTCTTCTCCTAAACAACTGGACCGATTTCAACCAAACTTGCTACACATGTTCCTTACTTTCAGGCAACAATCGCGGTCGGGGTGAGAACCAACTACAACACAAACGTAACGAGATATGATGCCATAAACAAAGTTGTGAGAAACGACCGCATCATGCGTTATTATTCTACAACTGCTCCTAAACTAATGTACCGATTTCAATCCAATTTGTTACAAATATTCTTTAATGTTGAGAATCGTGTGTTATGGTTTGGAAAAGCACCTACGATGCATAGTTAATACGATATCACGTCATAAACAATGAAAACTGTCTCATATTGCGGCGCGTGATAACGTGATTTTATTCAACTATTTGAAAATGAGAGCACTTAGCGACTTGCAATGAACTTTGAACATAATTTCAAATCTTTACGAAACATTCTCTCGCTGACAAAGTCAACAAAATGATGAAAGGAAAAAATTTACCGCTTACTACTTTTACGATGTTCATGATGTATATTTGCGGCATTTGGAATGACGTTACGAGTTAATACTTCTACACTGTAAATTATATTCGCGAGTCAAATCACAGACAGAAAACATACATACCACTGAATGTTCGACATACAGTAATTGAGGTATGAAGTCATAAATAATTTGGTTTATGAAAAACCGCATCATCATGCATGAGGTTTCGATTTATTACATCTTTACTGCTAACAACATTCAGGATTTTGTGTCCCGACTTCGTCGCCGCTTTTGTGTCCCAGCCTTGTCGTAGGTGTCGGTGGCCGAGTGGAATGTGACCGACACAGGAATAAAGACAGCACGCTGGTGCAGGTACGGAGGGGAGCAGCCAGAAACTATAAACACTAGAGTAAATTAGAAAGATATATATTGCACAGAATGTAACAATACTTAACTTTTACATAGTACTGCAGAATGTTGATACATAGTTGTTAGAGGCCTGCCTAGTGCCTGTACGATAGCAAAGTCTTCAATCGTGCCTATCTGATTACGAAGGTCCTAACTGGTTGCTATCTCAGTCCGAAGTGCGAAGTGAACGATGTCCTTCAGTGGTGGCCACGAGCGGAGTTGTCGCAGAGGGCGCTCGTGGCTGTCGTCGTGAGAACGCCGCGCCTTGCGTGCATGGCGGCGCGCGGCGAAAGTAAGTGGCGCGCACTTTGTACTTGTGCGACACCACACCCCTCCCCCCCAAACCGCCGCGTCGTCGTGGCGTAGGGCTGAGGGCCACGGCGACGGCACTGGGAGGAGGGCCTGGGCGGGGGCGTTACTGGTGGGACGGGCGTCGTAGCTGAGGCTGGGATCGAGACGCCGTCCGCGCCCCGGCATCCGCCTTGCGATCCTCCAGGGAACCCACCGAAACCTGGGGAAGGGCGCACCCCCCCGCCCAGAGGGAGCAGGTCATCTTCTTCTGAGGTGCGTGGCCCAGGCGGCGGCGGCACGCACGGTCCCGGAGTCCCTCTCGGTGACGCTGTCATCTGCGGCGGCGACAGCGGCGGCGTTGCGTCGAACTCCATCGGGACGATCTCGTAGTCCGGGGACGAACGATGTGGTTGTGCTCCCTGGCGGTGAACTGGGTCTGGAATCAAGAAACCGGAGACAGGATCGCGCGGCCTATGCAGACGCAATTGGTTTGCGTGGCGCCGCAGCTCCGACCCTGTGGAAGAACGTACAACATACATATTGCGACCGAGCACGCGCTGAATGATGCCCGGCATCCATAGTTTCTTCTTGTTTCCAGCAAACACCCTGTACAGCACCGGCGTAGAAACCTGAAAACGCGTAGCGCCATACGAACCGACTCGGTGCGTGGGAGGCTGCAGCAGGTGAAGGAGAGTGCGGTGACGGCGGCCGTGTAGCAGCTCGGCAGGAGACGGGCCGTCACGTGGCATGCACCGATACGTAGACAGGAAAATTTGAAGAGCTTGCTGCCTGGAGTGCTGACCTTTCATCTTCTCCATGTGAGACTTGAATGTTCGAACGAAACGTCCTGCTTCACCATTGGACTGAGGGTGAAAAGGTGCAGTGGTAATATGCTGAATACCATTCACACGACAAAACTGTTGAAATTCCGCACTAACAAACTGAGGTCCATTGTCACTGACGATAGTTTCAGGCAAGCCTTCGATGCAAAACACTGATGTTAAGGCACTGATCGTACTAGACGCCGTCGTTGAGTTCATGGCAATCACAAAAGGAAACTTGCTGTAAGCGTCTACAACAATTAATCAGCGCGTATTCCAGAAAGGTCCGGCAAAGTCAATATGTAAACGTTGCCATGGTCCCTTGGGGCGTGGCCAGTCTGAGAAACGCTGTGGAGGAGCCGCCTGATGCTCCGCACAAACTGTACACTGTGATGTCATGCTCTCTATCTGAGCGTCCATACCAACCCAGGTACAATGACGTCTGGCCAGTTGCTTTGTCCTAACAATGCCCCAATGTCCTTGATGCAGGAGGCGTAACACTTCTCGTTGCAGGGAACAGGGAACTATCACTCTTGTTTGGTCGTTGTCGGTATGCAACAACAGTACACCCTGACTTAAAGATAATGCATGAAGTTGTGCAAAATAACGTCGAACCAGAGGCCGATCAATGTCTTTGGCTCTGGCAGGCCACCCTGAGCGAACAAAACGTGCTACCACACTTAGGTCTGCATCCGCAGCTGTTTCCTGTGCAACCCGACGAGAGTTCAAAGGAAAGTCTGCGACAGCGGAAGCATCTCTGGAGTCTATCTGACAACATGCCATTTCTGAAGAATCAAATGATACATCCTGGCCAACCGGAAGTCGGGAAAGTGTGTCCGCTTTAGCATGTTTAGTGGTAGGTCGGTACAAAATCTCATACTGATAATTAGACAATATCAAGGACCATCTCTGAAGCTTTTGTGCCGTACGTGGCGGAATCGGCTTTGTGGGTGAGAACAACGACGTGAGAGGCTTGTGGTCTGTCAACAAATAGAATTTTCTGCCATAGAGATAATGATGAAACTTTGTGACGCCGTAAATGATTGCTAAGGCCTCCTTTTCTATCTGACTGTAATTCTGTTGCGTCGGCGTCAGTAGCTTGGATGCAAAGGCAATAGGACGATCGTGTCATCCAATACGATGCGACAGAACGGCACCCAGACCGTACGACGAGGCGTCAACTGCTAACACTACAGGCTTCTGTGGGTCAAAGGGAATCAAACATGCATCACTGAGTAGTGCAGACTTTAGTTTGTCAAAGGCAACCTGACAATCTTTAGACCATACAAAAGGAACATTCTTCCTACGTAAGTGATGCAGTGGAGCTGTAATCCGAGAGGCATTGGGAATAAACCTGAAATAATAGTTAAGCTTTCCCATCACTGCTTGCAATTCATGCACATTCTTAGGAGGAGGCAAGTCTTTGATTGCTCGAAGATGTGACTGTAAGGGATGAATTCCTTGGGCATTAATCACATGGCCCAGGTACTCTATTTCAAATTTGAAAAAACGAACACTTTGCTTTATTGCAACGTAGACCTGCTGCAGTCAAAACTTTGAAAAGGCACTCCAGTTTTGCTAAATGTTCTTCAACTGTACGTCCGGATACCACAATATCATCTAAATAGTTCGAACAACACGGTACAGAAACTGTCAGCTGTTCCAAAAAACGCTGAAAAATAGCGGGAGCGGAAGAACTGCCAAAGGGTAGGCGTTGAAATTGAAAAAGGCCCATGTGAGTATTAATGACGAAAAACTTTTTTGACTCGTCATCAAGTGGAATCTGTAAGTATGCCTCTGCTAAATCAATCTTAGAAAAGAAGCGAGACTGTCCTAATTTGTCCATTAGTTCGTCAGGTCTGGGCAGGGGATAAGTGTCTACAATTGTTTGACTGTTCACTGTTGATTTGAAGTCCGCACGGAGACGAAGTTTCCCTGACGGCTTGGGTATAATTACTATAGGCGAGGCCCACTGACTCGCAGAAACAGGAGAAATCACCCCACTATCTTGCCAACGTTTAAGTTCTTCGGCAACTGTATCACGCAAGGCGATAGGCACTGGTCTAGCTTTACGAAATGTTGGAACTGCAGATTCTTTTAAAGTTACATGTGCCACGAAGTCTTTTGCACAACCTAGTTCCGGCGAAAACAAGTCACTATATTTGTCACACAATGCATTGATTTTGTCCTGAGGCACTACTGACGAAATTTGAAGCACATCTCTTTGAATTGATAAACCAAACAAGTCAAAAGCATCTAGTCCAAAAATGTTCTGTGTAGATTTGGCCTGAAGAACAACAAAAGCAACTGTTTTTGTTACACCTTGAAAAGAGGCAGGCAGGCTACACATTCCTAGCACGGGAATATTTTGACCCGTATAAGCTGTTAACACTTGCTGTGACGGCGACAATTTTGGCGAACTCAGAAGTTCATAAGTATCTTTATTTATTAATGTAACAGCGGGACCAGTATCAAGCTGAAATTGCACAGTCTTATTTTCTATGGAGAGATTTACAAAAAGTTTGTGCTTCTGGCGCACGACAGGTGCGCGAATGTGGGCAACGTCTGCTACGGTTTGTTTGCTGCACTTGCGCGGGCCGCGTAGTGAAGGAAGCGGCGCAGACTCGGCACGCGGCGGATTAACAACACTGCCACTAGATGGCACTACCGCCGGATCGGCGTCCTCGCAAGCTTGCGAAGCTACTACAGATTTACTAACTACTGCACTAAACCTTTGAGTAGCTACAACAAGTCTACTGTCTCTATCTACACAGTACTGGGCACTATCACAAGGAGAAGTTGTAGAAGGCACTCGGTTCACTACAGGAATGCACTGTTCATAGTCATTTTGCTTGTCCCGAACCCTTTTCCGTTGCACAGAATTACGCGCTCGTCGGCGCTTGCTACGTGGTGCACTATATAGTTTTGCCATAGGCACAGAACTACTTTCTTGCAATTGAGATCCAAGGAAAGCACTGTCCAAGTCCACAGCCCGTATAACATTTACAGAATGAACTGCTCTCGCATTTTGCGAAGCACTGTTTCTAACGTTACTTTTCGAGTTTTTAATTTGCATACACACAGACTGCCCATGTCCCGATTTGCCACATTGATAACAGGTCGCGTTGCGACTAGGGCAATGAGCATGCTTGTGGCGAGACACACACTGGGGGCAAGACTTACGAACATTTTTCTGAAATGAGCGTTGGCGCCCGTTATGCAAATTACTGTGTCTAACACTACGGGGCGACCTTTGCGACGCACTTTTACTCTGGCTACTGTTCACTGTCTGTTCAGCACGGCCGGTAGAAAAATAAGAATCACTAGTGCTATACTGAGAACTACGGCTAGGAAAGCGTCCGTTGCGGCGCACTGAATTTACACTGTGGCTTTGCATTTCTACATCTGCTAAGTCAAAAGTATCATGCGCTTCTATAAGCTGCAGTACACTGTCTAATGAGGGGTCAGACTGTTTCAGAATTGCTGCTCTAATTCTGGGGTCCTGAATATTCTGCGTAATCGCATCCCTCAACATCACGTCACTATACGAAAGTCCACAAGAGCAAGTAAATTTACATTGGCGGGTTAAGCCCTTCAATTCCGTAATCCACTCTTGGTGTGACTGCTGCGGTAATTTTTTAAGTCTGAAAAATCGGTACCGCGCAGCGGCTACGAGAACTTTCCTCTCGTAATGAGCATTCAGTGCATCTACAATTTGTTCAAAGTCTACATCACGAGGAGAGGCGTGAGGGAAAAGTTTTTGCAATAGTACGAAGGTCTGGGGGCCCACAATCGATAAGAAAAGGTTCTTCACTCTCTGACCTGTAAGTTGATGAGCCGCGACGTGTTCTTGAAACTGTGCGAAATAGTCGCTCCATTCTTCCTCACGTTCGTTGTACTGGCGAAATGTAGGAAGTGGTGCAGCGGCAGGTGTGGGCTGCTGATGTGACGACTGTTGTTGTTGGTGAGCAGCCTGTGTCGTCAACTGCGACACGGCCTGCAGTAGTTGAGTGATTTGCGCCGTCTGTAACTGAATAATTTCCATTAAGTTTGGGTTCGGGGTAGTGGCCATGCTGACCGATTAGGCGCCGCGCATACAAGGAAATTATAACAAAACACAAATGCAATATGAAAGAGGACGCTCTGCAACAAAAAAGTCCACAAAACACGCAACTGAATATGTTCCCCCAAAATTCTTATAATAAGGGTGGGTGGGCGGGAGCAATTTCTACGTGCTCGACTGCTGCTGCAAGCGGGCTGATCCAAGGTTCTATCACTCCTCGTCGCCACTTTTGTGTCCCGACTTCGTCGCCGCTTTTGTGTCCCAGCCTCGTCGTAGGTGTCGGTGGCCGAGTGGAATGTGACCGACACAGGAATAAAGACAGCACGCTGGTGCAGGTACGGAGGGGAGCAGCCAGAAACTATAAACACTAGAGTAAATTAGAAAGATATATATTGCACAGAATGTAACAATACTTAACTTTTACATAGTACTGCAGAATGTTGATACATAGTTGTTAGAGGCCTGCCTAGTGCCTGTACGATAGCAAAGTCTTCAATCGTGCCTATCTGATTACGAAGGTCCTAACTGGTTGCTATCTCAGTCCGAAGTGAACGATGTCCTTCAGTGGTGGCCACGAGCGGAGTTGTCGCAGAGGGCGCTCGTGGCTGTCGTCGTGAGAACGCCGCGCCGTGCGTGCATGGCGGCGCGCGGCGAAAGTAAGTGGCGCGCACTTTGTACTTGTGCGACACCACACAGGACATATTCTGCAGACGTTAGGCAGATATACTACTGAATGTACCGTCGAATTTACATCATAGTACGACACACATTTCAGAGATATGACGTCATAATGAAATTCCCGAATAACTGCTGCATCATGTGCTATTTTTTCACATCTCCTCCTATAATAATGGAATGATTTTAACTATACTTGCTACAAATATTGCTTAATATCAGCCAACGATTGCTGTGGGGTTAAAACTTACTACGACGCATAGTTCAGGAGATATGACATCGTAAACAATGAGTCGAAGAAAGTTTCCCATCACAAGTATCAATAAATATTATGTAGTGTCAAGTTTTAAATTAAATTAATGTTATACATCATTTGTATTTTATCAATATTTTACTTTCATAGGATACTGAACTTAAAATTTTTTACATTATGCGTATTTACTCTTTCATAACTTCTAAGCTGTTTTCATGGATACATGAAGATGAAATCTTTTTCGAGTTCGTATTTTCGTTTCTAATATAAGACTGGAAAAAGGCATATATACCCGGGCAATGCCGGGTTTAGCAGCTAGTAGGCTAAATAAATATAGCTAATTTTAACTATCTAGACAGTTTTTAATTCTCACTGAAGAAAATGAAGGTCGCAGACGCATACAGGAAACTGGTTTCCTTTATGCAAAAATTTATAGTTTGCAAAAGAATGTTATCCATTCTTGTATCAAAACTTTCGCCAATTACTCCAACAATGTGTGAGCTGTAGATTTGTCCTCACTCTCTGGTCTAAAAGACACCATAATTATTCACGTATGTTGAGATATGGGGAGTCTGCTGTCCACCGAGAATTTGATTATTGTCTGATGCTGTACAGAACATACGTGAACCTTTTGGCTTTAGCAATGTTTTAGTTATAGTAGGCAGTTTGTAATCGACGATGAGATTCGTGACAGACAACAATAGAATACCATCATATATATGCACAAGACTGAACCAGTGTCGACCATAAAGAGTCGCGAAACTCCCAGTGATTTTCTGCAAGTTCGCGACTGCAGCGCTGCCAAGTGGCCGGGTCGTAAAATCACACCGCGGAGCACAATTTCCAAAATAACTTCGCATTTACGAGTTTTTGCGGCGCTATAAATTGTAGCAACTGTCAAAAGTACAATTAGAAAATCTCTCATTTGCAAAGGAGGGTCAGAATTAACAGAATAATTTTATGAAAAACAGGTGTTCGTTTACTGTGGTTAGTTATACTTATAGGCACAGAAGGAAATCTTTAACAATGCATTGACGTCCTTACTTCTGCTGTTAATGAGAATCGCAAATACTTGACCTCTATTTCATAACATTACTGCTGAATAACAGTAATGTATGATTGACTGCATTAGGTTCTTACCTTACCTTCACAAAAATGATAACCTTGTATACTAACATATTTTGTCGGTTACTTACTAGTTTGATAAAGTGAATATGTAGCTACAAATAAATAATATTTCCATATATAAACTGTGAATGTTAGCACGTCACGTTCTTGAAGATATTCAGATTGATACCTGCCAAGTAGCTAAAAAATTATGATAGATACACGAAAGGCACAGAAGCAAGGACGAGGTGAAAAGATGGTTTAAACTACGATGTAGAATCTAGTCCCCTACAATGTAAAAATCATGTGTACCTTTCTAAATATTACAATGTCCAAAATCCGCTAAAACGAAACTCATGCAACATGTCAGTACGCACCGATGACGCGAACATAATCATAATCAGTTCCTTTTATATACATCAGCACATCAGGTTGCATTTCATTTCTGCTTTCAAAAGGTTTCAGACGATATTAATATGACTCGGGTATTGTGAACTGTATGGATTACACTGCACTGACAGTTTGTTAAATTATAGACTGCCATTAACAGAAGCAGTGATATTACTTTATTGATGCGTTTGTATTTGTATTAGAAAATTCACAGCAATGTTCAGTGATCAGTAAATAGGAAAGTAACAGCATTAAAAACGGCAACTTCTGAGTTTGCATCATGCCATTCCACTGTTATTCCCTTCTGGCCGCTTGGAGCGCTAGTATCGCTTCAGCTGCAAATTTTTTTCCTAGAGAGTTTCGCGACTGTCTGTGATAGACTGTGACTGAACCTTTCCCCATGGTTGATTGCTGAAAGTGGACATGCCGTATCGTCTCTTCTCTTACATACTTAAACCCGTTTGTTTGTACGAAGAAATGAAAACGATAATTCATCGGACCATGCCGGATACTTTCAGTCATAAAGTTTTACGATCGTGGGACCACTTCCTTCGCAGTTTTCCTTTGGCTTCCGTTATTAACGGTTTAGCAATTACAGCCCTTTCGTGAAAATTGAGTCCCAGCTATACTGTTTTTACGAATTCGAAATATTGAAACATTTCGACCGTTTCGGGACGTTCAAATAAACTCACCGGCGAAGTTGAAAATTTTTGCTGAACCGGGATTCGAACCCGCATTTCTCGCTTTGGGCCAACGGTCGTCTTAACCGATTAGACTATCCAGGAAAGCTTCTCTCTCGAACCAAATTCTTAGCTTATAGTCCCATGCCCACTGATTCCTCTTGCTCGCAGCCCATACTGGATTTCCGCAAGGGATCGAGCGTTTCAATGCGTCCGTATTGAAATTCTCAGTTGCCTGGTGGTTGCATATTTTACAATTATTGATATGGTGTCTGTTCTTTCGGACATGTCCCAAAAACAGACACCATATCAATAATTGTATACTTTTTTATAGAAATGCGCGTGTTTTATCCATGATGGATGTGTTTGAAGTCCCGGGTCTGTTCCTAATACAGGGTTGAGAATAAAAACCGCCACCAGTCACATTAAATATGGTATTATTTATTTATACACGCCCGGTTTCGGGCTTGTGCCCATCTTCAGGTGCTTAAATCATTCAGAATTTTTCATGTGTAGCATGCTGGTGGAGTTCACTGTTTGAAAACAAATTATTTGGTACTAGCAAACCCGGCAACGCTTCGCAGTACCTTCTCCCTATGTCTATCCCTTCCTTCCCCTTCCTTTGTCCATCTCCTTCTCCCTCTACCTTCACACCACTCCCTCTTACCCCACACCATATCCATCTCCTCCCCTTCCTCTCTGCGTCTATATCATCTCCCCTTTTTAAATCCATTTCATTCCTCCATACTCTGTCTCCTCCTTCCCAGCTCTCTGATCTTATTTATTGTTATTGCAATCGGGAATAGAATTGGAGATAGAAGTGAAAATGGACAGGTAAATCAGTTGGAAACGGGTTGTTAGAGAGACGTTTCGAGCTGCTCTATCTGTGAGGTTATTAGCTTCAATGGCCGCGCGTTTAATGGTTATATTGTACGAACAGGTATGCCGGCCGCGGTGGCCGCGGGGACTGAGGCGCTTCAGTACGGTCTGCACGGCCACTACGGTCGGGGGTTCGAATCCCCCTCGGGCATGGATATTTGTGCCGTCCTTAGTCTTAGTTAGTTCATAAGTAGTTTGTAAGTTTTGGGACTGATGACCCCGTAGTTAAGTCCCATAGACTATACAAACATTTGAACATTTGTACGAACAGGTATGATTATAAGTGTAGGCATAAAAACAACTTTCCTGTTTTATGTTAAAAATGACTGGGGAAAAAATCCGCACATGTTTAAAGCACAGCTTAGCATATTTTTCTAGCAGCGAGCAGTTATAACACATGTATATCTTCTTTAGAGTTTTTTAATTAGATACAAAGTAATTGTAGCATGATCATACTTTAATGATATAAATTCCATATGAAACGAAACAATTAATTGAAATAAAATAAGTGGGATGGCAATACAACGTTTAGAAAGTCTTTGTGGTGCGTTCATTTCTTGTCTTATTAGGAATGTAATTGAAACACGATTAACAACATTGCTACCTACCGGTAAAATTTTACAATCCGCGACACATGCGTGGTGTAGCTATGTTGGATCGTGGGTATGAAGCCGACCAATCATGGCAAAGCTTGAGATAGCCAATGAAATTTTAGATGGCGACAGTTTGTTCCGAAGCCAACTGATCCATCCGCTGCGTAATCGACTGCTGGATTGCATCT
The DNA here is from genome assembly GCA_026315105.1 of Locusta migratoria. Lineage (NCBI taxonomy): Eukaryota > Metazoa > Arthropoda > Insecta > Orthoptera > Acrididae > Locusta > Locusta migratoria. Next base: position 269,970,541 of record CM048748.1, on the reverse strand, counting down.
GTACCCCAAACGTTCAATTATAATTGCCACGCGTGGCCGTCTGTTTTGTGCGTAAACTGCAACTGAGGGAGTAGAACTCGACTGTACCCTTTGTTTGAGAGTCATAACGGATCGCGCTTGACAATTTCTTTTCGATTTACCTCCAACCGCTGTGTACGATCGTCGGCCTCATTAACTACGATCACGTAGTACGATTGCGTTGCACGTACGCCGACCGATATTACGCCGACGCAATGGAGGCATTATTCTAAAAAAAAAACACGATCTGTAATTAATTTGTTTGTAATACGCAAATATACTACTAAATACCATCAATTCTATCTTTGCAATGCTCCAAAGATATGATCACCACCGATAACATCATGGAGGTAAGAATACTACGGAGGGGCTTGAAGAGAAACAACGTTTCATGTTAAATCTATCTGAGAGTGTTAACCTTGTGTGCATAACGCCATCTCCCTTTATTCTAACCTTGGCGTATTTGTTCGTTCTGTTACAGCGTATTTGGTCGCTAGGCGAGTAGCGAATGAATAATCTGATTGTTGGAGAATCGAGAGAACGATCCCAGCTGCAAGCGTACTTTCAGTTTTTCTCAAATTCTGATATATGACGCGGTGATACTGAACAAAAAGTATCCTATGTCCGTCTCCTGCTTCTAAAATACCTCCCCACCAATTTTGAGCGAAATCGGTTCAGACGTTCTTCAGTTATAAATAGTGTAACTAACACGACTTTCTTATATATATATATATATATATATATATATATATATATATATATATATATATATATATATATATATATATATATTAATAATAGCGAAACCAATTGCAGGTGGCGAGATGACATGAACAAAAACATTGTTTACTTACATTTAATATTGTATCCAAATCGCGATTGCCCTTGTGACTCACTTTTTACACACTTTTGCGAACGCACTTTCCTTTGATAACCTCCTTACTCTTATTTCTATTCTGCTTGCCATTTTTGAGTATCATCACTGCCCAGAAATGTGAACTCAGTCTGTATTCAAATGTAAGCAAAGTGTATGATGAGAGTTTACATTTATGTGCAGTGATGATGATAAATTGTACTAAAAAATGGCAAACAGAATAGAAATAAGAGTACAGAGATTATCAAAGGAAAGTGTGTTGGCAAAAGTTTGTAAAAAGTGCGTCACAAGGACAATCGTGATTTGGATTCAAAATGTTCACATGTTTGTAAATCTATGGGACTTAACTGCGTTGGTTATTAGTCCCTAAGCTTACAAACTACTTAAACTAAGGTAAAGTAACCTAAGGACAACACACACACCCATGCTCCAACGAGGTTTCGAACCTCCGACGGCGAGAAACTGCGCGCTCCGCAGCTCGGTGCCTTAGACCGCGATTTGGATACAATATTAAATGTAAGTAAACAGTGGTTTTCTTCATGTCATACTGAAAATTAAACTTTCTTTGCTATTGATAGCCAACTTGCAACTGATTCATGTGGTTTTGACTGTTTGGTCACCTACAGGGATCACAGAATGTCGTTACGGCGCCGTCGAAGGCTAACAACGATCACGATTATTGAATACTATACCTGTGCGGTCAAAGACCTTCCGTATTTGAAAAAAATTATAAGAAACATCTCTTGCCATCCTATATTTTATGAGAAACAGTAGTCGTAAACTTAAAATAACAGGCAACATTCCGGAAATAACGATGAAGGGGAAAGCGGGGAAACGGGTCTGATTCCGTGCGTTTTTACTTTCAGATAATGGCTGTAAGTTCCGGTACTGTCAGCTGTTTTCTGGTGTCAGCCAAGTTAACACGCAGTATCGATGTCTCGCTTGCATTAACTTTGACGATCCAGTTTCATCACGAGATAATGGATTAAGTAAGAGCTTGTTGCGAGACTACTGACAGAGTTTTTAGATCATAATGTTAATACATGACTACGAAAATTGAAGTGCCTATTTTAATATAAATTATACAAGGAGACCAATCATATTTACATAGTTCAAAAGCTACGTTGACATAGCTGCGCACGAAATAAGAATCACATCAAATGTTCAAATGTTTCTAAAGCTTAAGGGACTTAACTGCAGCATCATCAGTCTCTAAACTTACCAACTACTTATGAACTTTTTCATACTAAAGACGACACAAACATCCATGCCCGAGGGTGAATTCGAATATTAATGACTTGCTATTCTACATTCACAAAGATTCTAAGCTAGTACTTTTTGCTGATGATACAAGTATAGCTATCACACCTGGTAAACAGGAATTAACTGATGAAATTGTAAATGATATCTTCCAGAAAGTTATTAAGTGGTTTTTTACAAATGTACTCTCATTAAACTTTGAAAAAACCCAGTATATACAGTTTCATACAGTAAATGGCATGACACCATTAATAAATTTAGACTTTGAACATAAATCTGTAGCTAAGGTAGAATATTCAAAATTTTTAGGTGTTTGCATTGACGAGGGACTGAATTGGAAGAAATATATTGAAGATCTCCTGGAACGTTTGAGTTCAGCTACTTATGCTATCAGAGTCATTGCAAAATTTGGTGATATACATCTCAGTGAATTAGCTTACTAGCCTATTTTCTTTCACCGCTTTCATATGGGATCATATTCTGGGGCAATTCAATATTGAGTAAAAAGTATTCATTTCACAAAAGCGTGTAATCAGAATAATTGAAGGAGCCCACTCAAGAGCATCCTGCAGACATTTATTTAGGGATCTAGGTGTCCTCACTGTAACTTCACAATATATATATTCACTCATGAAATTTGTTATTAAAAATCCGAACCAATTCAAAAGTAATAGCAGTGTGTATAGCTACAACACTAGGAGAAATGATGATATTCATTATTCAAGTTAAATCTAACTTTGGGTCAGAAAGGGGCGAATTATGCTGCCACGAAAGTCTTTGGTCACTTACTAAGTAGCATCAAAAGTCTGACAGATAGCCAACCAGTATTTAAAAAGAAATTAAAGGAATTTCTGAATGGCAACTCCTTCTACAATGTAGATGAATTTTTAGATAAAACTTAAAAAGTAAAAAAAAAAAAAAATTAAAAAATCAATAAACATTTAAAAAAATAAAAATAAAAAAATAACTAAATCCTTAAAATAATGATTGTCAAGTATAGACAACATTTACTAAACTGACACTTTCCACATCATTACGAAATGTCGTATATATGATCTATGGAACAAGTATTAATCTAATCTAATCCTCCGATGGGGATCGGCCTCGCGCATCGGAGCATACCACCTCAATGCGCTTGGCCACTCCGCCGCTGCGAATCACATCAGTAAGTATCCGAGAGTGGTAAAAGTAAGTAGATCCCTTCATATGTATATCTCTGATGTTACCTTCTGTATCAGGCAGTGAAATCTCCGAAAATAGTTCGTGAATATCGAAAATTGAAGTGGTAAGGACTCGTGAACTGTGCACCGATCAGATGTGATGGTAGAAAAGTAATACAAAAGTAACATAAACTATGTGATCAAAAGTAGAGGGACACCTGGCTGAAAATGTTCGTGGCGCCCTCCATCCAAAAGGCTGGAATTGAATACGGTATTGGCGAATCCTTATCCTTGATTACACATTCCATTCTCGCAGGCATACGTTCGATCAGGTGCTGCAAGGTTTCTCGGAAAATGGCAGCCCATTCTTCACGGAGTTATCGATGTATGTCGGTGAGGCCTGGTATGAAGTCGGCGTTCCAAAACCTCCCAGAGGTGTTCTACAGGATTCAAGTCAGGACTCTACACAGGCAAGTCCATTATAGGGATGTTATTGTCGAATGACCACTCCGCCACAAGCCGAGCATTATCAACAGGTGCTCTGTCACGTTGAAAGATGCATTCGCCTTCCCCGAATTGCTCCCCAATAGGGGGAAGCAAGAAGATGCTTCAAAGATCATTGTAAACCTGTGCTGTGATAGGGCCATGCAAAACAATAAGGGGTGCAAGCCCCCTCCATGATAAACACAACCACACCATGATACCACGGCCTCCGAATGCGTAACATCAGCAAGAAATGACCGCTATCTTTCTACATCTACATATACATGGGATACTCTGCAAATCACATTTAAGTGCCTGGCACCTTTATACTATTTATCTCCCATTCCATTCTCGAATAGCGCGCGGGAAGAAAGAACACCCGAATCTCTCCGTTCGAGGTCTGATTTCTCGTATTTTATTCTCCTGATCATTTCTACCTATGTAAGTGGGAGTCAACAATAATGGCGATTGGAGTTTCGCAAGTAGCGTAAGTGCCGTTGTTGTAATAATTCCCATGCTAGAACCTGTATCATTTTCGTAACGCTGTCTCCCCTGTATCGTCACAATACAAAACGAGCTGCTCTTCTTTGGAGTCTTTCGATGTCCTCCGTGAAACCCACCTGATAAGGATCTCACACTTGGCAGCAATACTCAATAAAAGGACGGCTAAGCGTAGTGTATGGCTGTATGCAGTTAGTTCTTTTGCATCTTTTAAGGGTTCTGCCAATAAAACGCAGTCTCTGGTTCGCCTTTCCCACGACATTATCTAATTGTTCTTTCCAGTCTGAAGTCTGAAGTAGTAGTAATTCCTAGGTATTTTCTGGAGTTTACGGCCTTCACTTTTGATTGATTTAACTTGTAAACAAAGTTTAACGGATTTCTTTTCGTACTGATGTGGAATACTTCACACTTATTATTTAGAGTCAATTGCCAATTTTTACACCATAGTGATATCTTATTCAGATCGTTCTGCAGTTGGTGTTGATCTTCAGATGATTTTACTAGACGGTAAATGACGGCGTCATCTGCAAACAACCTAAGAGAGCTACTTAGATTTTCTCCGAAATCGTTTATGTAAATAAGGAACAGCAGAGGACCAATAACACTTCCCTGTGGAACGCCCAATATCACCTCTGTTTTAGTCGATGCTTTACCATCTGTAACGGTTACTCACTGGGAAATTATGAAATGTCAGTACAGTTTTTTTACGGGAAAGTGCCACCGTAGCTTAGAAGTAATTTACCGAGTGGGGTTACACGCGGACACACACACACACACACACACACACACACACACTCTCTGAATAAATGTCAATATCAAGAACAGTTTTCAACTCCCTGCGGTGTGCGCCCTCTCCTCCTACCTCGCTCAAACACCGTTCAGGCTTGCTTACCTGATTATACAGACTCGATTAAGTCCCATTGGATGTTTCCTCCGCCGGTCGTGGACTCTGACGGAATGTAAATCTCGTCGTGTGTAGCTGGAAATTAATATCACAAGAGAAAATGTTTCTGCCTACTTGAAATGAAAGCGGCCTTTCTGAACAATTTTCTTTATTACCTTTAGTGTGGCTAACTACGTTGGAACCAGATTTACAAACTTCTGAAATATGCCGGTTATTGAATCTGTTGAGCACCTTCTCAATATTGAATCTGTTAATTATTAAATTTATCAACTGTGTCGCAATGACAATATTAACTTCTATTCCTTTGCAGACTATCCTCGGAGTCGTAGCTCGTCTAATTCACACAATATCAGCACCAAAACTTCACACCCACTGCTTGTCACTGTAGAGCAGATAATTCTCATTAATATCACTTTATCTGGCGGTTAATTACGCCTAATTATACACTTTATGACCCTAGCCTTTCACATACGTGTTGACCGTCCTGTGGCCTGTCGCAGACTTGGGTACAGAGCCCACGCTCTGACTTGGCGCCTAGATGTTAGAAGCTTTCACCCGATTGGCTGATTTGTATCAGCGAATAACAAATCACTTTCTATAATTTTTAGTTTATGGTAAAGCTGCAATTTTAAATGAATCTGAAATTGTAATTAATCTAATAAGACATGATCGTAATCCTTCGGTAGGTTGGAGTTATGTCTCAGAAAATATTATCGGGAAAAAATGAATGAAAAGCACGCGGTTTCCGCCTCGATAGCGGCCGGGAAGAACCGCCCTAACTGCCGTAGCGAACGAATGCTTCCCACGGTACTGCACCATACAGTACGTCACGGCCGGTATGAACCAGCTCGGCTCGCTTCCGTGTGCGGCCAGCTATCCGATACAAAACTGTCTGGACTGCAGAAGGCAGGCCAGACGAAAAGAAACGAAAATGTAATGAAATAAATCCCGAAATAAAATAGGGAACAATGTGGGGTAATACCACACATCGATTACTACAACCTGTGTCCTCTCTGACAGGAAATTCCTATCCAGTCGCAAATTTGGGGCGATATACCATAACCACGCAATTTGATTAAAAGCCGTTTGTGGAAATCAAGAATTAGGGAATTGATTTGCGAACCCTTGTCGATAGCACTCTTCACTTCGTGTGAGTAAAGAGCTAGTTGTGTTTCGCATAAACGATATTTTCTAAATCCGTGTTGAACTTGGGTCAATAGATCGTTCTGTTCGAGATAATTCATAATATTTGAATACAGGATATGTTCCAAAAACCTGCTGCAAATTGAAGTTTAATGAAATAGGCCTGTAGTTCAGTGGGTTACTCCTACTGCCTTTCTTGATTCTTTGTTTAACAGCACGTCGAGGCAGCAGGATGAATGCAACTCAGTTGCAACGCACCCTCAAGACAGTAACAGGACGCGCAGTATCAACACAAACAGTCCGAAATCGCCTTCGGCAATGTGGCCTCTACGTACGGACTCCTATGGACTGTCGCATTACGACTATGACCGCAGAAACTCGGCAGACGAACATCAGCATTGGAATCGTAACGAATGGCGCAGGATCCTTTTCACAGATGATTCAAGATTTTGTGTTCAGCCGAACAACCGTAATTCCCTCTTCTGGAGAGAACGTGGAACTCGGAACAACCCTGTTTATGTACGAGAAACATAAACCTGTGGGCTCTGAGCAATATTAATTACTATGTTTGGTTGTGTGGCCATCTTCTGCAGCAGCTATGAAATAAAATTGATTACCAGAGGTAATTCGTCTTATGCTGATTGCAATTAAGATATTTATTTTACACCAGACGCGTTTCGCTTTGTATTTTAAAAGCATCTTCTTTGGTCTGTAAATGGTTTAAAGGCTTGTACAGTTTGTTTTCGATAAATAGATTAAAATAGCTTTTAAAAAACTTTGTGCCCGTTTGGTCTATGTGTTTTTAACTTAATATTCGGTCTACTCGCGGTGATGATGTCTCTTCCTTACATCTTACTACTGTTTCTCCGTCTTGTTGGCTGGAATTGGTTTGTTCATGGCGTGTGTTTTTCAGCTGTGTACAGCACTTTTCGTGTGTTTTTGTGTCGTTTCTTCCGTTTCATCACAGCACATCACATCGCTTCACTTTTTTGAAATGCATACAGACTGCATATCACCTGTTATAAGTGGAATGCCTGTCGATTTGTTTATCACTTCACTGCAGTGAACCTCAACAAGTGATATACAGTCTGGATGCATCTCAAAAAAGTGATGTGATGTGTTGTGATGAAACGGAAGAAACGACACAAAAACACACGAAGAGTGCTGTACACAGCTGAAAAACACACGCCAGGAAAAACCAACTCCAGCCAACAAGACGGAGAAACAGTAGCAAGATGTAAAGAAGAGACACCAACACCGCGAGTAGACCGAATATTAAGTTAAGCTGGCCGCGGTGGCCGAGCGGTCTACGGCATGCCAGTCAAGGTCTGGACGGCCGCTGTGGTCTGGGGTTCGAATACCCCCTCGGGCATGGGTGTTTGTGCCGTCTTTAGTATAGCTAGTTGGTAAGTAGTTTGTAAGTTTAGGGACTGATGACCCCTTAGTTAAGTCCCGTAAGTTCTACAAACATTTGAATTTATTAAGTTAAAAACACATACGCCTAATGTGCACAAAGTTATTTAATAACTGTTTTTAAACTATTTATCGAAAACAAACTGTACAAACATTTTGTATCATTTACAGACCATAGAAAATGCTTTTAAAATAAAAAGCGAAACGCGTCTGGTGTAAAATAAATCTCTTTAGTCAGCATAGGACGGATTACCTCTTATAATCAATACTAATTACATATTAAAAAAAGAAAAAAATGTTAATCATGTATTTTTTATTTTTAAGCTCTATTTTTACTTTGTATCGTCCTGTACTCATTCTTATACATTAAATGTATTAGGTCTCTTCAAAATGTAACAATGTCATAAAATTTTCAAATAAATAGGGCGCCCTTTAAGTTAAGCTGCGTAGGTGAATGTAAGCAGCAGCCCCACGTTAAACATGTAACATGTACTAGAAGAATCTTTTTATTTATTTAAAGGATCTGGCTATTAAACTATTTATGCGTAGTACATGAATCCACACGACTAAAACTGATATGTAATTTCTTTGTAAGTTGTAATATTCTTGGCGTACATTGTTTAATGTTCCTTAAATGACAGACTCACGGACCTTATTTTTACAGCACATGTTCCATCATGTGAACAAAATCGATGTGTGATTTTTAAAATATTTCATATCACATCACCAAACTGGAAATTTGTTATTTTTATTGTAATATTGTAGCACATTTTCTTTTATGGAGTCGACTTACTGAAGTAACACATTATAAAAATTCTATGTTCAAATGTTTGTAAAGCTTATGGGACTTAACTACGGGGTCATCAGTCCCTAAACTTACAAACTACTTATGAACTACTTACGAACTAGGACGGCACAAATATCCATGACCGAGGGGGGATTCGAACCCCCGACCGTAGTGGCCGTGCTGACCGTGACTGGAGCGCCTCAGTCACCTCGGCCACCGCGGCCGGCAACACATTATAAATTAGAAAAAAAACAACAATAACATAATGAAGAACATTTGCGTTTATTTTATTTCAGTTTCTTTAAAAACTACTCTCTACTTGCGATAAGTGTCAGATGAATAACCTGCGTTGATTTAGTATTTGTCTGACTGTCGGAGCGTGCACTCGTTGCTTCTTTTTTGAGTGTGTCTCTGTGTTTATTTGGCGGTTTGTGTTATGTTTCACATTTCCATTTTGGTTTCCTTCACATTGCACACGTGGATTGAGAGTTTATCGCACATTAAACACCGACTTCTGCTAATTATGACGAGCCTTCCACATCTGGTATAGTGCTAAATGTGACGGTGTTACCGAAAGTCAACAAACTGTTTTCTGATCAATGCTCTCGTAAATACGTTGACTGCTTAAATATGAGTCAAGTACTTCCTAATGAAAGTATGAAACTCTCAAAACTAGAAAGACATCTGCCAAGAATACATGCAGAATACGTAAATGAACCAATCGATTTTTGTCTAGAACAGAAACTAGAATATTTACGCCAAAATCTGTGCTAAAAAAAGCGATTTCCGGTGAACAAAATAGTCATATAGCGTCATACTGACTATTTATATTGATATATATATATATATATATATATATATATATATATATATATATATATATATATATATATATATATGCTCAGAGCATATGCAAGGGCCAAAATAATATCTGACACTCAAGCCAAATCCTTTTGGATTAAAATAAAGGGACAGTATCTAATGCTTCCAATTTCCAATTCTAGCTTTGAAGAAATTAATGGGATTCACAACCACATGCTAATGCGAGGGTACTTTATCCAGGCTGTAATGTTTTTTAATAATCAAATATCGAAACAAGTTTAGCATAATAAACTATTTACTGCTAAAACTAACGAGCTTCAATCAAGACATAGAAAGTATGATTACTACAAAGTGTAAACAATACCAGAAACATCAATGAATTAATCGTTTGTTTTGTTTAAAGGAATATTATTTCTTCTCCGTAATAATGTTCCTTTAGCCTTTTAAAAATTCTTACTCAACAAAGCATTTGGGCATATAATAACCTCAGTATCATATTACGTGTAATTATTACATTACAATTAATTACTGGTAGTGATGGTATATATATACTGGGTCGCGAAATTTTTTTCCAAAATTATTGTGGGTCCCTTTACAAAAGAAAATCGCACTGGCGTGTTTCACTATCCACTTTAGATTTTTCTATAGTTTCATAATGTTTCGGAAACACTTCAGACAAAAATAATAAAAATATTAATAATAAAAAATTATGGAAGATACCATTATGACTGTACTATTGTTCAGTCAATAGGTTTTACAAACAGCGCAAATTATTTGATATTTCACTTTAGCTTTAAGAAAAATACTTTTTTTTTTAGCTTTGACCTCTTTAATCTTTTAATGCATTATCTCTTAAACTGATCAACATTTTACCACAAATTCATTTGTAGCTGCTTGTATACATGTCACATATGATAGTAGCTCGTCCTAGAAATTATAAATTGCGGAGTGCTACTGAATCATTTCGACAGTTAACTGTATTGAGTTACTCCCAACATGTGCGTTTGTTTACATTAGTATTCCTCCTCTGGCATGTAAAGGTAGACGATCACATACTACTGATGCATTATGAGTTACTTTCTGGAAAGAACTGAGACTTAATAGTGACATTTACTGCATCGGGTACATCATGGAAGCACTATACAGCTGACCAGATATGAACCTTTTGTTGCTAGTAGTGCATAATAATTTAAAATATTTTTTCCAATATTTTTCTCGGTATTTACGCACGTGTTAGTTTTTATATCTTCAAATAACAAAGTCTTGCATTGAAGGATAAACTATTATTGTAATATTTCTCACATATTTTCATTATATTTTTTCCGTTAAAATATTATCACCTGTCTTGCCATGGTCATTTTCCCTCTTTTCCAAGTGTATTTTGCATTCCTGTACTGTATTGTAAAATGATATAAAAAACCAAGATCGCTGTCATCAATTTTTATTTACGACGACCGGTTTCGCTGAACTATGTCAGCATCATCTGGTCAAATAAAATATTTTACAAGGCCATAATCTTGTAATGTCATAATTATCACAGTGAGTGACAATTAGTTTGCTATTGACATTCACTGTGATAATTATGTTTTATTATAATGACATAGTGCACCTATGCACTGTAAATTGTTATATAACAACTGATTGACATTACAAGATTATGGCCTTGTAAAATATTTTATTTGACCAGATGATGCTGACATAGTTCAACGAAACCGGTCGTCGTAAATAAAAATTGATGACAGCGATCTTGGCTTTTTTATATCTTTTAACAATATTATAAGTGGATCGCCTCCTAAAACGTAAACCAATTCCTGTACTGGTTTACGTAAAAGTAAGTGACAGAGTCAAATCGTCGTCATTTTGGCAAATATCTCTGAAACGGTGCGAAAATGTTCAAATGTTTGTTAAGCTTAAGGGACGTCGTCGTAAATAAAAATTGATGACAGCGATCTTGGCTTTTTTATATCTTTTAACAATATTATAAGTGGATCGCCTCCTAAAACGTAAACCAATTCCTGTACTGGTTTACGTAAAAGTAAGTGACAGAGTCAAATCGTCGTCATTTTGGCAAATATCTCTGAAACGGTGCGAAAATGTTCAAATGTTTGTTAAGCTTAAGGGACTTAACTACGGGGTCATCAGTCCCTAAACTTACAAACTACCTACAACTAAGGACGGCACAATTATCCATGCCCGAGGGGGGATTCGAACCCCCGACCGTAGTGGCCGTGCAGACCGTGACTGAAGCGCCTCAGTCCCCTCGGCCACCGCGGCCGGCAAAACGGTGCGATTTATAAGAAGGGAAAAAAAAAACATAATAGAGCATATTTGTAGAGATTTTCTCCTCTAAAAATTCGTTTATTCAATTTTCGTGTCAGATGTAGTGTTAGGTCGTTATTTTCATATAAATTTCGAGCTGTAAAAAAGCGATCGCAGAGGCCCTCTTTTAGTATGATTACCGTAAACCTGAAGTGGGCAAAATATTGGGAGGCACAGCACTGGGCCATGAGTCAGATGGTTGAATGGGGTCACCGGGGCAGCAGCGGCAGAGCGGCGCATTTGACTGCAGGCGGCAGGCAGGCGGCGCGTCACTCACCGAGCAGTGGCGCTGCGCTGCGGCAGTGTTTTGTCGCGGCTGTCGACAGGTGGCGAGTGGCACAGTGGCGCGCTAGCCAACCAGCCGCTAGCTACTGGCTACTGGCTACTGGCTAGCAGGCAGCGCGCGGCCGTCGGCGCCGGCTTATCTGCCGGAAGGGCTTCCGGCGCCGCGGAAACGACGCGACGCCGCGGCGCGTCTGCCCCACTCGCCAAAACACACGCCCCCGCTCGATGCACATCGCAGATCGCGAGGTTGCGGTTATTGCTCCGCTGCGATACGTGGTGTCCGTGTGACAGGTGTGGCGATCAAACAACGGAAATGCTACTATCACTGAGTAAGTGCGCATGCGTCAAAGACGAATGGCCACTAGCAGTGCAGCGTGAATCCTTTTTAAAGGGTATATTACACGGAGCAGGTGCAGGTGCAGACAGGTGTGAAAACTACAGAACCTTTCAGTTTAATAAGTCATGGTTGCAAAATATTAACACAAATTATATACAGAAGGATGGAAAAGCTGGTAGAAGCCGACCTCGGGAAAGATCAGTTTGGGTCCAGGAGAAATGTAGGAACACGGGAGGCAATACTCACTTTACGGCTTATCCTAGAAGATAGATTAAGGAAAGGCAAACCTACATTTCTAGCTTTTGTAGATTTGGAGAAGGCTTTTGACAATGTTGATTGGAATAAACTCTTTGAAGTTCTGAAGCAAGCAGGAGTAAAATATAGGGAGCGTAAGGTTATTTACATCTTGTACAAAAACCAGACAGCGGTTGCCAGAGTTGAAGGGCATGAAAGGGATGCAGTGGTTGGAAAGGGAGTAAGACAGGTTTGTAGTCTTTCTCCAGTGTTATTCAATTTGTACATTGCGCAAGCTATAAAGGAAAGCAAGGAGAAATTTGGAGAAGGAATTAAAGTTCAGGGGGAAGAATTAAAAACATTGCGTTTTGCCGATGACATAGTAATTCTGTCAGGTACAGCAAAGGACCTGGAAGAGCAATTGAACGAAATGGACAGTGTGCTGAAAGGTGCATATAAGATGAACATTAACAAGAGCAAACCTAGGGTAATGGAGTGCAGTCTAAGAAAATCAGGTGATGCTGAAGGAATTAGATTGGAAAACGAAGCAATAAAGGAGGTAGATGAGTTTTGTTACTCGGGCAGTAAAATAACAAATGATGGTCGCAGTACAGAGGATATAAAATGCAGAATGGCAATGGGTAGAAAAGCGTTCTTGAAAAACAGAAATTTGTTAACGTTGAATATTGATTTAAGCCTAAGGAAGTCCTTTCTGAAGGCATTTGTATGGAGTGTTGCCTTGTATGGGAGTGAGACATGGACGATAAACAGTGTGGACAGGAAGAGGATTGAGGCTTTTGAATGGTGGTGCTACCGAAGAATGCTGAAGATTAGGTGGGTGGATCGCGTAACTAATGAGGAGGTACTGAACAGAATTGGGGAGAAAAGGAAATTTCTGGCATACCTTGACTAAAAGAAGGGATCGATTGGTAGGACACATTCTTAGACATCAAGGAATAGTGAATTTAGCGTTGGAGGGAAGTGGGTGGGGTGAAAATCGCAGAGGAAGACCAAGAGATGGATACAGTAAGCAGATTCAGACAGATGTAGGTTGCCGTTCTTATGTGGAGATGAAGAGGCTTGCTCAGGATAGGGTATTGTGGAGAGCTGCATCAAACCAGTCTCCGGACTGACGACCACAACAACACAATTACACGGAGCGTATTTGGTCGCTAGTCGCTGGCGTCTCTTGTCGCCCGGCGTATAGGCGAATAGCGAATGAATACGCTTACGCAATGACACGCAGCGACTTCAGACGCTAGCGTTTTCGTAAAAACAATTGACACTTGACGTAGCATATCACACATTGTTTTGGAGGTTAGGTGATACCAAACAGTTCTGTTCACTGCCATCAGGGCATGTGTGGAGGAGAATTTGCGTAGGTGCTACAAAGATCGTAGCATCTATATCTATTCAGACAGCCAGGCAGACCCGAGATCACTGGCAGCTCCTGCAACAAGGTCTAAAATTTTTGCAGAATGTCACAGGGTTCTGGTGGAGCTAGGGGAAAGCAATAGAGTAAACCTATTGTGGGTCCCTGGCCACTCGGGGATCAGTGGCAACGAACATGCCGACAGATTAGCCAGGATGGGGGCAGAGACTCCATTTATTGGACCGTAACCTGTCCTGACAATCACCAATGCAATGATCAAACTGGAGCTGCGTAACTGGCTCAGAAGACAGCACGTAGAATATTGGACCGAAGTCTACCAACAAAAACATGGCAAGGTAATGATGCCAAAGCAATGTTTTAAAAAGAAGCTCTGCAATCCTGGGCTTGAACAGGAGAGAAATTAGACTCATGGTTGGATTGCTGACAGGCCATGGTAATTTCAAAAAACATCTACATACAATGGGAATAACAGAATAGGACCCTAAATGTAGGATCTGTGATGACGGTGATGAAACTGCATCACATCTAATCTTCGAATGCATTGCATTGGAGAGTAAAAGGCACAGAACATTTGGGACAACCAGACCCGAAGAAATTGTGTCTAATAAAGAACTGGTAAAGGGACTCCTTGCACTGTTGAAGGGCATTGGTTGGCTTTACTAGATATACAGGGAGCGATACCGCACAATAAACTTAGTTTCGGTGCGGGCAGTGGCGGGTTGGACCAAGACTGTTTTTGCTTCCCTGGAAAAATCAAATCAAATCAAACAGTTCTGTTTCCCGCCAATCAAAATATGAAGTGGAATTATAATCAAATTTCTGGAAACTTATCAAAGTTTTCCAGTATTATAGGCCATTAAAATGATTATTTAAATACTAAACTCTATTTAGCCAACTGTTTGACCAATGATGAAGCTCTCTAGGGGGCTCTGGATAGCATACACCTGAAAACAAAAATCAAAACAATAAAATATCTCGTCTTCATTATATTTTTTCTGTAGGTAGAAGGATCTCCACACGATAATTCTCTCAAAAGATTTGCAGAAGCACTATATTTATCCCTCCTCCCAATCCACCTTCTTATCCATTATCTTTTATTTTTTCCTACTATTCCGTTTTGATTTTGGTAGATTGTTCTTTTAGGACTCTTGAGAGAAACAATGCCAGCATTTATTTCTTCCTTCGATATTTTGACTCGACTGGTGGCTACTTTTTTACGCTCCTGTTTATGAAACGGGGCGACCAACACTTCCCAGTGGCCAAAAACGCAAGCGAGCAACGTCTAAAGTAGCCCACCCTTCAACTTTAGATGCTCGCGTTTCGGAGCAGCGACTTTGTTCGCTGTTCTTGTTTACACGGAGCGAATTTAGCAGGCCGGCCGCGGTGGTCGAGGGGACTGAGGCGCTCCAGCCACGGTCTGCACGGCCACTACGGTCGGGGGTTTGAATCCCCCCTCGGGCATGGATATTTGTGCCGTCCTTAGGATTAGCTAGTTCATAAGTAGTTTGTAAGTTTAGGGACTGATGACCCGTAGTTAAGTCCCATAGACTCTTACAAACATTTGAACATTTGAATTTAGCAGCTGCGTCCGAATTCGCCAGCGACTAGCGACCAAATACGCTCCGTGTAATATACCCTTTAACAGAACGTGGCAGCTCTGGTGTCTGTAGAACACAGCGTGTACTCTTTCTTTGTTAGGCCAGAAAATTACACACTAAGGTGACAAAGGTATAGAAATTTGCACTCCAGTGATTCATGTGAAAATTTCCAGGATGGTGCTCAGCGACCACACAATGATGAACACACCAAATGTATTGAGCAGCATTGGCCGTTAATGTTTTATTTATAAACAACAGATCGATTTCAATCACATCATTGAAGATAGTCACTATGTGATTGAAATCGATCTGTTGTTTATAAATAAAACATTAACAGCCAATGCTGCTCAATAAATCTGGTGTGTTCATCATGTGAAAATATTTATGTCTTGTTTATGGACGCTAAACGGAAATGGTAGTTTTAGGTAGACGCGTGGGACATTGCACATGGGATATCGTTAGCAAATTCAGTATTCGGAGGTCTGCAGAGTGAAAAGTGTGCCTTTTGTTGTTGTCGTTGTTGTGATCGCCTTTTATTGTCGTCGTTGTTGTAATTTTCAGTCCTGAGAATGGTTTTATGCAACTGTCCATCACAGTCTATTCTGAGCAAATCCTTTCATCTCCTCATAAGAAGGGCAACCAACATCTATTTGAAACTGTTTACTCTGTTCGTATCATGGTCGTCTTCTGCGATTTCTAACCCACAATTCCCTCTAATGTTAAATTTACAATTCTTTGATGTCTATGAACGTGTTCTACCAAACGATCCCTTCTTTTAGTGTGACAGAAATTCCTTCCCCCATTCTTTTCAGTACCTTTTCATTAGATAAGTGATCTACACCCCTAATTTTTAACATTAGTCTGTAACACCGCATTTTAAAAGCTTCTATTCTCTTCCTGATTTATCGTCCATGTTTCTCTTTCCTGCAAGGCAATGCTCCACACAAATGTCTTCAGAAAAGACTTCCTTACACTTAAAATTCGATGTTAGAAAATTTCTCCTTTTCAAAAATGCTTTTCTTCCTATTGCCATTCTTCCGTCTATATTTTCTGAACTGCCCAAGTAACAAAACTCATTTACCACCTTTATTGCTTCGTTACCTAATGTAATTCCTGCAGGAGATGACATGAGACTGTTAAATGAAACACGAGAGGAGGAAAAGACAGCACTAAAAATCTAGCCGAAATAGCGGAACAGGTTGGACTGAAGATTGCATATAACAAGACCAAGACATTGAACACTGGTTGTCACTGGAAGATAGAGGGCCAAGTGGTTGAGAAAGTTGGACAGATTTCGTTACTTGGAAGAAAAGATAACTGGTGGAATACAGAGCAGCAGTAGCGCAGTAGACAGGGCACAGCATTTGCAGAAGCTACGGTATGCAGTGAGAACAACGTATGGCAAGAAAAATCTGTCACGTAATGCCAAATTGCGACACTACACACCCATTGTATGCATCAGAAACGATCAAACTCGGTAAGAGAGCTTGTATACAATTGGAGGAGGAGGAGCGAAAAAAAGGTTGAGCTATAAGATAACGGAACTGTAGAGAAATATCATAAAAGCCGTTCGATGAATCCTCTGCCATGCACTTCAATGTGAATTGCAGAGTATTTATGTAGATGTCGAAAACGCGATCTGGGATAGATTTCCGCTTGGGATTTTTTGCTGTGCTCAATTAGATTGCCTACTTCATGCAGTTCTCGGTAACTGAAATGGTATATTCGATTTTATGGAGACCCTCCCAACCATTCCGGGCTTCAGGTATCAGAACGACGAAATTTTTATCGATGACAATGCACTATCTCACTGGGCCACAGATACTCCACACTGATTTGAAGAACAAACTCGATAATTCAAGCTAATGATTTGGCCATTCAGATCTCCCGACATAAGTCGCATCGAACAGTTATGGGACATTATCGAGAGGTCAGGCCATGGACATAATTCTCCAGCGGCAACAATTCCGCATTTCGTACACCATGCTGGAATTCAGAAATACTGACAATCTCATGTCAAAAGGTGTATAAATCAACTTCGACATTGGCCGGCCGCGGTGGCCGAGGAGACTGAGGCGCTCCAGTCACGGTCTGCACGGCCACTACGGTCGTGGGTTCGAATTCCTCCTCGGGCATGGATATTTGTGCCGTCCTAGTTCGTAAGTAGTTCATAAGTAGTTTGTAAGTTTAGGCACTGATGACCCCGTAGTTAAGTCCCATAAACTATACAAACATTTGAACTTCGACATTTTAAGTACACTTATGACTATCTGATCTCCAGTTGTATAGAAATGTTCAAATGTTTGTTAAGCTTAAGGAACTTAACTGCGGAGTCATCAGTCCCTAAACTTACAAACTACTTATGAACTACCTTACAATAAAGACGGCACAAACATCCATGCCCGAGGGGGGATTCGAACCCCCTACCGTAGCGGCCGTGCAGACTGTGACTGGCGCGCCGCAGACCGCTCGACTACAGGTGTATAATGCAACGAATTGTCAACCACCTATGAAATAATTCCCTCTGAGAAATTATAATTACTTCATAGGTAATTGGCAATTCGTTACTTTACACATCTGTAGATCAGATAATCATATGTTATTTGACATGTTGTCTTGGAGGTGGTCTGAATACTTTCGATTAAGTAGACGCAATATCTATAGCCTTGACCGTAAATTTATTAATGTTGATGACCGGTTTCACCTCACTTTTGAGTCATCTTCGAATCTAAAAGTAACAGAAGATATAATACAACTTGTGAACAGTTTAAAATATGAAATCATTAAGACTTTTTTTACCTTAAAATACATACGATTTATGTGTTTGTCGATATTTGTATCTGCCAACCTTCCAAGCATTAAATTACAACTTATAAATGCCAACAAAATGCGGTACAACATTAGAAGGAAACCACATTGGTTATTGCCCATACACTCTTGGCCATTAAAATTGCTACACTACGAAGATGACGTGCTACAGACGCGAAATTTAACCGACAGGAAGAAGATGCTGTGATATGCAAATGATTAGCTTTTCAGAGCATTCACACAAGGCTGGCGCCGGTGGCTACACCTACATCATGCTTACATGAGGAAAGTTTCCAACTGATTTCTCATACATAAACATCAGTTGACCGGCGTTGCCTGGTGAAACGTTGTTGTGATGTCTCGTGTAAGGAGGAGCAATGCGTACCATCACGTTTCCGACTTCGATAAAGGTCGGATTGCTGCATATCACGATTGTGGTTTATCGTATTGCGACATTGCTGCTCGCGTTGGTCGCGATCCAATGACTGTTAGCAGATTATGGAATCGGTGGGTTCAGGAGGGCAATACGGAACGCACTAGCAGTCGAGTGACAGGCATCTTATCCGCATGGCTGTAACGGACCGTGCAGCCACGTCTCGATGTCTGAGTCAATACAGGGGGACGTTTGCAAGACAACAACCATCTGCACTAACAGTTCGACGACGTTTGCAGCAGCATGGACTATCAGCTCGGAGACCATGGCTGCAGTTACCCTTGACGCTGCATCACAGACAGGAGCGCCTGCGATGGTGTACGCAACGACGAACCTGGGTGCAAAACGTCATTTTTTCGGATGAATCCAGGTTCTGTTTTCAGCATCATGATGGTCGCATCCGTGTTTGGCGACATCGCGGTGAACGCACATTGGAAGCATGTATTCGTCATTGCTATACTGGCGTATCACCCGGCGTGATGGTATGGGGTGCCATTGGTTACACGTCTCGATCACCTCTTGTTCGCATTGACGGCACTTTGAACAGTGGCCGTTACATTTCAGATGTATTACGACCCGTGGCTCTACCCTTCATTCGATCCCTACGAAACCCTACATTTCAGCAGGATAATAGACGACCGCATGTTGCAGGTCCTGTACGAGCCTGTCTGGATACCGAAAATGTTCGACTGCTGCTCTGGCCAGCACATTCTCCAGATATCTCACCAATTGAAAACGTCTGGTCAATGGTGGCCGAGCAACTGGCTCGTCACAATACGCCAGTCACTATTCTTGATGAACTGTGTTATCGTGTTGAAGCTGCATGGGCATCTGTACCTGTACACGCCATCCAAGCTCTGTTTGACTCAATGCCCAGGCGTATCAAGGCCGTTATTACGGCCAGAGGTGGTTATTCTGGGTACTGATTTCTCAGGATCTATGCACCCAAATTGCGTGAAAATGTAATCACATGTCAGTTCTAGTATAATATATTTGTCCAATGAATATCCGTTTATAATCTTGATTTCTTCTTTGGTGCAGCAATTTTAATGTCCAGTAGTGTATTTCGGGCTTAGTTCATAATATGGTGACCTGTCGGTTAAATACACATACAACCAATAAGTATATACACAACATTATTTACAATTTATAATTAAAATACAAAACATTTTTTACATACTAATTAATTTTACATGATTTGGAATTACGTACCGATACAACATATACTGAGCATTGAAGCATTTAAATTTGTCATTTAAAATACCGTAGGAGCTAAAGGAAATTATTCAGACAATTAAGGGAGAGGAAAACGTAATTGTTATGGGAGACTGGAATTCGGTAGTAGGACAAGGAAGGGAAGGGAAGCCGCCTGGTAGAATTTTGCGCAGAACATAATTTAGTTATAACTAACACCTGGTTCAAGAATCACAAAAGAAGGTTGTATACGTGGAAGAGACCAGGAGACACCGGGAGATACCAGATAGATTTTATAATGGTAAGACATCGATTTCGGAACCAGGTATTACAGTGTAAGACATACCCAGGGGCAGATATAGACTCTGACCATAACTTGTTGGTTATGAACTGTAGGCTGAAACTGAAAAAACTACAAAAAGGTAGGAAAATAAGGAGATGGGACCTGGATAAATTGAAGGGACCTGAAGTTCTTAAGAATTTCAGAAGGAGCTGTAGGCAACAATTGACAGAAACAGGGGAAAATAAAACAGTAGAGGAGGAATGGGTAAAATTGAGAGATGAAATAGTTAAGGTAGCAGAGGACAAAATAGGTAGGAAGGCAAGACCTACAAAAAATCCTTGGATATCACAGGAGATACTAAATTTAATCGATGAAAGGAGAAAATATAAAAATGCAGTAAATGAAACAGGCAAAATGGAGTACAGACGACTAAGAAATGAGATTGACAGGAAGTGCAAAATGGCTAAGCAGGAGTGGCTAGAAGGCAAATGCAAGGATGTAGAAGAATGTATAAATAGGGGGAAAATAGATACAGCCTACAGGAAAATAAAAGAAACATTAGGAGATAAGAAAAACAGCTCTATGAATATCAAGGACACTGATGGAAAACCAGTTCTCAGCAAAGAAGGGAAAGCTGAAAGGTGGAAAGAGTATATAGCGGTGCTCTACAAAGGAAACGAACTTCGAGACAATATTGTAGGAAGGGAAGAGGATGTAGATGAAGATGAAATAGGAATTACTGTACTGAGAGAAGAATTTGATAGAGCCCTGAAAGACCTAAGTCGAAACAAGGCCCCTGGAGTAGATGATATTCCCTCAGAGCTACTGAAGTCTCTGGGAGAACCAGCCATGACAAACCTGTTTCACCTGGTGTGTAAGATGTATGAGACAGGCGAAGTACCCTCAGACTTTAAGAAAAATTTTATAATCCCAATTCCAAAGAAAGCAGGTGCAGACAGGTGTGAAAACTACAGAACCATCAGTTTAATAAGTCATGTTTGCAAAATATTAACACGAATTATATACAGAAGGATGGAAAAGCTGGTTGAAGCCGACCTCGGGGAAGATCAGTTTGGGTTCAGGAGAAATGTAGGAACACGGGAGTCAATACTCACTTTACGGCTTATCCTAGAAGATAGATTAAGAAAAGGTAAACCTACATTTCTAGCTTTTGTAGATTTGGAGAAGGTTTTTGACAATGTTGATTGGAATAAACTCTTTCGAGTTCTGAAGCAAGCAGGAGTAAAATATACGGAGCATGTGGTTATTTACAACTTGTACAAAAACCAGACAGTGGTTGTCAGAGTTGAAGGGCATGAAAGGGATGCAGTGGTTGGAAAGGGAGTAAGACAGGTTTGTAGTCTTTCTCCATTATTATTCAATTTGTACATTGAGCAAGCTATAAAGAAAAGCAAGGAGAAATTTGGAGAAGGAATTAAAGTTCACGGTGAAGATTTAAAAACATTGCGTTTTGCCGATGACATAGTAATTCTGTCAGATACAGCAAAGGACCTGGAAGAGCAATTGAACGGAATGGACAGTGTGCTGAAAGGTGCATATAAGATGAACATTAACAAGAGCAAAACTAGGGTAATGAAGTGCAGTCTAAGAAAATTAGGTGATGCTGAAGGAATTAGATTGGGAAACGAAGTAATAAAGGAGGTAGGTGAGTTTTGTTACTTGGGCAGTAAAATAACGAATGATGGTCGCAGTACAGAGGATATAAAATTCAGAATGGCAATGGGTAGAAAAGCGTTCTTGAAAAAGAGAAATTTGTTAACATCGAATATTGATTTAAGCCTAAGGAAGTCCTTTCTGAAGGCATTTGTATGGAGTGTTGCCTTGTATGGGAGTGAGACATTGACGATAAACAGTGCGGACAGGAAGAGGATTGAGTTTTTTGAAATATGGTGCTACAGAAGAATGCTGAAGATTAGGTGGGTGGATCGCGTAACTAATGAGGAGGTACTGAACAGAATTGGGGAGAAAAGAAATTTCTGGCATACCTTGACTAAAAGAAGGGATAGATTGGTAGGACACATTCTTAGACATCAAGGAATTGTGAATTTGGCGTTGGAGGGAAGTGTGTGGGGTAAAAATCGCAGAGGAAGACCAAGAGATGGGTACAGTAAGCAGATTCAGATAGATGTAGTTTGCCGTTCTTATGTGGAGATGAAGAGGCTTGCTCAGGATAGGGTATTGTGGAGAGCTGCATCAAACCAGTCTCTGGACTGAAGACCACAACAACAACAGTTGCTACATAACAACTGTATTTTAAAGGACATATTAGGTACCGATACAATATATACTGAGTATTGAGGCATTTAAATTTGTGATTTAAAATATGACCTAAATCGGCAAAGAACAAGAATTTTCAAGATTTTTGGTAGTAACGTTAAATAGCGACTTGTCTCTATGCATAGTGAAACCACCTGTGTTAGCTATACCACACCAAAATATGTAAAACCAAATAAACCACATGTTGTGCATGTTGTCAGGTACTGTAACGAATTCTTGGAGCTTTCCAACAAAGTAATGTGATATTTAACCAAAAGACTGCAGGACTTCAAACAATAAAATCTGTCGGTATTCTTATGATCGGAGAGAAAGCGTAGGCAGGGTTCTCCAAGGCTCAGTCGTAGGTCCACTATTGTTCCGCGGGTATATAAATAACCTTTCATCTAATCTACAACAGTCAGAATTATTTATTTGAATCTCTCTAGTATTGTAATGAGTCCAAGCATGAATGCAGTAACAGAAGAAATAGTAAACAATTTCAGTAACGTAGTAAACTCTTTCATTAAAAGAATCATAGACTGCTTTTCCTACAAAGGGTATCACTTGCTATTTTTAAAAATGCACATTATAGTTCAGTACATTTAAAGGTACTAAACCAATGATAAATGCAACACGCAGTGAGAAAGTAATAAATAAGTTGGAAAAGTAAAAAATTTTAGCGGTCCGTTTCGATGACAATCTGAATTGGAAAAAGTGCAATTTGTTCAGCCACATTCACACTTGACATGGTTGCAGATCTCAGGGAGAGAAGACCAGAGTCTTCGCCACCGTCAGGTGCGCTGACGTCCAGACCTTCGTGCGGATCATGGCCGACATTTATCTCCTACCCCCACCCAGCGCCAGTCGTTACCTAGCGGGCGTGGGCGTCGGCGGTCGGGGAATGACGTCAGCGTCTGTGCTAACGCAGGCACCCCGGGCGTAGATACGGGGGGAGGGAGGGGGAGAGGAGGAGACGATGGTATTCAACGCCACCACGACCCATACTGTGTCTTAGTCACTCATGTTAAAATATGGCACTCATTTGTTGTTATAAATATGAGCAGTCTCACGGTGTCTGCAAGGGAGCGATTTATGCCTGCATCAATACGCGTCGCAATTGGCCCACTTTACATTATGGTAGTAACACTAAAAGTGGGATATTCCGATTGGTTTTGAAAACTCGAAATTTAAATTAAAAACACAATAACAACAAAAACGGCTTAATCGTTCATCTGAAACGAAAATTGAATAAACGAATTTGTAAAAAAAGTAAATTCTCTACAACTTCGGTCCGGTTTTTTTTTTTTTTTTTTTTTTTTTTTTTTTTTTTTTTTTTTTTTTTTTCATATATCGCACTGTTTCAGAGTTGTTGTAGTCTTCAGTCCGGGGACTGGTTTGATGCAGCTCTCCACTCTATATCCTGAGTAATCCTCTTCATCTCAGCATAAAAACGGTAACCTAGATCAGCTTGAATCTACTTTCTATATTATTGCTGGAGCCTAGCCAAGAGCATCCTGCAGACATTTATTTAGGGATCCTCACTGTAGCTTCACAAACTCATGAAATTTGTTATTAACAATCCGACCCAATTCAAAAGTAATAGCAGTGTGCATAGCTACAACACTAGGTGAAAGGATGATATTCACTATTCAAGGTTAAATCTAACTTTGGCTCAGAAAGTGGTGAATTAAGCTGCCACAAAAGTCTTTGGTCACTTAACAAGTAGCATCAAAAGTCTGACAGATAGCTATCTAGTATTTAAAAAGAAATTAAATGAATTTCTGAATGGCAACTCCTTCTACAATGTAGCTGAATTTTTAGATAAAACTTAAAAAAATAAAATAAATAAATAATAAATAAAATATTGATTGTCAAGTATAGACAACATTTACTAAACTGACACGTTCCACATCCTTACGAAATGTCGTATATATGATCTATGGAACAAGTATTAATCTAATCTAATCTTCATCTCCCTCTGAGATTTTTACCTCACACACTTCTCTCCATCGCTGAAATCACGATTCCTTGATGACTAAGAATGTGTTCTATCAATCGATCCCTTCTTTTAGTCAAGGTATGACAGAAATTCCCTTCTCCCTAACTCTGTTCAATACCTCCTCATTAGTTACGCGATCCACACACCTAATCTTCAGCATTCTTCTGTAGCAAAATGTTTGGAGGAATATTTAGAGGCGATGTGACACATTCTGCCTGTTTGTAACATATACTCATTTTTTAGGTCGCGCGGGTCAACCAATCAGCGCCAAATTTAACAGACGTAATTATTGGCCACCAATGATCACAACCTCCCTTTTGCAAACGTTTCGGACAGAAAATAGCTTGTAACATTAAAAATAGCGTTTTGTGATGTCCTGTTGACAGCACAAATTTAATTGCAAATAATGCCTTAACCGTTCATCTGAGACGAAAATTAAATAAAATTATTTGTAGAACAGAAAATACTCCTCATTTTTGCTTTCTTATGTTTTTTATATAACTCGCGCCTTTTTAGAGACATCTGCAAAAATAACGGCGATTTGACATTGTCACTTGATTATTCGTAAACCAGTGCAGACAAAGATATGTTGTTGTAGTCTTCAGTCCGGAGACTGGTTTGATGCAGCTCTCCACAACACCCTATCCTGAGCAACATAAGAACGGCAACATACATCTGTCTGAATCTGCTTACTGTATCCATCTCTTGGTCTTCCTCTGCGATCTTTACCCCACACACTTCCCTCCAATGCTAAATTAACAATTCCTTGATGTCTAAGAATGTGTCCTACCAATCGATCCCTTCTTTTAGTCAAGGTATGCCAGAAATTTCTTTTCTCCCCAATTCTGTTCAGTACCTCCTCATTAGTTAAGCGATCCACCCACCTAATCTTCAGCATTCTTCTGTAGCACCATATTTCAAAAGCCTCAATCCTCTTCCTGTCCGCACTATTTATCGTCCATGTCTCACTCCCATTCACAGAAAGATAATAACTTGAAAAAGAGGTCAAACTAGCACCGCAAGACAGGTGATAATATTTTAACGGAAAAAGATAATTGAAATATGGAAAAAATATTAAAACAATAGATTAAAGAGGTAAAAGGTAAAAAAAGGAAACTTGTTAAACTCTGAAGTACCAAATAATTTTGACTGTGTGTTTATATACGGTCAGAGAGAATATTGCATGTTGAGTATATAGATATCATCACAGTAGTAGAGCCACTGATCTTTGTTTTACGTGGATGTTGAATTTCAGCTGTCTGAGCATGTCGGTCATAGGAGTTTCTTTCCAAATTCAAATACGGCGCCTTTGAAGTATTACAAGGAAACTAAAAGAAAGTACGTTTAGCTTCCGCTTCCGTATCAGCCTATTACATCGCATTTTGACATAAATTTCAAGTCAAGAGGTAAGCAAGCACTTCTTTGTCACGTTACAACTGATGGAAATTCGTTTGCCAAATTAAAAAATGGCGGGCAATGCGAAATCGTGTGCAAAACATATGAATGTGCAGGCACGCTGCAGTTCTATACTTGGACATCAGAGTTATACAAGGTGCCTGTGAGAAGTTCGGTGAATGATCTCAGGAACTATAGGAAACAAGAGTTAAAAAAAAAAAAAAAAAAAAAAAAAAAAAAAAAAAAAAATATATATATATATATATATATATATATATATATATATATATATATATATATATATATATTTGGCTTTCAGAATAATCGCCATTGGATACAATACACTTTTGACATCGGTTGTTTCTCAGCAAACGTTTCTTGTGCTGTCGGTCGAAGCGCTGAGGTTGTGCGTTGTTGTATCTGCGAAGCGTGAGCCTTTCAGGGCTAATTTAAGGCGGGAAATAGAAGGGAGTGTGACAGCGCCAAATCTGGAGAATAAGCATCCGCCGCACTCGTTTGATGTTGTCTGGGACTGTGATTGTGGACGGTCGACCCGAACGTGGCTCATCCTCGATAAAGTCTGTCTATAAAGCGTTTAAACCACTCATACACACTTTTTACTCACTGCTTCAATGCCATATACTTCCAGTAGCATCCCACGGGTCTTCGTCGCCATTTTGCCTAATTTGAAACAAAACTTCACGTTAACGCGTTGCTCCGTTTTGCGCTCCCTGTTTTCAGTGATATGAGTTCTGACACTGGCCCTGTTAGCTGGAACGCAGCGTGTACCACCGCTTCACTGCAGTGCTCTGCGTGACAGGGGACGCCTGTTGACATGTCCCTCAATGTGTGTGCGCGGGCACCTCATCCCCGCCAGCGCGTTTTGTAAAATATGGCACCATTCAACGAAATTTTCAGACGCACATCGTATACTGGAAAAAGGATCAAGCAGACAATTAGAGGAGACCTCTTAGACTGTTTGCAAATGATGTTGATGTTTAGCATCTAGTAAAATCATTACATAACAAATTCCATTGGAAAATTATTCTAAAATGATGGTTCTAAAAGTGCCAGCTGACTCTATTGAAAAGTGTGAAGTTATCTCATAGGTAAATCAAGGGGAGGGGAGAGGTGCTATGGAGAGAAGTGTTGTTAATCTAGTGTTATAATAAATGCGATTTTCGAGACTTTTCTCTGCCTCTCGCTCTTTTTTATTATTATTTTATTTAGCAAACAGATGCAATTCTAGGGCAAGTGTAGTGCCACCAAATTTCTATGAGCTTCCTGCCCCCAACACACTGCAAGATGATACCTGGGTTCCTCAATGAGTCATGTCTACTTATAGGAATCTGTTAAATTTCGATGAAACTTTAAATCACATGAATTTAGAAATTCAACTAAAGACCTAGGAATTAAAATTACAAACAAATTATATCCGTGTGTATACTTCGCAAATCGCGAAATTTCCCGACGTCTACTGTTCCTGTAAGATGGACAAACGATCTCTAACACGAAAATTTTTGCCGGACCGGGACACGAAAAGCGGGAGACCCGGGTTCGAGTCCCGGTCCGGCACAAATTTTCATGTGTTGGAGATTGTTTGTCCATCTTACAGGAGCAGTAGACGTCGGGAAATTTCGCGATTTGTGAAGTATGTACACGGATATATTTATCTCTGCTACGGATCACCGCCAACATCTATTCTCTTGAAACAGACATAATGATAAACAAACAAATTACATTAGAACGATGACACAGCTTGTTTTGTGTGGAAAGTGTCTCAAAAAGGGCGTTTTATTCATACACTACCTGTTAACAAATCCACTAACGAGACTGCCTACCTTACGCTTGTCCGTCCTTCGTTAGCGCTGTGGAAACCTTACCAGATAGGGTACAGTAGGTAGAGTAAAACGAAAAAGATCAAAGAGCAGCTTGTTTTGTATGATCTCGAAATAAGGAAGAGTCTCGCAGATACGCGATCTGGAGTGGAAATCATTAAAACAAAGACATTATTCGTTGCCGCGAGGTCTCATCATGAAATTTTAATGACCCCTTTGCCTTGCAAAAACGAAAATACAAATATACAGTTAGAAACGCTCATCCTAATAAAGTAAAAGAAAATCCAACTCGCACTGAAAGAATGAAGTGTTTCTTCTCTCCAGCGCGCTGTTGGAGAGTGGAAAGGTAATTCAACGAACCCTATATCAAGACTCTAAGTATGAATTGCAGATGACGTACTCGAAAGTGATTCCTCCGTACTTTTTCTGTTCTTAAAATTCTTTGAGCTGTACGCAATAGGCATGGACTCTCTCGTTCCGCTGACGCAAGTAAAATCCTCCGCCACTAGATGTTAACAAGGAGGCATACAGCGTATACACACTTCAGGTAAAAATAGTACACATGTAAAGACGACGTCGATTTTGGTCCCATGACGGCAGATGCCATATAAGTAATAGTAAATGCACTGATAATAGTTTCAACATCGTCTGCCTGCAAATAGCTTAGTGCTGTGGTCCACAATATTTTTCCTAGCGGGACCTACAATGTCCCTGCAGAAACTTCGCGACCTGATATGATCATTACAGCTACTATGCTGCAATTAATACTAACATAAAAATTATATGTAACATGGAAATGAATCGCGAATGCTTTTCTGAATAACATTTTAATAAATTAGAAACATTAATACAGAAAATCTTTGAAATTTTCAGATGTTTGTATACTGTTTTTCGGAATATTTGGAAAAATACAATTCGGGTTTTTAAAAGTTGTTCACTTCGAAGAGGGCCATCCCATCCATTTGAAATGTTGTATAGGAACCCTTTTTATTGCAGATTTGGATTCTCCGTAAAAAATATGTAATTTTTGTATGAAACATTTTTATCGTTTCATAATAGATGGCGGTGAAATCGTCAAAAATAGAAGTAAGTTGAAAATGGTTGAAAAACAGTAATATCTCGAACAAATAGACATTGGACTCTTTCTCTAGGCTTAACACTTCCAGTTTCAGCAAATACCGCGAAAAGACATTGCAGAAGGCATATTTCTATGAGGGAACACATTAGCATTTCTTTAACGAGCTACTTCAACATTTCTATGAGTCTCAAAGTACGAGGAAATCATATCTACTCTCTCTCTCTGTAATCGTTAGCATCGTGGAAAAATTGCTTAGAGATATGAAGAGTCTGAGTTATTGAAGTGTAATGAAACGTCTGACCACAGCTGAGAGCATGCCAAGGTATGTGCTTCATTCAATTGTGAGAGCTTTCACCTGATGGCACTATCAAAAATATCAGAAACGATAGGTTGATTTTCCTAATGTGATGTGGATATATTGACAAATTACCATTTTTCAAAAAATTTCAACTCATTTTCATTCCAACGCGTTATCATGAAAAAAAAAAAGTTTCATATAAAGTTACATATTTCAACGGAGTATCCAAATCCTCAACAAAAGTAGAGGTGGTTATTTAAGATTTCAATGAAGACCAATGAACAGTCTGACCATGGGCTGAGAACGTGTCAAGGTATGCGCTTTATTCGATTGTGGGAGAAGTCACATGGTAACATTATAAAAAATATCAAAACTTTATTCTGATTTTATTCATCTATTTTTGTAAAAAGGTATAAAATAGCCAGGATCGCTTATCATCAGTTTTTATTAATGACGACCGGTTTCACTGAACTATGTCAGCATCATCAGGTCAAATAAAATATTTTACAAGGCCATAATCTGTTAAAAAGGAAAAACGGATATTTAAAACATGCATGTCATTATAATAAAACGAGAAGATACGTCAATTAAATCCATAAGAGCAAGATCGGGCATATTTAGAGATGAGACATACCTTGTAATGTCAAATAGTTGTTATATACAACGATTTACAGTGCATAGGTGCACTATGTCATTATAATAAAACGTAATTAACACAGTGAGTGACAAAAGCAAACTGATACATGATACAAGTCAAGGGTAGAAAATATGGCGCCAGATGGCAGCACACACCAATGTAATGTTGAGACACAATGAGGTTAAAAACGTGTTGTACAGATTATAAGTCATTTTAAAAAATAGACCAATATCTACATTGATGGCGTAATTAAGTTTGTGCATACCACAAATATCTGTATAAACTGACAGTCATTTATAAACGAAAAACTAACACAGTTAAATGTAGCGGTCATTCAATATTGCTTTGTACATACCATAGGAATATCTGTATAAAACGACTGTCGATTAAAAAGTATACAACAGTGGCCACAATGCAGCGGTGATGCAATATTAGTTAATGCATGTCACAAAACACTTGTATAAAACCACAGTCAAGTGTAAAAGAATATACAACAATGTCTACAATGTATAAGTCATAAAATATTGGATAGTACATAAAACACAAACATCTGTATAAAAGGCAGTCATAAAAGAATACATGATAGTAGACACAGTGCAGCAGTTACGAATTATAGATATGGCTGCAACAACACAATAGGTCAGCCAACACAGCACAAGGTTGTAAAGAATATACAACAGTAATTATAGTGTAGCAGTCATAGTATACTGGCTGTGCATAAAACAAAAATATTTGTGTACAATAACCATCAATATAGTGGTGAACAAAAGCGGTTTGTGCATACCATAAAAAGATCAACAGAAAACAACAGTCAATTATAGAAGTATAGAATAGTAGTCACAATGCACCAGTAATACAATATTGGTTTGTATATATCACAAAATATCTGTATAAAACTCCAGTCAACTATAAAAGAATATACAACAGTGTCTACAATGTATCAGTCATAGAATACTGGATAGTACATAAAATACAAATATCTGTATAAAAAGACAGTCAATTACAAAAGAATACATGACAGTAGCCACATGCGGCAGTCAAAAATACAAATATCTGTATAAAAAATCAGTCGTCATTAATAAAAACTGATGATAAGCGATCCTGGCTATTTATACCTTTTTACAATAATATAAGTGGATCGCCTCCTATAACGTAAACCAACTCATGAAGTGTATTTGTGTGAGATATTACCGTTTTTCAACATTTTTCAACTCATTTTCATTTTTTACGATTACAGGGCCATGTATCATGAAACGAAAAACAAATTATTCATTCAAAAGTTAAAAAGTTTTTTTTACTAAAATGCAAATCTGCGACAAAAATAGGGGTTCCTATTTGAGATTTCTGGGTCTCTCCCGCCACCCGTCAAGCCTCCGGTGGTGATACAGACGGGGACATCAATGTCCTCCGTCGAGGTGAACAACTTTGACTGAAACTTTTTTTAATCTAATTCGTATTTTTCCAAATATTCCGGAAAACAACTATAGGTGCCTTAGCCTGTATAAGTTGCTGAATGTTATGCGGCGGGATTCAACGTCCGCGAAATCTTTAAAATTCGGTGTGCAATGAAATAATGATGATTTGAAAAACAAACAAAATCTTGGTCATTGCTGAATGTTATTAATATGATCATCGAATTAAAACAACATTACCGCTGGAAATGGACTTTCTGACTTGAACGACGCCTATACGTGGACTGTGACATTATCATACAGAGCTGCCTGACCACTTCTGCCATTACAACCGCTGTGCTCCACTTTTGTTCAGATGTTCAAATGTTTGTTAAGCTTAAAGGACTTAACTGCGGGGTCATCAGTCCCTAAACTTACAAACTACTTATGAACTACCTTGCACTAAAGACGGCACAAACATCCATGCCCGAGAGGGGATTCGAACCCCCGACCGTAGCGGCCGTGAAGACTGTGACTGGAGCGCCGCAGACCCCTCGGTCACTTTTGTGATGCAATCCAAAACAGAAAGACAGTCTACCATCAGTCGCTGATCAGTCAGTACTTTACGGCAGATCTACGCATCAGTTGCAGAGTAGCTATCATCAGTGCTAAAAATGTAAGAAATTCAGCGTCTCTGGACTATGTTCGTTAATTTGAAAATATCTCCTAGCATACTGGACGTATTACTGAAGTGTATTTCAAAATATAAGCCGGCCGCGGTGGCCGAGATGACTGAGGCGCTCCAGTCACGGTCAGCACGGCCACTACGGTCGGGGATTCGAATCCCCCCCTCGGGCATGGATATTTGTGCCGTCCTAGTTCGTAAGTAGTTCATAAGTAGTTTGTAAGTTTAGGGACTGATGACCTCGTAGTTAAGTCCCATAAGCTTAACAAACATTTGAAATTTTTTTTCAAAATATAAGATGTAACAAACAAGTTTTTTAAACTAAGCTCTCTCCATAAAGCCGCGGTGGAGTAGCCGGGCGGTCTAAAGCGTCTCGCTGCGGAGCGCGCGGTTGCTCGCCGTGGAGGTTCGAGTCCTCCCTGGGGCATGGGTGTGTGTGTTTGTCCTTAGGTTAGTTTACCTAGGTTTAAGTAGTTTGTAAGCTACGGACTGATGACCACGCAGTTTGTTCCGATAGATTTACAGACATTTGAACATCTCTCCATAAACATCAACAAAATTGTGTTATTTGATGTAAATGGTATGTTTATAACATTAGACAAATCAGTTTTTTTAATATGTTTATTCAGTTGTTATATTCTTCCTTGTATATGTGTAGAGCACCTGATGATGTCATCTATACTGCTGAAACTTATAGTGCAAAAATAAAAAATTGCAAAAAAGCGATCTTTGGCATCATCTTTCTATTCTACAAAGGAAAGGGATAAAACGAGATAACTATCACAGTTATACAGACTGCTTAGTGAGTAGTTATTACACGATCTCACCTTAATTCAAACGGAGGGTACCGTCTACAGTCCTATGTCATGGCGGCTGAACAGAAATCTCTTTGCCACTGTCGTCAGTGTGTACCCAGTAGTTCAAACAACTTTTGAATAGAAAATAAAAATATCAATTTTCAACTAAATAACTTACAAGGTAAAGCAAACCAGACATCAGTCTGTTTCACTTCGGCTTGCAATTTATTAAGTGCCAATCTGTAAAGCAGAGGTAAAAACTGTAAAACAGACCTTTGGTCTATGACTCTTGCTTACTCTACCTGTAAATTATGTAGTGCAAAATTGTTATTTTACTTTTTTTGTAAAACACATTGCACGTTACTGTTTCCACAACATTTTATTTCTTACGACCGGTTATTGTCGAAGACCATCAACTGGCTGAAAAAATTGTAAAATCAATTTAGATTTTAATGAAATGTAAAGCAGTTCAAAAACAGACAGTTTTACTTCTCAGCAACATAAACGATAACCAAGCAAATGAACATGCTCATCATATTATTATTCTTAACCTATGACTTAATGTGTTGTATTGCTTTATATTTGACTGAAATCAAATTACGTTTAACCCGTGTTTTCTCGACAGAAAGCGAACATGAAAAATAAACTTTTGTTGGAAAAGTAAGGTGCAATTAATTTTATAAAATGTATGAATACCGTAGACATTTGCCAAAATAAAATACGAGTATCTCATTTATTATTTGACAGTAGTTGTGCCAGATTACTTTTGCATTACAAATATAAAAGCTTCCTGAACTGCTGGTTACACACATATGTCAGAGATATACAGGACACTGTTCTTTCATATTACGTCTAATGTGGCTGCCTGTAAAGGTCTCTAAACAGCAGCCTCAGTTTGAATTAAGTTTTGTACACGGTCGTTGATGTGGGGTTATTAGCCTGTTGAGTCTACATGACTCACATGAAACTTGAAACCCACTGTGGAATCTCTTGCTCTGTATAGATGTGGTACTGATCTCATTTTGTGTCATTCAGTGTCTGATTCCTTTGTATTTCAACGACAATAACTACTCCGTAGTTGACATCGTGATCTGCAATAGGAATTCAGCTACGATTGTTTGCTGACTGCTTTCCTGTTTTGGTCGAGTATTATCACCTCCTTCAGAGCGACCACAATCTACCTTCGGTCGGCGATAACGTCGTCAATCGTTATATAAATTTATTAATTCACTTTCAAAGTATCTGAATAGTACTAGGTTATGACTTAAAAAGTTATGTATAAGGCGGTAACTGTTGTGTGTTAAATAAGGGAAACTAACAGGAAGAATACTGGAATCAACTGGGAAAACAGGAATGTTTGAATTTGATACATCTTTCTGACCTGCATTACTTTGAACTGTCATTACGACTCGTTTTCATTTGGACCTTATTTGTCAAGTGTTGGAGTGTATGTTACATGTTTACAACTGTTACTGTCCTTCAAAGTAGTCACCAGCGTTGTGTAGAACTCGTTTCCAGCGATATGGAAGGCGCAGTATGCCGTTAGCATAATCTGTTCTGTTGATCGTGCGAATGGAGCGGTCTACAGCCTGTCGAATCTCTGGAACAGTTCTGAAGCGAATGCCACGAAATGGTTTCTTCATGTTCGGAATCAAATCAAAGTCACAAGGACTTAAGTACTGAGAGTATGGTGGATGGCACAGTACTTCCCAGTCCCATCGACCGAACAGAGCAGCCACAGATTGCGCTGTATGAGCCCGGGCATTTTCGTGCAAAATTATGGGTGGGTTGCGCAGAAAGTGTAGCCCCTTCTTTCGCAAAGATGCTCGCAGGTGATGCTCCAGAAACGAACAGTAATACTGTGCATTGACGCTCTGCTGTGTAGGAAAGCAATGCATTAGTGAAACCATTACGGGAGACCGCTCGCTCACAAGTGCCTGCGTTTCCCTCGATTGTGTGCATGCTGGGAGGTAAGGTAGGTATGTCAACAACGTGTGATATCAGCGGTAACAGTAGATTCCATTGCATAGTGTCTGCACAGCAGTGTTGCCACTATTTAAGTTCCAACCCTCGTATTTGTATCTGTATTTCGTGTACATCCCTCCTTAAGTGATTACGAGTGTATGTGAGTCCAGTGATCAGTTGAGTCAGAGTTGTTAACCTCATCTCACGAGTTAAAACGAGGCTAGAGATCCTTGCAAGGAAGTATTTAAGAAATAAAACAGAACAAAGAGGTGATAAGCAGTTGCTTCGTGTACAGTGATGCGATTACGTCGCGTGACGGGATCGCGTCCATCTTAAAGACCGGCTGGATGGGGAACACGGTAAGGGCGTGATGTCACGACATGGAGCTATCACGAAGAGCAGAACCGAACTGTTACAACCCTTATTCTTCTTCATTATAGCTTCCGGTTGTCGACGGATAGCGCCTTCAAGAATTACCTTTTCTTCTGAACACCTTGATCCTTACCTTGCTTCTTTCCTGGTCTTTTTCAGCGATTTTCATTACTCATTTCTCTTGCCTACTACACTGATTATTCTCTATCCTCATCCTGTGCGTTTCTCTTTCGTTAATCCCCAGTATGTTGGTCGGCGTACACTTGCTTTAGAATTTTCTCCTCTTCCACCTTGCACCCCAATACCCACCGGTCCTTCCTGAGTACAATAACCTGTGTTTCTTTCTGTCCTATCACTATATATATTTGTGCCTCTTCATCAACATTAGTTTCAGACATCTTTGCACCTTGAAATTCTGCAGCATGTCAAGAGATATAAATCAACACCAGATCAATATGCTTGACATGACTTATAAACCCCTTTTCAAATTCTCAGTTATGGGAATCCATCCATGATTGCTCTTAATCGGAAGTCAGCGATCAGAGTTGCATCCAGGGTGTGAATAATCACATCAAGTGCTGTACTTCATCTGCTTGCAGAAGCCGGCCGCGGTGGCGGAGGGGACTGCGGCGCACCAGTCAGGGTTTGCACGGCTACTACGGTCGGGCGTTCGAAACTCCCCCCGGGCATGGATATTTATGCCGTCCTTAGTGTTAGCTAGTTCATAAGTAGTTTGAAGATTAGGGACTGATGACCCCGTAGTTAAGTCCCATAAGCTATACAAACATTTGAACATTTTTGCTTGAAGAAAAATATATGAATTCCAGCAATGCCAATATGCAGTAAACCTGTTATTTCGTTATTCTCACCGTATAATTCATAATTGGGGCAAAAGTTGTGGAAATTTTACCCTCTTTTCCTTTCTAGTGAATTCGTTCGTAGAAACGATAAGAAAAATTAAAATGTATAAACTTGAGTTTTCGTTTCAAGATTACTATTCCACACCTCTCATCATTAAGCCAAGTTAAATTGAAGTAAGAGGAATTTCCTTGCACATATTAGCCATTAAGCTTGTGGACGGTAATTTTGTGGTTTTCATATACATTCCAAAATTAACAAAGTTGGAGTACCAAGGGTTACGTGCATCATAATCGATGTAAATTCTGGTCGTCAAGAATAAAGAAGGTTTTTAACTAAAAACGCTATAGTTTGCAGCATGCCCTGAACGAAGTAGGATCTCTCAGACCTCCAGTCATCAGTAAGTGAGAGTTACAAAGCTACCTGTAACGGAAGTGACGTCATGTAATCCTACCATCTTCACCCAAGGAGAAAAGAATCACGCATCTGTATGGTTGCCAAAAACGTCCTTCTTTCTGTTATATCGATAGTACTAGGTTACCTTTGTTTCGACAATATTTCTTCTTAGGTTAACGTAATAATATTAGCGTGATGAAAGTTGGTATGGTTCACACAGTTAATCAGGTTTCAATTCCTCTGGTCCTAGAATCATCTTCCTTTCCATCTATATTACTGTCGCTTTGGACCTGTTTCTTCCTACTTCGCCGGCCGCGGTGGCCGAGGTGACTGAGGCGCTCCAGTCACGGTCAGCACGGTCACTACGGTCGGGGGTTCGAATCCCCCCTCGGGCATGGATATTTGTGCCGTCCTAGTTCGTAAGTACTTGATAAGTAGTTTGTAAGTTTAGGGACTGATGACCCCGTAGTTAAGTCCCATAAGCTTAACAAACATTTGTACTTTGTACTTCCTACTTCATATTTCTCCTAGAGCAACCATTGCACGTTCTGGTGTTTATCAGTCTCCAGTATTATTCATTTTGTTCACGTTATTGTAGGCGATCATCGGACAATTCTTGCTGAAATGTTTACATTTTATAGTTCCTTCTTTGCGTCATCTTCCATTTCACTGCAACAAACCTGACCAGAGATGAACAGTTTTTCTGCAACAATCTAGTTGAACGACGTTTTATAGGCAGTGCTCCACAGTTGTCCAGTGATAAAAGAATTCCATCTTCAATCGAGAAAACTTTCTGTATCATTCATTTTTTTATAATTAGTTTGTCGTAGAACCTTATCACTCCAATTAGTGACCTCGAATTCAGTTATTGCCTTTCTGTAACAGTCCCTATTCATCGCGTCCATTTCTGTTAGTCTAAGTTCCACGAGGTCTTTCTTTATTCCTTGCAACCAACTATTGGGCGTTTTCCTCCGTTGAATTAAATTGAAGATTTTCTTCGTTAATCTGCTGTCATCCATTCTCACCAGATGACTGAAGAACATGAGCCTTCTCTTTCTCATTTCCGTTGTATCTGGTTTAATAAATTGATAGACCTTCTCATTGCTCATCTTTACCCATGTTTCGCCAATTTTTTTTGTGTCCACCAAGAAGCTTCCTCAGAATTACCCTTTCCTTCCTCTCGAGCTCATCTACTAGTCCTTTGTTCTTGAGGGAGAGTGTTTCTGCTGCATATTGAACTTCTATTCTCGTCACTGTCTTGTCGTGTAATAACTTCGCATTTCGAGATAAGCATTTTTTGTTGTACAGCTTTATTGTTAAAATTTGCGCCTTCCTGAGTTTAGCTACTCGAAGTTTGACAGCTTCTTTTTCTATGCCAGTATCCGTTATTGTTTCTCCAAAATATTTCAAGTGTTTGACCCTTTCGAAGCCTCCAGTAATTGTGTGCAATTTGTTAACTTCCTTAAATTTGTTAGATATGAATTTAGTTTTTTCTTGTGATATCTGCAAACCAAATTTAGCTGCATGATTTGCTAAAATTTCTATTTGTTTAATTGCATCTGGTATATTCGTGGACAGTAGCGCAATATCGTCTGAAAAAGCTAGTGCATGTATCGTAAGCCCTTTGACTGATCTTCCAAAAGAAATTCCTTTCACTTTTTCTTGAGTGTATTCCGCCAATGTCACCCTTATTATCTTTTCTAGAGTAATGTTGAGTAAGATTGGGGAGAGCCCATCCCCTTGTCTCAAACCTGTTTAGATTTTGAAAGGGTTTGAAATCTTGCCTCGAAATTTCACCTTGGACTTTGTATCTGTCAATGTTTGCTTAACAATCTCTCTAGTATTTCTATCAATTACGAATTCCTCCAGAGTGCTAATGAGGCTTTCTCTGTCTATTGAGTCATATGCTTTTCTAAAATCAAATGTTTCAAATGTTTGTATAGTTTATGGGACTGAACTACGGGGTCATCAGTCCCTAAACCTACAAACTACTTATGAACTACTTACGAACTAGGACGGCACAAATATCCATGCCCGAGGCGGGATTCGAAACCCCGACCGTAGCGGCTGTGCAGACCGTGACTGGAGCGCATCAGTCTCCTCGGCCACCGCGGCCGGCTTTCTAAAATCAATAAATGTTGTAACATGTGGTTGACCAGCATGTGTTCTAATTATGTTTTTATGGTTTATAATTTGCTCTGAACAGCTCCTCCCTTTTTCTAAATCCATCTTGATATTCTCCTATTTGTGGATCGAGAACTGGTTCAATTCTGTTTAATAATATCTTGGAAAGGACCTTTTATGGAACTAATGGAAGGGAAATACTTCTGTAATTGTTCACGTCTGATCTGTCACCCTTTTTGTGGAGTGGATGTATAAGTGCCGTCCTCCAATCTTCTGGGATCTTCTCGGTTTGACAATTGTCATTATTATTGTTATCATTATAATTTTTGATGTTATGAGTTATCTATGTATTATTGTTACAATTATATTCTAGTAATAATCTCTAATTTTTTTTACTTTAATACTTGTATTACACATGGCACGTCTGTAATGCACTAAACAAATTGTTCACTTTGAGTAAGCCTTGTTAGGTGTAAGGGAGGGCCTGAAGGCCCTAATCTTGCCAGCTAAAATAAATGCGAAATAAATAAATAAAATGTTCTCGGATGAGTTACAGGTGAAAGCAATATCTTCTACATTTTTCGTACAAGTAGAAGACGTTAACATTTTCAGCCTGATGTCATACCACAAATTTAATGTTCTTCCGTCGTCGTCCGTTCTGAAGATTGATGTCCGTGTTGTAAATGTCCCCTCTGTTGATCGTTCCCACTGACACTCGCACAAAACGACTGTCCTCCTGTCGTCAACAGAATTTAGGAAAGCACAATCCCTTCTCACTCTTGCAGGGCCTCTTAAATTAGATCCCTCGTCTGATTCCCCACCAAAACAATCAAGTGGAGTGAGGCGCGACGGTCGTAGTGGAGACAGATGGCCACTTCCGCCTATCTGTTGTTCCCTAACTCAATGGGTAAGGAGGGTGCGTAGAGGGGGAAAGACGGAAACGGTGAGCGTGACAGTTTAACGATCAGTCGACTTCAAGGCCACCAGATAACAGGGTGTAGTAAACTCGCAAAAAACTCCTGGGAAAGGAACAGTGGTCATCTTGAAGAAAGTTCATCTGAATTGCCTTGAGGTGATCTATGTCTACATCTGAAAGTCACGGTGTGTACTGGAGGATGCTTTATGTATCATTCTCGCTTCCACCAGTCACTGTTCCAGTCGTGTCTAGTTTGGGGAAAAGATTGTAACGCAATGAATTCCGGTAACGCTAAAAGGCACGTGACAAAGTCACAGACTCTGTCAGGCCAGTCCTCAGACAAAGGAAGAGTGATTTATAAAAGTAATACGTCAAATTCAATTACAAATTTGAATCCAGATGAAATCCCAAGTTTATTGATTACACACTCAGACCGGTTAATTAATTAATAATCATTAAAATTTCATCGCACGATTAAAAGGTAAGGTAAATCAGTCAACAGTCCGAAGATTGTTATGAACACCACAGTGCTTTACTAGGCATGGGCATATTTGGAGGTGGTATGCCGTTGCCTTCCTCCAACCTGGCTTACCCATCCAGTTATAAGGGGACCTACAGTTTAACGTGTGTTCCGAACCACGGTGCTACTCGGTATTTTTCACATGAGCAATGCTGCCAGAGGTGAAAGAAGTGGAGAGTGACAGATAAAAATCCCAGGATCTGGCGGGGATCGAACGCCCGACCTTTGGACTTGCAGTCTGGCCACTGTACAACCGAGGCGCACAGTCGCACTATTATACCCATAAAACTAATTTTCCCAGGCCCGCAGAGGCTACCGATCTATGATCTGCATAGAGGAGCATCGGTTGGAGGGAGCACCATAATGTTGGCACTGCGAAAATGTTCAAATGTTTGTTAAGCTTATGGGACTTAACTACTTATCAACTACCTTATACTAAAGACGGCACAAATATCCATGCCCTAGGGGGGATTCAAACCCCCGACCATAGTGTTTGGCACTGCGCATTTAATTATTACAGAAAATGTAAGTCTACTGGCCGGTACACGGACCATTGTCGTTAATTCGCCAGGCGAATGAGTATCAGGACCCGTGCTCCTCCCCAACCCGAAAGTGGCAGGTTTAACACGCTCGACTATCCAGGAAGATGGAAATAAATTTCAGTATGATTCGTCAATCCGTTCCTGAGAAAAAGTCTGACCGATAGGCAAAAAAAAAAAAAAAAAAAAAAAAAAAAAAAAAAAAAAAAAAAAAGAGGCAAGGAAGTGACCCTTCAAGATCTGGTTTTACCGATGAAGTACTGAGCGCTAAAACTGAAGTATGAACTACTCAAATAAATAGGCGATATCTTTCGTTCGCGAGCTGTCGCTGGAATCAGAGAGCCGGCCGCAGTAGCCGAGCGGTCTGCGGCGCGCCAGTCACGGTCTGCACGCCGCTGCGGTCGGGAGTTCGCATCCTCCCTCGGGCATGGGCGTTTGTGTTGTCCTTAGCGTAAGTTAGTTTAAGTTAGTTAAGTAATTAGTGTGTAAGTCTAGCGACTGATTATCACGCAGTTTGCTCGCATAAGACTGCTTCAGGTGACTGGGTGTTCACTTGTTTCAGTGCCGCATCTTGATAGTGGGGCACCTCCTCTCCCCCCCCCCCCCCCCCGTCGGCGCGTCTATGTTTCGTACCCGCTCTCACTCTCTTCCTCTCAGCGTCCAAAGAGACAATTTGGCGCACCTTTGCGAGTGGCGCCGGAGGAAAGCGTCCCGGTGGTCTTCCACCCCAGCCCCTCCTTTAGATATTTTTTCTTTAAAAGATTGTCTTACCTCGGCTTGTTTGCGGTTGCTTCGAGCTGAGGCGTCAGCCTACGAAGCTTCTTTATTTCACACTTTTCTCCCAAACTGAAAGCTGAGTAATTTGTTTCTAAAGGATACTGAAGGTTCTTCATTCTTCTTTGATAATAAACATCAAGAACATATGAACATGCATATGAACACTAAACCACAGTAAGGAACTGATTACACTGTTAAGTGACTGTAACAAAAGGAATCTGTAACGATGAAGAGACAAGCTAGCTTTGGATCACGTGACGCTGAAAGCAGCACCCACTCCTTACGTTAAGCACGCGCAAATGCTGCTCTCCCCCGCATCTTTTCAAACAGTTAAGTATTTTTTATGAACACTCGTAGAAAATGCTTAAAGACTGTTGTATTTCACAGTTGAACAATCGCACGGTAATGTACACACACGTGACATAAGTCACCGATAACATGAGATACTGTTCGTATATTTCATTTGAAGCGCCGAGGCGCGCCTTACGAAAAGTAAACAAACTCTGGCGAGATCACCCGATCTCCGACAGCGCCGACTGTCGTAGCGGACAATACGAATCTATTATTTACTACAGTATTCGTTAAAATTAAGAATATAAATGTCATGTACCCTCAAAATTGCGACACATTTGCAAAAACGTCCAAAGTATATGTGGCAAGTAACAATACAAAAGTCATTGCTGTTCCCGTATCTGTTGAAAAGAAGATTGGGTTTTACAAAAATTACCTGCAGTCGGTCTCGAACCCACTATCTTCGACGGCGAAGAGCGATACCGCTAACCACACGGCTATTGTTGCTAGATGGAGAGTAGTGATTTCATTATTATTCATTATCGGATCTTCTGAAAGCTTTTAGCCGGCCGCGGTGGCCGAGGAGACTGAGGCGCTTCAGTCACGGTCTGCACGGCCCCTACGGTCGGGGGTTCGAATCCCCCCTCGGGCATGGATATTTGTGCCGTCTGTAGTATAAGGTAGTTCATAAGTAGTTTGTAAGTTTAGGGACTGATGACCCCGTAGTTAAGTCCCATAAGCTTAACAAACATTTGGACATTTGGAAAGCTTTTACAGTTGTTGCGTCTTTAATTTATAAGATATTTTACCAAATATGTTTTTTTATGAATCTTCAGTGCGCCAAAACCAAATACGAAGAACGGATGTTGCCTTCATTCAGGATTTGCCCATGCGCAAGGCAAGGTGCGCAGTATCTCCATTGACTTTTCTTCGGGACCATTCGTGCGCAACCTACAGATCTCGAGTAGCCAGGAGCCGGTGTCGCTACCACCTCCAGTGTTAAAAGCGGCGTTCCCCCTCGCCCCTCCCTGCCGCGGGAGAGCCCATATGCTGTCTCCAGGGGGTTCACAAGAGAATTTGAACCTGAGCCGCGCATGCGCATTGCAACGCTGCGGCCGCTGCCGCCTATATTAAGCGGCCGCGCTACTACTGGTATACGTGCTGTCTCCGCGACGTAAAACGTTTCTCATGCGATAAAAATGCTTTGAATGTACATATAAAATGATCTGATAGAAGAACGAAACGAAGAATGGTAGTTTAAAAACGATTTTTATTTTCTTTGTTTATTTACCTCTTTTCAAGACAATTTTTTTCCGGGGGTTCACTGGACCAATGAACTCATAAGACGCGCGGCCTATATATATATATATATATATATATATATATATATATATATATATATATATATATATAGTATTTACTTTTCTTTGTTTCTTTGTCTTTTATTTATTTATTATAGCTGAAAACCCGGAGTTGCCCAGGTATTTTTTATTTATTCCTGCTATTTTTCAGGTATGTATTCATAATGGCTGTACGTCTGTAAAATTTCTTGGGAATACAATTAATAGTAAAGAATTAATAGCCGGCCGCGGTGGCCGAGGGGACTGAGGCGCTTCAGTCACGGTCTGCACGGCCACTGCGGTCGGGGGTTCGAATCTCCTCTCGGGCATGGATATTTGTGTCGTCCTTAGAATACGGTAGTTGTAAGTAGTTTGTAAGTTTAGGGACTGATGGCCCAGTAGTTAAGTCCCATAAGCTTAACAAACATTTGAAAGAATTAATAGATTAAAACTTGGTGCGTAATGGCGCGGGAAGAATCAACTATATGCGTGTATACTGTCTGTAACATTTCGTGCGGCTACAATTTCTGGTGTAGAAATTAAAAATTGGTAACGTCATACTGAATGCCGAAGTTTGAGTCCATGAACAGCGGGACATCAATGTTTATGTGCATATATCATGAACTACGTGTCGTACAGTGATATAATTTCGAAGGTAAATTCAGGTATATGTGTCTATACTGTCTGTAAAATTTCCTGCGGCTACAATTTGTAGTTTACAAACTATAAATTGTAACGTCATACCTAGAGCTGTAGTTTTACTCCATAAAAAGCGGTATAGTAGTAAGCGAGAAACTTTTTTCCTTTCATCATTTTACTATGGTTGCCAGCGAGAAAAAGTTTAATCAAGGTTTGAAAATATGTT
This sequence comes from Locusta migratoria, assembly GCA_026315105.1. Classification (NCBI taxonomy): domain Eukaryota; kingdom Metazoa; phylum Arthropoda; class Insecta; order Orthoptera; family Acrididae; genus Locusta; species Locusta migratoria. The sequence continues at coordinate 269,926,934 of CM048748.1, read as the reverse complement.
TAAAGTTTGTTGCAAATCGCTAAGTACTGCTATTCTCATACAGTGTATTTCGAAAGTCTGGCCGTATTATATAGCATTTCTTACCCATGCAGCTATTGTTACCTCACGGTAAGGAATGTGTGTACAAAATTTGGTTGAAATCAGTCCAATGGTTTAGGAGAAAATGAGCAGCATTGACGCAAAATGCAGCAGTTTTTCGCGCTTCTCATTGTTTATGAAGTCATATCTCGTGAACTATATATCGCATGTGATTCTTACACTTACGGCGACCGTCCTCATGCATTGAAGCTTACGTGTACAAAATTTCATAAAGATTGGAACAAAACTGTAGATTTGTATGCAACATACGAACACTCTGCTTTATATATTAGATCTCTATTTCAAATGCTTAAAATATGTAACATCGATGAATTAAATAAATAATATAACAGGTAAAATTACAAATGTACGTCCGGCTTTATGTTAAAAGAAATGAAATAAATATCCAGGAAGATGGAAATAAATTTCTGTATGATACATCTCTCCGTTCCTGAGAAAAAGTCGGAGTGATAGGAAAAAAAAAGGGAGGGTTGGGGGTTGCAGGGAGGGGCCCTTCTAGATCTGTTTTAACCGATGAGGTACTAAGCGCTAAAGCTGCAGCATGAACTACGGAACTACGCAAATAAATAGGCCATTTCGTTCACCTGCACCGTTCGCCGGCCGCGGTGGCCGAGGGGACTGCGGCCCGCTAGTCACAGTGTGAACGGCCGCTACGGTCGGGGGTTCGTATGCCACATCGGGCATGGATGTTTGCGTCGTCTTTAGTATAAGCTTGTTCATAAGTAGTTTGTAAGTTAAGGGACTGATGACCCCGTAGTTAAGTCCAAAAATGTTCAAATATCTGTAAATCTATCGGACCAAACTGCGTAGTCATTAGTCCGTAGCTTACAAACTACTTAAACCTAGGCAAACTAGCCTACGGACAAACACACACACCCATACCCCAGGGAGGACTCGAACCTCCACGGCGAGCCACCGCGCGCTCCGCATCGAGGTGCTTTAGACCGCTCGGCTACTCCACCGCGGCTAGTTAAGTCTCTTAAGCTTAACAAACATTTGAAAATTTTTTGCACCGTTCGCGAGCTGTAGCTGGAATCAGTGCCAAATATCGAGTTTGTAGTAGGGGTGAGACGGTGGCAGACGTTCGGCCGTGGTGAAGCCCCAGAACAGGTCTGCTGACAAAGGGTGGGGATAATCTGGCGATGGTGTAATGTATTCGCGGAGTGTTGTGGCAGTGAGGCGCGAGGCATGGAAATCCAGCGGCGCGGCGGCCGGCTGTGTACACTTGACGCGCCGCTAACTGCAGAGAAAACACCCCGCCCAAACACTCCGCCTCTCGCTTTTTATGCGCAGCCGCCTGAAGCGTCCTTTGTTCTGGGCGCGCGCGCGGATCTCGTATGCAGTCGTCGCTTTTATCTCGTCTCTCGGGAAATGCCACGTCTCAGCAACAAAGTCCTCTTTCTCTGGCGTTGTGAATCCTAAATCCTTTGCCGCAGCCAGATAACGCTTCCTTTTTTTTCGTATGATAGCTGCTACCAGATGTTCCTCTTGTGATGAGAAATAATTACACTCTCTTTCTCTCTCAGCAATGTGCTGGTCCGTTAGACTTGGGGTATCATTTCGACTAACAAGGAAAATACTTGGGCTCGAACACAGACACACCAAAATCGTGTGAGTGTCGATGTAAAGGTCCGATATTGCATTAGTGATACTCCCGCATCTGCAAAACTCTGCAGTCGTCAGTTAGAGCCCTCTGCCTATGCCATGCCGCATTGCACACGCCGGCCGCGGTGGCCGAGGGGACTGAGGCGCTCCAGTCACGGTCTGCACGGCCACTACGGTCGGGGGTTCGAATCCCCCCTCGGGCATGGATATTTGTGCCGTCCTTAGTCTTAGCTAGTTCATAAGTAGTTTGTAAGCTTAGGGACTGATGACGCCGTAGTTAAGTCCCATAAGTTCTACAAACATTTGAACATTTGAACAGCATTGCACACTGAGCTGCCGGTGCGCCAATCGGGACCAGTGTGCCTCTGAAGTTGCGTTCAGTGAAGTTATTTGTGTAGTGAAGACTCAGATGGGTCGGCAATTGGTAGTCAATCCTGCTAATGTATTGCGTTTGGTTGAGATGAAGATACGTAGAACCCTTCTTCGTGAAGATGATATTGGTGTAGAAAGTGAATCATTCTCATGTTTTCTGGTATCTATGACAGTGCAGAAATATGAGCATAAGTTAGAAACAGATACTGTTGTAACACTAACACAGTGGTTATGATAGGGACGATATGAAGAACAGTTCATTGCAAGCGGTAGTACATTTTCAGTGCAATCTAGAGCACGATTGCAGAGCTTTGCAGAAAAACGACACCCACCAGCACACTGGGGGGTACGTAATGACCCTGTAACCAAACGTCCATACAGATATGTTTGTCCGAGCCCAAGTACTTCCCTTGTAAGAGGTAAGTGTACGAATGAATTTCATTTCAGAATTAACCCTTTCGGCCATGAATAACTATTTTAACGTCACCTGACATCACAGCAGAATTGAGGCGATCTGTATTGATTAATTATCTTAAAAAAGAGAACGCCCACATCGCAGTCTGTCTTTCTTTGGCCCTTTTCCCGCACATGTAGGGTCCGCACTGTGTTACACGCGGATTTGGTATGGGTTAATATTTACAGGGTTGCCGGATGTCATTCCTGCCGCCACTCCAACCCTCCCCCCCCCCCCCAGGAGGAATGTGTACCCCACAAGCGTAAAGTGTTATATGTGTGTTAAAGTGTAAAGTGTTACGAAATGTTTGCGAATAGTGTAACTGAGGTGGGACTTGGGGACCAGCTCGGTATTCACCTAGGGGGATGTGGAAAACAAAACGCCCACATCGCAGTATGATTAATTAATTTATTGACGACCGGTTTATGTGGGCTACGCCATCATCATCTGGTCCTATAAATTCTATAATGAGGACATTTCTTTAATAGAGGTTTAACACAAAGTGAAACTTTGCACTTAGAACATAAAATATACAAGTTATATTACGAACAGCTTGTAAGAGTCAAGCAAAATAGAAAACACACAAGAGACAATATATATATATATATATGGTGTTTCACTGTGTTTGCCTCTGTAACTTTTAAAATAATAGGAGGCGGGAAATTTTAATACGGTAGGTCAACACAAGAAATGTTACACTTTCTGCGGTGCTATGAACATAGTTTATTGTATCATTTTCCAAATAGTTACAGCACAAAGATATAATTTTTTAATGGAACAATAGTTTTTTGTATCGTGCATTGGAATCGTTGAAACCAGCTGCGTCCAAATCAATTTAAACTACATTCGTATCACTGTTAGTTTGGGAGCTAATACCCTTCAAAGGGTAGATACCACATGCTGTACATAATACATGGCTGTGTGGTGAGAAGTTGATTTACATGATATGTTCAAATATGTGTCCATGTTCCTCAATGCATAATGCAATGCGCCGTCGAAAGGATCTGCGGACGAGATGTAACATCGCCGGTGTGACGGAGCGACATGCGTCCTCGATGCGCCGTTTTAGATCATCTGGGGATGTGGGCTCAGTGACATAAACACGATCCTTTAGATATCCCCACAAAAAGAAATCTACTGGTGTTAAATCGGGCGACCTTGCGGGCCATGAATGAGGACCATGGCGCCCCAACCATCTTCCTGCAAACCTGTTGTTTAGTTCTTCCACAACAGCACACGCAGAATGGGCTGGGTGACCATCGTGCTGCATCCAATATGGATTCTCGTGTGTAGACACACATGTTCAAGGAGACCACCCACACTGTCGGCTATAAAAGCGCGATATAACTCTCCTGACAGTGTACCTGGGAAGTAGTGTGGACCGATGATTTCATCCCCGAGGATTCCACACCACACGGTAATACACCACCTACGTTGATGGTAGACAGGTCGTACCCACAGAGGATGGTCTGCGGCCCAGTAGTACATGTTATGGCGATTCACTCCACCATAATTTGTGAACGTGGACTCATCAGAGAACATAACACTTTGTAAAGACTCCAGCGTGAAATTACGCATGGCCCACTCATGGCCCAGAATGTCACTCTTGCACGGAAATCGTTCACATGCAGCTCCTGGGTCAGTGACAGGCGGTACGGGTGAAACCTGTGGCCGTGTACTATACGCCACACAGATGTGAGACTGACACCAGCGACTGCAGCAAAGGCTCGTAAGCTGACATGAGGATCGTGGTGTAGTGCAGCTAAAACAAACACCTCCGTCTCCTCACTTCTTGCAAGTCGTCGTCTTTTACTGCGGCGCATTACCAAGCTGCCAGTTTCCCGAAGTCGTTGTCCGGCACGTAAGAACGTAATGGCTGCCGGGGCTCTTCGCCTAGGATATCTCACGGCATACGCCGTGGCTGCTACAGTGGCATCGTGTCGGCACTCGCCGAGCATCAGCAGCATGTCACCGTACTCGCTGTTCGTGTATTCCATCGTCATCAGATGTCAGTAACTGTGGTATATTGAGCCCCGGTTGTTTGTGTGGCTCCAACTGTTGGGTATATGGCCGTGTGTGGCGACAGTCGGCAGTTTAACAGCGCATCGAGGAAGCTTCTCGCTCCGTGACACCGGCGACATTACAACTCGGCCGCACCACATTTAGAAGGCGCATTGCATTATGCGCAGCGTTTGTAGTATCTGCCCCTGAAACTTTGAAGGGTTGTAGCTCCCAAACTAACAGTGATAGGAATGTACTTTAAATTGATTTGGACGCAGCTGGTTTCAACGAATCCAATGCAAGATAGAAAAAATTATTGTTCCATTAAAAAAATTATATCTTTGTGCCGTAACTTTTTGGAAAATGATACAATAATCTATGTTCATAGCTCCGCAGAAAGTGGAACATTTCTTGTGTTGACCTACCGCATTAAAATTTCCCGTCACCTATTATTTTATAAGTTACAGTTAATAATAAAAATGACCGCATTGTAGAATTTATACGACCAGATGATGATGGCATTGCCCATCGAAACCGGTCGCCAGTAAATTAATCAATCATACTGCACTCTTGGAGTTTTCCTTTTATCATCATCGTTTCAGCCTTTTCCCATGTCATGTGGGGTCGGTGTGACTTCGCTGTATCCTTCAAAAATGTTCAAATGTTTGTAATTCTATGGGGCCAAACTACGTTGGTCATCAGTCCGTAGCTTACAAACTAGTTAAGTTAAACTAACCTAAGGACAACACACACATCCATGCCCGAGGTAGGATTCGAACCTCCGACGCGGGGGCCGCGCGATCCTCAACGTGGAGCTCCAGACCGCTCGGCTACTCCCGCTGGATCCTCCTCTTCCACAAATGTTTCTCCAGTGTTTCTTCTCTGAGCCATCCTTTCTCCCATAGCTCCCCAGCTACCTTGTCTTTCCATCGCATACGGTCGGGGGCTCGAATCCAGCCTCGGTCATGGATGTTTGTGTCATCTTTAGTCTAAGGTAGTTCATAAGTAGTTTGTAAGTTCAGGGACTGATGACCCCATAGTTGTCTTATAAGCTCTACAAACATTTAAACATATTCATCTCAGTTTCGGCTTCCCTTCTCCTTGATCCTTCGATTTCTAGGTCCTCAAATCTTCTCCCCATATAGTACTCCCCTTTTCTCTGCACATGTCCGTACCATCTTAACCTACTTTCTTTGGCCTTCTTCCCTGTGGGCTCCACTTTCACTATTTCTCTGATGTACTCATTCCTTAGTCCATCCTTTCGTGTCAGCCGGCCGCGGTGGCCGAGACGACGACGAACACCGGTTAACATGTGGCCCAGCAACAGACGTCTGGTGTTTAGGACAACAGATAATAGCTTTCTTTCTACGAGTGGGGACACAAGACATCAGACCACGTTCCGTGTTATTCCCTGACAGGACATACTATCCACGAACTAAAACGAATGCAGTAATATGGATTCGAGCACAACTGGTGCTCTATTTATTCAGAGATACCCCGAAGAATGTGTTAGACTATTCAATAAATGAGGACTTTTGTGTTCAAGTGGGTGCAGTATAAGTCGAAAAATCAAAGTACGTTGTTGGATTTTATTCCAGCAAAAGACATAAATTACAGAAACCTTATTTAATGATTATTTACATAAACTATGGTTTTCACTTGTGAAGAATAATAACCAAACAATTTTTTCGATACAGACGTAAGCGAATGTTACATTTCACACAAAAAATGTGGTTTGCCTTTGCAACCTTGTTTCTTTCACCTGTCAAAAGATATAATTTTTCTTTTCATTGACCACTGGAAGATGCCCAACGCTGTCCAAACAATCATCAACTTCTGGACGAACTTTCGCATTGGCTCGTTTTGAAGTGTACGCCTCCGTACCTCAGTGGCAGCGTCCCTGACCATCGATATAAGGGGCGCCGGTTCGTTTCCTGGCAGGGGCTGGGTGTTGTGTGTGAGTCCTTTCGTCATCATAGCCACGCAAGTCACTATAATTGCAGTCGGCGGCCAAACCGCTCTGGGGATATCCCGGCCACTAAAAGCCTTGAAGTATTTGTAGAACTCTCACGAGTGGGACGCCCTCTTTTCTTGCAGCTGGCTTATCTATTTTTCTCAGTACTCTGGCCACACTTGCCCTGAAGTGAAGCAAATCAATGGTCTTATTTTTAGGAACACCTAATTCTGGTGCGTTTTTCTTGTACTCAATCCTTGCATTTACCTACGGAGTACGAACTGCAAGAGCAAATAGGCGAAGCATCCCCTTTCGCGATCTGAAGAAAATGCGACAAATTGTGATCAGAAAATGCATTTTGTGACCCCTCCCACATAGTGATCGTAAACTTGAATAACTTCTAGCCGGTCGACTTCACTATAATTCTTTTCAGTTTTATTCCATGTTTTACACACATCTTTGGGCTTGAGTGTTTTGAAATCACCGTTAGATGATTAAAAAGACAGCGAAATAATTTCCTAAATTTCTTTCCTATTACAACCTTTCAAGCACATAGTCCTCGTATGGAGACCTGTATAAAGTTATAAATATGTCGCTTACCTTTCTTTCAGCTAGACATCTATAGTTTCCACCTACAAGGATGCAGCTATGCACAAATATTTTTTTAACTAATCTCAAAAGATATTAACCCGGTGATGGGGTGTCCAAATATTACGAGAAGCGTCTTTTGTGGTACCACAGATTCACAAGAGATGTCGACACTTCTCTCGGATAAACTCTCTGCTTGTGACAATGAGGACAACAATCGCAAATTGTAAAATTTAACGAATTTTAATATACATAGAATTTATTTAGTATGTCCTTGTACGAGGGTTGGAACTTAAATACTGGCAACTATTTATTCACATCCGATACAAAAACGTTACATGTTTGCACCTATTACTGTCCTTCAAAGTAGTTACCAGCATCGTGTAGAACCAGCAGAAGGCGTAGTACACCGTTAGCAGAGCCTGTTCTGTTGATGGTGCGACTGGACCGGTCTACTGCCTGTCGAATTCCTGGAACAGCTCTAAAGCGAATGCCACGAAGTGGTTACTTCATCTTCGGAATCATATCAAAGTCATAAGGACTTAAGTCCGAGGAGTATGATGGATGGTATTGTCGTGCAAAATGATGGATTGGCAGAGAGTTTTGCCGCTTCTTTCGCAAAGTTGGTCGCAGGTGATGCTCCAAAAACGAACAGTATGCATTGACGGTCTGCCGTGGAGGAACGTTATGCGTTAGGATAACACCATCACATCCGTACACGAGAATCACCATACGTTTCACCATACTGCGGCTCTGAAGCACTTTCGACTTTCGCGGCGACCCATAATGACGCTATCCGTTGGCTTGGCGTTTCAGTTTTGGCTCATACGATGTGGCCCGTATCTCATCCAGTGTTGCGATACGGCGTGAGAAAGCCTCTCATTCACGCTCATAGCGCTCCAAGTGCATCTCAGCAGCGTCGTAATGTATCCATTTCTGCAATTCATGCGGAACCCATCGTAATGCAATTTTTCACAGGCTAAGCATTCCTTACGGATGGAAAGCACAGTCGTATGAGCTAATCCGGTGTCGTGGGCGAGATGACGAATCGTCTGGCGTCGATCACTAACTGGGCAACAGGAAACCCTTCTTCTTCAGAGACGCTAGGACGACCTGACAACCTGACCGATGCATAACCATGCATGCCACTATGTTTTCCGACCTTCGTTGAAGGATTTTACCCAACGTGCCACTGTTCTGTACGGAAATGCCGTGTCCCGCACGCATCTTGACGACCTTGATAACACTGTCATGCTGTACGACCTCTGGCACATTCAATATTGATCCAACGCTGTTGTTCCTGTTTCGAAAACATAGTGACACCGTTACGTTACACCGCTCGCTCATAAGTGACGGTGTTTCCTTCGATTGTGCACACACCGATGAGGTGGAGGGAGGGAGCGGGAGCTTAGGGTTTAAGGTCCCGTCGACATCGTGGTCATTAGAGACGGAGCTCACGCACAGGTTTTTGGGTAAGGATGTGGAAGGAAATCGGCCGTGCCCTTTGAAAGGAACCACCCCGGCATTTGCCTGGAGTGATTTAGGGAAATCACGGAAAACCTAAATCTGCATGGCCGGAGGTGGATTTGAACTACCATCTTTCCGAATACGAGTCCACTGTGTTACCACTGCGCCACCTCGCTCGGTCTGATGAGGTGGGACGGCCGAGGTAAGGTATGTATGTCACCAACGTATGCTATCAACAACAATAGTAGATTGCATTGCATAGTGTCTCCACAGCAGTGTTGCCAATATTTAAGTTACAGCACTCGTATACAATTTCATGGAGATCGGTGAAACGCTTTAGAATTCAGGAGTAAGGTACCCTCCACCATACACCGTAAGAAATCTTATTTTGTCAATCTCATTTTTTTCGTCATATGTACTCAATTTTACCTGCTACACTTACTGAATTTTTATATTTCCTCCTTTCATTAATTAAATTAAGTATATCCTGTGATATCCAAGGATTTTTTTCTAGATCTTCTCCTATTTGGTCCTCTGCTGACTTCACCATTTTCGTCTGTCAAAGCTACCCATTCGTCTTCTAGTGCTCTACTTCCCCTCGTTTGCTTAAAGCTTCCTCTGAATCTCAGGTTCCTTCAATTTCCATTATGAAATCTATCTGGTACTTTCCGGTATCTACTGATTTCTTTCACGTACACAGCCTTCTTTCATGATTCTTAAAACAAGTGTTTATTATCATCGAATTACGTTCTGTGCAAAATTCTATGAGGCAACTTCCTCTTTCATTTCACTTCCCCAGTCAATATTCACGTATTATCTTTTCTTTGCATACCTTGTTCCTGCTACCGAATTCGTTCCCCTTCAAACTCAAGTTTTCCTCTACCTTAACTCGATGAATAATTCCTTTTACCTCCTCATACATTTCTTTAATGTTCTCATCATTGGCAGAGTTAGTTGTCATATAAATTTGCACTAATGTGATCGATTTTTGCTTAGTATTTATCCTGGCTATAATAATGGAATCACTGTGCTGTTCATATTAGTTTACCGGCATTCCATTTTCTTATTATTGGACATACTACTGCTAACCCCCAAAGACTCTACTTATGTGAGCAGAAATCCATGTTTTCTACAAGCTTCACTAATCTCCACTGTATCTTCAATCTATCTAGTTGCCTACAAAATTAAGGAACATAAGTTTCCACGTTACGATCCTTGGAATGGCAATTTTGGTTATCCTGATGACGATATCCTCCTGAGTAGTCCTGCCCGGAGATCCGAATGGGGGACTATTTTACATCTGGAATATTTTAACCAAGTTACACTTATTCAAACAGTAGAATTGCATTAAGTAACGACTGTAGTTTCCCCTTGCTGTCAACCGTTCTCAGTAACTGCATGGCAAAGCCAGGTGAATTGATGTTACAAAGTCAGCTCAGTCGCTCAGACTGAAACCACGCGTTTGTGTGGCCTCTCCATAGATACCCCTCCGCTGTGGTTGCACCTGTGGTTGGGCTATCTGTATCGTTGGAGGCACGCAAGCCACTCCACGTCGGCTACGTCTGTGGTTCATGTGGGTAAAAATATTTCAATATTAAGAGAGTTCAAGATGTCAAAATAGTTTTGTCGAAATCGGTTTCAAAATAATTCGAAGAACATTTCATGTAACCTTTTAAATTAGTTATCTTTGCTAATCCAATTTTGCTATTTCCAATATAAATTATTGGACTGCATCCCCGGTTTCTAGAACGTCAAGCTGATCCAATAACGATAATAATAATAATAATAACAATATTATCTTTAAGCAGATAGAAAATTTGGGTTTCGAACCTTTTACCTAACACGCAATACAAAGTGACTCGGTGGCATGGTAATGTGTTTTATTATGTGAAACTTACGAGGAGACCACATGGGTATCACATTTTAGAATTTTTTTTATATTTATGGTACGTGTAGTTTAGAACTCAAATATCAATCAGCCAAAGCCATTCGACGCAACTCTCAAAAATTCTCGAATAAATCGATTTTGAAGTTTTGCAACTACATGTAAGAATAAGTAATTAAATCACTTGCAGCATCTGTCGCTCTAGCTGGGGTGGTTGGTTTCTGGTCCTACAACACTAGGATTGGTGGTTCTTTTTTGTGTGTGTGTGTCCCCGAATACTTACACGATTTTAATATCAAAGGGTAATTTTTACGAAAAATACATGAATTTTTGTTTATTCGTGATTTTCTATATTTTATAAAAGATTGTCGATAATGATGATTTCAATAAAAACAGAAGCTACTTTTTTATTTTTTTTTTTATTTTTTTTTTTATTTTATTTTACAGTATTGGCTTCACTATTAGCTGACGACGGTTGTATTTTATTTTCCGTTTGTGAAGAGCTACGACGCTGTTTTCGGACACTCATCTCCATAGCTACTAATGGCTTTTTCAAGCATCTAACCTACTCAACCACCGTTTTAGGTGACGACAAGGTGTTCAGCTCGTCTACATACACATAAACAAAAACGGAGACAACACGTGGAATTAGAGATCCCAACTTTTTTAATATAACTGAATTCGAAAATAACTAAAAATATCTGTCACGGCGACATTGGAACCACCGACTCTAAGGTTGTGAGGCCAGGGCACCACCAGCTGAGGTACAGCGACAGATGCTGCAACTGTTTTAATTATTGGTACTTACATCAACTTGCAAAGCTACAAAGTCGATTTTCTCGACAATTTTTGAGAGTAGCGCCGAATGGCTTTGGTTGATTGTTATTTAAGGTCTGAATTTCATGTACCATAATCATCAAAAAATTCTAAAATCCGATACCCATGTGATCCCCTTGTTAGAAATACGTTAGGAAGTAACTTGGAAGTTACAGAAGTGAATCGTATAGGAAACAGATCTTACCATTTTTAGCCGGCTGCGGTGGTCGAGAGGACTGAAGCGCTTCAGTCACGGTCTGCACGGCCACTACGGTCGGGGGTTTGAATCCCCCCTCGGGCATGGATATTTGTGCCGTCCTTAGTCTTAGTTAGTTCATAGGTAGTTTGTAAGTTTAGGGACTGATGACCCCGTAGTTAAGTTCCATAGACTATACAAACATTTGAACATTTTTACCATTTTTATACATGTGTAGGCCCCATCTTTTATCTGCTTGAATAAAAATATTTTATGATTTCCGTCACACACACATCATAAGATGTAAAAAAAAAAAAAAAAAAAAAAAAAAAAAAAAAAAAAAAAAAAAAAAAACCGCGTCTAATGTTCTTAACAGAGAAGTTAATTGCTAACTAGGGTTACCAGACGTCCTCTTTTACCCGGTCATGTCCTCTTTTCTGTACCCTAAAAATGGTCCGGCCGGGTTTTTAACAAAATGGGGAAATGTCCTCTTTTTTGCGTTGTGCAACTGCTTCAAGTTAAAAGTGCGTAAATACAACTCTCTGAACTGTCACAATAACTAACTCTATAGAATTTAACCTTTCATGAAACAATGTGATTATTAAAAAAAATTTCACGTTTCTCTGCTACTGCTGCTCTGAGGTCAATCTACTTCGGAACAATTGAAATGAATGGCGTGGAAATTGTCGCAAAATACGAACTTTGAGGCGGCCAATTGAAAACATACGCCTGCAACAATCAAGACAGTGCCATACACATAGTATAGTATGAAATTCTCCCCGCCGGCCGCGGTGGCCGACGTGACTGAGGCGCTGCAGTCACGGTCAGCACGGCCACTACGGTCGGGGGTTCGAATCCCCCCTCGGGCATGGATATTTGTGGCGTCCTAGTTCGTAAGTAGTTCATAAGTAGTTTGTAAGTTTAGGGACTGATGACCCCGTAGTTAAGTCCCATAAGCTTAACAAACATTTGAACATTTGAAATTCTCCCCCCCTCCCCCCCCCCCTTGTCTCTTGTCGGAGTGTTGTGTGACCCAAAAATAAGACGTTCAGTCTATCGTGCTGGGAATCGGCAGTTCTGTGTGTTGTCTGTCAACCACACTTATGACTTTAAGATCAAAATCTAGTTCAGTGTTTGTTATACATAAGTTAAAACCTTGTTCAAAACTTCATACAAATAATCTCAGATGCCACAGTAACCATTGCCGTTTCACCATTCTCCTGTGTATTCAAAAATCGATTTAAAGCTTTTGTCCTAAAAACTGAGTACTTTTTAATTATTAATTGCGAGCCTTTGTATGGTAAATAAATCTAGATGCTAATCATGTATATAGTCACGTCGGCCTGATCCGAAATGAGAACATAGCTATAACAAGGAACGCTTACATAATTTTTACTGTTACTTTATTCGTGACGATTTTACGGTAAACAGTACTATGGTTTCCGTAAAAGTTGCATCACAAAAAAATTCAGGTGAAAACAGGGGCGATCGGCAAGGTATCTTACAAATATGGAAATATGTTCAGCACGAAAGACTGCTATGTATTCCTGTAATTCGTTCTACGGGTCTCAACATTTCATGCTTTTTTAATTTGTAAGAAGATGTATTACAAACTAGACGCTGATAATACAGTAAAGACATCACTAGTACGTGAGGTGTAAATACGAGAGAGAGAGAGAGAGAGAGAGAGAGAGAGAGAGAGAGAGAGAGAAGGTTCTTTTATTAATCTAGAAATGTCCTCTTTTTTAAGACGGACATCTGGTAACTCTAATTGCTAACGTCAGTGTTAAAAGGTGTGTTTAACTAGCAGCGTCTTCTGGTGTTCTTGAATACGAAAATAAATACTTGATAAGGTTGATGCGCCATTTTTATGCATTTTTTTCCAATGTATATATTAGTCTCTAATATTACTCGTTGACAGACTTTAATCTCAAGAAAAAGGAGACCCCAAAGCGCTTGACAACATAATACATAACAGTATAAGTGTTGCCTCTACCGATAACATTAGCAAGTTAGGTGTCTCCGTCGATGTACTTTCAGCCTTCTTTAGGAAATACGCCGCTTTAAGCTCGCCCTAAGAGGGGAGATACGGCTCCCTAACGCTGTCAAATATTGCGTCAATAAATACGGCGTGTACCGCAGCTCCGTGAAAAAAATAAGAGAACCGCGCGGCCACTGCGGCATCGGCTTTAATGCGCGGCTACCGCGCCGGGGCCGCTCATGCATTTTTATAGCTTCTGTGGAAGGCAACCGCTTGCCCGCTCGCAATATATTCGTAAGCCGGCGACTTTAATGGCGTTTCAAAATTAAATTAGGTCTGCCACAGCTGTGCATCCTTCTGCGGCGAAACGGCCATGATTCTGCTCGCATTAATTTTCGCGTAAAAAGCGCTACACGACCAGTGCTTCCTTGCCCTAAGGCAGAGCGTCTGTTTTCTTCCCGCAGTGGATAAACTGTATCCTGAACGTGTGCAGACTGGAGGCTACTGAAATGCTCATGTTACACACAGAAGTTATCGGATTTAGAAGCACGAAAGAGCGACAGTTATGATGTAAGAGTATCACAACTTTTCTACCGAGATAATGAAATTTTTTATGTCTTATTCGTATTTCTTTTAATTATTAATGTACTTCACCAGAGTGCGGCAGGAGAAATGAGAACAGCGATATGGCGTCCTTCATCAATTGCTCAAAAACAATTTGCATCTTATTGCCGATAGTGACACAAATGAAGAAAAAGAAAGAAAGGGACGAGAAAGGACAAGCTTTCAGAACACAATTCCCTCTTCAGGTGGGAGAGAAGGGAAAAAAAGATGGGAACGGAACGGAAAGGTAATTCACGACTTATATCATGTCAGAGACTTCCACACTCCTCAAACACCACCCTCATGACCTAAGTCGTGAATTACCTTTCCCTTCCGTTCCCACCCTTTTTTCTTCCCTTCTCTCCCACCTGAAGAAGGAACTGTGTTCTGAAAGCTTGTCCTTTTTCGTCCCCTTTTTTCCTTTCTCTTCATTTGTGTAACTATCGGCGTTACAGCACAAAGGCAATTCTCGGAGGAGAATTTCCATCATTAATCGAATAAACCTATTGTAAATAATTGTGGTGATTTTTTTGCTGACTATTGTATCAACTGTTGTCCAACAATATACATGTGGTGTACTGTTATTATTAAATAATTTTGAGCTCTGATAAGAATATTTAATTAATGCTTAAAGTACTTTTCCTAACCTCGTTTTCTTTAAACAGTTTCAGTGTGTGAAAATAAACAATGAAATATCATGTGGATACTTGTGGCCAGAATTGAATTTCTGTCGCTTTTAGAAACGTCTACAATCTACATTGTTTTCTCCGTAGTAATGACATATTTGCCTTTAAGCATTTTAAAGGCGATGTTGGACTCGACACATTAATTAAGGATGTGTGAGCTCAGCGCCTCGTCATAAAATTCCGCCTCGAACTGGTCGCGGAATTTCGCGTTGGCAGAAAGCAGTTTAAACAATGCACGAGGTGCACTGTTACTCTCTAGCTATAACTGAGATGTTCTGATATTAAAATCACTCTGCGACGTGAATATTGCCACTCAGTTTTATGACGATGAATTAATCAGAAATGTTCCTAACAAAATTTCACCGTTTTCTGGAAGTTAAACGTTTTACCAACTGAATTCATTGACTGTTCCGTCGGATCTTCACGGAATATTGTATTCATTTTGAATGAAAAGCACGAGATATGGATTATATGTAAAAATTTTACCAATTTACTCTTAATTTAATGTATATCACAAACTTCAATCTTAAATTTACTAAGAAAATTAAATGATGACTTTTTCCAACACGGTGTCTGTTGACAACAGTGGAATTCTTTGTAAAAAATGGATTCTTGTTTTCACATTAATCAAATTCTAAGATTCTTTCTGCACATACGGAAAACGTGGCCTCCGGTTATGCACATAAATGCAAATTCATAGACCTCAACACTTGTAAGTCAAACTATGGAAACATGATACTATCTAACTACAATAATAACACAAAGGTTGTTTAACTATTTCATTCGGTATTCAAAATTCGAAATATTGTTATAAAAACTACAACATAAGTGAAAACCTTTTCAACCTATTTTACATTGCAAATTCAAAATGAATTATTCAAAAATACTTTCTACTATCAGAAGAATATGTGCTCGGTAAGTGATCCTTTCACTACAAAAATGCTACTATATTACAGCCACGCGGGAGTAGCCAAGCGGTCTGGAGCGCCACGTTACGAATCGCGCGACCTCCCGCGTCGGAGGTTCGAATCCTCCCTCGGGCGTGGATGTGAGTGTTGTCCTTAAGTTAGTGTAACTTAGTTTAAGTAGATTGTAAGCTAGGGACTAATACCCAAGTAGTTGCTGAACTGCTATACTGTAGCTAAATGATAAAGGATCTTTCTTTCTATGTATTCGTATCACATTACACTTGTCGACATTGAGTTCAATTGCCATTTCCTGCCCCATGCGTCAATTCGATGCAGATCCTCCTGCATTTCAATACAATTTTCCATTGTTACAACCCCTCTATATACTACAGCATCATCCGCAAAAGCTTCAGTGAACTTCCGATGTTATCCACAAGGTCATTTATGTATACTGTTAACAGCAACGGACCCACGACATTCCCCTGTGGCACACCTGACAGCACTCTTACTTCGAAAGACGTCTCTCCATTGAGAATGACATGCTGCATTCTGTTATCTAGGAACGTCTCAATCCGATCACATAATTGGTCTGATAGACCACATGCTCTTACATTGTTTATTAAGCGTCTGCGGAAGTCAAGAAACAGGGCATCTACCTGAGAACCCGTCTCTATGGCCCTCTGAGTCTGGTGACGAATAGCACGAGTTGGGTTTCACACGATCGCCTTTTTCGAAATCCATGCTGATTACTGCAGAGCAGATTTCTAGTCTCCAGAAATGTCATTATACTCGAACATAATACATGTTCCAAAATTCTACAACTGACCGACGTTAGAGATATGGGCCTGCACATCTGTTCGACGTCCCTTCTTGAAATCGGGGATGACCTGCGCCATTTTGGAACGCTACGCTCTTTTAGAGACCTACGGTACACCACTGCAAGAAGGGGGCCTAGTTCCTTCGCGTACTCTGTGTTTCCGGCTAAACAATGACCTCCACCAAACAATGATATTATTACAGAGTTACATATCTTTGGTACTTAGTAGCAACCTACAATCAACTTATTATTCTACCAAGGAAATATTTACAGACGCGTTTCAGGAGGACAGTTCTCTCGAATGCATTTGTATCCCGTAAGTACTCTAGTGACAGGCTCTCACTTTCTGAATACCCCAATAGGTGAAACGAAACTGTAATCCAAAAAAACTTGAATTGCACTTTTATCACTGAATATTGTAAACATTTTTTACGCATTTTAGATAGGATGGCAAGTAATTTTCACATATTGATTATCTGTGATCGCCACAAACATGTTCTGAACATTTTTCACACACTAATTTGGTTGTTTGGTCTTCATTTCTTGCACACATATAACATCTCGCTTTCCTCGTGGGTTCTGACTCTGGGCTTTTAATACATCATATTCCAAGCCTCTGTAACAAATACCTTTTTTGTCAAGGTTTTTCGTGCATTGAAGCAATTACTACCATTGACTTCTGCTGGGTATAAATCGGAAAAAACGGGGTACGTCGTTGGCCATCTGCGTGTTCACCGCGACGTTGAACAGTTGACGTACAGTTGGTCCAATGCAGCCACCACTCCTTTCGTGATACTGCATTCAATGATCATTTCAGGCTTTCTATTTTGAGTGCTCATTTTCTAATCGTGTTGCGTAGATAAAAGGAACACAACAACTCGACCTTTCTTGGAGAAAATGAGAAAAGTTTGTCTTTCTTTCGTCATGACCAAATAATACAGGTTACAGAAGTCAATTTCTGGTTGAATTCTTCTGGGATCTGCGGTCCACTCCTCATCAACAGGATCATTCACTATTCCTTCGAACTCGTCATCAGCTAATGACTTCGATGATGTTATTCTGAAAAACATTCACACATAACCTTAAAAATTGAAGTTAAAAATTGATATTTTGATCTTTAATAAGCACTGAAAGATTTTAATCAAGTAATACACTGAGTGTGAGAATGAAAATTAACTGCATTAACTGTATTTTGTAAGCTGTCATGTTTGTAACTTAAGTATTTTTTTATATAGTGACTAATTGCAATGTTGCACTTCTTATTTTATATCCAATTTTTTAACAAGATGACCAGATTATAATATATATATCTTGGTGACATAGTGCACCGAAACCGGTCGTCACTTAATAAATTGGTAGTATGCGATCTTGGCTTATAATTTGGAAACTAGAAAATTAACTGACTTGAATACTCTGTTGGGGTGTACTGAGACCGCTTTGTCTTTATCTCACAAAATATTGCCGGAAGCACCTCACCAAAAACTCCGCATCAGTTCATTACCAAAAACACAAGCGCCTTCTGTTGCTCCGTTCACATCTATGTATTGTATTGATATCACCTGGGGTTCTCCAGGACCCCACTAGAGCAGTTAAGGGTTATGTCTGCTACAACAGGAAAATGTCTACAGGGGGTAAGGTTAACCGGTCCTATATCATTTCCTTTCCTCCACCATGTTGCCATGGATGACGCACAACGGTTTGCGTTTGTACCGCAATGAGAGTGTATGCGAGGGTTGTATAACTCCCCACTGCACTGATTGAACAGTAGAAACTCTAAAAGTTCACCAACCTGACGTCTTCTATAGATGATAGCACACAGGTCGGAGTTCTTGATTGAGACTGAAATTATTATACTATTGGCAGGAACTGATCTAATTACTGAATAAAACTGAAGTCCTCAGGAATCGGGATGCCAACTAATTTATTTAAAGACTGCAGAAAACCAGCAAACTGCATAATAACATCCACTTGATACACATTGTCTTAATTGAAAATTGAATATAATGTCATTTCGCCTTGAACTAAGATGATTAAACAATGTTTTATGACCGCCTACGTATACATGTTACTCCTCCGAGTGCGTGTATTGAACTGAACTGCCGGCCGCGGTGGCCGCGGGGACGGAGGCGCTTCAGTCACGGTCTGCTCGGCCACTACGGTCGAGGGTTCGAATCCCCCCTCGGGCATGGACATTTGTGCCGTCCTTAGTCTTAGTTAGTTCTTAAGTAGTTTGTATGTTTAGGGACTGATGACCCCCGTAGTTAAGTCCCATAGACTATACAAACATTTGAACATTTTGAACTGAACTGTGGCGGCTCGATGCAAGGCTGCCTTCGTTCCGGAATTCGGCGCGCAAACATGGCTGCCGTGCATCGTCCGTCTTAAATTAATTATTTTGTTTATTGAATTAGCAATTGTCAATATGTTTCACCTACTCAGGGCATACCTTAGCTTTGAGGGGTTTTTCTAAACTGAATTTGCCATTGAATAATTAATTAGTTTAATAAATATTAACAAAAATATGAATGCATTTTGGCGCGTGACCGCCAGTGCTACAGCCAATCGGCGTCCAGTGCCTGCCGCTCGGGGACTTCTCTAGAATTCGGGGAAACTTGTCAGTGCTCTTTCCCATGAGAACCTGACCTATTGTACCACCTGTCGACGTTCTCACCAGATTTTACCATCTGTCGCCTACTGGTCCTAACCGACTGCACTGAAGCAATACTTCGATTTTATTATGATGGATTTAAGCCAGACATATTACACTGCTCTGACAAGGGGCTTCTTCCGAGCGAGGATTTAGATGTTGTTAACAGCGGTTGTAACATGTATGAGACGATGTGAGTGTACGTTGTGAGTGACGCAGTGGTGTTGGTGCTGTTGTAGGTGTTGGCCATGGTGACGCTGCTGTGGTGGCAGAACCTGGTGCTGCTGTAAGTGGTGATTGTTGCTTTCTGGTGATGCTGAGCGCTGGGGACGCACTTGAGACCGGTAGGTGCACGGGCAGGGGTCACAACAGGCTGCACGCTCCTTCTCCACGGGCCCTTCGTCGCTAGTAGTGCGTAGTTACAGCCAACCACTAACGTCTGCTAGGAGAATCGAACAATTCGAAAGTACGGATACTGCCAACGGTTTCCTGAAAGGCAAGCGAAATAGCAGGCACGCATTCACATTTTCGAATACCACAGATTCGAATTGAAATGTGAATGGATGCGTAGTGATGGGGATCAGGAAGGCACTTTCAAAGAACCAAACGGCAACAACGTGCTGGCAGAAAACAACCTCTATATATAAAGGAGGCCAATCTCGACTTCCAGTAGGTGCTGTGGTGGACATTCTACTATTCCATTGTCTTGCATGAATTTTTTTTTTTTTGTTTTGTTTTGAAAAATCTCGGTCGCAATATGCTTTATTTCATAACGCGTTTCGAGTACATCATCATCAGATCCGTGGTATAAAAGAAGAAAATTACATTTTAGATGTTTAAAGCACGTAATTACAATATCTACAAGGAGTAAAAAACATATTAATACATATACACTTACATATTTTTTTTAAAAACGATGGGAGTTGCAAACATCTTAGTATAGATGCTTGAGTAAAACTTAAAACACCATCGTGGACGTCTAGTGACGGTGTTGAACTAGATTCACATGCCCAACTGTGGTGAGAGGGGGAAACACCGTAACAGATGGCGCAGGGTTAACATTAAAAGTTACTTGAATAAAACTACACATACATCATCTTGGGAACTCTGTACTGTGTGCAATCATAGAAACTGTGAAAATATGGCTACAAAATGTATTAAGTCTTATAAAAATATGTAAGACACCAATTTTAAGTACATTAAAAATGCTAATGGGATAGGGCGTACGACAAGGGAGGCATGGGAGGTCCAAAGGATGGGATTGGGCGTTGCTAAATACAGCACAAACCACACGCAATTGTCAAAGAGTACGCAAGCTAGACCATTGTGACGTGAGCTGCTTACCATATGTTACAAGTTAATATTGTATAATAATCAAGAGTACTAGGTAGATAAATTATGTGAATGGACGATATGTCACTTAACGCTTATGGGCTAAGATGACGAGACAACGGATAGAATCTGACAATATGAATATATTCAAGGCTTAAAAATCAAAACAAATGACAAAATAATATATACACAGGCAGAATACAAGTGCCATTGAATCACAATAAATGCTCGTAAAAGAGGTGGGTGGATGAGGTGGTGTGGATTTTTTTACAAGAAGTTATTTACAAATATGCATGTTACATAAAATATATGTTGTATAGATACAATGAACCATAGGATACATGTGACACATCAAGTGGACTGCTATGTTCAGGCATACATTTGAATATAATAAGGTACAATTCTAAAAACTATAGCAGTCTCACATGGATCTGACCTCAATCACATCATCCATAAGTGTAAATATATAAAATAGAACAGTGTTAAAACAAGGGGATACTATGTGGGGCTAGTATTTGGAGAAGCGAACAATAATATCAAGCACATTTTCAAAACAAAAATCATACATGGACATAATCTAAAACTGATCATCCATATGTCATAGATAAATAGACCTGTGGTAAAAGGATATAAGGAAAAATGACTAGCAATTGGGTAAACACCTGGTGGTTATAATAAAATGTAAAACTATTTTCAGGTTACACATTATACCTCTTGTGCAGTCATCATCTTGGGCATATTTTACCTGTTACGGTGTTTCCCCCTCTCGCCACAGTTTGGCATGTGAGTCTAGTTCAACACCGTCACTAGACGTCCACGATGGTGTTTTCAGTTTTAATCAAGCATCTATACTAAGATGTTTGTAATTCCCATCGTTTTTTTTAATTTTTTTTTGTAAGTATATATGTATTCATGTTTTTTACTCCTTGTAGATATTGTAGTTACGTGCTTTAAACATCTAAAATGTAATTTTCTTCTTTTGTACCATAGATGTGATGATGATGTACTCGAAACGCGTCATGTGAAATAAAGCATATTGCGACCGAGACTTATCAATAAAATTTGTCATGCATGCCAACGTATGGTCGCTTGTCCACATAATGGAAGATTTCATTAACCAAGTAATTCCGTTTGTCTGTATATAGGCGAACATGTTCTTGATTCTGGCAGATGGAGCTGCGAAGTTGAAAATTTGAGTTTACAAGGGACACCATTCATATCAAATGCTATAAACAGCGCTAAACCATGCCTGTAACCCATAACATCGCTCTCAGATTCAGTGGTGACACGGTCGAACGGATAGCCCGTCAAATATCTTAACGTAGATCAAGCATGGAAACAGGAATATAGGGAACTGACAAGCAGATCACATGAGTATCGGAATTCAGAATTATTTTTATATTTATAATACGTGAAGTTCAAAACTTAAACAACCATCAGGCAAACCCACTGAACACAACTCTCAAAAATTCTTGAGAAAATCGACTTTGAAGTATTCCGAGTACATGTACATACCAAAACTTAAACCTAGTGCAACATGTCTCGGGGTGGCCTCGCAATAGAGTCGGTGGTTCGAAACCCGATCTGACAGATTTTTTTAAATAGTTTTTTCGAAGACTTACACAAATGCACGTATTTTGTTAATTCGTAATTATCTATATTTTATAAATGGCTATCAATAATTATGATTTAAATTGAAAACAAAAACCAACCAACCAATCGAACTCGTGTGTGAGGAGTAACTTCATGGAGCATATAAACAATTTTACACTATTTCAAATTCAGTTATATGAAACATTTTTGCATCTCTAATTACAGGTGTTGTGTCAGTTTTTGTTCATACGTATGTAGACGAGCTAAGCACCTTGTCGTCACCTAAACGAAAACCATTAGTAGCTATGGTGATGATTTTCAAACGACAGCGTCGTAGCTCTTCACAAACTGAACTATCAGAGTCAACCGTCGTCTGTTAATAGTGGAGCCAATCCTGTGAAAAATGTAACTGGTTATGTTTTTTTGTTTGTAACCATCATCTATAACAACGTTTTATATTGTTGAAAATTACGAATTAACAAAAATACGTACATTTTTCGTAAAAACTACCACTACATATGAAAACTGTGTAAGTATTCGAACAGAAGGAAGAAAAACTATTACGACGGGATTCGAACCGACGATCCTATGATTGCTAAGCCAGAAAACTACCACCTAAGCTACATCGACAAATGCTGCAATTGCTTTAACTATTGGTACTTACATGTAACAGCAAAACTTCAAAGTGGATTTTCTCGAAACTTTTTAAGAGTTGTGTCGAATGGCTTGTTATTTGTGTTCTGAACTTCCCGTACCATAAGTATCGAAAGTTCTAAAATCCGATACCCATGTGGTCTCCTTGCGAGAAAAAAAGAAGCAATTTGGAAATAGTAAACGCTCCACACAAAATATGTGCAACGTCCATCCAGTCATCGGCAAGTCTTGGTAACTATGCTACCTATAGGTTATAGAATATAAGTGATGTGGTAAGAATATATTCTACCTTCGCCAAGTAAATGTAATGAACAGTGAGAGCAAAGCTTCCGCATAGATCTTTCGCAGAAATGAAAATAACTAATGAACGGTTTGTGAACTATGTTACAAGTAAGGAAAGTTAGAGTAAAAACCTCCCAACCGGAGTACAGAAGTCGTTACATGTGGTAGTTGTGGAGAATAAATTATATTAACCTTTATTACACCTCCATGTGGGAAACGGACAATACACTAAAATAGAACACAAAGCTGAACACAACGAACAGACCCGTCACTGAGAGGACGGAAAATTCATAATTTTGTGATAAAGGAAAAGCACTAATGAGTTTAGAACACTGCTCTTTCTTGCTTCGCAGTTCAATACCACGGTTCTCAGCAGCGCTTCTACGATGTTCAATGTTATACAGCAATAGCTTGCAGCGTTACTATTTCTATAACTTTTTTTTCCTATTTCCTATTTCCATGCTTGATTTGTGATCAATATTTGACGTACTATTCACGAGGTCATCTTTTCACTGAAACTGAGGGTTGCGATAGGGATTTCCCCCTGTTAGAATAACACTCGGTCATAAAAACGATAGTAGCCTGTGTCATTCACATGCAGAACACTGCATTCTACTATCAGTGACATTTTAATAGAGAGAAACCCAGTAAGAATTTATCAGTACCGTAGGAGTGAAATTACACATTTTTAGTGACAACAGTGTATCATCAAATATACAAAAAATAGGGCCAAAGAGCATCTAATTGCGTATCACAGCGCAAAATACACACACTTCGTAGACACATCAACGTGCCGATAGAGGACTTTGATGCAATGGCTAAATCAAAGTGGAAGAGATACAAGATCGTTATTTCATCATCAAAATTCAATCTATTATTTACAATCAGTTTTCCGGGTCCAAAATATTAGTCCATGTTTCAACAAGTTTGTCATACCCATGTCATCATGTGAAACATAGTGTGTATAAGAACGTAGCTGCAGTGTGTACATTGTCCCTTTTACTTTGTTTTAATAATCTTAGCGAAATTTCACATTCGGAGTTTGAGGAGAAATTGAAGGACTACCACGTCTCTTTTAGAATTACCTCTAGAAGTGAGTTTTTGCCATCCTTGATTGAAAATGTAAACAAACATGTCACTGAATATACTCATAATTTTCCTCCAATGGTACTGATACCTTGTTACTTTGTTTTCCTCTGTGTAAATGTCCCTTATGGCAGAATGAAACATTTTACCCGGAAATAACAGATTCCACTGTTGTAAATGATCGAGATTTGTCGAAGCACGGCTTGTTGCGATTTCGAGCATTAGAGGTGAACGGGTCTACTGTGAAACGCGTGCGCTGAATCAAACACACAGGCACTCATATTTTAGATTCGGAGGCACTAAAGCCGATCGTCAACCTGGCCGAAATTATTGTCCTCATATGTCGAAACAAAAGACAATTATGCAGGTAATGACTAATTTCTGACAATAGGCATTTAAATTTCGAAGGAATTTCCACAAAAAAGAGACACATGTATACGGTGGAATAAATAAACGATTAAGGTATCCTTTACACAAACTAAGGTACCCAAAACTGAATATTTCGCGAAATCCTCGCGTCACGCTGCAACTCTATATTACGACGTAAAAATAAAGAAACATTAGATGTGGCTCTGAAAGTTATTCACGCTATGAAACGATGCACAGCGCTCTGTTACTGACTTCTTTTAAGTCTAGTGACAAGTGACAAAGTCTATTCACGTTTGTAATGGAACACGTGATACGTGAACTCTATAGTCTTGAGCGAAAAACTATCGAAATTATGGACAATTGGAAACCGTAAGAGGCAATGTAAACAGTGAATTTGCCTTACGACAAACACAGGAGGAAAGGAGAAATGGACGGGAGGGTGGAATTTCATGTCCCGTGTGTGACAAGGTTAACGGACAGCAGACAAATGCGAATGTGATGTGTACGGGGGAGAAAAATCTGCCCTTTAGTTTCCTATGACGCCTTAATCGATTTAAAGAAACAAGAACATGAACAAAGTTCGGGATTTGATCGCAGTTCATCTGGCTTACCATTGCCTTAAACTGTGAGCCACAATAAGAGTACGGATTGAGAAATGTTTTCGTTATTCTTTCGAAAAAAAAAAAAAAAAAAAAAAAAAAAAAAAAAAAAAAAAAAAAAAAAAAAAAAAAAACGGAGTGGAACGGCGCGTAAAACCGCACCGAATTCTAGTGCATAAATTTTAATTTTCCCAAAACTCTTTTCTAGAAACTGTAAGTTCTGTGACCTTTAAATTTCAGAGGAAATTGTAATGTAAATAAAGGCTGTACATAAGCTTTAATCTATAGAAAACTGTGATTATGTTTTTATTGTGAGTGAAAGCATGATCAAAGCACACGACAACTCTGTCGTCTTGCATTGTACATACCGCTCAGTGTTGAATTCTACAGTGAACTGCAATTTGTGAGCTACTCGCGTGGGTGACCTCGCACTTTTTACTGTCTAGACTCACCTGTCGCTGTACGCACTACACAGATATCTTGTACACAGGGTCTTCCAAAATGATATTTTAAAATTTAGGGACTATAAAGGGGTCTAATCAGGTAAATACTGATAAGGATCCTATGTTCATAATTGTCACCCAGCGATACACTAAAGTTGTTTCTACTGAACGCTCGTAACCATCCACATATTGGGAGGATGGAAACAACAACAAAAGATATACAGTCTAAAACGCATATATTTTGACTATGAGAACTTCGACACTGTGAAACAAATGTCTCAGGTACTCACAGCTCTGAGGTACGTATTTTACAGTTCATGTTTACCAGGCGTTTCTTCTAGTTTTGACCCGTAGTACCTTCTTCCAAATTATGCAAACGAAGAACTAGCAGTATCATAGGTGTTTTTTTTTTTTAATTTTTTTTTTTTTAATTTTTGGCTGATTCTTCCGTTGGTTCTTGGTGGAACATCATCATACTGAATTAAAAATCGCAATTTTGAGTATGTTGCACAAGTTTGTTTGCCTAAGTCCATAATTAAAAATGTTACATGAGTATATTCCAGTTAAAAGTCTAGCTGAGCAAGTTATTTTATGTGAATATTAATTGATGAATTTTGTTACGCTTGTTCACTTACAAGTTTAAAGATTTAAGTCTCTTTCTGCTTTGCTCCCCAAATTTCCAAACCATTTCAGCAATTCGGTCAGTATTTTATAAACTGAAATTGTTAATGAATATGTAAGGCTGTTTAGTTCACAGCTGTAGTGATATCCGTTACCTCCCTCGATGTAAGTTATTTAAAGTAATTGTAAGCAGTATTTCAAGTAATTCATTCACTGGAGTGGTTGTTTAAAATGTTTTACGCATAGATTTTCGAGATTGAAATTCATATGAATTCTTGATCTTCTTGAAGAAATTGAAATCCTCACCAACACAAATGCAGCATCCAACAACCTGCTTAATGATCAGACTGAACTAAAAAGCAAACAATTCCTCCAAAACTTTTGAGAATTTGCTAATCTTACAAATACAAAACACGGCCTAAACAACGTGCAATCAGAGTTATTAAAGTATGTTTCCGTCTTCCCACCACAGAGCCAGCATCCAACATGACGCTTAAAACTATCCTGTAACATGCTCCATCTGAAGATGAACCTAAAAAGGTTCGAAAACTGGTTCATGGAATAAACAGCATAATTTCAAGTGAAAATGACTGGTTGCAGTTTTCTTAAATCATATTGAAATTAACAGTCACTGGTTCTGAAATATACGTAATGGATAATCTAAATATATTCCATAATTTATGACAAATCTTTCGGGAACTCAGAATCTTATAGTTAATAGGACTATACAAATTTTGATCAGTATTCAGTTGACGACACAACTCTTACACAAACAATTTTGTGCATTAGAAAGTTCAGAGGAATGAGCATTACTCGTTTCTGAACTGTTCTTACAATTCAGTGAAACTTTCCTTTATTTGAACCTACTGACTGATCATCAACAGTTGGACATGTATTAACACTGTAATCACAGTCCAACATATACAGTCGTGACACTCACTGCTGTGAAAGTTGTTACCAACTGACAGTTGCAACGACACTAGCGCTTCTAGTGGTGGGCAAGCCGCCGTAAGAGAAATGTTTGTTTGTAATTACTTTTCTACGTAATTAACCAAATAGTGTCTGTGATTTTTGCGTTCCAAGAACTAGTAAAATATCTCGAGAAATAAATAATTGAGAAATAAATGTAAAAACAGCCAAGTTTCCGTGATTCAGTGATATAAACAACAACTCATTCATGAGGGAATACGAATATGTGTAGATTTTGCAGCCTACTCCACAGAAACTATGAGAATATATACCTGCTGTCGTCTCTTCTTATATGACAGGTACTTTATCTGATGTGTAAAATTTCGACGCTCATATGTTTGTAAATCTAAGGGACGTAACTACGATGGTCATCAGTCCCTAGGCATACTAACTACTTACACTAAATTAAAGTAACTTATACTGAGAGCAACACAAACACCCATGCCCAAGGGAGGCCCGAACCCCCATGGCGAACGGCCACGCGCACCGCAGCTGTGCTCCTTAGTGCACTCGGCTATTCTGCCGCGGCTGTCAAAATTCGATATTGTGTCTAATGATTTGAACCTTTTTCCACTTCACTCGTCTTTGTTATAAACGCATAAACTTTTGAGTGTAATTACTTTTGCTTTTAAAACGAAAGACTTGAATATTCTTGACGTTTAGGGTTAAAATGTAGCAACAATTGTGGAATTAGTTTCTGCTTTGTTGGGAAACTATTTTGAAGATTTATTGCCGTGTTTGCGAGGATTTTCCTTCAGTTACAGCTGTAGGAGCTTGTACATTAAGTAATGTGGGTACTGAATTTCAAATAAGTTTCTTACGTTCATTGACGTGATTTGACTGGAATTGTAGTGAAGAGACCTTGACGTTTCTTAGTGGAAAACCGACGTCATTCTGCAAATGTTTGAGTCTTCTGTTGTTTATTAGCCATTTTTTGTTCTTAATAGAAAATGAAATTCTTAATTAAAAAGTCGTAGATTTCAAAATAATCTTAAATAAACTGCTCTGCAAAGTACTGTTTCATACGTTTCAATGGTTCTTAGGAAATCTAATAAAAACAAATGTGGAGTTACTTTCTAGTTATTACCGATTTTTATGGCACTACGTACCTTCCCTGGAAGAACAGCTAAATGGAACGGACAATGTCTTGAAAGAAGGGTATAAGATAAATATTAAGGAGAGTAAAATAAGGATAATGGAATGTAGCATCAGAAAATCAGGCGATGTTGAAGGAATTGAAGACCTCGGGGGTAAATAATTATAACCCTCAACTTGGTGCAAACGATCATATCCGATAGAACGTTTCATTTTCTTCAAGTAGTATATGAAGCTGCAGAGAGATGGGAAATTTAAATATTAAAACAAATATTAAAACATGTAAAAAAAGCTATTTTCCAAACATACAAGTCGTCGTATCTCAACACTTTATAAATGAGGGTTATCATTATTTTTCCCCGAGGTCTTCAATTAGATTAGGTAACGAGACAATAAAAGTAGTAGATGAGTAGAAGGCTTTCGACACTGTACCTCACAAGCGGCTTCTAATGAAATTGCGTGCTTATGGAATATCGCCCCAATTGTGCGATTGGATTCACGATTTCCTATCAGAAAGGACACAGTTTTTAGTAATTGACGGTAAGTCATCGAAGATTACGTTTCATTGGCAGAACGCTTCGAAGATGCAGCAGCTCCACCAAAGAGACTGCCTACATCACACTTGTGCGTCCTCTCCTGGAGTACTGTTGCCTCTTGTAGGCCCCTCACTAGGTGGGACTGACGGAAGACGTTGAGAAGGTTCAGAGAAGGACAGCTCGTTTTGTTCCATCACGTTACAGGAGGGGGGGGGAAGCGTCACGGAAATGTTGCACGATTTTTGGTGGAAATTATCAAAAGAACGACGCTATTCGTTGCAGCGAGATCTATTTACAAAATTTCAATCAGCTACTTTTACTTCTGAATGTGAAAATTTTTTGCTTGCGCCCACCTACATAGGGAGACATGACCATCCCAATAATATAAGAGAAATCACATCGGAAACGGAGCGATTTACGTTTTCATTCTTCCCGCGCTCTATTAGAGAATGGAATGCTAGAGAAAAGTTATGAAAGTGGTTAATGAACCCTCTGCCAGGCACTTAAATGTGATTTGCAGAGTATCTATGTAGATGTAGATGTGTTTTTTGGGTAGCAAGATAACTTCTGATGGCCGAAGTACAGAAGATATAAAATGCAGAATGGCTATGGGAAGAAATTCGTTTCTGAAGAAGCGAAATTTGTTATATTCAATATTAGTTTAAATCTTAGGAAGTCATTTCTGAAAGCATTTGTCTAGAGTGTACAATTGTAAGGGAATTAAACTTGGACGATGAAGAGTTCATACAAAAAGATTATAGAAGCTATTGAAATGAAGACGAAGATTATATGAGTAACTAATGAGGAGGTGCTCTACAGAATTAGGGAGAAAAGGAGTTTCTGGTATATTCTGACTAAGAAAAGGGGTAGGATGGTGGGACACATTCTGAGTCATCAAGGAATCGTCAACTTAGCATTGGAAGTGTGTGGGGTAAAAATCGTAGAGGGAGACAGAGGGACGAATACAGTAAGCAGGTTCAAAGCGATGAAGGTTACTGATCTTATTCTCAAATGAAAAGACTTGCACAAGACAGGGTAGCGTGGAGAGCTGCATCGAACTTGTCTGCAGACTGAAGACCATAGCAACAACAAAACAACAACAACAACCGATTTGTATGGCACTACAGGTCTTCCCTGTGGTAGAAAGTATGTTAAAGTCGATTTGAACTATACTATTCACACTCATCCGATATCGTATTCGGAAATGTGACTTGGTAGCCGCTTGGAGCACTGTTGTCGTGGCGTAGAACAAAAATGGTGGGAGTGTCGCGACTGTATATGTTAAACAGACCTGCTGAGCAATCTGCTAGAGCGAGCTGACTCGGGCTCGCTCCACAGCAGTGAGCTGTCAGCCAGGTCGCGGTGGCTGACGGTAACAGGAAAGAGTGTTGGGTGGCAGTGAGGGAGGGCAGAATCCCAATAAAGTAACTTCGCTACGGGGAATTGTCGGTCAGTCCAATTCTGTGGCCACTGGTATGTTATACGAAAATGTAAGGCTTGTCGCTGATTGAATAATCTCAAATGTTCAAATGTTTGTAAATCTATCGGACCAAACTGCGTGGTCATCAGTCCGTAGCTTACAAACTACTTAAACCTAGGTAAACTAATCTAAGGACAACACACACAACCATGCCCCAGGGAGGACTCGAACCTTCACGGCGAGCAACCGCGCGCTCCGCAGCGAGACGCTTTAGACTGCTCGGCTACTCCACAGCGGCTTGAATAATCTATTCTGTGACAAATTGACTGTATGAAACTAATGTATCAAACAGGAAATACAATTTATTTCTTATGAATGAAAGAGATTTCTCATGGATGAAAGTAAAATTCTATATGTTTCTTATTTTTATAGTTTTTTTTAATTGTGTATCACAAATGGAACAGTTGTAAACAGATAATAAACTCAAATGAATGGTAATAGCTGCAGCATGAAAACAGAGAAAACGTTAATTGCCCGAACGTTATTAACTTTTGACCCCATATATATTAGTAAAAAATGCTTATATTTAGACCATCCTTCGATGTATGCAATTCAAAACGCGATTTTCCATCATCAAATTTGATCGTGATTTTTCAAAAAAAAAAAAAAAAAAAAAAAAAAAAAAAAAAAAAAAAAAAAAAAAAAAAAAAAGAAGAAGAAGAAAATGTTCAAATGTTTGTATAGTCTATGGGTCTTAACTACGCGGTCATCAGTCCCTAAACTTACAAACTACTTATGAACTAACTAAGACTAAGGACGGCACAAATATCCATGCCGGAGGGGGGATTCGAACCCCCGACCGTAGTGGTCGTGCAGACCGTGACTGAAGCGCCTCAGTCCCCTCGGCCACCGCGGCCGGGTTGATTTTTCAAAACTACTGTCTAGCAAGAAGCCGAAACAAGTGTCCTTTTATATGCAATACGGTACGCCTATGCCAAATTCGATCGAAATCGGTGACCCAAATGTCAAACCCTCCCCTTGTTGGTGGTATGTTCTTTAATCTCTGAACCTCCGCTTTCCGCTCTTCATCTTGCAAGTGCCCATGGAGGGTATTGTGATACCGTTGTAAATTAAATTTTTTCGTTAAGGATTTGAAGCATGCTAAGCATTTTCAGACACTCGCATATAAGAAACATACGCTTCTTGCTCTGAGGTGTTGTACATTGACTTTGATGTGTCTGCTTTTCGCTTTGAAGGTATGGCACTAAATTTGTTCGGCTTGTAAAGAGGTGTTCTGTAGATAATGTACTGCGTGGTGGGTACACGCGCTCGCATCTGAAGCTTAGCCGAAACGACGTTGTGGTTAGTCGTGTGAAGACAGAGCCTGTTTACAGCTCTACTCCCCTGCGCTGCAGTCCGTCACGACGCCGGGGTGCCCCATTCAGTCGCGAGCGCTGACGGCACAGGCAGAGAGCCAGCGCGAGCGCCCGTGCTCGTCTAGCCACACAACACCAAAAATAACACAAGTGCAAAGACCATGTTATCACACGGAAACGCAGAAAGACAGCAGCGCTACTAGCGGCCTGGCAGTGAACTTTCAATCCGAAAAATGTAGCGCGAAAATCCATATGTTTACTTCTAAATACACGAATGAGAAAACGTTATATTGGTGTTAGATGACAATATTTTTCATTTATTTTTTGAGGGTGGACTTCATAGAAAGGTTTTTTGAGACCTTGCAAAGTAATATATACGAGAAATTTAAATAAAAAACTAACATTAATTGCTTGTGGCTGTTGTTTACAGTCGGACAAACTTCGTAAATGATGTCGTGGTAATCTTTTTTGACCGTAAAATTGTTTGTTTCTAAAACTCGGTACAGCGATTTTCACCGTGTGGCGTTATCCCATGAAAATGTGATTTTGCGCATGTCAGACTAAAAATCATCTGATATTGCACGCATCTATGTAAATGATTTTTCAGTTTTCACATACGCTAAGGCACAATTATGTCCACTCATGTGACCAAAAGAGGAATAGTAGGTTGTACAAATAAATAATTTTACAGCCATATACACTGTCCTGAAAACAAGAATGTAGGCCTACTGTAATGTCTACAAAAACCAATTTATTTTTATTTCTGTTGATTACTATTTGTGCATCTTCAGTCATATGAAATGGAACTTCTGTACAGTTCAAATAAATGAAAATTATGAAACTCACAAAATGCACACAGAAGATCGCAATTAGGAAGACGTTGCTATAGAACCTCAGCACAGAACACCACCTACGAATCAAAACAAATATGGAGGACTGTAAAGCGTAAATCATCCAATAGGAAAGCGAGATGAAAAATCGCAGCGCTCTATGTGGCCTGGCAGCGAACCAAAATCATGTTACCGGAAATCCCTGCCTCCTGGGCAGGCCTGTGTTAGAGTGTAGAGCTGAGTTTGAACATGACTCGAACTGTACGAACAATTTACATCACAGTTCGGGAAATCTCGGGAAATGTTCGAACTTTCGATCAAGATGCTATCTAGCAATGTCAGCAGGTACTACCGCGACGGTCTACAAAGATGATATTCATAAATGTTTTCTGTGCTGTGCAGTATAAGATTTATAACAAATATAGGGTGTCATTAATGTACTATGGGGATTAATAAGTGTGAAATTCCGACTGTAGTAGCTGCTAGGGTGCAGGTCATAAGTAAATACAGTAGCGAATATAGCCTAAAAGTAAACGATAGCAATTGCCATTAAAATTATAGTGCTGCCATCTAGCGAATGTTGTTGATACTACGTACAGAGCAGTTTATGCACCGTTTATTCCGAGGTTGCAATTACAGTTTATTTTTATACGACTTATTTCCGTTATTTGGTATTAAATTTCTAATGTTTTCCTAATTTCATCTCTTTTTAATCTTGTTTTCAAGGCGATTAAATGGTGGTAACATTTTAATCTTTTACTGCACCTTATTAACAGGGAAGGGAATGGTCATTTGTAGCTATCTCTTATAATCACATTAAATGTAATTTCTACTTATGGAGAACTCACATTTTTTTCCTTTGAATTTTAGCCATCAGTAATGAGGTGCAGTAGTTCTGTTCTAGGAGCAGATATTTTATCAATGGATCATATCTTGCAGTGACACAAGACACGTCACGTATGCACTGTTTTAAACAAAATATACAGTTTTTCATTCTGTTGCCCTTCTTTTACTTTACATGTACTTGTACTTCCTACGAATTTAGTTTCTGAGCAAAGCGATAGCCCGCTAACTTCAAAATTTCCCGCGTATTGTTGCAGATAATCAGCGCTAGTCATTTTATTTCATGTAGAATTTTGGAGCATATTCTCAGTTCGAATATAGTAAATTTCCTTGAAACAGAAAAGCTTCTTTCCATGAATCAGCACGGGTTTAGGAAACATCGTTCATGTGAAACTCAGCTTGCCCTTTTCTCACATGACATCTTGCGAGCTATGGACGAAGAGAAACAGGCGGATTTTTTTTTCTCGACTTCAAAAAGGCGTTCGACGCGGTGCCACACTGCAGACTGCTAACGAAGATACGAGCTTATGGAATAGGTTCACAGATTTGTTACTGGCTGGAAGACTTCCTAAGTAATAGAACTCAGTACGTTGTTCTCGACGGCGAGTGTTCATCAGAGACGAGTGTATCGTCAGGCGTGCCCCAGGGGAGTGTGATAGGACCGCTATTATTTTCTATCTATATAAATGATCTGATGGACAGAGTAAATTGTAATTTGCGGCTGTTTGCTGATGATGCTGTGGTGTATGGTAGGGTGTCGTCTGTAACTGACTGTATAGCATACAGGATGACTTAGACAAAATTTCTAGTTGGTGCGAAGATTGGCAGCTAGCTCTCAATGTAGAAAAATGTAAGGTGATGCGCATGAGTAGAAAAAACAATCCTATAATGTTCGAATACAGCATTAGTAGTGAGCTTCTTGATGCTGTCGCGTCGTTCAAATATCTAGGTGTAACATTGCAGAGCGATATGAAATGGAACGAGCATGTAAGGACAGTTGTGAGTAAGGCGGACAGCCGACTTCGGTTTATTGGGAGAATTTTGGGAAGATATACTTCACCTGTAAAGGAGACCGCGTATAAAACGCTTGTACTACCACGTCTTGAGTATTGCTCAAGTGTTTGGGACCCGCAGCAGATCAGTTTAAAGGAAGACATAGAGGCGGTTCAGAGACGAGCAGCTAGATTTGTTACCGGTAGGTTCGACCAATGCGCGAGTGTCACGGAAATGCTCCGGCAACTCAATTGGGGATCGCTGGAAGAAGACGGCGTTCTTTTCGTGAATTTCTGTTAAGTAAATTTAGAGGGCCGGAATTTGAAGCTGAGTGAAGTACGATCTTGCTGCCGCCTACTTACATTTCGCGTAAAGATCACAAAGACAAGATAAGAGAAATCAGTGCTTGTACGGAGGCATATAGGCATTCTTTTTTTCCTCGTTCAATTTGGGAGTGGAATAGGAAAGGAAATGCCTAGTAGTGGTACAGTGTACCCTCCGCCACGCACC
Source organism: Locusta migratoria (assembly GCA_026315105.1). Taxonomy (NCBI): domain Eukaryota; kingdom Metazoa; phylum Arthropoda; class Insecta; order Orthoptera; family Acrididae; genus Locusta; species Locusta migratoria. Next base: position 269,892,304 of record CM048748.1, on the reverse strand, counting down.
TTACGGTGAATTGCGGAGTATGTATGTAGATGTAGATGTATTATCTGATTGTTCGAACTGTTCGATACTGTATCGAGTTCTCTGTTGTATCGGGAAATCTTGAACATGTTCGAACGCGAGTATCATTTACTCAGCCCTATTAGAGTGTGGTCGCGACCTACAGGTTGAACACTGCCCTAGCGTGACGCTGTCACGCCGCTTGGTGGTGACTGAGGCACGGCGACGCCGCGGGTCCACGGTCAGCACCAGCGGCGGCCCGCTAACGGCACACGCCATCCGCGGCGCTTCCTGCCGCACCTTCCGGTCGCATTGGCTGCGCCAAATTGCCGCGGCGGGCGTGGGCGTGCTTCCTGCCTGCCTCTGCCCATCGCCGACACCATCTCTGCACTGCCCACAGACCCGCTCGTCTCCACACACCTGCTCCTGCACTATTTCCGTACAAGTGTCTCTCGCACCTACCCTAACGTACACACATGACGGGCTGTATCATCATTAACAGCCAAGTATGAGAGTCTGAAGGAACGGAGGTACCAACTGCCGTATGTATAATAAAATATTTATTGTATCACTAGCAGTTTCGGCATTCCACTATGCCATCTTCAGGTCCTTACATCGGAGCATAATATCCAAAAGTAGGGATACTAAAACTCCAACGAATCCAGTTTTAGTATCCCTACATTTGGAGTCAGACTGCAGTTATTAGACTCGAAGGGCATGAAAGGGAAGCATCAGTTGGGAAGGGAGTAAGACAGGGTTGTAGCCTTTCGCCAATGTTATTCAATTTGTACATCGAACAGGCGGTGAAGGAAAGCAAGGAAAAATTTGGAATAGGGATTGAAGTTCAGGGGGAAGAAATAAAAATATTGCGTTTTGCCGACGAGATACTAATTCTGTCAGGGACAGCAAAGGACCTGGAAGAGCAGTTGAACGGAATGGACAGTGTGCTGAAAGCAAAACAAAAATAATGGAATGCGGTCTTAGAAAATCAGGCGATGCTGAAGAAATTAGATCAGGTAACGAAACAATGAAGGTGGTAGATGAGTTTTGTTACTTGGGTAGTAAAATAACATGCGATGGTCGCAGTACAGAGGATATAAAATGCAGAATGGCAATGGGAAGAAAAGCATTTTTGAAAAAGAGAAATTTGATAACATCGAATATTAATTTAAGTGTAACGAAGTCTTTTCTGAAGGCATTTGTGTGGAGTGTTGCCTTGTACGGGAGTGAAACATGGACGATAAGCTGTGCGGACAGGAAGAGAATAGAGGCTTTTGAAATGTGGTGCTACAGAAGAATGCTGAAGATTAGGTGGGTAGATCACTTAACTAAAGAAGAGGTACTGAACAGAATTAGTGAGAAAAGGAATTTTTGGCATGCCCTAACCAAAATAAGGGATCGCTTGGTAGGACACATTCTTAGACACCGAGGAATCGTAAATTTAGCATTGGAGGGAAGTGTGTGCGGTAAAAATCGCAGAGGGAGACCAAGAGACGCGTATAGTAAGCAGATTCAAGTGGATGTGGGTTGCCGTTCTTATGAGGAGATGAAGAGGCTTGCTCAGGATAGAGTAGGTGGAAAGCTGCATCAAACAAGTCTCCGGACTGAAGACCATAACAACAACAACTTTTGGATATTATGCTCCGATGTAAGGACCTGAAGGTGACATAGTGGAATGCCGAAACTGTTAATGATACAATAAATATTTTATTATACATACTGCTGTTGGTATCTCAGTTCCTTCTGACTCTTGACCAACCGCTGACTCGTTTCCACCACCAATGATGAATTCAATGAGACTTAAGTATGAGAGTAGTTCATTTTAAGGACAAAGGACAAATGTTATCATATTTGAAGGAAATTGAGATATTTTGCGCTCTTAAAGAGGGTAGTGACACCGTGCTGAATTGTCTAAAGAGCATTTTTGGTCCCATTTTAGTAATGCCCTCCTTTCGAAATAATGACTTATCCGTTTATTAACAAATAACTCAATTTCTTGAGACAACATTGTCTCGTTGTACCGAAGGTATTAAACATAACGAGAGGCATTGAATTAAAATTTATGTTGTGGCCGAGATTCGAACACGGGACCTCCTACTTACTAGGTAGGCGCTTTAGACCACTAAGATAACATAGCATTTCACAGGGAACATGATGCAGAATTAAAATATGTGATGTGGAAGGAGGCGTGCTTTAAGACAGTCGGTGTAGTCGCTTTGGCTGCAACGTTGTGTTAGGCTAGTGGTCTAAAGTGCCGCGCGCCGTGGCTCAGCGCGCCCGGTCAGGGGGCTGAAAGCCCTCTGTAATAAAAAAAAAAAAAAAAAAAAGAAGCTGAGCCAACCATTCAACAAACAACCACGAACAAACTGATCGAACGACCGCGAACCATAGATCTACCAGATGACAAAAGAAACCCTAGTAAGTAGGAGGTCCCAGATTCGAATCCCGGCCACAGCATAAATTTTAATTCAATGCATCTCCTTATGTCTAATACTTATCCGTTGGTTTACCATTATATAGGAACGAGTTTTTCGATTTTATACTGTTTATTTAAATCTCGCCTTACCTAGACACCATCTTTGATCCCTTCAAAACATCATCGTTGATAGCCTTGACTGTTCTCTATTTCTTATATCTCTGACATGTAAGAGCAGTTGCCATGCTCCTTACGATCGAACAACATCGTGGTTACTTTCTCTCACTAGTGTATTCTACATTAATTTTTATGATGGACATGCACGAAACTTACGTACGTCTTAGAGTTTGACGTTACGCATTGGCGGAATGGTTATTTAATTTATAAGGTGCGTGTCTTTGGTGTATTTTCAGTTCGTTGTTTCCAGTTTTTTTAAAACATCGTATTTATATGTGATTTATGTGATTCCTTGTTTTTAGCACTTGAAAATGGCACAATGTGGTCTCGAAACATGTCGTGACGACTAAACTGTTATCATATTGACAACTGGTGCGAGATTCATGATACAAAAAGACAAATATTTGTACGATGACGACAATTCGGAATATTAACAGCCAAATCTGACACAGCAGATACGATTTTTTGTTTGTTTAGTCATCAGTCTTACGACTCACGCCGCGAAAAGGGAAAGTTCCATGACAGGGCCCCACTGACCGGGGGCAACCTCTGACACCTACATAATCATTCTACAAGGTATACTGAAGTGTATGGCAGAAGTTTCATCGAACCGCTTTTTATTCTTCCGTCGGTTCTTGGTGGAACAGCATCATACTGGATTAAAAATCACAGTGTTGAGTATGTTCAACAAGTTTATTTTAATTCGTGAACCGGTTTTCGGCGTATAAGGCCATCGACTAAACTGATATTTCTCCACCATTCAATTCTCTAATAGCGCGGAAAATGCAACACCTAAATCTTCCAATTTTCGATTACATTACTCTTATTCTACACTCTTGAAAAATGAAAAAAGAGCACCAGGAATTCGTCGTACGCCGCGCGGGAGTAGCTGAGCGCTCTGGAGCGCCACGTTACTGGTCGCGCAGCCTCCCGCGTCGGAGGATCGAATCCTCCCTCGGGCATGTATGTGTACATTGTCCTTAGGTACGTTTAACTTAGTTTAAGTAGTTTGTAAGACTAGGGACTGATGACCAACATAGTTTGGTCCCATAGGATTACAAACATTTGATTTGATTTGATTAATTCGTCGTGCCAGCATAGGGAAACTTTATTGCCACATTCATGAGAATGTATACAACACGCGATAACACAGGCAGCGTCCTACGCACGTAAATGCAGTAACCAGGGCGTCCACAATGTCGACGATAATAACGTGTATACGCTCCTTTTGCAGCTACGCAAGCTCCATTTCTCCCATGCAGACGATCTTAGACGTGCCAAATGCAGACTTTCGGGATGGGCTGCCATGCAGTTTCCACCTGGTGCCTCAGTTGGTCCAGATTTCGTGCTGGTCATGCAAACCGCGCAAGATGACATTTCATCAGGTCCCAAACATGCTCAATGTGAGACAATTCTAATCCAAAACTAATATATATTCCCCAAGAAGGGACGTTAGTTACAAACACCTGCTACAAAATCATGACCATACATCATAATCTATAAATTATTGACAACGTCTCTCAAAGTAATGAACGTTTTCAAATATTGCATCACAATCATTAGTTTTTATAAAAACTTTAACTGTCACTCAATAACCGTAAATAATATAGGCTGGAGTGTATGAAAGAAACTACAGTAATATCTGAATAACCCAAATGACACAGATAAGACCAGTTTGGAGTGTATTAAGTTTATTGCCAAATTTCTATAACTTCTTTCTATGACAAAGCAGACGGAACTTCAGTATGAAGTTAATGAACTCCTTTAGCTTTTCTATGAACGAAATAAATCAGCATTAGAAGGTAATTTACGTCATAATGGCCACACCGTCGACAGTACTGAATAAAGCTGCTAAGTACACGGAAAAGAAATATGTAAACTGCACAATATAATATCTAGATACACGACCCCATCACATGCTGGATGAAATGGCATGCCGGCGGAGGGGGCAGTTCCTGGAACTGTAAAGAAAACTTTGCTTAAATAGCGCCCCTTTCCTCTCCTTTCTTTTTTCATTATCTGATTCTGTTCCTTGTAAGAATATTTAATAATTTTTAACCAATGACATAAGAAATCTGTGCTGCGTCGTTATTGGGATGGTGTTGAGTCGTTGACTAATTGTGTTTCACGAGATTCAGTATAACTTCAAAATAGAGCTTCTGAGATATGCTGCCCATTTCAAACATTTGTTATAGCTACATGAATGTGATAAATTTTAAAAAAGACAGAGAACTTACATCACTAACTAGGAGTGAAGTATGTAGACACTTCAGTGTTGTTTGTTTTTATTGGCCCATATGTCTCCTCTACTTATTTAACAATATAATATCCCTCAGGCAGGCGATAAATACTTTGTGTTCTTCGCCGTGCCATGATGAAAGGCCTCTACTGAGACGAAAATCCGTCTCAGGGATTATATATTTGTATTGACATTGATATTTATATCATCTTAAACAGAAATGTTCAAATATGTCAATTGCCAAAGTGGTATTCCGCTGCATGGAGAGCCTTGGCAGTAGTGGTAATGTTGTATGGAACACTGAAGCGCCTTCATCGCTAGTGATGTGGTGGTCTAGCGTTAAGACGTCTCTCTAGTAAGCATGGAGGTCCGGGCTCGATTCCCGGTCTCATCACAAATTCTAATTCAAAGCTTCAGATTTATCAAAATATTCGGAAGAGCAAGCTAGTGAAAGACAATTCACAAATAGATCTAGTCGCAACGAATAACGCCTTTCTTTTTATAATTTTCACCCCAGTGCGTACATTTCCGTGACACTCTCTCCCCTATATCGCGATAATACAAAACGAGCTGCCCTTCTCTGAATGTTCTCGAAGTCCCACTTGGTGTGGATCCCACAATGCGCAGCAATACTCCAAAATGGGACGCACAAGTGTAGTGCAGGCAGTTTCTTTAGTAGAACTGTTGCATCTTCTAAGTGTCCTGCCAAAACGTAGTCTTTGGTTCGCCTTCCCTGCAATAATTTCTGTGTGTCCATTCCAATTTAAGTTGTTCGTTATTGTTACTTCTAGCTACTTAGTAAACTTGTCGACTTGTAGGTTTAACTGATTTATCGTGTAAATGAAGTGTAACGGGTTTCTTTTCGTGGACATGAATGACTTCACACTTATCATTATTAGGGGATACCTGACATTTTTTGCACCATGCTGATATGTAAATTATTTTGCAGTTACTATTGATATTATTGTGACTTTAAGAACAGATAAATGACAGCATCATTCGCGAACAGTCTCACTGAGCTACTCAGTTTGTCTTCTAACTCGTTTATAAAGATAAGGAACAGTAGGGGCCCTATAATACTTCCCTGGGGAATGCCAGATATGACTTCAGTTCTTCTTGATGACTTTACGTCAGTTACAACGTACTGTGTCCTTTCCGATAGGAAATCAAGAATCTAATCGCAGAACTGTGGCACATATACCTCTGAGATTCAGCTTTTGCCCTCAGATGTTTATGAGCATTAAAAAACATAGAAAAGACAAGTGTCGCATTTTTATTCGAAAAATACATAAACAGAAGAGGTTGTGTGTACGTATAAAAAACTAGAATCTTCTCCACAACGGTTGTGTATACTAATTAATATTTCCGCAGTAGAGAGTGTGCTCGTTTTTAATGCGACGACAGGAATCTGCAGTGCATATGCAAGATTCAGACAGAATTTCAATAGCCTCTTCTTCATACGGAAACATTACGAGTGGTACGAAAGTTTCTAAGAGGCTGCTACATATGAAGACGGAAGAGCATCGAGCATCCTGGACGTCAGAGCGAAATGTTGAGCGCGTTCCAGGAAAGAACGAGCGTTGCACTTGGAACTTCTCAAGTACTTCTGAGGATCGCAGTCCAGACGATACTGCACGCTGTCGTCAACGAAAGGTCTGGTTTCGCTAGGCATGGTCAACCTGAAGGTAGATTTAATTTAACTTTGAAAGAATGAAATAAATCGCAATTTGCGATGTTATGGCATCACTGTATTAGGTTTAGATGGAATACCAAATTGTGGCGAATGAAAATTTGTGCCCGTCCATCTTAATTATGGACCAGGGGCTTCAGCTGTATATCTTGTAATGAAAATAATACCATCAGCTGTGTTCAATATATTTTTATTTAGCAACCAGTTTCGACGATCAATGCTGTCATTTTCAGGCCGTTTACAATTTTACAATTTTTTTCCCCTTTTTCTTTTTTTCCCTTAACATAATATACAAATATAGAAGTATATGTTGATACTAGATAAGGCTTGGGTTAGATTAAAACGACTAAAACATCATTCGTTCAGCTGAGAATCCAGAAAAAAGACGGGGTCCAAATGTTTAGTCCCATAGTTTATAATACCATAGGAATTGATAACAAAAACAAAATTATGTTATAAATTCCTATGGTACTATAAACTATGGGACTAAACATTTGGACTCCTCTTCTTTGTCGATTCTCAGCTGAACAAATGAAGTTTTAGTCGTTTTAATCTAACCAAAGCCTTATCTAGTATCAACATATACTTCTATCTTTGTATATTATGTTAAGGGGAAAAAACAGAAAAGGAAAAAAATTGTAAACAATTGTTTGTTCTACGCACAGGGCCTGAAGATGACGGCATTGATCGTCGAAACTGGTTGCTAAATAAAAATATATTGAACACAGCTGATGGTATTATTTTCATTGAAGGTGGATTGCCGTTGCCTTCCTCTAGGTACTGAACTGACTTACCTACCCGCTTGTAACAATACTTGGCGTTTAATATGTGTTTCTAACCGTGGCGCAACTCGGTGTGTATCATATTAATAAATATTAGCAGAGGTGAAAAGTGAAATTACGCATAACACCCGGGAAAAGATTATAAATATTCCGGGAACCCGTTTATAATGGAAAAGCAGAGTATACAGACAGTCTGACGATCTGGAAATGTCGCGGATTTGTGTTCGTTTTCGGTCGCTGTTTATCATGTATTGGCTCAGTTATTTATTAGAGAGTTTCAGCCTTCCCATCGAAAGCGCTGAGCCACCGCGATAGCGTCTCAGCTATTGGACCAATCTGTAGCAGTCTTCAGTGATAGTCTATCATATCTGCGCAGCGTTTGAGCTCGAACCCCTTCTACCAGAAGAGCAGTTCGGTTTTAGTAACGGACGATCCACAACACTGGCAATAGAAAACCTGCTGCAACAAATAAAACAGACAGTAGGAAGACCCAAAGGAAAACTATATGTGGTTTTTGTGGACTACACAAAAGCCTTTGACCTGGTCAACAGTAATGTTTTGATGGATAAACGGGAGAAACTAATTGTAAGGGCGAGTACAACGACTTTAATATCGAATATACTAGCCGAAAACCACATACAGATTGACGATGGAATTGGTGTATCCGACTGGCTGCCTCAGACGAATGGTGTCCTCCAAGGCGATCCACCCAGCCCCATCCTGTTTAATTCATCACGCACGATGTCACGAAAGGAATGACAGGAACAAGCATATACATATACGCTGATGATATGGCCATCGCGGCGACAGATATAGAGAAGCTACAGGTAGTTGTAAACAAACTAAGCGAATGGGCGGAGAGAAACGACATCAAGATAAAAGAAGATAAGACAGAGTTACTAGTGTTCAGAAAAGGAGGAAGACTCACTGAAGGAGAGAACGTCAAATGCAATGGAAAAGTACGCAAGAGGGTTAACAGTTTCACATATCTAGGCATCACAATCGAAACAACGGGAAAAAGTTTCAGATTACATATAAGATCTAGAGCAGTGGCGGCCACTAGACCTATGAATGAAATCAGGAACGTCACACAACTATCGATCAGCACCGCTATGGACCTTTTCGGGCTAAAGACACTACCTATCCTGAAGTATAGCCTTGAATCAGTGGGAGAATACCTCACATACAAACAACTTGAAGAATTAGAGCGAGTAAAGGCTAGATACCTGTTTGACGTTTAGCTGGGAGTATGAGCTCGTATCTTAGATTACCAAGAAGGTAATGCGTATGCGGTTTTCGGCTGGTATACTCAATATTAAAGTCGTTGTACTCGTCCTTCCAGTTAGTTCCTCCAGTTTATCCATCAAAACCTTTCTGTTGACCAGGTCAAAGGCTATTGTGTAGTCCCACAGAACAGAAGATCGAGGCTGATGTATGAGCTTACCAGGGAGACCTTCTTGGTAATCTAAGATACGAGCTCATACCCCTAGCTACTGCCAACTGCAAACAGCTTCTACAAGATCTGCACGAGAAGAAAAACAACATACCGGAGAGTCTGCTATGCAAGACAGGACCTGGAGGAGCGCTAACCATGAAATGCAACACTTGACAACGAGACTGGCAACCCATGGGTTTCATCACAAGGTGTGTCGCAACGAATTATTTCGCGAAACAAAGGACGGGTGTGTGTGATCGATACCACATTATCAAATGCAAGAATAGACAGAAATCCATCGTAGCTTATAACAAAGACAAGTAAAGTTAATGTAATGTATTGTGAATGTAATCCTTGCACGGCATGTGTGCGTTTCCTACAAATAAAAATACAGAGTGTTAAAAAAGGGTACGGCCAAACTTTCAGGAAACATTCCTCACACACAAAGAAGGAAAATATGTTATGTGGACATGTGTCCGGAAACGCTTAATTTCCATGTTAGAGCTCATTTTAGTATTTACGGATGAGGCTTCATTCACACGTGATCAAATTGTAAATTTTCACAATCAAGATGTGTGGGCTGACGAGAATCCGCACGCAATTGTGCAATAACGTCATCAACACAGATTTTCTGTGAACGTTTGGGCAGGAATTGTTGGTGATGTCTTGGTTGGGCCTCATGTTCTTCCACCTCCACGTTATCATGATTTCATACGGGGTACTCTACCTGTGCTGCTAGAACATGTGCCTTTACAAGTACGACACAATATGTGGTTCATGCACGATGGAGCTCCTGCACATTTCAGTCGACGTGTTCGTACGCTTTTCAACAACAGATTCGGGGACCGATGGATTGGTAGAGGCGGACCAATTCCATGGCCTCCACACTCTCCTTAACCCTCTTGACTTTCATTTATGGAGCCATTTGAAGCTCTTGTCTACGCAACCCCGGTACCAAAGGTAGAGACTCTTCGTGCTCGTATTGTGGACGGCTGTGACACAATACGCCATTCTCCAGGGCTGCTTCAGCGCATCAGGGATTCCATGCGACGGAGGATGGATGCATGTATCCTCGCTAACGGAGGACATTTTGAACATTTCCTGTAACAAAGTGTTTAAAGTCACGCTGGTACGTTCTGTTGCTGTGTATTTCCATCCCATGATTAACCCAGATGTTTCTGATCTTTTTTAAAGATAGTTTATTACATCTGTAATAGATCGTTCAAATATTGCAATATTAATTTTACATAAATTGCACCCTTAGTCTCGGCATAATAGTCCATACTTTTGGAATGAAGTAAAATGAAAACACTAATGTTACATGATAGATACCACATTTTAATTGTAAAGCCCTCCATATGTTTCTGAATAACAAAAATAAAATTGATGTGTAAGTACTTACACACCCAAAATCATGAGTTAACTCATACATTGGTTCTGAATCCCTATCTTCAAAAAGATCATTGCTAGTATTTGCATGTCAATGATTGACATTCAAAAGACAGTCCAATGTTGGAGAAAGTGTTTTATGCCAAAAGGAAACAATTTACTTTAAACGTTTAAAAAACTGAAACACCATCCTTCTGGAAGGACGTCAGGATCATCTGGGTTAATGTGATTTGAAGAGAAGTAATAAAATGAGCTCTAACATGGAAATTAAGCGTTGGCGGACACATGTCCACATATATTTTCTTTCTTTGTGTGTGAGGAATGTTTCCTGAAAGTTTGGCCGTACGTTTTTGTAACACCCTGTATATGCGCAGCGTTTAAAATAAGAGAGCACTTCCTGTCGTAATTTTGTGGATAGTGCGCTTCAGGACTTGTATGAGTGAACAGCCTTGAGGTATACTAGTATCCTGCGAGGTCCCATCTCGAACTGAATTTGCGAGCCTGTAATGTCTGCTTGTCAGGGCAGAACACCCGTCGCTGGCGTGGCGCCCGACCAGCCGGCTGTCCGTCCGGCAGGCGTGCGCTGCGGGTAGCCGCACGCCAGGGGCTCGCCTATATTGATCCCCGTGGCGTGGCCGGCCGCGGGTCGAATGTAGGGGCTCGCTCCTACACGCAGCCGTCACAACACAGCTGCGTGCCCATCAATTTTCAGACATACACGTACGAAATAGAACCTGTTTTATAACGGTTACTATCTGAAAACATGGCGTTTCTCGCGTATTTATTTATTTCACACTCTTCTATCTTCCTACATCTACATAAGTGATCTGCAAGTCACATTGAAGTGCATGGCAGAGGCTTTATAGAACCGTTTCATTTGTCTACAGTTTCCTTCTGTAATAACTCGCGGGACAAAGGAAAACTCAATCTTTCCGTTTTCGATCTGATTTGTATTATTTTATTTTTATCATTATGTCTTCCTATTACGGCGGGGATGGAGACAAAAAAAAATCAAATCTATAAACCATTCAATGTTATAGTTAAATTTTATGTTATCAAGTCCACTTGTGACAGTTTCCTTGACACTTTCGTATCTTAACCTTTTACCTCACTCACGTTACCGCGAGCAGCGTGCTAACTCGTCTAGTTGTAATGGACTGAACGTTGCACGTGAGGCCGTAGGCGGTTGTCACTTAATATTTGACTAACCTGGTATCTTCTCTCTGTCGTAGATGTCTCCAACGCAGAAGCAGGTCACAGGTTGTAGACTCGAAGTTTTCTGAGGTGAGGCTGAAACTGAAACTGGCGGATACTGTGGCTGTCTAACTACCATTAACGAAGTCGATGAATTCCTTCAGAGATGCCAGTGGCTCTTTTATTTTTACGAATCACACGAATACATAAGCTACAAACTGCATGTTGACGTCATAGTAGTTTACAAAATTCACAAAATTAATATTCGTAACACACTTTGACATACATTGCGCGCACTTTACAAATATGTTTAGCCCCATTATCGACCGATTAGTACAAAGCTGGTTATCGCAAGTGCCGCTAGATGTTTACCGTGTCGGGGCTCGCAGTGAACTGACTAGCTCCTAGAGATTTGGCGCCAACTGACACTTCTAGAGTGTCTAAAATACTTAATCTAATAAATATAAAAAACAATAGTGTAATCACAAACAATTAATTGACACACATTATGGCAATAAAATTGATAAGTGAATTTTTATTTATTAAATAATTAATAAAATAGCTGGGAGGTTGTGGCGCGTAAACATATAGCAACAGCCAATCAGATTACTCTTAGAGAAAGGGGCGGAGTTTCCCACGGCACCGTACTTACAGTACCATCTGGCTACTATCTGACACAGCCACTTCCTACTATCCGACGTCTATTTCATTGTAAGTAAATGAAATTATGAAATAAAATAAAGCGATGGCTGCTGGCTTACAAGCCAGTACCGCCACACAATGCAGGCTAACAAAATATTTTCGCATTCGGAATAGCAAGTTAGTGAAAGAAACTTCACATATAGATTTAGTCGCAACGAATAACGCCTTTCTTTTAATAATTTTCACCTCAGCTCTTACATCATTTCCGTGACACTCTGTCCCCTATATCGCGATAATACAAAACGAGCTGCCCTTCTCTGATCTTTCTCTAAATCGTCTAAGTCCCACTTGGTGGGGATCTCGCAATGCGCAGCAATACTCCAAAATAGGGCGCATAAGTGTAATGTAAGCAGTTTCTTTAAAAGAACTCTTGCATCTTCTAAGTGCCCTTCCGACGAAACGTAGTCTTTGGTTCGCTTAACCTACAATATTTTCTTTGCATTCTTTCCAGTTTAAGTTCTTCGTTATTCTTACTCCTAACTGTTTAGTAAAATTGTCGGCCTGTAGTTTTGACTGATTTATCGTGTAAATGAAGTTTAACGGGCCTCTTTTAGTGGTCATAGGATGACTTCACATATCACTATTAAGGGTTACTTGCCATGTTTTTTTTTTTTTTTTTTTTTTTTTTTTGCACCATGCTGATGTGTAAATGATTTTGCAGTTACTTTCGATCTTATTGTGAGTTTAAGAATCGATAAATGACGGTATCATTCGTGAACAGTCTTACTGAGCTACTCATATTGTCTCCTAAATCGTTTATAAAAATGAGGAACGGTAGGGGCCTCCAATACTTCTCTGGGGAACGCCAGATATCACTTCAGTTCTTCAGTTTCAGACAGAAAATCAAGAATCCAATCGCAGAACTCTGCCGATATTCCATAAGCACGCAATTTGATTAGAAGACACTTGTGAGGTACAGTGCACAAATACCTTCCGGAAATCTATAAATACGGAGTCTATTTGACATGGTTTAGCAGATTAAACTGCCATCTTTAATTTCATTCACCACATCAAAAAGCGAAACTTTAAATAAACACTTATTAACCAACATTATTGTTGGCTTGTCATATTAATGTTGGTGAATAAGTATGTTTTTAAAAGTTTTGCTTCTTGATGTGCTGAATGAAACAGAAGATGGCAGTTTAATTTTCAGAACCGGTCATATAAATAAAAATTATGTGCGATCTAGGCTGTTTTCCATAATAAATTTATTCAACGGATCGCCCCCAAGTATGAAAAAAGTAAAATTTCAGTGTTTTGATAAGGTATGAGTTAACAGCCGTTAGATATTTCGTAAAATGCATCTTGAGCCATCAGCTGTTTATTAATTACTTAAAAAATCGATTAGTTTCGGTCGTAGATCATCATCATCGATACTCTACACAAAAGTACAGAATTAAAGCAATTACTGTACACAATAAAAAGCAAAGTAGGAAGCAAAATTTCACACAGTAGGATGGAAAATTGGAAGTATCATGACTACTTAAAATAGATGAACAGTTTTTGTAAATATAATGACTCTATATTTACGATTTACTGCTTACTGGTGTTTAACATATAGGTGGTTTTACACTTCTTCTTAGAAATACGACTCAATCTGCACAACAGTGGTAGTAAGGTTGTTTATATAATCTTCGATGGTTTGTGATGTACACTTTTTTGCACTGTAAGTTGGAAGATGTCATCTCCGTATCAAATGTTGAAATGTTTGTAAACGTAATGGAACAAACTGCTGATGTAATCGCTGCCTAGACTAAAGCCCCTTTTACACGATCCACTTTCTTGCGGAAATTGAGTACTCGAAGCGTGGACGGTTTTTCTGCCGTCGTGTAAATCAGGAGCCAACTACGGCGTGGGTGCCACTATGACGTCAATAATCTTTTGATTGTGCCGAGTGCCGAGTGCAAAAGCATCGGCTGCATTTCCCAGGAGAAGACGCGAGGTACTGTTTTGTAAACAACGAAGGCACGTGTAATCAGTATAGTACGGAATAAAAATCTAGCTAGTCATCACTGGCCTTTTTACTTCACGTCTTCCATCAAAATAATACAAAGCATGTTGATTGTGGGTTACTTTTTATTTTTTGTAGAAGTGGAGTGGCTGAAAGAAAGCGTTAAGGCTGTTATTTCGGCTTATAATGAAGAGAGAGCCCTCGTAAAAACAGAACATCATTTATGTCACAATAAGGTAATTTTAACCGCCTCTAGTATTATTTGTGAAATTTGTGTGTTACGGTGACTGCAGACGCTCATTGAAAGCATCATATATTTTGTAGAATGCACGGAAAGAAACACTCAAATTAGTGGCAAACAATCAGCAGTTTGACCGAAAGTTACAGCTGAAGATTGTAAAACAAAGTCGGCACTCGTCGGTCACATTACGGTGCGTAGTTTAAAAAAATTCGCCAGAGTGAAAAGACTGGATGTTCTGCATCCAAACGCTTCTCTTCCTCCTCTGCGCTCTTTCTTTTTTGTCTACCTGCGAAGCGGCGGCGATTACTACCGTTGCTGCAGCCAATGACACGAGAATTTCATCCATTTCTCTGTGTTGGATAAAAGGTTGTGGTTAAAACACAAATCAGTAGGCGAAGTATTACGACGACAACCACACCGCAAAGACCGTACAGCAGACAGCGCACACGCAAATTTCCAAGATATCGTTTAAATGCAAACGATCACGCAAAACGAATGAAACACGGAACCAACAGGGTTGCAGCAGTCGACACACTCGATTCGAGTAGTCAGCCGAGACAAGAAAGTCGCTCGTGTAAAAGGGGCTTTACAGACAATGTACTTAAACTAACGTACGCTAAGGTGTGTTAAAGACGTTCAGGCTGACGAGGCTGCCTCAGAAACGTTTCCCACAATTGTCGGGTTGTAGGCATATGCTAGTCTTATCTGTGAATACCACCAGATGCGAATACTCTCGGGTCCATTCAGCATGCTGCCATAAGCCCAACTTCGCTGCATGATGTCTAGGTGTCATAGCCGGACAGCGCCATCGACGTCGGGAGTGAAATTGCATCTCATGCAGCCTACTGCGTACAGATTGAGTGGAAACACGGAGTCTTATGGCCGCACTGAAACATTCTTCAGTATGGTGGCGTTTCTCTCAGGGTTCCTCTGAGCTAAAATACGTAAGTCGCGGTCATCAGCTGCTTTTGGGGGCCAGAGCGAAGCAGGTATTCGACAGTTCTTGTACCTCTGTAGCTCCTCTACGTCAGTACAACATCGATTTGGTTCACTGGGCGACGTCATCAATGTTCCTCTGACGGGAGTCCCTCCTGACAAACTAACAATGCATGTATCATGAAACGTCGGAACCGACCTTCTAGGCATGGCAGATTAACAGTCAACAAAATCAGCGTACCTCCTTACCGGTTGTTGTGACTGGAAATGATCGGTCGTCTTCCCACTCCTTTGAAGTGGCACTGCTCCGGCGTGGTTATCTTTCTGCGGATTGACTGATATACCGAGTGATCTAAAATTTGAAAACTTGATAAATCACGGAATAATGTAGTTGGACAGGTAAAAATTGACACACATGCTTGGAATGACAGGGGCTTTTATTTTTAAAAAAGTTCGAAAAATGTCCGACAGATGGCCCTGGACAGCAAAATGTCAGTGAATGCTACCGTGACGGGTGAGAGGTATGCCGATATGTTGCAGAATCCTGATAAACACCTGCTGGAAAGTACGATTTTTATGCAGGATAGCGCTGCACCCCATATTGCTAGACGCGTGAACGATCTCTTGCGGTTTGGTGATGATCGTGCGCTCAGCCACCACTTTCGCCTTACTTGGCCTCCCAGGTCCCCAGACCTCAGTCCGTGCGACTATTGGCTTTGGGGTTACCTGAAGTCGTAAGTGTATCGTGATTGACCGACGTCTCTAGGGATGCTGAAAGACAACATCCGACGCCAGTGCTTCACGATAACTCCGAACATGCTTTACAGTGCTGTTCACAACATTATTCCTCGACTATAGCTATTGTTGAGGAATGATGGTGAACATATTGAGAATTTCCTGTGGGGAACATCGTCTTAATTTGTTATGCTAATTATTGCTTTTCTGATGAGATAAAGCGCCATCTGTCAGACTTTTTTGAACTTTGTTTTTCTTTGGTTCTAAGAAAACCATATGTCATTCCAAGCATGTGAGTCAATTTTTACCTCTCTATCTACATTATTCTGTGATTTATTCAGTTTTCATATTTATACTGATTTTTTGATCACCCGGTATATAGACAATATAGGTGACTATGTTCTTGATGAAATATACACGACATCATCAGTGTTTAATAATATTTTGTAACAAAGGTGATGCAGGTACTTTCTTTGTTGATGATGCCTGATAAAGGCCAGAGTTTGTGCGTTCAACTTCATAGTTCCAACTGTTCTCGCTACAGCTTCAAAGTGTCAGTACAGATATAAGACTTGAAGGTGTATCCCGTGTAGCGTGTCATTTGACCCTAAATCGTGGATGTATGTCCACTGAATTGTAACACTGCTGATTCGATGCACACACTTGAAGAACACGTTGCAGTCTCTCTGAGGACGTGGCACATTGAATACGCGGCACATTCTGTCTACAGCCCGTATGCACCGTCTATTTACTGCACGGCCAAAAATGTTTACAGGGATGGAACTAAACCGTTCTGTATCATTTCCTTTCCTCCTCCATGTTACCATGGATGACACATAACAGTATACGTTTGTACCGCAATGACAGCGTACGCGAGGATTGTACCAAATCCCCACTGCACTGGGTGAAGAGTAGAAACTCTAAAAGTTCACCAACCTAACGTCTTCCCGCGCAGATGATAACACGCAGGTCGGAGTTCTTGAATGAGGCTGAAATTGCTAAACCATTGGCTGGAACTGATCTCATTCAAAATGTTCCAATGTTTGTAAATCTATCGGACCAAACTGCGTGGTCATCAGACCGTAACTTACAAACTGCTTAAACTAAGGTAAACTAACCTAAGGACAACACACACACCCATCTGATCTAATTGCGGAATAAAACTGAGGTAGTTTGAATGCCAGCTGATTTATTTAAAGACTGTAGAAAAGCAGCAAACTGCATAATAACATCAATTTGGCACACAGTGCTACAGTCAATCGGTGTTCAGTGCCTGCCGCTTGGGTACTTCCCTAGAATTCGGGGAGATTTGCCAGTGCTCTTTTCCATGAGAACCCGACCTATTGTACCACCTGTCGTGGTTCTCACCAGCTTTTACCGTCTGTCGCCTACTGGTCCTAACCGGCTGCACTGAAGCAATACTTCGATATTAATATGATGGCTTTAAGTCAGAAATATTACAGGCCTCTTGCGAAAATGTATAAACCTGAAGTCCGTCGTCGTCTTCCCGAATGCCTGTAGACATGGCGTAGAAGCCCTTTGCTTGCCTCACAGTACCTGATACTGCAGCCTACTTGAATTTGGCTTGTGGGATGCTGCAGTCAGCAAACGAAAGGCTCTATGCTTGTCAAAACATTAGAAGAAAAATATGTTTGTACAACTGTGGGTCTTTACTGGTGTGGTTATCAGTCCCTAGGCTTACAGACTACTTAAACTAACTTATGCTAAGGACAATAAAATCATCATGTCAGAGGGAGGATTCGAACCTGCTGCGCTGGAGTGGCCGAGAGTTCCAAGGCGCCTAGCTGCGGACCGGTGTCGGACGTTCGAGTCCTCCGTCGGGCATGGGAATATTTGTTGTCCTTTATTTTAAGTAGTTTTTAAGCCTAGGGACTGATAACCGCACCAGTAAAGTCCCACAGTTATACAAACATTTGAACATTTGATTCGAACCTCCGACGGCGATCAAATGCACGCTCCGCAGCAAGAGGCATTAGAGCACTCGGCCACTCCCGCGGGGCTAAACATTATCCAATTAATGCTTTATCGTTACTGTTGGCTTGTTACCGGAATTGTAGGGGAATTCTGTCATTGCCTGTTTGACGTAGAAGTGTGTCTTGTTGATCATCCGCGTTGACTTACCTGAAACAAGAGGAAACAAAAATTTATTTTACATCCAGAGAGACATGCTACTGCATACATAGTTTCATTTCACCAGTTACAAAGGGCTGTACGCTACAAAATCTAATAAAATTAATTTATCCAGCTGCTAGAAAAGTTAATACGAAATACGGGTTGCGTCTGGAAAGTTCGGTGAATGGTCTCATATTTTACAAATCGCGCTGGCGAGTATGATGGAGGGCAAAATGGAGCAAGGCGTCAACATCAAGTTTTGTGTCAAATTAGGCAAAAAGGCGACGGAGACTAATGTTCAAATGTTTGTAGAACTTATGGGACTTAACAACGGGGTCATCAGTCCCTAAGCTTACAAACTACTTATGAACTAGCTAAACCTAAAGACGGCACAAATATCCATGCCCGAGGGGCGATTCGAACCCGTGACTGGAGCGCCTCAGTCCCCTCGGCCACCGCGGCCGGCGCGACGGAGACTAATGGGATGTTAGTGCAAGTGTATGATGAGGAAGCAGTTAGTAAAACATGTGTGATTCAGTGGTTTACTCTCTAGGCATGGAAAGGGAGGTGCCGAGGATGAGCCACGTTCTGATCGACCGTCCACAATCACAGTACCAGACATCGAACGAGTGCGGATGATCGGCGGCTGTCTTTGAAAATAATAGCAGACGAATTAAAGATCATCAACCGCCACGGAGATCCAACAACGTGTGACCTCAGTGCTTAGAGCGATTCCAGAAGAAGCGTTTGTTGGCACTTTACCACAGCTGTACAACCGAAGGCAGAAGTGTATCGTAGCCAAGGGCGATTACTTTGAAGGTCAGTAAAGGTTTTTTGTTTGTAACTCTTCATTCCCATTTTTCTTGAGACCTTTCAACGAACTTTTCAGCTTGTATATGCCTTATTTTAAATGATATTAAATACTGTTGAGAGGACAAAAGTGAATCTTGCTCGTTCTCTGCCCTCTGTTTTAACTGGCGACGAAAGGAATGTGAGCATTGTTTTAAAATTTTGTGATTTGACTGGCAGCGCAAGCTTTTAGACTGGAGGTTTTCAGCGAGTGGCAGACAGGCTAGTTCATCCTTCTTTATTCGTGTGATCAGCCAGCCATGGTAGTCGACAAATTTTTTTAAACTACCGGGTGATCAAAAAGTCAGTATAAATTTGAAAACTTAATACATCACGGAATAATATAGATAGACAGGTAAAAATTCACACAAGCTTGAAATGACAAGGTGTTTTACTAAAACAAAGTTATAAAAATGTCCGACAGATGATGCAGGATAGCAAATCGTCAGTGACTGCTACCGTGACGGATGAGAGGTACGCCGATATGTTACAGAATCGCATCATCCCCAACCTGGCTGATAAACACCTGCTGGAACGTACGATTTTTATGCAGGATGGCGCTCCACCCCATACTGCTACACGCGTGAAAGATCTCTTGCGCGCATCGTTTGGTGATGATCGTGTGCTCAGCCGCCACTTTCGTCATGCTTGGCCTCCCAGGTCCCCAGACCTTAGTCCGTGCGATTATTGGCTTCGGGGTTACCTGAAGTCGCAAGTGTATCGTGATCGACGGACATGTCTAGGGATGCTGAAAGACAACATCCGACGCGAATGCCTCACCATAACTCCGGACTTGCTTTACAATTGCTGGTAGAACTTCCGGGTTATAAGGGCGTGGTCCATAAAACGTTTCAGTTTTTTCCTGACGTTTCGTCCAGAGCTGCGCCGGACATTTTCGGAGGTCTTCTTACTTCCGTTGTGTCTTGCCGACTTATGGACCACGGCCGGCCATGCTTTACAGTGCTGTTCACAACATTATTCCTCGACTACACCTATTGTTGAGGAATGATGGTGAACATATTGAGCATTTACTGTAAAGAACATCATCTTTGCTTTGTCTTAATTGGTTATGCTAATTATTGCTTTTCTGATCAGATGAAGCGCCTTCTGACAGACATTTTTTGAACTTTTTTTTTTTTTGTTCCAATAAAACCCCAAAAACCCCATGTCATTCCAAGCATGCGTTTCAATTTTTACCTCTCTATCTACATTATTCCGTGAGTTTCCTAATTTATACTGACTTTTGGTTACCCTGTACTTCTACTTTCCCCTCTTGGAAGCGAACTCACACCTTTCACTTGCAAAACCTTTTTGTGTTCTAGTATAGCCGCACACAAATGTTGACTAGTTTTGCTTGTTGTTATTTGATTAAGATGGTGTTTAATTAGGTCTCACCCCTTTCGTATCACCCTTGTTCGGGCACTAAAGGCGCAGTCGCCATGCACCCACAAACCCCATACCCGTCCATCCATCATCCTGTCGTGGAAAGCTGCCTCTGTGAACAAAGGGGCGCGGCGCTGACGTCACAGGCGGGCGGGGACTCAAACCAAACGTGCTTGATATACAGCGGCGAGATTGCCTCTTCTGTGGTTGCACCAACGTCTACTGCTAGAAGCCACAGGGTGTCTCCTAGTAACACTAAAGGTCACGGGACCAAGAAGCCAGTGGAAATTTCCAATGTCTGCAACTTTGCGTCTTGTACGATGTAACCAGGCACAACTACAGAGACAGAGTCCAAATAGCGTAAAGCAAAGTGAAATTTGATTTTTACTTTTACAGTCTGTCTCACAAGGGGAGGCCGCCAATTATGAAATTCAGATTAAATTCATACTGCGCATAATGAAAGATCATCATCAGAGGTGTAATTTGGCCACCAAGATGCTCTTCTCAGCCGTTGTCCAGAAAATAGACAATTAATATATATATGCGGTCTTAGAAAGTCGGGCGATGCTGAAGGAATTAGATTAGGTAACGAAACAATGAAGGTGGTAGAGTAGTTTTGTTACTTGGGTAGTAAAATAACATGCGATGGACGCAGTACAGAGAATATAAAATGCAGAATGGCAATGGGAAGAAAAGCATTTTGGAAAAAGAGAAATTTGCTAACATCGAATATTAATTTAAGGGTAAGGAAGTCTTTTCTGAAGGCATTTGTGTGGAGTGTTGCCTTGTACGGGAGTGAAACATGGACGATAAGCAGTGCGGACAGGAAGAGAATAGAGGCTTTTGAAATGTGGTGGTACAGAAGAATGCTGAAGATTAGGTGGATAGATAGCATAACTAATGAAGAGGTACTGAACAGAATTGGTGAGAAAAGGAATTTTTCGCATACCCTGACTAAAAGAAGGGATCGCTTGGTAGGACACATCCTTAGACATCGGGGAATCGTAAATTTAGCATTGGAGGGAAGTGTATGGGGTAAAAATCGCAGAGGGAGACCAAGAGACGCGTATAGTAAGCAGATTCAAATGGATGTGGGTTGCCGTTCTTATGAGGAGATGAAAAGGCTTGCTCAGAATAGAGTAGGGTGGAGAGCTGCATCAAACCAGTCTCCGGACTGAAGACCATAACAAGAACATATATATAAAAGACAATTAACATTTGATGTTCGAAGTCGCCAGTTTTTCCACGACAAACGACTTTCAAACAACTTATTATATGCAACTGGCGACTTTCCGCAAACAAAGTTGTATTTCACAAATGTTATTAATTGTCTTCATAATGTTTACCGCATAAAGTTAATGGAAGAAGTATAAACGATATTCCGAAACGAATACGTAAAGTGTAAGTCAAACCTGACGAACGCTAGAACAATTCTTCAGAATGGCAATTAGGTGTGTTTCCCAACAGATAATTAAAAAAAAACAATTGTTCTTGAAAAAACGCATCGTTTATCAGATGTGCTCGATGTCGTGCAGTTTTCAGCTTTCCATATTTCTATGATAATTAATACTCTCGTTCGTGCGTGTGTGTGTGTGTATACATTTGAATCGCAAAACAAATATTAAAAAAAAGGTTGCATGCCGCGAGATTCGATCCGGCGACCTTCGGATTACCTACCCGAGCGCCAAATTACACCTCTGGCCATGAGCTTTCATTATGCACAGTATGAATCGAATCTGAATTTCACAGTTGGCTGCCTCCCCTTGTCAGATTCGTATCAGCATGGGATTTAAGAAGGGAGCAGCCAACCGCGCTATCTACTTCTACTTATCACGGTGTATACGCACCGGGACAACCGAGAAAAGCCTGGAAATATTTCATCCGGGAAAAATCCGGGAATTACCTGGGAATTTTTTTATAGATTTCCCGGAATTTTTCATTGTTTACGTTATCAGTTAATATTTTTTGTAATTTTATAATTACTTTAGACCACTACTGCTGAATAATACTGAAGTAATAGAATAATACGAAAATAAAACTTTAGTTGACAAAACACGTGATTTACAACAAAATATTGCTCATATACACTCCTGGATATTAAAATAGCTACACCACGAAGATGACGTGCTACAGAAGCGAAATGTGACTGACAGGAAGAAGATGCTGTGATATACAAATAATTAGCTTTTCAGAGCATTCATACAAGGTTGGCGCTGGTGGGGACACAACGTGCTGACTTGAGGAAAGTTTCCAACCAATTTTCATACACAAACAGCAGTTGACCGGTGTTGCCTGGTGAAACGTTGTTGTGATGCCTCGTGTAAGGAGGAGAAATGCGTACCATCACGATTCCGACTTTGACAGAGGTCGGATTGTAGCCTATCGCGATTGAGGTTCAACGTATCGCGACATTGCTACTAGCGTTGATCGCGATCCAATGACTGTTAGCACAATATGGAATCGGTAGGTTCAGGAGGACAATACGCAACGTCGTACTGGATCCGAACGGCCTCGTATCACTACCAGTCGAGATGACAGGCATCTCAAATGTTCAAATGTTTGTATAGTCTATGGGACTTAACTACCGGGTCATCAGTCCCTAAACTTACAAACTACCTATGAACTAGGACGGCACAAATATCCATGCCCAAGGGGGGATTCGAACCCCCGACCGTAGTGGTCGTGCAGACCGTGACTGGAGCGCCTTAGTCTCCTCGGCCACCGCGGCCGGCGACAGGCATCTTATCCGCATGGCTGTGGTGGACTGTGTAGCCACGTCTTGATCCATGAATCAACACATGGGGACGTTTGCAAGACAACAATCATCTGCACGAACAGTTCGATGTTTGCAGCAGCATGGACTATCAGCTGGGAGATCATGGCTGCGGTTACCCTTGTCGCTGCATCACAGACAGGGGGCTTGCGATGGTGTATGCAACGACGAACCATGGTGCACGAATGTCAAACCGTCATTTTTTTTCGGATGAAACCAGGTTCTGTTTACAGCATCATGATGGTCGCATTCGTGTTTGTCGACATCGCGGTGAACGCACATTGGAAGCGTATATTCGTCATCGCCATACTGGCGTATCACCCGGCGTGATTGTGCCATTGGTTACACGTCTCGGTCACCTCTTGTTCTCATCGACGGCATTTTTAACAGTGGTCGTTACGTTTCGTATGTGTTATGACCCGTGGCTCTACCCCTCATTTGATCCCTGCGAAACCCTACATTTCAGTAGGATAATGCACGATCGCATGTTGCAAGCCTTGTACGGGTCTTTCTGGACACTTCTGCTGCCCTGGCCAGCACATACTCCAGATCTCTAACCAAGTGAAAACGTCTGGTCAATGGTGGCCGAGCAACTGGCTCGTGACAATACGCCAGTCACTACTTTTGATGAACTGTGGTATCGTGTTGAAGTTGCATGGGCATCTGTACGTGTACACACCATGCAAGCTCTGTTTGACTCAATGACCAGGCGTATCAATGCCGTTATTACGGTGTTTGTTCTGGGTACTGATTTCTCAGGATCTATGCACCCAAATTGCGTGAAAATGTAATCACATGTCAGTTGTAGTGTAATATATTTGTCCAACGAATACCCGTTTATCATCTGCATTTCTTCTTGGTGTAGCAATTGTAATGGCCAGTAGTGTAGTATTTAAGCGTCTGCCGTAAGCAGAATGTGTCAAAAGTGTTAGACGGCGTATTCAATACTTTACAATAAACTGCCTTCAATGAACGTGATGTATCATCTGTATATGTTACTAGCAGGTCGCGGGTAAAAATTGCGAATAGTAAAGAAACATTACATTCAAAGTGAATGGATTTTTAGGCAGTATGAATTCGTTAATTCTGAGACTGTTCTATGAATTTTTAAATCACGAACTTTTTTGACTCCCATTCTAAACAACACTTTGCGGACCAGCCACTTAGAGAAATTTAGGGCTCTGAAGACCAGCCATTTATGCCAGCATAAAAAAACGTACAGGCATATTTCTGTTTTGATATGTCTTAAAGGGCAACACACGCTAAAAAGACTAAGCTTCAAGGTTAGGTTATCATATTTATTTTAGTTATTTCTTATACAGATTACAAATTATGCAATAACAATGACAAAAGTATAATTATCCTAAACACAGTTATAGGAAGTGAGGACAGTCAATCAGGAGTTTGTAAATAACTTTCAGTTTTCGTCGTACTTTTGTTGTTTCATTAGGTTCATGCATAATACCTTATTCAAAAACATGACACATTGGAAGAATACCGGAAAATATTTTTGGTAAGCAATTGAAACTGTTCGATTAGCTTACTGCCAAACAACATATATGAAAATCATACGGTAAACTATTCGTACAAAACTGCGAAGTATTTCATAGTTTACAACATATCTGTTATCCTGAAAAAAACTGAAATACACGAAAATTTAATTTACGAAACCGAAGTAGAAAACAACATTCTCATTTTTGTTTGAACGTGACGTATGACTGGCCGTTCTTACTTCCCACCAAGTGCCGTGCCGAAAAAAAAAAAAAAAAAAAAAAAAAAAAAGAACGCCGACGTCGAAAGTTCATTTTATCATTTTAACCCTGGGAAGTTGTACGTGCGTCAAACAGTAGCCTTTTCAAGACTGACAAGTTTGACTGCTCAAAGCCAAGTATAACGGAAAAAAGCTCAATTTTCACGAGGAAAATCACCCCTAAAAGTGCATTTCCATCGTCCAGGAAAAACTTACTCTTTACCCGGGAAATCCGGGAATATTTTCTCCTTGTCTGCGCATACAGCTTGCTTATACACTACATAGATATGTGAGTGACGGAGGAAATATCGAACCACTACTAGCCATATACTTTTCTGTTTCATTCCCAGGTAGGACGAGAGAAAAATTAATGCAGCTGTGCCTCTCTATGAGCCCTAATCTCTCTTCTCTTATCTTTGTGGTCATTATGCGAAATGTAAGGTGGCGGCGGTAGAAACGTTCTGCAGTCACTTTCAAATTCCGGCCATCTAAACTTCCTCTACAGCATTCCTCGAAAAGAACGTCGCCTTCCATCTAGCGATTACCATTCCAGTTTCCGAAGTACCTCTGCCCCAGGCGATACTCACAGAGGGGCGCCAAATGGTCTCCAAGACAAAGTGCCCTGCCCCTTTCGGCCAGCGGAGGGGAGGGGAGCGCTATTGTGCAGTTTCTGACCCGCCCCGGAATATCCGATACTGGTGAAAGGCGTTCAAAACTGAAGTCTCCATATCCGTAATAAGTCATTTAAATCTTCAGCGTAATGATTTACTAGTTCCATTACAACCTAATTATACGCTTCCGATTTTCTTTTAATTATCCAGCTCCAAAATCATCGCCGTTATTTCTTTCGTTTTTCTTGCGATTCCACGAACCCATTATTTGCTTTTGCTGAAAAAAGGAGCAAAAACATTCCACAGAATCGCTCCTAACCTTGCAGGGCTATCACTCGTAGGCGAAATGATGTTTTGGAGACATGGAATAGCTACAGACCAGGGGTTGTTTGCAGATTGATATTTTCACTATGTAGCGGAGTGTGCTCTGATATAAAACTTCCTTCCGCGGGCAACCGTTCTATCGACTGAGCTACCCAGGCACACTTTACGACTTGACTTCATACATTTACTTCCACTACTTTGCATGCGGTGTTCTTTCGTGATCTGGTTTACTCAACTAAACCAAGTTTTCGTTGTCACTCCAGACCTCCCACGATAAAATTTTGCATATTTGACGTTCAAAGCAAGAGTAACGTTCTTATGAAATAAAAATTGGTAAAGGTTTCCCAGAAAATTGGAAAATACAGGAAATATAGAAAGAGATTTTGTATGAAATATCAATTCCATTCATCTGATTGCTATAAAATTTTACACATTCGACGTTCAAAGCGAGAGGAAGGTTTGAGTGAAGTAAAGGTATGGAATAGTTGGCCAGAAGATAGGAAAATTTGTGGAAAACTGAAAGGGCTCTTTTATTTGGGATATCAATATAATTCGTACGATTGCAATAAAATTTTGCACATTTGACGTTCAAAGCCAGAGTAACGTTCTTATGAAATAAAAAATTGGGAAAAGTTTCCCGGAAAATTGGAAAATACAGGAAAACTAGAAAGAGTTTTTTTCTATGAAATATCAATACCATTCATCTGTTCAAACCGAGAGGAATACTTGAGTGAAGCAAAAGTTTGGAATAGTTGACCAGAAAATAGGATAATTTGTGGAAAACTGAAAGAGCTCTTTTCTTTGTGATATCATTGTCATTCGTACGATTGCGATAAAATTTTGTACATTTGACGTACGAAGCAAATGCCTGTATAAAGCTACTGGGTCTAAAATATATATGATTTAAATTAGTATGGGTTATATTAAGAGGTAAGTGATACGAAGTTCACCGGGTCATCTAGTACAGTGATAAAATCTGCTCATTTCTAGATTTAATAGAGTTATCTCCAAGGTATAGATCTCCTGCTACGAATCTGGAGACGTTTAAAATTGGAAACGCTTAAATTGGTCACGGATGCTGTGAAGTTAGTCTGCACAAGTGGGGTATGTTGGACTCTCCAGCTTGTGATTGCGGTAACGGACCACAGCCTCAGTGGATGTCCAAAAAGCTGTTTTCATGGTGGAGCGTAATAACTTAATTTGGCATCTTCTCCAACAATCAAGTTGCTTAATAATTTGGACACAGACATATAGAAGTACTATCAGGGGTAATGTACGTTTTGTACTACTTTTTAATGACATTACGTTGCCGTAACATATTGTTTTACCTCCAGATATTGACAATTTCGATATTGTAGCACACTTTCTTAAAGTATTTTATGACATGTTCAATGACAATTAGGTTATCCGTAGCACTTTGTAATACATTATGGCAATATTTTCTTTTCAGTATACGAAAAGTATGTTAAATTTTATGTGTACTTATAGTCGTTTGGAGTTCTACTCCTTTGTGCTTCTCATACGACATTTACCAGCGTGTTGGAGGAAATGGACAGAAGGCTCAGGTTGTGGCATGTCTGCAGTATACAGAAGGTAGAGGAAATGGGAGAGGACGGAGCCCTGTGGCACCGGGGCGGAAGAGTATAACCAGCGAGCACGGAATAAAATAGAGAGGCCTTATAATGACGGTGAAATGAATTGGGCAGAGAGTGCGACAATCAACCAACATGGCGGTCTGGGGTAAGCTCAGGCACTCGTATTTAATGTCAATACGAATACGTGAAACAATTAACATAAGAATAATAACTCAGAATCTTTACCTCTTCTGCACTGTAGTCAGCTCTGGTGCCGCAACTATAAGAGCTAGGGCAGTGTACATAGTATACAACTGCATAAATCACAAACATCTAAATTAAAAAAAAAAAAATACGCTAGAGCATGTGTCTATCTTTTACGAGTGAACCACATTTATCATTTTTCTCTTCCTAAACGCTGGCTCCAGACGGCTTCAGACTACAGATATTGTGGGTGATCTGTAAAAGCTAGACATTTGATCTCGCGGCCTTGTTTTTTACATCGTCATTTGTTCTATAATTCTATAGTATGTGCTTTGGCATAGGTCTCCTAGTTTACGCTACATAGTTCACGAAAGTGGCAAACCATACTACGTTCCCAGAATGAAACTTTCACTCTGCAGCGGAGTGTGTGCTGATATGAAACTTCCTGGCAGATTAAAATCTGCACAATTTTAATCTGCCAGGAAGTTTCATACTACGTTATTATATTTATTTCAATTATTTCTCATTTTCGTATTCGCACTTAATATAGCGTACGGTGATCCCAGAATTACACGAATAAATTGCAACAAACCGCAGTTCTCGACTTAAAGATGTTTAAATATTACCCATGCAAAGCCGGGGCGGGTCAGCTAGTTAATAATAAAATAAATAAATAATTTTGCGACCACAACTGCTGAGGTGTCAGGTGGTGCATTGTCTTGATGGAAAAGGACTTTTTAGTGGGTCAATAGACGGCGTTTTTCTTGCAGCTCGGTTTTCAAACGTCCCGATAACGATGAATAATAAGCACCTGTAATAGTTTTACCCTGTTCCAGATAGTCGATGAGGATTATCCCTTGCGAATCCCAAAAGTGCGTCGCCATAACCTTTCCGGCCGAAGAACCGGCCTTCGCCTTTTTAGGTGCAGATTTTCCCTTTGTGACCCATTGTTTAGATTGTCCTTTGGTCTCAGGAGTATAGTGATGTATACAGTTTCATCACAGTGACGAAACGACGCTTAAAGTCCTGCGGATTCTTCCTGAACAGCTGCAAACATTCCTTGCAACACTTCACACACTTCACACGATTCCGTTTTTCGTCAAGCGTTAGCAAAAGCGGCACCCATCTTGCGGATATCTTTTTCATGTCCAAATAGTTATGCACAATGTTATGTACCCGTTCATTCGAGATGTCCAGAACACTAGCGTTGTCACGCACCTTAACTCTTCTGTCATCCATCACCATATCACGGATTTTATCAATAATTTCTGGAGTCGTAACCACCACAGGGCGTCCAGAACGTTCAGCGTCACTTGTGCCCATATGGCCACTCCGAAAATTTTGAAACCACTCGTAAACTGTACTAATCCAAGGTGCAGCGTCACCATAATATCAAGCTTCTCTTTCGTCTCCTGAGACGTTTTGTCTTTCATAAAGCAATGTTTAATCACTACACGAAATACTTTTTCGTTCATTCTCAGACTATTACTCAACTTCCTTGATTCAGACGAATGCCAAATACAAAAAAAAAAAAAAAAAAAAAAAAAAAAAAAAAAAAAAAAAAAAAATCAATATGGCTGAAGCTTGGTGTGCGTTCTTTCCAAACATGCTACTAATTAAACATGACCTCGTCAATGTCTATATAGGGGAGGTCATTTTGGTTCTAAGACGCGGCTATAGCAAACTGTATTCTGAAATTTGTCACTAGAAGTGTTTCTTGCATAAAGCAGTGAAAGTAAAAAATAATTGCAACGAAGTATGCAGACCACAGAGAATGTGGCTATATCCATTCTCACATGTGATATGACTAACGATACTACCACAATTGTGAAGATAAAGTAGCTTTTTCATTAAAAAAATTCTGCTTTTCCCTAATCGTATTTGTGTAACAGAAGGCTGTACGTCTTTTGTTTTTCTTTACTTTCCTTTTTTTGTCAAGTTTCCTTTCGATATATGTTTTCTTTTCTTGTCGAGTTTCCTTTCGGTACAGTATGGAATAGACGAAGGATCGACGAAAGTTGAACTACCGGAAAACAAAATCTTATATGGAATGTCGGCTTCCATTCATATGAAAACTTCCTAGTGTGAGCGTTTCCAATGATTCGACATTACGTAAACGGAAGAAATTTCGAGATACCAGATCTGGGCCAGACAAACGTAGGGCAGAGCCTAGTGTTTTAACTGAAATTAAGTTGGGAAATGTAGGGGAGATATTAGAAGAAGTCCAAGAAAGTCATTTCGCCAAGTAAGAAATTACGAAACCGAAATTTATTTATGTAAAAATCAACGCATAGTGTCAGTTGCAATTAATTACGGTATTTAATGTAGTTAAACCATTTTCATTATTTGGTGAACTGTCCACTGAAAAAAGTTTCTTCCGGCCGCGGTGGCCGAAGGGGCAGAGACGCTCCAGTCACGGTCTGCACGGCCACTCCGGTCGGGGGTTCGAATCCCCCCTCGGGCATGGATTTTTGTGCCGTCCTTAGTCTTAGCTAGTTCATAAGTAGTTTGTAAGCTTAGGGACTGATGACCCCATACTTAAGTCCCATAAGTTCTACAAACATTTGAACATCTGAAAAAAGTTTCTACAGAAAGTCTAGCAGTTATCTACGAAAGTTACATTACATTTATTTTGGGTGATCATCGTTAATAAACACTATATTTACACCACTCACATGTTATGAAAGCAGTTTTCAGCAAGAGATTTTTTTACCGAAAGTGCTTTAGTGCAAAGCGTACTTCATTGATCATCCAAACGTGCATATACTTCTTGTATTCCGAAACCCGAAATCTATGATGTTTTTCTTTGTCTATGGCCCACTCAGGACACATATTTGAATAATATAAAACGTTCATCTAGTCGGTTCTTCTCACACAGTTGGAGTCAAATCTGCGAGAATCATCTTGTGGCCTCTCCTGGTAAGATTGAGCAATATAGATCTATCACATTATCGTTACTTTATTATTAGACGTAATAATATAATTTCTGACTCAAACGGTACGCAAACTGGCTGCAAAATAATAATAATTTGCGAAACTGACTGTCTCCTCTCCGCGTCGTCTGCTCTAGGACCAAAATGGCGGCTCTGTAATGAACATTGGTGTCCAGACCTGCGTTCTATAGACCTTGGACTTCGATAAGCGCCGGTGGTGCATGGACATTTCAAACGCCCCTCGTACGTCACATATTTGTTTTGTAGGGACAACGGGACATTTAGGCTAAATAAGGGACGATCTGGTCACCTTAGTATGGCCTATGTCATTCTGTGCTCACTAGGTAAAACAAATGGGAGTCGCACTAGCAGACAGTTCGGCGAGTTTCACGTACTACACCCCCCTCCCATTACAAAAGCATTCCGCGGCGCAAGCCTGCAATACCGCTCCCGGTTGTAGAGTTGGGCAACACGATTCTTTTTTAGGAATCGATTCTTGCGATTAAATCCCACACTGTGAATCGATTCCTACGATTCTTTCACGATTATTTCGCGATACTGTAGTCTGCATTGACACGATTCTTACTTCTACATCCTGCTCATAGATGGCAATATATGTCTGTGTCATGGATGTTGGAATCTAACCTTATGAATATATTCCTACGATTCGTTCACGATTGTTTCTGATCTGCGACGTGCGACGGCACGAATCTTACGGGATGCCAAAAAGGAGAAAATATGGGTATCGGATTTTTTTCATATTTATGGTGCATAAAGTTCAGACTTAAAATAATAATGAGACAAAGCCATTCGATTCGGCTCTTTTCGAGAAAATAGTCTTTGAACTTTTGCGAGCGGATATAAAAAAATGTTCAAATGTTTGTACAGCTTATGGGACTTAACTACAGGGTCATCAGTCCCTAAACTTACAAACTACTTATGAACTGCTTACGAAATAGGACGGCACAAATATCCATGCCCAAGGGGGAATTCGAACCCCAGACCGTAGTGGCCGTGCAGACCGTGACTGGAGCGCCTCAGTCCCCTCGGCCACCGCGGCCGGCGCGAGCGGATATAAATACATATTTACACTACCAACTGTTTCTGCTGTCATCATAGCTCTTTTAGTAGCGTTGTAGGTTGAGTGGACGTAGGTCACTTATTTCGAAACCTGCTGTAACCTTTTTTTCGTTCTGTTTGAATACTTCGGTCATTTAAATATAAATTTCATTAAATCTATGGTAATTAAAACATATCTAATAGTTATCAAAGACTTATTACGTAAAATCGATTAGTTTAAGGAAACCCGTCTATATAAATAAACATTAAAAATAAATATTCGTCTCTAAATCTTAAATTTCTTTCGATATAGGCCTACAAGAGATTCGCGTTTATTAAAATGTTTCTTTTTTGTGAAATCGATTTCTTTCAGGAAAGCTGAACATAAAAACGAAAATTGTAAAAAAGATTTTTGAGTTGGCCTTAAAAACATTTAAAATCGAGTTTTTATATAAAAAGATTATTTTTGTAAAATTGAGTTTTTACAAAAAATGCAACAATGTAGATGAACTCAAAAAGCTTAAACCTCTCTAAACACAAAATATAATCGAAATCGTTACGGCCATTTCCGGGATACGCGAAAAATAAAAGTGTAAGAATTGCTCGTTTAAAAACATATGTAAACTTGATAAAAGACGTATAGTCGTATGTATTGGCAGCTGTGTATTTCGCTGCGTTTTGTTTCTGTCATCTGTAATTCGTGAATAGGCTAATAATTAACGGCGCACGATCTTCGTTCTATGCTTTCTTTGTTAACACGCTTGCGGGCTTTGATAATCATTCGGTACGATTCGCCACTTGTTTTCGAATCATGAATCGTTGGACCTTGGAATTAGGCTTGCGCATAATATTTCGCGATCGGGAGCGCTTACTTTAGTTCGCGGCTCACTAGTCCGTTCTTTTGTTCGCCCGCTCGCAGGGACGGCTGAGCGGCGTAGTCTGCGCATGCAGGTGGAGGGGAAAGTTAGCACATCTAGCTGGTTCATACGCTTGCTGCTTGAGCCGCTAACGATATCACGCAAACCAAAAGAAACAGTTTGTGTATAATTTCTCGCGTTGAAGTTTAGAGTTATCTCTGTATCTTGGCATCATGGAATTTATTAGTCAGATACTGCAGAGTGCAGAATACTTCAAAACAGAAATTTTGTAGCACTGGACTATGTAATCTAGCAGGCAGACGCTCACCTCGAAATGGCCCGCATCAGCAGAAGGCAAACACGTGAGTTTTCATTCTGCTGCGCGCCCTCTTGCTATTGCCCGTCAATCTACGGAAAATAATCTAACGAACTAAGAATGGAGATAGGTTTGGCGTAATAGTTCGCGACCGGTAACGCATGTTTTAGTTCGCGACCGATTGCACACATTTTAGTTCGCAACCGATTGCACATATTTTAGTTAGAGACCGATTGCACATATTTTAGTTCGCGACCGATCGCGCATATTTTAGTTCGCGACCGTTCGCCCATATTTTAGTTCGCGGCCGTTCGCCCATATTTTAGTTCGCGACCGGTAGCTCTCCTTTTAGTTCGCAGCTCGGCCGATCTCTTTAGCTTTTGCTACCGCTACTAAAAGAGCTCTTTCTTTTCTTATGAGAGCTTTTTTATATAATGATCAGTGTTGCCCAAGCGTGTGGTATTACCCGTATTTTTGGGCAATGTCTATGAAACTACAGCTGAGCTGCATCTCACCTCGAAATGACGGTAACTGGCAGAAGGGAATCACGCGATTCTGCGCGCTCTCGCGTCCTCTCGCTGTTCATCGTCAGTCTTCGGAAAAGGAGCGGACGAACTAAGGGGCGAGGGATCTGCGAACTAGTTCTCCTGTGGGAGCGCTCTTCCGAACTAGTTCGTTCGCGAACTACAGAAGACTACTTGGAATCGTGACGAGACTGACGATTCTTTTGAACGACGATTCGTCCCCCCTCTTGACTTCTCTCCGCCATTCGGAATCATTCGGCACGATTCGGCATAATTCGGCAGTCGCCTTCGAATCATGGACATTGGAATCGTCACGTGACAGCGGCGGTTCGCCCGGATCACGATTCGATTTTTACGATTATTTATTTGTATTCGTTCAAGCGAACGACTCATTCACGAATCGCCACAACTCTAGCCGGCTGCCTTTGGTGATGGGAGGAGCCGTTCCTGCAGTTTGCTCTCTGGCGGTTGAAAGCAGACGAGTGGCGAGCCCAGACAAGAGCGATCAGCGGCGGCAGAGGGCCTGGCAGCTGTTGCGCGGCCTTAATGACTGCACTAATTAGTGGCGCGCCAGCCCTGTAAACCGCCCTCTGCGCTAAAAGAGGCGCGAGTAATGGCCGCGCGCACGCCACGGCAGAGGCGTGGCCCCGCACAAAGGTCACACCCTTATCTGCCCCTATTACCGCGAGCCGCGCCGCCATTATCTCTGGCAAACCTGCTGCGGCGACACTCTGCTGTACGTCAAGTGAAGCACCGCGCTACCGATCGAACCAGCGCAATTGACGAAATGGATTTCAACTTATGACACTGCCGTGGACATCGAGGTAGATAGCCACGCAGGGGGCCCGGCTTCGATTCCAGGTCGGGTTGGAGATTTTCCTCCACTCGGGGGATTGGGTGTTGTGCTCCAGTTATCATCATTTCATCATCATCGACGCGCAAGTCCATCCTGTGGCGTCACCTGAAGACTACATCTGCATGGGACACTCTGCAAATCACATCTAAGTACCTGGCAGAAGGTTCATCGAATCACCATTATACTATTTATCTCCCATTCCAATCTCGAACAGCGGGGAAAAAATAACACCTGAATCTCTCCGTTCGAGCTCTGATTTATCGTATTTTATTCTGATAATCATTTCTACCTATGTAAGTGGGAGTCAACAGTAAATTTTCACATTCGGAGGAGAATGTTGGCGATTGGAGTTTCGCAAGTAGCCACGCCGCAGCGATAAGCGCCGTTGTTGTAATGATTCGCATCCCAGATCCTGTATCATTTCCGTAACGCTGTCTCCCCTGTATCGTGACAATACGAAACGAGCTGCCCTTCTTTGGACTCTTTCGATGTCCTCCGTCAAACCCACCTGATAAGGATCTCACACTGGTCGGCAATACTCCAAAAATGGACGGACAAGCGTAGTGTATGCAGTTTCTTTTGTAGTTCTGTTGCATGTTTTAAGGGTTCTGCCAAAAAACGCAGTCTCTGGTTTGCCTTTCCCACGATATTATCTACATGTTCTTTCCAATTTAAGTGTGAAGTAATAGTAATTCCTAGGTATTCTGTGGTGTTTACGGCCTTCAATTTTGAACACGATCCAAGCTGGCGTCTAACGGCCAAAAATGTCGCACGAAATCATCTTCATGTTTAATGAACAAACTAAGAGCATATGGTCTATCAGATCAATTGTGTGATTGGATTGAGGAGTTCCTACATAACGGAATGCAGCATGTCATTCTCAGTGGTGAAAAGTTTTCCGAAGAAAGAGTGATGTCACGGGTGCCATAGGGGAGTGTCGTGGGTCCGTTACTGTTCATGATATATATATAAATGACCTTGCGGATAACATCGAAAGTTCATTGAGGCTTTTTGCGCATGATGCTGTAGTATATAGAGAGGTTGTAACAATGGAAAATTGTACTGAAATGCAGGAGGATCTGCATCTAATTGACGCATGGTGCAGGGAACGCCAATTGAATATCAATGTGCACAAGTGTAATGTGCTGCGAATACATAGAAAGAAAGATCCTGTATCATTTAGCTACACTATAGCAGGGCATCAATTTTTTCTGGGAGTAGGCATTAGGAGTGAATTAAAATGGCGCGACGTTATAAAATTAATCGTCGGTAAATCAGATGCTAGACAGATTCATTGGAAGAATCCTAAGGAAATGCAGTCCGAAAACAAAGGAAGTAGTTTACAGTACACTTGTTCGCCCACTGCTTGAATACAGTTCACCGGTGTGGGATCCGTACCAGGTGGGGTTGATAGAGGAAGTAGAAAAGATCCAACGGAGAGCAGCGCGCTTCGTTACAGGATCATTAGTAATCGAGAAAGCGTCACGGAGATGATCGATAAACTCCAGTGGAAGGGTCTGCAGAAGAGACGCTCTATCGCTCGGTACGGGTTGTTGTTGAAGTTTCGAGAACATACCTTTGCCGATAAGTCTAGCAGTATATTGCTTGCTCCTACGAAAATCTCGCGAAGAGATCAGGAAGATAAAACCAGAAAGATTAGAGCCCAAACAGAGGCATATCGACATATCGACAATCTTTCTTTCCGTAAACAATACGTGACTGGAATAGGAGGGAGAACCGATAGTGGTACTCAAGGTATCCTCCGCCACACACCGTCGGGTGGCTTGCGGAGTATGGATGTAGATGATGACCATTCTAACCTTTTGGTCCACCATATAACGCCTCAATCTTTCATCTGTGACGAAAATTGAATAATTTTTTTTCCTTCCCTTTGCGCCCACCACATTATTTAAGATATCCAAATGGGTGTTTGTATTTTGCAGATCTAGATTTCGGCAAGTGACTTGCCACTATCAATGCATACTTTTTTTTTTTTTTTTTTTTTTTTTTTTTTTTTTTTTTAATTTGAAGTTGTAACCCACTTTACTGCCAATAGCATTACATCTAACTGTGGTAAACAATATGTTACAGACCATCTATGAAGGTGATACAATGCACATGCATAAAATGCTAACATAAAAATTAGATAAATAAAATAAAAATGTATGCACTGATAATGACAAGTAACTTGCCGAAATCTAGATTTGCAAAATAAAGCAGTTTCTTACAAATAACGACTCATGGCTGCAAAAACACCTCTTTGGACTTATAAGTGCTATTCCATTTCAAATCGGACAGCAAGAAACCAGCTTTTTTAGAAGCGAAAGTAAAATAATTTCATGAAATCAGTTCATTGGAGCACTTATAGTTCGGAAACTACTCATAGTAAAATTTTCTAATAAATTACAAAATAAAGGCATTATTCTATAGATTTATATTGTATCTATTCGTATTTTTAGAATTTAAATTTCAAAGCCTTGGCGGAGCGGACGAGCGGATCGAGGCGCTATGCTACGATGCGCGAGACCATTCCCCGACGGCGGTTCGAATTCCCACTGGGGCATGCATGTTTGTACTGTCTTTAGCATAAGGTAGTTCATAAGTAGTTTGTAGGTTTAGGGACTGATGACCCCGCAGTTACGTCCCATCAGCTTTACAAACATTTGAACATTTGTACATTAAATCATTTGTCATCTTTTGTGTATAAAATCATTTTAAATGCAATAAATTTATGTCAAATCGCTCAGCATTTGATTCAGAGACAGTATCAGTAAACAGTTTTGTCGTGTATTCAATAGAGAGCTGCACAGAAAAATAAAATGTATCAAGAAACTACGCCCTATTACGCCGTGTTGTCTGCATCCAGTCAGTCCTTACGCCCCCTGTTGACTGTTCAAATGTTTGTAGAACTTATGGGACTTAACTACGGGGCCATCAGTCTCTAAACTTACAAACTACTTATGAACTAGCTAATACTAAGGACGCCACAAATATCCATGCCCAAGGGAGGATTCGAACCCACGACCGTAGTGGCCGTGCAGACCGTGACTGGCGCGCCGCAGACCGCTCGGCCACCGCGGCCGGCCCTGTTGACTGTCGAACTGCGAAGCGGCGCCGGCCGCGGTGGCCGAGGGGACTGAGGCGCTCCAGTCACGGACTGCACGGCCACTACGGTCGTGGGTTCGAATCCCCTCCTCGGGCATGGATATTTGTGCCTTCCTTAGTATTAGCTAAACCATAAGTAGTTTGTAAGTTTAGGGACTGATGACCCCATAGTTAAGTCCCATAAGCTATACAAACATTTGAACTTTTGCGAAGCGGCTCCCCCTGTAGAGTGGCGGACGGCAGCCTGCAGCAGTCTAGCTTTTTATAGTGCAGCGCAAGCTTAACTATTTACTAAAAATGTCGAATTGTTCCTAAATCTATGGGACTTCACTTCTTTCATTATTACTCCCTAGGCTTACAAACTAGTTAAGGCTCTGTCAAAGAGAGAGCGGGCAGGCTGTGGTTTTCTACAGAGACCGCGGCGGGCAAGCGGCAGCAGTGTGGCGGGAAACAGACAAACTGATCCATCTGGTGCGTCCAAAGCCATTCCTGTATGTCATACGTCACTCAGCATACAAAAATGCGTCTAAAAAGACAGACAGTTGGAAGAAGATATGTAGAAGTCTGAATCAAACAGGTATTAATCTATTTTTCATAATTACAAACCAATGTATACCTACTTGTCTATTCGAAACTATTACATGAAAATGAATTAAGCGAAATACTGAAAATTACAGTACATTTCTGGTTGTGTTGTGCAAAATACAATTAAAAAACGTAAGACAAACGAATTGGTTGGACAAACATCAACGCAGATGGTGCAGAAGGTAGTTGTTGGCTTCCAACTGTACATACAACTTGACGCCAATACCTTGTTACTGGTTATTGACAAAGTATTCAAGAAATTGGTATCTGTTTGAGCCTTAGTATATTCGAAAATATATTAGCCTGTAGCAGTGGCGTAACTAGAACTTGGCTTTGGGGGGGGGGGGGGGGAGGGGGTGATAGATCTGCTTGATGAGCAAAATTTTAGTCAGTTTCCAGACAGACTACCATCTACCACTGCCGTTGAAGATTAATTCACTCCCATCCAATGAAAGCTTATGGTAAAACACCCCGAGTTTCCAATCTTTACCTTTAACAGATTGAGGTTATACAATTTCTTTCTTTCCATTTCTCTCTCTCTCTTTTTTTTTTTTTTTTTTTTTTTTATTCTGGGGTTTTTTATGCCCCCTCATTCCCAACCTCCCATAGTTACGCCACTGGCCTGTAGGTTATCAATCTGCTCCTCTTGTTCAATAGGCACGTAGCTTGCATTGCATTGCTGCGGAAATTATGTAGACATCACGGTGCTTCCAAATCATCATTTACAGCATCAGTTTGTAGGTCTATTGGCCCTAAAAAGACACGCCATTTTTCAACAAGAATTTCCACTACGTGCCGTCTCTTTCAGAGGCATTTACTGTAAATGGCCTTTTGAGGATCTTCCAAGGCTGCAGCTTTAGGAAAGGGACATAAATAATTCTGCAATTTAAACAGTCACCTACTAACACGCGAGGCATAGAGTGGTTGTATCCAGCAATGGCTTTCGAGGCAGAATATTTTCTCCTTTTATAAATCCGTAGAGAAATGTAGTGTTTTAAAAATGACACTTTCATTGTGTCTGCTCTAGCTGTCTACATCAAAACCACAAAGATGTATTTTGTGTCCCAGCCTCGTCGCCGCTTTTGTGTCTCGTTTCCGTCGTAGGTGTCGGTGGCCGAGTAGAAAGACCGACACAGGAATAAAGGATGCACGCTTGTGCAGGTAGGAGGTGACCAGCCAGTGGGACAGCAGAAACTAGAAACACTAGAGTAAATTAGAACGAGATATATATATTTCTTAGAGACTTAGTAATACTTAACTTTTACATAGCTCAGTACTGCAGAATGCTGATACATAGTTGAGCTAGAGGCCTGCCTAGTGGCTATCCGATAGCCAAGTCTTCACTGGTGCCTATCTGATTCCGAAGTGTTAGCTGGTTCCTATCTCAGTCCCAAGTGAACGATGTCGTTCAGTGGTAGCCACGAGCGGGCTAGCAGCAGAGGGCGATCGTGGCTGACGTCGTAAGAACGCCGCGCCGAACGTGCCTGGCGGCGCGGCGAAAGTAGGTGGCGCGCACTTTATACTTGTGCGACACCACAATGTCATCATGATCAACAACTCCCAAGGAGACAACTGATTTTCTTGAGCCACTCTTTTCTTGGACATTTTATCCGTACGTACATGCTTTCTATGTAGCTGCCAATGCAATTAGCGAGACATTCGAAAATAATAATTAAAAAAAAAAAAACTGTCTTCACACAATCAAAACTCTTTGCAAAGACGATGAAATTCACCATATTCTTCTCGTTTCATATTAATTTCATGAACTTCTTTGAAGCAAGCAAAATGAGATGTAGAAATTCATCCTCGTCTGAACTACTGTTGTTTATACGCTCCGCAGCTGACCCGCACACTACAAGCCTCATTCAACAACCGGAACGCCGAGCGCTGTGCCTGACTGCTGCGGTACGCGGCGGACAACAGCGCGTTCTGCCCGCTCTCTGTTTGACGGAGCCTTTAATCTTGGCGTCAGCTACGAAGGCGGCGCAGTGTTCAGCCGGTCTGCGCATCCCTCTCCATTACCGCAGTGACAGCCAGTATGTTCATTCTGTAGGCGTGTGGCTGGCCGCGAGTTACGCAATGTTTCTCCCTAAAGCTGCTAAATACCCAGGCTGAATAGTCCGCCATGTTTTCCCCAACATGGTTGGAATCGCGCTGCCATCTTTCACGATTTCGCAAAAACTAATTGGTAGAAATATTTATTTATTCCGCTACTTAAATCTTTATATGTCAACATTGTGACGAAATGCTCGTCATTTCGTTAATAGTCATAGTTAATAAGATATTGGCTTTGCAGTAAGACACTGCGCTACGTTAGGAAAAGTTTTCAGTAGAAAACAGAGGCTGCTATGATATTCCGTTTGGTGCTTGTTGCACCATACGTTGCTGCGGATAAAACTTTCCTAATGGATTGAATTTTATTTTCGACTCAGGAGGAGATCTTTACTTTTCACTCATGTCGCTAAACTTTATTTTATTTAGCGCACTCATTTCCGATGGCGATAAGGCCAGAATGAATCATTGTGTATCTCAACACGGTTAGAGGTATCAAAATGATATTTTCACAATTGACTACATGCAAAGAGGGGGGGTATTTTGCCACATGCTTACTACGCAAAAATTCATTAATTGTCGCGTTATTCAAGGAAATACATAGTTGTAGAATTAAGAAGAGTAAAGTTAGTGATTTATTATTCGATTTGCAGATATCCCTTCGTCAAACGTTTATTTCTCGTCCATTGTGTTTCAGACCTACTACTCAGCTTCCAAAACCTAATAGCAGTTACATTTTCTTCAGTTTAATGCCTAGCAGTAACAGAACGGAAGTTACTAGATCTAATGAGGATTTTATGTGAGAATTCTTAAAAATTACAGATAGCAAGGATCTCTTCGCTAGCTAACGAACTGACTTGTTCTCATTTCCTCACATAATAAAGCACTCTGTATTGAGATATTTAGAATATCCTTTTCATATAACTGAAAAATTGAAATTGCATATTACATAGAGACGCAGCACTTTCGTAGTGTGCAACTAAAGAAGTCAGTACCAGTATTATCTTCAAGTATGGATGTTATGCAGTAACATGTGCCTAATTATTAGGAGCTGTAATACGGAAGACGTGTTACTACTAGACGGGCGAGCGGATCCCAGTTCGTCATATTTAACTGACATTATCTCAAGTTATAGGTTTCTCACAGAGTTTCTGTTTGGAGAGGATGAAAATTTGATGTATTTTGAACATTTCATTCGCTTAATGTGTTCACCTAACTTCAACAGAAAAAAAGTTCCTCACATGTCGAAAATTCCGTAACGTCGTTAGATAGTGCATGGTCGTAAACTATGAGTATATGCTGTTTATAAATTATTGCCATAAATAAAACTAAAATGAAAACGTGGTGTACTTCTTAACGAACACATTGATGAAAGTTCCACGTTTATAGAGTGAGTAGTTTGCGAGTGTGAGCGAGTTGAATGAAACGCGAGGTAACGCGTGAGCTTCGTCCGGAACGTGGCAACTCCTACAGCTTGGGGAAAAAATGGCGGATAGTTCAGGTCGGGTTTATAGGAGCCTTATATCTCCCGCAGGCGCAACTGTTGGTGCTTGTCCGTAGCTCCTCCCCTCCACGCTTCCCCTATCGTTCCGCCTCGATGCAACGGAAGCGCCTTCTTGTATGACGCCAGCCAGCTACAAACTAACATAAGAACAACAGACACCCCCATGCTCCAGGAAAGACTCGAACCTCCGACAACGAGCAACCCCATTCTCCACAGCAAAGTGCCTCAGAACGCTCGGCCACTCAACAGCGGCTACTACCTACTACTTAATTTTTTTCTACGTTGATGATAAAAGAATCCACAATACTTAAACGGAAATCAACATGTAAGGAAAAGAATAGAATTACATACCAGAATTGCAAGTCATGATGACCTATGTGCTCTGCTTAGGTCATCATGACTTGCAATTCTGGTATGTAATTCTATTTTATAACATTCTTGGTGTATGTAATCTTATTGTAATTTCAATGTCTGACCAAGGTACCTTGTTTTTA
Organism: Locusta migratoria; assembly: GCA_026315105.1. Lineage (NCBI taxonomy): Eukaryota > Metazoa > Arthropoda > Insecta > Orthoptera > Acrididae > Locusta > Locusta migratoria. The sequence continues at coordinate 269,850,534 of CM048748.1, read as the reverse complement.
ACAGCACTGATGATGTCCCATCATAGGGACGAAATCGATATGTTTTGAAGTTAAATAAAAGAAACATCCCACATCGCCTACCAAGCGAAAACCTGTTATTTCATTATAATTCTGTGGTGGGCTGGCACACAAAATGGAATCTAGTTACATGATTATTTTTTCACGTATCTCTACTGTCATATTGTTTTTCTATAACTCATTCAGTGGAGATTAGAAGAATGACAGGAGACTGATATTTCATCTAGGGGTCAATGTTTCATAGGAAAATACCTTTGTGTAATAAAATAAAATAAATATTAAAACATAGACAGTAATACTCATCAGTAAACCTCGGACTTTTTGGTTCTACAAATCTTAAATTAGGTACCTAAAATAGGTTCTACCACTTAAAATAGGTTACAAAAATCAGAAAATAAGTGACCAAAATCTGAAATTTATTGTCGAGAAAGATATACAGATTGACAAAAATCCACATTATTTTATTGTCCATGTCCATAATCGCAGTCACAGTAAATAACTTAACATTTTCTCCACATTTTCCGTTGAGAAACTGCCTCTCTTGTCTGTTAATAGCATCTTACATGCTGAGAATGAGCTTCTTAGCGCTGTCTTTAGTTTCTCACTAACTTTTTCCTGTCACCTCTTCTATCAATCCCAGTTGCATGTAGATTGGTTTCCCTGAACACTAGGGATGGCGGTTATTGCTGAAACAACCGGTTTTCGGTTATACCGGTTCCTTTCATCTCCAATTTAACCGCACTGTAAAATTTGCTCAAGATAACCGGTTTTTTAAATAACCGGTTTTCGGTTTGTATTGCTATTATTCCAGTAGAGTTCGACCGAAACATATTTTGCGGCCGAAACAGAAACCGTAATCGAATTTTCGATTCTTCTAGTTTCGGCCGAAACCGAAACTTACGAAATTTAGTTAAAAATTAGGTTAATTTACGTTATACGACAAATCACTAGTCTTTCCATATTTTGCAAGATCCCTGCCAATACTACGCTTTCTTGAATGTGTGTAAGCCTAGCCAGGAGTCAGTAGAAGACGATATACGAAGCATACAGATTTACTGGCCTAGTATTTCCATCCGGCAGTTGTGAATATTGAGCCAACCACTCCGTAAGTTGGACTTGTGAGCCAGCGCATACGAATATTACAGTCAGTAAATGAACTTCAGTCAGTGCTGTAGAAGTATATCGAAAAAGAGTCATAGTTCGAACTAACAGTATGATTGTTGTCAGTGTAAATTTACGCAAATTGAATTAGAAAAGCTGTGTACCACGTGATCAAAGAATGTTCGAATGGGTGTGACTTCTTATGAGACCGAACTGCTTAGGTCAATCTGTCCCAAGACTTAAAAACTACTTAATCTAACTTAAACTTACTTACGCTAAGGACAACTTACACACCCATGGAGCAGCCGCGCAGTCCGTGACATGGAGCCTCAGACCGCACGGCTACCTCGCGACGCACCACATGATCAATGTTACCTAAACCCATATTTGTTATTAAAAAAGCCCCTCGCTTTCAAGGAATCACATTAATAAAACTTGTTAGCAAAACAATGTGATAATACATTAAAAGTTATTATTCCAAGGTTACATAATAGGTATATGACTCGAATTTACCTTCTCTTTGAAGAAATATTTTGGATGCTTTCTCCTTAAATGACAAAGCATGTTTGTAGTACCTCCACCCGTTTTCAGCTTTTTAAAGCAAATGGCGCATTGTACTTCACTGCTACCGTACTTCGTGAAGCACTTCCACACTCGGGATGGTGCCATTTAAGACACAACCGATGTCTGTCGACGACAGCAAGGAACTGCCGCATGACCAGACGGAGGCAAGTCTCGTACACTGCCGGTGCACGCGCGACGTCTAATAGGCCACGCCACACGGCAACAAGTGCATCGATGCATCAATAGCTGCACCATTCCTTAAGTTCTTATGCCAAGCGTTTGTTGTGCGTTTCTGACTGCCGGGATTGTTCTTAAATTATCACTGATCGCTTTTCTTAGTTTCTGTGATGACCTAATATTTCACAGCAGTGGAAATTTTAGGAATAGCCCTAAATATTAGGGTCTACTAGTGTTAATTTTTTAAAATTATTTACAAAAAACACATTTTGTACCACTACTGCAGGAAGTAGTCGTACCGGGTTTTTTACCCGGTTCTTGTCAATAACTAAAAAAAAAAAAAACGCGGTTACAACCGACACCAAATAAATACCGAAGAAAACCGGTTATTCAGAACTAAAACACCGGTATCGGTTTTAACCGGTCGGTTTTGCCCATCCCTACTGAACACTAGAGTTTTAATAAGAGAGACCAAAACTGCATAATGAGATTTTATGTATTCAATGTTGTGAAAATTGTTGGGCGCTACAGAACATCTTTAGCTGAAGTAGTACTCACTGCCTCCTCCGGCAGTTTAAGAACAATTTTTTTAATGTAAGGATTTTTGAAAATTATATGCTGTCAGGTTCTAATATGAAATTAGGTATTTTAGGTACTATAAAATTACAATTTTCGATAAAATATTTGCATAATTCTTAGCTGGGAAGACCGCGAGAGAATTTTTGGCATAAAAGTTTTTATTTAATTCGATTTTTAAAATTTAGGTACAATCAGGTACTAACCTAAAATTAGGAATTTTTAGGTGCTATAAAACTAGCGTTTTCGACTTTTATTGCCCTTATTTAATGAGGAACAAAATAGGTTTTTACCTAAAATCCGAGGTCTACTCTTCAGTTATGATAATCGCTATTTGGTCCCCCAAATATATAAAGTTTTGTTGCAATTGAATTTCTTTCCAAAAGTCTTCTTAAAAGACAAAAAGCAAAAGAAATTAAAAAAAAAATCGCTCCGCTTTACGGCTCACTTTTTCATACATTTCGGACAAAAGTTGGCTATCTGCCAGGCTTTTGATGCTGTTTGGTAGGTGACCGAAGACTTACGTGGCAGAATAATTCACCCCTTTCTGTGTCAAAGTAAGATTTAACCCTGCATAATGAAGATCATCCTTTCTTCTGGTGTTATAGCAATGCACTCTGTTGTTATTTTTGAACTGGGTTGGATTATTAACAAGAAATTTCACACACACACACATATATATATATATATATATATGATCTTGGTTGAGCTCCAGCTATCATATATTAAAAAATCTACGAAAACTAAAGTCAGTCGGTCAGACCAAACTACCCGGCCGAATTACTTCATTTTTGTTTAAAAAAACGAAATGTACTCATCCACAGATTTGTCATCAAGTATCAGAATTTACATAACTCTCGCCTTCCTTTTTCTATACTAAAACACGATTTCATTCTGTATATTTCTTATGGGGATGGCCTTGCTGTAAACTAAGGTCAGTCGGTCAGGCCGTTATATCCGACCGATTTCCTTCATATTTGCTTTAAACGAAAGGTATTCATTCGCAGATGTGTCTTTAATTATCAGAATTAACTTAAGCCTATGAAACTTTATTTTTATTCTTCTGACCTTGCTTTGAATATTTCAATGGGTTTGTTTCACGATATCTTCGGTTCTAATTAGAGTACACAGTTCTTTTTGACCTAACAACACTCAGTGGTTCAAGCTCTTTCATTTGCACTTTTAAACAATTGCTTTGCTTGATTGTGAAGAAAGCTGTACGTGAATATTTAACTTCCATTTTTTCCCAACTTTTGTCATTTCACTAACGGTGCGAAGTATTCGCACAGGTACTTTAGTTATTCTCATTACACGCTTTTGTGCAATGATTACTTTTTACTCAATGACTAATTACCCCATAATATGGTGCTTATGAAAGCTGTGAATGAAAATAGACATAGTAAGTTAATTTACTGAGAGTCTTATCGCAAAATTTTGCAATAATCTTAATAGCATACGTATCTGAACTCAAACTTTTCAGCAGACCATCAATGTGTTGTTTCTAGTTTAATCTCTCATCAATGCACACACCTGAAAATTTTAAACATTCTACCTTAGCTACAGACTTCTGTTCAAAGTCTATATTGTCGCGTTGAAAGGGAAGCAGGCTTGACTTCGAAGGCAACTGAACACAGTACTTATACTGAAAGCACGTTTATTACGAACTTAACATACACGCAGCACTGACTGTCTCTCAGGCAGAGTGCTCTGCTATTTACACACAGACAGAATTTACCAGAAATTAGAAGAACAGTTAACATAAGAAACAAGTAGAATTTACAAGTGAACATAAGAAAGATGTAGAACCTTCTGGAATTGTTAATTACAAAGAAATAAACTTTTGGCGGTGGTCGGGATTGAACCGGCGACATTCTTCGCCGCAGTCCGTGACGCTAACCCCGGCGCCACGCCGGGAGCCGGTGTTCGGGGACTCTCGCGGCATTGTTCCCTCTCCTGGAGAAATAGCGACCCGCTGTTATGATCCCTGTGGAGCCAGCTGCAATGTCCTGGATCTTGACCGTGTCATGGGTCCTCTGTATTACAGTTCAAGAGAATCCGTCCCTTCTCCGCGATTATCGACGACAGATGTTCCTGTCGTGGCTTCATCAGGAACATTACCATCCTTAAAGTCCTTGAACAAGAAGCCACTGTCGTCTACCTGCTCTTCAGGATCGTAGTAAGGCTTCATACGCAGGACGTGAACAATGTCTCTTCGTTTTTGACGTTTCGACGACGGCTCGTAATCCTCAACTTCGTATGTGACATCTGACAGGCGGCGTATGACACGATACGGACCAAAGTATCGCTTCAATAACTTTTCTGACAGTCCAACCTTCCGTACAGGGGTAAAAATACATACCAGATCTCCTGGGCTGTACACAACAGGTCGGTGCTTGTCGTTATACCGCTGACGGTCCTTCTCCTTGGCGTCCAGTGTCCGTATTCGAGCCAGCTGTCTTGCTTCTTCGACCCTGGTGATGAGCTGTGTAACAGTCATCCTGAGTGTCGTCCGGTTGGAACGGGAAGAGCGTATCCATTGTCGTCTCAGCTTCACGGCCATGGAGCAGGAAAAACGGATTGAAGCCTGTGGTGTCTTGTCTTGCGGTATTGTAAGCAAATGTCACGACTGGCAGAATTGTATCCCAATCCTTCTGCTCAACATCGACGTACATCGACAGCATGTCAGCTAACGTCTTGTTAAAACGTTCCGTAAGACCATTTATCTGAGGATGGTATGCAGTTGTCATTCTGTGGACAATGTTGCACCGTGACATTACCTCTGATACTAGTTTTGACTGGAATACTTTTCCACGATCAGATATCATTACACGTGGTGCTCCATGCTTCAAACTAATGTCCTCTACAAGGAATTTTGCGATCTCTGGAGCTTCTGCAGTCGGCACAGGTTTGGTGACAGCGTAGCGTGTGAGGTAGTCAGTGTAGACTATTATCCAACGGTTACCAGTTGTCGACTTCAGAAACCTCCCTAAAAGATCGATCCCAACTCGGTGGAATGTAGCAGCTGCCGGCGGAATCGGTACGAGATGTCCTGGAGGTAATTGCGGCACATGCTTCTGTCGCTGGCACTCTTTACAGTGACTCACATAGTGCTTGACAGATCGGTAGAGACCTTTCCAGTAATACCTGCGTCTGATTCTGTCTAAGGTCTTCACGAATCTCAGATGACCAGATATTGGAGCATCGTGGAAATATTTGAGAATAGCTGGCTGGAGATGAGCTGGAACAACAAGTAGCCATTTGGAGCCCAGTGGATTGTAGTTGCTCTTATACAATGTTCCGTTTATAAGTTGGAACTCTCCATTGGTCGGTTCTCCTTTCTCCAAGGCTTCTATCGTTTTTAATAGAGCTGGATCTTTCCTCTGTTCAGATGTAACGTCATCTAATTCAGTGAGAGCTGAAATTTCATTAATGCTGTTGTGTTCCATTAATGGATTACTCGAAAGGCATTCGGCATCCTTGTGTTTGCGACCGTTCTTGAATACCACTGTGACATCGTACTCTTGGAGTCTTAGTGCCCATCTTGCTAGTCGACCTGATGGATCCTTCAAGCTAGTCAGCCAACACAAAGAGTGGTGGTCTGTCACGACGGTGAATGGTTTGCCGAATAAATACGGCCGGAACTTGTTGATAGCCCAGATAACCGCGAGACATTCTTTTTCAGTTGTAGAGTAGTTTATCTCGGACTTTGAGAGTACTCTTGACGCATAGGCTATCACTTTTTCAGCACTTTCCTGAACTTGTACAAGCACTGCACCAATCCCATAACCACTGGCGTCTGTGTGAAGTTCCGTTTCTGCATTCTCGTCGTACAAGGCTAGCACTGGTGCGGAAGTTAGAGCCTCCTTAAGTGCCCGGAAAGCTCTTTCTTTTGTCTCATCCCAGTAAAACTTGGCGTCTCCCTGCAGAAGTTCTTGTAATGGACGTGCCTTGTTACAAAATCCTTTTATGAAACGTCGGTAGTATGAGCACAGCCCGAGAAATCTTCTCACATCACGAATGTGCTGAGGAGTTGGAAATTCTGTGACTGCCCTTACTTTATCTGGATCAGGACGGACACCATCTCCGTTGACTAGGTGCCCCAGGATTTTTATCTCTTTGGCGACGAAGAGACACTTCTTTGGATTGAGGCGGAGACCTGCAGCCTGAACACACTTCAACACAGTTGACAGGCGACTCAGATGTTCTTCAAATGTTTTCGAGAAAACGACAATGTCATCTAAATAGCAGAGACACGTCGTCCACTTAAAGTGTCGAAGCAAGTTGTCCATCATGCGTTCGAATGTGGCTGGAGCATTACATAATCCAAATGGCATTACTTTAAATTCATAGAGGCCGTCAGGTGTAATAAAAGCCGTCTTCTCCCTGTCAGCTTCGTCAACCTCGATTTGCCAGTAACCTGTTTGCATTTCCATAGTTGAGAAGTATGTAGCTCCTTTCAAGCAGTCTAAGGTGTCGTCAATACGCGGCAATGGGTAGACATCTTTCTTTGTGATTCTGTTCAGAAGCCGATAGTCGACACAGAATCGCCACGTGCCATCCTTCTTCTTTACGAGGACTAACGGAGACGACCAAGGACTCTCCGAAGGTTTAATCATGTCATCTCGCAACATCTTCTCCACTTCCTCCCGAATTATTCGTCTTTCAGCTGGCGATACTCTATACGAACGCTGGCTAATTGGCGGATGATCCCCAGTATTGATACGGTGCTTTATCGTGGGCCGTTTCGTTTGACTTTTCCCCTGCTGAGGTGTGAATGCACCCGAAAATTGGCGTAGTATACCTAACACCCGCTGGAGTTATTCCTTGGTCAGTCCAGGCCCTATTGGCAGTTCCACGTTTGTGTTCTCCAGCGTGTTGTCTGTACTAACAGCAGGGCATGGGACTTCATTGATGACGTTGAGTTCACCGTCCTGGATTGGTTCAGCTGTCCCGATACACATTCCCTTGGGGATGAGTTGTGACTGCTCGTGACAATTTGTGATCCAAATCTCTCCTTGACCACCGGTAATGCTTATGATAGCCGCTGGTATGTAAATTTCTTTTGTGAGCCTGGTACACTTTTTACTATCAACAAGAACTTCACAGTTTAACCAGTCATCTGTGTTTGTGACTGCAACTCTTCTCTTTGTCAACGGCGGTAACTTCACATTGTCAACGACGAATAACTTCCCAGAAAATTCTGTATTACGTGTATCCGACGGAACAACTTCTTCAATTGGCAGCTCAGGTCTTCCACAGTCAATGATAACCTGGGATGCCTGAAGGAAGTCCCATCCGAGGATGACATTGTGACTACATTCTGTTAACACGACAAATTCAAACGGCTGCGTCCTGTTGTTGATGGTTATTCTTGCGACACAAGTTCCTGCTGCATGGACGTACTTTCCATTCGCGACCTTCAGCACAGTTGCTCCCGTATCACAGAACATTGTCTTCTTTAGTGTGCGGCGGTAATTATCCGATAATACAGAAAAAGAGGCTCCTGAATCAACAAGTGCCCGGACAGGTTCGCCGTCGATTATGACGTTGATGAGATTTCCCGACATCTTAGCGACTGTCGTTCATGGAGGATTTTCATCTGCGGCAGCCTCACCTCCGTAGATGGTCGCCTCGCTTAGTTTTCCTGGACGCGGCGGCTAGGGGAGCGGTTGGTAGCTCTGTATGGCGACGGTGAACGGCTGCGGTGCGTCGGGGAGCGACCTCGTCTAGGGTACGGCGATGGGCTTCTTCCCATAGGTCGACTGAACTCATCAGCAGGTGACTGCCTGGGACAGAGCTGCTCCGACGGCTGACGTCTTGCGGCAAAATAATCATCGAATACTCGCCTCCTCTCTCTGCAGTAGCGTACGACATGTCCAGGGCGTCCACAGTGGAAACACAGTGGAGTGTTGTCTTCTGTTCTCCAGACGTCTGTTCTTCTTCGGGGCGTCATAGTTACCGGGGGAGTTGGCTGTGGTCGCGTCGGCCGGTTCATGGGCTGCCGTTTGGCGGCTGCAGCGTACGTCATAGCAGGGCGACGCCATTCTTCACGTCGGGTGCGATTGACGGGGCAGACAGGAGCTAATGTTTGAAATACCTCGTCCTCAGCGGCGTCGGCTCCCTCGTGACTTACAGGGCTCACATCCATAGCCATAAACTGATGCTCGCTCGGTCTAATGGTCCCGGCTGCCATGCACTGTTGTAATTCTTCTCTCACGATTTGTCGTATGAGAGAAGCGAAGTCATGCTGGTCTTCCACAACGGCCATAGGGACTACATTTGGGAGTCTGTCATACTTCTTGCGTCCAACCCTCCTTTGTTGCATCTCTTCAATACGCTGGCACCACTTGATGAACTCTTCTGTCGTAGCGACGTCTTTTATCAGAAGAGCTTGGTACATATCTTCTGCAATTCCTTTCATTAGGTGCGTAATTTTGTCCGTCTCAGTCATGTTTGGATTGACTATGTTACACAGGGCCAAAACATTCTGTATGTACGATTGTGTCGGCTCACCATGTCGTTGGGCCCGGTTCTTCAGTTGTTCTTCCGCCGAGGGGATTCGTCGCTGGCGGTCTCCAAACGTCTTCTTACGTTCCTCCTGGAACGTCTCCCAGTCATTCAATTTGTCTTCGTTGTTTTCGAACCATTGCTGGGCTGTTCCGTCCAGGTAAAAATAAACGTTACTTTTTACTCAATGACTAATTACCCCATAATATGGTGCTTATGAAAGCTGTGAATGAAAATAGACATAGTAAGTTAATTTACTGAGATTCTTATCGCAAAATTTTGCAATAATCTTAATAGCATACGTATCTGAACTCAAACTTTTCAGCAGACCATCAATGTGTTGTTTCTAGTTTAATCTCTCATCAATGCACACACCTGAAAATTTTAAACATTCTACCTTAGCTACAGACTTCTGTTCGAAGTCTATATTGTCGCGTTGAAAGGGGAGCAGGTTTGACTTCGAAGGCAACTGAACACAGCACTTATACTGAAAGCACGTTTATTACGAACTCAACATACACGCAGCACTGACTGTCTCTCAGGCAGAGTGCTTTGCTATTTATACACAGACAGAATTTACCATTAATTAGAAGAACAGTTAACATAAGAAACAAGTAGAATTTACAAGTGAACATAAGAAAGATGTAGAACCTTCTGGAATTGTTAATTACAAAGAAATAAATTTTTGTCGGTGGGCGGGATTGAACCGGCCACCTTCTGCACCGCAGTCCGTAACGCTAACCCTGCGCCACGCCGGCTGTCGGTGTTTTTGGTCTCTCGCGGCAATATTTATTACTGGAATTCTGCTATTTACTGTACAGAACTGTATATACTGTGTTTTATCAAAGTTTAATGGAAGTCCGTTTGCTGAGAACCATTTAATAATTTTGTGAAAAATATTATTTGCGATCAAATCACTTATTTCGTGTTTCGTGGGTGTGATTACTATTCTTATATCATCAGCAAAAGTAACTAAGTTTCCATCGATGTAGAATGGCAAGTCATTAATGTAGATTAGGAACAGTAAAAGACCTAAGACGGAACCCTGCGGGATCCCATTCTTGATAGCCACCCCCCCCCCCCCATGAGTAATCAGCTGATGTTTTCACATTACATGAATAACTTATTTCAACTTTCTCCATTCTTCCAATGAAGTACGAATTAAACCATTTGTGCGCTGCCCCATTCAACCCGTAATGATTAAGTTCATCTAGAAGAATTCCATGATTTACACGACAGAGGACCTCTGAGAGAACACAAAATATACCAATAGTTGATGTCCGGTTATTCAGAGCTCTTAATATCTGTTCAGAGAAGGCATATATAGCAATTTCTGTCTTAAAACCAAACTGACATTTGGTTAGAACTTTGTCTTTACAAATATGGGACACAACTCTAGAATACATTACTTTCTCTAAAATTTTGGGTAAAGCTGTCAGAAGAGAGACGGTGCGGTAGTTGCTGACATTTGATGTATGTCATAGACGCCACAATTCGCAGGACCGTAGTGAATGTTTTTCAGTTTAGTGGTTTTGGCAGCTCTTCGTATGCCATAATGTCCTTTGTTCAGCTGCTTTTCCTCTCAATCGAGTTATGAAGTCGCGTGCATATTCGTCCACATTTTCGCGTAAGCGTTTCGTAAATCTATACGCTTCCTCGCCTTTGTTTTTCCATTTCAAAACGTGCGTTGCCTTATTTCCTACAGTAATATTACGGAGGCTTTTTATCTAGTACTCGGCGTTCATGGTATACATCTGAATGTTCATTCAGATAAACGTTAGAGCTGCCATTCCATGTTACTTTCTTTACCTGTAACCGTTTTCTAATTTCAGTGTTACTTTCTTCGAGTCAGCAGACATTATTGCCCTTAAATCACACTCCGGTATTACCTCGAAACCCTACGCGACATAAATAGGTCCCAGCTGCATATCGTCTGCTAAACTGCGCAAGAGATCCCCAGCGAACCAATGTGCTCCAGTAAGCGATGCGCTTTACCGGCTTTACGACTGGGCACAGTTTCCTGGAAATTACCCAAGCACAAATTCGCATGTGTGGTTGCGATGTTTAAAATGTCAGTTATGCGCAAAATGGGATGAGAAAATAAAGACACCGCGTGGACGCACCTTTAGGGGTCACGGGAATTTGCCGTAAGTCACCAAAGAAGCTGTTGGATGGTAAGTAAAATAATCATTAAATTAGATACAGAAGACTTGCATTGTATAGAAATTAGCCACGTGCCAGAAGCAGAAGGGCTGCGGGTCGCTGGTTGCGACCGCTAATGTAGATGATCTGCTGAAGAGGCATTTTTCCAGTACATCTTTCGAGGAGAATGTGAAAGAGCAGCGGAAACCTATTACACCTTTCAGTTTAACAAGAGAACAGCTTGCGATTACTGGTTGGCTCAAGCTATGTGAGTAGAATTTAATAAGAAAGAAGTTAAAAAAAGCTGATTGGCTGCTGACAACAAAACGATGCAGGTAATGATAAAATCTTTATTCCTTTTGTACTGAGGCGTTTCGGGCGTAGCCCATCTTCAGAGTACCTGGTAAGCGTGAAAACTATTGTAATACATGTACAGTCAAACAGTTAAAAGTAAACGTGATACAAAAATAGAATTGACACAATTAACACTACCCTTTAAGTATAAACAAAACGCAATGGCCTGTAGAGACTGGCCACTCATCAAACACTGGTAACGTTAATATGTTACATATTATTGTCTATACTTAAATGGGTAGTGTTATGGTATGTATAAATTCTATCTTGTGTCAATTCTCTTTTTGTATCACGTTTACTTTTAACTGTTTGACTGTACATGTATTATCTTAGTTTTTACGCTTACCAGGTACTCTGGGATGGGCTGCGCCCGAAACGCGTCAGTAAAAAAGGAATAAAGATTTTATCGTTACTGATGGTTTTATTGTCAGCTGCCAATCAGCTTTTCTAACTTCTTTTTTATTACATTGATAATGGCTGCACACCTCCATCAAGACTTCAAGTCTGGCCTGCAATGGGTAAAATTTGTTTGATACCCCATTCAAATTCGTAGAGCATTTCGCGTGAAATGTCGGACTAAACCTGTCGGCGGTTTGAGTAAAAGTAAGTCCCGGGCTTGTAACTCCGAGCCCTCCGCTTCCGCTTCCTGCCCCCATTCCCGTGCCAACTGATTCCGCGTTTTCGTTAATATACCGATCTAAACAATTAGGGGATCAGTTGAGACATCTACGATCTGAAGTATTGTCATCAGCAGAATCAACTGAAATGGTTCAAAGTCTTACTGTAGGTTATACGGTGTGAAAACAACAAATTACGGCAACCGAATAGTCGTAATAACACATAGATGCTGCATAGGGAGTTGGTGTTGACTTGTGTTTACTCTACCAAACTAGTTACACAAGCAGTTGTGGTCAGATAGTGTAATGAGCGGTTAGTGAAATGCAACAACAACGAGACTTGCCCGATGCTATGGCATAGAGAGCCATCGGAAAGTTGGAAGCGGGACAGACACAGAGATAGGTGGCCGCAGCTATTAGAGTGTCCGAAGGTGTATTTTACAGGACCTAGACGCAGTTTCAGGCAACAGGAAAGAAGGAAAGGTTAAGGTCTTCCATGGGTAACATCAGCAAGCGATGACCATTATCTCTGGTTAACAGCTCGTCGAGACAGGAGGCTGAATGCAACTCAGTTGCAACGCTCCCTCCAGTCAGAAACAGCACGCGCAGTAGCCACACAAACAGTCTGAAATTACCTTCGGAAATGTGGCCTCTAGGCAGCGAGGCCTATGATGTATGTTCCATTAAAAACACGACACCGCTTAGCTCGCAGAAATTGGGCGGGGGAACATCAGGATTGGAATCGTAACGAATGGCGCCGGGTTCTGTTCACAGATAAGTCACGATCTTATGTTCAGCTGGACAATCATCGTGTCCTCATTTACAGAGAACGTGTAAGTCGGAACAATCCTAATTATGTGAAGGAAACATCACTACATCTACATACATACTCCGCATTCCACCGTAAGGGGCGTGCCTGAGGGTACACTGAACCACTACTAGGCATTTCCTTTCCTATTCCACTCCCAAATAGAACGAGGAAAAAAGAATGCCTATATGCCTTCGTACGAGCCCTGATTTCTCTTGTCATTGTGATCACTACGCGAAATGTAAGTAGGCGGCAGCAAGATCGTACTACACTCAGCTTCAAATTCCGGCCCTCTAAATTTACTTAACAGAAATTCACGAAAAGAACGCCGTCTTTCTTCCAGCGATCCCCAATTGAGTTGCCGGAGCATTTCCGTGACACTCGCGCATTGGTCGAACCTACCGGAAACAAATCTAGCTGCTCGTCTCTGAACCGCCTCTATGTCTTCCTTTAAACTGATCTGCTGCGGGTCCCAAACACTTGAGCAATACTCAAGACGTGGTCGTACAAGCGTTTTATACGCGGTCTCCTTTACAGGTGAAGTACATCTTCCCAAAATTCTCCCAATAAACCGAAGTCGGCTGTCCGCCTTACTCACAACTGTCCTTACATGCTCGCTCCATTTCATATCGCTCTGCAATGTTACACCTAGATATTTGAACGACGCGACAGCATCAAGAAGCTCACTACTAATGCGGTATTCGAAAATTAATTTCATCAACAGAAATTCACGAAAAGAACGTCGTCTTTCCTCCAGCGATCCTCAATTGAATTGCCGGAGCATTTCCATGACACTCGCGCATTGGTCGAACCTGCCAGCTCTAGGTCGAACCTAGCTGCTCACCTCTGAACTGCTTCTATGTCTTCCTTTAAACTGATCTAGTTCGGGTCCAAAATACTTGAGCAATACTCAAGACGTGGTCGTACAAGCGTTTTATACGCGGTCTTCTTTACAGATGAAGTACATCTTCCGAAAATTCTCTCAATAAACAGAAGTCGGCTGTCCGCCTTACTCACAACTGTCCTTACATGTTCGTTCCATTTCATATCGCTCTGCAAGGTTACGCCTAGATATTTGAACGCCACGCCAGCATCATCAGCAAACAGTCGCAAATTACAAGTTAGTCAGTCCATCAGATCATTTATATACATAGAAAATAATAGCGGTCCTATCACTCTCCCCTGGGGCACGCCTGACGATACAGTCGTATCTGATGAACACTCGCCGTCGAGAACAACGTACTGCGTTCTATTACTTAGGAAGTCTTCCAGCCAGTCACAAATCTGTGAACCTATTCCATATGCTCGTATCTACTTTAGCAGAAGGACGAATGGTGTGGGCAGAAGAGAGTATTGGCGGATGTACGGAACTCTGTCGTTCAGAATGACGCTTTGACTGATCAGAGATATAGAGACGAGATACTTCGACCTTTTGTTGAGCTCTTTACTGGTTCCATAGGAGAACGGGTTCCTTCTGGTGGACGATAACGCTCATCCCCATTGAGCTGCACTGGTGGACAACTTGCTTGAAGCTGAGAGAATTGCACGAAAGGAGTGGCCATCTTGTTCACCGGACTTAGCGCGTCTGGGATGCACTTGGCAGACGCATTGCAGCGAGACCAGCATCTCCGACAACAGTTGCAGAGCTGTATATTGCACTCATGGAAGAATGGTCAAATATCTTTCAATAGCCGAATGATCACCTCCTACTGACCGTCCCACGCAGGCGTGAAATCATACTGGCCGTCCGGGATGTACGCACATAACATTAGAGTGCAACGAGCATGACGTTTTGACTCTGTTAGCCCAATAGCGCCTTACTCTAAGTGAACGCCGTCTAAACCTCAAATAAGGATTTGAGACAGGAAAATATCGTGCTGTATCACACACATATTACAATTGTAACCAAAATCTGAAAAAAGTTACCATATGTATACTGTGTATGATATCTCCCTGATCCCGTGATTGTTTTTAGAAGTATAGTAACCGATGGCATTCTGCTATTGTCACGTGTCAACGATTGCCGCGTTAAGTACATTCGTTATGTAAAATGCTTACACGTATATGTGTTATCCTTTCTGAGTGAGGCAAACACCAGATTAATGACAGTTTTGTGGTAGGTGAAACTGCAACCATGTTGTCTAGTCTCTATCTATATAAAAGCGAAAGGACACTCACTCATTCACTCACTCACTCACTCACTGCCTAAACACTAAATCTCGAAAACTACTTATGAAGCTGAAATTTGGCAGGAATGTAGTTCATCGGTAGAAGACGTCAGCTAAGAACGGATTTTGCGATAGGACCGATAGTTCAGGAGATATGACGTCATAAACAATGAAAACTTCCCCGTATTGCGGCACGTGATAGTGTGACTTCATCAGTCCACTATTTGAGAAGGAGAGGACTTAGCGACTTGCAACAGACCTCAAACATAATTTCAAACCTTCAGGAAACTTTTTCTCGCTGACAACCCCAGCAAAATGATGATAGGAAAAAAGTTTGTCACTTACTACTTTTTCGCCGTTCATGAAGTAAAATTACGACATTTGACACGACGCTACAATTCATTACTCGTAAACTATTAACTGTATTCGCGAGAAATGTTACAGACAGTATACACATATACCACTGAACGTATGTTAGAAATTTTATCATAGTACGACAAACAGTTCATGAGATATAGAGTAATAAACAATTACGTTAATGAGAAACCGTGACATCCCGCATGACGTTTTGATTTGTTACATCTTTCCTACTAACTCTATTCGCGACGTATTTTGAAAACGTTTTACATATGCACCACTGGATGTACCTTCGAAATAATAGCGTATTACGACGTATAGTTCAGGTGCTATGACGTCAAAGACATTGAAATACCCGCAACTCCGCCCTAAGAACCATGAAGTTCTAATATTTACTACGTCTTTACTGCCAAATCAAGTTGCAACACATTTCGCAGGCAGTTTCCTAATATTCCCTCCTACGAACCTGGTAAATAATGTCTTTGTAGGACCCATAATTCAGGAGATATCTGTATATATATGAAAGCTTGGTCACTCAGTCACTCACTGACGAAACACGAAATCTCTAAAACAACTGCACCTATGAAGCTGAAATTGTGCCGGTATGTAGTTTAGAGGTAGAAGATGTTAGCTAAGAAAGTATTTACGAGAGGACGGAATGAAGGTGCATGGCGGAGGATACTTCTCCTACAGACTGATGAAATCTACAGTTTTATTCCGACCTTCACGAAACTTTGCACGCTTGACCTTCAAAAGGAAGGTCACCGTCTACCTAAAGTTTCATACGGTGCATGGGTGAGAGTATCTTGCAAGATAAAAACGGAGCCCTAAGTATGTTGGACGCGCCCTAACTTGAGAACGGCTCGACCGAATTCACAGATCCTCTTTTCTTTTCTTTTTTTCTTTTTTTTATTCGTTACTCTCTGAACACAGGTTGTATGAAATAAAACTGGAAATTTTGAGAACAACAAAGTGCGTTTTTCAATGTGACTCGCTTGCTTTGCTTTATAAGTCGACGAGCTTGGGCACGGAGCCGTTTGAAAGCAATCAAGTGCTCCAATGAAGGATGGCGGCGGTGGCGCTGGAGCGCTCGACGACGGCCAATCTCATATCCCTCCTTGGTCCATCCCTCTCCTACAGCTTCACCTGCAATTGTCCTGCAATTCAAAGGCGACGGTTTCACCTCATACACTCCATCAACAGTTTCTGGAGATCCTTGGTACGTTCCGTGATGCAGAAGTCATATATACTGATGGCTCCCAGGTCGAAGGCAGAGTGAGTTACGCCTATGTTCATGGCGACCACATTGAACAACGCTCCCTGCTTCCTGGCTGTACCTTTACTGCTGAACTGATCGATGTACTTCGTGCTCTAGACCACCTTCGCACATGCCCCAGGAAGTCATATGTCATTTGCAGTGACTCCCTGAGTGGCGTGCAAGCTCTCGACGAATGTTTCCCCAAACGCCATCTGGTGCAATACATCTAAGAGTCTGTGTTCAATCTCGGCGTGTCTGGCCGTTCGGTGGCTTTCATCTGGACTCTGGGCCACATAGGCATTCCAGGGAATGAACGAGCTGATCAGCTGGCCAAGCAGGCCATCGCCTCGCAGTGTCTGGATATTGGTACCCCAGAAAAGGACATCCGTTTGGGTCTGCGCCACAAGGTATCCATGGCCTGGAACTCAGAATGGTTGACATTGAGCACGCCCAACAAGCTCCGTGCGATCAAGTCTTCGACAGCAGCCTGGATAACGTCTCTTAGGCCATCTGGAAGGGACTCAGTCATCCTCTGTCGCCTGCGTATAGGCCATACATGGCTCACGCACGGCAATCTCTTATGTCGAGAGGACCCGCCAAATTGCCGTTGCGGCGCTCTGCTGACTGTGGTCCACATCTTGGTGGACTGTCCACTTTTAGCTGCATTGCGGCGATCTTTTAACCTGCTTACTTCGCTCTCTTCGATTTTAGCTGACGACGCCTCCATGGCTGACTGTGTTTTAGGTTTTATTCGCGCAGCTGGATTTTATCATAAGCTTTAATGGTGGGTTCATATGCCTGATCTTCAGGCATACACCGCTTATAGTTTTAATCTGTTGTCACTTTTGTCTTGTCAGTCCTATTTCCGACTGGCAGTTATAGCATGTGCAGAATGGCTGGCTCATCCATTATTATCCTAGTGATCAGCCAGCCAACATCTGCTGTGGTTTTAAGTATAGTTGAGTATTTGTTCCACCTCTATTGTGGTTCCTTTTTCTTTTATGTTGTAATTATGACAAACACTGTCTTCCGTATGTCTTTAGTACTGGTTGCAGGATGCTTATTTTTAAAGATACACGAAACCCTGTGATGTCTTAGCTGGGAACAGGGGTCTGATGACCCGGTAGTTTAGTCCCCTTTAAACACCCAACCAACCAATGTGACTGTGTTTCTATTGCACACAAATCTATAGTTTTTTTCCGATATTTATTAAATTTTGCACACTTCACCATAAAAACAAGAGGAATGTCACTGTCCGTATAAAATTTCGTTCGGTGCACGGTGGAGGGTACTTAACATACGAACTTTGACAAAATGAATAGGTTTTCTCAGATCTTGATGAATTTTTGCACACACAACCAAGAAGAAGGTCACAAGATACATACATGTTCGTATGGTACATGACAGAGGGTGCCTTGCAAAAAACATTGCCTAGATAAGGAAAGGTGGAAACGAACAGAGACTTGGGAAAGAAAGAGATGAATGCAGATAGAGGAGGGAAGGGGAGGTTGACTACGTGAGTGTAGAATAAATAGACGCCCGGGCAATGCCGGGTTTACAGCTAGTAAGTTTATAAGAGCCTCACAAATTTCATATCTAGCCCACGTTCAAGCGAGTGTGCATTTAGAGTGAGCGTCCCACTCTTTCATGTGCGAACAGCGTTGTGAACCAACGATGACACATTCCCTCGCATCCCTCCGTTACCAAAGAAACAACGCAACGCCTTTGGCAATACAGTTGCAACCCGCGTTCCGTCCCTGTTAGTTGACTATGTCTTCAAAATTCTGAAACATTTATTTTCATTCGTACCACGTCGCGCAGAACAAATACTATTTTCTTTGATTTTTTTTGTCACATAATTTAACAAAACTAAGTGGCATTCTGTGTGAAACCATAGAATTACTTTTAAAAACATTAACATACCTCTCTTAATACAGCATTTACTCCCGGTTGTGGACTTTTATGATAGTTTTGAAAAATGGAAATTATCTGAAAAAAAAAAGAAAAAGCAAAACCAGAATGTTTAACGATTCATGGAGAAATTTATACTTTCTTGTTCTCCTTTGCAATTAATGGGAAGAAACCAAAGTCGTATACTACGAGATAATTACATATGGGCATGCCACAATAAACGAGATATAGCCGACTAGCTAGGTCGTTAAAATTTCCGAGAATGTTACTTAGTATCTGTTCTTTAAAAAAAATTTTGTGGTTTTATCGTTGACTTATAACGTCGCTTCAAACACCTGAAATTGAGAAAAAGTTCTTTGCACAAATTATTTGTTGTTATATGTAACATTACATGCTTCTAATAGAATGTAACTTCAGTGTATGCGGAGAGGCGACTTCAACATTCCGACTATAGACTCTGACGTCTATGCTTTCACTGCAGGGGGTACAGACAAACAGTCTCGTGAAATACTGTTGAGCACGTTTTCCGAACACTGATTTGAGCAGCTAAATCGTTAGCCCACACGCAGTGAAAATATTTTGGACATAATAGCTACAAACAGGCCAGACCTTGTCAATGACATCATTGTAGAGACAGGGGTACATGATGTTGGTATAGCGACAATAACTACCAAAGTTAATAAATCGACCCAGAAGCCTAGGAGATTCTTTGTGCTAGAAGGAAGAAATAAGTAAATGTTAGCCTCTCACTTAAGGTATGAATGGATATCAATTTGTTCCGATAAGGAGGACGTACAGGAATTGTGGGCAAAATTTAAAGGCCTCTATCCAGTCTGTTGTTGAACATTCTGGGGAGGTGATAGAAGACAGCAAAATGAAGGCTGAAGTTTTAATTCATCATTTAAGAAATAATTCACGCAGGAGGACCACGCAAACATACCTTCATTTTATGGTCGCACTTCAAATGTTCAGATGTTTCTAAATCTGTGGGACTAAACTACTCTGCTTACCAGTTCCTAGAGTTACAAACTTCTTAAACTAAGTTAAACTAACTTAAGGACAACAAACAAACACACACACACACACACACACACACACACACACACACACACACACACACATGCCCGAAGGAAAACTCGAACCTCCGACGGGGAACAACCGCGTGCTCCACAGCAAGGTGCCTTACAGCACTCGAGTTTTCCACCGATGGCCGCACAAACTCCCAAATGGAGGACATGGTAATTGGCTTAGCTGGTGTAGAGAAGCAGCTGAGAGAGTTGAAAACAAAGAAGTCGGTAGGGCGCCAATCCGATTTTACAAACTCTGCGGCTTTGGCCCCTTAGTTAGCTTGCATTTATCGCGAATCATTGATCCAGCGCAAGGTCCAACGTCTGCAAAGAGGCGCAGGTAACTCTCGTCTATAAGAAAGGAAAAAAAAGACCCACAAAATTACAGATCTATATAATTAATATCAGATTGCTGTAGAATTTTTGAACATATTCTCAGTTCTCATATAGTTAATAACCCTGAGACGGAAAAGCTTTTGTCCATGCATCAGAACGGCTTTAGGTAGTATCCATCTTGCGAAACTCAGCTTGCCCTTTTGTCATGACATTCTTGCGAGCTATAGATGAAGTTCAACAGGCAGCTGCACATTTCTTGATTTTCGAAAGGCTTTTGACACGTTACCGCACCGCAGACTGCTGATGAAGGTACGAGCGTATGGAATAGGTACCCAATTATGTGACACGGAGACTACTTAAGTAACAGAACCCATACGTTTTCATCGATGGCGAATGTTCATAAGAGACTTCGGTATCGTCTTTAGTTCCCCCAGGGAAGTGTGATAACACCGCTATTATTTTCTACTTACATAAATGATGTAACAGTGTGAATTGCAATCTGCGGCTGTTTGCTTATGATTCTTTAGTGTACAGGAAGGTATCGTCATTGAATGACTGTAGCAGGATGCAGGATGACTTGGGTGGTATGAAGAATGGCAGCTAGCTCTAAATGTCGAAAAATGTAAGGCGATGCAAATGCGCGGGAGAAACAGTCCCCTAATGCGCCAATACAGCATTTTATTTCTATTGTTTGTAAAAAAATTTTAAGTATTTTTAAATAAAATAAAATATTACAAATTTTATCGTAAAGAAATTTATGACATTAATGAAATGATGGTTGCAGCTAATCAAAATTTTAATTACGACAGCTACTTTTGGAAAAGTCGAATGATTGCAAATGAATTTTACAATTAATGTAGGTATGTTAAAGCGTTAAATACTATTGTGATTACAATTTTATTTCAAAATTATGAGACATTTTAAGCTGTAGAAAGATTATAGATATTAGTTGACATAAAAGTTTTCTGCTTGTTGTACCGCGTCACAAAGTCTGTTTGGGGGACCAAACTGCTTTGGTTATCGGTCCCCCGGAGGGGAGGGGAAGGAGTGAAGATAGGAAAGGAGGGAAAGGGAAAGGAAATGGTCCTGGGAGGAAAGAAGGAAGAAAAACTGTATTAGGTCGGGGGCCCGTGCTCGCCACGCACGTATTCACGAAAGAACTGTGGGCCCCCTAGGGGGACGTCACAATGTATGATGGCTATTACTTTAATAGATATCTTACATTATGACGCGGTACAACGCCCATAAAACTTTTATGTCTACTGACTCTGTGCCGTGGAAGCCTACGCAATTATATTGTAGATATGAACAGTAAACCGGTTTCTTCATGGAAAAGCAGCGTAGCCGGCCGAGGTAGCCGAGCGGTTTGAGGCGCGTCCGTCACGTTCTGCACGGCTACTACGGTCGGGGGTTCGAATCACCCCTCGGGCATGGATATTTGTGCCATTCTTAGTATTAGCTAGTTCATAAGTAGTTTGTAAGTTTAGGGACTGATGACCCTGTAGTTAAGTCCCGTAAGCTACACAACCAAAAAAAAGAAGGAAAAAAAAATGTTCAAATGTTTGTAGAACTTATGGGTCTTAACTACGGGGTCATCAGTCCCTAAGCTTACAAACTACTTATGAACTAGCTAAGACTAAGGACGGCACAAATACCCATGCCCAAGGGGGAATTCGAACCCCCGACCGTAGTGGCCGTGCAGACCGTGACTGGAGCGTCTCAGTCCCCTCGGCCACCGCGGCCGGCTATATATACAAACATTTGAACAATTTTTGAAAGTAGAGTACAGCTGTTGCCCTATTGCGTGTATAGAGACTGTCAGGGCCAAGCCCCGGACGGAAAAAGAAAAATTGGTTGCTGAAGGTAGTTTCGAACCTGGCTCGTCCACATGACAGACGAATACGGTATCACTTTTTTCAAGTGGATAGGTTCTTTGCGGGCGTTCGTGTTTGTTCTATTTTTTTATTACAGAGAGCTTCGATCCGGAAACCTGAGCTATTTTGACCGTGCTGCAAAACAGCCTTCACTGACAAGCATATCAGTTACATACAGCGAGTGCAAAAAGTAATCGTCAAGTTTAATTTTTTTAACCTGAGTCTTTATGTCATGCAACGAAATGAAAGAATAGCAAGACCTATAAGAAATACCTCGTGCCGGCCGCGGTGGCCGAGGGGACTGAGGCACTCCAGTCACGGTCTGCTCGGCCACTACGGTCGGGGGTTCGAATCCACCCTCGGGCATGGATATTTGTGCCGTCCTTAGGATTAGCTAGTTCATAAGTAGTTTGTAAGTTTAGGGACTGATAACCCCGTAGTTAAGTCCCATAAGCTATACAAACATTTGAACATTTGAAATACCTCGGTACTGTAGCTCTTTTTATTGAAAAACAAGGGAAAATACATTATAATCGCTAACAAGATTAGCAAAATGGAAAATGTAATACAAGAGATACTTAATAGACTATTCGTCCACCATCTGAACATGCCTAAGGTCTGAGCCCAGAGATTAAACTATAAGGCTGACACGTGACCAAGGAGGTTAAAATATAGGGACGTGGCGTTACCTATGCTGAGATCAGGCATTGGTTGAAGCCAGAGAAGCCATGTTTTTGTGCCCAAAACAAATTTCTCTGTTAAAAACCTATGTGAATATTGCCTTCTTTAAGTAAAGCAACTAAATTGACTGTCACATTGCAGTTTTTCAAAAATGTTCAAATGTTTGTTAAGCTTATGGGACTTAACTACGGGGTTATCAGTCCCTAAACTTACAAACTACTTATCAACTAGGTTACCCTAAGGACGGCACAAATATCTATGCCCGAGGGGGGATTCGAAACCCCGACCGTAGTGGCCATGCAGACCGTGACTGAAGCGCCTCAGTCCCCTCGACCACCGCGGCCGGCATTTGCAGTATTTACTTACATATGACGTGCATCTCAACAACTAGATCTCCTATACACAGACACTATGCCCAATGTTTTGGGCACAAACAAATGCCGGAAAACGCATTTTGACGGCTTCACTTTTTTAGTGTTAGGACGTCACCAGAGATTCTAACCTTCTTGAGCCTGACACGCACTAGTGTCACACTAGTGTAGCCCCCGTATACCGGTACACCGCCTAGTGTTGTTTTGAGCGGCGCCGGCACTGCCCTGTTAGCGTCATGTGCAGTAAGGGTAGTGGGACGAATGTTACTAAAAGAAAACTTATTTTTCGCTTTTACAATGAATGCAGATCCTCTTACTAGATTTCGAAAGTGGTGGGTAGATCTAGATGGACGATTCAGTCGATAATAGATCATTTTTCCCCAACAACAAAAAATTTATAATCCAATGCCCTCACACATTGCTTGAGGCAGACGTGAGGTTTATCGTGACGTAAATCAACAAAATACCTACAATCAGCGCCCCTAAATTGGCAGTGATAATCTAGGGGGAAGAAAGTATGTGCCAACACAATTACAAGCTTCCTGGGGTTTTATTTGCGGACGGAGAAGTTAATACTGCTTCCTCCCACAAGTCCCCTAAAACCTCCACATCCTTGCGGATGCTGTTGCGTAGCAGTGTCCGTTTGTACCGCCCTACAGTACGCACGAGGTGCCGTAGTTGCTGTCCAAGACTTTATGGAAAGCATAGAGTTGTCTTCTATAGTTGTGTCCCCAGCGCAGAAGACAGCACACAGGTCGTAGGTTCTTCTACAGCATACAAGTGAGGCTAAAATAAGTTCTGTATGATGGAAGCATAAGAAGCGACTCGCGAGATTTTTAATTGTCAGGGATGCCATTTATTAAATAAATAATAAATTATGAACAGTTATTGTTAATATGATACGGCCTATGCTGGCCATAGCTCATGTTGAGACCTCGACAGTTATCATTATTACACAAATCTTTACTCCTGACCGGCGCGGTCCGGCGCGTATAATGGTCAGCTCGAGACTGAAACTGCGGCGCGTTGCGAGAGGGCACCTGACGCTCTATTTCGCGCCAAAACAGGGCCGTCGCGCGCCTTCTGCAAAATCGCTCTTCTCTTGTTACAATAAGAGAAGGCACCTTAAGCTTTTTAAACTGTCAAAATCTAGCCTGTCCTTGAGAGATATTTATTACAAATTCTCAGCTCTGAATAATTAATATTTAGTATATAATAAACAAATCTAATTTCAAAAGAAATCACGTGACGTGAAATGCAGCAGCCAATGGGAGGAGAGCACCAGTAACATAGGCGGGCTTTCCCACGGGAACCAGCACCTATTGTGCCATATGCTACTGCTCCCCACCCCACATTTCAACATATGCTGCACTTCTGTCTTTCTTCCGCGTTCAAGACACGTACGATGTTATCAAAGAAACGGCCAGCGGCCAGAAATATGAAGAGGCCATAGGCCAGGAATATCACACAATCAGAAACACTACCAAGAAGTACGGGTATCACGGCAGGGAAGGTCGCAAAAATTTTGAGTTAGCGAACAGAATTGGAAGAAACGTCTTGAATTTGCTCAGTGAGATAGATTCCAAAGGGAAGACTTCTGGAATAATGTTATATTTTTCGGTGAGAGTAATTTTAACGTTTTCGGAGCGGATGTCAGGTCAATGATATGGAGTAAGAAAATCGCGGAAATGTTGCCGCAGAATCTTGTGCGAACGGTAAAACACAGTGGCGGTTATAATGTTCCAGCCTGGCTATTAATGTTCGAGAATAACAAATTTACGGAAGAAAGAGGTTTGAAATAGAAGCTATGAAAGATCCCAATCAGAAAATTACGCAATGTTTTTGGAAAATTATTACATGCATTTCAATGAAATGGAAAGCTAATTATCGGTGGAGTGTTGTGCAGACAGAACATTACAAAAAAAAAAAAAAAAAAAAAAAAAAAAAAAAATCGACGAGCGGTTACCTTTAACAAGAGATCCATCGGTGGTTGGAATTTGGCTGTAAATGAAATTTTCATAATATAATAACCACTCGCCGAACAGTGGATGGCAGTTCTTCAATATCAAACTACGACTTGTGTAGCAGACCGTAAAGTAAGATAAGTGACATGATAAAATTCGGGTAGGAACATTACGTAAGTGAAACACATCGGACTTCCAAAAATTTACAAGAGAATAGATTGCGGAATCTATTGCCGGTAAATAATAATATGGAATAAATTTTGAAAAAAGTGTGGCAGGCTACACGAAATATGAACATCCAATATTAACTAAAACTGTGCCATCCATTGTTGCGGTGATGCAACAAGGCTGAAAAAGACATTATGGGCGGAGGGAGGAAAAATTCATAAGTGCGAATTTAAGTGAGAGGTTGGGCTTATTGATAAAAGTAAGATCCGCGCACAACACATATATTTACCTGACTGTACAAAATCCACATAAAATGATAAAGTACAGCTCACGTCTGCAAGATGCTATCGCTACAGAGTACAAGCTAAGAGTAGTTACTATCTTCTGTCTAAAAAAAATGAAAGTGAAGTTTTAACATCTATAGATAATAGTCTTACATACCGAAGTTACAAAATAAATAAATAAATAAAAATTAAAAAAAAACTACAATATTTCTTTTTGATAATAGTGGAGAAGGGAAACCGTGTCATACACGGTTTCCTGATCGCGTTACGGTGTATCCGGCACGTGATGGAAAATTACATTTTATAGAAGGTATGATGGTCCACAAAGTATATTTCAACACCTTAAAAGAAAATGTAAATGTTTCCGCTGAAAAATTAGATCTCTAAGGAAATTACGTTTTTCAACAAGACAATGACCCGAAGCATATGAGTCTAAATACTAAGCTCTGGTTACTGTACAACATACCGAAACAACTGAACACACCTCCAGAGAGCCTTTGGAAAGTACCAGAAGATAATATCAGAAGAAGACACATTTCTAACAGGAAAGACTTAAAAGAAGCACTTCAAGGAGAATGCGCCAAAATTTCGTCCTCTCTTACGAGAAACTTAGTCAACTGGATGCCCAGACGACTACAAGCAGTAATAACTGCAAAGGGAAACCCCTCCAAATATTTTAAGTAATTTAAATGATATTTTGAGGCTGTAAATGTCAATGTCAATTTTTGAAGCAGGTTTTGTATACGTTTTTAAAAATCTTGTTATTGCTATTGATGAATTTCTTTCCTTCTTTATCAGTAAAAATGATTTACTGAGGATCTTTCCGTGCGACTGGTAGTTCACATATTATGTGCACTTCTTTTCATGTGCCACAAACACATTTATTGAAAAACATTACAGCTAGACGAACACCTTTCGGACTCACTGTATGTTCAAATGTTCAAATCTTTGTAGAACTTACGGGACTTAACTACGGGGTCATCAGTTCCAAAACTTACAAACTACTTATGAACTAGCTTATACTAAAGACGACACAAACATCCATGCCCGAGGGAGGATCCGAACCCCCGACCGTAACGGCTGTGCAGACTGTGACTGGCACGACGCAGACCGCTCGGCCACTGCGGCCGCCTCACTGTATGCAGTGGCGGACTAAGACTGTCGAAGGGCTGGGGCGGCGGCAGAACAAAACGAGGCCCCTTATCCAATTGTATTAGACTTAATTATATCCGTAATGGATGTGAGTTCGTGGTTGTATTACTTAATTATTTTGTCTAGTAAGCTCAACCACAGATATCGTGTAAAAACATTAAAATATGACTCGTTTCAAGGGTCAAACCCTGAACATCAGATAGTCTTAAAACAAAAAACAATAAAAATATAAAAGTTATAAAAGAAAACGTGGTTACTGCCCCTGTGACGTAGTGAATAACTTAATACGAAAGAAACAGCGTGCCAAATCAAATAAAAATGACACGGAAAATATGAAGAGAGTAATGGTTCCGTATTTTGGTAATCTATCTCAGAAAGTGCCAACATACTAAAACCTTTTAAAGTGGAAGCTGCTTTTAAAACTACTAATACGTTACGTCATACATTACGAAATCACTTAAACCAAGAGACTGATAAATATGACAAAGCAGGGGTTTATAAGATACAGTGTAATAGTTGCAACGCCAACTACATTGGTCAGACCGGTAGACCGTTTAGAGTTAGGTACAAGGAACATATGGACGCCTTCTGACTTAATAATTTTGACAAGTCCGTTGTAGCTACGCATATCCGCGAAACTGACCACCCTTTAAAGCGGATTGAAAAAGACCTTCGGATTTTGCATAGACAGGATAAGGGAAGAAAGATCTGCTAGAACAGCTGGAGATTATAAAACATAACACTCAAAGCGACACTTCATTAAATGAACAAGTTCAAGGTAAGACATACAGCTTTTTTAAAAACTTTGTGGACATATTATAACAAAAGCCGTTCATTTTAAATTTCAACCTTGGTCATACTGTGCAAATGATTTCGTGACACCTCCATGTACCCACTAGCTTGTGGATGATCTTTAGAATTTGGAGGTCTTTGTTTTCATGTGCATACGTGCGCCCCATTCGTGTTGTTGACTCGGTGCATTTCGGTTGTTATGGTTTGAATTCTGACGTAGCACAGTATGCTGAAAACCTTTCTTCGCGGCTACAAGGGAAGTAACCACGTTTTCTTTTATAACGTTTTATATTTTTATTGTTTTTTGTTTTATGATTTTTATACAGATTATCTGATGATGAGAGCTTGCACCTTCAAACGCGTCATATTTTATTCTTTTTACACGATCTCTGTGGTTGAGCGCCGGCCGCGGTGGCCGAGGGGACTGATGCACTCCAGTCACGGTCTGCACGGCCATTACGGTCGGGGGTTCGAATCCCCCTTCGGGCATGGATATTTGTGCCGTCCTTAGTATTAGTTAGTTGATAAGTAGTTTGTAAGTTAAGGGACTGATGACCCCGTAGTTAAGTCCCATTAGCTATACAAACATTTTTTTGTGGTTGAGCCTACTTGACAAAATAACCAATTGTATTAATATAAGAAAGTAACTTTTGAGATTTGGAGGCCCCCTCCCAGGACGATAGGAACGGGACAATCTAAGAAAAATAGCTTCCGTGATTTGGAGGGAAAGAATGTGGTTTCGATGTATTTGGAGACCCCCAAGACGAGAGACCCGAGGCGGTCCACCCCCCCCTGCCCCCTTAGCATTGCTGCGCTAAAAACTTTAGATCCCGTTTTGTAGACAACTTGGAGGTATAGTACTATCCTGCGAAGTGCCGTCCATTAATGAATTTCCGATACCTTCCCTCCTTGTACAGTAAGTCCATTTCGGCATACGACACTGTGATTTTTATTTACCACGGAAAGAGCAATTTAAAACGTGTTTTGTTGGTTTACGTTTTAGGCGATCCACTTATAATATTGTAAAAAGATATAAAATAGCCAAGATCGCTTATCATCAATTTTTGTTAACGACGAACGGTTTCGCTGAACTATGTCAGCATCATCTGGTCAAATAAAATATTTTACAAGGCCATAATCTTGTAATGTTTGCTTTTGTCAATCACTGCACCTATGCACTGTAAATTGTTATATAACAACTGTTTGACATTACAAGATTATGGCCTTGTAAAATATTTTATTTGACCAGATGATGCTGACATAGTTCAGTGAAACCGGTCGTCGTTAATAAAAATTGATGATAAGCGATCTTGGCTATTTTATATCTTTTTACAATAAAACGTGTTTTCTTCTGGTTTGCGTGCACGCCAGCACACGCTTGAAGTTATACGGCTCGCATCGGAGAAGCCGTATATTTTAATCGCGATAGGTACGGTGTAGTCTAGCACATTAGCAGACTATCACCGACCACCGCTACAGGCCGTCGTGTGAGGAACAACGGGCCGTGTGGCTAGGCGTGAGCCTCGGCCATCGACCAGTGCGCGTGGACGTAGGCGGGGCCATACCACACACCTGGCGCGCAGCCACCACTCCGGAATGGCAAGCGTCAGGTGCGCCGGTCGTGACGCAACCTCCCACTGCTCTGACTGCCCGCCTCTGTTCGTCGTGCGTTTCACCCGGAAGTCAACAAAACCTACTGGACTAAACTGCTATGGTCACCAGTGCCTAGACTTACAAACTACATCAGGACTCCGATACTTCGGCATCCAATAATACGGACACGCCTGATGGTCCGGCAACACAATCCAGTGTAATATATTGATTATTACTGTCGCCATTGCTGATAGGCTGTGTTAAGCCAAATGGACGCACTCCAAGCTGAGAAATAGATACCATCGCAGATAACAAGCTAAAATGAACCCATATAGCTTACGGGATGCATGCGGTAAAGAAATCTTCCTGTGAACTGCAGATGTCCTCAGCCTCCTACCCAGGGTTGAGGGGTTTCCTTTTGGAGAATACCAAGGTAACATCAAACAGCGTCTAGACGTTGTTGTAAGATTTTACATTAGTACTTGGTTGCCAACAGGCACGTCTTAATGTACGTAGCAAAGTTGATACCAGTCCCTGGGAACAGCCCCGTCAGTGGTTTCACGAGGCTAGAGTGAGAGGGTAAAGGAGGAAAACTGCCAGTTAGCAGCTCTCCACTCTGGAGAGGGCGTAAGGCGTGGCCAACTGACGTAAAACATTCTTGTTACTGACTGTACTGGGTAGCACCGTCACGTTTGCTTTTCAGCTGAACAATGTTGCCACCAAGTATGAAGTTTATTAGTGCAAAAGCAAGTCACATTCGCACCCAGGGAATGGCAGCAGGGACATGGCTGAAACGCGGTTCGCTACGGGCTCGTATCACTAGCAGTCGAGATGACAGGCATCTTATTCGCATGGTGGTAAAGGATCGTGCAGCCACGTCTCGATCCCTGAGTCAACAGATGGGGACTTTTGCAAGTCAACAACCATCTGCCGAACAGTTCGACGACGTATGCAGCAGAATGGACTATCAGCTCGGAGACCATGGCTGCGGTTACCCTCGACGCAGACAGTGGCGCCTGCGATGATGTACGCAACGACGAACCTGAATGCAAGAATGGCAAAACGTCATTTTTTTCGGTTGAATCCAGGTTCTGTTTACAGCATCATGATGGTCGCATCCGTGCTTGGCGACATCACGGTGAACGCACATTGGAAGCGTGTATTCGTCATCGCCATACTTGCGTATCACCCGGTGTGGTAGTATGGAGTGAAATTGGTTACACGACTCGGTCACTTCTTGTTCGGGCATGGGTGTGTGTGTGTTTGTCCTTAGGTTAGTTCAACTAGGTTTAAGTACTTTGTAAGCTACGGACTGATGACCACGCAGTTTGGTCCGATAGATTTACAAACAAACAAACTTATTGTTCGCATCGACGACACTTTGAACAGTGGCCATTACATTTCAGATGTGTTACGACCCGTGGCTCTACCCTTAATTCGATCCCTGCTAAACCCTACATTTCAGCAGGATAATGGACGACCGCATTTTGCAGGTCCTGTAACGACCTTTCTGGATACTGAAAATGTTCGACTTTTGCCGTGGCCAGCACATTCTCCAGATCTCTCACCAACTGAAATCGTCTGGTCAATGGTGGCCGAGCAACTGGCTCGTCACAATACGCCAGTCACTACTCTTGATGAACTGTGGTATCGTGTTGAAGCTGCATGAGCATCTGTACCTGTAAACGCCATTCATGGTCTGTTTGACTGAATACCCAGGCCTACCAAGTCCATTATTACGGGCAGAGTTGGTTGTTCTGGATACTGATTTCTCAGGATCTATGCACCTAAATTGCGTGAAAATGTAATCACATGTCAGTTCTAGTATAATATATTTGTCCAAGGAATACCCGTTTATCATCTGTATTTCTTTTTGGTGAACAATGTACCGGCAAGTAGTGTATTTTTTTATACAGACTGTGAAATCCTGGGATACACTTTATTGGCAATTAACATAATAAGACCTTATTAATAGACCCTATTTAAAAACATACAATATTATTTTGCATTTTAGATATTTACAAGTGTAAAAACACACTCCTATTAAACGTTTAAAACACGCATCCACTTGTGTTTCATTTCTATGTTAGTAATGAAAAAAGTCCTCTGATATCACTCTCGTCACTAAATAAAATGCTTTAAGTGTTACACTTATGAATATTGTAAAGGAATCGACTTGACAGCAAAATGTTTGTTCTTATGTTCAAATGTTTGTAAAGCTTATGGGACCTAATGAGGGGTCATCAGTCTCTAAACTTACAAACTACTTATGAATTAAGTTATACTAGACAGCACAAACAGCCATGCCCGAGGGAGGATTCGAAACCCAACATTGAACTGCCTCGCGCATGGGAGCAAAGATCCTCAATGCGCTCGGTTGCTCGGCCGCGGCGCAGAATGGTTTTATAAGCATAAACCTTTTAGTTCCTCTCGTGTTTCTTCAGACTAGCCTACGTTTAAATGAACTCTTTTTGCGTTCTAAGCAACAGAAATTTTGTCATTTTTGTTATAAACCACAGTAAAACGTAACCGAAAAGATACGACGAAGTACGCTAAAGAGCTCACTTCAAAAAACGGAGAATGTTCTCCGGTCGTGAGAAACGTCTCTAGTTTGATTCATGCGAAATCAGAGAATATTGTCTGTTGTGAGCAAAATCCCCCACTCTTTTACTTACACTGAGAACATAATTGGTTGAAGTATATTCTCCGACTCGCTTTATTCATGCGAACCTGAGAATGTTCTCTGGAATTCAGAGTATAAAGTAGATACTCCGTTTTATTCATGCGGCCCATTAGATCGCACCCTCCCCCCTCTCCCCGCTCCCATTTGAATGCTGTAAAGTGTCGTTTCGTATCTGTTCATTAGTACACCCCTCGTTCCTCGTATAAGCGATACTGGTTCCATCTGTACCTGTGCTTATCGCTGTCTCGAGACTTCTGTCACCTCACTGTACACCACACTTTGCGAGGCTGTTCGCATGTGAAAATTCGCTTGTGGATCTTTACGAACCAGGAAACGGACAGCTTGTTGACGCCTGGTGGAGCACATGCTGTGCTGTGAGAAGACACGCCGGGCGCCATGTATGACAAGCGGGGAGCAGGCGGTCCCCGCAGTGCCAAAGAAATTGGACCCCGGCGCTGAGATCTGAATAAAAAATAAAGCAAACAGATTGCCTGCGCTGCCCGCCGACGTCACGGCATTCATATCAAACACACTGCTGACGTCACCAGCACGCCTGGCATTTCCTCGAGTCGTACCGCCGGGCCCCTCGGTAAATATTCAGAGCCCCCCCCTCCCCCCCCCCCCTATAATCTCGCGACGTGGCGGCAGGATGGAACCACAGTCTAACATGCACAGTTGCGACACTCACTAATGTGAAACAGACTTGCGCATACATAGTTCGCGATCGGGAGCGCTCACTTTAGTTTGCGGCAGAGCCGCGAACTAGTTCGCTCTTTTAGGTCGTCCGCTCCCAGTGAGGCTGAGTGGCATGGTCTGCCCATGCAGGTGGAGGGGGAAGTTATCACACCAAGCTGCTTCACGCGCTTGCTGCTTGAGCCGCTAACGATGTCACGCAATCCAAAAGAAACTGTTTGTGGATAATTTGTCGCGTTTACGTTTAGAATTTTCGCTATATCTTGGCATTATGGAATTTCCAGAATGAAACTTCAGTCTGCAGCGGAGTGTGCTCTAATATGAAACTTCCTGGCAGATTAAAATTGTGTGCCGCAGCAATTGTACCGCTCGGTAAGGAATGTGTGTACCTAATTTGGTTGAAATCGGTCCAGTGGTTTAGGAGAAAATGAGCAGTATTGTCGCAAAATGCAGCAGTTTTCTGCGCATCTCATTGTTTATGACGTCATATCTCGTGAACTATGTATCGTACGTGATTCTTACACTTACGGCGGCCGTTCTCATGGATTGAAGCTTACGTGTACAAAATTTCATAAAGATTGGAACAAAACTGTAGATTTTTATGCAACACGTACAAATATACGGACACTCTGCTTTATATATTAGATATTGTGCCGGTAAAGTACCCTGTATCCTTAAGGCAGGTAAACAGAAAGAAGTATGCACACGGTGAATGTTGTCTGGGACTGTGATTGTGGACGGTCGACCTGAAGTGGCTCATCTTCGGCACCTTCCTTTCCGTCTCTATTGCGTTTAAACCACTGAAACACACTCTTTTTACTCTCTGCTTCAACACCATACCCTTGCACTAATATCCCATATGGATCTTCGTCACTATTTAGCCTAATTAAAAAAAAGCAACTTAACACTGATATGTGATTGATCCATGTTACAATGACAAGATCCTGTTAGCTGGGTCGCAGCATGTACCACCGCTTCACTTGCAATGTTTTACAGGATAGGGGGCGCTTGTTGACATCACCTTCAATGTGTATGCGAGGGCATCTCATCCTCGCCAGCGCAGTTTGTAAAATATGACACCATTTGCGAACTATCCAGACGCACCTTGTACTACCACCATCTGTATCTGTGCATACTGATATTTCAGTTCGCCTGCCAGGATGGTGAGAGCACACGGATGAAGCCTTTTTAACGAGAGCAGTTTTTTTGTGTCGGCTGTTGCAGAGCGATGCTGAGCGGCGTCATCATGGTGGTGTTCCTGGTGTGCTACTGCTGCCACCGCAACATGCGCAAGGGCGCGCCCGAGCGCTCCAGCCAGCAGTACCAGTGGGCCGGCGACCAGGAGCTGCCCGACCTGCCCCTCGAGGTCTTCACCGTCGACGGGCTGGTGAGCGACGACTCTAGACCTCCTAAAATAAACTAGACTGCCTAACGGCGCTGCTGTCGCCGGTTAATTTGAACCAACGAGCTTAAAATAATTAATCGAAATGATTATAAGTAATCTGAATATACTACAACTGCACTGAGAAACTGAATTGTTCAATCATAAATAAAAATTTCATCACGATTGGAATGCAACTGTAGCATCTGATGAAGTCCATATGTAAAGTATCCTCCGTCATGCACCATCCAAAATTTTATATGTCAGTGACGTTCCTCTTGTTTTGAAGGTCAAGTGACTAAAATGTCATAAAGATTTTAGTATGGATGAAGTGTCCTTATTCGCATGTCGCATGAAGCCACAGGTTTTCATCCATATAATTCTTTATGACGTCATATCTCCTGAACTATATGCCGTAAGTAGTTCTTACCCCTGCGTCAGATGTTACCTCATGGAAGGAATATGTGTATCAAATTTGGTTGAAATCGGTACAGTGGTTTAGAAGCAGACGTCGCATGGTGCAGCACTTTTTCGCACATTTCATTGTTTATTACGTCACATCTTCTGAACTATTTGTCATACAGTTATTTAATGGTCCTATGACCATCGCGAAATTGTAAGCAATATGTTGACAAAGTTTCATCACAATCGGTTGAACGATGTGGCCCTGCATAAAATACGAACACACAAACATTCATTTTTATATATTAGACTTATACATCGCATGCGCACCGTATAGTTGAATAATATCTAACTAGATCAAAACAACCCGACACCACAGATAAATACCATCACGTGCGAGGTTTTTCACTTTGATGTTCGACAAAATCAGTTTTTCGACGGACGTCATTGTATTTAGTCGACGTTTTTATTTCAGTTTGCTACTGTGACTTTTTCTAGAGGAAAGCGTTTATGTACATTAATTGCAGTATATGTAGAGATTATGCATCTCAGAAAGTATGCGTTTCTGCACACCATGTTTGCTGTATTTATTTCTCTTGTTTGGATGAGCCTACCACCTTTCAAAATATTCAAAACTTTTTTTGAACAATATGTAAAATGAAATTTCTCCGTTTCACACCTAGACGTATGTCGTTCCCCTACAAATTGAATTCAGAATTCTTTGTCATGTGTCACTTGCATCTCGTCTCTCACTAGCGTGCCACGTGGCCCATCTGTTACCGATTCATGCACAGGAAACAGCTGGTAACTCTCTGCTGCTGTAACCCACAGTTCTGGAGAGGTCGGCGATTTCCATCTGCCAGCTGCAGCAATCCCAGTGAAATATAAAACTCAATATAAAATGCTTTCCATAATAAGAGAAACCTCACAAAGTTCGCTACCAAGGTTGTGGAGAAGTCACCGACTAAAACAGAGGTGATATCGGACGTTTCACAGGGTAGTGTCATTGGTCTTCTGCTGCTCCTTATTTACATAAAAGATTTACGACAAAATCTAAGTAGCTCTGTTAGGTTGTTTGCAGATGACGCCGTCATTTACCGCCTAGTAAAATCATCTGAAGATCAAAACAAACTGCAGAACGATCTAAATAAGATATCACTATGGTGTAGAAATTGGCAATTTACTCTAAATAAGTCGTCCACATGAGTACGAAAAGAAATCCGTTAAACTTTGTTTACAAAGAAAAATCAATCAAACCTGAAGGCTCCAAAAAATATCTAAGAATTACTACTACTTCCGACCTGAACTGGAGAGAACATGTAGATAATGTCGTGGAAAAGGCGAACCAGAGACTGCGTTTTACTGGCATAACCATTAAAAGATGCAACATAACTACTAAAGAAACCTCATACACTACGCTTGTCCGTCCTTTTTTGGGAGTATTGCTGCCCAGTATGGGACCCTTATCTGGTGGGTTTGATGGATGACATCGAAAGAATTCAAAGAAGGGCAGCTCGTTTTGTATTGTCACGATACAGGGGAGACAGCGTTACGGAAATGATACAGGATCTGGGATGGGAATCATTACAACAACGGCGCTTATCGCTGTGGCGTGGGCTACTTACGAAACTCCAATCGCCAAAATTCTCCTACGAATGCGAAAATATATTGTTGACTCCCACTTACATAGGTAGAAAAGATGATCAGCATAAAATACGAAAAATCAAAGCTCGAACGGAGAGATTCGGGTGTTCTTTCTTCCCGCACGCTATTCGAGAATGGAATAGGAGATAAATAGTGATTCGATGAACCCTCTGCCAGGCACTTAACCCTCTCATGCATCGCGTCCTCAAATGAGGACACTTAAATTTTGTCTCATTTCTGTCATTTTTTTACATCTGAGGTGACTGTAAAACCACAGGTACCTCATATGAGAACTAATAATGAATGCTAGAATGTCTCCTAGACAGCAGTGTCAGTCGTCAGGCTAAAAAACAAACGGAAAAAAAGAAGAAGATTGTCTGTAATTCGGTACCCAAAGAATTACGCTTCGATGGGGTATAACACTGGTCAGCCAAGTTTCATGATCCTATTCCCAAGAGGTGTCATGATCGGACTGCCGACGAAAAACACGTTG
Source organism: Locusta migratoria (assembly GCA_026315105.1). Lineage (NCBI taxonomy): Eukaryota > Metazoa > Arthropoda > Insecta > Orthoptera > Acrididae > Locusta > Locusta migratoria. The sequence goes on along the minus strand of CM048748.1, from coordinate 269,814,398 downwards.
TATTTTATAAATGTGTAACCTTTCTGTGTGTCCTGGGTGCCTGAAACAATTTTATTGTTCGAAAAATACAAAATAGTGTACACTCTTCTTGTATTCTTTGATACTATTAATAAATGTTCCATGTAAAATACAGCAGTTTTCGTACTCACTGTCCTCAGTTGAGGACACCTCCCTATTCGTCTATGAAACAATTTTTTAGATACATTATGATGAATTTTGCATAAGATAGGTTTCACCATATCAAATATTGTATCAGAAGTTTTATTCGTTGTCGGATTGGTAATGAGATGGTTAAATATGATTTGCAGAGTATCCCATGAAGATGTAGCTGTACATGTAGATGTAGATCCACTGTTATGAAAAATGTGTCGCCTTGTACAGTAAACGCAAAGGACTAACGAGGGTTGGAATCTAAAATAATAATTCTAGATTTTATTCGCAAGAGCTTTGATTTTCGTTTGCCACATCTTTTATATGATCTGGTGATGCCCCAAAAAGGGCAAATCGCGTTATAAGTAACAAAAAGCTCATATGCGACCACGACTGCATTCTTTCAGTATCTTTGTAGAAGAGCAGATTTCAATGTTGACGCGAAACATGTTTTGCTCGTGCCTGAATGGAGAGTATGCGGAAAAGGAAGCCCTTTGCGCCTGTGCATTAAAGTGCCAGCTGTCTGTAGAGTGGTCTGAATTTGGGGTGAAGGCCACGCGGACGCCTGCCAGAAGCGGCTCTCGCCGGTAAGGCGGCGCTCAGAATAGAACGGGCGCCAAACCGCGGAGCTACTGAAGCCAGCGGCGTCCACTAAGAACCACTGGTGCGGATGTCAACACCGCAGCTGGCCAAAGCGTCTGGCTTACCTGTGCGAATACGTTTCTGCCAAGGGCGTACGTGCTGTGGGCGCTGTCGGTATATTCAATGTGAAACACAGTTTTCAATCGATATTTTAATTGCAATAGGGAATCTACATCTACATACGTACCACGCAATTCACCGTAAGGTGCGTGGCGAAGGGTACACTGTACCACTACTAGGCATTTCCTTTCCTGTTCCACTCCGAAATAGATGTTTCAAATGTTTGTAGAGTCTATGGGACTTTACTACGAGGTCATCAGTCCCTAAACTTACAAACTACGTATGAACTACTTACAACTAAGGACGGCACAAATATCCATGCCCGAGGGGGGATTCGAACCCCCGACCGTAGTGGCCGTGCAGACCGTGACTGGAGCGCCTCAGTCTCCTCGGCCACCGCGGCCGGCTCCCAAATGGAATCTGCCAATGAAGCGTAGCCTTTGCTTCGCCTTCCCTACAATATTTCCTACGTGTTATTTCCAATCTAAGTTGTGCGTAATTGCTATTCGTAGTTGAATTTACGGCCTGTAGATGTGACTGATAAATCGAGTAAATAAAGTTTTCTCTTAGTAGTCACCTGTTATTGTACCATGTAGATACCTCACGTTAAAAAAATAAAAAAATAAATAAAATGTAGTCTATTATGTTATTCTGTGACTTTTGACAGCATCATCCGCGAACAATCTAAGGGAGCTGCTCTCATTGTCGTTTATAGAGATGAGAAACACACTGCTAATCAAATGTAATCTACATCATTACAAAGTTTGATTTAGTTCGCTAAACATTAGTTTAAAAGCATTTAAATACTGTCCCAAGCATTTGTGCATAGTATTTACGTTAGAAAAGTTATTTCGTAGCTTGTTTGATTAACGGTGCTAACAGAAGTGAGGATTTTTTTTGTCGTTGATTCTCCGCAGTGTGACAATGTATGCCTTACATCAGATTATTTTCATGCATTCCGTTTTGAACTGCGTAGCCGAATGCTGGGCCTCTTATCTAGGATGGAAACTAGTGCAAAGGTATTACGCAAAATGGAAATGGCGCACTCCCGTAGAGCATTTAGTTGGAACTACCAACACATTTACAATAGGGTGACGTTAGGCTTTGCATGAGAGCTTCTGTGAGCGTCTTTATGATGTATGATAGTCTTGTTCTCTGTTGCTGGGTAAATTATCTGATTCCGAGAAGCGTTTGTGATGGCTCTAAACTGAGTTGCCTTTGTGTCACTCGCGGTTATGAAAGGGTCATTCTCGACGCCTTTCTCTTACTGGCGCTTTAGACAATATGTTCGCAACTGCGCATCTGACCTGATAATAACCACAATGTTCAATGACTAGGGAATCAGATGCTGTCGTCATCCATTGTGTCCCTCCGAATGGCCGGGGTTGAAATGTAGAAAAGGTTTTAGCAAGCACCAGTGCCCATTTCCACGTCCATTATATCTCTCCGACTATAGCTATCTTACAGTGTCCAGGCGAAGTATGGACGGCGAATCGGAACTAGCAGAGAGGCAAACTGTGCGAATCGATTATTCCTTTCGCAAAAGATGTCAATAGGGCTAGGATTAATGCTCAGCCGATGGTCCCGTTTTTACGTGCACCGCTCGCATTTTATTTTAAATGCAGAAAAATCTGTTTCTATGGATGGTTTATGAAGCACTGGCGTTCTACTCTTTAAAATAAAAACTGAAGAAAGAAACAATGTGCTTAAACGTCCCGTCGCCAGCGTTGTAATTAGAGTCGGATTGTACGAAACGGACCAAACTTTACACAAAACTGGGTCAATGTATGAAGTCAAAACGCTTTTTCTATCGGTTAATCGTTGTCCGTTATCGAGATAACACAGCAGTTCAGTCAAATTTTGCACTTGCCGAGATTCGCTGAACATGCAGACAGTAGCGGATTTAAATTTGACAGTATTTTGCAGTTAAATAACATTTCGTTGGCTATGAGTTGATTTAGTTAGAATGTAAGTAAAGGAAGAAAGAAAAGATCTTAATAGCCATGTTTACTCAATGGTTTCCTAAGAAATTATGAAGACCTTCTAACGCAAAACCCTGCTGTCTACGACAGTAAATCAGCTATAGAAGAATAAAAGTTCCAAATCGGAATAAAAAGTGACCCTGTCACATCACATAATATGACAAGTATGTCGTGGCCGGAGTTAACTATCTTCTCGTATTTTCTGGAACCTCGAAGATATTTAAATTAAAAATCTTGACAAATATGCCTTTTTTACTATTTAACCCTAATTCTCCAGTGCAGTGACTTCTAAATTTGGGGAGGGGCCGTTCATCTGTAACAGGAAATATCTCTGAGTTGAGATGCATGCGTCCAGTGCCTCAATGACAATTAGTGTCTCACTGCACTACATAGGAAATGCAATGTTGATGACTATGCCATTTTACACGTTTTGGTTAGACGAGCATCAACAGCATGAATTTTTTTTACAAAATGCATTACGCTAAGCCGTACAATTAATTTACTGCCAGGTACACTATATCAGGGATCTCAGTAGTCATTTGACATCGTGAGACCTCACGGATTTCGAACGTAATCAGCTGATTGGATGTCACTTATGACGGAAGTGTGCACGCGAGATACCCGGGTATATATGCATTTTTCCAGTTGTATATGAAACGAAAATAATAATTCGAAAAGAAATATGCATAATGTACAAAACTATAAGTGCAATATCCAAAGAAAGATAAATAGTAATAAAATACAAATGATATAATTTCTATTGCATATTCAGAGGTATGTCTGCATACTGTCAGCAAAATATGTCGCGAATAGAGTTAGCAGTAACGACGTAATAAATCAATACCTTGTGTGACGTGGTGGTTTTGTTTCTGTCGTCATAAGAACTAAACATATTTATTCCTTTCTTATCTTAGTCCATCTCGTTCTTCCCATTCTGTCCATTGGTTTCTACCTTACTATCTGTCCAATTAAGTTTCGTTTTCCTGCAGCTCAATACTTAAGAAACAATATATCCTTGACTATGTGTGCTACAATATTATTTTCCAGATTTGTAGAGAGTAATATTAAGAAACTGTCTGAATAAATTGTGGATGAAATTTGTCTCAGCCGGCCGCAGTGGCCGAGCCGTCTGCGGCGTACCAATCACGGTCTGCACGGCCGATGCGGTCGGGGGTTTCTAATCCCCCCTCGGGCATTGATGTTTGGGCCGTCTTTAGAATACGCTAGTTCATAAGTAGCTTGTAAGTTTAGGCACTGATGACCCCGTAGTTAAGTCCCATAAGGTCTACAAACATTTGAACATATTTGAAATTAGTCTCATAAATCATGCGTCGCGTGATGGAAAAGTTTTTGTGACTCATTGTTTACGAGGTCATATCCCCTGAACGATGTGTTAAAAATGTTCAAATGTTTATATCCCTTATGGGACTTAACTACGGGGTCATCAGTCCCTAAACTTACAAACTACTTACGAACTAGCTAATCCTAAGGACGGCACAAATATCCATACCCGAGGGGGGATTCGAACCCCCGACCGTAGTGGCCGTGCAGACCGTGACTGGAGCGTCTCAGTCCCCTCGGCCACCGCGGCCGGCTGAACGATGTGTCGTAAATAGGATTTAGCCACATAGCGATAATTGTCTGACAGGAAGCAATATGTGTACTAAGTGTAGTTGAAATCGGTCCATTATTTTACGAGGAGATGTGGAAAAATAGCGCATGATGTAGAAGTTATTCGGAAATTTGATTGTTCATGACGTCATATCTCTTGAAACAAGTGACGCACTATGATGTAAATTTGAAGGTACATTCAGCTTTATATGTGCTGAGTGTCTGAAAAATAAATCGTGAATGGTATTAGTAGTAAAGACGTAATAAATCGAAACCTCGTGCATGATGATGCAGTTTTCCGTGAACCAAATTGTTTATGACTTCATATCTCACGAACTATATATTGAACTGTGATATAGTATCGAAGAATCATTCAGTGGTAGATATACATCATGAACATAGGAAAAGTAGCAAGCGGCAAACTTTTTTTTTCCTTTCGCCATTTTGTTGAGGTTTTCAGCGAGTAAAGTTTCGTAAAGATTTGAAATTATGTTTAAAAAACATTGCAAGTTGCTAAGTTCTCTCATTCTCAAATAATTGACGAATAAAATCGCGCGCCGCAAGATGGGCAGTTTTCGTGGTTTATGACGTGATATCGTTTGGGCAATGGGTCGTAAATGGTTTTGCCACCACAGCAAATTATTTCTGACCTTAAAGAATATTTATACCAAATTTCGATGTAATCGGTTCATTAGTTTAGGAGCAGATGTAGAATATTATCGCATGATGCGGCCTTTTTTATAAGTCATATCTGCTGACGTACGTGGCGTAGGTGTTCTTGCCCCGAAAACTATTCTTTCCTGATAGTAAGAAAGATGTGTACTAAGTTTGATTAAAATCGAGGCAGTAGTTTAGAAGGAGGTAAATACACACGTACACACTTACAGCTAATTCTATAAGATATATAGATTATCTATCACGTGGATGAGTGCATCAGTTAACGGTACACTTTCACCATTTGTGACGTCTGATGGTCTACCTGAACGTGGATGGTCCTGTATGCTTTAATCACAGCGCTGAGTCAACGAAATACTTCATTCCACTGTGTTGTCGTAACACTATTCAACAGCACACGCGAGCGAATGTTGTTACCGCTGGATATGCAGAGGAAATCCATCGCCGTACTTCGGAACAACAGGGCCCCATGTTGATCATCACTCTTGGCTTACCTGAAACAACAGAACAAAGGATTAGGCAAACGTTGGAGGGTAAATAAGACGACATGGTATGTGTTATCAGTCATTACTGACAAGGGAAGCACCCTATCGTACCGCCCTTTCTCCTCCTCGGATTTAATGATAAGATAGACCCCCCCCCCCCAAACAAAAGAAAAAAATTTTAAAATTAAAAAAAAATTGACTGCCGATCAAGTATGAAAAAAGAAAGAAGCAGTATGGTCTTGTAGAAAAAGACGGAGCTCACTCTTGGCTTGTTGGGTCGTTCCATTTTGAAAGGAACCATTCGGGCATTTGTTTGGAGTGATTAGGGAAATCTCGAAATACCTAAATCTGGATCTGAATCACCGTCATTCGGAATGCGAGACTAGTGTGTTTCCACTGCGCTACCTCGCTCGGTCATGGCAGAGACGCCATGATTATTTGTCACGGCAGTTGGACTGCGAAGTGGAAGATCCGTCTTCACATCTTCCAACTGTTCAATATTTTTTTCACAAAATTATTAATTTTTCGACCGGTCACTGACGTGCCTCACTTTTGTTTCTCTGCCCCGGTGTAACGTCCGTTTGCAACACTGAAGCGTAAGGACATGACCTATATTTATTTATATATTTTTTTTTACTTTTATTTGTACAAAAGTACTACATGTTATGACTCTTGCGTATCGTTCCGAAGCTTTGGTTCTTGTATTCCTTTGTTGTAACAGAGCTAATAAAAATTTTTATTTGCTGATTCCATTTCCGTGAGAGGTCTATGCGGTATCTTCCCCGTTCTTAATTTTCATCACATTTACTTGCTACCATAACATAAACAGGGTGTCCCACTCAACTGTTTCACCCAAGATATCTCTGAAACTACAAGAGATACTGAAAAACGACTTTCACGGTCATGAGCGTACGGCAGGAGCTTATGAAAGTAGGTACTACGAGACAGTCTAAAACGTAAAGAAATATTATTTTCAACGTAAACTTATTTTTTTAAAATGGATACCACATATTATTTCTTAAGCAACCAGTAGCATGAAAAATCAATAGAAGAATGGCTTTGGTTGCATCGCGATGTGTCAATTACATCCGTAGAAACTGCGAAGCGAAGTTGACGTTTGAAACACGAGGCGCGCTGCTAACGCGTCCTGAGACTCAAGCGAGACTTATGAATGAATCTAGGACACGCGTTAGCACCGCGCCTCGTGTATTTCAAACGTCAACTTCACTTCGCAGTTTCTACGTATGTATCTATTTACAAAAACCTAAGTTAGCGTTGAAAATATTTCTTTACGTCTTAGACCATCTCATAGTACCTACTTTCATAAGCTTCTGCGGTTAGTTCATGACCATGAAAATAGTTTTGCAATATCTCTTGTAGTTTCTGCGATATCTGGAGTGAAACAGTTGAATGGGACACCCTGTATATAATTTATAATCAATATTGAATATGACATCTGCCAAGACTATAGAAAGCTGATAGGTATGTCAATGACCAGACGGGCAATTCATAATTTTGAGAGTAAAAGTTGAACTACAGGGAAATCCAAATAAGGACTACCTGCCTGGAAATCCAACATCATGACAGCAGGAAATTGATGATATTGAAATGAAAGCCTCAAGTGGATTAGAAGGGCAAGTTGTGCTTCAAGGTCCTTCTGTATTTCATGGCGGTGTTTTCAGTTTCACTGTTACTAATTTGTGTGATGCAGATCAGCTACAGTACGTTGTAATAGTTCTACAGTGTAAGCTGTAGCAGGTTTGGAGAGCTTCCACAACAGAGATGTGGTTGCGTTTAGAACATTTCAAGTATGTGAGGTGTACAAGGTGTGTCGTAGCTGTTGAAATTAGAACGCAGTCACACAGCTATACTTGGTCGTTCAGTTTTTCTATATTATTTTTCTTTTTTCCCAGTAGCATACTTCTTCCCGTTTTAATGCTTGATGTGTGTTCAGTGTTTTTTTATGTTCTATCCACTGTGTCATCTTACTACGGCATTAAAAAATGTTCAAATGTTTGTAAGTCTTATGGGACTTAACCATGGGGTCATCAGTCCCTAAACTTACAAACTACTTATGAACTACTTACGAACTAAGACGGCACAAATATCCATGCCCGAGGGGGGATTCGAACTCCCGAACGTAGTGGCCGTGCAGACCGTGACTGAAGCGCCTCAGTCTCCTCGGCCACCGCGGCCGGCACGGTATTAAATATGAGTGGGGTTTAACTGAGGGTTTCCCATGTAACACTTATCTTTGTCGGAGTTTCGAGAACATACTTTTACAGAGGAGTCTATCAGTATATTGCTCCCTCCTACGTATATCTCGCGAAGAGATCATGAAGACAAAATCAGAGAGATTAGAGACCACACAGAGGCATACCGACAATCTTTCTTTCCGCGAACAATACGTGACTGGAATAGGAGGGAGAACCGATAGTGATACTCAAGGTACCCCCGCCACACACTTATCGGGTGGCTTGCGGAGTATGCTTGTAGATGTAGGTATGTGCGCTCCTTTGACGTAGGCGCTTGTAAAATGTTTGTTACACAGAAGAAATTTACACGCAACTGGGATTTCTGTTGGAGACTAGAAAACGTCCTAACGTCTAGGAGTCGAGAATCATCAACAGCAAAATAGTCTCTTGAGACTAAGCAAACGTTGTAGTTCTGTGCTTAAGACTGTATAGCAAAGGGATGACACCTAGATGGTTTTAAAGGGGCATATTTTTAGTGTAAATGCAATTCCAAAAAGATTAGTTTCATCTCTATTAAACTGTACGTCAGGAATCCCTTTGCACGAATGTTAGCTGATATATTTGTCAACTAGACTGAGGTCAGATTCTTTAAAGAAAATCTTGAAATTTCTAACAAAATTATCTATTACAAGAAGTATGTGGACGATACGCTATACAAATTTTGTCACCCCCTATCGACTTCTACAGTTTGATACCATATTTCACAATCATAAGATTTATAATATTTTGTTAATGAAACTGTAACTTTGATTTCTGCTGTATGGTCCTATTTGCCGTAATTAGTATGACTGTGAACTAGGAGATCAAAGGGACATTTGTCAGATTATTTTTACTACCGTACTACTTGGTTAAGATTTCATAATAAATAGTATCTGTTTATATTTCTGAGCTAATAAAAGCACAGTGATATATTACTGGTACTACTAATGCGGGGGGGGGTAAGTATTCCTTATTACTTCTTACCCAATAACGTACATTCGCTAAACGTAATTAAATAACTTTTATTACACTTACTTACAGTTTAAAAATTTTGGCCCCAAATTTGCCGCGCCTAAAATCTGCCGCCCTAGGCTGCACCCTACTAAGCCTACTGTTAAGTCCGCCACTGCAACTAGTGTTTGTTTAACTTATTATATCTCGGGCCCACAGTGATAGAAATGTCGTATATTGACATAATGCGAAAGGTACGTCCAAAACACCGTAATTAATTCTTTTGTTTATATTTCACACAGGATATCTTTCGGCATCAAATGCCATCGTCAGGTGTTTGGTATTTAGAGGTTGTAAGTGCTTCAACTGACTATTTATTAGGTGATGTTTTACATTTGATTTACGAATTGTAGCCAGTTACTGTAGTGTTCAAATGTTTGTAGAGCTTAAGGGACGTAACTACGGGGTCATCAGTCCCTAAACTTACAAATTACTTATGAACTACCTTATACTAAAGAGAGCACAAACGTCCATGCCCGAGGGGAGATTCGAACCCCTGACAGGGAACGCAACTAGTGTTTAAGCTAGTACTGTATGTCTGTTTTTGGCCAACCTACTACAAAGCATTCTGAATGTTCTATTCAAAGAAATGTAAAGTCTCACACGATGCACTTAAATGCCCCTGATGAAATGCCCTTGAAAAAATTCGAGTTGTACTTTCTCATCATTGACGCTATTAAACGAGGTATTAGACTTTGGGAAGAAACATTTTTACGATCTTTTGACGGCTTACTGTAATGCAGATCAGCTCTTTTGTACCTTTCCATTTGTTGTTATTTTATGAATGTTCAAAAAATGTTCAAATGTTTGTACAACTTATGGGACTTAACTACGGGGTCATCAGTCCCTAAGCCTACAAACTACTTATGAACTAGCCAAGACTAAAGACGGCACAAATATCCATGCCCGAGGGGGGATTCGAACCCCCGACCGTAGTGGCCGTGCAGACCGTGTCTGGAGCGCCTCAGTCCCCTCGGCCACCGCGGCCGGCTTTTATGAATGACTTTTCTTTTCTGATAATTTAAAATATCAGAGTATGTTAGACGCATATTTATTTTAGCACTTTGATAAATTTGTTGTTTTCATTGGCAACGAAGAAGGTTCAAATGTTTGTTAAGCTTATGGGACTTAACTACGGGGTTATCAGTCCGTAAACTTACAAACTACTTATCAACTAGCTTATCCTAAGGACGGCACAAATATCCATGCCCGAGGGGGGATTGGAACCCCCGACCGTAGTGGCCGTGCAGACCGTGACTGAAGCGCCTCAGTCCCCTCGGCCACCGCGGCCGGCCAACGAAGAAGGAATTTTAAATATTATTCTTACCCGAGGGGGGATTGGAACCCCCGACCGTAGTGGCCGTGCAGACCGTGACTGAAGCGCCTCAGTCCCCTCGGCCACCGCGGCCGGCCAACGAAGAAGGAATTTTAAATATTATTCTTACCCGAGGGGGGATTGGAACCCCCGACCGTAGTGGCCGTGCAGACCGTGACTGAAGCGCCTCAGTCCCCTCGGCCACCGCGGCCGGCCAACGAAGAAGGAATTTTAAATATTATTCTTACCCGATATATACGCCATCGGGGAATTTTAGGCACATTTGCTTTGCTCGTGCAAACACCAGTCATCGCTGCAGTCGTTTCCTGTCTCCGTGGTGACCGACGGTGTCCCCTGGCCATTACATCTCTGGCGCACTAACACGACGTATTGACCGTCTCCACACCGCCGTATCTACGGCAACCATTAGCGTCGCTATATTTTATCTTTGATTCGGTCTCCGTTTTTTATTCAAATAGATGGCAGGTATTTCTTACACAACCAATTTCTTTTTACCCTTAAATACCGGGTGATCAAAAAGTCAGTATAAATTTGAAAACTTGATAAAACGCGGAATAATGCAGATAGAGAGGTAAAAATTGACACACATGCTTGGAATGACGTGGGTTTCTATTCGGACAAAAGATGGCGCTTCATCTGATCAGAAAAGCAATAATTAGCATAACAAATTAAGACAAAGCAAAGATGATGTTCTTTACAGGAAATGCTTAATATGTTCATCATCGTTCCTCAAAAATACCTGTAGACGAGGAATAATGTTGTGAACAGCAATTTAAAGCATGTCCGGAGTAATGGTGAGGCATTGGCGTCGGATGTTGTCTTTCAGCATTCCTGGAGATGTCGGTCGATCACGATACACTTGCGACTTCAAGTAACCCCAAAGCCAATAACCGCACGGAATGAGGTCTGGAGACCTGGGAGGCCAATCACGACGAAAGTGGCGACTGAGCACAAGATCTTTTCCAAACGACACGCGCGAGAGATCTTTCACGCGTCTAGCAATACCTTTATTATTTTTTATTTCGTTCTAATAAAACCCCATGTCATTTAAAGCTTTTGTGTCAATTTTTACCTCTCTATGTACATTAATCCGTGATTTATTAAGATTTCAAATTTATACTGACTTTTTGATCACCCGGTACATGTAATTTCTCTTTACTGACGACATGGCATCTAAGCTTTATAGACAATAAAATGCCATTTTATATCTATAACAGATTATTTATATTTTTACCTTATCTTTCACACACGTAACTACAATATGACATGACTCATTGGATTATGATGTGCTGATGCTGCCGACGATGTGCGGGGTTTATCTTTTGCAACTTGTAGCGTGCTCTCGCTGTTTAGCTATCGCCACACGCTCATCGGTCTGAGGCTGAATCTTAGTATAAGATTGAAACCGGTAATTTTTATTATTTTTTCTGGGAATCGCCTGTTCTTACTTTCAGCTTCAAGTTGCAGCATAACTACTCATATTTTATGCAGTACCAACTGCACGGCTGAAAAGCTGTCGCTGAAGGTTTCAGTACCTCAATCGGTAAAAAAGAAACACTTATAACATAGCTCAATACATTTCTTTTTTGTAGCTAAGAAATCAAATATAAGTAGAACCTATCGACAAATGCAAAGAAATTTAGCTAAATTTTTAATACACAAAGAGAAATCAATAAATTTGTGTACGTTTTTGTTTGTAAAGATAATGATGTACACTTATTTCTTTCGCAGATACAATCTTCCGAAAATAATGTCAATGATTTTAAGCTAAATAAGTAACAGTGCCACCTATCCTTTCTTTGTTCCACTACAAAATTAACAGCAACGTCTATTTGTATCTCAGGTGTACTTGTGCCATGCTACGACGCAGAGCAGACATCAAAAATTTTAAACTAACCCCTCTTCCATTTTCCTGGGTTCATTTAAACAAAATAAGGCACCAAAATGTTCAAACGTTTGTTAAGATTACGGAACGTAATTGTGGGGTCATCAGTTCTTAAACTTCCAAACTACTTATAAACTAACATATACTAAAGACAACACAAACATCCATGCTCGAGGGAGGATTTGAACCTCCGACGGGGTACGACCTCAAATGTTGAGAATAAATTTGTTATCACATTCAATTGCTCTACACGTAATATTCACTCTGATCGTGTTTTAAGAAATAGCCAAAATTATTTAATATTTGAGTTCAGCTTTGACAGACATGATCTTTTTTTTACCTTTCCCCTCATTAAACTATTATTTTGCTATTTCTACCGTATTTCCATTATCTTTTTCCGTTGAAATATTATAATCTGTTTTGCTGTGGTAGTTTTTCCTCTTTTTCAAGTTTATTTTCTTTTCTTGTACTGGTTTATGTAAAATCAAGTGGTAGTGTTAAAACGCCATTATTATTGCAAACGTTTCTGAAGCGACACGACTTATGGAAAAAAATCACACTGACGTGTTTCACCGCCCACTTTAGATTTGTATTTTTATTAGTTTTTGCGAACATTTTGGACCAAAATAATAATCTAAATAATAAAAAATTAATTAATAAGAGTGTTTGAAACCCTTTTAGGAAAAAGGAAATTTAGGTAGTGGCGGGTTCCGAACCACTGACGTTCAGCATCACAGGCCAAGCCATTGCCCACTACGCTGCAGCCAACAGGTAGAGATTACGTTCTTTAAGCTCATACTAATGATAGCCGTTGCTAATTGATGCTAATGTGGCATTTGAAGACACTAGATTATCATTTATCGTACGAAGAACGACGTGTTTTTGTTAATTCTTCAGTGCGCCATTGCTTTGAAATGACAACGTGTAAGTTACAATAAGAAAATCATCAAATACGCATCGCAAGATGGCGTATGCCAGAAAGAGTTCTGGGAGAGGAATGTCACATGACATCTGCGAACGGCTAATTTTCGTGTCAAAACTCCGTTATTTTTGCAAATATCTCTCAAACGATACGAGATATTAAGAAAACATACGGGAACGAAGTTGTAGAGAATTTTCTTCTCTACAAATTCGTTTGTTCAATTTTCGCGCCAAATGAACGCTATATTTGCAATTAAAATTACTCTACAAACTTTTTTTTTTTTTTTTTTTTTTTTTTTTTTTTTTTTTTTTTTTTTTTTTTTGTATTACTAACGTATTTCTTGTCCGAAATATTTCAAAAAGCTAGGTTCTGGTCTCTGGTATCCATCAATTATGTCTGTAAAATTTGGTGCCGATCGGTTGAACGGTTCGACCTAAAAAGTGAGAACACGTTACAGCCAGCTAGACATCGTCAAATCGCCGTTATTTTTGCAGATATCTCTGCAACAATGCAAGATATGAAAAAAACATAATAGAGCGAAGTTGTAGAGAATTTTTCCCTCTACTAATCAGGTTATTCAATTTTCGTGTCAGATGAACGGTTCGTTTGCAATTACAATTATATTACAATCGGCTTTTTTGGTATTATTACCGTATTGTTTGTCCGAAAAATTTGAAAAAAAGGGAGGTTCTGGTCTCTGGCGGACTACAATTATGTGTGTAAAATTTAGTGCTGTTCGGTTGAACGGTTCGTCTTAAAAACAAATTCAAATTTCAAATGTTTGTTAAGCTTATGGGACTTAACTACGGGGTTATCAGTCCCTAAACTTACAAACTACTTATCAACTACCTTATACTTAAGACGGCACAAATATCCATTCCCGAGGGGGGATTCGAACCCCCGACCGTAGTGGCCGTGTAGACCGTGACTGGAGCGCCTCAGCCTCCTCGGCCACCGCGGCCGGCTCTTAAAAACAGGGAACACGTTACGGACAGACAGACATCCCAAAATCGCCGTTATTTTTGCAAATAACTCTGGAAAGATATAAGATATGAAAAAAAAAACCCAGTGCAAAGTTGTAGAGAATTTCTCCTCTATAAATTCGTTTATTCAATTTTCGTGTCAGGTGAATGGTTAATCCATTATTTTCATTTACATTTCGAGCTGTCAAAAGACGATCGCAAAGGCCAACTTGTAGTGTTACTACCGTAACCTAAAGTGGGCCAAAATATTAAATAAATAAAAAAAAAATTTAAAAAACGTAATAGAGTAGCGTTGTAAAAAAATCTGTTCTGTAAATTCGTTCTTTCATTTTTGGCGGCCAATATTTGAAACATCTGCTGTGGTGTGGCTTTAACTACGAGCGGCACCGGGACGGTATCAACCCCGCATCCAACGCGTGTCCATTGAATTTAACAGTTTGAGTGTGAACTGGTGAATAAGTAATCAGAGCGAGTCCCAGCGAACGGTTTGGCCGCGGAAATCCGCGTGGGAGCCGAGATTAGCGCAGTGCGGACAGCGCAGCTTACCCCATCCTATCCTACCCTGTCCTGTCCCGCCGTATCCGATTTCCGCGTTGGTGGGCTTATCTGGCTTCCGCGGAAGCGCTCTGCGGATAATTGGACAAACCGGTTTTCACATTGTAGTCGCGACTTTGCATAATCCCCAAGCAGCGGTGATTCAGCAGGTATTAAAACCCACGCTGCAACGTGCAAACCCGGCCGGTAAAAGTTTCATACCGACTACTTCCGAATTGAAATTTACCTTGACAAATAAGTTTTGAAGCATCCATTGTTACGTGAGAGTTACAGTGGTTGTTCGATGTAAATTTATACCGAGTGTCGCCGGCCGCGGTGGCCGAGGGGACTGAGGCGCTTCAGTCACGGTCTGCACGGCCACTACGGCCGGGGGTTCGAATCCCCCCTCGGGGATGGACATTTGTGCCGTCCTTAGTATTAGTTAGTTCATAAGTAGTTTGTAAGTTTAGGGACTGATGACCCCGTAGTTAAGTCCCATAAGCTTAACAAACATGTGTGTGTCAACATACCGAGTGTTACAGCCTATGCTTTAACGACAAAATCAGTGGCGGCTGGTGCTTCATGTGACTGAGGGCTCACGTCTTTCGGTGCCGGATCTACAATATTTCCGAACCGGGGCCGAAACGTGATAGTGGCGACCCCTCCTAATGTTACGCATGCGTAAAGGCTGCTCTCCCCCACCTCTTTTCAAACTGTTGAATATATATGTATGTACATGTGGCGTCTGTTGCGAAAGAACAGATGTCACTTCTGATCCTACAGTTGTTATACTTTCATATTCACAGAATAAATGACATCAACTGCGAATGGGCAAACCTGAAAATGTGTACCCAGCCCGGATTCTAACCCGGGTCTTCCGCTTTCTAGGCAGTTGCGCTGATCACTACACCACTGGGGACACAGTGATCACCGCACCTGCAATGTCTACCTATAGGCTGCAGTGGCGGCTGGTGATAATGTGCTAATGTGCTGCAGCACACTGTAAATATATTACTAAAATTACGCCCTTTTCCTTCGAATGCAAGCGAGAAATCGCTGTAAAATTACATCCTTTCTTTTCGAATAAGAGCCAGATATCACAATAAAATTATGCCAATTCCCTTCCAATGCGTATTAGAATGCTAGTAATAAGTATGAAAACGCATTTAGGAGCGCTCTCGCCGCGACAGCTGGAAACCAGCTACGTGTGCTGAAGTGGGATTCAGCCGCACTGGTACGTGCGCAGAGAGGCGGTGCAGTCGTCTGTTCGCTAGTGCGCATGCGCAAACGTGACGTCAGGCCTGGCGACTCATGTGTGCTGAGACCGACTGTAGCACCACATCAATATTTCTCTTCGCGCTGCGTGTGACGGCTGCGGAAGAATAGTATATGACGAATATTGCGGCTTACAGAGTCAAATAGCGCGCTGGCTCAGGCGTCTTGCGCGTTGTGTCACAAACCTACCTGTGTGAGGCTCGTATTCAAACACCTCTGGGTCTAAACTTTTAATTTCTGTAACTAAAATTAATATTTTTAAACGTTATATTTACTACCTGCAGTTGGCGGCGCTGTTATAGAGTCCCCTTAAGGTCTTACTGCCACTACAGTATTAATTGATATTTAATTAAATGCCAATACAGTATTAATTGGTATTTAATTAAATGCAATCATACAAAGGTTGACTTTTTATTTTAGTATATTTTGTTTCCTGTTTATTTTTGTAATATTGTAGCACACTGGTCAAATGCCGCCACTGATAGGTTGCGTTTATAGACAGTGGTGCCTCCACTGTGATTTGGCGGAGGCACCGCTCTAACTTTAACAGCACGCGGGGCCCTCTTCCTGCCTGCTGGGGGTAAACAGTGGTGCCACCTGTTTTGTCAGTCACTGAGAGCTCGCCTTCCGCAATGGACCCTGCAGTACTACGTTTACCTTGTTGGAAAAGCGAAGAAACGTAAAACGAGGAGATGGAAAGTACACCCTATCAACAGCTCTAGACACACTGATGGTGTGTTCCGAAATTTATACGGCAAATTCAGGGAGGATAATATAAACTCTTCAATTTTCATCGAATGTCAACCAAATCCTTTGATGAGCTGTAGCTGAAAGTTCGCAGTTGTATATCTGTGATAAAAAAATATCTGTGAACCAAGAATTATTTCAGGATCTGTGCTTTTCTACAGAGGAGATGCTATCTTTAACTCTCAGGTAAGACAGTAAGAATTATTCAGGCTAGGGGGTTGGCAAATTGCGACCGCTGAGGCATTTTGAAGGGACTTAACTGTTTCTCCCTTAATATTCCGAATAAATTATTATAGGATTTACATGTAAATCTGCAATGCTCACGGAACTGTGAATGAACAATTACATCGAAAATTTAAGAATATATCTTATTAACAAGACAGCTGTTATCCTAATAAATCAGGAAATGCCAACATCGCGGTTTTTTTATGTCTTTATTTACAATAGACGATTGGTTTAGATGTTGATTGACATCATATTCTGGTCTCTGCACAAAGTTACAATATTATTGCATATTGTAGCAAGTTGACGACCCACCAATAGTGCCCAACTCGCTACAATATGCAATAATGTTGTAACTTTGTGCAGAGACCAGAAGATGATGCCAATGGACATCGAAACAGGTCGTCTATTGTAAATAAAGACATTAAAACACAGCTATCTTGGCAATTCCTGATTTACTAAAATATAAGATCGTTCCCTGCCACGAGCAAATTATCTGTTATCACAAGTTAGCGTGAAAAACGCAAACTAGCTCAGCGTAGATTTCATTGTCCAAATTGAACCATCGCTTTTTCATTCAATACTCGTTTCTGCAGGACTTAAATACAAAACAATAGTTCAATCCAATTCCTCTTCTTCCTATCTCTGTCTTTAAACGTTTCAGATTCCGAATGTTAAAAAACGTTCAAAGTCTGTAAATCTATCGGACCAAACTGTGTGGACATCAGTCCGTAGCTTACAAACTACTTAAACCTAGGTAAACTAACCTAAGGACAAACACACACACGCATGCCACAGGGAGGACTCGAACCTCCACGGCGAGAACCGCGCGCTCCGCAGCGAGACGCTTTAGACCGCTTGGCTACTCCACCCCGGCAGTCAGATTCCGAATCCCAAATACATGGTCGTAATTTGATTTCGTCTATGAATAGTTCTGTATTGAACATTTTTCCCACAGGTCACTTTTTCAAGTCAAATCAAATCAAATGTTTGTATAGCTTATGAGACGTAACTACAGGGTCATCAGTCCCTAAACTTACAAACTACTTACGAACTAGCTAATACTAAGGACGGCACAAATATCCATACCCTAGGGGGGATTCGAACCCCCGAGCGTAGTGGCTGTGCAGACCGTGACTGGAGCGCCTCAGTCCCCTCGGCCACTGCCGCCGGCCTTTTCCAAGTGATCAGCCCTCGCAGCAGCAGTGTGCATTCTCACTACCGGGGCAGCTGTGCTACATCTGGCAGGGCGGCACAGTTGTCGCGGTTCCGCCACGCGCACGGACAGCCCCATTAGACGCCGTGTAAAGAGACGCAGCACAACCGCGGCGGTCTGGAAGTGCAGCCGCTGGTGTTTTGACTCCGCGGCGGACGAGCCGAGGGGCCGCTACCGCAGCCGCACCTATAAACGGCTCCCACGCTGCCTCATGAGAAACCGCGCACTACCAAACCGCCGAGATACCACCGCCGCGGTGCAACCGCGGGCTATAAACACGGCCTAAGCACGCCTTCTGTGAAAGCATCACCAGGTACAATAAATTGTCTGTAAGTCTACTGAGACCCCATCTTCAGAACAGGCTAGTTATCTCCGATTTGAGGGGATTTGACGATAATAATTCAAAAATTCAGTTAGAAGAAAGAAGAACAAGAGAAAGTGAAGAGTGACGAACTAGAAACGAAGAGAAAATGCAGTCTTTGTCCTTACCAGAAAAACAGGAACAATGCATATAAATGTATAAACTGTGATATACCAGCAGGCCTGGAATGTTCCAACAAAAGGTGTGTCTTTAGTGCTTCGATTAATTAGCAAATATGTTCGTGAATTTTAACTTTATCCCTAACCTTTCTTCACAAAATTTATCTATTTTTTCAGAGTTCCTTGGTATGAGTATTCATTATTTGATATTGGTTCAAATTCAAATGTTTGTTAAGCTTATGGGACTTAACTACGGGGTCATCAGTCCCTAAACTTACAAACTACTTATGAAATACTTACGAACTAGGACGGCACAAATATCCATGCCCGAGGGGGGATTCGAACCCCCGACCGTAGTGGCCGTGCAGACCGTGACTGGAGCGCCTCAGTCCTGTCGGCCACCGCTTGATATTGGTGTTCAGTGAGTTATTGTTGAATTTTATAATTCTACTGATAGATTTATGTACCCATTTGCAATAAAAGCAACAGTTTTTTTTATTTTTTATTTTATTTTTTTTATTTTTTTTAAACCGTGTCCACCAGACGCATATTCCTATTAAGTAATGAAAATCATTCTTCCTGTGAAGGGCTAAGCATGAGCAATAGTCGTGAATTGAAACTGGATATTACTATAGCGCATCAGTAACATAACCCCTGGTTCCTTCGACTCCACCACAGGCACAATTTTCTAAATCTGAGATGTACTCCATAGCCGTGCCATAGCCATAGCCATAGCCGTGTCATAATGGGTATATACGTGAATTACATTACATTAAAAATAGCTTCAGAAACAAAATTACGGATGACAGTTTTGAAATTAAGTTCTGGTGCTTTACACGGGGTCCCTAGAAGTGCGGATCCCTGTGAGACTGCGCTGTTTATACGTACCTAAGACCGGCCCTGCGAGTAACGTAATCATTCAAAGTTTGCGTTCACAAGAGAGTATTAAGGAACTAGCTAAAAACCAGTGTTGCCCGGGTATTTATATATTTATTCCTGTCTTCAGTTAGTACTTCTCCTATCCCTTCTCCCTCTGTCCGTCTCCTTTTTTCTAAAAACATGTTATATTTTTTCGGAGACTATATAAGAAATTAGTCTGTCTTGCATAATGTACAAAATTATACGTGCAGAATCCAAACAAAGAAAAATAGCAATAAAAATACAAATGGCACATAAAATTCGCAGGATCTCATATCTATTGAGTTATATGTTGTACAATTGTATAATTTTTCAGATATATATTCATTTGTATAAGTACTATATGTCTGTAAAATCTGTTGCGAATACAATTAGTCATAAAGAAGCAATAGATTAAAACTTGGTACGTGATAGGGCGGTTTTCTATGAAAGATACTGTTTACTTATTCATATCTCATGAACTACGTGGCGTATTGTGATACAGTTTCGGAGGTACATTCAACTATATCTGCGTATACTGTCTGTAAAATTTCCTGCGGCTACAATTTGTAGAGTAGAAATTATAAATTGTAACGTCATACCGAATGCCGTAGCTTTAGTAAGTAATAAGCAAGAAACTTTTTCCTTTCATAATTTTGCTATGGTTGTCAGCGCGAAAAAGTTCAGTAAAGGTTTGAAATTATGTTTAAAGTTCCCAGAATGAAACTTCACTCTTCAGCGGAGTGTGCGCTGATATGAAACTTCCTGGCAGATTAAAACTGTGTGCCGGAATCGGGACTCGAACCTGGGACCTTTGCCTTTCGCGGGCAAGCGCACTACCGACTGTGCTATC
Source organism: Locusta migratoria (assembly GCA_026315105.1). Taxonomy (NCBI): domain Eukaryota; kingdom Metazoa; phylum Arthropoda; class Insecta; order Orthoptera; family Acrididae; genus Locusta; species Locusta migratoria. The sequence continues at coordinate 269,794,198 of CM048748.1, read as the reverse complement.
CCGACACGACTCACGATGCCGCCTCACAACTTTACTTCCGCCAGTACCTCACCTCCTACTTTCCAAACTTCACAGATCTGCAAACACGCAAGACTAGCACTCCTGGAAGAAAGGATATGGTGGAGACATGGCTAAGCCACAGCCTAAGGGATGTTTCCAGAATGAAACTTCACTCTGCAGCGGAGTGTGCGCTGATATGAAACTTCCTGGCAGATTAAAATTGTGTGCCGGAACCGGGACTCGAACCTGGGTCCCAGGTTCGAGTCCCGGTTCCGGCACACAATTTTAATCTGCCAGGAAGTTTCATGTTTAAAGTTGGTTGCAAGTCGCTAAGTACTGTCATTCTTATACAGTTTATGAATAAAGTCTCGTCGCATTATGTGGCAGTTTCTTGCAACCATATTGTTTATGATGAATCTCCTGAATCATGCGTCGCATGTAGTTCTTACTCAGACAGCATTGTTACCTCACGGTAAGGAATATGTTCCCCCAATTTTTGTTGAAATCGGTCCAGTGATTTAGGAGGAAATGTGGAACACTGTCGTTTGATGCAGCAGTTTTTCACAGATCTCGTGAACAATGTGTTGAACATGATCCTAACACTTACGACGACCGTCCACACTAATTGAAGCTTACGTGTGCAAAATTTCATAAACATTGGAAGAAAACTGTAGATTTGTACACAATACGTACATACAAACAAACACGAAAACATATGACACTCTGCTTTATATATAAAGAAAATGACAGAGAGACAGCATTGACAATGCTCGGTATTTGAAGTAAAATTGTTTAACATCCACTGTGTGCATACCTCAGCTACCAAGTCAAAGCGAGATGGGAGATCACTCCCGAAGACCACCTGGCAGCTACTCTCTGTGATGCTGTACAAAGGGAAGAGCCGAGTGGTCCTCTTTTCAGTAAAAAAAGAAAGAAAAAAGGGTCCTGTCTGCGAAGCTTCAGGAGCCCGAGTCTCGTGAACGACGTTGTCGGCAGTAACCAGCACTATTACGGCGCCAGAAAGGGTGGAGCTGAATGTTAGAATAAGAAAGAGATCCGGCTCCACTTGAAGTAACGGAAATCCGCGTTCAGTCAATACACCATAGCAAAACAGAACGGAGATTCTGTTAAACGCCATACGTTGGCGTTCACAATACTTCAAGAAGAAACAACCAATATATTTTCGAGATGTCGTCGGTGGGAAATCGTCAATAGAAATAATTATGTACACGACTAAATAAATCTATATTTTCAATACGTGTGGTATCAGACGTAGGAGACATAAAAATAAAAAAGCTTGCATACTTTGCTTACGTTCATTCCATAATGTCATGTGGTATAATATTTTGTGGTAACTCTTCAAGTGAAGCAAAAGATTTAGAGTCCAAAAGCGTGTAATAAGTATTATTTGTGGTGTAAATTCACGGACATCCTGCAGAAGCCTCTTCAAAGAAATGGGTATATTAACTACTGTCTCTCAGTATATTTACTCCTTAATGAAATTTGTCATAAATAATATATTCCTTTTCCCATCAAACAGCTCAGTTCACACCAACAATACTACGAACAAAATTGATCTACACAAGGACTTAAAAGCACTTACTTCAGTTCAAAAAGGGAACACACCTTTTCAATGATTTACCAACAACCATAAAAAATTTAGCTACAAATAAAGATCAGCTTAGGAGCAGCCTAAAAGACTTTCTAATGGCCACCTCCTTCTACTCCACTGACGAATTCTTAAACAGAACCAAATTCATTCTATTAGTATTATTATATTATCAGCTTGTAAAAGTGTATGTACCTGTGTTAGTAATACTATATTACCAACTTATAAAAAAAGTTATTGACATGTTCCACATCGACGAGGATCACCTCAACACGGATCTAAGGAACGAATCAACTAATCTAATCCAATCTAAAGAGTCTCAAGGAGCTTTCCTTTTAGTATTAGTGGCCATTATACGCTCAGTATTTATTGATCAGCGAGCTGTAATTGACCATTCTTGTTACTGATTAAATGGAAAAGAAAGAGAAGAGGAAGCACACATTTGTAACATGTATACTTTCACAACACTTTGTGAGTGTGGATTGGATATACTTCCTAAACTACCTGCTCTCTTCTTCAGCCCAATCTCTCTGGCCCTCTCCATTAGCGTGGTCAACTTTTGATTATGGGTTTAAGGGAGATGACCAAAATCTGATCATGATTATCAAGGAGATTTAGTCACAGTAAATTTCAACTGCACAATGCATATTTCCTTGGAATGCATAAAATAGGGATGTAAACATTAAAAAATAGGACACGATTAGCTTACTTTTACTCATATTTTTGTGTAGCTCTACAACCTGAGAGTGAGCTTTTAAGAGAGCAATATCTACATCTACACAGATACTATGCATATCACATTTAAGTGAATGCTTTGGTGAGGCGAGTGTCAACAGCCTTAATATATTTCATAAAATGCATTTTTTTTAAAACCATAAGCTGTTTTTTAATTTGATGCATTTTACCATTGTGTTTTAACACCTTTTTATCCATGAAGATGGTCTATGACCGAAACTGGTAGATGTATAAGATTTTTAATAAACAGCTGATGGTTAAAAAAATTCATTTTATGGAATCACATTTAAGTGCCTGGCAGAGGGTTCATTAACCACTTTCATAGCCTTTCTCTACGGTTCCATTCTCTGATAGCACGCGGGAAGAAAGAACACCTAAATCGTTCTGTTTTCGATCTGATTTCTCTTAATTTATTGGGATGGTAGGTGGGTGCTACCAAAATATTTTCACATTCAGAACTAAAATTCGGCGATTGAATTTCGCAAATAGATACCGCCGCAACGAATAACGTCTTTCTTTTAATGACTTCCACCTCAAATTGTGCAACATCTCTGTGACGCTTCCCCCCGCCTCCCTCCCTGCAAGGTGATAAACAAAACGAGCTGCCCTTCTCTGAACCTTTTCAATGTCTTCCGTCAGTCCCACCTGCTGTGGGTCCCACACTGGGCAACAGTACTCCAGGAGAATGTTCAAATGTTTGTAAATCTATCGGACCAAACTGCGTGGTCATCAGTCCGTACTTTACAAACTACTTAAACCTAGGTAAACTAACCTAAGGACAACACACACACCCATGCCCTAGGGGGGACTCGAAACTCCACGGCGAGCAACCGCGCGCTCCGCAGCGAGACGCTTTAGACCGCTCGGCTACTCCACCGCGGCACTCCAGGAGAGGACTCACAAGTGTGATGGAGACAGTCTCTTTGGTGGAGTTGTTGCCTCTTCGAAGCGTTCTGCAAATGAAGCGTGACCTCTGGTTCGCCTTCCTAACAATATTTTCTATGTGTTCTCTCCGGTCTAAGTTGTTCGTAATAGTAACTCCTTGGTATTTGGTAGAATTTGCTACCTTAAGGTTTGACTGACGTACCGTGTAATTGAAGTTCAGCGGATTTATTTTAGTTGTCATGGTAAGATATCCGCTTCGAAAAAGTTACGGCTATGCAAAATTCGACGACGGCCGATATTTCGGCAGAAGACCACCCTGCAGTTTGGCCTTGAAAATGGCAGGTATGTCTCCTGCAGAGCCGTAAGTTTCTCCACGTTGTTATTCGCCAGGAGAAATTAAGCAATCACAAGATATCCGCTGCCATACAGTATTTTCCGTTGTGGACGAACACAGGTCAATCTCGACCACTTTCGGAGCGAACATTGCGAAAGCTCCACTTTCGCCGTTTCTGCGCAGCTCTCTTAACGCAGTAGACTAAATTGGCGGCAATTAAGAGTGGCTCGCGAACGGATGTCGCACGTTAAGTGGCTCGTCAATGAGTTGCCGCGAGCAGGCTTAAGAAATCGTGTCCACTCGTACTGTATATTATGAGCTGTGCACGCACAGGTCCGGATCGTGTTTTGAGGCAGGTCCAGGTGACTGCTGGTGGTGTAGCTTGAGGCGCATTTGACGGCGCGGCGCCAGCAGCTAGGGTCGCGGCTTTCGCCTGGGCCGGGCGGCAGGCAGAACGGCGCGCGTTTTTTTTTGCCGCGTGACGCACTGCACGCACACACGCACGCACGCACACAAGGGCTGGGCGCCGCTTGTTTACGACGAGTCTGGGCACAGCGCTCGCCTTACAACACTGCGCAGGCGCGCCGGGAGCGGCCAGCTGCACGTGCAGAACACGCCGGCACGCCAGCCAGCCTCCGAGCCCCACTGTTTAAGCACCTTTTACACGACCAACTTTCTTGCCTCAGTCGACCACTCGAGACGATTGGGTCTACTGCAGCGCCCCTGGCGTGCTATTCTCGTACTACGTCTCGCCTGGCTCGAGTAGTCGTCCACCAAAACTGTAGAGTTTGCTTGCTATCAGTGGCGGCTGGTGCTTCAGATGACTGGGGTCTCACTTGTTTGAGTGCCAGACTTTGATAATCTCACCTACCCGCTCGGCGCCCAAACAAACACCTCTGCACCTCGGTTTGTCCCTCCCCCTTTTTAGTTATATAGGGTGTTACAAAAAGGTATCATTCAAACTTTCGAAAACTTACATATTTATTTGCTGAAGAAAATGTATACTCGCAAGCACAAGAAACAATATTGAAAATGCAGAAGTTCCAACTTCTGAATACAGCAAATAGTAAATGCGACGTAATATGTATCAGCAGAAGGGGAGGGGAGAGTAAGGAGTAGTCCAAGGGAAATAAGTGAATAAGGAATAACCAAAAACAGTTTCCGTGAGGTTGCAGACGAGATAGAGGCAGCATATTAATACATCATACTGATGAGTACAGTAGAAATATGTTTGTGAGGGACGGGTGAGGGGGAGGAAAATTTAATAATTATTTTCTTCCTCGATACTGAAGTTCTTAAGTTTTTTTTATTTCCTCAAGCAAGGATACCCCTGCGATTTTTTTTTTTTTTTTTTTTTTTTTTTTTTTTTTTTTGCTCCTTAAGTGTTTTTCGCAATGATTCATAAGCATCACTTTCACGAGGATTAGATTTTTCCTCTACCAAAGAGTTCTTCATTATACGAAAAAAAAAAAAAAAAGGATGGGACGGGATAACATTTATTGGCGATTTTCTCGTAAAACTCTGTTTTACAAATAAGAAACGTTCATCAAACACACTTCGGTACAGCATATCACACACACGAAATCGCTGTATTACTAGATTCGAGGCAATAAAAAGCAAAAACAAAACAAACAAAAAATGTTCAAATGTTTGTAGAGCTTAAGGGACTTCACTACGGGGTCATCAGTCCCTAAACTTACAAACTACTTATGAATTAGCTAATACTAAGGACGGCACAAATATCCATGCCCAAGGGTGGATTCGAACACCCGACCGTAGTGGCCGTGCAGACCGTGACTGAAGCGCCTCAGTCCCCTCGGCCACCGCGGCCGGCAAAACCAAAACAACTTCCACTTCTGAACACAGACTAACGATGGAGGATATATGATGAACGATTTTTTTATTATTACCCACACCCTTCACGAGTTTTCCTGTAGGGTCGCTGCTACGAGTCAAGTGGCGTTCCGCATTTTCAATGGCTGCTGCTAGATTCTACAATGGCGCGACTTTGAGGATTTATCCTGTACGCCGTATTACGCAGATTCCGAGTTCGTAGAAGTCGGTGTCATACTGGCGATGTCCACAAGATCTTATTAGAAGGTGTTGCTCAAAGTCAGTTTATTTTTGTCGAACTCAAAAGTAACCGAGTTTTGCCGTCGCAAAACAAATGAGACCAATTTGTTATATAAACCTGAAAATCGGAATTCGAACCACTTAAATCGTAAACTCGTAATTTTAAACAATTTTCGTAACAACGATTAAATCGTAAAGGTTGGAACTTCTGAAAATGCAGTAAAAAGCGACTAATTACTTTAGTTTTTATATGTTGTTTTCTTGCTAACGGTCAAAATAACATGGAAAATAAATTTATCACCTAATAATTCTGACTCTTCTGTTGATATTATTTCGGTAAAACACGTTTATTTATTTACGCTCGTATATATACATAGTGTAGGCTTTTTCCCCATAAAACGAAAATATTTTTCTGCTTGCAGATATTTCGTATTTTTTGTAGGAGAAAACTAATAAATAAAACAATCTAGGCAACTTTGTGGGATGAAAACACAAAGCAAACAACAGAATACAGTTAAAGAAGACGCGAAAGCATTTCTGCAATATGAATACGCTGGGACAGAATAGGTTAACTTTCAATGTTAGCAGACACCACTTAAGTTCCTTGCTTCTGCGCATGCGCAATCTTCTATACACTTTACAATTCCACGCTCGCCATAATCTATAGAACATTGACGTCATAGACGCACTGGCGATGGGGTTGTCTGCTGATTTACGCTCCGGCACGAAAGACGCACGCACTTCAAGTCTTCAACTTTTGTCCGTAGCACAGTGGAGAGTGCCAGACTACAAATCAGAAGGTCGCGGGTTCGATCCCCGACAGGTCCTAGGATTTTTATCTGTCACTTTCCACTTCTTTCACCTCTGGCAGTGTTGCTGATGTGAAAAATACCGAGTAGCACCGTGGTTCGGAATCCCGTTAAACCGTAGGTCCCCCCTATAACTGGCTGGGTAAGTCAGTTCAAAGATCGGAGGAAGGCAATGGCATACCACCTCCAAACAACACCGTGCCTAGTAAAGCACTGTGGTGTTTAAACCAATCTTACGATTGTTGACTGCCTTTCCCCCCCCCCTTTTTTTTTTGGCTTTAGTCACGTCGTGACTATCTCTGACTACCTCGTTTCTTGCTATGCTCATACCTTTGGGGTATTCCATTACTTACTTGAGGTATTTAGGGGAGAGATGGTCGACCCGATTCTCACCACACCTCACGTGGGGGAATGAGGATCTCGTGAAATCTCACGTAATTTTTTTTCCGTGGGAAGCCGTGTCCAACTGCGTTGAAACTGGGATAAATGAATCAAAACATATTTTAAGTATGTCTAAAACCTACACAATATTTATCACGCTTCTGCAAACATCACATAGTAACACAGTATAGCACCTAGATTTTTTCTCTAAGGATAAACGACCCTTTTTTTTTTTTTTTTTTTTTTTTTGTTATATAGCCTCGTTTTCGTCGTCATTCGAAAGCAACACGCATAGCAACAACAGTTCACCGTGTGCCCTCTCACGCTGCGTGAATAGAAGCCCAGCCCAGCCCGCTTGGCTAAGGCCATACCAGCTTCCTCTTCACGCGCTTTTATAAGGGATGTCCTTAAATGTCGCGCTATTTCAAGGAAGACTCCTACTTATGAAGCACGTATCGTCTCCCGAAGACACGCAATCACGGGTGGCGGTAATTGGTGTTAAAGATACACTATGTGATCAAAACTATTCGTATACCCCCAAAACATACGTATATATATATATATATATATATATATATATATATATATATATATATATATATATATGTGTGTGTGTGTGTGTGTGTGTGTGTGTGTGTGTGTGTGTGTGCATTGTGCTGCCACCTACTGCGAGGTACTCCATATCAGCAAACTCCGTATTCATTGACATCGTGAAGGAGCAGAACGGGTCTCTCTGCGGAACTCACGAACATAGGTGACTGAATGTGACGTATGGTGTCGTAAGTCTCTACGAGAAATTTCCACTCTCATAAACATTTATTAGGTCTACTGTTTCTGATGTGACAGTGATGTGGAAACGTGAAGGGTCACGAATAGCACGGAAGCGTACAGGCCGACCTAGCCTGTTTACTGACAGAGACCGCCGACATTTGAACAGGATCGTACAGTGAAATATGCAGGCATCTATCCAGACCACCACACAAGAATTCCAAACTGCATCAATTGCCTATGGCATGCAGGAGGTGAAGAAACTTGAATCTCATGGTCCAGCGGCTGCCAATAGTCACAAAGTGACGCAGGTAAATGTCAAAAAACGCCTTGCATTGTGTAAGGAGCGTAAACATTGGACGATTGAATGGTGCAAAAACGTTGAGTGGAATGACGAATCACGGTACATATTGCGGCGATCCGATAGCAGGGTGTGGGTAGTGCGAATGCCCAGTGTACGTCATCTGCCAATGTATATAGTGCCAACAGTAAAATTCCGGCCGGCCGCAGTGGCCGAGCGGTCTGCGGCGCGTCAGTCACAGTCTGCACGGCCGCTATGGTCGACGGATCGAATCCCATCTCGGGCATGGATGTTTGTGTTGTCTTTAGTATAAGGTAGTTAATAAGTAGTTTGTGAGTTTAGGGACTGATGACCCCGCAGTCCCTTAAGCATTTGAACAACATTTAGTAAGAAACTTCCTGGCAGATTAAAATTGTGTGCCGGAACCGGGACTCGAACCTGGGACCTTTTGCCTTTCGCGGGCAAGCGCACTACCGACTGTGCTATCCCGACACGACTCACGATGCCGCCTCACAACTTAACTTCCGCCAGTACCTCGCCTCCTACTTTCCATTTAGTAAAATTCGAAGGCGGTGGTGTTATGGTGTGGTCGAGGAGGCGGCTTGCACTCCTTGTTGTTTTGGGTGGCACAATCACAGCACAGGTTGACAGTAATGTTTTAAGCACCTTCTTCCTTCCCACTGTTGAAGAGCAATTCGGGGATGGTGACTGTATCTTTCAACACGATCGAGCACTTGTTCGTAATGCACGGCTTGCGGCGAAGTGGTTACACCTCAATAACATCTCTGTAATGGACTGCCCTACGCAGAGTCCCATGGAACAACTTTGGGAAGATTTACAGCGTCTACTTCGTGCCAGACCTTACCAGCCTACATTGATACCTCTCCTCAGTGCAGTAAGGTGGGTACGGTAAAGCACTCATCAATCCGAAGATTTTTTTTTGAGCTCCATAGTGCTTTACTAGGTAGGATCCTGTTTGGAGGTGGTATGCCGTTGCCTTCCTTCTACCTTTGAACTGACTTACCCAACTAGTTATAGGAGTGCCACATGAGCAACACTGCCAGAGGTGAAAGAAGTGGCAGATATAAATCCTTGGACCTGGCGGGGATCGAATCCGAGACCTTTGGATTTGTAGTCTGGCACTCTACCAATGTGAAACCGAGGCGCACCCTCAGTGCAGTAATCCGTGAAACTGGGCTGCCGTTCCCCAAGAAACCTTCCAGCACCTGATAGAAACTATGCTTGGGAGAGTAGAAGCTGTGATGCAGCTTTGCAGATGGAGGGCGTCACGAACTTGTGTCATTTTCAGCCAGCTGTCCGGATACTTTTGGTCACATAGTGTACACATCTTCTGCAGCTTTCCCTACTATCTCCTGACTTATAAGGTGGACTATCATGCCTGCTATCTCTTGTTTAATCCTCTCGTATTTCTGGCTGCCATTATTTTGCAAATTTATTTATTCGCCCTTATTTTCATGGCAATAGAGCCAACTTTAATTCTCCATAGGCACAACCATATACGTTTTTAGCACCACTGCCTGGCCTAGAAGAAAGGATAGTTCAGCTCATAGGGACTTCATTCGAAAGTCGGACATACCTTATATATTTGCAAAACTGATAAAGGCATACAAATTATTGCGTTTGGTGTCTTGGTGGAATCTTTCAGTAATTTCATCGGGTCGTGACCAGCGATTTTGGATGTGTAGCTGATGGCTGTACAGTTGTTTTATAATCTACTGGTCACCTGAATATACGGACCTTGGGATGAAAACACTTCTTGTATTCCGGTTCCTATCCGAGTAGGCGGCGTCTTTTACGCAACGTAATCGGGGACACGGCGACGCAGATTTTTCAGAGTAGGCGGCGTCACCAAAAACGTCGCGTCGTAACCGGAATCAAGTCCAATCCGAAAGCAGGACCATCAATGAACCAATGACCCAAGGTGGAACACTCAGTATGGAAACGACTTTCGTTATGATAGTGACTTAGACAGAACTGCCTCCTGAACAGAGACTGTTCCCATTTATACTTTAAATGTTTCAGAATATGCACACACTACGAGATCTCTAGAATCTTCGAGTAATGAAAATATTAAATAACCATTATTTTATGGTCATCGGATTTGAAATACAGTATCAATTTTGAAAACTTCGCTAGTCCTCACGAGGAAAGAAACTAGTTGACGTGGAATCTCTTACTGCAGTGCAACGTAGATATTTCCACGCACGGCTGTCAAAAATTAATGTTATTTTAAGGCAATTCAAACTGTTTCAGCACTGTTGTAGCTTCATCTATCATTACCTTACGTCATCTGCAAGTGTTTCTCTCAGCAAGTTACGTTTGAACACGGTATACGACTCAGTCGCGTTGCTAAAGCCGTCGGCACGCGGATACTGTATCTGAACGTGTACCGCCAGCCTGCGGAGTTTCTGACGTCCTGACGTCACACCGGGCAATCCGCCGGAAGGGGGGGGGGGGGAAGGTCTTTTCGGTTAAAAGATGAAGATGCCATATTGGTCGTTAGTAGAAGTTCGTATTTTGTGGGTTTTGTATTTAAAAAAAGTCTGTCACAAAATTTCGTCCTGCGCATATTTCAGGCAGTAAATGGACGTACGTTGAGCAAGCAGTGAAGGAATGCAAGGAGGAATCTGGAGAGGGAATTAAGTTTCAGGGAGAAGAAATAAAAAGTTTGCGGTTTGCCGATAACATAGTAATTTTGGCAGAGACTGCAAAGGATCTGGAAGAGCAGTTGAATGGAAGAGCAGTTGATCCATAACGTGGCGCTCCAGACCGCTCGGACACTCCCGCGCGGCGAGCATTTATTGACCAATTAAAAATGACAATGATAGGTCTAGGTGTTCGTATTGTAAAAATGGTCGGGAAATTTATGATGGCTCTAAGACCAGTGGCGGCTGATGCTTCAAATGACTGGTGGTTTACTTCTTTGAGTGCCTGATCTTGATAGTTACGCTCCCGCTCGGCGTGTCGATGTTTCGCCCCTTCGACCCCCCCTCCCCCTCCGCTCGGCGTCCAAAGAGACAATTTAGCTCACCTCTGCGAGTGGTACCGAGGGGATGCGCCCACCCTTTTGATATATTTTCGTTAAAAGATCTGCAGAATGTCTTACCTCGGCTTGTTTGCGCTTGCTTCAACTCGAGCTGAGGCGTCGGCCTACCAAGCTTCTTTATTTCACACTTTTGTCACAAGCTTAAAGATTAATTTGTTTCTAAAAGGGGTTGAATATTGTTCAGTTTTCTTTGATAATAAACACCAAGAACATATGAATATTTACATGAACACTAAAACGCAGTAAGTTACTAATTTCACTGTTAACTGACTGTAACAAAATGAATCTGTTACGAAGAAGAGACAACCTCCTTCGGGTCACGTGACGCTGTAAGTAGCACCCCCTTCTAACCTTACGCATGCACGAAAACTGCTCTCCCCATCTTTTCAAACAGTTAAATATTTGTTACAACGAAGAGTATAAATGTCATTTACCTTCAAAATCGGGACACATTTGCAAAAACGTCCAAAGTTATGTGGCAAGTAACAATACAAAAGTTATTGTTGTTCCTGTATTGTTAAAAAGAATATTGGGTTTAAAAAACTGCTTGCAGTAAGTCTCGAACCCACTACCTTAGATACAGCAAACAGATACCGCTAACCACACGGCTATTCTACATCTACATCTACATCCAAACTCCGCAAGCCACCCGATGGTGTGTGGCGGAAGATACCTTGAGTGCCACTAACGGTTCTTCCTCCTATTCCAGTCACATATTGTTCGCGGAAAGAAAGATTGTCAGTATGTCTCTGTGTGGGCTCTAATCTTTCTGATTTTATCTTCATGATCTTTTCGCAAGATATACGCAGGAGGGAGCAAAAACTCCTCGGTAAAGGTATGTTCTCGAAACTTCGAGAAAAGCCCGTTCCGAGAGACAGAGCGTCTCTCCTGCAGAGTCTTCCACTGGAGTTTATCGATCATCTCCGTAACGCTTTCTCGATTACCAAATGCTGCTGCTCTCCGTTGGATCTTTTCTACTTCCTCTATCAACCCCACCTGGTACTGATTCCAAATCGGTGAGCAGTATTCGAGCTGTTGGCGAACAAGTGTACTGTAACCTACTTCCTTTGTTTTCGGACTGCATTTCCTTAGGATTCTTCCAATGAATCTAAGTCTGGCATCTGCTTTACCGACAACTGATTTTATATGGTCGTTCCATCATAAATCACTCCCAATGCCTGTTCCCAGATAATGTATGGAATTCATTGCTTCCAGTTGCTGACCTGCTATATTGTAGCTAAATGATAAAGGATCTTTCTTTCTCTGTATTCGCAGCACATTACATTTGTCTACATTGAGATTCAATTGCCATTCCCTGCACCATGCGTCAATTCGATGCAGATCCTCCTGCATTTCAATACAATTTCCCATTGTTACAACATCTCTATATACTACAGAATTCTTGCTATGTGGAGAGTAGTGACTTCATAATTATTCGTATTCATAAACGGATCTTCTGAAGGCTTTTGCAGTTGATGCATCTTTAATCTATAGTTATGAGATATTTTACCAAATATGACGTGTTTTTGATTAATCGTCAGCGCGCCAAAAGCAGAAATGAAGGGCGCATGTTGCCTCCATGGAGGATTTATGCATGCGCAAGGCATATGCGCAGTAGCTCGCCGGCCGCGGTTGCCGAGGGGACTTCACGGCCACTACGGTCGGGGGTTCGAATCCCTCCTCGGGCATGGATATTTGTGCCGTCCTTAGTGTTAGATAGTTCATAAGTAGTTTGTAAGTTTAGGGACTGATGACCCCGTAGTTAAGTTCCATAAGCTATACAAACATTTTCGCAGTAGTTCTATTGTCTTGCTTAGGATTATTCGTGCGAAACCGCCAGAGCTCGTGTAGCCAGGAGCTGGTGCCTACCTCGCTCCTCCCTGCCGCGTGAGCGCCGATATATGCTGCCTCCAAGAGGTTCAGAAGAGATTTTGAACCTCAGCCTCGCATGCGCTCTGCAACGCTGCGGCCACTGCCGATATATTAAGCGGCCACGCTACTACTCGCATACGTGCTGTCTTCGCGACGTGAAACGTTCCGCATGCGATAAAAATACTTCGAATGTGTCGCTGCCCAGCTCCGGCTGTTTGGCAGGTGAGTCGCTGCGGCTGACCTTCCCGGAGTGTGCGACAGTCTGGTGTGCGGCCAACCGGGCCGTGGGGAAAGCTGGCCAGCTGCCGCTATTTTGGCCCCGTGACGGCTGCTTCCCGAGACACAGTGCTGGGTCCTTGACCTCAGGCACTAACTGCTCTCCAGCCAAGTCGCTCCCCAACCGTCAGGTGGCTAACCCCAACAAGGATATAATTGAAGTACCGAACGCTCGTACAACTTTATTGGATCCATTATTATTGTGAACTGTGGACGGGGACTGGTCAATATGATACAATCAATAGTATAAACAAACTAAGCAGCAGTAAATTGTAATTAATAATTTATTTGCTACCCGAAGATAGCTTCAATGTACAGGATGAGTCAGCTAACCTGGACACCTCAGATAACACAAGTCTGCGACGTAAAATATATTTCAAATTTAATAACTGATTTATTATAGTGTTTTCAACGCTGAATACTGGAAAAATAGTGAAAAAATTCCACCACGTACATGTATTTCACAAACTGCTTGCCGGCCGCGGTGGCCGAGGTGATTGAGGCGCTCCAGTCACGGTCAGCACGGCCACTACGGTCGGGGGTTCGAATCCCCCCTCGGGCATGGATATTTGTGCCGTCCTAGTTCGTAAGTAGTTCATAAGTAGTTTGTAAGTTTAGGGACTGATGACCCCGTAGTTAAGTCCCATAAGCTTTACAAACATTTGAACATTTGAACACAAACTGCTTGCCCAGTTTTAGCTAATCATCATCATCATTAAGACTAATTATGCCTTTCAGCGTTCAGTCTGGAGCATACTACCTCTAATAAAATTCCTCTATGATCCCCTATTCAATGCTAACATTGTTGCCTCATTTGATGTTATGCCTTCAAAATCATTCTGCGCCGAATCTAAGCATTTTCTTCTTCGCTGCCGAGCTCTTGAGTCTCTTAGGTAACCTTGCTTCTCTCATACGTGTAACATGACCCCACCATCTCAGTCTGTTTGCTCTAACTGCTTCATCTATGGTGTTCATTCCCAGTTTTTCTATGATTTTTTAATGTTTCTATAGCTTATGGGATTTAACTACTGGGTCATCAGTCCCTAAACTTAGAAACTACTTATGAACTAATTAATACTAAGGACGGCACAAATATCCATGCCCGAGGGGGATTCGAACCCCCGACCGTAGTGGCCGTGCAGACCGAGATTGGAGCGCCTCAGTCCCCTCGGCCACCGCGACCGGCTTCTTTGATTTCCTCATTATGGACACCCTCCTGCCATTGTTCCCATCTATTAGTACCTGCAATCATTCTTGCTACTTTCATATCTGCAACTTCGACCTTATGAATAAGGTAACCTGTATCCACCCAGCATTCACTCCCATACAACAAAGTTGGTCGAAAGATAGAGCGGTGCACTGCTAACTTAGTCTTGGTACTTACTTCCTTCTCGCAGAAGAGAGTAGATCTTAGCTGAGCACTCACTGCATTAGCTTTGCTACACCTCGATTACAGTTCTTTCACTATTTTGCCATCTTGTGAGAAAATACATCCCTGGTACTTGAAACTGTCTACCTGTTCTTTGTTCCTCCTATTTGGCCCTCAATCTGTTTAAATCTCTTTCCCAATGACATTACTTTCGTTTTGGAGATGCTGATCTTCATATCATAATCCTTGCACCTCTGATCGAGCTCTGAGATATTAGTTAGAAACCTTTCAATCGAATCGGCCATTACAACTAAGTCATCCGCGTATGAGAGACTGCTTATTTTGTTTTCACCTATTTTAATCCCTCCCTGCCAGTCTACAGTTATCAACACATGATCCATCAATAGTATGAACAAGAGTGGTGACAGGTTACAACCTTGTCTTACCCTTGAAACTACCCTGAACCATGAGCTTAATTTGCCATCTACTCTAACTGCTGCCTGACATCTACGTAAAGCCCTTTAATTGCCTGCAGAAGTTTGCCTCCTATACCATAATCTTGAAGAACTGACAGTTGCTTCCTCCAAGGAACACGGTCATAAGCCATTTCTAGATCTATGAAACATAGATAAAATTCCCTATTCCACTCAAAGGGCTTTTCCATTACCTTCCGTAAGCTAAAGATCTGATCCCGACAGCCTCTAACAGGCCTAAACCCACACTGAGTTTCATCTAACTTGTCCTCAATTAAGACTCGCACTCTCCTTTCAACAATAACTGAGAATATTTTGCCTACAACGCCAATTAAAGTTTTAACTTTTTTCGATATTTTTATACGTATTTCAGCACACGAGTGAGTTTGAAGTTTGGTTTTTAGGATCTCTATAAACTGTTATTTAACCGTTTTTATACAAGTTGTACGTCAGATAAACAGTTTGTATCTTTTTTCTCTCAAGAAGGTCACCTAGTTTTGCAGTGATGTTGCTGGACTTATGGCACATTTCAGAATAGAACGTGCTCCTGATGAGTGGATACTTTTCATTGATTCTTCAAAAAGAAGCCTTGAAGCAGTACTTCTACACAATGGCAATAAGTATGCTTCACACCAGTTGAACACTCGCTTTACTTAATAGAATGTTTCGAAAACTTAGAACTGGTTTTAATCAAACTCTGCTATTCAGACCACGAATGGACACTAAGTGGTGATTTGAAATTGATTTCAAAACTGCTTGGTCAACGAAGTGGCTATACAAAGATCCCTTGCTTTCTCTGTGAATGGGACAGTAGAGACAGAAAGCAACAGTACATATAAAAAGCTTGGCTCTTAAGGAACACCTTACAAGTAGGGGTTAAAAATAGTGAGAGGAAAAGCATGGTGGATCCCAAAAATGTGTTGTTTCAAACACTTCACATTAAGGTGGGGCTGATGAAACTATTTGTTAAGGCATTACCAAAAGAAGGGGAGTGTTTCAGCTATCTTTGGGGAACGTTTCCTGGTTTATTCGAGGCAAAAATAAAGGTAGGAATTTCTGTCGGATCAGACATTGGAAAACTAATGACAGTTTTCAACTTTGTGGATAAAATTGAAACAAAAGAAAAGACAGCATAGGCATCATTTAAATTCGTTGTTACCGGTTTCCTAGGAAACCAAAGAGATCCAAACTACAAGACAATCTTCGCAGACGTGCTCGAAAGTTTAAGAAGCTGGGCTGTAAAATGAGCATTAAAGTTCATTTTCTCCACTCACATCTTGACTACATCCCTGCAAACCTTGGTGATGTAAGAGAAGAGCAGGGCGAAAGATTCCACCAGGACATCAAATAAATGGAAAGAAGATAACAAGGAAAGATGGAACGTCAACAAGATAGTGGACTACTGCTGGATGATGAAAAGAGATGATTCTCAACGACTCCACAGCCGGAAAAGCAATAAAAGAAGCTATGACAGAAAGCGAAAGCGTTATTTTAAGGATTTATGAGCTTAAAGAGAAATGGAAGTGTACTGAAAATGTAGTTTAGAACATGATTTATAATCATCATCATTAGAGACTGAATATGCCTTTCAGCGTTCAGTCTGGAGCATAGTACCTCTAATAAAATTCCTCTATGATCCCCTATTCAATGCTAACATTGATACCTCGTCTGATGTTATGCCTCTTACTTCAAAATCATTCTGCACCGAATCAAAGTACTTTCTTCTTGGTCTACTTCGACTCCTCTTACCCTCCGCTGCCGAGCTGATGAGTCTCTTAGGTAACCTTGCTTCTCCCATGCGTGTAACATGACCCCACCACCTCTGTCTTTTCGCTCTAACTGCTTCATCTATGGTGTTCATTCCCAGTTTTTCCTTGATTTTCTCATTATGGACACCCTCCTGCCATTGTTCCCATCTATTAGTGCCTGTAATCATTCTTGCTACTTTCATATCTGTAACCTCTACCTTATGAATAAGGTAACCTGTATCCACCCAACTTTCACTCCCATACAACAAAGTTGGTCGAAAGATAGAACGGTGCACTGCTAACTTAGTCTTGGTACTTACTTCCTTCTTGCAGAAGAGAGTAGATCTTAGCTGAGCACTCACTGCATTAGCTTTGCTACACCTCGATTACAGTTCTTTCACGATGTTGCCATCTTGTGAGAAAATACATCCTAGGTACTTGAAACTGTCTACCAGTTCTTTGTTGCTCCTATTTGGCACTCAATCTGTTTAAATCTCTTTCCCAATGACATTACTTTCCTTTTGGAGATGCTGATCTTCATATCATAATCCTTGCACCTCTGATCGAGCTCTGAGATATTAGTTTGTAACCTTTCAATTGAATCGGCCATTACAACTAAGTCATCCGCGTATGAGAGACTGCTTATTTTGTTTTCACCTATTTTAATCTCGCCCAGTCAGTCTACTGTTTTCAACATATGATCCATGAATAGTATGAACAATAGTGGTGACAGGTTATAGCCTTGTCTTACCCCTGAAACTACCCTGAACCTTGAGCTTAATTTGCCATCTACTCTAACTGCTGCCTGACAGTCTACGTAAAGCCCTTTAATTACCTGTAGAAGTTTGCCTCCTATACCATAATCTTGTAGAACTGACAGTAGCTTCCTCCTAGGGACACGGTCATAGGCCTTTTCTAGATCTGTGAAACATAGATACAATTCCCTGTTACACTGATAGTACTTTTCCATTACCTGCGGTAAGCTAAAGATCTGGTCCTGACAGCCTCTAAGAGGCCTAAACCCACACTGATTTCCATCTAACTTGTACTCAACTAATACTCGCACTCTCCTTTCAACAATACCTGAGAATATTTTGCCTACAACGCTAATTAAATAGATACCTCGATAGTTGTTACAATCTTTTCTGTTTCCATGTTTGAAAATTGGCGTGATTACCGCTTTCGTCCAGTCAGACGGAACCTGTTCCGATTCTCACGCCTTCTCAATTATCCTGTGTAACCATTTGAGACCTGCTATTCCACTGTATTTGACGAGTTCCGGCTTAATTTCATCCACCCCAGCCGCTTTATTGCACTGTATCTACTGACCATTTTCTCCATTTCCTCAAATGAGATCCTGATAAAATAAAATTTTATAACGTTGGAAAAAATGTGAAAATTTATTGCAATTTTTTTTAAATCAGCGCTGAAAAGTACATAAAAGTCAGTTATCAAAGTTTTTGCTGACCTGTGTAATTCTCGAACCATTTAAGATATCACAATTCTGTTTTTACCCAGATGAATTGTAAGAAATTACTCACTAAAGGATGTATAGCTTCTTTCCCTCGTCCTTTATGGGAGTGGAACAGATAACGTACCCTCCGCCATGCATCTTCGGGTGGATTACCGGTTGAGTGGCTTATTGCTCAGCACTTATTACATATTATTTCAGGGATCAGCGCTAATCCGTTTTGATTTTTCACTTCTACATTGTGTATGGGATATAATGCGTTAAAATGGATTTGTGTTTGCAATATGAGATCCAGTATCCAGTTAATGATTATTATATTAATTGTGAATAAAATTTGGAATTCTTATGAGTTTACTGTCACGCCACTTTAACAATCTTCACTTTAATCTTCCGTGCGTTTGACAGCTCTACATGTTCTCGCTTAACGATGATATTCTCGAGTATATTACCTTTAATTGAATTTAAGTCATGGGTAATAGGATGGTTTATGTAGAGATAAGAGTTTTAGTACATAAAGTTTTCAGCTCCACAGATAAATACGTGACAGTCTTGACCTTCAAGACTCTAGTTAGCAAAGAGGGACATATGGAGATAATTTCTGCTGTCACACTAGCCTAAGTGTCCAGCTACTAGAAGATACTTGATACATAGAAGAAAAACATGCACATCGCACCATCTGCATCTCACATCAGCTCTACTAGGAGATCCTAGTCTCGCAGATGTGTAATGAGCAGCTGCATGACATCTATCGTAAGCGTAATGGTTTCAGTTTTACCTTCGTTTAGTTAAACCGACATTTTAATGACGGTGTTGCGTCTTTCGAAAGTTCTCGCCACCAAGAAACGCAAGTAACTCATTTTGACCTTATTTAAGATACTGGTCAGATTAGAAAGACAACGTTTCAAGTCATATCCGCGGTGAACTCTCAGATTAAAGTAAACAGTAGTGAAAGGATTTTAGTACACCGTCATGCCTTCCCATATTTAGTGCCACACCTCGACAGCCACACGTTAATTGAGGCATTGAAGCTCGCCATTTAATGTTATACCGCAAGTTATGCCAACACGTCAATGACCAGCGTCCACTGTCGACAATATTTGCACTTAAATTTAACAACGGCTCTGATCCAAATATATGTAATCAAATGGGCATTCTGATATTTCATGTAGAATTCCGTTTACGTTAAGTTCCTGATTGTCTGTCACGATTAATTGACTGAGAAGAGCTATATAAAGCGAGTTATTGTAAGAAACAAAAAGGTTTCTGGGTGCATTCCTATTTAAAAATATAAAACTCCGGTGTCCTGAAGTTAGGGTTGCAGGTGGCCTACATGATGACTTACAGGGGCAACAAACAAGTCATTTGACATTTCTCGTGATTGTTAACGAAATTTAAAAGTTTGAAATGCTATCATAATCTACTTAATAACAAGTAAAGCTTTAACATGATGACACTACAGGTATTACAATTAGAAACTGTATGTTTGTTTTGAAGCTGATAACATTAAAATATTCTAGTTTTGTTCATCCATTACACTAAAATAATAACACTTTGCTACTTCCTACAAACTTGGCATATTATTACAAACCTTTACGA
This sequence comes from Locusta migratoria, assembly GCA_026315105.1. Classification (NCBI taxonomy): domain Eukaryota; kingdom Metazoa; phylum Arthropoda; class Insecta; order Orthoptera; family Acrididae; genus Locusta; species Locusta migratoria. The sequence continues at coordinate 269,774,431 of CM048748.1, read as the reverse complement.
AACTTTTTCCTGATAACATGCACGACAAATTGAAGAAAGGGAAAAAAGTTGATTGCTAACTACGTTTTCTTTGTTAACACAATCATACAATCATACTTTCGCATCTTCCAAGAAGTTTTAATTTATTAGTTTTTAACTACAAAGATTATTCGCAAGAAACTCTGCAGACAATATGTACTGAAAGCACCAGTAGATATACTGTAAATAACTGAAAGGCACATAGTTTTTGTTTCTGTGATAGACTCGTCATAAACTACCTTCTGCTGACACTAGCACGAAGCAAAACGCACCATTAGGTATGACTTTTTCCGTTATTATTTCTTTACGACTAATGCTATTCACAATAAATTTCGCACAAAATATACCTACAATATAATGATATCAACTGCGTTATTATTTCATTGTAAATAGCTCAGGAGATATGACCTGATAGATATTGCGTTAAATGTGCTTCATTGGCAGAATGCTTCCAAGATGCACCAGCTCCACCAAAGAGACTGCCTACATCACACTTGTGCGTCCTCTCCTGGAGTATTGTTGCCCCTTGTAGGACCCTCACCAGGTGGGACTGACGGAAGACATTGAGTAGGTTCAGAGAAGGGCAGCTCGTTTTGTTTTCTCACGTTACGGGGGAGAAAGCATCTCGGAAATGTTGCTCGAATTGGGGTGGAAATCATTAAAAGAAAGACGTTATTCATTGCGGCGTGATCTGTTTGCGAAGTTTCAATCACCGACTATTACTTATGAATGTGAAAATATTTTGCTAGCACCCACCTACTTAGGAAGACATGACCATTCCAATAAAATAAGAGAAATCAGATCGAAAACGGAACGATTCAGGTGTTCTTTCTTCCCGCGCGCTATTAGAGAATAGAACGGTTGAGAAAGGTTGACGGCCGCGGTGGCCGAGGGGACTGAGGAGCTCCAGTCACGGTCTGCACGGCCACTACGGTCGGGGGTTTGAATCCCTCCTTGGACATGGATATTTGTGCCGTCCTTAGTCTTAGGTAGTTCGTAAGTAGTTTGTAAGCTTAGGGACTGATGACCCCGTAGTTAAGTCCCATAAGTTCTACAAACATTTGAACATTTGAGAAAGGTTGTGAAAGTGGTTAATGAACTCTCTGGCAGACACTTAAATGTGATTTGCAGAGTATCTTTGTAGATGTAGATGTTCACAAACTTCTCTTAATAGAGTGGAGCTGCATGTTCTTGGGAAAAGTAACGGTTGTAGTTCCCCCTCGCTTTCAGACGTCCACAGTAACTGTATGGCAAAGCCGTTGACTGTATTGTTTATATATTACAATAATTAAGGAAATGTACATATGTTTTTCCTATTCCAATGATATTTGTTGCGATAGTACAGCAAACCGTCTGAAGTGATCAATTTCTGACGATACCCTAGCAGCACCAAACGTGTCACAGCTAATAAACGACTGATTTGGAAACAAGACAGTTTTTAATTCAAGAAATTCACGTACCTTCTCGTGGTTCAGAGACGCTCAGACAGTACAGGAGTGTGGTCCCACAGCACGCATGCTAGTCTTCGCAATAGCTGACGCCTCAACTGAAAGCTGAGAGACAGGCGGGCAGCTGTGTCGTGAGAACGGCGACATGCAGCCGCAACAGAACTACACCAGCAGCGACAAAGTAACATAGGGACTGATGACCCCGTAGTTAAGTCCCATAAGCTTAACAAACATTTGAACAAAGTAACATAGGTCTTGACATTCTGGAGTAGTCGGGTGTTCATACGGATGTTTGTGTCAAACTTGCACAATATTTCGACAGTGTGCCTCACTGTCTTCCTCAGGTGCTTCCTGGGACTTGTCCCTGTTTGGAACGCGTCCAGTATTTGTGCCTAGGCGTTAGGCGTTCCAAACAGGGACAAGTCCCAGGAAGCACCTGAGGAAGACATTGAGGCACACTATCGAAATATTGTGCAAGTTTGACACAAACATCCGGCAGAACACCCGACTACTCCAGAATGTCAGCATTTCGCCGGGAAAGCATGAAATCATACAACATAGGTCTTAATAACAAGTTACCAGGCTGGTTTGAAAAGTTCTCGAAACGGAATAGAAGAGAAAGAACTTATATCATAGAAACTCTTTTTATTGACCCACTTTAGGTACCGGAGCAACACTAAAAGTGGGCCTGAGTGATCGTCTTTAGACAGCTCGAAATTTAAATGAAAGTAACGGCTTAACCATACATCTGACACGAAAATTGAATAACCGAATTTGTAGAGAAGAAAATTCTCTACAACTTTGCTCGGTTACGTTTTTTTTCCATATCTCGTATCGTTTCAGAGATATTTGCAAAAATAACAGCGATTTTGGGATGTCTGTCTGTCCAAACGGGTTCCCTGTTTTTAAGACGAACCGTTCAACCTATCAGTACAAAATTTTACAGACATAATTGTAGGCCGCCAGAGACCAGAACCTCCCTTTTTCACATTTTTCTGACAAAAAATACGGTAGTAATAAAAAAAAGCCGTTTGTAATATAATTGTAATTGCAAATGAACCGTCATCTGAAACGAAAATTGAATAACCTAATTGGTAGAGAGGAAAAATTCTCTACACTTTGCTCTATTATGATTTTTTTTTTCATATCTTGCATCGTTGCAGAGATATTTGCCAAAATAAAGGTGATTTGACGATGGCTGTCTGGCTGTAACGTGTTCCCACTTTTTAGGTCGAACCGTTCAACCGATAGGCACCAAATTTTACAGACATAATTGTTGGCTACCAGAGACCAGAACCTCGCTTTTTGAAGTATTTCGAACAAGAAATAAGTTAGTAATACCACACAAAAAAGCCGTTTGTAATGTAATTTTAATTGCAAATAAACCGTTCATCTGACGCGAAAATTGAATAAACGAATTTGTAAAGAAGAAAATTCTCTACAACTTTGATCGGAGTTTTGACACCCTCCATTAAATTAACGAAAACCAGCCGTTCGCAGATGTCTCGTGACATTCCTCGCTCAGAACTCTCTCTGGCATACGCCATCTTGCGTTGCGTATTTGATGATTTTCTTATTGTAACTTACACGTTGTCATTTCAAAGCAATGGCGCACTGAAGAATTAACAAAAAACTCGTCGATCTTCGTATGATAAATGATAATCTAGTGTCTACAAATGCCATATTAGCAGCAGTTAACAACGACCATCAATAGTGTGATATTAAAGAACGCAACTTCTAATTGTTAGCTGTAGCGTGGTGGGCAATGTATTGGACGCTGAAGGTTAGAGGTTCGGAACCCACCACTACCTAAATTTTTTTTTCCTAAAAGGGTTTCAGACACTCTTATTAATTAATTTTTTATTATTTAGATTATTATTTTGGTCCAAAATGTTTGCAAAAACTTATAAAACTACAAATCTAAAGTGGGCCGTAAAACACGTCAGCGCGATTTTTTCATTGTAGTCTCCTTGTAGATAAATGTACTTGTATTGGTCCAACGATGTTCCAAACAATTAATACCTTAAGTTAGTATAATTGAGCCATGGCGATGACGTGTGCTGGTGCGCATTGTCTTGAAGGAGGATGTGTTTATTCCTTGCTAAACCTGGTCTTTTTTCGCGTATCTTTTGTTGCAGTTTATCCAGGAGGTTAGTATATTATTCTCCAGTAATTGTTTGCCCAATGGGGAGATAATCTCCTAACAGAATCCCCTAACATCCCAGAACATTGCCTTGACCTTTCCAGCCGTAAGATGTGTCTTTGCTTTCTTTCGTGTCGAGATTCAGCAAGTTTCCACTGCTTTGATTGATGTTTGTTCTCCAGGGTACAGTAGTGCACACAAGTTTCATTTGTGGTGACAAACCGGCGCAAAATATCTTGTTCGTTTCTACTAAAACGGTCCAAACGTTATTTAGATATGTCAATTTTCACCCGTTTTTGATCCAGCGTCAAAAGTCGAGGCAACCATCTTACAGATAATTTTTTTGCAGTTCTATTTCTCCAGTTAAAATTTGATATACCTTTCAGGGGATGTCTAGAAACTATGAGCAATTTCACGCAATTTGAATCGGCAATTCTCCAAAATCGTCGGTCCAATCACACAGCTTTTCGCCGGCCGCGGTGGCCGAGCGGTGTGCGGCGCGCCAGTCACGTTCTGCACGGCCACTACGATCGGGGGTTCGAATCCCCTCCTCGAGCATGGATTTTTGTGCCGTCCTTAGTATTAGCTAGTTCATAAGTAGGTCGAAAGTTTAGGGACTGATGACCACGTAGTTAAGTCCCATAAACTCTACAAACACTTGAACATTTGAACACAGCTGTTCTGGCATCGCGTACACTAGTAGTTTGTTTATCAGGTGATAGAGCGGAACTAGGCTATATAGTACCATATCACATGACGTGTCTTGTTTATATTATTATTGGTTTGTAGCTTTAAGCGTTGAAGCATTATATCTGAGGAATTTTAATACCCTAAGTGCTGGAATAACAACTTCATGTACGACATTTCTGGATTTACCTGACAGTGAAACTTGTCACGATCATTGGCACTGCCTAATAAGTGGAGTTCACGCATTGAACAGGGCGTAATTGTAATTGTAATTAGCTTATGGGACTTAACTACGGAGTCATCAGTCCCTAAACTTACAAACTACTTATGAACTAACTAATACTAGGGACGGCACAAATATCCATGCCCGAGGGGGGATTCGAACCCCCCACCGTAGTGACCGTGCAGACCGTGACTGGAGCGCCTCAGTCCCTCCGGCCACCGCGGCCGGCTGAACAGGGCGTATAGGAGCTACTATTGTTCCGAGAAACAGCTGGGAGGGAAGTTGTAAAATCGGGAAAGCCACGGGACCCTCTGAAAGCGTAGTTTTACGGCCCTTTGTTCGCTTTTACACAACGACAAGCATTCGAGTGAAACCGGAAAACTAAAAGCAGAAACGAACGTTGCTAATAAATCAAGCTCATCGAAATAAGCGTCGTAACGCACACTATTGCTTTCAAACCACTGAAATGGAAACACGATGATATCAGAGAAACGCATTTGGAAGTTGTGAACGCGAAATAATTGTATGTGGCCACTTTCCAGCACACTACACAGTTGGAACTGCGTAGCAAAATTCGCCTGGTGTTCTCAGCATAATTTGCTCATTAATAAAGTTTTTTGGTACATCTTCAATGACCTCTTCACCGATAGAGCACGGTACCTTCGTCTATTCATTTACCTGATGTAAACTTTAAGTCGTGCATGGCATGACAGCTTTACAGGCCTGCGTTTTTAAACCGCAACGTCCTTCTCTCCATTAATCAGAAGTGCCAGAGGAAAACGCCGTATCTGATGTGTGAGTCACATCTGAACTTGGAGCCTTGGCAGCCAGAAGAATTCCTTTTGGCACGGCTTTGCCGCACGCCAGTGTCTCTCTCACCATCTACCGTTGTCTTTGGTTCCGATTCGCAGAAACTGCACAGTTTTCTGTATGCCATCTGTAAGAGCATTATCTCATCAATGGGGAAGGCAGAGTATACAGAACGGCGAAAGACGCATTTACACGAGTACTGCAAAAACGTACACTTATTAACCGAAAACCCTGCGTTGCCGTATACTTACTTATTTGAGTCTTCTTTTAGTCTCTCTTCCATGCTCTTTTCCTCCCTTATTTTTCTGTCCTTCCTCTCCCCTCTCTCTGTCGATCCCCCCTACGTCACTTCTCTTCCTCCTTGTCTTCATCCACCCGTCGTCGTGATGTAAAAGATGGTACATCATCATCATCAACATCATTTATTGCATTAATGGGCCTTTAAAGGATACAGGAAAATAAAAAAGGGTATAACTACCGTTATAGAGGAATAGAGACTGCACATTCTAAGAAAGGCATACATTACAAAAATAAAAACAAAATTAAAACATCAGTCAGTCGCAATTTCAATATGCAGATGGCGGTCCAACCTTGTAGATCCCCAGCCTCATCTTCTACCGCTGCCGGCTTCACTTGTTTGAGGACTGCCAATACCCGATCCTTCCATGACGTCTTCGGTCGTCCCTTTTGGCGTCTTCCTGCAGGTTGCGAACGGAGAACACGGTTTGGGTGGGATCCATCGGTTCGGAATATGTGCCCAAACCATTGCAGCCTCTTCTGTGGCAATATTCGGCCGATGTGTGGCTTCCACACCGCTGGTAAAGATCTTCTTTTGTTCTTCGTTCCCATTTACTTTCTATGGTATTGTATACGGGTCCTTATATTTGCCGGGATATCTTCCTCTGTAACGCTCAGATAGCTTCTTCAGTTGTTGCTAAAGTTGCCCAGGTTTCACAACCATATAACACATTAGTGTCATGTACTTCCGAATCTTGTTTTTATGTGGTATTGGCCTGGATCTGAAAAGGTTATTTGGGCTAAATAAAGTTCGATTAGCGTTTGCTGTTCGTGTTGCACCTCTTTCGTTACTTTGGGATGCCAGGTACTTGAATTCAGTCACCCTTTCGAAAGCATGCCCGTCAACAATAGCCGTGCGGGAGTAGTCGAGCGGTTTGGAGCGCCACGTTACGGATTGCACGGCCTCCATCGTCGGAGATTCGAATCCTCCCTCGGCCATTGATGTGCTGTCCTTAGGTTAGTTTAACTTAGTTTAAGTAGTTTGTAAGACTACGGGCTGATGATCAACGTAGTTTGGTCCCATATAATTACACACATTTGAACATTTGTGAACAATAATGGAAGAAGGAAGAGCTTGGTGTCGTGAGACAACGATATATTTTGTTTTACTCTCGATTCACTACAAGCCCGCAGCAGATCAGTTTAAAGTAAGACATAGAGGCAGTTCAGAGGCGAGCAGCTAGATTTGTTACTGGTAGGTTCGACCAATTCGCGAGTGTCACGGAAATGCTCCGGCAACTCAATTGGGGATCGCTGGAGGAAAGACGACGTTCTGTTCGTGAATTTCTGTTGAGTAAATTTAGAGGGCCGGAATTTGAAGCTGAGTGTAGTACGATCTTGCTGCCGCCTACTTACATTTCACGTGAAGATCACAAAGACAAGATAAGAGAAATTAGGGCTCGTACGGAGGCATATAGACATTTTTTTCCTCGTTCTATTTGGGAGCGGAATAGGAAAGGAAATGCCTAGTAGTGGTACAGTGTACCCTCCGCCGCGCACCTTACAGTGAATTGCGGAGTATGAATGTAAGTAGATGTTTCGCGTTGCGAAGGAATCGTGAAGTGTCAGGAATTACTTGCTCCTGGGTGTCGCCAAGGATCACAATATCGTCAGCAAATGCCAGGATTCTGTCTGTTCCTACCACATCCATTTCTCTGTTTCGAACAGTATCGCGGCTTACCTTTTCCAAGACCAAGTTGAATAATATTGGCGCTAGTGGAACTGGTACATGCGTTCATAATAACATGCCCTACAGTATGTATTTATTCCAATCTTTCATTAGTCCATTTTGTGTCCTCTTTCTCCGTTAATCTATTTCTTCTCTCTCTGTTTGTCCATCTGCTCCTCTCACGTGTCCATCATTTCCTCCTACCCCTCCTCGCCCCCTCTCTGTCAACCTACCCATCCCTCGGTCCATCTCCTCACCATCCGCCCTCTCCCTGTTTTCCTCCTTTCTCTCCCCATCTCTTCCTCCCTCGTTAATGAAAAATCCCATAGGATTTTCATGACCATCGGTGGAACGATCTCGAAGTTTATTGCAGAGCTGCTGGTACATCTAAAGGGTTATAAGGCAGTGGTCCATACAACTTTGCAGTTATTCCTGACGTTTCGTCCAGAGCTGCGTCGGGCATCTTCGCAGGTCTTCCTACTTCCGCTGAGTCTTGCCGACTGTCGAGTCGGACGTCTGAGAACATACACAGGATGATCCATTGATAGTGACCGGACCAAATATCTCACGAAATAAGCATGAAACAAAAAAACTGCAAAGAACAAAGCTTGAAGGGGGAAAACAGATAGCGCTGTGGTTGGCCCGCTAGATGGCGCTGACCTATGGCAGCGTCATCTAGCAGGCCAACCATAGCGCCATCTGTTCAAGCTAGAAAAGTTTTGTTCTTTGTAGTTTTTTCGTTTGATGCTTACTTCGTAAGATATTTGGCTCGGACACTAGCAGTGGACCACCATGTATACTGTGGGGGCGTGGCCACGCTGTCACGTTATCAGCAGAGATAGTCCTTGTCAGAGATAAAACTTCACTATCGATTGCAATCTATCATAGATAAAACCTGTCAATCTTTTAAAGCTACTGCCTATATGTCGATAAGTTTCATAGCTTCTTCTTTTCCATTAAAATTATCCTTATGTTTATATGTTTCAATGGCTTCTGTGTATTGCCGTGGATAATAATTCGTCACTGTGGATAAAAATCATGTTTATGAAGAACATGCTCTTACACAGCCGATTTCTCCGATTTTCCACGCCCACTTTCCACAGTATATACGTCGCTCTCAGACGCCCAAATCGACAGTCGGGAAGACTAAGCGGAAGTAGGAAAACCTCTGAAGATGTCCCGCGCAGCTATAGACGAAACGTCCGGAAAAACTGCAAAGTTTTATGGACAACGGCATTATAACCCGGAACATCTACCAGCATCTATGACATCCAGTTATGATTTATTGCAGAGGTCACTCCGCCATGCACCATAAGGTGGATTGCAAAATGTAAAATCCATCACAGTGAAAACGTACATACAGGTGCCAACTTTCATAGTGATCGGTTGAACCATACATAGTTCGAAATTTTATGTACATATTGCTCTTCTTGTTCTAAAGATCGTATTCAAAACTTCACGAAGATCGCAATAAAACTGCCGAAAGGTGACGATGTATGTTGTGATGTATCCTCCGCCGTGCTGTATATCAAATTTTACATGGATTATGACCGACGGTTCGTTTTGGCGGTCAAGTGTAAAAATTTTAAGCAAGTTATGAATATAACAGCAACAGTGTAACGACTCTGACAAAATTTAATAAGAATCCTTGTATATACTTCAATGGTACAAGAATGACAAAACGACTATGAGAAGGGCGAAGACATCGAAAGAATTCAAGACGTGTAGCTAGATTTGTTACCGGTAAGGTCGAACAACATACGAATTTTACGAACGTGCTTCGTGAACTCAAAAGAAATTCCTGTATGGATGTGTTTCTTGAAACACTGATGAGGTAATTTAGAGTATCGTCCTTTGCAGCTGACTATCGAGTGAATCTAATGCCTCGAAAGTACATTTCGCGTAATTATAGCGAATATATGATAGAAAATTCGAGAGAAACATGAAACGGAAAAACTAGCAATGGTACAATGTACCTTCCGCTACGCACCATACGGTGGCCTGCGAAGTGTGTGGAAGGAAGGAAGCTTAGGGTTCAACGTACCGTCGACAGCTTGGTCATTAGAGACGGAGCTAACGCTCTGAGTTTTCGATAAGGACGGGGAAGGAAGTCGGCCGTACCCTTTGAAAGGAACCATCCCGGCATTTGCCTGGGGTGATTTAGGGAAATCATGGAAAACTTAAATCTGGATGGCCGGAAGTGGATTTGAACCACCATCCTCCCGAATACGACTCCAGTGCGTTACCACTGCGCCACCTCACTCGGTCCCGAAGTGTGTGTGTGTGTGTGTGTGTGTGTGTTTGTGTGTGAACGGAGATGTATACCACTTATAGTCTAAATTCGTACGCCAGTCTCCTCCTCGCGCGCGAAGGAAACTGGGATGACGCAGAGCTTCGTTATTTCTGCCTCGAGGTCGCAGAGATGAGCCGTACCTGCGTCACTCGTGTAAGTGGCGAGAGATGTGCCAGCGGGAACGACCGCCTGGGGACACGCGTCTTCCGTAACTGTCAGACACAGCTGCTCCCGTCAGCGACAAGTGCGCGTGAGGCGCCCTTCTTACGTCACTGCGGCTGATGTGTTATGGGGAGGGGAACAACGACCAGCCACAAGTGTAGTATGAAAATGTTTATTTATTTAAATCCTGATCGGCCTCGATATGTATATGAAGACAGTTCACACGCTTTTTATCGGGATCCTCGTTTTATGTCTCAGAAGTTCTCCTCCTTGAAATATTATATTGTTTACTATTTCCTAAATTTACGAAAGTTTTTTTTTATTCGTTTATCATCACATTTATAGAAAAGTTCTAAAATTTAAAACCACATAAAGTGTGGTGCAAATTTACGTGTTCTGTCTTTGAAAGTGCACACACATATACAGGGTGTTACAAAAAGGTACGGCCAAACTTTCAGGAAACATTCCTCGCCGGCAGCGGTGGCCGAGGGGACTGAGGCGCTCCAGTCGCGGTCTGCACGGCCCCTACGGTCGGGGGTTCGGATCCCCCCTCGGGCATGGATATTTGTGCCATCCTTAGTCTTAGTTAGTTGATAAGTAGTTTGTAAGTTTAGGGACTGATGACCCCGTAGTTAACTCCCATAAGCTATACAAACATTTGAACATTTTGAAACATTCCTCACACACAAAGAAAGAAAATATGTTACGTGAACGTGTGTCCCGAAACGCTTAATTTCCATGTTAGAGCTCATTTTATTACTTCTCTTCAAATAACATTAATCATGGAATGGAAACACATAGCAGCAGAACGTACCAGCGTGACTTCAAACACTTTGTTACAGGAAATGTTCAAAATGTTAGCGAGGATACATGCATCCACCCTCCGTCCCATGGAATCTCTGATGCGCTGATGCAGCCCTGGAGAATGGCGTATTGTATCACAGCCGTCCACAATACGAGCACGAAGAGTCTCTACATTTGGTACCGCGGTTGCGTAGACAAGAGCTTTTAAATGCCCCCATAAATGAAAGTCAAGAGGATTGAGGTCAGGAGAGCGTGGAGGCCATGGAATTGGTCCGCCTCTACCAATCCATCGGTCACCGAATCTGTTGTGAGAAGCGTACGAACACGTCGACTGAAATGTGCAGGAGCTCCATCGTTCATGAACCACATGTTGTTTCGTACTTGTAAAAGCACATGTTCTAGCAGCACAGGTAGAGTATCCCGTATGAAATCATGATAACGTACTCCAGTGAGCGTAGGTGGAAGAACATGATTCGCAATCAAGACATCACCAACAATTCCTGCCCGAACGTTCACAGAAAATCTGAGTTGATGACTTCGGACAAATGAATTTTGCAATGGTGCTGGTACCGTGTATCGTTTGTATCGTCTGTCCTTAGAACACAACCGTCAGCTTCCCACGCAGTTGCTTTCACCACGAGCACAGGGAAACGACCTCCATTCAGTAAGAAACATTTTAAAGATTCGCAGTGACAGCCTTCCGGTACAGCCTCCTTACGGAAAGGTTACACACCGAAAAGAAAAATATAATGAAGTACGTTCCTTTTGCAGTCACTGGTGTTCGTAACACATTTTCATCCTTCACTAGTAATTCACTTGATTTGTTAGTCTGATTTTAAAATTGTGCTTTTAACTAGGCTTTTGTCCCGTAACAGTAGCCCGAAGTTACTTCTGCACCTTAGTTGCTAGCATGTATGCAGAGACTGCGTTTTATTGGGAGAAATCTTAAAAGGATGCAACAGAATTACTAAAGAAACTGCACACACTACGCTTGTCCGTTCTTTTATTGAGTATTGGTGCCCAGTGTGGGATCCTTATCAGGTGGGTTTGACGGCAGGACATCGAAAGAGTCCAAAGAGGCAGTTCGTTTCATATTGTCACAATAAAGGGGGGGGGGGGGGGCAGCGTTACGGAAATGATACAGTATGTGGGATGGGAATCATTACAACAACGGAGCTTATCGCTGCGGCGTGGGCTACTTGCGATACTCCAATCGCCAACATTCTCCTCCGAATGGGAAAATATATTGTTGTCTCCCACGTACATGGGTAGAAATGATCTTCAGAATAAAACGCGAGAAATTAGAGCTCGAACGGAGAGATTCAGGTGTTCTTTCTTCCCGCGCGCTTTTCGAGAATGGAATGGGAGATAAAGTTGTATAACGGTAGTTCGATGAACCGTCTGCCGGGTACTAAAGTGAGTTGCAGAGTATCCCATGTAGGTAGATAGGTAGGTAGACGTATGCGTATTAAACGGTAATAGGAACTATTCCGAATGCCTATGTACGGTGGTTGCTACAGAGCAGATTTCGATGCGATGTCAACAGTAATACGTACTACGCGACAATTAGACATTTTCCAAAATTTGTACAATTCTGTACAATGTATTGTTCAGAATTTTTTAAACGAAGTAGTTGGAGGAATGGCAAAAACAATAACAAAATGCAATGCACATGACAGAAACTAAACAATAAATTAATGTTTGAGTTTTCTACTTCATTTGGGGATACTAACGAACTCATTGGAAGGTATCCAGTACGATTATATGAACGTTCATATGCGATTTCTAAACGGTTATACCGTCCGTTATAAGGCGCCTTGCTCGTGAGCGCGCGGCTGGTCGTCGTCGGAGGTTCGAATCCTCCCTCCGGCATGGGTGTATTTGTTGTCCTTAGCATAAGTTAATTAGTTTACGTAGTTTGTAAGCCCAGGGACTGATAACCGTAGAAGTTAAGTCCTATTGATTTACAAACTTTTGATTTGAACTAACATATCGTGAAAACACAAAATCGAGGTCAGGAGTGTCTACTGAATTTTAACTAAGGCAATGTTTATAATCGTAATTTGAAAAATTGGAATACGCTCAAAAATCCTTCTCATATCCGCATTTCCTGTTAAAAACGAGTTATTCCAGAATGATATACGACCGGTTTCCGAACGGTGGGACATCGTATAGTATATTAGATTCAGCTATGAAAGGTATCTCCTAACCTGTTTCGTTTAAGTACTTACGTATTTTTATACCTCCTATTTCTCACGAATTTTCATATACTTAAAAACCTGAGGATGGGTGAATACTGCCGAGAAATTGGTCGTGTATTACTTTGCAATATATATATATATATATATATATATATATATATATATATATATATATATATATATATATATATATATATAAAATAAATAAATAAAAATAAAAATAATTCAACAGCTAAAGCGGGATTATTGCACGCCATTGGTGGGAAGGGGCGTTGATGATTGGTGCTTTAATGGCTAGTTTTTCATATGATTGGAGGTTGCATTCTTCCCACTTATTGGTCGAAATGGACGTTTTCGATTGGCTTTTGCATTAGAAGTTGCTATTGGCTGAATGGACCTGATGGCGTGCAATAATGTAACCACCAATAAAGGAAAACCAGCGTCCCCCTTCCTCTCCCTCATCCGCTGCTATATAAACTCCAGGCTATCCTACACTGAGCAGTCAGACCCTGATGAAGGCCGCCTGCAACAGTGGCCGAAACGTCGGTAGAGTGTATAAAATGACGACGCGGTCTCATACCCGGAAGAATTTTATTGATAGTGGCAACAGCCGCGGAAGCCTACGTTTGCTTCATAAATACAGTTCGATAAACCTTCTGTCATGCACTTAGATGTGATTTGCAGAGTAGTTTCGGACCAAATAACAGAAACAATAGATCTTACGTAAAGCAATCTTTTCACTTATTTGATTTTTCATTCCCCTAAGTAATAATGTCCTGTTTGGGTATCATGTTCACTTTAAGGATTAACATCGTGTGACGGAACTTCAGAAAGTTGTAAAAGCGTTAATTGTGGGTATAGTGCCCCATGAAGTGTTCAGATGAACGATCTTCTTAATAAGGTTTGGGCACGTTTGTTTCTCTTCGTATCTCAATATTACCAGAGTGATAGACGTCCTGACACACAACGAACATCCATAACTCGATAGAGCTCTTGACTAAATCATTTCGAGATACAAAAATAAACTCTTTCGAAATAGTACAATCTCGCAATTAAGAGTTTCAAAATGTTCAAATGTTTGTAATTCTATGGGACCAAACTACTTTCGTCATAAGTCCCTAGACTTACAAACTACTTAAACTGAGTTAAACTAGCCTAAGAACAACACACACATCCATTCCCGAGGGAGGATTCGAACCTCCAACGCGGGAGGACGCGCGGCAATTAAAAGTTTGTTAGTTCAGTACCTGTAAGAAGCAAATATAAATCTTTAAAAAAGGGAATTAAAGAGACGTGTATAAAATAGTTGTATACTTACTACTCGACTGATTTCACGGACCGTAATAGTTGTACTGGCTGTATTGTCGCTAGAATAGCTAATAAAAGTAAATAAAAAAAAGAGTACTTGAGAATTTTTACCACGCTCTCAGCTTAGTAGGAGCGGTTAATAACGTACCTAGTTGCCCATCCACAAGGGTTTATCGTAAACTGTGAGAGATCAGATCACTCATGGTGATGGTTGTGACGTAGGAGTTAGGATTGTTTTTGGTCAAGCAAAAAGCAATGCAGAAGCCAAGTTTCAACTGATGCTAATCGAAGATTATTGGCTACTAGCTTAAACCCGCGGCTCTGCTCGCGTGTTGCTTGATTATGATAGATAATGCGCGAAACGTCAAATCGATTCTTTTAAGGAGATGTATTAAAAAAAATCTTTTTTGCTGCTTTGTTTATTTATTCTTATATTTCCTTATTCGTATGCTTATCCTTACAGAGAAAGAGATATAGACATTGTAGCACGCATAGACCAAAGATATGGTCTGTGGCATGACGTTTCGCTGTATGTAACCTCCTTGCTATAGAGTCGCAAACGTCATCGCTGGCCTTCAGTCCGATTTTTTTTAATAGTTTGACGACTTTCAACCACCATATCTTCCACCCCCTTATAGCTACCGGCATGGAGCTGCTATGCTGTGCAACGGGAGACTTCGGACACACAGACCTTTCGTTTGCGTTCTGTAGTTTTCACTGCAGAGCGAAATATTAACACACACACACACGTAGAATTTTATACACAGCGATTTCTTTCCATCCCAATATACTCCACCCTTTTATCATTATCAACTCTCAAGCAACAATGCAACCAATAAAATCATTTTGAAAGAGTAAGTAAAATTTTCAAAGAGTTATTAGCCGACCGCGGTGGCCGAGGGGACTCAGGTGCTCCAGTCACGGTCTGCACGGCCACTACGGTCGGGGGTTCGAATCCCCCTTCGGGCATGGATATTTGTGCCGTCCTTAGTATTAAGTAGTTCAGAAGTAGTTTGTAAGTTTAGGGACTGATGACCCCGTAGTTAAGTTCCATAAGCTATACAGACATTTGAATAAAGAGTAATTATTGTTCCGCATTTCCCGTTATATTCTTCAAATTTCTAAATATCTATTAGATCGCTATAAAACCGTGCCTAAAACCTTCCTCAGGTATAAATTAGTAACTACAAATATTTAAATCTCTGCGTCTTGTCGTTCGGACGTGATAAACGTACACCGAACAGACATTCACATTATTATGTATAGATAAATAGCTATCCGATCGCCACAAAACCGTGCCTAAAGCCTTCTCTGGGTAGACATTAGTAACTGTACAAATTTTTAGCTCTTTACGTCTTATGCTTCAGACGTGATAAACGTACACCGAACAGACATTCACATTTATAGATATAGATTTCCGTGCAGTACCATTTGGAGGCAGTTTACCAGAACCACATGTTACTCTGTGCCAGAACTGTGTTAAACTGACTGCTCTCGCTCGGCGTGAATACATTCCAGTCGTCGCGACGTCCGTGCTCGCTGAACGATTGCTAGCAACTGTTTACGAAATAAACAGTGTAAACATACGTATGGTAGTGGGCGCTGAAAACACGACGTCACTAGGTTCCACACTGTAAACATAAACGGCCTAAAAGTGCCTGGCCGAACGAGCGGTTTGTGTACTACCGATGAGAGAGGCAGTACGACTCGGCTACGGAGGGAACCACATGGACAAGCTCATGTAACCAGGGGAAGCGAAGAACGCAACACTAAGGGCCGGTTCGTCCATCTCTCGTTAATCTCCTCGTTAGTAAACAAGAAGATGCCTTTAACTTCGAGTTAAATGTGTTCATTAAGTGCATTGCGTTTGTTATTGCCAGATACACCTCTCGTTAGCTAACCTGGAGAAAACGAGAAGGTGCGATATATTTCGACTCTGTTGGCAATAGAAACAAATGAAAGTTCCGTCTAAATAAACTGCTGTTCGCCATATTTGACTATCAGGAAGGAGGTTAGCAGACAGTTGTTTTTTTAGCGCTATGGCAAACAAACGTGAAAGAAGCTCGAATTTTACAAGAAGTTAGTGCGGGAGTCTTGTGTCCTTAATAGAGAAATAAAAGGACAGATTGGAATGCAAAAGGAACCGACGGTAGGGAAAGGAAGCGACATTGTTTCAAATGAATTCAATGCTGTCCATGGAACATGTAGAAAAGTGCTTGGGGCCTAGCATGATAACATACTGCCAAGTGCGTTGTACCTTTCAGCAAGCAATAACTTGCACGTAGGCGAAAGTGCACTGTTACGAAATCACATCTTAGGTCTTACACTAGGCGCAACAAGCATACGTAAAGACTAAATTAATAAGCTTGCAGACGTAAATAATGATTCTGTTTTCTATTACGACTGATAACTTACAAAATACGTAACTGGCTGTTGGACTCTTCAGATGGTCGTGGAGTTTTCCATGCAGCGTTTCCAAAGTGGCTTTTCAAATACGAAATCGAGTAACAAATTCTGCATCTTCCCAGAATTCAAAACGATTTGGACGCCTTTTAGGGGCAATGACCTCTAGATCGTCCCAAATATTGACATCGTCGTAATTTTCAACCAAATTTCTTATTCCAGATATTTTCATAATATCGATTCTCACTTACCTAGTCGTTACCCGTAAGTTTGTATTTTGATATCGCAAAAATAATATTAAGGTTATGTTGCATATCTGCAATATATCAAACTCATCTAATCGCTACTGACATGGATGGGGCGAGAAATTTGACGATACAATTTTCCACTAAAGCCGTTTTCACACTAGTTTTTCATAAATGTAGTGCCTCTGTTATTTTGTTCGATAAATCGGTTTTTGTCACGTGAATAGGCTATACTGTGGTATTTTAGTGCTTTGGAATCCAGCCATTTTCATACAGATTCTAACTTAACTGGCCGTTAGCCATGTAACGAGCGGAATTTTACTCGTTAACTTAACGGCCACTTTGAGGTCTTGTAACGTCAGGTTAACTAATAACGAAACACTGAGAAAGGCAATTCTCCATTAACGACAAGTTAAAATCTGAACGAGACATTGACAAACCGGCCCTAAGTATCGGGTAACTGCGCTCGCCAGAAAACAAACTACCAGGAGTGAAGACTGCCTGTGCATACCCCATGTTAAGTAGCACCAGCACGCTCTGCTGTTATTGTACAACTTTCTTTGGCTGTATTGCATGCTTCGATCTGGTAAATCCAATAAATGTATTCAGAATATTTATCAGCATCAGCTATATGGTTTAATGGTTACTTGTGAAAAAGTGTGCCCGCACAGGAAATCGAACTCGGATTTACTGCTTATCGGTATCACCACACACCTTCCGGACAGACCCAAACTTCCATAAGCCAACCAAGTAGTCTTGTGTAATTCGCGAACGAACTTTATCGGAAGAGCGCTCCCACAGGCGAACTACGCGAACTAGTTCGCAGATCCCTTGCCTCTTAGTTCGTCCGCTCCTTTCCCGAAGACTGACGGGGAACAGCGAGAGGACGCGAGAGCGCGCAGAATCGCGTATTTCCCTTCTAACAGTTACCGTCATTTCGAGCTGAGATGCAGCTTAGCTGTAGTTTCATAGACATTGCCCAAAAATACGGGTAACAGCACACGCTCTTTTAGTAGCGGTAGCAAAAGCCAAAAAGAGCGGACGAACTAAAAAGAGCGACCTACTTCGCAGCCGAGCTGCGAACTAAACGGAGAGTTACCGGTCGCGAAATAAAATATGCGCGATCGGTCGCGAACTAAAATATGTGGAATCGGTCGCGAACTAAAAACATGCATTTCCGGTCGCGTTTTATTACCCCAAACGTATCTCGCTTTTTAGTTCTTTGGATTCTTTTCCGAAGACCGACGGCCAATAGCGAGAGGGCGCGCAGCAGAATTAAAAATCACGTGTTCGCCTTCTGCTGATGAGAGCCATTTCGAGGTGACCGTTTACCTGCTAGATTACGTAGTTCAGTGCTGCAAAATGTCTGTTTTGAAGTATTCTGCACTCTGCAATATCTGACCAATAAATTCTATAATGCCAAGATATAGAGATAAATCTAAACTTAAACGCGAGAAATTATCCACAGACTGTTTCTTTTGGTTTGCGTGATATCGTTAGCGGCTCAAGCAGCAAGCGCATGAAGCAGCTAGGTGGGGGAACTTCCCCCTCCACCTGCATGCGCAGACCACGCCGCTCAGCAGTCACTGGGAGCGGACGAACTAAAAGAACGAACTAGTTCGCCTCACTAAAGTGAGCGCTTCCGAACGCGAACTGTTATGCGCAAGTCTACAACGAAGGCTGGTACATGCGGGCATGTCACAAGGACATTTGTTTGGTTCCATCGATAATTACTGCAGAGGGGGTTGTTGTTGACTTGTGATTACCAAACGAATTACACAAGCAGTCGGATTCAGATAGTGTAATGAGCAGGTAGCGCAATGCAACAACAACGTGACTTACCCGAAGCTATGGCGTGGATAGCCATAGGAGGTTGGAATTGGGACAGACAAAGATGGACGCGGCTGCAAATAGTTGTGTCCCAGAGTTTAAATTCCAGGGACAATATTTCAGACAAAATGAACCGTTAACAGAAAGCAAGGCCAAGGTCGTTCACAAGTAACACAAGAAGGGGTGTCCGTTATCTCCGGTTAAAACCCGTCGAGACAGGACGCTGAATGAAACTCAGCTCAAACAGGTAGCGCAATATCAGCAGTATGAGATCGCCTTCGGGAATGTGGCCTCTAAGCACTGACGCCTTTGGTGTATATCCCTTTAAAACCACGACACCGTTTAGCCCACGGAATCAGGGCAGAGGAACATCAGGATTCGATTGGTAACGAATGGCGCCGGGTTTTGCTCACGTATGGGTCAAGATTTTCAAAATGTTTGTAAATCTATTGGACCAAACTGCTATAGTCATCAGTCCCTAAACTTAAAAACAAGTTAAACTAAGTACACATTGAATCTGATCTGTTAGTAGGTGTAAGTTATATACAGTGTTGTAGTTGTTGTGGTCTATCCTGCGCAAGTCTCTACAACTCCACATACGAACGGCAACGTACATCTGTCTGAATCTGCTTACTATATCCAGCTCTTGGTCTTCCTCTGCGGTTTTTACCACATACTTCCCTCCAACGCTAAATTCTCAATTCCTTGATGTATAAGAATGTGTCCTACCAATCGATCCCTTCTTTTAGTCAAGGTATGCCAGAAATTCCTTTTCTTCCCAATTCTGGTCAGTACCTCCTCATTAATTACGCGATCCACCAACCTAATCTTCAGCATTCGCCTGTAGCACCACATTTCAAAAGTCTCTATCCTCTTCCTGTCCGTACTGTTTATCGTCCATGTTTCACTCCCATACAAGGCAACACTCCACACAAATGCCTTCAGAAAGCACATCCTAAGGCTTAAATCAATATTCGATGTTAAAAAATTTATGAATAAAGAACAGTCTAGAGTGCAATAATTTATTTCATTCAACTAGTTTCAGTCTTATTTAGATCATCTTCAGTAATTTTGACTCCATAATGTTGTGGAGCTGGCAGATAACTGGGAGCCTTCCAGTGTGTCACAGTTCTGGCATGCACTGCCAACAACTGGGACTGTGATATCAAGGAAGCGATAGAAATAAAACTGGGTGACAACCTTATGAATAAGGATGGAGGCTTCTGCTTAAATTCCGCTCGGGACCCTGCTCTCTCACTTGTCAAAAAACAGAGGGACAAAACTAATCCGACCTCATCCGTCGAGAACTGATGTTTATTATCGTATCGGCGCTGTGTGCTTGCTTGCTCGGTGTGTGTTGTCTTTCCTGTTTACTCATTGAAACCAAGGTTTTAAAGATCGTTGCACATTGCTTCCCCACTGCGGTTTCGCCTTGAAAATGGCAGAGTGGTCTCTTGCCGAAATTGGTTGATATTGGTACCTGGTAGCACAGCCGTAAGGTTTTCGAAGTTGTTATTCACCAGGGGAAATTAAGGAATCAAATTATATAACTTTTATTAGACTTTCTTACATTTTACAAATTTTGGGACCAATATTTGCCGTCCCTAAAATCTGCAAACCTAGGCTTCAGGCTATTCAGACTACTGATAAATCCGCCATTGACCCTATTAAAAAAATCCCAGTCTGGCACAAAATGTCGACTTCGTCACTGAATGTAATTGAATACCTTGAAACAGACGAGGATCTATTTTGCGTTTTAGTCCTATATGCGTTACGTCAGCTACATGGCGGGAAGACACAGCGAGAACTGTGCAGGGAGGACGGCCGGTAAAAAATCGTTGCGTGTGCCACTACACTACACTACAGCTGACATTTGGCACGTGCGCCATTGTATGGCCGGACCAGGCGGTCTGCAGTGTCAGGTCGCCGGCATCTGACCGGCTTTTTGCCGGTGCCGGTCCGTGGTCGGCCTGTGTGCAAGATACAACGCCCTACAATGCGCCACTGCTGGAAAGTGGACGGCCGATATTTTACCGGCCGTCCAAAATCGTTGAGTGTGCAATCAGTCTTACGGGAATCAGTTTACAAAAACTACGAGTTTCATTTCTAGTAGGCAGGGTAAAGTTGATGATTTGCATCAGACGGGAGACGTTCTTCAGTAATTCCGTGTAAGTGTAAAGATGGCTCTGTCCTCAGTGGCGTACCGGAGAGCGCAACTGTATAGAAAGCATGCGACCCGGGTTCGAATCCCGGCTGGGTACATATTTTTAACCTTACCCATTCGCAGTTAATGTCCTTTATTCCGTGAATACTATTAGTATGTGTTTATGACTACAATCATTGACCAAGGAAACATGTTTGAATAACGCTTCCACTAATAACAACGTACAATAGGAATCAACATCTACCAACCGCAGTATAATGAAACGATGTAGTTTTTGTTTCCTACTGCAGTTCTGTACGGCTTACCAAACTTGAAGTTTGACGATTGTAACACGATATCTGTGTCAAACTTATGGGTGATAATTGATTTTGTCGCTATTTTGTACAAGCACTGCATTTACGAGTTGCACTTCTCTCTCATTATCATTAACAAAAACAACGATAAGCAGGAACTGTGTACAGATCATGACAATCACTTTTTCGAACAAATGTCCTTGATACTCAAACCACCGAATAATACACAGTTGCAAAGGCTTTCACAATCTATGACCCTAAACAATCGTAGAAAATTCGATATTCTTTACAATCAGGAATATAATACTGTGTCATCAATTTTGAGCTGTGTTTTAGTGCACCAGTTTAAAATACACCAAGGTGACAAAAGTCAAATCAAAAGTTCAGATGTTTGTCAAACTGCAATGGTCACCGTTCCATAGGCTTAGAAACTACTTTAACTTACGCTAGGCACAACACACACACACACACACACACACACACACACACGAGGAAGGACTCGAACCTCCGACAGGGAACAGACGCGGGCACAATTCATGGGATAGCAACCTGCACAGATAAAGATGTCGGTAATATCTGGGATCAAAGTATAAACGGACGCTGGAGTTTTCTATGTAAAGGTAACGAATTTCCCGTACGAGTTCAAATGTTTTTAAATCTTATGGACTTAACTACGGGTCATCAGTCCCTAAACTTACAAACTACTTATGAACTACTTACGAACTAGGACGGCACAAATTTCCATGCCCGAGGGGGGATTCGAACCCCCGACCGTAGTGGCCGTGCAGACCGTGACTGAAGCGCCTCAGTCCCCTCGGACACCGCGGCCGGCCCCGTACGAGTCTGCGAGCTACATTGTCTTCCGTAAGAATAAAAAAAAACCGTCTACATCGCTAAAATTGTATTTAGTTATTACCGCGTTTCGGCATGTGCGATCATCGGATCTAAAAACCTCTGAGCTTGCAAAGTAAAGTTAAGCTTCAATAATAAAATTTCTATATAGTAGGGGTGGAAATTCGTAACAAATATAGTGGGTGAGTGACAGGACCCTTGCTTCACCCCCTTTGTTGTTGAAATGTGTCAGAGGTTCAATTTCCGATCTGTATATGTTCCTGTTATCTCTATACATGATTTTTATTGCATTCACGTATATTTTAATTATTCCAGATTTCTGTAAAATAGGCAATAGTTTCTGGAGTGGGACCCGAGTTAAAAGCCTCTCGCGGATCTACAAGAGTTACATGTAGTTTCCTTTCCTTTGGCAAACATTTTTCTGCTAAGTGAATATATTGTCTGTGCAGGAGCTTCCTGCCCCAAAACCATTTAGCTCTTCAGTTTCATTAATATCAAGTTATAATAACAGGGCACTGAAATAATATCCATTACAAAATCTCATTTCGTCCGCAGGTCTTTTAGAAGGCACTCTTGTTTTGTACCCGTACATTAAGGAAAACGTGAATCTGTTCGAGCGCGTTACTTAAATAGAGTGTTTATTCATCCAGTCTGTGCCTTTCATCTAAGAAACCGGGAAGCCTGGAGGAAGCTAAGTACTGCCTGGAGAGGCCAGCAACTACGCCACTGGGTTACCCCAAAATATCTTGGAGTGAAACTGGACCATAGTCTGACATTCAAAGGCCACTGTCAGAAAACAAAGCTAAAAGTATCTGCCAGAAATAGCATCGTACGCAAACTTACTGGCACCACCTGGGGTCCACAGCCTAGCGTGCTCCGTACATCTGTCTTGGCATTGTTGCTTTTCTGCATCAGAATACGCAGCACCAGTCTGGAGCAACTCCACATATGTATAACAGGTGGATACAGCTTTGAATGAGACTGGATGGATTATGACTGGCTGCTTACGACCAACTCCAGTCACCAAAATCTACCACATCATGGGTACAGCGCCACCTGACATACGCAGACTTTAGTTTCATATTTTCTTCTGTTACGATTTTTAAATGTTTCTTAGAAAGTATATTTTTTATGCAAACATACAGTTTTTTAAATGGAGAAATGGTTGTTTCTATCCTGCACTGGAAATTTTGACACGAGCTGAGTACAAAGAATTTTGAATGACATTTTATCGTGTTTACTTTGGCAGCTACAACCGTTCAAAGTTTCGGGGGCGCAGACTGCGATAGCATAGCTGACTGGTCGGGTGGCTACCCCCTGGGGCACGGCCCACTGTCTCATGACCACCAGCCAGTCAGATACGCTGTCTTAGTCTTTGCCTCCAAAACTTTGAATGGTTGTAACTGCCAAATTATACGTGATAAAATGTCATTCAAAATTCTTTGTACTCAGCTGGTGTCAAAAATTCTATTGGCTCACAATACGAGTCCTCGACTACCAATCAATTCTGTAAAAACCGCACATCAATCGCACTTTCTGTATCCGCAATATTTGCGGTGCAAGTGTTAGATGTTTCACCCTGTATAACAGTTCCAGATAAAAGGGACCATAAAGTTCCGAACTTTAACATTGGCGAGACGGGGCATTCCGACTCTCCTTAAATAGGGACTGATAACCTCAGTAGTTCAGTCCCATAGAATCTGAACATTTCTCTTCGTTCAAACGACACGTCTGTATGTACAAGCGGTAGTCGTTTTCTTTCTACGCCAAAATTTCATTACGACTGCACGTGCATCACAATGAGACCATTAACTGTTCCAGATAAATGGAAGGTTACTTCGTCGTTTGCAGGCGGTGTTCATCCTCAAGTACTTCCGCGCATTGTGAAGAGTAATGGAAGATGCTGGCTATAATCTTCCATTTCCAACTGTTACAACATTTTCGCACGGTATCGTTTGAGATGTAACGGCCGTCGCAGAATCCTCAACGGAATTAGTTGCGGTATTCCAAGTATTTGACTAGTAGGAATCGTTGTTTCCTTTTTCGTCTTCATGGGAAATTTTCCTTTTCGTCAGGCACACTTGGTCCTGTTTACAGGGATAACCAGTGTCCATAAACCGCCGCGGTGGAGTAGCCGAGCGGTCTAAAGCGTCTCGCTGCGGAGCGCGCGGCTGCTCGCCGTGGAGGTTCGAGTCCTCCCTGGGGCATGGGTGTGTGTGTTTGTCCTTAGGTTAGTTTACCTAGGTTTAAGTAGTTTGTAAGCTACGGACTGATGACCACGCAGTTTGATCTGATAGATTTACAAACATTTGAACATTTTTTTTCCCATAAACTGTCGATACCGACACATAATGCTCTGTTTACATGGCGGGTCTTAACCAAAACTATGAACGCAAGTTGTTCTTTTAACAATGGAAATTCCAGTTGGAATGTCAACAATGGAGAACAGATAACAACTAACCGTAAAGAGACTCGCTGAGCTGCTGACAGATACGGGAAATTGACAATCACATTGACACAGCTTAAATTTTCGGCCATGACCTTCATCAGAAGAAGACACATACATTCACACATCGCACGCACAACCACCATGTCCGGCAGCTTGAGCACCACAAACATTTTAACATTGTCTATTATTCGTGCCTGTCAGCAGCTCCACCAACCTCTACATCTACATGGGATACTCTGCAAATCACATTTAAGTGCCTGGCAGAGTGTTCATCGAACCACCTGTATACTATTTATCTTCCATTCCACTCTCGAATAGCGCGCGGGAAGAAAGAACATCTGAATCTCTCCGTTCGAGCTCTGATTTCTTGTATTTTATTCTGATGATCATTTCTACCTTTGTAAGTGGGAGTCAACAACATATTTTCGCATTCGGAGGAGAATGTTGGTGATTGGAGTTTCGTAAGTAGACCACGCCGCAGCGATAAGCGCCGTTGTTGTAATGATTCCCATCCCAGATCCTGTATCATTTACGTGACGCAGTCTCCTCTGTATCGTGACAATCGATTGGTAGGACATATTCTTAGACATCAAGGAATTGAGAATTTAGCATTGGAGGGAAGTATGTGGGGTAAAAATCGCAGAGAGAGAACAAGAGATGAATATAGTAAGCAAATTCAAATGGATGTAGGTTGCCATTCTTACGAGGAGATGAAGAGGCTTGCCCAGGATAGAGTAGGGTGGAGAGCTGCATCAAACCTGTCTCTGGACTTAAGACCAAAACAACAACAAATTCATTTGAGAATTGAAAAAGAATTATGAGTTGCACACATAAACTCTTAACATTTTGAGCAGATTTAATAACATTCAGGTTAGGGAGTATTCCGCTTATCTGTACATAAAAGTCGCGCGCAAAAATCATCGATATTACACGATCTGTTGCCAGACTTAGTCTCAGCGCATTGAAGCTGATTTTATTTACAAATTATTATTATTTCAATTAAACAGAGTAAAATGTACAGGTAGACGGAATAAGGGGTTATTAGAACAAGGACCTATGAAAAATAAAAAATATATTAAATATTGAGCCGAATTAAAATAACGTAGTTTTTATATTTTGTTGACATGATCAATATAATCTCAGGTGGTGTGATTAGAACAGAGTTTCTGACTAAACATTATATTTTAACTATTAATGGTTTGCCTCTGAGATATACTGAAAATAACAGAATTGGGAGAAACCTAGTATTAATATAAATTCTAACTGAAATATCTAGGTTGCTTTGAAGTTTTACAAACATTAAAAATATATATTGATTTCTATTCTATTTAACGCCGTTTCCCCTATTTCTGGCTGTTTATGTTTTAACTTACGTCTTTCAATCCAGCAGCGGCCGCAGGTTTTGTTATCAGTAAGGGGTTAAATATTTCCAAAATGTTCGAATTCAAGTGTTTGTAGAGCTTATGAGACTTAACTACGGGTTGATCAGTCCCTAAACTTACAAACTAGTTATGAACTAGCTAATACTAAGGACGGCACAAATATCCATGCCCGAGGGGGGATTCGAACCCCCGACCGTAGTAGCCGTGCAGACCGTGACTGGCGCAGTACGCTCGGCCACCGAGGCCGGCTTAAATATTTTCCTCATACACGTGATTCACAAGACTACAAAATTTTCTGTATCATTTTATCAATATTTTGCATGTCTTTCGATTATAATTTGCATGTATATGAGGCAATAAGAACCAGAGTCTTTTTCGTTTTGAAAAACAATATCTCCCTAGGGGCATCAGCCCGGTTCAGGTTGAAACAGCGAGATTCGACTGTTTTAGCGATAATTCAAGTGTCTCGTTAACCTACTAACGCATGGAATGGCAAAATGCCTAATCTATTTCGCGAATTAAGTAGAAAAACAATTTAAAACGCACATTAACCTTTCTCACCGCTTGGAGCCAAGTCTCGCTCCAACCGTCAAACGGAAACAAGTTTCGCATCAGTGTGTGTCACGAGTGTGTGTATCGGAATTAGAGTGTGCTGTAACTCAGAAAACAACACTGTGCGAAAGTCCATCTTTAACTTACGTTGCGAAACGCGGGTATACGAGGTCTCTTCAAACAATTTCCGTGACTTTTTCCACAAATGTTGTCTACATTTTGTACATTTTAATTATTTTGCATGGTCACCGAAATAGTTCCTATGCAACTGATCTACCGTTCCCAACATGGTTTTTACTTCCCGAAGCAGTCTTGTTGTGCCTCATGAGGGGTCGCGCGAAGTGCCGTATGCGAATTTTATCTCTTCGTCATTTCAACGAGGTTTTCAGCCCTGGAAATAAGATAAAGACCACAAAGGACAGGTTGTTCTCGTTTGCGAGGCAATGGTCTTTCTGGTCCTGCCTCATGAATTTTGCACACATCTGTAGAGTCTAAAAAGAAGAAGACATTCAGATAGCCGCTAAATTTCTTGTATACGAGTAATTGGCGAAAAACAGTATCAGAATTCACTATAATACTGTAGGCGTTTGACAAAGCAATTGCAGACACATCCGTTGTAAGGATAGTCCGTTCACTTCTTGTTCCAGAGCGCGTGGGTTCGAATCTCGTGACATGTTTCAATATTTTTCAATTCCAAAACTTTATGGAAACGACTTAGGCCACTCTTTTTATTCTGCTAATTGGTTTAATGACACTCATGAAATTAAATCGAAATTAATACAGAAAAAGAATTAAAATTACACACACAAGAATTCCAAATAAATAAATAAAGACAGAAACAAACAATGTGACCTATTGACGAAAGGTGTTTACAACAATGCGAAGAAAGATTATGACCTAAAATCACATTTAAACCAATTAACCTTATTAACATAGTCCACAACATTACACACTGTCTTTACACTATTTTGTACTGCTACTTCTCTTTCCATAACTGTTTCTAAAGATATCAGCAACCCTTTCCGTTTTTCTTGTCGATAGCACTTTTCCTTCTGAACGTACAATTTGATTATGTATATTTGCGCGATGCCTATCCATTTCAGCAGACGCCAAGACAGCACAGCCGCAAAATGACAATAACGTGACAGTAAGATTCCGAACTACATGCGTCGTTCGTGTACTGTCGAGTAGTCTTGTGCGCGAACGAACTAGTTCGGAAGAGCGCTCCCATAGGCGAACTACGCGAACTAGTTCCCAGATCTCTCGCCTCTTAGATGGTGTGCTCCTTTTCCGAAGACTGACGGGGAACAGCGAGAGCGCGCCGAATCACGTGATTCCCTTCTGCCATTTACCGCCCTTTTGAGCTGAGTCAGTTATTCACCAAAATAAACTCATATTTTATAGCAAATGATTCTTCAGTCACCTAATAAATAAATAAATAACTGGTTTGTTTGATTATTTGATGTCTAATTGCCCGAAAATACGGGTAATAGCACACGTTTGAGCAATACTGATCATTGTAAAACAAGCTACCATAACAAAAGAAAGAGCGCTTGCAGCAGCGGTAGCAAAAGCCAGAAAGAACTAATGAGTAACAATCTACCTCGGAATGGGAGCTATCGAGGTTGCGAACTATTATGCACAAGACTGCTATCGAGTAGTGTCGAACGCTTTCGGTACCATCTTATCGTAAACATAGTTCCGCGTTGTGTCATGGGAAACTCTAAAGTGAACGGGTAATACACTGGTCAACACAATAAGGGCATCAGTTGAGCTACCTAGGTTTTGAAGTATTGTCAGCGCCAGAATGAATCAAAATGGTTCGACTTCTTTCTGTCGGTTGTGCGGAGTGGAGACAACAATATTACGGCATCCGAGATAGTGGTAATAACACAAAGTTTCGGCAGAGGGAGTCGGTGTTGACTTGTGTCTGCTCTATCAAAGCAGTTGGTTTTAGATGCTGTAGTGAATAAGTAGTACAATGCAACGACATCACTTATCGGAAACTATGGCATGGGGAGCCTTAGGAAGTTTGGAAGCGGGACAGACACAGATGGAGGCGGCTGCAGCTACTGGAGTGTCCCAAAGTGTAATTTCCACGACCTGGACGCGATTTTAAAAACAGGAAGAGTTAAATGAAGGCAAGGCTAACGTCTCCTAGGGGCAACATCAGCGAAATATGTTCAAATGTTTGTAATAGTATGAGACCAAACTACTTTGGTCATAAGTCCCTAGACTTACAAACAACTTAAACTAAGTTAAACTAACGAAAGGACAACACACACTTTCATGCACGAGGGGGCATTCGAATCCCCGATGCGGGAGGCCGCGCGATCCGTAATATGGCGCTCCAGACCGCTCGGCGTCTCCCGCGCGGCTAACATCAGCAAGAGAGCCGGCCGCGGTGGCCGAGGAGACTGAGGCGCTCCAGTCACGGTCTGCACGGCCACTACGGTCGGGGGTTCGAATCCCCCCTCAGGCATGGATATTTTTGCCGTCCTTAGTGTTAGCTAGTTCGTAAGTAGTTTGTAAGTTTAGGGACTGATGACCCCGTAGTTAAGTCCCATAGACTATACAAACGTTTTAAACATCAGCAAGAGATGACCGTTATCTCCGGTCAACAGCCCGTCCAGAAAGGAGGCTGAATGCAGCTCAGGTGAAACGCATCCTCCAGCAACAGCAGAACGCACAACATCAACAGAAACAGTTCGAAATCGCCGTCGGGAATGTGGGTCTCAACGCGTGGAGGTCTATGGTGTGTGTTTCATTAGAACCACGACTCCATTTAGCCCGCAGAAACTGTGTGCAGGAACATGAGGATTAGAGTCGTAACGAATAGCGCCGGGTACTGTTCACAGATGAGTCACGATTTTGTGTTCAATCGGACAATCGTCGGTCCCTCACCTGGAGAGAACGTGGAACTAGGAACAATCCGGATTATGCTCAGGAAACATCACCATATCATGGTGGTGGACGAATGGTGTGGGCAGGAGTCAGTATTGGCGTTCGAACGAAACCTCTATATCGTTCAGAATGGCGCTCGGACTGCTCATATAGAAACTAGTTTCTTCGATCGTTTGTTTTGCCCTACGCTGGTGGCACAGGAGATGGTTTGCTTCTGGTGGACGATAACGCTCGTCCTCGCAGAGCTGCACTGGTGGACAACATGCTTGAAGCCGAGACAATTGAACGAAAAGAGTGGCCAGCTTGTTCGCCGGACTTAAGCCTGATTGAGCACGTATGGGGTGCACTTGGCAGAAGGTTGCGAAGTTGGATAATGCTTTTATGTAAGAATGGACAAATCTAAGACCTGATAACGTCATGGTGTTCATGTGACGCAGGTGTGAAACTGTACTTGCGGTAATTGTGAAGGACGCTTGCATGGACGTCTGTTCCGATAAATCTCGAGCGGGCGACCATACATCGATATGTGGTGCATTTCGATATGTTCGATGATGGGGAGGGTTAAAGTGCACTGTATGTAAGTGTGTCTTCTAGGTACTTTACCTCAACATGTCTTGCATTAAAAGATAGATTTGTCTGCATCCCGTATGGTTTTTATTTATTTAATAAAATAATACGCGCGTGCGTAAATTTTTGGAAGCGTTTGAACGTCTGTCAAATTTATGGTTTTATTGCTGAAATAATGACAGTATTAAAAGCAGGTGGGTGTTTTTCTGCGCTTTATATACCAATGTGTGGTATCCTATGGTTTACTACCCACTAATTTAGTAGCAGTGACATTCATATCCGGTAAAATTTTGATTTGTTAATGTACGGAACAGTGATATTGGAACATATCGAAATGCACCACATATCGATGTGTGGTCGCGCGTTCGAGATTTATCGAAACAGACGCCCGTGCAAGCGTCCTTCACAATTATCGTACTTGCCGTCCGAAGTGATCACACACGATATTAGAGGAGAACGAGAATGACTCTTTCACTATTATGGTAGTGCCTAAATAAACGCCGTGTAAATCTCAAGTAAAGAGACAACAAAATATCGTACTGTATCATACAGAAATTTTAATTGTAACCAACATATGAAGAAAATAGGTATATTTTGTGTGAGATCTTTCACCTGATCTCCTGTGTGTTTTGAGGAGTGTAGATTGTGAGGGGAAAAATCTGGGGTGTTTCGATTTCAATGCACATCGTACTAATGCTTAGTTCTTTTTTTACGAGTATTCGTACCGCCCGAAATGACAAGATTTCACATTGTACTTTTATGCAAATTATGAAAATACCGATGTTTTGCTAAATTTGGTTGGTTTTATTGAAATACTCGATTATTTACTAATTTAAATAAATATTTGAAAATAATCACGCGCTGAAATTTCTGTGAATTTTGTTTGCCATCATTTCGCATATTGTCATTTTACTCTGTAACTGTGTAGTCAAGAAGGCTATGGTTTCTTTTGTTTTGTAGAGAACTGTCCGTTTCGTAAGTTGGCTACACTAGCGGTACTTAGTAGTAGACTCTTTGAGCTGTACATTCGTTTATGTTTGACAACAACAATTATTCACTAGCCGCGTTTTAGTTTCTGTGTTTCCTGGAATGTTAGTCTTTGAGCCTGGTGTTTTTGATGCTGTTTTTACTTTTAATGATGGCTATTTTGGTAGACTACAGGTTTTGGAACATCTTTGAATTCATAAAGGTTACAACACTAGTAAAAGTGTGATGGATTTGGACCAATTGCGAATCATGAAGCCAGATATTGCAACAAACAATGTATCAAAAGAAGCCAGATCCAAGAGAAGGAAGGCAGCACTAGTCGAGGAAGACGGAGGAGATGAGTACTACCATCCAGAAGGATTCTAGCTTATTTTTTTACGTGTAGTTTGGCTGTATATTAACATGTTTTCCGTAAACGCAGTTTTCTCAAACTGACTTTCTTCAGTATAAATGCTCCTTTTCTCTCAGAAACTTCTGAACATCTATGCATTATTTACCACATGACATAGATAGTACAACGATGTTGTAGCTTTACTTTGGTAGTGTGTACTGTAATAGTTAGAAATTAAAATTATGAAAATTTACACCAAAAAGTTATATGTTTTGGGAAAAAATCATAACTTTTTTTCAGCTGTTATTTTAGTGATTGATGAGCAATACAGTCACAAAATGTGATAAAAACAACAAATTTATGTACTCAACAGTTCTTGAGAAAACGGGGCATTTATACAGCCAATTTGACATTGTCGGTATAGGGCTGTACGACTCCCCTTAACCCTAATATGCATACTTTAGGTCCAATGGGCACGATTGCAGTTTTAATCTTTAGTATGATAGGCTTCAAATTGAGTCCCATCGAATGAGGTATGCTCTATGGCAATATTCAATAACTCGTTACTTGCACTACTAGAATTTTGCGTTATTAGTTGAAGAGCGACTCATATTTTCTACTTTATATCACAGTATTGAGTTTATTTATTCGATTTATTATTTATCAGACATAATATTATAGACTATATCTAAAAAAAGGAGCAAGAATGAAGCGAGCATAGTTTTTCAAGGCCAAATTATGATTCAGGTGTTACTCAATAGATGACGATATCCTTTCAGATAAGATTTGTCTCGGAAGAAAAGCATGGAGTTGTCCTCAGGTAGTCATGGAAAACTTTAGATGAAGAACCAAGTAGTGTTTGGTGGTGTTGGTGAAGAAGAAAAAGATCTAGATACTAATAAACCAAATTAGCAGTGAAATTGATGCAAATGATATGCTATGGAGTAAAGCAAATTGAAAAATCTGCTCACGATTTGGTGTAGTTTATACCACAACCTCCCTAACACCAAATATAATATAGTGTGTGTGTATAGCCTTGGTGGATGAAGCTGTGAGATGCAGAAACCGAGAGGCTAGAAGAGTATATATATATATATATATATATATATATATATATATATATATATATATATAACTTATACAAAATGTCGATGACGGGCAATGATCCTTTCTTAAGGTCCTTACTCTTACGGGAATGAGTTTGATAAAGCAGCGAGTTTGAGTAATAGTGAGCAGGGAAAAGTTGAGAATTGTTATATGACGGGAAGCGTACTTGAGTAATTTCGTGCAGGTAAGGTTATCGCTGTGTCCACATGTGTCCCGCGTCTGGTGCACATTTTCCAACTTTACATATTCATTTTTAATGTCATACATTCTGTGAGTATGGATAGAACCATTCATCACCAGAAGAGAAGGATTTAAAGAACGCAAAAAAGAATGACAGCGTGCAGTAAGTGCACAGAAGTGTACCGGGACCACATCAGTGTGGGCACGACAATTATTGTAAAAACTGTTTTTGTTTAATTATTATTTATCAGTGCTAAGATCACCAATCTGTGAACACTTCATGAAAAATAATACTGTTGGCTTATGTTTCAGTTTTCGTAATGTAATTTAATAAAATAAACTCATTCAGAATTAAAATTATACTATTTGAAGTTGCGTTAGCTTTCTTATATTATACTCATAAACCTTCAAACAGAAATATTCTGACATCATAATATCCATATAATACTTGTTTTCGTTTTAATTCTCGTATTAGGCAGAACGGGTCCAATGGACCAAAGGCATGTAAATGTGCAAAAATATAGGTCCTTCATAGAAGTGTTAACAGATCTCGGATAGTTAGTTCGATCTACATCTACATGGGATACAATGGGAAACACATTTAACTGCGTGGCAGAGGGTTCACTGAACCAACCACTTTTTATTCGATTCTCGAATAGCGTGCGGGAAGAAAGAATAGCTGAATGTGTCCGTTCGTGCTCTGATTTCTCGTATTTTATTCTGATGATCATTATTTTCTGCCTACGTAATTGGGAGTCAACAATATATTTTCGCATTCGGAGGAGAATGTTGGGCGATTGGAGTCTCGTAAATGGCCTCAGCGATAAACGCCGTTGTTGTGATGATTTCCATCCCAGATCCTGTATCATTACCGTAACGCTGTCTCCCCTGTATCGTGACAATACGAAACGAGTTGTCCTTCTCTGGAGTTTTTCGATGTCCTCCGTCCAGGGTCGACCCGTCCATAAAGGCAAACTAGGCAATTGCCTAGTGCGCTCGAATTTGGGGGCCTGAAAATTCGTCGTGCGGGACGAACATTCGTGTGCTCGCGGTGCGGTTTACTTTTCTGTTGCGCTGTGGTTGCAGGAGCGAAGAATTCCCGGTTACTACACATAAAGCAATACGCAAGAGACAAGACGCAAGTCAATGTTACACGCATTCTCTTGGACTCTTCAGAACTTTAGTAAGCATTTAATGAATAGACGAGTAGCAGTTCGCAACTAACCATCCCGTGATCAAAGTTGGCGATAGTGCAAAAAGTTCAATTTACGAGAGATTTCATCAGACTAAGAACCTAAATCGTGTATTTGGTTGTCTGTACAAGTCATACGATTTACAAAATAAAACTCATAATGTTGTTCTTGAAGAATGTGTTAATGTGGAAGAGTATGTAACTCACAGACTCTAAGGATATTGATGCCACTGATCTATGCAGTGATTACAAGCCATTTCTGGGAGAGTGCCCAATAACTCAGAGTCACAGGACGTTCTGAGTTATATTTGTAAAAATAGAGTTATAGACATTTACCTAATTTCGTTACTGCTCTAAGAGTGTTGCTTAATCTTCCTGTGGTTGTAGCCAGTGGCGAGAGCAGTTTCTCGAAATTAAAACGATGAAAACATATCTGCGATCCACAATGACTTGGGGGGGGGGGAGGGGTTGCAACTTTGTCAATTGAACGAGAAACAGCAAACACAATTGATTCAAAAGAGATAATCTCAGATTTTGGAAGTGCCAAGGCAAGCAAAATTAAATTTGTGTGACTCTTTGCATACCGTAATGAGACTTATAATTGTGTCAATTATTGTAAACTATCAACCAAAACGTTTTTAAAAGACAAAATGCGAAAACGATGAAAAAGTAACAGTATTGTATAAACGTGTGTGATATGTCCCATTGCAATGGTGAAATATGTTTATGTAATGTACGTTTTGTGATTTTATTTGAATAAAAAAGCAACTCTACGATCATCGGGTGACTTTTTCCCCACCGTATTCGGAGTGATTGGAGAGAGGTTAAGCAACGAAAAAATCTAATGAATTTGAGAAATCAATGGTTTCCATGTTAGAGACCATTATTCAACCATAATTTGTTGCAGAGGCTACGGGCGAATACGCGTTGCATCAAGCAGCCACAACGCTGTGTTACCTGAGTGGTCTATAGCGCCTAACTAGTAAGTAGGAGGTCCCGGGTTCGAATCCCAGCCACAGCATAAATTTTAATCCACTGCCTCTCCTTATGTTTGATACAGTATGTGTTGAAAATGGTTTGCATGTGAATCAAAGCACGTTTATTCATGCTACCTTTGACACACGAGCGCTAAAATTGAAGTGGTGACAACGCTGTATGTGTACGATGTTCCAGTGTCTCCAAATCTGGATGGGCCCTGCGCACACGATGTTTTTTCTGATGGCCAGGTAATTACAAACTTAATGGATTGATATCCAGAGAATGGGCAGGCAGTGCATCTGGAACTCCTCATCTGATCCAACATCCACGCCGGCCGCGGTGGCCGAGGGGACTGAGGCGCTCCAGTCACGGTCAGCACGGTCACTACGGTCGGGGGTTCGAATCCCCCCTCGGGCATGGATATTTGTGCCGTCCTAGTTCGTAAGTAGTTCATAAGTAGTTTGTAAGTTTAGGGACTGATGACCCCGTAGTTAAGTCCCATAAGCTTAACAAACATTTGAACATTTGAACCAACATCCAAGGAGTAGTCGATTGAAATGAGTCGAACGGTGAAATGTGGTGCAGGTCGTCATGAAGCAGCTACGTAAACCTTCGAATCATTAAAGGCACTGCATGAGGAACAGTACGAAACACTAGAAAGGAGTCAGTGGGAAATAATATTATGTGCGCTCGTCCGTTTTCTCGCGCGAGATCCGCAAGACGACTCGTGATTCGCTAAAACGCATGTATCTGTGCGAGAGTTCCGCTCAGGACAATGCCAACTCATCTTACTGGCTGACGCGCAGATTGGAGATGCGGCGACTGGCCAGAAAGTTGTGGGGCGCTATTAAAATTTGCCTAGGGCGCCGAATCTGTACGGGCCTGCCCTGCCTCCGTCAAATCCACGAGATAAGAAAAACATGTTCAAATGTTTGTTAAGCTTATGGGACTTAACTACGGGGTCATCAGTCCCTAAACTTACAAACTACTTATGAACTAGCTAATGCTAAGGACGGCACTAATATCCATGCCCGAGGGAGGATTCGAACCCCCGATCGTAGTGGCCGTGCGGACACGAGATAAGGATCCCACACTGGGCAGCAACACTCCAAGAAAGGACGGACAAGCGTAGTGCCGGCCGCGGTGGCCGAGGGGACTGCGGCGTGCCAATCACTGTCTGCACGGCCGCTACGGTCGGGGGTTCGAATCCCCCCTCGGGCATGGATGTTTGTGCCGTCCTAGTTCGTAAGTAGTTTGTATGTTTAGGGACTGATGACCCCGTAGTTAAGTCCCATAGACTATACAAACATTTGAAAAGCGTAGTTGTGTAGGCATCGGCAGAGGGATAGAGGGGGAGTGCGTTACTCGCCTGCAAGCGGTGCGGCAGCAGCGGTCAGGTGTGAGCGTCACCATGGCAGCGGGCGGCGCACAACGCACAGTCACACACTGACACACACTGACGCACGGACGCACAAGCGCGCGCGGCGGATCGGGCGGCAGCGCGGTCGCGCCGCGACTGAGCAGCGTGGCCGCCGGCTGGCCGCTAGTGTTGTTGGCTGGCGGCTGACGCGGCGGGCACGCAGGGCGTCGCCACCGGCGGCGGCTGAAGCAGCGGCTGACTCCCACGGGCCGCGCCTCTGCTGACGACACGCACCGCGCTGGCCGCTTCCGCTCCGCCACAAGTCTAAAGGGCCCCACACACGAGCGACGGATCGCAGCAATCCGTCGCATGGGTGACCGATCGCTTCGTATACCCGCGCCGCTGAAACATTGCACTTGACGTTTCGCCTTACGGCGAGTTAAGTTGGCTACACTGCTTTGGCGACGTTGCAACACTAGCCTCTATACGCACAGCAGACGAAACTGTTTTCAGTTGCATCTCGTAAATGTAAGCTATTGAGCAATAATAGTGCATATAATAATTCGTTCTTGAGCAGCAATTAATTAACGGCATATTAATGAAGACCAGAGCGCAACAATGCACACACTTTCAATAACGGAGCAAAGCAATATAGAAAATAAGCATTGAATCACGACAGATACGAAATAAACTATAATCAAGATAGTAACTTCTCTCTCTACGTTTTATAATCAGAATGATTTTCACTCACCAATTTACGGCAACAATGATACAATTACATCCAGCTCCCCATCTTCATTGTTGGCGTCACTGCCAAAATGGTCATCACCAAGACAAATCATTAACCGTTCATGATTACTGATGATCCCTGCCATTGTTTGCGCTGCCCGAATCAGTTTTTCAACGTGCTGGACCACCCCCCCTCCCCTTTTTTTTCCCAAGATTCAGCATCCACATTGGCAACAGCTTTTCCACCTCTGTTATTGTGAAAGATTTATTGTTCCTTAAGTAATTCTTCACGTCACCCCATACCAGTTTTATAGGGTTAAAACGGCAGTGGAATGGGGGCAGATTTATTACATTGTGACG
Organism: Locusta migratoria; assembly: GCA_026315105.1. Lineage (NCBI taxonomy): Eukaryota > Metazoa > Arthropoda > Insecta > Orthoptera > Acrididae > Locusta > Locusta migratoria. Next base: position 269,737,503 of record CM048748.1, on the reverse strand, counting down.
CTGCTCCTTTGCGATTTCGTCTACTGCATATGTGAGTGTAATAGGCTTATTTTGTTTCACGAGCGATTACAAAAGAAGTTATGACATTAACATATCTGCAGCAATATTTCTTTCTTGTAACCGCTGCACCATAACTTCTTTCCGATCGTTTGAAGCGAGAATGAATTTCATGCTCAGAGCGTAAGCTTCGAAGTTTTTATTCATACGAAATTGAGAACTTACTCAGAAAACGTCACTAGACGAACGTCTTTTCGTTGACATTATCCAATTACTAGAACTCGGAAAGTCAAGTTAAACCACTCACAGTAAAACAAATCGCAGCGAAAAAAAGCACATACAACATAAACACGCGATAAATACGATACACAACTTTGTTTACGTTTGAACTGAACAAATCCGGCAACGCGGGAATGTTGACGTCACGGCACGTGATCACGGGAAGTGTTTACCGCGCTGTGATTGGATCGTTCCTAGCGACTAGCGCCTCGCGCTTCTTGCTCTTCACTTGTTATTTGTAAACGTCAAGTGCAAAGTTTCAACGGCTCGGGTATAGATCGCACCTGTGTGGACAAATCGCTGCGATCGGTCGCCGACCGCTGATCGCGTGAAAATCCCAGGAAATCTAGCAGATCGCGTGCGATTCGTCGATGCAGTATGGCTGCCTGGATGCTTAGTAGCGATTTGTGCCAATATGCCTGTGACTCGTTTCTAAAGTTACCAGCCGTGTTTGTGATTCCAGAATGAAACTTTCACTCTGCAGCGGAGTGTGCGCTGATATGAAACTTCCTGGCAGATTAAGCACAGTCGGTAGTGCGCTTGCCCGCGAAAGGCAAAGGTCCCAGGTTCGAGTCCCGGTTCCGGCACACAATTTTAATCTGCCAGGAAGTTTCGTGTTTGTGATTAGTTTCGCTTTTCCAAGTTCAATAACTTTACGTTATATAGTTTCCAAATGATAAGCCAAGATCGCAGACTAACAGTTTATTAAGTGACATCTGGTCATATATATATATATTATAATCTGGTCATCTTGTTAAAAAATTTCGTATAAAATAAGAAGTGCAACAAGCACTTAGTCACTATATAAAAAAAATACTTAAGTTAAAAACATGACAGCTTACAAAATTCCGTCCCCACGCGACTGACCACGTAACTAAATGGGAGGCCGCCGACGGGGCGACTTGCACGCGTCTCTAATCGCCTCGAAGTCGTTGCGAGCGACGCTCGTCTCATACGACCTGCAGTGGACGGGAAAGTTCGAGCGTGACGAGCGGATCTTACGTCCAAAAAAGTTCAAATGTTTGTACAGCTTATGGGACTTAACTACGGGGTCGTCAGTCCCTAAACTTACAAACTACTTATGAAATAGCTAATACTAAGGACGGCACAACTATCCATGCCCGAGGGGGATTCGAACCCCCGACCACAGTGGCCGTGCAGACCATGACTGACGCGCCTCAGACCCCTCGGCCACCGCGGCCGGCAGGATCGTACGTCATGGACACAATTTACCATGTATTTTTTTCTGTAATTCCAGTGCATACAACACTTTACAGTACCTGTAATGAACTTTTAATAAATAAATGAAAAAGAAAAGAAAAGAAAGAAAGAAACTGAGATAGATACAGAAATCCACATCTCCCATACAAATATATACCTACACGAACAGGAGTCATTAAATAAATAACATCGCAATTCACACAACCCCCCCCCCCCCCACACACACACACACACGAAGCTGAGGCCGATATTACACTAGTCATAGAACTTATGTCCAATACTCTTTGAGAAAGAGTCTTTGACGAAGTGGAAGGGGAAATTACACTATCAAATTTTTTTGGGACAAAGAATCTGTCCAAGTGCATTGAAAATGACGATCCAGTATTTGTTATTAATTTCAGCTGTTACATATCTATTTATAGTATACGACTGCATGTACAGTAATTACAATGGCTAGACATTTGGAAGACTGTCAACATTGCCGACGTTTGCATCTGCAGTGGTAGGTCTACTCTTGTCTAAAAGTTTCAGGAGGTAGAACCAGCACATCTGTGGTTGGTAACGAACTTTTACTCTCTCTCCACATTTGCTAATACTCTGACGCATCCCCAGTAAACAAAACCATTCAAAATGCTTCTATTTTGTCTATTGACATATATTTGTGTAAATATTGTGTCTGAATAAAAATATGTAGTTAATTAAACATACTGTAATTACGTTCTTCTGCCTTTTCTGTAGCATAACCGGTGCGGAAGTCATTTTTACGTCATTTCCCGTGAACCTGACCTCACTACGTTGCTAAAGAACGCAAAGGGGCTTTCAGCGCGATTCAGCTGGTTTTTATAACTACCTCATAAAACTGTGTTAATTTCCTTGTTGCATCTTCCACACGAATATTGCTGTCGCGTTACTACCGCTTGAAGTGGTCTCATTTAACGCTTTCTTTGATTAATTTAAGGGGAGCAGCAGGATTTGGAATTTTTTTTGACGAAAGGTAAGTTTGACAAAAGTTCCTATTACAGTGTCAAATTTCTTTACTTTTATTTTATGAACGAGAATATGGTAGTGTTGCTATACCTCACCTCGGAGATAATAACTGAAAGACTGTCTGATACGGAAATTGCGTTTATTGGCAAGATAAAAACAAACCTACGAACTTCTGAAACTAAGGCAAAAACAACAAACAGCAACTAAAAGTTTTCTTCTCCACTGTTGTTGTTGTTGTTGTTGTTGTTGTTGTGGTCTTCAGTCCACAGACTGGTTTGATGCAGCTCTCCACGCTACCCTGTCCTGTGCAAGTCTCTTCATCTGAGAATACGTTCGGCAACCTACATCCTTTTGAATCTGCTTACTATATTCGTCCCTCGGTCTCCCTCTACGATTTTTACACCACACGCTTCCTTCTAATGCTCAAATTGACAATTCCTTGATGTCTCAGAATGTGTCCAACCAATCTATCCCTTCTCTTAGTCTGGATATGCCAGAAACTCCTTTCCTCCCCGATTCGGTTAAGCACCTCCTCATTAGTTATGTGATCTACCCAACTAATTTTCGTCTGTAGCACCACATTTCAAAAGCTTCTATAATCTTTTTATCTTAACTCCTTATCGTCAACGTTTCACTCCCATACAATGATACACTCCAGACAAAGGCTTTCAGAAAGGACTTCCTAACATTTAAATTAATATTGAAAGTTAACAAGGTTCGCTTTATAACGTTGCCCTTGCTTAGTATGATGCCATAATTGTTAAAGTAGATTCCGCGATTATATTTTTGACAAGGAATTGATGGTACCGAATTTTTAGAACTTGAAATAATTTAGTTAAAGTACAGCACAAAATGAACATTAAAGCAAATAAACCGCGGGTTGCATATTAAAGTTGGGCAGCATACAAGCAACAGAACATTATAAGACTCACGGAAAGCATCTAGCTCGATGCTGCATTTCGTATTGTAGAAGCTGGAAATAACTTTAAATATTTAATACATGAATGTTAGAGATACTTTCCGTAGGATATCAATGTTCAGACTGTTCACTTCACTTTTCATTGTTGTGTAACCGTGGGTGGAACATGAAGTAACTGGTAATGATAGAGTAATTAAAAAAAAAGATAGGACTTCGTGAAATTACAAAAGAAATGACTGCAGGTTCTAAAATCAAGCAAAGTATTGTATAAGGGTGATTGATTGATTGAAATGTTGCAGACAATGCGAAGCGATTCAAATGTTTGTAGAACTTATGGGACTTAACTACGGGGTCATCAGTCCCTAATCTTACAAACTTCTTATGAACTAGCTAAGACTAAGGACGGCACAAATATCCATGCCCGAGGGGGGATCCGAACCCCCGACCGTAGTGGCCGTGCAGACCGTGACTGAAGCGCCTCAGTCCCCTCGGCCACCGCGGCCGGCGCGAAGCGATTGTAATGGCGTCTGAACATTAAACTATTACGTTTGACGAGGAGCTGAAAAACACCAAGAAATTAAATATTTTACGTGGAGGAGTTTGATTTAAATGAAACCCAAGAAGAGGGAATGCTTTTAAATTTAAATAATATATTATGCATTATACTTACATTAGTGGATACAGGTAGGAAAGATTAGATACAGGCCAGAGAGTGAGTAAAACTACTATCGCGGTTCCGTCTTCTCGCTTGTTTTTAAGTAAAAAATGACGAACGAAATTAAATTAGTCGCATTGCGAGTCAGAGGGAACCAGAGGCGATAAGCATCGCTGATGAAATGCAACCTACACAAAGACATACTAGTTGGGTATTATTATTTTTGTTCTTGGTCTTTTTTTTTTCTTTTCTTTTCAGTTTGTTATTTACATTTGTTTGTTTAAGATTCATGTATACAATTCAAATAAGTTATTTTCTATACAAGTATATTAATGAAATAAAGAATTGTACGACGTGACGGTGAGGAAGCCAAGGGCGGTGAGGACAGGTGCGAAAGACGCGACAGGTAGCGATGACGTCAGACGGTAGCGCGGCGGCGACAACGGGTGCTGGATGGTGTGTGACGTCAGCGGGTGGGGAGAAGCGTGACGTCACGGCCAGCGGCGTTCGTGCAGGAAGCCTCTGCATCTCGAACACCAACCTTTTGGGCCTCGGCACGGCTTTGCATCGCGCCTCCGATTGTGGTTAACATGTAAACAAAATCATATACACAAAATTACATTCTGTTTTTTGCATAGACGTTAGGTTTCCCTCTGAAAGATGCGGGCACTTTAGCATGTTATTAGTGTGCGTATGTTTGTGTGGTCATTTGAATTTACATTTGATGTGTTTCAGGTAAGAGTGATGCAAGCTGTACGGCTATCTTTCCGACATGAACTCAGACCGTTACATAATTTGACATTTAAAAATATTCTATCTACTATATACATTTGTTTACAGACATATGTTCATTTATTCATTGACGTGAAGTAGTTATTTTAAAGATTGACAAGTTAAAAAAAAATGAACAAAATATTTTTATCATAATGATAATTTCTTAAGTGTCGTAGCACAGTCTTTGAGTTTCAGAATGTTTGTAAAGTGCAGTAGCACAGTCTGTTGATTTTATATATATATATATATATATATATATATATATATATATATATATATATATATATATGTGTGTGTGTGTGTGTGTGTGTGTGTGTGTGTGTGTGTGTGTGTGGAAGGAAAACACAGTGGATACTGAAAGTCGCTAATTGGCGTCCATTCACATCCGTTCACTGTTTTTCACGTTCGTTCGTACGAGCGTTGCACTGCTCTAATAGTCATTTCAGTTCGACACCACACGCAATCGTACACGCGTTCACTTTGTTCATAAATGTAGATAATCTCAGAACGGCACGTGCACTTTTACAAAACAAATATATAAATATACTATGTTTAAGTCTGATGTTGATACTAACTTAGAACATTTTCGTGACACATTAATCACATATTTTTGTTTTTACAGGCAAGATAATTGCAATCTCTTTCTTTAGAACATTATACAGACACACACACATATATATATATATATATATATATATATATATATATATATATATATATATATATATCCATTATTTACAAAGTTAAATTTATTTCGGGCTGTGCTCATGTCAGCGTAGAGGAGAAAGTTAGCAAAAGAGACTGGCTGTTTTCAGCACCTCCGTATGATCTACATTACCAAATTTGGTAACATTTCGTCTCATGACATTTGTTTACATATTTTATTGGTCTTAATGTCATCAATTTTCGTCATATTTCCTCTCGTGATTTCTTACTTAAATTCATGAGTGTCAAGTTGTATGTCATTTTGTACATAAAAGAAATTAACCATTAAATATTTAAAAAAATGATAGCAATTACTGATCTATGACATGTATAATCAACATAAACAATTACTATGAAACTTTGACACAGGTAAAGTCAGACCAGCAGGTATACTTGATGCAGGAGGGCTTACACTAAAGCGTGTGGAAAGATGAAGATTAAGATTTAAAAGAGGGGTTCATTACATAAGACAGAGGGAGAAAAGCATAGCTAATATAAGCATACGCATTGCAAATTCAACATTACAGTTCCTAACTACATCAAATACTACTGTCACAATCATAAATTACAATAAAGTTACAATGCAAGTATCAAGATTAAATATAAGCGTCGCGTTCTCTCGCTCATCCCTCGCGGTACCTCTCTGCATCCCATACGTTTTGTTGCTATTGTCTGACTAGTGTGAAACTGATGAGTACAATGTGTTAGCGAGAATATCCTGTGTCAACCTTACGAATGTTCATGTTGTTGTCTAATCCATATTTGTCCGTGTGTGTGTGTTTTGGTGTATACACCGTGTCAAAATAGTCATAGCTCTATCTCATGTCTCTCCGAAGTAGCTTACAGTTCTGACGATCTCGCTGCGATGACGGCGGCACCAAAGTTCTCGTAGACGATGGCAACCAGCTGAAAGAGAAAACTTAAGCTATTCTTACGCTATTGATATGCTGATGTATGTGTTATCGTGCAATAGATAAGAAATGGCACGTATTGCTGTTGTACGCCACTCTTACATGTTATTCTTATAAAAGCTAGTTGATAAACAGATAAATTCATAATGATTCTTGTCATGTGTAACAAAGGTTTCTACAGACTATATCTGTGTTAAGCTTACGTCAAAATATTTGTTGCTTGACCTACAATGACATTCTTGCAAAAGGGTCCTAATCTAAACTCTTCCATTCACTCTCTCACACTTACAAACTAAACCTAGACAATATAAATTCATTACGCAGTAGTGGGTTCCCTAACAAAAATAATCAGAGTTTGCTTGTGCGCTCCACCCGCATAATAATAATAATAATAATAATAATAATAATAATAATAATAATAATAATGTTTCCCAACTACTAGCCGTAACAAATTGTTCATTGTATTAAATCTTCACGTAAATAATAAATGATGCCATTCATTCAGTTGCAAAGTTACACCACCCGTTTCAAGAAACGTTACCTAGTATATTTGTCACACAGCATAAATGTAGATAAGTTATAGTGCTCAGAAGCTTCTCTGAAAAATGTTTATTATTGTGTCGGTAGTTAAAAGTGGTATCTGTCAATCACTGAGTATTTCAAACATAACAGTACATTCTAGGAAGGCTTATGGTACACATTAAATCATAGAATCAGCTTACTAACAATTTATGCATGATATTTCTTAAGATATTTGTGTGGATAGATTCCTTTAGGTCGTGTCGTGTGTACAGGTGACAATAAATAACTTCCTTCGTGAGGGATCTGTAGTATTCTGTACGGTCCGGAATAAAGGTATTGCCATTTTTTGTTTCTCTGTTGGACAACTGAAGACTTCGGATGTACCCTTAACATTACCAAATCATTAAGTTTGAATGACTGTGTGCGTTTTAATTGTTTGTCGAAACAGTTTTTACGTTTCAAAGCTGCGTTCGTTAGTGCTGTTAAAACTATCCTTACCTTCTCTTCCAGCGATGGCTGCTCTCGTGGGATTTTTGGTATTGGCTTTACCCACTCATTGCTTTCTTTAGTTTGCAGAACTAAATCAGTTGGTGTGTATGGTGTGGAAAATAATTTACAAGTATATTGGCTTGGAAAGTGTCAAAAAGTTGGCTTTTGTTTTCTTTTGTGTCAGCAAGTAGTTCTTCCCGTATGTCAACACCATCGTTGTAACGCAATAAATTTGTACAGTTACGAGATGTGCCCTCACTAGTGTCATCGTTCAACGTCGGGGGGCATGAGTTGAGCGCAATTAATTTGTTTGAGTCATTTCATTCTGTCTTGTCGATTGAGTAGTGCTGTCTGTCACGTCAGTAATTGTCACAGTCGATCCGTTTTTGTGTGTAGTGTGTGCTTTGCGGTGGGCGGTTAATTGTCATCGTAGCCACAGGGACGTTATGAATTCCACTGTTATTTTTTGGAGGGGGCTGTGGATAAAAGTTCTGTGCAGGTTGGCCGTTCCCGTTACTGTAAAAATTACGGTTGCCACCATTACGGGGTTGACCACTGAAATTAGCATTACGCCACTGATTATTTCTATTGTTGGTGAAATTATTGTTGTTGTTGAAGTTTGCTGTTTGGTATGGGCACTGTTACTATTTTCAAAATAAACTGGGTTAAATCTGTTGTCGACGGCGATAATGATTCCCGCCATTAGGGGCATTGCGTGGCATATTTCTACTGCGCGAATCGCTCGTCAACTGTTGTGTCTGTTGCTGGCCAGAGGCGTTAACAAATGCTGGCTGCTGCGGCTGAGGTTGGTGTGGCATGTTTTGTAAACATTGGGCTGGCGAGTAATATGGCACAAGCTGGCTATTACCATTATTATGATTGTTACGGAAATTTCCGTTCTGATTGTTATTTTTCAAATTTCTGAAACCGCATTGGTTTGCACGCTCGTTACCAAAATGTGAACGCCTATCTTCAAAAATTAAATCCAGCTTGTCCACATGATTTAGAAAACTTTCTAAATTGTGCTCGGGAGCATGTGCGAGTTCCAGTCGCAGGTGTGTAGGCAACTTTGCCATTACTACCCGAAGCACTTCTCTGTAGCCCAGAGGTTCATCGAAAAACTTTGATTTATTTATATACTTTTCAAAATACTTCCTGAGACAACCATTGCGTTCGTTAAATGGCTGCGGATTCTAAACTTCATTCCGCAGGCGCTCTTGCGTAGCAGGGGACCAAAATTTCGCAAGAAAGTCTTGTTCAAATTCTTCAACAGTTTCACAAGTTTTGGAAGCCTGATTTGCCCATACTTTGCTCTCACCTTGTATATATCCTGTGATAAACCGTATCTTTCGTTTTTCTGACCAAGATTCTGGCAAAATGTCTTGGAAGGATTGAATAAAAACAACAGGATGTACACTTTTACTGTCACCCGCGAAAATCTGAAACTGATGATATTTGATCATGTTTTCGTCCATCATGACGTTACTGATATTGATTCCGTTATTAGGCACGGATGGTGAGTGCTGTGGTGACATCAGATTCCTACTACCGGACACAGAAAAATCAGGGAAATTGTCACGTGCGTTTTGCATGTCACGCAGCGGACACGTGTGTGCCGCCTGACTCGGACGTGCCCGCCCACTACGTTTGTCTGTTTGTCGGTCTTTAAAGTACAAGTCGGTTCGGTTTCCTGTCTATGGTTTATGTGTGTTACAGGTTTTAGTTCTTTAACTAAAGATTTCAGTTCTGTCAAGTCATCCTGCATTGCTTTGACAGTCGTACCGTGCTTCTTATAAACTTGTTCAGTAACATTACTTATAACAATATTCAGCTCAGAGTCTATATTTTCATTAAGCTCGATTTCTGTTTTTTGTAAGAATTCTTGTACTTGATTCTGATTGTCTTTAACAACAGCTTCAGCTTGACTAGTTACTTGTGCGACAACAATTTCAAAGCTCTCTTGTTTTTGTTTAAGTTGCGTCGCGTGTGATTCAATAACCGGTGGAATAGTTTTCACAGACTGGCTTAGAGTAGCAACTTCGCCGACAACAGAGGAAATTGTGCCATCAACTGATTGTAAAATTTCTTTAGTAACCTTTCCTTGTATATCAGCGAATTTACTGTCAATAGATTTTTCAAAATTTTGCATTTGAGCACTGATTTGCCGGTTAACTTCTTCAGATATTAAAGTAGGCAAATTTTGTGGCACTTTTTCTAGTTTTACAATTTCCTCCGTTGTCTGCTGTTGTTGTAATTCTACTCGTTCAAGATGTTGAGTATGAGTAGAGGACAAAACGGAAACTTGATACTTTTGATCATTTATCTGCTCTGTAAGGTTTGAAGACAAAGCCGTAATTTGATTATTCTGATCATTAATTTGTTGTGTAAGATTTGATGACAAAGCAGAAACTTGATTGTTTTGGTCATTAATCTACTGTGTAAGATTTGAAGACAAAGCTGTAGTTTGATTATTCTGATCATTAATTTGTTGTGTAAGATTTGAGGACAAAGCAGAAACTTGGTTGTTTTGTTCATTAATCTGTTGCGTTAAATTCGCTGACATGTTTATAAGTAATGCTTCAAATTTTTCCTTATCCAATCATCTGGTGGATTGTGTGAACTGCTCCCGGATGTAGAAGTGTTATCGGACGCGATAGTCGCGACCGATTGCTCTGTGCCGAAATTTTCTGTTATTAATTCCGCCGGCCGGGCCGCCATACTGACCTCTGCGGACGGAACTAATTGTTGTATGTTACTACTACTACTTTCTTCGGTATTCACTGCTGGGGTTTGGCTACGGGTTTTGACCATACTAATTGTGAATAAAATGAGAGAAATTGATTTCTGTCTATTTTCACACGCTAAGTTAATTTTAAATAAATTAATAAACATCGCACTGTAATGGCGTACTTGATACAGAACGGAAGACAGCACACGGAACAAGCGAGAGTCGCGAAGCTAATATTTGCGCACGGCAACCATGTTTGTGCATTCTAGAATTTTCCTAACAATGAACTGGCTAACTATAGAAAAATTTGGAAAAAAGACAATATTGCTAAAAGAAATGCTGAATAGAAATACGCATACAAGCGACAGTTAGGAGAATCTATTAAAGCACCAAATAAGCCAAATTACTGGTCCGTCCTTATCTGTGTGATGTGATGTCTTGTTACGCGACGTGACGGCTCCAGATAATACAAAATTTTATGGGTCGGTCTTACAGTCTCGTTTTCTTTAAAACATCGGTTCAGGAACGGCTCGTACAATATTGTAGTTGTAGTACATGAAATAAAATAGGATTAGACACATACAATGGTGGTATGAAACATTGGTAACAATATTACGTAAATCTTAATTATTTTCAATTACTAGCTATTTTACAAAATTCACAGGGTGGATATTAATGAAAATGAAATAATAATTATTTTTTTAAATTTATTTATTTTTTTTTATATTTTTTTTCCCCCAGTTCTGTCACGGTCGCCAATTATAACGTTGCCCTTGCTTCGTATGATGCCATAATTGTTAAAAGTAGATTCCGAGATTATATTTTTTGGACAAAGAATTGATGGTACCGAATGTTTGAATTTGAAATAAGTTAAAGTACAGCACAAAATGAACATTAAAGCAAATAAACCGCAGATTGCATATTAAAGTTGGGCACCATACAAGCAACAGCTCGTTATAAAACTTACGGAAAGCATCTAGCTGGATCCTGCACTTCGTATTGTAGAAGCTGGAAATGATAACTTTTATGTCTTATTTAATAAGTGAATGTTCGAGATACTTTCCGTAGGAGATCAATGTTACTGTTCACTTCGCTTTTCACTGTTGTGTGACCGTGGGTGGAACATGAAGTTACTGGTAATGATAAAATAATTTAAAAAATGATCGGACTTCGTGAAATTACAAAAGAAATGACTGCAGGTTCTAAAATCAAGCAAAGTATTGTATAAGGAAGATTGATTTATTGAAATTTTGCAGACAATGCGAAGCGATTGTAATGGTGTCTGAACATTTAAACTATTACGGAGGCGAAGGAGCTGAAAACAATAGAAAATAAGTATTTGAGTGGAGGGATTCATTTAAATAAAAGCCAAAGAGAGGGGATGATTTTAAATTTAAGAAATATATTTTTACAACAACTTGCATCACAATACCTGACATTGAATAGATATATGAATGGAAGACGTCCGTACAGAACGAACATAGACAAGAGAGTGAATAAAAAACTAGCATCACGGTTCCGTCATCTCGCTTGTTTTTGAGTAAAACATGGCGAAAGAAATTAAATTAGTTGCATTGCGAGTCAGAGGGAACCGGAGGCGATAAGCATCGCTGATCAAAGATAAAAAAAAAAAAAAAAAAAAAAAAAAAAAAAAAAAAAAAATAAGTGTATCGTTACAGAGGGTTTCGATGTGGCGTTTGTGTGATTGTAATTGAATTACAATTTATAAGAGATTTTTTAGATAATTGTCGTATTACGATCATAAGTGACTTATTATTAATACATCACAGCAGTCAACCATAGAATAGGTACAGTATATTTTATTTATTTTATGATCTGTTCGAAACAGTGGTCATCTTCAGTGGAAGCTAAGTTAGGTATAGCTTGACCGAGAATTTATTATTATTATTATTATTATTTTAGCGGAGCGTCCGAATCTCCGGTTCAGAAATAATCGATTTACAGTTGTACGCTCGATATATGTATTTCAGGTTGAGCTATCTTGATTGCAAGCATTCTTGGAAATTACCGCAGTTACTTTTACTGACCGGACAAGGGTACATACAAGAACCTGTCAACCGTAGAGCAAATCAAATGTTCAAATGTTTGTTAAGCTTATGGGACTTAACTACGGGGTCATCAGTCCCTAAACTTACAAACTACTTATCAACTACCTTATACTATGGACGGCACAAATATCCATGCCCTAGGGGGGATTCGAACCCCCGACCGTAGTGGCCGTGCAGACCATGACTGGAGCGCCTCAGTCCCCTCGGCCACCGCGGCCGGCAACCATAGAGCAGGTATAGCATGTTTTATTTATTTTATTATATGTTCGAAACTGTGGTCAAGTGACATCCATACTGATTGCAACTGGAACTTGTTCATCGTGAAAAACTTTCGCATACTCCGCCTCGATTTGTTTCCGTAGTACAATTGCAATGCTCTTTCTTATTGGCCACGGCATCGCGACTCCTGATTGGCTGCTCTGCCGTTACCAACCTACCGAGCGCGACGGCTAGCCTCTGCCGCATAAACTGCACTTTAACCTATCCCATTTTCTCAAGCCACGTAATTTATATTCTGTAGAACGCTAAAAATTTTATATCAGTCTCTTGTTCTCTAGCACCATCGAAGAATCGATGATGAAAATTCCGCTGTATGTACGGATGCACCCATAACACGCCATATGTCTGCGTCGGTACCAGTAAGCATCCCCCTGATCACTGGAACTGCCCATTATACGGGTAATTATTAGAGGAAATTACCAACACCGTTTTGTAGCTCCCTGTTGGAAGTCGCAAGCTAACTGAAGGAAACTCACGTACGCGACGAATACCAATCGACCCGTGTGGGAGGACCGTCGTCGGCATCGCGAGGTTCGCACAAGACGCGCGCGACAGACGAGACGCGAGTGCGGACGACCAAACGAGGAGGTTAGAAGGCAGGGAACGTCTCTCGCTGAAACTGTGATGCCTGTCTATGCCATATTGCTGTCATCAGTTGCCAGTATAGCATACTAGCTGAAAACTCGCCGTTGCCCGGGTATTTATTTGTTTATTCCTGACTTCAGTTAGTACTGCTCCGTCTGCCCATCTCCTTTATTTCTAAAAACATGTTATTTTTCGGAAAATGTATAAGATATAAGTCTGTCGTGCATATTGTAAAAAACTGTAAGTGCACTATTAAAACAAAGAAAGATATTAATCAAAATAGAAATCTTCATATATAAAGCAATGTTCCGTGTATTTGTGGGTACGTATTGCATAAAAATCTACATTTTATTCCAAACTTTCTGAAACACTGTCCACGTAAACTTCAGTCCATGATGACGATCGGCCTAAGTAAGGATCACGCAGAACACATAGTTCACGAGATACTACGTCTTAAACAACGAGATTCGAGAAAAACTGCTACAGCACGCACAATGTTGCACATTTCCTCGTAAACCACTGGGCGCCGGCCGCGGTGGCCGAGGGGACTGAGACGCTCCAGTCACGGTCTGCACGGCCACTACGGTTGGGGGTTAGAATCCCCCTCGGGCATGGATATTTGTGCCGCCCTTAGTCTTAGCTAGTTCATAAGTAGTTTGTAAGCTTAGGGACTGATGACCCCGTAGTTAAATCCCTTAAGTTCTACAAACATTTGAACATTTGAAACCACTGGGCCGATTTCAACCAAATTTCATACACATATTTCTTACCGTCAGGTAGCAGTTGCTGCAGGGTTAAGAATCACATACGAGACACGGTTCAACAGATATGAATTCATAAACAATACGAATTGCCAAAAACTGCCACATAATGAAACTTTCACTCTGCAGCGGAGTGTGCGCTGATATGAAACTTCCTGGCAGATTAAAATTGTGTCCGGAACCGGGACTCGAACCTGGGACCTTTGCCTTTCGCGCGCAAGCGCACTACCGACTGTGCTATCCCGACACGACTCACGATGCCGCCTCACAACTTTATTTCCGCCAGTACCTCGCCTCCTACTTTCCAAACTTCACAGAAGCTCTCCTGCAAACACGCAAGACTAGCACTCCTGGAAGTAAGGATATGGTGGAGACATCCTAAGGGATGTTTCCAGAATGAAACTTTCACTCTGCAGCGGAGTGTGCGCTGATATGAAATTTCGTGGCAGATTAAAATTGTAGTGCGCTTGCCCGCGAAAGGCAAAGGTCCCAGGTTCGAGTCCCGGTTCCGGCACACAATTTTAATCTGCCAGGAAGTTTCAACTGCTACATAATGCGACGAGACTTTATAAATACACTGGATGAGAATGAGAGTACTTAGAGACTTGCAACAAACTTTGAAGTTAATTTTAAACTTTCATTATATTTTTTCTCGATAACAAGCAATATAGACTAAGACATGAAAATTATGAGGACCAACAACCACAACAAATGCGTCATAAAAACACAAGAAAACCACCATATCCAGAAAATCATAGCCAAGAACAAACAATAAATAAACAGACAAACAGCAATGAAAATTCGCTGCTAAACGTAGTCAAAGAAATTAAACAGTAACTAAAGAAAAAGTTTTACAGACTTGACGTGACGTGATGGGATCTCATCCAGACAGGGATGGCACCGTAAAGTGGAAGACAGAGCTCGGTGCAAACAAACCTCTATAGCGGCGTGCGGTCTCCTCGCAGTGATTGCATGAAGTTAAGGAAAGTTACAAAAAAAAGTTCAAATGTTTGTATAGTCTATGGGACTTAACTACGTGGTCATCAGTCCCTAAACTTACAAACTACTTATGAACTAGCTAAGACTAAGGACGGCACAAATATCCATGCCCGAGGGGGGATTCGAACCCCCGACCGTAGTGGCCGTGCTGACCGTGACTGGAGCGCCTCAGTCCCCTCGGCCACCGCGACCGGCAAGGAAAGTTACACTAGAGACATTTGAGTTAGTCAAGTTTATGTATCTGGCTTTCTGACCGAATACATTTGTTAAAACAAACACACACACACACACACACACACACACACACACACACACACACAGATACACACGAAACTAAGGCCGATATTACACTATCAAATATTTTTCGACAAAGGTACAATATTTGTTATTAACTTCAGCTGTTGCATATCTATTTAGATTCTATGACTGCATGTACATTGATTACAATGGTTGGACATTTGGAAGACTGTCAACATTGGCGACGTTTGCATCTGCAGTGGTAGGTCTACTCTTGTCTAAAAATTTCAGGAGGTAGAACCAGAACATATGTGGCTGGTAACGAACTTCTGCTCTCTCTCCACGTTTGCTAATACTATGACGCATCCTCAGTAAACAAAACCATTCAGAATGCTTCTATTTTGCCTATGTACATATATTTCGTGTAAATATTGTTTGCCTGAATAAAAATATGTAGTTAATTAAACACACTTTAATTGCGTTCTTTTGCCTTCTCTGTAGCATAACCGGTGCGGAAGTCATTTTTACGTCATTTTCCTTGAACCAGTCCTCACTTCGTTGTTAAAGAACACAAATGCCTTGTAGCTTTCAGCTCGATTCTGCCGATTTATATAATCAGCTCATAAAACTGTGTTAATTTCCTTGTTTTCAAATGTTTGTAGAGCTTACGGGACTTAACTACGGGGTCGTCAGTCCCTAAACTTACAAACAACTTATGAACTAGCTAACACTAAGCACGGCACAAATATCCATGCCCGAGGGGGCAATCAAACCCCCGAGCGTAGTGGCCGTGCAGACCGTGACTGGAGTGCCTCAGTCCCCTCGGCCACCGCGGCCGGCTAATTTCCTTGTTGCAGCGTCCAAACGAATTTTGCGGTCACGTTTTCAAACAGTAGGTCAAAAATTGCTACCGCGTTGCTAGCGCTTGAAGTGGTATAATTTAACGCTTTCTTTGATCTAATTTAAGGCGATCACATGGATTTGGAAAGTAGTTTTGACGAAAGTTAAGTTTGACAAAAGTTCTTATTACAGTGTCCCATTTTCTTTACTTATTTATTTATTTTGTGAACGAAAATGTGGTAGTGTTGCTATACCTCGCCTCAGAGATAATAACTGAAAGACACTGTCTGATACTGAAATTGGTTTATTGACAAGACAAAAACTAACGATCGTCTGAAACCAAAAAACAAACATCAACTAAAAGTTTTCTTGTTCATCAATTAGGTATAAGCCAGGGAGGTGACGACAGCCTTAAAAGAAAGGTCGGTGAGACGGAGCCCGACGGCCACTACGGTCTGGGTTCGAATCCCCCCTCGGGCATTGATATTTCTGCTGTCCTTAGTGTTAGCTAGTTCATAAGTAGTTTGTAAGTTTAGGGACTGATGACCCCGTAGTTAAGTCCCATAAGCTATACAAACATATGAACGGAGCCGGACGACGTATTCCGTTGCGGGAAGTCCTGGAGGCGCGGCGTCGCTGGCAGAGACTTCCCCGTAGGCGTAGATTGCGATCCCTCAGCTATGGATTTCCTAGGCGGTCGGCGGAGAACTGCCGTCGTGTTGCACCACAGAACACCAAAAATAATAGAAGTGCAAAGACCACGTTATCACACGGAAACACAGAACGACAGCAGCGCTACTAGTGGCCTGGCAGTGAACTTTCAATCCGAAAAATGTGGCGCGAAAATCTATATGTTTACTTCTAAATACACGAATGAGAAAACGTTATATTGGTGTTAGATGACAATATTTTTCATTTATTCTTTGAGGGTGGACCTCATAAAAAGGTTTTTGAGACCTTGCAAAGTAATATATACGAGAAATTTAATAAAAAACTAACATTAATTGTTTGTGGCTGTTGTTTACAGTCGACCAAACTTCGTAAATGATGTCGTGGTAATCTTTTTGACCGTAAAATTGTTTGTTTCTAAAACTCGGCACTGCGATTTTCGCCATGTGGCGTTATAACATGGAAATAAATGCGATTTCGCGCATGTCAGACTAAAAATCATCTGATATTGCATGCATCTATGTAAATGATTTTTCAGTTTTCACATACGCTAAGGCGCAATTATATCCACTCATGTGACCAAAAGAGGAATAGTAGGTTGTACAAATAAATAATTTTACAGCCACATACACTGTCCTGCAAACAAGAATGTAGGCCTGCTGTAATGTCTACAAAAACCAATTTATTTTTATTTCTGTTGATTACTACTTATGCATCTTCAGTCATAAAAAAAGGAGTCAACAATCCGAAGATTGGTTTGAACACCACAGTGCTTTACTAGACGTGGTCCTGTTTGGAGGTGGTATGCCGTTGCCTTCCTCCGACCTTTTGAACTGACTTACCCAGCCAGTTATAGGGGGGGACCTACAGTTTAACGTGGGTTCCGAAACACGGTGCTACTCGGTATTTTTCACATGAGCAGTACTGCCAGAGGTGAAAGAAGTGGAAAGGACCTGGCGGGGATCGAACCCGCGACCTTTTGATTTGTAGTCTGGCACTCTACGACTGTGCAACCGAGGCGCAATTCTGTATAGTTCAAATAAATGAAATTTATGAAACTCACAAAATGCACACAGAAGATCGCAATTAGGAAGACGTTGCTATAGAACCTCAGCACAAAACACCACCTACGAATCAAAACAAGTATGGAGGACTGTAAAGCGTAAATCATCCAATAGGAAAGCGAGAAGAAAAATCGCAAGGCTCGCAGCGCTCCATGTGGCCTGGCAGCAAACCAACATCGTGTTACCGGAAATCCCTATATGAGTTTCACCCCCCTTTGTTGCACTACGCCCCCCTAAATTGTCGGTGCGCAGTGGTACGTGGCAGTCTCGAGTCGGCCTCGCGTGACTGTGCGGAGGAAAATAGTCCCGCTTTAGTGCGCTCTCTGGCGGTGCTCGTCGCGTCCTCTGGTGACTCCGGAACCGCTGCTGTGGTACGCCTCACTGGTATGCATCTATGTGCGTGTACCCTGCAGTGAGGGGTTGTCCGCTCGTCAGGCAAACCACCGGTACATGACAAGTGTAACATCGACAGAAGATTACGGTTAACCCTTTCCTGTCCAAGTTATCAAATATTAGAAAACATAACGTTATATTTGGTTTTTTTTAATACACGTCAGTATATTCACAGATTTTTGCTTATTATTTGACGCAAAAAATATGAAATAAAAGAATTGAAAAATGGAACTTCAGAATTCGAGAGTATATAATCCAATTGGGAGACATTATGAAATGCTTAACTGTATTAACTGTGGTGTCGCACAAGTCCAAAGTGCGCGCCACCTACTTTCGCCGTGCGCCGCCATGCACGCACTGCGCGGCGTTCTTACGTCAACCACGAGCGCCCTCTGCTACAACTCCGCTCGTGGCCACCACTGAACGACTTCGTTCACTTGGGACTGAGATAGGATCCAGTTAACACTTCGGAATCAGATAGGCACCAGTGAAGACTTGGCTATCGGATAGGCACTAGGCAGGCCTCTAGCTCAACTATATATCAGCATTCTGCAGTACTGAGCTATGTAAAAGTTAAGTATTGTATAAATTCTGTGCAATATATATCTCGTTCTAATTTACTCTAGTGTTTCTAGTTTCTGCTGTCCCACTGGCTGCTCACCTTCGTACCTGCACAATCGTGCATCCTTTATTTCTGTGTCGGTACTTTTCTACTCGACCACCGACACCTACGACGGAAACGAGACACAAAAGCGGCGACGAGGCTGGTACACAAAATTAACATAAGGATTTACCAGCAAGAAATAAATAGCTAAAGTTTTGTATAGAAATGCCATTTTAGATATTGATCTGAAGGAGGGAAAAAGCAAATTGAAGTGATCCCTGAATCGTATTACTATTAACGTAGGTCGTAAACGAAAGTACAACCATTTATTACTGACACCTATCAACAAAAACAACTACAAAAAGAGCATGCACAAAAGTCTTAGACACTCTGTCACTACTGAAAACTTCCAGTCACAGTTTTGAACGCTATATAAATAAAAAGAGCTCTATTCCTTGAACAGCATCAGTTTCCATTAGCTAAAAACAATAAAAACCAAATTACCAACGTGAGAACACACAACGGCGTCTGTTTGTGACAACAAATCGTGCACACAGACGTAAAACAGTCCGCTGTTTACTGCTGTCTGTGAGCAGTGCTACTGTGCAATCCCGACCAGCGAGAGTTTCATCAGAGGGAGCCTAACGTCCCGTCAGTAACACAAGTCACGTATCATTTTCCACTTTGTTTTATGACGCTGTAAACGGGAACTACCATCGGGCAGGAAAAGGTTAAAGTTTTTATCTAACACAGATAAATGGTAATGCACAAGAGTATAATGGATATTGCCGATAAGGCAGTGCTAAAACAAAGGGAATAAAGGAAGATTACGGTTGAACATTCCGTTGACAGCGTGGTCATCATGGACGGAGATCACGCTCGGTAAGTATGAGGAAGAAAATCGGCCGTGCCTTTGCATAGGAACCATCGAGGCATTTGCCGAGAGTGATTTACGGAGATCACAGAATACTAATGATCGACCAAATATTCGGCTTCGGTAAAATATTAGTTTCGGCCGGAAATCGGCTGAATCTTCGGCTTGGACGAATTTAGCTTTCTTCAACTTACTGATGAAGTTGGGTCTCGTTCTGGATGGATTTAGTCAACAATAACGGTTTACCTCAGTTGACGGCGCGCCGTTTAACAGCTAGGAGTCTCCTGTCGCGCGTAAAAATTGTGGGTATTTTGTTGTTAAGCACAATATTGTCTCGTTAGAATGGAAGCAGGACTGACTTCGAAGGCAGGGTTGTCGAGTGAACACAGCCCTTATACTGAAAGCAGGTGTATTGCGAACTGAAACGTACACGAAGCACTGACTGCCTCTCGGGCAGAGTGCTCTCATATTTATACACAGACAGAATGTATCAGAAATTATAAGAATAGTTAACATAAGAAACAAGAAGAAATTACAAGTGAACACAAGAAAAATGTAGAAAATTCAGGAAATGTTAATTACAAAGAAATAAATGTTTGCCGGTGGACGGGATAGAACCGGCGAGCCGGCCGCGGTGGCCGAGGGGACTGAGGCGCTCCAGTCACGGTCTGCACGGCCACTACGGTCGGGGGTTCGAATCCCCCCTCGGGCATGGATATTTGTGCCGTCCGTAGCCTTAGCTAGTTCATAAGTAGTTTGTAAGCTTAGGGACTGATGACCCCGTAGTTAAGTCCCATAAGTTCTACAAACATTTGAACATTTTTTAGAACCGGCGACCTTCAGTACCGCAGTTGGTGACGCTATCCCATGCACCACACCGGCAGTCGGTTAACGACGGGTCTCGCGGCAATATAAAGCTAAAAAATGTTCAAATGTTTATAAATCTATTGGACCAAACTGCGTGGTCATCAGTCCGTAGCTTACAAACTACTTAAACTTAGGTAAACTAACCAAAGGACAACACACACACCCATGCCCCAGAGAGAACTCGAACCTCCGCAGCGAGGCTCCTTATACCGCTCGACTACTCCACCGCGGCCAATATAAAGCAATTGTATCTTTTAGTGATATACTATGTTAGTAACAAATTAATCAGTATAGTACGTAACGGAACGAGTTGTCATATTGTTATGCTGTAGAGTTTTATTAATGAGTTCCCTTGAAATCAAGAGCCTTTTTCTAATTACTAATATGGTTTTAAGAAACATTGATCATGTGGTACACAGCTTTTTCTGTTGTTTTTTCGTAAATTTATACTGACAACAGTCATACTGTTGATCGGAACTCAAAATGTTCAAATGTTTGTACAGTCTATTGGACTTAACTACGGGGTCATCAGTCCCTAAACTTACAAACTACTTATGAACTACTTACGAACTAGGACGGCACAAATATCCATGCCCGAGGGGGGATCCGAACCCCCGACCGTAGTGGCCGTGAAGACCGTGACTGGAGCGCCTTAGTCCCCTCGGCCACCGCGGCCGGCTGATCGGAACTGTCACTTTATTTTTCGAAATACTTTCTGCAGCACTGACTGAAGCTTCTACGTATTCAGCAATGCCAAAAAGGAGATATGTAAAGTCGTTTGTCGACTGCAAGAAACGGAAGTGAAGATGGCAATAAAAAGCTAGCGCTCTCAAGAACAAAATCGTAAAGCTATTTATGGAAGCAAGCAAATGATTACTATCGGCGTATTTTGCATTGTGGTAGTCATGTCGAGGCTTTGGCATTTCGTAGTATCTATTTGGGATGCTTTTTGTGTAGCTAAATAATAAAGACGATCTTCCTACAAGAAGGTATGCAGGACTGTAAAAGTTGTGGTAACAGTACAGTAGTCTCGTTAATTCGAGGTGAACGAGACCGGAATCACATAGAACTATCGAAATTTACGTGTGAAAAAGAAGAAAATCGACCATAAAAAGAATACATGTGTAAAACAATGACCTTCTTACAATCAAAGTTTTTAAATAGTCATTCATATTGGGAACCTAAAGGTTTTAAAGTCTTTTCACTATTTACTTCGCGTCATAATGGTGGAGTGCATTTTTCTGTAAAGATACAATGTACCCGTTGTTGTTGTTTTGTTTTATGAAGCTCGTCATTCGAAGTCTCGAAATACCGACAGTCCACTGAATCTAATTCTGTTTACTCATTGTATAATTCCCCCAAAATTTTTCTCTTTTAGGTAGAAAAGTAACATCGATGAGAAAACAAACCAGTTTGGAAGTACATTAATAAAAGTACCGTCGATTTGTCTAAACCTATTCGCCTCCCTTGTCATCTTCTACGGACTCCTGGTTAATCTTACACACACCCAAAAAGGCTTAGTACAGGAAGGACATCTTGAAAAGTGCAGAAAAACTAGTGAATTGTCGTGTAATGTAAATATACTGAAATTTTAAATTAATTACGCAAGTTTCGGTTACGGATTCGGCTGAAACTAGAAGACAAGTCGAATATTCGGTTATGGTTTCCATTTCAGCCAAAATCATGCCTATTATGGATTCTACAGAAAACCTAAATCTGGATGGCCGGAGGTGAATTTCAACCACAGGCCTCCCGAATGGACATGCACATAATAGTTTGCTATCGGGAGTGCTGGCTTTAGTTCGCGGCAGAACCGCGAACTTTTTAGTTCTTTTAGTTCGTCTGATCCCAGTGACGGCTGAACGGCGTGGTCTGCGCATGCAGGTGGAGGGAGAAGTTACCACATCTAGTTGCTTCATTCGCTTGATGCTTGAGCCGCTAACGATATCACGCAAACCAAAAGAAAGAGTTTGTGGATAATTTCTTGCGTTTAAGTTTAGAGTTATCTCCATATCTTGGCATTATGGAATTTATTTGTCAGATATTGCAGAGTGCAGAATACTTCAAAACAGAAATTTTGTAGCACTGAACTATGTAATGTGGCAGGCAGACGCTAACCTCGAAATGGCTCTCATCAGCAGAAGGCAAACACGTGATTTTTAATTCTGTTGCGCGCCCTCTCGCTATTGCCCGTCGGTCTTCGGAAAAGAATCCAACGAACTAAGAAGCGAGATAAGTTTGGCATAATAGTTCGCGACCGGTAACGCATGTTTTAGTACGCGACCGATTGCACATATTTTAGCTCGCGACCGATTGCACATATTTTAGTTCGCGACCGATCACGCATATTTTAGTTCGCAGCTCGGCCGCGAAGTAGGTCGCTCTTTTTGGCTTTTGCTACCGCTACTAAAAGAGCTCTGTCTTTTGTTATGTCAGCTTTTTTATATAATGATCAGTGTTGCCCAAGCGTGTGCGTAATAGCGATACTGCGCGCTCTCGCGTCCTCTCGCTGTTCCCCGTCAGTCTTCGGAAAAGACGCGGACGAACTAGGAGGCGACGGATCTGCGAATTAGTTCGCGTAGTTCGCCTGTGGGAGCGCTCTTCCGAACTAGTTCGTTCGCGAACTACACAAGACTATTCAGTTTCTCCCGGCGTATTTGATAATCAAAATATCCACGGGTGTACTGCCGGTCTATAGTGTCCAACGGGCACAATATTTCGGCGATCGTACATGTCGCCATCATCAGATGAACTGACGGACTGAGCTCCTGGAAACGCACCGGCACGGAGATACGCACGCTACGGCTGCTCGAAGGGAACTGGGTTCTAACCCGGTAGCGGGCGATTTAAATACCCTCGGCCCGCGGAGCGACCCCTCCGCGGTCCGCGCCCCGCGCCGCGGCCGCGCAGGGAACCGATTGCGACGGCGTCTGAGATGACGTCGGTGTGAGGACTCTGTCCGCCGTGGTCGTCACTTCGTTACGTTTGCTAGATTTACTCTTAATTAACCCAATCGCTGGTTCTCAAGCTGTGCTAAGATTATAGCCAGAGTCACGGCTTATGAGGTCGTCACTTGTGCGAATTTCAATGGCCTCTCTAACGACGCTGTCCCAGTATCTCGACGTCTGTACCTGAATCCTAGTGCGTTCATACTCCATCGCATGATTCTCCGACAAACAATGTTCAGCGACCGCCGACTTGCTCGGATACATCAATCGTGTGTGCCTCTGGTGTTCAAAGCATCGATTCTCGACGGTACGCATCGTCTTTCCAATAAATGACTTCCCACACTGACACGGAATCTGGTACACGCCGGCCTTCCTCAAACCGAGATCATCTTTTGCGCTCCCCACCAGTGCACGAATTTTATTCGGCGGACAAAAAACAGTTCCAATCTGGTGTTCTTTCACTGCGCGGCCGCGGCGCGGGGCGCGGACCGCCGAGGAGTCGCTCCGCGGGCCGAGGGTATTTTACTCGCCCGCTACCGGGCTTGAACCCAGTTCCCTTCGAGCAGCAGTAGCGTGCTGATCTCCGTGCCGGCGCGTTTCCAGGAGCTCAGTCCGTCAGTTCACCTGATGATGGCGACATGTATGATCGCCGAAATATTGTGCCCGTTGGATACTATAAATCGGCAGTACACCCGTGGATATTTTGATTACACTACTCCCGAATGCGGGTCGAGTGTGTTACCACTGCAACACCTCGTCCGGTATTACTAAGACAGTCACAGAAACAAACGGCGAACCGCCTCACGGTATTCTGCAGTGAGCAACGCAGAGCTGAATGCGAACAGCCCTGCTGTGTGAGGGAGCGGCCTACCTCTCTTATATAAGGCCATTCCGATGCGGCGGCGCTGGCTCCGCTGTGTCAGTTCTCATTTGGCAGCGGACTGCGTCCCGCGCGCCGAACTCGTGATCTACATGTGAGGTGACGCCGTCTCCGAGGCAATTAACTCACCACAAGTCTGAACCGCGGCGACACGTTTCCGCAACAGTATTACAGGGACAGCGGTGGAAGGGATTTACGAATTCCACTCATTAAGGAAACTTAAGAGTGTGCACACGTGGCGATCAGGGCAACTTCGAATCCCGCGTGCAGATTCACTTAAAACACACCAAGAATACAAGTTTGACCCTAGACTGACCGAGCAGTTGCAAAATTTACCAAATTTTTGCACGAGGCTCATCACTCTACATTAGTCTTGTGTAGTTCGCGAACGAAGTAGTTCGGAAGAGCGCTCCCATAGGCGAACTACACGAACTAGTTCGCAGATCCCTCGCCTCTTAGTTCGTCCGCTCCTTTTCCGAAGACTGACGGGGCAACAGCGAGAGGACGCGAGAGAGCGCAGAATCGCGTGATTCCCTTCTGCCAGTTACCGTTATTTCGAGCTGAGATGCAGCTCAGCTGTAGTTTCATAATTCACTGCCACAAGAAATCCATTTTAAAAATAAAGTACTACGAGTACTCTGTATGCAAAGTGGTTGAATACCATTGTATCACCCATTCGTGTAAATGACTGGTTTATTTGCTTAAGTATTTGATGTTTAATTGCCCAAAAATTCAGGTAATAGCACACGCTTTCGCAACACTGATTCATTATATAAAAAAGCTGTCATAACAAAAGAAATAGCTCTTTCAGTAGCGGTAGTAAAAGCCAAAAAGAGCGGACGAACTAAAAAGAGCGGACGAACTAAAAAGAGCGGACGAACTAAAAAGAGCGATGTACTTCACGGCCGAACTGCGAACTAAAAGGAGAGCTACCGGTCGCGAGCTAAAATATGAGCGATCGGTCGCGAACTATTGTGCCAAACGTAACTCGCTTTTTAGTTCGTTGGATTCTTTTCAGAAAACCGATGGGCAATAGCGAGAGGGCGCGTAGCAGAATTAAAAATCACGTGTTTGCCTTCTGCTGATGAGAGCCATTTCGAGGTGATCGTCTGCCTGCTAGATTATATACTTCAGTGCTACAAAATTTCTATTTTGAAGTATTCTGCACTTTGCAATATCTGACCAATAAATTCCATAATGCCAAGATATATAGATAAATCTAAACTTAAACGCGAGAAATTATCCACAGACTGTTTCTTTAGGTTTGCGTGATATCGTTAGCGGCTCAAGCAGCAAGCGCAGATAACGCCGCTCAGCCGTCACTGGGAGCGGACGAACTAAACGAACTAAGTAGTTCACGGCTCTGCCGCAAACTAAAGTGAGCGCTCCCGATCGCGAACTATTAAGCGCAAGTCTACTCTACATATCCCAAGAAGTAAGTTTATACTGGTATCGCTACACTTGAAAACTTAGGCAATCGCCGCATTTAAATAAATGCGAAGAAGATATGAAGTAGACACACATTACTAGGTGATCACTTAAGTTATTCTCGTCAGTACAAGTCTAATTTAAATGTTGTTTTAGTGCTATTGCGTATAACTGATTACAAATATATTGTACTTTATTTTAACATCGTTAAAATTCATTCAGCCCTCGAGTGTTTTTTTAAACTTTTTAAATAAAAATGTATATTTGACCAGCATTTCCCCTACCCTGGGGTAATGGCAGTCAACATTTAAACCCATTGAAGATCATAGTAAATCTAAAGCTAAGGTAAAAAATGACTAAAACTCAATTTCTTTTAAATCAATGTTTATTTTAGAAATGAGAGATAAAATTATTGGAATGGTGAAAATAGATTTAATGAAAAATGTCACTCTTAGATACAATGATCACACTTGTAGACTTCTGCATGATCCCATTCCGAAGTAGCTTGATGGACCCATACCCCACAAATAGTGCAACGGGGCCAAAGTTCCCCATCTATTCCCAATTCTTTGCAATAAAAATGCAAATACCCCAGACCGACTGAATGCCATTACTCCCAGAGCACGCCATATGTGAAAACGTTAAAACAAAATAACCATATATCCTACGGCTGGATAGCACAGTGCTAGAGTGCCAGACAAAGGTTGCGGATTCGATCCCCGTCAGGTTCTAGGATTTTTATCTGTCACTTTCCACTTCTCTTCCCTCTGGCAGTGTTGCTGATGTGAAAAATATCGAGTAGAACCGTGGTTCGGAATCCACGTTAAACTGTAGGTCCCCTTACAACTGGCTGGGTAAGTCAGTTCGAAGGTCGGAGGAAGGCAACGGCATACCATCTTCAAACAGGGCCATGCCATGTTCCAACCAATTTCAGTCAAACAACTTCACTGCTTCAAAATCAGGTAGACACTGGCAAGATGGCGTCGATTTCACTAGGAGTTCCTTAAACGGCCGTGAATCACACTCTACAACTCCTCTACTGCAAAGTAGTTAGCAGATACTTTGGTGACCGTCATTACCCCACTCTCCCCTAGAATGCTGATGATTTTCATGGTCGGTAAAGGAATGAAAAAGGGAAAACTTCAGTACAGACATCAAACGCGAGATTTAAAATAAAAATCCTACGATTGGAGGTAAGAAGTACTTCTCAGTAATTAGTGAAATTGAAAGAGGTGATTCGGGAAAAGTGACCTGACCTTCTTAGATCTGGTGTTCTGCTGTTGGATGACAATGCGAGACCACACTCGGCGACGGCAGGGCAAAACCATACTGCAACTCTTGGTTGGGAGCGCCTACACCATCCGCCATACAGTCCTGATCTCGCACCAAGCGACTCCCATCTGTTTCCAGCTTTGAAGAAAACGGCCTGATATTTTCCTTTTGCAGCTTGTAAAGCGGTTTAACAAATGACTCAATGTATTTGAAAAGTATGTAGAAAAATAAAGATATGTACTATCATTAATGTCTCATTCAAGGTTTTTTTTTTTCATTTCATACGCTACTGTGACAACAGTCGATAGCGGAAACTTATTTTCCAACTCCCACTCGTATTATAAAATGTCTATAATGTTATAGCAGGCCAGAAAGAAGTTTGACACGCACGAAAACTCTGGAGCATCTATATCTACATGGGACACTCTGAAAATCGCATTTAAGTGCCTGGCAGAGGATTTATCGAACCTCCATTATACTATTTATCTTCCATTCCATTCTCGAATAGCGCGCGGGAAGAAAGAACACCTGAATCTCTCCGTTCGAGCTCTGATTTCTCGTATTTTATTCTGATGATCATTTCTACCTATGTAAGTGGGAGTCAACAATATATTTTCGCATTCGGAGGAGAATATTGGCGATTGGAGTTTCGAAGTAGCCCACGCCGCAGCGATAAGTGCCGTTGTTGTAATGATTCTCATCCCAGATCCTGTATCATTTCCGTAACGCTGTCTCCCCTGTACCGTGACAATATGAAGCGAGCTGCCCTTCTTTGGACTCTTTCGATGTCCTCCGTCAAACCCACCTGATAAGGATCCCGCACTGGGCAGCAATACTCCAAAAATGGACGGACAAGCGTAGTGTATGCAGTTTCCCTTTTAGTTCTGTTGCATGTTTTAAGGGTTCTGACAATAAAACGCAGTCTCTGGTTCGCCTTTCGCACGACATTATCTACGTGTTATTTCCAATTTAAGTCTGATGTAATAGTAATTCCTAGGAACATGATCCAGGAATTAACCCGCAAATGTGAAAAGAAAAATTTTATTCGCTAAGGTCCCATTATAGTCCGGTAAATAAACTTCAGCTACAATATTTGTAATTTTCGATACATAAATTCTGTGCGCACGGGAATGAACTTTGAAAGATTCCCCTGATGCCATGAAGCGTGATGTTAAAGCGAGCTTTCCAAAAAAATAGCACATACAGGAAGTATCTGATGCATAAATTAAACAAAGTAGGTAATTCAACTCAAATGTAAAATGTATTTTGCATCCTCCGCTCGGCGAAATACTCTCTCTGATCAGCGTGTTTAGTACTTGAGTTTGTCCTTGGACTATCGAAAGCAGCTTGATAAAACACTCAGCATTCGTTCGTAAACAAATTTCGGAATTGATTGCCGTCTTCGGCACGAGTTCATTCATCATCGTGCAGTACATATCTTCTTAGTCCCTTCTTCACAGCCAAGGACGCATCTAACTTCTATTTCTTCTTCGTTGTCCTGTTCCAACAAACACTGCCACAGATCCTGCAACCGGCTACTGTGTAAGCTGTATTAGTTTAATATTATCAGCTATATACACACAAACGTAAACAATTCGCGTATGCAAACCGTATTACAGCCGAATTTTTACAGAGGTGCTGCTGTCAGTAGTAATCCCGTGTGTAGACGTAAGTATACCGCATAAACACAACCACGCCTGTACTATCACGCGTCATTAGTACGGATTTAGAACTTTCGAATCGCTGCAGTAGACCATAATATTTCTTGCGACCTATCGATCATCGTGTAAACTAGGTATTAATCATAATATATAATATTCATCTCGGGTTTGCTGCCGGATACCATCGTCAACTAAACACAATATTTCGGCATCTTCAGGTGAGTGCGCTGATTACACTTACTCGCCGGAAACTGAGGCAGAACAGAAACAGCGGCCCCTTTATACACCGCTGACGACCCACCGCGCGTGCGCGAAACCAAAGTAGAGGCCCTTTAGGCGCAATAGAACTAGTAGCGCGCCGGTGGTTTAAAGACAGAATGGGTACACTGCTCAACAAAGTTGTCGTGCGTTTCAATTTGGTCCAAAAGGTGAACCATTAGAGTACTAGTCTATTGCCTTCTTGCCTTTCGTCGGGAATATTTCCTCGAATATTTCAAGAAATTTAAGATTATATGAAATTAAAAGTGTTTTTATGTCACCTCCAAAGACTAGGGCCCTCCTTGGATCAGTCAAAGATGATTTAGGACCGAGGAAACACGGTGTTTATAGAATTCCATGTTACTGTGGTAAGACTTACATAGGCCAAACGATCCGAGGGGACTGAGGCGCTCCTGTCAGGGTCTGCACGGCCACTACGGTCGGGGGGTTCGAATCCCCCCTCAGGCATGGATATTTGTGCCGTCTTTAGTATAAGGTAGTTGATAAGTAGTTTGTAAGTTTAGGGACTGATGACCCCGTAGTTAAGTCCCATAAGCTTAACAAACATTTGAACATTTGAGCCAAACGATCCGCACAGTTGAGGATTGGTGCGTGTGGAACATCACCGTCATACTCGTTTACTTCAATCTGAAAAGACAGCTGTTGCTGAACATTGTCTGAATGAGGGACACAAGATGTCATATGATGAAACAAAACTGATTGCTCCTGCTTCCCGCTACTGAGAATGTTTTCTTAAAGGATGCATGGAAATTTAAAAAAAAAAAAAAAAAAAAAAAAAAAAAAAAAATGTTTGTTAAGCCTATGGGACTACGGGGTCATCAGTACCTAAACTTACAAACTACTTATCAACTACCTTATACTAAAGACGGCACAAATATCCATGCCCGAGGGGGGATTCGAACCCCCCCCCCCCCACCGAAGTAGCCGTGCAGACCGTGACTGGAGCGCCTCAGTCTCCTCGGCCACCGCGGCCGGCCATGGAAATTCGTATGGCAGAAGGGCTTCCCTGTATAACTTGGAACCCAATCTTATCTGATATTAAGTAACAATGGTCTTCATTTCTACCTGCAGTTTCTTTTAACTAGTCCTGTTTCGCTCCATCGTTTTACCGATTTTCTCCACCGGCGCGCTACTAGTTCTATTGCGCCTAGAGGCCTCTAGTTTCGCGCACGCTCGGTGGGTCGTCAGCGGTGTATAAATGGGCCGCTGTTTCTATTCTTCCTCAGTTTCCGGCGAGTAAGTGTAATCAGCGCACTCACCTGAAGATAGCAGTCAGTTGGTCTGCCGAAATATTGCGTTTAGTTGACGATGGTATCCGGCTGCAAACCCGAGATGAATATTATCAGTTATTACGCCGGGAAAGTCTACGCGACCACATGGGTATTAATTACGTCGATAATCTTTTCACGTGAATCACTGGAGTGCAAATGACAGCTTCGCCACTGCATTTCATTCCATGTGTACGTATATCGCTATCCTCTGACTTTTGTCACCTAATTGTATTTCGACAACATCTTCTTAAGGAGATGCATATTTTGCTGTTACGTGTACCCTTTGAACGTCAACCACACCTTGTACACCGTCCAACAACTACACCAGTTTGTAGGAATTTGACCTGGATACACAAGTAAGCTAAATTAGATCATGATGCCCCGCAATAGAACACATATAACACCGATCCAAGTATTTTTCCAATTCCACTACAACAGTTCTTTTCCTGTAGGCGACGTTGCGAATCGCTGCGTCGGCTTTGACGAGTGTTATGTAAACATCAGCATTTACATAGCTCATAAAAGGCTCTTCTTCCATTTACTAAATGCTATGGTGATTAATATTAGCATACGACAGCTTTAAATGCAGAGTCAACAGCCACCTGACACTTAAGCTTCTTAGAACTGAGGACACTGCCTAACGAGACGATGGTACTTCTTTCTCAGTTTTCCTGATATCTACGCGCTGTCCACGTCATTCTTCGGCGTGGCGTTATACCTATAAGACGGAGAGACTTCCCTCTAGTTTATTGTTGTGATTCTTTAGATCCTGTACTTCTATAATGCAGTGATTCCCAAACATTTGCTTCATGGGTCCCACATCCTTCCTGGAAATATTTTCACGACTCAGTATAAACCAGTATAAACACTATAGCTAATATACAGTAGTTATAAAATATATCACATGAAAATGAAAGGCAAATGCTTTGGTGAGTAAGATTTTTGAAATGGCTGAGGTGAACATTATTAAAGAAAAGAAACAATGCTTTTTCCACATTTAATATAATTTTACACGAGTTTAATGGTAAACTGAATACGATTTAAGGTTAAGTTTAGTCTTGTTATGTTCTATCAACTTTGCCCTTATGGACAGTGTTTGAACTCGAATATCTCATGATGACACAATTTTCACTTCTTTCCCTTCTTCTTCTTCTTCTCTTCCCAAAATCTCTTCATCCTTTCGCTGTGCTCCTGTTTCTTCTGTCCACAATGTTCCTGTCTTCTTCTTCTCACGTACCATAAGTTTTGTATTCTGAATTTTGTTTCTGAATTGTTTTCTGTTTTCTGTCATTTGCCTGTTGATTCCCAACTGCTTTAAGTCTTCCTCTATTTCATGATACCAATTTGTTTTCTGGCTTGAACTGCTTACTACATCAAATACGCTCTTTGCAAGTCTGGTCTTGCCCATTCTCTGTATGTGGCCATAGAAAGTTAATCTGCGTTTTCTGATCATGCCTGTGAGTCTGTCAGTGCACTGGTTCAGTTCTTTGGTAGGTCTTTTCATCCGTATGCCATCTCTGTGTACTGGTCCAAGTATTTTCTTGAGAATTTTACGTTCTATTTTCTCTGTCTCTGTGATGCCCGATACTCCAATTATGATCGTTTCTGACGCATACAGTGCTTCTGGTAATACGACTGTTTTGTAGTGTCTTAAGTTTGGCCAATCGTGATATGCTTTCCTTATAGCCATGTGAGTTTGTTTGCTTGCTGGAGTTTTTCTGTGAGTTCTCTGTTAGATTCCTTGTTTGAGCTTCCCAATTCTATATATATTCCTAAGTATTTAAATTTTTTCCACTCTTTTTATGGAGCCATACATCGTATGCATTGTGTGTACATTGTTGGTCTGTCGTTTCATGTACTGCGTTTTCTCGTACATTATCTGTAGATCCGTTTTGGCAGCTATTTCATGTAAATATTCCAGTGCTTCCTTTGCCTCCTGTGTGTTATTGCTGAGTATGGCTATGTCATCTGCAAATGCTAGATATTTTATGATGGTTTTTGTTTCACGGGTACTTCGCAGCAGTATTTCTTTGTTTTCCCCACTGCTTAACAATTTCGTCTATGACCATGTTGAACAAGACTGGGGAGAGCCCGTCTCCTTGTCGCGGATGAAAAAAATGAAACATAAATACCATTCATAGAGATACAGTGCAAACATAAATTATTGCACCATGACTTCAGGCACACTATTACAACTAATTCTCCAATCCACCCCACCTGTACCCTCCTATCCAACCCCTACATATTTTGTCTATTTGTTTATTTAGTTGTGTTTTCTTTTTTCAGTACTATTAATTTACAGATTTCGTTCAAATATTTATTTACACTGTAACTGATCCATCAAAGAGGTTAATTTACTTTTCTGTATGTAACATCTATTCTGGTTTACTAACAAGTCTGATGATGGCTTAATAAGCCGAAAATCGATTCACTAAATAAACAAACCAGTAGAACAAACACAAAATTGTGTAATTAATTTTCAAAATTTGAAGGTTGAAGTTGTTCGTTTAAAATCGGGATTTGAAAGTATGAAGAATTTTAAAATAACGGGTGATCAAAAAGTCAGTACAAATTTGAAAACTTTATAAATCACGGAATAATGTAGATAGAGAGGTAAAAATTGACACACATGCTTGGAATGACATGGGGTTTTATTAGAACTAAAAAAAAAAAAAAACGAAAGTTCAAAATATGTCCGACAGATGGCGCTTCATCTGATGAGAAAAGCAATGATTAGCATAAGAAATTAAGAAAAAGCAAAGATGATGTTCTTTAGAGGAAATGCTCAATATGTTTACCATCATTCCTCAACAATAGCTGTAGTCGAGGAATAATGTTGAGAACACCACTGTAAAGCATGTCGGGAACTATGGTGAGGCATTGGCGTCGGATGTTGTCTTTCAGCATCCCTAAAGATGTCGGTCGATCACGATACACTTGCAACTTCACGTAATCCCAAAGCCAATAATCGCGCGGACTGAGGTGTGGGAATCTGGTAGGCCAAGCATGACGAAAGTGGCTGAGGATACAATCTTCACGAAATGACGCGCGCAAGAGATCTATTTTTTATTTCTTTTATTTATTTATTTATTTATTTATTTTTTTTTTTTTTTTGTTCTAATAAAACTCTATGTCATTCCAAGCATATGTGTCAATTTTTAACTCTCCATCTACATTGTTACGTAATTTAATAAGGTTTCAAATTTATACTGTCTTTTTGATATAAGAATTGCTCGTTTAAAGTTATAAGATAATGGAAGAGCAGGTGGCCTAATGGTGAAAGAAAGATGAGGAACGGAAATAACGGTGAGAAGAACATTGGTTTTACTATCAGTCAGAGAGGAAGCCGGCCGTGGTGGCCGAGGAGACTAAGGCGCTACAGTCACGTTCTGTACGGCCACTACGGTCAGGGGTTCGAATCCCCCCCGGGCATGGATATTTGTGCCGTCCTAGTTCGTAAGTAGTTGATAAGTAGTTTGTAAAGTTTAGGGACTGATGACCCCGTAGTTAAGTCCCATAGACTATACAAACATTAAACATCAGAGAGGAAGTTGTATATATATATATATATATATATATATATATATATATATATATATATATGTGTGTGTGTGTGTGTGTGTGTGTATTTTAATTTTCAAAATTTGATTGTTGAAGTTGTTCAGATAAAATCGGGATTTGAAAGTATGGTGAATTTTAAAATGCGAACTGACCCGCGATTTAATTTCTCCTGCGACGTTGTAAGAGAAGCATGTCCTCACTGCTGAGTTTCGCTCGAATGCCAGACGCTGTGGCGTGATTAGCGGCGCGTTGACGGACACGTGTCCTGGACACCTGCGTGCAGACCTGGGCGTCGCGCCGCCCACGCCGCGCCCTCAGCGTGGGCGGCGGCTGATGGCCAGCCGATGGCTGTCAGCGCCTCCCACACTAGGGGCGCGGGAGCCCAGGCCGGCGGTGTCAGCAGCGGCTAGTGCTAGCGCTAACACGTGCCGGCTATTCCAGGGGAACGGTGGCGAGGTACAGCTGTAATGAATACACTGCGTCATCACCGGACACCCACAATAACATTGTCGTTATGGTACATCGCCACAAATTTGAGATTGGATAGGGGATTTCCTGTCAGAGGAGAGACAGTTTGTAGTAATCCACGGGATGGCATCGACTAAAACGGAGGTGATATCGGGCGTTCCACAGGGTAGTTCCATTGGTCTTCTGCTGTTTGTAATATTGCGCTTTCTTTCTTCCGATCAGGTGTTGGAGTAGTAGTTACTGTTCGTAGCCGCTAATAAACTTCACTAACGGTACAATATTACAGGAAAATAATTCGGTGGATCAGACACATTTAGGTAACTTTATAAATAGAAGACTCAAAAAAGAAAAAGAAAAAAAAAAAAAAAAAAAGGAAGCGGAACCTGACTTTAAAGTTTAACGGCAGTAGTAATTTGAAATGAAAGCAACACCTGAGCACAATGTTACACAAAGAAACTAGCAGATTCCATGATAACTTCAAATGTCTGTTAAGCTTATGGCACTTAACTACGGGGTCATCAGTCCCTAAACTTACAAACTACTTATCAACTACCTTATACTAAGGACGGCACAAATATCCATGCCCGAGGGGGGGGGGGGGGGGGGGATTCGAACCCCCGACCGTAGTGACCGTGCAGACCGTGACTGAAGCGCCTCAGTCCCCTCGGCCACCGCGGCCGGCTCCGTGATGACCTTTCTTACCATGATGATTATGTTAAGTTCACTGGATGTAGCAGATGAAGCTGTAAAAACTCTTGCTGCATTCTGTAAAATGATGCTTGGTTGGCTTGGAGCAGATTGTACTAACTGAATGACTGTGAAGAAAAATATTAAATTATCTTTTGTGACGAAAGAATGTTTAGATCGATCGGGTTTCTAGTAATTCTGAGGATTTCCTTGCAGGCATTACTATCAAGTCGCGTTCATAAAAGTTACATATAATGGCATCTACAAGTTTCTACTAAATTATAGATACAAGTCCAACAATGGCTCCAACCATCCTATTACATAATTAAGATAACAGCTGCAAAAAAAAAATCACTTCATGAATTATTAAAGGTGGGTCATTTGAAATAAGTAAAAGGTTTATACGTAACTAAATATATTTTCGCCATACTTCATAACAAAAACGCTCTCACACACACAATTAATAATGTCAGAAGTTCCTGACGTGCGACTGTTCTCAATGATGTAAGAAACATGAAAGACCATGTTCACAACCGTGTTCTGGGCAGCTCGTAAAAAAAAAAGATGAACGTCGGAAATATATGAAGAGCGGATTTGGTTCCAGAGAAAGCTGTGGTCAGCGATAAGCATCGTCAATAAATTATTTATCGAATAAATTTTTTTTTTTAAATAGACGGTTTAGGGGAAAACCTAAATAGTTCTCTTAGGTTGTTTGCAGAAGACGCCGTCATTTACCTTCTAGTAAAATCATTTGAAGATCAAAACCAACTGCAGAACGATCTCAATAAGCTATCACTATGGTGTAAAAATTGGCAATTTAAATAATGACAAGTGTGACAAGTGAGTACGAAGAGAAATCCATTGGACTTCGTTTACAAAATAAATCAATCAAACGTGAAGGCCGTAAACTCCACAAAATATCTAGGAATTACTATTACTTCAAACTTAAACTGGAAAGAACATGTAGATAATGTCGAGGGAAAGTCGAACCAAAGACTACGTTTTATTGGCAGAACCCTTAAAAGATGCAACTACAAAAGAAACTGCATACACCGCGCTTGTCCATCCATTTTTGGAGTATTGCTGCCGAGTGTGGGAACCTTATCAGGTGGGTTTGACGGAGGACATCGAAAGAGTCCAGAGAAGGGCAGCTCGTTTTGTATTGACACGATACAGGGGAGACAGCGTCAGGGAAATGATACACGATCTGGGATGGGAATCATTACAACAACGGCGCTTATCGCTGCGGCGTGGTCTATTTACGAAACTCCAATCGCCAACATTCTCCTCCGAATGCGAAAATATATTGTTGACTCCCACCTACATAGGTAGAAATGAGAAATCAGAGCTCGAACGGAGAGCTTCAGATGTTCTTTCCTCCCGCGCGCTATTCGAGAACGGAATGGGAGATGAATAGTTTTCGCGCCATTTTTCACTCGTAGCGCTTGTCTTTGTGTGGCGTTGTAGTGTAACAGGTTTCTACAGCTGCTCCTGTCTTTTACAAGAAAACACCACTTTGTACTACGGTGATATGAATTTTTTCCTGTTAAAATGGACGTGGAGCTACTTCGTCGAACACGCTCTTATAAATTTTCTAGTTTCCACGCGCTTATAAATTCATTATTGTGCAACGTTTGGTACCGCGAAGTATGCGCGGGTGCCCGAAGGAAAAAGTGCTTTTTATGTGGAAAAAGTAGGGATCAAAATTGTACGAGGAAGTGATCATAATTGTATCTAGTGTGGTACATTTCCTATCGATTTTTCTCAATTCTGTAACCTTTTTCTTGTGTTCATATGAACATTTGTAATTGTCTAATATTTGTGTTACATATTCATTAAACATTCAAGAACATGTGCCATAGTTAAAATTATTTCTTTTCTCAATGTATTTGCAGTTACAATTACATTTGTCCGAGATGATCGAAATTGTACCACCTTA
This sequence comes from Locusta migratoria, assembly GCA_026315105.1. Classification (NCBI taxonomy): domain Eukaryota; kingdom Metazoa; phylum Arthropoda; class Insecta; order Orthoptera; family Acrididae; genus Locusta; species Locusta migratoria. The sequence goes on along the minus strand of CM048748.1, from coordinate 269,700,681 downwards.
CCCTATATAGGTGGCTCGATGAAACCTCTGCCAGGCACTTAGATGTGATTTGCAGAGTATCCCCTGTAGATGTAGGTGTAGATGTAGAGTCATGCAAAACGACAATACGTGCAAGACCTCTCCATGAAAATGTCCAAATGTTTGTAAATCTAAGGAACGTACTACGTCGGTCACTGGTCCCTACGCTTGCAAATTACTTACACTAACTTATAGTAACTTATGCTAAGGACACCCCCCAACACCAATGCCCGAGGGAGGACTCGAAGCCCCGACGTCGAAGGGCCGAGCGCACCACAGCTGGGCGCCTTAGTGCGCACGGCTATTCTGCCGCGGCGGTGAGAAAACAACTTAAGGTGCACCAAGAAGCCGGTGCGAACATGTGCTCGGGGACAGTTCCTCCCTGTTTTATGCGTTATAGGCTGAAGTTATTACATGCTAACCACTTAGCTGACAGGATCAAACGATTTCAATTTGCTGTCACAGGTGCTGCATGAGACTGACAAAGATGGGTAGTTACTAAAGATGATACTGTTTATTGATGAGCCCTGGTTTATTTTCGTGATTAACACTGTCCACTTTTCTTCATATATCTCCCAGACGGTCTCTTACCCTTTGAGTACCAGTGGTTTCTGCCTGAAACCACCATTTCATTAATTATGTTCCGAAGGACCAGTGACTTTTGCGTCAAACCATGTTGCTAGAGCATCTAGGAACTACAGGAAAATGGCCAGAAAAACAATGGGTCAAAGAGCAATGGAGTAATTGAGTCATAAGATTTGTTACCCTAATGCAAAATTTACATGATCATTGTGTCTATGCTTGAGAGACAGTAAAACGAGGTCAAAATGACCAAAGACTGAAAGCCTGAAATAGATCTTTAGCGTGGAGAATATGACTGCAGATGGACAGAAGAAGGCATGCCTGCATTGATATGGAAAGATAGGAAGGTAAATTTAGTTCTGTCTGATTTTCTTGATTCTCAACACTGTCTCGAAAACAAAAACATGTGTCAGTAATTGAGTCATTCCCCATACCTGTGAAACAGTACACCATTCATATGGGGTATGTCGATAAAGCTGACATGCTTTCGACAAAAAAAGTAAAAGATGCTGGCTTACAATTTTTTGGCATATGCTGGATGTTTCCATTGTAAAATCATTTTTATTTTTCCAAGAAAGAAGCGATTGGTCAACAATGTCACTGAAGGAGATCCGGATTCCGGTAGTTCATGGACTTATTGACACAACAAATGGCACATTATCAAGTAAGTGCAAGAATCGAATGCAAACAAATTCAAAAAGACGCTGCCACGAGAACTGAGAGAAACCAACTCTGAACATATGCCAGTACAAGGACGATCCCGTCGTTCTGCACACTGCAGCACAAAAGGTGAACCTTACAGAACAAAATAGCATCGTAACAGTGTAATATGGAATGCAACCTGGGGAAAGTACGCAATTATTTTAAAAAAAAATCCTCTCTAAAACATAGATGGTTCAACATCGTGTATTCCAGTGGTTTCGCAGCGAAACCACCTTAATTAAAAGTTATATATATATATTAAATTTTCTTGTATTCATCAATTATGAGACTGATAAAAGCGACTTTTATGAAAACTGTTACAATTTTACTTATTTTTGAGATATTGGTACTGAAAGGGTTAAGAGCAACGTGGAATGTATTTGGTAACACTACCACATGAACGAGTCTACAGCACCGAATAAGATACATAAATGTAAAAATATAGATACAAATACGAACATAAGACATATTCAATACATCTTCTGGGGATAAGGCAAAATCATTCAGCGAATTTAAAATGTTTAATGAATAAATACGCACAAAAAATTATATTTGTAGCAAACAATGTTCTAAACAGTAGACACATTGCAGCACCTCACAGATGTGGGACTTTCTTATCTTTATGAACTTATGGGGAAATACAATCACATAAGCGTAGGCTCCCACAGCAGTTGTCACTGTCAATCACATTCTTCAGGGCGTTTTCACCAATGGTGTGACATATTGCAGACACCAATAAAGAACGCCCAACATCACTCCTCCTCTGCCCCAAACCACGAGTTCATAGCAGCACGTAAAGACCAATCCTTCGCTCATGCGGCAGTCAGACATGTACCTAGAGGCATGTCATTTGGAACAGTGGCCGAAAGTCGGACAATTTTAAGGACTGACAGTCTGGGAAAGAAATTTGTATGTGGCACGTATGTGTTTCACTGGTCACGAAACGGTTGACTGTACGTCCTTTGCTTGCATACATACTCCGCAATCCACACTACTGTGCATGGCGGAGGGTACACTATACCACTACTAGAAATTTCCTTTTCCATTCCACTTCCAAATAGAACGAGGGAAAAAAGAATGTCCACATGCCTCTTTATGAGCCTTAATTTCTCTTATCTTGTCTTAGTGAACTTTACGCGAAATGTAAGTTGGCGGCAGCGAGATTGTTCTGCAGACAGCTTCAAATTCCGGCTCTCTAAATTTCCTCAACATAAATTCCTCGAGAAAAAAAAAAGTCGTATTTCCTCCAGCCATTCACAGTTGAGTTCCCGGAGCATTTCTGATTGAAGCTGCCAGTAACGATCCTAGCTGCTCGCCTCTGAACTGCTTCTATGTCTTCCTTTGAACTGATCTGCTGTGAATCCCAAGCAAAGACAAACGATAAACTAAATGAAATGTAGCATGAGGAGGGCTATGAGTTCGAAGTTAAAGTTCTATGTACTGACTTGGCTGAAAATCCTAAGAAGTTTTGGCGGTAGGTGGATCAAAACAAAATCTCCAGACACTCTATGACGAAAATGGCATTGAAACAGAGGATGACACTCTAAAGGCTGAATTACTAAATGACATTTTCCAAAGCTGTTTCACAGAGGAAGAGTGCACAGTAGTTCCTTCTCAAGATTGTCACACAGATCACAAAATGGAAAATATCAAAATAATTGACAGAGGGATAGAAAAACAATTAAAATCGCTCAAAAGAGGAAAGGCCGCAGGATCAGAAGGGATACCAGTCCGTTTTTACACAGAGTACGAGAAGGAACATGCCCCCCTTTTTGCAGTGGTGTACCGTACGTCTCTAGAAGAGCGTAGCGTTCCGAAAGATTGGAAAATGGCGCAGGTCTTCCCCGTTTTTAGGAAGGGACGTCGAACAGATGTGCAGAACTATAGACCTATATCTCTAGTGTCGGTTAGTTGTGGAATTTTGGAACATGTATTATGTTCGAGTATAATGACATTTCTGGAGACTAGAAATCTGCTCTGTACGAATCAGCATGGGTTTCGAAGAAGGCGCTATTCGTCCACGAGACTCAGAGGGCCATAGACTCGGGTTCTCAGGTAGATGCTCTGTTTCTTGACTTGCGCAAGGCGTTTGATACAGTACCCCATAGACGTTTAATGAACAAAGTAAGAGCATATGTTCCCTCAGACTAATTGTGTAATTGGATTGAGACGTTCCTAGATAACAGAATGCAGCATATCATTCTCAATGGAGAGAAATCTTCCGAAGTAAGAGTGATGTCAGGTGTGCCACTAGGTGCCGTGGGTCCGTTGCTGCTCTCTATATAAATGAACTTGCGGATAACATCGGAAGCTCACTGAGGCTTTTTGAAGATGACGCTGTAGTATATAGAGAGGTTGTAACAATGGAAAATTGTATAGAAATGCAGAAGGATTCGTATCGAATTGACGCATGGTTCAGAAAATGACTATTGAATCTCAATGTAGACAAGTGTAATGTGCTGCGAATACATAAAAAGATCCTTTATCATTTAGCTAAACTATAGCAGGTCAGCAACTGGAAGCAGTTAATTCCACAAATTCTCTGGTAGTAGGCATTAGGAGAGATTGAAAATGGAAAGACCATACAAAATCAATCGTCTGTAAAGCAGATGCCAGACTTAGATTCATTGGAAGAATCCTAAGGAAATACAGTCCGAAAACAAAGTAAGTAGGTTACAGTAGACTTGTATGCCCACAGCTGCAATACTGCTCACCGGTGTGGGATCCGTAACAGGTGGGGTTGATAGAGAAAGTAGAAAAGATCCAACGGAGAGCACCGCGCTTCGTTACAGAATCATTTGGTAATCGTGAAAGCGTTATGGAGATGATCGATAAACTCCAGTGGAAGACTCTGCAGGAGAGACGCTCTGTCGCTCGGTACGGGCTTTTGTCAGTTTTGAGAACATATCTTTACCGAGGAGTCTAGCAGTATATTGCTCCCTCCTACGTATATCTCGCGAAGAGATCATGAAGATAAAATCAGAGAGATTAGAGCCCACACAGAGGCATACCGTCAATCTTTCTTTCCGCGAGCAATACGGGACTGGAATAGGAGGGAGAACCGATAGTGGTACTCATGGTATCCTCCTCCACACAGCTATCGGGTGGCTTGCGGAGTATGAATGTAGATGTAGATGTAGATTTGAGCAACACCGTTTTACACGCTGTCTCCTTTACGGATGATCTTCCCAAATTCTCCCAATGTTCGCCTTTTTCTCAACTGTCCTTAGATATTATTTCCATTTCATATAGCTCTGCAATCTAGATATTTGAACGACGGGACAATAATCTGACTACTAATGCTGTATTCGAACATTATGGGATTTTTTTCCTACTCATGTGCATCACCTTACATTTTCCTACATTTAGAGTTAGCTGCCGTTCTTCACACCAACTAGAAATTTTGTCTAAGTCACCCTAAGACACCCCCCATGCGTCACAACGTCATCAGCAAATAGCCGGAAATTACAAGTTACTCTGTTCATCAGAGCATTTATGCAGATAGAAAATAATAGCGGTCCTATCACACTCCCCTGGGGCACACCTAACTATACACTTGTCTCTTATGAATACTAGCCGTCGAGAAGAACGTACTGCGTTCTATCGCTTACGAAGTCTTCCAGCCAGTCACGAATCTGTGAGTCTATTTTATATGCTCGTATCTTGGTTATGATTCTGGAGTACGGTACGGCGTGAAATGCCTTTTTGAAATCGAGAAAAACGCAACCTCTTCATCTATGGCTCGCAAGATTTCATGTGAGAAAAGAGCAAGGTGATTTTTACACGAATGATGTTTCCTTAACCCGTCTCAGCGAAATGTACTATATTCGAGTTGAGGGTATGCTCCAAAATTCTACAGGAAACCGATGTCAACGATATTGCCCTGTAATTATGTGGATCATTTCTTTTAACTTTCTTATAAACGGGAGTTACCTGCGATTTTTTTCCATTCACTAGGAACTTTGCGCTGAATGAAAGATTCGCGATAGATGCAAGCAAAATAAGGAGCCAATTTCGAAGAATACTCCTTGCAGAACCGAGCTGGTATTCCATCCGGACCAGGAGATTTTCTCTGGCAGCGTAAAAAATACGCTCCGCGCAGAAAAGCAAGCTTATATGTGTCTTCAGGCCGTTGTCAGAGTAGGCAGAAAGAAACGAATGGCACAATGGTGAATCAACAAAGCAGGCAGTCTACATTTGCAGCCCACGTGTGTCTGAACCGGTTTTTCAAGCAGCTGGCGGAGGCGGCGCGTGCACTGCGAACGCTGACGTCTGCCCACATCACAGGGAGTGGCATCACACGCGGCTAGGCAAACCGAAGCGTACAACGGGCCGTTGCGCCATGGGCCACTTTTAATGACGCAATGTTCCTATCATAGGGCACGGCCGGTTTCTTCCCCATTAATAAAACCAATGTGAGCCGCTACTCCGTCTCTAATGCTACGAATGTGTGGTGCAATGTTCATTTCAGGGTATATGAATGTGATCTATACAGGTCTTTTCGTATAAAACCCATTCACATGTATTCGTAGTGTTTTTAGTAACTAAAGCCCTTTGAAGCTCAGATACGCCATAGAGTCCACCCCAACCACGGTGGTTAAAACTCAAAATAAATTTAATCTATCCCTCTTGACACCGCCAAAAACTGACACAGATCGAACACACTCCACCACGTCCGGTGTTATCAGGCGATCTCCGTTGGTTGTGTGTTGCGGCCGTTGTCGGTGTTATTTTGACCATGTATAGATGGCGTCGTGTCGGTTCTTTTCTGACATGACCATCTACACATATGTATTTTTACGCGACGACAATGTAGGGTCACTGATTCACAGCAGGTGCGGCAGCAACGTTCCACGTCTTGCGAGCAACCGAAATAGCGATCATAAGCGTCACCAATAGCGGCGCTACAGCCGTAGTGTGCGACTTGTGGGAATTTCGGGCGGCGGAAGGCGCTGTAGCATTACATTAAATACCTTTACTAAAATTATATGCCGGCCGCGGTGGCCGAGGGGACTGAGGCGCTCCAGTCACGGTCTGCACGGCCACTACGGTCAGGGGTTCGAATACCCCCTCGGGCATTGATATTTGTGCCGTCCTTAGTATTAGTTAGTTCATAAGTAGTTTGTAAGTTTAGGGACTGATGACCCCGTAGTTAAGTCCCATAGACTCTACAGACATTTGAACATTATTTAAAAATTATATCTGCGACGCTTGTCGCCTGCGTATCCGTTCTTACTTCAAGATATTCTTCTGACTTTTGTTTGCGATTATCAGATTTTTCAACCAATCTGGAGAGAGAACGGAAGCGCTCTTCGTCTTTCCGTTTTACACTCTTGTAGTGATCAGACGCCTCTTCGTACTCTCTGCTACAAAAATACAAATGTGAACTTTATTTCTTTATTCTTACTAGTTGATCCGTGCGAATAATTCGCACTCTTATCTTGATCAGTCAAAGATTGCTATGATAGTATTGGAGAACAGGCAGATGCAAGTACATCTGTATAAACTTTGAATAGTAGTAACAAATATTAGTCTCATTGTAAGAAAATTTGTATAATTAAATGGAATGATGAGGAACGTTCAGGTAATTCAGTTCACTCGCGTAGTACACAACGCTTGCTTGAACAAAGTGAACAATTCGAAGAGCTGTTGTGCATCGACGGTGAAACAAAAATCTCGTGATAAACTTCGATTACGTAAAGAATCTAAACAACTGCAAGAGCTGTCGTGCCTGTTAGTTAAATTAAATTATTTGCGTACTTTTCTTTGTTACATCGGAAATCGCAAATCGTGTGATAAACTATGTTTGCATCAAAGAAGGTCTTTGTCTTCCATAAAGACTCTACACAACTGCAGTTATTTAAACAGATTGTCAATAGACGGTACATTCTACGTTGCTTTTATATCGGCCAAACAAAGTTGATACTCGGCGCGGTGGGTGATGGGAGCAGCCATTTTACGATCATTCGCCGGGTATCAACTTAGATTGTAAGTCACAGTCACAGTCTGCGTTAATTCGATGCAGATCATCCTGCGTTTCAATACAAGTTTCCATTGTTACAACCTCTCTATATACTACAGAATCATCCGTAAAAAGCCTCTGTGAACTTCCGATGTTATGCATGAGTACGTGAGTGGCGAGCATGGAGTCCCGAGGTCTTTCTTCGTTCTTTCCTCCTTGGACTGCATTTCCTTTCCCTTCCCCTCCTTTCCTATCCTCATTCCTTCCCCTCCTCACCGGGGGGACTGATGACCTTAGTAGTTTGGTCCCCTCGTCCCAAACAAACAAACAACCAATTCGCGCCTATTTTCACTATCTCGGCTCTATTTATTTCTCGTCCATCCTAACACTACTGCAAACTCTTCTGCTCCTGAAATACATTGCCACAGAAATTTTCGGACACCAGTGGTGAGAATTCTGTAAGACAAAACAGACGGACTACATTATCGGCATTGTGCAACATTTCTATGACCGTTTTGAGTGTGTGGAATCAGCAATGAAACGCTCGATAGACGGTACTGAGCAGGCTCAGAGTGACAGACATTCGAAAACAAAGACAAGGTCGAGGTAGAAGAATGTCAGGGCCTGCCAAGTAAACAAACGCCGGCATTGGCGTCAGCCGAGCTGTAATTCCCGCCAATTGGAGCGGTCAGCGGGGTCCGGGAGGCTCCAATAACTCGCCAAGAAGCAGAGTAACCAACACAGCTATGCCACATTCACATCGAAAGGCTGGCCAAATAAAAGTGGCTCGGACGAGTAGTAGAACAACGAAGGATGAAAAGACTTGCAGTTACTTCCAACATGGCTAATCAACTGTCCATGCAGCCGGCCGAACCATGGTGTGCTAGGTGCTATCCAAAATTTTCCGGACTGGTGCTGCTACCCGTTGAAAACATTACCTTTGACCTAATGGTCACCATCACCCTCGAAGTAGTTCCCATCTGCACGAACACACAGGACCCAGCTCTTCTATTACTGGTAAAACTTTTTCTGGAAATCCTGTTCTTTAAGGGTGCTCAGCACCACCAGCGATGCCTCTTGAATCCTCTCTAGTGTCTAACTGACCGCCTTTCAACTTCAATTTCAGTTTTGGGAATAGCACGATAGAGAGAAGTCATCCGAAGTAAGAGTGGTGTCAGGTGTGCCACAGCGGAGTGTCGTGGGTCCGTTGCTGTTCACGACCTTGAGGATAACATCGGAAGCTCACTGAGGCTTTTTGCATATGACGCTGTAGTGTATAGAGAGGTTGTAACAATGGAAAATTGTATTGAAATGCAGGAGGATCTGCATCGAATTGACGCATGGTGCAGGGAACGCTAATTGAATCTCAATGTAGACAATTGTAATGTGCTGCGAATACATAAAAAGATCCTTTATCATTTAGCTAAACTATAGCAGGTCAGCAGCTGGAAGCAATTAATTCCATTAATTATCTGGGAGTAGGCATTAGGAGTGATTGAAAATGGAAAGACCATATAAAATCAATCGTCGGTAAAGCAGATGCCAGACTTGTTCGCCCACTGCTTGAATACTGCTCACCGGTGTTGGGATCCGTACCAGGTGGTGTTGATAGAGGAAGTAGAAAAGATCCAACGGAGAGCAGCGCGCTTCGTTACAGGATCATTTGGTACGGAGATGATCGCTAAACTCCAGTGGAAGACTCTGCAGGAGAGACGCTCTGTCACTAGGTATGGGCGTTTGTCGAAGTTTCGAGAACATACCTTTATCGAGGAGTCTAGTAGTATATTGTTCCCTCCTATGTATATTTCGCGAAGAGATCATGAGGATAAAGTCAGAGATTAGAACCCACACAGAGGCATGCCGACAATCTTTCTTTCCGCGAACAATACGTGACTGGAATAGAAGGGAGAACTGATAGTGGAATTCAAGGTACCCTCCGCCAAACACTTATCGGGTGGCTTGCGGAGTATGAATGTAGATATAGATGTCGCAAGGTGCCAAATCTGGCGAGATCGGTGGCTGGGGTACAACTCCTGGTGAGTAACGACGTTAGATAGGGCACGTTGTGCTGATACAGGAGCCAGTTACCCTGATGCCATAGTTCGGCCGTCATCACCGCACGTTTTCACGAAGCCGTCGTAAAAAGTCACAGTAGTACGCAGAATTCACTGCTCGGTTGGACGGGACGAATATTTTTACACAATACCATTGGTATCAAACAAAACAATGATCACGCTACTCACTTTGCTCTTCACCTGTCTCGCGTTTTTGGGTCTTGGAAAGCAAGCTCTCCCACTAGGACGATTGTTGCATTGCCGGCCGCAGTGGCCGAGCGGTCTGCGGCGCGCTAGTCACAGTCTGCACGGCCGCTATGGTCGACTTTAGTATAAGCTAGTTCATAAGTAGTTTGTAATTTTAGGTACTGATGACCCCGCAGTTAAGACCCTTAAGCTTAACAAACATTTGAACATTGATTGTTGCATTGTCTCTGTGTCATAACCGTAAATCCAGCTCTCGTCGCCGGTGATAAGCCGGACATGGCGGTTGGATCATCAGATGCGGTCTGACGAAAGTCCGTGCACTGTTAACATGCTGTGCCTCCTGATCGGCAGTTAAGTTCCTTGACAGAAATTTTACGGAGCCACGATGCATGCCCAACACATCAGTCAACATTCGTTGACATGTCCCATAACCAATACCCATTTAAACCGCAAGGTCCCGAATGGTTCGATGTCGTTCCACACGAACCAGTTGTTGAAGTTGGGTAACAATAACTGGCGTTGTGCGGCTAACGGGCCTTTAAGTGTGAACAACCTCCACGTCTGTATGGCTGTCCCTGAACCAAGCATGCCACTAAAATACATGTGTACGACTCGTGGTCTGTCCCGCAACACTTGTTGAATATCAATTTAAATATAAATTCAGAAACCCTGAGACGGTTTCTCGTCTCGAATTAGACATTAATGATAATGGTGAAAGAATGAATTAAAATTTGTAATGGGGCTAGGAATCTAACCCGGACCTCCATGCTTACTAGACAGACGTCTTACCGTTAGACCACCGCACCACTAACGATTGAAGCGCCTCGCAATAATCCAAGTTCCACTATGTCCATATGTCCATTGTCGAGGTGCTATTCCGCTGCATGGAGGGCCTTGGCAGTAGTGGCAGTTATCTATGGAACACAGAAGCTGAATTAAAGTTTGTGACGTGGAGGGAAGTCGTACTTGGACTATTCTCAGGAGCCTCAATCGTTAGTGGTGCGGTGGTCTAACGGTAAGACGTCTGCCTAGTATATCGAAAGTCCCAAAGTTACCAAAAATAAACGCAAAGTATATTAGTTCAGTAAAGCAGATAGAAACAAAATACATTGCTTCTTGAAAGACAGCTTCCACTCTTTTGTAACACTAAACGTAGGTGTAGACCAGATGTGGCTCAAATTCAAAGATGTGGTATCGACAGCAATTGAAAGTTTTATACCTAATAAATTAATAAAAGAAGGAGGCGATCCCCCTTGGTACACAAAACAGGTCAGGACACTGTTGCAAAAGCAAAGGAAAAGGCATACTAAATTTAAACGAACACGAAATCCCCAGGATTTGCGATCGTACTCAGAAGCTCGAAATTTAGCGAGGATTTCAATGCGAGATGCCTACAATATTTATCACAACGAAACTCTTTCTCGTAATTTGACTGAAAACCCAAAGAGATTTTGGTCATATGTTAAATATACTCGGGGCTAGTCACAAACAATACCTTCACTACGTGATAGTAATGGCGATCCTGCCGATGACAGCGCTACTAAAGCAGAGTTACTAAACTTAGCTTTTAGAAACTCATTCACCAAAGAAGACGAAACCAATATTCCAGATTTCGAATTACGAACAGATGCCGCAATGAGTAACATAGAAGTAGATATCATCGGAGTAGTGCAGCAACTAAAATCACTTAACAAGAACAAGTCTTCTGGTCCGGATTGTATACCCATTAGATTTCTATCTGATTATGCTGAAGCGATAGCTCCTTACTTAACAGTCATATACAGCCGCTCTCTCATAGAAGGATCTGTACCAAAAGATTGGAAAGTTGCACAGGTCACACCTATATTCAAGAAAGGCAGTAGGAGTAACCCACTAAACTACAGGCCTATTTCATTGACGTCAATTTGCAGCAGGGTTTTGGAACATATCCTGTATTCAATATTATGAATTATCTCGAACAGAACGATCTATTGACCCAAGGTCAACACGGATTTAGAAAATATCGTTCATGCGAAACACAACTAGCTCTTTATTCACACGAAGTGATGGGTGCTATCGACAAAGGTTCGCAAATCGATTCCGTATTTCTTGATTTCCAGAAAGCGTTTGACACCGTACCTCACAAACGGCTTTTAATCAAATTGCGTGGTTATGGTATATCGCCCCAAATTTGCGATTGGATAGGGGATTTCTTGTCAGAGAGGACACAGTTCGTAGTAATCGATGGTAAGGCATCGACTAAAACAGAGGTGATATCGGGCGTTCCACAGGGTAGTGTTATTGGTCCTCTGCTATTCCTTATTTACATAAACGATTTAGGGGAAAATCTAAGTAGCTCTCTTAGGTTGTTTGCAGATGACGCCGTCATTTACCGTCTAGTAAAATCATCTGAAGATCAAAACCAACTGCAGAACGATCTGAATAAGATATCAGTATGGTGTAAAAATTGGCAATTGACTCTAAATAATAAGAAGTGTGAAGTCGTTCACATGAGTACGAAAAGAAATCCGTTAAACTTTGTTTACAAGATAAATCAATCAAAAGTGAAGACCGTAAACTCCACAAAATACCTGGGAATTACTATTACTTCAGACTTAAACTGGAAAGAACACGTAGATAATATCTTGGGAAAGGCGACCAGAGACTGCGTTTTATTGGCAGAACCCTTAAAAGATGCAACAGAACTACTAAAGAAACTGCATACACTGCGCTTGTCCGTCTATTTTTGGAGTATTGCAGCCCAGTGTGGGATCCTTATCAGGTGGGTTTGACGGAGGACATCGAAAGAGTCCAAAGAAGAGCAGCTCGTTTCGTATTTTCACGATACAGGGGAGACAGCGTTACGGAAATGATACAGGACCTGGGATGGGAATCATTATAACAACAACGCTTATCGCTGCGGCGTGGGCTACTTGCGAAACTCCAATCGCCGACATTCTCCTCCGAATGCGAAAATATATTGTTGCCTCCCACTTACATAGGTAGAAATGATCATCAGAATAAAATAAGAGAAATCAGAACTCGAACAGAGAGATTCAGGTGTTCTTCCTTCCCGCGCGCTATTCGAGAATGGAATGGGAGATAAATAGTATAATTGTGGTTCTATGAACCCTCTGCCAGGCACTTAAATGTGATTTTCAGAGTATCCCATGTAGATGTAGATGTAGTAAGCATGGATGTCTGGGTCCGATTCCTGGCACACAAATTTTAATTCATTGCGTCACCTTTATCATTAATGACTTGTTGAATAATTGCAAGGGTCTCCGTAAAACTTTTCCTGAGATTATCACAGAATTTGATACTCACGCGCTGTCCTGTTCGCAGATCCAAAAATCGCCATACACCAAAGTTACACAAATCACGCAACACGTCTTCCCAGAGGAATGCCACTCTGCACTCTGCACTCTGACTCATCAGATATGCAGCTCTCCCAACCAAGCGTTGCAAAGATCTACTACTCCTGCTTTCCAAATGGCAGCAACAGTCCCGAAAATTTTGTATTCCACCTCGTACATTTATACCACGTCTGACACAGTTGGCTAGTGGGGTCAGTCTGGCCACCCACGTCGCCTGACCTGTCAGTGTGCGATTACTTTCTATACTGAGACCTCAGTTCCACGGTGTACCTGAACAATCCTCATAGTCTTCAACAAATTCAACAGTTAGGATGAGAAGTCAACAATTCCAGCTGTCTAGCTCACGATGACCAGTGCCCAAGAGAGTCAAGAGATCGATGGCGGTCAGTTTCAACGACTGGTATATAGTATTGTGTACCCTGGATCTCTGTCCTATGAGCCACTTTCATTTGCTATTCCCTGTGTGATCCGAAAACCATTTTGAAATATCTGAGGGAAGGTGCCTCCTCGTACTACTGTACTTGTGCGTACCGGGTCGTAGCTCGATGCCTCTTGAAGTTCTCGTAGATCGGCGCTCTAGGTAATGGCTGGCTGAAATTTCATGGGAAAAAACTAACCTACTACAAATAATGTAGGCGACACGTAGAACTGCAGTTCTTTGCCACTCTAATGATTCGTTAGTGTCCAACTGTCCCCATTTATGACCAGCGTACAAGTCTCATTGCTAACAGTTACCACAACTCAGTACGCACATTCCACAAACCAATAACACAAATTTACACACTTCGAGTGTGGAATACAAAGGTCTGAAGTGTACGTTTTAATATGGCACGACTATGAATTCCTTATAACTGTAGATACACTTTCTACACGACTAACACTGAAGAACTTTTACGTAATTGATCAAATAAGAATTCAGAGTGACATGGATTGAGTCTCAGATGCATCACGTTACATGACTCGAAACAAGTCCTAAATGGCGCGGATTGTGCCTTCCCTCAAAGACTCGTTTACATGGCGCGAAAACATCCTATTTATAACATCCAAAAATGTCACCGGAAATTACGTATTGTAAATTATGTATATTTAATTAATTATAATGGAAAAGTTAACAATGGCTTTCAACAGGCTATAGTAAAAGATAACTTCAATAATAATGAGTAAACTCATACACAGTTCTCGGTTAAATTAATATTGCCTCACTTTCAAATATAGTTAAATATGTTTTTAAACCATTACTTCATAATAAATGGTAATTACACAGAAACTAATGAGGGCAAAACTTTCGTAACACATAATACTTACTTTAATAACATGAAATAATTGAATAATTGATCAAATAAGAATTCAGAGTGACATGGATTGAGTCTCAGATGCATCACGTTACATGACTCGAAACAATAGTCCTAAAGGGCGCGGATTGTGCCTTCCCTCAAAGACTCGTTTACATGGCGCGAAAACATCCTATTTACAACATCCAAAAATGTCACCGGAAATTACGTATCGTAAATTATGTATATTTAATTAATTATAATGGAAAAGTTAACAATGGCTTTCAACAGGCTATAGTAAAAGATAACTTCAATAATAATGAGTAAACTCATACACAGTTCTCGGTTAAATTAACATTGCCTCACTTTCAAATATAGTTAAATATGTTTTTAAACCATTACTTCATAATAAATGGTAATTACACAGAAACTAATGAGGGCAAAACTTTCGTAACACATAATACTTACTTTAATAACATGAAAAAAGAATTTACTAACCTTTAACAGAAATACCAATTAGCACACTATTGGAACTACAACACTACGCACCTTGCATAAACTAATTAATATTTGCTAATTAAAAAAACTTCTGCGACGTCAAATAATAGAAAATAACTTCAGCTAATCACGTCAGAAAAAGGTACAACAAAAGTTTTGGAAAAGGAAATGATAATAGACTAATTCCATTTGTACCTATTATTATACAACACTGGTATCGGGAGGTTCAGCAATGCAAGCAGATGGGAATAAGTCCCAACATACTTCATTATATACTGTCCTCGTTTCCTGTTAGATTTGTATTCTGTGGTCGAGGAAAACGAATTTAACTAAGCCTCCATGTACAACCTGACTAAAAGTAACCGAACAGCTCATTGCAATGCGAAATTGGCCCCTACATTCACAAGAGATAGACCCGTCGGTTGCTCGCCGTCGGAGGTTCGAGACGTCCCTCGGGCATGGGTACGTGTGTTGTCCTTAGCACAAGTTAGTTTAAGTAGTTTGTAAGCCTAGTGACTGATTACCGCAGCCGTTAAGTCCCTTACATTTACATACCCACCGACTGGAAGTACTGTGTAGTCATTAGAGTTGCAGTAAAGCAAATGGGTCAATCAGAAGAGTTCAGTGCTTGCGAATGAGGACTGTGCAACGTACGTCACGTAACACGGTCGATTAAGGCCTCCTAGAACTATACACATCTATGCATACCTAGAAAATTTCTTTGTCAAAAGAGCACGAACATGGTCAGATGTCAACATTTCTGGTGATGGTGGCGGAATGAAGTCTCAGAGAGTTCCTTTCTCACTTTTCTCTCAGAGTATTTTATACAGGAAAATATGTGCCTCTTTTTTGTGCTTTGAGACAAGAATTTTTCGGATGGTGACCAATCTAAAATAAGCACACACCATCAAACAGAAAACCAGGAAGTAAGGAATCTTGGAGTTTAACGTCCCGTCGACAGCGCGGTCATTAGAGACGGAGCTCACACTCGGAGTGTTTGGGTAAGGATGTGGAAAGAAATTGTCCGTGCCCTTTGAAAGGAACCATCCCGGCATTTGCCTGGAGTGAATTAGGGAAATCACGGACAACATAAATCTGGATGGCCGGAGGTGGATTTGAACCACCATCCTTCCGAATGCGAGTCCAGTGTGTTACCACTGTGCCACCTCGCTCGGTACAGAAAATCAGTTTACAACTATCACTTCGTTCATGTCACGGTGTCGAAGATTTGTTAAACTTGGTATTTACGTGACAATTCACATTAAATTCTAGTATTGATAAAGAGTCAGATTTGGCCACAAATATTTATTATTATTATTATTATTATTATTGTTATAATTATTATTTCTTAAACTGACCTTCAGTTACACCCATACCGTTTATAGCATTTTTGTTTATTGCTTGTAAATTTGTAGAACTACTGCCGTCATCAGTCCCTAGGTTTACAAACTACTTAATCTAACTTAAACTAACTCAAGGACAACACCCACACACACACAGTCATGCCCTGGAAGGATTCGAACCTCCGACGACGAGCGCTTTAGAGCGTTCAGCAACTCCACCGCGACAGTTAATAGCTAAAGACTTTTACTTTGTTGGAGACCACAGTAAGAGATAATTTTTTGAAAGAAAAATCCGCACTTTAATTGCGGAAAGTTTATGAAAGTATGTAATCCTGATTGACGGAGTACCTTTCTGGAATATGATTTCTGATCAAACTAAGTGACCTTAAGAGTTTACGAATAAACTTATTTCTGAAATAACTAAGGCATTCTGTTGAATGATGTATTATTATATCATCATTAAAGAAGAAATATGTTAGCAATGTTGGTTTCCTTGGGAAAGGGTCTACAGGAAAACGGCTGGTATTAAATGATTCCCCACTAGGGAAACGGAATTAAAGTTAAACGGAATGGACAGTGTGCTGAAAGGTCCATATAAGATAAACATAAACAAGAGCAAAACTAGGGTAATAGAGTGCAATCTAAGAAAATCAGGTGATGCTGAACGAATTAGATTAGGTATCGAAACAATAAAGGAGGTAGATGAGTTTTGTTACTTGGGTGGTCGTAGTATAGAGGATATAAAATGCAGAATGGCAATGGGTAGAAAAGCGTTCTCGAAAAAGAGAAATTTGTTGACAGAGAATATTGATTTAAGCCTAAGGAAGTCCTTTCTCAAGGCATTTGTGTGGAGTGTTGCCTTGTATGGGAGTGAAACATGGACGATAAACAGTGCTGACAGGAAGAGGATAGAGGCTTTTGAAATGTGGTGGTACAGAAGAATGCTAAAGATTAGGTGGGTGGATCGCGTAACTACTGAGGAGGTACTGAACATAATTGGAGAGAAAAGGAATTTCTGGCATACCTTGACTAAAAGAAGGGATCGATTTGTAGGAAACATTCTTAGACATAGAGGAAATGTGAATTTAGCGTTGGAGGGAAGTGTGTGGAGTAAAAACCGCAGAGGAAGACCAAGAGATGGATACAGTAAGCAGATTCAGACAGATGTAGGTTGCCGTTCTTATGTGGAGTTGAAGAGGCTTGCTGAGGATAGGGTATTGTGGAGAGCTGCATCAAACCAGTCTCCGGACTGAAGACCACAACAACAACACAATGTATTGATGGTGTATTATGTTATTCTTACTTGTAGAAAATATCATATTAAACTGAAAACGTCATGCTATGGCTGGATTTCTATTTAAAAAATTTGATTTCTGTATGACATAATGAACAATTTTCTAGTATTTGCATACTGTAGTTAATTTGTCTAAAAATAAAAAAAATATTTTATATTTATGTTGTTACGTGAAACCGTTTTGAATTAAATTGTATCTAGCACGTTTGTACTTAATATTTAGAATAAAAACAACATATGAGACGATCAGTGTCGCTATTTCTTACAGAAATACCCGTTCCTTAAAATTAAAAGACTAGGATCAAACAGTAAGGCATCGATCTGAAATGGGACAATTTTGTCCCATTGGCAGTTTTAGGGTGTTAAAAACTCCGGCGGTTCTAGTGTTATGGGGTCAAAGATTACGTGATATTTACGTGACATTCACATTAAATTCTAGTATTAAAAAGAGTCAGATTTGGTTACCAATATTTTTTTTTGTTCTTAAACTGACCTTCATTTGTACCCAAACTGTTTATAGCAATGTGATTCCTTAATATCTCCTGGCGAATAACAACTTCGAAAAACTTACGGATATGCTGCCAGGTATGCTGCGATTGTCCCTTGGAGTTCGTGTACGTCTACACCTACAAAGTTCAGCATTTAAACGGCGTCGATTTTGGTACCTGGCAGCATAGCTGTAAGTTTTTCGAAAACGTTTATAGCATGTTTGCTTGTTGTTTGTAAATCTATAGAACTATTGCTGTCATCAGTCCCTAGGCTTACAACTAACTTAAACTAACCCAAGGACAAAACACACACACACACACACACATAAACGCGCACACACAGTCATGCCCGAGGGACGATTCGAACCTCCGATGAACCGTTTCCTTGGAAAAGAATCTACAGGAAAACGGCTGGTATTAAATGATTCCCCACTCGGGAATCTTTTACTTCGGTTGAGGAGCTACTTAAAAATGTGATTGATGACATTAAGTGAGAAAGTATGCGAAGTAAGCTTTCTTCTTTTATTTTCGCGTCACTCGTGTCTGACAGCATATATTTGCGTTGAGGCTTAAAAGCCTGTGACGACCTTGATAGAGCATAGTACGGGGATGTACCGTTCGCGACTTTCCCTTACAGTTCGTGTACGTCGAGTCTACAAAGCCCAGCATTTAAAAGGCGTCTTGCGCGACAGAAACGCATACCGACATCATTAGCGTATTGTGGAGGCTTCCGCGATGCGGGTCCTCCCACGTGGCGGTTTCAGGGTCACGAACGTCACTCACCTTGGAGAGTGCAGCGCGCTGAATCACCGCCGCCCATTCAAGTCGGCCTGATCTCCCATCCCACAGCTGTTCACGGCTGCACAGCCAAGGCTGATCGACGCGCTCCTTGCACCCAGCTGACGACGCTTCACTGCACGGCACTTGCAGTCTAATTATCACTCGGTCTCTCCTTCGCTGTTAATAGGTAAGGTAAAGCAGTCAACAGCCCGAAGATTGGTTTGACCACCACAGTGCTTTACTAGGCATGGTCCTGTTTGGAGGTGGTATGCCGTTGCCTTCCTCCGACCATCGAACAGACTTACCCGGCCAGTTATAGGGGGACCTACAGTTTAACGTGGGTTCCGAACCAAGGTGCTACTCGGTATTTTTCACATGAGCAATACTGCCAGAGGGGAAAGAAGTGGAAAGTGACAGATAAAAATCCTAGGACCCGGCGGGAATCGAACTTGGATTTGTAGTCTGGCACTCTACCACTGTGCAACCGAAGCACTCGCTGTTAATAAACTCCTACAATTTAATTCTTTTCAATCGTAATGCTGAAGAGATGTGCAGGACTATAGGACTATATCTCTAACGTCTGACAGTTGTAGAATTTTAGAACGTGTATTATGTTGTTCGAGTATAATGGCATTTCTGGAGGCTAGTAATCTGCTCTGTAGGAATCGGCATGGATTTCGATCGTGTGAAACCCAGCTCGCGCTATTCGTTCACGAGACTTAGAGGGCCATAGACACGGGATCTCAGGTAGATGCTGTGTTTCTTGACTTCCGCAAGGCGTTTGATACGGTTCCCCACAGACGTTTAATGAAAAATGTAAGAGCATATGGTCTATCAGATCAATTGTGTGATTGGATTGAGGAGTTCCTAGATAACAGAATGCAGCATGTCATTCTCAATGGAGAGAAGTCTTCCAAAGTAAGAGTGATGTCAGATGTGGCACAGGGGAGTGTCGTGGGTCCGTTGCTGTTCACGATATATATAAATAACCTTGCGGATAACAACGGATGTTTACTGAGGCTTTTTACGGATGAAGCTGTAGTATATAGAGAGGTTGTAACAATGGAAAATTGTATTGAAATGCAGGAGGATCTGCATCGAACTGACGCATGGTGCAGGGTATGGCAATTGAATCTCAATGTAGACAAGTGTAATGTACTGCGAAAACATATGAAGAAATATCCTGTATCATTTAGCTACACTATAGTTGTTCGTCATCTGGAAGCAGTTAATTCCATAAATTATCTTGGAGTAGGCATTAGGAGTGATTTAAAATGGAACTACCATATAAAATCAATCGTCGGTAAAGCAGATGCCAGATTTAGATTCATTGGAAGAATCCTAAGGAAATGCAGTCCGAAAACAAAGGAAGTAGGTTACAGTACACTTGTTCGCCAACAGTTTGAATACTGCTCACAGCTGGGGGATCTGTACCAGGCGGGGATAATAGAGGAAGTAGAAAAGATCTAACGGAGAGCAGCGCGCTTCATTTGGTAATCGTCAAAGCGTTACGCAGATGATCGATAAACTCCAGTGGAAGACTCTGTAGGAGAGAGGCTCTGTCGGTTCGGGCTTTTGTCGAAGTTTCGAGAACATACCTTTACCGAGGAGTCCAGGAGTATATTTCTCCCTGCTACGTATATCTGACGAAGAGATCATGAAGATAAAATCAGAGAGATTAGAGCTCACAAAGAGGCATACCGACAATCTTACTTTCCGCGAACAAAACGTGACTGGAATAGAGGGAGAACCGATAGTGGTTCTCAAGGTACCCTCCGCCACACACCGTCGGGTGACTTGCGGAGTATGGATGTAAATGTAGAATGCAAAGAGGTTTAGGGATTCCTGCACTTGTAAAGAGAATAGAATCTTTCTGCGCCGTTACTATATCTTGTACTAAATGTGTAAGTTGTTCCCAATTTGAAGTTACATATGGGGGCTTACACTGCATAAATTGAGAATTTCGTTGATTGATGAAGAAAAAAATGTTCAAATGTTTGTTAAGCTTAAGGGACTTAACTACGGGGTCATCAGTCCCTAAACTTACAAACTACTTATGAACTACCTTACACTAAGAACGGCACAAATATCCATGCCCGAGGGGGGATTCGAACCCCCGAGCGTAGTGCAGAACGTGACTGGCGCGCCTTAGTCACCTCGGCCACCGCGGTCGGCCCTGTTCTGCTGATGGTGCGAATGGAGAGGTCAACTGCCGTATGAAAGTTCAAATGTTCAAATGTTTGTAAGGCTTAAGGGACTTAACTAAGGGGTCATCAGTCCCTAAACTTACAAACTACTTATGAACTACCTTATAGTAAGGACGGCACAAATATCCATGCCCGAGGGGGGATTCGAACCCCCGACCGTAGTGGCCGTGCAGACCGTGACTGAAGCGCCTCAGCCCCTCGGCCAACGCGGGCGGCGTATGAAAGTCTCAAGGACGTAAGTCCGAGGAGTATGGTGGATGGTGCAGTACTTCTCAGTCCCATCGACCGAACAGAACAGCCACAGCTTGCGCTGTATGGGCCCGTGCAATGTCGTAAAAAATGATGGGTGGGTTGCGCAGAAAGTTTCGCAAAGCTGATCGCAGGTGATGCTCCAAAAACAAACAGTAATACTGTGTATTGACGGTCTCTCTTGGAGGAACCTAATGCGTTAGTATCACACCATTATATTCGTACACGAGGATCACCATAACTTTCACCATACTGGGGCCCGGACGCACTTTCTACTTTCGCGGCGACCCATAATGAAGTCAGTTTTCTCTCTTACGATGTGGCCCATGTCTCGTCCAGTGTGACGATACGGCGTAAGAAAGCCTCCTCTTCGCGCTCATAGCGATCCAAGTGCGTGTGAGCAGCGCCGTAACGCATCGTTGTTTGGTAATCAAACACATTAGTCACCGTCATTACTTGATTGCAACTCACTTGTAACTGCTACAAATAGCTGGGCTACGCCAACGATTCACGACAAAACCAAAAAGTCTCTCAGACAGACATTTCAGTAGTAAGCTAACCAGAGTTTCTGTTGCACACTGAACAGATACCTATCAATGTATATGAGCTCTTACAGTTGAAACCGGACAAAAAATGAGAACTATGACCTCGTATTTCTTTTTAAATATTTGATAATTTTTACACGTGCCAATTAATGTAAACGAAAACAACTGTCATGAATTTATCACTTAAATGATTACTATTTTACAAGTTGAGGTGCGGTGCTGTTAGCGCTATTTTCCAAACGAAACACTTTGTATGCTGTGTAACTCAAGAACCACTTAATGGATTTCAATGAACCACAGTTCTTTTTGAAGCTGAATATCTGAAGTTGATGTAGGTATATAACAATAACATGACAACAATTACTTCATTGTTGTAAAACTTTTTATTTTCATTCATTAAGTGCATTTTTCATAAGGATTAAATTAACAAAATGGTGAACTTCTATTTATTGATTTCCGTTTCAAGTATTATGGACCCCCTTACCATCAATGTGGGAAAAACTAATTACGTCATTAGTGTGTAAGCTAGTGCTGCACAAGTTAGTCTGCAGCTAGCTGCCGTCCGCTACTCAACACAGGGAGGCGCGTTGCCTCATGGCTGGACCAGGACCACCTACAGACAATGCCTCTCAACTAGAGTTGGCTAATGAGTTGATGATTCGACTCAGTGAATCGAGTCAGTGAACTGTTCGACTGAGTCGAAACTTGAATCCGCACTGTTTCGAAACAACGAAACTTGTGATTCATGTATCGGACGCTAGATACCGTTAACATGCGTATTGCTGTGCGTCTGCCTGGGTGAGTTCGACACAGCGTCCAGGCGTGCAACGGGTTTGAAGTTGTTCCCCTAACGCGCCACGCGAGATTTTGAATTATGCTACCAGTACACTTCAACAGAGGTTTGCAAACTGGGATACCACCGAGAAAAGTTGTGCAGTCCTTCGGTGTTTTGAGGTAGTTTCGCGTGAACTAAGCGTTGTTATGCATTGTTGCTACATCTGTGCCAGGTGAACGCATTTTTTCGAAGCAAGGGGAAATAATTTAAGTGATACGAAACCACATTCTCAAAAAGATGTCAAAAATAACGGATTTTAATTTCAATTTAAAGAAACTGTAACTGATTCTCTTTTACTTGACTGACTGAAAATGAATCTGATTATTAGAATACCTATATGGACACTGAAAAATTTTATATTGTAGAAAAGACATTTTTCATGTATGCACCAAAGGAGCTTTGGTGCATACATAAAAAAGTCTTTTCTACAATATTTAAGAGCTGCAAAACGCGACATATCAAAAACATTTGAAAAATTTTAGTTCGTTTTTGTAGTTTCGTCCCGTAAATTGTGAAATGTGTTTCCTTGAGTTAATACTCGTAGTAATATCTGTTGATTGCATTAAATATGTCTTAAGAACAAATCTTAAATTTTTTGTTAATATTGATTGGTTAAATGCACGTAGGCATTTGAACTATGATCTTTCTTGTTTTATTTAAACTTAATTATGGAATTTTCAAGGTTGCAAAAAGTTTCATGACTTTGGAATTTGAACATTACTATTTTTTACTTCCTTTGTTACAATATTTGTTTGTAATAAAATACGAGTAACTTAGGAAACGTTTACGGTTTAACACGATTGTAAAATGGTACTAGCAAACAAGTCCTGTGCCGTTCAGTTAAGTCTAGCGAATAACGTATTAAAAGCATGTTGATATTCCATAGATGTTTCGTATTTACTGTATCGCCCTGCCGCAGCTTTCTCGGCTCACGTGAATCAGCGGAGGTGGCAGGACGCAGGGCTGCGGCACGTCACGTGTTTTGAGTGCCAAAGCGGTGAGTCGACTCACTACGGCGTCCAGCAGCTGTCTCGATTCACGTGACTCAGGTAGCGCGGCACGCCAGATGTTTCGTGTGCCGATACAGTGAGTCGACTCACTAGGCTCAGATGAGCCGTATGTTTCGAAACAGTGAAATCGCTGGGGCACAGCCCACTGCATTGTACCGGCCAGCAACTCAGCTGGTGGTCGCGGCCTGATTGCTGTGATGTGACACGGACTCTTGTGAGACCTTGTCTCTAGGTGGTGATGGGCTGGACACGGTTCGTCAACAGCAGTCATAAGGACTGACTGGTGTATCGTTACTGACAAATATGGCGCAGTTGCTAGTTACATTTTATGTTTTATTCAGATCTGTATTCAAGACACCATAAACACTGTGTACTGCATTTCATAGAGAAAAATGACAAATCATGAAAACTACTTGACATTTAAATTTTAAAAATATCGCACAAATACCAAATCAATTGAATGGCACCTTAATTTTGTACTTTACTTGAAAATTTTAGTAAGAAATTTTCTGAGCTATAAGATATTATGATGGAGAGTCGTACCGCCCTATCTCGACAATGTTAAATTGGCTATACAAATGCGATGTTTTCACAGGAAGTGTCAAGTATATAGATGTGGTGTTTCTACCACTTATTTCTCATGTTTTGTGACTGTATTGCTTTATAATCACTTTGAACACTTTGAAATGACAGCTTGAAAAAGTTATGATTTTTGCTCTAAACATATAAATTTTTGGTGTAAAGTTTTCACTTTTTTTAAATTTCTTGCATTGTAACTATTACAACAAATAATAATAAACTAGAGCTACAGCATCATTGTACTATCTGTGTAGTGTGGTAAATAATTCATTGATGTAGATTCAGAAATTGCTGAGAAAAAGGGGCATTTATACTGAAGAATGTCATTTTGAGATAATTGCATTTAAGGAAAAAAGTTTAATATAAAGCCAACTGATACATAAAAAAAATATGTTAGAATCCTCCTGGATGGTAGTCCTCATCACATCCTTCATCTTCCTCCCACAGTGCTGCCCTCTTCTCTTGGATCTGACTTCTTTTGACATATTGTTTGTTACTATCTCTGCCTTAATTATTCGCAGTTGGTTAAAGTCCATCACACTTTCAGTGGTGTTGTAATCTATATGTATTCCAAGATATTGCAAAACCTGCGGAATAGCCATCATTGAAAGTAAGAACTATTTTCGTTTAGTCATGATGAAAACTAACACAGTAAACACAGAAACTAAAACACGGCTAGTTAAAAAATGTAGTTGTCAGACACAATCAAAGTACAGTTCAAAGTGTTTACTGCAAAGTTCCGCTAGTGTAGGGGAGAGTGGGGCACATTGAACCACAAAAATTATTTCTCAGTGTTACTCATCCAATAATTTTATTACAGAGTTGTGATTTTCAGTTTTTACAGTTTAATCATTCAAGTATCAAACGGCCTTATATGATTGCTCTAAGACTAATTTGTTTAAAGTTACATGCCCTTGACAAAAAATTGGTAAATGGTTCATAGAGCCCCACATGCAGCGTACAGTGAACCACTTTAAATAGTTTGTTAGAGGAACATGTATGGCATACAAAGTAAATTTTATATGTAGGCCTCTTTGTAAACTAATGTTTACATATTTTTTTCTTACACATCATTAAACCTGTAGGCACAGAGGCATATGTCTTTTTTTGAAATTACCGAACATCAATGGACTGGGAGCTAATTGGAAATTTGAAATATGCCTTTTGTTTCTTTGTCAGACCATCGTTAATTGGTTTTGGAACTACATTGCTAGCTGGAACAAATGCTTCATCCTTTACCTTTGCTCAAATATGATACCTGATAGTCTCCAGAGTCATCCTTTGGTTTCAAAATTTTCACCACATAGTAAACTGGCAATTTGTTTTTACTTCATATTTGGTCAAAATGAGACCATCTGTCTCTGGTAATTTATGCAATTCTTCAAAGTTGTTCACTGATTCACCACACTCATTCAGGTTGTCATTGCTCTCTTCATAATGAACCTAAATATTTTCTTCATCTTTTTTTTTTTTTTTTTTTTTTTTTTTTGTAGCTTGTAACAAAATTTTCTCTGTTGTATCAGTTGAGCTCCCTGAGAGCTTGGTTCAATGTGTCCCAACAGTACATATTTCAAAAAAAATCTCACGTCAGGTTATATATGGACATTGTTAACATCTGAAGTCATGCATCATTAAACACAGTAGTCATGTTGTTATAATCAGACAGTTTCTGTGAACTTCATGCACTCAGAAAATTACTTCACTACAGTGAAAATAACGTAACACCAGCAGAAAACGAACTGCGGAAGTTAGATCTGGCAGAAAACAAATGGAAGTTGGTAGAGCAATACTGCTAACATATGCACAGAGAAAAAATAATTTGCCTCCTTTTACTGAAATTATGCCATTCGATTAATTGTGCTCAGTGTTTCAATGTGCCCCATTCTCCCCTAGGCAACTTACGAAACGGACAGTTCTCTACAAAACATAGGAACCACTGCTTCCTAGACTATATAGCTCGATAGAAAAATTCCAATTTGCTAAATGTTGGAAAACAGACTTCTCATAAATGTGAATGCAAGATTATTTTCAAATGTTCATTTAAAACAGTAAATACTCGAATATTTCAATAAAACCAGTATCAAATTAAGCAAAAACATCCATATTTTCATAATTTGCCTAAAAGTAAAAGTGTGACATATTGTCATTTTGGACAGTACGACTCCCCTTAACTCGAGGTCGAATTAACATTAACGGATATGAACTATGAGGGGTAGTTACCTTACTGTTCTTGGAAATCGTCACCTCATATAACAATTCACCGTTCAGCTGTTCGATATATGTATCTTCGACACTTCGCACAAAGTCTTAGTTTGGGATGGTATTCAAAACCCACGTCACGTTTTGATGGATATCAGGAATGTCGTCAAATGCATTTGGACGATTGAGTTCTGGCTAGTATGGTGGATGTGCAAGTTGCACCACAACTCTCGCCCCCACACAGCCAATATCGTCAAACAGTTCCTGGCAAAAAAGGGGATGGTGCATCTTCAACATCCACCAAACCCAATGGATCACCAGATTTCTTCCTAGTCTCGCGAAATGGCCGCGTGGTCTAAGGCGCCATGCTAAGGACCGGACGGCCGTTTTCCCTCAAGGTTTGAGTCCTCCCTCGGGCACGAGTGTGTGTGTTGTGCTTAGTGTAATTTTAAGTAGTTTGTAAGTCTAGGGAGTGATGACTAGAGCAGTTTGGTCCAATACCTTCACAAATATTTTAACTTCTTCCTATTCCCTCGACTCAAACTCGGTTTGAAAGGAATGAGTTTTGACGAGATTTCTGACATCTGACGTAACGTGGCGGGGGTTTTGAATACCATCCCAAATAAAGACACCGTGTGAAGTTTCCAGGATGTGTATCACAGACTTCAGCGGTGCATACTAATGGAAGGTCACTATTTTGCAGGACAGAAAGGTAACTGTAGTTCACAGTTCATCTTCGTTAATGTTATAGGACTATTCGCCGAACTTTATTGTCAGAGGTTGTATTAAGATCGGCTCCAAAGGTGACACTTACTTCCAATGTCGGAAATAGCTATAGGGAATACTTTCACCTTAAGGAAATTTTTCCGGAAAATTATTAACTTAATTTTGTTGTACGGATTTACTATGACTTCTATGGGTATACGAGTACTTAACCTATTGATGAAACGTATCAAACATTTATGTTATGCTGTTATTCGATTTACCAGAATAATGTACCCCCACAAAAAAATGTAATATTTTCTACTGTCGGATTTGAAATGGAATAGTCCATCTGTGTCAATAGTAAAGAGAAATAACTGTATAGTGACGAATTACAGTGTTGATATTTTATCAATATTATTTCTTCATTGTTTTTTTTTTTCTTAGCGTCACTGTATAAGGTATAAGGTATACCAAATTGTGACATATGAAAATTTGTGCCGGGCCGGGACTCGAACCCAGGTTTGCCGCTTGTCGCGAGCGGTCGCCATAACCACTAGG
The DNA here is from genome assembly GCA_026315105.1 of Locusta migratoria. NCBI lineage: Eukaryota > Metazoa > Arthropoda > Insecta > Orthoptera > Acrididae > Locusta > Locusta migratoria. The sequence continues at coordinate 269,673,239 of CM048748.1, read as the reverse complement.
CTACACGAACACGATTCCAGGACCATCCCAAACTTCCATATATGTGCAGTCAATATGGCATATGGAAGTTTGGGACGGTCCTGGAGTCGTGTTCGGGTAGTCTAGTGGTTAAGGCGACCGCTCGCGGAAAACCCGGCCCGGCAGAAATTTTCATATGTCACAATTTGGTATAACATCCATACCTTATACAGTGACGCTAAGAGAAATTCGATATTGCTAAATAATATTGATAAAAAAAGTAAAGAGAAACTTGTTTCTTGATGTACTAGAGTATGACAGCTAGATATTGAGATTTGTGAGAGACGTGAGGCCAGTGAGGGTGTGGTTATGTGTGCGCAGTGCTACGAGGTGTCGGGCGCGGTGCTGGTGGACGGCTGCCAGCTGTCCTCCGCGCAGCTGCAGGCTCGCCAGCAGCAGCTGTTGCAGCTGCAGCTGCAGCACCAGCAGCAGGCGCCGCGCGCCGCCGCCCCCGCGCAGCCGCCGCCCCCGCCGCCCCCGCGCAGCCCGCCCCCGGACTACGACGCCGTCGTGCTGCGCGACTCCAAGCAGGACGACCAGCTGCCCAGCTACGAGGCGGCGCTGCGCCTCGAGGCGCACGGCTACGTCTGACCAACGGGGCGGCCGCCCTGCGCTGCCCGCCAACGACGACGTCGACGGGCTACGGACCTACTTGTGCAAACCAGTACTGTGCTGACTTTCGTATACTGATGAAGTTGACTCACTGTGATTAACCCTCTAACTGTGAGAAAAACTGACCTGCCCTCCACCATAACTATTTTCTACGAAGTGAGAAGAAGTCCACAGCAAGTGACGTCGCTCAGACCAGAGCCCTGCACAGTGGCGGCGCCAGTAGAGTGAATGGCGCAGAACGGCCAGACAGTGTTAAATGGGACATGCACAGGGCTATCTTTTGTGCTGTCAAATGGGGCTAAGAGTTGTGCGATCAAATTGGGCTAAGAGCTACATGTTGTGTCGTCAAATGGGGTTAAGAGCAAACTGTTGTGTCGTCAAATGGGGCTAAGAGCTGCCTGTTGTGTCGTCAAATGGGGCTAGGAGCTACTTGTTGTGTCATGAAATGGAGCTACCTTTTGTGCCAGGGCTATCTTTTGTGCTGTCAAATGGGGCTAATAGTTGTGCGATCAAATTGGGCTAAGAGCTACATGTTGTGTCGTCAAATGGGGTTAAGAGCAAACTGTTGTGTCGTCAAATGGGGCTAAGAGCTGCCTGTTGTGTCGTCAAATGGGGCTAGGAGCTACTTGTTGTGTCATGAAATGGAGCTACCTTTTGTGCCAGCAAATGGGAATAACAACTACCTGTTGTGTCATGAAAAGAGACTAAGAGCTACCTTTTGTGCTGTCAAATGGGGCACAAGAGCAGAGCTGAGCACTGTCTAGCACTTTTGCAAGCACTGCGCATCCAGATGACACATTAATTAGCGTGAACTTAAGTCTTTCAAAACGCATCAACACCGCAATATTTTCCTTGACCGTAGCAGTACAATTCGCGATTGTATACAGAGGAAAAGTAAGAATTCAGCCACAGCAGGGGTTCTGGTCTGAGCAATCCTCTCCTTACCCTTTGTCAGCTTCATAGCTGTACTGACTGTTTCTATCTTGTGTGGCTAAGACGTGACCTCGAAAGGAAGAAAAAGACCTTTGACACTAAGACACCCGAGTCATTCCTGTTAAGGATACAGTAAGCAAGATCATAAGCTTATAGAGAAATCCTTTATGCATTTGAGATGTCCTCTGCCATCAATCCATGACACATTTGTGACTGTGAAATAAGTGCTTATAAAGGAAACGAATTCGCTTTACGAGTTTGCAGCCGAAATGAATACGTCTGTGTAGATCAAATGGGACTCAAGAGCAGTGCTGAGTGCTGTCTATCACACGTGTAAGCACTATGCAGCCAAAGGATGCGGTAACTACTGTCAACTCAACCCTTCCATGAACGCAGCAACACCTCAATATTTTCCTTGGTCACACCAGTACAATACCCCAATGTGTACAGAATTGCAGATTATATGGTTATAGGAAATAGCTGTCAAATACTGCAAGGAAGTGATTTGTGTCTACCAAATCAAAGGAAAAGAAACAATTCAGCCACAGCAAGAGCTCTGGTCTGAGCAATCCTGTCCTTTCTCTATGTCAACTGAATATCCATACTGACCATTTCTATCTTGTCTTGCTGTGACATGCCCAGTAAAGGCAAAAAAATAAAAAAAGGCATAGCAAACAATATTGTTAACTTGTACATAACTGCTTTACCCATTTGAGATGTTCCATGCCATCAGCCCAAAGACACATTTGTGGGTGTGGAATAAGTTCTTATAAAGCAAATGAGTTCCTGTGTGACTCTGCAGTCGAGATTGTCAAATCACTAAGACCACCTACATCACTAAAAAGTAATTTCTATTACTTTGTTTCAGAATCTAGCATCATCAGATCTAAAAACCTATAAACTTGTGAAGCAAAGAACAGTGTCAGTAATAAAATCTCTACCTAGTTGGGGCGTCACCTAACACTTAGATATATTTATATTACTCTTTAACTTTTCTTCGTATGTTCAGAGGTTTCTATTCCTGATGATGGCAGCTTCCGAGAAGCCGTAAAAATACCGACATTTTTAGTTATGCAGACGGTTTTATGGGTGAAAAACGTACTATAGGAATGGCATGCATAAAGATGGCACCGCAGAGATTAAAACAAAGCCTATTTTTCTGGTAGATTGAACTTTGTGCAAAGCTCTGACTTGCCCCTTAGTTGGAGTTTTATCGTTTTACGTGAACATACATAGAAGTTTGGCATGAACAGATCTAGCAGATTGTACAGAAGGAGAATGGTATAAAACGAAAAGATCACTCTAAAAAACTAAAGTCAATTTAATACTACAATCATTGGCATTATTAGGCCTAATACGTTATTATGTGAAATTAGTGCATCATACATTAAAATAGCCTTTTTACTAGCATCTTTGTTTGTCGTAATACAGTACACAAACTCTGGAAACATACTTGCGCTATTTTACTCCATCCATCTTGCCAGTCATCGTCGTCTGAACAGAAGAAACGTACACATTCTGTCTTAAGCATCACAGTGCCAGTGCAAGTATAGGTGCTTTTAAGATCAGTTTGACTGATCAAGTAGATAAAAGAATATATACTGATCACAAATGATAACTTATATCCACAATAAATAAAACTTTCTGGACTGCCCCATGCCATGAATCTACACAATAATGTTATCTGTTCTATAGAGTAGCTCTATTTGTGATTGTATGTGGTAGTTTGAGATAAATGGTGGTATTATAATTTCTTTATTTCCATAAATCTAATCTGTATGATTTAGACTACTGCAGCCCAGAAACATGGCCTACAAAAACGTAAAGCATGTTAACAGGAAATTTGTTGTCTATATGAATTGTGACATTGCGAACTTCCATAATATGGCCCACAGTTGACATGTAAAGGTGCATCCTGCTATCTAATTCTTAGAATGTAATTTAAAGTCATAAATTGAGCATGATAACAGCTTTGTATGACTAAACAGGCCGAGAAAATATCCGCTTACCAACCTAACTCCCTGGGCCGGTAATCGGCCGCATTCTTAAGGTACAGTGAACGTTAATCATGACGAAAATGATTCATTCAGGTGATGGCACTAACGATGTTTATGGTGCAAACTATTCAGATGCTATTACCGTGCAGTCGTACAAAGTTTAGAGGCGAGCTGTATTAATGATCAACGTTAAAAGTCCGATGATTAATAATGTCAACTGGAGAAAATTAAATGAAAAAAAGAAGAAGTTGAAGCTGCACTGACATCTAGTTGATCACAACACTCAAAGCGAAATGATACTGCGTAATATTTGAAGCCTGCAGTTAAAATCGACATGAATCTTCTGTGAACAAATTAAGCTTCCAAACTCAGTCAAATATTGAAAAAGAGAAACATCACATTATTTAAATAAATAATGTATTCTAAGGAAGATTATGTTAAACCATTAGTTCACCTAATGGTCTATGTTTAATGTGAGGTAGAAAAATGTGATTGGCCAATTTAAGATGCAATGTGGAATCCTTGACAATAGTTTTCTGACAGGATGTTCAGAATCTGTCACCCATCTAAACGAAGTCACTACATGTTTCCTAGGGTACTGAAAGGAAAGTTTCTGAACACTGAAATCTGCAATTCAGACAGAGAAACATGAAGCACACATTGTTGCAGAATATTAAATAGAACAATTCAGTGGCTAAAAGAATATTTCTGTTGACGGGAACGACATTTGTGACAACAACATCCGACAAGAACGGCTGGTATGTGTCTCAGACGGCATCAGCGTCGACAAAAAATATCATTTTTGGATTTTCAAAGACTTTCATATTACTTGACTATTATAGACTAAAACACAAAACAGAAAGGATAATGGAAAGCGATAAATTTGCTCCTCTCTCTCTCTCTCTCTCTCTCTCTCTCTCTCTCTCTATCTCTCTGTCTGTCTTTCTTTGTCAACTCCACTTCCACCTATCCTCTAACCCCCTCCCACCTACTCACAAGCATATAACTTTGCCTCTTTTCTCATTCATTCCATTTCCTCGCTCTTTTTCTCTCACTGTCTTTCGTCATATCCTACCCCTCTCTCTTTTCCTTCAGTTCCTCTTCTTCCACCTCTCTCTACTTCTCAAACCACTTCCCTTCCATTGCCTTCTCTCCCCCCCCTTCCCTTATTATTTCCTGCCATCCGAACTGTTTATATCTTTGGAGAAAGAGAGATATAGACAGTTTCTTCTATCGACTGTTTTCCTACCTATCCCCCCTTCCTCTCTCTATCTCGCCACTAAACAAAAACTCACAGATTATTCTTATAGCGTCTTTGCGTCTCTAGAGAGAGGCTACACATTCACAAGTGTATTATCAGCCATCTGTATGAAGAACACGATAATCTGGGTGGTGCGATGAGCACCTGGACAGACTACATTTTTTACTGATAAATCTTGGTGTCACTTCTATATGTATCCATTTTAGAATAATGTTTGTATTCTCATGTGGCATATACGCATACTACATAATATTTTTGTACTGCTCTTTTGGTACTTGCGCCATGTCCTTCAGTAATCGACACACATCTCGATTTATAATTTGTATTTAATATTGCATACGTGTCCAATATTCACAAGCAGTGACATAACCGCTTATATGCCATTTGGTTTGTGAGAGAACTTTTAACTTGTATGCATAGCCTGGCCAATAACAAGAGGTCGATCGGTTTCCCTCTGCCAATATCATCCTGTGGTCTTCTGCAGTTGTACGTCCAGATAAATCAGCTGAAGAGCAGGTTCCATTAAGATTTCAGTCCTAGATGAACAGAGCAACATCTATTCCATATTCTCACTTACTTCCCATTAACGTTCAGAAAACGATCACTAAAGAAACACTGTGAATTCTCGGTTAAGTAACTGTCATCCCTGCTGATACTTATTCCGTGATTGGTCGTTAACAGTAAATTACAAATCCCGTGAAAACTTTTAATAGACCTGAAGAATATGGGAAGAACTAATCATGAGAAACAAGCTAAAACCATTTTCGCCTTCATTCGACGTTGACTGACGGTTGACATTTATAGTCAGGTTTTATATTTACATTTTATTTATTTATTTTGGAACATCACTTCCTGTCTAGGAAATCTCTTCATCTCAGGGTAGTGCTTAAACTCAGCCTACGTAATTCTTCATCCGATACATTATCATCTCTGTCTTCTCCTACAGTTTTTACCGTACACAACTCCTTCTAGAACCATTGAAACTATTCCGATGGTCAACACGTGGATTAATATCCTCTTTTTCTTCATTCCAGTGGTTTCTACACATTCCTTTTCTCATCTATTCTTCTCATTTATTATCTTATTAATCGACCTTATTTTTAAACTCCTCGTGTAGCAGAAAATCTCGTACAATACGATTATCATGATTGCCACAAGTTCTGTAAATAATGGAAATTACGAAGTATAGTATAATTTCAAATGTGTCAGCAAAATAATGGAAATTAAAAGAAAACTGAGGAAAAATCTCTTTTTTGACTCACCGAATGGAATCCTTTGTTTGTGGAGATGCCACGCATCTGAACCGATGAATAAATCATTTCAGTCCGAAAGGAGAGTTGACTGATTTGATTGAATTTAATGGTTAGTTCGAGCTTTTAATCTTCGACAGAACATCGAGTATTATTTGGCAGAGAGAATGTCTCTATAACTACTTCAATGAAGTATTACTGATTTTGAAAACTTTTAGTGTTATGTTATACAATGTGATGCAATATCTCGTCCAACAAGTTCATAAATCCTGTAGTAGTAAAATATTACTGTTGATTGAAAGTTTATTTTAAGATATTAATAAACACGAAAATCTCGTAGTAAAAAAGTTTGTAATGTGCACAACTTAACGGTATATTTATACTTCAGGTAATAAATCCTATTTAGGAGGCAATAGCCAGATGTTCGTCTAAAATTAGAATTAATAAAACGTTCATAAATACAGAGATCCTAAAATATTTTATTATGCATGCTGTTTTTCAGGGAAAATGATAAAATGATGTCTGGAAACCAGGGAAGTGTGAGGGTTTTTCATTTTTTTTAAACTTGTGGCAACCCTTTTGTTCTTAAGACGTTTCTAACAGTTCATGATTCATTCCTTATAATCCTCTATTTCAGATACTACTCTCTCGTATCTGATTGCTTCATAAATGCGTTACTTCTGTTCACTCTTTCGGATAAAGCATAGTTATTGTGCTATTATTCGTCTTACATTACTCTTCACTAACGAGCCAAAAGCAATAAACTCTGAGTGTGCTACAGGAGTGTTCCAGCATATATATCGAAACACAACTGCAGACTGCCGTCATCAGAAGATCCACAACACAGTGATGTTATTGGCAGGACGATCTCGTGAGAAACCATGTGTGCCGTGTCACTGGACAAATGTCCTGAGAATGGAGAATTAATTTGGGAAAATCAGACAAGCGCCCATTTATCACGAAGGGATGTTTCTGTACGCTCTGTCATCGCCTGTTGTAAGAGTTCGCGAGTTTGCTTATTGCACCGCGGAATGCTGTACTTTTGCACGGCATGCTGTTTTTCTCGTAATAAATGTCAACAAATATGCTTCGTTTACAAGTACAGTGTAAAGACCGCGCAACACACTCACTGTCGTATAAGGATCTGTACTCCGTCCGGAGAATAGCGACTCGGGCAGAGACTGGAGGCATGGCGCCAAGTCAAGTTACCTTTAGTTTCCAGTGCAAGAAGAGAAAACATTATTTATCTACAAATCAGTGTTGCCATATCATGCCTTTTTGCTATCGGACGGTTTATTTTGTACTTTAATGAGGCCTAATTTTAAACTGTGGTACTAGTCAGATGTATTTTAATAAGTACTTGAAGCTTTAAAAAGAGTGTGATGTTCACATACGTCCACACGTCAGTGATATTCGATTTTGCTTTGTATTTTGCAACAAACAATTTCGTGATAATTATTTTGTATTTGTTTTCATGAAAAATGGGTGTGCTTTTTGTGTGGCACTGTGGAAATAAATGCTTAGTTGTTTTTGAAAAAAAGTCCTTTATTTGACTTGTTTAATAAATTCATATTTTCAGAGCAGTTACCTTTCATGGATGTATTTTTACCTTCATGAATCTTAGAGTTACTATAGAAGATATGATAAGAAATGCTACATCATCATCAGCTGGCTATAGATACATGGATAACGTACTATGTGTGGGCAATGGATCTAAAAATATGTAACAATTACTCAGAGACCATTTGACAATAACAGATCAACACATTCAAATTTCAAGACATAAAAATAAGAAAAGACAATCACAAATACACATCTGACAGAGAGCCCAAAACAATACGAGCAATTTTTAATATAACTTCAGACAACCCACAAAATGAAAAGAATACTGGAATCACATAGGTTCAAGTGTTAAACTGACTGAATAAGATCCTCCTAGACACCTATAATTACCAAACACATAGCATTAGAAAATATTTACTGCGAAACTATACTAGATAAGTTGAACAGAAAAATAGACACAACCTAAAAACACGAAACAAACTTGAGCAATAGAAAATAACAACTTCACACATGAAATAAGCAATATATTCAAGGATAAGGCATAAACTTTGCCTGCGAAACAAACAACTCGGTTGAGAAACACTTCCTTAAAGTAACATCAGAACTAAACATATACAATCAATATATCAGCTTAGCGGCAATCAATGAAAAACTGTACACTGGGGTAAGTAGCAGAACATTCGACACAAAATGAAAAGAACACTGCAAAGCAATGAAATATGCTAGAAGCCAACCAATAGCCAACATTTGCAGACTGACTCAAAAATACGGAAAAAGTGAACATCATAAAACTCAATGAAGACATATACTTCTTCCCTTGTGCAATACCACAAGTAATAAACACGCAAAAGATGTTTACCCAATGATCATATAAATATTGGGAAGCAAACACAGTATAGCTAAATCACATCTTTTCCATCGTTCAACCAATATAGCTCAAACTTCCCCCCTTCTCCATTCCCAACATCACCATTTAATTTCAACTCTTGCCGCTCTGCCATGTCTTCCAGATCGCTATCTTTGCGTCCTACCCTCGTTCCCTCCCTCTCCCCCTCTCCTTCCTCCCGCCCAGTCAAAGAACAACTCACTACATCGATTTTCAACTTCAGCCTCCGCGTTACTTCTTCATTTACATCACACTACAGGGTAAATACACAATAATCCGAAGGTTGGAACTTAAATAGTGGCAACACTGCTGTGGAGACACTACGCAATGGAATCTACTGTTGTCGCTGATAGCACACGTTGTTGACATACCTACCTTACCTCCGAGCAAATGGAGTCATGTAACCAGCGTGCGCACAATCTAGGGAAACAGTCACTTGTGAGCGAGCGGTCTAACGTAACTGTGTCTCTATGTTTTCGAAAGAGAAACATCGGAGTTGCATCAAGATTGATAGTGCCAGAGGTAGTACAGGACGATGGTGTCATCAAGCTCTTCAAGAGCCGTGTGGAGAATCGGCATTGCCGTGCAGAACAGTGGCACGCTGAGCGCGACTTTGATGGTGTTATCCTAACGCTTTACTTTCCTCCACGGCAGACCGTCAATGCACAGTATTACTATTCGTTTCTGGAGCTTCACCTGCGACCAGCTTTGTGACAGAAGCGGCAACACTTTCTGCGCAACCCACCTATCATTTTGCACGATAATGCGCGGGCGCATACAGCGCAAGCTGTGACTCCACTGTTCCGTCGATGGGATGGGAAGACTGTATCATCCATCATACTCCCAGGATTTACGTCCGTGTGTCGTTGATCTGATTCCGAAGATGAAGGAACCACTTCGTGTCATTCTCTTCAGAACTGTTCCACAGATTAACAGAACAGGCCTGCTAACGGTATACTACTTCTTACACATCTAACAGGCAACAGGTTCTACACAACACTGGTGGCTACTTAGGAGGACAGTAACAGTTGCAACCATGTAACGCTTTTGTATCGGTTGTGATTAAATATTTGCCATTATTTAAGTTCCAGCCCTCGTATAATAAAATAGAATAACAAAGAAGTAACGCAAAAATGGTTTTGGCAAAGTTCGCAACACTACTAAACAAACCCATGATAATACTGACTCAGAACTCAGAAGAACAAATACAGATGACAGTACTTGGGCAAGACATAAAAAATGTATGGTACTGTAAAACTGTAAGATAGTCATCATCGTCAGTGCTGTGCGAGACGAGAAAATGCCATGAAAAGTTCAAGCAGACGTCTTTTCCTGATGTAAGGCGAAAAGCCAGATACTGTAAGTAAACAATTATCATTTCTTAACTATTTGATTGTCGTTCTTAGGAACAAATTTGAGATATCTACCATTGCAGACCATTGAAGATGTTTTACAGTCAATAAGATAAATCACATCCGGTGATATAAAATCACATCTTATACTAATTACACAGAGAATTAAAATACCTTCAGTGTAGATTTTCTTGAAATTTTTTGAGGTATCGCTAAAGCACGCTCTAGGAATGGTTGTTATCATGGCTAAAGGATAATATCAACCATTCTGAAAAAGTGTGAACCTAGAAATTAAAAAAAGTATACTATCCTCCCGTACAGAAGATGTGGCACAAATGTAGGAGCATTCAAACTGAAGATAATGATATTAAACTGAGGAAGAGACATTGAATTAAAATTTGTGCAGCGTCCAGGATGCGAACAAATTTCAATTTTAATGCAACGCGTCTCTTTCAGTTTAATATCTATATCTATATATATATATATATATATATATATATATATATATATATATATATATATATATAGATTTTTATTTGATATGAAGGTAATGATTCAACATTTTTTCGGTAAAATAAATCCATCTTGATCAACTTGAAAGTACTATTATACAAAGGGACGAGGATGTACAAATAGATGAAGTGATAGAGGAAAGCGTCCAAAATGTAATATTAAACATTAATTATCTTCCACAATTCATTTATGCCGACTAAATTTATGTAAGTATCGTTTTACAATTGACTGAGGCTTCTAGATTAGTATAAACATAAAAATTCTATCTGGAACAGTTTTAATATAAAGAAATTGAAAAAAAAGAAACTCAGCGTGTCATTTTGGGCTACTCAACGGCGGGAAATGACACACGTTTTCTGATTACAGATCTGTTCCTTTATATTTTACTATTAAAGTGTTAGAATAAGCATTAATGTATATAATACCTTAATTAAATGTTCAGACTGAATTCTAAGAGCTGACAACGTGCGTTATTAATATATTCCATAATTTTTCAGAAACATAGAATCGTATAGTTAAGAGAACTATACAAATTTTGAGCAGTATTTAGTTGTTGACACGACTCGTACACAAATAATTTTGCGCATTTAGAAAGTTCAGAGCAAACAGCATGGCTCGTTTCTGCGCAGTTCTTACACTTGAGTCAAACTACCCTTTCTTTTAAGCTACTGAATGAACAACAATGATAAACTGCTGTATTAACACTGTATCACAGTCTAACATATACAGTCACGACACTCCCGCAGATTTTGTTATACACTGCGACAGCAGCGCTCCAAGCAGCCGGCAAACTATATTTCTGAATACGATACTGGATGAGTGCGAATAGTATCGTTTATATTGATTTTAACATTATTTTTACATTAAGGAACGTATGTAGTGCCATAAAAGGTAGGTAAAAACTTAAAAACAGCTTCAAATTTGTCTTTCTTCGGTTTCGTAAGGTCCCTGACAAGGTACGAAACGCTATATTTCAGACAGTTTATTTATGTTTATCTTGAACATACAGACTTCTACGGAATAGTTTCATTTACTATTAAAAATAGAAAAAGGCTGGGAAACACCAGAAGACCTATCCTTTGATAGAAAGACGTCGCTTTTCCACTAAAGGACGTTAAGGTTTCTTCACTAAAATTCCAGTACAATTGGTGAAGGTGTAACGTAGGAAAAGTATATAGAATTCAATAACTGTAATATTTAATATACCAAATCAGCCACCACAACTATAGCCGAAGGAAACCCGATTGCACAATCGTTGCTACAGCTGAAGTACAAACGACAAAAATCTTCAAAACATTGTTTTTTTTAAGCTAAAGTAATTATACTCAGAAGAATATGCACGTATAAAAATACAAGTGAGGTGTAAAAATGTGCAAATCATAGTCCTCCACATCGAATTGATACGCGTCAAAAAACTGCCTTTCATAGTAACAACAGACCATAATAGAAATTTCTGTTTCTTTGACGTATATATTCTACTTACTTGCAGCGGATTGAACTGAAAATATACATATATTCGTAAATATTTGTTGATGCAGAAGTTGTTCTTTATACCACCGTATCAGTTACAAACGGTTGTTTTTACGTTAATTTCCGTATTAGGTATGTTTCTTGATATTTTACCAATGCTTGTAACGCAAAAATTATACTAAATCTTTTGTTAATTACGTACAAAAATAGTTATAAACAAACATCATTCCTTCGGCGGCTTGCCCACCGCTAGGAGCGCTAGTGTCGTTGTAACTGTCAGTTGGTAATAACTTTCACAGCAGTGAGTGTCGCGACTGTATATGTTAGCCTGTGACTGTATTGCCATCTAGTGAATAGGCTTGTAACTACTAAACAGAGCCCATTAATCAATGTTTTTGGCGTCTGGTCGTCGTAAACGAAATGTTAGTTATATTGAAAATGTTCCGGAGAGTCTACACGTAATAGTGACGATTATATAAATTGTAAAGCGAAACAGTCTATTATTATGTTTGTTAAAATTTTATGGTAATAACATAGGCGAATTCTTGCGCCTGGCGGCCTTAGGTTGATGCAGAATAGGCGGGTAGGTGTCCACCGTTGTCAGCAGCATCGAACATGAGCCGACGTCGTGTTAAGGCTATCTCCGTCCACATGAAACATATACAAACAAAACAGTACGGAAGTCAATGTTGACAAATCACAAAAGCAACAATCGTCTTCAACGCTGAACATCATCTACACTCTACTCCTCTGACCTGTTCAAATGTTTGTAGAGCTATTGGAGCAAGCTACAGTGGTCATACGTCCCTAGATTTACAAACTACTTAAACTAACTTATGCTAAGGGCAAGACACACATACACACCCATGCCAGTGGAAGGACTCGAAGCTCCGACGAAGAGCTACTCCGCAACAAGACATCTTAGAATGCCCGGCCTTTCCCGCGCGGTCATTGTATAAAACTTGGATATTTTGTTACGCAAAAACAGTCAGCCGTTACGTAACAGTATCATCTAAATTATACGACAATTCAGGTAAGCACTTAGAACACCCCTGAGGTGATAGCAATGTCTGAACCTGGTGACCTATGGAGTGTACGTTTCGTATTCCCTGGAAAGGCGCGATATATTAAAAATTTCACCCAAAGAAAGGAATGTCAGAATATACAGAGGGGAGGACGAATAAGGCTTTAAACATGTTCAAAAATGTTTGTCAAGCTTAAGGGACTTAACTGCGGGTTCATCAGTCCCTAAACTTACAAACTACTTATGAAGTACCTTATACTAAAGACAGCACAAACAACCATGCCCGAGAGGCGATTGGAACCCCCGACGGGGAACGGCCTCGCGCATCGTAGCATAGGCCTTTAAATGTGGATGCGATTTGATGTGTGTCTTGTTTGTCTTTTGCCGTTATCCCGCACTAACGCGGAATCGGCATCATTACCATGGTTTTGGAATGATTAGATAAAAATATGTGTCGTGACTAGTTGTAGTGTTAATACAAGTGAAAGCGTGTAAAAGATAGCTATATGTTGCGGATCGTTTAACTGAGGCGACACTTGGTTACCAGCCCGGTATTCATGTACTAGGATGCAGGAAACCGCCTAAAAGCCGCATCCAGGCTGGTCCGCACTCCGGCCGTCGTGGCTAATCCGCCAGGTGGATTCGGACCATGGGCCGTTTTCCCTGTCCCGGAAACGGAAGCTTTAACACACTTGGCTATCGGGACTGGTAATTTAATAAGAGAGGGTTTCCTATAATTGTGGAAAGAAACTAAAAAGTCACATCAAAGTTCGATTTGTGCAAGTAAACTTATAAATGCAAGAGACTATGCAAGTGTTTGTTGAGTGCATAATGGTTGCATCAATTATATATGATTCGAATTAATAAGAAGAAGAATACGTTGCTAGAGGTGGGACAAATTGTGTATTTTGTCTACATGAAGTCCTGAGAAAGGCGGCTCCTCTGTTCTCTTACACAAAACACGTGCTGGTTACCATATTTATTAAAAACTGCTATAAATTCAAGAATATTTATGTGCTGTGTATTGCAGCATTTAGAAACGCCTGCAACAGAAATAGATTTCCCTAAGCGATGCTATATAATTGTAGCTATTTACCGAGAACCTGCAGGACAATAATCTATTCCTAAATTATCCAGAAGCTGTATTGGGTTATTTAACAGGAAGAAACAAAGAAATCTTGGTTTCTGGTGACTTTAATAGAGATTTACTTAAGCAATCTTGCAGTAAACATTTATTGCAGTCAGTAACATAATGTAAATTTTCCAACAAGGATAACTAAATACTCTAGGACAGCCATTGTTAATATTTTACACAAATGTAAGGAAGGAAATCATATCATAAAACAAATAATCAATTGCCTGTCATATCATGATATGCAGCACTTCGTTTCAGGGAAAATTCTAAGCAAATTATGAAGACAGCTAACTCTGCATGCAGGAGAGTAGTCAATCCAACAAAAATTAAGAATTTTAGAAAACTGCTCAAAAATATGAGTTGGAAAGATTTTTATAGTGCTCATTGCATGAAAGAAAAATATTATATATCAGTTATTAATGACAGTCTCATGTTTTCCTTCAAAGTATCTCAAATCAAACAGAAGTGTATAAAAAAACCTTGGATTATAGAAGGAATAAAGATTTCATGTAAGACAAAAAGGAAAATGTTTCTATCAGCTAAGAGTAGTTCCAATGATAATGACTTAATTAAATATAAGGAATACTGTAAAATATTTAAAAAAAGTTATTCAGATATCTAAACAAATACAATATGAGGAAAAGACAGCAAAATAAGGCAACAAAATATGGTATATAGTGAAAGAGGAGACTGGAAGAACCAGAAAGGTTCAGGAACAGATAGCATTAAGAGTAGATGATACATTACTAAGTTATTTAACAAGTACTTTATATCTGTTACTGATAGTAAAGGATAGTCAGGGTCAGTAAATAATGCCGGTGAATATCTGAAACTAGCATTTACAAATAACCTCAGGTTAATGAATATGTCTCTCATTTCACCACAAGAAATAAATTCCATAATAGAATTTTTAAAAACAAAGCATTCTAGTGGTTATAATGAAGTCCAACAAAGTTAATCAAAGTGTGTTCTTGTGAATTTCAGCACAATTTTAACTTATTTCTATAAGCAGTCTGTTAGAACTGGAACTTTTCCTGATTGGCTAAAATATGTATTAAACCCTATTCAAGAAAGGGGATAGAGAGATACCATCGAACTACAAACCGACGTCACTTTTGCCAGCATTCCAGAAAATTCTAGAAAAGGTAACAGCTTCTCTACCACCTGACCACTAATGCCATATTGTCCAGAACACAGTTTCGATTTCTGAAAGGTCCCGATATAGCGAAGGCTATTTCACTTACAGTGATAATGTACTTAATTTATTGGACAATAAATTACAAGCAGCAGTATTTGCTGTGATTTATCAAAGCATTCGATTATGTGAACTGCAACATCCTTTTAATTAGAATTTTATGGTGTCACGAGCATTGCTGCAAAATGTTTCAAGACATACCTTGCTAACAGGCAACAAAGGGTGTCAGTGAAACGGACTATTGAATTAAGCCATCAGTCTAATCGTATTGGGAGAAATTACATGTGGTGTCCCACAAGGATCCATTTAAAGGCCATTGCTTTCTCTTGTTTACTTAATGACCTCTCATCCGTTAGAATGCCAGAAGCAGAATTTGTTTTGTTTGCAGATGATACAACTATTGTAATAAATAACATATTGAGAATAGTTCTATAAAGTACTGCTAATGATATGAACATTAATAAATGATTTAAATGCAACTCACTGACACTAAACTTTGAAAAGGCTACATGCAGTTCAGAACATGTAAGAGGTTTCCATACAACAGAAGAGCAGATTGAAGAGGTTGACAGTATTAAATTCCTGGGATTAACACCTTGATAGTAAATTCAGTTGGGAAGAGCACTCCACATAGTGTTATCAGACGTAGGAGACATAAAAATAAAAAAAATGCATACTTTGCTTACTTTCATTCCATAATGTCATATGGTATAATATTTTGGGGTAACTCTTACAAGTCAATCAAAAAGTTTCAGACTCCATAAGCGCGTAATACGTATTATTTGTGGAGTAAATTCACAGACAGCATGTAGAAGCTTTTTCAACGATCTGGGTATACTAACTACTTACTGCCTCTCAGTATAATATTTTTTCTTAATGAAATTTGTAATCAATAATATATCCCTTTCCCCAACAAACAGTTCAATTCATACAATACTTAACACAAAACGATCTACACAAGGACTTAAAAGCATTTAGTTCAAAAAGGGGTCCAGTACTCTCGAACACAAATTTTCAATAATTTACCAGGAACCATAAAAAATTTTGCTACTAATAAAAATCGCTTTAAAAAAACTTTTTAGTGCCCAACTTCTTCAACTCCACAGCTCAATTTTTAAATAGAACCAAATGATGTATGTATCTAGTCATACTATTAGTATTATTATATCATCAGCTTGTAAAAGAAATAAAATAATAAATTCACATGTTCCACATCAACATGGATCTCCTCAACATTGATCTATGGAACGAACAACACCTAATCTGATCAATCCTACGTGATTAAGGAATCTAACATTCCACACTCTGATGCATAGAATGCCAGTGTCATCTTTCCTTATGACATCCCACTGCCTCGAACAGACTGAGAGCTTCTCGTCAGTTACAACGTACTGTGTCCTTTCTTGCCAATCTAGTCGTACAACTGTGGCGATATTCGACAAACGTGCAATTTGATTTGAAGACGTGGTGTACAGCGTCAAAAGCCTTCCGAAAATCGAGAAACATGGGACCGATTTGAGGTCCCTTGTCGATAGCACTTATCGCTTCATGTGAGTACCTCTTCGAGGTAGTTGATAAGAAAGTATATGTCCAAAAATCCTACTGCAAATCGACTTCAGTGATATAGAACTTTAATTTTGTGGACCACTCCTATTCGCATTCTTGAATATTGAAATGATCCTTGCATTAGGGTTGTCTAATTTCTACATTGGTATTCCACATATTGCTTGGGGTACGTTACGCTCCCATGAATAAGGTAATGAAAAAGAAACACTGTGCGACCACCGCTACCCCTCGCACAGCATACCACCTTCCCTCCTCCCTTAACACTGAAATTTTACACAAAAGTACCATTTCCTTTTACTTGTCTTTCCTAAATAAAAGCGCATAATGAAAAGTAGCTTACCATGCCAGAGAAAATCTTGTCTTAGGTACGAAGACATGACACAGAAGATATATTATTGCCATCAATAGTGATTAAATTGTTACCAACTTAATATTTTATTCAAAACTATCTAGGTTAAAACAGCTACTAAAACAATAAAGATAATATCTTGTGATGACATGTTATGTTATTATTAACGGTGCAAAATTATATACAATACATAATTAAATGGAACTACAATGTCTGAAATTTTGTTGGTTATGATGAAATTGTGTTAGTATTAAGAAAATGCAGAAAACGCGCGTTTCGGAACACTTAAT
Source organism: Locusta migratoria (assembly GCA_026315105.1). Classification (NCBI taxonomy): domain Eukaryota; kingdom Metazoa; phylum Arthropoda; class Insecta; order Orthoptera; family Acrididae; genus Locusta; species Locusta migratoria. The sequence goes on along the minus strand of CM048748.1, from coordinate 269,655,825 downwards.
GCATTAACACTATTGGCCTTTCCAGTCAAGTGTTGGAAGCTACATTCCTTGGTTCCTGAACTTTTAAAATAAATTTATGCCTGTTAACATAACCTACTCTGAACTGAGCGGCTTGAGTCACCGAATTCACAGCACGTCCAACATCCTGACTGTGGCAAGGTATAGGATCCATTGGTTTATCAAGAGTTTGAAGCAGTTCCTCATTTGTTACATTTCTCACAAATGGGGGAGATATAATTGGCTCACTTTCTCAATTAACCATATTCACGTAATCTTCTGCTTCTAAATTAAGAGTCAGTGGCAACTGAAAGTCTCTCAGTTCCTCGAAGGTGACTCGTGCCTGACTGATTTTCTGAATTGCCTTTTCTCTACACTACTCCATTGTATCTGTCAACATAGAAAGAAGGATATTTTCAGTGTGAGCAAAGTAACAATTGTTTTTCAATACTTTTCTCATAATTTCCTTGTGTTGTTTCTTTATCTCACCATCTCTTAAAAGATTGATAATATACCAGAAGTTCATTGCTCAATCATATGCATTTGGATGTGATTTAATCCTAAACCAGGCAGGTGCATACACTTTCAAAATTATTGTCACAAGATCTTTGATGTTTTCGGATGGGTCACTCAGAGAAACATACAATCTAAGAATTCTATTGGCCTTTGTAAGCCATCTTGCATGATGCATTTTTCCGGGTGATCTCTTAGCCAACTAGTCTGAAACTTTGTCGTAATGAATGCTTTGGCACATTTCATAAAGGTATTTCTTGATTACTGCATTTTATTGTGACAAAATTTACTATTTCCAGCCTTTAAGGTCCTTGCTAATACTCCTGCCAATTTAGCCTTTGAAAGTTTCCCATCTATTTCTTCAGAAACATGCCTAAGAGGGAGCTTATTTGTATGTAAAAGGAAAATGAGCCATTGTATTGGTCTGTTGAGATGCAGTTCAGTCATCTTTCTAGTTCCACTTGCACGTCGTCCTGTGTTTACAGGAGTACCATCACACATTTCCCTCCTCCCCTCTCAAGAAACAATTGCAATTCCTTAGATGCAGTATATTCTTTATACTATAATACATTACACTACACACCACAGATGTTATTACGTTTTTATTTCTGACTAGCTGTAAACCCGGCGTTGCCCGGGTGTTTATTTATTCTACACTCTCGTAGTCCACATCTCCCCTCTCTCTCTCTCTCTCTCTCTCTCTCTGCATCCATCTCTTTCTCTCCCATCTCTCTGTTCGTTTCCTCTTTTTCCGCTCTCAGCAAAGTTTTCTGCAAGGTATCTCTGTCATGTACCATACAAACATTTATGTACCCAGTTATCTTCCTCTTGAATTAAGGCCATGTGTGCAAAAATTCATAAAGATTGGAGCAAGACTACGCATTTGGTAAAATTCCACCGAACGAAATTTTATACAGACAGTGATATTCCTCTTGTTTTTAAGGTAGAATGTGCAAAATTTCATCAATATCGGAACAACACTACAGATTTCTGAGCAACAGAAACGCAGGGTCCCATTGAAAAACGCACTTTGTTGTTATCAAATACTCCAGTGTTATTTCATACAACCATTGTTCTGAGAATAACGAAATGAACAAAAAACAAAAGGATTTGTGAAATCGGTCGAGCTGTTCGTGAGTTATAGCGTGACCAAGGTATTTAGGGATCCATTTTTAAGTTGCAAAAGCATCCCCCCCCCCCATGCACCGTATGGAACTTCAGGTAGATGGTGACCTTCCTATTGTTTTAAAGGTCAAGCGAGCGAATGTCGTGAAGATCGAAATGAAACTGTAGATTTTGTGAGTCAGGAGAAGTATGCTCCGGCATGCACCTATCACAAAATACTTCCTTAGCTGACGTTTTCTACTTATAAACTACATTCCTGCCAAATTTCAGCTTCATAGGTGAAGTAGTTTTAGGAGATTTCGTGTTTAATCAGTGAGTGAGTGAGAGTCCTTTCGCTGTTATATAGATAATGATTAAGAAAACAGATTGCTTAACTTTGGATGCAAGAGAATTAAGGCAGACTCGCATACAAAAATAAACAGTAACATGCAAATCTATAATGGTAACTTTATTTGATACAAGGTCATGCCTGATAAAATAGTTTTAAGGCATCTACAGCGACACTGTTGTGAGCGGTAGACGTCTTTTCGTTTCATCATTTTGTTTGTGTGAGGAGGGGGGAGGGGGATCAGTTACAAAACGCTTCGTAAACGTCAGAAATTACATGCAAACTTTGTTGCAGGTCCCTAACTACTCCAATTTTTCAATAATTGACGAATAAATCTGGGTATTCTCACGCAGTGGTCTCTCATTATATATGACGTCATATCTCCTGTGCTCTTTTGTTTTTGGGTGAGAAACCTTAGTGTGCCTACGGTGAACAGTTCATCAAAGTTTCAGTGTAATCGAATGAATGGTTTATGAACACATAGAGGACATACAGACAAACATTCATTTATATATACAGGGTGTTTCAGTAAGTGTGTTTGCCTCTGTGACTTGCAAAATAATAGGTGACGGTAAATTTTAATGTGGTAGGTCAACACAAGAAATGTTACACTTTCTGCGGAGCTATGAACGTAGTTTATTGTATCATTTTCCAAAGAGTTACAGCACAAAGATATAATTTTTTAAACGGAACAACAGTTTTTTTCTATCGTGCATTGGATTCGTTGAAACCAGCTGCGTCCAAATCAATTTAAATTACATTCCTATCACTGTCAGTTTGGGAGCTACAACCCTTCAAAGTTTCAGGGGCAGATACCACACGCTGTACATAATACATGGCTGTGTGGTGGGGTTGGGACGCCTTGGTCCTCATTCATGGCCTGCAAGGTCGCCCGATTTAACACCAGTAGATTTCTTTTTGTGGGGATATCCAAAGGATCGTGTTTATGTCACTGAGCCCACATCCCCAGATGATCTAAAACGGCGCATCGAGGACGCATGTCGATCCGTCACACCGGCGATGTTACATCTCGCCCGCAGATCCTTTCGACGGTGCATTGCATTATGCATTGAGGAACATGGACACACATTTGAACATCTCATGTAAATCATCTTTCAACCGCCATAACATCCATCACCCACCACACAGAAATGTATTATGTACAGCGTGTGGTATCTGCCCCTGAAACTTTGAACGGTTGTAGCTCCCAAACTAACAGTGATAGGAATGTAGTTTAAATTGATTTGGACGCAGCTGGTTTCAACGAATGCAATGCACGATAGAAAAAACTATTGTTCCATTTAAAAAATTATATCTTTGTCCTGTAACTCTTTGGAAAATGATACAATAAACTATGTTCATAGTTCCGCAGAAAGTGTAACATTTCTTGTGTTGACCTACCGCATTATCTTTGTCCTGTAACTCTTTGGAAAATGATACAATAAAGTATGTTTATAGTTCTTCAGTAAGTGTAACATTTCTTGTGTTGGCCTACCGCATTAAAATTTCCCGTCACCTATTATTTTATAAGTTACAGAGGCAAACACACTTAGTGAAAAACAAAAAAAAAAAAAAAAAAAAAAAAAACAAAAAAAAAAAAAAAAAAAAAAAAATGTTCTAATGTTTGTAAATCTATCGGACCAAACTACGTGGTCATCAGTCCGTAGCTTACAAACTACTTAAACCTAGGTAAACTAACCTAAGAACGACACACACACCCATGCCCCAGGGAGGACTCGAACCTCCACGGCGAACAACCGCGCGCTCCGCAGCGAGGCGCTTTAGACCGCTCGGCTACTCCACTGCGGCAGTGAAACACCATATATACTGCTCGAGTAGAAAAGTGCATGGAGTTTGGTAGGGGTAGGGGGTGCGACGTTAGGGAGGTCCATAAAATCCGGAAAGTTTGTAGATGAGGGAGATGTAATAAACTCCCTGCATAGTGTGAAATTGGGAAAAATGAACTTCAGATACCTTTCGACCCCCCCCCCCCCCTACTGTGCAACTTTCCAGTCTTTGGGCACGGATCTTTGCTGAGAAGTTGAATATTAACGAAACTTTTATCCATTGTGTAGGAACCTGCGACTGTTTATTGAAATAGGTTTCAGAAATTACAGCAACCAGTCGCCTTTTGTTTCTTCTTAATGAAGATTTATTTAAACCATTACCGGTTTCAAGCTGCCTAGCAGCTCATCTTCAGATGGTATAAAATATTACAAGTTACATTTCAATCTGTGGTAGGGCAGAAAACGAGAAAATGGTAAACACTAATTTTGGTAGGCTATACTTAAATTACAATAAAAGTTTGTCTTCAAGACATTACTTACAGTTATGCACTTTACATGTAGTTTGTCCATATTTGGTCCGCTTATTGATAGAATATCAGAACACTTCTTTTCCATCATCATGCCACAACAAATCCCACGAATTTTAGGTGGTAAAATTGAAATATTTCACACACATTACGACTGTTTAGCCACTAGCATAACTTACAGCTTGTAAACAAACCAAAGAGTATGTTTATACACAAGATAAGAACTATGTGAAACCAAAGACTAATAAAAGCTTATCTTATTATAGAATATACATATGATGCCAATTTAGATTACATAAGATTAAAAGTTGTGTTCAAAGTTAACATATGTATATAATATAATTTCAAAATGATAGTTACATTATATACATATGTTAACTTTGAATACAACTTTTAATCTTATGTAATATAAATTGGCATCATATGTATATTCTATAATAAGATAAGCTTTTATTAGTCTTTGGTTTCACATAGTTCTTATCTTGTGTATAAACATACTCTTTGGTTTGTTTACAAGCTGTAAGTTATGCTAGTGGCTAAACAGTCGTAATGTGTGTGAAATATTTATCAATTTTACCACCTAAAATTCGTGGGATTTGTTGTGGCATGATGATGGAAAAGAAGTGTTCTGATATTCTATCAATAAGCGGACCAAACATGGACAAACTACATGTAAAGTGCATAACTGTAAGTAATGTCTTGAAGACAAACTTTTATTGTAATTTAAGTATAGCCTACCAAAATTAGTGTTTACCATTTTCTCGTTTTCTGCCCTACCACAGATTGAAATGTAACTTGTAATATTTTATACCATCTGAAGATGAGCTGCTAGGCATCTTGAAACCGGTAATGGTTTAAATAAATCTTCATTAAGAAGAAACAAAAGGCGACTGGTTGCTGTAATTTCTGAAACCTATTTGAATATTAACGTGCCTTTTGCATCATGATACGCTGAAAGGAACTTAAGCGGTATACTGGGTAAAGCAGCAGGTTAAATCAGGTTGAGAGGTGTTCCAGTGGAGTGGCTGTGGGCTCGTGTGGCTGGCGTCTGAACCTCGACAGCGGACTCGGTTTCTGGAGGTGTTTGTCGGATCGATTCCGTAGGGCAGCCAAATATTGGACGGGGTCGCGTTTCAGGCTGGCGCTGCGGAAGGCGACGCGATGGGATATAGACGGCGAGCTGGCTAGCCTCTCCCACTGCGGAAGGCCCCGTCTCACTCTGGAGGGGCCGAATAAAAGTTTTACTGCCCGGCGGGGCTGCCCGTGATTCAGTACTTACGACCACCGCTCTGGGGAACATTTACAGCTGAACGACGGATGATAAATATTTAAAACCGGCAGGAAATTCTTGAAATGCATAAATTTTCCCGTCACGGAAATAGGGCAGACGAAGGAAAAAAAAAGGGCAGGTGTACTCGAATCAAAATAGCTTTCTCTGAAGAGCTAAATGTTCAAATGTTTGTAAATCGTATGGGACTTAAATACGGGGTCATCAGTCCCTAAACTTACAAACTACTTATGAACTAGCTAACGCTAAGGACGGCACAAATATCCATGCCCGAGGGGGGATTCGAACCCCCAACCGTAGTGGCCGTGCAGACCGTGACTGAAGCGCCTCAGTCCCCTCGGCCACCGCGGCCGGCTCTCTGAAGAGCAGTAGCTATTCATAACGTTAGTATAATACGAGGTGCATTCAAGTTCTAAGGCCTCCGATTTTTTTCTAATTAACTATTCACCCAAAATCTATGAAACTGGCGTTACTTCTCGACGTAATGCACTGCAGACGTACAGATTTTTCACAACGCTGACACCATGATTCCATGGCAGCGGCGAAGGCTTCTTTAGGAGTCTGTTTTGACCACTGGAAAACGTTGAGGCAATAGCAGCACGGCTGGTGAATGTGTGGCCACGGAGTGTCTTTCAATGATGGAAAAAGCCAAAAGTCACTAGGAGCCATGTCAGGTGAGTAGGGAGCATGAGGAATCAGTTCAAAGTTGTTATCACGAAGAAACGGTTGCGTAACGTTAGCTCGATGTGCGCTGGTGCGTTGTCGTGGTGAAACAGCACACGCGCAGCCCTTCCCGGACGATTTTGGTGCAGTGCAGGAAAGAATTTGTTCTTCAAAACATTTTTGTAGGTTGCACCTGTTACCGTAGTGCCCTTTGGAACTCAATGGGTAAGGATTACGCCCTCGCTGTCCCAGAACATGGACACCATAATTTTTTCAGCACTGGCGGGTACCCAAATTTTTTTTGGTGCCGGTGAATCTGTGTGCTTCCATTGAGCTGACTGGTGCTTTGTTTCTGGATTCAAAAATGGCATCCACGTTTCATCCATTGTCACAACCGACGAAAAGAAAGTCCCATTCATGCTGTCGTTGCGCGTCAACATTGCTTGGCAACATGCCACACCGGCAGCCTTGTGGTCGTCCGTCAGCATTCGTGGCACCCACGTGGATGACACTTTTCGCATTTTGAGGTCGTCATGTAGGATTTTGTGCACATAAATGCCAACTCTGGAGGCGATCTGTTCAATAGTCATTCTGCGATCCCCCAAAACAATTCCCTCCACTTTCTCCATCATGTCTTCAGACCAGCTTGTGCGAGCCCGAGGTTGTTTCGGTTTGTTGTCACACGATGTTCTGCCTTCATTAAACTGTCGCACCCACGAACGCACTTTCGACACATCGATAACTCCATCACCATGTCTCCGTCAAATGTCGATGAATTTCAATTGGTGTCACACCACGCAAATTCAGAAAAAGGAATGATTGCACGCTGTTCAAGTAAGGAAAACGTCGCCATTTTAAGTACCTAAAACAGTTCTCATTCTCGCCGCTGGCGGTAAAATTCCATCTGCCGTACGATGCTGCCATCTCGGGGACGTATTGACAATGAACGCGGCCTCATTTTCAAAAAATGCGCATCTTTCTATCTCTTTCCAGCCCGGAGAAAAAAATCGGAGGCCTTAGAACTTGAATGCACCTCGTAACATAGGAAAAGCAGGATGGAAAGCTCTGTATCGATGCGAAACGTGGTATGTAGAAATGAAGTGATTAGAAGCCTATGGAATGGAGTTGAGGGTGCTGCTGGAGATGATACTGTTTGGGAAGGAAGCTTACGTTTTAACGCCCCATCGGCAGCGCTGTCATTAGAGATGGAGCTCACGTTCGGTTGCTGCGATGAGGGAGGAGATTGACTTACGAAGTAATTTTTTTTAAATTGAGTTTAATACTCTTTTTGGACATGAAAATGCGGAGGTAGTCCTACTTTATACATCGGTAAATAACTGAATATTTCCCCAACTATTGTTCATGAGAGGCACAATACGTATCACACGTACTCGAGAGTAAAAGTTCCAAATTTTCACCCGTAAATTAATGAAGTCCATCGAACATTGAAGTTCCAAATTAATCCGCGTTTAATTTCAGTATTTGTTATAAAACTCAGATTATCATCACACCAGTACACGGTTGCTAAATTATCACAGTTCTACAGCCCTATACCGACCACAGTTTACCACTTTTCAACCAGAGACTAAGTTCTGCAGTCACAGTCCCGTAAATTTTCTAAGTCCACAAATGCCTATCTCTTCAAACCACAAGTTCGTAACGCGGCTTCAGACTACCCAGCGTCGCAACCTTCCACCACCGCGTCCAAGTTACGAGTCCCCTCCCAAGCGTTCGAAAAAGCGTATTCTCGCTGCTCCCAAAATTGTATCCTTCCGCTCCTCCTGACGCCTCATCTTTAAAATAAAATGTCCCTTCCACATTATAATAGATTTGAATATCACAGTATTAAATGCTTTGACCAGATCCCTACAAATGTTGCTGCGGAACCCAACACCGTGCCAGAACTTGCTTTTCACATGCAAACAACCAGCTTCCCCCTTCACCTGTAATGTCACAAGATGAATATGTAGACTGAGCACATGATATAGCAGGTTTCATTGTTATAAACAACCCTTGAAGCAATCGCAATGAGAAAAAAAAACGCAGGGCAGACATATGTATAACACTCTATAGTCAAAAAATGTATCTTTCCTTGCATGTAAATGATTACATTTCATTACAACGCAAGCTATGTTTCTTTTCCTTTTCATTTTTTTTTTCATTTAATTAGAACGTGTGTCTTCAAATGATTGTTAATCGAATGGACTTAACTATGTTGGTCATCGGTCCCTAGGCTTTACTTAAACTAAATTGTGCTAAGGACAACACCCCCGTGCCCGAGGAGGAGTCGAATTTCTGATGGCGAGAAACCGCGCGCTCCACAGCAAGGCACCTTAGAACGCTCGGCCAGTCCATCGCGGCGGAATGTGTATGCTTCAAATGCCTTTGTAACACTGTTTTTCGCTCTAAAAGTACATCCTATATCATTTTAGCAATGATTTTTATTCTTTTATACATATTGTGAAGCCATGCACCTTGTAGTTTTCGTCTGTTGCCGCGCCAACGTAAATTTGTGGGGACACGTGAAGTCTGCAATTCAGTGATAAAACGCGCACAGCGCGGGAATCGTGAGAGTATATTGACAAGCAACCTACTTGTTCTGAGTGATGCGTTTTGACAGATACTGAGTCGTAGTTCAGGCGTTAGTCAATAGATAGCGGCACTTCACATCTTTCAGATGAGCATCTGTCCGCTCGCTTTGTGTATAGACACGTGACTGGAAAATCCAGGAGGTTATGGATTCAATGGCGGTCGGCAGTGGAAGCCCCATTTGGCCTAGGAGAAATATGCAAGAAACTACTTAAAAATTAATAACTATTGATCCATATGTGGTACTAAGGACCGCCTCGGCTCATTTTAAAGCTGATAATTAGACGGTTGCACTCATATAAAACACATATAAATACAAGATCAAATATCGTCCTGTTCTCATTTTCAGATAAAATGTCGATATCTTATTCAGAGTTCCTCCACAGCAATGTCTGTGACTAATGAACGACTACCACCAAAGTTTACCCAATGCGAGTTTGAGTCTGCAAACACAGTAATTATGAATATTAATGATATGAAATTCAGTACTTCACCTAACGGAGCCACCAGACTGCACGACCTTTAAACAACAAGCCCGACTCTAATGTCCATGCTATTGAGGGGCATTAATCCTCAGGTTCCATCGTTTCTTCCTTTGTAAAAAAATTTTTTTTTTCAGTGTACTTATCTTAAAACTGGATGAGAAGTAAACACACCGTGATTAGGACAACTGTTGCCTTATGCATCGTGAGGTGTCCCCTTATATACCAGATGATGAAAAAGTCAGTATAAATTTGAAAACTTAATAAATCAAGGAATAATGTAGATAGAGAGGTAAAAATTGGAATTAGAAGGAAAAAAATCTGAAAATGTCCGACAACTGGCGCTGGACAGCAAAACATCAGTGACTGCTACCGCGACGGGTGGGAGGTACGCCGTTAAGTTGCAGAATCGCATCGTCCCCAGCCTGGCTGATAAACACCTGCTGGAACGTGCGATTTTTATGCAGGATGGCGCTCCACCCCATATTGCTAGACACGTGAAAGATCTCTTGCGCGCATCGTTTGGTGATGATTGTGTGCTCAGCCACCACTTTCGTCATGCTTGACCTCCCAGGTCCCCAGACCTCAGTCCGTGCGATTATTGGCTTTGGGGTTACGTGAAGTCGTAAGTGTATCGTGATCGAGCGACATCTCTAAGGATACTAAAATGTTCAAATGTTTATTAAGCTTATGGGACTTAACTACGGGGTCATCAGTTCCTAAACTTACAAACTATTTATCAACTACCTTATTCTAAGGACGGCACAAATATCCATGCCTGAGGGAGGATTCGAGCCCCCGACCGTAGTGGCCGTGCAGACCGTGACTGAAGCGCCTCAGTCTCCTCGGCCACTGCGGCCGGCTCTAGGGATACTGAAAGACAACATCTGACGCCAATGCCTCATCATAACTCCGGACATGCTTTACAGCGCTGTTCACAACATTATTCCTCGACTAAAGCTATTGTTGAGGAGTGGTATTGAGCATTTCCAGTAAAGAACATCGTCTTTGCTTTGTTATGCTAATTATTGCTTTTCTGATCAGATGAAGCGCCATCTGTCAGACATATTTTATTCTAATAAAAGCCCATGTCATTCCAAGCATGTGTGTCCATTGTTACCTCTCTATCTACATTATTCCGTGATTTATTAAGTTTTCAAATTTATAATGACTTTTTGATTACCCGGTATAAAACAAAGTATTCGATAATAATAATAATGCTGATGTCCAAATGTGAAGTTATAATTGTTTGATTTTTAGTAAGCTGATAAACATATCTTTAATGCTTTGGGTACTGAAAGAACTTTTCTTTGTCTTGTGGGTTAAGTATTTCATTAAGTATTCTACGAGGGTGAGTCAGTAAATGAGTCACAAACTGAGCAGACACGCCAGTACTGCGCGCTGTGTAGGGGTATTTCTCTGCCACTACGACACATCCGTCTTGTGGGTTGCAGCAGTTTAGGGAACCAAATAAAAGGTACAGCCCAAGAGCGTCGCTTAAATGATGCAAACGCTGCCACAAAAAAATCCAAACTCCAGGCTTTTAAAGCCTTCTCGAACGATGGAACGAGTGTTTAAATTTACCGGTGGAGTCAGCTGAAAACTAAAACAATTTTCAGAATTGTAAAAGCAATACTTGCATTTCTACCTCGGTTTGCGACTTAGTTGCTGACTCACACTCGTATAAGATTCGATAAGATTAAATAAAAGAGTTCATTATAAATTTCACTGGGGCTAGTTTCATGGTAAGGATTATATTGAGCATGAGGAATATATTATTATTTCTTTATCTGATGATCTTGAATAATCGCTGATAATCACTCGCATGTTAGCCACTTTCAGTCTGTTTGGTCTGTAGACCTACCTACGTATATCACATTCAAATTAATATAATGGAAGTTAATTCAGATCACATCCAGGTCCGTAGTTCGTGCTATACATAAAAATTATTATTGTCCTATTGTTTCGTGGCTCCCATCCTTGAACTATTACAACATTGGAGATGCTGCTGAAGCAGGATAAATTTCTGAAAAAATGCGAAAAAAAGTCTGATTAGCTACTATTCTATTATGAAGAACATGACATCATGATTAATATTTTTATCTGAAACCATAATTCAGCATCTACATGAATGTAATAGACCTTTCAATCGTAGCGAACATCAGACAAGCCCGACTAAAGATTACTCAGTTCTTCTTATACTATTAGATGAACATTGCAAACCAAAGACATCATCCATCAGCTTAATATATATAAAAATTGAGGTTTTTGTGCGCATATTTCACACTGCAGCTAAAACTACACATTGCAAACGAATAGTGTTTGTATGTGGTAGTAGGTATCAGTCTCCCATTGTGCACTATGGTGGTAGAGCGTTGATAATGATGAGGGGGTGAAAGATATGGGAGTTGAAAGTTACCGACTTACAGAAAATTCTACGTGTGGGTATCAATATTTTGGTTTCAGCAAAAACTACACATTGGAGACGAACTATCTCTGTGTTGTTGTAGTACAAAGTCTGCCGTTGTACACCATAGCAGTTCTGTGTCGATAGCTATAATAGGGTGGAAGATATAATGGTTGAAAGTTGTCCGCTTATATAAAAATTAGACTTAAGACCAACGATGACTTTTGACACTATAATAGCAAAGAGGTTATATACAGCGAAACGTGATGCACATTCTTCAGCTGTTTTTCTGCAACAAGCGTACGAATAAAGAAAAATAAGTACATATTTCAGTTTGAAAAGTAAGCAAAAGATATCAAAGCCTAAGAATGGATTTTCGCGTTCTCAATCCGTTTCTAAAAGACAGAAAACTGTGCTGAAAAGTGAATCTACAGACAATAGAACCTTGAGCCGGCCGCGGTGGCCGAGGGGAGTAAGGCGCTCCAGTCACGGTCTGCACGGCCACTACGGTCGGGGGTTCGAATCCCCCCTCGGGCATGGATGTTTGTGCTGACCTAGTTCGTAAGTAGTTCATAAGTAGTTTGTAAGTTTAGGGACTTATAACCCCGTAGTTAAGTCCCATAGACTATACAAACATTTGAACATTTGAAACTTGAAATTTGTGGACGTTGTTTATCTTACACTCTAAGCATCAGCGATTTGTCGATATTCCCATCCGTAAGGGAATGAAATAGGGGATGAACGGTTTCTTTTTAAATACGTTGCTCTTCAGGAAATTTTGATGTAGGAAATACATAACTTAGGATTTAGATTTTTGATTGGAATTTTAAAAACATGTGTTTCGACTTTTTGGAAATTCAAACATTAAGCGGGTGAAATAAGGGAAAACATTTTAAGGTGCTACTAAGACTATTTTGATGTTGGAAATGCGAAAATTTTGATTTGTAACCATGGTTACATTTTAAAAAGAAATGTGTTTCGGAGTGTTTTGTATTCTGCCATCAATGGTGCAATAGGGGGTGGCAAGTTCTATCAAATTACTTGATTACGAAAGCATTTTTAAAGGTAAATGTATGAAAATTTATATTTATAAGTAGAAACAACCAATGTACGAAGCAGCGGGAGTGAAGCTAGTAATATTATAAAACCAGAAGGCACAAAATAAATAATAGCTGCTGCCACCTGCCGCCATACCAGTGTCACTTCGCTCCCTCGTTCTGCTTCATACGTATAGGCACAAGTCGGTAGTCGTCGTGTCAAAGGCATCTTGTTTTAAACTACTGCAAGCGGCAACGTTCGAACAATTACTTTTTAGCTCCTCTATGAACGTGTGTTCAGTATTAATCAACAAGGAATTTAGCGGTTGATGAAGATATTCCAGCTCCATTTGGGTCTCGTACAATTCCGATTTCCCACGACCTAACAAAACGTTAATGGCGTATCTTTAGATTAGATTAGATTAATACTTGTTCCATAGATCATGAACACGACACTTCCTAATGATGTTAATGAAGGGTGTCTGTACAAGACGGTACATTACACAAAATGTTACGTGAAACAATGTATTTTTCTTTTTTAGTATTACTAATTTATGTCTAAAAACTCATCCAATGAGTAGAAGGAGTTGTCATTCAGAAATTCCTTTAATTTATTTTTAAATGCTAGTTGGCTATCTGTCAGTCTTCTGATGGCGCTAGGTAGGTGACCGAAGACTAGTGGCAGCATAATTTACCCCTTTCTGTGCCAAACTGAGATTTAGCCCTACATAGTGAAGATCATCCTTTCTCCGGGTGTTATAACTGTGCACACTGCTATTACTTTTGAAATGGGTTGGATTATTAACAACAAACTTCATAAGCGAATATAAATACTGTGAAGTAACTGTGAGGATACCTAAATCCTTAAATAGATGACTGCAGAATGATCGTGGGTGGGCTCCAGCAATTATTATGATTACACGCTTTTGTGCAATGAATACTTTTTTACTCAATGATGAATTACCCCAGAATATAATACCATACGAAAGCAGTGAATGAAAATAGCCATAGTAAGCTAATTTACTGAGATTCTTATCGCCAAAATTTGTAATAACCCTAACAGTATACGTAGCTGAACTCAAACATTACATCAGACCGTCTATGTGTTGCTTCCAGTTTAATCTCTCAACAATGCACACACCTAAAAATTTTGAAAATCCTACCTTAGTTACAGACTTCCTTTTTAAGTCTATATGTATTACTGGAGTTTTGCCATTTAGTGTGCAGAACTGTATATACAGTGTTTTATCAATATTTAATGAGAGTCCGTTTGCAGAGAACCACTTAATAATTTTGTAAAAAATGTTATTTACGATTACATCACGTAGTTCTCGTTTTTTGGATTTGATTACTATATTTGTATCATCAGCAAAAAGAACTAACTTTGCATCTTCATCAATGTAGAATGACAGTCATTCATGTATATCAAGAACAGTAAAGGACCTAAGACCAAACCCTGTGGCACCCCATCATTGATAGTCCCCCGGTTTGAGGAATCGGCAGATGTTTCGACATTACATGAACTACTTATTTCAATTTTTTGCATTCTTCCAGTTAAGTATAAAACCATTTGTGCATTGCCTCAGTCAAACCATAATGATTAAGCTTATCTAGAAGAATTCCATGATTTACATAATCAAAGGCCATTGAAAGATCACGAAAAATACCAATGGGTTATGTCCGGTTATTCAGAGCATTTAATATTTGATCGGTGAAGGCATATATAGCATTTTCTGTTGAAAAGCCTTTCTGAAAACTATATTGACGTTTGGTTAGTACTTTGTTTTTACAAATATGGGAGGCTACTCTCGAATACATTACTTTCTCAAAAATTTTCGATAAAACTGTCAGAAGAGAGATTGGTCGGTAGTTGTCAACATCTGATCGTTCCATAGAAGGTGATTGTAACGTCGTGCCTAAGTTGAGGACAATGCAAATATGAAATATATGTAAGAACCAGTCCCGATTAAAAAAAGAAAAAAAATCATAAAATTAAAATTCGTCTAAGCTATTTTCCTCGTCGTGATGATAAAATATTTCCAACGTTTCGGATCCATTAAAGGAGCCTTCTTCAGGGAATATTGACGTTTCCTCGTGTGCTTGTCTTATAAAGCAAATTCTCTCTCCACGTGTTAGTTCTGATTGGTTGAAATTTGGTAGCAGGAAGGAAAGGAATAACTTCATTGGTGCTTGTATTGGTGTTTCTGATAGGTTGAAATACGGGAGGAAGATGCGCTTATTGGTGTTTGCATTGGTGGAACACAGGAAGGTGTGTGCTTGATGTTTGCATGTAATTGGATAGCAACGGCGATAACCGAAGTTTCCTGGTAGGCCTGGTTCTTCTAAGTAGTGACGCTGCTGCCTCGCTGTCAGGAGTGACCATCTGTGGCACAAGAGCCCAGTATAGGCCCTACCGCTTGTCAGTGACTGTCGCCGCGCTGCCAAAACCGGTAGCCAAGACGGTGAGAGTTTGTATCCGTCATCTCTGTTAATGTTGTAGGGGTGTTTACTAATCTCAGTCGCTTTATGAATTTTTTTCTTGGTTTTAAATGACTGTTTAGAGATCACTTCTACATCATTGAAGTTTACATTGTGGTTACACTCTTCCCTGTGTTCTGCAATCGCTGATATGGTGTGCTGCTTTAAAGAATATACCTTTCATCTAGCCGCTATCCGTACATGAATAGGCCTTCCTATTTCTCCTATGTATACAGTCCCACATCCACAGTTTATTTTATACACACCAGCAATATTTCTTATGGGACACTTGGTTGATATGAGGATATCTTTAATTCTGTTATTTCTGAATTTAAAAAAAATAGAAAAAATAAACAAAAAAACAAGTCTGATGCCGGCTCGTCGTAAGACTTTCCCAATGCACTCACTAAACCCCTTAATGTATGACAAACGTGCCTCCAGTAACTCTTCGACTTGCATGTTGTTTTCCTTATTTCGTCACGGTTTTATGGCTTTCTTAATTCTTCTGTAGCTGTATCCATTGGCACGGAATATCGATCGCAATTTCGCCAGCTCTTCTTACAAATTATTGTCATCACTAATCCGTTTTTCCCTGGTAACTTGTGTGAGTACTCCTTTCTGTTTTCCATCAATCGTAATCACCGATTCAAACAGCAATAAGCGCACCCTCCTCTCGTAGTACCATCTATCAGAAACACCAATGCAAGCACCAATAAACTTATACCTTCCCGTCCTGCTACCAAATTTCAACCATATCAGAACTAAGCCGTGTGGACAGAATTGACTTTATAAGTCAAGCACAGGAGGAAACAAATCAATATTCCCTGAGGAAGGCTTCTGTAACGGATCCGAAACGTTAGAAATATTTTATCATCATGACGCAGCAAATAGCTCAGAATAATTTTAATTTTAACAATAATGACCGCGAAAGCATATGTTCTTACATCAGAAATTTCTTTCGGGAACTATGTTGGGTCAGACAGGCGGATTTACGGGTCAAACTGAACCGGACCCTTCGCTACTCGATTTCAGGGCATTTTATTGTGAATTATCGACTGAGAAGCTCACAATCATGCCTGTCAATTTTGTTTGGCTCAGAAATTAAATTACCTTTCTCTGGTCAGACTAGGCTAGCTAAAGAGGTACCTTACTGTTCTGCACACCGACAAAATTGCCAAAAATGAGATCAATTTACCCATTCAGCCGTGTGACATCCCTTTGCCTTAATGTTTACCTGGAAACGCTCTAACATTATAAAGTCAACATTAAGTAAAAACCAAAGGGACAAATGAGACAGCTGGTGGTTCTTACGATAACTAACGGGTCATCACAAAGTCAAAATTATATCAATACAAAGGGTAAATAAGAAAAAAGCTGTTACTTCTTGCGTGTATAATCAACTGAAACAAGTACTTTAAAGTCAAAGAAACCACATAAGAGGGAACATAACGAAACAGCTGTTACTTCTTGCATTAATAATCAGGTGACGTAAGCACTTTGAAGTCAAATATGAAAAAGTGGACATAAAACAGATGATCAATTGTTTACTGTATGGACCTCATTACATACTTCTCTCTTATGGTCATGCTATATGGGAGGGTTAGGGATATCATACGCTCACTTGTTCACCATAATTATTCAAGCAGTAGCTATCGTACAGGATACCCTTTCATCTGATACAGAAACATGCCTGCTTGAGCACTTGGTTGGGTGGATTTAATTTAAAGTCATGTTAAAGCTACTCTTGTCCGTGCTCAATAGTCACCACCACTCAGAAATTCAATCTAGACTGGTCCACTTTAGCATTCCGGACATACAATGCAACATTAGAAAATCTGCACACATTAGGCGCTAAGTATCCTGAACAAATCTCAACTGAGATAGTATATGATATTAAATTTATAACAACCAATGTTCACAGCAGTTGTTTCTTACTGATACTAGTCACCATTTCATGTTTGAATCACGAAATCAAACTCGGCAGTATTCTGCGTCTTGCATACTGATGGATTAATATTTACCACCTTTCCAAATAGAAGAGTCAGTGACAGTACCAACCCCTCAAATTTAGTCCGAAGGATCGACACTGAATTGAAAATTTACACGTCCAAGAGGCGAACAAATCCGAAGAAAAGTGTAAGGATTTTCTCCTCACACTTTCTAAACAGTTATTGCACTACGCTCGCCGATGCCTCCGTGCAGGCGTGCAGGCCATAGCGACTAGCTTTTTCCATAAATTTCTTTTTAAATTTTGTGACGTAAGCTATACAACTGAATAGAATATTTTATTTTGTGAGTTGTTTTTTTATATTTTCTGATGATGGTGAAATAATTTTTAATTTGCTATGTTTAAATTTATTTTTATTTTTATTTATTTTATTTATTAATTATTATTATTATTATTATTTTACAGAAAATTGTGTCTGTGGATGCTATATTATACGATCAACGCAGCACAGCAATACATTACCATCTATTTCACAAATCTAGCTTGCTCTGCTGCTGTATGGTTTGAAGTAAAATGGTTTAATACCGTAAGTTGCGAACATAGCAGACAGTTGGGGGCCACTTCGACTCTTCTAGATGGTCTGGCTCCAGTTTCTGAACTAACTTCATTTTTTAAATAATTTATTCACATTATAATCTCACTTTATGCATAGTTTCTTGCAATTAAAGGTATTCTCAAGTTTGATAATGATAGCAAAGGTCATCTAAACTATTTAAGTTATTTGAATGAAAGATTTTTCTATTCCTTGTGACTGTGGCTTAACCACTATATATGTGGTATATAATAAAACGCTCTGAAGTACCTGCTGCAATGCGCGCGGTATATGCTGCGAGCACGCTGGTAGCCAAGGTTGTCGATAGATCTCAAAGCGGCTTCCTCGATCATGCGACACAGTGGCCCCAAAAAATGCCGATACATCATCCCTCTCTCCCCCTCCCCAAAACGCCACACTGGAGCGTGCTGGGGGAGCGTGCTCGGTTGGGGGGGGGGGGGGGGTGACGTGTCACCGGACGCTGTTGCTGGGGCTGGGCGCGAAACTAGCGGGCGGCGCCTAACAGATTGCACCCGGGTATACTTGCGCGTCCACCGGGAAAAGCCTGCCGAAAAAAAAACCGTGGGCAGGTCTTCGAGGCCGCCCGATGGCTTAAGCAAATGTTCAAATGTTTGTAAATCTATCGGACCAAACAGCGTGGTCATCAGTCTGTCTACTTAAACTAAGAATAGTTTAAGGACAACACACACACCCATGCCCCCAGGGAGGACGCGAACCTCCGACGGCGAGCAACCGCGCGCCCCGCAGCGAGGCGCCTTAGACAGCTCGGCTACTCCACCGCGGCGATGGCTTAAGCGAAGCCGGCATGGGCGCATGGCAAAGATGAAGAGGTGAGCTTGTCAACTTCCATGGGAGTCGTGTTAAATGGCGGCTGGGCTACATCTACACGCACACTCTGCAAGTCACATTGAAATGCATGACAGAGGGTTCATCGAACCACTTTTATGATCTATATAGTTTCATTGTCTAATAGCTTGCGGGAAAGAGGAACACCTGACTCTTTCTTTGTAGAAAGATATAAACCAGCCAAGATCGCTGATCATCAATATTTATTTGAGACGACCGGTTTCGCTGAACTATGTCAGCATCATCTGGTCCAATAAAATCATTTTACAAGACCATAATCTTGTAATGTCAATCAATTTCTACATAACATAATTTACAGTGCATAGGTGCACTATGTCATTATAATAAAACATAATTATCACTGTGAGTGACAATAGCAAACTGTTACATGATCAGTGATAATTATGTTTTATTATAATGACATATTGCACCTATGCACTGTAAATTATTTTATGTAGCAACTAATTGACATGAAAAGATTATGGCCTTGTAAAATGATTTTATCGGACCAGATGATGCTGACATAGTTCAGCGAAACGGTCGTTTTAAATAAATATTGATGATCAGCGATCTTGGCTGTTTTATGTCTTTCTACAATATCATAATTGGATCGCCTCCTAGAACATAATCAAACTCTAAATCTTTCTGTTTTCGATATGATTTCCCTTATTTTATTATGATTATCATGTCTCCTTATTTAGGTCGGTGCTAACAAAATATCGTTCTGAAGAGAAAGTTTGTGAGAGAAATTACGCAAATAGATCCATCCGCAACGAAGAACGCCTTTCATTTAATGATTTCCACCCCAACTCGTGCATCACTTCCGTGACACTCTCTCCCCTATATCGCGATAGTAAAAAACGAACCGCTCTTCTCTGAATTTTCTCTAAATCGTCAGTTAGTCCCACTTGGTGGGGATACCACACTGCACAATAACAAAACAGGAGGCACATGTGTAGTTCAAATGTTCAAATAGTCTATGGGACTTAACTACGGGGTCATAGTCCCTAGACTTACAAACTACTTACGAACTAGGACAGCACAAATATCCATGCCCAAGGGGGGATTCGAACCCCCGACCGTAGTGGCCGTGCTGACCGTGACTGGAGCGCATCAGTCACCTCGGCCACCGCGGCCGGCCATGTGTAGTTTAGGCAGTTTCTTCAGTAGAACTGTTGCATCTTATTAGTGTTATCTGAATTGACGGTCTGTAGTTTTGACATTTATCGTGTAACTGTAGTTTAACCGATTTCTCTCAGTGGTTATATGGATGACCTCACATTTATCATTTTTAAGTGTCAATTGCCAATTTTCTCACCATTCAAATATCTTCTCTAAATAAATTTGCAGTTGATTTTGAACTTCTTGTGACTTTACTGACCGATAAACGACAGCATCATTCACGAAAAGTCTGAGAGAGATACTCAGATTGTCTCCTAAATCGTTTATAAAATTAAAGAACAGTTGCGGCCCTATAACACTTCCCTGGGCAACTCCAAATATCACTTCTGCTCTACTTTATGACTTAACGTCAATTACAACGTACTGTGTCCTTGCTGACAGGAAAGCACGAATCCAGTCGCACAATTGTTGCGGTATTGCATTAACACAAAGTTTGATTAGAAGACGCTTGTGAGATACAGTGTCAAAAGCCTTCCGAGAATCTAGAAATACGTAATCTGCTTGACATCCCTTGTAGATAGCACGCATCACACCCTCTGAGTAAAGAGCCAGTTGTGTTTCACACAAACGATACGTTCTAAATCTGTGTCGGGTCCGGTGGTCTTGGGGCTAAAGCGCTCGACTGGAAACTTAAGGGTCGCCGTTTCGAAACCCGGTCGGTCGTCGGATCTTTTTCATTTTGCGTTTTAACCCATCCTTCACATCTCAACAATTTGATGAGTCGCCAGTAACGACACGTGGTTCAGATTTCACGTTAAGCTGTAAGTCCTCTTTCCCCGGTTGAACTGGGATAGGCTAGGGACACGCAAGTCGCCGAAGTGGCGTCCAATTGAAAGACTTCCACCCGACCAATGGACACACGAAATTATTATTATCTGAATCCGTATTGATTTTGGGAGAATTGGTCGTTCTCTTCGAGGTAGTTAACAATATTTGAAAACTTAATCAAGCACAGGAAATGCTCAATATGTTCACCATCATTCCTCAACAATAGCTGTAGTTGAGGGTTAATGTTGTGAACAGCACTGTAAAGCATGTCCGGAGTTATGGTGAGGCATAATCGCACGGACTGAGGTTTGGGGGACCTGAGAGGCCAAGCATGACGAAAGTGGCGGCTGAGCACCGCGCGCAAGAGATCTTTTTTTAAGCTCTCTCTCTCTCTCTCTCTCTCTCTCTCTCTCTCTCTCTCTCTCTCTCTCTCTCTCTCTCTCTCTCTTTTTTTTTGTGCTAGTAAAACCCAATGTCATTCCAAGCATTTGTGTTAAAGTTTTACCTCTCTATCTACATTATTACGTGATTTATTAAGTTTTCAAATTTATACTGACTCTCTGATCACATGGTATGAGTTCTAACTCCCTGCTGCAAAGAGATATAATGATATAGGTCTGTAATTTTGCAAATCACTCCTATTGACTTTCTTGGAGTGACCTGTGCAACTTTGGACTCTTTCGGTACACAACGTTCGCTAAGCGAGTGGTTGTATGTAATAGGTACGGGGCTATTGCATCACCAAACTCTGGTAGGAACCTAACTGGTATTCAGCCGGGACCGGGAGACAATTTTTTAAGTGATTTGTTTTAATACTCGGAGGGTACTTACTTGTAAATTACGCATGCTGGAAGCTGTTCTTGATATGAATTCTGGTCCACCTCCATCTGGGTCGAGTGGAAGGCAGGATGCACGACGTCGAGTGGCGCCGACAGCTGGTTATCGATGGATCGCACGATGGCTGCCTAGATGGTGCGACAGCAGTGGTGCCAAAAAGTGCCGATACATCATAAACCAGCTACAAACTCACGCTTAGCAACGGACTTAAGGAAGGGCCGTGGTGTATCGTCGCTTTTTAGGGTTCCGTAGATTAATTAGTAGGCACGCAATACAAGAAATACCGAGTGATCAAAAAGACAATATAAATTTGAAAACTTAATAAATCACGGAAAAATGTAGATAGAGAGGTATAAATTGACACACATGCTTGGAATGACATGGGATTTTATTTTAAAAAGTTCAAAAAATGTTCGACAGATGGCGCTGGACAGCAAAACGTCAGTGACTGCACATGAAAATCGTGTATAAAAGGAGCTGTAATGACAGAGAGAATCAGATGCACCAGCAGTCGCAGCATGTTGACGTTAACCTGAAAAACGCTTTTAGTGAAGCTGTATTATCATAATGGGGAATGTGCTAGTTCAGCGTTACGATCCTATCGCCACAGGAAGCGGATTCGAACGGGTAAAGGTCCGTTGACAAATGCAGTTGTGGAGAGAATGATTTCGAAGTTCGAAGCCACGCGTTGTTTAGGCGATAGACCCCGTAGTGGCCGACCAAGCACAAGGCGTAATGCTGTTGAGACAGTTCAGGAAGAAATGGAGACTGTAGCGGGTTCGTCTATGCACGGGGAAGTCAGCGTTCGTGCGGTCGCACGTCACACCGGCATTCCATACACTTACTGTTTGGTTGGCACTTAGGCGTACCCTCCGATGCTATCTTTACAAAATCCATCGGCATCACGGAGTGTCACCTGGTGATTTAGTGAAGCAGAAGGCATTTGTGGCGTGGGCGGAAGATGACGATTGGTTGAGTAACGTGTTGTGGACCGACGAAGCTCATTTCACGCTCCGAGGGTCTGTCAACGCCCACAACTGCATAATTTGGGCTACCGAAAATCCTAGATTTACCACATCATCAGGCCATTTTTCTTCGGGGAATTTCGTGATTCTGGTTTTCTAACTGCTACCGTGACGGGTGAGGGGTACGCCGATATGTTACGGAATCGTATCATGCCCAAGATGATGTTCTTTACAGGAAATGCTCAATATGTTCACCATCATTCCTCAACAATAGCTGTAGACGACGAATAATGCTGTGAACAGCACTGTAAAGCATATCCGAAGTTATGGTGAGGCATTGGCGTCGGATGTTGTTTTTCAGTTTCCCTAGAGATGTCGGTCGATCACGATACACTTGCGACTTCAGGTAACCCCAAAGCCAATAATCGCACGGACTGAGGTCTGGGGACCTGGGAGGCCAAGCATGACGAAAGTGGCGGCTGGGCACACGATCATCACCAAACGACGCGCGTAAGAGATCTTTCACGCGTCTAGCAATATGGGTTGGAGCCCATCCTGCATAAAAATCGTACGTTGCAGTAGGTGTTTATCAGCCAGGCTGAGGACGATGCGATTCTGTAGCATATCGGCGTACCTCTCACCCAGCACTAGTATCACGCGGTTCCTCGAAAAAAAAAAGGCCCGATAACGGTAGATGTGGTTCTAATAAAACCCCATGCCATTCCAAGGATGCGTGTCAATTTTTATCTCTCTATCTTCATTATTCCGTGATTTATTAAGTTTTCAGATTTATAATTTTTTGATCATCCGGTATTATAGTTAACAAAAATTCAATATATGCCAATAGTACAAAACTTTATTTAGTTTCAAATATTCATTTCAGTTAATTCACGATTAACGAATTATTGGGTGTCAATTCTTGAGCTGAGGAAAGACGCATAATTCACTTAGGTCACGAAGCTGGTACCATTTTTAAGTTTTTAATCTCTTCATTGCAGAAAGAAGTTGTTCAGAACTACAGTTTGAGAACAAGAGATACATGCACTAGTGTGTAATTTGGAGATGTGGTGTTTATCTTGTTTCAAAAGTCAAGTGTGCCAACTTTCATCGGTGTAAAACTGTGGCTCGGTGTCAAAATCTGTGGTGAAGTACCCTTCGTCGTGCAGCGTACAAATTCCTATCAAGACAGTATCGCTCCAATTGATTTTAAGGTGAAGTGTGAAAATTTATCGCGATCTGATGAACGTTATGGCGCGCAAAAGTTCGTATGCAATCCGAAGTGACGATGTCCAAACAAAACTACCAATTTAGGTTTTTTTCGATTTTTCACCTGCCCGTGTTCCATGGGGCAGTCTCGGAACAGCCTGCCTTAGTAGCTCATAAATAAGATTTTATATATATATATATATATATATATATATATATATATATATATATATATATATATATATATATTTTTTTTTTTTTTTTTTTTTTTTTTTTTTTTTTTTTTTTTTTTTTTTTTTTTTTTTTTTGCAGCCGAAGTACTACCGCCTTTGGCGGCTGGACTTCCAGGGTGAAAGGTAAGAGGATTCTTTTATCTTTATTGTACTCATTGCAGGGGGTTAGGGCTCACAAGAGTCCTTTATGTCCTGCATTCTCGATATCAAATTTATCTGTCAAGTATCGATGTTGCCAGTCCTCTTGTAGCTGAAATGTAAGCTCCATATTGATGCATAGTGTTCTAAGTCCACTGATGGTCCTAGGTGGTGACTGGTAGATTCTGTTTCTTCTGTTATTCGGCAGCGATCATGACCAGTATATACCGCCATTGAATTTTCGTTAAGACTGGATAGGTATTGACGTAGAGTGTGTCAGTTTTGTGAAAGTACTTGAAAATCGGTTTCAAGAGCCGTGGGTCCAAAGGCCTGCGGGGCGCAGTGGGTTTGATGGCCGCTAAATAGTAAGGAATGGGCGATTGCCCAGCTTTAAATTTATCCGCTTCTTGTGCTGCAAATTCCATAAATTGTGGTAGGTCTTTTGTGCTTTTCACTAAGGAGTGCATCTTCTCGTATTCAATTTGCTCTTCGCTCTTGTGAGTGGATACCGATCCCGTGGATGGTGACGAATCTTGAGTCTGTGTTCGCAGTGCTGGCTCAACTGTGTGAACCGCCATGTCCCCTTGTGTACAGACGTCCATCACTTCCTCGGGATCGTCCGTTTGAGTGGTCGCATGCGACTGAGTGCGTCGTGGTTTCGGCTTCTTTAAAGAGAGAACTTCCTCTCGGAGTTGCTGCACTTCGGTTCGTAGCGCCGCTAGTTCCTCCTCCATCGCCGATAAAATCGCAGCGATGGTGTGCTCCGAATGTTGTGCCGTGGCCTGCTCATGTGCTGGCGGGCTCGCAGGTCGAGCCTTGGTCCTCGCAGATCCCCTGGCCGTAGTGGCGGTTGTCAGGACGCTTGTTCCTGCCTGCTCATCTTCCCACCGTGTGACGTAAGGGCAGCGGCGGTGGTTCGCAGCGTGTGCGTCGCCGCAGTTCACACATTTGTGTGGAGCCCCCTTTGGTGCCGTGCAGTCGCGTGTATCGTGCGACCCTGCGCATTTTAAACACGCGGCTGCGTTGTTACATTGCAGTGCTGCGTGGCCAAAGTTTTGGCAACGGTAGCACTTCAGTGGTCGTTGTCGCGTCTTCTTGTGGGGCACAATGCTGGTCAACAAGAGCAAGTGCTCGAGTATCGCAGCGATGCGCCCCGTCGCAGCAACTAGTGTCCTTCCTCGTTCGCGGCGTAACATGGCACGTGTCTGGGCGTGAGCGCGAGCGAGCGAGGGGGCGTGCGGGACGGCCTCTCGGCGAAAACTGTAGCCGCGCATAAGATGTGTAGATCCCGTGTTTATGGACCCAATGCAAATGTTGTAATGTTTGTAAATCTAAGGGATTTAACTGCCGTGGTTATCAGTCTCTAGGTTTACAAACTACATAAACAGACTTATTTTAAGGACAACACGCACTCCAATCCCCGAGGGATGACTCGAACCTCCGACGCCAAGGCATCGCGCTCTCCGCAGAAAAACGCTTTAGAGAGGTCGTCCACTCCACTGCATTTATGAAGGACATTTGCATTGGTTCCATCGATAAACACGGCCACTGTAAATCGTACGTCAAATCTTACGACATCGACTTTGTAAATTAAAAACTTTTTTTCTTAGCCAAGTAATGATAGCTAAATAAAACCTTTCGAAAGATACAACACAATATCTTTTTTAATACATAAAGTGAAATCAGTAAATTCATAAATACTAGGCAAATAATATTATATTACACTGCACGAAACAGTTAGTTGAGCAGGTGAGAAACCACACACAATATACGAATGGTAACTTATTTTATTTAGATATTGGTTTCAACTGTAATTTACAGTGTCAACTAACTGCTGGAGGCTTACATGGCGTTTAAGGAAGAGCGAAGCACCATACGACTAACGTAGTAGTTAGCAATGAGCTCTTGAGGCATATTAGGCCATTCTTCCATGAGTGCATTATATCCAGCTCTTCAAGCTTTGTGGGAGGTGCTGGTCTGGCTGCAGTTCGTCTGCCAAGTGTATCCCAGACATGCTCAATTGAGTCACTTCATTACTTCAATTCCCACAGCTTCAAGCAAACTGTCTACCACTGTAGCTCTGTTGGGACGAACGTTATCGTCCACCAGAACATCTCCTGTGGCACCAGCTTAGGACATAAAAAAAGGTCGAAGGCTCTCTTATCTATACCTCTGAGCAGTTAAAGCGCCATTCTGTACGACACAGAGGTCCGTACGTCCGCCAATAGTGACTCCTGCCCACACCATTCCTACACCAGCATGATATGGAAATGTTTCCTCTATATAAGCAGGACTGTTCCGAGTTGCACATTGACGAGAGATGAGGGAACTACAAGTGACCGGTTAAACACAAAATCGTATCTATGAACAGAACCCGGCGCTTTTCCTTACGACTCAAATCCTAATGTTCCTCCGCTCTGTTTCTGCAGGCTAAACAGCGTCGTGGTTTCAATGTAAGACACACCAGAAGCCTTCGTGCGTAGAGGCCACATTGTCGAGGTCGACTTCTGACTGTGTTGATTCACGCGTTTTTGGAACCACATGAATATAGCATGGATCGCCTTGCCGCATGACCCCTTTTCGCACGCCTCGTATGCGTCTACATCTACATACATACTCCGCAATGTACCGTAAGTTGCGTGTCGGCATTTCCTTTCCTATTCCACTGCCAAATAGAACGAGGGGAAAAAGAATGTCTATATGCCTCTTTACGAGCCATAAATTCTTTCTTTGTGGTCTTTACGCGAAATATAAGTAGGTGGCAGGATGATCATTCTACAGTCAGCTTCAAATTCCAGCTCTCTAAATTTCCTCACCAGAATTACTCATCTTTCCTCCAGCGATTCCCATTTGAGTTCCAGCATCATTTCTGAGACACTCGCGCATTGGCCGAACCTACCAACAACGAACCTAGCTGCTCGCCTTTAAACTGCTTCTATGTCTTCCTTTAAACTGATCTGCTGCTGGATCCAAACCGTTGAGCAATACTCAAGTAGTTGTCGTACTAGCGTTTTATATGCGATCTCCATTCCAGGTGAAGTACATTTTCCCAAAACTCTCCCAATAAACCGAACTCTGCTGTCCGTCTTACAACTGTCCACATATGTTCGTTCCATTTCATATCGCTCTGCAATGTTGCGCCTATATATTTGAACGACGCGACTGCATCAAGATCACTAATAATGCTGTATTCGAACACTATAGAATTATTTTTCCTTCTCATGTGCATCATCTTACACATTTCTGCATTTAGAGCTAGCTGCCATTCTTCACACCAAATAGAAATTTTGTATAAGTCATACAGTTTGCTATTACAGTCAATTAAATACCACACCCTCCCTTATACCACAGCATCATCAGCAAGCAGCCGAAAATAACAAGTTACTCTGCCCATCAGATCATTTATATAGATAGAAAATAATAGCGGTCCTATCACAGTTCCTTGGGCCACGCCTGACGATACACTCGTCTCTGATGAACACTCGCCGTCCAGAACAACGTACTGTCTTCCATTACTTAGGAAGTCTTCCAGCCACTCACAAATCTGTGAACCTATCCATATGCTCGTTAAATGCCTTTTTGAAATCGAGACAAACACAATCTGCCTGTTGCCTTTCATCCATGGGTCGTAAGATATCAATTGAGAAAAGGGCAAGCTGAGTTTCACATGAACGATGAACTATGTTTCCTAAACCCGTGCTGATTCACAGAAAGAAGCTTTTCCGTCTCAAGGAAATTTACTACATTCGAGCTGAGCGTCGATGCCATCATGCATGGAAGATGTTACAAGTCATCAAACGCCGTGGCTGATCCTGTGTCTACTGTTGAGATGCTGAGCTGCGGTGACTGAAAAGCTAGTAATTTTTCAAAACATACTAACGAACATGTCCATGAGAAATAAACGTCCTGTATCTAAATTCTGTATTTTTTTTAAATGCTTGTATTTTATAATGCAGTTTAATCATCCAGGCTACCAAGCTGCATACTTCAAAATATAATTCGCTGTCAGTTCCACATCATAAGCGACTTCTTTGTTCTGCATCACTACTACAGGTCCCACTTTAGGTTACGTAGTAACAATAAAAGTGGGCCTCTGCGATCGCCTTTTGACAGCTCGAACTTTAAATGAAAATAATGGTTTAACCGTTCATATGACACGAAAATGAATAACCGCGTTTGTAGAGGAGAAAATTCTCTACAACTTTGCTCTTTTTTTATTGTTTCCGAGATATGTGGAAAAATACCGGCTATTTCACGACGTCTATCTGTTTGTCCGTCGTCTGTTTGTCCGTAACGTTTTCTCACTTTTTAAGTCGAAGCGTTCAACCAATCGGCACCAAATTTTACAGACATAATTGTTGGCTGCCAGAGACCAGAACCTCCTCGGACAAAAATACGTTAGTAACACTAAAGAGAACCGTTTATAATTTAATTTTACTTGCGAATAAACCGTTCATATGACAGAAAAATTGAATAACGAAATTTATAGAGGTGAAAATTCTCTACAACTTTGCTCATTTATGTTCTTTTCCTTACTCGCACCGGCACAATCTGCAAAAATAACGGCGATTTCACACCGGTCCTCAATTTTACGTAAACCTGGCGTTCGGTGTCACGTGACATTCCTCGCCCAGAACTCTCTCTGGCATACGCAGTCTTGCTTATTGTAATTAATGATTGTATTATTATAACTTACGCATTGTCATTTCAAAGCAATGGCCCACTGAAGAATTAACAAAAAGGGTTTCGGACACACTTATTAATTAAATAGAGCTATGTTCTGCAATGTTTAGAGATGTGCAGATGTAAGAATACTTCCCCTAAAATGTGCGTATGTTTTATTTCGTAAATTCCTTTGAAATACGTAATAACGAATTTTTATCATTTTTTGCCCGAAATGTTTGCAAAAAATCAGAATACTACAGGAAGTTCTAAAGTGGGCCATAAAACACGATATACGATTTTTTATTACAGATTGCGTTGAGCCTTCTTTCTTTTCCTCTCTTTTCACTGGTCTTCGGTCCTTTGTGGACGTTTGTGTGTTTTGTTTTATTTTGATTTTTTCGTCGTTGACTCATCAAACCAGCCTCAGGAGTGAAGACCACAAAGTCGTAATCGTATCGTCCATAATTTTTTGTTATTTACATTTTTACTATTTTTGTACGAAATGTTTGCAAAAAAATCATAAATCAACCGGCAAATCTAAAGTGGGTGGTAAAACACGCCAGTGCGATTTTTTTCTACACTATGGGACTTCAGCCTGCAGCTTGCGAATGCTATAGGGAAACTCAGAACAGAAACAGAGAGCTTTTGTTTACCGCAGATAGTCCATAGGGACACTGTGGCTCCAACATGTCATGACAGGCGGCCGACGGCCATCCACCGGTGACTGTCGTTCATAGGCGTGTCAAAATACATAGGACGGCATCTTTTAGCAAAGACAAGATGTAAGGCAGGACCTGCTTTCGGAAAGCCAGAGCACGGGAGAGGCGGTTTTTCCTGACGTGAAGCCTCGTAGAATAATTCGTTTAAATCCCTTTAACTGCACATCTATTGGCACGTTTTTCTTAATTCGTAAGAACAGGCTCACAGATTTGTGACTGGCTGGAAGACTTCCTAAGTAATAGAACGCAGTACGTTGTTCTCGACGGCGAGTGTTCATCAGAGACAAGTGTATCGTCAGACGTGCCCCAGGGAAGTGTGATAGGACCGCTATTATTTTCTATCTATATAAATGATCTGATGGACAGAGTAACTTGTAATTCGCGGCTGTTTGCTGATGATGCTGTGGTGTATGGGAGGGTATCGTCTTTGACTGTAATAGCATACAGGATGACTTAGACAAAATTTCTAGTTGGTGCGAAGAAAGGCAGCTAGCTCTAAATGTAGAAAAAGTAAGGTAATGCGCATGAGTAGGAAAAACAGTCCCATAATGTTCGAATACAGCATTAGTAGTGAGCTTCTTGATGCTGTCGCGTCGTTCAAATATCTAGGCGTAACATTGCAGAGCGATATGAAATTGAACGAACACGTGAGGACAGTTGTGAGTAAGGCTGACAGCCGACTTCGATCCATTGGGAGAATTTTGGGAATATGTGCTTCATCTGCAAAGGAGATCGCGTATAAAAGGCTTTTACGACCACGTCTTAAGTATCACTTTAAAGGAAGACATAGAAGCAGTTCAGAGGCGAGCAGCTAAATTTGGTACTGGTAGGTTCGACCAATGCGCGAGTGTCACGGAAATGCTCCGGCAACTCAGTTGGGGATCGCTGGAGGAAAGACTACGTTCTTTTCGTGAATTTCTGTTGAGGAAATTTAGAGGGCCGGAATTTGAAGCTGAATGTAGTGCGATCTTGCTCCCACCTACTTACATTTCGCGTAGCGATCACAATGACAAGATAAGAGTAATTAGGGCTCGTACGGAGGCATAAAGGCAGTCTTTTCTTCTCGCTGTATTTGGGTGTGGAATAGGAAAGGAAATGCGTAGTAGTGGTACAGTGTACTCTCCGCCACACACCTTACGGTGGATTGCGGAGTATGTATGTACATGTAGAACACACACACGTCTCGAGTGCCTATGCAGAAACTATGCCACAGCCAAGAATAGAAATCTTGTTCTGAAGTGGAGAGAATTTTCCCATTCCAACCCGATGCTTCTCCGTTATTCGTCAACCACGGCATAAAGTATAGGAACAAGAGTTAGTTTAACTCATTTACAAAATTTGTGTTATGCATACCTTGCAAAGTCTCTGGCAGTTGGATAGCCAGATTTCGAAATTAGCAAACTAAGTCAAGGTGAGAACTTAGTAAGCTTAAGGTGATGACGCTTTTACTATGTACTTAGGAAATATTAGAAAAAATGTTGAAATGTTTGTTAAGCTTATGGGACTTAACTACGGGATCATCAGTCCCTAAACTTACAAACTACTTATCAACTACCTTATACTAAGGACGGCACAAATATCCCGAGGGGGGATTCGAACCCCCGACCGTAGTGGCCGTGCAGACCGTGACTGAAGCGCCTCAGTCCCCTCGGCCACCGCGGCCGGCGAAATATTAGACTTTTGGCTCATGCCTTGCTGTAAGTCAGATGCAATGAGTGGTGAGACGGGTCAGGCCACAGAAATTGTATTCAGTCAACACCGTCTAGAGACAAGGCTTCACACCAGTCTGTGTTACGCCACACGAAGTAGACCGCCATCGCTAGCTGACTAGCTGGCCGCAACGTGACGATGGACTTTGCTCTAGCGATCAGCCAGTCAGCTAGTGATGGCGGTCTGTTCGGTGTGACGTGACACAGACTGATGTGAGGCCTTGTCTCTAGACAGCGGTCGTTCAGTGTGGTGATGCAGTCGAACTGAGTGTAATCTGAAATTTTGTTCCAAACAACTGAAAGGACTGTGACTTCAAATAAGCATCTTGTCTTTGTGAACGTTCTATTTAATTTAGACTTTAACTATATTGAATCTTAGAAATTCAATACAAAAGTCAATGAATAATTAAAATAATCTTAAATCTCAGAAAAATAATAAGACAATTTTCCACAACCGGGCTTGACCCAGCAAGCAAATCTTTCAAACAGATAAACCATTAAAAATTATAAAAATATAGATTAAGTTTAAATACCCAATTTTAAAAAAATTTTCTTTTCCTCCTTTTTTCCTTTCCTTTACAGCAAGCAACAAATCGCTAAAATCATCAACAAAGCGGAAGCCAATTAGGACCAATTTATCCAATCCTATAATAAGCCGGAGATTTTACAACAGCAAGGTGACAACTAAATCACAACAGGCAAGACTTTCACCTAAAGTAGATGCCCCCAAGATGGAAGCCAATAGCCTTTAAAAAACTATAGTAGACCCAATAATCTTGAAATAAAATTAAAACACGTGGGTAAGTTAATTATTAAAAGGTGATGGTGGAGGATCAGCGTGAGCAATTTTACACTTCATTGGCGCTTCGCCTCGACGCCGATACCGACAAACAGCAATATGGTGGAACAACAAGAAAGACTTATGAGATAGACCAAATGAGGGCAATAACAATAGTTACCCCTCTCAACTTTCCACACACAAACAGTATGTGCGGAGCAATCGGGAAAGAAGAAAATCAGCTTCCTTATAAGTACGCTCACGCCCTGGAGTAGCTAGAAGTACGTGGACGGCCACTAGGCAGAAAAAACAACTGGTGCACTTACGTGCCCTAAGGGGATGTTGCAAATCAATATCAAAATCAGATTTACGCTTATACGCACGACAGTTATCAGCCCCTCCCCCAACAAGAAAGTGTCAAATGCCAGTTACAAGGCTGACAGGGACACACAAAACTACCCAGCAAAAGCCAACTGCTCGAGAAGGGACGGAGCACAGGGAACACTCCCAAATAAAGGTACTTAGTTCAAGATGGATGATGTGTGAGACAGGGGAAATATCCTCCGTCTTCAAGAAGAATATAGTAAGTCCCCTTTCAAACAAAGCAAGTGCAGACAGATGTGAAAATTACAGAACTATCAGTTTAATAAGTCATGGTTGCAAAATACTAACACGAATTATTTACAGACGAATGGAAAACTTGTACAATCCGACCTTGGGGAAGTTTGGATTTAGGAGAAATGTAAGAACACAGGAGGCAATACTGGCATTACGACTTATCTTAGAAGATAGGTTATCGAAAGGGAAACCTACGTTTGTGGCATTTGTAGATTTGGAGAAAGGTTTTGACAAAGTCGGAATACACTTAAAAATTCTGAAGTTAGTAGAGGTAAAATACAGGCAGCGAAGCGTTATTTTCAACTTATAGAAAAACCAGATAGCGGGCCTGAAAGGGACGCAGAGGTTGGGAATGGAGGAGGGTTGAAGCCTTTGCCCAATCTGTACTTTGAGCAAGCTGTGAAGGAATGCAAGGAGGAGTTGCAATTGAAGTCCAGGGGGAGGGAATAAAAACTTTGCGGTTTGCTGATGATATAGTAATTCTGTCAAAAACCGCAAAGGATCTGGAAGAGCAATTTAATGGAATGTACAGTGTGAAAAAGAGGGTATAAGATGAACATCTGCAAGAGTAAAACAACGGTAATGGAATGTAGCGTCAGAAAATCAGGCGATGCTGAAGGAATTAGATTAGATAATGAGACAAGAAAACTAGTAGGTGAGTTTTGGTATTTGGGTAGCAAAATAAATTCTGATGTCCGAAGTAAAGAAGATATAAAATGAAGACTGGATATGGAAAGGAAAGCGTTTTTGAAAAAGCGAAATTTGTTAACATCCAATATTAGTTTAAATGTTAGGAAGCCCTTTCTGAAAGCATTTGTCTGGAGTGTAGCAATGTATGGGAGTGAAATGTGGGCGATAAGGAGTTGAGATAAAGAAAATGATATAAGACTTTGAAATGTGGTGCTACAGATGAATGGGAAGATTATATGGGTAGATCACGTAACTAATGAGGTGCTTAACCGAATTGGGGAGAAAAGGAATTTCCGGCATATCTTGACTAAGAGAAGGGACAGATTGATGGAACACATCAAGGAATCGTCTACTTAGCATTCGATAGTGTGTCGGGTAAAAATCTTGGAGACCTAGGGATGATTACAGTAAGCAGATTCAAAAGGATGTTGGTTGCCGAATCTATTCTCAGATGATGAGGCTTGCACAGGACAGGGTAGCGTGAAGAGTTACGTCAAACCAGTCTGCCGACTGAAGACCAAAACAACAGTCAAGGATTCCTTTATAAGAATTTTATTGCCATAGATCGCTTATTAATTTTATATGACTAGTTTCTACTCATTAAAGAGTCATTATCAAATCTTACTTGTCCAGGCATTTTAAGAAATATACTTCACATGAACGAACATCATTGTGGCTAGTTACAAATGGTATGCACATCATCAGTTGAACATGCCTTTGGGTCATGTTCAAGACCCAATGTTACACTGTGCCCCATGTCTAGGTAGACGGACTACAGTTTTCACTGTGATAACATACTACCTAGATAGGGTCTTGAACAACGACCCAAAGGCATGTTCAACTGATGATGTGCATACCATTTGTAACTTGCCACAATGATGAAATTTTCTGGCAGATTAAAATTGTTTGCTGGAACCGGGACTTGAACCTGGGACCTTTGCCTTTCGCGGGCAACCGCTGTACCGACTGAGCTATCCCGACACGACTCACGATGCCGCCTCACAACTTTACTTCTGCCAGTACCTCGCCTCCTACTTTCCAAACTCCGCTGCAGAGTGAAGGTTTCTTTCTGGAAACATCCCGTAGGCTGTGGCTAAGCCAAGTCTCCACCACATCCTTTCTTCCAGGAGTGCTAGTCTTGCATGGTTCGCAGGAGAGCTTCTGTGAAGTTTGGAAAGTAGGAGGCGAGGTACTGGCGGAAGTAGTGTTGTTAAGCGGCATCGTGAGTCATGCCGGGATAGCTCAGTCGGTAGAGCGTTTGCCGCGAAAGGCAAAAGTCCCAGGTTCGAGTCCCGGTTCCGGTACACAATTTTAATGTGCCAGGAAGTTTCATATCAGCGCACACTTCGCTGCAGAGTGAAAGTTTACTTTTGCCACAATGATGTTGGTTCATCTGAAGTATTTTTCTTAACATGCCTGGGCAAGTAAGATTTGATAATGACTCTTTAAAGAGTCGAAGCTATTCATATAAAATCAATAAGCGATCTATGGCAATAAAATCTTATAAAGGGATTCTTGACTATTACATTAAAAGATCGCCTCCTACAAAATATCATGAATAAGATGTCAGATAATTACAACAACAATAGTTAAAGACGATTGGGCAGTCTTCCGTCCAATATACCACAATTCAGTAGGCTGAGACGATACGGTACATCAGCTAGTACTGACATCTCTCGCCCCAGTGGTCCGGCTACAGATGCAGCACACTTCTGCTCATGGTCCGGTCCGGAACTCAGGCCCCTGGATTCCCTCAACGTCTTCCTCTGCCCGCACACCGACAGCACTAGCCGTGAAGCTGGACATTACACACGTACTACCTCTTGGCGCGCCGACACCGCAGTAATCGCAGCAATCAAATCCCACTAGCCGACAGCTCTCAAAGCAGAGCGAAACAACTAAGTGCGCAGCGACCACAAACACATTACTCGGGGGCCACATGAGGCACATCTCGGCACTAACGTTCATGCCCGACCCGCTTTAAGCACTTCCTGCTTCCGAAATGTAGCTGTCAACGATACGCGAGGGTACCGGTCACTGCCACAAAATAACTTACTGGCCGCAGACCAACTAGCACTTCTCGCTCAGTGAGACAAGATGTAGACAGATCAAAGATCACTGCGCGACACGTAGAATCAACAGATCGGCGAAAATCCTGAGCGCCACTCTCGTTGAAAGGTAACCCAAGATCGATACATACACGCCACAAAACATGGATAAGGAAAACACACACAACCCAAGCCAAGACGATGTTTACCAAAGAACAAAGATAATAACATCTGAAATATATTAACGTTGACTCCCCCTAAGGGGAGCTGGACGTGAAAATGAGTGAAAAATCGATAAATAAAATAAAATAAAAAGTTAGCTCCATCTGAAAGACAAATTTTTCCAGTTTCCAAAAATTAATGGTTTATTTACTTTTTAATAGTTATCATACTCTTATACATCTACATGGGATACTTTGCAAATCACATTGAAGTGCCTGCCAGAGGTTTCATCGAACCACCGTTCTACTATTAATCTCCCATGCCATTCTCGAATAGCGCGCTGGAGCGGTCTAAAGTGTCTTGCTGCGGAGCGCGCGGTTGCTCGCCGTGGAGGTTCGAGTCCTCCGGGGCATGGATGTGTGTGTTGTCCTTAGGTTAGTTTACCTAGGTTTAAGTAGTTTGTAAGCTACGGACTGATGACCACGCAGTTTGGTCCGATATATTTACAAACATTTGAACATTTGAAGCGCGCGGGAAGAAAGAACACTTGAACCTCTCCGTTCGAGATCTAATTTCTCGTATCTTATTCTGATGATCTTTTCTACATATATTTTCGCATTCGGAGGAGAATGTTGGCGATTGGAGTTTCGTAATTAGCCCACGCAGCAGCGATAAGCGCCGTTGGTGTAATGATTCCCAACCCAGATCCTGTATCATTTCCGTAATGCTGTCTCGCCCGTCGAACCCACCTAATAAGGATCCCACAGTGGGCAACAATACTACAAAAAAGGACGAACAGGCATAGTGTATGCAGTTTCTTTAGTAGTCCTGTTGGATCTTTTCAGGGTTCTGCCAATAAAACGCAGTCTCTGGTTCGACTTCACACTTCTCATTATTTAGAGTCAATTACCAATTTTCACGCCATACTGATATCTTATTCAGATTGTTCTGCAGATGGTTTTGAACTTCAGATGATTTTACTAGACGGTATATGATGGCGTCATCTGCAAACAACCTAAGAGAGCTACTTAGATTTTCTCCTAAATCGTTTATGTAAATAAGGAACAGCAGAAGACCAATAACACTATCCTGTGGAACACCCGATATCACATCTGTTTTAGTCGATGCCTAACCATCGATTACTGGGTCCTCTCTGACAGGAAATCCCTTATCCAGTTGCAAATTTGGGGCGATATACCATAACAGCGCAATTTGATTGAAAGCCGTTTGTCTAGAAATCAAGAAATACGGAATCGATTTGCGAACCCTTGTCGATAGCATCCATCACTTCGTGTGAGTAAAGAGCTAGTTGTGTTTCGCATGAACGATATTTTGTAAATCCGTTTTGACCTTAGGCCAATAGATAATTCTGTTGTAGATAATTCATAATATTTGAATACCGGGTATGTTCCAAAACCATGCTGCAAATGCTCTTTCAACAAATGTCTGCATATTGTCCACGCTGATGCTTCAGGTAATGAATATCACCATTAACACTTCATGCCTGCCATGCCAACCCAATATACAGGGACCTTGCAGGTAAAAAAATACTTAGCAAACGTCTACATGACCGTACGCAGAGTTTCAACAGCTGCGTGTGCCAACGAGTTCCGAAAACAGTGTTTGTTGGATGGACAGTACTCAAAATAGGTGTTATGTTTTATTGATGGTGTAAATGCCATGACAAAAGTAATGGACAAATCGGACATCCAACCATGAAATAATATGATAGCTGCTCTGACTGCCACAGATCGTCAGCGATTGGTTGAGGCTGAATGGCTGGTTGCACACACTCACCGATTTTGGACGGCCGGTAAAATATCGGCCGTCCACATTGGACGCATTGACGCATTGGAAGGCGTTGAAGCCTGCACACAGGCCGACCACGGAGCGGCACCGGCAAAAAGCCGGTCAGATGCCGGTGTAGGCGACTGACACTGCGGATCGCCTTCGCCGGGCCGGTGCCAGCCATACAGTAGAGAAGCGTACGCCGTCAAATGGCAGCTGTAGTGTAGTGTAGTGTAGTGTAGCGGCACACGCGACGATCTTTACCGGCCGTCCTGCCACAGTTCTCGCTGTGTCTTCTCCCATACAGTCGACGTAGCACATATACGACTAAAATATAAAATATTGATTTAGCAGTAACTCCTGTAGTAAGTTACAAATTGTGGGAATGTGTTATTTTATTTATTTTTTACTAGTAGGCTGAATAGGCTCGAGCCTATGGTGGCAGATTTTATGGGCGGCAAATATTGGGCCAAAATTTGTAACTGTAGGTAAATGAAATAAAAGTTATTTAATTACTTTTACCGAATTTACATTAAACTATTGTGTAAGAAGTATTAAGGCATACCTTACCCCCACAGTGTTAGTAGTATGTGACTGTGCTTTTACTAGCTATAATGTTCCAGCCTGGATATTAACCCAGATAGCGCGGAATTATTTTTGTTTTAATTGTTTCCTGAGAAGCTATTAATTACCTTCATATGACTCCACCAAATCGTTACAAGTGAATTTTTTTCTCAATGGCGTCATTAGTTTTGCAGTACTGCCCTTCTTTCTGGATTGTAGTCAAAATAAATGTTTTATAATTTTAATCTGACGAATCATTATGACTAACGCAACATTAAAGATGAAATATCTACATGTAAATGTCTCAAAAATTGAACGAAGTTCCAGAAATATAAACCCAACTACGAGGAATTCTTCAGTATCTTCTGTATCAAACTCAGATTTGCAGCTGTATCCAACCACTTTCCAATCGACAATACAAGCTATAATTGATCTGCAATGGGAGCAGGCGATTCAAAGAAATAAAATATGACACTGTACACGAATTCTTACAGACAAGTACAAAAGTAAGCTACCATTCCCGTCCTTCTAGAAGGACGTCAGTGCTATCTGGGTTAATGTTTGAGATTACCAAATTTACGGAAGGAAGAGATTTGAAGTTTGAAGCTATGAAAGATCGCAATTAGAAAATCACGGAGAAATATTTTGGAAGATTATTATATGTGAAAATGTTTAAATGAAATGGCAAGCTAATTAACGGTGCAGTGTTGTGCAGGCAGAACATTACAAAAAGAATACACGAGTGGTTACCTTTAACAAGAGATTCATCGGTGGTTGACATTGGGCAGTAAATGAAATTTTCATGATATAATAACCACTCGCCGAACAGTGGATTGCAGTTCGTCAACATCAAACTACGACTCGTGTAGCAGACCGTAAAGTAAGATAACTGACATGATAAAATTCGGATAGGAACATTACGTAAGTCAAACAAATCGGACTTTCAAAAATGTACAAGTAAATAGACTGCAGATTGGGCGGAGGGAGGAAAAGGTAAAATTATTAATAAAAGTTCGTAGGTGCAAATTTAAGTGAGAGGTGGGGTTTATTGATAACAGAAAGATCCAGGCAACTTTTCTGATAAAAATCTACATAACAGCGGTCACATAAAATAATAAAGTACCGTTCTCGTCTCCAAGATGCTATCGCTACGGAGTACACGCCAAGAGTGGTTACTGTCTTCTGCCTTAAAAAATTGAAAGTGAAGTTCTTACTCTCATAGATAGTAGTTTCACATACCAAAGTTACATAGAAATACAAAATTTTTTTTTGGTAATAGCGGGAAAGGGAAACCGTGTCATTATATAGCTCAGAGATATAAACGAAAACTATTTCTTCTGTTGTAAAAATAATCTAGGAAGTGACACTTCGATCCCCCTAGTTCACAGTCAAACTAATTACGAAAATAGGCGCTGTAATAGGGACGATAGGGTACAAAACAAAAGGCTACAATTCCATTGTCAAACAATTATAATTAGTATGATTGTGAAAGAGGGAATCGAATTGTAGAGGTCGGTAGGGGCTGCAAAATTTGAATAGCCTACTGACGGAAAATGTGAAAATCCGCCTCTGCTTCGGGTAGATCGAATCTTTGTTCTACGATGTACCTGAGATCTACACTCTGTTTGTTGTTCCTTTTATTGCGGAGCGATCGGCTATCCAGATACGTTTCTAGTTCTGCCCAAATCATCAACTTATCTACGAATGTTCATTATTCAATTTTTTCGCAGCTTTATCTGCATTACCGCAAGGTATTTCACAGAATGTTCATTTGCCTGTTTGAGGCATATATACATTAATATTATGTATACGTTTGCAACGGATTAAACCAGAGGCTTTGAGGAATTTACTGCACAATAACACAAGCTAACACGACTTAAAGTCGAAGTACACAAAAAGAAACTTTCATGATTTGTGGGTTTCTACGTGAAATTAATGTGTTTTAAGAAAATCTGACAATAAAGATGTCGATCGTGTTATAACTTGTGCCACTGCAAACTCATTACCAAAATTCAATTAAGTCGTTCGCAAAAGGGATAACCTAAAACTGATTGCAACTGTGTTTGACAAAAATGCTGAACCTGAAACTTCGTAAAGAACTGCCAGTGAGTGTGCAGTTGTGACTATGTTGTCCTACAGTGCGCTGGAGTGGCTTCCGTGACTGGCGAAATGTCAACAAAAATTGTAAAAAGTGATAAGCAAAAATAGCAGTTCGTCAAACAGAGAAACAAATTATTGGTAAACGTCTTCACACGCCGGACATACAGAATCAACCATTATAGACTGTAACAAGGGCCAAATGACACTCACAAGGAGACCACATGGGTATCGGATTATATATATATGAAATTCAGAACTGAAACAACAATTACCCAAACCCATTCGACGAATCTCAAAACTCGATTTTAAAGTTTTCCAAGGAAGCGTAAGTAGCAATCGTTAAATGAATTGCAGCATCTGTCGGTGTAACTCAGGTGGTAGCGGTCTGACCTCAGAACGACAGAGTAAGTGGCACGAGAAAATAAGGTAAAAAAAAGAAGGTTGTATCATTATGAGCTTACAACCCTAGGTTTGATGGTACGAATCCTGTAGTGAAAGCCTTTATTTTATTATTATTTTTTTTCGATGTGTTAGAAGACTTACACGATTTTCATATGGTAATATAATGGTAATTTTTACGAAAAGTGCACGTATTTTTATTTATTCGAATTTTGTATATTTTATAGAACGTTGTTAATAATTGATGCTTTCAAAAAAAGCCTAAGTTACATTTTTTACCGTACTTGTTTCACCATTAGGTGACAACGGTAGTTTTTGATTGTTCAGTTAGTGAAGAGCTACTACACTGTTTTTTTTTTTTTTTTTTTTTTTTTTTAAGTCATCTCCATAGCTAATAATGGCTTTCCAAGCAGCTAACCTACTCAACCATCGTTTTACGTGATGACAAGGTTTTCAGCCCGTCTACAATTCTATAAACTAAAACTGACAGAACAAGTGTAAATGTTTTATAACTGAATTCGGAAACGGAATATATATATATATATATATATATATATATATATATATATATATATATATATATATATGTGTGTGTGTGTGTGTGTGTGTGTGTGTGTGTGTCTGTCACATGGGATTGGAACCACCGACGGTATGATTGTGACGCCAGAACGCTACCATCAGAACTACCCCGATAGATGCTTCAACTCTTTTAATTATTGGTTCTTATTTGTACTTTACAAAACTTCAAAGTTGATTTTCTTTAGAATTTTTGATAGTTGCGTCGAATGGCTTTGGCTGATTGCTATTTAAGTTCTGAATAAGTACCACAAGTATAAAGAAATTCTGAAATCCAATAACTCATGTGGTCTCCTTGTCAGTGGTACCAAACAGTAAGCCGAAAATAAATGTATATAACTTGATAATATCTGTCGGACTGATTGAATATGTTGTGATGTCCTGTTGCTATTAAACGACGTTACCTGTGTTACTGTGCTGGGATATACAACTGGTACCACCTTCTAAAAGTCGGAAACAAAATTATTCTTGGCGCAGCTCTGTACACTGTCTTTGTGTATACAGCTTGATTGGAAGGATGTTG
The DNA here is from genome assembly GCA_026315105.1 of Locusta migratoria. Lineage (NCBI taxonomy): Eukaryota > Metazoa > Arthropoda > Insecta > Orthoptera > Acrididae > Locusta > Locusta migratoria. Next base: position 269,614,529 of record CM048748.1, on the reverse strand, counting down.
GAACGACGGCGTTGTATTATTGTAACAAATAAACACCTTCAGCTGTTATTTTAGGATTTTAATTATTAGTTTCGAGAATACATTGTTCTCTTCTTAAGACCCTTTTAGAATGCGTGCTGTAATGCAAAACTAGCCTTCCATTATATGTATTGCTTAACAACCTCTCACATCTAGATGGCCGGCCGTGGTGGCCGAGGAGACAGAGACGCTCCAGTCACGGTCTGCACGGCCACTACGGTCGGGGGTTCGAATCCCCCCTCGGGCATGGATATTTGTGTCGTCCTTAGTATAAGGAAGTTTATAAGTAGTTTGTAAGTTTAGGGACTAATGACCCCGTAGTTAAGTCCCATAAGCTATACAAATTTTGAACAAACAAAAACTTGTGCCACGCGATGACAAGTGCCTACAAAATTTCGAAAGCTTTGTAGAAAAGTAGTTTAACAGTTGCAGATTTTTGTACAGTAAACTTTTAAATAACCAAACGGAACTTACTTAGTGGACATGCCTCGTATTACATTGGTACTAGTCATAATAAATTGTCAGCATACCTTACACAAGTAATAACTCGCTGTGAATGTTTTTGCTGTCAATATATCTCTGATAGCTTTCCATCATGACTAGATTTACGAATCATAATATGTGGGTTCGTTTGACAGATGCTACTTCAACTGCCTCGGGTGCTTGTATTGGAATCAGTATACTCCACGTCGTGTTTGGACATTTAATTATTGAGATGAGTCCTGTCACGGACTTTAATTTTTCACAGTGTCGGCTCAGAGTGCTGGTTTTTATTTGGCTCGCGTGGCGAGGCACACGATACAAATTCTCTGCCTCTCAAAAATATTAATGCATTCGCTGTGTGCCGTCCATGGAACGCGAAACATTCCAATTTTAAACGAGACTACTACATTCAAAATTTGCACTTTAAAACGCGCATATTGACTGCAGTAACAGTGGTAGGTCAAGATATGCTTTACGATCCCATAGCTTTTCTACTCGGGACGTTCCAAGCATCTTACAATTCCATAGACGAGGAATTCTTTAGTGTACCGTTTTCTTTTTTATTTTATTTATTTTTTATTGTGCCAATAATTTCTTGGTATATTACTTCTGGACTGGAACCTTTGCCATCGAGTGTGACACGAGAACACGCAAAGTTCCATATCTCGATTTCCCAGAAACTTCGCTTAGTGAAGGAGAAGTCAATATAAGCGAACACGTGTCTCGGCTTATGCATAGATACTCAACCGTTTCCCAGAAACTATCCGTCGTATTTCAGGTGCTTCTCAGTGCGTGACAAGTTCAACATAAATTATACCAGAACGCCTTGGTCGAAACCATAATACTGTCTTTCTCTACTTTTTCATTTATCTAGCCCTTTTCGTAGAAGACTACGACAATAATGTTTCGTATAAGTTTAGACGATATCAGAGCTTTGTATTAACTGAAAAAATAAATAAATAAATAAACACTACGCCTAGGTTTCACAGAAGGTGACATTAAATACGAGTACATGTGCGTATTGGGTTTACATGGATTGCAATCTTTTTACATTATCGTATTCTTGTATTTGATTCTTATATCAATTTCTATATTCATTCGTACGTTTATTCTTGCACCCGTTCTTATATTTATTTCCTAATTATCTCTTATAGTTTATTCTACATTACTGGCCGTTAAAATTGCTACACCAACAAGAAATGCAGATGATAAACGGGTATTCATTGGACAAAAATAGCCGACCGCGGTGGCCGAGGGGACTAAGGCGCTCCAGTCACGGTCTGCACGGCCACTACGGTCGGGGGTTCGAATCCCCCCTCGGGCATGGATATTTGCGCCGTCCTAGTTCGTAAGTAGTTCATATGTAGTTTGTAAGTTTAGGGACTGATGACCCCTTAGTTAAGTCCCATAGACTATACAGACATTTGAAACATTATATTTATTTCCTAATTATCTCTTATAGTTTATTCTACACTACTGGCCCTTAAAATTGCTACACCGACAAGAAATGCAGATGATAAACGGGTATTCATTGGAGAAATGTAGCCGGCCGCGGTGGTCGAGGGGATTGAGGCGCTTCAGTCACGGTCTGCACGGCCACTACGGTCGGGGGTTCGAATCCCCCTTCGGGCATGGATATTTGTGCCGTCCTATTTAGTAAGTAGATCATAAGTACATTGTAAGTTTAGGGACTGATGACCCCGTAGTTAAGTCCCATAGACTATACAACATTTGGACAAATATATTATACTAAAACTGACATGTGATTACATTTTCACGCAATTTGGGTGGATAGATCCTGAAAAATCAGTATACAGAACAACCACCTTTGGCCGTAATAACAGCCTTGATACGCCTCGGCATTGAGTCAAACAGAGCTTGGATGGCGTGAACAGGTACAGATGCCCATGCAGCTTCAACACGATAGCACAGTTAATCAAGAGCAGCGACTGGCGTATTGTGACGAGCCAGTAGCTCGGCCACAGTTGACCAGACGTTTTCACTTGGTGAGAGATCTGGAGAATGTTCTGGCCAGGGCAGCAGTCGTATCCAGAATGACCCGTACAGGACCTGCAACATGCGGTCCTGCATTATCCTGCTGAAATTTATGGTTACGCAGGGATCGAATGAAGGTTAGAGCCATGGGTCGTAACACATCTGAAATGTAACGGCCAATGTTCAAAGTGCCGTAGATGCGAATAAGACTGGACCGATACGTGTATCTAATGGCACCCCATACCATTACGCCAGGTGATACAGCAGTATGGCGATGACGAATATACGCTTCCAATGTGTGTTCACTACCATGTCGTCAAACACCGATGCTGTAAACAGAACCGCGATTCACTCGAAAAAATGACGTTTTGCCATTCGTGCACCCAGGTTCGTCGTTGCGTACACAATCGCAGGCGCTACTGCCTGTGATGCAGCGTCAAGGATAACTGCAGCCATGGTCTACGAGCTGATAGTCCACACAGCTGCAAACGTCGTCGAACTGTTCGTGCAGATGGTTGTTGTCTTGCAAACGTCCCCATCTGTTGACTCTGGGATCGAGACGTGGCTGCACTAGCCATGCGGATAATATGCCTGTCATCTCGACTGCTAGTGATACGAGACCGTTGAGATCCAGCACGGCGTTCCGTATTGCCCTCCTGAACCCACCGACTCCATATTCTCCTAACAGTCATTGGGTCGCGACCAACGCGAGCAGCAATGTCGCGATACGATAAACCGCAATCGCGAGAGGCTACAATCCAACCTTTATCAAAGTCGGACCGTGATGGCACGCATTTCTCCTCCTTACACGAAGCATCACAACAACGTTTCACCAGGCAACGCCTGTCAACTGCTGTTTGTGTATGAGAAATCGGTTGAATACTTTTTTCATGTTAGCACGCTGTAGGTGTTGCCACTGGCGCCAACCTCGTGTAATTGCTCTGAAAAGATAATAATTTGCATATCATAGCACCTTCTTCCTGTCGGTTAAACTTCGCGTCTGTAGCACGCCATCTTCGTGGTGTAGCAATTTTAATGGGCAGGAGAGTATAATTATTCTTCAACATGAATTGTCTTCAATGTTATTTACAGCGGAAACATTCGAAATATACCAATTCCGACCGTAATTTTAAAATCAGTTTTAGATTATTATTTTTGCGATGGCCTGGGCTGAATTTCGGTAATGAGTTTGCAGTGAGGAGATACTGTGGCACAAGTTGAGTTCATTCACCAGGCATATCATTAGCACTTATCTACAACGCCATTTGAAATTAGCACATAAAACGTTTGAGTAAATACACTTTTACGAAGATGGGAAGACGTACGAAAAACACTAAAATAAAATAAAATAATACATTTACAGGAAGTCGCGACGCTTGTTGATGACATTTCGGGTGAACAACATTACCCTACATGTACCTTTTTTTTCCTAGAATTGTCAATGACTAAACTTTTTGTACTTACAATGACGTTTTCAATAAAATGTTCAAATGTTGGTAAACCTATTGGACCAAACTGGAATGGTCATCAGTCCCTAGACTTTCAAGTTACTTAAACTGACTTAAGGACGATACACACATCCATGCCCCAGGAAAGACTCGAACCTCCGAAAGTGAGCAATCGTGCGATTTTAACGAGGCGCCTTAGAAAGATCGGCCACTCCACCGCGGCTATTTTCAATCCTCAAATAACGATTGAAACATTAAACCGTTAGAGCTCGAAGTTTTACATTTATATCGAAAATGAAATGCGTCGCTTCATTCTCGGGATGCGCTATTTGCGTGCTCCATTTATTTCAAAAGTAAGTTTATCTTCGCATTTTCTCCGAGTGTAAATTGACTTACTGGCATTATTTTTGTGATTTTACATGCTGTTCTTTGAATAACAAATCATACGGGTTATACATTGAAAAAGAAAAAAAAAGCATAAGTTTGCGTTGAAAACTATATTTGTTTATGATTTAGACTTTTTCAAAGTACTGACTTTCATATGCCGCTGCAGTAAGATCTTGGATGTGAAAGTCGTCTTACAATATCTATTGCTGCAAAAATATTTGGAGTGAAAAGCTTAATTGGGACCCTCTGTATATAAACATCAAAACAATTAGAGCATCAGTTCGGATTTCGAGGTTCTGAAGTGTTGCCATCGTCAGAATGAACTAAAATGGTTCGACATCTTTCTGATGTTTCTACGGAGTCGAGACAGCAACAGTACGGCAACCGAAATAGTGGTAATAATATAATTTATCTGCAGAGGGTGCTGGTGCTGATATGTGCCTAGTAAAATAATTACCCAAGCAGTTGTGCTCAGGTAGTGGTAAAAATAAGAATCGTCACTTATCGGTATCTATGACATGGAGAGCCGTAGGAAGGACGGAAGCCGCCGTGGAGTTTCGAGTCCTCCCAGGGGCATGGGTGTGTGTGTTGTCCTTAGGTTAGTTTACCTAGGTTTAAGTAGTTTGTAAGTCACGGACTGATGACCATGCATTTTGGTCCGATAGATTTACAAACATTTGACATTTGAAGGTCGGAAGCGGGACAGACAAAGAGGGAGGTGGCTGCAACTATTGCAGTGTCCCGAAGTATAATTTCCAGGATGTGGCAGCGATTTCGGACAACAGGAACTGTTAAAAGTAGGCAAAGCAAAGGTGGCCCACGTGAAACATCAGCAAGAGATTACCGTTATCTCCGGTTAACAGACCGTCGAGGCAGCAGGCTCAATGCAAATCAGCTGCAAAGCTCGCGCCACGCAACAACAATATGCACAGTATCAACACAAACAGGCCGTATTCGCCTTCGGGAATGTCGGCTCTACGCACGGACGACTACAGGGTTTGTCCCATAAAAAACGATACCTTTTAGTCCGCAGAAACATCATCAGTCGAGAAGAATGGCGCCGGGCTCTCTCCATAGATGCGTAAAGATTTTGTGTTCACCCGAACTATCGACGTTCCCTCGTTTGGAGAGAACATGGAACTATTCTGATGATGTGCAGGAAACATCACTATATCATGGTGGTGGACGAATGGTGTGCGGCAGCAGTCAGTATTGGCGAAAGTACGGATCTCTATGTCACTCATAATAGCGCTTTAATAGCTCAGAGGTATACATCAACATATCTACATATACACTCCAGAATTCACCGTAAAGTGCGTAGTGGTAGATACACTGTACCACCACTAAGCATTTCCTTTCCTATTCCATTCCCAAATAGAACGAGGGAAAAATAATGTCTATATGCCTCCGTACGAGCTCTAATTTCTCTTATCTTGTCGTTGTGATCATTACGCGAATTGTTAGTAAGCGGCAGGAAGATCGTTCTACACTCAGCTTCATATTCCAGCCCTCTAAACTTCCCCAACAGAATTTCTCGAAAAGAACGTCGTATTTCCTCCAGCGATCCTCATTTAAGTTCCCGGAGCATTTCCGGGACACTCGCGCATTGTTCGAACCGACTAGTAACGAATCTAGCTGCTCGCCTCTGAACTGCTTCTATGTGTACCTTTAAATTGATCTGCTACGGGTCGCATACACTTGAGCAATACTCAAAACGTGGTCGTACAAGCGTTTTATACACCCCTTTACAGCTGAAGTACATCTTCCCAAAATTCTCCGAATAAACCGAAGTTGGCTGTCCGCCTTTTTCACAACTGTCCTTAGATGTTCGTTCCATTTCATATCGGTCTGCAATGTTAGGCCTAAATATTTGAACTACGCGACTGCAACAAGAAGCTCACTACTAATGCTCTATTCTAACATTATGGGACTGTTTTCCGTACTCATGTGCATCACCTTATATTTTTCTACATTGAGAGCTAGCTGCCATTCTTCACACTAACTAGAAATTTTGTTTAAGTCATCCTGTATGCTATTGCAGTCAATTAAACACGACACCCTTCCACACACCACAGCATCATCAACAAATAGCCGCAAATTACAAGTTACTCTGTCCGTCAGATCATTTATGGAGATAGAAAACAATAGCGATCCTGTCACACTGGCACGCTGGCAACACACTTCTCCCTGATGAACACTCTGAGAACAACGTACTGCGTTCTGTCACTTGGGACGTCTTCCAGCCAATCACAAATCTGTGAACTTATCCCATATGCTTTTGTTGTGTCCTATGCTGGTGTCATAGATTGTACAGGATGGTTGCGAGTATGTGTGGGCATCCAGGGAAATATTTTTTTGGAAAATATGTAGTCAGGATCAACTTTTTTTACATGACCCTTATTCAGGCATTTCAAACTTCATGGAAAAGGGGATACTTTGCGAGGATAGCGCCTGGGAGACCCCCGGTGCGCTGGGACGACACTGCAACTACTCGTTCATTCGACTAAATGTCAGTTTCAGATGTACTGTGTCGGGCTTCAGAATCCGAACGTTGTCCAAGCGTCAACGAAAAATTAAAAATAATAAGTCCTTTTATTGACTTTCGAACTACTTTTCAAATTTTTTCAAATTTCAGTGTCAAGTTCTTGCGCAGAGAGAAGAAGCGTTGGATTTGACTATCACTTTTTTATGAAACTGTCAATTCAGATAAAATATTTCAAAGTTCTCTTGTGATCCGTCAAAATTAAAATTCCGTAGCTTCGTATGTTGTTGTCAACACAGATATTTTGCTCTTATTCATAATCGCTCAATATAAAGAATCGATTTTCTGAAACTCTGTAAATTGTCAACTATCTTCTTCCCATGTCGGAAAGTTAACTTTCACTAATATATCTTCTCTCAAATTGTGAAAAAGGAACCTCGACGATTTATAATATTTCAAAATAGTGTCACTGTGAATATATCTTGCAAAAAAGAATAATCTTCAACACTATTAAAGTTCAAGACATTATAACATTTTTATTACTCTCACAATATATAGGTCATCACTCAGCAAAAGCTAAACAAAGACTAATTTTTGATTCACTTCGATTTTACAAATCATCTCGCTTAATAATGTCAATAGAAATAAAAATTTTAGGTGGCAACTGCAGACACCAGGATCTTCCTGCATCGTGGCTGTCGACCCGCGACTTGAAGTGGCCTGATGTTTACTCCTTTTAGCTCGGCGGTGAAGATGTTGCTCTCGTCGGTTGAATCGCCGACACAGCACATGAAACATAAGAAACACACGGAACTTTCTTAAGAATCACATAACATAAAGTTTTAACATTTGAAATTATTAATCAACATAAACATAATAACCTACGAAACTGAGCTAACATAAGGTAATAGCAGAGACAGTAATCCGTCCCACTACACCGGCAGGTTGAGGACATAGCAAGAGTCCGGGGAGAGAAGAGAAGGCACGTCCGTCCGGACCAAAGGCTGACCGGGAAGACAGTGTTTGCTTCTGCCAATCGCATCTCGCTGGCCTGCTCTACGCCAGTCATGTGCCCACGCCTCGTCTTCTGATTTGGGGGTTGGCTGGAACTTTTCCGTGTGTGAAAGGGGAGTCACAACGTACCTTTGTCAGCGGAAATAACTGCAGATGGACAAGCACGTGAACAAGGCCCGGGCGACCGGTACTGACTGGTGGATTCCAAAGCACATTGTCCACGATTGGGCTAACGGTTGCCTTTACGCGGTAAGATGGAGTGGAGATATGAAAAAGATTACCTTCAAAAATTAAGATCCTTTTCAAACTGCCGGTTCAGAAGATGGGTTTCTTCTGGTGAACGATAACGATCGTCTCTACAGGGCTATACTGTTGGAGAAAACGCTTGAAGCTGATAGAATTGAACGATTGAAGTGCCCAGTTTGTTCACCGGACTTAAACACGACTGAATGTCTGGGATGCACTTGGCAGACGCACTGCAGCCGACCGACGCCTCCCACAAGGGTTGCATTGTTGGCCATTGCAGTCATGGAAGAATGGCCAAACATCCCTCAAGAGCTGATTGATAACCTCATACTATCCAAGCCGCCAGGTGTGTAAACATATTGGTCGTCCAAAGTGATCACACACTATATTAGAGGGCAAAAAGGTTTTCCCTACTATGGTGCCCCCAAGTTGCTCCGCTCTCAGTAAACGCCATTTAAAGCTAAAAAAAAGAGTTGAAACAGCAAAATATCGTACTGTAAACACACAAATTACAATTGTAATCAATATCTGAATAAAATATCACCATATGTTTATTCTGTATGATATCTCACCTGAACAGTAATTATTTTGAGCAGTGTATATACAATCCTGGCCATTAAAATTGCTACTCCACGGAGATGATGTGCTACAGACGCGAAATACCGGAAGAAGATGCTGTGATATGCAAATGATTAGCTTTTCAGAGCATTCAAACAAGGTTGGCGCCGGTGGCGACACCTAAAACGTGCTGATATGAGGAAAGTTGCCAACCGATTTCTCATGCACAAACAGCAGTTGACTGGCGTTGCCTGGTTGCAATGCCTCGTGTAACGAGGACAAATGCTTGCCATCACGTTTCCGACGTTGATAAAGGTCGGATTGTAGCCTATCGCGATTGCGGTTTATCGTATCGCGACATTGCTGCTCGCGTTGGTCGCGATCCAATGACTGTTTGCGGAATATGGAATCGGTCGGTTCAGGAGGGCAATACGGAACGCCGTGCTGGATCCCAACAGCCTCATATCACTAGCAGTCTTGATGACAGGCATCTTATCCATATGGCTGAAACAGATCGTGCAGTCACGTCTCGATCCCTGAATCAAGAGATGGGGACTTTGCAAGACAACCATCTGCACTTACAGTTCGACGACGTTTCCAGCAGCATGGACTATCAGCTCGGAGACCATGGCTGCCGTTACCCTTGACACTGCATTTCAGACAGGAGCAGCTGCAACAGCGAACCTGGGTGCACGAATGGCAAAAGTCACTTTTTCGGATGAATCCAGGTTCTGTTTACAGCAGCATGATGGTCGCATCCATATTTGGCGACATCGCGGTGAACGCATATTGGAAACGTGTATACGTCATCACCTGGCGTGACGGTATGGGGTGCTATTGGTTACACGTCCCTGTCACCTATTGTTTGCATCATCACTCTGAACAGTGGGTGTTACATTTCAGATGTGCTACCGACTTACAGTTCGACGACGTTTCCAGCAGCATGGACTATCAGCTCGGAGACCATGGCTGCCGTTACCCTTGACACTGCATTTCAGACAGGAGCAGCTGCAACAGCGAACCTGGGTGCACGAATGGCAAAAGTCACTTTTTCGGATGAATCCAGGTTCTGTTTACAGCATCATGATGGTCGCATCCATATTTGGCGACATCGCGGTGAACGCATATTGGAAACGTGTATACGTCATCACCTGGCGTGACGGTATGGGGTGCTATTGGTTACACGTCCCTGTCACCTATTGTTTGCATCATCACTTTGAACAGTGGGTGTTACATTTCAGATGTGCTACGACCCGTGGCTCTACCCTTCATTCGATCCCTGCATTTCAGCAGGATAATACACGACCGCATGTATCATTTCTGGATATGGAAAATGTTCGACTGTTGCCCTGGCCAGAACATTCTACAGATCTCTTACCAACTGAAAATGTCTGGCAATGGTGGTTGAGCTACTGGTTCGTCATAATACGTCAGTCACTGCTCTTGATGAACTGTGGTATCGTGTGGAAGCTGCATGGGCATCTGTACCTGTACACGTCATCCAGGCTCTGTTCGACTCAATGACCAGGCGTATCAAGGCCGTTATTACGGCCAGAGGTGGTTCTTCTGGGTACTGATTTCTCAGGATCTATGCACCCAAATTGCTTAAAAATGTAATCACATGGCAGTTCTGGTATAGTATATTTGTTCAATGAATACCCGTTTATCATCTGTATTTCTTCTTGGTATAGCAATTTTAATGGTCAGTAGTGTAGTATCCAGCGAAAAAGTTCTTGTTTTCAAAATCAAGTATTTCGAAAACGAATATTGATAAGAGGTGTGCACCGAAAAAAAATGTTAAAACAGAATGATACAGAAAAGTTCACAAGAAAGGTGGAAATAGTTCGAAAAGCTTACAGCGGATGGCGCTGTACGCAGCGCACTTCAGACGATATCAGCGTGCATAATAAAACTCGTCCGTCGGACGCTGTCTTTGCAAATGCATTACAGTCTTTTCTAAATGCCCACCGCCGGCTGTTCCGAGGTTTCACAAAATTTGCTATCACATCCTGTAGTGTTTCAACGGAAATGGAGTCGAACGCCTCGCAGATCGCCGATCGAAGCTCGCTGTGTGTCCTTCGTCAAATTCATATAGCGCCGAGTCGCAAGGAACTCCCCAACTCCTCATGTTGCTCTTGGATCTTCCAAGCGCAGTCTGTTAACCGTCTTCCAGGCTGACCAGCTTTCCTCGTGCCCTGGGGAGGCTTTCTGAGGGCACCATCCATTCTACGAAGTGGCTAGGTCTGGAGCCCCACGAGTTCACACTGAAGTTTGATTGTGGTTTATTCAGGCTTTCTGTTCAACGAAAAAAGCTTTGCCTTCAGTCTTTGCTGGTTGGTATCCATATAAAGTACGAGTTGCAAAGTTTAGATCTTTAGTTTTCTCCAATCTGGATGCACACTCACGACGGATATGTGAAGGTGGGATACCTTTTAAACCGCAAACTATATCGATCGGTTTGGTTCTTAACACCCTGCAATAAGTCTGCAGGTCTCATTTAAGGCGACATCCGCTTGTTTGGTGTGACTAGATCTGCACCAGACAGGGCAAGCATACTCTGCAGCTGAATAGCAAAAGGCTATAGCTGATTTTCGTAAGGTATGGGAATGTGTTCCGGAGAATGATGTTGCTTTGAGATAACTTCCTTTTGGTGTTCAAGCAGTGTGTTCTAGTGCGCGGTCAAGAATTACTCCTAAGTATTTTGGGGTGAAAGTGCTCTAATTGTTTACTTTCCTATATCACTCGCAGCTTACTTGATGCCTGTAGGGTTTTGAGATGAAAGACACAATGTTTTTGATGGATTTGGTCGGCTTCAGTTGGTTCACAGCATGAGAGAGCTATTCTTCTGCAAGTTCAAATGTTTCTCCTTTTACTGCTAAAGAGGCATCACCTACATATATGAAGCTCTTTGTCTTGTAGAAGTAGTAAATTGTAACGACATAGTTTATTGAATGATTATCTGGAAAGTAGTAAACAATACAATTCTTTCGTTTTAACATAAAGTTTCATTATTCACGCGTCTTATTATACGGCAGTTTTTTGCGCATCTCATTATTTAATTCTTGACATCTCCTAAATCATATGCCGCCGATAGTTAATATCGACACAATAATCTTCCTTTTGTTTAGAAGATTAAGTGTGTGAAATTGCATCAAGATTGGAAAACATATACTTGGCCCGCTGAAACATTGCACTTGACGTTTCGCATTACGGCGAGTTCAGTTGGCTACACTGCCTTAGCGACGTTGCAACACTAGCCTCTATACACACAGCAGACGAAACGGTTTTCAGTTGCATCTCGTAAATGTAAGCTATTGAGCAATAAAAGTGCATATAATAATTCGTTCTTGAGTAGCAATTGATTAACGGCGTATTAATGAAGACCAGAGCACAACAATGCACACGCTTTCAATAACGGAGTAAAGCAATATAGAAAATTAGCATTGGATCACGACAGATACGAAATAAACAGTAATCAGAATGCTTTTCACTCACCAATTTACGGCGACAATGGTGCAATTCCATCCAGCTCCCCATGTTCAATGTTGTCGTCATTGCCAAAATCGTCCTCATCACCAAGACAAATCATTAACTGTTCATGACAGCTTCGTGCAACAGCTTTTCCACCTCTATTATTGTCGAAGACCTATTGTTCCTTAAGTAATTCTTCACTTCACGCCATACCAATTTTATAGGGTTAAAACGGCAGTGAAATGGAGGCAGATTTATTTCATTGTGACGCTGCTCCTTTGCGATTTCGTCTACTGTATATGTGGGTGTAATAGGCTTATTTTGTTTCACGAGCAAATATAAAAGAAGTTTTGACATTGACATATCTGCAGCAATATTTCTTTCTTTTAACCACTGGACCATAACTTCTTTCAGATCGTTTGAAGCGAGAACGCACTTTCTGCTCAGAGCATAATCTTCGAAGTTTTTATTCATACGAAATTGAGAACTTACTCAGAAAACGTCACTAGACAAACGTTTTTTCGGTGACATCATTCAATTACTTTAACTCGGAAAGTCAAGTTAAAACACTCACAGTAAAACAAATCGCAGCGAAAAAGCACACACAACATAAACACGCGATAAACACGATACACAACTTTGTTTACGTTAGAAATGAACAAAGCCGGCAACGCGGGAACGTTGACGTCACGGCACGTGATCACTGGAAGTGTTTATCGCGCTGTGATTGGATCGTTCCTAGCGACTAGCGCCCCGCGCTTCTTGCTCTTCACTTCACTTCAGTTTCATCGGCCCGGGTATATGTATATTTGTATGAAATACAAAGGAACTTCTTTACTATAGCCCTGTATGAAAGATAGTGTTGAGAGACACACACTATCCGGTTTCGCCACTACTAACAGAGATAACGCGAGTGTCATCGATTGTCTGACGTCAGCATTGCGTGAGGCCGCCTGCGCCAGATGTGTGTGTGACGATATGGAAGCTTCCGACTGCAATGGCTGCCTACCGACGTCACACTGGAGCACGAGCCATTTCTCTTCTGCTGCTAGAAAAAGATATTCAGATCGTTTCTTTAGCAATTGTAATTTCTGTCTGCACTTTTTGCGTTATGGAGGTAAAATGGCCTCTCAGAAAGATGACGCAGCTGTCGCTCTCACTGAATTTGATATTTCGTCGCATCTCATTTTCCATTCCTTCTACTTTCGTCTCTCATAAAACTTCAACAGATTCGTTGCCTGAAAATTTATTTTTAAACAGCAGCTGCGAATTTCCTCAAGAAAATAGAAGAAAAAGTCGGAAATGATTTCAACAGATAGTTATTATTCACACACGGGACAGGTGAAGTATAATCAATGTCGCCCAAATATGTTTTATCCTTCCAGAGTGAAACTTCTTTCTTTCATCAGACCACGTTGTTCCAGTACGTTTTCTAAAGTCCCTCTGACAAAATTTCCGAGAAAATACATTTTGCCTGAATGTTTTTCTATCGGTAACGTCTGTCTCGGGTATAATGGCTAGTTTCTCATTAATCTCAGCGATCCATGATCCATTTAATTCACTCCATTTTAACCATATTTCTGTTTTCGTTTTCTACTATTTGTTTTGTCAACCTAGTGGGCGCCATTGTTATAATGAACTCATAAAATGTGAGTATTCGGTTTCTTAGTCACCCTGTATGTCTGTGTATTGTTCTATTTCCTTATTACTTCTCAGCCTATACGTTTCTACATTGGTAATTTTGGGGTCTAATATTTTCCTAATAAGCTTTATTTCTTTCTTTTGAATTTCTTCAATATCCCTCTTTCCATTTAAAGTTTATGCTCCATAAAGACATACAGTTTGATTACAGCGCAATAATACCTAAGTTAACTGAATTTAGAAACTGATCTTTTATTATAAACACTTCATCTTAATCTGAATGTATTTACCATTTTGTGACAGAGAAAATTATTTGCAGCTTTTTCCAGGCCGTTCTCTTGTTTGATTCCCCCCAAGTATTTAATCTGAGAAATCCTTTTTATCAACATACAGTATTTAACGAAGTTCTTTATTGTGAGTCACATTTTACTCATATCTCCTGTCTGGCAATATTCAGTGAGGAATGTGTTCTCATATATTACTTGTGTCTCCTATTTAGCGTAAATATTGTGGCGCTGGTATATTACTACAGGTGTATTACAATTCAACATAAATAATCGAATTCGAAATATTTAAACAGCTCTACCATTTCAGGGCACTGCAATATGTTAATTTGCAGTTTAAAACTTGTGCAGAACTGGAATTCGAACCCGGATTTCCGGCTTCTGGCTAGCGATCACCCTACCCAATTAGGCTATCTAGGTACGCTTACCTTCCAACTCAAGTTTTCAACTTAACAGCAAACTGCGATGGTAGTGCCCCCTGCCAATTAATTCCTCTTGCTCGCAGTCTATACTGGATTCCCACAAGGAATCGAGCGTAGTAGTGCGTCTGCATTGAAATTTTCAATTACCTGCTCGCATCATATTTACAACTATTGATATTTTTTATAAACAGTGAAAGAAGCAGCACTGGTCGTAAGAATCTTTTGCTTTTATTATAGCAAATCGATTTCGGTTATTGATAACCTTCTTCAGTGGTGAAGCTAAACGAAAAAGATTATACAAAATCAAGCTATTCGGAAAATAATTAAATTTTTCATGAGCACGAATGTTTTAAATGGCCGATACATACCAGAAAATTCACAGCAGGTGATAAATGGATTACTGGATTACAAAATGACACATAGATCTGATACATCCCATGTTACAATACAGTATATACATACAATACCACTCCATCACGAAATTTTAACTTCGCCATTGAATATATTTCAGTGCCCTGAAACGGTCTAAATGTTACAATATTTCGAATTCGTAAAATTACGCCCGTTAACATCAACAAATGGAGTTTATTCTTTCGGACATGTCCGAAAAGAACAAACAGCATAACCACACATCTTATAAAGTAGCCTGTATGTGTGTATGTATGTTACACATCTCCTTCCAAACTACTGGAACGATTTCAACCAAACTTGGTGCACTTGTTCTTTACTATCAGACAACAATCGTTGTCGGGGTAAGAACAACCTACGACAGATACGTAAGGAATTATGACGTCAAAGTCAATGACAGTCGTAGAAAACGGCTTGATCATGCGAAAATATTCTACATCTGCTCCTAAACTAATGGACCGATTTCAACCAAATTTGGTACAAACATTCTTTAACATCTACATCTACATGGGATACTCTGCAAATCACATTTAAGTGCCTGGCATCAGGAATCATTTGTTATAGTTGCAAAATCCACCTACAATACATACTTCATGCGATATCAAGTCATAAACAATGAAAACTGCCCATTTTGGAAACGAGAGCACTTAGCAATATGCAATAAACTTTGAACAAAATTTTAAATCTTTACGAAACTTTTTGTCACTGACTACCCCCGTAAAATGATGAAAGGAAAAAGTTTATCGCACACTACTTTTCCGATGTTCATTTGGCATGACGTTACAAGGTATCACTTCTAGACTGTAAATTGTATTCGGGAGACAATCCATAGACAGTACACATACATTGTTCCTTCGATACTGTATCACAATTCGACATATAGTTCACGAGATATGAAGTCATAAACAGTTTAATCCATGAAAAACCACATCATCATGCATGAGGTTTCAATTTATTACGTCTTTACTGCTAACAACATTCACGACGTAATTTGCACATACATCACTGAATGTGCTCTTGAAATTTGCATCATATTACAAATATATTTCAGGTTCTATGAGTCATAAACAATGGCATTTTCGAGCAACTGCTACGTAATGTGCTATTTTTCCACATTTTCTCCTTATTCGCGGCAGAATAGCCGTGCGCACTGAGGCGCCGTGCTGCGGTGGTCGCGGCCGTTCGCCTTCGAGGGTTCGAGTCCTCCCTCGGGCACGGGTGTATGTGTTGTCCTTAGATTAGTTTTAGTAGTTTGTAAGATAGGGACTAATGACCAAGCAATTAAGTTCCATAGATTTACAAACATTTGAACATTTTCTCCTCCTAAAATAATGGACCGATTTCAACTAAACTTGGTACACATATTGCTCATTATCAGTCAATAATCTCTGTGGAGTGAAAAACTGCCTATGACATATAGTTAATGACATGTGACCTCGTAAACAATAAGTCACATAAACTTATCCATAACGCGACGCGTGAGTTGCGAGACTTCATTCACTCACTATTTATTCATCGCAGACAGTTTCCTAATATTACATTCCACAAATCTGAAAAATTATGTTATTGTAGGACACATAGTCAAGGATGTAATTATGATGTAAGTATTGATCTGCATGAAAACGAAACTGAAATGACAGATAGTAAGTAGAAACCGATGAACCAAAAGAGAAAAACGAGATGGACTACAACTACATGGGATACTCTGCAAATCACATGTAAGTGCCTGGCAGATGGTTATTAGTAAATTTTGAATTATATTAATGTTCTAAGTCATTTGTATTTTATTATTAGTTTTCTATCTTTGGATACTGCACTTATAATTTTGTACATTATGCATATTTCATGGTTTTAATGTCTCATAGTTTCTAAGCTCTTTTCATGAATATATGAAGATGAAATCTTTTCCGAATTTTTATTTTCGTTTCTAATATAAGACTGGAGAAATGCTTATAAACCCGGGAAATACCGGGTTTAGCAGCAAGCAATCAATAAACGATGAACAATGTTGAAGGGTGGGATAATAACACGACACAGTAGTACGATTCTTTTGACGAAAACAGGTGAGAAGCAACCATGTCAATACTTTCTGAATTGTTATTGTGATATAATTTTGTAGTTAATAAAATTTCATCTAGAGGATGATGTTTATAAATACTAACTCACTCAGTAACCAGACTGGCTTTTGGGGTGGTTGCTGGGTGTTGAATGGAATAGGACGTTCCATTGGTAGACCATATAACACTACATCGCGATCGCACCATTAGGAGTGCAACATTTTAGTCATTTGTAAATATTTTTGTTATTTTGCGAGGCATAATTAGTCTGTTTGGTAATTTGAAATGAAATAAGATACAATCATTTTAATCAGAGTAACAAAAAAAGCAGAGAGCAAGACGGTCGAAACACCTCAAATAACACAAATCTTTTGTCTGAAAATTAATATAAATATTACCTGCAATTGGGTTCCTCTCTCTTTGTAAGTTCAGCTCTTTTTGAGTTTAGTTCTTTACGAGTTTAGCCCTCATTCAATTCAGATCTCTATGTAAATTCAGTCATCGTTAGGTTCAATAAGTTTAGTTTTCTGTAAGGTCAGATCTTATCTCTAAGTTTAGTGCACTTCGTAATAATAATATCTCTAAAGTTAAGATCGGGGATAGGCTGTAAGACATAGTGTGAAATCCAGCCTCCCGATTTTAGAATGAACTTTCTCAGATAGATTTTATCAGTCATATTATCAAGGTTAGTTGATATTGGGGTTACGAACATTATTTTAGGTAAAATCAGTAAAGGCCTAGACAGAAGCAGAGATTTTGTTAGAAGATTCAATAAATGTGAGGAATTTAATTTCCAAACTGATAATTAGCATATGTGTGTGTTTTCAAGAGTAATAATTGTGAACAGAGTTCTTTTACGAAAATATGTAGTGAAGAGATGTAGAAAAAGTGTTTTACAAGCTTATTTCATAATTAGAACCCAATATCTGTGGAATGTTTGAGAAAAATGAACTATAAATAACATCTCCGATGGTTGAGTGAACCGTATACGTAGAAGAAGTAAGATTGATATCTTGCAGGTAAAAAGGATCCCAAATAAGACAAAATTGAAAAAACAATATCAATTACAAACTGTGAAATAGATATTTTTAATAGGCTCCAATGTAATAGAAATAACCGGGAAAAGATAAAATTATTATATTATGCCGCCATAAATTCAAGCCCCTGAGGTAAAAGACTTTTCATGATAGATGTTCACAAAAATATAAGTTACAAAAACAAACTAAATAAAGATGAAAGACTGCAATTTCTAGTGCCAGTATAGAAGACAGCAGTTCATTACGTAAAAATGCAGGAGTACCAACGTACAATATTACAAGCCCGGAGCCAGTTAAAACCTGTCATGTGTACTCCGCTGACATATGTGAAAAAGTTTCGACGATATTGTGGACACACGGGTAATCAAGAGACTATGAATACGGAATGATAGCTGGAGCTAGACGCGTGGGACATTGCATCTCGGAAATCGTTACCCAATTCAGTATTCCAGGAATACTAACTTTCAGGAATCACAGCTCCCCACGGACAATACGGTGACCGACCAAGAGTGCTGAATGATTGAATGCACCTGCATTTGCGTACAGTTCTCAGTGGCAAAACTACGTGAAATAATCGCACAACAGCATCATGATGATCGTGCGGCAGTTTTGGTCGTTAGACCCTTGCTGGGGTCGTGTTCGGCCTACCTGGTACAAATCTTTACGTGACGCCACTTAGTCGACTTGCGCGTCGATGATGATGAAATGATGTTGGGGATAACACAATACCCAGCCCCCGAGTAGGGAAAATATCTGAGCGGGCCGGGAATCGAAACCGGCCCCTTTGCGTGACAATCAACCATGCTGTCCACTGGAATACGGAGGCAACATCACAATGTCGGACGAACGTATTCGTTAGAACAGTGTGGCGCAAAATAGCGTTAGTGGGCCGTGGCAACAGACGACCGTCTCGAGTCCTCTTCTTAGTTGCACGACATCGCGCATCTCCTACTAGGCTCGTGACCATATCAGTTGGATCGTAGATGACTCGAAATCTTCATCTTAGTCATATTGGACCCATTTCCAGTTGATGAGAGCTGATGGTACCGTTCGAGTATGGCAGCGACACAACGAAGCTATAAACCCAATTTCTCAACAAGGCACTTTGCAAGCTGTTGGACGCTCTATATTCTCCATCTACATATATATACTCCGCAATTCGCCGTAAAGTGCGTACCACTACTAGGCATTTGCTTTGCTGTCCCACTCCCAAATAGAACGAGGGAAAAAAAGAATGTCTATATGCCTCCTAATTTCTCTTATCTTGTCTTTGTGAACTTTACGCGAAAAGTAAGTACGCGGCAGGAAGTTCGTTCTACAATCAGCCTCAAATTACGGCTCTCTAAGCTTCCTCGACAGAAATTCTCGAAAAGAACGTCGTCTTTCCTCCAGCGATCTCCATTTGAGTTCCCGAACCATTTCCGTAACATTCGCGCATTGGTCGAACCTACCAGTAACGAACGTAGCTGCTCGCCTCTGAACTGTTCCTATGCCTTCGTTAAAACTGATCTGCTCCGGATCCCAAACACTGGAGCCATACTCAAGACGTGGTCGTACAAGCGTTTTATACGCGATCTCCTTTGCAGATGAAGTACATCTTCCCAAAGTTCTCCCAATAAACCGAAGTCGGCTGTCCACCTTACTCACAACTGTCCTTACATGTTCGTGCCAATTCATATCGCTCTGCAAAGTTATGCCTAAATATTTGAACGATGCGACTACTAATGCTGTACATTCGAACATTTTGAGATTATTTTTCCTTCTCGTGTACATCATCTTACACTTTTCTACATTTAGAGCTAGCTGCCGTAATTCACACCAACTAGAAATTTTGTCTAAGTCATCCTGTATGCTATTACAGTCAAAGACCACGCCCTCCCATATGCCATGGCAGCCGCAAATTACAAGATACCCTGTTCATCAGATTAGTTATATAAATAGAAAATAATAGCGGTCCTATCACACTCCTCTGGGGCACGGCTGACGATACACTCGTCTTTGATGAACACTCGCCTTCGAGAACAACGTACTGCGTTCTTCAGCCAGTCACAAATCTGTGAACCTATTCCGTATGCTCATATCTTCGTTAGCAGTCTGCAGTGTGGCACCGCTGGCACCGCGTCAAATACCTTTCTGAAATCGAGAAAAATACAATCTGCCTGTTACTCTTCATCCATGACTCGCAAGATGTCACACGAGAAAAGGGTAAGCTGAGTTTCGCATCAACGATGTTTCCTAAACCCGTGCTGATTCATAGGAAGAAGCTGATCCGTCTCAAGAAAATGTAGTATATTTGAACTGATAATATGCTCCAAAACCCTACACGAAATTATTATGTGGGTCAGTATAAGAAAGATGGCCGGGATACTCTGGCTTAACTCAACCGATCAGATTTGTCCCGTGTGTTCAGATAATTTCAGTGTTCGCATTTGTTTTTCTATTTTCTATTTTTACATTTATAGGTTTTATTCGTTGCAGTATACTAATTAGCCGAGATAAAGAAAGTTACGTTATTGTCAGATAGTGACTTAAATGGTAACATCTAGTTTTTTATTTTCTTGTGATAGTAAAACTTTTTATCATATGGAATTGTAATAACGGAAGAAAACGATTCCACTTTTCTTTCAGAGTTGCTCATGTGAAGCATGTTTCAACTGGGAGAAATGAAAATAAAACAAACAATGTTTTAGTGGAGTTCCTAATTCAAAACCAGTGCGGTTTCTAGCAGTGCGGCCAAGAAGGGATTGCAGACTACGCAGTACATAGAACTAGTAGATAAGGACTAATAACATATGCAGCTACTACGAAGTATCACTATGTATTAATCCACTTTTTTAATGTCATACAAATGTTATTTGTAAATTTTCAATGGGTTTGACATAATAATGGTAGTTAATTTCTTTCCAAAACCCTAATCCCCGATAAGGAAACAGATATTTCTCCTACACCCTAACTTGACAGATCTATACGTCCCACTTAAAATGATTAGAAAACTATAAATAGCAATCAAAATTTATAAACTAGGTGCGCTCAGTACCCATTCTAAAAGCAAAATACCAAAATTTACAGTAATATGCGAAATTTCGGTTGAAACGGCCGCCAATGTCGTGAGCAAAGGTTATTCTTACGGTGCACTTGCGAATGGAACTTGAAGAAGACATAATAAATAAATAAATAAAACAATAAGGAAGAGTAGGGTCAAAGTTCTGTCGAACAAGTTGTCATTAGATGCGGACAATAAGATGGGGTCGTTTTATGAAGGATGGGGAAGATTATTGTCCGCGTCCCTCAAAGCAACCATCACCGCATTTGCTTGGTGCCTTCCGACATGAAAGTGGTTTCTGGCGTACCGCAAGTTAGTGTTGTGCGAACGTTGCTTTTCAGACTCCGTAGATAAAATAGTAATTTCAAAGAGGATTTTTTGCGGATGGTGCTTGTAGGATGGCTGGCTCATGGCCATTGGTATTGAGTTGGAACGAAATTTCATACCTTGTGGATCACGTCATAGGTGGAATGGGTGGGAAAAGATGACATGCGGTGTAATATATCGCATTCCCGTGAGAAACTGCGCCAATACTGCCTAGACGTATTCTATTTGGTTGCACCCACCTCTGTCTGAAACGCTCTCTATGAGTTTTTAATCATAAATATTATCTGGAAATAGGATTCCAACTCGTTTCACAACCCCCCTAGTCTCCAAACTTGGCTCCCTTGGATTACTATTTGTTCTCTAATTTGAAGAAAAGGCTGGAGGGACGAAGATTTCGTTCAAACTAGGAGGTGATTGCAGAAACTAATAGTTTTGCAGGCTTGGACAGTTCCTGTCATTCGGAAGGGATCATCAAATAAGGATAACGTAGGACGAAGTGTATAAAGTCTAAAAGGAGACTATATCAAAAAAATAAAAATTGTTTTCCCCAAACACTTTAGTAGTTTTTATTTTTGCATGGACGTTTCAAATTGCCCTCTTAATTGTACGAGCCGTATTTATACAGCGAGTATATGCCGAAGTTTGTAGATGGAACTCTGTCGCTTCAACAAGAAAGCAGAGGTACGCTGGGTTAAGATGCTGACTGAAAAAGTCATAAAGCCTACCGGTTTTCGTCAGGTAGGTCTACGCTTCGCGGTCGTTTGATCATGTTCGTTCTTGGTTGTTCGTTGAGTATTTGGCTCAGTTTTCTTTTTATTACAGAAGACGTTCAGTCCTCTGTCCAGGCGCGCTGAGCCACGGCACCCGGTAGTTTCGAACCCCTGACCCTTTAGTTTCCAGTGAAACGCTTTACCGCAAGATCAACGGGCCCGCCATTTTTCCTATCGGTTATAGACCTAAAACATTCAACAGCTCAGAACATGTTGAATCTGTTTCTCATGTGGTGTTCGGCGGAGGGCACATTTGTTCCAATGCTATTTCGCTGTCTTAGACTTTCCCTGTTCCTACCCGAATGTTTCGCAATAAGAAAGATTGATGGTGAACTCCATGTGAGCTATCACCTCTCTAGTTTTCACATTCACGGTCTTTTCATGTGATATACATAGGAGAAGGCAATATACCAGGGTTGGAACTTAAATAGTGACAACTATTTATTCAGAACCGATACAAAAACATTACATGTTTGCACCTGTCACCAGACATGTGTAGAACCAGTTGCCAGTGATGAGGAAGACGTAGCATTCCGTTAGCAGATCCTGTTCTGTTGATGGTGCGAATGGAGCGGTTCTGAAGCGAATGCCATCTTCGGAATCAAATGAAAGTCACAAGGACTTAAGTCCTGGGAGTATGGTGGATGGTACATTACTTCTCAGTCCCATCGACCGAACAGAGCAGCCACAGCTTGCGCTGTTTGCGCCCGCGCATTGTCGTGCAAAATGGGTGGGTTGTGCAGACAGAGTTGCCGCTTCTTTCGCAAAGCATAAGTCCTTGTTCCACCCCCATGAACCACAGACATTGCCGAGGTGGGGTGGCTTGCGCGCCTCAACGATGCAGATAGCCGTACCGTAGGTGCAACCACAGCGGAGGGGTATCTGTGGAGAGGCCAGACAAACGTGTGGTTCCTGAAGAGGGGCAGCAGCCTTTTCAATAGTTATAGGGGCAACAGTCTGGATGATTGACTGAGCTGGCCTTGTAACATCAGCTAATGTGGCTTTGCCATACAGCTACTGCCAACGGCTGAAAGCAAGGGGAAACCACAGCCGTTACTTTTCCCGAGGACATGCCGCTCTACTGTATGAAAATATGATGATGGCATCCTCTCGGGTAAAATTCCGGAGGTAAAATAGTCCCCCATTCGGATTTCCGGGCGGGGACTACTCAGGAGGATGTTGTCATCAGGAAAGACAATACTGGCATTCTACGGATCGGAGCGTGGAATGTTAGATCCCTTAATCAGGTAGGAAAATTAGAAAATTTAAAAAGGGAAATGGATAAGTTGAAGTTAGATATAGTGGGGATTAGTGAAGTTCGGTGGCAGGATGAACAGGATATCTGGTCAGGTGAGTACAGGATTATAAATACAAAATCAGTTGGGGGTATGACCGGAGTAGGACTGATAATGAATAAGAAAATAGGAATGCGGGTAAACTACTATGACCAGCACAGTGATCGCATTATCATTGTCAAGATAGATACGAAGCCAACACCGACAACAGTAGTACAGGTTTATATGCCAACTACCTCTGCCGATGATGAGGAGATCGAAGAAATATATGAGGAGCTAAAGGAAATTATTCAGACAGTTAAGGGAGACGAAAACTTAATTGTGTTGGGAGACTGGAATTCGGTAGTAGGAAAAGGAAGAGAAGGAAAAATAGTAGGTGAATATGGACTGGGCAGGAGGAATGAAAGAGGAAGTCGCCTGGTAGAATTTTGCACGGAACATGATTTAATCGTAACAAACACGTGGTTTAAGAATCACAAAAGAAGGTTGTATACGTGGAAGAGACCAGGAAACACCGGAAGGTATCAGATAGATTTTATAATGGTAAGACATAGATTCCGGAACCAGGTTATAAACTGCAAGACATACCCAGGGGCAGATATAGACTGACCCTAACTTGTTAGTCATGAACTGAAGGCTGAAGCTGAAAAAACTGCAGAAAGGTAGGAAAATAAGGAGATGAGACTTAGATAAATTGAAGAAAAGTGAAGGTCTGGAGAATTTCAGAGGGAGATTTAGGCAACAATTGACAGAAACAGGAGGAAATAAAACAGTAGAAGAGGAATGGGTAGCATTGAGAGATGAAATAGTGAAGGCAGCAGAGGACAAAATAGATAGAAAGGCAAGACCTTCAAAAAATCCTTGGATATCATAGGAAATACTACATTTAATTGATGAAAGGAGAAAATATAAGAATGCAGTAAATGAAACAGGCAAATTGGAGTACAGACGACTAAAAAATGAGATTGACAGGAAGTGCAAAATGGCTAAGCAGGAGTGGCTAGAAGCCAAATGCAAATCTGTAGAAGAATGTATAACAAGGGGAAAGGTAGATACCGTCTACAGGAAAATAAAAGAGACATTTGGGGACATGAAAAGCAATTCTATGAATATCAAGAACTCAGATGGGAAACCAGTACTCAGCAAAGAGGGGAAAGCTGAAAGGTGGAAAGAGTACATAGAGCAGCTCTACAAAGGAAATGAACTTAGAGACGATGTTGTAGGAAGAGAAGAGGAAGTAGATCAAGATGAAATAGGAGATACTATACTGAGAGATGAATTTGACAGAGCCTTGAAAGACCTAGGTCGGAACAAGGCCCAGGAGTAGATGACATACCCTCAGAGCTACTAAAGTCTCTGGGAGAGCCAGCCATGACAAAACTATTTGAACTGGTGTGTAGAATGTATGAGACAGGTGAAATGCCCTCAGACTTTAAGAAAAATGTAATAATCCCCATTCCAAAGAAATCAGGCGCAGACAGGTGTGAAAATTACAGAACCATCAGTTTGATAAGTCATGGTTGCAAAATTTTAACTCGAGTTACCTATAGGAGAATGGAAAAGCTGGTAGAAGCTGACCTCGGGGAAGATCAGTTTGGATTCAGGAGGAACATAGGAACCCGGGAGGCAATACTCACTTTACGTCTTATCTTAGATTAAGGAAAGGCAAACCTACATTTTTAGCTTTTGTAGATTTGGAGAAAGCATTTGACAATGTTGACTGGAATACACTCTTTCAAATTCTGAAGTCAGCAGGGGTAAACTACAGGGAAAGGAGAGTTATTTACAACTTGTACAAAAGCCAGACCGCAGTTATTAGACTCGAAGGGCATGAAAGGGAAGCATCAGTTGGGAAGGGAGTAAGACAGGGTTGTAGCCTTTCTCCGATGTTATTCAATTTGTACATCGAGCAGGCGGTGAAGGAAAGCAAAGAAAAATTTGGAATAGGGGTTAAAGTTCAGGGGGAATAAATAAAAACATTGCGTTTTGCTGATGACATTGTAATTCTGTCAGAGACGGCAAAGGATCTGGAAGAGCGGTTGAATGGAATAGACAGTGTGTTGAAGAGAGCGTATAAAATGAACATTAACAAGAGCAAAACAAAAATAATGGAATGCGGTCTTAGAAAATCAGGCGATGCTGAAGGAATTAGATTAGGTAACGAAACAATGAAGGTGGTAGATGAGTTTTGTTACTTGGGTAGTAAAATAACATGCGATGAAGAGGCTTGCTGAGGATAGAGTAGGGTGGAGAGCTGCATCAAACCAGTCTCCGGACTGAAGACCATAACAACAACAAGTCCTTGTTACTTTGATTTGATTCCGAAGATGAAGGAACCACTTCGTAGCATTAGCACAGTTTAACACATACAGTCGCGACACTCCCGCAGAGTTCTGTCATACACTGCGACAGCAGCGCTCCAAGCGGCCGACAAGCTACATTTTTGAATACCATTTTGAATTAGTGCGAATAGTATCGTTTATATTGATCTGAACGTACTTTTTACATTAGAGAACGTTTGTAGTGTAATAAAATAGGTAATAACTTAAAAATATATCCATGTTTGTCTTTCTCGAGCTTCGTAAGATCCCTGACAAGGTACGAAAAAGTACATTGCATCACCGTTTATTTACATTAATCTCGTAACTTACAAGCTTTCACTGAATAATTTCATTTACTATTAAAAATAGAAAAATGACTAGGAAACACCAGAATACCTGCCCTTTGGCAGAAAGACGTCGTTTTTCCACTCAAGAACTAACGTTTCTTCACTACAATTCCAGTAAAATCGATGACTGTGGAACGTAGGAAACTAATATAAAATGCAATAACTACAGTATTTAACGTATCAAATCAGCCACCACAACTGCAGCAGAAGGAACAACGTCACAGACGTGGCAAGAAAACAGGAAAAGCAATCAGACTGTTGTCAACAAAGAACAACCCAATTCCACAATTATTACAGCTGAACCACAAACGGCAAGAATCTTCAAGACATTGTCTTATCAAGGTAAAGTAATCACACTCAAAAGAATATGAGCGTATAAGAAAGTCAAGTCAAGCCTAAAAACGTGCGAATCTATACCGAATTTATGCGTGTCTAAAAACACATAGAAAGAACAGTCAATAATAAAAATTTATGTTTCTCTTATGTTTATATTCTACTTACAGCAGAATAAGCTGGAAATATACACACATTCGTATTTGTTCACGACGAAGTTCTTCGTTATACCACTGAATTTACATTAATTTCCGTATTATGTATGTCTCTTGATATTTTACTAATGCTTGTAACTCAGAAATTATACTGACTATTTCGTTAATAACGTACACAAATAATAATAAACAAACATGACGGTTTTGGCGGCTTGTCCACCGCTAGGAGTGCTAGTGTCGTTGCAACTGTCAGTTGGTAACAACTTACACAGCAGTGAGAGTCGCGACTGTGTATGTTAGACTGTGGCATTAGCTTAAAAACTCTTACATGAATTCGACAGGCAGTAGACCGCTCCATTCACACCATCAACAGAACATGATCTGCTGACGCTGAACTACGCCTTCCACATCGCAGGCAACGGGTTCTACACAACATACGTAATACGGAAATTAATGTAAAAATATCCAACTTAATTGATTCAGTGGTATAACGAAGAACTTCGTCGTGAACCAATACTTACTATGACAAAGTTTTTTGTCATGTATCAATTCGGTATGGAGCTTAATAATTCGTACATTTTTAGGCTTCACTCGCCTTACTTATAAGCGCATATTCTTTTGAGTGTGATTACTTTAGCTTAAGAAGAGAATGCCTTGAATATTCATTTCCGTTTACGGTACATCTGTAAGAACAATTGTGCAATTGGGTTGTTCTGTGTTGACAACAGTTTGATTTCTTTTTCTGTTTTCTTGCCACGTCTGTGAGGCTTTTCCTTATGCTGCAGTTGTGGTGACTTATTTGGTACGTTAAATACTGTAGTTATTGCATTCTACATTAGTTTTTTCCGTTCCACACTGGAATTGTAGTGAAGAAACGATACGTTCTTGAGAAGAAAAACTACGTCTTTCTGCCAAAGGGTAGGTCTTCTGGTGTTTCCTAGTCATTTTTCTATTTTCAATAGTAAATGAAATTATTCAGTGAAAGCCTGTAGGTGCAATGTACCCTTTCGTACCTTGTCAGGGATGTTAGGAAACTCGAGAAAGACAAAGGTGGAGTTATTTTTATTACCTATTTTATGACACTACAAACGTTCCCTAATGTAAAAAGTATGTTCAGATCAATACAAACTATGCTATTCGCACTCAACCAAAATGGTATTTAGAAATTTAGCTTGCTGTCCGCTTAGAGCGCTGCTGTCGAGGTGTATAACAAGAGTCTGCGGGAGTGTCGTGACTGTATGTTAGACTCTGCTAATGCCACGAAGTGGTTCCTTCATCTTCGGAGTCAAATCAAAATCTCAAGGACTTATGCTTTGGGAAAGAAGCGGCAACACTGTCTGCACAACCCAACCATCATTTTGCACGACAATGCACTGGCGCAATCAGCACAAGATGTGGCTGCTCTGTTCGGTCGATGGAACTGGGAAATACTGTACCATCCACCATATTTCCAGAACTTACGTCCTAGTGACTTTGATTTTATTCGGAAATGGCGTTCACTTCTGAACCGCTCCATTCACACTATCAACAGAACAGTCTCTGCTAACGTATGCTACGCCTTCCTCATCACTGGCAACTGTTTCTACATATCTCTGCTGATTATTTTGTAGGACAGTAACAGGTGCACACATGTAACCCTTTTGTATCGGATGTGAATAAATAGTTGTCACTGTTTAAGTTCCAAGCCTCGTATTTATTCACTCACACAAGAAAACCGAAATGGACCTGGAAGTTATTACATATTCACTGTAATGTCATCATAGTATTTGATATCAAAATTTTCGCATACACTAGGCAAACCCTCATAATAGTCCGACCTGTATTTGTACAGCTAATATATGCCGAAGATTGTAGACTAAGGCGGCCAACGTTTTCAAAACTCAGTGCGGGACATTTCAAAGATGTGAAGGAGGACTAAGATCACGTGACATTGTGCCGGTTATTCTGCAACCAAGAAAGAAATTTAGGCGAGCAGAGTAGGACTACTCATTTACTTTCAAAGTAATATATCCAACACGAGTGATATTTTATTATTAATTTTCACTCTTTATTTACAGTTCATAAATATTTTCTCATGCCCCTATTTTCATTTTTATAGTGACAATTTTTACACATTCTATCTCCGTTTTTCCCATCTCCTTCGTTTCCTGTACTAGTTTTATTTGTTCTAGCTCTTAGAGCATCGTACTCCTCACATTTTTGTAAGTAGCTCGCTGCACACAAAGAATTATGTTTTGCAATAATCTCAAATTAAACTTGATAAAAACTACTTTTTAAAACCATTTGAAGTACTCTTTTATAGAAGTTTTTTCAGTGATCTGCAGAGTTTAATTGTGCCTTACTACATGCAATGCGACTCACTTTCGCTGTTGCATTTTCAGAATTTCACCACCTTTTTATTCCTGAAAGAAGTAAGATGAATGTTGATATTGTATTTATATGTCAGATTTTAAATACGTTTATACAAACTCTGATAATGTTGCCACCTTGAGCACCGAAAAATATTCCATTACACTTATTGAAACGTACTTGACCTTCAGCCCGTACACTCCCTTATGGCACACAAAGCGTACACTTGGTCTTTAAGACCGCGGTGCCGTTTCATTCAGTTTCTTTCGGCCTTTTTTGTATCGAATTGTCTAAAATGCATGTAGTGCACCATTCGGTCTCTCCCTTCCCCAGCATACACCCCCCCCCCCCCCAATAGTTTTCTCACACACTTGATATGTAGATTTTTTTTTTTTTTTTTTTTCAATTTTATACACTTGCAGTTGATTGTGAAAGGAAAAACACACAACAAGGGTAAGTGGGGAACATTGGACGGAGAGTCACATCGGCCTTTATTTACCGGGAGCGGATAGTGCAATTCGTTAATTATAGAACTTCGGACAGATGCAGAACGAAGAAGACTTACTTCGACTTCCTCTTCAACTGCCTTGAGGCTATTGTTGAGGGCAGAGTGCTGACACGCACTCACGGAGAAGGGGGTCGCCCCGGTCCAAAAGACCGGTGTACGGGCTAAAGGTTAAGAAGGCACAGAAAATATGCCCAGTGACGGATCTAAGGGGGAGGGGGGCAAAGGGGGCAAGCTGCCCCGGGCGCAGAGTTCAGAGGGCGCCAAAATGGACAAAAGCTTTACTATAATTACATGAATTAAATAAATTTTACTGTAAGCTATAGTATGAATTTCGTTACATTAGCAATAGGTAATTATAAGTACTTTTATTTGCATTTTTGACCATTTGCAGCTATTAAATACGTAATGTCCCTGCCCCTGTACCCGTGCTATTTCGATTACGGAAGTATTACCCAAGTTATTCCGAATGTGATAACCACGGACTATTCAATACGCTTATTCAGTAGTTTTCCGTCACCTGCACCGCAGTGGCAGAAAGACGAACTGCGGCTTTCTTTGTTGTCCCTTGTATGTTCTACTTTTGACGGATGCATTTTAATTTCTTAGACAGAGTTCTGTCTGATGTAACTCTGAATTATCAAGTATTAGCTTATTACTTAGGTGTGAAGTGTGGGAAGAAGCCAAAAAAAAACTATCTGGAGCGGCATTCAGGAGGAAAGCCCGAGAGCACTTTTCACAAATATATCTGAAATGCAGCAATTGTATTTACTATTCGGAATATATTACCATTAAAACATTTTTGCAAAACTCCATTTCTCATAAAGCTATAGGCACACTACATCTCAGGTTTGTAAATGTAACTCAAAAGGAACACTTGTTCACGACTTACATCAGTCATGAATGTTCAGTGAAGTCATTACAAACTTCATGTTGGACCTACACTTGCACCATCTTTTCAATTAGATATGGGGACCTTAACGATGACTTTTATAAAATTGCTAAAACTGCTTCCACCGCTGCTTGACTTGGCATCCGAAGCCCTGCAACATTTAACAATCAGATCACGCTAAGGCTGTGGTCACAGTGGGTTTTACCGACGACAGACGTCCGCGGAAAACGGCCGATCGTTTCAAATCAGTACTCCAGTATGGGCACGGTCACACTGTAGCCGATCTCATCGGACGACAGTCGGTGAAATTCAAATAAGTTTGTTTTCTTCGGTCAAATCGACCGACGTTCTCACATGCTAGATATGGACAGTGAGTAATTGATATGCTTAGTGAAAGAAAGAGAGAGATTACAGCACCCAGAAGAGTAGAAATATCACAGTCGGGATATAATTAGGACTATATGGTCTGATATGACACTTTATTGAAAACCTCAAGTTGGTTAAATCCTTAATCAGAAATTTTAGGCGTAAATTATAACCTCAAAATGTGTTCAATCCGGGATTGTACCTTATCTTAATGTTATTGTAGTGGCTCTCTTACAGTGTTCTGCACTGTGATAATCGGGTATTAACTGTTCACAAATTATTCTTACTGATTCTGGCGTTCTTTAACAAGGTGATGAGTCTGTTCTATGAAATGGCCTGCAAATGTGGTGCAGGCCTACGTGTGCTTC
Organism: Locusta migratoria; assembly: GCA_026315105.1. Taxonomy (NCBI): domain Eukaryota; kingdom Metazoa; phylum Arthropoda; class Insecta; order Orthoptera; family Acrididae; genus Locusta; species Locusta migratoria. The sequence goes on along the minus strand of CM048748.1, from coordinate 269,583,507 downwards.
CGCTTTTCAGTGGTTTCTGTGTTCAAAATTATTCTTAATTTCACACTTGTCTTTCACAAATATATTGAATAACACTCATTGAAGTTAAATGTACAGTAACTTCATTTCGTTCATCATAATCGGATGTTTCTGGGTGGCCTATAGCTATAGTATGGATTTAAATACTGAGAAACTGCATCCATTATGTATTTTTATACTTACCATAATGCATTTCGAGAATTTTTCTCGCGTTTAGTGCATTTGTTTACGTAAATACATTGGGATTTTCCAAGTGTGATTTTATGCAGCTCTTACACAGGTGTAGTCTTTTTGAGGTTACTTTAATGAGGGAAATGGTAGCATACATAATAAAATATTGGCAACTTTTTTTACATACTAAATAGTACGCCTGTCTATACTTGCAGGTATTGTGTCTGCTCCATTAAACTGGAAACCACAACATAAAAATCGTCACACTTGCTTTTGTACACAGGTAGGCCTAAGTCACGATTATTATGTTGATATTCTGAGTAATGGAAGAGGCACAATACCTTTAAGCAGACAGAAAAAGTTACGATTTCTAACATTAGGCTAAAACACACACCTCAATATTTATTTTGTCCGGTATTCCGAACTTAAGTAGCTAACCTAAAAGAGACAACTGCAGTGCAAGTGTGTCAAGCAATCACACATTGACACGACGAAAAAGTACCGTACTTATGTAAACTATAGAAGATGCGAATAAATCCTCGAAATTCGTTGTGATAGCAATAAACTTCACTAACTGGTGTAGTTTTTCATTATTTAAAGCATGGAGGTTACTTGGTGTATGTCTGCAGAACTTAAAATAAATTCATCAAAACTGTATTATTTCTTGCCAATGACAACACGAAATATCACAAGTATGTAATAGAAATTTCTCTTTTACCGGTACCTCACACATTCGTAAAGATTGTCTGGGAGTAGTAATAACTGAGGACAGTACACAATCCTCGCCACTTTCTTTTTTCCAGAAAGTTGTAGCTCATTCGTATGCATTCGAAGTCTTTATTAATAACAAAAGCTGCGTTGTAGCACTAATTTCGAAGCATAAAAATGTCGGTGGAATCCATTGCACCCCCCCCCCCATGAATTGAAATCTAATTTACTTCAGACTCAGAATACACTCAAACCTAGCCTAACTTTCTCTTCTAACCAGACCAAGTGACAGACTATATGGGATACAGTGTGACCACAGCGTCGGTCGATGTTTTCAGTGGAACTCGGCCGACGGCGTCTGACGACGGTCTGTCGGTGCCACTGTGAACACAGCCTTTTAACATGACGAAACGCGCAATTGGACATCATGATCAATTACAAATTTGAGATTGCTCACAATTTAAATTATTTACCCAATGTTGCCTCCACAGGCAGCCATTATAAAGTAGAATAAAAACTTCAGCTTACAGTTCTTGTTGCCGCGTTGGAGAGGCCGAGCGTTCTGAGGGCGCCTAAGCTGCGGAGCACGCCGCTGCACGCCGTCGGAGGTTCGAGTCCTCCCTCGGGCATGCGTGTATTTGTTGTCCTTAGCATAAGTTAGTTTAGGTAGTTTGTAAGTCTATGAACTGATAATCACAGTAGTTAAGTCCCATATATATACAAAAATTTGCACAGTTCTTTTTCATACTGATTCATTTTATTTTATCACCTATTAAACTGGATAATTAAACTTTTTAATCTGAATTTATGTTTCATTTAATACTAAATATTTTGCATTGTTTGGTAAAAAAATTTAAATTAATTTTTCTTTAATATTTATCTTTATTCATTTATGTCTTCATCATACATTTTCTCCTGATTGCGAATAAAGGAACCCAATATAAACCCAGTTTTTGTTGTTTTTATTAAATCTCATACTTCGTCATTGCGACGACGAAGCAGCTAGAGGAGGGGGGGCGCCAAATGACAATCTTGCCCCGGGCGCCAAAAAGGCCTAGATCCGTCCCTGAATATTCCGAAAACATAATTTTTAATTAGTCATCCCATCACCAAATAAAGTAATAGATAAAAACAAAAACAACTTTCTCTGCTAGCGGTTTTTTTTTTTTTTCTTTTCTTTTTTAAATAAGACTGCCATTTATTCGTAGGTGATGCATTGTGAAGTTATCTTGCAAGCAGTATGACAAAGCGTGCCGTGCACAAATAGTTTCGGCTTGTGCTCTCACAGCAACAATTTTAAACGCTTTTGCCATTTTGCGCGACATTTGAGTAATTATTCCAATACGGGACAACGAGTCCAAATGCGGGACTGTCCCGCAGAATCCGGAATGGTTGGCCGCCTTATTGTAGATGGAACTCTGTCACTTCAACAAGGAACCACAGGCACGAAAGTTGTCCCAGTAGTGGCGGGGGGGGGGGAGGGGGTATGTGCACAGTGGTTAAATGGGCCGCCGACTGGATTCCGGGGCAGCTGTGACGTGTGGCGTGGCGCTGTAGTTGTGCGGCGTTAGACCGCTCGCTGCACAGTGTTCTGCGGGCCATCGGACCCGGGTGAGTCAGCCCAGCCGGCTCCAGATTAATGGCGGCTCCTTAATTGCACGGAGAGGTGAGGCCGCGGATCGAGCTGTGGCACGTTAGCGCTATTTATAGGCCGGCCAGCACGGCAGGTCGCGTGTCGAGAACAGCCAGCCAGGGGTCACAGGGATCACCGCCGCGCCGACCGATCCGATAGCCACTCGTTTCCTGCGCATGATTGATACCGAACACCAAGTAACCTGGAGGAATGATCTGATGAGTGCGGTATAATCGTGAAAAATAGTTTGCTGAGGCGTTTGGTGACACTCCACTGATTACAAAATCGAGACTAGATAGCCTTTCTCCATAAGAAAAATCGCACTGTGTGATATTCCTGGCCTGTGGCCACTTCATATTTTTGGGCCGCTGGCCGTTTCTTTGCTAACATCGTACGTGTCTTAAACGCAGAAGAAAGAAGTGCAGCATATGTTGAAATGTGGGGTGGGGAGCAGTATCATATGGCACAGTAGGTGCTGGTTCCCGTGGGAAAGGCCGCCTATGTTACTGGTACTCTCCTCTTATTGGCTGCTGCATTTCACGTGAAATTAGTTCTGTTTATTATATATTAACTATTAATTATTCAGAGCTTAGAATTAATGATAAATATCTCTGAAGTACAAGCTAGATTTTGACAGTTTAAAAAGTTTAAGGTACCTTCTCTGATTGTAACAAGAGAAGAGCGATTTTGCAGAAGGCGCGCGACGACCCTGTTTTTGCGCGAAATAGAGCGTCAGGTGCCCTCTCGCAACGCGCCGCAGTTTCAGTCTCGAGCTGACCACTATACGCGCCGGACCGCGCCGGTCATGAGTAAAGATTTGTGTAATAGTGATAACAGTCGAGGTCTCAACATGAGCTATGGGCAGCATGGGCCTTGTCGTATTAACAAAAGTTGTTCATATTTAATTATTTATTTAATAAATGGCATCCCTGACAAAAATCTCGCGAGTCGCTTCTTATGCTTCCATTCTACAGAAATTATTTTAGCCTCACTTGTATGCTGTACAAGAACCAACAACCTGTGTGCTGTCTTCTGCGCTGGGGACACAACTATAGAAGACAACAGGTTAGTCAGAACTCTATGCTTTCCATAAAGACTTGGACAGCAACTACGGCACCTCGTGCGTACTGTAGGGCGGTACAAACGCACACTGCTAAGCAACAGCATCCGAAGGATGTGGAGGTTTTAGGGGACTTTTGGGAGGAAGCAGTACTAGCTTCTCCGTCCGCAAGTAAAACCCTAGGAAGCTTGTAACTGACGGCCCACTTTAGATTTGTAGTTTTATAAGTTTTTGCAAACATTTTGACCAGAATAATAATCTAAATAACAAAAAATTAATTATTAAGAGTGTCTGAAACCTTTTTAGGAAAAGAAAATTTTACGTAGTGGCAGGTTCCGAACCACTGACCTTCAGCGTCATAGTCCAACGCCTTGCCCACTACGCTATATTCGATTTGAGGAGAAACCAGAATATGCTACGGCTATCAATCAAGAGGTGTGTTTTTTTATCTCATACTATTGATGGCCGTTGTTAACTGATGCTAATATGGCATTTGTAGACCCTAGATTATAATTTATCGTACGAAGAACGATATGTTTTTGTTAATTCTTCAGTGCGCCATTGCTTTGAATTGACAACGTGTAATTTACAATAAGAAAATCATCAAATACGTAACGCAAGATGGCGTATGCCAGAGAGAGTTCTCGGCGAAGAATGTGACTTCTGCGAATGGCTGGTTTCCGTTAATTCAATGGTGGATGCCAAAACTACGTTATTTTTGCAAATATCTCTCAAACGATAAGAGATATGGAAAAAACGTAAGGGAACAAATTTGTAGAGAATTTTCTCCTCTACAAATTCGGTTATTCAATTTTCGCGTCAGATTAACGGTTTATTTGCAATTAAAATTACATTACAAACGGCTTTTTTTGTATTATTAACGCATTTCTTGTCCGAAATATTGCAAAAAGCGTGGTTCTGGCCTCTGGTACCCAACAATTATGTCTGTAAAATTTGGTGCTGATCGGTTGAACGGTTCATCTTAAAACCAGGAAACACGTTACGGACAGACAGACAGACAGACATCCCAAAATCGCCGTTATTTTTGCAAATGTCTCTGAACCGCTACGAGATATGAAAAAAAAAACATAAAAGAGCAAAGTTGTAGAGAATTTTCTCCTCTAAGAATTCGGTTATTTAATTTTCATGTCAGATGAATAGTTATTTTCATTTAAATTTCGAGCTGTCAAAAGACGATCGCAATGGCCCACTTTTAGTGTTACTGCCGTAACCTAAAGTGGGTCAATTATGTACATGTGTCAACTTTCAAGGAGACCGGTTGAGGTGTGGTCCGACTTCCTACAACGCCAATGCCAATTTCTGTCCACACATAACCCATTATTTCTATATCACCACCAAATTTCTACCAGTTGGTCATCAGACTGTAATTAGTTCACTGATCTAGAATGGAAAATGCACACATAGTGTGAATGAGATAAAAAATCTTACTGGCGTGTTGTATGGCCCACTTTAGATTTGCCTGTGGTTTTATGATTTTGCAAACTTTTCGGACAGAAATAATAAAAATATAAATAATAAATACTTTTGGGTGATACTACTCTACTGTAGTGTATTGTGTGTTGTGATAATATCTATAACGTAATATTTAATATGGAAAGTCTGATAGAAGCTGACCTCGGGGAAGATCAGTTTGGATTCAGGAGGAAAGTAGGAACCCGGGAGGCAATACTCACTTTACGACTTATCTTAGAAGATAGATTAAGGAAATGCAAACCTACATTTTTAGCTTTTGTAGATTTGGAGAAAGCATTTGACAATGTTGACTGGAATACACTCTTTCAAATTCTGAAGTCAGCAGGAGTCAAATACAGGGAAAGGAGAGTTATTTACAACTTGTACAAAAGCCAGACCGCAGTTATTACACACGAAGGGCATGAAAGGGAAGCATTAGTTGGGAAGGGAGTAAGACAGGGTTGTAGCCTTTCTCCGATGTTATTCAATTTGTACATCGAGGAGGCGGCGATGGAACGCAAGGAAAAATTTGGAATAGGGATTAAAGTTCTGGGCGAAGAAACAAAAACTTTGCGGTTTGCTGATGACATTGTAATACTGTCAGATTAGAGACATCAAAGGATCTGGAAGAGCAGTTGAATGGAATGGACAGTTTGTGCAGAGAGCGTATAAAATGAACATTAACAAGAGCAAAACAAAGATAATGGAATGCAGTGTTAGAAAATCAGGCGATGCCGAAGGAATTAGATTAGGTAACGAAACACTGAAGGTGATAGATGAGTTGTGTTACTTGGATAGTAAAATAACATATGACGGCCGCAGTACAGAGGATATGAAAAGCAGATTGGCAATGGGAAGAAAAGCTTTTTGAAAAAGAGAAATTTTCTACCATAGAATATTAATTTAAGTGTAAGGAAGTCTTTTCTGAAGGCATTTGTGTGGATTGTTGCCTTGTACGGAAGTGAAACATGGACAATAAACAGTGCAGACAGGATGAGAATAGAGGCTTTTGAAATGTGGTGCTACAGGAAATGCTGAAGATTTGGTGGGTAGATCGCATAACTATTGAAGAGGTACTGAACAAAATTGGAGAGAAAAGGAACTTTTGGCATACTTTGACTAAAAGAAGGGATCGTTTGGATGGACACGTAAATTAAGTATGTGGGTAAAAATCGTAGATGGAGACAATTAGACGCATATAGTAAGCAGATTCATATGGATGTAGGTTGCCGTTAATATCAGGAGATGAAGAGGCTTGCTCAGGATAGGGTAGGGTGGAGAAATGCATCAAACCAGTCTCCTGACTGAAGACTATAACAACAATATTTAACAAACAGCTAAAATTATTTGATATTTGAAGTTTTACCTCTTTAAACTATTAATATCTCTCCCACACTTACATTCTCACTCAATTTACTCCTTTTATTTATTCAAGACGACCGGCATCGACTCTCTACAGTGTCATCATCTGGTCTCATTGACAAACTGCTTACATTAGTGCTCCACATAAAATCTGGTAGGTGTACTGGATGATAGTAATATAGAATCATATGCTGGTGGATAATCAGATATAAAATGGATAGCTGGTCAAAATTAAAACAGTAAAATATACATACAATAGTAACTAAACGTTTAGCGTCACGTGACATCCCTCGCCCGAAACCGTGCCCAAAACTGTTTTTTGTATACGCCATCTTTCTTCTTGTGTTTGATGATTTTCTTAAGCGTTGTCATTTCAAAACAATGACGCGCTGAAAATTATAAAAAAACATGTCGTTGTTAAGACAATGAAGTACAATCTAACGTCTAAAAATTCCATGTTAGCAGATAACTCCTGCCGTCGTTGGTTCAAGAATTACGAATTACTATCTCAGCTGTTTCAGCGTCGTGTAACTGACGGCGAATTAGTTTGTGATGCATGAACATCTTGAGACGGTGGCTCAGAGCGCTCGGTCAGAGGGTTGCCGGCGTGGTAGCTCAGCGTGCTCGGTCAGAGTGCTCGATGCCCTCTGTAACGATAAAACTAACGACGAAACCATCAAAATTAAAGAAAATACACCAATGTCCACAAAGGACCAATTAAACCAAAAAGCCAATGAAAAGAGCGAAAAAAGAAACAGGAATCAACGCCATCTGTAATACAAAAAAAGGAAACTGAGCAAAAATCTCAACGAACATGTACAAACGACCAAAAGCATCGATCTAACTGAAGAACAAAGCAATGTAATAAAATAAAAACTCCCCAATGACATTTTTTTCATGTTGTTTCATAAAAAATGTTCGCACACACATGTTAATTGAACACAACTACATCATGCAAGATTCTGAGTTGTTCAAAGGTAACAGCGCTTTCTCTGCAAAGTACATTTTTTTCTATTTTGTGAATATATCATAGGACATAAAATGCAGAATGGCAATGGGTAGAAAAGCATTCTTGAAAAAGAGAAATTTGTTAACATCGAATATTGATTTAAGCCTAAGGAAGTCCTTCCTGAAGGCATTTGTATGGAGTGTTGCCTTGTATGGGAGTGAGACATGGACGATAAACAGTGTGGACAGGAAGAGGATTGAGGCTTTTGAAATATGGTGCTACAGAAGAATGCTGAAGTTTAGGTGGGTGGATCGCGTAACTAATGAGGAGGTACTGAACAGAATTGGGGAGAAAAGAAATTTCTGGCATACCTTGTCTAAAAGAAGGGATAAATTCGTAGGGCACATTCTTAGACATCAAGGAATTGTGAATTTAGCGTTGGAGGGAAGTGCGTGGGGAAAAAATCGCAGAGGAAGACCGAGAGATGGATACAGTAAGCAGATTCAGACAGATGTAGGTTGCCGTTCTTATGTGGAGATGAAGAGGCTTGCTCAGGATAGGGTATTGTGGAGAGCTGCATCAAACCAGTCTCTGGACTGAAGACCACAACAACAACAACATCATTGAATGCATACCAACTAATTGCAAAATGCACTTCTTTATAACAAGTACACAAACTGGGGAGATAGTTTTACAATGACTGTTGTAAATGACGTAATGATAACAGTAACTTTGTATATAGATTAAGTGCTAGAGCTTTGTGGAATTCGGTTTTACGCACTTATTCCGTTTATTTTAGCTGTAAAGGAAAACGTAGTAACGGTTTGAAACAAAATGTTTGCTCTTTATTTTAGCGCAGAAGAAAAGTAACTTAAACTGGAAAGAACGCGTAGATAATGTCGGGGGAAAGGCGAACCAGAGACTGCGTTTCATTTGTAGAACCCTTAAAAGATGCAACAGAACTACTACAGAAACTGCATACACTACGCTCGTCCGTCCTTTTTTGTAGTATTGCTGCCCAGTGTGGGATCCTTATCAGGTGGGTTTGACGGAGGACATCGAAAGAGTCCATAGAAGGGCACCTCGTTTTATACTGTCACGATACAAGGGAGACAGTGTTACATAAATGATACAGGATCAGGCATGGGAATCATTACAACAACGGAGCTTATCGCTGCAACGTAGGCTACTTACGAAACTCCAATCGCCAAGATTCTCCCCCGAATGCGAAAATATATTGTTGACTCCCACTTACATAGGTAGAAATGATCATCAGAATAAAATACGAGAAATCAGAACTAAAACGGAGAGATTCAGGAGTTCTTTCTTCTCACGTGCTATTCGAGAAAGGAATGGAAGATAAATAGTATAACGGAGGTTCGATGAACCGTCTGCCAGGCACTTAAATGCGATTAGCAGAGTATCCCATGTAGATGTAAAACAAAGTCATATTTGAACTACAGAAAATGTTATACAATCAACAATAAAAGCATCCATGTCAAACATGTTAGTAGATGCATTGATTCTAATAAATGACTCAATATATTACATTAATAGTGAATAATTGCTTTAAAAAAAGCAGGTCATTTGTTTCATTAAGGAACGACAGCTGCCACAGAAATCTAGGACTCCATTTATGTATGAAACTACCAGTATCTGCACGTTGTTTAGAATACTCATTGTTACATATCCTCACCGTAGTTGTACAAATGCTTCAGAAGACAAGTGTTCGATTCGTTGTTACGTATTTCACGGCATGTTCATGAAATAGAACCAACGCATATTTTAGAGGGCGCACTCTCACACCTGCACAACTCTAAACATTGCAGAAGATTGCTACATTTAATTGATACGAATACCGGAAACCATTTTCGGGGCCAAGACGAAATAAAAAAAATGTTATATTGGTGGGATTAGAACTACCGACCACACGCATAACAACTTAAAGCACTATCCACTACACCACGGCGAAAACTACAGCACTTTTTCTTTAATTCTCGTACTATTTCTGGCAGTTGCAATCAGCTAAAATGACATTTTTAGACACTAGATTATAATTTATCGCACTAGAACGACATGCTTTTGTTAATTCTTCATTACGTCACTGCTTTTAAATGACAAAGCGTAAGTTATTATAAGAAAATCATAAAATACTGGAAGGAAGATGGTGTACGCCAGAGATAGTTCTGGGCGAGGAATGTCACTTGACATTTGCTAATGCCTGGCTTACGTAAAATCAAGAAACGGTGTCAAATCGCCCTTATTTTTGCAAATATCTCTGTAACGGTGCGAGTTCGCAGAAACATAAGTCAGGAAAGTTGTAGAGAATTTTCTCCTTTAAAATATGTATATTCAATTTTCGTAACTGATGCACGGTTTGTTTTCACTTACAATTACATTATTGACATTTAATTTCATACACTCCGGCTTTCCCCATCCAATTCTCTCCTGTGTCATTCTTATGTATCATCCTCTGCGCTAGTTTGTTATCTTTTCTAAAAGTGATTTGTATACCTTTCTTATTAAATAACCGCGCAAGTTTATATTAGATAGTTCCCTAGAATGGCATGACGCTATATTTCTGCTCGGTCTCGCAGCCGGCCGCGGTGGCCGAGCGTTCTGCGGCGCGTCAGTCACAGAATGCACGGCCACTACGGTCGGAGATTCGAATCCCCCCCCCCCGGGCATGGATATTTGTGTTGTGCCGTCCTTAGTATTAGCTAGTTTATAAGTAGTTTGTAAGTTTAGGGACTGATGACCCCGTAGTTAAGACCCATAAGCTCTACAACATTTGAACATTTGGTTCTCTCAGTTTGGGGGTTTCTATGTTCTGTTCAAATGTTTGTACAGCTTATGGGACTTAACTACGGGGTCATCAGTCCCTAAACTTACAAACTACTTATGAACTACTTACGAACTAGGACAGCACAAATATCCATGCCCGAGGGAGGATTCGAACCCCCGACCGTAGTGGCCGTGCAGACCGTGACTGGAGCGCCTCAGTCCCCTCGGCCAACGCGGCCGGCTTCTATGTTATATTGCCCTGTTCAATCTATTAACCCTGCGTCATAGCCATTATCTTCCGCTAGTTGGCTAAGTTAACTCAATTCCTTTTTCTTATTTTCAGAGGTAAAGTGTTACCATATTGATAACTGGTTCGAGATTGTATGATAAAAATTGACAAACAGTTGTACGATGGCCGCAATTCGGAATTTACATCAGTTTGTATATGAATTATAATTGATTCATTGCGTCCTATTTCTAACTTTATCTGAAATAGTACGTAATAGGCAAGTCTGGGAGCAGAATCGGAACATTCCCATTTCGTGTTCTAGTAACAGTTTTTAGCAGTCACGCTGTAATTTGGCAAGATACGCAATATGAACATCTGTGGCTGGCACGTTCAGAAAATTCATGTTCAACATACATGTAGTATAGAGATCAATGATACCAGCAATATATATATAGTGCAAGCATTCTGTGGCAGCGTACTGTCGGATTTGCAAAAAATATTACCTGAAAAAAAATGGAAAAGTGGAAAAAAACTGTTTTTCTTAGATAAATAAAAAACGATAAGTCCTTTGGGAAAAATGTTAAATGAGAATGTTAAAGGCCTTAACATTATCTATCGATTGGTTTTGTTTTGTATGTATCGATTGCTTCGTAACTTTTCGAGATATATGGAAACACTCTTAAAATCCTTTAAAAACTATATTTCTTATAACTCGTCAACATTCACGTATCAAAACATGTTATTTGCCATTAGTATGGCGCTAAATAAATTTAAAAAAATGAAATAATTCAGTATTTAGAGATTTATATATATATTTAAATAACGCCTTCTAGAACACTGGCTTAGTGGATCGACTTAGAGTAACGGTTTTTGGTCTGTTTTCTTCATGAAGAGTTGTAAGTCCAAGCATTCTGAGATGGCGTAATGTTAAATTTGCAAAAATTGTTACCTGAAAAAAAGGCATTTAGGAAATTAAATTTCAAACAGTGTTTCTATTTAGTGAAATCTCATATTTTTAAATTTTCATAAAATGACATTTTTCAGTTGGAGTAGCCGTTTTTGAATTGCACGTTGCAGCCGACATTTGAGCTAAGTTGGTAAAAGTGACAATACTTTGAAAACTGGTTGCGGCCAAATGGCTGTAACGCTATTGAAATTTGAACAGCTCATTCAACGTAAAATTAAATGTACTTTTATTTTGGTACGGATAACATTTTTGTAGAGTGCATAATTTCCAAGTAATAAGCGTAAATCTGAAGAGTGTCATAATACCGCATATTTGGCCACAAGGGTTTTGATTGTGGAAAACTTGGAGTCTACATATTGTCCACTGTATACACAAGAAAAAAACCTAAAATCGCATGTTTTGCAAAGGCTTTTTTTGTGATGCTGTTACTGGATTATGCAGTCCGCTATTGACTGTTTTTATATTAAAAATGATAAAGAATAAAAAATAAGGGCGATGTTCCAAGAGGAAACTAAAATGTTTCCAGAATTAAAGAATTTGCAAGTGTGCGCCGTTTAACCCCCTTCTATACGAGACGTGCAACACGCACAAGGGAGTCGTTCTCAGTTGCAGCCACTTGCGATAGACCGTCAAACTACAAAGGAGCTTTCAAACGGTACGCATCTGTTGAGTCGTCTGCTTCACGCGTCTACTTCTGTTGTCTGTTGTCAACTTACAGCAAATGAATCGCCGCGTTAACACCACTTTTCGAAACTGTATGATATATTGTGATCGTTAAAAATTTATGTCTGGTTTAGACTGCCACTGTGCAACTGTATTTAATTGCTTTCGTGCAGTTCATGCGTAACTATGTCGCTCACATGTGTTAACGTCCTCATTATAAAATACGATTATATACTTACAGCCCCTGCGGTTTGAGGCGCCCATATATCTGATGAACAAGCTCAGGTGTCTTTACATAGACCTTTCACTTTGATAAAGCTTCAAGTAATGCTCACCAAAAACAAATATTTCATCTGTTAACTACAGCATGTTTCAGGATAAATAGCAAATATTTTAGAAGATGGTAAAAAAGACGATTTGCAGTTAAAATTTCATATAACGTGTGTGCAATATTTATTGAGTACAGAGATACAGCTCTTGGTATGTACAACAAACTGAATTGGATATTTTGACTGATTCTTTCGTCGGTTCTTGGTAGCTCACCATATTGACTTTTATTTAAATAACGAGTTTTCGACGTAGTTTAAAGTCTGAATATGTCCTAGTAAGTCGAAAACCGGGTAACTAAGTGGAAATGAACGTGTAGAAGATACAAAAAATTCTACTTTTAAGTAAGTGTGATATTATGCTACCAAGAACCGACGGATAAATCAGTGAAAATTTCTTGATTTACGTTTGCTCTACGTTTGTTTGGATTTCATATTAACAGCTATATCTGTATTCAATAAAAATTGTACACAGGTTATATTAAATTTTTAATGCCATTCCTCTATAGTATCACCTTCTAAAATACATCTGAGTCGAAAAACTACGTTCCTGTGAGCAAGGGACAAGTACACATTCTCAAACAAATTCGCGACTTGGCTTCGTTTGTCAGCTGGATTCCCCATTCGGTCGTCTGCGCATGCCCGAAGCACTTCCATACGCGTGAGAATAGGCTCCATCCTATTCCGCCTACTAGCGATCGTATGTGTGCATCTTGTGCAAGTGGACGCGTCTGCACTGTACGCGGACGGCGTGACCGGTGCATCATGGGTAACCTCGTAAGCTCTCACTTCCCGTGTAGAAAGGGCTTCAGAGTTTTCTCAGAGAGACACGCGCCAGTCTGCCCCCCCCCCACCCCCACCCGTCCCCCTTTCCCAACGGCCACTCGCCCGGTCTAGGCTCAAGGCGCTACGCGCTTTCACGCTTCACTTTACCAGTCGGTTAGTAATACTAGAAAACAATGCAACATATCCAAGATTTTTTTCCTTACTAGTATAAGTATTCAGTATTAAGCTCCCTGAAACACACCCCTATAAAATGTCCATTACATTCTCTAGAATCTTTCTAAGAAAAATATTTACCTCGGCTCCAGAAGGTCGTAGAGCAACATTATTTGCTTTAAAATCTCTGATAAAATGTCGGAAATATATTTCTTTAAAAGTTCCTTTCATAACATAAAAATAGAAGTATTCATTTGAAGAAAACATGCTCAAAAAGTGCAAGTTTTCCAAAGTCATTCTTTGATATTTACAATCAACAAAACCTAACAAATTATTTAATAGCATAATATTACAACTCTTAACAAAGAAAACACACCAAACCCCATTACTCTAGGTAGATCCCCTCAGAATCTCTATCCAATTTTCTAGAATGCATTTTCTTTTTAAAAAAATACAGAATATTTTTAATTTTTTGATTTATTTCCTGCTATACTAACGGAAAATAATAAGTTTGGAAACATGAATGTAGACGAGTTGTATTTATCTAGTTTTTAAAGGCTTTTAAGTGTTGTCTCGAAATAGCTCGAAAAGTTATAAAGCAACCAATATATACAAACACGAATCGATAGATAATCTTAAGGCCCATAACTTTCTAATTTAACATTTTACAAACGGACTTGTCGTTTTTAATTTATTTAAGAAAAACCATTTTTTTTGCAACTTTGCGAATCTTTTTGACAAAATTCGCCATATTGGCTCGAGTCTCATTAAACAGAAACTCTATTAGAAAAATTTAATTTCCTATACGCTCATAGATTTTGTTTTCAGGTAATAATTTTTGCAACCGCTGCTCCCTATTGCTTGGACTATTCCAAATGAGCAACACTCTTTGCGTAAGAGATGGAGGGGTAGCCTACCACTTAGGCGTTTAACATGAGGATCCAAATCCCAATGGTTCTTTTAATTGTTTTCCTGTAAGTACCTTGCTCGTCTTTGGAAATCAGTAATTTTATAAATGACTTTTACACCTTTCACACTGCTGTGAATCCCAGCAAAGGTTTACCAACTTTTGTTCTTGCTGAGAATGAAATGCGGAAGGAAGGAAACAAGCTTAAGGTTTAACGTCCCGTCGACAGCTTGGTCATTAGAGACGGAGCTTACGCTCGGATTTTGGGGAGGATGTGGGAGGAAATCGGCGAGACGGAGCTTACGCTCGGATTTTGGGGAGGATGTGGGAGGAAATCGGCCGGTCTGTTTGAAAGGAACCATCCCGGCATTTGCCTGGAGAGATTTATGGAAATCACGGAAAACCTAAATCTGGATGGCCGGAGGTGGATTTGATCCACCGTTCTCGCGAATGCGATTCCAGTGCGTTACCACTGTACCACCTCGCTCGGTAACGAAATGCGAATGGTAACTGAAAAGGATGAGATCACAGTGGTATACAATTACCACTAGTCACATCCGGTAAGATGACTTGCGAAGAATAAATCTATAGTTACATATCCGTTACCAATAGGGGACTGTGATTTTTAGCAATTGTTCAACATTTAAATAAAGTTTTCATCCCTCGCGATGTTACAATTTGTTTTTCTTGTTAAAAGTCTGCATTGGGTGACATGTAGGCTTCGAGTAACACGCTAGACCTCGAGTAGCGTAATTTGTTATTAAAACTTATCGCCAATGCGGCGAAAAATGTAATTGTAGGCAGTGGAAGGAATCTCTCAAAATGGAATTAATAACAGAAATCAATCTCCAAAATACAATAAACCTTATGTATCACTGAGTAAATCGTAGAGACCCCGAACGACATGATTTAAAGTAATTCGTTTTTAATGGTTAGTCACACCCTCTGTATCCGGTGACGTAATTTGTAAGGATTACTCAGAAGAAATGTTACCGGTAGTCTTAATAAAGCATATGCCTTTTCTCCATTACTATCTTACCTATCTTTTGACTGATCAGGATAAAGTGAGAATTATTCGCACGGGTCCACTAGTATTGAATAATCTCGTTTCTTAAAGACAAAGGTGAAGTACTGAATCGAACCCGGACCTCCATACTTACTAGGCAGACGTCTTACAGCTAGACCACCGCATCACTAGCGATTAAGGAGCCTCGGAATAGTTTTAGCATAGTCTATTAGCGATGCGGTGGTCTAGCGGTAATAAGTCTGCCTAGTAAGCATGGAGGTCCGGGTTCGATACCCTGTCACATCACAATTTTTAATTCAATGCTACACCTTTATCTTTGATGTCTTTGACATGTTTGAGATGAAACACAGACTCAGGGTTTGTTTATTTCTATTTAGAATCTCGATTATATTACAGAGATAATCGTTAAATGTAATAGTTCTTATCTGCTAGTGCTTAAATTAATAAAATAAATTTTTACTATGCGTTATTCCTTAAATTATGTAGGAGATAAACAATTTAATATATTTACAGCCTAATGTGAGAGCATTTGAACCCATTTAAGTTTTTCGACATTACCGCAATATCCATCAGACCCTACTGGTACGACATGGCCAGGTGTCATTGCATTTTAGAATGAAAAATGCACCATTAGATGGCAGCACCGAGAGGATTAAGTATATACAGAACATTCCTTGCCCCTTTCAATCAAATCAATTCCTTTTAATGAAGTTCATTTATTTTTGGGGTAGGTTTTCTTAAATTCTTGTTTTAAAATATCAGTAGTAAGACTGTTTGAAAATCTTTTTAAAGACTGTGATGTTTCCAGAGTAGTGCCTTAATTGTTTTCAGAATTACAAGGTATAATCAAAAAGGAACACATTGACCCCGTGAAAACATTAGTAGCGAGGGAAAGGTTGGGAAGTCATGTTATACACGAAACATTATGCCAATAAAGCAATTTTCTTTCCCTTTACCAGTGGAAGAGATTTTGGAGAGTGATGGTTGGTGATGTCTCTTACATTGTAGATTTGTAGGACGATTTGGATGAAAATGTGAATTAATATGTAAAGTGTACACCAGTGGAGAACTGCAGTATTATATATATTCTTTTTTTTTCCGTAACTTTCGACATGATTTCCCATGTCTTGCCACACGTGCCTTAGGACAGAGAGAGGCCGATGTCCCCTGCCATAAGTTTGTATGGCTAGATTTCCACTACCGCGCGCATTCCGAATTCCCTGCCCGATTCGATTTGTGCTGGGCAACCGGTACGTGTCGCCGACCCATGCAACTGCGGGCGCGGAACCCGCTGATCAGAGCACCTGTGCCAAGGTCCACAACGCGGATCGCAACCAATCGGAGCATGAACGCAATTACGTAGATTCGGCACTGTTGGCTAGCTGCGAGATCGTTACACACGGCAAAGGTCTGTCTGCCGCCGGCCTTCGCCCCGATAGCACGCTCCCCGCTCTGCAGCCCCCTGGGCTCGCTCTCCTAGTTAAATCATAATGATTACTTCTGTTGCACCACTGATGGCTCTCCTCAGGCCGTAATATCAGATATTGTATCCCCTTTTGTGAAATACAACCATTTTTACACCGCAACACTCGTGCCATACCTGTACAAAAGAACATGTTGAACAATCGAATACTTATTCGAGCCTAGAAGTTATTTGTTTGTTTCCCCGTTGGTTCAATATGGATCCATTGGGAATAAAAGACTATCCTAGTTAAAACTTTATATCATGTTTAACTGCGACACCACTATTAGTTGGACTGCATCGTCTTACGGTATAGGAGAATCGCTGTGAAACTACTGTCTCGATCATGGACCATAAATAACGTCTTTCACCCCTGGGTGACGTATGCAACAAGGCGATGCAACACAGCAAATGGTAGTATTAAAAATATTTTTCTACCAAGATCGCGTTGCATTTTATAACTCATTTTTTAATATTTTTTAATTCTACAAGGAAGACCAAAGTGGATTCAGGAGAAATGTAGGAACGCGGAAGTTAACACACAATTTCCGGCTTATCTTGGAAGATAGATTTGTAGATTTGAAGAAAGCTTTTGACAATGTTGATTGGAATACACTCTTTCAAATTCTGAAATCAGCAGGAGTAAAATATAGGGAACGAAAGGTTATTTACAACTTGTACAAAAACAAGACAGTGGTTATCAGAGTTGAAGGACATGAAAGGGATGCAGAGGTAGGGAAAGGAGTAAGGCAGGGCTGTAGCCTTTCTCCAATGGTATTCAATTTGTACATTGAGCAAGCTATAAAGAAAAGCAAGGAGAAATTTGGAGAATGAATTAAAGTCCAGGGAGAGGGAATAAAAACCTTGTGGTTGCTGACAACGTAGTAATTCTGTCAGAGACAGGAAAGGACCTGGACGAACAATTAAATGGAATGGGCACTGTCTTGAAAGGAAGGTATAAGATGAACATTAACAAGAGTAAAACGAGGGTAATAGAATGCAGTCTAAGAAAATCGGGGGATGCTGAAGGAATTAGATTAGGTAACGAAACAATAAAGGTGGTAGATGAGTTTTGGTAATTGGGCAGTAAAATAACATGCGATGGTCGCAGTACAGAGGATATCAAATGCAGAATGGCAATGGGAAGATAAGCGTTTTTGAAAAAGAGAAATTTGTTAGCATAGAATATTAATTTATGTGTAAGGAAGTCCTTCCTGAAAGCATTTGTGTGGAGTGCCGCCTTGTATGGGAGTGAAACATGAACGATAAACAGTGCGGACAGGATAGAGGCTTTTGAAATTTAGTGTTACAGAGGAATGCTACAGATTAGGTGGGTGGATCGCGAAACTAATGAGGAGGTACGTTGACTTAATGAAGAGATCGATTGGTAGTACACATTCTTAGACAACAAAGAATCGTGAATTTAGCAATGGAGAGAAGTGTGTGGGGTAAAAATAGGAGAAAAAGAGATGAATACAGTAAGCAAATGGATGTTGGATGTAGGTCTTATGAGGAGATGAAGAGGGTTGCTCAGGATAGAGTAGGTTGGAGACCTGCATCAACCCAGTCTCCGG
Source organism: Locusta migratoria (assembly GCA_026315105.1). Taxonomy (NCBI): domain Eukaryota; kingdom Metazoa; phylum Arthropoda; class Insecta; order Orthoptera; family Acrididae; genus Locusta; species Locusta migratoria. The sequence continues at coordinate 269,565,255 of CM048748.1, read as the reverse complement.
ACTGAAGACCACAACAACAACAACAACAACAACAACGCGATCATGGCAGAAACATGTTATTTGCGCAGAAAAACCACCGTGAAAAAACGGATTTGTCATACTGGATCTATTTACAGTCGGAAACGTGGGCTCGACTTGGTTGAAGTTCGTTAAACTGGCTCTGAACTGCGTTGAGCCGGTATTTTAGACGAATAGTTATCAGGAGAGAGAGACAACTCGGCAATAGCTGTGTGTTTACCAGTGCCTCCCCGTCCCAGACAAGCGGCAGCCTTGTTGGGTATTTGGGAATGCCGGCTGTGTGGCTGCTGTTCAGCTGGTTGGCGCGCCTGCCTTTCGCCACTGGCCCACAAGTCAACAGAAGAAGCCTCTGTTCCCATGTGTTACACCCACCTTCTGTACTCGAACGTCTGCACTCTCTACAGTGAAGCTGAACACACACTGTTCTGTCCGGGTACATCGTAATAAATTATTAGTCTTTTTATTATGGCAGTTTGGCAAATGGATTCTCTCATGCGCAGAAGATAGCGTAGAATGTGCCTAGAATATGTTAATCAAAATTATTGCACCTTAACTATATCTCATTCTGCACCTTCAGTATTGTCTTCATGGGATGCAATATGTAGTAGACACCGTCTCATTAATAGGACGCGATTCCACCCCGCACTTTGACCCATAGAATCGGCGAGATGTGTAGTAGGCAAAGTACAGGGTGTCCACAATGAGACTCCAAGATTTTAACATCCTATATCTTTCTCATTTCAGATGGTGGACCTGTGAATCCTGAAGGGGCGGACAGAGCAACTCAACAATTTTGTAATGTGCAAATTTGATAAACCAAGTGGCCGTAGTGGATCTGCAATCAATTGTTCTAGCAAAATGGCGGATATGAAGGAGCGTACGCAAGTGGTCTCGTGGTATGCAGAGACAAAATCGGCGACCCAAGTGCAAAGAAACTTTCGTCGAGTTTACTACGAAGCGTCCCCGTCGTTCAAGGCTATAAAGAAGTGGTGTGATTAGTCTTTGGCTACTGGGAGTGCTGCGAAAGGGCATGGTGGTGGTAAGCCTGGAACCAGCGAACTTCATGTGGAACAACTGCGGCGTTCATTCGAACGATGTCCACAGAAGTCAAAGCGACTGGCAGCAAGAGAACTTCGTATGAAACGTTCAACAGTGCACAAAGTGATTCATCAGCGATTACATTTGTATGCATATAAATTGCATATTGTCCAAGAAATAAAGCCTGATGATCGACCAAAGCGAGAAGAATTTGCATGTGTCATATTAGATCGCATTGCCGCGGTCGAGACATTTTTATTACACGTGATGTTTACTGACTAGGCAACCTTTCATGTATCTGGGGCTGTCAATTGTCACAATGTGCGCATCCGGAGGTCCGAAATTCCACAGGCACTTAGGGAACAGATGCGCGACAGTCCAAAAGTTAATGTGTGATGTGGTTGATAATAGGTCGCATTGTTGGGCCGTTTTTTCCGGAGCCGACTGTGTATGGAGCCATATACCTGGATATGTTGAAACAATTTTCTGTGCCACACATGACAGACCTGCAGCCAAATGTGATGTTCCAACAGCACGGTGCACCACCCCCTTGTAGCCTTGATGTCCGAAAATTTTTAAATGACACATTCCCGCAACGCTGGATTGGCTGTGGAGGTCTAATTCCGTGGCCGCCACATTCGCCCGAAATAACCCCCCTCGATTTTTTCTTGTGCGGTTGTGTGAAAGACCGAGTATACGCCACACCAGTAAAGGATCTGCAAGACTTGAAACAGCACATAAGATTGTCATCAACTGTCACAGAACAGATGCTCCACAACACACGGCGCGAAATCGCTTATAGACTTGATATTGTTCGCGCTACCCGTGGCGCCCATGTTCAAGTCTACTGAACGGTCCACCCGTGTGTGAAAACTTGATGAGCTGCTGTATGGTTTCCCTGTATATGTTCGTCAATAAATTATGATTCCTCTCAGATTTTATGAGTTCAAATGTTGGAGTCTCATTGTGGATACCCTGTATTTTTGACAAGCCTGATTGTAGATGTCTATCCTGATTGACAGAAGTACTTTAATATTTATTACCGATATTTCATAATTTTAAAGGATGTGGTTAGGCAGGAATCTAAGAGTACAGCTTAAACTGTTACAAGTGAACAAACAACGATGGCACTGCGAAGCTAGAGTGTTCAAAAAGTAGCGATAGCAGGCCGCAACTGCGATATGTAAAGCTTCTTCCAAATTACCAGTAGAATTTGAACAGGCCCGGTGATTTCATTAAAAATGCTAATCAACTGAGACATTAATTAATTGCATTTGGATACGATTGAAATACGCGTCTTCTGACAGGTTTATGACGTCATGGGTCAAAACAGACTGTTGGAATCACGTCGTTTCTGACGCTTTTGCAATTCATCCTTGAAATTTCTGTCTACAGTCACCCACTACTGCAATTACATATGTATTTCAAATACAGACTATACCATGAGATCATTAAGTATAGTTACGTCTAGAAAGAACACCATTGTACGTTACATAGTTGCGGAGTTTAGTGAAGGTTTTCAAATTACATAATATTTCTGCCATCGTAAATCGAAGACTTGAAATACAGAAGCTTTTAAGTACCAATATCATGCATTTAAGAAAAAAAAATAGAACTACATGATGGCAACGATGAGGAGAAAAGTTCGGAAACACAGAGCGTTTCAAATGTTAACTGCAGCGGCTATTACATCGCGTGGCATTTCTTGAGTGCATTTGGTACAACATTTAAACTAATTGTGCTTTGCTCACTTTTCACGAAGCAGTTTGCGCGTTTACAGGTAACAGAGTTTGGTAAGTACTGTCATTTCACAACAGACATAAATATTTTTTATTAAGGCATTTTGTATTTCAAGTCTTTCAATGTATGTACACTTGACAGCAAAAAAAGTGGATCACCCCTGAATTCCTAAGTAAAGACCGCACCTGACGCTATGCAACTACCATTGCACAGCTGCGTCGCAGGAGGTCAAATAATTGCACAGATTTTTTTATTTTTTATTTTATTATTTTTTTTTAATGTTTGGTAAGCTTATGGGACTTAACTACGGGGTAATCAGTCCCTAAACTTACAAACTACTTATGAACTACTTGCGAACTAGGACGGCACAAATATCCATGCTCGAGGGGGGATTCGAACCCCCGACCGTAGTGGCCGTGCTGACCGTGGCTGGAGCGCCTCAGTCACCTCGGCTACCGCGGCCGGCAGTACAGTTATTACCTACCCACAATAGGTACTAAGTAAGTCTCCTATTTCTCCTTATGGTATTCAGGCAAGGTACAAACCAATTCTTTCGTACAACAAATATTAGAATACACGTCATTAGAGATGAGATAGTAACACTTGTAAATTAAATTTTATTGCAATAAGTGAAAAGTCAGATACGTTATCACACTGGTTTAATGACATGATTGTTTTTTGTTCGTGATCTGAATCTCAACCCACTGTTAAGCAAACAACAGTTGTTTGCGATTACAGGTCACGCACTTTTTCGTGGCCACTCTTTGATCGGCGGAAGTCGGCTCAGCTCGTGTGTCAACGGAATGTTTGTGTTCTCTACCAACCTTACCTCGTAACAGCATTGTACACCGTAGAACTCGTCAATGTATTGTTCATTTGTGCTTGGTATTGATTATTGTCTTCCACTTTGTTATTTGCTAAAATAAGTCCACATACCCCGACGACTTCTTTTATGAGAAAGAAGGCTGTCCTTGAAAGTGGTGTGAAGAATGTTAATTCTGATTTTTATTCTGTTACGACAATAAAAAGAGGCAGAGAGCGTTGTTACACCCGCTTAATAAGTCCCTTTCAAATATTAGCATTTCGTAGATATGCGTTCCACTTTTCTATTACTCAAACATTAAAGTGATACTTAATTTCGTGTTCCATCTGTAATGCCTTAACCCCTTACATGTTGTCTCTTTTAAAACCTGTAATCTATACGCCGTAAGCTGCCGGCACTGGGGGAAACAGGCGGGACTTGTTCTAACAGCCAATCCGCTATGAGCTGAATGCAAGCTGCAGCTCCCAACATTCTCCGCTCAGGGGCCACGTTTACGTGCGCGTGATCTCTAGGCATAAATAGACGTAAAACACAGACGTTTTCATTAGTTTCTTAGACCGATGTCTGAACCCAGAAATAAATGATAATCTTAGCACTGCACCAGAAGTTGCATGAAGCTCCTATTCTTGCTGAGAGGTAACCGCTGAAGATACGTAATATAGTGCAATTCACAGATGCCATGCATCATAAAGTTGTGGAATAGAATACAGTGTATCGATGATTTGTTAACTAAGCACAATCAGATGTCACATATCAAATATGTTCACAAATAGCGTTATACTGGTACCTGAAACGACGATACAATTAATTTTTCCCCGGGAGGGACTCGAACCCAGCACAATTTGCTATTGTATAATAGGAAGGAATACTGCTGGTATATTTATTGTTTCTTCCGGGCACTCCAACCCTGCACATACCGTCACTCTTGACCTGACACCATGAGGCGTCAACTATCACATTGTCGTTCACCAGTAGTTAGGATCACACCGTTCGTAGAGACGTGAAAGGGGTTTGGTATTTTGCCTAAACTTTGTTTGATTTAGTAGCGCATGGACATGTGCAATTTTGATTTCAAACAAGGCAGAGTCCTGCGATCTTTATTGGGGTTACTGGAGGTGTAGATTGTATTTTTGTGACCGTTAAAAACTGTTACCCCCAGCGGGAATCGGACCCATACCTTAGCTATTACAAGTTAACCTCATCCCGGCCTCCAGCGAATTACAGATGCGTTGGCATAATGTTTTGTCATAATGGAGTACTCATTAGACAGTACGACCAGTCAAAGAGCTCAGAGGTGTCTGACTAGGTAAGACATTCTTGGCCGCACAGGATGGCCACATAGTGTGAGGCGCCTTATCGCGGATTTTGCATGATATTATACTACGTTTTAGTATGCTACATTACGATTTGGTATGGCATTCTGTAATAAGCTTATTTAACTATGAGCTCATTATTATTAAGATTGTTGGGTAGTTGTTGCCACGATAATTTGAATATTAGGCATTTTTATAGTGATGAGCAATGTGGATTATGCGTTAAAAAATTTTGAAATTCGGAAAGTAACTTCGTTTTGACATTTATTCACCACGTTCACGAACACAAACAGACTTCGATGAAGGAGGTTTCTGTGATTTACTAGTATGGTCAGTGACAAGGTATCCAATAACTGGCAAGTGTGTCGAGCAATTATTCTTCACGGTGTGGTTGCCTTCAATAGTCATACTGAGGTTACAAAACAGCAATGTGGATTCTGATACAATGTCGCATCGGAAATGCGATTACATGCGAAGCATAATGTCCAACTGGGAAAGATGGGGGAGAGCTTCAGTCTCTGCCATTTTAAAGCTTGGATACTGGTATTTGTCGAAATGTTAATGACGACAATGGTGCTTGCACGGTAAGGTCCATTATATCCAAGTGGTTTTCGAGAGTCAACGACAGAGAAATGAAAGCGATTTAAAAAAAAATCTGCCAAGCACAAAATTGTGAAAAGAAGCACGGAGATGCAGATAAATATTTCAAGGGAGGGCGGGATTTAGGAATGCACAGGAGTACAGAATTGGAAAATAAAAGAGCGAAATGCTTACAAAGTACTCCTTACTTAGACATGTATCACAGGTTGTTTTAGGACCGAGAGAAAAGAAACGAATGTTTTATAGAACGAAGGATTGATTATCGGAGATATAAAAGAACACTGCTTCACAGAGAGGATCCATGGACAGTAAAGAAAGCAGACATTAAAAGAGACAGTACTGTTTTAACGGAAACCACAATTTTCTTACAGGTTTTTGGGGGAATAGAGCCAAAGGGCAACTGAGGTTATAATGTAAGGGAGGTGACAGAGAGAAAGAGAGAAAAGAGGAAAAATTAACAACGAATAAATAGAAGACAAATCGTGTTCATATTTGTTAAGGACGGAGGGTGTATTAATGGATGGAGGGGAGGAGAGCGACGTATTTGAAATAACAAAAATTAACAGCGTCCATCTAAACTGATTACTCTGTATGCATGGAGGCTAGGTATAAATGAATACAAATAGGATATTGAGTGAAATGAGAAGCATTGAATTAATATTTGTGCCACGGACGGGAATCGAACCCAGACCTCCATACTTTAATTCAATGCTTTTCCTTTCACTTAATTTCTTTGACATACTTACGTGGAAATCTGTCTCTAGGTATATAAATTTATTATAAAATAGGATAATAAGGGAACTGTATATTTAAAAAAAATCAATTTAAAGGCAGCTCAAAGGAAAAAGAAACTCATATTTTATCTCTTCTAAAAAAAAAGTACTAATAATTTATTCAGAATCCCTCATTATTTGTTTCTTTCAAATACATCTCAGCGTAGAATCTATAATGCCGTCAGACCAGCTTCTCTTCAGTATGAGCGACGACTCTATCGGCCTGATTAGTATTTCAGCTGTCTGCTTTTACTATGATGCCAGGAAGTAAATATTCTGTATTTACGTCAGAGCCCCACTCTGCGCTGTGCTGGAGGCTGTTGGGCATCACCGCGGCCGCCAGCTTGCTGGCTTCCACCAAGCCTCGCCTTGGCACGAGCTGTGGTTGATCGGCCAGCCCATAGCCCTCGAGCCACGGCTAATACAGGCACAGACCGCAAAACCGGGCTCAAACGTTTCTGCCAACCTACCCAAGTGTGTAGTATTAACTATCACAGCTAGAGCTATTTTGTTATAAAATGAGCAGCCACTTTATCTTTCGACATTTCATTTCAATATTTAACGAAGTTAAAAAAAATAGAATCATGATAAACGCAGCTACCACATAATGTTTCACCTAGATAGCAATCATATGACACAGGAAACTATCTTTTCAGCGCTCTGCATAAGATTTAGACACAAGAAAATATGTATTCAACCTAGAAAACTACGTTTGTTTTAAAATTAAACAATTCTGGTGGGAACAATATATATATATATATATATATATATATATATATATATATATATATATATATCATTCACGTTTTGTGCACATATAAAGTGTTCTCATTGTCTCTGAAACAATAAGTGCTACGAAATAGAAATACCTTCTGCTGAGGCCCTTCATTTACACGATTGTTCTGTTATTCATAGTGAAGTGTTTCGTAATGGGTTCATAGGATCGCTTTAGTTTCTCGACTGTTCCACGCTTATACGAAGATCGAGAAAAACAAGTGTCAAAAAGGATATATGCGAGTTCTAATTACCATTACATTATTCTAAAAATTCAAATCAAATGTAAGAATGTGTGTGGTATGCTAAGTTCAACAGTCTCTAACCTACACACTACTTAAACTAACTTATTCTAAGGACGACACACACATACCCATGCCCGAGGGAGGACTCGAACCTCCTACGCGAGCAGCAGCCCTATCCATGACATAGCACCTTAGATCGCGCGGGTATTCTGCGCGGCCTTCTTACAATTGTAACATACTTTTTACGGTAATGAGTACAAAAGCTCTTTGCATTTGTAGGAGAAGGTTGGTGATTGAAATCTCATAGAAGAAGCGTGCTACACTGGAAACTCATTTGTTTTAATATTTTGCTTCCCCACCTCATCCCCCTGCCGTCTCCACCCCCTCCCGAACCTGAGTAGTAATAAAAATAAAAAAATTAAACGGAAAACCTCCGAGACCTTCTTTCCGCTAATTCACTATACCGCACCACCTGATATCTTTTTCCAACTTTTTCAGTGTCCTCCCTCTATATCGTCAGGTAATAATCGCACTTTGCTCAGCAATACTGCAGAAGAGGTGGAGAAATTGTAGGGTTTATAGCCTCCTAGGGAGACGTTTTAATCTTCTAATGGCACTACCATTAGGAGATTTATACGTCTCCTAAGGAGACTGTCAACCTTGCAACTGTTCCCCCTCTTATGCAGTACTGATGAGTAGTATGCGATTATTACCTGATGGAATAGAGGAAGGACGTCGAGAAAGTTGAAAGAATAGATTAGATTATAACTCGCACAAACGCTATTTGGCAATTGTATTTATTATTATTATAGTAGTAGTAGTAGTATTTCGAGCTTAGTATAAGCATGGAACAGTCGAGAAACTGAAGTGATTATATGAACCCATTACGAAACCCTTCACTGTGAATAACAGAACAATCGTGTAAATGAAGAGCCCCAGCAGAAGGTAATTTCCGTTGTTTAGCACTTCTTGTTTACAGACACAATGAAAAAACTTTATAAGTACACAAAACGTGAATGATATACTACATGTATACATTTGTCTTGTTTCCTCCAGAACTGTTTAATTTTACAACATGCTTACATTTCTAAGATAACTACATATTTCATTACGTCTAGATCTAATGCAGACGCCGGCCGTGGTGGCCGAGGGGACTGAGACGCTCCAGTGACGGTCTGCACGGCCACTAAGGTCGGAGGTTCGAATCCCCCCTCGGGCATGGATATTTGTGCCGTTCGTAGTCTTAGCTAGTTCATAAGTAGTTTGTAAGCTTAGGGACTGATGACCCCGTAGTTAAGTCCCATAAGTTCTACAAACATTTGAACATTTTCTAATACAGAGCGCTGAAAAGAGGGAATAATTTTCTTTGTTATATGATTGCTATCTGTGTGAAACATTATGTGATACTACGTTTATCATGATTCTATTCTTTCACTTCGTTAAATATTTGAATGAAGTGTCAAAGTCGCGGTGGAGTAGCCGAGCGGTCTAAAGCACCTCGCTGAGGAGAGCGCGGTTGCTCGCCATGGAGGTTCGAGTCCTCCCTGGGCATGGGTGTGTGTGTTTGTCCGTAGGTTAGTTTATCTAGGTTTAAGTAGTTTGTAAGCTACGGACTGATGACCACGCAGTTTGGTCTGATAGATTTACAGACATTTGAAAATTTTTGAAGTGTCAAAAGATAACGTGGCTGCTCATTTTATAGCAAAATAGCTCTAGGTGTGGTAGTTTATAATACACGTTAGGGTAGGTTTGTCTGCACGGCCACTACAATCGGGGGGTTCGAATCCCCCCTCGGGCATGGATATTTGTGCCGTCCTTAGTATAAGGTAGTTCATAAGTAGTTTGTAAGTTTAGGGACTGATGACCCCATAGTTGAGTTCCATAAGCTTAACAAACATTTGAACATTTGAATTTTGGTAGGTTTGCAGAAACTTTTCATACTTCAAGGGTTGAGTCTCGCTGTATTAGCCGAGGCTTGCGAGCTACGGGCAGGCCGGTCAACTACAGCTGGTGCCGAGGCGAGGCTTGGTGGATACCAGCCAGATGGCGGTCGCGGTAGCGGGCAAAAGCCCCAATCATGGCACAAAGCGGATCTCTAACGTAAATACAGAATGTTTACTTCCTGGCTTCGTAGTGAGAGCGGAAAGAAGAAATACAAATCAGGCCGTCTCACTGTGAGTAATCAACTCGAGATAGAGTCGTCGCATTTACTGAAGAGAAGCTGGTCCGATAGCGTTATAGATTATATGCTGAGATGCAAAACGGAAGAAATAAATAATGAGGGATTCTGAATAAACTATTAGTCCTTCAAATTTTTTTTTTTAAATCTCATATCTATTTTCATATTTCGTAAGTGAGAGACCGTGGAAGATCTTTTGGCAACAGAAATAAAATATGTGTTTCTTTTTCCTTTGAGCTACCTTTAAATTGAAGTTTTTTTTAAATATACAGTTCCTTTATTATCCTATTTTTATTATATATTATATATTTATTATATATACCTAGTGACAGTTTTTCGTGGCAATATGTCAAAGACAGTGAGTGAAGGGAAAAGCATTGAATTAAAGTAAGTATGGAGTTCTGGGTTCAATTCCTCCCTGTGGTACAAATTTTAATTCAATGCTTCTCCTTTCACTTAATATCCTATTTTTATTACATTTATACCCAGCCTCCATGGAAACAGAGTAATCCGTTTAGATGGACGCTGTCAAAGTATTTTTTGTTATTTCAGATAGTCTCTCTCCTCCCCTCCATTCATTAATACATCCTCCGTCCTTCACAAAATACGCAAACGGTCTTGCATTTATTAATAGTTAATTTCTCTTCTGTTCTCTCTCTCTCTCTCTCTTACTCGCTGTCGCCGCTCTTGCATCATAACCTCAGTTACCCTTCTGGTCGGTTCCCTCACAATACAGTGATAAAATCTATTGGTTTCCGTTGACAGCATACTTTCTCTTTTAATTTATGCTTTCGTTACTATCAGTCCTCTCTATGAGACCGTGTCCTTTCATACCCCCTTACCTATATAAATTCTTCGTTCTGTGAAATACAGAGCTCTGGTGTTTCGATTGACCTCCTCTGCTTTCATCCCAACAGACTATATTGTTACACATGGTATATATTTCCCGTTTTAGAAACCGTTTTCTAATGCGTAAACTACGCTCCTTGTTACTTTTAAGATGCGTAATATTTCATTTATTATGGTAGGAGCCATGTTACATTCTTGAGCGCCGCGCAGAGTAGCTGCGCGGTTTAAGGCATCAAGTCTTGAATTGGGCTTCTACTCGCGTCGGTGTCTGTGTTGTCCTTATGTTAAGATAGTTTAAGTAGTATGCAGACTGATGACGTTAGCAAGTCCAATAAGATTTCACACACGTTTTTCATACAAACTTGAGCGAAACGAGACTATAGTTAAATAAACATACAGCAACATGTCATCACCATAGAGCATGCTAAAACGTAGTATATTATCATACACAAGGTTACATAATTCTACATACTGTATATAACTTTTTTTATAGTTCTAGTGGACAAATCATCTGAAGTCATTAGTCCCTACCTAGCCTTACATGCTACTGTAATTAATTTACCCTAAGGAATACATGCACACACACACACACACACACACACACACACACACACAACTACACATGCCCGAGGAAGGAGTCGAACCTCTGGCTGGAGCGACCCCAAATCCGCGACAAGACGCTTCAGACCGCGAGGCCAAGAAATTACTGTTACGTAGACAAATACCTGCCGAACTATTTTCCTTCTCGTGCCATGTGTTCTGCACTCCATTTTGACGAAAAACATTATACTACCACATCTGAAAATCGGTAGTTGATCGGTCTGATGCCATCTTGTAATGGCTAAGATATGGTTTCATTCCTGCTGGGGAACAGTTTTTAACAATCGCAAACATCCCCCTCTCCACCTCCAATAGCGGCAAGTAAGGAATTTAGGCTTTTGGCGTCTTTCAAATCACATTACACATGTCCATTCGATACTGACTAGAACAAAGTTGGATTAGTTTTCGTTGTTTCTTCAAAATGCCAAACCCCTCCAGGTCTCTACGAACGGCGCAATCCTAATTACTAGTAAACGAGATTGGGAGAGTTGTTTCCTAGTCCTCTGAGGTCAACGCTGACGATAGGCGCGGGTTGGAGTCCCAGGCAGCACAACGTTATTTATTGCGCAATTTCGAAATGTTTGTAAATCTATCGGACTCAGCTGCTTGGTTATCAGTCCGTAGCTTACAAACTACGTAAACTAAGGTAAACTAACCTAAGGACAACACAAACACCCATTCCCGTAAGGGGGACTGGAACCTCCGACGGCGAACAGCCGCGCGCACCGCAGTACGGCGCTCCAGTGCGCACGGCTAATCCGCCGCGGCTTGCGCGACTTCTAGCCGAACATATGCACATCCCGCTAATGGTGAGAATAGTAACTATTTCATCTCTTTTCATATATAAAATAGCGAATAGAGCCGGCGTTGGGTCCCTGCCGGGAAAGAAGTCGATTGTATCGTCATTTCAAGTTCAATATAGCGCTATCTGTAAATTTATTTTATATCTGACGTGTCATCGTTCTTCGTTAATGATTCATATAGGTACTGCGTTCTATTACACAATTTTATGACGTTTGACACCTTTGAGTTGCACTGTATTATATACCTTTAGTGGTTACCTCTCAGAAACAATTTGAAATTCATGCCATTCCTGGTGCAATGCTAAGGTTAACCGGGTTCGGACATTGGCCTTGTAAACCGATACCAATGAAAACGTCAATGTCTTACGTCTCTTCATGCCTAATCTAGTCTCGATCAGAAACGCAAGCTTTTTTAGGTCAACAGTGCGTTCAAATTCAGAGCACGAACAAAAACTCAATGTGTCATTGAATGAGTTTGATAAAGTACCCGATTTGTCACTTATTGTAATTAAATTGAATTAACGTTGCTCTCTCGACTCTAATAACTTGTATTCTAATGCTTTTTGTATTATGGTATTCAATTACATGTGGACCGACTGCCCATAAGGAGCAATGTTCTCTACTGCTTCTTTGGTACCCATTGTGAATAGTCGAACGACTGTACTCTACAGGGGTTTTGAATGTGGAGTACCCGCAACAAAGCTACGTTAGTTGGGTTGCATTCAGCAGTGATACACTTTTTTTTTTGCTGTCAAGGGTACGTACTTCCTTCATTTGTTACAACAAATGAAAATGGACACTGCACAAACACTAATTTGCTGATTTGTTGCAATTAAATGTCAGTATAAGCAAAATTCGCAGTATCACAGAATCTATTGCAAACGCGAAAGTAAAAACGGAAACCAATAGCAAATAAAATGTATAACTATAGCCCAGTGATCTCTATATATCTCTGTGCAGAGATGACTGCTATAGCCTGAACCGAACCAGCGTCTGACACTGGTATGTCTCATGACATATGACTAACCGGACGGCTACGGATGCAAAGCGGTCCAGTCCGCTAATGTCTTCAATGTTTCGTAAGACAGTCTATATATATAAACTTGCAACAACTTGCAATAACATCTAAAAGTACGTTTGTACGAACACGTCTTCTGTATTGGTCAAGTGTTTGGGACCTGCAGCAGATCAGTTTAGAGGAAGAAATGGAAGAAGTTCAGGGGCGACCAACTCGGTTCGTTACTGGTATACTGATAGGTTCGACCAATGCGTGTCACAGAAACGCTCCGGGAACTCAAATGGGAATCGCTAGAGGAAAGACGACGTTGTTTTCGAGAAATTCTGTTGAGGATATTTAAAGGGCCGGAATTTGATAATATATATATATTTTCTTTTTTTATGTTTGTAAATCTATCTGACCAATCTGCGTGGTCATCAGTCCGAAGCTTACAAACTACTTAAATTAAGGTAAACTAACCTAAGGACAACAAACACGCCCATGCCCCAGGGAAGACTCGAACCTCCGTCGGCGAGCAACCGCGCGCTCCGCGGCGAGGCGTCTTAGACCGCTCGGCTGCTCCACCGCGGCCTGGAATTTGAAGTTGACTGCAGAACGATCTTGCTGCCGACTACTTACATTTCGCGTAAAGATCACAAAGATGAGAGAAATTAGGTCTCGTACAAAGACATAAGCATTCTTTTTCCTCTCGTTCTGTTTGGGACTGGACTAGGATAGGAAATGCCTACAGTGTACCCTCCGCCACGTACTTTACGGTGGACTGCGCAGTATATATGTAGATGTAGATATAAGTCAGATGAATGTAGGAAAGCAAGGACGCTGAGACCCTTAGAGACGGGGCACAAGCTCGGATTGTTTCGTCAAGGATGTGGAAAGAAAATCGGTCGCCCATTTGAAAGGAACCATTCCGGTATTCGCCTGGACTGTTTTGGGAAAAATCACCGAGCCACTTGTAGCTCCAATGTAGGGGGGGCGTGTAATGGGATAGGGATATGGCTGCCAAGGATGAGAAGAAATCCATTGTGCACCATATTCATATACGGTGAAGTCATCCCAGATATCGATGGGTTTTATCCGGGCGCCATGAAGAGCATAGGGTGGCTAGTTACACCGGTTTAAAGCGGAAGATAGTCCCTCTAGTTTCGGAAGTTATCTGAATTTGCCATTCATGCTAACGAGACGAAGGTAGATCTGTAGCGTCGTCGATAGTGTTTTCGGACGTCTGTTGCAAGAGGCTGCAAGTGAGAGGATTCTATCCATGTAGGTTATAGAGTCCCCGACTTACGCCGTAACGTATTCCGATTCGGGCACTGTTAAATAAACCAGGTTTCCATTACAAACTGGTTTCGGTTACATTCTTTATCTTTTATTTTTCAATGATTTTATTTTATTTATTTCATTTTTATTATTAGTTTTTTTTTTTTTATTTCCGAAGTACAGAAAGATCTTCAGTCGCAAAAGGGAGCAGGCCGAATACAGGACTTGAATATGCCAAGCAACAGTAGGAAATAGTGTTGTAGCGGTGATACAAAGGACCATAGGACCGAACAGAAATCTATATGGCACAGAAAGCTGCTTAAATCCGGAAGTTTATCGAAATTCATACAAAAATACACACGTTATTCAGAACGGGTGGATTAAATAGAATGGACGATCCCGCTTTTGTGGCTAGTAGTAGTAGTATATGTCATACGGTTAGACTGAAAAATCGAAATGAATTCATAACTGGCTTCTTTTATCGATCTCTAACTAAGATTATATATTTGCTGAACTTCTCCTAGAAAACATCTGATTGCAAATAGCTACCCCATTCTTACAATTACAACTTTCTAAATTAGATAATGAGTTCATAAGACCAAGTGAACTGTGAATGTGTTTGCAAATAGTAATGAACAGCTAGAAGGCATAGCGAACACGACATCATTGTAACACGACATAACGCTGCATTGTCCAAACACAGAAAAAAAAACACTAATTATTTTTATTTAATAAAGCAGACGAAAATTCTCTAGACACCTTCCTAAGAAAAGCCTCCATTCTTTCCAAACTAACTACGGAAGTATATACCAAATATGACTTAAATTTAAATAAATAACATCTACAGCAATTTAGAGACAAAAATGACACCCCGTGGTACATAAAACACTCTCGCAGGAGAAACAGAAAAACATTCAAAATTCCCCTCAATCCTGTTCGATTTTTACAAAAAACTGATTTTTTTCTCACTGAAAAAGAAAAAAATAGAAAGAGTTGTTCCATTGCCGTCTGACTGTATATGGGTTTCAAAGTTGTCTTTACTTATACTCGATATCTAAAAACCCTCACGACATAACTTCAGACTCATCAAAGGACACAACAGGAAGGAGAAATTTTTCTCGTTTTCACTATTTCATATTGTCTCAAGCTTCTAACAGCGAAGATTTGAGCCTTCATTTATAAAAAAAATCATGATAATAATAAAAAGAACAATATTTGTGATTTGAAGCAGCATGTGCTGAAGAGAATTTCAGATCCTAATATAATGACAGTGACATTCGATGATGTGGCATTTGAACTACATTGTGAGCTCACTTATCTGCAAACAGATAGCGCTAAGAAGAAAAGGTTGTTGAATTTTACTGCTGCTTATCTTAACCCTCTATTTGGCAATCTTGGACTCATGCAACATCAAAATCGTGCACTGTTTCGTCCTTATATGGAGCTTGCAACGAACATTTAAAATTTCATATACAGCGATGTTTTGTTGTGTTTTGCGAAAAGCTTCGCAAAAGTCTGAATTTTTAACAGACACTGCAAGCATACAGTAGCGGAGCACTAGTTTCCATCGATTTTGTGGCGCTATTTTCTTCTTGTAAAGGAAAACTGCACATAAATGATAAGAAGGAGCGTTAAGGTGAGTTTTCATACAACAGTGTTAGCTAATTCTCATCTTGGACTTTGGAAGTGAACTGATGTTTACTGGGAAGAGCAGGACTGTGGAAACCGTTATGGAATGAATAACCAGTCAGGAAGAAGAAGAAAAGAGCATTTTGCCAGAGCTTGGCCAAAAGAAAAATGTAAGCTTTGTCTCCACGCATACTTCGCTGTAGAACGTGGAAATTATGGGCATTTTACCAAAAAAAAAGTCTTGTTTTCAGACACTTCAAATGAAATATGTTGAGTGCAACAATTTTCACAGCCACCTATAGGCCTTCTTTGAGCTATGTCATATACAGTCAAAAAGCTATTTAAAAAAAGATATAAAACGGTTAAGCGTAAGTTTGTTTTACGGTTATATTTTTTCATCGTGCGATTTCTGTGTGTGTCAAATAGAGGGCTGTGTTCAGTTTCCGAAAGTGGAGCGGTATTTGAACAACTTACGTTTGTGAGCAAATATTTTCGAAATTTAGTTAGCAGTCGATCCTAAAGGAAGTTTCTCCGATCTTTTCGTTGGTAAAGCCTGATTTTTTTTTCAATAATTGATGTAAATGTGATAAATCACACGTTAAATTTGAATGTTCACACCAAAAGCGACACCTATATAAGAGCTTGATATCAAATTCAGACACTTGTTGATGAAGCAGTGTGCACCAGTGGGAACACAGTATATGATCACATGACCTCGAAAATCAGACATGGCGACAGTATGTGCCAGCTACTAAGACATATTAGCCCGTACTTAAATTTTTCAGTAATTTTTTACAGTATTATTAGTAATAACCATCTTACTGCGAGTGAAATAGAACATAATATATCACCAGCGTCCGAAGGAAAAGCTAGGAAGCGGTTGAGACAACCTGAAAACTGGAAAATAAACACTGAAAAGAAACAAAGGTAAGAGTAGCTTGTAAACTACACTGTTCTATTGTAAGACTGAAAAGAAACAAAGGTAAGAGTAGCTTGTAAACTACACTGTTCTATTGTAAGGTGTGTTGTACGAAATTATGACATGTTGGAAAGAAGTTCGATGTCAGAAACAACGTAATGATGTTTAAGGAAAAATCTGGCGACAGTTTCAACACACCTTATGCTAATAATGTTAGAGATTCAGTGAAGTAACATTTCATTTTGTATATTGTATATAAAATTAAAAAGATTATTATAATTATTGTAGTTCTTCATTTTTCCAATATGTAATAGAGTTCAGAATTTAATATTTTACACTTTATGTCGATATTGCTATAATTTCCCAGATTATACACCTGTGACAGATTCTCGTCAGCAGTAAGCGAATCTCTGTGTATCAAAAACGGACATATGAAAGCGTGTTCACATCAAAAGCGGTATAATTATAATCGTAATTTTTATAAGGTTCTGTTATCCTCGTTTGCTGTGGATATTTAAAAGGATTTTTATTTTTTTTTACTTTTATTGTAAAAACACTTTATAAAAAAATCTGTACTGAATGGAAGGGATTTGATTTCTTACCACTTTTTGTAAAAATATTTGATGCTATGTTTCAAGTCAAAGCTAGCTCAGTCAGGTAAAATTTTAGTTAAAGGTCTGTAGTTGGTATGAGTATCATTACAACACAGCTCCATATAATTCGTGATCAAATCATTTTTAGTTTTATTTTTAAGTTAGTATCTAACAAAGTTATATGGAACCTATCACCCTGCATTTATTCCGATTTCGAAAATACTGAAACATCATTATAGTAAAATTCTAGCCTTATACACGGCTTGAATGTCTATACAGCATTATTGAACGTAGTAACAAGTCCCTGATAAGTTAACTGATTTTTACGAAAAAAATTCTTAAATAGTTCCAATATCACTGATATGTTATTTCTGAATGAAAAATTATTAAATACCACTTCCCCTTTTATGTTTAGAAAATCTTTCACTTGGAAAACACTGTCCTTGCTTAGCCACACGTTTCAGTCACAATTTTAGTTTCTCACTTACGAACCTTGAGATTGCCACTGGAATTCCAGGAAGCCTGAAAAATAAATTATATCAAAGTTTTTTTTTCTATCTTATACCCTCCTGCCCTGATTTCTAATAATTATTACATTTAATTTTGCCACGTAATCTTTGCGGCGTTTGGCAATCTCGATCGCTGACCATTGGCAGCACCCGCTGGTAACATTGTAGCTGAAACTTCTCACATGCAGTTTTAAAGGAGATAATGATCTAAATGCAAGTTTAAAATATATCGTTATATTTTGTATCACTTTTAAAATAATTCAGATTACACACCTTTTTAACATCGTTGGTTCCATTATCGTATATTAAAGAAACAATCTGACATCGCTTTTACTATCGTAAGCACACGACACGAAAAGGACAAGCACACGACAAGACAAGCCCAATTCTTTTTCATGCATCTTATTATATAGTAATTATTTACAAACACCACAATAATTATGATTGTCCATTTGCAACCATTATTCTTTGTGCGTCACATGAATTTCTCTGGTTACAAGCATCGTATACACTAGTGGCACGTCGAAACACTTCATTGCTTAGAAAAAAAGTTTATTCTTCACGAACAACAGTCAAAAATTGGAAGTATGTTATAGCGGACAACTACACGTTTTGGTTTGAAAGTAGGACATCTGAATTTTCAAACACAATTTGAAGGTGCTTGAGTAATCAAATTGATATTAGCCACCTCCAGATATAAATCCTCGAGTATTAAAGTTGATAATGTTCAACTCAGCTTATAAATATATTAGCTCTACGTTTCGTAATAAAAAATGACGTTTATCTCAGCTTCTGGCAAACGACAGATGTCCGTCTTTGATAATAGGGTACACACACACACACAAACACACATACAGGGTATTTCACAAAGTGTGTTTGCCTCTGTAACTTATAAAATAATAGGTGATGGGAAATTTTAATGCGGTAGGTCAACACAAGAAATGGTACACTTTCTGCAGAGCTATGAACATAGTTTATTGTATCATTTTCCAAAGAGTTACAGCACAAAGATGTAATTTTTTTAATGGAACAATAGTTTTTTTCTATCGTGCATTGGATTCGTTGAAACCAGCTGCGTCCAAATCAATTTAAATTGCATTCCTACCACTGTTAGTTTGGGAGCTACAACCCTTCAAAGTTTAGGGGGCGGAGGCTACGACAGTGTAGCTGACTGGCTGGTGGTCATGAGACAGTGGGCCGTGCCCCAGGGGATAGCCACTCGGCCAGTCAGCTACGCTATCGCAGCCTCCGCCCCCGGAACTTTGAAGGGTTGTAGCTCCCAAACTAACAGTGATATGAATGTAGTTTAAATTGATTTGGATGCAGCTGGTTTAAACGAATCCAATACACGATAGAAAAAACTATTGTTCCATTTAAAAAATTATATCTTTGTGGTGTAACTCTTTGGAAAATGATACAACAAACTATGTTCATAGCTCCGCAGAAGGTGTATCATTTCTCGTGTTGACCTACCGCATTAAAATTTCCCGTCATCTATTATCTTATAAGTTACAGAGGCAAACACACTTAGTGAAACACCCTGTATATATGTTTATGTAGAACCTGAAGATGACATGTGGTGCCGAAACCGATCATGTAATTAAATTGAAACCAAAGAAATGTGTTGGTCATTGCAGCACTGTGCGAGACAGCAAGGTGTTATGCCTATAGTAAAGGCTCGTTGTGCAGGGGCGTTTGTCAGAGCCGTCAGCTGGCTGGGTGTCCTTTCGGCGTGCCCTTTGGTGGCGGCAGTGCTGGGTCGATGCGCCGGCGGTGTTGTAGGTGTGGTCTCCTGGCAACGGCAGCGGCTGCGGAAGCCACGGCACAAGGCGAGCTGCCGGATGTCCGGGACGGCACGCCCACCAGCTGCCGTCTAAGGCGACCGGCAGCCAACGGCCTCCTCATCACTTCACACAGCGCGCTACCGGCCCAGGCTAACTTAACGCGGCATAATTCTGGATGGGGATACCACCCGTCAGCTTTGATCAATGACGTCATTATTCAGAGGCGTTATATGCGTGGGTATCGCACGAATACCAAAGAAGTTGATATATGCTCTTAGGAAAATGTTCAAATGTTTGTTAAGCTTAAGGGACTTAACTACGGGGTCATCAGTCCCTAAACTTACAAACTACTTATGGTCTACTTACAACTAAGGACGGCACAAATATCCATGCCCGAGGGAGGATTCGAACCCCCGACCGTAGTGGCCGTGCAGACCGTGACTGAAGCGCCTCAATCCCCTCGGCCACCGCGGCCGGCTGCTCTTAGGAACAAAGACATCAGGGAGGTAAATGAAAGACATAAATTAATGTATGTATGTGGTTCGGAACAGTTGATTATTGATGAAACCAAAGATATATGAATATCTCTGGAAATAACGTAATTTTATAAGCTAACATTACATACGCGATATATACAATGAATTTATTGTAGATATTCACATGATGAAATTGCGGGAAAAAAAAATTGAATCACTGTATCGAGTATATCGCAATAAAATCGGTGTTTTGGATGTGGAGATAAATAATAATAATAATAAAAAAAAAAAAAAAAAAAACATGAAAAACAAAATCACGCACACATTTAAACACACTATACATTGTGGATGATGAAGAAAATGACACTAACGGGACTAGCGCGGGAATATGGGGGTTTTGGGCGGGGACATTCTAATAGGTAAACTGGCGATATAAATAAACTAATACCAAGAGAATATAAATTATAAAAAAAGGGTTAAGATAAAAATAACGCTGTAATGGCGTAAAATTGATTAAAGGGTATAGGATAGTCAAAAAGATCTATATACCTGAATTACAGACAGGAGTACCACTACCGAAAATAAAAATAAAAAAAATCGCATCGAAAACTCGAATTCACCTATATAGCTCACTTACAGGCAGGGATACCACTGCGAAAAAGTAAAGGAAAATGCCAAGTAAAATGGTATCTTGAACTCGAATTGACCTATATAGCTCAATTGGAGAAGAGGATACCAGTTGTAAAATGGTATCGTGAACTCGAATTGACATATATAGCTCAATTGGAGAAGAGGATACCTGTTGTAGTTAATTTAGTTATTTAAATTGTTTCATAGAAATCGATGTTTTTTAAAAACAAATAATAGTAATTGATGCGATATATATTATACGATCGGTATCGGGCACTCGAATTGACCTATATAGCTCACTTACAGGCAGGGATACTTTTGTGTCCCGACTTCGTCGCCGCTTTTGTGTCCCAGCCTCGTCGTAGGTGTCGGTGGCCGGGTGGATGAGACCGACACAGGAATATAGATAGCACGCTGGTGCAGGTACGGAGGGGAGCAGCCAGAAACTATAAACACTAGAGTAAATTAGAAAGAGATATATATTGCACAGAATGTAACAATACTTAACTTTTACATAGTACTGCAGAATGTTGATACATAGTTGTTAGAGACCTGCCTAGTGCCTGTACAATAGCAAAGTCTTCACTGGTGCCTATCTGATTACGAAGGTCCTAACTGGTTGCTATCTCAGTCCGAAGTGACCGGTGTCTTTCCGTGGTGGCCACGAGCGGGGTTGCAGCAGAGGGCGCTCGTGGCTGTCGTCGTGAGAACGCCGCGCCGTGCGTGCATGGCGGCGCGCGGCGAAAGTAGGTGGCGCGCACTTTGTACTTGTGCGACACCACAGATACCACTGCGAAAAAGTAAAGAAAAATGCCGAGCAAAATGGTATCGTGTACTCGAATTGACCTATATAGCTCAATTGGAGAAGAGGATACCAGTAGTAGGTTATTTAGTTATTTAAATTGTTGTTTTTTTTTTTTAATTCAAATAATAATTGACGGGATAGATAATATGTGATCGGTATCGTACACTCGAATTGACCTATGTAGCTCACGGCAAAAAGTACCCTAAGTGCACTCTTAAAGGTTAGTATCACAATTAATAAGAGCATTCTACTCTGCATACCACTTCATTGTCTCTTTTTACGAAATTCTCTCTTTCTGTGTGAAGGCTGGCTGTCAACCAAAGCCGAAAAATATGGACCATCGATGTGACTCTGTATCTGGTTTTGGACAAATGCGTCTACTTGTCGATAAACTAAACTGGCTTGCCGTACACTCTTCAGTAAAATTTTACGACACTTCTCGCCAGGCTCCAGTGCTTATGTTGGCAACAGATGAACAATGAAGTGTAGAATTGCGTTAATATTTTTCACGAGCAACATAGTAAATGTTATTGCTGCTTGTTTCACTCGCGGTAAATACAATACTGTACCTGCTCTATGGTCGATAGTTTCTTGTTTGTACCCTTGTCCGTTCAGAAAATAATAATGTTTGTTTTAATTGCAGTTGTTACGAAAAAAACATTTATTGATCATCTGAGTTGCCGTCAATACCTTTGGTGCCAACATAACCACTGAAGCACGGCGAGAAGCGTTGTACAATTTAACCCTCGTGTAACACTGCCCTCGGAAAACCATAAATTTGGTAGAATTTCAAACGCTTCCAAAAACGCGTGCGTTTAAATACAATATGAATCTTTATGTTTCAGTTCATAAAAAGAAAATTATCTCACAGGATGCATACATATCTATTTTACTGCAATCAAATCCATATGTTTGTACAGTCTATGGGACTTAACTACGGGGTCATCAGTCCCTAAACTTACAAACTACTTATGAACTACTTACGAACTAGGACGGCACAAATATCCATGCCCGAGGGGGGATTCGAACCCCCGACCGTAGTGACCGTGCAGACCGTGACTGGAGCGCCTCAGTCTCCTCGGCCACCGTGGCCGGCTTACTGCAATCACACGATTGCCCAGATTAATGTTTGGGCAGTCGTATTTGCATGTTACCGCGGCGGGAAGTTTGTAGTATTGAATGACTACTATTCGCTGATTAATGCTATTACATTGAGCTGTGGTTGGCTGACTAAATCACGTAGCCTGTGCTCAGTTAGCGTAACAAAGGAACATAGCGTAGCGTAACCTTTTATTTGAGGTACTGTACCGTATTTGACGGATTTCGTATTTAAACTTACTTAGTACGAAAATTTAGAGGGAAAATGAAACTTCGCATTAAAGATATTTCCAAAACACGCATTTTAAGACAAAGTATGCTGAGAAAAAGTACTTAGAAGTGACATCTACATGCAGTAAAATTTATGCGAAGAAATTAAATTAATAACAAATTTCCAAAGATGTTATTTACATATATTCGAAGCATCAGCGACACAATGACGTCATACAGCACAACACGACTACGTCAAAGCCGACGAGTGGTATACCCTGCTCGAATTGACCCCTTAACGCCAGACACTAACTGACGGAACCAAGTGACATACCTCGAAACCAGAGATGGCGATCCTTTCGGGTCAATTCGAGCAGGGGATACCACTCGTCGGCTTTGACCCGTGACGTGGTCGTGTTGTGTTGTATGACGTCATTGTGTCGCTGATGTTTCGAGTATAAGTAAATAATATCTTTGGAAATTTGTTATTAACCTACTTTCTTCGGATAAATGTTACTGTATGTAAATTTCACTTCTAAGTACTTTTCCTTAGCATATTTTTTTCTTAAAATGCCTGCTATGGAAATATATTTAATGCGATGTTTCATTTTCCCTCCAAATTTTCGTAGTAAGTGAGATTAAATACGCGATATTCCTTTGTTACGCTGAGCACATCCCACGTGATGTAGTCAGCCAACCACAGCACACTGTAATAGCATTAATCAGCTGTTAGTAGTCATTCAATACTACATTTTCCTGCCGCGGTAACGTGCAAATACGAATGCCAGCACATTAATCTGGGCAATCCTGTGATTGCAGTAAAAGATAGATATGTAGGCATCCCGTGAGATTTTTTTTTAATTAAATGAAACACGGAGATTCATATCGTACTTAAACGCATGCGTGAAAGTGCGTGTGTGTAACGCTTTTGGAAGCGGTTGAATTTCTATCAAATTTATGGTTTTCCGAGGGCAGTGTTACACGAGGACAGGTGGTTTACTAACCGGACAAGGGTACATCGAGAACCTGTCAACCATAGAGCAGGAACGACGTTAATTAATTTCCACAAATTTGTAGCGAATTCCGAGGGCAGTGTTTCACGAGGATAACCTACAACTGGTATCCTCTTCTGCAATTGAGTCAATTCGAGTTTACGATACCATTTTACTCAGCATTTTTCTTTACTTTTAGGCACAGGTATCCCTGTCTGTACGTGAGCTATATAGGTCAATTCGAGTTTCCGATACCGATCACATATTATCTTTGCCGTGAATTATTATTATTTGTTTTTAAAAAAACATCGACTTCTATGAAACAATTTAAATTCGTAAATAACCTTCAACTGGTATCCTCTTCTGCAATTGAGCTATATAGGTCAATTCGAGTTCACGATACCGATTTTATTGCGATAACATCGTTACAGTGATTTACTTCTTTTTTCGTGTGATATTTATTTTCCGCAATTTCATCATATGAATATCTACAATAAATTCATAGTATATATCACGTACGTAATATTAGCTTATAAAATTACGTTATTTGTAGAAATATTTATATATCTTTGGTGTCATCAATACTCAAATACTCAAATTAATTTATTTCTTTGTTCCGAAGAGCATAAATGAACTTCTTTGGTATACATGTGACAGCCACGCATATAACCTCTCTGAATAATGACGTAATTGTTCAAAGCTGACGGGTGGTATGCCCATCCGGAATTCTACATGTACGTGACAATTTTTCTTGGCATAAGAAGGACCGATTCTTTATATCAAAAAGTCAGTATAAATTTGAAAACTTGCTAAATCACGGAATAATGTAGATAGAGAGATAAAAATTGACCCACATGCTTGGAATGACATGGGGTTTTATTAGAACCGAAAAAGAAAAACCAACAAAGTATTGCTAGACGCGTGAAAGATGTCTTGCGCGCGTCGTTTGGTGATGATCGTGTGCTCAGCCGCCACTTTCGTAATGCTTCGCCTTCCAGGTCCCCAGACCTCAGTCCGTGCGATTATTGGCTTCAGATTAGCTGAAGTCGCAAGTGTATCGCGATCGACCGACATGTCTAGGGATGTTGAAAGACAACATCCGACGCCAATGCCTCACCATAACTCCAGACATGCTTTACAGTGATGTTCCCAACATTATTCTTCGACTACAGAATGATGGTGAACATATTGAGCATTTCCTGTAAAGGACATCATCTTTGCTTTGCCTTAATTTATTATGCCAATTATTGCTTTTCTAATCAATGAAGCGCCATCTTTCGGATATTTTTTGTACTTCTTTTTTTTTAAATTTTTCTAATAAAACCCCATGTCATTCCAAACAAGTGTGTCAATTTTTACCTCTCTATCTACATTATTCCGTGATTATCAGCTGACTTATTTTTTATCTCAAGCAGCAGAAGAGGTAACATCGTAAAAGCGAGAAGTCTCCCTCTTCGTCGGCCGCGGTGGCCGAGGGGACTGAGGCGCTCCAGTCACGGTGTGCACGGCCACTACGGTCGGGGGTTCGAATCTCCACTCGGGTATGGATATTTGTGCCGTCCTTAGTCTTAGCTAGTTCATAAGTAGTTTGTAAGCTTAGGGACTGATGACCCCGTAGTTACGTCCCATAAGTTCTACAAACATTTGAACATATATATATATATATATATATATATATATATATATGTGTGTGTGTGTGTGTGTGTGTGTGTGTGTGTGTGTGTGGTGTCTCACCTAAGAATAGTCAGGCGCATTTTCTCTGGTGTTTCAGCAGATATTTGCAATTTCTTTTTCCAATATGTAGCTGAACTCAGGCCAAACAAATTATGATCCTCATTCCATTCCTGCGATGCCCGACGCCTTGGTGTTTTTTCCATCACCAACAAAAAGATTTTTTAAAGCGAGATTTTTTGTGCTCAATGGATAGAGCAGTCCCAAATTAGTCTAGTGTGATATTCGGTTTACCGAAATGTATTGACTGAGACAGTAAAACACGACAATTAACCAGTACTCCGGAAGCGGCTGTGTAGCGCTTTCAAGGCAGTAGCAGACGCTGCGCGGCGAGGCGGCACACGTGAGATGGGGCACGTCGCGCGAGGACGAAGTGGCGAGCACGTGACGTGTGCCAATACGTCGGTAACTGTCGTGGTTATCAAATGCTTTGGTCACCGGCTGACAGCAATGCTAGTAGCCACAGCAGAAATGTAGCACAATGCAGTACTATTTTCAAGACTATTTCACCACAATATCTTTGGAATTTTACGAAGGTCTAAGATTAATAAAACAGAGAAGAAAGTGGACAAATTAGTTTTAATTTAGCTTAGTTACTGCACTTATTAGTGACCTATATATTTACGAAGCAATTCCTAAGCAACCGAACAGTCAATACATTACTTGGTCGCTAACAAAGCAATTTCCTGCATCTGATTTGCACTCCATAATTAATGTTGTTGTTATGGTCTTCAGTACGGAGACTGGTTTGATGCAGCTCTCCACCCTGCTCTATCCTGAACAAGCCTTTTCATCTCCTCATCAGAACCGCGACCCACATCCATTTGTATCTGCTGACTACATGCGACTCTTGGTCTCCCTCTGCGATTTTTACCGCACACACTTCCCTCCAATGCTAAATTTACGATTCATCGGTGTCTAACAACGTGTCCTACCAAGCGATCCCTTCTTTTAGTCAAGGTATGCCAAAAATTCCTTTCCTCACCAATTCTGGTCAATACCTCTTTATTAGTTATTCGATCTACCCACCTAATCTTCAGCATTCTTCTGTAACACCACATTTCAAAAGCCTCTATTCTCTTCCTGTCCGCACTGTATATCATACATGTTTCACTCCCGTACAAGGCAACACTCCACACAAATGCCTTCAGAAACGACTTCCTTACACTTGAATTAATATTCGATGTTAGCAAATTTCTGTTTTTCAAAAATGCTTTTCTTCCCATTGCCATTCTGCATTTTATATCCACTGTACTGCGACCATCACCTGTTATTTTACTTCCCAAGTAACAAAACTCATCTACCACCTTCATTGTTTCGTTATCTAATCTAATTCCTTCAGCATCGTGTGATTTTCTTAGACTGCATTCTATTATCTTTGTTTTACTTGTTAATGTTCATTTCATACGCTCTCTTCGACACACTGTTCATACCATTCAACTGCTCCTCCAGGTCCTTTGCTGTCTCTGACAGAATTACAATATCATCAGCAATGTTTTTAATTCTTCACCCTGAACATTAATCCCCATTCCAAATTTTTCCTTCACCGCCTGCTCGATGTACAAATTGAATAACATCGGAGAAAGGCTACAACCCTGTCTTACTCCCTTCCCAACTAAGGCTTCCCTTTCATGCCATTCGAGTCTAATAACTGCGGTCTGGCTTTTGTACAAGTTGTAAATAACTCCCTTTTCCCTGTATTTTAGCCCTGCTGACTTCACAATTTGAAAGAGTGTATTCCAGTCAGCCTTGTCAAAAGTTTTCTCCAAATCTACAAAGCTAAAAATGTAGGTTTGCCTTTCATTAATCTATTTTCTAAGATAAGACGTAAGGTAAGTATTGCCTCCGGGGTTCCTACGTTCCTCCTGAATCCAAACTGATCTTCCCCGAGGTCAGCTTCTACCAGGTTTTTCATTCTCCTGTAGATAATTCGTTTTAAAATTTTGCAACCATGACTTATCAAACTGATGGTTCTGTAATTTTCACACCTGTCTGCGCCTGATTTCTTTGGAATGGGGATTATTACAGTTTTATTGAAGTCTGAGGGTATTTCGCCTGTCTCATGCATCCTACACACGCTCTGAGGAAATCTCATCTACTCCCGGGGCCTTGTTCCCACCTAGGTCTTTCAGGGCTCTGTCAAATTCATCTCCTATGTAGAGCTCCTTGTAGAGCTCCTCTATGTACTCTTTCCACCTTTCAGCTTTCCCTTCTTTGCAGAGAACTGGTTTTCTGTCTGAGTTCTTGATATTCGTAGAGCTGTCTTTCTTGTCTCCAAATGTCTCTTTTATTTTCCTGCAGGCAGTATCTACTTTTCCCGTACTTATACATTCTTCTACAGATTTGCATTTGGCATCTAGCCACTCCTGCTTAGCCATCTCATTTCTTAGTCGTCTGTACTCCATTTTGCCTGTTTCCTTTACTGCATTTTTATAATTTCTCTTTTCATCAATTAAATTTAGTATATCCTGTGATATCTAAGGATTTTTTCTAGATCTTACCTTTCTATCTAATTTGTGTGTCCTTGCGTATTGTCGCACAAAATGATAGGTGGGTTGTGCAGAAAGTGTTGGCACTTCTTTCGCAAAGCTGGTCGCAGGTGATGCTCCAAAAACGAACAGTAATACTGACATTGAATTTCCATCAGAATGCGAAGCACAGTCGTATGCACTATCCGGTTTCGTGGGCAAGCTCACGAATCGTCTAGCGTTGATCACTGTCCACTAACGCGGCAACATTATGCACTTCCTCTTCAGAGACGCTAGGAGAACCTGCCTGATGCATGTCTGCCATAGTTTGCCGACCTTCGTTGAATGCTTTTACCAAACGTGACACCGTTCTGCACGGCAACGCCGATTCTCCGCATGCAACTTGAAGATCTTCATAACACTATTATTAGCCGACATTGCCGGTATGGAGAGCGATCCTAAAATATTATTTAAAATGTAATGACTTCGATAAGAAGACAAAGCCTAGATCGCATGTATAAATTACTCAGTTACCCATTACTAGTTTCGGTAACCAATGATGCCATTATCAAATGATTCAATGGTACTTTGTCAAACTAAGAAAATTCAAAATGGAAGACATATGAATTAAAAACTGATACAGCACTGTACATATCGCATGTTGTTTGGTACACGATGGATATAATAGCTTTTACATCTGATTTTTGCACATTTAAAGTTAGAATTGTTATAGCAATGCACATATCATATGTTGTTTGGTACACTATTGTCATAATACCTTGGTCATCTGATGCTTGCATACTTGAAGCTGAAATTGCACAAGTTCTTGTATCCATGGTGAAGCATTTGTGTACCTGAATTCGCCATCTTGTTCTATACCAATTGACCATTACAAGAATTACCAACTGATCGACATGTGTAGCTACTAATCTTCGTCTACAGTATTAAATCACCTATTTTTCTGGAACTGTGTCCCACAAGCACGTTATTTCGTGACCACTTCAATTACTTGTGGAGGTCATGTGTGTGTTCGTTGATGTAAACAGTTGTATTTTTTGACTATAGCGCCATCTATATATTATCTTTGGTTATGACAATTGACTATCAAATTGCATCTTATATGATGGCAGCGCCCTCTTCTGGGAAACAATAAATTACTATCTAGAACAACTTGCGAGAATGTGTGGTATGCCAGTGTTGTTCCGGCTACCAATGTTGAAGCATTTAATCAACACTGTGTCCTGTGGAGAACACAGCATATTATTACACGCTGTTCCACATGTATATTTATTCCTTAACGATCATACACATGACCTCCATAGGTAATAATGTGCTAGTTCGACAGAATTCCATAGTTCCAGATATATAGGTGATGTGGCTTTTTTTTTCCATACGAAGTTTAGTAGTTACAAATTTCGATCAGTTAGTAATGCTTGTCATGGTCAATTGACATGGAACAAGACACGGAATTCAGGAGTACAAATGCTTCATCATGGATGCAAGACCTTGTATAATTTCAACTTCAAGTACGCAAGCATCAGATGACCAAGGTATTATAACAATGGTGTATCAGTTTTTAAATCATATATCACATTTTGTATTTTATTAGTTTGACAAGGAAACATTTAATCATTTAATAATGGCATTATAGTTTGCCGAAATAGTAATGAGTAAATGAGTAATTCATACATGCGATCTACGCTTTGTCTTCTTATTGAAGTTATTACGATTTAAATAACTCCATAACACTATCGTGCTGTACGACCTTTGGCACCTTCAATCTTGATCCAACTCCGTTATTCCTGTTTCGAAACAAAGTTACACGGTTACGTCAGAAAGCTGGATCACAAGTGACTGTGTTTCCCTTGACTGTGCCCACGGTAGGTATGACAACAACGTGTACTATCGGCGACAATAGTAGATTCCACTGCATAGTGTCTCCACAGCTTTGTTGTCACTATTTAAGTTCCAACCCTCGTATGTTCTTGCAGATGTGATTAATATTTGAAGTGTGCCGGGTTGCGGGTTGAAATTCAACATCAACAATGCGGCAGATGACCAATCGGACTCGTTTGTCAAGAGCAGGCGTGCTGGACGCCTGTCTAATATATTCGGCAACCTATCCTCAAATTATTGAATTTCCACAGGGGCGCATTATTCCTATGAGAGAATGTGACATATACATCCAGGAAACTGATCTGGTGTTTCGGTGGTGCAACAGGTATGTGAAAAATTGTTGGCAGAAGGACGTAGAACATGAGGACGATGGTCGGAACGCATCACCTAACATGCTCCCCGCCCCCCTCTAAGAAGTTCGGCACCTCATCCGAATGGAATTGAAGGAGAGATCGCCATCCTCTTTGGTTCCATTATCGAACGCTATCAGCAGTGACAATCGTTGCAGTGTATTACAGAAGAGGTATGTGCGAAACGTCAACTTCTCCGCCTACCTTTGAGCAATGTAATGGCGGACAAACAAATTACTCGGCCCGAATAGTTTGAAGTCCAAAAACAGAGCATTGTGCGTGCCCAAGGTCATAAGCCCGAGTGTTGCCAACTCCAGCGGTCTCTGCAGCTTCAGCCTGCTGTTTAAATCGTCAAATAGAAACTATATATTAGTTAACATACAGTAAACGTCGAGATTCATTGCACCTTAACTCACGTATCATTTAATTTGGGCCGGCCGCGGTGGCCGAAGGGACTGAGGCGCTTCAGTCACGGTCTGCACGGCCACTACGGTCGGGGGTTCGAATCCCCCCTGGGGTATGGATATTTGTGCCGTCCTAGTTCGTAAGTAGTTCATAAGTAGTTTGTAAGTTTAGGGACTGATGACCCCGAAGTCGAGTCCCATAAGCTTTACAAACAGTTGAATTTATTTTGGAAAACATTATTTGAGCACGTGGAAACGGTTGAGGTATAGAATTTCCACATGGGTATATTTACTACACGAAGAGGATGTTACATATGTTTCATTGGGCGTGCGTATAGGCTAACAGCTTATGAACAGAACGGATGCGCATTCGAATCCCACTGGAGTCAATTTATTTTTTTTATCTTTTAGACCTCTTGGAGGTAATATTTTAAATATTCCCAAAAAATATTGCAGTTGTAGGCTTTTATAGGTTTTTGTAATTAGTTATTTACTAAAGAGAATACTGACAAAATTAAAACCAATAAAATTTAATGACAAAAAGTAACTGAAGCAAGAAACAGTCAGCGTTGTAGGGCAGCTGGGTCAGTTTGGTCGTCCTCGCTAGTAGAGATCACAGGAATTCCGTGTCGTGCGCCTCCTTTCGGCGTTTCGGGGAAGGCTAGCCACCTTCCTGACTCCGGAATGCAGCAGTGGAATGGGTTGGCCTGGCGATGATTGACCGCTTGTTACTGCGATTTCCGGACCGTGGTAGCACAATGTGTTAACTGTAAGAGCGTCCGTTGCCTACCTGGTCGCAGCGTAGTTTCTTAGGCTGTGTGTAGAGAAAACACATTTGACTGTTGCAGAACGCTCCACTATCTTTCCGTCCCAAAACTGTCAGTAGTCGGTAGCAGAGTTTACTATTTAATAAATGGCTGGAGCTCCACGTCCGCGTCTTTGGGAAGTGAAATCTGTCCTTCGGAGTTTCGAGTCCTCCCTAGGGCATGGGTGTGTGTGTGTGTGTGTGTTGTGCTTAGGTTAGTTTACCTGAGATTAAGTAGTTTGTAAACTACGGACGCAGTTTGGTCCGATTTAAAAATATTTGAAAGTTTTTTTTTTTTTCTTAAAATCTCTCCGGCCCAGTAGGACACTGTGGCCGGCAGTTGTAAATTATTGGCACAAAGATGCCGGCTGGAGATACACTCCTGGCGATTAAAATTGCTACACCACGAAGATCAATTGCTACAGACGCGAAATTTAACGGACAGGAATAAGATGCTGTTATAAGCAAATGATTAGTTTTTAGAGCATTCACACAACGTTGGCGCCGGTGGCGACACCTACAACGTACTGAAATGAGGCAAGTTTCCAATCGATTTCTCATACACAAACAGCAGTTGACCGGCGTTGCCTGGTGAAACGTTGTTGTGATGCCTCGTGTAAGGAGGATAAATGCGTACCATCATGTTTTCGACATTGATAAATGTCGGATTGTAGCCTATCGCGATTGCGATTTATCGTATCGCGAAATTGCTGCTCGCGTTGGACGCGATCCAATGATTGTTAGTAGGATATGGAATCGGTGGGTTCAGGAGGGCAATACGGAATGCCGTGCTGGATCCCAAAGGCCTCGTATCACTAGCAGTCGAGATGACAGGCATCTTATCCGCGTGGCTGAATCGGATCGTGCAGTCACGTCTCGATCCCTGAGTCAACGAATGGGGACGTTTGCAAGACAACAACTATCTGCACGAACAGTTCGACGACGTTTGCACCAGCATGGACTATCAGCTCGGAGATCATGGCTGCTGTTACCCTTGACGCTGCATCACAGACAGGAGCGCCTGCGATGGTGTACTCAACGACGAACCTGGGTGCACGAATGGCAAAACGTCATTTTTTTCGGATTAATCCAGGGCCTGTTTACAGCATGATGATGGTCACATCCGTGCTTGGCGACATCGGGGTGAACGCACATTGGAATCGTGTATTTGTCATCGCCGTACTGGCGTATCACCCGGCGTGATAGTATGGGTGCCATGGGTTTCACGTCTCGGTCACGTCTTGTTCGCATCGACGGAACTTTGAACAGTGGCCGTTACACCTCAGATGTGTTACGACCCGTGGCTCTACCCTATATTCGATCCCTGCGAAACCCTAAATTTCAGCAGGATAATGCACGACCGCATGTTGCAGGTCCTGCCTGAGATAAGAAATAAGTCAGCTGATCAGTGCTACTGATCCGCATCAGTAGTTCCTATATCTTCTAACATGCTTGGTGCTATCGATTGTGACCGTTTCCTACATCCATGCGAACAGAATCTTATATTAGCTGAAAGATCGCTGCAACTCTGCTTGACGAAGTGATTGTATTTTCGCGGATAGAATCCACAGTTGCTGCTCCAGTCTTCTGACATCGACGCCGCCGCTGCACGATCGTCACCCCAGTGTTTGGTATAGTATATGCTTGCACTGCTCCAGTCCTGGTTATAATTCAGCTCACCTGTTCTAATGGGATCATTTACTGTATCTACCTTCCTTCTTTTCTCTCAAGGTGGGATGAGATAAAGAGAAGGTCTACTACTATATTTGACCTTTACTGATAGGCACCTACACGACACAGCCAGTCATTTGAATTAATTTTCATTTTGTAGCAGTTAATATTTCATTTTAAGATATTTGATCAGTCAGTTTATTAAACTTTTGTGTTCACAGTTGTCAGGTTATACATTTTTTCTGACAATGGCTGTCACTTTTATTAATTTTGAACCCCAGTTGGAGGGGAAAATAGTTTATTTCCATTGGTAACATTGGTGATGATCAGATTATCATTTCATAGACAGATTCATGACTGAATTTTATTATTATTAGTGAGAAGTAAAGAATTACTTGACTAAATTAAATGATTGGCCTTGCTCTGGTATGCCCCTGTTTAGTTAGGTCAGGAATATATTTTCTATGTTTTATAAAAATATATATGTCTCTCTCTCTGGCCATTTCCCGCACATGCAGGGTCGGCACTGTGTGAAACGCGGATTTGGCATGTGTTAATATTTACAGGGTGGCCGGATGCCCTTCCTGCCGCCACCCCGTGCCCCCCCCCCCCCCCATGGGGAAATGTGTACCCCAAATGTCTGATTATAGTATTATACGTGTGGGAAAGTGTAAAGTGTTACGAAATGATCGCCAATCGTGTAACTGACGAGGCACTTGGGGAGCAGCCCGGTATTCACCTAGGGGAATGTGGAAAACCGCCTAAAAACCACATCCAGGCAGGCCGGCACTCCGACCCCTTTCGTTAATTCGGCGAGCGAATGCGAACCGGGGCCGGTACGCCTCTCCGTCTCGGAAAGCGGTGCGTTAGACCACACGGCTAACCAAGCGGGGTTTGTAAAACATAGTGGTGACTCAAATAATCTGATATATAAATTTGGCAGTCAGATTGAAGTTCATATATAAATATTGTGTATTCTAATATTCATAGAATATATGACATCAACTGCGATTGGGAAAAGCTGAAAATGTGTACCCAGCCGGGATTCGAACCCGGGTCTCCTGCTTTCTAGGCAGTTGCGCTGACCCCTACACCACTGGGGACACAGTGATCACCGCACCTGCAAGGACTACCCATGGACGCCTCCCGTCAGATACAAATTCCCAGCTTCGCCCTGCCCATAGTACTCAAACTCGTAGTTTAACTAATTCCCGTAAGAGTAAGGACTTCAAACTTGCCCACCCCTCCCCACTAACGATAGGATCATTGCCCGTCACCGGCATATTATATATATACATGTGGCGTCTGTTTGGAAAGAACAGACGTCACATTCTGATACTGCAGCTGTTATTATTTAATATTCATAGAATATATGATATCTATCTGATATCATTTGCATATTTCATTATTAGATATATCCAAAAGACACGCCTGGTCTACGATATGTCTCACAATTTTCGTTACATAATTAATGAATGGTATTTTGAACATTCTTCAACACTGAGAGAGAAACGTTTCATGGGCCTTCGTACATAACACATTTTGCTTGCCCACTAATCACTTGGTCTGACTTAAGGCTGTTTGTTCCTCCCACCACTTCCGTCCAGGATCGACTTAATCAAAAAAGTGATATACAACTTACACTTTTTGGCGGCTATCTGGTATGAGTTGTTATGTGAAATACCAAGATCGCTTTGTTGAAACTGTTTTATTTCAATTCATAACTAGTTTCAGCAGACCTTGATGCCATCTTCAGACACTCTCTCAAAGTGCACATTCCATTTACTTACTTAGAATTATGTAAATAAATTGTTCTGCTTAGAGTTATGCAGAAGGAGCAAATTCTGCATATAAATAACAGTGTCTATATTATAGTTCGGCTCACTGATGTGGACAGACGCACTGGAGCGACAATACAACCGTCAGAAATTAATAGAGTCCAACGGTTAATCAATTTAAAGCTGTTGAAAGCTTACCAAACGACAGCCAGTGAAGCGGTTTGTGTTTTATCAGGTGTATGCCCGTAGTTCTTAAGCTACAGGAAATAGCCAAATATTATAACCTGGTCAAAACTAAAGACGCCAGACAGACCATCGACATCGCCCTAGAGTAACGAAAGTGGCCACAACCGACAGACTTTACGAGAACGGCGCAGGCAAATTCTACCCTCTTGAAGTATACACAGACGGAAACAAGTCAGACGACGGGGTGGCTTCGGCAATACCAATATTAGTTAATAAGAAGCTTATTTACCAAATATAACTTAAACTGTATAATGACTCCTCAAACAATCATGCGGAACAATTTGCCATTCTCAGTCCCTTTGAGTTATAAAACCATCTCTCGAATATTGATAAAGCTGCAATAATTCACACCGATAGCAGGATTACTTTGGATTCGTTACGGAATCAGAAGAACCACAACTACTTGATTGAAGAAATACGACGTAAAATCAGAAGGTGCAGACACACAAGTGGCAGGTGCATTGCGAGTGGATTAAAGCACGTCGGGGAAGATGAGGAAATTATCTATCTGGCAATGTCCTTAAAAAACGGCTCGGTCACGGCAATCAGTAAGCTACAGCAAAGTACCTACAAGTGCGGTGAAGAAGAAACTTCGAGAGGAGTTTAGAAACAAATGGGAGATTGAGTGGCAAAGACCGAACAACGGGGAAAGCACTAAACCGTATTTTCCTACGAACCAACAACTTTTAATGATTAAACTCCTAGTATCTCCGAATTTTATAGCAATGTTAACAGGTATTGGGAAACTGAAAGCCTATTATCAACGATGCAGAATAATTGAATACGAAAAGTGCGCGTGGATTAGAGATATACAAACTATATTCACCACCTGCTTTTCGACTGCTGTAACTTACTGATGGACAGAGACCATCTCAGGATAAAATATCTGACAAAGGAGGAGAATGGCATGTCAGTAAATTTGATTTGGTACATAAATACACTGTAATCCAATAAGATTTCCTTCTGTGTAAAATTATTTTGGTTTCTTTATGTAAAGCGATAAATCTTTTATAGCCAAAATGCCTTCTTTTGTAACTTCTTCAATCTTGTGAATTGTGTTTGTGTTTGCCAAAGTATCTGATCTATCGGCCTGAATTTAACCCTCAAACATGTAATATTGCTATTTATGGGAGCATGTGAAATAAATAAAATAAAAAATAAAATACCATATCACAGAAGTTCGTACAATTTCGTATGTCATGATGGGAGTTGTGGTCAAGTAATAAAATATACTGCCCTGTGCTCCTTCTACATAATTCTAAGCAGTTAAATTTCTATGTTTATGTTATGTGCACGTTGTAGAGATCATCTGACGGTGGCAGCAAGGACTGCTGAAACTGGGTATTAATTGAAATAATTAAAAAAAAAATATTCTCGGTAGTCAACATAACAAAGAAAAAAGTTATATGCTTTGAGTTACAGCCTTCTTTCGGGTCAATGTAATACAACTGCAATGATCGAAGAGTGTAGAATAAATATTGTTTATCATTTACATTGATCCTTGAGGGTACGATATAGAATGATGCTGGAATGGGTTCATTCTATTAGGAAGTGTTCTACAAACCAGATCTGAAGATTTTCACTCAACAAAAATGGATCCTACGGACTAAGTTTTGTCAATGAAACGGATTAAGTGTTGTCATTGAGAGGTACTGTTCTCATTTCTGGAGACAAGATAGTACATCTACATACATACTCCGCAACCCACCCTAAGAAATTAAAATAACAAGAAACGCGAAACGCTGAACTCATTACAGGTGCAGCGCCCTACATTGGCTAACGATAGCGCGAGAGTGCAGCAACCGAGACACGGAAAGTCGTTTTATTGATCCGTTCTCAACTTGGGAGGAACGACCCAACAGATTACGTCATAGCTTCCCATTCAGCCTGCGGCCGTGTTTACATCGTACTTACCGCATAGATGATTATACACGGCTTTTCATAAATGGCAGCAAAGGCCGACGCAGATTAAGTGATGTTCCAGTAAATAAGGACTTGCCATCGACGTTTTAGAGATGAATGAAAGTAAGTTGTTATGGATCAATACTTTCACTCCCCATCTCCCATCTTACATAATGATTGCAGCGCGGTAGTGCTGTAAGAAATACGAAGTACGTCAACAAAGTAAGTTCCATTTGGTTATATAAAACAAACTTGTACAGATACAGAAAAAATATTTATTGTACAAAACTCGACGACTGTTAAACTACTTTTCTACATAGCTTCCGAAATACTTGTCATAGCGTGGCAAAGATTTTTGTATGCCTTCTTCATAGAAGGTTGTCGCTGGTGTATTCAACGATGTGCTAATATGTTCTTTCAGCTCGTCATCATCGTTGAAGTGTTGACCACCAAGGACAGATTTTAGGTGCAACAAGAAATGGAAGTCGCTACGAGCGAGGTCCGGGCTGTACGGAGGAAAATCAAACACGTCCCAGTGAAATGCCCATAAGAGTTGTTTGGTCACATTCGCCGTGTGAGGTCGGGCATTATCGTGAAAACAGAAGGTCCACCTTTCGACAGTAATCCTCGGTGTCTGTTCTGTATTGCGCGGCGCAATTTCGTAATGGTCTCGCAGTTACCTTGGGCACTGATTGTTTGGCCTCGTGGTAAGAAATCAATCAGCGAAATGTCTTTTCTATCCCAAAAAACGGTGCACATGACAATTCGAAGAGTCAAGATATGCTTAGGCTTAACATCCGCCGGCCGCGGTGGCCGAGGGTACTGAGGCGCTCCAGTCACGGTCTGCACGGCCACTACGGTCGGGGGTTCGAATCCCCCCTCGGGCATGGATATTTGTGCCGTCCTTAGGATAAGCTAGTACATAAGTAGTTTGTAAGTTTAGGGACTGATGACCCCGTAGTTAAGTCCTATAAGCTATACAAAACGCTTAACATCCTTGAGGATGAAGTGTGCCTCCATTCCGGTGATTGCCGTTTTGTTTAAGGGGTGTCGTACGTTACCCGTCTTAATCCAGTGACTATACGATAAAGAAACCATGGCCTTTTTCATCGTAGCGTATCAAAAAGTGAAGTGCTCTGCAATCGGTTTTTTTTTTCTGTGTTGTTCAGTAAGAATTTTGGATACCCATTGTGAGCAAAGTTTTCTAAATTTCAGTAAGAATGTCATTAATTAGTGATCGTGAGATTTGAGAAACTTCCATAGCAAGCTAAGTGTAATTGTGTGAACCAGTTCATCAGTAACCACAGGCGAGGTTTCACTTCGTTTTTCAACCTGCATTTTATCACGTCCTTCATTGAACAGCCGGACCCCATCTTCTAACCCGTGGGGCCCGGTATTGGTTCCCAAGAAAACGGTGCCACATAGAATTACGGATTTTCGACCAATAACTTTCTTACGCGCCGACTCGAAAATCATCTCTCATGTCATGGCGGAAAGGTTAAAGCGAACGCTTCCAGAGATCATAGGACCGGAACAGAAATGTAGCGTACCTAAGAAAGGATTATTGATGGAATTTGTCTGTGGAGGGATACAACATTTTACGCATAGAAGAATCAGCAACAAACAGTTAGCCTTCTGAACATCGATTTAGAGAGAGCCTGTGATAACGTCAGTCACCAATATCTAAGGAAAATGTTACAGCATTTCCAATTTCCACAGGCAACGATATACTGTTACCAACAGGATACCAAATCTTTCCCAAAGTGCAAATCAACGGAATCTTTATGGAAACATTCCCAATCCAACGTTATGTTATACAGGGTTGCCCATTAGCTATTATTTCGTTCGTCATATCCTTGGAGCCACTAAGCCGCTCTATTAGGGTTGGAGTTTGGTGCCCAAAAATTTAGTCTGAATGCCTATGCTCATGGTGCTACAATTATAATTACAGAACCCCATGACACTGTAAAAGTAACAGCAATAAGGAACGATTATAAAAACGCAGCAGGGGCAATGATACATCACAGTAATACACATTTTCTGTGGCTCAATGCAGATGTTCAGTCTGTGGCACATACTTTCACTGCATGTGTTGAATTGGACTAAAACTCCGTAAGGACATAGATGAGTCCCTTGTCAGTAATTCTAAAACCATAGTGAACAATGTACAGAGAGCTCGTATTGCAGATAGTACAAGACAACTAATATCATTCACCGGATAGAATGGTATTTGGCACAAGTCATACCCATCGACAGACAATGTATTGCACAAATAAAGAAGTACATAGGTTGATTTGTGTGGAATGCAAAACTGTTCCGGCTGCGGCGGAGTGGCCGAGCGCACTGAGACGCGAGGCCGTTCCCCATCGGGGGTACGAATCCCCCATCGGGTACGGATGTGTTGCCTTTAATATAAATTAGTTTATAAGTAGTTTTTAAGTTTAGGGATTGATGACCCCGCAGTTAAGTATCATAAACTTAACAAACGTTTGAACATTTTAAACTGTTCCGGGCAGGCAGAGATCAGCTGACACAACCATTTTGGGAAACTTTCTGAATAATTGGTGGACTAACAAAAGAAAATGAAACGGAAGAAAAAAGGGTGCCAGAGGAGGATTCGAACCCGAGACCTCTGGTTTAAGAGTCCGAACCCTAACCATCTAGGCCAGACGGCTGCTCGTCAATGGACTAACATTTTATGATCATAAGTCACCAAAGAAACTTTGGATCGATTTTCTCGGGGTTTTCCGAGTAGTGCGTCCTAATATTTTAACCACGTGAGGAGTCAGGGGTACTCTTCTACCACACAAAATTTCGGACAAATGCCCGACCCCACGGTCGTGCCGTCTCCTTGTAAGCAGTGTCACTTGTGCTACGATGCTGCTTGGAATGCTCACGTGAACATTCTCACACCCGTAGACGAGGTTCTAGACGTTGTAACGTCCCCTGGTGCAATATCAGTACACGCGCCTTATTGAATATTAATCAAAATATCGGGTGACCGAGTATTGCTCGGGAATTGTTTTTCTGTTACATACTGGTATGGTAATATCAATATTTTGCAGCATTTCCTGGGCAGGAATTGCAACCGTTAAACGGAAATAACCATAAATGTAGCTACAGTAAAACTTCTCTAAACGGGCACTTCCCAATAGCGGACTCCTCTCAATATCGGACATTTTAAAATTCCCCTGCATTACAACAATAGCCCTTATGCTAAAATTATTCCGAATAGCGGACATTCTACATAACGGACACGGACACCGTAATATGTCCCCAAACAACAATCAAACCTTCCAAATAACGGACAGCGTGCAAGAATCAGTGCACAATTGCGTGTCAAAACTCTGAGTGTCGTCAATTCTAACGTGTGTTGATTGAAGATTTATCGTGTTTTTTGTTCGTATTGCGTGGTTTCACGGCATTGCCATCTATTGGAACTTCTTGGAAGTACAGTACGTACAGTATTGGTTCTTGCCGTGCAGAAACATACGATGAGAGTGCGGCGCCAAAGACTTTCCGCCTGTTGTCGGTACATCAGACGAAGCCAAGCGTTGAGTAGAGATTCACTGTTGTGTTGCAGCGTGAGCTTGGGTAGGACAGGGGAGAGGCGGTAGGTGTATCGAATGTTTTCATTCGATGGCTGCCACAACCTGGTTTCAACAGTCAAAAGCTTTGTCTAATGCGTCTTGAGTGTTTTCGATTTGAAGTTTCGTTTTCGCGCTACACTCTTTAAAATGCCCAGAGATAAAAGTGGCCAAATACTAAAAAAGCTTAGTACAGGCGTGAAACGAAAAAAGAATGTGATCTCTTTGTAACAAAAGTTTAGCTCTTTGCAGAAAATTGATGCTGGTGAGCCACCCGCGAAAGCTGCTGCGGATTTGAACGTCGGTACGAGTGCGATTACTGATTGAAAAACAAACTGATCAGATATTTAGATATTTTGTTCCATTCAAGCGTCAAGCAGCGCAATGAAATCTCGAAGAAGTATGAGAAAAGTTCATATCCTCGGTTAAAAGAGGTTTTATTTTTGTGGCATGAACAAATGAGAACCAAAGGAGTGCTAGTTAAGGTCCTCTACTTCGTCTAAAAGCGATGACTTTTTATGAGCTCATTGAAGGAAAGGAGTAAGAATTCTTTGGAAATTATGCCTGGCTGGATCGGTTCAAGAAGCGGCGTTGCATTCACACGTTTAAGGATCGTACTTAGCGGAATTGAAGCAATTCGGTTTGTTTGACGCCAGAAAGCAGGAGACTTTGGTTGGTTTTATCCGAGATTTTCGTTATTCGAACCGGCCGACATTCCGATCATTTCTGATAAACGGTAGTTTACTATTTTGTTTTTTATCCTTTTCTTAACAGCTGACAGTTCTTAAAAGCGGACAGTTTTATTTTCCCCATTGGTGTCCGTTATACAGAAGTTTTACTGTAGTTCAGTGTCACAGTAAATATTTTTGGCCGGCCGCGGTGGCCGAGGGGACTGAGGCGCTCCAGTCACGGTCTGCACGGCCACTACGGTCGGGGGTTCGAATCCCCCCTCGGGCATGGATATTTGTGCCGTTCTTAGTATAAGGTAGTCGATAAGTAGTTTGTAAGTTTAGGGACTGATGACCCCGTAGTTAAGTCCCATAAGCTTAGCAAACATTTGATTTGAAATATTTTTGTCCAAAATATCCTAGATATTTCGAAGTGCACAGGTTGGCTACAAATGCAGAAACTGTTTCACTTCGTTAGTGTAGCCGAAGAGAACTGTATCTAGCATTTATCGTAAAAAAAAAAAAAAAAAAAAAAAAAAAAAAAAAAAAAAACACCCTGATACAAAATTTTAATGCAGTCCCAGTTACGCCATCGTCGAGCGCACATTACATGCGTGATCACATACTTATTCAATGATACACGATACGTACTTGCGATGGGTGATGATGTTCTGTCACAGGACGTAGTGCCCCAGTGGCGCCGGTGCTATTCTTCCGAGAAACGCGAAATTAATTTTTTAATATATTGAGGAGCAGCTAATCAAAAATTGAGTTTGATATGGTTTTGGAGGTATTTTATGTGCTCTACACGCTCCTGCATTCAGATTTAATCTATTTGTATATTTTAAAACTGAAATAGTATGTTGAAAATGCATGGTAAAAACCAATCGTATATTGTCCATATCACTGAAAGAATCAGAACGTATAATGTCCACCATTTAAATTTTTATTTTGCTTTCCTTTCTTCCAATTTGGCAATACTGCCGACTTTAACATGTGTCAGGGCCTACAATACTTCAAAGCATTATAGCCTACGGCATTTCGCTTTCTGGCATTGTGTGACACTACTTGAGGCAAATTGTTATTGTTAGCAGTGCACAGCGGCAGTATAGTGTTGTGGTTTGTGTGTATTGCTCCCAAAGGATTTAGAAAAAGAATGTGTGGTTGTTGGGAAGGATGGTATAGATCGTTGGACAAGAGAAAAAATGAAGAAGAAATCAAAACGAGAAATGGAAACTGAAATCAGGTAAGTGTCCAGATTCGGGCACTTTGGAAAGAAGACAAAAAACTTAATTTTTTCGTGTCGGTTCCACGTAGCAGCTTCACTCCAGAACATATTGATTGTGATTGATTACATGAAGAACGTGGAATGGATAAAATGTAGTAAATTTCCTGTCCCCTATAATATTCTGCCTGTAACAGAATGTTGTGTTGAATCAGTTTTTCACAATAATGTAAAGCTTTGTAGCATTACTTGAAGTAAACATTAATCTTATGTTATAAATGATACAACTCATGTGAAGTGCGAATGTCTAATATAATATAACATTTTCAAATATAAAAATTAATGTGAAGTAATGAAAGTGTGTTACTAAAAA
This sequence comes from Locusta migratoria, assembly GCA_026315105.1. Classification (NCBI taxonomy): domain Eukaryota; kingdom Metazoa; phylum Arthropoda; class Insecta; order Orthoptera; family Acrididae; genus Locusta; species Locusta migratoria. The sequence goes on along the minus strand of CM048748.1, from coordinate 269,522,476 downwards.
CACATCAAAACGTATATTGTCCGGAAAAAAATTGATCTGCTCCAAGGTATATTCTAGTTCAGTACCTCAAAAAGGATCTAACTGTAAACATTTTATCGAGTAGTTTAGCAGATATCAGTTTTTCGCTTCTCCTGAAAAATTTGAATCAACGGACATATACGTTTTATTTAGTTGCTCCTGATATATGAAAATCGCGTTTTTGCGAAAAATACAACTATGTAGGTGAACTTCAAAAGAACAATCAGTGTAAATAGAAATCGTTAAGAGCCATAGCTGAGACAGGTAATCTTATCTTACATCTCATTCCTAAACTACTGCACCGATTTCAACCTAACTTGGTGCACATGTTCCTTAATATCAGGCAACAATCGCCATCGGGGTAAGAATCACCTACGACACATACGTAAGGAGATATGACGTCATAAACAATGAGATGCACGGAAAACTGCTGCGTCAAATGACAATTCTGCACATTCCTAAACCAATGGGCCGATTTCAACCAAATTTGGAACATATATTTCGTACGTGAGGTAACAACTGCTGTAGGAGTACGAACCACGTACGACACATGGCTCAGGAGACACAACGTCATGAAGAATAGGAACCGCAAAAAACTGCTACATAGTGCGACGAGGCTTTATAAATACACTATATGAGAATGACAGTACTTGTCGACTTGCAACATACTTTAAACATAATTTCAAAACTTTATTAAACAATTTCTCGCAGACAACCACATCAAAATAATGAAAGGAAAAAAGTTTCTCGCTTACTACTTTTCCGCTGGAGCAAAACTATGGCATTCGATGCAACGTTACAAATTGTAATTTCTACACTACCAATTGTACTCGCAGGACAGAATACACACTTAAAGCTGAATGTACGTTCGAAATTGTATCACAGTACGACACGTAGTTCATGAGATATGAGGACGTAAAGAATAACGTTCATGGAAAACCGCACGATCAAGCATCACGTTTTAATTTATTACTTCTTTACTACTGACTATATTCGCAACAGATTTTACCGACATACAGCACTTATACAAATCAATATATTACTGCAAAATTTTAGAGTTGTACAACATATCTATACTAATAATAAATCTGTAAATGTAGGCCTGTCACTTCAATCTTCAAAACTACTGGACGAAATTTCATGCGGTTTTCACAGGAAACATGAGCGAAGATTGGTTCACGATCTAGGGATGATTTGATCAAAATAGAATCGCGAAGTGTTTTCATAGACCGTTGTGTTGTCTGTTCATCTATTAGAAACCACTTCTCCAAAACTACTTCACGAATTCGCATGGGGTTTTCACAGGTAGCTTCAGCGTACCTTGGGACAAAATATAGACTTAGTTTCATAAAAATCGGATCACGGAAAGAAGAACATCACAATTTAACGTTTTTCATCGACAACCGTCATGTCTATCTTCCTCTTTCATCTCCAAAACTAATAGACGAATTTTCAGGAGGTTTTCACGGGAAACGTGAGGGTATCTTGCAGTTACAGAAACGCTTCATTTCACAAAATCGGATCAGAAAAAGTAAGGTATCACAATTTATACATTCCTCTGAAAGCAATCGCATATTTCTATTTGTAGAGAGTAATCTCCAAAAGTACTAAATGAACATATATGGGGGTATCGCTAATAAATAGAGAATATCCTCGGGCAACATAGGGTTCATTTCATCAAACGCAGATCAGGAAAGAAAGAGATATTGTAATTTGAAGTTTTAGGTGTATTTCATGCTTGGAAAGAACGGCGTAATGCAGCAAAAACTAATAGGTAGCGCTGCGGATGTTCGTGTTAAGTTTGGGGCAGCGATCGGATTATTACCCTTTGAAAATACTACTTACTGTTTGACTTTTCAAATACCATATTTCTGAAAATCGTTTTCTTGGTTGCTATTTTCTACGAAATATGATTCAACGCAATGAATATAAAACTGATACAATCCTCTCCGTGATTAATCCATATATTTACATACTGATATCACAGTCTAACGTACATGTGCAACTGCTATGGAACTTTAAGTCTCACGCTTAGAGTGACAATAGGGCATCTAACGGAAGGAGAGCCAACCGTAAGAATAATAATTGGTTTCAGTGATATTTGTACTTCATTAATGAAATACTTGTTACTTACTATAATTCAGTTTTCCATGCCTCATCCCATTGTCCAGAGATATGAATGATCATGAAATAAATGTTTTAAATGGCAAAAATAACTGATGTATGATGTAAGCCACATCAAATTCATGAAGAAATACCTAGTTCTAACACGTTTCGCAAACGTATTAAAAAAAGTACTGACACATTTTCATGCGGTTTCCACATGAAATTTTAGCTAAGATTGGGGCAGCATATATGGGCTACATTTCATCAAAATCAGATCACGGAAAAAAGATACATCGCAATCTCAAGTGTTTTCAGTAACTTTCTGTTCATCTATTAGAAATACCTAATCTCGTAAACTACACCTCACGGATTTGCATGGAGCAACTTCGTTTCATAAAAGTGGAATCAGGGAAATTGTTTTAGATGTAGGCACAGTATGGATTGCGTAGTACAGCAAACAAGCGATAGCGGCGCTGTAGTGCACCAAAGAACTAATAAAGGCCACTGCTGCTTAATAAGTATGGGGAAGTACAACAAGGAAACGAACATCTGTGACAGAATTAAGCAATTTTATGTCTAAGAACAACAACAAACATTAAACATAGGGTTAATGATTTCGTTTTGTGTATTAAATGCTTAACGAGATTTCTTTGCTTATTTACGCACGTTTCACTTTTTGTGTCAAAAACTTTATGAAGATCCATCGTTTCAGACAGTGACTTTTACTTACATTCGATATCTTTATGAAGATACATCGTTTTGGACAACGAATTACCTTTGATATCTCGCTAGGACAACTGCGTTTATTGACAGAGCGACCCAAGAAGGATTCTATTTTTACTGATTGAGGTCGAGAACCCTAAAAAGCCATGATACACACAGGCCCTCGTTCAACAACCGCCGCAAAGCACGGGCATATAAGGTAGGCATATAAGGAGATCTCACCTGTAGTTTAGCGCAGCTACGAAGTATTAAACTGGTGTCACTCTGTAAAGTAACCCACTCCTTGCCGGATACTGTCGCAATATATATGCCTCAAGTAAGAGGCAACGCCACAAGGTATTAACTATAAAACAAAACAGTCTCCCGTGTAGCATACCACATTAGCTATTTATCGTCCAGGCTAGCAAGAGCTATATAAATGCACCCGCCATTTGATTTTTCTGGTATTAACAGACCATTTTCTCACGTTTGTGAAGCCTAGTGAGTTGTCAACGTGCAGGTACTAATCACATAAGATATATCAAAGAAATGAAACGGGTATCCTACCATTCCGAGTGTTAGCTGCCTCACACGTCCAATATAACTGCGCTCCCCTTGAAAGTTATGGAAACTGCGTACCCGGAGAGTCAAAGAGGTTGCATACAGTCAGGCGTTTACTTTCTACTGGCATTGCATCTCTCCAGAACAGAGGCATCAGATAACAGCAACTATCACACCTATCTTGACTACCGTCCATCCAATAAACACTGTTTTCGGTACTATTTGCCACACGCAGCTGTTGAAACTCTCATTAGGATTTTGTGTACAGTCATGCAGACTTTTGCTACGTAATTGTTTATCTGCAAGGTCCCTGTATATTGGCTTTATTGTTTCCATGACTGTGGCAGGCATGGAATTTTTATGATGATATTCCTTACTTGAAGCATCAGCATGGCCATTGGGAAGACATTTGTTCAGAGATCGTTTAAGACTATAACATCTTTTTAAAGGTAAATAAAGCATATATTTTTTGGAAACGGGAGGAATTCGTCTTTCAGATGGAGGCTTTTTTCTCGATTTTTCGGACATTTTCACGTGCAGGTCACCTTAATATCAAACAACCTCCAGTTGAATACACGGTTTGAAAGCAAAAACGGAGCGCATGCGAACGAGTGTCAGCTCTCGAATTCTCTATAGTGAGTCCCGAAATCGTTGACGGCAGCAGCGTTGGTTTCTCACATAGGTCAACGGTGGTATTCGTTTAAACATTAAGATGGTGCGAGGTCTGGGTGCGTGTTTTCTCGTGTGCGGCCATGACTCAGGAAGCAGTCTGCACAATTCTACTCCAGTCAGAGCCAGAGCGGCACACACTGCGTCACCATTAGAGGCTGCTCACCGATTCACGTGAGATAACGAAGCAATTCCACAAGTTTAAATGCACGCGTTCCAGCACACCAGTTTCTTACTTTTCAGTTCAGTTCTAACTATGCGAAGCACAGAGCTGTGTTCGTGTTTACCTATTCACATCAACCAAATGTTTACAATTATCTATATTTAAATTGATGTAGCAGGACACAGACCGTATTTTTTTCACTTAAATGTTATCACTATACAGTTTGTTAGCACGTGCTATTTGTGTAACCCACTGCGCATCCCATTATATAAAGACGCAGAATTCGTCGTAATGTAAAGTTACTATCTCTCATTTACATAAGTAAGTTTGTTTACAGTTGAGCATTCATGAACTAAAGGCTGCCGTGGAGTAGCCGAGCGGTCTAAAGCGTCTCGCTGCGGAGCGCGCGGATGCTCGCCGTGGAGGTTCGATTCCTCCCTGGGGCATGGGTGTGTGTGTTTGTCCTTAGGTTAGTTTACCTAGGTTTAAGTAGTTTGTAAGCTACGGACTGATGACGACGCAGTTTGATCCGATAGATTTACAAACATTTGAACATTTTGAATGAACTAAAGTTTTGCTGATTTCAATAGTTGTATATCTGTGAACATACGAGTGTGGTTTTAAGTCGGTAAACTGAATTTACCTTACTCGCAAAGATGACAAATCTGCTATACGCAAACTTGCTAGAGTAAACGTAAAATAAATGAAATCAGAATACGAGTATGCTGTTGTTGTTTTGGTCTTCAGTCCGCAGACTGGTTTAATGCAGCTCTCCATGCTACTCTTCATGTTGAACATTTTAACATCTTAGTGGTCGGTGGAAACGAATCTATTGCTGTACATTGGAGGCAAGATAACAGCTGTCACTGTAAGTGCTGTTCATGTCAATGGGTATGAAACTATAGTGACATTCTCTGTTGCGTTTATTACATACTTTTACGGTAACAGACCATACCTAAAATGATTCTTGTTTTGTAGGTATTGTAGATACAGCATGTGTGCCTTAAAATTAGAAAAAAAGCTGTCATCTGCGTGGTCATCAGTCCGTAGCTTACAAACTATTTAAACTAAGGTAAACTAACCTAAGGACAACACAAACACCCATGCCCGCAGCGAGGCGCCTTAGACCTCTCGGATACTCCACCGCGGCAAACACTTATTAACTGTTTAGTTCATTAAATCAGAAGACAAACTGTTTAATATTACATTTCAGGTGAAGCATCGTTCATCACACTATTAGCTTCCCCTGACTAAATTTATTCGACACCCATTCGCGTTTGGAAGTACATAATTTTCTACGTGATCGTCAGCGGTCTCGGTAGGTTAGGGCTCCTTTTCTTTTTCACTATCATTTTCATCAGTCATTTTGTGAAATGCAATACTCTGTGTCAAACAATAAAATGTAAAAGATGTATCAAAATATTTTAACATGAATGCAAAATGTCAACTTCCTAACGATATTCAATATACTCAAACAAGCTGAGTGAGAAATCTTTACCTAGAGTATGAAACAAATGCAAAATTCGTGACTTCCTAGAGCGAAGGCGTATTAAATTATTGCAACGATGTATCCTACTACAAACAATTGGGTTTGGTTTATGCAGATTATGTTCTGATAAAAATCAGAAAAGGAGACGAGACGATCAATACATCACTAGACGGAAGTAAACTACTACAGGTTCAATCATTGCAATATTTGGAAAGTATGATAACTTCCAATAGAAGTTGTAGAGAAGTGAGACACAGAATCTTCATGGAAAAACAAGCGTTTGGGAAATTTAAATATTTTCCGATAGCGAGGAGCACCGCCATTAATTTCATGATGAGGTTCGCCAAATCTTTTGTGTTGATCGTGGTGTCTTATCGTTCTGAAATGTGTATAGTCAGACATAAGGAACAAAAATATTTAGAAAATTTTAAATTTATGCTATGGAGAAGACGCAGGGTAAACTTCGTGATACATAAGAGGAAACCATCTTGGGAGGGTCACATATGACTCAAGAACTGTCTACTGCAGAGGATAATAGAAAGAAAAGTGGAAAAGGGAGAGGAAGAAGAAGGTTTGGTATGTTAACAGATGTGAAGAAAGGAAGTTATAAGCGATTGAACAAGGATGCCCTGGACATAATAACATGGACGACGCCCAGTTGACACCTGACTGAAGACACATTTACTGAAAGAAGAATTTCTGGACGAGCTTCCTCTGAACTGCAGGTACTAACGAATAAAAGAGTAAACATTTCATAGTATTACCTTCAGTAAAAGGCACGCTCAAGAAGAAAATCGATCTCCTAAAGCATGGATTTTGTACAATTCTAGTTTCTCATTAAATTTCCACTGACTGCACATGAAACACAAAATAAAGCCCATACATTATCGAATTTAGATCCTGACTTGGCTTCATCAGTATATTATTTCTGTTGAAAAAGGTTTGTTAATAGTTTTGAAATTCGTAGGTTCCTTTTTGTCTCTGATACGATTCATAAGGGATTATATGCATATAAAGCCTGGAATCTTCAATTTAATGCTTGCTAAAAACCCCTTAACCATGCAGTACACTGTCATTTTATGATCAATAATGTTGTTTCTTTTAAGTGTGTGACAATGTATATCGAAGGCTAAATAGAAATTCGCCATCTAAAGACTGAATTGTAGGCGTATACCGTTAGAAAGCATCTAATTTCGCGTGTGACGTAATGGCGGACGAGTAATTTCATCGGCTGACCTGGCTATTTTAGCACTCCCCATGATTACATGTAACAATAACTGCATTGATTAAACATCCATTAGTGAACAAAGGTTCTGAAAAAACTGCCATTAGTGAATACAGGTTTTATAAAATAAGAGTCGTAAATAACGGTTATTACTCACAAAACAGAGAACAGCCATATGAGGAACAGTGCCTTAATGAAGCGAGAGAGAGACGTGGCCACACTGCAGACTGCTAAAGGAGATACAAGCTTATGGAATAGGTTCACAGATTTGTGACTGGCTGGAAGATTTCCTAAGAAATAGAACGCAGTACGTTGTTCTCGACGGCGAGTGTTCAGAGACGAGTGTATCGTCAGGCGTGCCCCAGGGGAGTGTGATAGGACCGATATTATTTTCTATCTACATAAATGATCTGATGGACAGAGTAAGTTGTAATTTGCGGTTGTTTGATGATGATTCTGTGGTGTATGGGAGGGTATCGTCTTTAACTGACTGTAATAGCATACAAGATGACTTAGACAAAATTTCTAGTTGGTGCGAAAATGGCAGCTAATTCTCAATATAGAAAAATGTAAGGTGATGCGCATGGGTAGGAGAATCAATCCCATAATGTTCGAATACAGCATTAGTAGTGAGCTTCTTGATGTTGTCGCGTCGTTCAAATATCTAGGCGTAACATTGCAGAGCGATATGAAATGGAACGAACATGTAAGGACAGTTGTGAGTAAGGCGGACAGCCTACTTCGGTTTATTGGGAGAATTTTGGGAAGATGTACTTCATCTGTAAAGGAGACCGCGTATAAAACGCTTGTACGACCACGTCTTGAGTATTGCTCAAGTGTTTGGGACCCGCAGCAGATCAGTTTAAAGGAATACATAGAAGCAGTTCAAAGGCGAGCAGCTATGTTTGTTACTGGTAGGTTCGACCAATGCGCGAGTGTCACGGAAATGCTCCGGCAACTCAAATGGGGATCGCTGAAGGAAAGACGTTCTTTTCGTGAAATTCTGTTGAAGAAATTTAGAGGGCCAGAATTTGAAGCTGAATGTAGTACGATCTTGCTGCCGCCTAATTACATTTCGCGTAGTGATCTCAAAGACAAGATAAGAGAAATTAGGGTGCATATGGAGGCATATAGGCATTCTTTTTTTCCTCGTTCTATTTGGGAGTGGAACAGAAAAGAAAATGCCTAGTAGTGGTACAGTGTACCCTCCGCACCTTACGGTGGATTGCGGAGTATGTATGTAGATGTAGATGTACATGAAGAAGTCTTTTAAGCTGTTCATTTTCGATGGATAGCTCATGATTTTCCGTGTTTGCAATCAAAATTCTTGGCGTAAGATACGCCTTATATGCAACACACTGTTTCTGCTTTACACCGAAACATCTTTCAGCACTACTGTGCCATAATTAGTGGGTTCTATCTGTATATATATGACTGAGAAAATCAAACTACATTGATGTGTGAATATTATTCCTAAAAGTCGTATGTCTTATTTTTGATTGTTACCTTGGTTTTACGTTTCTTGGTCGTGTAGGACACTTTTCACGTGATTGGACAATCTGCAACAATATAATCTATGTGAACAGTAAATTTTGTAACTATTGCTACCTCTAACATACGCATATATTGTCTAATACTTTCGGTTTGTTCTGTGGCACACTTTTCCTTCCGCGTCACTGTAAACAACACACAATTAATATACATATATCGCAAACTTCTTCCTCTCTCCAACTCTTCACACTTTGGCAAAATCGACTATGTACGATTTGTTATTGAGCGTACCTACTAATTGGTCTTCATTTGTTTTTAGATGGGAATGGCGGTGGATTTGAATTTGAATTTAGTTTGGCAGTGAATTCACGGATAGTTTTAATCTGTTTCGTGTACGTCTTACTACCAAACATTTTTCCTAGTTTTCTTGCACTTTCCTGGCTTCTCATGAGTAAGGACAATTTGTATAAGAACCTGCATCTCGATGCCGGTGTATGTTTTTGAGAACTTCGCTGATGGAAATCATCAGTTTCTTTGCGATTTGTCGGACACTATTGCCTTCTTTGTGCAAAATGAATGTGATTACCCATGATTCATATGGAATCTGGTACTTTTCGGCAATTAGCAATTAATTTTGCAGCGTGTTGTACGTTCATGCACACGGAAATACAATTGGACACGACAGTAAACAATGTACCTCTGTATAACCGTGTGGTCTACACGCTCCACCTGGGTATTCAGTAGAACTGATTGGCCATGTGACGTCAGTTTACGTAAAGCTGATCAGTACCAGTATGCTCCAGAACTGGTGGTATATATACAATAATGAAATGTACAATACTGTAGGTGTCATCATTAATCGCTGTTTTGTGCATCCTGTTCTGTATTCGAGCCAATAACTCACTTCCCTCCTACTCAGTTATAGCACGAAAATTAGGTTGCCAAATTTATGAAGAGTAATTCACATGCGTTTAAAAAAGACTGTAATTTTTGTGAGAATATTCAAATTCATAATGACACTTGCTGTCATAAATATCACGTTCTACTTAGAGGAGCACTTTTATAACGAGCATACTATTTGAATAAAATCCGAAGCGCATCGAAATTGGTAAAATAGAGTGTAAACCCACTAATGCTACAAGACGCATTATTATGCTTTAATGAATAATGAAGAATAAACGACTATTCTTTTGTTACATTACATCGTAGTAGTTATACTGTTGTTGCGGTCTTCAGTTCGTAGACTGGTTTGATGCAGCTCTCCACGCTACCCTGTCCTGTGCAAACCTCTTCATCTGAGAATACGTTCGGCAACCTACATCCTTTTGAATCTGCTTACTGTATTCGTCCCTCGGTCTCCCTCTACGATTTTTACCCAACACACTTCTCTCTAATGGTAAGCTGACGATTCCTTGATGTCTCAGACTGTGTCCCAACAATCTATCCCGTCTCTTAGTGAGGATAAGCCAGAAACTCCTTTTCCCCCCAATTCGGTTAAGCACCTCATTAGTTACGTGATCTACTCATCTAATTTTCATCATTCGTCTGTAGCATCACATTTCAAAAGCTTCTATCATCTTTTATTCTGAACTCCTTATCGACCATGTTTCACTCCCATACAGTGCTACACTCCAGACAAATGCTTTCAGAAAGGACTTCCTAAGTTTAAATTAATATTGGATGTTAACAAGTATCGCTTCTTTAGAAACGCTTTTCTTCCCATTGCAGTTCTTCTTTTTATATCTTCTTCACTTCGGCTACCGAAGCTATTTTGCTACCCAAATAACAAAATTCATCTACTACTTTTATTGTCGATAAATCGCCTGATTTACTGACCCTACATTCCATTACCCTTGTTTCGTTACGTTCATCTTATATACTTCTTTCAAGACACTGTCCATTGCGTACCGTATACAAATTGATGATGTTTACTGACAAGGGGAGGCCGCCAATTGTGAAATTCAGATTCGATTCATACTGCGCATAATGAAAGCTCATGGCCAGAGGTGTAATTTGGCAAAGCACCGAGATGCACTTCTCAGCCGTTGTCGAGAAAATCGACAATTAAAAAAAAAAAAAAAAAAAAAAAAAAAAAAAAAAAAAAAAAAAAAAAAAAATAAGCCATTGCGGTGAAACACTCTCTAAGATCTCTACGACTAGTAACGTTGTACAGAGGCGTGGCGTAGCGGTAAGCGCTTGGATTCGTACTCCAACGGCCGCCGGATCGAATCTCTTGGCATGCAACTATTTTTTATTATTTGTTTTTGTGTATTTCACCGCAACGGCTTTTTTTAATTGTCGATTTTATCGACAACGGCTGAGAAGTGTATCTTGGTGCTTTGCCAAATTACACCTCTGGCCATGAGCTTTCATTATGCGCAGTATGAATCGAATCTGAAATTCACAATTGGCAGCCTCCCCTTGTGAGACAAGATGAGGGCATCAGGCTTCATTCACAGATGCGGCCTTACATGTGTATTGCCATTTTTGTAATGCGTGTAAGTGCCTTAAAAATCAGAGATATTTAGTATTATTCAAGCTGTCATAATCGAAAATAATGAAAGTATTAAAACAGTTATGGATAGACATTGAGCCAAATACAGCGTGACAAACCTAGAAAACATCGTACAAAACTTCTGAAACGGACTGCCAGCTCAAACCGATGTTACTTATCACATGAAGATAGCTCATTTGTCGACATGAGCTCATGGTCAGTAATAAAATCATTTAAGATTAGTGTAAGTGGCAAAAATGCTATTACAATTAATTTCAGATTATCGTGTTTGCCTTTGTTGCTATATAAGTTCACAGTCTTAAATTTCAGACATACTATTGATTCTTAGATTGTATCTGCATTAATCTTTTCTTTTCTCGATTCACTACATTAGTGTATCCCGTATAAAATGTTATTACAATTAATCATAGGTTAGGGAGTTTGTTGCTGAATAAAGTCAAGGGTCGTAATACTTACACACAGTGTTGATTCTTCGATTTATCCGCATTAGTCTTTGCTTTTTCATCTCACGCCCTGAGTGGACAACTAGATTGTCGCAGTGAGTTGAATTATTCACACGCAGTCATATACTAAATTCAAAGCTCCAGTCATGTATATTGTGCTGGGATTTACAATAGTAAAGGGTTTCTATTTTCGGTAGTTCCCTGTTAGTGCCTGTTCACCTGAACAAAGGAAAAAGATAGATTTTTTTCGATACGGTAAGGAACAGACAGTTGAATTTTTCATTTGAACAAAGTAATTCAGTACAATCGAGGAACGACCGGAAATGAAAGAAAATAGTTAGTTTAGGTGATATATTTTACACTTCTTCGCTCTCTTAGGAATTTTTTATGAAACTTTTGAGCACGATCTCAAGAATTGCGTAATTTCGACTACAGTTTGTTTTAAAACATGCACATCTACATATATACTCTGCAACCCACATTTAAGTGCATGGCAGAGGGTTCATCGAACCGCTATTATGATATTTCTCTACGGTTCCATTTTCTAATAGCTCGCGGGGAAAAAAAGAACACCAAAATCTCTCCGTTTTCGATCTGATGTCTCTTATTTTATTTTCATTATTATATCTACCTCTATAGGTGGGCGCTAACAAAATATGTTTGCATTCGGAAGAGAAAGTTGATGAAAGAAATTTCGCAAATAGATCTCGTCTTCAACAAATAACGCCTTTCTTTTAATGATTTTCACCCCAACTCATGCATCAATTCTGTGACACTCTCTGTGGCTGGACGGCAACATGGTTTGCTTTGTGATTGGGGCGACAGTTGTGTTGACTTCGTTTTATATCAGGGTTTTAACTTCCGACTTTTAAGCTGTAGATTGCGTCTTAATTTCCACCGTTGTATTGGATGTATAGGTTCAAAATTCTATTTGTCACCTCAGTATGAAAATTAAGTTGGTAGACCTGGCACTTTTTCGCAGTTAATAAAATTTATATCTTTGTTGAATTTTACACTGTATATATTGATTCAGGATTTTATTTAAATCTTAAAGACGTTTCTTTACTGTTTGAGCATGAAAATCCGTTTCTCAGGGGCTGATATTTAATAAACCAAAGAATAAAAATTCGAATCATTGAGTCCCGGTAGATCAGATAATTTGACGCCCATCACAAAGATAATGTTTTTGCTTGATCCTTTTCATTTATAGAATTATTCTTTAGAAAATTTGACCGTAAGTTTTTTCTGACCGCTACTGTTAGATATATTCCTTCACTTTTAGAATATGCCGGGACAATATTAGGGAACTAAATACTCGAATAACGTTTAAGATTTTTTTAAGCTTTATAGATTCTCTATTCTGAAATCAATAGTCACATTCAGTACAGTTTCACAGTACACACTTCATAATTTTACAATTCGTTATTATTTTCGTCAAAGTTTGATTGTATTAATCTATCTGGAATGTTCATCAGTTTATCACGGGAGGCAGAAGTTTCTAATTCTTCCGTCCTAGCCTATCCCGATCAAAGTCCAAAGATAATGTTCGCTTTCGCGTATGATCAGGATATGAAAGCTTATATTAAAGTTTAAATACGTTTTCGGGTTTTTTCCTATCTTGGAATTTAGCCGCGTATAATATTTTAGCTAAGCACTGAGAGCTCGTGACACGAGAGCTAAACACATAGAGAGAGAGTAACTCAACTGCGGGTACTATTTATAACAACAATCTGACAAATGATCTCTGATATACGAGATGTTTTGACCTAAGTATTCCCTGGATACTATTACTCTGAATTACGCTGATGTAATTTGAATTTACTAAAATTTTTGAAAAATGAGAAAATTCTGCCTCTTAACAAATTACTAAAATTACGTAACGATGAAAAAGGTCGGAATACCGTGATTCTAATGCTATGGTCGCGATGTGGTGTTACATCTCCCCCCTATATCGCGATAAAACAAAACGCCCTTCTCTGTATTTTCTCTAAATCTAAACGAAGGCTTCCGCGGTCGTTGTCATTGTTGATAAAACTCTTCTGGGTATTGGACCTCATCGTCAATATATCAAATATTTCACCGACGTTTCGGCCACAATTGCAAGCGGCCATCTTCTGGGTGTTACGTAACACCCAGAAGATGGCCGCTTACAACAGTAGCCGAAACGACGTAACACCTAGAAGATGGCTGCTTGCAATAGTGGCCGAAACGTCGGTGAAATATTTGATATATTGACGATGCGGTCCAATACCTAAAAGAGTTTTATCAACAATTTCTGTAAATCGTCTGTCAGTCCCACTTGGTTGGGATTCCACAGTGCGGAACAATACTCCAAAGTAGGACGCACATGTGTAATGTAAGCAGTTCCTTTAGTAGAACTGTCGCATCTTCTAATTGTTCTGCCAACGAAACGTAGTCTGTGGTTCGCTTTCCATACAATATTTCCTATGTGTTCTTTCCATTTAAGTTGTTTGTAATTGTTACTCCTAGGTATTTAGTTGAATTTACGGCCTGTAGTTTTGACTCATTTATCGTGTACATGAAGTTTAACGGGCTTGTTTTAGTGGTTATATGGATAACTAAACACTTCTCATTATTAGGGGTCAATTGCCATTTTTTGCACCACGCAGATATCTAAATCATTCTGCAGTTGCTTTTGATCTTCTGGTGACTTAACTAACTGATAAGTGACAGCATCATATGCGAACAACCCAAGAGAGCTACTCAGATTGTATCCTAAATCCTTTATAAAAATAAGGAACAGTAGGGGCCCTATAACACTTCCCTGGGGAACGCCAGATCTCACTTCAGTTCTACTCTATGACTTTCCGTCAATTACAACGTAGTGTGTCCTGTCTTACAGTAAATCATGAATCCAATTGCACAATTGTAACGCTATTCCATAAGCACGAAGTTTGATTAGAACACGCTTGTGAGGTACACTGTCGAAAGCCTTCCGGAAATCTAGAACACCGAAATCTACTTGACATCCCTTGTCTGTAGCACTCATCACATCACGTGAGTAAAGGGCTAGCTGTGTTCCACAAGAATGATACTTTCTGAATCCGTGTTGATTATGGGACAAAAGGTCGTTCTCTTCGAGGTAGTTCATAATATTTGAGGAGAGTATATGTTGTAAAATCCTGCTGCAAACAGACGTCAATGATGTAGGCTTGTAATTTTGCGTATCACTCCTACTGCATTTTTTGAATATGGGCGTAAACTGTGCAAGTTTGCAGTCCTTTGGTACGGAACTTTCGTTGAGCAAGCGGTTGTATATGATAACTAGGTATGGGGCTGTTCCATCAGCATACTCTGAAAGGAAACTAATTGGTATACAATCAGGACCGGGAGACTTACTTTTGTTAAGAAATTTAAGTTGGTTTAACACACCAGGGGTATAAAATTCTAAATACCGCATGCTGTCAGTTGTTCTTAATACAAATTCTGGAGTATTTGCTTCGTCTTCTCTAGTGAAGGAATTTCGGAAGGCTGTTATAAGCAGTTTTGCTTTAGCAGAACTGTCATCAGTAGCATCGCCGTTACTATCGCGTAGTGAAGGTATTGATCGTGTTTTACCGCTGGTATACTTTACATTCGACTAGAAATTTGTAGGTTTCTCTTCCAAATTACGTGACAGGGTTTCGTTGTGGAATTTGTTGTAAGCTTCTCGCATTGAAGTTCGAGCTAAATTTAGAGTTTCTATGAAAGACTGCCGTCTTGAGGATTTTGAGTCCGTTTAAATTTGGGACACTTTTTTCTTTGCTTTTGTAAGAGTGACCTAACCTGTTTGTGTATTTGTGTACCACGGCAAAAGGAGGACACCCGTGAATGATTCAACAGTGAGACGTCGCCTAACAGAGAACAACTTTCAAGGACACGTAGCAGCAAGAAAACCAGTGTTCATCTACATCTACATAGATACTCTGCAAATCACATTTAAGTGCCTGGCAGAGGGTTCATTAACCACTTTCATAACTTTTCTCTACCGTTCCATTCTCTAATAGCGCGCGGGAAGAAAGAACACCTAAATCGTTCCGTTTTCGTGTTGCGCCATGTTAACAAGACGCAGAGGGTTCAGTGGGCTAAGGCAAAGCAACATTGGACACTAGGGGATTGGGAAACAGTCTTATTGACTAACGAATCCAAGTTCGAAATATTTGGAAGTGAAAGCCATCAGTTTGAATGCTGTTTACCCCATGAAGACTATTCCATTTGAAATCGGACGAATATGAGAAATTGACCTCGTATTGTTTTAAATAATTAATAATTTCTGCACGTGCCAATTAATGTAAAAGAAAACAACTGGCATGAATTTAACTTTTAAATGATTAGTATTATTCGACTTAAAATTCGGTGAAGTTAGCGTTATTTTCCGAATACGACACTTTGTGTGCTGTGTAACCTCATACCGGATTTCAGTCACCTACGGTTCATTTTGAAACCTAACATCGAAAGGTGATGTAGGGATATAACATGACAACAATTAAATCATTGTTGTAAAAGCTTTTTTTTTTTTCATTTATTAAAATAAATGAAATTTTTTCCATAATGGTTAAACTTACATAGGCTTGAACTTATTTTTATAACACGTTGATTTCTGTTTTAAGTATTATGGAGTCCCTTATCTTCAATGTCGAAAAAAAAGGAATGAATATGGAAACTCGCTCTGTATTTACAACAGAGGGCTGAAGGTCTGACTGGTTGCCGACAATACGGCGTAGCGCAGTCGGCGTAATAAGGTTAGTGCAGCCGGCAAATTTGGCGCAGTTTCCACATACATTTCAGTTTTTCTCTAAAACTCTGTTCACGACACCATAAAACTGTACTGATATTGTTTTTGAATCAAATGTTGAACAATATGGCATACGATTCATTCCATTTTAAATGCTTTTTATAGACAAAAGATAGCAAATGATGCAAAACACTTGAAATTTAAATTCTAAAAATACAGCGTAAATATCAAATCAATCTGTACAATAGTACCTTCATTTTGTAATTAATTTGAAAATTTTACAAGTAATAGTTTCCGCGCTTTGAGTGCCCTAATCGCGTGATTTCATGAAATTAGGTTACATACGCTTCTAAAAAACAACCAGAAGCGTTGAGTATCACAGCTGCAAGTTAGTCAAAGATACGAAATCCAACAACAACAACAAAAAAATCACTATTTCCGGCTGTCCGATTTGAAATGAAGTGGCTCATAAACGCCTGAATCCTCAATGAGTAATTCGATTGTGGACCACGGAGAAGGTTCTGTGATGATATGGGAATTGGAGGGAATAAGGTCAGAGATTTGGTGAAAATAGATGGGGAAAATGAACCAAAAGGAGTTTCATGCCTTTCTCCAGCGACATGGTAACACATATGATTTGCGTGAGATTGGGAAAGGGTTTGTCTTGCAGCAAGACAGCGACCCGAACCAAACGTTCGCTTGTGTCAGAACAGTGCGAAGTTTCTAGAAGTTCGGAAAATAGTGAAAAATTGCCATGTCAGTCCTATGATTGTAACCTAGTCGAGCTGCTATGTGATGAGTTGGACCGGGGGATCCGAAAACGGAGAATCATGAGTGGGACCCAATTCTGGGAAATCCTTCAGCAATATTTAATTCCAGTTGAAACCATGACAAAATTGAACCATCACACGACGAGAGTGTGCAAGACGTGGTGAAAACAAATGGTATCTACATTGAGAAAGCGGTAATTTAATTGTTGCATTTTCCTGTGTTTTATACATTTGTTTTTTATGGCGTGTATTTCATGCAGAACACATACGTTTGTATCGCAGTATTTTATTACTTGGGACGCTATTTTGTTGATAATTAACACTGTCAGATCAATAATAGTAGCATAAATTCGCCACAGCACCAAAGACAAGAAAATTCACTGCTGAAATAAAATAACTACACTTGCGCTCACACTCACAGCCAAGTACAGACGGCAACGAAACAGCACCTCCAAGATGGACAAATTAATGCCTCATAAGTGCCTACATGCCATACGAAGCATCAAAATATCGTACTAGAAACATGTTTTTCATCAACAACAATGTGAATTTAAGGATTGATACACAAAAGGCGGGATATATCAGCTTTTAATACGTTGTTGTTGAGGAACAACACTGGGAATGTAAGGGTTAACAAGTTACGTTGCTGTGATACAACTGTCAAAAAGGAATACTACGAATCTGTCTATATTCCGTTCAGGTTATAGTTGAGCGAAAAGTATTCATGCCGGCCGTGGTGGCCGAGGGGACTGAGGCGCTTCAGTCACGGTCTGCACGGCCACTACGGTCGGGGGTTCGAATACCCCCTCGGGCATGGATATTTGTGCCGTCCTTAGTCTTAGTTAGTTCATAAGTTTAGGGACTGATGACCCCGTAGTCAAGACCCATAAAAAAAAAGTATTCACATACATATGAACATCCTAATTTTATAATTTCGATATAGGGTGTTTCAGGAGGAATAGTAAATATAAGAGGCAGTCAAAAAGAAACGAGCCAGTGGCATAATTACATAAGCACGGACCTGTATTTTAGAAGTATTGACCTTGGCCGTTGAGACATTTGTCCTCTGTGACACAAGACGGTGATTGGCTGACAGAAAATTTCCGAAGCTGCGATGTGAACCACTTTCCCATGCACAGAAGGACGTCGTCGTCCGACATGAATTGTTTGACCCTTAGGGCTTTTTAAGGGGACAAGCAATGACGTAATCACAGGGAGGAAAGCCTGAACTGTATGGAAGCTGGACGAGAAACTCCATTTGAATTTGGTTAGGAGTGCCGCGACGGTGTTGGCGGTATGAGGCTTTGCATTGTCATGGAACAGGATGACCCCGTGGATGATACTTTCTGTCAGTTTTGAATTAATCACTTGCCGAAGACTTGGTCGTTTTGATTTTGATTCGAAGTGATGACTCCATGACTCATCTCCAGCCACCACTCGTGTCAGATACGCGTCTCTTTCCCGAGCATAGCGATGCAAGACAGTGGGCCTTTCCACTTTCTTCCTGGTGTGGCTGAAGACTGTGTGGTACCCACTGGGCACACATGTTGCGCAAGTGGAGTCGTTCCTTCATGAGAGTGTGTACACTTCCGACGCTCAATCCGATCATGGCGGCTGTGGCTTTCACTGTCACTCGGTGGTCCTGGGTGACGAGCACATCAGCCACCTGGACGATGTCATCGGTAATGCATTGTGGTGCTCCAGAGCGTGATCATCGGCTGACGACACCCGTCCTTTCCTGAAGCGCTTGTGCCACCCTTGCAAGGGACATGCAGTGTTCGCCCTACATTTGTGGCATTCGTCGATGAACGTACGTTCCCCCTACTCCTTCCGCTGTCAGAAAACGAACATCACCTCTTTGCTCTTCTTTTGACGCCTCCGTGTCACAGTCGCGCTGGACGATTCATGCATGCTGCTTTTAGCTTTGTATAGTCACGTGACCTGCACGACCCTCTAGCGACGGGTTGTGAACTTCCAAGCTCTGATCGGAACCACTCCTCGCTACATACCCTGATGTCACCGGTTTGCGCATTCCAGACTCCGGCTCATTCGTTTTTCAAGCTCCTATTTTAAGAAAACAAAGAAGGAAGGAAGATTAGGGTTTAATGTCCCATGGTCACCGTGATCATTACAGTCGGGTAGGAGGTGGTAATACAGACGAACTGAAATCGAAAAGTAATGTAAGATGTGTCCAATTGAACACCTAACATTCTAAATGTGCTAAGGACCAAAAATAAATTTCTGAGATATAGCAAAAAACCTATTCTTTATCATACGAAATTAATACACACATTTTATAGTATTATACCATTTATTAGCATACAGTTAATACAAACAATACTGCAAATCAAGAGAAAATTGCATAGAATTGGCGATTAGAAGAAAATTAAAAACGTGAAAGAGGTGTTTGCCGGCCGCAGTGGCCGAGCGGTCTGCGGAGTGGCAGTCACGGTCTGTACGGCCGCTTCGGTCGGGGGTTCGAATCCCCCCTCGGGCATGGATGTTTGGGCCATCTTTAGTATAAGATAGATCATAAGTACTTTGTAAGTTTAGGGACTGATGACCCCGTAGTTATGTCCCATAAGCTCTACAAACATTTGAACATTTGAGAAGGTGTCTTATACATTGCGTTATTCAGAGTAAATAGGGTAAGTCCAGCAGAAGTAGTAAGCTGAAGCGCTTGACGAAACATATCCAAAAATAGGAAATGAAACAATGTGAAACAAATAGCTTCAGTTTGCAGCATCATTACACAAATCAGTAAAAAACTGACGATGAAGATGTGTTATAAAGGTTACCATAGCAAGCAAGTCCTGTGTTTCCAGCAGACAGTCCTGGAACACGTGGCAACACTGAAAGTTGTGTATGAATGAAATCGTGTACAGTTTTACCTTTCTTTAGGATGTTTACACTTTCCCACTGTTCAGTTTCACTGTTCCAGGTGACGTGATTTTAATTTGTGCAGCAGAACTGATGTGCAGCTACGTTGTGTTGATCACTTTATCAGCAGCGATCTGGAAGTCAATAAAGTCTTCCATTCTGAGTGTTTTGACGGGAGAAAAGGGCGTGATGAAGTAATTACTTCTTCTATATCATCAGGTACGTAACATTTAACTATCTTCTTGCGCTTTTCTATTAAGACAAAATTTGTCTCACAAGATAGGAAACTGTGGTCTGAAACCAGATACTTATGCACTATACAGTCAAATAGACCACAAGCCACGGTGAACATGTACACAGTTTTTATTTTTTCCACAGCAGTTGTCACCCCGAAACTTAAGTTTCCTTTTGTTACCAGTTACACAGTACTTTTAGTGCAATAGAAGTCATGGAACAGACATGAGGCTATGCTCCTTGAGACCCTTCACCCTCATGCTATAAAGACATTATTGCTTCACTGTTGTCATGAGTATGAACACAGAAGTTGATTATCGAGCACATTAAAACGAAGAAGGCCGTGGAGTCAACACCAATGCTATTTGCCCGTGACTGTAAGAACCTCTTTCATTTTGTTAGGTCTTCAACTTTTGTGGAGTACAGGGATACAATTATTAGTATGAATCTCAAATAAACCAAAGGCAGATGAGGACATTTTCATTGATTCTTCCGTCGTTTCTTGGTAAAACATTTTCATATTGAATTGAAAGCACAACTTTGTGTATGTTCTGCAAATTATATTCACAGAATATATGACATCAACTGCGAGTGACAGTTGCGCTGACCCTTACACCACAGGGGACACAGTGATTACCGCACCTGCAAGGACTACCTAAGCCCGCTTCCCGTGAAATACAAATTCCCAGCTTCACCCTCCTCACAGTACTCAAACTCGTAGTTTCAGAAACTAACTCCCCTAAGAGTACACATGCCAGTGACGGGGAATGATACTTTCGTTAGCGGGGAGGGGTGGGCAAGTTTGGAGCCCTTACTCTTACGGGTATTAGTTTCAAAACTACGAGTTTGAGTACTGTGTGCAGGGTAAAGCTGGGAATTTGTATCTGACCGGAGGTGGGCTTAGGTAGTCCTTACAGGGGCGCTGATCACTGTGTCCCCAGTGGTGTAGTGGTCAGCGCAACAGCCTAGGAAGTTGAACACCCGGGTTCGAATTGTCGTAGCTGTGTTGGGAAAATTCCAGAGCTCCAAGCGCTGATAGAAAGTACTGAGGCACAAATCGTTATAGGTTCTGAAAGCTGGCTGACGCCTGAGATAAATTCGGCCGAAATTTTTTCAAAGGGCCAAATGGTCTTCAGAAAGGATAGAATAAATAAAACAGGGGGTGGCGTGTTTATTGCTGTTACAAACGGTTTATCCTGCAACGAAATTGAGGCAGATACTTCCTGTGAATTGGTCTGGGTAGAGGTTATACCTGACCACCGAAATAAATTAATAATTGGATCTTTTTATCGGCCCCCTGACTCAGACGATGCGGTTGCAGAAATGTTCAAAGAAAGCTTGAATCATATTTCAAATAGGTATCCGAAGCATACTGTTATAATCGGTGGCGACTTTAATTTACCCTCGATATGTTGGCATAATTACGTATTCAAAATCGGGGGCAAATATAAAACATCGTCCGAACTAGTTCTGAATGCTTTTTCTGAGAACTACTTCGAACAGTTAGTTCATGAACCCACTAGAATAGTACGTGGCTGCGAAAATACTCTTGATCTCCTAGCAACAAATAATCCCGAGATAGTAAAGAGCATCAAAACAGATACAGGGATTAGCGAACATCGAGTTGTAGTAGCGAGACTGAATATCGAAATTCCCAAATGCACCAAAAATAAACGAAAAATATATCTATTCAATAAAGCAGATAAAAATTCGCTTCACGCTTTCCTGAGTGATAGTCTCCAGTGCTTCAAAACTAAAAATGCGAGTGTAGATCAGTTGTGGCTTACTTTCAAAGACGTAATATCAGTAGCAATCGAGAGATTTATACCAAATAAATTAATAAAAGAGGGGGCTGACCCCCCGTGGTACACAAAACAGGTCAGATCACTGTTGCAGAAACAAAGAAAAACGCATGCAAAATTTAAAAAGACACAGAATCCGCAAGACTGGCAATCTTTTACTGAAACTCGCAACCTAGCGCGGACTTCACTGCGAGAATCTTATAGTTGTTTCCACAACGAAATCCTGTCTCGTAATCTTGCAGAAAATCCAAAGAAATTCTGGTCATATGTGAAGTACACTAGCGGCAAAACACAAACAATACCTTCACTACGCGATAGCAATGGTAATACTACCGACGACAGTACTGCTAAGACAGAATTACTAAACACAGCTCTCCGAAATTCTTTCACCAAAGAAGACGAAGTGAACACTCCAGTATTCAATCCAAGAACAGCTGCCAGCATGCGAAACTTAGAAGTAGATGTTCCTGGAGTAGTAAAACAACTCAAGTCACTAAACAAAAATAAATCTTCCGGGCCAGATTGTATACCAACTAGATTCCTCTCAGAGTATGCTGATGCAATAGCTCCGTACTTAGCTATAATTTACAACCGATCACTCAGCGAAAGATCCGTACCCAAAGACTGGAAAGTTGCCCAAATTACTCCAATATTCAAGAAAGGCAATAGGAGTGATCCCCAAAATTACAGGCCTATCTCATTGACGTCGATTTGCAGTAGGATTTTGGAACATATACTTTGTTCGAATATTATGTACTACCTCGAAGAGAACGACCTATTAACCAATAGTCAGCACGGATTCAGAAAGTATCGCTCTTGCGAAACACAGCTTGCCCTTTATTCACATGAAGTGTTAAGTGCCATCGACAAGGGATCTCAAATCGATTCCATATTTCTGGATTTCCGGAAGGCTTTTGATACTGTACCCCACAAGCGGCTTCTAATGAAATTGCGTGCTTATGGAATATCTCCCCAATTGTGCGATTGGATTCACGATTTCCTATCAGAAAGGACACAGTTCGTTGTAATTGACGGTAAGTCATCGAGTAAAACAGAAGTGATATCTGGCGTTCCACAGGGAAGCGTTATTGGTCCCCTACTCTTCCTCGTGTTTATAAACGATTTAGGAGATAATCTGAATAGCTCCCTTAGACTGTTCGCGGATGATGCTGTCGTTTATCGGTTAGTGAAGTCAACAGAGGATCAAAAGCAACTGCAAAGCGATTTAGACAAAATTTCTACTTGGTGCGAAAATTGGCAATTGACACTAAACAAAGAAAAGTGTGAAGTAATACACATGACCACTAAAAGAAATCCGCTGAATTTCAATTACGCGATAAATCAGTCAAACCTTAAGGTCGTAAATTCTACCAAATACCTTGGAGTTACAATTACGAACAACTTTGACTGGAGAGAACACATAGAAAATATTGTGGGGAAGGCGAACCAAAGGTTACGTTTCATTGGCAGAACGCTTAGACGATGCACCAGCTCCACCAAAGAGACTGCCTACATCACACTTGTGCGTCCTCTCTTGGAGTACTGTTGCCCCTTGTGGGACCCTCACCAGGTGGGACTGACGGAAGATATTGAGAAGGTTCAGAGAAGGGCAGCTCGTTTTGTTTTATCACGTTACGGGGGGGAAAGCGTCACGGAAATGTTGCACGAATTGGGGTGGAAATCATTAAAAGAAAGACGTTATTCATTGCGGCGTGATCTGTTTGCGAAGTTTCAATCACCGACTTTTAGTTCTGAATGTGAAAATATCTTGCTGGCACCCACCTACTTAGGGAGACATGACCATCCCAATAAAATAAGAGAAATCAGATCGAAAACGGAACGATTTAGGTGTTCTTTCTTCCCGCGCGCTATTAGAGAATGGAACGGTAGAGAAAAGTTATGAGGGTGGTTAATGAACCCTCTGCCAGGCACTTGAATGTGATTTGCAGAGTATCTATGTAGATGTAGATGTAGATCCCAGCTGGGTACATATTTTCAGCTTTGCCCATTCGCAGCTTATGTCATATATTCTGTGAATATGAAAGAATAACAACTGGAGCATCAGAATTGACGTCTGTTCTTTCGGAACAGACGCCAAATGTATATATTCTGCAAGTTAGTTAAAAAGTTTTCCACTTACAAGGCCATCTTAAACTTTTTAAGACGATAACCGGTTAACTATATAAAATTAAATTTGTAGACTATATTCAAAATTATGCTTTCAAAACAGTATGACAATGTTCTACTAATAACGACGGACGCATTGTTGTGTTTCATTTGCCTTTGCTTGAAGTGTGTTTGGGTTACATTCTAACAACTGTATCTCGGTACTCAATAACAATTGAACACAATGGTAAGGTATTTTTATTTCAATTCCTGTGCACTACCACCTCCTAAAACATCCTGTATATATGCTTATCTCTCAGCAATTCTATATTTCCTTTTTATTAAAACAATATTTCATTTCTGTAATGCTACAGACGAATGATGAATGTTAAAATGCTTGTAAATCTATCGGACTCAGCTGCTAGGTCCGTAGCTTACAAACTACTTAAACCAAGGTAAACTTAAGGACAACACAAACACCCATGACCGAGGGAGGTCTCGAACCCCCGACGGCGAACGGCCGCGCGCACCGCAGCACGGCGCCACAGTGCGCACACGAATGATGAAGATAAGATGGGAGATCACGTAACTAATGAGGAGGTACTCAACAAAATTGGGATGAAAATAGCTGCGGTGAAGCGCCCGAGCGCATTGAGGTGCGGTGCCATGATGTGCGAGGCCGTTCCCCATCGGGGGTTCGAATCCCCCCTCGGGCATGGATGTTTGCGCCGTATTTAGTATAAGCTAGTTTGTAACTTCAGGGACGGATGATCCCGCATTTAAGTCCCATAAGTTTTCCAAACATTTGAAGGTTTCTTTTTTTTTTTTTTTTTTTTTAAATATGGAAAGTAGTTTCTGGTATATCGTAAGAGGTTGGTGGGACACCTTCTGAGACACCAAAAAATCGTCAACTTGCTTTAGAAGTGTTTAGAGTAAGAATCGTAGAGGGAGACCGAAGGACATATACAGAAAGCAAGTATCAAGAGGATGTAGGTTGCCGGTCGTATTCTCAGATGAAGATGCTTGCACAGGACATTGTTTGCTTGGAGAGCTGCATCAAACCAGTCTGCGGACTGAAGACCAAAACAACAACAAATTTCAGTTTTATCAGCTGTTACGTCTACAAATTTTTTTCCGATCAGTTCTCCTTTTTTGTCAACATATTTAACTCCCTCTGTTTCTGTTAGTGAAGTTGGCATATTTTCATATTTTCCATGACTTTATTTCTCCCAATATTGTAATTTTTGTTCGTTATTGTTTCAAGTAAATTTATTTCAGTAACAGATTTTTTCCAATTTTCTGAATTTATTGCTGAATCTACGTTGTTTACGTTAACACCATATTTAATTTCCTTCATAGAATTATTGGCCGAATTATGAAAACTCTTTTTTGGAAATTCCTATGTCATTAGTAAAGATAATAAAGGAGTTCCCTTCTCTAATACCAGTTCGTCTTGCATATGGCTGAGATATTTTCCCCATAAAATTCGCTTTAAGTATCGCATTTGTTAGAGTTCCGTGCTTTAACACAAAATTCTCTAAAGATTTCATCTGTTGTTTCTCTGTTTTCAGAATCATGAAACTATAAAGGACACTGAGATAGTTTTCGTAGTTAATATTCTGTTAGGAATTATTATTTTTTTAGCATTTTCTTATTAAGTTTTGCGCACTTTCTAAATTTCGATATTTCAAACAAATCTGTGTAACACAGAGTGTTACAGGGTAGGTTGTAATGATTGTCAAAAAATCGTTAAGTTCCTCCGTTTTGCATTTAATTATAACTGAATTTAGGCATTCATGTAGTTGCGTGCACAAATTCAAGCTGCCTGTCACTGATGATATTGTCAAACGTGTTCCTCGTAGGGTTTCCACAAAGTGAACAAGAAAGTCATACGATGGGCAGTGGTGGGATTCGAACCCGAGCCATTGGTTCACAGGTCTCGTGACCTGCAATATTTTTCTCTGCTCGATTTCAGCTAACCAAAGTGCTTAGCAACTCGGTGTCAGAAGAGGCTGCTAAAATTTCGCGTGAAATGATCTAATTAGCCAAACTTATACTTAAATCCAATAAGACGCAAGGCATTGATTTTTTTATTTTTTATTTTATTTATTTATTTATTTATTTATTTGCGATTATTGCTCAGTATAGCGTACCTCATAATTTCGTAAGACGTTCTTCACGCGGCTTCTGACTACCCGGTAAATTGTCATCTTTTAACCTGCGAGACAAGGAGAGAATCAGGGCGATTAGTCATTTAAGAAAACACAGTTTCAAAAAACAAGTAAAGAAAAGTCATGCAGGCACCGGCAACATAATGTGTACAAACGGCATAGACACAATATTTATTTAATAATAAGCAGTGGGCCCACAACTGGCTTTTACAGCTGATCCAAATGTTTGATGAACAAATTGCTTACAGTTTTCAACTGAATGTTATCCATAATGCTACCAAAACATCCGCCAATTACTTGTATGATGTTGCAGCTGTAAATGTGGTCCTCGCTCTCCGTTCTGCTCCAAAACTCCCCATAGCGATTCATTGATGATGATTTCATGTGGCATTTTTGGCCTTTAGATCACAGATGGTACCGTGTTCGGCCTACCTGGTGCAAGTCTTTAGGTGACGCCACATGGACGACTTGCGTGTCGATGATGATGAGGACGACTCAACTCCCAGTCCCCGAGTGGAGAAAATCTCCAACCTGACCGGGAATCGAACCCAGGCCGCCTGGGTGGTAATCCACCATGATGTCCACTGGACTACGGGGGCGGACAGCGTTTCCTTTATGACGAGGTACGGTGAATGAGCTGTCTACCGGAGATGTTTGATAATTTTGTGAAGCTGTACAAAGCACCTCTGCATCTACATCTACATGGATACTCTGCAAGTCACATTGAAATGCATGGCAGAGGGTCCATCGAACCACTTTTATGATATTTCTCTAATAGCTCGCGGGAAAAAGGAAGACCTAAATCTTTCTGTTTTCGATCTGATTTCTCTTATTTTATTATGATGATCACATCTCCCTATGTAGGTGGGTACTACCAAAATATGTTCGCATTCGGAAGAGAAAGCTGCTGAAAGAAACTTCACAAATAGATCTCACCGTAACAAATAACGCATTTCTTTTAATGATTTCCACCCCTGCTGGTCCATCATTACCGTGACACTCTCTCCCCTATATCGGGATAATGCAAAACGAGTTGCTCTTGTCTGAAATTTCTCTCAAACGCCTGTCATTCCCACCTGGTGTGGATCTCACAATACGCAGACATATTCTAAAATAGGACGCACGAGTGTAGTGTAGGCAGAATCTTTAGTAAAACTGTTGTATCTTCTTTCTACCAATGAAGCGTAGACTCTGGTTCGCGTTCCCTACAATATTTTCTATGTGTTCTTTCCAATTTAAGTTGTTCGCAATTGTTATTTCCAGATATTTAGTTGAATTGACGACCTGTAGATTTGACTGATGTATCGAATTAATGAAATTTAACGGATTTTTGTCAGTGGTCATATGGAATGACTTCGCACTTATCGATGTTAAGGGTCAATTGCCAATTTCTGCACCATGCAGAAATCTAAATCATTTTGCATTTGCTTTTGATCTTCTGCTGAAGTCCGTGCAAAGTCCGAGAGATGGCCCCACCGGCGCGCATCGAGGTCATGTTTAGTTAGTAGCATCTTGGAACGAACGGACACGAAGTTTCAGCCATTTTGGTCTATTTATTTGTGTTTGGCATACGTGTGAATCAAGGAAGTCGAGTGATTGTCAAAGAATACACGAAGAAGAATTTCGTGTGTTGATTAAAAATTAATTTATGAAAGCCAAAACACCTCAGGAGACTAAAGAGAAGCTTGATCAACATTGATTCTTCACATTCGATATGAACAGTTTATATGTGGTTTCTAAATTTTCGGTGTGGCCATATGGGCTGAACGTTTTGGATGCCCTTTGGAGGTTACGACTCCAGAAATCATTGATAAAAAGCATAATATGGTGATGGATGACAGAAGAGTTAAGATGCGTGAGTTTGCTAGTGCTGTGCGCATCTCTAATGAACGGGAACATAATATCTTGCATCAACAGTTGGACATGAGAAAGATATCCACAAATGGGTGCCGCGATTAATCGTATGAAATGTCGCAAGGAAGGTTTGCAGCTGTTCAGGAACAATTTGCAGGACTTTAAGCGTCGTTTCGTCGCTGTGGATGAAACATTGAAACTATACTGTACTCATGAGACCAAATAACATTTTAAACAATGGGTTACCGAGGGAGAATCTGAACCGAAAAGGTGAATACCGGTCCTTTGGCTGGAAAATTTATAGCGACGGTGTTTTGGGATCCGGAAGTGATAATCCGCATCGAGTATTTGGAACAGGTTACAAAAATGTTTGTATAGCTTAAGGGACTTAACTAAGGGGTCATCAGTCCCTAAACTTACAAACTACTTATGAACTAGCTAATCCTAAGGACGGCACAAATATCCATGCCCGAGGGTGGATTCGAACCCCCCCCCCCCCCCCCGTGCGAATTGCCGATTTGACGTGTGACAGTGTTTTTGTTAGCAATATGTTAGGCATTGTAAGCAGTTTGTTGCCGAGAATGGTGATATATTCATTCACAATCATCCAAACAGAGAAATTTGTTAAACGTTGTAATTACGACAGAACCTCTCCCATGCTTGAGGTATTCATTCACAGTTATCCAACAGTGAGGGTAATGATCAAAACAGTTGAATACCATAATGAAAACACGCAAAGCACGGCGGAAACTCCCTCTATGCTTGACTGTAAGAATCAGACATGCCGTATCATAAGCTCCTTTTGGGGGTTTCGATACATAAACCCGGTGGTGTATAGGAAGCAATGTAAACCATGATTCATCCTACCATCAGTCATCAAGTGTCCAGATTTTATGATCATGGCACCATTTCCTTCGCAGCTTTCCAATGGCTTCCGTTATTAAGGGTTTGGAACAGCAGCTCCTCCACGAGTGTTCAGTTCCAGCCGTACTATTCTTATGGAAAC
Source organism: Locusta migratoria (assembly GCA_026315105.1). Classification (NCBI taxonomy): domain Eukaryota; kingdom Metazoa; phylum Arthropoda; class Insecta; order Orthoptera; family Acrididae; genus Locusta; species Locusta migratoria. The sequence goes on along the minus strand of CM048748.1, from coordinate 269,493,536 downwards.
AGAACTACTCAAGTGAGTGTTAGGGCTAGTCTACACGACACCAGGTTGCGACACTCGTCGCGTGAAACGAATTTCGCGCAACTGGTTTGGTGCATGTCTGAAGACACGGCGCCAATAATATGCACTTCAATTTCGTTGTTTTGCCAGTGCCGTAGTCGCCATAGAATGAAAGGTTTGGTAGCTGTAAGGTTTATGGCAGAGCTATTGCTTCTCTGTGTGAAGTCGCTGTATAAGACTAAACATAAAAAGAATAAAAAACGTGTTTGGGTTCGTGACTGGATTTAAAAAAAAAAAAAAAAAAAAAAAAAGAGGGCGTCAGCTCGGTTGCTCAGCGGCCTTGCTGAAAGAAATTGTGATTGAAAAAACTAGAAGTTATTTTAGCCAACATAGAATGTCACCAGAGCAGTTCACGTTCCTTTTAAATAGAGCTAGTACTGCTAGTACCAGAACTGAAATTACAAATTGCATTGCGTTTCTTGTCAAGCAGATATTCGTTTTTACTGGCACCTGTCCGTTTTCCGAAATGCACAGTTGCCATAGGATTTCGAATTGATTGTATTTTATTCATCAATTCACTAATCCTTAATCCATCAATATTTAATTCATGAACAATTGCTTCAAGAGCACTAACACGCCGATGCTTATTCCTGAAAATTGTCCCATAACTGAACGATTTTTTTCGTCCCCCCTTTATGTTGTAGTTTTTCCTGTTTTGGTTATACTCTAACCTAAAAACACGTGCAAACCGTTTCGTCAAAGTTGTAAGGTGCCGAAACTGTCTAGTTTTGCCAACGAGTTACGCGTACGCCTGCCGCGCATGCGCACTGGCCGTGAGCGCGGTTTCATGAAACGTAGTGTCGTCGTGTAAACTGGCCTTTACAGTCGCTTTTGCCGCGGTAGTTTTAAGTTGTGAGGCCACAACTGTTCTTATGATGGTAGGCCATTGTCAGTTATCTTTGGGTTTCACCCAGTATAACGCTTTACGACAATCTAACACACACAGTCGTGACACTCACTGCTGTGAAAGTTGTTACCAACTGACAGTTAGAACGACACAAGCACTCCTAGAGGTGGGCAAGCCGCCGTAAGAGTAATGTTCGTCTGTAATAACTTTTCTGCGTAAATAGTTTCTGGAAATTTTGCATTCCAAGCAGTAGTAAAATGTCTAGAGACGTAAATAATCCTGAAATAAATGTAAAATCAACCGAATTTCACTGATTCAGAGACACAAACAATAAATTACTTAAGAAATACTTACGAATATGGGTATATTCGCAGCTTGTTCCGCTGAAAGTAAGTAGAATAGAAACACAAGAGAACATAAATTCCTGTTCCGGTCTTTTCTTAGATAATAGGCAGTTTCTCTGAAGTGTAAAAATTCGGTATGGAGAGTAATGATTCCTACATTTTCACACTTCGCTCGTCTTTCGTTTAAACGCATATACTTTTGAGTACAATTACTTTTGCCTAGAAAACAAATGGCTTCACTTTCAAGTCGTTTGAGGTTCAGATGTAGCAATAATTGAGTATTGGTTTCTGCTTTATTGGGGAACGGTGTTTTTTGCTTTAGATGTTTTATTATCACGTCTGTGAGGATTTTCCTTCAGCAATAGCTGTGGTGGTCGATCTGGTACATTAAATAATGTAGGTATTGCATTCCATATCAGTTTCTAACTTCCAACGCTTGTTGATTTGACTGGAATTGTAGGGACGAAACATTGACGTTTCTAAGTAGAAAGTCGTCGTCTTTCCGCAAATGGTCGGGTCTTCTGTAGTTTATTAGCCATTTCCTGTTCTTAATAGAAAAAGAAAATCTTCATTAAAAGCCTTAGATTTTAAGATACTCTTAAATAAACTGTCCTACAATGTGTCGTTTCATACCTTCCAATGTTTGTTAGGGAACCTCATAAAGACAAATATGGTGTTATTTTGTAGTTATTAGCGATTTCAGTGTCATTAAGTATCTCCTCTGTTGTAAAAAGCGTTTTAAAATTAACTTAAACAATACTATTCACACTCATCTAATACCGTATTCAGTAATGTAGCTCGCCAGTAGCTTCCAGCGCTGTTGTCGTGGCGTATAACAAAAAATCTGTGGTAGTGTCGTCACTCTACATGTTAGACTGTGGTTTTACCTTGTTTTGTGTAAGCCGTCATTACGGAGGGTAATGCCACTGGTGGAACGTTAAACATTGCTGCCATTTCCGTCACAGATGCTCCCAGTAGCTGCGCATCATCCAGTTGGCCTCCTTGACAGATAACGCGTGTCAACAATGCTGATAGGTCACTGAGGTTTTAACTAGTGGAATTCTTTATTACTACTCTAGAACTTGGCCCAGCGTCAGATAACCATTTTACATCGTTTACAATATAAAATGCTAACACTTCAGTGACGTGTATCCTAAGGTGTCATTTTGTGTTAACGAAAAATTGTCGCATACCTCACGCAAGACCTTAGTCGTTTTTTGAATATAACGCATGTCGCCGATCACTTGTGTTGACAGTCGAAGAACAAAATGTATAACACACAGCAAGTTAAAGTTCAAGACTACTAAAGAAGATATGACCTTATAGAGCATGTACCAAAACATGTGCGTGGCTCGAAGACTACGTAAGTAATAAAACCCAGTACGTTGTCCTCGATAGCGACTGTTCGTCAGAGATTACAGTATCGGCAGGAGTTCCCCAGTAAAGAGTAATTGTACCGTTATTATTTTCTATCTACACTCCTACCCATTAAAATTGCTACACCACGAAGATGACGTGCTACAGACGCGAAATTTAACCGACAGGAAGAAGATGCTGTGATATGCAAATAATGAGCTTTTCAGAGCATTCACACAAGATTGGCGCCGTTTGAGACACCTGCAACGTGCTGACATGAGGAAAGTTTCCAACCGATTTCTCATACCTAAACAGCAGTTGACTGTCGTTGCCAGGTGAAACGTTGTTGTGATGCCTCGTGTAAGGAGGAGAAATGCGTACTATCACGTTTCCTATTTTGATAAAGGGCGGATTGCAGCCTATCGCCTTAACGGTTTATCGTATCGCGACATTGCTGCTCGCGTTGGTCTCGATCCAATTACTGTTAGCAGAATATGGAATCGGTGGGTTCAGGAAGGCAATACGGAAGGCCATGCTGGATCCCAAAGGCCTCGAATCACTAGCAGTCGAGATGACAGGCATCTTATCCGCATGGCTGTAACAGATCGTGCAACCACGTCTCGACCCCTGAGTCAACAGATGGGGACGTTTACAAGACAACAACCAACTGCAAGAACAGTTCGACCACGTTTGCAGCAGCATGGACTATCAGCTCGGAGACCATGGCTGCGGTTACCCTTGACGATGCGTCAGTGACAGGAGCGCCTGCGATGGTGTACACAACGACGAGCCTGGGTGCACGAATGGTAAAACGTCATTTTTTCTGAGGAATCCAGCATCATGAAGGCCGTATCCGTCTTTGGCGACATCACGGTGAACGCACATTGGAAGCGTTTATTCGTCTTCGCCATACTGGCGTATCACCTGGGGTGATGGTATGGGGTTCCATTGTTTATACGCCTCGGTCACCTCTTGTGCGCATGGACGGCAATTTGAACAGTGGCCGTTACATTTCAGATATGTTACGACCCGTGGCGCTACACTTCATTCGATCCCTGCGAAACTCTACATTTCAGCACGATAATGCGCGACAGCATGTTGCAGGTCCTGTACGGCCCTTTGTGGATACGGAAAATGTTCGACTGCTGCCCTGGCCAGCACATTCTCCAGATCTCTCACCAATTGAAAACGTCCGGTCACAATACGCCAGTCACTACTCTTGATGAACTGTGGTATCATGTTGAAGCTGCATGGGCATTTGTACCTGTACACACCATGCATGCTCTGTTTGACCCAATTCCTAGGCGTATCAAGGCTGTTATTGCCAGAAGTGTTTGTTCTGGGTACTGATTTCTCAAGATCTATGCACCCAAATGTCGTGAAAATGTAATCACATTTCAGTTCTAATATAATATATTTGTCCAGTTTATCATCAGTATTTCTTCTTGTTGTAGCAATTTTAATGGCCAATAATGTATATAAATGATGTACCGGACAGATGTACTTTCAATCTATGGCTGTTTGCTGATGGTGCTGTGCTGTACAGGAAGTTGTCCCCATTGAATGACTGTAGTAGGATGCAGGATGACCTGGACCAAATTTCTGGGTTTAATTCTCTCCATAATCGATGCATTGGGACATAGCCGATAAATTTTAAGGTGGAACAAACTACCAGCACCTGTACAGAAAATATTCAATTACGCGCGACCGGTTTCGCTGTTACAGTCACCCCATGTTCAGGCCCCCGTTGTGCAACTGTCAGTAATAGCACATTTAAAAATGGCAGCCGTTAACACCGGTAGCAGTAAATTCCTCAGTCTATGTCAAAAACTCCATGAATAGGCTAACAAATTTACGGCTACCTGTGTTATCATCTACCCTTTCCAAATGTGCTGACAGTTGCACAACAGGGGCCTGAAGATGGGGTGACTGTAACAACGAAACCGGTCGCGCATAATTGAATAAATAATTTTTGCACATCTGCTGGTACTTTGTTCCACCTTAAAATTTGTAGGCGGTCTGAGGAATGGCAACTAGCGCTAAATTTACAAAAAAGTAAGGCGATGCAGATGAGCAGGAGAAACAATCCCGTGATGTTCGAATACAAAATTAGGAGTGTGCTGCTTGACAGAGTAGCGTCAATTAAATACCTAGGCATAACGCTGCTCAGCGACATGAAATGGAACGAGCATAAAAGGAAGTCGTGAGGAAGGCGAATGGTTTATTGGGAGAATTTCGCGAAGGTGTGATTCGACTGTAAAGAAGACCGCATATAAAACGCTTGTACGTCCACGTCTTGAATATTGCTCAAGTGTTAGGGTTACTAGTTCAGAGGCGGGCAGATAGGTTTGTAACTGGTATGTTCGATAAATTCGTGAGTGTTATCGAAATGCTTCGGGAACTCAAATGGGAGTCGCTGGAGGGGAGACGACGTCCTTTTCGATAATCACTGTTGAAGAAACTTAGATGGTCGGAATTTGAGGCAGACTGCAGAAGAATTCTACTGACTCTGTAATCTTATCTTTCTACGGTGAATGTCTGTTTGTTTCTATATTTGTTGGTATTTTATTTTCAGTATATTTCTTGCACTTTTTCGAAGGTTATAGACATCATTATACCATTGTAAGACACGTAATTCAGGAGACTTAATGAACAATGAGATGTGTGAAAAACTGTCGCATTATGAATGACTTTAAATAAAAACTCCCACGAGGAAGCCGCAGCCTAAATCGTAATTTGTAATTTATGACGTCTCTTCCTCTTGGGAGTTTACAACAAATTTCTCCGATTGCTATTCTGATTATGTCATGTCAGATATTTTTAGTTGTCGTTTAAATAATTCTTAGCTACTAAATTTATTCGCAAAATATTTTGCAAACAGTATCCATGTATACCAATGAATGTGCCTACAAAATTATTTCATTGCACGACTTACAGTTCAGAAGACATGACGTAATAAATACTAATACGCGTGGAAACTGCCGCATCATGCTCGTTCTTATTTTATGAGCTGCCGTGCAGTTCATCCGATTGCGATGAAATATTGCTCACTTGATCTTCGCAACAAGAGGAAATCCACTTGAAATATTACATTCCCTTCGGCGACAGAAAAACAAAACCTCTGTTTTCTCTGTTACCATCTTGTCAGTGATAATTATTTACTGCCCACGCATTATCTGTCTCTGACTAGGGAGGAAAAGAGGATCGGCATTCTTTTTCCAGACACTCGTTTTATTTTGTCCTAGCGTGAAGAAGCAAGACCATTAATTTCGGGATTTCTTCTGTATACAAAATGTATGTGATCGCGCCATGCCCTTCAGCTTATTCTCTTAATAATTCTAAATAGCTTTGAATTGTTATTATTATCAGTATTATTTTATTATTATCAGTAATCCTGTATTTATTAATCTGTAGATGTGATTTTGAAACCATTTTACGAGTTTGTTTTTGTAACACCATTAGCATTGAAATTAATCATTCGGTTTGTCATCCTCTTTCATAATGGGACCTTTCATGGAACCTGCAGTCGTTTTGGTGTTTTTATCGAGACCGAATTCGTATTTGTGAGCAAATGTTGTGCTTCGCGGTCATGGCTTTAACATCATGTAACACACAGTCAATATCGCCAACCCTAGCTGTGCTGCAATAGCGATGCGGTTTCCAAATCAACGGTAGGGTTTTGTGCCTATTCTTCTGCTTTTCTTTTAGAAGCAGAACCAACATCAGTCCACGAGAGCGACAACTAGATGCAACTATCTACAGGTACAGCCTTTCTTTTTTATAACGTTATCTGCCATCCTTTTCAAAATTTGCCTTTTATTTTCAGATTATTTTCACTCAGATTCCAGCATCCATTTGTATATATCAATCAACTGCAAAATCGGTAATCACTTTCAGTTCAAATCGTCCTTTGCCATTTAGCCCAGTGAAATTGTGATTTTAATATAAATCCGAAAGCCTCTTTTTTTTTTCAACGGTTCTATATCTTTTTGCGGGCGCTTAATTCTAATTTCAATTTTGCTGCTTGTATAAGGTCGGATTCACAACGAAAAACGAGAAACAACTCAAAATTTTTCGCAGTTTTTTTTCAGTTTCTTGCTTATATCTCGAAAACTATGCATTTCTCGAAGATGTGCATTCTGCTAAAAATTGAAGCGGACGACATTTCCTACAAAATGCACTTCGAGGTTTGATTTTCTGACCTCACCTCCAGAAGGTCTCCCAACTCCATGAAGAGTCGGTGACGAATGGTTTAGAGTTCTCATGCACAGGAACTGCTGTTACGCATCAGCTGCTACCAAGTCAGTAACTTGCTCTGCACGTTGTACTACACTGCGCACATATTCACATTTAATTTTCTCGCGAGTGTGAGTACATTATCTCTGACGGATAATTTCCTCACAGGATACACCAAATTGCGTTTTGAGGGAGGCTTTTTTATTTGTATCTTGGAGTAGTCCAGAGGCACCTCTTCTCCACATAAAAAAAGTGAGATTTGAAGGGAAAGTCAGCGATAATTTAACACTGTTTTGATTCAGGATTTTCTTGAGCACTCTTCAAATAAGCAGCAAATACGAGGGTAAGTCAATTATTATCCGCAATTTAGTTATATTTTGTTTATGTTGGTAGTACTGTCACTTTACGTTGGTGACGCATGCGTTGTTTATTTGTTGTTATATCTTTGCAATTTTCAAGCTGCTACGTTAGTTTCGTTGTCGATGCTGTGCTGTTAAGCGTGGCTGCTCCACTGTCTATTTGCACCAAAGAAGAGCAACGTTCAGTGATTCGCTTTTTGTGGGCGGAAGGTGTATCAGGGACCGAAATTCATGGAAGACTTCGACTCGGCTGACGGACATTCGTCAATAAGGGATTAATGCACCGTAATGTTTTAGGAGGGCGAATTTAATATAGACGGTTCTGTTATGACATTTTGATGATCCAATCCTGGGCTTGACACTCACTCATTTCAAAACACATGCTGATTTCCTATTCAACTTAGTGTTCCATGTCATGTACCTAATATGTTCTAAATATAATTTTATAATGTTTTCGTCAAACATACTTTCTCATCAATCCATTCAGTGCAACACATCGAAAATATAGCGCCATCGAAGAGATAGGCAGGTGGGAGGGGGCGTTTCACTACAGGGCGCAGAAGCCATTGCTCGGAATTTGTTTTGGTGCTCCCCCCTTACGAGAAAACACAATATTACAGGCTTCCCTTGTAGGAAATTTAATTTACTTTCACGTGGTTTAGGGGTTTTGTTGTATATTTCTCAACTTGTAGGGCGTGCGAGTGGGCGATATTTTTACGTTTTCGCAGAAAGGAGTAAAAATATCGTTCTTTTCAAATGTTCAAATGTTTGTAGAGCTTATGGGACTTAACTACGGGGTCATCAGTCCCCAAAATTAAAAACTACTTATGAACTAGCTAATACTAAGGACGGCACAAATATCCATTCCCGAGGGGGGATTCGAACCCCCGACCGTAGTGGCCGTGCAGACCGTGACTGACGCGCCGCAGAACGCTCGGCCGGCTATCGTTCTTTCCCAGCAAGCGCTAGCGCCGATAATGTTCGTCAGAAAATCAAACCGAGTAGTGTATTTTGTACGAAATTTTGTCTGCTTTAATTTTGTTCAGAATGCAGATCTTCGAGAAATGCATGTTCCCGAGATATAAGCAAGAAACTGAAAAAGGTGCGAATATTTTGAGGTATTTTGCGGTTTTCGTTGTGAAGCCGACCTCCTACAAAGCAGCAAACTTGAAATTCGAATTCAGCGCCCCAAAAAACACACAGAACCGTTGAGAAAAAACGTTACGAAATACCCTCTTTTGGAAAGCAATTGACTGGACTAATTGCAACATTAACCGAGATCTTTTATTAAACACATCCCGATCATGTAATCAGTAATCAGTAATCAGTAATCAGTAATCAGTGTAAGTAAAATTTTGTATGAGGCATGGCTGACGGTGTTTTAATTACGAACTTGTACAAAATCAACAATTTCATTCCGATCTTCATGATTTTTTTCACACGTACCCTTCAAAACAAGAGGGCCATCGCCACCTATCTAAGAATTTATATGGCGCATGTCAAGGGTATCTTGCAATAAAGTTACACAACATTTCACTGATCAGCGCAAAAGTTGTCAGAGTTGTATAATTTTTAACAGATGGAGGAGGCAATGCACTCAGGAGGTGGAGGGGGAGTTCGACAGAGGAGGTTATTGTCAGAGGAAGGGGAAGGTGGAATGGGCAGAGAGGTGGGAAGCGGAAAATAAATAGAGGGGAGTTGACAGAGATACAGAGAGGAAAGGAGGAGAAGGAGAAGGAAAGAGAAGGTGGACAGAGAGAGAAAGGAGGAGAGGTAGACTAACTAAAGATTGGAACAGATAAGTACGCCGGGTTTTAAACTAGTTGGTAATAAAATATAGCCTGTAGTTTTTGAAGTAATTTATTTTTGTCATAGGGCCTACAGCATCGAATATCTCTTAACACGACATTTTTATGATTCTTTTTTTTTTTTCTTTTTTATTTATTTATTTATTTATTTTTATTTTGCTGCTATGTAGTTTTATTTATTCTCTACAGCTGTTGGTATTGTGAAATGGTCTGCAAAAGTACAAATAAGTTTCTCAACAAATCTTTTACGAAGCGAAATATAGTACAGTACCATAATTTTAAATGTATTAGTTAGATTTTATCTCTTGTTGTTACATGGTAGCCTCTGTACCCCTATATGATATTAGCAAGTAAATTTGTGAGAAAGTCGTTTATTTATTAGTTAAATGACTTTTTTGTTTCACAGCTATATGTTTACAAAGATTTTACATTCTGAATTTCATGATGTCTTCGGTTGTGATGTAGCTTGTATGTCTGCTCCCTGACAAGTTTATTTTCGAATTTTGTGTTATCTTTGACTGTGAATATGCTTACAAACCTTTTGTGTTCTGATTTTCGTGGTAGCTATGGTTATGAAATGTGTGTCTCTGTGGTCTCAGAGATTTTTTAAAAATATTGTTTTTGAGATAGGTTTAGCATTGAAACAAAAGAGTTATTTCAAATGTTCGTTAAGCTTATGACTTCACTGCGGGGTATCAGTCCCTAAACTTACAAACTACTTATAAACTAACTTATACTAAAGACAGCACAAATATCCATGCCCGAGGGAGCGTTCGAACCCCCGACGGGAAACGGCCTGGTTATTTTAGACGACGGTTATTCGGATGACATTTATTCTCAATGGAACATTGAGCTAATGTTCTCAGCTTCCAGTAGTGGATTTGCGGGAGAAGGAAACAGAGAGAGATAGTCAAGGTCGTTGGAGACGGGGTGCAAGCTGCGATTGAACAAGCACGAAAAAAAAAAGTAGTCGTGCCGTTATTAAAACAAACGCAACAACTTCAGCGAAACCAAAATCAAATCTGGATGGAATGACGAGATTGTGACAACGGCCTGCCGCTCGATAGGATGGCTTCGTGGAAAATACCGTTTTAGCTGCTAACGGCTGTACGCACTCTGATGTGGCACAGAGAGAGAGGGAGAGAGAGAGAAAGAGAGAGAGGGTAGTGGAATTGACGCGGCGTCACGTCACAAGCAGGGCCGCCACCCACTCGCGCCTACATCGGCTGTTCGTCAGCTGACAGCTGACCTGGAGCCGACGCAGCCGAATACGTCACTGGTGTCTCTGATTGTCCATTTTCTCTATACCTGAACACTCTCATACGTGCTGAACCTACAACACACATATACAAACACACACACACACACACACACACACACACTCACGCATTCAGATATACTCACATGCTTATGTAATTTAATGCATCTTCTTTTCATGTCCACGTGGTGGCAAAATAATATGAACAAAATGGAGTGTACTTCATCTTGATGTACCTTGGCACCACTGCATACCTGTAAACAATGTGAAGCGACCGCACTGCACAATATTGATGTACGAAGTCTGCATCAATATACATACTCCGCAATCCACGCAAAGGTGTATGGCGGGGGGGGGGGGGGGTACTCAAAAGGAAAGTACTTGGGCTCGAACAAATATAAATACACGAAAATGGTGTGAGAAATAATGTCAAGGTTCTTCATTGCACTGGTGATACTCCCTCATCTGTAAAGCTCTGCAGTCGCCCATTAGAGACCTCTGCGTGTGCCATTCCGCACTGCACCTTGACCTGCCGGTACACCAGTAGTGATCGTGCAGTGTGCCTTTGAAGTTGCGTTTTGTGACGTTATGTGAGAAGTGAAGCGTCGGATATGTCGGCGATTGGTACAAAATCCTGCTAATATAGTGCGACTGGTTGAGATGAAGTTATGAAGAAACCTTCTTCGTGAAGATTGTATTGGTGTAGAAGATGAATCATTCGCGTGTTACCTGGTATATACTATAGTGTTTCTAATCTATGCGCCGGCCGCGGTGGCCGAGGGGACTAAGGCGCTCCAGTCACGGTCTGCACGGCCACTACGGTCGGGGGTTCGAATCTCCCCTCGGGCATGGATATTTGTGCCGTCCTTAGTATTAGCTAGTTCTTAAGTAGTTTGTAAGCTTAGGGACTGATGACCCCGTAGTTAAGTCCCATAAGTTCTACAAACATTTGAACTAATCTATGCTCATATTTCTGCACTATAATAGATACCAGTAAACATGTCAATGATTCATCTTCTTACACCAAGACCGTATTCACCATTATCGGGATTGATTACCAATCGCCGACCCATCTGACGCGTCACTACACAAATAACGTCACAAAACGAAACAACAGAGTCACACTGCACTGTCCCTAGTGCTCCCGACTAGTGTACCGGCAGGTCAAAGTGCAATGCGGCGTGGCTCACGCAGAGGCCTCTAATGGCGACTGCAAACTTTTGCAGATGCAAGAGTATCGCTACTGCAATAAGGGACCTCTACATTATGTCTCAGACGATTTTGGTGTATTTGTGTTTGTTCGAGCCGGAGTAATTTCCTTGTCAGTTCCACTATTAGTTACTTAGTTTCCTGTTCCACTTCCATATAGAACGAGGGAAAATCGTATATATGTTGCATCCGTACGAGCCCTAATCTCTCTAATCATTTCAGCAAGCTGTTGTAGTCACACATCTATCATTTTGGATGATTTGATCAATGGTCTCCTTAATTCAGATCACTCACTACCGTCGATTGTCTACGGTATCGTGAATTGTCCAGCAAAGAGAAATCACCTTCTATAAACCTCTGTAACCACCGCTGGATACTGCTGCGATCCACTGTGTCCTCCGCATAAACGGAGCTACTTCCTGTGAATCCATGTGGCAGAGTCATCGCCGGTCTTGAAGAGGAACTCCATCACCGACCGTTGTCGCAACATGACATCTACTTCACGGTTCATTATGGCTCACCTGTAAATAAGAGTAACTACTTTTATATACCAACTAATAGATAAATGTTTCATGTATAGTCACAAAAATGTCATTGTCCTCCTGCAAAAAATAAAAAAATGAAATTCGACTGTGCAAAACTTTTTGAACGCCAGTTATATATGTTTCAATCAGGCAATTGACAATGTCTGTGCGGTTGCACAATACGTCCAATCACTCGCGGAAATACAGTTTGGCTGCAAGCAGTGGTTAGGGGGCGCTACCATCATAGCGTGCGATATCTTGCGAGTTTGGGGAGGATGGGAAGTGTGCCTGGATAGACTAATTGATTAAGTCGACTGCTGTCACGAAATGGTAAATCGGGGTTTAAATCCCGGTTCAACACATATTTTCTAAATCGCCACTTAATTTAATTCCATGAATTGTAACGGGCGATATGTATGAATATTTCGAATCCGCGTAATTTCATTGAAGCTTTCTTGTCCCTCAAGTGGAAGAGATATGTTTATATTTTTTGTGGCTTACGTGTGAACTGACTTTCCTCGTAACAGACAGAAAGATTTGTTAAATGGTTTAACCGCCATTTGACTGTACTATTTTATTATATTTCGTCACAATCCGACTGTATAACCATTTGCATAGTGCAATACACAAATTAAATATAATTTCACACATTTACAAATTCATATGTTTACACATTAATGAGAGCATACAATTTCTTTTAATGCTTTTTAAAAAATGCAAAAATAAAAGTAAACTTGAATACTGGGATTATATCAAACTATAGTTCAAGGTCTAAATGCAACAATAATTCGAAATAGTTAGAATCATTAATTGAAGTAACATGATGCGTAATATCTACATGTAATATTTCGATGATGACGAGCTCAATGTTTACATGCAGTAATGTGATGCTCAGTACTTAAAATAAGATTTCGTAATGATGAGGAGCTCAATGTCTACATGAATTATAAATCAGTAACCCACCACATAACTAATTTAAAATGTGGATGGTGAAATTACATGGTAAGGTATTTTTTTTAAATCATTATAGAGTATTGTATGCTCTCATAAAAGTGTAAACATGCGAATTTGCAAACGTGTGTAATTATATTTAATTTGTGTATTGCACTATGAAGGCTTATCATTAATCTTGGTATATTTAAATTTAACCCACAAATGAATTCCCAAACATAGTTATAAAATAGGTGAAATAAGATCGTACAGTCAACATTGTAACATCTTTGAACCTCATATTAAATAAGGTTTTAAGGACGACGTTTGCTGTGTTTATTATCACATGCTACTACAAAAGGATCAGGAACTTAGTTAAGTGCTCAGTGTATGACAGAGTGGTACCTGAATGCTCTACAAATTGCATTTGACATTAATATGTTCAAGATGTATTGGAACATTGTGCTTTTACTTATTTACGACCTACATGGTTGTGCTTAAGTAAACTGTTACTCTTAAGAATGACGATTTCGCTTCTTACACCAATCACTTGACATAATGTAAGTAAAAATATCGTATCTAATTTCACAGTTTACTGTAGCATTACTTAAAACGTATTAATTTCTTGGAAATTTTACACTTTACACTCGAGAATGGCTATACATCCGAAATACAGATTGTGACGAAACATAAGAAAATAATACAGTCAAATGGTGGTTAATGTTCATGTGGCCATCTGATTATTTTCCGCGATCTCAAAGCTATTTCTTTGGACAGTAAAGACCCGGCCATCTGAGTGTGGATGGTCATTCGTGTAGATGTTGAAAATCAGCGAATCCAGCACACTACCCTGCGGTAATCCGTTCTTCTGAACACCAGCCATGACCTGAAGTCATTTTGGACTAGGTCGGAGGGAGGGCCGGCCGCGGTGGCCGAGTTGACTGAGGCGCTCCAGTCACGGTCACCACGGCCACTACGGTCGGGGGTTCGAATCCCCCCTCGGGCATGGATATTTGTGCCGTCCTAGTTCGTAAGTAGTTCATAAGTAGTTTGTAAGTTTAGGGACTGATGACCCCGTAGTTAAGTCTCATAAGCTTAACAAACACTTGAACACTTGAACTCGGAGGGAGGCACTGTGGCTCAAATCCGCCTCCGCCATCCAGATTTACAAGTGCGTTCTCCGTGGTTTGCCTGTAACCCTTTGAAGGCCACGGCCGATTTCATTCCCCATCGATACCGGAACAGTCGGAACTTGTCTTCCTTCTCTAGTCAGCTCACTGTTAAACCTTAACGTTTCTTGTTCCTTCTTCTGAAGTCACATTCCACAGCCCCAAACACACTGACGCTTGGATTCATTCTGCTGTGACTTTCCAGAATGCTGGAAGAAGGGTCCTTTGTCCAGGTCACCTTCACACTCGTCGACGGCTGGGGACACTGCATTGCTCACGTTCATACGTGTGAGTACGGCCATGAAAAAAACAGTGTCACGACACTGTCATTTTATGAATGAAATAAAACGCAATTTGCGATGAGTTATGGCTTCACTGTGCTAGGTTTAGATGGAACACCAAAGTGCGGTGAATGAAAATTTGTGCTCGGCCCGGATTCTGCTTACTAGGCAGACGCGTTGACCACTCCGCCACCGAGGACACAGTGACCAGCCCGACTGCAGAGGACTCTTCCCTGCACGTCTCCCGCCACACCCAAATCTCCATTCGCCACGCTCTCTCTTTCCTATTATCACAGCGGGAGACGTGCAGGGAAGAGTCATCTGCAGTCGGGCTGTTCATTGTGTCGTCGGTGGCGGAGTGGTCTGCCTTGTAAGCAGGAGATCCCGGGTTCTAATCCCAGCCGGGCACATATTTTCAGTCGGCGCACTTTGGTGTAGCATCTAAACCTAGTACAGAGAAGCCATAACTGATCGCAAATTGCGATTTATTTCATTCATTGAACGCTGTAACGTCGTCCAAAAAAAAAAAAAAAAAAAAAACTGTCATTTTATTTCCTTTTCCTTGCTGTGCACTAATACAGATATGCTGCATTTATCCGATGTTTGCTCACCTGCGACACTCTGCTACTGGTTTTATAAGTCCAGGTTTACGTTCTACGCCTAGTGCATCTGTATAGATTTTAGGCCAGGTTGGGCATTTGTAATACTTGATTAGGTATTTGAGAATGGCTACTAAAGCCAGTTGTGTAGTAAATGAACGACAATTTACTGTCAAATTGAGGCCATTACCGGCTTATGGTACAATTACACAAGCAGTGGGGTACAGATAGTGTAGTGAGCAGGTAGTGCAATGCAAATACAACGTGACTTGCTTAGCATGGAGAACCATAGGAAGGTAGGAAGCAGGTCAGACAGACAAGGAGGTATATACATGTGGCGTCTGTTCCGAAAGAACAGACGTCACTTCTGATCCTGCAGCTGTTATTATTTAATATTCATAGAATATATGACATCAACTGCGATTGGGCAAAGCTGAAATGTGTACCCAGCCAGGATTCGAACCCGGGTCTCTTGCTTTCTAGGCAGTTGCGCTGACCCCTACACCACTGGGGACACAGTGATCACCGCACCCGCAAGGACTACCCATGCACGCCTCCCGTCAGATACAAATTCCCAGCTTCGCCCTGCCCATAGTACTCAAACTCGTAGTTTAACTAATTCCCGTAAGAGTAAGGGCTTCAAACTTGCCCACCCCTCCCCACTAACGATAGGATCATTGCCCGTCACCGGCAGATTGTATATATACATGTGGCGTCTGTTCCGAAAGAAAATCCTGCAGCGGTTATTATTTAATATTCATAGAATATATGACATCAACTGCGATTGGGCAAAGCTGAAAATGTGTACCCAGCCGGGATTCGAACCCGGGTCTCCTGCTTTCTAGGCAGGTGCGGTGATCACTGTGTCCCCAGTGGTGTAGGGGTCAGCGCAACTGCCTAGAAAGCAAGAGACCCGCGTTCGAATCCCGGCTGGGTACACATTTTCAGCTTTGCCCAATCGCAGTTGATGTCATATATTCTATGAATATTAGACAAGGAGGTGCCTGCAGCTACTGGCGTGTCCCATAGTGCAATTTACAGGACCTGGACCCGCTTCCTGTCAACAGGAACAGTTACAAGAAGGCAAAGACAAGGTCGTCCACAGGTAACATCAGCAAGAGATGACCGTTATCTCCGGTTAACAGACAGGAGGCTGAATGCAACTCAGCTGCAACGCACTCTCCAGGCAGCAAACAGGATGCGCAATATCAACACAGTCCGAAATCGGCTTCGGGAATGTGGCATCTCAACACGGAGGCCTATGGTATGTGTGTTACATTAAATCAGCGCTCAGCCCATAGCATTGGAGTCATAACGAATGCCGCAGGCTTCTGTTCACAGATGAGTCAAGATTTTGTGTTCAGCCGTACAGTCGTCGTTTCCTCATCAGGAGAGAACGTGCTTCACGGAAGAATCTTACTTAAGTGCAGGAAACATCATCATATCGCGGTGGTGGACGAATGGTGTTGGCAGGAGTCTGTATTGGCGGGCGAACCGACCTCTATGTCATTCAGAATAGAGCTTTGACTGCTCAGAGGTATAAAGATGAGATCCTTCGACCTTTCGTTGTGCCCTACGCTGGGTTCCTTCTAATGCACGATAATGCTCGTCTTCACAGAACTGCACTGGTGGACAACAAGCTTGAAGACATTGCACGAATGAAGTGGCCAGCTGCCGCGGCGGAGCGGCCGAGCGCATTGAGGCGCTATGCTGCGATGCGCGAGGCCGTTCCCCGTCGGGGGTTCGAATCCCCCCTCGGGCATGGATGTTTGTGCCGTCTTTAGTATAAGCCAGTTCATAAGTAGTTTGTAAGTTTAGGGACTGATGATCCCATAGTTAAATCCCATAAACTATACAAACATTTGAACATATTGAAGTGACCAGCTTGTTCACCGATTTAAACCTGATTGAGCATGTGTGGAATGCACTTGGCAAACGCATTGCAGCCAGACTAGCACACCCTTCAGAGCTGGATGTTGTACTCATGGAAGAAATATTCCTCAAGACATGATTGATAACCTCATACTGTCCATGCATCGTAGGTGTGCAACTATACTGGCCGTCCTAGGAGATTACATACCATATTACAAGACAACGAGAATGACTTTAGACTCTATATTGGTAGACCCATAGTGCCTCTCTCTAAGTAAACGCCATATGAATCTCAACTTCAAATGTTTTTAAAGCTTATGGGACTTAACTGGCTTT
This sequence comes from Locusta migratoria, assembly GCA_026315105.1. Classification (NCBI taxonomy): domain Eukaryota; kingdom Metazoa; phylum Arthropoda; class Insecta; order Orthoptera; family Acrididae; genus Locusta; species Locusta migratoria. The sequence goes on along the minus strand of CM048748.1, from coordinate 269,476,351 downwards.
TTCCTGACGATTATAGGAATTCAGACGGAACATCATCTACTCCACGGGCCTTGGTTCTTAATGTTCTTGTGTTTGTAAAGTATATGGGACTTAACTGCGGGGTCATCAGTCCCTAAACTTACGAACTACTTGTGAGATACCTTATACTAAAGGCAGCACAAACATCTACGCCCGAGAGGGGATTCGAACCCCCGACGGTCTTGCGCATCCTAACCTAGCGCCTCAATGGACTCGGCCGCTCCGCCGCGGCAAACCTCAAGTAAATAGGTTGCAAAATATCATACTGTATCATACATAAATTACAATGTCACCGATATCTGAATGAAATATGTTACATATGTATATTGTGTATGATATCTTACCTGATCTCATAATTGTTTCGAGCAGAGCACTTCCTTTTGGGGTGAATACCTGAGACCATTGCATAGCAGTGCGTCGATTATTACTGAAGGGTGCATTTGTAGATGACTGGAAGATATAAATAAAGCCCGATGGTAGTGCTTCTTATATCCCTCACCCTTGGACTATAACCTCATCATTCGGTTTTACGGGGGAGGTTGGGAGGAGGGGGGAGAGGAGAGGAGTCGACTTTCGTATTCAAGAAATAGACCAAGTGGTGACAGCAAACAGATATGGTAATTAGTCGAAAATGGCTTGAGAGAAAGTGATAACATGAATGAGACTACACTCAAACGCCTAAAGAATTTTACAAGTTCCTTCCAAAATTTTGTGAACGACGGAGAATATGTTACAGGTATTTGTCACTTGAGTTGATACATTTCTTGACACACGCCACATCGCAGCTTTCTATATACGAGGCACATAAAAAAATTACATGTAGCTCCTTATTGTAATAGAGTGTGGGAGAACGACTGGTAAGATGTGATTGAACGTATTTATACATTCAAAAATAGCCGTAAATTATAGTTGATCTTTATTGTTTTATTTACGCAATCGGTTTCGAAATGTCAATAATATCATCTTCAGGCCACGTCAATACCATCCATCCATTCACAAGACTTGTGATAAAGGCCTTGTTTACCGGCTTTCTCCGGCTCCATAATAAACGAGTCCTCCTCACACACGTAACAACTGACCGGAATGAATGTACACACCTATTTTTTCCCCCGAATTTAACTTCTACTACTATCCAAGGAAAGAGAAGCGGTTTTGAGAATACATGAACCTGAGGCAAACCAATCGTAAAAAAATTTACACAAATTTTATATCGTACTACTGGGATTAATCTATGTATACCAAAATTATAGATGTATTACATAGGCTATTTGTATGTCAGTAACGGCAAAAGATTATTTAATAACGAAAGCAAAATGCGTCTGATTAGAAATAAAATTGTTTACAGTGAGCTGTAGTTGTTAACGTTACTTTTTTGTAATAATCCACTTATGTTCAAATGTTTGTAATCTTAAGGGACCAAACTGTTGAGCTTATCCGTCTGTAAACTTGCAAACTATTTTAACTAACGCTAAGGACAACACACACATCCAAGCCCGAGGGAAGACTCGAATTTCCAGGGCATTCCACTTCGGTGGTGTGTGTGTGTGTGTTTTTTTAAAGCTATGTTTAAGCATTTCCCCTCCTGCAAACATTTGTCATTCAGCTTAGTGCATTTCTTAATCTACTACATTAACTACACAGCGGTGAACAGACGACAGTTCAACTGTTTTTAAATCTCCTGCGGCAGTCGACAGTAAATCGCAACAACAAAAAATTTAAGACAACTTGATTATCGGAAGTTCCGCATCACTTCTTTTGCTATGCTACAGACGGGTATCCCTTACACGCAAAACAGGTAAACCCACATTTTAGTACTCCATCGTAATAAGAACACGTAGTTTGGTTAGCATCTACGAAGGATAGGTGTTGCCATCTGCATGTCGGCAGCGGAACTTTCAGTTGTTGCATCACCCAGCAGATGGCTCTGGTATCGCAATGCATGTGGCGCGACGAACTGACCTATGACAAATGATGTTCAGACTATAATACACCACTGATTAAATTCTACTACTCAACGTAATACGTACAACGTTGATGTATCCATACGAACAAAACTCAAAACATCGAAATGTTACGGAATTGCATGTCCATAAGTTATCAACGGTGGCACTCTAACGCATTGACACACATATCATACCTGTATTACCGGTAATTAACTATTTCCGTTCTCAACATTTGAACTACCCCGAAAACATTATATTTGATAGGAACTATATACGTGTAGGTACAGCCGGCAGTCTCTCCAAAAGAAGAATGAGATATAAATAAAACGGAAAATTACTCCAGTGCCAAAACGTTTACACTGTCAATTGAATTACAGATAAATATTACGGATAATATCACTAGCCAAACATTTACGGTCAACGAATTTCATATCAGCAAATAAAACCCGCCCGTGTTTGATCGTGATGTACATAGTTACTTTGAAAATATCGTTAAGGTATCCGAATCGCAAACTTAAGCAGATATGAACAATACGGGTGCTATCCCCGAAGAGTGCGACTTCTGTAAATTTGGGACGAATGGGAGGAAGTCTGGGGAGGCAAATACTAATACCGAACGTTGGAAGACGCGGGGTTCCGATTCTCGCGCAACACAAATTTTTACTTGCCGCTATGGGATTGTTTTAGTGCTCTAGCGCAAAGACTTTCCATTATTTCTTCTTATCTTACCTTTCATCTAATTAAATACTCATATACATACGCATTATCTGATCCTTAGTTGTTTTTCTATGTACAAAGTGCGTCTTAAATGTACGGTCAATGTCTCAGAATATAGGGGAAACAAAACTTACAAACAAATTACCGTACCTTTACTGACCTTCAAAGTAATCAAATGAATGTTGAAACGTTTGTAGAGCTTATAGAACTTAATGCGGTCTCCTCAGTCTCTAAATTTACAAACTTTTTATGAACTACTTTATACTAAAGACAGCACAAACATCTATGCCCGAGGGAGAATTCGAAACCCCGAGCCGGCCGCGGTGGCCGAGGTGACTGAGGCGCTCCAGTCACGGTCAGCACGGCCACTACGGTCGGGGGTTCGAATCCCCCCTCGGACATGGATATTTGTGCCGTCCTAGTTCGTAAGTAGTTCGTAAGTAGTTTGTCAGTTTAGGGACTGATGACCCCGTAGTTAAGTCCCATAAGCTTAACAAACATTTGAACATTTTATCGAAACCCCGACGGGGAAAGGTATCACGTATCGCAGCATAGTGTCTCAATGCGCTCGGCCGCTCCACCGCGGCTCAAGGTAATCGGCATTGGCCACAGTACACATCAGACATGATTGTACGGCTGTTATTTGTGACGTTACAAAATCAAATTGATAATATAAGTTGAATAAATCAGAATATGGGGAATTACCTGAAGGAGAACTAGACGGATTTGCAACATTTTCATATTGGATAGTCACTGTGAAAACTTCCGTACAGGTCATGTGATCTTATCTATGTTTCTGACTTGGACTGTGTACTTTTTTGGAGAGGCGTTGAATGAAGTGCTTGCTTTGAAAGACATTGCGCTCAATATACAAGCCTATGTTGATACAACGAATGTTCTACGCTAGTTGTAATCTGACTGGAAAAGTTTGAACCTGCTTATTGTTGAGATGGAAATGGAGGTTTTAAATGTTTACAAATGCTTGCGATTGAATGGTAAAGTCACAGATGATGGCCTTAGATCTGCAGGATTACTGCTGATAAGCACTATGTGAATCTGCAAACCCTTGTAAATTTATATATGTTCAGTCATTTAAAACAGTCAATGAAACAACGGTGTGATGAAGACAAGCAAAAATATGAAGAATTAGAAGGAGAAGTATCAATAGTTAATACGCTATTAGTTACTACGAAAGAAGAATGCAATAAAAATACGGAAGCTATTAATGGGACCACTGACAAATTAGCCCCTTACTGTATCATTTTTTTTTTCTGAAAAATGACTTTTTTTTAAGTACAATGTCCTGATTTCATAAAAAATACTTAAAAATTCTAAATCTTGTATGGGGGCGTTTATTTTGGAATTAAGGGTTTGTGCCATATATGCGACAGCATGCAGTAATGACTGATAAATTGTGATGCCAGTTTTTTTAGGATGACGCACAACATGGAAAATATACAATGATGTATATACATGTACTAGCAGAACTTTATTTATAGAAAATAATTACTATGTGTATTCATTACAGTACAATTTTTTGAGAAAATAACACTAATTCACTTTCCATTTTTCTCTACTCAACTTGATGAACTTGATGAAGCAATTTGTCTTCCATGTCTTCCTTTAAACTGATCTGCTGCGGGTACCAAACAGTTGATCAATACTCAAGTCGTTGTTTGTCACGGGAAAATAGTACAAGAGTAGGCTTGACAGCAAACAGAATCAGATGTGTGCTTAGTAAATATTTTGTGTTTAAAATATAATTTGTGAAATGCGAAACATTAGTATGAAGTGTCTCTTTTGCGAATAAAAAAATAAGTGTTCTGTAGCCTTCGTGAAGTAGACTGCCTTTTCAAACTTTTAATACTATTTAGGTACACCTCGACCACCTTATATCAAGAGAATAAATACCCTATATTTTTAATTATGCACTTAACAAAATTTACGGAATTCACGAACATTTTTATGGAACTATCGAGAAATAACAAGGAACTAACGACTGTCTTGAGCAGGTAACCGGCAACCCACGCGCAATGGAAATATTCTAGACCTTATAGCCACAAACAGGCCTGACCTTATTAACGATGTCTGTGTAGACACAGGAATTAGTGATCATGATATCGTCATTGCGTCGATGGTGACCAAAGTTCATAAACCAGTCAAGAAGGCTAGGAGCGTGTTTTTGTTGGGAAAAGCCGACAAGCAAATGTTACGATCGCACTTAGAAAATGAATGGGCATAGTTTAATTCTGGTACTATGGATGTAGAGGAATTGTGGACTAAATTTAAATGCATTGTTGAAGGGTTAGAGAAATATGTTCCAGTAAAGACGATTAAGGATGGAAAAGATCCACCGTGGTATAATAATAATGTTAGAAAGCTTCTGAGAAAGCAAAGGCTGTTGCACTCTCGATTCAAAAAAGAACACGCAAATGATGACAGGCAAAAGTTAGTAGAGATTCGTGCGTCTATAAAAAGATCGATGCGTGAAGCATACAATAATTATCACAGCCATACCTTAGCAAAAGATCTTTCCGAGAACCCGAAAAAATTCTGGTCCTATGTAAAATCGATAAGCGGATCAAAGCCCACTGTCCAGTCACTAGTTGATCATTCCGGGGCAGGAATAGAAGAAAGCAAACGGAAAGCTGAAGTTCTAAATTTAACCTTTAAGAAATCTTTCACGCAGGAGGACCGCACAAATATACCATCATTTGATCAACGTACTAATTCCGAAATGGGGGACATAGCAATAGGTATTTCCGGTGTAGAGAAGCAGCTGAGAGAGCTAAATACGAAAAAGTCTGCTGGTCCGGATGGAATACCAGTTCGGTTTTACAAAGACTATTCTGCGGCATTGGCCCCCTACTTAGCTTGCATTTATAGCGAATCTTTAATTCAGCGCAAAGTTCCTAGTGATTGGAAAAAAGCGCAGGTGACTCCAGTGTATAAGAAAGGAAAGAGAACTGACCCATACAATTACAGGCCAATATCGTTGACATCGGTTTCATGTAGAATTTTGGAGCATATTCTCAGTTCGAATATAGTAAATTTCCTTGAAACGGAAAAGCTTCTTTCCATGAATCAGCACGGGCTTAGGAAACATCGTTCATGTGAAACTCAGCTTGCCCTTTTCTCACATGACATCTTGCGAGCCATGGACGAAGGGCAACAGGCGGATTGTGTTTTTCTCGACTTCAAAAAGGCGTACGACACGGTGCCGCACTGCAGACTGCTAACGAAGATACGAGCTTATGGAATAGGTTCACAGATTTGTGACTGGCTGGAAGACTTCCTAAGTAATAGAACGCAGTACGTTGTTCTCGGCGGCGAGTGTTCATCAGAGACGAGTGTATCGTCAGGCGTGCCCCAGGGGAGTGTGATAGGACCGCTATTATTTTCTATCTATATAAATGATCTGATGGACAGAGTAAGTTGTAATTTGCGGCTGTTTGCTGATGATGCTGTGGTGTATGGGAGGGTGTCGTCTGTAACTGACTGTAATAGCATACAGGTTGACTTAGACAAAATTTCTAGTTGGTGCGAAGAATGGCAGCTAGCTCTCAATGTAGAAAAATGTAAGGTGATGCGCATGAGTAGAAAAAACGATCCTATAATTTTCTAATACAGCATCAGTAGTGAGCTTCTTGATGCGGTCGCGTCGTTCAAATATCTAGGCGTAACATTGCAAAGCGATATGAAATGGAACGAGCATGTAAGGACAGTTGTGAGTAAGGCAGACAGCCGACTTCGGTTTATTGGGAGAATTTTGGGAAGATGTACTTCACCTGTAAAGGAGACCGCGTATAAAACGCTTGTACGACCACGTCTTGAGTATTGCTCAAGTATTTGGGACCCGCAGCAGATCGGTTTGAAGGAAGACATAGAGGCGGTTTAGTGGCGAGCAGCTAGATTTGTTGCCGGTAGGTTCGACCAATGCGCGAGTGTCACGGAAATGCTCCGGCAACTCAATTGGGGATCGCTGGAAGAAAGACGACGTTCTTTTCGTGAATTTCTGTTAAGTAAATTTAGAGGGCCGGAATTTGAAGCTGAGTGTAGTACGATCTTGCTGCCGCCTACTTACATTTCGCGTGAAGATCACAAAGACAAGATAAGAGAAATTAGAGCTCGTACGGAGGCATATAGGCATTCTTTTTTTCCTCTGTCAATTTGGGAGTGGAATAGGAAAGGAAATGCCTAGTAGTGGTACAGTGTACCCTCCGCCACGCACCTTACGGTGAATTGCGGAGTATGTATGTAGATGTAGATGTAGATGGTTAAATTTCGGACAGACCAACTTCACATGACCGTACTGCCTTATAACTAAAAGTAAAATGTTATTCATCTATAATAAAATAACTATTTACATAAGTATTAACTTTGCTTAATAGGTAGTGCTTACCAAACGCATTTTTTTCTGTATCACTAATGCTTCTAAAATCTGGGTTGATTACTGAAGATAGTTCTTCCCAGGCTTTACTTGTTGCGTTTGTATCTCTTTGAATATCTAAAGTTTTCTCTCATGACACAGGTTTTGATTCAATAGCGATATCAAAATTTCAGCTACAATTTCTTCCATAATGTGAAAAAAGCCACCGACACACACAAACTGAAAACACCGAAAAACGCAACCAGAAACCAAACTGAATGCAGTAAAAACAACACTGAGGACAGGTCCCTACCAATGAAATCGTGTAGAGTGAAAGCGTGCAATGAGCACAGGGTATGGTGCTGTGGCGTGTGCGGTGGCCGAGGAGACTAAGGCGCTCCAGTCACGGTCTGCACGGCCACTACGGTCGGGGGTTCGAATCCCCCCTCGGGCATGGATATTTGTGCCGTCCTAGTTCGTAAGTAGTTCATAAGTAGTTTGTAAGTTTAGGGACTGATGACCCCGTAGTTAGCCCCATAGACTATACAAACATTGTGCCGTGTGGGAACGTTGGCACTGGGCGGCTGCAACGCGACTAAAATCGCGCCCTTGTTGTAACCGTGCAGTGTGAATCGCCTCATGTTCTTCATCAGTCGGCTAAAAAAAAAATTCCCGTACGGATTTTTCTCTTACGTGCGAAATTGTGTAATGCGCAATAGAGGTCTGCAAATCGCCTGTTTCGCTCGCTCGTACTCGGTCGAGTGCGCAACGCTCGTCGGTGGCGCGGCGAGCGCGTTCGCTCGGAGCGAGCGTGTTGACACTCGAACGAGGCTGCGGGGCGGGCCCAGGCCGCACAGCGTGGCGCTGCCGCTGTACCCACAAGGAAACCTACCCAAGTCACTCTTCGATTTTTATGAAATTTGCATATTTTATAATACATGAAAAACTATGGGACACGTAATTTTTTTAGCGGCGGAAAAACATATTTAAGGTGTGAAACGGTCCCTCCAAAATTGGGCTAAATTAGAAAAATGGCGATAACTTAGAGATTAGTGAAACGATTTTAATGAATTTTGGTATGAAAGTATATTTTGATAAAAGACAAATTTCATAGATTCAGCTTCGATTAAATAAAAAAAAATTTTTTTTGAGTACAAAAAGTTGGTCACTTTAGGGGTAGTTGCCCTCCTAATTGTCACTTCCCCTGCAATGTACCTAGGCCAATCTCTTATCAAAAGATACTTTCATACCAAAAAATGATTACAATCGCTTCATTAATCTCTAAGTTATCAAGATTTTTCTATTTTAGCCCCGCTCTGCGGCGCGCCAGTCACGGTCTGCACGGCCACTACGGTCGGGGGTTGAATCCCCGCTCGGGCATAGATATTTGTGCCGTCCTTAGTATTAGCTAGTTCATAAGTAGTTTGTAAGTTTAGGGACTGATGACCCCGTAGTTAAGTCCCATAAGCTCTACAAACATTTTATTTGAACGGGTCCCACAGTTATCATGTATTATAACAAATCCAAATTTCATAAAAATCGGAGAGTGACACTTGGATAGGTTTCCTTGTCAGTCGCTACGGCAGCGGCTCTGAGGTGTGGGCTGCTATTGCGTCTGACGCACCCCCGCTAACTAAAGGAACTAAAATCAGTTATTCTGTAGACGTGTATTCCTGCATAGTAGCATGTAACCTCAATATCAGTATACCGCAAACGAGACAAAAAGGTTGTTTTCACCAACTACAAAATTTGAAAGTATTGTAAAGGATCTAAAGAGAAACGACGGAACGAACAACGTTTTTATTGCAATTTACAAAAGTGAAAATTACCGTACAACAGAGTGTACATCGAAAAGAAACATTATCCCCAAACTATTCGTTAGTGGCATTCAAAATTTTGCAGTCAGGATTTATTCTCAAGCGCCTACTTTGCTCCCGACACTCGCCTTGGACTCGAGTGGCGCTGCGGTGGGCGACCGAGTGGCGAGCGGGCAGTGTGGACGGTCGGGCCGGTCGAGCGTGCGCCGTTCAAACGAGCGTGGAGGAAGTCGAGCGCAGCCACACGCCTTGCCGCAAGCTGCAGTACCGACACCTGGCGGACTGTCATAGAACGACATGTATCACGCGATTCGAGCGAGCAACCGAGCGAGGTGCAGACCTCTAATGCGCAAACCCCCTTCCCAACGTCTTCTCCCTGTTGGTGCGGAGCCCCCTACTGCTTAGGCAAACCTTTCGACGTTTGTGGTATGCGGGATTGACTAACGCCAACGGAGGACGGCGTGCATGGACCACAGACTGTTTAAGCTAGACAATAAAACAAAAAGTGCACAGATCGAAATTTAAATTTGAGCAAAATATGAAAAGTTTGTGCAGTATTCTGTTAGTAGAAACTTTTATAAGTTGTGCTATTAATGATGGTTTTAAAAGTGATATATGTTTATATTGAATTGACATTAACAGTAAGCTGATAAATGAAATTTTATTATTATTATTAAATTAATTTATGCATGTATAGCTCCAAACCTTCCACACGTTAACTACACTATACTAAACTGCGAGTATAGACTTGCGTATCTTGAATTGCATTATATCATAACAAATCGGCGTTTTTCTGCGTAATCCAACACTGAACGGCTTTTCAAAATGAAAGTCATTGTGAGGTGGGCATTCAATATTAATTATCTGAAGTCTAGTAACTTTTCCACAAATCTGCCACAGCCTGCACGGCCGCTACGGTAGGGGGTTCGAATCCCCCCTCGGGCTTGGATATTTGTGTCGTCTTTAGTATGAGGTAGTTCATAAGGAGTTTGTAAGTTTAGGGACTGATGACCGCACAGTTAAGTCCCATAACCTTAGCAAACATTTGAACATTTTTAGTTAGCTCTGTGGTTGGGTATTCTATAATTAAATCCGAAATCACAGATCTGGCAGAATTAATTATTATATATATTTCTATGATATGCTTATTTCTATTGTCTTTGGTTATTTCTTTTGTGTCTCCATTTTCAATTTTATTCCCTCTCCTTCCTTAATTCTTCCTTTATTCATCACTGCTTGCAATGTACAAACATACACAGTCTGCATTTGACAAGAATAAGGGAACTACGGAGGACAGTAATGAGATCCAGTAGTCCAATGCGGAATATTGTTATGGGCCGTTCAAACCTGAAAGGTTCTGTTTTTATTCTCACTTGTTTGTTTCTGTGGCAGAATGTTGTCGCATTATCGCGAATGCTGTTTTAAAGCTCGTTCCATTCTTCGACCTCGAGTAGCATAATGCGACAAAAGCAACCGTGACTTGCAACCTGACCAAGTGTTACACATAACTGAGGCGAAGGCGGCCAAAGATCCAGCGACTGCCTAGTACGCAGGAAGACTTGGATTCGAGTCCTGGCTAGGCACACATTTTCGGCTCTCCGATTGATGTAATTCATTGCCCACTGGCAGCTAATGTCATAAATTTCTTTGAATCCGCAAGGTCTGGAGCAGGAACGCGCGGCTGCTCCCGTCAGAGGTTCGATTCTTCTCTCGGGCATGGGTGGGTGTTGTCTTTCGCATAAATTAGTGTATTCAGCTTTTAAGTGTAAGGACCGATGATCTTAGCAGTTTGGTCCCTTACGTTTACAAATATTTGATTTGATAATAAGTACCCTTACGGCCGTTAAGGAGAGAAATACTGCTTTGAGGGAAAGAAGTTTAATATTTCTAAATGAATACTGTTGATAACGGCATAGTTCAAATAAAAGTTCAGTGGTTTAAATGTACGTTAGAACGGTGCACCCAAATTTGTTGAGAAAGTCTTTTTATTCGTAAATTAAACCACCCACTACTTTGTTTTTCGTTTCGACATTTGAATAATAGCAAAAAGTATATCATAACTTGTACCCAATTCGAACATACATTTGAAAGACTCGTCTGCCAGAAGAAAAGCTAGAAATAACTCTTTACGCGAATCTGTACGTAACACTGAAGATGACATACGAGGGTTGGAACTTAAATGGTGCAACGCAGCTGTGGAGACACTATGCAATGGAACGTACCATTGTCGTTGATACCACACGTTGTTGACATACCTACCTACATAATCGAGGAAAATACAGTCATTTGTAGGCGAGAGGTCTAACGTAACGGTGTCACTATGTTTTCAAAACAGGAACAACGGAGTTGGATCAAGATTGAATGTGCCAGAATCGTACAGCACGACAGTGTCATCAAGGTCTGCAAGAGACGTGCGGGGAAGCGGCATTGCCGTACAGAACGGTGGCACGTTGGGTAAAAGCCTGCCGCGGTGGAGTAGCCGAGAGGTCTAAGGCGCCTCGCTGCGGGGCGCGCGGCTGCTCGCCGTCGGAGGTTCGAGTCCTCAATGCGCGTGCGCAAGCTGTGGCTGCTCTGTTCGTTCGATGGGACTAGGAAGTACTGTACCATCCACCGTACTCCTCGGACTTAATTCCCTCTTCCTTTGATTTGATTCCGAAGATGAAGGAATCACTTCGTGGCATTCGCTTCAGAACTATTCCAGAGATTCGCGAGTCGATAGACCGCTCCATTAGCACCGTCAACAGAACAGGCTCTACTAACGGTATACTACGGCTTCCCCGTTGTCACAACGGGTTCTATACAACGCTGGTTACTACTTTGAAGAACAGTGACATGTGCAAACATGTAACGCTTTCGTATGGGTTATGAATAAATAGTTGTTAGTATTTAAAGATCCAACAGTCGAATATAAGCCATTTTATTAGAATTCCTATGGCAAAAATATTACTTGGTTATATTTGCTACTAGGCACACTTAAGTACTCATTTATTTTGTAATTTAGCATATTGCTAAATATTTCCATCACTTTTTTACTCATAAAAGTTACTCAATTAATCTAAAATTGGTGGTATAATAAACTGGAAAAATTTCTAATACCATCCCCACACACATAAGCATTCAGTATATAATCGAGTAATATAGTGAATATTTATAAGCGTTTGGAAACGTAGCACAGGAAAAAGGAATGTTTAATATTCAGTGATTATAATTTTATGAAATTCTGCAATAAAATACTCTTTCTGTACCAAGAAATATCTGAAAACAAATCTTCTAAAGTATAAATCTCAATCACGCTGTTAGATGCAGCTCAATAATACAGCAACAACAGTGGCCGTCGCTTTTCCGCCCCAATGCCCTCTCCTCCCGACCTCGCAAGATGGATAGTCCGCTAAATCGCCGTGCCAACGACAAAATGACAGATATCGAAATAAACGAGCAAGGGGTAGAAAAGCAATTGAGATCGCTCAATAGAGGAAATGCCGTTGGATCTGACGGGATATCGATTTTCCGTAGAGTCTGCGAAGGCACTTGCTCCTGTTCTAGCAGCAGTGTGCAGCACTCTGGAGGGGCGATTGAGACAAAGCGCTGGCCATTTCCGGAAGATTGTGTGTGTGTGTGTGTGTGTGTGTGTGTGTGTGTGTGTGTGTGTGTTGTCCTTAGAATAGTTTCTCTTAATTTAAGTGGTTTGTAATCTGGGGACTAATAACATAAGAAGTTCAGTCCCATAGATTTACCAATTTCCATCTACCATCTAGATAGATGATTGTCACACTATCTATATATGTATATATACACAACGAAGGCGTTTAGTCTATTGTTTCACCGCAGATGTGGTAATATCGTACATGGAGTATCATGGAGTATTCAAATAGTGACAATAAAATGGCATGGACCATAGGGTTGGTACTTCCTTGGTGTAGGACTTGGTGTGGCGGACTGGATGCAGTTCGAGAAGCCAGTTGATTAAGGCGACCGCTGACTCAAGCAGGAAACCCGGGTTCGTATCTCGATCCGAAATAAATTTTCATTTGTCGCCATTGAATTATTTCAATATTCTAGTGTAGCCCAACATTGCTATCTCTTCTCTCTTTCTTACTATAGTTAAAAGTACGGCTGCAAGATCACGCTCAACAGCCTAGAACAAAAGATCGTTGGAGGCAGAACAATCCTAGCATCTCGCAAAATAGTTGATAACTTTCTACCACAATTTACTAGTCAGATTAACAGTAGCCAATACTCTGTTCCCATTCGTTAAGCCATTGATGTTCGTTCTTAACACAACTCTCTTCATACCTCTGATCTCCTGTCATACACATTTCCTCTTCAAATCCGGATTGGTCGGTGATGAAAAGAAATTCCTCACTGAACCATGTGTTAAGTTTGCATATATTATATATAAGTTTTCGGTACAATTTCGTAGTTTTCATAGCATCGTCAAGTTGACGCTTTATTTGAAATTTCGTTATCTTACGTTTTCTAACTCTGTAGCACCGTTTGAAGTAATCCATCTGTCAACTGGTTACCTTGACATCACTATTCACCGACTCATGTGACAAAAACGCTAATATTTCACCCTCACTTTTCTGTGAAATACCTTCAATTTTTTTCTGATGAAATAATCTCGCCAACTGTTGTTGTTGATATATAGCAATATTTGGTACGGGCCTGCACCAATATTGTTCTGCGACTTAAAACAGCTGAGCAGAGGACACATGCGAGGCTACACGTTCTCACGCTGTAAAAGGCATAAGGACCCTATGACGTCACATGTGTCAAAGAGAATGGGGTAAGCTGCTGAGACTTGAGAAATGCTGTCGCACAGGCTACGACAAGGAAATACTGTATATATGTCACACGAAGTAAGGAACTTTAATTATTATTAAGTAACAGAAATCGTATTCTAAGTTAAAGACCTTGGGAGAAGCGTATTGCTCGTCAGCAACATGCAACAACAATTTTGCTTCTTTTGAATCCAATCACTGTAATAAACAAATGAATAATGGTAAAGTTAAGGAAGAGGTACGAACATCTACGATATTGCATGATGTGTATACATCTAAATCTACTTAGATACTCTGCAAATCACATTTAAGTGCTTGGCAGAGGGTTCAGTAACCACTTTCATAACCTTTCTCTACGCTTCTATTCTCTAATAGCGCGCCTGAAGAAAGAACACATAATTCGTTTCGTTTTCGATCTGATTTCTCTTATTTTATTGGGATCGTTATGTCTTCCGATGTAGGTGCGTGCTAGCAATATATTTTCACATTCAGAACGAAAAGTCGGTGATTGAATCTTCGCAAACATATCACGCCGCAACGAATAACTTCATTCTTTAAAATGATTTCCACCCCAATTCGTGCAACATTTCCGTGACGTTTTCCCCCCGTAACGTGATAAAACAAAACGAGCTCCCCTCCTCTGAACCTTCTCAATGTCTTCCGTCAGTCGCACCTAGTGAGGGTCCCACAAGGGGCAACAGTACTGCAGGAGAGGACGCACAAGTGTGATGTAGGCAGTCTCTTTGGTGGAGCTGGTGCAACTTCGAAGCGTTCTGCCGATGAAACGTAACCTTTGGTTCGCTATCTCCACAATATTTCTGTGTGTTCTGTCCAGTCTAATTTGTTCGTAATCGTAACTCCTAGATATTTGGAAGAATTTACGACCTTAAGGTTTGACTGATTTATCGTGTAATTGAAGTTCAGCGGAGTTCTTTTAGTGGTCATGTGTATTACTTCACTCTTTTCATTATTTAGTGTTAATTCCCAAGTTTCGCACCATGTAGAAATTTTTTCTAAATCGCTTTGCAGTTGCTTTCGATCCTCTGTTGACTTCACTAACCGATAAACGACAGCATTATCCGTGAACAGTCTAAGGGGGCTATTCAGATTGTCTCCTAAATCGTTTATAAACACAAGGAAGAGTAGGGGACGTATAAAATTTCCCCGGGTAACGCCAGATATCACTTCTGTTTTACTCGAGACTTACCGTCAATTACTACGAACTGTGTCCTTTCTAATAGGAAATCGTGAATCCAATCGCACAATTGGGGCGATATTCCATAAGCACGCAAGGATCTTAATATGAATGGTAAGGTAAAAGTGGAAATGTTATTTCTGAATTATCGTATCGTCAGCAAAAAAGCATCGTAAATGTCATCCTGGACTTTATTTTGAGAAGAATACATACCCGTGAAAATTTAGATTTTCGACTTTCCTGCGCAGTGATTTACGAGCTTTACCGTACATGAGAAAATGCTTCTATTAATTCATTCCCTCGAAATAATACGTTGATAGCGAGGTTTCCATATTCAGACTTTAGTAAAGACGTGTAACATTAGATAGGTAAGTCCTTAATCTCTCTGTGTTTTTGTCGATCACAATTGATGAACGAGCAGTACAGACAGAAAGATAAAATCCAGATACACTCGAAGATAAAAATACTCATATGTATGGAAGGTTCAAGTTGGAATGTCAGTAACGTAATGGGGGCAGATTGCAACTTATCGTCTAGTTGCAGACGGAGCGTATAATCGACAATCTTACTCACAGGACTTAATTTTTGACAGCATACATTTACAAAATGACCAAGTCACAACTTACACATACATAATCCCTGTCTGTAGCTGCCACGACTCCACTTGCCTCGGCTGCAGTTCTGTATCCTTTCTGAGGAAATTTTGCTCACATTGGCCTTCAAAACAAGCGGAAGATCACTGTCTACGTTACACTTTGTACGGAGTACGGCAGAGAATTTCTCACAGTACACTTCGACGCCGTTTGACCTATTCCAATGAAAATTGGCACATGTATGCATGTTTACATGGAGGAGGTTTAAATACTGTGCAAAATATCGCATAGTGTCTTCTACGTCGTTGGACCGATTACCATGAAAGTTGACGCACGTAGGTACGTTTTCATCGAAAGGCTTTTTATGTAACTCAAGCCAGCGTTGGGTGGTAGATGTATGTGAGTCCTAGTATATAGGTGAAGGAGGAGCTGGGTCGAGAGAAGCGGAGGAGAAGATTGGGGGGTGGGGGCGAGGGGAGGGGGGGAGTTTGGCAGAGGGGAAAAGGAGATGGACAAAGGTAGGGGGGAAATGAGATGGACTAAAAGAAGACTGCAATAAATAGCTACCCTGGCAAGTTCGGGCAGTAAAACTAGTAGACATCAACTGTATTTGTTAACTGGCACATTTGTAAAGCACGTAAGCCATTCCTTCAAACAGCATAAGAGTTTCTCGTATATGCAGTTACTTAATCCTCGATATATTCCCGATGCTTTTCTAATCAAGTATTTCGATACAACTTGCCACCCCCTATTGTACGATTGAGAGTATAATTCAAAACATCACGAAACACATTTTTTAAAAATTCTAACCATGGTTCCAAATCCAATTTTTCGCATTTCTAGCATCAAAATAGTCTTAGTAGCATTGAAAGATTTTCCTTTATTTCACCCTCTTAAAGGTTGAATTTCCATAAATATTGAAACACATGTTTTTAAAATTACAATCGAAATTCTAAATCAGAAGTTTTGTATTTCATGCTTCAAAAGTGCCTGAATAAAACCGTATTTTCAAAAAACCGTTCATCCCCTATTTCACCCCCTTAGGGATGGGAATATCGAAAAATCGCTGATGCCTACAGCGTAAGATAATTCAAATTTCAAGTTTCTATCGTCTGTAGATTCACTTTTCAGTGCCGTTTTTGTCTTTTAGATAGGATCGAGGACGCGAAATTTGTTTCTTACGCTTTGACATCTTTATTGGTAGTTTTACTTTTCAAACTGCAATATGCACTTATTTCTCTTTATTCGTACGCTTGTTGAAGAAAAACAACATCACGTTCCCTGTATATAACCTCTTTGCTATAATAGTGTCAAAAGTCATCTCTGGTCTTCAGTTCGAATTTTATACAAGCTGACGAGTTTAAACCACTATATCTTATAGCTATCGATACGGAACTACTATGATGTACAACGGGAGACTTTGTACTACAACAACGATCGTCCCCTTTGTGTACTTTTTGCTGAAGAGCAAAATATTGACACCCCCTTATCGTTATCAATCGTCTACCACCATAGAGCACAATGGGAGACTGATACCTACTACTACATACAAACACTATTCGTTTGCGATGTACAGTTTTGGTTGCAGAGTGAAATACAGGCACAACACCTCAATTTTCATATATATTAAGAGTTTATTTTGAGACTATACATTTCAGTCGGTACGGTGAAATAACTAGGAATCTCGCGAATCCTGCACTTCCGTTACAACCTAACTCAGTTATTCGTCATCTATGGTAACATACGAGGGGTGTTCAGATGAACAGGTACGAAACGTCTTAAACACCATAACGGTTGAAATTTGAATATGCCGCTTTGGGATAACGTAGTGCAACATTTAGAGATGCGAAGCCTGCGTCGTCACCACCCCCTAAAAAATTAAACCTATGCCCTCAGCAGGCAAGGTCATGCTCACCCTCTTTTTTTCGACGTGCGAGGTCCGATACTCATTGAATTTCTCGAGCACGGAGAAGCCATTAATAGTGACTTGTACTGTGACACACTCCGAAGCCTACGCAATCCAGCACTAGCAAACGGCCAGGTCTGCCCACGGAGGGAGTGATTCTGCTCCATGGTAACACGTGTGTACACGTGGGAGCAGCTTGAGATTCGCGATACAGCCCGATCATGTCGCTCTGTGACTTCCACTTGTTTCGTCCGCTAGAAAAACAAGGGAAGCGCTTCAAGTCGGACGACCAACACAGGACTGGCTCTCGTCCCAGCAACAGAAATTCTGGGAACAGAGAATCCTTCTGCTCGTTAAACAGTGGGATAGTTGAGCTCCAGGCTCTGGCGATGATTTTTGAATAAAGATTTCAATTATACCCACAGCGTCGTTTCGTACCTATCCATTTGCACAGCTGTCGTAGAAGAGTTAGTGGAAAGAAGAAAAACTAAGGGACAGACCCACTCTCAATATTAACTTTTTTTTTCTATAAAATGATTAATAATTCGTGGTATATAGCAACCGATAAAACTAAATATTTCTTCAATAAAACCCGTCTTTGTTGTAGAGTGGTTTTTCTTTTCTTTTTTTCCATTCTTTAATGACACGTTTTGCTCTATAGCAGAGCGTCCTCAGATTATCAGCGTTACAGAAGTTACACAAGAACTCTTTTTCTGTGGCCATGTTCTTGCACATTAAGGGTCGGCTGTATTAAATCAGGATTTGGCGTGTTAGTATTTACGAAGTGGCCAGATACCTTCCTGCGCCAACCCATGTCACCCCGGGCGGATATGTGTACCCCAAATGTCTGCGTACAGTGTTATACCGTACGTTTGAAAACATAAAGTTTTAAGAAATGTTTGCGAATCGTTTAACTGAGGTGGGACTTGGGGACCAACCCGGTATTCACCTAGGGGGATGTGGAAAACCGCCTAAAAACCACATCCAGGCTGGCCGGCACTCCGACCCCCTTCATTAATCCGCCGGGCGGATTCGAACCGGGTCGAGTACGCCTCCCCGTCTCGGAAAGCGGTGCGGTAGACCACACTGCTAACCGAGCGGGTAGAAGTTACACAAGAACTACTAAACTGAATTAAAAACCAGTGGACTCTCCTTTATTATTTGTTGTGTAAATTCTGCCATGCCGCGGTGGAGTAGCCGAGCGGTCTAAAGCGTCTCGCTGCGGAGCGCGCGGTTACTCTCCGTGGAGGTTCGAGTCCTCCCTGGGGCATGGGTGTATGTGTTTGTCCTTAGGTTAGTTTACCTAGGTTTAAGTAGTTTGTAAGCTACGGACTGATGACCACGCAGTTTGATCCGATAGATTTACAGACATTTGAACATTTGAAATTCTGCCACGCACATAATCTGAGGATGCCCTTCTAAAGGGCGAAACGCGTCATTAAAGAATAATAAAATAATATCAAAAAGCAACAACATGATTATGTTCTGCAAAACGTATTCAGTATACTGTCAATCAGTATGACAAGAAAATGAGAAAAATTAGAACAGTTTTATATGCTGGCCAGTAAGAACAAGTCAGTAGTCAGAAAAACTGGTGAGTCATCCCATATTTAGGTAAAATTTCAGGTCATATTGGTAAAAAGTTAGAATCTCGAAATTACTGGCCTGTAGTTTACAATACAAACAATATTTCAAAGTACTTATTCAATAGCAAGGACAAAATTGGACTCCTATCACAGGGTGGTGTATGCAAGATCACGTGCAAACATTGTGTGAATGTGTATGTTGGTCAGTCTGGCAGGGCTGTAGCTATTAGATTATCAAAACATGAGAGAAGCTGGAGCTTAAAAAAGATGAGTCAAACTTTGCTAAACATCTACTCAGAGAAGGCCATGATTATGATGTAAAGTATGAGATCCTACATCCCCTTAAGAAAAGCAGAAAGATGACACTACTGGAAATATTGGAAATCAATAAACATTTGGCACAGGATGCCAGTTTAGTATTAAACGATCAGATCCAGTTCCCCTTTACACCTCTACTGGAATAAGTTTTATTTTCCAACTTTCCTTTTCAACAAAAACTATCATGTCGGTTTTGATCCTTTACACATAATTATTATATTTTTATACTGTGGTGTTCAAACCAATCTTCGGATTGTTGACTGCTTTACCCTTTTATAAATGTTAATAACTTTCATAAACATGTACTTGTAATGAACTTTCCTGTGAAGTACCGATTTTCTGTGATAACATCTTTGTAAATCTTAACATCTTTGAAAACATGTATACTACAGTCAGTTGTCACCTGATGATGGCCTTAAGAAGCCGAAAGCCGGTTTTTGAAGAATAAATACGTTTTGCAGAACATCAGGAAGTTGGTCCTTTTTTATATTATTATCATGTTCTGTCAAGCGCCGAAATCAATAAATTTTAATAATAAAATAACACTCTGCAAACAAGACGGCTTTTATTGAAGAAATACGAGTTATGTCCACAAAGTAAGTTATGTTTGGTTACATAAAACAAACGTGTACAGATACAGAAAAAATATTTATTGTAATAAAATCTACAACAGTTAAACTACTTTTCTACATAGCTTCCGAAATTTTGTAGGCACTTGTCAGGGAGTGGCACAAGTTTTTGAATGTCTTCTTCATATAAAGTTGCCGCCTGTGTTTAACCCTGTGGTAACATGTTCTTTCAGCTCGTCATCATCTTTAAGTGTTGACCACCAAGGACAGATTTTAGGTGTAAGAAGAGTTGAAAGTATATACATGAGGCGTCTGTTCCGAAAGAACAGACGTCACCTCTAATCCTGCAGTTGTTATTTTTTTTATATTCACACAATATATGACATCAACTGCGAATTACTGAAGTTTCTACACAGTGACTACGAGTTTGAGTACTGTGGACAGGGTAAAGCTGAAAGTAGGAGACCCTGGTTCGAATGCCGGCTGGGTACACATTTTCAGCTTTGTCCATTCGTAGTTGATGTTATATATTCTGTGAATATGAAAAAAAAAAAAACAAAAAAACAAAAAAAAAAAAAAACAGACGAAAGTCGCTAGGAGCGTAGCCCGAGGTGTACGGAGGATGATCAGACACCTCCCACTAATATTTCCGTAAGAGTTCTTCATCGTGGGCTTGATCACGTCCTTCATTGACAGTCTGACCCCTTCCTCCAACAACTGAATAGTATGTTGACCGTAAGCCTAGCATATCCGCCGATGAATTTCCTTTGATTCAACTTCGTTGTATTTAGAAACTTCACAAGTCGCGGCATTTTCAATTACGGCTGACATTATAAAGTAGCAGTAAAAGCACACATCAGCAGTAGCAATCTGAAAATGGCGTATATGTCTTCTCCTTAAGTCAGGGTAACTGCCGCACATGCTCGTAATTGCGATCCACAGACATACATTACTACCCTGGCAAACGTCCCTCTGTGACTGAAGCCTGACGCCACCATCTTGCCTCACCCCGCGGCAAAAAGTTTCCGTACGGTACTACTGTGATCTTCTGATACGATAAGACGTTGGTTTGGACATGATTTGCATTTGAGCCAACACTTCCGCAATAACTGAATTTAACACATAGGCGTACAATGTCAAATCGTGTTATGAGAAGAATGTGTTATGTACGGTTAGGTCCTGGCGGCCTCGCGTGATTATGTTGTCAATAATGTGACTATGCATATGTTTTGTCATGAAGTCTTCGTTTACGAGGGCAATTACTTTTACTGGGCGAACGAGGGCCGGCCGCGGTGGCCGAGGGGAATAAGGCGCTCCAGTCACGGTCTGCACGGCCACTACGGTCGGGGGTTCGAATCCCCCCTCGGGCATAGATATTTGTGCCGTCCTAGTTCGTAAGTAGATGATAAGTAGTTTGTAAGTTTAGGGACTGATGACCCCGTAGTTAAGTCCCATAGACTATACAAACATTTGAATTTGGCGATCGAGGATACATACAGGGACTTGTCAGTCATAGAGCACGAACAGTATTTTTCATTTACTTCATAGTCTATACGAAACATTAATTAAGTCACACGGTGAGGATTTCTAAGAATATTAACATCCTGACGAGGGCTTTCTATTGTTTTGTGGATGTTGCCAACATAATCATACGAGGCCGCCGGGATGATAAGTAAAATTTTACCGTTACTACAGCAGACGGTAGTTATCCGTAAAAGACTCCGAAGAATATAGATATGTGTTGTCCACGACAAATAGCACATTTATAACGGTAATACTATTAAACGAAAAGCCGAAGTTGATCGAAACTGGTAACTGATTAATAAAAACAGGAAATGCGACTCATTAGAGTGTGTGTGTGTGTCAAAGCAGACTTTAGAATACGTGTTATCCATGATAGTATGGTGACCATACTACTGAATGAAAATCCTAAGTCCAATAAACTGATGAAGTGATACAGATTAATAATAATAGCAAATAAATGCAACTCATTACTGGATGTGTCAAAGCTTACTGCAGTTGAAAAAATTACAGCCAAGAACACAGGAATTCCGATATATAAAAAGTCTAAAGACAGCATAGTTACGTCAGTTCATTGGTATTTTACGACAGTTTTCTGTAGCAACACAAGCGACTGCTTACACGTTTATAGTATAGAAAAATGGTGGCGAGACTTCACGGAGACCAATGATACTGTATATGCCATTGCCAGTGTAGTACTATATGTCTGTGTTGCGATCGTAGCGCTGCCGCGGAGCCGGCCGCGGTTGCCGAGTGGTCTGCGGCGCTCCAGTCACGGTCCGCACGGCCACTACGGTCGGGGGTTCGAATCCCTCATCGGGCATGGATATTTGTGCTGTCCTTAGTGTTAGCTAGTTCATAAGTAGTTTGTAAGTTTAGGGACTGATGACACCGTAGTTAGGTCCCACAAGCTATTCAAACATTTGAACTGCCGCGGATAGAAATAGAAACGGAACTTACTTTGCGGACGACCCTCGTAATTTTGAAATGATTTCCAATCCATGGTGTACAACAGCAATCAGTTAGAATAAATATTCCTTCAAACCGCCTTGATTGCAATTTTTTTATTACTTAATGACACGTTTCGCCCTTTAGCAGGGCATCTTCAGATTATCTGCGTGAAAGAATTTACACAAAATTAGAAGGCGGAATTACAAACGTTTGTAATGGTACATGGGCTTATTTTGTGTTAAGAAGACAGTATAAATGGTAAACAAAGCTTACAATGCGCTCTCCGTGGTGTGACATGGGCTTATCTTGTGTCATCAGAGACCACCGCTTCTATTAAGGTAATCTTAAAAATTGGCTTTATGTTTCTCACATCTTTATCGAGTATGTTCCAACTGTAATTCGTTGTTACCCGAACATTTGTAGGGCCACAAGGAAATCCAAAAAACATACCAGAAAATAGAAACACCGCAATAACAACTTACGGTGTCACACCACGGAGAGCGCATTGTAAGCTTTGTTTACCATTTATACCGTCTTAACACAAAATAATCCCATGTACCATTATACCCAATTGTAATTTCGCCTTGTAATTTTGTGTAAATTCTGTCACGCAGATAATCTGAAGATGCCCTGCTAAAGGGCGAAACGCGTCATTAACTAATAAAAAAGTTTGCAGTCAAGACGGTTTGAAGGAATATAAATACTCGTAATTTTGTTTTCTCCTGCCGTAAGCTAGCACGTAAGGAGAGGCGCGCTGCCTGTTGCTTTGCGACAGAGCCGTGCGTGACTACTCGGCAGTGGCCAGTGAGCATTGCGCAACTGATGAAGCGGCTGCGGTACACCTCTGGTCTCAGACCACATACCGTCGCGGATGGGTGCGTCGCAGCTCCTGGAATGGAGACGGAGCGGAGGGCAGGCTCGCTGTTGGACCGGTTGGCGACGAAAGCAGGTATATGCTGGAGGCGCGTGTCCAGAGGCCGGAAGAAAAGGCTGCAGCAGCGCGTCCACGCCACGCGCGGCCGCGGGAAAGCCGGGGGAGAAAGTGACCGCTGCTACGTCGACGCTGGACCCGGCGTCTGACCGGCGAATGTTGGCGGCGCGTATCTCATACTCGCTGACCCGAGAAGCGTAGCGAGTTACTGAACCAAGGTGCGCTGTGTGGCCGTTTGTATGTGGGTTTGCGACAGAGAATGAAAACACTGGATGTGTGTTCGAAAATTTACGGGTATGCTGCCAGGTACCAAAATCGACGACGGCCGATATTTCGGCAGGAGACCATCTAGCCATTTTCAAGGAGAAACTGCAGTAAGGAAGCAATGTGCAACAATCTTTAAAACCTCGGTTTTCAATGAGTAAACAGGCACTGTTGGGATCAGTTAAGGATGATATCGGTTTGCGCCAAGGCGGGTGTCTACCGTATCCCATGTAGCTGTAGCAAGTAATATTTTGGTCAAACTATTAGGACTGTTGAGGATCGTTGTATTGAGCATAAACGTCACACACGTTTACACCAGCCAAACAAATCTGCTGTGACCGAACACTGTCTTGTCACAGGTCACCCTATGGAATACAACAAAACGGAAATTCTGGCATGCACTTCCAACTACTGGAACTGTGTTATCAAGGAAGCGATAGAAATAAAACTATGTGACAACCTTATGAATAGGGATGGAGGCTTCTGCTTAAATTCCGCTTGGGATCCTGCTCTCTCACTTGCCAAAAAACAGAGGGAGAAAACTAATCTGACCTTATCTGTCGAGAACTGATGTTTATGATCGATATTCTGACCGGTTTCATCTTTGGTTGTGTCGGCGCTGTGTGCTTGATTGCTCGGTGTGTGTTGTCCTTCTTGTTTACTCATTGAAAACCGAGGTTTTAAAGATCGTTGCACATTGCTTGCTTACTGCAGTTTCTCCTTGAAAATGGCAGGGTGGTCTTCTGCCGAAATATCGGCCGTCGTCGATTTTGATACCTGGCAGCATACCCGTAAGTTTTTCGAAGTTGTTATTCGCCAGGAGAAATTAAGGAATCACTTTCGGCCGTCGTCGATTTTGATACCTGGCAGCATACCCGTAAGTTTTTCGAAGTTGTTATTCGCCAGGAGAAATTAAGGAATCACTGGATGTGTGTTTTGAAATTTAATTAATTAAATTAATATTTTATTTAAAACTAGCTGTAAACCCGACGTTGCCCGGGTGTTTATTTATCCTACACTCTCGTAGTGCACCTCCCTTTCCTTCCTCTCTCTCTGCATCCACCTCTTTCTCTCCCATCTCTCTGTTCGTTTCCACTTTCACTCCCTCGGCAAAGTTTTCTGCAAGGTACCCTCTGTCATATATCATATAAAAATTTATGAAACCAGTGATCTTCCTCTAGGTTAAAAGGTCATGTGTGCAAAAATTCATAAAGATTGGAGCAAAACTATGCATTTTGTAAAATTCCGTAAGGTAAGTACCCTCCAACAAGCACCCAACGAAATTTTATACAGTGACATTCCTCCTGTTTTTAAGGTAGAGTGTGCAAAATTTCATGAATATTTGAATATAGCTATAGATTTCTGTGCAATACAAACACAGGAACCCATTGAAAAACGGAATCTTTGTTCTTCTCAAATATTCCAGTTTTATTTCATACAACTCTTGTTTCGAGAATAACGAAAACAACAAAAACGGATGTGTGAAATCGGTCGAGACGTTATCAAGATATGGCGCGACCAAGGTATTTAGGGATCCATTTTTATGTTGCAAAGTACCCTCCCCCATGCACTGTATGACACTTATGATAGGCGGTGACGTTCCTCTTGTTTTGAAGGTTAAGCGTGCGAAATTTCTTGAAGATTGGAATGAAACTGTGGATTTCGTGAGTCTGTAGGAGAAGTATGCTCCGCCATGCACCTACCACAAAATACTTTCTTAGCTGACGATTTCTAAACTACATTCCTTCTTGGGTGAAGTACTTTTCGAGATTTCGTGTTTAGTTAGTGAGTGAGTGAGTTTTCTTTCGCTTTTATATAGATAGAGATTGTGTTGTTGTTATGGTCTTCAGTCCGGAGACTGGTTTGATGCAGCTCTCCACCCTACTCTATCCCGAGCAAGCCTTTTCATCTCCTCATAAGAACGGCAACCCACGTCCACTTGAATCTGCTTGCTATACGCGTCTCTTGGTCTCCCTCTGAGATTTTTACCCCACACATTTCCCTCCAATGCTAAATTTACGATTCCCCGATGTCTAAGAATGTGTCCTACCAAGCGATCCCTTCTTTTAGTCAGGGTATGCCAAAAATTCCTTTTCTCACCAATTCTGTTCAGTACCTCTTCATTAGTTATGCGATCTACCCACCTAATCTTCAGCGTTCTTCTGTAGCACCACATTTCAAAAGCCTCTATTCTTTTCCTGTCCGCATTGCTTATCGTCCATGTTTCACTCCCGTACAAGGCAACACTCCACACAAATGCCTTCAGAAAAGACTTCCTTACACTTAAATTAATATTCGATGTTAGCAAATTTCTCTTTTTCAAAAATGCTTTTCTTCCCATTGCCATTCTGCATTTTATATCCTCTGTACTGCGACCATCGCATGTTATTTTACTACCCAAGTAACAAAACTCATCTACCACCTTCATTGTTTCGTTACCTAATCTAATTCCTTCAGCATCACCTGATTTTCTAAGACCGCATTCCATTATTTTTGTTTTGCTCTTGTTAATGTTCATTTTATACGCTCTCTTCAACACGCTGTCCATTCCATTCAACTGCTCTTCCAGGTCCTTTGCTGTATCTGACAGAATTACAATGTCATCAGCAAAACGCAATGTTTTTATTGCTTCCCCCTGAACTTTAACCCTATTCCAAATTTTTCCTTGCTTTCCTTCACCGCCTGCTCTATGTACAAATTGAATAGCATCGGAGAAAGGCTACAGCCCTGTCTTACTCCCTTCCCAACTGATGCTTCCCTTTCATGCCCTTCGAGTCTAATAACTGCGGTCTGGCTTTTGTACAAGTTGTAAATAACTCTCCTTTCCCTGTATTTTACCCCTGCCGACTTCAGAATTTGAAATAGTGTATTCCAGTCAACATTGTCAAACGCTTTCTCCAAATCTACAAAAGCTAAAAATGTAGGTTTGCCTTTTCTTAATCTATCTCCTAAGATAAGACGTAAAGTGAGTATTGCCTCCCGGGTTCCTACGTTCCTCCTGAATCCAAACTGATCATCCCCGAGGTCAGCTTCTAACAGCTTTTCCATTTTCCTGTAGATAATTCGTGTTAAAATTTTGCAACCATGACTTATCAAACTGATGGTTCTGTAATTTTCACACCTGTCTGCGCCTGATTTCTTTGGAATGGGGATTATTACATTTTTCTTAAAGTCTGAGGGCATTTAGCCTGTCTCATACATCCTACTCACCAGTTCAAATAGTCTTGTCATGGCTGGCTCTCCCAGAGACTTAAGTAGCTCTGAGGGTATGTCATCTACTCCTGGGGCCTTGTTCCGACCTAGGTCTTTCAAGGCTCTGTCAAATTCATCTCTCAGTATACTATCTCCTATTTCATCTTGATCTACTTCCTCTTCCCTTCCTACAACATCGTCTCTAAGTTCATTTCCTTTGTAGAGCTGCTCTATGTACTCTTTCCACCTTTCAGCTTTCCCTTCTTTGCTGAGAACTGGTTTCCCATCTGAGTTCTTGATATTCGTAGAGTTGCTTTTCTTGTCCCCAAATGTCTCTTTTATTTTGCTGTAGGCAGTATCTACTTTTCCCCTTGTTATACATTCTTCTACAGATTTGCATTTGGCTTCTAGCCACTCCTGCTTAGCCATTTTGCACTTCCTGTCAGTCTCATTTCTTAGTCGTCTGTACCCCATTTTGCATGTTTCATTTACTGCATTTTTATATTTTCTCCTTTCATCAATTAAATTTAGTATCTCCTGTGATACCCATGGATTTTTTGAAGGTCTTGCCTTTCTACCTATTTTGTCCTCCGCTGCCTTCACTATTTCATCTCTCAATGCTACCCATTCCTCTTCTACTGTTTTATTTCCCCCTGTTTCAGTCAATTGTTGCCTAAATCTCCCTCTGAAATTCTCCAGCACTTCAATTTCCTTCAATTTATCTAAGTCCCATCTCCTTATTTTCCTACTTTTCTGCAGTTTTTTCAGATTCAGCCTACAGTTCATGACTAACAAGTTATGGTCAGAGTCTATATCTGCCCCTGGGTATGTCCTGCAGTTTATAACCTGGTTTCGGTACCTATGTTTTACCATTATAAAATATATCTGATACCTTCCGGTGTCTCCTGGTCTCTTCCACGTATACAACCTTCTTTTGTGATTCTTAAACCACGTGTTGGTTACGATTAAATCATGTTCCGTGCAAAATTCTACCAGGCGACTTTCATTCCTCCTGCCCAGTCCATATTCACCTATTATTTTTCCTTCTCTTCCTTGTCCTACTACCGAATTCCAGTCTCCCATCACAATTAAGTTTTACTCTCCCTTAACTGTCTGAATAATTTCCTTTAGCTCCTCATATATTTCTTCGATCTCTTCATCATCGGCAGAGCTAGTTGGCATATAGACCTGTACTACTGTTGTCGGTGTTGGCTTCGTATCTCTCTTGACAACGATAATGCGATCACTGTGCTGGTCATAGTAGTTTACCAGCATTCCTATTTTCTTATTCATTATCAGTCCTACTCCCGTGATACCCCCAACTGATTTTGTATTTATAATCCTGTACTCACCTGACCAGAAATCCTGTTCATCCTGCCACCGAACTTCACTAATCCCCACTATATCTAACTTCAACCTATCCATTTCCCGTTTTAAATTTTCTAATTTTCCTACCCGATTAAGGGATCTAACATTTTACGCTCCGACCCGTAGAATGCCAGTATTGTCTTTCCTGATGATCACATCCTTCCCCGCCCGGAGATCCGAATGGGGAACTATTTTACCTCCGGAATATTTTACCCAAGAGGACGCCATCATCATATGTTCATACAGTAGAGCTGCATGTCCTCGGGAAATTGTAACGGCTGTAGTTTCCCCTTGCTTTCAGTCGTTCGCAGTAGCTGTGTGGCAAAGCCACATTAGCTGATGTTACAAGGCCAGCTCAGTCGATCATCCAGACTGTTGCCCCTGTAACTACTGAAAAGGCTGCTGCCCCTCTTCAGGAACCACACGTTTGTCTGGCCTCTCCACAGATACCCCTCCGCTGTGGTTGCACCTACGGTACGGTTATCTGCATCGTTGAGGCACGCAAGCCACCCCACCTCGGCAATGTCTGTGGTTCATGGGGGTGGAGATAGAGATTAAGAAACCAGATTGCTTAATTTTGGATGCAAGAGAAGTAAGGTGGACTTGAGGACTAAAGTAATAACATGCAAAACTGTAATGCTAACTTTATTTGATACAAGGTCATGCCTGATGCGACACCTGAATCTCTCCGTTCGAGCTCTGATTTCTCGTATTCTGATGATGATTTCTAACTATGTAAGTGGGGGTCAACAATATATTTTCGCATTCGGAGGAGAATGTTGGCGATTGGAGTTTCGTAAGTAGACCATGCCGCACTGCGGTCTAACACGCTCTGTTACAGTACGCATGGTATCCTCCTAGAGCGTGATACTACAGTTTAACATATACAGTCGCTACACACACTTATGTAAAGTTGTTAGCAACTGATAGTTGCAACGACACTAGCGCTCCTAGAGGGGCAAGTCGCCGAAGTAGTGATACACATAATACATACACACACACACACACACACACACACACACATATATATATATATATATATATATATATATATATATATATATATATTACATCATTAATATATTACTATAAGCCGGCCGCGGTAGCCGAGGAGACTGAGGCGCTCCAGTCACGGTCTGCACGGCCACTACACACATACATCGTTAAATACTTGCATTTATTGCATTCTATATCCGTTTTCTACGTTCCGACCTTGCCGATTTTACTGGTATTGTAATTAAGAAGTGTCTAAGTTCCTGCGTACAAAAGTGACGTCTCTCTGCTAAACGGAAGGGTATTTCCTAGGCATGTTTTATTTTTAATAGGAAATTAAATTATTCATTTAAAGCCTGTAGGCCTATGATACAAGATAATTGTAAATTAACCGTCTTTACCGTTTCGTACCTTGAGGGGGATCTTAGGAAATCTAAGACAGGCAAATGTGGAGCTATTTTTTTTTAAATTATTACTTATTTGTAAGGTACTACATACGTTCCCTAATGTGAAAAGTATGTTGAAATCAATATAAACGATACTACTCGCACTCGTGCAATATCGTATTCAGAAATTTAGCTTGCCGGTCGCTTGGAGCGCTTCTGTCGCAGCATGTAACAAAACTCTGCGGGAGTGTCGAGACTGTACGTGTTAGACTGAGGTGGTACTGTTCCTCCAAGGTTACTACATAGAAGGTCGGGCCAACGCGTTCGGCAGCGATCCGTTGCCTCCACGTGACGTCACTGTCGAGAAGCGACAGCAGCGCGAGATGGGTAAAACTGCAGAGTCTGTTGCCCGTGTTTTTAGCATGGCGCGTATGTTGTCAACTGTAAATAGATCATTTCCGGATCGGAGATTAGGGCGCTACGCGCCCTCGCATACTAAAAGAAACCTTCTTTTTTAACCTATGCCTAACCTAACTTTCACTTAAAATGACCAATGTTTCGTACAGATCACGAAATAAATAAAACTTATACCTGCTCTATGGTTGACTGCTGTGGTGTTGCCAACATTTGCAGAGGGTGGTCAACAGACTCGGCAGTTTAGCCGCGAGACGTTTTCTCGTGTTCGCTTATGGCACTATTCCGCCTGAACCAACGTTCTTTTCGAAAACTAAAAGACAGTATAATGAGTTATTTATTCGATAGAACTATATATGTACAAAGACTAAATATTACTACTTAAAACGGCGTTGAACCTGTGTTTCTAGTGATCAGACAAATAAAACATAGATTACGGCTCCCCTGGACATATCGACCCAATAATTCCAAAAGTTTAGAAAACTCATCCTTCAGTCCGTTTTAAATATTATACAATAACAACTGCAGGATCAGAGGTAACGTCTGTTCTTTCGGAATAGACGCCACATGTATATAATTAACAATCTTACTGGAATCTTATCAATCACGAAAGGTCTCTATTAAAAAAAAATATATATATTTTGAGCATCACAACCGACAATGTTGTACAAAGTTACACCATATTCGTGCTTACGGACATTATGAAGAAAGACTTTGCTTGTATCTTCCTATGGCAAACATGGTACTCTTCTTGTTGGATTTGACGAGTCATTTTGTGTGTTTGTTTAGACTTTTTGACTTTTTGCAAAACTTGACGCTCTTTAGTCGTCAGTTTAGTCTATTCTGAAGATTTTGGCATTGTTTCTTATGTTCGTTAACTCATGAGCCAGTAATTACGTTTTCGTCGTCAAAGTTTTGTGTTTATCTATTAAAAGTATTTTTTTTTCTTTCAGTTGTGATAGTTCTTTATCAAGTGTCATCATTTCATACTCTATAGGACCCTTTCCTGTTTCTGTGACCCGAGCCATTTTTTTTTCTCTCCTTGGTGACAGTATAGCTGGCTTGTGAAGTGCTTATATTAGTTTAAGCACTTTGTAAGTCCAGGGACCGATGGCCCCAACAGTTTGGCCCATTAGCTTTACAAAGAGTCGAATGTTTGAGCAGCAACAAAAACAACAATAATAATGATATGGGAGATGGCAAACCAAAAGCTAAGTTTCATCACCAGAACACTTGCAGGAAAGAGTTTGCCTTACCACATTTGTCCATCCTCTTTTAGTGCATTGCTGCGCAGTGTAGGAGCCTTACCAGGTGGGATTGATGGCAGACATAGAAAAACTTTACAGACGGTCATCTCGTTTTGCATTAACGCGATAAAGCGGAGAGAGAGTTAATGAAATGGTGAACGATTTGAGGTAGAAATCATTAAAAGAAAGGCGTTATCTTGAAGCGTAACCCTTTATTTGCGTTCTTGTAGATGTTGATCGTGCGAAAAAAATAAAGGCTATTCTTTCCTCCTTCAAATGGTTCAAAAATCATAAGTATTGATAGTAATCTCTATTCATGAAATATATTTTGACGTTCTTGAGAGCAGGTCCGTCTGTTCCATTCCTGCATAGTGTCAACTACATTATCTTTCTTAATAACTGAGTCAATAAACTCGTATCAATAATATATTTTTTAATTAATCTTCAACTACTTTTTGAATTAATCCACCACCTTTTATCATTAAAGGTAAACAGAGCGTTTTACTGCATTTTCACTACTGGCCATTAAAATTGCTACACCAAGAAGGAATGCAGATGATAAAGAGGTATTCATTGGACAAATATATTATACTAGAAGTGACATGTGATTACATTTCCACGCAATTTGGGTGCATATATCCTGAAAAATCAGTTCTCAGAACAACCACCTCTGGCCGTAATAACGGACTAGATACGCCTGGGCATTGACACGGACATAGCTTGGGTGGCGTGTACAGGTACAGATTTCCATGCTTCATCACGATACCACAGTTCATCAAGAGTAGTGACTGGCGTATTGTGACGAGCCAGTTGCTCGGCCACCATTGACCAGACGTTTTCAATTGGTGAGAGATCTGGAAAATGCGCTGGCCAGGGCAGCAGTCGAACATTTTCCGTGTCCAGAAAGGCCCTTACAGGACCTGCAACATGCAGTCGTGCATTATCCTGCTGAAATGTAGGGTTTCGCAGGGATCGAATGAAGGATAGAGCCACGGGTCGTAACACATCTGAACTGTAACGGCCACTGTTCAAAGTGCCGTCGATGCGAACAAGAGGTGACCGAGACGTGTAACCAATGGCACCCCATATCATCACCCGGGTGATACACCAGTATGGCGACGACGAATACACGCTTCCAATGTGCGTTCACCGCGATGTCGACAAACACGGATTCGACCATCATGATCCTGTAAACAAAACCTGGATTCATCCGAAAAAATGACGTTTTGCCATTCGTACACCCAGGTTCATCGTTGCATACACCATCGCAGGCGCTCTTGTCTGTGATGCAGCGTCGAGGGTAACCGCAGCCATGGTTTCCGAGCTGATAGTCCAAGCTGCTGCAAACGTCGTCGAACTGTTCGTGCAGATGGTTGTTGTCTTGCAAACGTCCCCATCTCTTGACTCGGGGATCGAGACGTGGCTGCACGATTCGTTACAGCCATGCGGATAAGATACCTGTCATCTCGACTGCTAGTGACACGAGACCGTTGGGATCCATCACGGCATGCGTATTGTCCTCCTGAACCCATCGATTCCATATTCTGCTAACAGTCATTGGATCGCGACCAAGGCGAGCAGCATTGTCGCGATACGATAAACCGCAATCGCGATAGGCTGCAAACCGACCTTTATCAAATTTGGAAACGTGATTTCTCCTCATTACACGAGGCATCACAACAACGTTTCACCAGACAACGCCGGTCAACTGCTGTGTATGAGAAATCGGTTGGAAACTTTCCTCATGTCAGCACCTTGTAGGAATCACCACGGGCGCCAACCTTGTGTGAATGCTCTGAGAAGCTAATACAAATGTTTCAAATGTTTATATAGCTTATGGGACTTAACTACGGGGTCATCAGGCCCTAAACCTACAAACTACGTATGAACTAGCTAACACTAAGGACGGCACAAATATCCATGCCCGAGGGGGGATTCGAACCCACGACCGTAAGAAAAGCTAATCATTTGTATATCACACCATCTTCTTCTTGTCGGTTGAATTTCCAGTCTGTAGCTCGTCATCTTCGTGGTGTAGCAATTTTAATGGCCAGGAGTGTAAAATACAATGGAAGTAGTAATCTGACCTTTCACATTCTGTCTAATCAAGAAGGATGAATAATGAAGAATGTTCTAATTTAACAACAAAGGAACACATTTTTTCATGGAATACTCCATTTAACAAGCTTCCCTGATTTAAGGTTCTCCATGACAGCGTGTACTCTTAGACTTGGCTAGACACTTACTCGAGCCAAGTGTTCCTGCGGAAAGAAAATTCTCCCGCAGTATCTGTTCCAGCGGTTTAAATACATCCCCCCACAAATAAATCCGGATATCTTGTGGCTTATCTGGAATAAGTGATTTAAAACATATTACATCACAATTTACGAAATTTATTTCGCCAATTTTTTGCTCCAAATTCGAATTATATATATATTTACAAACTCCTACATAGGGAGACACGATCATCAGATTGAGATGAGATATTGTAAAAAGATATGAAATAGCCAAGATCGCTTATCATCAATTTTTATTAACGACGACCGGTTTCGCTGAACTATGTCAGCATCATCAGGTCAAATAAAATATTTTACAATGAGTGACAAAGGCACTGTGATAATTATGTTTTATTATAATGACATAGTACATATGCACTGTAAATTGTTATATAACAACTGTTTGACATTACAAGATTACGGCCTTGTAAAATATTTTATTTGACCTGATGATGCTGACATAGTTCAGCGAAACCGGTCGTCGTTAATAAAAATTGATGATAAGCGATCTTGGCTATTTTATATCTTTTTACAATATTATAAGTGGATCGCCTCCTAAAACGTAAACCAATTGAAATGAGATAAATCAGATGTAAAACAGCGTGTTACCTGAGAGTTTGAAAGCGGTTTAGTGAAGCCGTAAATGAGTAGCTATGTAGATGTAATTAAGACTGATTACTAGGCGAAAAGCGATTCAGTGCGTACTTCTTAGCTGTGCGGCTTTACGATGTCTTCAAATGTTCAAATGTTTGTATAGCTTATGGGACTTAACTACGGGGTCATAAGTCCCTAAACTTACAAACTACTTATGTACTAGCTAACACTAAGGACGGCACAAATATCCATGCCCGAGGGGGGATTCGAACCCCCGACCGTTGTGGCCGTGCAGACCGTGACTGGCGCGCCTCAGTCCCCTCGGCCACCACGGCCGGCTTTACGATGTGTCACAAAATTGACGTTCCCTCCGAATGTGAGGTAGGGATGGGAAAAACCGGCCGGTTAAAACCGATACCGGTATTTTAGTTTTGAATAACCGGTTTTTTCGGTATTTATTTGGTATGGTTTGTAACCGGTTTCTTTTAGTTACTACCAAGAACCGGGTAAAAAAATCGGTACGACTACTTCCTGTAGTTTTAGTTCTAAATGTGTTTTTTGTAAATAATTTAAAAAAATTAAAACTAGTAGACCCTAATATTTAGGGCCATTCCTAAAAATTCCACTGCTGTGATATATTAGGTCATCGCAGTAACTAAGAAAAGCGACCAGTGATAATTTAAGAACAATCCCGGCAGTCAGAAATGTGTGGCTTAAGAACTTAAGAACTGGTGCAGCTATTGAGGCATCGATGCAGCTGTTGCCGTGTGGCGTGGCCTATTAAACGACACACGTGCACCGGCAGTGTACGAGACTTGCCTCCGTCTGGCCATGCGGCAGTTCCTTGCTGTCGTCGCCAGACATCGGTTGTGTCTTAAATGGCACCATCCCGAGTGTGGAAGTACTTCACGAAGTACGGAAGCAGTGAGGTAGAATGCTCCATTTGCTTGAAAAAGCTGAAAACGGGTGGAGCTACTACAAAGATGCTGTGTCATTTAAGGAGAAAGCATCCAAAATGTTCCTTGGAAGAGAAGGTAAATTCGATTCATATACCTATTATGTAAGCTTGGAATAACAACTTTTAATGTATTATTATCTTGTTATGCTAACAAGTTTTATTAATGTGATTCCTTGAAAGCGAGGGGATTTTTTAATAACCAATATAGGTTTAGGTAACATTGATCATTTGGTGCCTCGCGAGGTAGCCGTGCGGTCTGAGGCTCCATGTCACGGACTGCGCGGCTGCTCTAGTCGGAGGTTCGAGTCCTCCCTCCTCCCTTGGTCAAGGATGTATATGTTGTCCTTAGCGTAAGTTAGTTTAAGTTTGATTAAGTAGTTTGTAAGTCTAGGGACCGATGACCTTAGCATTTAGGTCTCATAGGAACTCACACCCATTCGAACATTCTTTGATCATGTGGTACAGAGCTTTCCAGGTTCAATTTGCGAAATTTACACTGATAACAATCATATTGTTAGTCGTAACTGTGATTTTATTTTTCGAAATACTTCTGCTGCACTGGTTGAAGTTTATTTACACTGTAACTTACATATATTGTGCATATAACGAGATGTTCGTATGCGCTGCCTCACAAGTCCAACTTACGGAGTGGTTGGCTCAATATTCGCAACTGCCGGATGGAAATACTAGGCCAGTAAATCTGTATGCTTCGTATATCGTCTTCTACGGACTCCTGGCTATGCTTACACACACTCAAGAAGGCGAGTATTGGGAGGGTATCTTGGAAAATATGGAAAGACTCGTGATTTGTCATATAACGTAAATTTACCTAAATTTTAACTAAATTTCGTAAGTTTCGGTTTCGGCCGAAACTAGAAGAACCGACGATTACGGTTTCTGTTTCGGACGCAAAATTTGTTTCGGTCGAACTCTACTGGAAATAATAGCAATGAAAAACCGAAAACCGGTTATTTAAAGAACC
This sequence comes from Locusta migratoria, assembly GCA_026315105.1. NCBI lineage: Eukaryota > Metazoa > Arthropoda > Insecta > Orthoptera > Acrididae > Locusta > Locusta migratoria. Next base: position 269,440,462 of record CM048748.1, on the reverse strand, counting down.
GAATATCTTGAGCAATTTTTACGGTGCGGTTAAACTGGAGATGAAAAGAACCGGTATAACCGAAAACCGGTTGTTTCAGCAATAACCGCCATCCCTAATGTGAGGTGCACTGTGATATCAACTTGTTAAACGAAGAAAAAGTTCGACGCATGTAGACAGGTAAATGAGGTTTTTAACTCGTCTAGCAAGTTTAACATTGGGCGGAAGAATATTCACGTGATGTTCGTTCGGGACGGCAATTAGTGGTGACTGACAAAGCAGGGATTCACACGAAAATCCTAGAAGACAATCGTTTCATAATTACTGGATTCTACTAATTCATTACACGAATTTCAAGAACTTTGTTTAACGAAAATGTCAGTTATCTCTGGCCTATAAAATGGGTGGGTCCATAGAGGATACTCAGACGAACACAAACCAAATGAATGGCAGCTTCATTGACATTTTTTGCGTTGCTTCGGGATCTGGTTTCTTACTTATAGACTACATGTCTAGAGAAAAATATTTCTTATCCGAAGCGACAAAATCCCAAGGTCGTCGCTCTCTAGACTTACAAACTACGTAAATCAACTCACCTAAGGACAATTACGAACACCCATGGCCGAGGGAGGACTCAAAGCTACAATGGAAGCGGCCGTTCAATCCGTAACTAGACGCCACTTTTCAGACACTACAACAATTTGACGCATCGTCAAAAGCAAGCGAGCGCGGAATAATGATCAGTGGAGTCATCCTCCTTCACGGTAATGAACACAGGACATGCTTCAGCGGGTTCAGAGGGAAATGTTTCAACATTCCTCATACAGTCCGTACTTAGCCAAATCAAATGTTCAAATGTTTGTAGAACTTATGGGACTTAACTACGGGGTCATCAGTCCCTAAGCTTACAAACTACTTATGAACTAGCTAAGACTAAGGACGGCACAAATACCCATGCCGAGGGGGGATTCGAACCCCCGACCGTAGTGGCTGTGAAGACTGTGACTGGAGCGCCTCAATCCCCTCGGCCACCGCGGCCGGCCGCACTTAGCCCCAAGAACTTATTATCATGAAATTAATTAATTAATTTATTTATTTATTTTCAGTAGACAAGGGTACGAAATTACTGATGAACTTAAAGAAGCCGTCAATCAGTGGCTAAAAAACTTGGAGACAACTGAATTTGCAGAAGGCGTACAAAAAGCGACACAACGTTACAAGTGCCTTAATATGAATGGTATTATTTAGAAAAGTAGCTCGCCGAGCGGTGTGGAGCGCCACGTTACGGATCGCGCGGTCTCCCGCGTCGGGGGTTCGAATCCTCCCTCGGGCATGAATGTGTGTGTTGTCCTTAGGTTAGTTTAACTTAGTTTAATTAGTTTGTAAGTCTAGGGACTGATTACCAACGTAGTTCGGTCCCATAAGAATTACAAACATTTGAACATTTGATTTTGAAAGTAGCTTCGGTATCAAAGATGTGTTTTCCTCTGTAAGCTTCGAAGTAATAGGCGACGGAAATATTTATTGCGTTAGGTCATCATAAGAAACGTTACACTGTTTGCGGAGCTATGAATATTGTTTTTTTTTTTTTTTTTTTTTTTTTTTTTTGTTATTTTCAAGAGAGATACAGCAAAATTTTTTAAATGGAACACTCTATCTCTTTGGCCCTTTTCCCGCACATGCAGGGTCGGCACTGTCTTAAACGCGGATTTGGCATGTGTTAATATTTACAGGGTGGCCGGATGCCCTTCCTGCCGCCACTCCATGCCCCCAGGAGGAAATGTGTACCCCAAATGTCTGCGTATGGTGTTATAGGTGTGCGAGAGTGTAAAGTGTTACGAAATGTTTGCGAACTGTGTAACTGAGGTGGGACTTGGGGACCAGTCCAGTATTGACCTAGGGGGATGTGGAAACCGCCTAAAAATCACGTCCATGCTGGCCGGCACTCCGATCCCTTGTCGTTAATCCGCCGGGCGGATTTGAACCGGATCCGGTACGCCTCCCCGTCTCGGAAAGCGGTGCGTTAGAGCACAGGGCTAGCCGAGCGGGTTTTTTAACTGGTACAATAGTTGTTTATATTATGCACTGGAATCAGTAACATCAGCTGTGTATACATCAATTTAAATTACATTCCTATCGCTTTTAGTTTGGGAGCTACAAGCCTTCAAAGTTTCAGGGGCAGATACCACACACGCTGCATAACCGCGTGCGCTTCTAATTGTCGTGCGGCCGAGTTGTAGAGTCGCCGGTGTCACGGAGAAGCCACACAAACAACACACAAACAACCGGGGCTCAATATACCAGTTACTGACATTGAATGACGATGGAATACACGAACAACAAGTACGTTGTCATGTCGCAGATGCTCGGCGTGTGCCACTGAAGCAGCCATGGCGTATGCCGTGAGATACCCTAGGCGAAGAGCTCCGAACAACGACTGCGTGATACAGGCAGCTCGGTAATGTGCGTCAATAACAGACGAAGGACTGCAAGAAGTGAGGAGACGGAGGTTGTAACGTTTCTGCTATGTTGCACGCTCCTTACAAAAATCAGTTGCCAACATTACAGACACAAACTATCGGACACCTAAAATAACACTTCGCCACCGGACATGTAAAATATCACATTTTCGCCTTCAGTTTGAAATACTATTAACACTATTAGTAAAACGCTTTTAAGAAATAGTACGTTGATTTAAACATAACTTTGGCTGTCCTTTTACGTAATTAGTAATGTTTGTTAAGCTTATGGGACTTAACTACGGGGTCATCAGTCCCTAAACTTACAAACTACTTATGAACTACTTACGAACTAGGACGGCACAAATATCCATGCCCGAGGGGGGGATTCGAACCCCCGACCGTAGTGGCCGTGCAGACCGTGACTGGAGCGCCTCAGTCCCCTCGGCCACCGCGGCCGGCCTTTTACGTAACTTTCAATTTTTAATACTTTCGTAAATAATAGCTGCAAACACTAAAAATGCATGACACTTAGTTTCGGAAATTGCTGAACCTATATAGATACTAATTTGTATAAAAACAACAAAACTACATGTTACAACTATTGAACAATGTGATTATATGTACCTTTTGTTTAAATAAATTAGGGAAGACCATGTTTTATATATCACTGGATCCTAAATTAAATACTGATCATTTTTCATGCACTAAAATTAATAATCCGTTTGGTACTAAGACACTGTCTTCGATATTAACAAAACTACGATAACCATATACAAATCCGTATTAATAAAAAATTAGACTGCAAACTGAAATACATTAAAATTCCATGTCTAAATAACAGTACGCCTACATAATATTGGCAAAACAGTAATTGTGCATTTCGAAAACATAAATAATGTAAATGCATTGAGTTATTTTTTATTTTGATTCAATCTAGAGGTGTTCTAGTAAAGGATCGTTAGTTATTTTAGCGTTTGTTGTGCCGTAATTGCTTTAAGTGGTGTTATTTGTGTTCGCGTGTGCGCCGGCATCGACGTCTTACCGCTTTGTTTACATCTGGTGGCGAGTGGTTCCAGCCGTAGCGGTCTCCGAAAGCTAAGTTCCAATAAGTGTTTGTGTATTGTAGTTAAATTATTAAAGTTTTAGATTTCAGGAGGTGTTATCGCGATAGTTGTTTATTAACTTTAGTACTTTTCAACAGGTGACTTGCTGTTTTTAACGTAGTTGAGGTTGGGAAACTTTAAGTTACGGTATTTGATAACTCTTGTACTCTCACTGTGTTTAGTTAGTTTATTAGTGACGCTTGAATTTGAACTTGTTTATACAAGCAATAGTGTAAAGTTTCAGTGGTAGTGTTATTTGTTCTTTTCTGATACTATTAGTTGTTGTTACTTGATTTGTAGTGACTGAGGTTTGTTGATTGCTGTAGTTAAGAGGTACTTCCTACTTATTTTGTAGAAACTTAACTTCATAACGTAGACGTCTAGTTTTTCTTAACAAATTATTGTAAAATTTTACCATGAGTGAAAAGTGTGGGCTCTGTCGTAGGGTCGTGCGTAGTGGGCTGCAGTGTGGGATTTGTAGTAAGTATTTTCATGGGGGGGGGGGGGAGTGCAGTGGGGAAGACAGTGGGCATTGTGGTGAGGTTCTCTCCTGGAACTGTAGGATTTGCAGCAGGAATAAGTTGATAGAGGAGCAGGAGCGTTTGATCTGCGCCCTTCAGGTGCAGTTGAAAAACGCTGAAGAGGAACTAGGTAGGTTGAGTAGGGGAAGGGGGGCTGGGGAATGGGAACTGGCAGTTGGCAAGAAGGTAGCTAGGAGAAGGTATTCAGATAGCTTTACATTGCAAGTTGCAAATAGGTTTGACCAACTGTCAGAGTTGAGTGGAGATGAACCTCCTATAGCTGTAGGTGTAGGAAGTACGCAGCAGACCTCAGCTTTTGGTAAGCCGAAATCTGTAGAGAGGTCTCTTAGGAAGAAGAAGGTTGTGCTGCTAGGTAGTTCTCATGGCAGAGGTGTTGGCCAACAGTTGCAGGAAGTACTTGGGAGTGAGTACCAGGTCACCAGCATAGTGAAGCCTAGTGCAGGGTTAGCTCAGGTCACTTGTAACATAGGGTACTTATGTAGGAATTTTTCAAAAGAGGATCATGTAGTTATAGTGGGTGGGGCCGGGAATAGTCTTGATAGGGACGGGGAATATGATATAGGTGGTGATCTGGAAAGGATAGCAACTGAAACTGGTGGCACGAATGTGCATTTCGTGCAGCTGTTTCAGCGTCATGATAGGCCTTGTCTTAATACGGCTGTCAGCCGTGTTAACATGGGGCTTGAGAAGGCGCTGATGACGGAGGGCATGGATCACATTGCAGTGGTGTCAGTTGAGACTATCCAAAGGTCGGATTTTACTAGGCACGGTCTGCACCTCAATAGGTTTGGGAAGGGGAGGTTGGCAAAGCTCATAGGTGACAGTGTAGTAGGGGGTGGGGGTTTCACTCATGGAAAAATTCCTGTAGTAGTTGGTGTTAGGGCTGCACCTTTTTAAGACTGAAGACAGCTGATAGATATTCCTGCTTAAAGGAAGTCCCTCTAAGAAATGAACCACCTTTGATAAAGTCTAAGAATATAAGTAATAAGGGAATTACTGTTTTTCATCAAAATATACAGGGTATCAGAGATAAAGTTAATGAAATGCTTATTGATACTGATTCTGACATTATTGGAATTTCAGAGCACTTTTTAAGTGGTGTGACAATTAAGAGACTTCCTTTGCCAGGATATAGGTTAGCTGCCTTCTACTCTAGGAGTTCCTTGCAGTGTGGGGGAGTGGCCATGTATGTAAAAAACGATTTTTCATCGGAGTCAATCGATTTTTCTAAACACTGCACAGAACACATATTTGAATGTTGTGCAGGAGTTGTTAATGTTAATGGAACTAAACTAGTAATAGTTGTTATTTACAGATCCCCTGACTCAGATTTTAAAATGTTTCTGCCCAAGCTGGAATTGGTTCTGGGTTCACTGTATAAGAAGTATAAAAATTTAATTGTGTGTGGAGATTTCAACATTAATTGTGTAGGTGATAGCTCAAGGAAAAGTCAGCTGTTAGATCTATTTAATTCCTATAACATGATGCAAACAGTATTTTTTCCAACGAGAGTGCAAGGAAATAGCAGTTCTACCATTGACAATATTTTTGTTCATTCTTCATTGTTAGAGAGGCACTCTGTCAGCAGAGTAGTAAATGGCCTATCAGACCACGATGCCCAACTTTTAATTCTAAAAAGTATTTGTTCTCAAACAAATGTTAAACATAAATATCAACTACTCAGAAAAGTTAATCCAGTTGCAATTGAGACCTTTTTAAGCCTAATTAAGGAACAAGAATGGCAGGATGTTTATAGTGCTGATAATGCAGATGATAAATATAATGCTTTTCTGAACACATTTCTTATGCTGTTTGAAAGTTGCTTTCCGCTAGAACGCTCAAAACAGGGTACTTCCAGTAACAGACAGCCAGGGTGGCTGACAAAGGAGATAAGAGTATCATGTAGAACTAAGCGGGAGTTGTATCAAAATGTTAGAAGCAGTCAGAATGAAGATGCAGTAGCTCATTACAAACAGTACTGTAAGGTTCTGAAAAATGTCATTAAGAATGCAAAAAGTATGTGGTACGCAAAAAGAATAGCAAACTCTCGGGATAAAATTAAAACTATCTGGTCAGTCGTGAAGGAAGTGTCTGGTCAGGATCAGCAGGTAGAAGATATAACGTCAGTGCGTAGTAGGAATGTTTCTGTTACTGACAAGTTAGATATATGTGCAATATTCAATAATCACTTTCTGAATATAGTAGAGGAACTAAACAAAACTCTAGTTTCTACAGGTAATCATATTACGTTTTTGGAAAATGCGTTTCCGAGGCTGTTACCTGAAATGATCCTTCATGATACTTCCATAGGTGAGATTGAGTCAATAATTAAATCACTAAAGACTAAGGACTCTTGTGGATATGATGGGGTATCTAGCAGAATTCTAAAGTACTGTTCTCCATATGTTAGCCCAGTACTAAGCCATATTTGTAATTTTTCCTTTCAGAATGGTCAGTTTCCTAACAGATTAAAGTACTCAGTAGTGAAACCGCTTTATAAAAAAGGAGAAAGGGATAATGTAGACAACTATAGACCTATTTCTATGCCATCGGTTTTTTCCAAAGTTATTGAAAAGGCTGTATATTCAAGATTAATTGATCATTTCAGTTCACATAATTTCCTGTCAAACGTACAGTTTGGTTTTAGAAGTGGTTTAACGACCGAAAACGCTATATTTTCGTTTCTCTGTGAGGCACTTGATGGGTTAAATAAGAGACTACGGACATTAGGCGTCTTCTTTGATTTAACAAAAGCGTTTGATTGTGTTGATCACAAAATATTGTTCCAGAAGTTGTAACATTATGGAATACGGGGAGTAGCCCACAACTGGTTCACCTCTTACTTTAATAATAGACAACAGAAGGTAATTCTCCGGAGTGTAGAAAATGGCTATGACGTGCAATCCCAATGGGGCACAATTAAGTATGGGGTGCCCCAGTGGTCTGTTTTGGGACCATTGCTGTTTCTTATTTATATAAATGATATGCCTTCGAGTATAACAGGTGATTGTAAAATATTTTTGTTTGCTGATGATACCAGTTTGGTAGTGAAGGATGTTGCTCGTAATATTGACACAGTATCAAATAATGCAGTTCAAGAGATAAGTACATGGCTAATAGAAAACAAGTTGATGTTAAATCACAGTAAAACTCAGTTTTTACAATTTCTAACACATAATTTGAGGAAATCTGACATTATGATTACACATAATGGGCATGTGATAAGTGAGACTGAACAGTTCAAATTTCTAGGTGTTCATATAGACAGTAAGCTGTCATGGAAAGCCCATGTTCAGGATCTTGTTCCAAAACTAAATTCTGCTATATTTACCATTAGAACAGTATCTGAGATAAGTGATTTTTCAACACGAAAAGTAGTCTATTTTGCTTACTTTCACTCACTTATGACGTACGGCATTGTTTTTTGGGGTAAGTCGCCTGATGCAAAAAGGATATTTCTGGCTCAAAAACGGGCGGTTCGAGCAATATCTGGTGTAAGTTCGCGAACGTCATGTCGACCCCTTTTCAGTAGTCTGGGAATTTTGACTCTGGCGTCACAATACGTTTTTTTCTTTAATGTCGTTTGTTGTTAATAATATCAGCTTATTCCCACGAGTTAGTAGCTTTCACTCGGTGAATACTAGACAGATGTCTAATCTACATTTGCACCACACTACCTTAACACTTGTGCAGAAAGGGGTGCAGTATTCTGCGGCATCCATTTTCAATAAGCTGCTACAAGAACTTAAGAATCTTAGCACTAATCCACATGCTTTCAAATCTAAACTGAAGAGTTACCTCGTGGCTCACTCCTTTTATTCTGTCGAGGAACTCCTAGAAAAGTTAAACAATTAAGCTAATTCATTTTTTTTCTTTATTGATTCTTTTAACTTTGTCTTAAGATTGTCGTGTGCAAAGGACTACTTAAATTTTTTATATTACCATTCTTGTGTAACAATTTATTGACTTGTTCCATGACCATGGAGTCTTACTCCTCAAGTGGGTCCTATGGAACAGAAAAAAACAAATAAAATAAATAAAACAAACTAGTCAAAACACTACTTTCATGTTTTGTACCACATTAAATACAAATTTCACGAAACAGGTACATAAATAGAGATAAATAGTTAAAGTTTAAATGTAATATTTTAATTTGTGTATTTTGGCATATATAAAGTATTGTTGTATTATTTATTTGGTAACCAAAGAACTTTGTCATCAATCTTATTACGCGGTTACGTAGAAAGAGGTTTGAGAGAAACCATGGTTTTGTCACTCAGTTCATAGCTACAAACATGTTAACATCTCTGTTATCTGAGGCTAAATTTTTCTAACATTATAATGTTGCACAACTAAATAAATTTGTTTCCGTCACGCCGCGGTGGAGTAGACGAGCGGTCTAAAGCACCTCGCTACGGAGCGCGCGGTTGCTCTCCGTGGAGGTTCCAGTCCTCCCTGGGGCATGGGTGTGTGTGTGTGTTTGTCAGTAGGTTAGTTTACCTAGGGTTAAGTAGTTTGTAAGCTACGGACTGATGACCACGCAGTTTGGTCCGATAGATTTACAAACATTTGAACATTTTTTTCTTTCCGTCACAATGGAGCTATCATCAAGACTGTCTGTGATTATTTAATTGAATCTCCTGAAACATATTCTACTATTTTGCTGAATGCTGAGCAACAACAACACAGATGTCCGTCTTCAAGAACCAAGATAAGTAAAATATTTATGTTCGATCTTCCCCATCAAAAGTGAAGTGGATTGCTATAAATCTGACTGTTGAACTGAAATATGTATCCGGTATTTAGGAAACTTCAATTTCAACAGTTAAATCCACGTTCCAGAAGAGATGGTGTCGTTAGAAGGTGTTTATTTTAGTTGCAGTACACCGCGATTCTCATATCAGCTTACGAGCCGTTGCTGCAGTCGCTGGTGTCAGTCTCACATCCGTGTGGCGTACAGTACACGGCCACAGGTTTCACCCGTACCGTCTGTCACTGAGCTGGAGCTGCATGGGAACGATTTCGGTGCGATAGTTACATTCTGTGAATGGGCCATGCGTAATTTCACGCTGGAGTCTGTACAAAGTGTTATGATCTCTGATGAGTCCACGTTCACAAATTATGGAGCAGTGAATCGCCATAACACACACTACTGGGCCGCAGACAATCCTCGGTGGGTACGACCTGTCGACCGTCAACGTAGGTGGTCTATTATATATGGTGTGGAACCCCTGGGGATGAAATCATTAGTCCACACTATTTCCCAGGTGCGCTGACAGGTGAGTTATATCGTGCCTTTATAGTGGACAATTTGGGTGGTCTCCTTGAACATGTGTGTCTACACACGAGAGTCCATATGTGGATGCAGCACGATGGTCACCCAGCCCATTCTGCGCGTGCTGTTGTAGAAGAACTAAACAACAGGTTTGCAGGAAGGTGGTTGGGCGCCATGGTCCTCATTCATGGCCTGCAAGGTCGCCCGATGTAACACCATTATATTTCTTTTTGTGGTGGTATTTAAAGAATCGCGTTTATGTCACTGAGTGCACATTCCCAGAAGCTCTAAAACGGCGCATCAAGGACGCATGGCGCTTCGTGACACCGGCGATGTTACATCTCGTCCGCAGATTCTTTAGAATGCGCATTGCATTGTGCATTCAGGAACGTGGACACATATTTGGTCTTCTCATTCAAATCAACTTCCCACCGCCAGAACATCCATCACCTACCACACAGCCACGTAATGTGTTCAGCGTGTGGTATCGGCCTCTGAAACTTTGAAGGTTGTAGCTGCCAAACTAAAAGTGATAGGAATGTAATTTAACTTCATGTGTACACAGCTGGTGTCACTGATTCGAGTGCATGATAGAAAAACTATTGTTCCATTTAAAAAATTATGTACTTTTGTTGTAACTCTTTGGAAAATAACACACTACGTTCATAGCGCCGCAGACAGTGTAATGTTTCTTATGGAGACCTACCGCAATAAATGTTTCCGTCGCGTATTACTTCGTAACTTACAGTGGCAAATACATGTAGTGAAAGGAGTGTCACTGTATAAAATTTCGTTCGGTGGATGGTGGAGGCTACTTACGAAATTTTACAAAATGCATATTTTTGCTCAAATCTTTATGAATTTTTGCACACACTGTAACGTTTCTCCTATGTTGCACACTCCTTAAAAAAATCAGTTGCCAACATTATAAACACGAAATATCTGACACCTAAAATAAAACTTCACTACCGGACATGTGAAATATCACATTTTCGCCTTCAGTTTGAAATTCCATTAACACTATTAGTAAAACACTTTTAAGAAATAGTACGTTGATTTAAACATAACTTTGGCTGTCCTTTTACGTAATTTTCAATTTTTAATACTTTCGTAAATAATAGCTGCAAACACTTAAAATGCATTACACTTAGTTCCGGAAATTGTTGAACCTATATAGATACTAATTTGTATAAAAACAACAATACTACATGTTATAACTATTGCACAACATGATTTCATATATACCTTTTGTTTAAATAAATTAGGGCAGACCATGTTTTATATATCATTGGATCCTAAATTAAATACTGATAATTTTCATGCACTAAAATTAATAATCCGTTTGGTACTAAGAAACTATCTTCGAAATTAACAAAACTACGACAACCATATACAAATCCGTATTAATAAAAAATTAGACCGCAAACTGAAATATATTAAAATTCCATGTCACAATAATAGTACGCCTACACAATATTGGCAAAACAAATATCTGTGCACTTCGAAAACACAAATAATGTAAATAATTTGAGCACTGTAAACACTAGTCAAAGGATGACTTTAAATTTGTGTACCACATTAAATACAAATTTCATGAAATATGTACATACATTGAGATAAATAGTCAAAGCTTAAATGTAATGTTTTAATTTCTGTATTTTGGCATATTTAATGTAAAAGAATATTGTTTAATTGTGAATTACAAAACTTTGTCATCAATCTTATTACGCTGTTACGTAGAAAGATGTTTGAGAGAAACCATGTTTAGTTAGCCTTCTAGCAGTCACAAACCTGTAAGCAGCTCTGTTGGCTTGCCGCTGCATTTTTTTATTATTATTTTTGATTGTGCAAGAATGTGATTAATTTAAACTTTATTTAAATGGAAATAAAATCGTTTCCATATCAACTGACATGTTTATGATTTACGAAAAGATCCTGTAACATCAAATCTTTTAGTGAATGCCGAAGACAGCTCACAATGCAATGGACTACAGTCAGCATATAAGATAAGTTCATTTTATATCAACTTCACCTACAGTGGAATGACTTTCTTATAGAGACTGTGAACTAATAAAACTTTCGTGATTTAGGAAAATATTAGGGCTCAGTTTGAGTCATTCCCAAAAGGGGTGACTGTCGTTAGGACATGACGTTTCAACGACAAATGTTTATATGGTACATGACAGAGGGTACCTTGCAAAAATGCCGAGAGAGGGAAAGGTGGATGCAGAGAGAGGGGGAGAAGGGGATGTGGACTACGAGAGTGTAGGATAAATAAAAGCCCGGGCAACGCAGTGTTTAAAGCTAGTATTACGTATAACTTTCTGTAGAAGAAAACTTCCTTTATTTTCCGAATGACCCTTGAAATTTAGACGAGAGCATATTTAATTCCAACTTCCCATTTATTCCAATCTCTCGCGATAGCTTGAAAAATGTTTTTGTGCCCTGTGCGCCCTGTTTCCAGTTTTTCTGCAGTAGCTGCGCTGCTTAATCCGTGCCACGACTCGCGGTACCTCGGCCACATTAATGCGACGTGTATCGCGGTTGGTGTCGCTTTTAAGCCCATATGTCGGAGCAACTTTCTCCGCGCGCGCACTCACTATAAGCGCACATCTGAGGGAGGTTTCTCCTGGCACAAGAACTGGTCCACCACCGGCGCCCGACCCTCGAGCCCGCTGGCGGTCACCATAATAACCAGAGTGACCGTTTCACTGTGACTGGCGAGCGCGCATCCTTTCACTGCTACTCTCCGCTGAGTGACACAGTTTTTTTTTTCTTTTACAGAAATCATTGCGTAAGAAGTGCATATCATCTGAATTAAGTGCTGATACGTAGAAAGTGCTGCTACATAACTCTTTATTGCACACAAAAAACAGGGAAGATGCATCAGGTTCAACAACCGACTTAGAAAGCTATTACGAAAGCAAAGAAAACTTTACCGCAAATGTAAATGTAGCCAAAGACTTGCAGAAAAAATGAAACGATGACAAAATTAGCGTAAAGAGGGACGTGAAAGAAGCGTTCGACGACTTGGAGAGCAAAGATCTGTGTACCGACACGGTAGAAGATCCTAAGCAATTTTGGTCCCTCGTAAAATCGGTAAACTGGTGGAAATCATGTGTCCATAAATTCCGTGACTGTAATGGCACTGAAACAAAGGCTGACACACAACAGACCAAAATACTAAATGTCCTTTTCCAAAGCTGTTACTTAGAGGAAACTTGCTCTGTACTTCCTTCTCTAAACTATCACACGAACGACAAAATGGAATATATAGAAATAAATGTTAGAGGGATAGAAAAACAACGGAAATCGCTCATCAGAGGAAAGGTTGCTGGAACTGACAGGATAGCATTTCGATTTTACTCGGAGTGTGCAAAGGAACTTGTTCCCCTCCAGCAGCAGTGTACCGAAGGTCTCTATATGAAGAAGCGTTCCCCAAACTTTGTTCTGAATGACCAGACAAACTTTCCAGACTCAGCAGCTCTGCCTACAGGATGTAATCAGACCATGTAAACTACCATATCCTACTCAGCTGTCTCATGTCCCCATACAGATCCATAACCTAATTACTTGGTATAATCACACCTCTTTGGCCACTTGCCTAAAATCAATTGCAACTTATTATTTTTTAATAACATTGTACATGTAAGCCAGTAATTATAGTTTTATACACCTTATTAAAATTTCAATATGTATATTCACAGACGTTTCACTCAGTTTATGCTAACCCCCGTATGTTTCAAATATTTTTCCTTTAAAACATAAGATAAATCGTTCTACCAATTTCTGTACCTTTAATTTATTTTGTCAGGACAAATGTAATTTATATCTTGTGTCACATATTTTATCAGTGTTCAATAATTGTTACATTAGTCTTCTTTCAAAAGTAATGTATACATACTATCTGCACAGCAACATAAGGTATTTTAACCTTAAACTTCCAAGCAGCATTACTATACCTCTGCGACGATTACCTGAGGATGGCGTAACAGGAGAAACCGGTTTGTAAAAACAATACATTTGCAAAATATTAAACAGTTATCTCGTGTGTTCCATTCAAAATGAATGATGTATTCTGTCAAAAACCTACGGAACAGACAGCGAATATGTTTGTTAAAAAAAATCATAGAAAAGGGCCCTACTGTCATGCATGCGTCTCGTACGAGTTCGTGCAGCCCCTCTCTTTCTTATATGAAGAGGACGTGCTTCACAGTATGACTTCAAAATTTCAGAACAAATCATTCGAAGCATTTATTTCCACAAAAATCTGGGATTTATTCGTCCGGAAGTTAGAGGCTAGATTGAGAAAGTGTATATCATCAAAGAAAGTAACTTACAGAACACTCGTTAGTGCAATAATTGAATCCTCCTTGTCAGCGAGGAATCAGTTCCAAACAGTACTGAAACAGGACATCCAAATGAGATCAGCTTCGTTAATTTAGCATGGGCGAATGCCATGGAAATGATCGGTCAACTCCAGTAGCATACGCAAGACAGACGTTCGGCCGTTGCACACCAGCTCTGTAGCGGAAGTAGAGTGGTAAATTTTTCCAAGTCTTGGTTGCTGTAGAAACATTGCGGTGTGTCGACAGAACGGGGAAGGGGAACAGCAGCTGCTTTGCGTCATACTTAGTGGGTCGAACTGACAGGAATGGACGCACACGCGCCGGACTGAATAGCAGACATCAGCGGAAATTAAATGTAACAGTACGAGCTTGCAGTATCACGTCACTTCGTTACGTGAGGAAACAATGCCTAAGTCTAACACAACAACGCTAACCCGTTAAGTGAACATGGCAAGATAAAAACGCCGACACATTGGTTTGACAGGGCCGATGCGGTCATGACAGAGCGCGTAGGGGAAATATCAGCGGCCCCACACACACTATATATACTCCAGCACTCGAGTTCATAGTCAGTCGGTCAGATGACTCGATTCCCTGACATTTTAGAACGTCGGTATAAGTTTGTTATAGAACTCCAGCACTCTTCATCAGCTGACAATCGGCGAGATGTCGACTCCTGCGTAGCTCCGAGTTCGACTCCTGCGCTACAACCAAATCATTGCCATATTCATAGTTGACCTTTAATCGATAATGTAACGGTATCTTGCACATGCGCGTTCATCAGCTGTGTCGCCTTTCTCCCATAGCCGTTCAACGTTTCTTCCGTATGCAACGCCCAGACTTTTTCCTGAACGGATTTTTGAAGCTTACAAAGCGATTTGACAAATGTCTCAATGTACTTGGAAAATATGCAGAAAAATAAAGAGATGTCTTACCTTTAATGTCTCATTCTATTTTTTCTTTTCATACACAATCTGCCCACAGTCGACAGGGGAAACTTATTTTCCAACTCCCCCTGGTAGTTCATTTTGGCGACCACTTCAGAACCTAGATATCTCAATTGACACCCTAATTGTTTTGACCAGTATAAATTAGAAGTGCAGGGAAACCAAGGTGAAGAGGGTGCTGAATAATGTAAAAAATCAATAAGGTTTAATGGTCGGCCGGCCGCGGTGGCCGAGGGGACTGAGGCGCTCCAGTCACGGTCTGCACGGCCACTACGGTCGGGGGTTCGAATCCCCCCTCGGGCATGGATATTTGTGCCGTCCTTAGTATAAGGTAGCTGATAAGTAGTTTGTAAGCTTAGGGACTGATGACCCTGTAGTTAAGTCCCATAAGTTCTACAAACATTTCATTTCATTTAATGATCGGTAGGACTGACTCACCTCGAAGAAAATTAAAAATCAATACAATGTTGAATATTTTATCGGAACTGAACTTGTCATAAATGCTAATGTTATATATCACAAGAACCCCTCTCTAAAGAAAATCATAAGAAGGCCGATTTTGAGATGCCGCCCATGTTCGGTACATACCGCAAAAGACAGACCACGTCACTAGTACCTTCCTGGGATTTTCAAAAATGTTCAAATGTTATGGGACTTAACTACGGGGTCATCAGTCCCTAAGCTTACAAACTACTTATGAACTAGCTAAGACTAAGGACGGCACAAATATCCATGACCGAAGGGGGATTCGAACCCCCGACCGTAGTGGCCGGGCAGGCCGTGACTGGAGCGCCTCAGTCCCCTCGGCCACCGCGGCCGGCAGGATTTTCAGGTTACCCAGTTCCTGCAGTTTTCGAAATAAAAGCATGTACTGCAGCCTTTGTTATTATGATTGTGGTCTTCAGTCCGGAGACTGGTTTGATGCAGTTCTCAACTGCAATCTATCCTGAGCAATCCTCTTCGTCTCCTCATAAGAATTGCTTATTGTATTCATCGCTTGGTCTCCCTCCGCGATTTCCCACTCCCCCTCCTCCCAACACTTCCCCCCTACGATAAATTCACAATTCCTTGATGTTTAAGAATGTGTCCTACCAATCGATCTCTTCTTTTAGTCAAGGTATGCCAGAAATTCCTTTTCTTCCCAATTCTGTTCAGTAGCTCCTCATTAGGTACACGAACCAACCACGTGATCTTCAGCATTCTTCTGTAGCACCACATTTCAAAAGCCTCTATCCTCTTCCTGTCCGCACTGTTTATTGTCCATGTTTCACTCCCATAAAAGACCACACTCCCCACAAATGCCTCTAGAAATGACTTCCTTGCGCTTAAATTGATATTCAATGTCAACAAATTTCTCTTTTTCAGAAACGCTTTTCTTCCCATTGCCATCCTACATTTTATATCCTCTGCACTGCGACCACCATGTGTCATTTTACTGCCCAAGTAACAAAACTCATCTACCACCTTTACTGTTTCGTTACCTAATATTATACCTTCAGCATTGCCTGATTTTCTTACACTGCAATCCATTACCCTTGTATTGTTCTTGTTAATGTTCATTCCGTTCAACTGTTCTTCCAGCTCCTTTGCTGTCTCCGCCATAATTTCAATTCCTTCTCCAAACTTATCCTTGCTTTCTTTTACAGCTTGCTCAATGTACAAACTGAATAATATTTGATAAAGGCCAATTATAAGGAACCATAACGAATATCACTACCGACTACAATTGTAGAAGGCACGAGCTAGATTCAAGTCCTATGCCCACCATCAGGTACATAAAAGTCCATAAAACCTTGTTAGAGTATAAAACAAGTTAGAATACTGTGACCCTATTGTAGGCTAAAGTGGGGAGGTGAGCCCTCGCTTCATAGGCCTGAAATAGCCTCACACAGAGCATCCCGTGGATCCATCTGGTCCCTGCCGGCCACAGGCGGAAATTGAGCAGTTCCATTTCCGCATGTGGTTGCGGGGTCTAAGGGGCGCAGGTCGGCAATGGACATCCTCTGAGTCAGGATATTACGGCGGGGAGGGAAAGGAACAACGTCGATTACGGCATAGTGCCAATCTGTTCTAGAGGAATAGATTTTATTAGTGTAGGTGTATTTCCGTCTATTGCAAGTAAGTGAAAGGTGTTCCTTGTGCCATACGCGTTTCGCTTCTTTATTTGTAAAGCATCATCAGCAGAAAGTTGGAAGGAATATACAGGGTGAATCATATACACTTGCACCGCCAATATTGCGGAAACGGAAAGTGCGATTGAAGTGCGGTTTTCACAGAATGGATTGGTAGGGGCTCGTATTTTTAGCCAACAGATTGTAATATTACTTAGAAAATGTATTTTTTTATGCAAACATACAGTTTTTTAACCGGAACAATCGTTGTTTCTATCGTGCACTGTAAGTTTTGACACCAGCTGTGTACAAAGAATTTTGAATGACATTTTTATCACGTTTAGTTTGGCAGATACAACCGTTCAAAATTTCGGGGGCGAAGGCTGCGATGGCGTAGTTGACTGGCCAATTGGCTAGCCCCTGAGGCACGCCCCACTGTCTCATGATCACCAGCCAGTCAGCTACACTATCGTAGCCTCGCCCCCAAAACTATGAATAGTTGTAGCTGCCAAACCATACGTGATTAAAATGTCATTCAAAATTTGTTTGCTTAAAAAATACACTTTCTTGGCTAACAATACGAGTCCTTGACAACCAATCTATTCTGTCAAAGCCGCACATCAATCGCAATAATTGCGGTGCAAGTGTTAGGTGTTAAGCCTACAGAAAGGAAATATACTTGACGGCAGTATTCTAGAAATAGAAGACGAAGCAGAGGAAGATGAGATAGGAGACACGATACTGCGAGAAGAATATGAGAAGAAACAAGGGCTGCGGCAAAGCGGCCGAGCGCATTGAGGCGCTATGCTACGATGTGTGAGGCCGTTCCCCGTCGGGGGTTCGAATACCCCAGACGGGCATGGGTGTTCCTGCTGTCTTTAGTATAAGGTAGTTCATAAGTAGTTTGTAAGTTTAGTGACTGATGACCCCGCAGTTAAGTCCCATATGCTTTACAAACATTTGAACATTTAGAAACAAGGCCCGTGGAGTAGATGATGTTCCGTCTGAATTCTTATCATCGTCAGGCAAAAGCCTGTCATGAAGAATTGTTCCACCTGGTATGCAAGATATATGAGACAGGGGGAATACCTTCAGACTTCAAGAAGAATATATTGATTCCAATACCTAAGAAAGCAAGTACAGACAAATGTGAAAATTACAGAACTATCAAGTTAATAAGTCATGGATGGAAAATACTACGAATTATTTACATACGAATGGAAAAACTGGTGGAATATGACCTTGGGAAAGAACAATCTGGATTTAGGAGAAATGTAGCAACATGCAAGTCTATAACGTTAAGATAGATTGAGGTAAGAGGAACCTACGTTTTTAGCATTTGTGGCTCTGGTGGAAGCTTTTGACAATATTGACTGGAATACACTTTTTCAGATTCTAAAGGTAGCAGGGATAAAATATAGGGAGTGAAGAGTTATATTCAATTTGTGCAGCAATAATTAGAGTCGAAGGGCATGCATGAAAGGGTCGAAGACGTTGGAAAGGGTGTAAGGAAGGGTTGTAGCCTTTCCCCAATGTTGCTCAATCTGTACATTGAGCAAGCTGTGATGGAATGCAAGGAAAAATTTGGAGAGTAAATGAAAGTTCAGGGTGAAGGAATAAAAACCTTGCGGTTTGCTGATGACGTAGTAATTCTGTCAGAGACAGCAAAGGACCTGAAATAACAATTAAATGGAATGGACAGTGTCTTGAAACGAAGGTATGAGATGAATATTAACAAGAGTAAAAAGGGTAATGGAATGTAGTGACGGAAAATCAGGCGATGCTGAAGGAATTGGATTAGATAATGACACAATAAAAGTAGTAGATAAGTTTTTGTTATTTGAGTAGTTAAGTAACTCCTGATGGCAGAAGTAAAGAAGATATAAAATGCAGAATGGCTATGGGAAGAAAAGCGTTTCTGAAGAAGCGAAATTTGTTGACATCCGATATTAGTTTAAATGTTAGGAAGTCCTTTCTGAAAGCATTTGTCTGGACTGTAGATTTGTATGGGAGTGAAACGTGGACGATAAGGAGTTCAGACAAAAAGATGATAGAAGCATTCGAAACGTGGGGTTACAGACGAATGATGAAGCACGTGCTCAACAGAATAGGAGAGAAAAGGAGTTTCTGGCATATCCTGACTAAGAGAAGGGACACATTCTGATACATCAAGGAAACGTCAACTTAGCATTAGAAGGAAGTTTGTGGGGTAAAAATCGTAGAGGGAGACCGAGGGTCGAAATCAATAAGCAGATTCAGAAGGATGTAGGTTGCCTAACGTATTCTCAGAAGAAGAGACTTGCACAGGATAGGGTAGCGTGGAGAGCTGCATCAAACCAGTCTGCGGACTGAAGACCACAACAACAACACATCAGCGGTCTGTAAGACATGTATGCTTTTTGTGTAGGAGACAACCGGGACAATTTGACGAACGAGGCAAGACGAATAATAGTTTAGTTGAATTTCCCATTTGTACGTAGCAGCACTGTATGCATACTAATAACGCTTGACAGGAGTAGGAACTGGAATATAGTGCATTGACCCCGCTCATGTCATATCCTTCCTTGCTATACTCTAATGTGAATTGTATGTGACGTGCTATAATTTTCTACGTCTCTGAATTAAGACATCTCAAACTAAAAGGTAATGTTTTAAACATGGCTGCAGTTCAGCTACGGTGGAACACGATCTAAAAGTCAACAAAATTCCAGCCAACCAGTTGCAGTTTATGCAACTGGTCGGCTGAAATTTTGTTGACTTTTGAACAGGTAATGTTTTATTGTTATACGTAATTAGCTTAAACTATGTGCTTTTTATAAAGACTGTTTATTTGTATCTCATTCTTCTTAAACTGCCGCAATAATGGAAAATTTCTAACATTGACATTCGGGGCAAGATCGCTTGGGCAAGTTGATGACCTCGTCATCTTGCCATCATCGTGTTTCGTGTAACATTCTAGACTTTCATGAAACATAGCATCTCTTAACACGTTGAAAATGAGCTACTTTATTAATATATGAAACATTATGATACAGGTATGGTGAAGACGTATACAAAATGTCCTCCAGAAGCGAGTGGGACCGAAATGCTTTGGCTGATGGAGTAATAGATGTAAAAAAGGAAGAAAGACCTGCTTGGGTGCAACAATTATTTACAATGGCCCTGAAGCAACAGTACGTCGTAATGTGAAGAAAATAGATGACGTAAGAAATGAATGTTTGTTTTACACACATATATATATATTTGTCTAGCTTTGTGTGTGGGGAAGGGAGGGGAGGATTGATCCAACAAACAGAAGTTTTATTGAGAAATTACCGGTTTCATCTTCTGATTTAAAGAAAACACCCAAAGTAGCGACATCAACCAATGCTTCCGAAGAATATTTAATTCATTGTCCTGGATATGATGAGATCTGTGAAGACCCTCCATCAGAAGACATGATACACTGTTGCATGTGCTTTTAGATGGTGGCACGAAGATTGCTGAAACTATGTAGGGCTTAAATTTGAATGTGACTGTGAAACATAGCAAAATATTACTTATAGCTGTACTGCAATATTATGCATAAAAAACAAACATGAATTACAGGCTGCTGATGGTGCTTCATAAATAAAGAAGTGAAACGCTTGTGGCACATAGACGCCTTTCATTTAGTTGTAATAGACGGAAATACACCCCACTAATTTTCTAAGCAACTAATGAGGACGAAAACGAAGAAAATGAAGGAGTATATTCTTGAAAGATTGTTAAATCTGTGACGGGGCGGAAAGATTAACAACACGACAGTCGGTTGATAGAATGATATTTTCACTCTCCAGTGGAGTGTGCGCTGATATGAAACTTCCAAAAATGTTGTTTGTAAATATATAGAACTTAAATACGCTGGACATCAGTCCCTAGGCTCACAAACTACTTTAAAAATATGCTAAGGACAACAAATACACCAACGCCCGAGGGAGGACTCGAACCTCCGACGGCGAGCAGCCGCGCGTTCCGTATCTAGGCGCCTTATGGCTAGTTTACACGACGACACTACGTTTCATGAAACTGCGCTACTGGCCAAAGCGCATGCGCGGAAGGCGTTCGCGCAACTCGTTGGCGAAACTAAACAGTTTCGGCAACTTCCAACTTTGGCGAAACTGACTGCGCGTGTTTTTAGGTTAGGTTATGACCAATACAGAACAAAATATAATATACAGTGGGGAACGGAAGAAATAATTAGGTTTTTGAACATATATGCATTGCGTAGGTGTTTGTGCGATTTTAACGGCGTGTTAGTGCTCTTATAGCAATTATTTGTGAAATTAAAGATTGATGGGTTGACGATTAGTGAATTGCAGACTAAAATATATCCAATTCGAAATACCTATACAAACGAAGTATGGCAATTGTGGATTTCGGAACACGGTACAGGTACTGTAGAGACGAATATCTACTTGACAAGAAACTTAATGCAATTTGTAATTTCAGTTCTGGTAACAATACTTCACGTATAACGGTAACTTGTTTCTTTATTGAATTACTAACTCTGTTTAAAAGGAACGTAAACTGCTCTGGTGACATTCTGAGTTGATTAAAATCACAATTTCTTTCAGCAAGGTCGCTGAGCAACAGAGCTAACATCTTTTTCTAATCCATTCACGAACCCAAACACGTTTCTTATTCTTAGTCTTACGCAGCGACTTCACACAGACAAACAATTGATTCGCCACAACTCTTACAGCTACCAAAACTTTCATTTTACGGCGACTACGGCACTCACAAAACAACGAAACTGAAGTGCATAGCATTGGTGCCGTGTCTACAGACATACACGAAACCAGTTGCGTGCAACTCATTTCATGAAACGGGTGTCTCAACCTAATGTCGTCGTGTAGACTAGCCTTTAGAACGCTCTCCCACTCCAGCGCGGCAACAAACTTCCTGGTGGATTAAAACAGTGTGTTGTACCACGAAATGCAAATGTCTCAGGTTAGACTCTCGGTCCGGACCGGATCACTGTTTTAATCTTCCGGGAAGTTTCATATTAGCGCACACTGCGCTGCAGAGGGAAAATATTGTGCTGGAAGCATTCCCTAGGGCGTGGCTAAGCAAGTGTCTACAATACCCTTCTTTGCATGAGTGTTGGTTCTGCGAGGTTTGGAAGGTAGGAGGCGAGTTACTGGCAGAAGTAAAGCTGTAAGGACTAGGCGTGAGGCTTCTCAGGATAGCTCGCCCGATAGAGCGCTTGCTCGCGAAAGGCAACAGCTCAGGACAGTTTCAGTGAAGTTCGTTCTTGAAAGGCACCACAAGTGTATTTAAGTCACTGTAGACGAAAGCAATTCACAATCTCTAAATTTCTTCCCATTTTCCCTACCTTTACCCTCACTCATATAACTACGATTCTACGTGGCTAAGATCCCATTTGAACTAGAAACACAAATCGAGAAGACAACCTGTATTCTGTGCAAGAACGTTCTGATAGCGAAGTCGTAATTCTGTTTGGCAATGAAATCTGAGAAAAGAAGTTCACTTATGAGACGGTTGAGAGATTTTTCATAAATATTAAATCAATAAAAATAAAAATGCAACTAATTTCCATTTTTTCAAGGGGATGTTAAGGCAAGAGTTCTCCATGTTGTGTGCTTCGTGTAGTTCTTTATTTCTTGTCTGTCCCTTATTAGGCATTCAATAGAAGGGTTAATTTATATGCACTCACATTTGATTATTAAGCAATAATTACACAGGCCAACGAAATTTTTAAAACTTTTTTTTTTTACTTTGAAAGCTAAACGTTATAGATTTTTAAGAGCTGAATCCAAATCTAGCCTTAGTTTTCTTGTATAACACATAGTTTTCGAGCAATATGTTTTTTTATTAAATAGTATAAAAATCCTATTCTATACGGTAAATGGTGAAATTAATAAATAGCTTTGTTACAACATATCGTTTGTAAGCTAATAAATAAAAAAATAAAAGAAGAAGAAGAAGATACGTGTTAATAGAGGTTTCACTTGTCATCCGGAATTGGTTTGTATTTTCTTTCTCTTTTTCCTTTGAAGCTTTTTGTGTTGCTTTTTCTGCGATGAGTCATTTGCTGAACTCCTCAGTGAAGTGACCAACAGCAGTCCACTACGATGTTGGTGTTCCAGCGGCCTTGGTAGCGTTTATCCATCACTTCAAAGGCCTGCTGAAAACGCTCTGCTTTCTCCTCACTAACATCTACCATGTAGTTCGGGAAGTAATCAAGGTGACTGTCCAAAAAGTGAACTTTCAGGCTAATTAAACATCCTAAAGTTTTAAACTTCTGGGTCGTTTTCATGTCCTAAGAAATTTGTAACAACTTGCTTGAATGATACGCTTGCTTATTTCTCATTTAACGTCCTTGTGGATTCAAATTTAACAGCAAACATCAATTTTCTAATGTCAGGTCCGACAAAGACGCCTTCTTTTAGTTTATGTTATGAAAGGTGTGGAAACTGTTTCATTAGACCTAACTTTTTATGTAGAGTTGGTAGAATTATGTTATTTCGGATCTACAAGGTTTTTGCGCAGAATGTTCTTGTCAACGAGTTTTAAAGACTGTCACAGGCCAATTCTTTCTGCATCATTGTCGATCCCTAGCCCTACTGTTGCATTCACACAAGAAACACGGAAATTTGATAAAGCCACCTTGCTGACCAAGGACCATGTATGTTACTTTTAGAACCTCACATATCATTCAACCATGAGCAGAATAGCCTATTTTATTTAGCTCTATTTCTAGGTTTTCATAGCTTTCTTTCTTATGTACAGAATACCCAGCAGATACTGATGCACACATGTTACCAATCTGTAATAAAACAGCGTTCAAACTAGTTTTTGATACCAGAATGAAGCTTTCACTCTGCAGTTTTTGATGAATCAATAAACATCCTTCAGTTTTACTTGTTGTTTTCAGTACCAAACAATAACAATTGTATAACTGAGTTTCTTCTGATATAGACTGAAATTTTAAAGGGGTTAATCAAATTTGTCAAATGTAAAATATACCAATTTAATTTTGGTCTTTATTGAAAATATACAGAAAAAAAAACTGAAATATGACAAATGTAGTTTTTTTCTTTCTGAATGAATAGATTTCGAATCAAGATGGACAAATTAATATTTGCGTACAGCAGTTAGTGGATTCTCGTTGCACTTCAGAGACTACTGTAGTTAGAGAATTTGCAGCTTGGTCAGCAGTTTCACAAAAGCAGAGTCTAGTTCTTACAGGTAGGCCATCAGTATTTTGTTTGTATGAACATAATATGAACAATTATTAACTGCAATAATACAAGTTTCTCAAAGTTAAAAAAAAAATCTACCGAGGACAGATTGAGCTCTGTCAACCCAATAATGAGTCACTTATGCTTTACAACGACGATGCGAAATTTTTCCTTTCTCTGTGAAGAAAGAATTTCGTGTTGTTAATTCTGTGAACTCTTACGTATTCGGATTACGTTGAACATCTTAATGAAAAGATTTGATAATCAGGTTTTCTCACAGTTTCCTACTGCAGATTGAGTTCTACTGTGACACATCCCCCCCCCCCCCAAACACACACATAAATATTTTCAGATATTTCAAGGGCATGGATATAAGTAGTGTATAGCCACGGCTGAACGGCCGTGTGCTCTAAGGGGCCTTGCTGCGGGGTGTGCGGCCGTTCGCCGTCGGAGGTTCAAGTCCTCACTCGAGGATGGATGTGTGTCTTGTTCTTACGATAAGTTAGTTTAAGTAGTTTGTACGAGTGTCGCTCCAGAAGAAATGCACACTACTTAAATAAGAAATAAAGTTTTAACTCTATATGTTTGAAAGTATTACAGTGTGTAGATACATCCTTCCCGCTTGTTTTCAAACTTAGTTCAACTTGTTCCCGTGAGTGGTGCCGTCAGACCATGTCTTCATGATGGCTGCTACACTTGACGCTCGTCAGAAGCAACGTGCTGTCATTGAATTCCTTTGCTGTGAAAACGAGACAGTGGGAAACGTCCACAAGTGGTTGAAAAAGGTGTATGGAGATGCTGCTGTCGATCGCAGTACAATTAATCGGTGGGCAAGCAGGATACGTGATGAAAGCGGCCACGAAAATATTGAGGATTGCCCTCGTAGCGGCAGGCCTCATATTGCACACACTCCAGACAATGTCACTGCTGACAGACCTGGCTCCTAGCAGTAGTGGTCGAGCGGTCTGCGGCGCGCCAGTCACGGTCTGCACGGCCGCTGCGGTTGGGGGTTCGAATCCCACCTAGGGCATGGATGTTTGTGCCGTCTTTAGTATAAGCTAGTTCATAAGTAGTTTGTAAGTTTAGGGACTGATGACCCCGTAGTTAAGTCTACAAACACTTGAACATTTTTATTTTTTGATGATGACTCTCTTGTGCACGCTGCCAAACAGTGGCTCCAACCTGTAGATCCAGAATTTTACCGTGCGAGTATACAGGCCCTGGCTCCAAGATGGCGTAAGGCAGTTGAAAGGGATGGGGATTGTGTGGAGAATTGAATATATTGTTCCTAAAGGATGTGTCTACAGACTGTAAAACTTTCAAATATGTAGAATAAAAACTGTATTTAAAAATAAAATAATGTGCATTTCTTTTGGAGTGACCCTCGTATAAGGGCAACCAATTCGCTTGACGGGCAGAAGTGATAAAATGTTTAAGCTCGACATTGGAGGAATTCCGACCACAATATTAGTCGACAGATTAAAGCCTGCTTACTGCACCAGTTCCGACAAAGAGAACAAAGCACCTGGAGTACCCACCGCAGACACATAGCCTCTGTAACATCTCTGGAAAGGTCGCAAACAGTGGTCGACGTGAGCGGTCTTGATTCGGGCCGCCAGAGGGCGCCCACGTGTGTGAGCAGAGCGCTCACGTGTAGGGGGCTGCTGACTGCTGAGGCGACAGCTTTTTCTCAGGCGCTCTCCGTCGTTCTCAGGTGCTGTTGAGACCTACTAGCAGTCGTTTTTACTTTGAATTAGATATTGGATTGCTGCTAGTATCATTTTGTCTAAGTTGAACTGTTTATATACACCAAATAATGAGCTACAGTTTATGCCAGTTTTGTATGGACAGCGCGTGTTGCGCACTGATGGTTACTTGCTATTAAAATATTATGTTCTCAGTTTCAGACAGTAACCAACTGTACTTAATACTCCACTGTTCCAATACGTGTTAGCCTGTCCCGAACCCATGGCATCTAACCTGCAATTTTATTAATCACCGTGCTAAATACGGGCTCAGGGGCACGGAATTGTAAGGAAACGGCGTTGTTGCCTTCCACACGTAACTAATAAGGTAATTATGTATTTTTACGGAAAAAGAGGTGCTATACCTCGCATCCTGCTGCACATCCTAGCGCAAGCGCACCACAACCACAAGCCACCATCAGCCACGGTGACGCTGCTTTAAAGAAAAAAATATAAAAAAATAGTGTGCATTTCTTTTGGAGTGATCCTCGTACGTTTAGGGACCGATGACCACTGCAGTTAGGTAAAAAATGTTTGTTAAGCTTATGGGACTTAACTACGGGGTCATCAGTCCCTAAACTTACAAACTACTTATGAACTCCTTACGGACTAGGACGGCACAAATATCCATGCCCGAGGGGGGATTCAAACCCCCGACCGTAGTGGCCGTGATGACCGTGACTGGAGCGCCTCAGTCACCTCGGCCACCGCGGCCGGCTGCAGTTAGGTCCCATAACTTTATGTATAGATATAAACATCAAAACACAACACATTAACATAGGCAGAGCTGGTGCAAGATGTGGCCCCTGCTTTCTCAATTTGGGCGCTGGGAGAGTCCATTCCTTGGCTTTGGAGGGGCGGCAGCCTCAGCTGCTTGTTGCCCACTGGTCGCGGGGCGCAGTTGACTGCCGGCTTAACAAACGAAGCGTACGGCCCAGCAGTCAACGTGCAACTGAGCCTCCGCTCCCCCCCCCCCCCCCTTTCCCATCCTCTCCTACCGTCAGAGGTCCGTAGCCTGTGGTACAGGCTGGTTGACAATGTACTACGGAACGGTCAGAGGCTACCAGATACCTACTTCCTTCCTTCTGACGATTGTCCAATGTACCACGTCCCGGACACCAGAGACATCGATTCCAGGCTCGCCAGGTGTCCAGTGTGTGGGACCGTGAAAGGAGTACGTAATATAATTTTCACTTACTTTTACCTGTCAATCAGCCTTGAGCTATTTTGTTATAGGTACTTAAGCTGTAATTCTGTAGAAAAAAAAAAATTACGAATAGTTTTGTTTCATTTTATTAATCGATATAATTTGCTGAAGTCATTTAGCCATCTCCACTGTAAACCAAAGACTATATGTTTTATCTTTGCAGTGTGTCTTGCACTCGCAGTTGTTGGGTTAAGAGAGTCATTGTGTGACTGTCGTTGAGTACAGTCGATGAGTAGGACTCGTCATGGAACTGTCCAGTAAGACAATCGGTGTGTAAGACTCGAAGAATAAAAATCCGAAAGTTTAAGGCTTTAGCCGTTTTGAGGAGTCGCATCCAAGTCTGCAGACTGTAATTTTTGTATGGAAGCTGATGTTAATGAATAATGTCACAAATAAGGTAAAACTTGTATATTTCTATTGTTATGAATGGTAGCTTGTACTTGAAGTATTGTTACTGGTTTTTGTCTGTTGCTAATGAATACAGTTAAGTGCAGCTTGCATTTTTCATCTAACCCAGAGTCATTTTACCAGTTCCTCTTTCCTTTCACCAATTTGAAAGCTAATTTCCAATCACATCTCATCATTGACATCATCGTTTCTTGTGATAGTGTTGCCTAACAATAGTGTTCTTAATTTTATAACGTTAGTAGAAACAATTAAGGATAGGCATTTTTGAGATGATCAATTTGTCTGTCAATGAGAGTAGGAAGCAGTTTGTTCGTAGGTTAAGTGAAATTCTTAATTAGAAATTTTCTCTGTGTTAATGAAAGTTCACATTATTAGTTCCCTTAATGTTAGTAACAGTTAAAGTGATTTGTCTGATGAGAAAAGAAATAGTTATATCACGTAATGAGAAAAGAAATATTTGCTATGTGCGATATTCTGAAACATTATTAGATTTGAAATATATTTTACATCATTGAATCAGTATTGTTATTATTATGCAGATAGGCACATTATAAAGTGCAGTGATTTTGGTATCCCATTAATTCTAAATGTCTTTATTTTAAATCATATTTACTCAAGTTACGAAAGTATTACAGTAGTAGCATCGAGGTTTGTTGGCTTTCGCAGTCGAATTGTGCATGTACAGTCTGGCAACTAGTATATGGTGCACGTTAGCAAATCTGAACATTTCATTCGTTCATATTGTTTCTCACACACAAGTTTAATATGTAGACAAATTACGAGTTAATTACTGTTGATTTATTAACTACTGTACAATTTAAAGTGTTACCTGTTGTGCATAAAACAAAACCACATACATGTAAGATGACTGCATTCCATGTCAATTGTAATTTATTCCAATAGGGCAAAGGAAGGTACGAAGTCTCATTGCTTAGTCAAGTTATTTTGTAGGCAAAGCCACAACAGAAAATTTATTTGTGAATTTCATTGGGCACTGTCACTTAACACAAACAGTGACACGATTTTTCCGACACACACACACACACAATTTGCAATTGCCATCGAAACACACACCACTTTTATCTGTTATATATTTTTGCTTGATTGTAGACACGTAGTCAACAATAGTGATTTTGTAGTAGTATGTTGACCTACCTTTGTAGTAGTGTGCATTTGTGGCATTGTATATTGTGAATTTTGAGTGTATATTTAATTTTGTACAATATACACTGCCACAAATGCAAACTAATTTTGTGTAGATGATATTCCCTCAGAGCTACTGAAGTCTCTGGGAGAACCAGCCATAAACAAACCTGTTTCACCTGGTCTGTAAGATGTATGAGACAGGCTAAGTACTCTCAGACTTTAAGAAAAATGTTATAATCCCCATTCCAAAGAAAGCAGGTGCAGACAGGTGGGAAAACTACAGAACCATCAGTTTAATAAATCATGGTTGCAAAATATTAACACGAATTATATACAGAAGGATGGAAAAGCTGGTAGAAGCCGATCTCGGGGAAGATCAGTTTGGGTTCAGGAGAAATGTAGGAACACGGGAGGCAATACTCACTTTACGGCTTATCCTAGAAGATAGATTAATAAATGCAAACCTACATTTCTAGCTTTTGTAGATTTGGAGAAGAATTTTGACAATGTTGATTGGAATAAACTCTTTCAAGTTCTGAAGCAAGCAGGAGTAAAATATAGGGAGCGTAAGGTTATTTACAACTTGTACAAAAACCAGACAGTGGTTGTCAGAGTTGAAGGGCATTAAAGGGATGCAGTGGTTGGAAAGGGAGTAAGACAGAGTTGTAGTCTTTCTCCATTGTTATTCAATTTGTACATTGACCAAGCTATAAAGGAAAGCAATGAGAAATTTGGAGAAGGAATTAAAGTTCAGGGTGAAGAATTAAAAAATTGCGTTTTGCCAACGACATAGTAATTCTGTCAGATACAGAAAAGGACCTGGAAGAGCAATTGAACGGAATGGACAGTGTGCTGAAAGGTGCATATAAGATGAACATTAACAAGAGCAAAACTAGGGTAATGGAGTGCAGTCTAAGAAAATCAGGTGATGCTGAAGGAATTAGATTGGGAAACGAAGCAGTAAAGAAGGTAGATGAGTTTTGTTACTTGGGCAGTAAAATAACAAATGATGGTCGCAGTACAGAGGATATAAAATGCAGAATGGCAATGGGTGGAAAAGCGTTCTTAAAAAAGAGAAATTTGTTAACATCGAATATTGATTTAAGCCTAAGGAAGTCCTTTCTGAAGGCATTTGTATGGAGTGTTGCCTTGTATGGGAGTGAGACATGGACGATAAACAGTGCGGACAGGAAGAGGATTGAGGCTTTTGAAATATGGTGCTACAGAAGAATGCTGAAGATTAGGTGGGTGGATCGCGTAACTAATGAGGAGGTACTGAACAGAATTGGGGAGAAAAGAAATTTCTGGCATACCTTGACTAAAAGAAGGGATAGATTGGTAGGACACATTCTTAGACATCAAGGAATTGTGAATTTAGCGTTGGAGGGAAGTGTGTGGGGAAAAATCGCAGAGGAAGACCAAGAGATGGATACAGTAAGCAGATTCAGACAGATGTAGGTTGCCGTTCTTATGTGGAGATGAAGAGGCTTGCTCAGGATAGGGTATTGTGGAAAGCTGCATCAAACCAGTCTCCGGACTGAAGACCACAACAACAAAACACATTTAATTTTGTATTTGTGGCAAACAAGTTTTGCCGTGAATTATTGAGTATTGTCTTTTGAATGTTTTATTGAGAACTTAGCGAACATTGTCTCAATTCTCATATTCTCATTATCGACTTTGTAAAGGTTGCTGGGTATGCAAAATTTTTATTGGTCACATCACTGTAGCCCGATCTGAAACTAGGGAAACGTCAGGTGAAAATTCTGTCGAATGTGCAGACAGGGAAGAAAATAATGAAATGAGGTCTTCTCGCTGCACAGAATTAACTGAAAGTAATGAACAAAGTAGTCGTTCCACATCTGAGATGGAACATGACACAACTGGCGATTCTGCCATGGGCAGTGAGCTCACTGGAAATAATTCACCAACACAGTCAAGATCCGTAATTCAGAACACGGGTACCGCACCTGCTGAAGTTATTACAAGGGAGCTAAATAGTTCACAGCTCAAGAGTGTCCGTTCCGAAATAAAAGACAGTAAAGAAGAGCCTACAGAAAGCAACAAACGTACTGAGTAAAATTGCAATTTGCGAGAATGCACTGAAAATATAAAAGAAGACAATAAACAGTTAAGGGAACAGCTTGTTAGCCGTGACAATAATGACCTTAAACAAATCGGACAGGACATCCGGGATGAGCTTTATCCTGTAGTACAAAATGTTACAAAACATATCTAGCAGATTCAAACTACGGAAATTTCTCAATTAAAACAGCAGCAGAGGGCCACGAACGAACAATTAAGCACGGTTGTAGAACAGATAGATGAACTTTCCGTAACGGCAAATCAATTAAACATTAATAATTACAAGAATTCTGATGTTCCATAACCGACACCATTGGCCGAAACTGAAGAAATTATGTCTCTTGACCGTTTCAAGCAGGGAAAAATGTCTATCAACTAACAACACAAATTAAAAGTAAAGAAATTAGATGACCGCCTGGCGAGTGTTGAAAGAAAAAATAATCTCGCGGCTGATGATACGCCGAATCAAACTCCGCGACATGATACTGAAAATGATTTTTCGGATTCGTACCGACTAGGCAATTTGACACGCGAACGCAGCCTGGTGCGTAGACAGACAGTACAAGAACCTCACGCAATTCACGATCACACACACCGCCCCTAACTAATGAGTCATTTGATTACAAACATTTTCTTACGGTACAAAAATTTAAAGTATTGCGCAACTCGCAAAACGGCATACTTCCTCTAGAATGGTGCCTTCCACCAAATAGGCCAATTGGTAATAAATTGGAATTAGAAGGCGAACCCGCCAAAAGAATAAGAATGCATGCGCGAGAATGTCGTAGTGAAAATGATTTCCGACGTGCATTCTTGGCAGCTTATTGGTCAGAAGCAGCAGAAGACACAGCAAAGAATAACGCAGTAATGCTTAAAAACTCTGCAAGTTCATACTTCACCAGCCCTGCCGATTACTTCCAACACATGGTTTGGAATAACAGCTTTTTCACTAATCCTTACGGTCCATCAGGACTAATTAGATTTTCTTTAAAGAAATTGCCTATAAGTTGGCGCAACATTGCTTTCGCAGCACGTTGGAAAGATGACATTGAGGCGTTTCAAAATTTATTACAAGACTTTGAGGAGGATAATGAAGAAGATCAAGGGCGTAATAAGCATAAAGACAACAACAGACATAATCCCCAGTCACAACAAAACCCGCAACGCGAAAACACTCCGTGGAACAAAACGATAGACCTGACAGAAACAGTCAAACGGGTGTAAGCTACCAACAAACCCGTACAAATGATAACGACAACGCACACCCACGTGACCAATCATACAATCGTGGTAACTTTCGAGGCCGAGGCTTTGGACGTGACTTTTGTTATCATAAACGGTTTTGTAATTCCCATAACTTTAACAATTACAACAGTTCAAATAACACAAATTGGCGCGAAATACGCAATTCTGGCGCAGAAGAATCCAATGAAAGTGTATGTAATTATCGTTCACATGGTAGAAACGAGACACAAGATTCAGGAAACCAAAATTGGCGTAATAATGACGACCATAGCCCGGAGCAGCGTCGAAATTGTCGAAATTCGACCACCTAATCCACGTCACAAATACGCACGTGAAGGGCCGTCACAAGGAGGACCCGTAAGGCCTGCGGCAAATAATTTGCCAGCCAACAGTACGCGCCCACTAATTTAAAATTTATGCAGTGCGAACATCCCAACGAACAACAGATGCAGCACAAGAATTCTAATAACCAAACAAAATCAAATCACGGACACATACAAACCCTAGAGAGAAATATCATAATTGCACATTGCGAGATAAACAGTGAACAGTCTAGCTGTTGCGAAAGCAACAATAGTGAAAGTGCAACATCCGGTTTAAATAAAACGGACTTTGAATCCGTACACGCACGGATTGTGCTCGAACAATCTGCAGAAACAGAACCATAGCTCAACTAAGTGAAACAGTTCCGGTTTCCGTTGAATCAGCTAATAACCCTGAGTGGGAAACAGAAGATTCCTCCAGTGACACACAAATTAAATTTCATGGATCACTAATCATTACTAATGTATGATAAACTCCGTAACACCACCAACAATCAAAACCTAACATAAGTAATTAATGAAAACGAGCTCACTACACAAAATGACAACTTTAAGCATTCAAATCTAGATGAAATTAGTGTTACTGTTTGGGTCATCAATTATATGCCCTGGTCGGTAACGGTAGTGTGTGTGAGGAAGAGATACCTGTACGTAGCAATAATCAACCAGTTGATGAAATTATAGATGATTTTTGTGATACTTTCGTTGGTAGTAAAATTTCTTCGAATGGTTCACATAAACAACCGTTAAATTTTGTACATTTCGATGTCAGAGAAGCTTTATTAGAAGAGAAAACTGCATGTCAGAATATTCCCATTCATCCTGTTGTTACTGTCCAGGTTGGTCAGGTATCATTATCCGCTGTACTAGATTCTGGCAGTCTCACTTCTGTAATTAGTGAAACCACATTCAAACGATACCAGGAACTGACCAATTGTCCTACGTTGCCTCTTCTGCGTACAAGAATTGAAGGTGTTATTTCAGGAAAAGCTCTAGAGGTCAGACGTCAGACACGTCTTGGTTTCATTTGCCAAGAACACATTTTTGCGGTTAATTTATTAATCGTACCAATTCTTACCACTGAACTTATTACTAGGTGTTGATTTTCTGATAGAATATAATCTCAAATTTTAACGTTGCCAATGCAACAGCTGTAGTCGGTGGTCAATTAATCTATTTAAAGATCGATAATTTTATCACAAGAAAAGAAGAGGAAGTCAACTGTTTCAAATTTCTGTCTTCATCTAAATTTAATTATGACAAGAAACCTTTGTGTAATCTAATGAATAATTTGCAGGAGACGTCACAAACCAAGAATATAGCTGAAACAAACCAAGAATATAGCTGAAACCATTCAGGACAAATTAATTAACGTTGAAGATGCGTCTGAGCAGGACAAACCAGAGTTACTTCACATTCTGCACAAGCATTCTGATGTGTTCCTCAATAAACCTGGCACTACCAAAAACTTCCTATACGAATTCAAAGTCGAAGAACTGTTTAAGGAACGAACTTAAGGAGTTAAGAGAATCCAGCAATTTATGATGGACACACCAACTGACGATTGGTGCCCATCTCGAACTTGGTGCTACTGTTTCTTGTAATTTCCGTTGTGCACTCTCTCTCGCAGATATTCTGTTGAGTAGATAAGTATACATTTTTCTCTCGCGCTGTGTTAGATTGAGTAGTATTTCTTAGATCTGCCTCCACTTGGCTATCGCCGGCTTTGCATCCACAAGTTGCATGCCCTCGTGCTAACTGTTTGCTATTGATTGTAAATATTTCTTCAGTCAAAAAACTGTCTTGATTGCGAATTTATTTATTAATTAATGATGCGTTTCGTCCTGTAGCAGGGCATCTTCAGATTATCTGCGTGACAGAATTTACACAAAATTACAAGGGGGAATTACAAACGGGTATAATGGTACATGGGCTTATTTTGTGTTAAGAAGACAGTATGAATGGATTTCCTAATTGTTGGGCCTGCAGCATCATATATATCGTAGAAAGACATTGCAATAAAGTTCCGGATTGCTGCTTATGTTTTATTTAATAGTGCTACAGCTGTTTCGACACTTTGTCATTCTCAAGCGCCTGCGTATATAAGAATTACATTAATTACAAATCAAACAATGGGAAAATATACATAAATTTGTTTGTTATAAATTTTCCGTATAATTTACGTCTACGATGTTTGGACGTTAATTAATGTTGACATCTGGCGTAACTGTTGCATAAATTACATGGAAATATACACGTATTTAGTTGTTGTATACGGTTTTTAGCTGTTAGGTAATATGCAGATTTTTACGTTAAAACTTTAAATTAAAGAAAACTTTTATATTTTTTTCTTAATTAACAACAGTTTTGCCAAAGATGTTTACATATATAGTAATCAACTAAGTTATGAGATACTTTTTTAACATTGGTCAGAGAGGATTATTTCGTTTTTTCCTCTGTTCATTTAGTATATCTTTGCTTTTCAGTCTTTTTCATCGATAAAGTCAATAAAAGCGAGACGCTTTAGACCGCTCGGCTACTCCACCGCGGCCACTGACTACTCCGTCAATTCTTGACATAATATTTTATTCATTACGAATGAAACTCACAAGATATTCTGCAAATGTATTGATTTACACCAATATCAAGTAAACAATATAAGTTTATGTTTCAAAGATCTTAAGTTGGTAGATATATAACTGTCAAAGGAGATTATTGTATGGTTTACAACTAACCTGAGAGTAATTGTTACAATTGAAGTTGTGGTTTACATTCCTGACATTGATGACATATGTGACAATATAATAAATTACGACATTAAAAATATAAATTGAAGCAATAGAAATTGGGTGAAAACATTGACAAAAATAGTCTTATTTTAAATTTGGAAGCGTGTGACTAAGTTGAAAGAAACATCTGTGAATGCATTTTATAATTTTAACCGGTTAACTTGCGCTTCGGTTGCACAGTGGTAGAGTGCCAGACTACAAATCCTAAGGTCGCAGATTCGATCCCCGCCAGGTTCTAGGATTTTTATCTGTCTCATTGCACTTCTTTCACCTCTGGCAGTATTGCTCGTGTGGAAAAATACCGATTAGCACCGTGATTCGGAACCCACGTTAAACTGTAGGTCCCCCCTATAACTGGCTGGGTAAGTCAATTCTAAGGTCGGAGGAAGGCAACGGCATACCACTTCCAAAGAAGACCATGCCTAGTAAAGCACTGTGGTGTTCAAACCAATCTTCGGATTGTTGACTTTGGTTACAAGTAACATACGGCATTACAATTTATATCAGGTAAGTAGCCAAACAGTTGTGATTACACAAGGATTTAACCGGCCGCGGTGGCCGAGGGGACTAAGGCGCTTCAGTCACGGTCTGCACGGCCACTACGGTCGGGGGTTCGAATCCCCCTAGGGCATGGATATTTGTGCCATCCAAGTTCGTAAGTAGTTCATAAGTAGTTTGTAAGTTTAGGGACTGATGACCCCGTAGTTAAGTCCGATAGACTATACAAACATTTGAACATTTGCACAAGGATTTATAACATGTCTCTGAAACATTAGTAGAGGCCTGAGGCAAGTGGGTAGGAGATGGTAGTTCACATTGTCTGTACAGGGTTATCATTAGATTCTGCAGAAAGAAGTGAACGTTGACCTCCATCCGCACTTTGCCTTTATTTATTTATTTTATTTATTTATTTTTTATTGAATTAGTATCACTCAACTGAGTGTCTGGTTTTACCGTTGTAAACTTACGCTCTCTGGCCGTAATAATTTTTAACCCTCGCCGGTCGTTATCAGTTAATTTCTCCCACTATTCCTCTTCGTCAGTTTGCGCTGTCATTATCGAGGATACTGCAGCGCCACTGAAGTATAACCTCTGACAATAAAATTCGGTGAATAATCCTGTAACATTGAAGTAGACGAACTAGAACTACCGTTACCTTAGTCTCCTTCGAAATACACCTATCGCAACTATGAACCGCTGAGTTCTGCGATGCATCTCCTGGAAAATGTACACGAACTCTTTCTTTGGGATGGTGTTCAACAGCCTCATCACGTTCCGTTGGATATCAGGAATATCGTCAGAACTCTTTCCGTTGAAAGCGAGTTTGAGCCGAAGGAATAGGAAGAAGCCTGGTGCACTAAGATCCGACGAGTGTGGTGGATGTTCAGGTTTGACCACCTCCATTTTTGCCAGGAACTGTTTGACGAGGTTCGCTGTGTGTGAGCGAGAGTTGTCGTGGACCTTGAACATCCACCATACTCGATGGATCTTAGTGCTCCAGGCTTCTCCCCATTCCCTCAAGAGGGAGAGGGACGCAGGAGGGGATGCAGACACAGGGGAAGGATGAGGATAGCGAAAGAGAGATGCGGGAGGTAGGGAGAAATAACGGGAAGAGTGTACAATGTACGCCAATTCTCAAAGCATTTTGAAATTACAGATGGTCAACATTTGTGCTTACTCTTTTCTTTCTATCCAGTTAATATGAAACGGCCACAGCACGCTTGGCCAGTACCATGATAAGCAGTTTGGTCCAACAACTTTACAAACATTTGACCTGTGATAAATCCGCTTGCTGCCTTTAATCTAACTCCTATCTCCAAAAACTACTCACCCAATTCCCACGAAGTTTTCACAATAAAATGATCCATGTTTGGTGCGACATATTATTTCATCAAAATCAGATCGTAGGACAGGAAAATTTCTCGAATTAATGTTTTATCTGTAGCCATCGTGTTTGTTTAAACACGCTTATCTCCGAGACCGCTAGAATTATGCCGGATTGGGCGTAACTCGGGGGCAATACAAAGGCTTTATTTCATCAAAATCGGACCACGGGAAGAAAATATATAATTTAAAATTATCTAAAAACGATTCGACGTATCTGTTTGAACATGCTAATAAGCAAAACTAAAAGACGAATTTTGTATGGGGTTCTCACAGGTAACATGAGCCTACTTCAGGGCAAAACACAGGATTTATTTCATCGCAATCGGATTATTGGCCGCGGAGGAGTGGCTATGCGCATTGAGTCGCTGTGCTGCAATGCGCGAGGCCGTTCCCGTCGGGGGTTCGAATCGCCCCCTCGGGCATGGATGTTTTTGTCGTCCTAAGTATGTTTGTAAGTTTATGGACTGATGGCCCCCGCAGTTAAGATTAACAAACATTTGAACATTTCGGATTATGGAAAGGTAAGCCATCAAGCCACCGCTATGTGTGTCTGCCTATTGGATTATGCTAATCTCCGAAACCATTGCAATACTTTGTAATGAGGTCTTCACAGGTTCACAGGCTAATTCGAGTGTATCTTCGAGCAACATTCAGAATTTATTTCATCGTAATCGGAATAGAAAAAAGATAGACTACCGTAATTTTAGGACTTGTATCTAAATTCTTAGTGTCTTTATCTTTGAGGTTCTAAACTGTAAAACTATTCAATGAATTTAATAGAATTTTCATAGGTAATTTGAGCGTATATAAGGGCGGCATATAGTTTATTTTTAATCAAATTCGACTCAGGGAAAGAAAATATATCATAATTTAAAGCATCAGCAGTGGGCTCTGTATGGCGTAACACAGCAAAGACCCAATGATATATGGTGCTGTATATTTCACTGTGAACCAAAGAACCAAAAGGCATTATTTCCTAACGCACAATCAGAGGCAGTAGATTACATCAGCAAGAGCTACACTCTTATCTTTACGATTGCCAACTAACACTGAATTTACTTAGCTAGGACTTGCCGATTTGTGGATTAAAAACTCAAAAAAATTTCTTTGCTTCTTTCGTTAGAGTTTTCCAGGAAGAACGAATTTACTGTTCAAGTGTTTTAGAGCTTATGGGACTTAACTAAGGGGTCATCAGTCCCTAAACTTACAAACTACTTATGAACTAGCTTACACTAAAGACAGCACAAATATCCATGCCCGAGGGGGGATTAGAACCTCCGACGGGGATCGGCCTCGCGCATCGTAGCATAGCGCCTCAATGCGCTCGGCCGCTCCGCCGAAGCACGAGTCCCGTTTTTGCCGCTTCAGGTGTTGATCGCTTGAAAGCGATATATTATGCAGAGACCATTATTTCGTTCCGAAACACGTGCTTATAACTAAAACTTCATAAATGTTAAAAGTGCTCCATAGTTCACTTTCACATTAACCAAAGGTCCTACGGTAAAAAAATAATATTAATGGGTTCATAGACGGGAAAAATGTCGTCGACATACTGCTCAGTAGAGATATACTGACAAATAAATGGGACCTCAGACAGTCATCTCCTCTCTCTTTCCCTCGGTAAGGAAAAAAATAATCTAATGTTCAAATGTGTGTAGAGCTTATGAGACTTAACTACGGGGTCATCAGTCCCTAAACTTACAAACTATTTATGAACTAGCTATCACTAAGGACAGTACAAAAATCCATGCCCGAGGGGGGATTCGAACCCCCGACCGTAGTGGCCGTGCAGACCGTGACTGGTGCGCCTCAGTCCCCTCGGTCACCGCGGCCGGCGACCTTGTTACATGACATGTTGGTAAAGTGCAGAGAATAATGCGAAAAGGTTTTCGTGAGAAATAAAATTTACGAACAGAAACTCACAAGCCGCAATTAAAGCCATCTCAAGGGTCAAGACCTTATTTGCATGTGATGTAACAATAACAACTATGCCTTCTGAAAAAGTTAATGTTACTACTAATGAAACCTTTACGTGGAACTGGCTAGCTGATTATTTCAACCTCTTCAAATTTATCCACGTCTTATTTCTTTGTAGGTTCCTTATTTGATGAATACTTTCTCATAATGAAAATCAAACTTTTGTTTGTGGCAGGGTCCACATCCGACGGCACGATTCTCTTATGACGAAAGCGTCATTTACGCCGTACAAAGGTTTGCGTTTGCCACGTCTATTACCGAAGTGAGTGTTATATTAGACAAACGCATTATTAATGTGGAATGTAAATTACACTGTGAAATCGTTCACCACAGCTAATAATGTAGGCATTACAATACAATACCAAAAGATATACAAGCAAGTTATGAACAGCCAAAGGCAGCGGAAATGATCCAAATTCAACTAATATGGGGCTAGTTGATGCCTACGGGCATACAGGTGCTGCACACTACAGATGGCAGTATTGAACTGTTGGAGACGGAACCAATAAGCTACTGATTATATGGTACAGAACGAATCTTTTGCTGTTTCCATTGTCTTGAAACATTCATTACAGCGAGCCGATTTTGTTAACAGCATCTTGTCTTTCAACTTTCTCGTTAAATTTCTCTAAATATGAGCAGCACAACCGAATCTAAATATGTGCTAGGCCACCTTTACCTTCTTTAGGTAGACCGAAGGCAAAACAGTGCATTTATAATTCGAAGATCCCAATAAAACGCCAAACAATATTTGAAAGAAAAAAAGATATTACTGGAATGAAGAAAGAAAGCTAACATAGCTATTTCAGAAAGCGAATAGGAACTCTAAAAGCAGCAAGAACATTCTATAATTTATGTGAAAAACATGATACGATTCCAGCTGCAGCAGCTCGTAATGAGCTAAACCCTATTTGGAGCAGAATTTGACGAACAGGTGGTTGAACAGAGAGCAGTATGGGTACTGAAACAGAAATGCTTTTCTTTCATAAAATATTGTGATGTGTTTTTCTGTATCGTAAGAAATTAATAATTACGTTGTTCTACATTCATACTGTCTTATATGCGTCTGTTTATGTTCCCCAATGCTGGTGGGGTTTGGTTGAAAGTAACGTCGATACCTTATGCAACGGTGTAATTTTCATATGTTTTATACAAGTTTCGAAGTAGCCCGAATTTTGGATCTCACTGAGCTAATCTAAAAATTATCAGTCGTCGTTAACAAGACAACACAT
Source organism: Locusta migratoria (assembly GCA_026315105.1). Classification (NCBI taxonomy): domain Eukaryota; kingdom Metazoa; phylum Arthropoda; class Insecta; order Orthoptera; family Acrididae; genus Locusta; species Locusta migratoria. The sequence goes on along the minus strand of CM048748.1, from coordinate 269,400,424 downwards.
AAATTAAACTACATATATTTTCTACAACCTTCAGTTTGAGCCTGTTTATTTTGACCTCATTCTTGAAATTCCAACATGTTTTAGAATTCTTTTAACGTGAATTGTGTATGAAAAATTCTAACAACATTGGCACTACACTCTTTAATTAAAATAGAAATTCATTTTTGGAACATATTCTACGACGTTAAAGCCTCACGGAATTACCGCGTGTTCTAAGGCGTCATATAACTGACTGGCGACCGTTCCTGTCGGAGAATCGAGTCCTTCTTCGAGCATGGGTGTACCTGTTGTCCTTAGTGTAAGTTAGTTTAAGTTGTTTGTAAGTTATAATTACCTGGCATCTTTTACAGGTTGTTTTATAGGAGATATTTATTTGCCATAGATAGCTTGTCGATTTTACATGATGACTAGTTTCGACTCGTTAAAGAGTCATTATCAAATCCTAATTGTCCAGGCATGGTAAGAAATACACTTCAGATGAACCAACATCATAGTGGCAAGTTATAAATGGTATGCTCGTCATCAATCGAATATGTCTTTGTGCAATGTTGTTCAAGACCCTGTGTTACACAGTCCCACATGTCCAGGTAGTGTGTTATCACAGTGAAAATTGCATTTTGTAGTGTGTTATCATAATGAAAACTGTAGATTGACTCAAGGTCTTGAACAGCATGACCCAAAGAGATATTCGATTGATGATGTGAATACCATTTATAAGTTGCCACTACGATGTTGGTTCATCTCAAGTTTATTTCTTACCATGCCTGGACAATTAAGATTTGATAATGAGTCTTTAACGAGTCGAAACTAGTCATCATGTAAAATCAATAAGCCATCTATGGCAAATAAATATCTCATAAAGGAATTCATAACCATTAGTTTGTAAGTCTCTGAACCGATGACCATAGCAGTTTGGTCTAATAGGTATACAAATATTTGAATATTATGAAGGTAAATATAAAAAATAAAAAGACAAAGGTTATAAACATGATACTTTATTGCACAAAAGTATAAAAACGTGTACATATATGTTAAATATAAATGCGGTGGAGGTATGCACAGACACACGTGTATATTACAAATACGATGATAATTGTGACAAGAATGAGAAAGTGAATGTGATAGGTACAGTGTATATGGGGCTACGCAAGTCTGACGACCGAGCCGTCGTATGATGCTCCTCTCTGTCCTGAGAGCTCGTCTTCTTCTTAGTATTTCTTCCGATCCATGTTTGGAGGTAGTCGTCAGTGGATTCTGAGGACATGGAGGTATTTTCCCTGAAGCAGTGGCGAGACGGTACTGCACCATCTTCTTTGCCCATCTTTGGTTGCGGTACAGAGAGGAGCGACGGCGAGGTCGGCGACACGCGTCCCCCACAAACAGCTGTGGGCTGTCTGGGGAGGGAAGCCCTATGAAAGCCTAATGGTGTCTACCGGCGGTTGCCGAGATCAGTGGTAGTGGTGATCCTTGACGTGGACGGGCACTGGGACCTTGACCGGGTAGGGAACGGCCACCGGGTGCTCCACCGGCACCTTCACCGGGACCGGCACGGGCTTCTCTACCGGGTAGGGCACCGGGTTAGCCACCGGCACCGGGTACGGCTTGACCACAGGTACAGGGTAAGGCCTGTCTACGGGAACCTTGACCGGGTAGGGCACGGGCCTCTCTACCGGGTAGCCGACGGGGTGCACTACGGGCACGGGCACCGGCTTCTCCACGGGCACCGGGTAGGGTTTGGCCACGGGCACCGGGTAAGGCCTGTCGACGGGTACGTTGACCGGTACGGCTACTGGCTTCTCCACTGGAACCGGGACGGGCTTCTCGACCGGCACGGCGACGGGCTGCGGGACGTGCACAGGGTAGGGCCTGTCGACGGGGACCTTCACGTGGACGGGGTAAGGCCTGTCAACTGGGACAGCGAAGGGAACCTTGACGTGCACCGGGTAAGGAGCGGGAACTGGCACTTTAACCTCGACGGGGTAGGGCGCGCGCACCGGCACCTTCTTCTCGATGTAGACCGGGTAAGGCTTGGGCACGGGGACCGGGTAGGGAGACGGCACGGGCACCTTTACCTCGACCGGGACGGGCACCTCCTTCTCGACGGGAACGTGCACGGGGTAGGGGCGGTCTACGGGGACCTTGACGGGCACCGGGACCGGGTGTTCGACGGGGTAGGGCAGCGGCTTCTCGACGGGCACGGGGATGGGCCTGTCCACCGCTACCTTGACGGGCACGGGAACTGGCTTCTCTACCGGCACGGGCACCGGTCGGTCCACCGGCACGTGGACCGGCACCGGGTGCGGCAGCGGCACGCCGATCTTCTTGTGCACCGTCACCGTCTTGCTGACGTGCTCGCCGAGGTCGATGGCGCCGTAGCCGCCCCCGTAGCCGCCCCCGTAGCCGCCGCCGAAGCCGTAGCCGCCCCCGTACCCGATGCCGTAGCCGCCGCCGCCGTAGCCGCCCAAGTCGCCGCCGCCGTAGCTGCCCAGGCCGAAGAGCCCGCGCTTGGTCTGGCTCTTGTCCTTGCCGGCCTCCGCCTCCTCAGCAGCCCATGCGGCTGCCGCCAGCACCGCCACTACAGCCACAACCGCCTGCAACATCGCCAGCGCAATCGCCGTTACTTCCCATTCGCCTGTCCAGGCTTTCATTACTGGGAGAGTAATTGAATGGGATGGACGGTGTCTTGTAAGGATGATACAGGACGAACATTAACAAGAGTAAAACGAAGATAATAACGAAGATAATGGAATATAATGTCAGAAAGTTAGGCGATGCTGAGGGCAGTAGAGTAGGCTTTCATTACTGGAAGAGTAATTGAATGGGATGGACAGTGTCTTGTAAGTAAGATGTAGGATGAACATTAACAAGAGTAAAACAAAGGTAATGGAATGCAATGTCAGAAAATTAGGCGATGCTGAAGGAATTAGATTAGGTAATGACACAAATTTGAAGAGGTGGAACCAGTTGCAGCCGGCTGCGGTGGCCGAGGGGACTGAGGCGCTTCAGTCACGGTCTGCACGGCCACTACGGTCGGGGGTTCGAATCCACCCTCGGGCATGGATATTTGTGCCGTCCTTAGTTGTAGCTAGTTCATAAGTAGTTTGTAAGTTTAGGGTCTGATGACCGCGTAATTAAGTCCCATAGACTCTACAAACACTTGAACAGTTGAACCAGTTGCAAATAAAAGCGTCTTGAACCACTGACCTGGAGTTCGTGAATAACATTTTCTTCAGAAGATGTAATGGACCTTGTTACATGATATGTTGCTAAAGTGCAGAGAATAAAGCGAAACGGCTGTCGTGAGAAATACAAATTACGAACAAAAAACTCACAAGCCATAATTAAGGCCATCTCAAGGGTCTAGACCTTACTCGCATGTGAAGTAACAATGAAAATTATGCGTTCTGAAGAAGTTAATATTACTACTACTGAAACCTTTACGTGGAGTTGGCTGGCTGTTTATTTCCACATCTTCAAATTTATCCATGTCTTATGAATATTTTATCCATGTCTTATGAATATTTTCATATAGTGAAAATCAAATTTATGCTTGTGGCAGCGCCCATACCAGACGGGACCATTTTCTTATGAGAAAAGCGTCATTTACGCCGTACAAAGGTTTGCGTTAGCCACGTCTATTACCGTAGTGAGTGATGTATTAGACAAACGCATTTTTAATGTGGAATGTAAATTCCACTGTGATCTCGTTCACCACAGCTAACAATGTAGGCATTACAATACAGTATCAAAAGATATACAAGCAAGTTATGAACAGCCAAAGGCAAATGGTCCAAATACAACTAAGATGAGGCTAGTTGATGCCTACGGGTATACAGGTGCTGCACCCTACCGATGGCAGTATTAAACTGTTCGAGAGGAAACCAATAACCTACCGTTTACTTGCACTCCAAGTGTTTTGCTGCAGTGGTATAGAACGAATCTTTTGCTATTTCCATAGTCTTGAAACATTCATTACAGCGAGGCGGTTTTGTTAACAGCATCTCGTTTCTAATGCTCCTCATTTGGTTTACATATATTAATTACAGCCTAAAGCGTTTTTGCACTGTAGTAGATGAATTTTGTTATTTGGGTAGCAAGATAACTTCTGATTGCCGGAGTAAAGAAGATATAAAATGCAGAATGGCTACGGGAAGAAAAGCGTCTCTAAAGAAGCGAAAATTGTTAACAGCCAATATTCATTTAAATGTTAGGAAGTCCTTTCTCAAAGCATTTGTCTTGAGTGTAGCATTGTATGGGAGTGAAACGTAGACGATTAGGAATTCAGATAAAAAGATTATAGAAGCTTTTGAAATGTGATGCTACAGACGATTGTTGAAAATTAGATGGGTAGATCATGTAACTAATAAGGAGGTGCTTCACCGAATCGGAGAGAAAAGGAGTTTCTGGCATATGCTGACTAAGAGAAGGGATAGATTGGTGGACAGATTCTGGGACATCAAGGAATTGTCAACTTAGCATTAGAAGGAAGCTTGTGGGGTAAAAATCGTAGAGGGAGGCCGAGGGACGAATATAGTAGGCAGATTCAAAAGGATGTAGGTTGCCGAACGTATTCTCATATGAAGAGACTTGCACAGGACAGGGTAGCGTGGGGACTGCGGACTCAAGACCACAACAACAACTTGATATCTAGCAAGAGAATACTTAGCTGCCACTAGTCATTGAATTAGATAATGGGGAAAGTTGAAAATTTCTACGAGACCCAAGTGATCACCAGTGTCCATTTCATAATGATGACATTGAACTTCTATTGTGTTTACAAAACATATGTTGTACCCAGTGATCTCGATTATTATTACTTGATAGACAACTACAGTGCTTTGGATCTGCAAAAATCGTGACGGCATGTTGTTGTTAGGCTGCTAGGTTGCTCTTTTGAGCCGGCCGCGGTGGCCGAGGGGACTGCGGCGCGCCAGTCACGGTCTGCAGGGCCACTACGGTCGGGGGTTCGAATCCCCCTCGGGCATGGATATTTGTGCCGCACTTAGTGTTTGCTAGTTCATAAGGAGTTTGTAAGTTTAGGGACTGATGACCCCGTAGTTCCATAAGCTATACAAATATTTCAACATTTTTTTTCTTTTGCTCTTTTGAGGTATCTGTCCTAATAATAGCAATATTGTTCTCTGTTCCATGGTCATGGAACAAGTCAATACATGAACACAAGAATGGTAATAAGAAAACTTGAAGTAGTCCTATGCACCTAAGAATCTTAAGCCTAAGTGAAAAGAATCAATAACGATATATATATATATATATATATATATATATATATATATATATATATATATATATATATATATATATATATATATTAGTTTAATCGTTAAATTTAATTTTTCAAGGAGTTCCCCGACAGAATAAAAGGAGTGAGCCATGAGGTAATGAGATTTGATAGCTCGTGGATTAGTGCTAAGATTCTTGAGTTCTTCTGGCAGCTTATTGAAAATGGATGCTGCAGAATACTGCACTCCTTTTTGCACGTCAATGTGGTGTGATTCGACTTTTGTCTAGTATTCACCGATTAAAAGCTTCTAATAAGCTGATATTATTAAGAAGAAACGACATTGAACAAAATTCGTATTGTGACGCCAGTGTCAGAATTCTCAGACTACTGAAAAGGGGAGGACATGACGTTCGTGAACTTCCACCACATATTTCTAAGCCAAAAATATCATTTTTATATCAGTCGAGATACCCCCAAAAAATAACGCCGTATGTCATAAGTGAACTCATGGCATATTCACGCTGTGTGGAAAATCATGCTTACATCTGACACCTCTTATCTGTTGTTTTTACACTTTTATTTATTTGTCCGCAGCAGTGCAATTCATTCCTTGAATGCAATGTGGTCGAATCCGTTTAAAAGTAGAGAAATGGTCCATCTTTAATATTTGCAATGGAAATGTTTCTCCGACTCCTTGAAGCTGATATACACTACAAAAAACTGTAAACTATCTCTCAATTATTACCACGACGATACTGTGTCACGAGTGTTGTTTTAAGCTGAAGGAGTAATTATTTTTCAGAAGAAATCTTTAGTTCGCTGCGGCTGGATCCATTAGGACTTGTTTCCGTTTCGGGAGCGTAATGGATGTCCTCCGAGACGTGGCTCGCAGATTTCTCCTGTGGCAGCCCTGCCTTGTTGAGTAACTCCATAAGGCGGCGGAAGCAGTTTCGCCACGAGCAGCGACAGATGCCTTTGCAGCTGCGACTGACTCTCCTCTCGCTTTCCTTCCTGCACCTGATGCGAGGACACCGGGGCGCCATCTTGCAGTTAGGCAACCGCATTCTGCCTGCCCTGGGGCTGAAGCCTTTCTCCCTAACTAGCTCCTTCCTGCCGCATGGTCTCGTTTCCTCGATAAACACACGGGACGACTGTAATTTAGCCGACACAGAGGGGCAGTCACTCTCACCGGTGGAGAAAACTCCGTCGCACCACCATTTACGAAGCGCCGCAGATACGAGATGCCTACAAAATGTTCAAATGTTTGTGGAACTTATGGGACTTAACTACGGGGTCATCAGTCCCTAAGCTTACAAACTACTTATAAAATATCCATGCCCGAGGGGGCATTCGAACCCCCGACCGTAGTGGCCGTGCAGACCGTGACTGGAGCGCCTCAGTCCCCTCGGCCAGCGCGGCCGTCGGATGCCTACAATTTATTCGTCACGTAAGGTAACCGTCTCGACAGAAACATCTGCGAGCAAAGGCTTACAAAACCTCATAGCTAATGACACCCACGATCGTGTCTTATTCCTTGATTTCAAAGAGGCTTTCCTTATTTTCACCTTGTTTCACATCTATCAATCCTTTTGTATGAATCTGTTATCTGGAGTCTATCTCAGGAAATTTTTGTTATTATTCATGCACCAAAAAAGTAATGGCATTTAAAGGACTATAAATCATCATGTTTACTTAAAATTAGAAACAGTCGAGGTCGCAAAATTGTTGTTTCTATTTCGTAACCGTATTTGCGCTATTGTAGACCATCTCCAGATGGTTACCAGCATGATGGTAAGCGGTGGCGGTGGACACTGTAAGACACACAGCCCGTTTTCAATTTTAATTATAAGTATTGTATCAAGAGTGTTGTTTATGTCCAGTAAGTTTTGTAAAATTACTAAAGTTTCTCATTCAGTTTTATAAAATCTTACAACGATTCATGATTCGATAAATTAATGACCCTAAAAGAATTATGGATAGGTCAATAAGATTCACTTTCACAGCTGTGAACGACAGCTTTAAAAAAAAAAAAAAAATGAGACTAATTTTCACGCAAAAATCGGCAAGTTATATACAGGACGGATCAATTTTTCAATTAATACATAATTTAATTGTCAATAACTTTAATCCAATGGTTACACGAAGTAGTTACAAAACAGATGAATCACACACTCGCATTCGCTCGACACTGTACCTTCTAGGCTCTTTAACTTGCTTACAAAGTGAGATTTCCACTTGGGTAAGTCTCATTGCTTCTTCCGTTTTACTTCCACGCCTGTGACTCTTTTCTGCAGCTACCCGACTGGTGACTGATTTGGTACGTTAGTTGTTGTAGTTATTGCATTTTATACACGTTTCCTACGTTCCACCTCCATCGATTTTAATGGAATTATAGCGAAGAAACCTTAACGTTTCTGAGCAGAAAAGCGGCGTCTTTCTGCTACTGGGTAGGTCTTCTGGTGCTACCCAGCCATTTTTATTTTTAATAGTAAATGAAATTCTTCAGAAAAAGCCTATAGGTTAAAGATAATTGTCCTGTAATGTGCCGTTTCATACCTTGTCAGGGATCTTAGGAAACCTAAGAACGAAAAATGTGAAGCTAACATTAAGTTAATTCCTATTTATATGGCACTACATACGTTCCATATTGTAGAAATTATGTTAAAATCAATATGTCGCGGTGGAGTAGTCCAGCGGTCTAAGGCGCCTCGCTGCGGAGATTCGAGCCCTCCCTGGGTCGTGGGTGTGCGTGTGTTGTCCTTAGGTTGGTTTACCTTAGTTTAAGTAGTTTCTAAGCTACGGACTGATGTCCACGCAGTTTGGTTCGATAGATTTATAAACATTTGATTTGAAAATCAATATAAACGATATTATTCATAATGTTCCAATACCGTATCCAGAAATGTAACTTGCCCCCTGCTTGGAGCGCTGCTGTCCCATTTATAACAAAAACCTACTGGAGTGTCGTAACTGTATATATTAGACTGCGTACAAACGATCTAGTGCGTATCAACGGAAGCCTCGGAGAAGCCGTTCAAAAACTATGGTGGCGGCTCGGAACAATCCGTTGAGTAGCACCTTACGTGCACTGGCCACGAGTGAAACTTTGAGAACCAGTTCGTTCCTCCTGGTCGGAATTTCGCCGCACTCCTCCAATTGGTGCAATACTGGCCGGAGTTCGTGTCCGTCCGTAACGTTACGGAAGTGCCCGAAGCCGCCGTAGCGGGACTAAGTGGCCGAGCGAAAACGGCGTGCGTGCTGGGAGAGAACTGGATGTTCCGCCACGCGGCCAGCGAACACCTGCGTCTCAAGTGGCTGCTTTCTCTCTCTCTGGCACCCAATTACCTTTGCCATTCTAACGCCCCATCTCTTGTAAGTACGAGGGTGAGTCAGTAAATAAAACGCAAACTGAGGTAGACACGCCAGTACTGCGATTACAAGCCTGACAATTGCTTTACAGTTGACTAAGCCTGTAACTTAAACACTTGTCCCATCGTTCTAGAAGGCTTTAGAAGCCTGTAGGTTGCAATTTTTGCGTTTGCTTCCTATAAGTGACGCTCTTGAGCTGTAACTTTATTTGGTTCCTTAAACTGCTGCAACCCACAAGAAAAATGTTTCGTAGTGGTTGAGGAATACCCTTACACAGCGAAACTTAACTTTACCGGATATCCAGATCGTTTTTTTTTTTTATTGTTCTTTGTTGGATTCCCCTATCCAACAAAGAACAAATTTCAAAGAAATATAGTTGTATCCACGTACGAGACCAATTGCACTATGAACATGCCCTATGGACGGATCACTAACCCACAAAAATCTCACTTTTTCTAGTTTAGTAACGGTACACCTTCCGTCGTGGTGTCTAAGACACTTGTCAAGATGACATCAGTTAATAAATAATACTTCCAATCCAACTTAGGGCAAAATCCCAACCATTTCTCCATTATATCCAAATGTTGCTGACCCATTCCACCTGAATAATCTGCAAGTGCGGAAATGAACAAATACTCACAGTAGTTTAACAATATCCCTAGCACACTTTGACCGCAATAACTCAAAAATTTAAATGAGTATTAACAGGCGTTTTCTCTTAGTAAACCATTCAGCGCTTTTCTTTTGAAGTTTCAATTTCTCCTATAAATTTGATGTCGTGTACCGTTTTTAAACTGCCGCCTCTTTCAGACAATAGACGGCTCGTTTATTTTGGAGCATCTTAACACCAAATAATATTTTTTTACATTTTCCTTGCTAGCTTTAAAGTCTAGATATGTGAAAAAAACTGTGCCTCTTTCAGAAAGTTAAAATACTCGGCGAAAACTTTCCATGCTTGTAATGCGAAGTAACAACGTGCTCTAACCTCAACTAGGATATGACTCCCCTTTCATAGTCACTAAAATGGATCCCGCTATAGCCGCGTCCTCGATACCCTTGGGCGAGTAACGAAGATTAATAAAAGACAGATGCAATTTTTGTAAACATCATTCTAAAATACCGATGTAATTAATCTCACCAAAGACTAGAGTAGATAGCAAGGAACATTTGTTAAATCGCCGATTGCTTCCAGTCAATTTCTGGCCACTTCCTAACCAATCTGTAATGGTTGTAGGTGGAGATGGTGAAAGGATCAGATACATTCAGTTCTCACAAAGAAAGGACCACAGACATGGTCAATCAAATTCATTTATTTTTGCATATAATGAACAAAAATGAAAGAGTTTCAGATATTTCGGTCAACTACCACCCAGACCACCCAGACTCGAAATTAAGTGGATTGATAGATAATTGTAAACTAATGATTTTCATCATCATATGTTATCCGCAAACGCTAACTTACCGACGAATCAAGGAGAGAAAATCTTAAACCTGTCGCTTACACAAGCAATAAGTTTAACATTCTTCAGCAAAAGCGGCTATAGTACCTCATTCGTGAACGAATATTTCGTGTTCGAGACTTTTTTCTCTCAGTTTAGCAATCGGTTGGAATTAGGGAGCTCAAAAGGTAAATAAATCAGTAAGGAATAATAGCAGAGGACGTTAATCAATTGGCTCAATAGCACGGTCGTAACCTTTTCAGCCTTGTTCTTTGGAAGCATGTCCGTAAAGGTTTGCCGTGAATTTATTTGAAGAAATACAGCAGCTAGCCTACCGACATTTGTTTTACAGTCTTTTTTTTTTTTTTCTTCATACACAAGTGACATGTCAAAAATGAACCGAATTGGTTGGCCATATCTAAGATCCTTTCTCTGTTAGTGAGGTAATAAAATGTATATTTATATGTAACCTAGCATTACCAAATACTGCACTCAAATTGAATTCATACCTATTATGTATATTTGATCTAATCAATCCTAAAACTCACTTACTTCAGATAAATCTAAACGCGATGTCCTATGTATATTCCTTAGCTTTATAATTCCTGGGTAAATCGATTTGAAAACGGCAGTAAAAATCCTACCAACTTCTCATCATTTCCGTACAGAAAGAAACCAAAATTTTACTTTCTACTAAATATTACATTATAATGTTTTGTTGGAGTTGATGCTTGAAGTCAATTTACGTTACTGTTTTGGTGAGAGAATAATACAAAGATATTCTTCTGTTCTTTAGCAAGAAATATTAATTTTGCAAGTAGTGAACTGGTTAACGCAGTGGTGTAATCTAGCAGAAAGTCTCTAATTATTTTCACGAAACATTTGGGTACAAGTCCATATAGTTTTATTACAGTGTGATTTTTGCATCTCTTTAACTCCCAATTTACAGAATAATTACAAGTCTTAAATTGTATTAATTGAATAAGGTCTATATAGTAAGTAAATTATATTAATTGCGCATAGTTTACGGACCTTTCAAACAGTAAAACACAAATTTTAAAATGAACAGATCTTAAAAGTTACGGACTTGCAACTGAATAAAAGGCAGGTAATCCACTGTAGCTGTATTTTACAGAAGTCTTGCAGAAATTCTAAATCATTTCTGTAGCTATCAAGTATTCGCATGTAAAAGGAAACCAAGTAGTTCGTAAAATAATTATGTAAAAATTAGCCCGTTGTTGGTTTTTAACAAAAATGTCAGTTCCACAATCAGACTGCAGTAGAAAGGTAATCATCAATTCATATGCTGAGTAAATTAACCCGTCTACGTTAACCTAATTTGACTGTGCAATTCTTCGCTATATTAAGCTGTACCAGAAGATGGAACGCAACACGTTCCGAAACCGGTTGCGCGGGCCTACAAGACTTCATTAAAAATGCAGCTTTATCGGATTAACGGGCTTTCATTCGTCACTTTTCACATCTGTAATTTTTAACATCTGTATTTCTATCGCTTCAAAGGTGTGAAAAGTATGTATAAATATTTAGGCTGTAATTGTTCTCGGTTTAAAATAAACTGTATATTAATTACAACATCAAGAGGCACAGTTGAGATCAGCATTCTAATCGGAGCAAACTTGGTGTAGAAAAGTTAACAAATAAATAATAAAAAATAACTCGACCGCCACGAGCTAAATAAAATATTTTGCAGCGTATTAGGAATCAATTTATATAAAAAGTGATGTTTAGACTAGGGAAGAAAAATTGAAGAGCATGGATAACTGGTGGAATAGAAGTTATGACAAGAGGAAGAAGAAACGGAGATAGATATTTAATGCCTCTGTGACAGCGTGGTCATTAAAACGGAGCTAATACTCGGGTTGTCTGGGTAAGGATGGCGAAGAAAATCGGCCATGTCCTTTCAAATGGATCATCCAGACATTTGTCTGGAGTGAATTAGCGAAAAGCTAAATCTGGATGGCTAGAGATGGATTCGAACCACCGTCCTCCTGAATACGAGTTCAGTATGTTAGCCCTGCGCCACTTCTCTGGGTATAAGGGGAGAAAAGGCGAAATGGAATAGTCATTCAGAGTTCCGAACATGAGGTGTTGCAGTAGGGGTATTAAATATTTAAGAAGGTGCTAGTATAGACGTATTGTAATAAAAATGCCATTTAAATGTGTCCAATTGTTATTGAGAGTTGAGGTACACCTATTAGTACGTAACCCAAACAGACTTATAGCAAAGGCAAATGAGAACATTTTCGCTGATTCTTCTGTCGATTATTGGTAGAACACAAGAGTCACGAAAGTCGCAGTGATTTTCTGCAACTTCGCAAGTGTAGTTTTGCCAAACGGCGGAGTCATATAGACGTACCGCCAATGACTGTGTATTGAATGCGTATTTGGAGTGAACAGCACAAACACTCATATTTATGAACTTTTGTGGCACTATAAATTGTCGAGGATAAAGATACGAATAATCAATGTTCATTTACGGTGGCAGGCTATACTCTTAGGCATGGACGAAAATAGTAATAATGCATTCAGTTCGAAACTTCGGCTCTTAACGAGAGTGGCAAATGTTTAATCATAACTTAATAATTGTACTACTGTATAAAGTTATGTGTGAACATACCGATTACAATTAATGAGTCAGTAGGGCCTGCTTAGTTTCGTACATCAGTTTCACAAAAATTGTAGGTCGATATACCGCTATGTTGTGGCGGTTACTTACTTGTTCTAAAATGTGAAGCTAGAAATAAATAATATGTTCGTGTGTAAACTGTTAGTATTAGCAAATTACAGTCTTGAAGATATTCAGTTTGATACCTGCGCAGTAACTAAAGAATGATGTTAGGGATACGCAAAGCACAGAAGCAAGTCCAAGGTGAAAAGAGCGTTCACATGCTGAGAGTAAAAATCGTGTCTAGTTTTGAAAATCCGAAATCGGATAAAACAAAACTTGCACAATTTGAGAGTACGCATCGAGCAGGTGAATATAATAATAATCAGTTCGCTTTGTGGCAAGGCGGAATTGCCGCTAGGTCTAAGGCGTTATGCTACGGACTGTGTGAAAGTTCCCGCCAGAGGTTCGTGTCCTCCCTCGAACATTTGATTTTGAGTTCCTTTTGCACTAGTGCACATCAGGCTACAATTCAGTTTTTCTCTTAAAACGTTTATTGACGATGAGATTACGACTCTTCTATTGTGAACTGTAGAACTACACTGCACTGACATTTTGTTAGTTTAGACTGCCATCAACAGAGACAGTAAAATTCAGATCGTTTCATATTTGTATTAGAAAATTCGCAACCATCTTTGGTGAGCAGGAAATATGAAAGTAACAGCATCGAAAACCGCAACTTCTCCGTTCAACTTCCGTTCTCATCGATCTCTAAACTACCTGGATGTTGAATTTCAGCTGTCTGACCTTGCGAGCCGTAGATGTTCATATTTCGTTTCTTGCCAAATTCAAATGTGGGTGCTATGATTACAAGGAAACGAATAGATCACACGTTTTGTGTTGCCATATTAGCCTATTACATCGCGTATTTACATAAATTTCAGATCAAGAGGTAAGCAAGCACGTAATAAATGCTGGAAATTCGTTTGCTAAATTTAAACATGGTGGACAATGCGAAAACGTGTGGTAAACATATGAATGTTCAGGCACGCTGCAGTTCTTTGCTCAAACACCAGAGCTATATACCCAGTTTGTATCGAGATCAGTGATTACTTCCTACTGGACGCTTGGACGCTAGCAGCGATTACGCTGCATTTTTTTACCCTATAGAGTTAAAGACCGTCACTCCTTTACATGCAACACATCTTCCGGAAGACGAAAACAGAATTGGTAAACCGTTTTCGTCGTCGTGTTTACATGTTATACCCAGTATCGGATTATCTAGCCCATTCAATATGGCGGCTGAAGCACAGCTGATTCAGTTCCCGATTTAGTCAGCAAAATCGCTGTTTTTCTTTACGTAAATACACAGATACATGATCACTCTAATATTTATAGTTCTATTTCACTGTCCGCCAGGTGGGAACATGGTGCTCGAGGTCACTGCGGCTGAAACACCTGCCGTGGGAGTGACGAGCGGTGCCTCCGCGGAGCAACCGTGGGCTATAAACACGGCTTAAGACGCCTCGATGAGGACTGCGCGGTTGTTCGCCGTCGGAGGTTCGAGTCCTCCTTGGGCAAAGGGCGCGCGTGTTTGTGTTTGTGTGTGTGTGTGTGTGTGTGTGTGTGTGTGTGTGTGTGTGTGTGTGTTTTCCTTAGGTTAGTGTAAGTAGTTTGTAAGTCTAAGGTCTGACGACCATAGCAGTTTGGTCCAATCGGTTTACAAGCATTTGCACTAGCCATGAACGTTTCAAAACCGGATGCGTTTACATGTGCACAAAAATCGAGTGTGGAACTAGAAAACCGCTCCATTTTGGAATGTTTACATCACCAACCAAAAGCGGAATTGGGAAAACGGTTAACGAAGTATGGCTTTGGAAACCGCTGTGAAAGTGGGGAGATGAGGTTTAGAACACCATCAACTTAAATTAAAAGTACAATTTTATATATGTTCTATAAGTTTATTTTTATTGAATTAACGAGTATTCGACTTTTTGGCGTGAAGATGGCCTTGTAAAATGAAAATCTATTAAGTAAACATAAATAGACTCGTAGATCATACACTACTTTGAATCTAATATGGTGATGTACCAAGAACCGATAGGGGAAAAAAGTATTCATTTGCTTCTGGTTTAACCCTTTAATGCATGACTTTTTATTGGAAGTTATAAAAACCTACACGATTAATGTATAGTGCGTATATACTGATATATATATATATATATATATATATATATATATATATATATATATATATATATATATATATTCTTTTTTTTTTTTTTAATCCTTAAAATTATTACGCACTACTAGCAACAACGCTGGCTAGCTATATAGTGCTTCTTCCATGATGAACCCTATGCAGTAAATGTCACTATTATGCCCTAATCCTTCCAGAAAGTAACTCATAATACAACAGTAGTATGTGATTGACAAATTTTACATGGCAAAGGAGGAATACGCACGTGTTAGGAGTAACTCAATGCAGCTAACTGTGGAAATGATTCATCAGCATTCTGCATATGTATATGTATATGTAACACTCTGTATATAAGCAGCTGCATATGAATTTGTGGTAAAATTTTGATCAGTTTGAGAGATAATGGAAAAAAGAAATAAGATATGTAGCTCATCAGCTACCCTATGCGTTAAAAGGTTAAGTTTTTTGGGTCAATTACTAAGAGCTGTACCTCAGTACTCGGTAAAAACTGGATATACTTTTATAGTATTTTTATTCCTACTCGTCTGAACTACTCCCTCGTAAAATATTTACCATTTCCCCCGAACCACCCTGGTATATTGCAGAAAATAGAAAAAAATGGCACTTCCTTAGGTAAGAGCCTGACAGTACGATTTGAAAACCGCACGAGTGTGTTGATGGGCTTGGCGCCTACTGGTGGAGTCGTCTAATGGGGCACAGTGTTGTGTTGTTGGTGGACTCACCGCTGTCCTCATGTTGGCTCCTCGCTGTGCTGCTGGCTGTCTGGGAGTGTCTGGCGCGCCGACTGCCGACAGAACCCCTGGCGGCCGGTTATATAGGGCCGGCGGCGCGGCTTTCGCCACGGTCCACGCGCTTGCTGCAGAGGGGCGCGCGCCGGCAGGTGGCCACGCTGGCCCTCACCCCCCACTCACACACACACACACACACACGCGGTGCCACGCGGTGCCGGCCGGCCCCATTTCACTTCCTCCGCTACAGCCAGCCTCCTCTTCCTGCGGACCCCACAACCTGTTGCCTCGGCACGAGGCCTGACGAAAACGTGGCCCGCGGCACCCCGCGCAGTGTCGTAATCCGGTGGCCACTTCGCGACACCTTACTAGCTGGCGAGTTTCCGGTCGTCCGGCCTGCGCCAAATGGGCAAATTCGACGTCTCCGACAGAAGCAGACCAGTCGAAAGCTGTGCTGCTGTCTGGAGCGGACAGCTGACTCGCTTCTTCGTCGTAGATCGATCCCAAAAAAAGTATTCGTATACCTGAATTTACATGAAAGCAGTATCGACAGAAAGAATCTTAAACCGTTTCTTTTTGAGTGAAACACTGAAACGTGTCCATAAAAAAATTTATAAGAAAATGTCTAATATTGTGCCATAATTAAACCAAATTAATATGTTAATGAACAATTTATATACATGTGGCGTCTGTTCCGAAAGAATAGATGTCACTTCTAATCCTGCAGTTGTTATTATTCAATATTCACAGAATATATGACATCAACTGCGATTGGGCAAAGCTGAAAATGTGTACCCAGCCGGAATTCGAACCCGGGTCTCCTGCTTTCTAGGCAGTTGCGCTGACCCCTATACAGCTTTGCCCAATCGCAGTTGATGTCATATATTCTGTGAATAATGAACAATTTCTTGTCTGATTTAACTATAGGTTCAACATCATACAACACGTGCACAGCTTTTAACACACGAGATAATTGTGCAATATTCTGCAAATTTTCTGTTTTCGGCAGTTACGCCATCGTCAGGTAAACAGTACAGAGATATTAGTTGTGCAGCTTAAAAGTTCACAGGTCAAAGATCTTAAGTTGTACAGATAGTATGTATACAGAAATTTCTTAAAGAAGACTAGTGTTATAGGTATAATTACAGCATTGAACTTGTAGAACTTTGATAAAATATGTGACACAAAATATAAATTACAACACAAAGAAATAATTAGTAACATTTAAAATTGAACAAAATGGTTTATCGATTAACTGCACAAATATTCAGAATAAAGAAAGGTTAGTATAAGATGAATGAAACATCTGTGAATATATAGAATCCATTTTATGAGCTATTACTGGCATAAGTGTCCATTAATAACAGAACTAATTTATATCAGGCAAGTAGCCTTTGGAACTGTGGTAGGGATGTGAGGCAAGTCAATAGGAGTCAGTGGTTTATGTGGGTCCATTAGATTCTGCAGACAGAAGTGGTGAGTAGGGAAACTGAGTTGGAGAAGTTGATATATGTTTATTAATTTCCAATATTTCTAAAAAGTTCATACTCTTCCCTTTTTGGATATGATGTAGGACATCATGTTTAACATGGTAGCTATGGTTTTCATTTACTAGATGGTCTGCCATAACAATTAAACCATTTCTTTTACATCTACATGGGATACCCTTCAAATCACATTTAAGTGCCTGGCAGAGGGTTCATCGAACCACCTTTATACTATTTATCTCCCATTCCATTCTAGAATAGCGCGCGGTAAGAAAGAACACCTGAATCTCTCCGTTCCAGCTCTGATTTCTCGTATTTTATTCTGATGATCATGTCTATCTATGTAAGTGGGAGTCAACAATATATTTTTGCATTCGGAGGAGAATGTTGGCGATTGGACTTTCGTCAGTAGCCCACGCCGCAGCGATAAGCGCCGTTGTTGTAATGATTCCCATCCCAGATCCTGTATCATTTCCGTAACGCTGTCTCCCCTGTATCGTGACAATACGAAACGAGCTGCCCTTCTTTGGGCTCTTTCGATGTCCTCCGTCAAACCCACCCGATAAGGATCCCACACAGCGCAGCAATACTCCAAAAAAAAAAGGACGGACAAGCGTAGTGTATGCAGCCTGTTTAGTATTTCTGTAGCATCTTTTAAGGTATCTGCCAATAAAACGCGGTCTCTGGTTCGCCTTTCCTACGACGTTATCTACGTGTTCTTTCCAGTTTAGGCCTGAAGTAATAGTAATTCCTAGGTATTTTGTGCAGTTTGCGGCCTTCACTTTTGATTGATTTATCTTGTAAACAAAGTTTAACGGATTTCTTCTCGTACTCATGCGGACGACTTCACACTTCTCTTTAGACTCAATTGTGAATTTTTACACCATGGTGATATTCAGATCGTTCTGCAGTTGGTTTTGATCTTCAGATGATTTTACTAGACTGTAAATGACGGCGTCATCTGCAAACAATCTAAGAGAGCTACTTAGATTTTCCCCTAAATCGTTTATGTAAATAAGAAACAGCAGAGGACCAATAACACTAAACTGTGGAACGCCCGATATCACCTCTGTTTTAGTCGATGCCTTACCAACGATTACTACGACCTGTGTCCTCTCTGACAGGAAATCCCCTATCCAGTCGCAAATTTGGGGCGATATACCATAACAACGCAATTTCATTAAAATCCGTTTGCGATAACATAGTTTTATTACGGTATGTGAGGAGGAGTGGGGCGCCAAAGTATTATTGCTTGGAAGGTGGTCGAGTATTCGAAAACGCAAAAATACACTGCACCATGTGATCAAAAGTGTCCGGACGCATGGCTCAAAATGACTTACAAGTTTGTGGCGCCCTCCATCCAAAATGCTGAAATTCTGTTTGGTGTTGGTCAACCCTCAGCCTTGATGACAGCTTCCACTCTCCCAAGTATAAGTTCAAGCAGGTGATGGAAGATTTCTTGGGGAATGACAGCCCATTCTTCACAGACTGCTGAGGAGAGGTATCGATGTAGGACGGTGACGCCTGACACGAAGTCGGCATTCCAAAACATCCCAGGGTGTTCTACACCAGTGTTTCCGAACATTTTTGAATACCAAATCCCCTTCCAACTGAAAATATTTTGGCAAACCACCACATCCTCCCCATCCGTAACACAACTATGTGCGTAATTTCATAGTCAACCAATTTAATTTTCTTCTGTTGATTTAACTTTCTTGTAAAAAAAATAAACAACACAATACTGTACATTATAAATTTTAGTCTTTTTTTTCTGAATGTAAGACATCCTATTTTACTCGATTCCCGACAGAAGAGTATATGTTGTATAACGAGGTTTCGAATTGCAGGTAAACCTGCAAGCAGATTATGCTTGTTCAACAAAGTCCCACTGTATAGCCAATTTGCCGCGTTGGAGTAGCCGAGCGGTCTAAGGCGCCTCGCTGCGGAGCGCGCGGTTGCTCGCTGTCGGAGCTTCGAGTCCTCCCTAGGGCATGGGTGAGCATGTTGTCCTTAGATTAGTTTGCCTTAGTTTAACTAGTTTGTAAGCTACGGACTGGTGACTATGCAGTTTGGTCTGATAGATTTACAAATATTTGAGCATTTGAATTTCATAGCCAATTTGTAAACAATCGAATTTGTAACATTTATTGGATCTTGAAAATCTAACTATCGTGTGCTACCTAAAACAGTTTATAGGCCTTTCGTATATTCATTGTGAACACGCTACATATATTATAAAACAATCTTTGTCCTATTCAAATGAGAATTCAAGATCAATAAAGAGTCACTTTTGTTGGGCTTATGTTGTTACACTAAAGAACCCCTAGTACTCAGTGATGCACTGGTCTGGTTGTTTGATGGCGCAACTTACTATCATGGCGACCCCCCGAAGAAGATTTTGCGACCTCCCTGTAGGTTGCTACCTACAGGTTGAAAAACACTGTTCTGCAGGATTCAAGTCAGGAGTCTGTGCAGGCCAGTCCATTATAGGGATGATATTGTCGAGTAACCACTCCCCCACAGGCCGTGTATTATAAACAGGGTCTCGATCGTGTTGAAAGATGCACTCGCAATCTTCGAATTCCTATTCAACAGTGGGAAGCAAGAAGTTGCTTAAAACAGCACTGTAGGCCTGTGCTGTGATAGTTCCGCCCAAAAAAAAAAAA
Source organism: Locusta migratoria (assembly GCA_026315105.1). Classification (NCBI taxonomy): domain Eukaryota; kingdom Metazoa; phylum Arthropoda; class Insecta; order Orthoptera; family Acrididae; genus Locusta; species Locusta migratoria. The sequence goes on along the minus strand of CM048748.1, from coordinate 269,380,646 downwards.
AAAGAGGGGGCGGTGCAAGTCCCCTCCACGAAAAACTCTACCACACCATCCATAACACCACCGCCTCCGACTTTTACTGTTCCCATACGCTGGCAGATGACGTACACCGGACATTCGCCATACCCACAGTCTGCCATCGGATCACCACATTGTGTACCGTGATTCGGCACTCCACACAACGTTTTTCCACTGCTCAAACAACCAATGTTTACGCTCCTTACACCAATCGAGGCGTCGTATGGCACTGACCTGCGTGATGTGTGGCTTATGGGCAGCCGCTTGTGCATGACATCCACGTTTTCTCGCCTCCCAATTAACTATCATAGTACTTGGAGTGGATCCTTAATGCACTTTGGAATTCCTGTGTGATGGTGTATTACAATGTACCACCCCATACAACCGTCCGCAGTCTCTGTCAGTCAACAGAAGAGGTCGGCCTGTACGCTTTTATGCTGTACGTGTCCCTTCACGTTTCCACTTCACTATCACGTCAAAAACAGTGGACCTTTGTATAGGAGTGTGGAATTCTCGTGTACAAGCTTATGACGCAAGTGATACCCAGTCAGCTGACCACGTTCTTATGCCATGACTTCCGCGGAGCGTCCCATTCTGCTCTCTCACGATGTCTAATGACTGCTGAGATCGCTGGTACGGAGTACGTGGCAGAAGGTGACAGCACAATGATACTTGTATGAAAAAACGTATGTTTTTTGAGATGTCCGGATACTTTCGCTCAGTTATGTGGCACGTGAAAGGAAACGAATAAGGCCGCCCCCACATGGGTCGATTAGCATTTGTTGCAAGCGACGCTGGCGTCATGTACCAACAGTGTTAGATTAGATTAGCGCTTGTTCCATAGGCCAACAACACAACATTTCATGATGATATGGAACGCATCTTTACCTGACATTTAAAGACAAGCTTTTCTTATTTTTTCATTATAATTTCGTGGGAACATACTAATTTATATCTAAAAATTCATCTACTTAGTAGAAGCAGTTGCCATTCAAATACTCCTTTAATTCCGCTTTAAATCGTGGTTCACTATTTGGCAAGTAACTGGCCATTAAAATTGCTACACCAAGAATAAATGCAGATGATAAACGGGTATTCGTTGGAGAAATACACTGCTGGCCATTAATATTGCTACTCCACGAAGATGACGTGCTACAGACGCGAAATTTAACCGACAGGAAGAAGATGCTGTGATGTGCAAATGATTAGCTATTCAGAGCAGTCACACAAGGTTGGCGCCGGTGGCGACACCTACAACGTGCTCATACACAAACAGAAATTGACCGGCGTTGCCTGGTGGAACGTTATTATAATGTCTCGTGTAAGGAGGACTAATGCGTAGCATCACGTTTCCGACTTTGATAAAGGTCGGATTGTAGCGGTTTATCGTTTCGCGACATTGCCTTTCGCGTTGTTCGCGATCCAATGACTGTGAGCAGAATATGGAATCAGTGAGTTCAGGAGGGCAATACGGAACGCCGTGCTGGATCCCAACGGCCTCCTAACACTAGCAGTCGAGATAACAGGCATCTTATCCGCATGGCTCTAATGGATCGTGCTTACGTCTCGATCCCTGAGTCAAAAGATGGGGATGTCTGCAAGACAACAACCATCTGTACGAACAGTTCGACGACGTTTGCAGCAGCATGGACTATCGGCTCGGAGACCATGGCTGCGGTTACCCTTGACGCGGCACCCCAGAGCGCCTACGACTGTGTACCAACGACGAACCTAGTTGCCGAATGGCAAAATGTCTTTTTTTTTTTTTTCGACTGAATCCAGGTTCTGTTTACAGCATCATGATGGTCGTACCGTGTTTGGCGACATCGCGGTGAACGCACATTGGAAGCATCTATTCGTCATCGCCATACTGGCGAATCACCCGTCGTGATGGTATGGGGTACCATTGGTTACACGTCTCGGTCCCCTCCGCATCAACGGCATTTTGAACAGTGGTCGTTACATTTCAGATGTGTTACGACCCGTGGCAGTACCCTTCATTCGATCCCTGCGAAACCCTACATTTCAGCAGGATAATGCACGACCGCATGTTGCAGGTCCTGTACGGGCCTTTCTGGATACGGAAAATGTTCGACTGTTGCCCTGGCCAGCACATTCTCCAGATCTCTCACCAACTAAAAACGTCTGCCCAATAGTGGCCGAGCAACTGGCTCGTCACCCTACGACAGTCACTACTCTTGATGAACTGTGGTATCGTGTTGAAGCTGCGTGGGCATCTGCACCTGTACACCCCATCAAAGCTCTGTTTGAGTGAATGCCAAGGCGTATCAAGGCCGTTATTACGGACAGAGGTTGTTGTTCTGGGTACTGATTTCTCAGGACCTATGCAACCAAACTGCGTGAAAATGTAATCACATGTCAGTTCTAGTAGAATATATTTGTCCAATGAATACCCGTTCATCATCTGCATTTTTTTTCTTGGTGCAGCAATGTTATAGGGCAGTAGTGCAGTTTCAGCACGTTATTGGGCCATCTTTAGATGATGTGCGTTTTTTATTCCATAAAGATCTGCCAAAAGGCAGTATAACCATCCATATACACAAATACGTGTTGTATATACGCACAAAAAGCAGTATACACTTGAAAGGTGAAGATACGTTGGCTGTTGTACCCTTTAGAACTTCATGATGGTTAAAACAGGTTTTTTTTTCTTTTTTGGTGGTGTACAGTATAAAGTAAAATGAAGAACTGTTGATTAAAAGCATCAACCGAATGTATCATACCCTTTAACCTCGTAATATTTAAGGCTTTATTATATTGCATAGTGTCTGACCAAAAATGTGGTTTCACAGTGAAACAGTCGGTTATGCTTTTAATCAGCAATGCTAGAGTTCATTCTTCATAGTGCACCACAAAAAAAGGTTTTAACTAGCATGTTGCTAGAACGTGTACAAATATGAAATAGTCGGGATGTTTCTCTAATTATCATTACCTGACATTCCAGGAAGAAGTTAAACAACAACTCCCATTCGCAAATATAGCCAAGATCTACTTTTTGCAGTCCTTTATTTTCTGACTACCGGTTTCAATTAACTGAGTCATCAATCACCTTCAGCTCAGCATTGCCTACAAAATATTGGTTATTCGCTTGCACATCTTTGGAGTAATGTTAAAAGTAGATTAAAATTTTCACGTTACAGCATCATTATAGGTAACTGACCATGTAATTTATTTATTTTTTCAATTTTATTTTATTTTATTTTATTTTTTGTGTGACTGCGCTGGCTGTAGGTAACTAGGTAATTTTAAAAAAATTAAAAATATATCTTTTATGACTTCGTGCAATGTTTGCACATGAATATTTTAAAGTTACTCCAAACATGTGCAAGCGAATGACCAAATTTTGTAGATAATACTGCAATGTTGATCTGAAGATGATGACTGGTAGTCAGAAAATAAAGGACTGCAAAAAATAGATATTACTTACATTTCTTTTGCTAGTTGTTGATTCCTTTATTCTTCCAGAGACTTCATTCTGAACAACTAGAATAAGTTAATTTGTATCGTTATTGACCTTATCATTCCGCGGTTCTGAAACAGTTCGTGGTAACCCTAGAAGGTAAATTATTGACCGGTTAATATTCCCCGTGGGATTTTACTTGCTAGGCAGGCAGTCTTTGAAAATATTGCTTGTTATTACGAGGAAATATAAAACTAAAACTAAACTCCGTCCCACACAAGCCTCGAGAGCACGACGGGTTCCGACCGGCCGCCGTGTCATCCTCCGGATGCGGTATGCAGTCGGACGTTTCAGCGCCCCGCACTCCCGGCCGTTGCGTCGGTTTTACAGACCGGAGCCGCTACTTCTCAATCGTATAGCTCCTCAGTTGGCCTCACAAGGGCTGACAGTGAGTGCACCCCGCTTACCAATAGCATTCGGCAGTCCCGGGTGGTTACCCATCCGAGTGCTGGCCAAGCCAGACGGTGCATAACTTCGGTGATCTGACGAGAACCAGTGCATCCACTGCGGCACGACCGTTGGCCTGATTATGAGCAACACCTTTTAAAATTCATTGCCTGATCAAGTAGATTTCTTTTACCATCCCATTAGGAAACAGATTGCTGCAGCCACGTACTTGGGAGAATGGATTTCACCAAGTGAGAGCGAAACCTTGGCCATAGACGCTTGGTGCACCAAATTAGAGAGGGCCTATCATTCCTGTAAGAACTTCTATACCTCTAAGTACCTTACCCAAGAACATAAAGCTGAAGCACTACAACTCAGTAGTAAGACCTTCCGCAATGCCTCTGAATGCCTCTTGATGAATCGAAAGGGTCCACTCAAGAAACTAGAACTTAAAAAATATTCAAATGTTTGTAAACCTATCCGACCAAAGTGCATGGTCCATAGCTTACAAACTACATAAACTAAGTTAAACTAACCTAAGGAAGGATTCTTTCGTGATTTACTTACATTTCTGATAACTTTTCGTTTGTTTCAGAAGAAACAAGTATGAGATCTCCATTCAAGTGAGACGTAGAGGAGAATGGCTTATTTATGTTACCAAAAAAAAAAAAAAAAAAAAAAAATGGTTCCAATGTATGTAAATCTATCGGACCAACCTGCGTGGTTATCAGTCCGTAGATTACAAACTACTTAAACTAAGGTAAACTAACCTAAGGACAACACACACACCAATGCCCAAGGGAGGACTATAACCTCCGACGAGCAACCACGCGCTTTGCAGCGTTCGGATACTCCACCGCGGCTAGAACTTTAAGAGAGGAAGATCCTGAAGAGAATACCCATAAGAGAGGAAGACGATACCTACAGATTCAGGCACAATATCGAGCTCTATGGACATAGTCACTTGTATGAGAAAAAGGCGATTGACCTTCTATGGGCACATGACCCCCCTGAATCAATCCACGTTCACCAAGAGGATCCTCACAGTGACAGGGTAAAGGCGTCCTAAGCCAAGTGGTTCATTTCTGGCGCAAGCCAAAGTGCCGCCCCGTGCGAGCTGCTAAATTGCCGCCTCCCCCCTCTCCAACCCCACGATTTTTTGTTTTTCAAAACGTTTGTGGAATTTCATTTAAACAAATCTATAGGAAATGTCAGTAATCAATGTCAGTTTTTGTTTTTCCTTTTCAGATCTACCTAGGTTTCAGCCGCTGAGTAGCCAGTCTCAAAAGCTTTTCATATATGCTTACATGTAAACCACCACGTTGACACGTTCACCATGACGGTATAGATGTACACATAAAGCATTGAGAATAGCTACACTGTGCCCGAAATATATGTATGTCTGTAAAATAAAAAACAAAAAGTGTGACTTATTCGTGACATTCTCTACAGATTTGTACAAAACAGTCGCTGGGCGTCAGCTCAAAAATAGAGTTAAACCTGATTGAAGAAATGTTGCTAATTTTAGCAAGCCTTGTGAATTTACGAAAATGTTCAAATATGTGTGAAATCTTGTGGGACGTAACTGCTAAGGTCATCAGTCCCTAAGCTCACACACACACACACACACACACTACTCAACCTAAATTATGCTAAGGACAAAAACACACAATCATGCCGGAGGGGCCGTGGTGGCCGAGGGGACTGAGGCGCTTCAGTCACGGTCTGCACGGTCACTACGGTCGGGGGTTCGAATCCCCCCTAGGGCATGGATATTTGTGCCGTCCTTAGTTGTAGGTAGTTCATAAGTAGTTTGTAAGTTTAGGGACTGATGACCCCGTAGTTAAGTCCCTTAAGCTTAACAAACATTTGAACATGCCGGAGGGAGGACTCGAACCTCCGCCGGGACCAGCCGTACAGTCCATGACTGCAGCGCCTTAGACCGCTTGGTTAATCCTGCGCAACATAAACTTGCAAAATTAACGTAAATAAACATTTTTCAGTTGATGCGAACAGATAATATATTCAACGGAAAACCGTATACAGTAAATAAATGTTGGCAAAGTGATAAGTGTGCGAGTAGTATTGTCAAACAAAAGTGCCGGTCAGAGTTTAATTGTTGTTCATGCAGGTGCAGACAGGTGTTTCATGGCTCAAAATCCAAAACGTTTGACGATCACTAATAAACGGATAGCAAAAATTTTGAAAAATATGTCGAAACCCAACTTATGCCAGGTTCACTACCAATGTCTTTATCCCTTGTAATTACTCGCTGCGTATTTACCCATTCGGAATACTTCTAGCCATTGTGGGTGTTGGAAATGTTTGACTAGTAATGTTCAACCATTTTTATCCATAATGCGGGAAGAATAAAACACTCGGAAACTGCCATTGAAGGGCTTAGCAAAATTGCTTGACGCTTAACACATAATCGCAGTATCGAACGTTGCATTTGAATTTCCAAATTAGATTTCGTCTTCTGCAATGTTGGTTGTGAGTAAACGCAAGGCGCATAACAGGCTGGCAACGCTCTATAAGAATACTGGTGTGTACGCCAGACAGCTCCCCCTCTCTGTTCCTCCGTCGTAAACACGACGGCGCTGCCACAGTGGCGAGGAAGAAATTATTCCTCCTCCCTTCGCTTGTTCAACAGGGGCGGCCGGCAGGTAGTCGAAGCGCCATGCCACAGTTCCGAAGCCGCTCCTTCCGAGGTTTGCTATCGAATCCCCTCTTGGGCATGAATGTTGAGTTTGTCCTACAAAAATAAAAAAGGGGGGCGGCAGATTTGCCGCCCTTCGGGAAGTGCCTCCCCGTGCGGCCGCACTTTTCGCACGTGCCTTGCGCCGGCCCTGCTTCTGTTAGATCAGACTTAGACCACTTTCACACGGAAGGCCGTGCATCCAGCTGCAAGAAGCTGAAGCGATTCGCTCTACATTGGACCTTATGGGGCCTTTCATACGAAGAGCTTCGACTTCGGCTCACTGAGGCGCAGTGCAGCTCGTCAGGAGAATCGCCAGCTCCTCGCTTAACACGGAGACTTATGGCAAAGTTCACACAGGATACAGAGAGCCGCTTCTCGCCCTCCACGCGCAGTTACGGTACACTATGTTGATTCAGTGTCTGTTTTATGTGTATATCGCTAGCAAAGATCTGTCGCGTGTCTAACTGTGGAGAAAACATCGAATGTGTTCGACGTAGTTTCATTACGGAAATGGCACGTAGGCCAGTACTACGGGACTGTCCCACACCTGATTATTCTAATACTCACTCATGGTAAGTAGCAGTTGCACACAACGTTCCTCTCAGCCCACTCCAGAAATCGATAACGAATTTGATAATTAATCAATTCTATGTCTTCGTAAAAACATCGTACGTCTTTATTATCTATCATAGTTACAGGGTCGTACTATTACGTAAACTTCCATCACATTAAATTCTATTAAGTTTATTGACATAATTGTACCTATCCTGTTACAATCACAATAAAATGATTCATGTTTTTTGCAACAAAGCAGTTTGTGTTCCACCTGCCTCAGAATCCCAGCCACCTTCTCTTCCACTGTTATATGCTTTCTCATATTGGTGTCCACCAAGCGAAAGAAAGGTTTCAGTATTGCACACATCTCATCTAAAGAAATAACTGAGATTCGATAGAACTGAACAATTTCTCAGGATCTACTCAAACTGTCCCGTGAAGGCAATGAATAGCTCCAAAGCTAAATCAAGAACCAATTACCGGGTGGCAAGATTTCTTTCTTTTCCGTACTCTACGTTTCTTCATAAAAACTACATCAGCAGCAGCAGCAGCAACTACTACTTCCTCAAAAGGAAAATTTTTATTAGTGTTTGGTTCTAGAAACTATACGCCAACCTGCAACGTGGGTGGGGGGGGGGGGGGGGAGGGTCGGCCATCTCTGATTATGAGAACCGAATACAGGTTGCAGTGAGCCGGACATCAGCTCTTTGCGCCGAAGACCAGCGGTAAAAGTGGCTCACTGCATCCAGGTACACGTCCTTCCGTGTGAAAGGGGCCTAGAGGAACTGCAGATCCCGTTACAGACAACCGAGAACCGAACTCAATACCGACAGACCATCCTACAGGGGTCTCCCCCCTGTCTCTCACAAGCAAGAAGTTTACATTCACCACCAGACCTAAATGGACGGATGAGAGGAAGCAGGCTCACAGCCAGAAGATGAAGGCGTACTGGGCTAAGAAAAAACAGAAGACCCTAATTGACAGTTAAGACGAGCCTCGTGGTCCCTAGTAGGCCGAAACTAACTGCAAAAAGGTATGTACTTAGAATGAAACTTTCACTCTGCAGCGGAGTGTGCGCTGATATGAAACTTCCTGGCAGATTAAAATTGTGTGCCGGAACCGGGACTCGAACCTGGGACCTTTGCCTTTCGCGGGCAAGCGCTCTACCACTGAGCTACCCCGACACGACTCACGATGCCGCCTCACAACTTTACTTCCGCCAGTACCTCGCCTCCTACTTTCCAAACTTCACAGAAGCTCTCCTGCGAAACTTGCAAGACTAGCACTCGTGGAAGAAAGGATATGGTGGAGACATGGCTTAGCCTCAACTTAGGGGATGTTTCCAGAATGAAACTTTCACTCTGCAGCGGAGTGTGCTCTGATATGAAACTTCCTGGCACATTAAAATTGTGTGCTGGAACCGGAATTCGAACCTGGGACCTTTGCCTTTCGCGGGCAAGCGCTCTACCACTGAGCTACCCCGGCACGACTCACGATGCCGCCTCACAACTTTACTTCCGCCAGTACCTCGCCTCCTACTTTCCAAACTTCACAGAAGCTCTCCTGCGAAACTTGCAAGACTAGCACTCCTGGAAGAAAGGATATGGTGGAGACATGGCTTAGCCACAGCCTAGGGGATGTTTCCAGAATGAAACTTTCACTCTGCAGCGGAGTGAGCGCTGAGTGGTAGAGCGCTTGCCCGTGAAAGGCAAAGGTCCCAAGTTCGAGTCCCGGTTCCGGCACACAATTTTAATCTGCCAGGAAGTTTCATATCAGCGCACACTCCGCTGCAGAGTGAAAGTTTCATTCTGGAAACATCCCCTAGGCTGTGGCTAAGCCATGTCTCCACCATATCCTTTCTTCCAGGAGTGCTAGTCTTGCAAGTTTCGCAGGAGAGCTTCTGTGAAGTTTGGAAAGTAGGAGGCGAGGTACTGGCGAAAGTAAAGTTGTGAGGCGGCATCGTGAGTCGTGTCGGGGTAGCTCAGTGGTAGAGCGCTTACCCGCGAAAGGCAAAGGTCCCAGATTCGAGTCCCGGTTCCGGCACACAATTTTAATCTGCCAGGAAGTTTCATATCAGCGCACACTCCGCTACAGAGTGAAAGTTTCATTCTGGAAACATACCCTAGGCTGTGGCTAAGCCATGTCTCCACCATAACCTTTCTTCCAGGAGTGCTAGTCTTGCAAGTTTCGCAGGAGAGCTACTGTGAAGTTTGGAAAGTAGGAGGCGAGGTACTGGCGGAAGTAAAGTTGTGAGGCGGCATCGTGAGTCGTGTCGGGGTAGCTCAGTGGCCTAATCAGCGCCAAAACATCACGGCTGGATCGGGCGGTGTAGACGACGACCCAGAATACTTTTAAGTCATGTGTCGTTAATAATATTCACGGGAAGTATGACATCAAGTATGCCTGCAAATGTGCTACCGTTGCAAGCTTATCGGATTGCAACTGTCAATATCAATAAAAGAAGCTGCACGTTTAAATTAAAAAACCTTTCAAGACTTCTTGTACGCAGCTGACATAGACATTGCGCTGTTACAGGAAGTAACAGACATTAACCTGAAAAGTATAACAGGTTACAACACCTTAATTAATCCTGGTTACGGCGGTGAACTCGGGACAGCGATTATGACAAAAGAGGGAATCCTGACAACAAACGTCGAAAGGCTAACGAACAGCAGGGGCATAGCTTGCACAATAAATAACACCAGGATTATTAATATTTATGCTCCTTCCGGAACGGGGAAGAAACATCAGAGAGCAGAATTTCTTAAAGATGCAATAGTGCCACTCTTTATGCAGCGTCCCGAACAAGTCATATTTTCAGGCGACTTTAACTGTGTCCTCAAACCCAAAGATCAGATACCAAATTTCAACAAGTGTATCGAACTTGAGAATATCGTCAGAGAACTCAATCTAGTCGACACATGGGAACTCAAACAAGGTGATAAGCCCGGGTTTACTCACATTACTAGCCATTCCGCTAGTCGGATCTATAGAATTTACGTAACGTCGAATTTACAACAACACATTCTGCAAGTGGAACTATGGCCGAACATTTTTTCAGATCATACAGCCTACATATGCACTGTTAACCTCCCAAAACAAGGTACGTACAGAGCAAAAGGAACGTGGAAGTTCAACGTAGCGCATCTGACAGACCCAGGATGCCACGAAATCTTTCGCAATACATGGACAGAATGGGAAAGGAAGTTTTCGAAGTACGATTCGACTTTTACGTGGTGGATGAAATGCGCAAAACCCGCTTTAATAAAGGCCATGAAACGTTACTCTTGGGTAAAAAATGTTTGGGCGAAAAACACAATAGAATTTTATTATCAGTGTCTCAGAGACTTATACCAACACGACCCCACAGTCATAGACAATTATACACAAATAAAAAGAATAAAGGCCACAATTTTAAACCTCAAACGGAAGCACTTGGAAGGCTGTAAAATTCGCACACGACTACAAAATACAGTTCAAGAAGAAACAACTTCAATGCATCATATTATACAAGAACAGAAAAGAACAAAACGAAAAATTTTGATTGAACTGAAAGTGGAACATGGAGGAACTTTGACAACACAACCCGACATACGGGAAGAAATCTATAGATATTTTACAACTCTATTAGCTGACAAACCAGTAGACGAAGCAGCGCAACACACCATCCTCGCAAGGTTGACTGCGAAATTAAACCCGGAGGAATCGGACGATCTGTCAGCAGACGTAACTGAAGAGGAAGTGGCAGACGCCATACGAAGAAAAATGTTCAAATGTTTGTACAGCTTATGGGACTTAACTACGGGGTCATCAGTCCCTAAACTTACAAACTACTTATGAACTACTTACGAACTAGGACGGCACAAATATCCATGCCCGAGGGGGGATTCGAACCCCCGACCGTAGTGGCCGTGCAGACCGTGACTGAAGCGCCTCAGTCCCCTCGACCACCGCGGCCGGCCCATACGAAGAAGCTCGAAGAATAAGTCTCCCGGGCCCGACGGATTGCCAGCAGAATTTTATCACACCTTTGAACAACAACTAATCAGCAAGCTGACGCTTGTATGTAACGAAATTCTGAACGCCAGAAGTGACATGTTACTGGAATTTTGTGAAGGTGTAGTAGTGTTAGTCCCTAAAGTGCCATCTACATCTACATCTACATGGGATACTCTGCAAATCACATTTAAGTGCCTGGCAGAGGGTTCATCGAACCACAATTATACTATTTATCTCCCATTCCATTCTCGAATAGCGCGCGGGAAGAAAGAACACCTGAATCTCTCTGTTCGAGCTCTGATTTCTCGTATTTTATTCTGATGATCATTTCTACCTATGTAAGTGGGAGTCAACAATATATTTTCGCATTCGGAGGAGAATGTTGGCGATTGGAGTTTCGCAAGTAACCCACGCCTCAGCGATAAGCGCCGTTGTTGTAATGATTCCCATCCCAGATCCTGTATCATTTCCGTAACGCTGTCTCCCCTGTATCGTGACAATACGAAACGAGCTGCCCTTCTTTGGACACTTTCGATGTCCTCCGTCAAACCCACCTGATAAGGATCCCACACTGGGCTGCAATACTCCAAAAATGGACGGACAAGCGCAGTGTATGCAGTTTCTTTAGTAGTTCTGTTGCATCTTTTAAGGATTCTGCCAATAAAACGCAGTCTCTGGTTCGCCTTTCCCACGATATTATCTACGTGTTCTTTCCAGTTTAAGTCTGAAGTAATAGTGATTCCTAGGTATTTTGTGGAGTTTACGGCGTTCACATTTGATTGATTTATGTTGTAAACAAAGTTTAACGGATTTCTTTTCGTACTCATGTGGACGACTTCACACTTCTCATTATTTAGAGTCAATTGCCAATTTTTACACCATACTGATATCTTATTCAGATCGTTCTGCAGTTGGTTTTGATCTTCAGATGATTTTACTAGACGGTAAATGACGGCGTCGTCTGCAAACAACCTAAGAGAGCTACTTAGATTTTCCCCTAAATCGTTTATGTAAATAAGGAATAGCAGAGGACCAATAACACTACCTTGTGGAACGCCCGATATCACCTCTGTTTTAGTCGATGCCTTACCATCGATTACTACGAACTGTGTCCTCTCTGACAAGAAATCCCCTATCCAATTGCAAATTTGGGGCGATATACCATAACCACGCAATTTGATTAAAAGCCGTTTGTGAGGTACGGTGTCAAAAGCTTTCTGGAAATCAAGAAATACGGAATCGATTTGCGAACCTTTGTCGATAGCACCCATCACTTCGTGTGAATATAGAGCTAGTTGTGTTTCGCATGAACGATATTTTCTAATTCCGTGTTGACCTTGGGTCAATAGATCGTTCTGTTCGAGATAATTCATAATATTTGAATACAGGATATGTTCCAAAACCCTGCTGCAAATTGACGTCAATGAAATAGGCCTGTAGTTTAGTGGGTTACTCCTACTGCCTTTCTTGAATATAGGTGTGACCTGTGCAACTTTCCAATCTTTTGGTACAGATCCTTCTATGAGAGAGCGGTTGTATATGACTGTTAAGTAAGGAGCTATCGCTTCAGCATAATCAGATAGAAATCTAATGGGTATACAATCCGGACCAGAAGACTTGTTCTTATTAAGTGATTTTAGTTGCTGCACTACTCCGATGATATCTACTTCTATGTTACTCATTACGGCATCTGTTCGTAATTCGAAATCTGGAATATTGGTTTCGTCTTCTTTAGTGAATGAGTTTCTAAAAGCTAAGTTTAGTAACTCTGCTTTAGTAGCGCTGTCATCGGCAGGATCGCCATTACTATCACGTAGTGAAGGTATTGTTTGTGACTTTCCCCGAGTATATTTAACATATGACCAAAATCTCTTTGGGTTTTCAGTCAAATTACGGGAAAGAGTTTCGTTGTGATAAATGTTGTAGGCATCTCGCATTGAAATCCTCGCTAAATTTCGAGTTTCTGAGTACAATCGCAAATCCTGGGGATTTCGTGTTCGTTTAAATTTAGTATGCCTTTTCCTTTGCTTTTGCAACAGTGTCCTAACCTGTTTTGTGTACCAAGGGGGATCGCCTCCTTCTTTTATTAATTTATTAGGTATAAAACTTTCAATTGCTGTCGATACCACTTCTTTGAATTTGAGCCACATCTGGTCTACACCTACGTTTAGTGTTAGAAACGAGTGGAAGCTGTCTTTCAAGAAGCAATGTATTTTGTTTCTATCTGCTTTTCTGAACAAATATACTTTGCGTTTATTTTTGGTAACTTTGGGACTTTCGATATTCAATTTCGCTACTACAGCTCTGTGTTCACTAATACCTGTATCCGTTTTGATGCTCATTATGAGCTCAGGATTATTTGTTGCTAAGAGATCAAGTGTGTTTTCACATCCATTTACAATTCTAGTTGGCTCATGAACTAATTGTTCGAAGTAATTCTCAGAGAATGCGTTGAGTACAATTTCGGACGATGTTTTATGCCTACCTCCTGATTTGAAAATATAATTTCGCCAACAGATCGAGGGTAAATTAAAATCACCACCTACTATTATCGTATGAGTCGGGTACGTTTTTGTAATTAGACTCAGGTTTTCTTTGAACCTTTCTGCTATTGTATCGTCAGAGTCGGGAGGCCGGTAAAAGGAACCGATTATTAACTTCTTACTATTTTCGGGTACAACCTCTACCCATAATAGCTCGCACGAATTATCAACTTCAACTTCGCTACATGAAATACTACTTTTGACGGCGACAAACACGCCCCCACCTATTTTGTTTAATCTATCCTTTCTGAATACCGTTAGATCTTTTGAAAATACTTCTTCTGAACTTATTTCCGGCTTGAGCCAACTTTCGCTGCCTATAATGATGTGTGTTTCGGTGCTTTCTATTAACGCTTGCAGTTCTGGAACTTTCCCGACACAGCTACGACAATTTACAACTGTTATACCGATAGTTTCCGGATCTACATTTCTCCTGTGATCCACCTGAACCCTTTGAGATTGCCCATTTTCTATTTCCCCGAAGCTCTTTATCCTAAAAAACCGCCCAGTCCACGCCACACAGCCCCCGCTACCCGTGTAGCCGCTTCCTGCGTGTAGTGGACTCCTGACCTATTCAGCGGAACCCGGAAACCCACCACCCGATGGCGCAAGTCAAGGAATCTGCAGCCTACACGGTCGCAGAACCGTCTGAGCCTCTGATTCAGACCCTCCACTCGGCTCTGTATCAGAGGTCCACAGTCGGTCCTGTCAACTATGCTGCAGATGGTGAGCTCTGCTTTCATCTTGCAAGCAAGACTGACAGTCTTTACCACTTCAGTTAGCCGTTCGAAACCTGAGGGAAGACCGTCAACAACCTGCGTCCCATAACACTACTAAATACCGACTATAAAATCTTTACGCGCATCATAACGCAAAGATTAACCTCGGTTATAACACGCATCACCGGGAATTACCAAACGAGCGTCGGGAAAAATAGAACAATTCACCAGACATTATGTGAATATAGAGATATTATAGCAACTGCTGAAGCCTTGGATATTCCAAGTGCACTAGTATCTCTTGATTTCGAAAAAGCATTCGATAGAATTAACCATTCTTATCTTTTCCGGACTATGGAAGTAATGAATTTTCCACAAAAAATTGGCACTGTAGTTAAAAACCTGTTGACAAGTTCCACGTCTCGAATATGTGTTAACGGTCAATTAAGCAGACCGATCAGAATCAAAAGTTCAGTACGTCAGGGTTGCCCAATGTCACTGAGCCTATTTGCCATAGCCATTGAACCTTTGCTGTGTTCCCTGACACAGGACCTTGCAGGGCTACAAATACACGGCCATAAAATAACATGTCAAGCGTACGCTGACGACGTCAGTTTCGTGATCACGGGCAGTGATGAACTAGGAAAAGCATTCAAAAATATAAAGAACTACGAAGCGGCGTCAGGAGCAAAATTAAGCCGTACTAAGTCGGGAATAATGCACATCGGCCGGGAATTAGAAATTAGGGATTACGATCAATTAAAATGCGTAGAAACTATAAAAACGCTTGGAATTGTATACACGCGAGATATCCGCCGCACGGCTGCCCTCAACTACAAAAATTTGTTGGCAAAAATGCGAGCCACCATACAACATGTTTTACGTAATCTAAGTACCTTACAAAAAGTTCAGTTAGCCAACATTTACGTAA
The DNA here is from genome assembly GCA_026315105.1 of Locusta migratoria. NCBI lineage: Eukaryota > Metazoa > Arthropoda > Insecta > Orthoptera > Acrididae > Locusta > Locusta migratoria. The sequence continues at coordinate 269,365,315 of CM048748.1, read as the reverse complement.
CATCTAAAGTAAATTATGTCGCACAGGTATTGCCAATACCGAAGACAATAGCCCAACAGATGCTAGCAGCGCTCGGCCACTTTGTCACCAGAGGACAAATTTTTAAGATCCAGTATGAGACCTTAACGCTATCTTTACGTCACGGAGGCCTAAAGCTGACAAATATATATAATAAATCACAGGCGCTGTTCGTTAGCAAGTTGTACAAGCAGTGGCAACGGTCGCCTGATAGCCTCGCAGCTCATCTCTTAAACGAAATAGCTCCGGCTAGTATGGACCCACCCGTAGATATGCACCATATTCCAAACGCATTTTATTATATGAGACATTTTCTTATAGAATTAAGCTACATTCGACGTCACACTCCAGAAAAAGACCTATACAAAGTAAAAGAAGTCTACAACAACATGATGAAAAACAAAATGAGGAACAGAATCGAAGAGAAGTACAAAGAATATAATTGGGAAAAGATCTGGCAAACGTACAAGACCCTTACTTACCGACAAAAGTACGGTCAACATGGTACACTGCAGTTAACAGGAAAAGTCCAACAAATTCGAAGTTACCTGCAATTCATCTGGCGGAAACGCCAAATTGCACCATCTGTAACCTAGTTGACACTGAGGAACACCGTTTCACATGCGACGGCGTTAAAAACATTTGGACTCTGTGTACAACTAAACTTGCTAGTATACTACGAACATCTCCCCGAACGATAACACCATCCAGACTTCTTCACCCTGACGAAGTTCCCTACCCCAGTGCAAAAAGAAGAGCAGTAAATTGGATCAAAGGACAGACGGTGTACTACATTTTATCGGAAAAAGTTAAAAGTAAAGACGACTACTGGATACATCTTACGATGGAACACGAAAAACTAAAAAAAAAAACGAAGAAATATAAAGAAAAATATGCGAATTTTCTAATCAGAACATTAACACAAATATAGAATGGGTAACACCCAAAGAAGTATTTTATTCATATATACTTTTTATTATTTTATTATTATTATTATCATTTTGAAATGTCATTAGGCTTCTGTGATCCTTGAAAGGTAGTTCTGTGCTACTGCTGACTGGTGCTTCAAAGTCTACCGAGAAGATACAAGAAATGAACAAGGAGATCGAAATACACAGAAAAATGATACACACGGAATTAACTGCGTAAACAGATTGTACGAGAAGACAACTTTGAAGTGCTCGGCAAGCAGAAGGAACAGAAGAATGGAAATGACAATAATTATAATTTACTTGGAGAAAACCATTCTGATACTTTTCTTTCATTTCCAAGAAGCCGATCTTAAAAATTACGAAGAAGAGGCTTAAAATTGGTTTCAAATTATTTATTTTTATCGTCTGGCGACGAAGATGTCGCCCAGAACGAGATTGTTTCTTTTCTACGAGGTAGTTTTGTTTCGTTATGAAGAAGAAGTTGGTCTTCATTCCTCAACGGAAACAATGTTATAGCATAGAAGCTAGCCGGAGAAGGCTATCATGGCGAGCGGAAGGACGGGAAAAAAAAAGTGGTAGAGCGCTTGCCCGCGAAAGGCAAAGGTCCCAGGTTCGAGTCCCGGTTCCGGCACACAATTTTAATCTGCCAGGAAGTTTCATATCAGCGCACACTCCGCTGCAGAGTGAAAGTTTAATTCTGGAAACATCCTCTAGGCTGTGGCTAAGCCAAGTCTCCACCATATCCTTTCTTCCAGGAGTGCTAGTCTTGCAAGTTTCGCAGGAGAGCTTCTGTGAAGTTTGGAAAGTAGAAGGCGAGGTACTGGCGGAAGTAAAGTTGTGAGGCGGCATCGTGAGTCGTGTCGGGGTAGCTCGTGGTAGAGCGCTTGCCCGCGAAAGGCAAAGGTCCCAGGTTCGAGTCCCGGTTCCGGCACACAATTTTAATCTGCCAGGAAGTTTCATATCAGCACACACTCCGCTGCAGAGTGAATGTTTCATTCTGGAAACATCCCCTAGGCTGTGGCTAAGCCATGTCTCCACCATATCCTTTCTTCCAGGAGTGCTAGTCTTGCAAGTTTCGCAGGAGAGCTTCTGTGAAGTTTGGAAAGTAGGAGGCGAGGTACTGGCGGAAGTAAAGTTGTGAGGCGGCATCGTGAGTCGTGTCGGGGTAGCTCAGTGGTAGAGCGCTTGCCCGCGAAAGGCATAGGTCCCAGGTTCGAGTCCCGGTTCCGGCACACAATTTTAATCTGCCAGGAAGTTTCAGGTATGTATTTATTTGTTGCGAGCTCATTTAAGTTATTGCACGTAAGTTTCAGGGAGTCTAAAGTGTTCTGTGCGCTAGAAATAATAAAATTTTACGGGCAGACTATCTGTGAGACGTGTAATTTGGTCGTCACGTCCCAACTTTCCCGAGCACTGCAGAATGCAAGAGACGAGCATCGCTCTGAACGCTGGGACACAAGACTGCTAAATAACTCAATTTACGTAAGAAAAGTTTTATCTTGTGTAATTTTTGTGAATGATATATTTGTTGTGTATGTGTGCAGTTGTGTGTAGATTCCTACCTTACTACGACAGATTTAAGATTTAAGATTTACAGTCTCATTGTCGAAAACGCATCTGCGACCTGAGCGTCATCCATCTGCGATGCGACAACACCTGAGAACATCTCAGATTAGTGAAAAATTTTAAATGAACCTATGTCTCCTATACTGGCGCAATACAACACACCTACGCCCCGAACATGTTATATATAATCAAAATATCCACGGGTGTACTGCCGGTCTATAGTGTCCAACGGGCAGTTTTGGAGAAAGGGCTCAACTTTGCTCCTACCCCCAAGTTCACACCGGTCGCGGAAATTATTAGTGCTGTTGAGCAGGTTGCAGCTCGACTTCAGCCTGAATCGGCTGAGGAAATACATCGTGAAACTTGTCGTGCGTTGACGAAATCCAAGCCCATGAAGTCGAACATCAGTAGTAAAGAGAGGGCGGCCATTCGTGACCTGAGGGAGCGCCCTGAAATTGATGTCTTACCGGCTGACAAAGGCAATGCTACGGTTGTTGTCTCCCATAAGGACTACACTGAAAAGATGCAGAGCCTGCTAAATGACGATTCCTACCGGAAGATCAGCGTTGACCCCACAAAGAAGGTGGAAAACAAGACGAGGGCACTTCTCAAGGATGCGAATTTACCGGAGGGTGTCGCCAAGAAACTGCTACCTCAAGGTCCGGTACCGCCAAGACTTTATGGACTCCCTAAGGTTCACAAAGATGGGGTGCCGTTACGTCCCATTGTCAGTAACATCAGAGCACCTACATATTTGTTAGCCAAATACTTGACGTTAATATTAAGTCCTTATGTGGGTAAATGCCCTCATCACATTCGTAAGTCCGTGTATTTTGTTAAACGCCTTAACAGCTTCAGGCTGGATGAGAAAGATATCATGGTGAGTTTTGACGTCGTTTCGTTGTTTACGAGGGTGCCCCTTCGAGAGTCACTAGATTTGATTGGTCAGAAGTTTGACGAGAAGACCACCGAACTTTTTAGGCATGTCTTGACCTCCATCATCTGGCAACATCTGAATGAAAACCTACTTGTTTTTTCCGTTACGTGGACGACACTTTCGTCATCTGGCCACATGGTATGAATAAACTCCTTGACTTCCTTACACATCTGAACTCCATACACCCCAACATCAAATTCACTATGGAGATTGAAACGGAGGGTAAATTGCCGTTCCTTGACGTCTTGGTCAAGAGAAGAGCTGATGGCACCCTGGGTCATAGTGTATATCGGAAGACAACGCACACTGATCTGTATTTACACGCAGACAGCTGTCACCACCCTTCACAGAGGAATGGGGTACTTAAAACTCTAGTACATAGGGCGTGCACTATCTCCGACGCAGAGAGTCTACCCAAGGAATTGGAACACCTGAGAACCGTATTTCGAAAAAAATGGGTACTCAGAGTGGCTGATTCAGCGGGCTCTCCGCCCAACCACTACATCACAACCTGTGGTAACGGATGAAAACGCAAGGGAGGATGTAGGCACTGCGTTCATTCCATATACCGGCGCACTCTCGGGGAAGGTCGCCCGCATTTTGAAAAAACACCAGGTTGGAACTGTTTTTTGTCCGCCGAATAAAATTCGTGCACTGGTGGGGAGCGCCAAAGACGATCTCGGTTTGAGGAAGGCCGGCGTGTACCAGATTCCGTGTCAGTGTGGAAAGTCATATATTGGACAGACGATGCGTACCGTCGAGGATCGATGCGTTGAACACCAGAGGCACACACGATTGATGTATCCGAGCAAGTCGGCGGTCGCTGAACGTTGTTTGTCGGAGAATCATGCGATGAAGTTTGAACGCACTAGGATCCTGGTACAGACGTCGAGATACTGGGACTGCGTCGTTAGAGAGGCCATTGAAATTCGCACAAGTGACGACCTCATAAACCGTGACTGTGGCTATAATCTTAGCAAAGCTTGGGAACCAGCGATTAGGTTAATTAAGAGTAAATCTAGCAAACGTAACGAAGTGACTACCACGGAGGACAGAGCCCTCGACGTCATCCCAGACGCCAGCGCAATCGGTTCGTCTGCGCGGCCGCGGTGCGGGGCGCGGACCGCGGAGGGGTCGCTCCGCGGGCCGAGGGTATTTAAATGGCCCGCTACCGGGCTAGAACCCAGTTCCCTTCTAGCCGCCGTAGCGTGCGGATCTCCGTGCCGGCGCGTTTCCAGGAGCTCAGTCCGTCAGTTCACCTGATGATGGCGACATGTATGATCGCCGAAATATTGTGCCCGTTGGACACTATAGACCGGCACTACACCCGTGGATATTTTGATTATCAAATACGCCGGGAGAAACTGAAGAATCACATGTTATACATAATCACAGATGCACGTAGGTCGTGGTAAGACGATTGAGGGAAAGGGGAGAAAAAAGGGAATGAAGTGTTGTTTAGGGTGGAAACTGTAAAATTTTAAAATTGTAAACGTCACATAACATCTATGAGGCACTAGTTGCCATGAAGTTCGTTCCACCAAGCACTCCAGTCCTGGTTCCACAACCCAGTGAAGTCGCACTCTGCACCTGAAAAAAAGACTTATTTTACGTTTGCATAATCAGTGCAGATATTCTTTCGAGACTGTTTCAGTAGTCGGTCGACTTACATCGACGGTTCCTTCGATAATAGCTCGCATTTGCGCAAGCGAACCGTGGACCGTGCATCCTCGTTCTCTGATCAATACAGGCGTCAATTTTATCGTGAAGGAAATTATTTTAAAAAGTCCTAAAAATCTGTGCTTCTAACTAGCCTGGAGTCTTAGAGCCGAGAAACAAGAAGGTATGAGCCAACACAGTCAGAAATACCTGTGAGAAAAGAAAGCGCAGTTAACAGTCCATGACCGGTTCGAACACTACAGTGCTTTAGTAGGCATGGTTCTGTTCGCTGTTGCTTTACTCCGACCTTTGAACTGACTCACCAGCCAGTTATAGAGGACCTACTGTTTAACGTAGATTTCGAACCACTGTGCAACTCGGCATTTTTCACATCAACAACATTGCCACAGGTGAATGACAAGAAAAGCTACAGATAAAAAAAAGTTTTGTACTGAGAAAAGGCAGGTGACTGTTGTTTTTCGTGACTCAGTATTATTCTAAGCAAGGTCTCATGGAGATCCAAGCTCAAAGTATCACTTGTAAACAGCAAGGCGAAATTCGTCCGTAATGAATGTTCGCTTCCCACTTCGACTACTCAGCTGAAACAGAGGCGTATTCGAGACGCTTCGTGGCCGAGTGGTGTTCGGCATGCCAGTCACGGTCTGCACGGCTGCTGTGGTCGGGGTTTCGAATCCCTCCCTCGGGCATGGCTGTTTGTGCCGTCTTTAGTATAAGGTAGTTCATAAGTAGTTTGTAAGTTTAGGGACTGATGACCCGCAGTTAATTCCCATAAGGTCTACAAACATTTGAACATTTCGGGAAGGTTTCACAGAAACGTTTCTCAAATGTATTTTGTTTCTGTAAGGATACACTGCCTCGTTATATCTAATGAAACGAAACATTTTCTATTGGCGGCTGTAATATAGATACGAGAGCGTTTCGGAAAATGAGTTCCGATTTTTTTCCAGGAATCACTGTATAGTGGGAATTTTTATTACATACCTGTGAGCGGTACACTCTATCAGCTATTTTCCATTCACATATAAACATCGGTCATACCGCTTCACAAGCTTAGAAATTCCTTCGAGTAAAACGCTGACGCCTGTGACTGTAGCCATCCATTGCGCTCTCCTTGAGCTTCTAATTCAGATATGGTCACAGGCTACTCAGTCAGACCACCCAATATTGTAACATGTTTATCTCTACACAAAAGAAATAAAGACATTAGCTGCAAATGTCATTGAAGTATATCAATGAGGAAAGTTGAAAATTTGTGCCGAATAAGTATTTCCTGATTTTTAGGCAGTAGCGGTGTCCACTACACCACTCAGGCACAGTTTCGCCACACTTACACAGACACTCCTTCCGTCAGTCACAAATTTTCTCTTGTGCAGACCCTACAGACACAATGCTTCTGCTCCTTATCCTCAGCTGATAGTACTACATTTTAGTTTTTAGATGTTCTTATAATGTATGTCATCATTTTAGTTTGTCATCTTGACACACATAAAGTGTTCCATGAGACGCTGAATATCTTTCTTCAATAGATGTCTGAAGCTGACACAGACTCTGTGTATATAATATATAAATATAAGTAGTAATTTTAGATAAATAACTTATTATTAAGTCAGCTTCTTTGACGGAGGCAGATACACAGAAAAAAACTTCATGGATCACGAACACATCTTTGATGTAGTTCTATAGCCGGCCGCGGTGGCCGAGGGGACTGAGGCGCTTCAGTCACGGTCTGCACGGCCACTACGGTCGGGGGTTCGAATCCCCCCCTCGGGCATGGATATTTGTGCCGTCCTAGTTCGTAAGTAGTTCATAAGTAGTTTGTAAGTTTAGGGACTGATGACCCCGTAGTCGAGTCCCATAAGCTTTACAAACATTTGAACATTTTTGTAGTTATATATATATATATATATATATATATATATATATATATATATATATATATTCTCCAGCAAACAAACCAGTTCTCAGAAATTTATCACACAAAACTGATCAACAATTACCGTTATGGAAATTAACGAACTTGGACAGTTGGGATGCTATATGATTACAGTGGCTGTTGTATGATTTGATATTATTTAAACCTAAAATTTTTATAGTTTTCTTCTTTGATTTCCTGACCAAAGATAACAGGTAAATACATCCACTACAGGCCTACGTTATAGAAACATCGACCACAAAGGCCATACATACATACATTCGAAAATAGTAACAAAATATACCATTGCATCTGTAACCAAATAGTATTTTTGAACAATTGTCAAAAATCGTTAAAGAGATCACTGAATAAAAATAATGAGTAAACAAATAATAATCGAAAATTTCATTTGAACGTTCTAATCATTCTAACAATTTGTACCGGATTTTTAACCTAGCACAATAGCCTGCTACATATCGCATTCGTCATATTTGGTCTTTGTTTATGCAGAAAAAAAGCATACAAAATATTACGTAGATAATTACTTTAACTTTCCTTTCATTCCAAGTAGCCACAGAAACGTGAAGCAGGTTATCGATCAGACTCAGTATATTCTCGGTTCGTATGTGTTGTCAAGAATTCTGTCCCATTCATTTTATTCCAGACTAAAACACAGTGAAGCACAGTCAGATTTGGTTAGTAACATGAAAAATTTTAACGTTTCAAAGGGGAAAAAATGGAATAAGTAAGAATTATGAAATATATAAAAAGATGAAACATAAACCATTTATTCCATAACAATTCTGTTTATTAACGTCTACAGACGTCCACTGTAATCGGGGCTTGCAAACGGTGAAATGCTGTAAAAGTCAGCTTGGAAAATTCTCTCTTTGTGAACTTACATTTCTAATAAAACACTGTCGACGGGAAATTAAACCTTAATCTTCCTTCCTTTTTTCAGATGAACTAGTGCAATCTTCTCTAGGGAGTATCTCTTTCCCAGCCAGTTTCAACAGAGGTTCACCTCAGCAACGTCACGTTATTGTGGTCTTCTACAGTCGTCAGCCGCAGTTCATCTACATCTACATCTACATAGATACTCTGCAAATCACATTCAAGTGCCTGGCAGAGGGTTTACTAACCACTTTCATAACTTTTCTCTACCGTTCCATTCTCTAATAGCGCGCGGGAAGAAAGAACACCTAAATCGTTCCGTTTTCGATCTGATTTCTCTTATTTTATTGGGATGGTCATGTCTCCCTAAGTAGGTGGGTGCTAGCAAAATATTTTCACATTCATAAGTAAAAGTCGGTGATTGAAACTTCGCAAACAGATCACGCCCCAATGAATAACGTCTTTCTTTTAATGATTTCCACCCCAATTCGTGCAACATTTCCGTGACGCTTCCCCCCCCCCCCCCCCGTAACGTGATAGAACAAAACGAGCTGCCCTTCTCTGAACCTTCTCAATGTCTTCCGTCAATCCCACCTGGTGAGGGTCCCACAAGGGGCAACAGTACTCCAGGAGAGGACGCACAAGTGTGATGTAGGCAGTCTCTTTGGTGGAGCTGGTGCATCTTCGAAGCGTTCTGCCGATGAAACGTAACCTTTGGTTCGCCTTCCCCACATTATTTTCTGTGTGTTCTTTCCAGTCAAAGTTGTTCGTAATTGTAACTCCTAGGTATTTGGTAGAATCTACGACATTAAGGTTTGACTGATTTATCGCGTAATTGAAGTTCAGCGGATTTCTTTTAGTGGTCATGTGTATTACTTCACACTTTATTTAGTGTCAATTGCCAATTTTCGCACCAAGTAGAAATTTTGTCTAAATCGCTTTGCAGTTGCTTTTGATCCTCTGTTGACTTCACTAACCGATAAACGACAACATCATCCGCGAACAATCTAAGGGAGCTATTCAGATTTTCTCCAAAATCGTTTATAAACACGAGGAAGAGTAGGGGACCTATAACGCTTCCCTGTGGAACGCCAGATATCACTTATGTTTTACTCGATGACTTACCGTCAATTACAACGAACTGTGTTCTTTCTGATAGGAAATCGTGAATCCAACCGCACAATTGGGGAGATATTCTATAAGCACGCAATTTCATAAGAAGCCGCTTGTGGGGTACAGTGTCAAAAGCCTTCCTGAAATCCAGAAATATGGAATCGATTTGAGATCCCTTGTCGATGGCACTTAACACTTCATGTGCATAAAGGGCAAGCTGTGTTTCGCAAGAGTGATACTTTCTGAATCCGTGTTGACTACTGGTTAATATGTCGTTCTCTTCGAGGTAGTTCATAATATTCGAACAAAGTATATATTCCAAAATTCTACTGCAAATCGACGTCAATGAGATAGGCCTGTAATTTTGGGGATCACTCCTATTGCCTTTCTTGAATATTGGAGTAACTTGGGCAGCTTTCCAGTCTTTGGGTACGGATCTTTCGCTGAGTGATCGGTTGTAAATGATAGCTAAGAACGGAGCTATTGCATCAGCATACTCTGAGAGGAATCTAGTTGGTATACAATCAGGCCCGGAAGATTTATTTTTGTTTAGTGACTTAAGTTGTTTTACTACTGCAGGAACATCTACTTCTAAGTTTCGCACGCTGGCAGCTGTTCTTGGATTGAATACTGGAGTGTTCACTTCGTCTTCTTTGGTGAACTAATTTCGGAAAGCTGTGTTTAGTAATTCTGCCTTAGCAGTACTGTCATCGGTAGTATTACCATTGCTATCGCGTAGTGAAGGTATTGTTTGTGTTTTGCCGCTAGTGTACTTCACATATGACCAGAATTTCTTTGGATTTTCTGCAATATTACGGGACAGGATTTCGTTGTGGTAACTACTATAGGCTTCTCGCATGGAAGTCCGCGCTAGGTTGCGAGTTTCAGTAAAAGAATGCCAGTCTTGTGGATTCTGTGTCTTTTTTAATTTTGCTTTTTTTTTTTTTTTTTTTTTTTGTGCGACAGTGATCTGACCTGTTTTGTGTACCACGGGGGTCAGCCCCCTCTTTTATTAATTTATTTGGTATAAATCTCTCGATTGCTACTGATATTATGTCTTTGAAAGTAAGCCACAACTGATCTACATTCAGGAAAGCGTGAAGCGAATTTTTATCTGCTTTATTGAATAGATATATTTTTCGCTTATTTTTGGTGCATTTGGGCATTTCGACATTCAGTCTCGCTACTACAACTCTATGTTCGCTAATTCCTGTATCTGTTTTGATGCTCTTTACTAGCTGATCAAGGGTATTTTCGCAAGGGTATTTAAGGAGCTAGACATCGCTCTAGGGTGACCATCGAGCAAAGAGCATCGCGTGACCAATTTATATGCACAGGGTCTACCTTGACAGTGTTATTCATCGTTACTCACAGCGAGAGATTCGCCGCCACAACATACACATTTTCTTTCATGTCGTTATTATTTTAATTCTTGGAGTCACATAATACAGTACAACAGTCACACTGCTCGCAAATGTAAAATTACTTCTGTGATAGGTCACACTGGCATTCCGATTGATTCTGACATTCGAAGCCTCTAAGTAAAGTGCGGGGACAGCACTTAAAATGGAGGTCGCGGGTGGGTCTAGCTAATTTTGATCAATCTGTATGACAATTGCATATTAATAAACTAGCAAAATGATGCTTTCCTCAGTAGTATAATTGCCTCAAATAACACTCATTCAGTATTTACGTGGCAATATTAACAGTAAAGGTTAAATTTTTTTCACGGTTTCAGAGACAGTGTAGCAGCCGTATTTCTGGTTCGCACTGGTAACGGGGGTAACGATACGCTTGTAACGAGTTCTGTTTCCTCCAGTAACGGATGCATGCGGCTAAGATCTTTTTGTTACTTTCACAGCTCTACTTAATAGAGCTAGCCCGCCAGAGTTGTGCCATTAAATAAGTGAAGGTCAAGCGCCAAGTGGTGGGAGAAGACCGCGATAGGGCAGGGTCTAGCGGGATGCCTGCTCATCAGGCGCAGTGGCTGACGATCACAGAACAGAAGTTAGTCATGCATCCGCCGACAAACCCCCTAATCGTATCTCTTTAAGCGAGCAATTCTTGTTGTATTTACACTAGTTTTTTCATTTAAAGTTAATCTACACAGTTCTGTTGTTGTTGTGGTCTTCAGTCCGGAGACTGGTTTGATGCAGCTCTCCGCAATACCCTATCTTGAGCAACCCTCTTCATCTCCACATCAGAACGGCAACCTACATCTGTCTAATCTGCTTACTGTATCCATCTCTTGGTCTTCCTCTGCGATTTTTACCCCACACACTTCCCTCCAACGCTAAATTCACACATTCCTAAGAATGTGTCCTACCAGTCTATCCCTTCTTTATGTCAAGGTATGCAAGAAATTCCTTTCCTCCCCAATTCTGTTCAGTACCTCCTCATTAGTTACGCGATCCACCCACCTAATCATCAGCATTCTTCTGTAGCACCATATTTCAAAAGCCTCAATCCTCTTCCTGTCCGCACTGCTTATCGTCCATGTCTCACTCCCATACAAGGCAACACTCCACACAAATACCTTCAGAAAAGACTTCCTTAGGCTTAAATCAATATTCGAGGTTAACAAATTTCTCTTTTTCAAGAACGCTTTTCTACCCATTGCCATTCTGCATTTTATATCCTCTGTACTGCGACCATCATTTGTTATTTTACTGCCCAAGTAACAAAATTCATCTACCTCCATTATTGCTTCGTTTCCCAATCTAATTCCTTCAGCATCACCTGATTTTCTTACACTGCACTCCATTACCCTAGTTTTACTCTTGTTAATGTTCATCTTATATGCACCTTTCAGCACACTGTCCACTCCGTTCAATTGCTTTTCCAGGTCCTTTGCTGAATCCGACAGAATTACTATGTCGTCGGCAAAACGCAATGTTTTTAATTCTTCACCCTGAACTTTAATTCCTTCTCCAAATTTCTCCTTGCTTTGCTTTATAGCTTGCTCAATGTACAAATTGAATAACAATGGAGAAAGACTACAACCCTGTCTTACTCCCTTTCCAACGACTGCATCCCTATCATGCCCTTCAACTCTGCAACCGGTGTGTGTTCTATTTTTCGTAAATACGCGATTTTTCAAAATTATGCCTAAACTAGCAAACCCGGCAACGCTTCGCAGTAGCTAATGTGTATGGGTTATATAACCCAATTTCTCCTCTTCTTCTCCCTATGTATATCACTTCCTCCCTCCTCTATTTTCACATCGCCTCCTTCCCCTGTCTTTTTTACATCACCTTCACACCATTCCCTATTATCCCACACCATATCTACATCTACATCTACATCTACATCTACATGGGATACTCTGCAAATCACATTTAAGTGCCTGGCAGAGGGTTCATCGAACCACAATTATACTATTTATCTCCCATTCCATTCTCGAATAGCGCGCGGGAAGAAAGAACACCTGAATCTCTCTGTTCGAGCTCTGATTTCTCTTATTTTATTCTGATGATCATTTCTACCTATGTAAGTGGGAGTCAACAATATATTTTCGCATTCGGAGGAGAATGTTGGCGATTGGAGTTTCGCAAGTAACCCACGCCTCAGCGATAAGCGCCGTTGTTGTAATGATTCCCATCCCAGATCCTGTATCATTTCCGTAACGCTGTCTCCCCTGTATCGTGACAATACGAAACGAGCTGCCCTTCTTTGGACACTTTCGATGTCCTCCGTCAAACCCACCTGATAAGGATCCCACACTGGGCTGCAATACTCCAAAAGTGGACGGACAAGCGTAGTGTATGCAGTTTCTTTAGTAGTTCTGTTGCATCTTTTAAGGGTTCTACCAATAAAACGCAGTCTCTGGTTCGCCTTTCCCACGATATTATCTACGTGTTCTTTCCAGTTTAAGTCTGGAGTAATAGTGATTCCTAGGTATTTTGTGGAGTTTACGGCGTTCACATTTGACTGATTTATGTTGTAAACAAAGTTTAACGGATTTCTTTTCGTACTCATGTGAACGACTTCACACTTCTCATTATTTAGAGTCAATTGCCAATTTTTACACCATACTGATATCTTATTCAGATCGTTCTGCAGTTGGTTTTGATCTTCAGATGATTTTACTAGACGGTAAATGACGGCGTCATCTGCAAACAACCTAAGAGAGCTACTTAGATTTTCCCCTAAATCGTTTATGTAAATAAGGAATAGCAGAGGACCAATAACACTACCTTGTGGAACGCCCGATATCACCTCTGTTTTAGTCGATGCCTCACCATCGATTACTACGAACTGTGTCCTCTCTGACAAGAAATCCCCTATCCAATTGCAAATTTGGGGCGATATACCATAACCACGCAATTTGATTAAAAGCCGTTTGTGAGGTACGGTGTCAAAAGCTTTCTGGAAATCAAGAAATACGGAATCGATTTGCGAACCTTTGTCGATAGCACCCATCACTTCGTGTGAATATAGAGCTAGTTGTGTTTCGCATGAACGATATTTTCTAAATCCGTGTTGACCTTGGGTCAATAGATCGTTCTGTTCGAGATAATGCATAATATTTGAATACAGGATATGTTCCAAAACCCTGCTGCAAATTGACGTCAATGAAATAGGCCTGTAGTTTAGTGGGTTACTCCTACTGCCTTTCTTGAATATAGGTGTGACCTGTGCAACTTTCCAATCTTTTGGTACAGATCCTTCTATGAGAGAGCGGTTGTATATGACTGTTAAGTAAGGAGCTATCGCTTCAGCATAATCAGATAGAAATCTAATGGGTATACAATCCGGACCAGAAGACTTGTTCTTATTAAGTGATTTTAGTTGCTGCACTACTCCGATGATATCTACTTCTATGTTACTCATTACGGCATCTGTTCGTAATTCGAAATCTGGAATATTGGTTTCCTCTTCTTTTTTGATTGAGTTTCTGAAAGCTGTGTTCAGTAACTCTGCTTTAGTAGCGCTGTCATCGGCAGGATCGCCATTACTATCACGTAGTGAAGGTATTGTTTGTGATTTTCCCCGAGTATATTTAACATATGACCAAAATCTCTTTGGGTTTTCAGTCAAATTACGAGAAAGAGTTTCGTTGTGATAAATGTTGTAGGCATCTCGCATTGAAATCCTCGCTAAATTTCGAGCTTCTGAGTACAATCGCAAATCCTGGGAATCCTTCACCTCCTCTCTACGTCTTTATCATTCCCCCCTTTTTTTTTAAATCCATTTCATTCCCAATCTCAATCTCCTCCTTCACCTCTCTCTGATTTTATTTATTGTTATTGTGACCGACTGGTAATATAAGTCAAAATGGATGGGTAAATCAATTGGAAGCGTGTTATTAGAGAAACCTTTCGAGTTGCTCTACCTGTGACGTTAGTAGCTTTAATGGCTGTACTTTTAATGATTTTATTGTACCAACAGGCGTGTTCATACATTTAAGCATAAAAAAACTTAACTGTTTCACGTTAAAATGACCGGAAAAAGGAAAACATAACCGCACATTTTTACAGAACAGCTTAGCAAGTTTTTCTCGCAGCGAACAGAATAGAAATGCTTTTTTATATCTTGTTTTTACCTTCTTGAGAGCCTATGAGTTGAAAACAAGGTAATTACAGCATGATCATACTTTAATGATAGAAAGTACTTTTGAAACACAGTAATTAACTAAAATACAAATAAGTTTCGGAATTCTTTGTGTTGCGTTCATAGTAACGCTTGTTGATGAATGATATTTTTTGTCTTTCCGTCCGGAGAGAAAACGAACAGTGCAAATGGTTTACCAACTCTCGAACACGTCACGTAAAACTGCCCATGTGAAAAACACGGCGATTCAAGATTTAATCCACAAACTTCCAGCGACTGTTCATGCTTTTTATTAACCGTCATCGCGAATACAAGGCGAACGGTAAACTGGACACGCTTAAATTGAAACGGCAAGTCGGTTGGAATCAGTGGTATTCTTAGAATCAGAACATCCTCTCCTTTGAACTTTCCCGTGATTATCGTTGCTTCAATCACATTGTTCATCAGCTTCTTCACAGAGAGTCTTGTTCCATTGCATAGTCTCGGTTGGCTTAGATTGCGTAACATGATTATCACAGATCCAACCTGGATTTGCGGTGGCATTCCTAGCAAATCCAATGAATTCAGGAATTTTGTTGGATAATTGCCGGTTTCAACAGGATCGGAAATGGAAACCATCGAAATAAATGAATGCAAATATCAACAATAATACATTTACTTGAGACAATATTAATAAATATATGTTATTAGTCAGCGATTTGGCTTTGAATTTTCGTGTTCAAGTCGTCTATGTCCTTATTTTCCGCTCAACCAGATAGTATGGCTTTTGTAATTGGGAGCAATATTCATCTGTTTGTTTCCTGACCTGTAAGTGAATAATGAATTCTTATTAGGAATCTAATTGAAACACGATTAACAACATTGCTATATACCGGTAAAATTTTACAATCCGCGACACAGGCGTGGTATAGCTATGTTGCCAACAGCCGACCATTCGCGGCAAAGCTTGAGATAGCCAATAAAATTTTAGATGGCAACAGTTGCTTTCTCTTCATAGTAAATAATATTATTTTGATAATCCGCATAATAATTTAGTTTCAGACACCTTAGACTTACTGAGGAAGATGATGTTTCTCATGTAATCTCAGCATCAATAACGCCGTCTCCCTTTAATCTAACCTCTTTGGCGTATTTGTTTGCTCCGATGCAGCGTATTTTGTCGCTAGGCGAGTAACAATGAATAAGCTGATTCTTGGAGAATCTAAAAAATGATCCGATCTGGAAGCGTACTTTCAGTTTTATGTCACGTAATACGGGAACGCGGTCGAACGGGACAAAATGTATCCTATGGCCGTCTCCTGCTTATAAGCTACCTCCCCACCAATTTTGAGCCAAATCGGTTCAGACGTTCTTTAGTTATAAATAGTGTAACTAACACCAAAAAATTTTCGCGATTTTCGGATCACAGAGGATATGTTAGCCTCGAAAACACGGTGAGTAGTACTATTTACCACCATGTAACAGAAAAATAATTCCGAGCAACACTCAGTCATCCGATATTTATACTTTAATTAAGCAAAACTGTTACCTCCAGCCGGCCGCGGTGGCCGAGGGGACTGAGGCGCTCCAGTCACGGTCTGCACGGCCACTACGGTCGGGGGTTCGAATCCCCCCTCGGGCATGGATATTTGTGCCGTCCTTAGTATTAGCTAGTTCATAAGTAGTTTGTAAGTTTAGGGACTGATGACCCCGTAGTTAAGTCCCACAAGCTCTACAAACATTGGAACATTTTGTTGCCTCCATGAGGCCGCGGATCTCGATGTATTTCAGTGTTAATTTAAAAGTAATTACATAGGAAATGAGGAAGGGAAGTGTCAAATGACACACTTATTGATCAGCATCATATTTATTCATGATATATACTAATGCGTTACATCACCAATCATGATTATTTTTAACACACCCCAAAACTTAATACCAGATGGCAACCGATTGACTCTGCGACGATGCATAGTCCTTATAACAAATGGCATGTTAGATGCTAAACATTATTTACAAAGTCATTATTACCAAGTTTCACTATATTAAAAATACGATAGGCTGTCATGACTCTGCTATCAGCACTCCCCAAGTCACTAAGTGATTTTACTGTACTACCATTGTAACAAAGAACTGCAACAGTTAATCATCCATTTCCGTGCTGAGGAAATAATCTTGCATGTAGATCTGTGCCCTTATTCGGTTCAATAAATGTAACACTTAGTGGTCTATTAAAATCGTGTTGTCCCTTTTTTCTATTAGCTAGGGTTTTTGTGAGTCTAAAGTAATACCCCAAACCTCTAAAATAACTTTCTTTAAAATTATACGTTCAGAATTATTACACATCTTTCACAATTCTACATTTTGTCCCGCCCACATAACCAACCCGTTAGGTTCACCACGTGTCCACCCAGTAACACCAACTCGCATGATAAGGAGCGTGAAGGAGAGCGGAAAAACGGTAAGTGTTTCTTAGTTACTGTGTCAATTGGCAAGTATTATGATCGTATTCGTTCAGATGTCTTGAATTGTATGGATATTCTTGTTGAATGTCCACACTGCAATTCCATATGGGGAAAGAGTTTCACGGGAGTATTCACATATGCTTGGTGTGTTTAAGTTTGAAGACTATATATTTGTAGAAGACATGTGAATATATCTTGTGGAGTGTGGTTCTAAAAGTATTGATAATCAACCTTGACATTGAAACTTCCTGGCAGATTCAAATTGTGTGCCGGAACCGGGATTCGAACCTGGGACCTTTGCCTTTCGTGGGCAAGCGCACTACCGACTGTGCTATCCCGACACGACTCACGATGCCGCCTCACAACTTCACTTCCGCCAGTACCTCGCCTCCTACTTTCCAAACTTCACAGAAGCTCTCCTGCGAACCATGCAAGACTAGCACTCCTGGAAGAAAGGATATGGCTTAGCCACAGCCTAAGGGATGTTTCCAGAATGAAACTTTCACTCTGCAGCGGAGTGTGCGCTGATATGAAACTTCCTGGCAGATTAAAATTGTGTGCCGGAACCGGGACTCGAACCTGGGACCTTTGTCTTTCGCGGGCAAGCGCACTACCGACTGTGCTATCCCGACACGACTTGACATTGTTATCGTAAAGCTTTGATGTATGTTTCTAAAGAAGACATAATCAGTAACGCTATATACGTAGTGATCGCTGTTAGACCGCATCAGACGTCATGCTGTAGGAGACACAGAAGGTCGCACATGCCAGCGTATAATGCGATTGAAAATTTGCAGATGTCTATGTCTACTACTACCACAGCACTATAGCTTATTACTCTTTTTAATGTTGTGTTTCAATAACGATTTTATAGGCATTGTAGCTCTTTATATTCCTGTATTTCTAGATCTTTTATGTCAAACTAGGTGATAAACCCGGTTTTTCCCAGGTTTATATGCATTTTTCCAGTCTTATATTATAAACGAAAATAAAAATTCGGAAAAGGTTTCCTCTTTATGTATTGATGAAATCAGCTTAGTAAAACAACGAAATATGCAGCTCAATACTTGTGTCCGTGACTAAGTGTCCTACAATAATATTATTTTCTAGATTTGTAGAGAGTAATACTAGGAAACTGTCGGCGATGAATAAATAGTGGATGAATGAAGTCTCGTAAATAACGCGTCGTGTGATTGGAAAGTTTTTGTGACTGATTGTTTACGACGTCATATCTCCTGAACTATGTGTCACAGGTAGTTTTTAATACCACAGTGATTGCTTTCTGATAGTAAGCTATATTGTACCAAGTTTAGTTGAAATCGGTCCATTATTTTAGGAGGAGATGTGGAAAAATAGCAATTATTCGGAAATTTCGTTGTTCATGATGTCATAAAAAAAGTCAGGTTCAAATGTTTGTATAGCTTATGGGACTTAACTACGGGGTCATCAGTCCCTAAACTTACAACTACTTATGAACTACCTTATACTAAAGACGGCACAAATATCCATACCCGAGGGGGGATTCGAACCCCCGACCGTAGTGTCCGTGCAGACCGTGACTGGAGCGCCTCAGTCCCCTCGCCCACAGCAACCGGCTATGACGTCATATCTCCTAAAATAAGTGTCGTACTATGATGTAAATTTGAAGGTATACTCAGTGGTACATGTGCCTAATGTCTGCCAAATATATAGTGAATTGTGTTAGTAGTAATAAATCGAAACCTCATATGTGATCATATCTCATGAACTATATGTCGAACTGTGATATAATTTTGAACGGGTCAGTGGTATGTATGTCTACTGTCCGTGAAATGTCTCGCGATTAGTGTAGAAGTAATAACTTGTAATATGCTGCCAAATACCATAGATATATATCAAGAACATCGGAAAAGTAGCAGGCGATAAACTTTTTTCCTTTCATCATTTTGTTGGGTCGTCAGCGAGAAAAGTTTCGTAAAGATTTGCAAGTCGCTAAGTGCTCTCATTCTCAAATAGTTGAGGAATAAACTCACGCTATCACACGCCGCAAGATGGAGCAGTTTTCACTATTTATGACGTGATGTCGTCTGAACTATGTATCGTAGGTGGTTTCTGCCACAACATCAGGTCATTCCTCACCATAAAGAATATTTGTACCAACGTTTATTGAAATCGGTCCAGATGTAGAATATTAATGCATGATACGGCCGTTTTTCACGACTGTCGTTGTTTACGACGTCATCGCCTTCGTATGTGCCGTACGTGGTCGATACCCTGACAGCGATTGTTGTCTGATGAAAACGGTCCAGTAGTTTCGGAGGAGATGTGGAACATACACACACACACACCCACATACACTCACACACACACACACACACACACACATACACCCATACACGCATACACATACACAAGTACAGCCTATTTTAAAAGATATATAGATTTATACTTTTCATACTACATTGTAACTATTGTTCTGTACAGAAGAAGGGCAATAACTACCTGAAAGTGATCGTAAATAGAAACTAAGACCGTGCAATCTGTTCCTGTCTTATTTGTCTAATATATACCACCGTTTCTGTGCTGGGAAATATACTGGTATAACTTCTGAATCAGAGTAGTTTATTTTATTAAACGCCACATTGTCTTCACCGCCTCTGTTCAAAATCAAATGTCTGTAAATCTATCGGACCAAACTGCGTGGTCATCAGTCCGTAGCTTACAAACTACTTAAACCTAGGTAAACTAACCTACGGACAAACACAGACACCCATGCCCCAGGGAGGACTCGAACCTCCACGGCGAGCAACCGCACGCTCCGCATCGAGGTGCTTTAGACCGCTCGGCTACTCCACCGCGGCCACCGCCTCTAGTATATGTGTTAAGTGCATCTTACGTTACAAAACTGTCATTAAGTTGGCGTATCTCGCCATGGCGGTGTGGTGGGTCGCTTCTAATTTAATACGTTTGTAAGCGCATTTGAAAACTGCTTCCCCAAAAAACTATATTCACTTATGAAGTGTGTTGTTAATAACTCAACACAGTTCAACAGTAATAGTGTACATAGCTACAACACTAGCAGAAAGGATGATCCACACTATTCAAGGTTAAATTTAATTTTGGCACGGGGTGAATTATGCTGCCACAAATGTCTTTGGTCACGTACCAAATATCTGAAAGATAGCCAACCAACATTTAAAAACAAATTGGAAGAATTTCTGAATGACAACTCCTTCTACTAAGTAGATGAATTTTTACATAGACATTAGTAATTTTAGAAAATAAATAATGAAAATTGTACGTCATGTAATATTGTTGTTGTTGTGGTCTTCAGTCCGGAGACTGGTTTGATGCAGCTCTCCACAATACCATATCCTGAACAAACCTCTTCATCTCCACATAAGAACGGCAACCTACATCTGTCTGAATCTGCTTACTGTATCCATCTCTTGGTCTTCCTCTGCGGTTTTTACCCAACACACTTCCCTCCAACGCTAAATTCACAATTCCTTGATGTCTAAGAATGTGTCCTACCAATCTATCCCTTCTTTTAGTCAAGGTATGCCAGAAATTTATTTTCTCCCCAATTCTGTTCAGTACCTCCTCATTAGTTACGCGATCCACCCACCTAATCTTCAGAATTCTTCTGTAGCACCATATTTCAAAAGCCTCAATCCTCTTCCTGTCCGCACTGTCTCACTCCCATACAAGGCAACACTCCATACAAATGCCTTCAGAAAGAACTTCCTTAGGCTTAAATCAATATTCGATGTTAACAAATTTCTCTTTTTCAAGAACGCTTTTCTACCCATTGCCATTCTGCATTTTATATCCTCTGTACTGCGACCATCATTTGTTATTTTACTGCCCAAGTAACAAAATTCATCTACCTCCTTTATTGCTTCGTTTCCCAATCTAATTCCTTCAGCATCACCTGATTTTCTTAGACTGCACTTCATTACCCTAGTTTTGCTCTTGTTAATGTTCATCTTATATGCACCTTTCAGCACACTGTCCATTCCGTTCAATTGCTCTTCCAGGTCCTTTGCTGTATCTGACAGAATTACTATGTCATCGGCAAAACGCAATGTTTTTAATTCTTCCCCCTGAACTTTAATTCCTTCACCAAATTTCTCCTTGCTTTCCTTTATAGCTTGCTCAATATACAAATTGAATAACAATGGAGAAAGACTACAACCCTGTCTTACTCCCTTTCCAACCACTGCATCCCTTTCATGCCCTTCAACTCTGACAACCGCTGTCTGGTTTTTGTACAAGTTGTAAATAACCGTACGCTCCCTATATTTTACTCCTGCTTGCTTCAGAACTTGAAAGAGTTTATTCCAATCAACATTGTCAAAAGCCTTCTCCAAATCTACAAAAGCTAGAAATGTAGGTTTGCCTTTTCTTAATCTATCTTCTAGGATGTGAGTGAGTATTGCCTCCCGTGTTCCTACATTTCTCCTGAACCCAAACTGATCTTCCCCGCGGTCAGCTTCTACCAGCTTTTCCATCCTTCTGTATATAATTCGTGTTAATATTTTGCAACCCTTAAGGGATCTAACATTCCACGCTCCGACCCGTAGAATGCCAGTATTGTCTTTCCTGATGATCACATCCTCCGGAGTAGTCCCCGCCCGGAGATCCGAATGGGGGACTATTTTACCTCCGGAATATTTTACCCGAGAGGATGCCATCATCATATGTTCATACAGTAGAGCTGCATGTCCTCGGGAAAGGTAACGGCTTTAGTTTCCCCTTGCTTTCAGCCGTTCGCAGTAGCTGTGTGGTAAAGCCACATTAGCTGATGTTACAAGGCCAGCTCAGTCAATCATCCAGACTGTTGCTCCTGTAACTACTGAAAAGGCTGCTGCCCCTCTTCAGGAACCACACATGTGGTATGTAATATTATCTTTTATTAAATTGACCCGTTCCGCAGCATTACGAAATCTCGTAGTCAAGATGTATGGAGGAAGTATTAATCTAATCTAATCTGCAATGTATGGGTTCGATTACCCCACTGAGGCGAAAATTTCTACAGGCACGATCATATCACTACATCTGGTAACGCCAAGTGAAGAACAGCAAGTTGCACCGTGGTTCAGAATCAGTATTAAAAACCCAGTTCACTGTCAACTGGGCAGAACCGATTTATGTTCGGCAGTACAGGCAGAATATACAGCTATCAGTAACTATGTCGCCAAAAAGCTTTCTTCTCACTATAAAACTTTGTTGTAATTAATGAACCAACAGTCACATAGCTCTGGTCTGGGATCCTAAATCGGATTTCCTCTTTTGCAGTATACTACCCTCTCTAATCCATACAGTTCGATTATTTTGTTGCTTTCTCCAAAATTGCACACTTCTCGAGGTCTTCATGAAAGGCACGTAGGTATATGGATTCAAATAATGGTTCTAGATAAAGCACACTGGAGTACTAGTGAAAATAATTTTCTATGTCTGTTTGTGCATTATCAAGAACAACGATATGTGCCATTGTTTCTAGTCATTCCCGTTGAGTTAACATTCGTGATTTAACTTCTATTCGTGCGTAGAATGGACATCGGTAGGTAATGGGTTCGATTCCCAGTCAGGCATGAAATAATTATACGTTTATTAAGATCCAGACAGCTCGATGTTGGAGAAAATAATCGACTACTAACATCTGATTTTACGTACTTATCTTACAGGTAGGTAATGGGTTCGCAGCTCGAGTACAGGACATTACATCAGATTACTTTGTTATTTGTTATCAGGGATGTTAATTTCGTTTAGGGTTCAAAAAGGAAAAGAAAATACTTTCTCTCTTTCAAATTTAGATTTGCGAACAGATGCTTATGGTAAAAAACTTCGATATTTAACACGTCTTTATTAGTAGCTAAGATGAATTTTGTCATGATCTAGTATCGATAAGACACGAATGCTTTGCTTGGTTAGCAATGGCTACTCCTGATGGAATTGATTCCAGAACCAGAAAAAAAAACTAGTTAGTCATTTCATTCCAAGTTAAAAATCCTGCAGTACAAATGCATGAGTGCAAAGAGATTCTTGGTTATACGCAGTTAATATTGAAGGTTCAATAGAGCATTTGATGCTGCTAATCGAGTTCTCATTGGGTGATTAGTTCAACAACTGGTTAATACAAATCCTCTCGCCAGAGGAACGTCGTTTAGCAGTTGTGAGAAAACAATTCCGAGAGCAAAAGCACTTCGAATTGCTATAAAACTTTTGGAATTTTGATGCTATCGTAAATATGTTGTTAATAACAGTATTAAATATTGTACAAGGATTATTGAATTATGTGACAGAGGTAGTTATATCTGACTCTAATGACGGTGGTAATATTTTTTTATGTGTTTAATAAAATGGAGTTGTGGAGTTTACAAACGTTAAGCACTTAATACAGTTAAATACAATGAAAGAATCCCTGAGACGGATTTATGTCTCAAATATGTCAAAGACATTATTGATAGAGCTGAAGCATTGAATTAAAATTTGTGGTGCGGCCGGGAATCGAACCCGGACCTCCAGGCTTACTAGGCTTTGGAACAAAGAAGCTGAATTAAAGTTTGTGTTGTGGAGGGAAATCGTACATAGACTATTCCGAGGCGCCTTAATCGTTAGTGGTGTGGTAGACTAACGGTTAAGACGTCTGCCTAGTAAGCATGGAGGTCCGGGTTCGATTCCCGGCCGCACCACAAATTTTAGTTCAATGCTTCAGCTCTATCAATAATGTCTTTGACTTAATACAGTGTTTCCTATTATTTGGAATATCGTGGTGTCAATTTACATCTGGAATGATTTCCGTAAAGTCCAGTTTACTCTCATGGATCCATGTTGTTCAAATATACTGCGAATGGCCGAGGAGACTGAGGCGCTCCACTCACGGTCTGCACGGCCACTACGGTCGGGGGTTCAAATCCCCCCTCGGGCATGGATATTTGTGCCGTCCTTAGTTGTAAGTGGTTCATAAGTAGTTTGTAAGTTTAGGGACTGATGACCCCGTAGTTAAGTCCCTTAGACTCTACAAACATTTGAACATTTTATACTGCGAAGCGATAGCCGCGGTGGAGTAGCCGAGCGGTCTAAAGCGTCTCGCTGCGGAGCGCGGGGTTGCTCGCCGTGGAGGTTCGAGTCCTCCCTGGGGCATGGGTGTGTGTGTTGTCCTTAGGTTAGTTTACCTAGGTTTAAGTAGTTTGTAAGCTACGGACTGATGACCACACAGTTTGGTCCGATAGATTTACAGACATTTGAACATACTTTTGCGAAGCGATTAGAGGGAAGCGCAAGACAGGTACGTTGTTTGGGTTGCATGCATATCAGGCGTAAAGCAATTCAAAAAGTTCGACAATACATACTGCTTCACGAAACACACCTTCACTAAAATTAGTGAAGGGTATTCTACAGTGGTAAATGTCATTTTAAATACATATTCATTTTCACTTTCTGTTTTCAAGTGTGACACATTACACGTTAACCAACTTTTCTCAGATACAAAACTTTCTAGTGCTATTACGAACGCAATGAGGAGCATCATTGACTTAGATGTGAGATAAATTCTCTCCATTTCCAAATCTTACTTTCACAAGCTTCCACATTTAAGTAATTTTTTTTTTTTACATAATTCACATGAATATATTGTAGAAAACTACACTACTACGGTGAGTGTTCTACTAGTTCAGTGAAGTGAATTCTAGAGCTTTTATTCATCTAGCTCCTAGTGTTTAGGTTTTAAGGTAGGGTTGCTCTTCATCCTCTTCAACAATTGATGTTGAGAAGTACTGGAAAGAGCGAAAGCATTTATTATCCAGTCGTAGTTGTTTATATCCAACGTTGGAAAATATCCAACCTCTTTTCCATTTGCACTAAATATTTTTTTTTTTTGTTACTAAGTACAACTTTACGTGTCATCAGAAATTTTATAATGCCTCACTTTGGTGACCTCTTGCATTATTGCGCAATTACAGGCGACATTTGATTGCTGTTGTGTATCTACTGAAGTTTCAGGCATTTTGTGACTGTTGATCAGTTTGAGAGATTTTCCTTACTCTAAAAGGTGTCTCTTTGGCACTAAGTTCATCCACTTGTTTTAAATTCAGAACGTTGTAGCCTCGCGACTCTATTGACGCATTAGTCGACAACTCGAAATATGTTGAGACCTACTTTGGAAAGCTCCCATTTAATAAAAAAAAGCCAGCCGCAGTGGCCGAGCGGTCTGCGGCGCGCCAGTCACGTTCTGTATGGCCAGTACCGTCTGTTTTGAATCCCCCCTTGGGCATGGACGTTTGTGCCGTCCTTAGTATTAGCTAGTTCATGTTTGTAAGTTTAGGGACTGATGACCCCATAGTTAAGTCCCATAAGCTCTATGAACATTTGAACATTTTAATCAAAAACTAAACAACAATTAAGTAGTCTATAGACGTAATGTAATAACTGGAAACGGAAAAGTTCCACTTTATCGAGTGTCTTTGATACAGGAAAGAAGAGGAAGTTTCCTACGTAGAAGTAAATAAACAGCTTACGCAAGACACGAGCTTGGAATATCGCAGAAAACTGTGTGGAAAATTTTGCGACGACGGTTACATTTCAAAACGTATCAAACCAGTCTGCGGACTGAAGATCACAATAACAACAAATATAGATGTACCATTCTCCAGTTTCTGAAGGCTTACTCATCAGGGCAATTCGTGTTGTAATAACGTCAGTTCCTCAGATTCATATTACTTGGTCTGATGTTGTTGTGGTCTTCAGTCAGCTCTTCGCACTACTCTATCCTGAGCAAGCCTCTTTATCTCCCCATAGGAACGGCAACCCACTTTCATCTGAATCTGCTTACTACATCTCTTGGACTTCGCCTCCTGCTTTCCTCGGACATAACTGTGTGTTGTTCTTAGTATAGGTTAATTTAAGTTGTTTTGTAAGTCTAGGGACCGATGACCAATTTGGTCGAATAGAATTGCAGAATAATGAAATTTTTTGGAAGTTCAAAAAAATGTTCAAATGTTTGTAGAGCTTACGGGACTTAACTTCGGGGTCATCAGTCGCTAAACTTACAAAGTACTTACAAACTGGCTTATACTAAAGACGGCACAAACATCCAAGCCCGAGGGGGGATTCGAACCTCCAACCGCAGCAGCCGTGCAGACCGTTACTGGCACGCCGCAGACCGCTCGGCCACTGCGGCCGGCTTTTGGAAGTTCGCTGGACTGCGTACGAAGTACCGCATTAAAGTTCCAGTAATCGAAGTAGGACGGCTGTAGCGAAGTTAACTTGACAAACGGACTCGACAAGTAGAAACTATGGTTTTCAAATACTGGTCTGACGAACCTGATTTAATTTCTAGGAGACCGTAAGCAATTATCCTCTATCTTTGTCAGAAGTAAATTAGCATTTCGTTTCTAATGACTTCTGCCGACAGAACGTTGAGTGTTTTAAAAGTGAGGAGCGGTAATATAGCTTTCACGCGCCTATCTGCTTTCGCTGAATACATGCGAAGCAGCAACGTAGCTCTGCTAACATTTTTTTCGCGTCGGCTAACCGGTTCCACTGCTAGTCTACGACTGCCGTGACAGTTATCTAGCTACCGTCTCTCTCTCTCTCTCTCTCTCTCTCTCTCTCTCTCTCTCTCTCTCTCTCTCTCTATCTGCCTGTCTTTCCGCAGAAAGTCAGGGTGAAGGTCTCCGGCAACCGTTGCTAACGATTGGCGTTCAAAACAATTATCATCCGATTTTGGAGGAATCTTGTAAGCCTATGTCTAGAGATGTGGCAGAACCTTTGGGACCAGAACGAAACGGGGCGCGTAACGTTTAATTCCTCTCCAGCGTAAGTGAGAGACTACAAATTACTTTCAACCAAGCAGAGGGCTCATAAAATTTCTCACCGGCCATGGCCCGTACCCCGCATGTCGGTTCAGGAAGCAGGCGACTCTAGAGTGTGGCTGTGGAGCTCCGGAAGGAACTCCAGAACATGTCGCTTTCTAATGCCCTACATATGACCACCTTGCATCCGATCTAGATTAGATTAGATTAATACTTGTTCCATAGATCATATATATGACATTTCTTAATGATGTGGAACGTGTCACTCTAGTAAATGTTGTCTACACTTGACAATCAATATTTTAAGGATTTTTTATTATATTTCTGTTGCTTTTTTTATAAGTTTTATCTAAAAACTAGCTGCTCCCCGCGGTGTTACCCGCGGTTCAATAGTCAGACATTAAAGTGCCAAGAAAGGGCATAAATAACTACACGACTGTTTGCGACATTGTTAGCACGGAATGTATAATTGTCTTGGAACGGATGGAGAGCCAAAAATCTATTGCAATACGTCCCTGTAAACGACGTTTCGAGACTTCTTGTTCTCCGAGTATACGTAGAGATTTCTAGCTCTCGATACACGAGAGCAGCCTTAGAGCTGTCCGTGCGAGCAACATGGGGTGGCCAGATGAATACCTGCCACTTTTAATGTTTGTCCTTGACTCTTGTTTATAGTAATCGAGAAGGCCACTTTCAATGGGAACTGTAACCGGTTAACCTGGAATGGCAAGTTTGTTGGGATGATGGGAATTCGTGTTATTAATACAGTCTCTCTCTTGGCTCCACCGGTGATGATGGTGGCCTGCACGATATGCCTTCTCAGGTTCGTGATGCGTAACCTGGTGCCACTGCATAATCGTGGTGCATCCAAGTTACGCATCAATAAAACAGGCACACCCATCTTCAGCTCCAACTTGTGGGATGGCACCCCTGACAGTAAGTAACTACAATAACAACAATACAGTAATCGAAAACAAATGCTAAGTAAAGGAACAAAATAAACAGCAAACCTAACGGAGAAAAGTAACGAAATAAACAACTAACGTAACGGAGAAAAGTAAAGAGATAAAAAAGACATGTAACGGAGAAACGAACTGTTGAGATCCTAAAAATGCAAAGTGAACCAACAAAAGAACTAAATGCAAACGTTCTAATGCTATAAATAATCGAAATCACCAAAGAAACTATTATTCATTGAAATCCAAAGAGAATACAATTTTAAAGAATTACGATAACATCACAATATTCGAACATCTATAACGTTTCATATGGTAACTGCAGCGTACCGCCTGCCATCTGTTGAGTGCATTTGCTACTACTTTCGTTGCAGTTTACGTACGCTATTTATACGTGGCAGTTCGCGCTTTGTACACAAAATAGGGCTTGGTATCTACATCCCATTCTACACAAGACGTCAATGTTTCTTCTTGCCATGGTACTTACAGCATATTTTATTTAAAGTCTTCAATTTATATACATACTTACTTCATTTGTTACAACAAATGAAAATGAATGCGGCATAAACGCCAACATTCAGATTTCTTGTGTATGTAATTATATATCAGTTAAGCCGTTTTGGCAGTATCCAAGAATCTTTTTGTATATTCGAAAGAAAAAAGATAACAATAACAAAGAAAAAAATTCACTATAGCAGGACCCGAACCATTGCCCAAAATAACGGAAGTCTATTACATGACGCGTTAACCCTCGCGGCTAAACATGACACGTCCTACAATACTCTTGTTCTGTTGTATTAGAAGCTTCTTACAACCGTTACGTATTTCTATGGATATATTTCAAATAAATAACTTGTAATAAACGTTTTGAAAAGTAGCCTATGTCCTAATCCAGGACATAAGAAATCTCTATATGAAATTTCATCTAAATCAGTGCTGTAGTTTTAGCCTGATGCGGTAACAAACATACAAACTTTCGCATTTATAATATGTACAGGATTTATCTACTTTGTAGAAGGAGTTGCTATTCAGAAATTCCTTTAATTTCTTTTTAAATACTAGTTTGCTATCTGTCAGACTTTTGATGCTACTTGGTTAGTGACCAAAGACTTTCGTGGCAGCATAATTCACCCCTTTCTGAGCCAAAGTTAGATTTAACCTTGAATACTGAATATCATCCTTTATCCTAGCGTTGTAGCTATGCACACTGCTATTACTTTTGAATTGGGTCGGATTGTTAATAACAAATTTCATGAGTGAATATAGGTATTGTGAAGCTACAGTGAAGATCCCTGGATCCCTAAATAAACGTCTGCAGGATGCTCTTGGGTGGGCTCCAGCAATTATTCTGATTACACGCTTTTGTGCAATGAATACTTTTTTACTCGATGTTGAATTGCCCCAGAATATGATCCCATGTGAAAGCAATGAATGAAAATAGGCGTAGTAAGCTAATTTACTGAGATGTATATCACCAAATTTTGCAACAACTACCAAACATAGACACTTACCAACTCCTGAGACACGAGACACACTTTCATACTTTGAACGAACTCGCAGATAAAATCTCAAGCCACATCCGAGATGAATTTGTAAACTAAATGTGAGACATTTGTCCAGATGTGACTGCTGCACCAGGCCGTGCCGCCGGGGTGCGGAATGACCGCCAGAAATGGACGGGACCCGCCGTGCCATGGACCAGGAGGACTGCGTGCAGCCAACCCGGATCACGACGCTAGTTTTTAAGTTACATAAGTAGTTTTAAGTAGATTAGACACAATGACACGAACTACAGTGCAAAACGGCCAGCCCAGTGCCGGGGGGGGGGGGGGGGGGGGGGGCATCGGCCAACCTGTAGGTTGTGCTGCTATTCTTAAACGAATACCAGACATTGAGGTAAATAGCACTATTCTCCTTTAGCGCCGTTTAATCTATGATTGTTGTTGTTCGTACTAGGTGTTAAGACATTAATTTTTTTATAATTATTAATATTATATTTGATGTACTGTGTGTTTTGTTCGTTTGTTTTCTTATGTTTCATGTGATCGAGAACGCTGAGTCAACGACGACGACTGGCAGCAACAAGCTGTGGCAGTGGAGGAATCTGGCCAATACACGCTTTCAACCGACAGCCATGCCTCGCCAGAGGGATACGTCGTTAAGCCAGCGGACTCTAAATTAAAATAATATATCGCTGGGATATTGATGTGGTTAGTGTGGTGAACGTTATATGTTCATTACGATTATAAAGTAAACTGCAAATAATCAATTTGTTGGAAGAGACTGGTGTGTCTTATATTGATGCGGATTATATTGCGGTCATTATTTGTAGTGGTTGAATTACGTTAACCAAAGATATAACTATCACAATTGAGGACATATATTACTAGACTGGCAATGCCGTATGCAGTATCATTGGTGTCAGTGAAGTCTCGCCGCCATAACGTGCGATCAGTCGTGTGAGTTATTACAGAAAACAGTCGTAAAAATACGAATGAACAGACGTAATTATGCTGTCCTGTAGCATGTAGGAAATTCGTGTTTTGTAGATGGCTGACATTTTTAAAGCTTGAGTAAGCTTCAACATATACAGTAATGAGTTGCTCTGATTTGCTGTTATTATTAATCTGTTACCAATTTCATTCAACCTCGGATTTTCTTTCAGGAGTATGGTCATTATAAAAGTGTACCCTTTTTCTTTGAGAGTCCTTACGAAATCTATAGTCTGCTTTGAGCACACACTAATGAGTCGCGTTTCCTGTTTTTATTAATCTGTTTCCAGTTTCGATCAACTTCGATTTTTGTTTTAATAGTATGACCGTTATAAATGAGTTATTTGTCGTGGATAACACATAGCTTTATTATTGAAACTTCCTGGCAGATTAAAATTGTGTGCCGGAACCGGGACTCGAACCTGGGACCTTTGCCTTTCGCGGACAAGCACACTACCGACTGTGCTATCCCGACACGACTCACGATGCCGCCTCACAACTTTACTTCCGCCAGTACCTCGTTGTGAGGCGGCATCGTGAGTCGTGTCGGGATAGCACAGTCGGTAGTGCGCTTGCCCGCGAAAGGCGAAGTTCCCAGGTTCGAGTCCCGGTTCCGGCACACAATTTTAATCTGCCAGGAAGTTTCATATCAGCGCACACTCCGCTGCAGAGTGAAAGTTTCATTCTGGAAACATCCCAGAGGCTGTGGCTAAGCCATGTCTCCAACATATCCTTTCTTCCAGGAGTGCTAGTCTTGCAAGTTTCGCAGGAGAGCTTCTGTGAAGTTTGGAAAGTAGGAGGCGAGGTACTGGCGGAAGTAAAGTTGTGAGGCGGCATCGTGAGTCGTGTCGGGATAGCACAGTCGGTAGTGCGTTAGCCCGCGAAAGGCAAAGGACCCAGGTTCGAGCGCCGGTTCCGGCACACAATTTTAATCTGCCAGGAAGTTTCATATCAGCGCACACTCCGCTGCAGAGTGAAAGTTTCATTCCGGAGCTTTATTCTTGTTAGTGTCTTTCAGATAATTACTTCTGCTTTAACTGTACGTAACGGTAAAATTATACCTATCATGCCGCCGACCTCTCATGATTATGTTGGCAACGCAACAAAATGGTAGAAAGACTTTGCCTAGATGTTACTGTTAGGCCGAATGTTTAACTGTACATAACATGTTCTTCTTATAACACGATTTGAAAATGCGGAAGTGTTAGCTCAAATGCAAATCATCTTCAAACCAACGTCATATCGTGTCAGAACATCATAGTAGTACCGTACGGAAACTTTTTGACGTTAGGTGAGGCAAGATGGCGGCATCAAACTTCAGTCACAGAGGCTAGTTTGCCAGTCTAGTAATGTATGTCTGCGGTTGAGCCAGCGGACTCTAAATAACAACGATCTTGAATTTGATAGAGTGGTGATAGGTCCGCCTTGTTTGAGGCAAACTGAACTGTCGTCCGCCATGTTATTTGGGGTATCGGCTGACAGCTGGTATGACACACCCAGTCGAGAATTTTACCTGTTTACATGTCCACGTTTTAAATAAACTGACTGTTAAATACGGATGTGCATCAAGTTCCATCAGACTTTTTCGAAGCTGCGAATTGACGAGCCTGGTAGTAAATTTCCTAAATATGTGGTAATAAATTATCGCGAACATGTGACTAATAAAGTTCCACTTCGAAGTATAATAGTTAGCTGAGGTTTGCAATAAAAACGAAAGTGCCGTTGCGAAAATATTTGTGTTGATTTTAATGCAAGTGCATGGGTTAAACGAACGGCGAACAGTAATTATTATGACGAACAATCATGACCATGGATTTGTGTCTGTTGTTAATGTGTTGTAACAACTGCTTTCACAAAGTCTAGTATACATTTATCTGGTGTTTACTAAACCTATTAAGGTTACATACTTTGTTTAAAATTCAGTGGACGAAATTTCAGTACAAAAACGAAAGTGACAACAAAATACTGCAGTTAGAAATGGGCGTAGGTCATCTACCACAAAAACAATCCACTTCGAAATAAGGTGTCGTTAATAACTTCCTTGTTGCCATGCTGAAACAAGTACGTTTGGTACGTGAAATTTGAATACAAAGACATCAGAATATTGCAATAAAAAGGCGCCTGGGTCAACTGTCACAAAAACATTCCACACAAAAATAACGTATCATTAATAACTTTCGTTGTTGTCACGCTGAAATAAGTACGCATTTGTTCCAAAGACCACAGGAATATACAAGTGAAAAAATTCTGTCTGACACTACCGCTTCCACACTTTGCACTGGTTGCATGTCATCCATGCTCGATCGAGAATTGTCAACAACAAGTGAAAATATTTTTAAAGAAGGTGTAAGCACTAAAAGTGTTGTTTCATTAACCACAGGAGCGACAGAAGAAGAAATATCTCAAATACACACCACCACCAGGTAGAAAACTGAGCATCTCTTTATGGCGTGTACATCAAAGGAATTGCAGCTAAGTGCCGTTAGTCTGGAATTTTGTTTGAGTACAGACAGACTGAGATGAAACGAGGCAAAACATTTGGCGTTCTTGCATGTATTACTTGTGGTTTTTTCACTTCGATTTGCGCATTTAAATGCTTGAACACACTTTAGGCATATTCAGCAGGAATAATTATACAGGCAGTACAATATACACTAAATTCAGGACTTCAAGCTCAACAACAGCATACATTAGACAGACTCCTCTCAAGTGTGTTGACCACCAAAAACATGGCGGCCGAGTTTACAGAAGTTGCCGCAAAGAGCGCTGTAGTTCGTGTGTTAGCCACTCTATGAAATTTAAGCTCTTTTCTAAATAAAAATAATATATCGCTGGGATATTGATGTGGTTAATGTGGCGAAAGCTATATGTTCATTACGATTGTAAACTACAAATAATCAATTTGTTGGAAGAGTCTGGTGTGTCTTATATTCATGTGGGTTTCTGGCGAAGTATTTTCAAATAAAAAGAAATGGAAAATAGATACCAGTAAATGAATGGAAGTAATTGTGTTAAAATTGATTTATCCCATTAGTGTAAATGTTTCAATCTTCAGTAATACGTGAGTATTTTATTGTTTTGTGTGTGAGTAAGACCGTATTTACGGGTGTTACGTTAACCTGTCAGAAGTGTTAACAGTGAAAAATGTCAGTATTTGTAGTCGTTGAATTACGTTAACCAAAATATAACTATCACAACTGAGGGATTGACAATTTGTTTATATCAGAAGCTATCTCTGGATTGCCTTGGTTACGGAAGCGAATAGCGAGTGTTACCGTAATAAAAAAGTAATACAGTTTGACTATCAAAATTGAAAATAACACCTGCATGTCTATTATTATTAAGAACCTGCAAAGTAAGAAAGTCATTCTTCGGAAAATAGATGACTAAAATATTATTAGTCACAATAAAATGTTTATACTCCACTGGCGCATCTGTGAGCACTGAAAAGGGGGGGAGGGACACAAAACACACTTGGGGACTTAATATAGTAACGACTTCCACACAAACACACAATAACAACCCAAGCACACCCTGCACCACACAGTACAAACACCAAGACAACAACAACTCAACTAGTCATGTAGATTGTAAAATAAATAAAAGTAGTAATAGCACTGTTAAATTGTAGTAGCAAATTAGGACCCATTTTGTAATTGTTGATGGGTTATCTATACAAATGACAAATCTGTAAATGTAGGCCTGTCGCTGTTCCCATCAATCTTCGCAACTACTGGACGAATCTTCATGTGGTTTTCACAGGAAACATGAGAAACGTTTGGGTCAACATATAGGCATAATTTTATCAAAATCAGATCACGAAAATAAAAGATATAGTAATTTTAAGTGTTTTCAGTAACCGTCGTGTCCTTTTTTTTTCAACTATTAAAAACCTCTTATCTCCAAAACTACTTCACGAATTTGCATGGGGTTTTTACAGTTAATTTGAGGGTAACTGGCCAATATGTAGACTTAATTTCATAAAAGTCGGATCACGAAAAAAAAGAATATCGTAATTTCAATTTTTTATCTATGTCCGTTATGTCTGTCTGTCTTTTTGAACACGTATATCTCCAAAACTACTTCAAGAATTTTCATGAGGTTTTCACACATAACTTTAGAACATTGTGCGGCTACATAAAGGCTTCAATAATAGTGAGTGAGATAAATATAGGAAATGCCAGGCGACTATATTATAACCCCATACTGCTTCAACAAGCCAACAAGTAGGGAGCTATGGGAGACAATAGTTCGACACCGTACGGGGGATATTGTCTGGTTTACTGACGGGTCGAAATCAGACCAAGGCGTTGGGGCCGGGGTATACGGGTTGCAGCCAAGACTGGAGGGCGTCATCTCGCTAGGGAAACTGGCCTCAGTATTCCAGGCCGAAATCACTGCCATCAGAGCCTGTGTGGAGGAGAATTTGCGTAGGTGCTACAAAGATCGTAGCATCTACATCTATTCAGACAGCCAGGCAGCCCTGAGATCACTGGCAGCTCCTGCAACAAGGTTTAAAATTGTTGCAGAATGTCACAGGGTTCTGGTGGAGCTAGGGGAAAGCAATAGAGTAAACCTATTGTGGGTCCCTGGCCACTCGGGGATCAGTGGCAACAAACATGCCGACAGATTAGCCAGGATGCGGGCAGAGTCTCCAATCACCAAGGCAATAATCAAATTGGAGCTACATAACTGGCTCAGAAGACAGCACGTAGAATATTGGGCCAAAGCCCATCAACAAAAACATGGCAAGGTAATGATGCCAAAGCCATGTTTTAAAAGAAGCTCTGCAATCCTGGGCCTGAACAGGAGAGAGATTAGACTCATGGTTGGATTGCTGACAGGCCATGGGAATTTCAAAAAACACCTACATACAATGGGAATAACAGAAGAGGACCCTAAATGTAGGATCTGTGATGACGGTGATGAAACTGCATCGCATCTAATCTTCGAATGCATTGCATTGGAGAGTAAAAGGCACAGAACATTTGGGACAACCAGACCCGAAGACATTGTGTCTAATAAAGAACTGGTAAAGGGACTCCTTGCACTGTTCAAGGGCAGTGGTTGGCTTTACTAGATATACAGGGAGCGATACCGCACAATACACTTAGTTTCGGTGCGGGCAGTGGCGGGTTCGACCAAGACTGTTTTGGCTTCCCTGGAAAAATCAAATCAAATCAAAATCAAGGCTTCAATAATTTAAATCGGATCACAGAAAATAAATATATCATAATTTAATCATTTGCTCAAAAGCCATCGTGTATGTCTATTTGTTGAAGGTAATCTCCAAAAGTACTACACGAACTTTTATGGGTTTGCTCAGGTAAATTGAGAATAGTTTGGAGAGTAACATAGGCTTAGTTTCATCAAAATCTGATCAGATGAAGGAAAGATATCGTAATTTGAAGTTTTTGTGTATACCATTCATATAAGTATGATGTAGTACAGCAAATCTCCAAGAGTACTACACGAACTTTCATGGGGTTTCATAGGTCAACTAAGAGTACCTTGGGGCAAAATATAAGCTTTATTTCATTAAAACCGGATCAGGGGAAGAAAAGATATCGTAATTTGTAGTTTCTGGTGTATGCTATGCTTGAATTACAGTGTAGTATAGCAAAGATCCGATAGAGGCGCTGTTACTGGCATAGTATACCAAATAACTAATAGATGGCGTTGCTGCGTTGTTTATTCTCATAAATAAAGTGTAATACACTGAAATTAGTGGTATGATTTTCCTTACGGCAGCGGTGTAGTGCACAGATGTTGGTAACGGCCGTTGAAACCTTTTTGAAAAATCAGTCACTAACAATGAAGGGAATAATTCTTACTGTTGATAATGAAATAAATAATTAATGTTGTTCCGATCAGTAAATTAATGACCCCCTAAAGCGAAGATTTCGTTGCCAACGTTAACATACTAAACCGCTCCCACTGAAAGTAAAATTTAACCCAGGTACGGCACAAAAAAGTAATTTATTTACTAGCTGTATTTGACTTTAAAACATAACGACATTCTTTCTCGTCTATCGATGCTCTAATTTACATAAGAATTATTCGCAAGGAAAATGGAATTTATGTAGTTCCCTTTCTGATTTCGCTGGAAATATTATATTTAATGGAAAGTTCTATACAGACGATCAGACTGATTTGTAGTTCTTCTTTATAATGTCAGCCGTAATTGATAATGCCGCCGCGTGTGAAATCAGATCTGTGATTCGTTTTCTAAATGCAAAGAACGTTAAACCAAAGGTAATTTATCGGAAAATCGGAGAGGTTTACGGAAAAAATGCTATGAGTTATTGATTGGTTAGAAGATGGGTCAGACTATTAATTGAAGTGATCAAGCGCACGATGAAGAAAGAAGTAAACGCATGTCTGTGGTTACTGATGAACTGGTTCACACAATTGAAGAGAAGGTTAAACACAACCGTAAGTTTACACTTAGTGTTCTTGCTATGTAAGTTCCGCAAATCTCAGTATCACTGATTCATGAAATTGTTACTGAAAAACTGAAATTTCTAAATATTTTCTCACGTTGGGCATCCAAAATTCTTACTGAACAACGCAAAAACAACGGATGGGCAGTGCACTTCAGTTTTTGATACGCTACAATGAAGAAGGCGACGGTTTCCTTTCTCGGATAGTCACACGGGAAGAAATGTAGGTATCGTGCGACGTTCCTGAAACAAAACGGCAATCAATGGAACTGAGGCTCACTTCATACCCAACGTAGGTTGAGCCTTTTTTTTTTTTTTTTTTTTTTTTTTTTGCCCGACCACACACGGCGAATGTGACCAAACAACTCATACGAGAATTTCAGTGGGTTCGTGTTTGATCATCCTCCGCACGGCCTGGACCTCACTCCTAGCGACTTTCATCTCTTCTTACACCTAAACTTTGTTCTTGGTGGTCAACACTTCAATGATGATGTCGAACCTGAAAGAATACTACATGGCTGAATACACAGGCGGCAACCTTCTATGAAGAAGGCATACAAAAACTTGTGTCAAGCTATGAAAAATGCCTACAAAATTTCGGAAGCTATGTAGAGAAGTAGTTTAACAGTTGTACATTTTTGTACCATAAATATTTTTTTCTGTATATGTACACATTTGTTTTATATAACCAAAAGGGACTTAGTTTTGGACATACCTCGTAGTCGCATTTCCGCACGCGGCGTTTTCGATACATTAATAGCGTCCGCTGTCGTGGCGGTATGGTAAAATATGCCATATCGTCTGTTGTGTTATCAGTTTGAATTCAGCTAGAATAACTTTTTTGACTTATTTTATGATTTCCTATTTCTGGCTCAGTTATTATGCATATATATTGCCCAGTTTTGTTCTAACGGTTGAGTCATGAAATCATCAATAAAACCTAGGCATTGAGCAACTATTTATCTTGTATAGCCATTTATGTTTTACTATCAAGCCAAA
The DNA here is from genome assembly GCA_026315105.1 of Locusta migratoria. Lineage (NCBI taxonomy): Eukaryota > Metazoa > Arthropoda > Insecta > Orthoptera > Acrididae > Locusta > Locusta migratoria. The sequence goes on along the minus strand of CM048748.1, from coordinate 269,327,579 downwards.
ATACCTAATAATTAATTCTACCCAGAAATGTACAATAATGTTGTTTTTTTTTAATCTGTATTGGTCGTTTCTATTATTACTTGTGTAGCTACTCAATTTAAATTATCTAAATTGTTCGTCACAAAGTGTACCTAGACCTGAGTCGACATCGGGTTCTTAGACCTTGAACGACGCTATGCACCTAAACCTTGGACCAACTGGATACGCCTAAACCTTGAGTTACAGTACACTGTTGTCTTTGAGCGATGTCAAACACTTAGATACTGGACCTCCGACTTACACTTGTGTCGTGAGTTACGATATATAATTTGACCCCAGACTTGATATACAGATAGGACTTTGGATACAATATGCATCTGGAACCTTGTCACAATATGTAACTAGATCTTGGGCCACGATATTAAGAGCAATTCGTATTACATGGCCATCATTTATTGTAAGTTCCATGTAATGGTACTACAGTTATGTTCTTTAACGAAGAAAATAAATTTACGACATGAATTCGCGACCTTCATTTTTTGTCAACATGAATAAAACCGCGTATATTGCTGAAATTGTTTATTTATTGCAACTTTTAGGCATCTGACATCATCATATCTGGAAATTTCTGAACTTTGGAAGCAAAGTTTAGTTCCCTACTAATTACAAACTTTATGATTGAGACTGAACTTTGCTTCGCAAGTACAGAGGTTTTTACATCTGTTGACGGCAAATGCCGAAACGTAGGAATAAATACAAATTTTGATGATCTGGACAGCTTTATTCATATTGAGAAAATATCATAGACCCTCGTTTAATCGAATATCAAGAGACCGAAAGAAAGCAAATTCGGTTTTGAACCAAGATACTTAATGTGTTCGTTTGCCGTGGACTAACTGCTGCCCCTTGATCGAAACTCTTTGATACAATCGATAGGAGGGTGCGAGGAGAGCGAGTGGAGAAGAAGAAGGCTCTGTGGTAAGCGAGGGGGTAATTCCATATTTGAAATATGTGTTTTGTCTCTTTTCCACACCATTATTAACTGGTAAAGTATGTTGCTAGGTGGACCAAAGCTTCATCCTTCCCTCTAAACTGATACCTGGTAATCTCCAGAGTCATCCTTTGGTTTCAAAATTTTCCCCATATGGTAAACTGGCATTTTGTTCTTAGTTCAGATTTGCTAAAAACGATAACATCTGTTTCTGATAATTTATCCAATTTTTCAAAGTTGTATACAGATTCACCAGACTCGTCCAGGTTGTCATTGCTCTCTTCATAATGAACTTCGCTATTTTCTTCATCAGCTTCCTGCTCACGAAGATCCCGATTTTCCTTTTTATTGGGATTTCGTCGTTACGGATTCCCTTGCGAGGTCGGACGTATGACCGCATCATCGGTTAAGAGATGGAAGCAATATAGTTGTTATATTGGTGTGTTGTCTGTTATTTCGGACATGTCTGAAACAACAGACACCACACCAATATAATAAGAAACAAGAATACGCAATAGGCTTCGAATCGTTGCAAAAGCAGAAGACAGCTATACCTGATTCTGAGCAACATTAGCAGAAGAAGTTTACTAATTCATAATGGTTTAGTATATAATAGTGTAAGACCCATCGTTTGTCCATCATAGGCAAAGAACGTGTCAATCAGTAAAACACCGAGGTACACTAGAATAGAAACAAGATTTCACCAGAAGTGATTTTTAGTTTATTTCTTACAAAGCGCATGTAGTATGTTTTAACATTCTAATCCTTCATTTTATTATTGTGTATTTTTTTAATAAGAGAGGACAGTATTGCGTTTCAAGATTAATTTAGAGAATAAATAAATTAACATATTGTGAACAATTATATTACAGAAGACGAAACAAGTGTAAAAAACCATTGTGGAAGGAGCAGGTTGGTCTGGAATGGTGATGAAGGCCAAATAAAAAATAAAACTTAATTAAAATCTTTATCATAACTATTGTTGATGGTAAGCAGCCATTAACGAAATGTAGTTTTTTTTTATCTTTCAGGTAAGAGGTTTTCAGAGTATTTTGTTTTCTCAAAGTAAGTTACAAAGCTCTTTCTACGATATATAGAAGTAATATTCCCGGTATATCGATATTATATAAGGTAGTAACCACCAACTATGGTCGTGGTGTAATGAAACTTATAAGAGATTAATTTCAAATTCTTCTTGAATCCCTGTCCAATACACACTTCTGAACCAGCTGACAGATACAGAGCAGATGACAAGAGGTTCGAAAGTAATTGAATTTTTTGTTCATACAACAGCATACTTAGTTACACCATCAGATTTCCCGTAGGTTAGTACTTTGCTTGCAGCTAAAACAATCTAAATTATATATTTAAACCAACAAACAATTTCTATGTTCAAATCAATATCTAACTGCCATGTCATCATTAAGATATAATGTCAAATCTGCTTCGAGTTTAATGTGTTACACATACAACAGAATACAATTTTGATAGACCAGACACAACCTTTGTAAGCATCACGAATTGTTAATGTTCCAAGTTAAAGAAGTTATTATTCACTTGTTGTTAGCAATGTAAGAATTATCGCTAAATATGACAACTAACATGCGGGCTATCCGAAACGAACCAATAACCCAATTTTGAATTCAGTGCACAATAATATAACCTAGGGCGAGAATCCAACAGTAGATCGGTATCAGGAAAACCAGGCCTCATAAGGCAAACTGTTCATATAAGAAAAGACAGGTCCAAATACATCCGTGAGTAGTCCAGGAAAGGCGAGGCATTTCTCTACTCTGCTCAATCGCAGCAAATGTCTCGTCCTCCAGCCAGTGCTCGGGAGCCGGCAAGATGTTTGCACGGAAGTAAACGGGGCACTTCACAGCACGGCAAATGTTCAAATGTTTGTAAATCTATCGGACCAAACCGCGTGGTCATCAGTTCGTAGCTTACAAACTACTTAAACCTAAGTAATCTAACTTAAGGACAAACACACACACACCCATGCCCCAGGGAGGACTCGAACCTCTAAGGCGAGCAACCGCGCGCTCCGTAGCGAGACGCTTTAGACCGCTCGGCTACTCCACCGCGGCCACAGCACGGCGAGCGCGTGTAAACAAAGATTCTTATACTACAGCCTACTAAAGACAAATCTTACCAAATGTTATTCAGTTTGCCTCAGACGTTTCAAAACTGATTCTTGCATTAGGTATGTCGGTAATATGAAACTGTTAAATAATACCTCAGGATGTCATAATATCTGACCACCTTTTTGTGGTAACTTGACACAATTTATTTATTAAAGTAACTGTTTCCAATACAGTCAGAAGAAATACAACACTGATTGATAGAATGAACACATCAATATACCGAGACCTTGCCTGTGCGTGTTTAGAAGCTTTAGTGGTCATCATACATATTCCACACTTTTTGTCCTACATTTCTAGTTACTCTCCCGTCATCGTACGTGCCTTTCAACAATACAACACTTACTAGTCAAAGTACCGTCAGAAACACGATTCGTTGCTGTTACGCAGATCTGGCATTCGTATCTACAGCGGAAAGTTTCCTTATAAATATAAGGAGACAAACGATACCATTCACTTTATTCCCACAATTTATACGACTGCAGCAGTAAGAGGGCCCTGAAATTCGCTTTCCTAACGCGTCACCGTCCTTGGACCACAGTCGAGTATGTGTTCTCTCCTGGAATTTTCACTTACAAGGTGGGGTGCGAACTTTCCCTCAACGATTCGACCTCATTCAGTTTATACTGTATAATATTAATGACTGACCAGAGTAGATCGCGGGATGGGTTTCACCTATTTGGTTCAAACCCTGCTAGGAGAAGGAAGCAGACGAACCTTTAAAATTCCCAAAATGTCACACCCGAGTTGGCCAAAGGGAAAGCGAATACGGCCGCGAGAGTGTCTAAACAGAAATATTTGCTATATGAGTTGCTTATTGAGTCCCAGCCTTCGATGATTATGAGTAGCGTACTTGACAAGTGCTTAGATTGCAAATTTTGCATCCCACGTTCGATTCCCGGTACTTCCTACATTCTTGTACCTTTTATATTACCCCTGGTAATGTTAACCTATTAATTACAAACTTTAAATTTACTTAAACATTTCAGCGAGGACTAGCACGTGAGCATTTTGCTCACAGTAATTTTAAAACAATCGGAATTTTCCCAATTTTAAATAGTAAGATATTTGTGTTTTCTTACAAACGCAACTAGAAATACTTATTTAGTACATTACAAACTTTTCTTTGACTGTCAGAAAAAATGTTATACACGCGATCGATCGCGTAATTTTAAAGGCGTGAGTTCTCGCGAGTTAAAATACTTTGATAAAGTATGCATAGTGTGAAATTTATGTTTCTTTGACGATGAACACGCGAAGGAACGTAATATAACTTCGGTATATAAAAACCTGCTGCAACTTTTAGAAATAGTATTTTTAATTAAAATTTCATCGAATTATGAAAAGTAAATGTTTTTTTAACAATTTTGTATGTCAGCCAACCGGTTGCGTAATGATTAAGTCATGCCGCCGTGGATACACTGGAGTTAACGACTGTCGGGCTTGGTTAGCACTTGGATGGGTTACCGTCCCGGTCTGCAGAGTGCCGTTGGCTGTTGGCTGTTTCATTGAAAAGCTAATCGCTTATCCACTACGCAACACCGACATCAGAAATATTTATCCTTAACATTAGCTTATATTGTGTCCCTCTGTAGTTAGAAAAATTTGGCGATCGTTTTCTCTTTTTCTATGGCCTATACAGGGGAGATATTGTAAGAATTTAAAAGGTTCATGTTCGTGTTTCTTCTCGCATAGAGCCAAGTAGGTGAGACCCTTCCACCGATCTCTACTGTTGAGACTTTCAACACACAAACGCATAAGTGGCAATTATCAGCCTCTATCGAGACAATCGCATTCGAAGATTCTCGTTTTAGACATTACATTCTTGGTATGTGCTTGTCAAGTTTTGAACCCACATAAACTAAGCATCTTTCAGTATGCACTTATTTCAGATAATAAATTATGGCTACTACAATATTTGTTATTTGTAAATGCATACGATATATGCCCTGAAACCTACGTTTAGTGGATATTAAAAAACAAACCTGTTGCGGATATCGGCTCGAACCTCCGCAGGAACATAGGCCTACTATCTATTCTGAAGTGTCAGATCTCACTTGGAAACCACACACAATTTTCGTGAAAAACCGTGGTTCTGTATTATGCATAGAAACCCATCGATGTGTAATGCTGTCCTACTACATCAGCGTTCGTATCACAATAAACGGCGTCGGCTTCGAAATCCAAGAGATCAGCGTTCGAATCTTTTACTACTCTGATTTTTATTCATTTGTCTCCTTACTTTCACACGTTAGGCTCTTACTACGCTGAAGGAACACCAAAAGTCGACTCTTAGACTCGAGATTTTACAAGTTGTCAACTTCCTTGGTTTCGCTGTTCGCAGTATCAAATTAATGCCGTTTCTTGGAAAAGATGGCCGACTTCATTCTAAGGTGACAGATCAGATGTCTACTTTCTGCATCACATATTCGTATGTGCGGGTGGTTTGGCGGTTGATGGTTTTGATTAGTATGAGTTGTGTCACGTGTTCGATAGTCGCCAGTGACACTCACACCAAAAGATCTTAAACTCTGTGGAGGCCAAGTGGCGAGCACCGGACTCGCCGTTATTCGGAATTCCTTTCCTCGTACTACCCGTCTGGGGTGAAATTGATTAACCTACTACGTATTTGAATGTCACAGCGATTTAATATTTCTAATGTTGCTTGCCCAAAAAAACGTAGCTTTTGCATCGTTATTGAAGTATGGGATGGATACGGTAGTTTACAGAAATTCATTTGATGCAACACAATTCTCTGTAGCACATGTTTCATTTCGTATTATTTTCATTGTTGCGGAAGAAGACTGTGACTGACAACAATAGTTTCCTCACAATGTTTGCGATTCAGATTATTACTTAATTATCATGTTCGTTTGTTTTTGTTACGTGAGCAACATAATGAAGCCAATTTCAAAACAGCAGAAAAATGTGAATAAGACAGTAATCGAACTGCCCATCTGGTGAGATATAATTTTTAATGTTATCTTTTAGCGTATCTTGCTTCTTTGCACAATCATTTGACATAATCGTATCCGGTATTATAACGGCCCAACATGGGGTATTCTAATAACGATTTTTAAGAAGACATGGACTATGGATCAGTTATATGAAGCTGACGATGTTCACAATCACTTGTCCATATTGGTAGTTTTGGATACGTTTGCTGTTCTTACTGAGGCAATTGTAATATTCGTTTCTGTATTACATGTGCAATTTATGAAATTTATGACCACTACAACCTGCCACTCTAGTGTTTATTTTTCTTTGGGTACCGTTAGAAATTTTGTTCCAAGGTCGATCAACTATGTTCGATAACATATTACAGCAATTACCACTTCTCTGCGGCATACTGTAATTTGTAGTAACACAGCTGGCTTATGTTTGTTAAATTTTTACTGTTATCTTACGTTAGTTGCAACATCGACCGAAAGAGAAATGACAAATAGAATGATATCTTCACTCTCAAAAATACCATCAGCGATCTGTTGCGCGAAACGGTGGTCGTCTTTATAACGCGACCGAGGCGGTGTGTGGAAACCATTACGCGATCGCTCCGAACATCATCCTACACTGTAACCCTTAGCGCTTCGTAACAAAGTGTTTCGAACAGGATCTGTTTTGTCTGCTCGCTTGACGAAAAGGTATTGTAGCGTGACTCCGGCAAGTATGGCAATGTAGCACCCACTAGACATTTGTCGACTTGCACTTGTGTGATGAAGGTTACTTTAAGTAGTGGCTAACGTCGATAATTTGCTTCCTGTCTTGTAATTCAGTTAATTCTATGTTACGCATGCACATTTTCCATTCGAATGTCTCAGTAACGTCCGACAATATTGACGAACTGCAGCATCCCAATTCTTATTGCTGTCTTCGTTCACTGAAACTATAAGAAAAGAAATGTGGAAAGGAATGTGTCGGTCGCGAATAGCTTAAAACACTATGGCAAAAACGCAAGCCGTTTCTAAAATCCGTTTGTGAATTCACCGTCACGTCACGCAGAAAGCGCGCGTGTTGTTACAACTGGCTGCGATTTTGGAAGATAACTGTTTTCCTCTCATACTTCGTGTCAAATGCACGTGTAATCGACAGTATGCACGATCGTGTCCCCTAGGTAGTTATACTTCCAAACAGACAGCGAAACTTTGCGGTTGAGGATAGCGATTAGGCGACGGGTCTCGCGAATTCTGTCACCGACTGTACATGGTTCATGTTGTGGAGGTACTGGCTTGTAAGCCAACAGCCATTTCTGTATTTTATTTCATAATTTCATTTACTTGTATGGAATAGTAGAAATTAGCATGAGCAAGATAGTAGCCAGATGGTACTGTAAGTACGGTCCCGTGGGAAAACTCTGCCCCTTTCTCTAAGAGTGATATGATTGGCTGTTGCTACATCTTTACGCCAAACAACCTCTCAGCTATTTTATTAATTATTTAATGACTAAAAATTCAGTTATTAATTTTATTGCCATAATGTGTATTAATTAATTGTTTGTTATTACACTATTGTTTTGTAGATTTACTAGATTAGGTATTTCAGGTAAAGAGTTCTAGAAGTGGCAGTTGGCGCCAAAACTCTAGGAGCTAGCGTGTAGCCCAGCTCCACTGCTAGTCAGTTCACTGCCAGCCCCGACACGGTAAACATCTACCGGCAATTGAGATAACCAGCCTTGTATTAATCGGTCGATAATGAGCCTAAAAATATTTGTTAAGTGCGTGCACTGTATATCAGTGTGTGTTATGACTGTAACAACGCTATTTTTGTGACTAATATTGACGTCAACATGCAGTTTGTGGCTTCTATTTATGTGATTGGTAAAAAAATAAAAGAGCCACTGGCATCTCTATAGGAATTCATCGACTTCATTAATGATAGTTAGACAGCCACAGTATCCACCACTTTCAATTTCAGCCTCACCTCAAAAAACTTCGAGTCTACAACCTGTGCTGCTTCTGCGCTGGGGACATCTACGAGAGAGAAGACACCAGGTTAGTCAAATATTGAGTACAGCCTACGGAGCTCACGTGCAACGTTCGGTCTATTACAACTAGACGAGTTAGCACGCTGCTCGCGGTAACGTGAGTGAGGTAAAAGGTTAAGATACGAAAGTGTCAAGGAAACTGTCACAAGCGGACATAAACTTTAACCATACCATTTAATTGGTTTAAACTTTTTTTCTATCTCCACCCCCTCCGTAATGTGTTATGTACTATTTTGTGTAATGTAACTGTATAGCTGACTCAGTAATGAGGTGAAATCAATAGTTACTTCTACCTGAATGATTGGTCTATATTTTGACTCCACTTTCAACACTCGCCATTCTGTAATTACTTTTCCAGAATACAGTTAAACAGAAATCCAAAATTGTCCATCTCCCTGTAATGAATTTAAAGGTAGTGTCAGTTAAAGTTTGCTTAACTAGTATTCGAGTTTTATTTTCTAGCCCTTGCTTCCTTAAAATTTGAAAAAGGGATTCACGATCAACTCAGTCTTTGGCCTGAAAGCGACATTTCAGTCCTGATCTTTTATAATAAGGTATTACAGCGTCATAATCCAGTCATGAGACCCTGTCACATAGGCCAACCGTTCAATTCCCTTAAACTCACAAGGAAAGTACTTGGGCTCGAACAAACATATCTGTATGAACGTTTGGTTGTAGTATCTCTACGTACACCTGAATGTGCTGGTGGGTCTCGTTTTTATGCAAAACTATCCAGTCATGCTCTAGATAGCACTGTAGATGTAATTGTAGACGCCATAGGTAATTCAGATATCTGAACTTACGTAATAATCGTCGTACATGTTCTCTAGCGTATTGTCATCAAAAGCCGTAATGATAGTTGCAACTTTAACCTTGTTCTCGGAAGACTGTTGGTATTCACTGCCACTGCTTCCGTCGCCTTTTCCCGCACTTACCGTAGCATTACCGCTAGCAATGAGCATTGTCATCCCTATTATCATCCTTATGTGTTAGTGTTACAACAGTATCTAACTTATGCTCATATTTCTGTACCATAACAGATACGAGAAAACATGCGAATGATTCATCTTCTATACTAATACCATCTTCACGAAGAAGGGTTCTTCGTAACTTCATCTCAACTAATCGCAATACATTAGCAGGATTGATTATCAATAGTCGCTCCATCTGACGCTTCACCACACAAATGTCACAAAACGCAACTTCGGAGGCATACTGCACCGTCCCTACTGGCGAATCGACAGGTCAAAGTGCATTGTGGCAAGGCACACGCAGAGGCCTCTAACGGACGACTGCAGAGTTTTGCAGATGCGGGAGTGTCACTAGTGCAATAAGGGATCTTTACATTATCTCTCGTACGATTGTTATGTATATGTGTTTGTTCGTGCCCAACTACTTTCCTTGTCAGATTTTGTGTCAGATGCACGATCAGTACGTACGATCGTGTCCCCTAGGTGTTTATACTTCCAAACAGACAGCGAAACTTTGCGGTAGAGCATAGCGATTAGGCGAGGGGTCTCGCGAATGTTGTCACCGACTGTACATGGTTCATGCTTTATGTGCTATTTTGTGTAATGTAACTGTAAAGATACCTCAGTAATGAGATGAAACTAGTAGTTACTTCTGCCTGAGTGACTGATCTATATTTTGACTTCCCTTTCACACTCGCCATTCTGTAATTACTTTTCCAAAATACAGTTAAACAGTAATCCAAATAGCCCATCTCCATGTAATGAATTTAACTTCAGAGGTAGTACAAGTTAACGTTTCGTTAACCAGTGTACGAGTTTTATTATCTAGCCCTTGTTTCTTTAAAATTTGAAAAAGGGATTCGCGATCAACTCAGTCTTTCGCCTGAAAGCCACATTCCAGTCCTGATCTATTATAATAAGGTATTACAACGTCATAATCTAGACCTTGTCAGATAGGCCAACTGTTCAGTTTCCCTAAACTCAGTCGCCAATTTCAAGCACCAATCACGGTTTGGGACACGGCGACGTGTACCACCATGGTTCCTCAGCGCAGCTTCCGGTGGTGGTCCGGTTCTCGAAAGCGACTTCTCTTTCCGTCGTTAGTCGTTATTGGCCCAGTGGACGCAGGCAAACTGTTGCTCATTACAAGAGAAAGCGTGCAGGCGATTAGTAGAAAGTGTCCCTTGCTTCCTTCGCCGTTGTAGCTCCATTTTTCGTTAATTCTTCCGTTTCATAATAGGTGGAGGACGCCTAAACCGCCGGCAGACACGCTGAGTTTCATGAGGTCGGAGGCGCTGGTCGCGACTTGATCAATGGCCTGTTGGCGCGAGGGCCACTTGTTGCTCACTTTGTTTCTCTGTCGCTTCCGGAATGAGCCAGAGAAGCTCTGCTTCTGTGATTCATTAGGCGCACCAGACCAGCTTTCGCTGTATTCGCAGTAGCGCGGATGATCGGACTGCTGCACTATTATCCATGGCAAACAAATCCTTGCGAGGTTAAACATTCCGGCACTTAGCTTCACGCGGGATGAAATGCGTTAATTAAATACTGAGTCCCATTTGTTGTTGTTGTGGTCTTCAGTCCGGAGACTGGTTTGATGCAGCTCTCCACAATACCCTATCCTGAGCAAGCCTCTTCATATCCAGATAAGAAAGGCAACCTACATCTGTCTGAATCTGCTTACTCTATCCGTCTCTTGGTCTTCCTCTGCGATTTTTACCCCACACACTTCCCTCTAATGCCAAATTCATAATTCCTTGATGTCTAAGAATGTGTCCTACCAATCTATCCCTTCTTTTAGTCAAGGTAAGCCAGAAATTTCTTTTCTCCCCAATTCTTTTCAGTACCTCCTCATTAGTTACGCAATCCACCCACCTAAACTTCAACATTCTTCTATAGCACCATATTTCATAACAAATTTCTCTTTTTCAAGAACGCTTTTCTACCCATTGCCATTCTGCATTTTATATCCTCTGTACTGCGACCTCATTTCTTATTTTACTGCCCAAGTAACAAAACTCATCTACCTCCTTTATTGCTTAGTTTCCCAATCTAATTCATTCAGCATCACCGGATTTTCTTACACTGCACTCCATTACCCTAGTTTTGCTCTTGTTAATGTTCATCTTATATGCACCTTTCAGCACACTGTCCATTCCGTTCAATTGCTCTTCCAGGTCCTTTGCTGTATCTCACATAATTATTATGTCGTCGGCAAAACGCAATGTTTTTAATTCTTCACCCTGAACTTTAATTCTTTCTCCAAATTTCTCCTTGTTTTCCTTTATAGCTTGCTCAATGTACAAATTGAGTAACAATGGAGAAACACTACAACCCTGTCTTACTCCCTTTCCAACCACTGGTTTCTTACAAGTTGTAAATAACATTACGCTCCCTATATTTTACTCCTGCTTGGAGTCCCACTTACAAACCTGTTTACTATAAATTTGAATTCGTTAAGGGATGCCACCTACACTTGCAGTGTATAGGAAATAAATACTCGCCGGAATTAGTTACATTGCGGACACAAACACACACTAAACTATGACTTCATACAGTAGTACTGTCCACCTCTAAGTGTCGTGTGCCCATTTCCACTCAGTCTCTCAATAAACAGTTCAATGTTGCTTACCTCAGATTTACATGCGGCATTGGGTAATCTTCACCACAGGTCGTTGACTCTAACGATGTGCAGGTCATAATATCGGTTGCAAAAAAGTTAATGAAGGTATGGTTCTGTCTACTCTGAATTAAAGATGGCTATTTCAAAACACTTTAGGGTTTATTTTTCTCAACAGATTATTAGTGTGAAGCCAGATTCACATTTGTCTTACGAAATACGCGGTAATGAATTATTAGCTTTGCTGAGCACTTTTCTGAATTGTGAAATCAAATTATTGTCTTATCATTTACACTCAAATGTTGCAGTCGCTATCTCGTAAGTATTAACTTGCCGTAAACTCGCACAGTTCACCAAAACTTCGTAGATATTGGTATTACACTTGGAGAGAGCGTCATTCACTACGTTTACATGCAACACATCTTCCGGAAGACGAAAACCTATTTTCGTAAACCGTTTTTCGATGTCGTGTTTACATGACATAGCCTGGATTTCCTAGTCCACTTAATATGGCGGCTGAAAAACAGCTGCTTCAGTTTCTGATTTAGTCACTACAATCGCTATTTTTCTTTATATAAATACACAGATTCATGTTCACTCTAATATTTATACTTTTATTTCACATTAGAAAATATCACTCTGTCCATATGTGCCGAAAATTCTTAACAAGAAAAAACAATCTGACAATCCAAGAACGCTTCAAAAATGGTTGCGTTTACATGGGCACGAAAATCGACTGTGGAACTGGAAAACTTTGCTTGCGACCGACGACACAGCACTACGTCATGCCTACACCATGGCCCGCTAGCAACTGGTACCTTCTACCTACTCGCGCCTTGGCGCCTGAACTATGCAAACTAGCACACTATTGGCTGACTGCCAGCGTCCAATGAAAATCACTTTTGGAACACAACCTAATTATTATTAACCTAGCCTGTTTAATAATTATATTATTATGACAACTGCGAACATGAATGTAATCACTGGTAATGTTGAAGTTATTGTCCAGCCTTTTTAAACAATAAAATGTTAACATAAAAAGAGTGTCAGTTCCCGCCATAGAAAAGACGGTGCTACTTGCAATGCTGCTAACCGCTGGCTTCCCACGGTTGGGGTGACCACCTGTCGCTGTCGCAACAATTCAGCCACTGCCCTTAACTGCTGCGTAGCGTATCTTAAATTGGGCGGCCAACGGCTGCCCACACAGCAATAAAATAAAATTAAAGTATAGCAGAAATGTGAAGTAACTCCGCAAAGGGTGTTCATTAAAGTTTATCCATGAATATTTACCCTAATTACAGGAATTATTAATTTTTTTAACAAAGTGCCTTTGTTCGTGGAACCATACATGCAGATTAACCTGGTCTAAAATTGTTGCAGAATGTCACAGGGTTCTGGTGGAGCTAGGGAAAAGCAATAGAGTAAACCTATTGTGGGTCCCTGGCCACTCGGGGATCAGTGGCAACGAACATTCCGACAGATTAGCCAGGATGGGGGCAGAGTCTCCATTTATTGCCCGGAACCTGTCCTGACAATCACCAAGGCAATGATCAAATAGGAGCTACGTAACTGGCTCAGAAGACAGCACGTAGAATATTGGACCAAAGTCCATCAACAAAACCACGGCAAGGTAATGATGCCAAAACCATGTTTTAAAATAAGCTCTGCAATCCTGGGCCTGAACAGGAGAGAGATTAGACTCATGGTTGGATTGCTGACAGGCCATGGGAATTTCAGAAAACACCTACATACAATGGGAATAACAGAAGAGGACCCTAAATGTAGGATCTGTGATGACGACGATGAAACTGCATCACATCCAATCTTCGAATGCATTGCATTGGAGAGTAAAAGGCACAAAACATTTGGGACAACCAGACCCGAAGAAATTGTGTCTAATAAAGAACTGGCAAAGGGACTCCTTGCACTGTTCAAGGGCATTGGTTGGCTTTACTAGATATACAGGGAGCGATACCGCACAATAAACTTAGTTTCGGTGCGGGCAGTGGCGGGTTGGACCAAGACTGTTTTGGCTTCCTTGGAAAAATTAAATCAAATCAAATCAAATCAACCTGGCCTTTTGTGCTTAGGCCCGCCGCACACTTAACGCATCCGAGGCGGAGGGCAGGCGTTTCCTCGGTCAACCCTCTGTCCGGTTTAGTCTTGTGTAGTTCGGAAGAGCGGTCTCACAGGCGAACTACGCGAACTAGTTCACAGGTCCCTCGCCTCTTAGTTCCTCCGCTCCGTTTCCGATGAGTGACAGGTAACAGCGAGAGGATGCGAGAGCGCGCAGAATCGCGTGATTCCCTCTTGCCAGTTGCCGTCATTTCGAGCTGAAGTGCAGCTCAGCTGTATGTAGTTTTAGTAGCGGTAGCAAAAGCCAAAACGAGCGGACGAACTAAAAAGAGCGACCTACTTCGCGGCCAAGCTGTGAACTAAAATATGCGCGATGACAGGTAGCGAACTAAAATATGCGCGATAGGACGCGAACTAAAATATGCGCGATAGGTCGAGAACAGAATTGAAAATCACGTGTTTGCCTTCAGTTAATGAGAGCTATTTCGAGGTTAGCGTCTGCCTGTTAGATTACATAGTTCAGTGCTACAAAATTTCTGCTTTGAAGTATTCTGCACTTTTCAATATCTGACTAATAAATTCAATAATGCCAAGATATAGATATAACTCTAAACTTAAACGCGAGAAATTATCCACAAACTGATTCTTTTGATTTGCGTGATATCGTTAGCGGCTCAAGCAGCAAGCGCATGAAGCAGCTAGGTGGGGGAACTTCTCCCTCCACCTCTATGCGCAGACCACGCCGTTCAGCCGTCTCTGGGAGCGGACGAACTGAAAGAACGAACTAGTTCGCGGCAGAGCCGAGAACTAAAAGTGAGCGCTCCCGATGGCGAACTAATATGCGCAAGTCTATTATGCAATTGTCTGAGGCGCAGATTTCCTGCGCCTCTGTTCCACCTCTGCCGCAAAGTGAAATTTCAAGTTATCCGATATGCTTCGTGTTCATTAAAGTTTATCCATGAATATTTACCCTGATTATAGGATTTTTTTTTAACAAAGTTCCTTTATGTAGACGAATATAAGCTGCATCCTTCTCTGTATTTAGTTTCTCTGTAACACTTTTACTTTTTGCGTAAAAAAATTAAATACACTATTTTCGGATTTGTGCGTGTTCTGCGCTAACGCAGTTTCGTCAATAGATTTTGCTGAAACTATTCGGTAGAAAAATAATATTTTTCTGAATCTTATAGCGAAACGTCACTGTCTGATATTGGACTGGTTTTATTTTAGTTATTGTCCATAGTTATTGTTATAGTAAGAACTAAACTACAACGCCACACATATTTTGAAGAGTTTGTAGTGAAAAATGTAGACGCTGGCAGCTTGCGTTGGGTGCGTTTTACACCATACATTACTGCAAAAAAATATACGTCGAAATTGTTTTTGATGCGAGTACGGAGCTGACTCGTGTTTCTCTTCTTCGTATGCTGCCGATACAGACCCAAGCTGGAAATAACAACTTACTGAAATAGAAAGATGCTGATCGTGTATTTTTACGTTCTTTAGTCTTCGTGGGATGCATGGCAGCACTATGTAAGGTAAAATTCCCGTTACTACTGAATGATAAGTTCGGCGAATCCAGGAGGGATGCGCAACGATTTTCTGTACCATCAGGGGCCTTCTTCTATTCCTTGAAACAGGTTGTCCACTCTTTCGTGGAGTTCAGCACTCACTGGTATTCCTCAGATAATGAATGATCTAGAAATCAAGAAACGTTTGTTGTCAGTATTCCTCAAGCTGAATTCTATACTACTTTCAGAAATTCAAGAACTGCAGCCGCGGTACAGTAGCCGAGCGGTCTAAAGGTGGGTTGTCCAAGGCGAGATAGCTGCCTGCGGCTGCGATGGATCGGCTCGTGACGTCAGAGGCTGGCTCCTTGCGCATGCGCACTTTGAGTTTGGAGTGCGGCGCGCGGCTGGTGCGGCGACAAGCGCAGGACTGCACTAGGGATGGCGGTTATCGCTGAGACAACCGGTTATACCGGTTCTTTTCGTCTCCAGTTTAACCGCACTGTAAAAACTGATCAAGATCACCGGTTTTTTAATCAACCGGTTTTCGGTTTTTTTATTACTATTTTTTTCCAGTATAGCTCGACCGAAACATAATTTGCGGCCGAAACAGAAACCGCAATCGAATTTTCGGTTCTTCTAGATTCGGCAGAAACAGAAACTTAAGAAATTTGATTAAAACTTAGGTAAATTACATCATACGACAAATCACTAGTCTTTCCATATTTTGCAAGCTCCCCTCCCAATATTATGCCTTCTTGAGTGTGTGTAAGCCAAGCCAGGAGTCCATAGAAGAAGATATACGAAGCATACAGATTTACTGGCCTAGTACTTCCATCCGGCAGCTGCGAATATTGAGCCAACCACTCCTTTAATTATGACTTACTATGATAGCTAGAAGTTCTTTCTTGGTTTTCGAAAAGGGTGATCTTCCTTAATGAGGAGTAGGAGCTCGGGATCGAAATGGATGTGTGGCTGTAGTGGAAATCGGTGTCGTAGTTTCCAGCAAAGATGACGAAGGCGAAGGTGACAGGCGCGGCGATGGCGAGAGCGTACGGTCTGAAGGTCCTACATCGTCACTTTCAGTTATTATCAATTTTGCACCCTGAAGCAGCCACAAAATTAAGGGCTCGGTTATTATTCCAAGCTTATAGTACATCACTTACACAATAGGTATATGGATCAAATTTACCTTCTCTTCCAAGGAACATTTTGGATGTTTTTTTGTTTTTTGTTTTTTTTTCTTAAATAACACAGCATGTTTGTAGTACCTCCACCTGTTTTCAGCTTTTTGAAGCAAATGGAGCATTTTACCTCACTGCTCCTGTACTTCGTGATGTACTTCCACGCTCGGGATGGTGCCATTTAAGACACAACCGATGTCTGGCGACGACAGCAAGGAACTGCCGCATGGCCAGACGGAGGCAAGTCTCGTACACTGCCGGTGCACGTGTGTCGTCTAATAGGCCACGCCACACGACAACAGGTGCATCGATGCCTCAGTAGCTGCACCAGTTCTTAAGTTCTTGTGCCACGCGTTTGTTGCGCGTCTCTGACTGCGGGATTGTTCTTAAATTACCACTACTATAGGAAGTAGTCGTATCGGTTTTTTATCAGGTTCTTGGCAGTAACTAAAAAAACCGGTTACAACCGACACCAAATAAATACCGAAAAAACCGGTAATTCAAAACTAAAATACCGGTATAGGTTTTAACCGATCGGTTTTTCCCATCCCTAGACTGCACCAGTGAGCAGTGTTGCGATGGGAGTTGCGACGGCTCAAGGCAGCGGCAGAAAGATGTCGAGCCAAGCGGACCGAAAAAAAACGGATATGAACCACTCATCTTATGAGCTCGTCTCGCCATTAAGCTATTGCCTTTGTACGTTGAACAGATTTAGATTTCATGGTAATCTGGTGACATATATAAGAGTAGACTGAAAATATTCGGAGAAATAAAAGAGAAATGAAGGTTGGAAAAGGAGCTGTATTGGCCCTCTAGGGTTTTGGAAATAAAAAATGTGACCGGTGGTAACTAATTTTTTTGTTTAGGTGATTCCACAGGTGTAAGGAAATGCATGACTACGTTAATGTAATCTTTTCATTAATTTCATTCATACCGATACAGTCCGTTTTGTGGCGTGCCGTAAAAATTATCTTAGTTTATATGAACAAAGATAAATTTTGTGGTGTACCATTTAGATTCAAATGTTTCGTGTATGGTATGGATGACATCTTCGATATTTTTTAAATCTATTTGTTTTTCATATTCTCTGGAAGATGGTTTAGGACAGTTACCGGTCAGAATGAAATAAATTGTAACAAAACAGCAGTCTTACAACTGTCTTTAACAAGCTACAGAAAAATCCTTTTTTTATGTGATTACTATTTTTCATCTCCCTTGGAAAAAATTTCAACTGTACGTTTTCGAACACTGGAACTTATTTCAAAGGCAAAACAGAAGGTGAATACAATCAGTTAAAATGAAAAAAAGCCCAAGATGAGAGAGCTGCAAGCTACATCAAGAGTTGCAGATAAACAAACTCCTGGTCTTATAAACAGCGCCACAATCGTAAATAATAAAATAAAAGAACAATTACCTTAGCGTCACTGCGTTTTATTTATTTATTTTTTCAGCTGCGCTGATAGATTTGTTGAATTGGTTATAGGATTTTTTCTGTATGTCACTCTCCGCAAGTTCCAACTCATGTGCAAACTGGCTGACATTTAATCTAAACTTAAGTAAGAATTTCGTGTCGTCATTTAAAAGGTGCCTGTTAATAAAAATGTTTTAACAGCTTTCATGGTCATGTGTCACAAAAATAGAATCAATATACAGAAAACCCTAACAGTTAAAATATGCAGTGACACAGTGAAGTACACGGCAATTTGATGAAATAAAGAACCAAAACTTATATCCCTTTGGAGAATACACACACAGCTCCATGAAGTCGCACATAAAATGAACACTAAAAAACTATCATTGATGATGGTTCACAAATAAAGAAGCGAAACGCCTTTCATTTTGTTGCAATAGACGGAAATAAACCTGCATAAATATTAAATACTGTTTAATTAAAACCTCGTTTCACCGTAAAAAAACTATAGTCATTTCTGTATAACCGTAGATAAAAAAATCTTTGAGTATTAATGATTGTGTAAAACATGAAGTCCTTCCCAGGCTATCATGTAGAAAAAGGGTTCAATATCTTCAACAGTTTATAAGATGTGATGATTGTTACCTCCACACAATTCAGGTTGCACGTGGAGAGAACTGGCGAGCTATCGCGACGCTTCCGTACTGTAGATATACGAGCCAAAATCTCGAAAACGGAGACAGGTATAGTCCTGCTCTCAACTTTAAAAATCATTTCGAATTATTGGCTTCATTTCATCCGCAACAGTGTAGGACCTAAAATGAACCATATGCAAACTAGCCAGCGACTACATTTTTCGATGTAAACACTTAAATGCAATAGGTTACTTAAAAATTAAGTATCTGAATAACTATGAAGAATTTTGAGAAAATAGACACTTCGTTATCAAACTGGGGTATGAAACTACAAGATATGCAAAACCCAATTTTTTTGCGTGTTAGTTTCCTCAAACTCGACAGAGATGTAATAAAAAGAGAAAAAAAAAACATGCACAACCGAAAGTAGCGCTTATTAATTTTTTAAAGGAAAACGAGAATCTGTAACAAAAAACTAAATGTGGGAACTGATGTAGCTTTGCTTCCTTAACATGCAGTATTTTTTACAGCAAAAAAATCGGAAATTTTATCTTCCTCGTGAATGTCCGTAGTCGGAGACCAGGAGCCGCGCCTTGGTAAACGGCAGCGGCTCCCGTCATGCTCCCGACTCGTCACCGTCCGCCACGGCCGGAAGTGGCGATTGGCGGCGAGCCGCCAGCACGACGGGAGCCGCTGCCGTTTACCAAGGCGCGGCTCCTGGTCTCCGACTACGGACATTCACGAGGAAGATAAAATTTTACAACCGATACAAAAACGTTACATGTTTGCACCTGTTAACCTCCTTCAAAGTAGTCACCAGCCTTGTGTAGATCCCGTTTTACCATACTGCGGTTCTGACGCACTTGAAGACCTTGATCACACTGTCCTGCAGTACGACCTCTGGCACATTCAGTCTTGATACAGTTCCGTTGTTCCTGTTTCGAAAACATAGTGACGCGTTACGTTATATCGCTCGCTCACAAGTCATTGTGTTTCCCTCGATTGTGCGCACGCCGGTGACGTGGGACGGGCGAGTCCATATGCTCGGAGGTAAGGCAGGTATGTCAACAACGTGTGCTATCAGCGACAATAGTAGATTCCATTGCATAGTGTCTCCACAGCTGTGTTGCCACTATTTAAGTTCCAACTTTCGTACATTGCCATGACCTCAAATCCGTTATGGACTATGACGTAATTAAGCAAACAACAAATCTAGCAGTAAAAGATGTGAGGACTATGAGATGTACAGAATGCGTATCAGACCATTTTCTGCTAATGTCTAAGATCTTATTCAAGTTTACGAAAAATACAGATATACAAGAGGTAACACAGTCACAGAAAGCTACTATTATTCAGTTTAATTTACAAAGCCTTCACCACAGCCCCAAAAAAGCCAAGCAGAAAAACGTGCTTACGTTGAAGAAACTTCTACAGAGAAGATGTATGAGGCAGTTAAAGAAGTCATCCATACGGCAGCTTATGAAGCATTCGCAAAAAAGTAATCCAAAATAGAAATAGAAAATGTGTTAAGTGGTGAAACGAGACAGTTCAAGAGAAAGTATAAAATAAAAGGAAAGCTCATGTTAGACGGTTAAACGCAAAATCAGAAAATGACTGGCGGGAATACAGGGAATAAGAAAAAAGGATGTACAGAGAACTGTAATTAAGGCAAAAAAACGAAGCTCATCAGAAAAGTGGCGAGGAGATAGAAACAAGTATGGGGAATACACAACAAATAAAGCCTGGAAGGTACGAGTATTAAAACCAGTGAGAACACAGAATAAACATCACGGAGATATAAACCTAATTAGTATGAAAGAATGAGTACAACACTACCAAGGACTTCTAACTGAGAACAGAGCAGCTTTCACTGAGGACCCACCAGAAGCTGAAATTAATAATACCTACCTATAACGGCTAAGGAAGCCCAATATGCAATCAATGGCACGAAAAACAGAAAGTCACCAGGTTCAGGATTAATTTATATAGAATTGGTTAAAACACTATAGTTCAAACTCTTTGAGATGTTGGCAGTGATTTCTGATAAATGACTCACACGCCTCCAGAGGATTACAAAATGCCTCAATTACATCAATATTTAAGAAGGTAAACAGAAGATATTGTGGATACTATCGAGATATTGGTTTAATGCCATCTATGACGAGATTCTATGGTTGTGTACTAAAAAGGAGGAGAGAAGTAGAAATAACTGAAGAACAAAATTGGTTCAGTACTGGTCGCTCCTGTACTGACGGAGTGTTTACGCCCAAAAACACTGTGGAGAAAATGACAGCAAGGGGCCGTGTCACTCACCTTGTCTTTGTAGACCTGCAAGAAGCAATGACACAGTTCCACAGAACAAGTTGTGGACAAATCTGTACCATAATAGCGTGTTATCGAGCTATGTGAAAGCTGTCAGTTTTACAAAGGCTGTACGGCAACGGTAAAAATGAGAAATCACCTATCTAAAGAGTTTGAGGTGACAAAGGGACTACATAAGGGATACACACTCGCCCCAACGTTTTTAAAGATCTACCTAGAGGAGGAACTTAAATCCTGAAAAGGAAATACGAAGGAATCGGTATCCCCATAGACGATGCTAACGATGAGGAAAATGCTAATTATATGCTCCGTAAATTAGAAGAACAATACGATAAATAGAATCTTGTAATAAACGTAGGTAAAACAGGACTTATGAAGGTGGGAGAAAATACTGTTAATGACATACGACTCAGTGCTGCTGTGGTTAAAGGGTGTCGTAACTTAAAGTGCTTGGGAGTGGCATTGTCGTCCAACGTTAGAAGTCTGAATGACATAAACAATAAAATTGGCCAGGACAAACGAGCCATAAATAACTAACTGATATTCTCTGGAATAACAACATAACGAGCAAAACGAAACATCATCCACCATTCAATTATTGAAAGTATAACCACTTAGACTCTGACCATAACTTGTTGGTTATGAACTGTAGGCTGAAACTGAAGAAAGTACAAAAAGGTAGGAAAATAAGGCGATGGGACCTGGATAAATTGAAGGAACCTGAAGTTCTTAAGAATTTCAGAGGGAGCTTTAGGCAACAATTGACAGAAGCGGGGGGAAATAAAACAGTAGAGGAGGAATGGGTAGCATTGAGAGATGAAATAGTGAAGGCAGCAGAGGACAAAATAGGTAGGAAGGCAAGACCTACAAAAAAATCCTTGGATATCACATGAGATACTAAATTTAATCGATGAAAGGAGAAAATATAAAAATGCAGTAAATGAAACAGGCAAAATGGAGTACATACGACTAAGAAATGAGATTGACAGGAAGTGCAAAATGGCTAAGCAGGAGTGGCTAGAAGGCAAATGCAAGGATGTAGAAGAATGTATAAATAGGGGAAAATAGATACAGCCTACAGGAAAATAAAAGAAACATTTGTAAATAAGAAAAACAGCTCTATGAAAATCAAGGACACTGATGGAAAACCAGTTCTCAGCAAAGAAGGGAAAGCTGAAAGGAGGAAAGAGTATATAGAGAGCCTCTATGAGGGAAATGAACTTAGCGGCAATATTGTAGAAAGGGGAGACGAAGTAGATGAGGATGAAGTAGGAGATACTATACTGAGAGATGAATGTGACAAAGCACTGAAAGACTTAAGTCGAAACAATGCCCCTGGAGTAGATGATATTCCCTCAGAGCTACTGAAGTCTCTGGGAGAACCAGCCATGGCAAAATTATTTCACCTGGTGTGTAAGATGTATGAGACAGGTGAAGTACCCTCAGACTTTAAGAAAAATGTTATAATCCCCATTCCAAAGAAAACAGGTGCAGTCAGGTGTGAAAACTACAGAACCATGAGTTTAATAAGTAATGGTTGCAAAATATTAAGACGAATTATTTACAGAAGGATGGAAAAGCTGGTAGAAGCCGACCTTGGGGAAGATCAGTTTGGGTTCAGGAGAAATGTAGGAACTCGGGAGGCAATACTCACTTTACGGCTTATCCTAGAAGATAGATCAAGAAAAGGCAAACCTACATTTCTAGCTATTGTAGATTTGGAGAAGGCTTTTGACAATGTTGATTGGAATAAACTCTTTCAAGTTCTGAAGCAAGCAGGGCTGAAATATAGGGAGCGTAAGGTTATTTATAACTTGTACAAAATCCAGACATCAGTTGTCATAGTTGAAGGGCATGAAAGGGATGTAATGGTTGGGAAGGGAGTAAGACAGGGTTGTAGCCTTTCTCCGCTGTTATTCAATTTGTACATTGAGCAAGGTATAAAGGAAAGTAAGGAGAAATTTGGAGAAGGAATTAAAGTTCAGGGGGAAGAATTAAAAACATTGCGTTTTGCCGACGACATAGTAATTCTACGTTGTTTGCAGTGGCCATTTTGAGCAGCAGCTGAATTGTATTTCACTGTAAGGTTTTAAAAAGTTAACGCCTTCTGCTTCTGCAGAAGGTAATGGAGTAGGGTAGGGTAATGGAGTGCAGTCTAAGTAAATCAGGTGATGCTGAAGGAATTAGATTAGGTAACAAAGCAATAAAGGAGGTAGATGAGTTTTGTTACTTGGGTAGTAAAATAACAAATGATAGTCGCAGTACAGAGGATATAAAATACAGAATGGCAATGGGTAGAAAAGCGTTCTTGAAAAAGAGAAATTTGTTAACATCGAATATTGATTTAAGCCTAAGGAAGTCTTTTCTGAAGGCATTTGCCTTGTATGGGAGTGAAACATGGACGATAAACAGCGCGGACAGGAAGAGGATTGAGGCTTTTGAAATGTGGTGCTACAGAAGAATGCTGAAGATTAGGTGGGTGGATCGCGTAACTAATGAGGAGGTACTGAACAGAATTGGGGAGAAAAGAAATTTCTGGCATACCTTGACTAAAAGAAGGGATAGATTGGTAGGGCACATGCTTAGACATCAAGTAATTGTGAATTTAGCATTGGAGGGAAGTGTGTGGGGTAAAAATCGCAGAGGAAGACCAAGAGATGGATACAGTAAGCAGATTCAGACAGATGTAGGTTGCCGTACTTATGTGGAGATGAAGAGGCTTGCTCAGGATAGGGTATTGTGGAGAGCTGCATCAAACCAGTCTCCGGACTGAAGATCACAACAACAACAACCGCTTACGGTGCAGAGTTGTGGAAACTAACTCAAAGGCAAAAAGAACATCTACTGGCAGTCGAGGCGGATTTCTGGAGACGGAGTTGTGGATGTTCCACGCTTAATCGCGTTAAAAAAGACAGAATCAGAGCTCGATCCTAGACTGCATAGAGTGAAAGCGCCTGCACTAGTATGGTCATTTGCAACGTATGTCTTACTACAACATGGCTAAAAGAACTACAATGGAGTCCTTATTTAAAAAGAAGCCATGGCAGACCTGCGAGATCCTGGAAATACGACGTCAGCGAAGAAAAAGTCTGCGAGAGGTCTTAATGAAGGGGCCTGTAACGTCCGAAATCGATGGAAAATGGGATGCAATATGCGGCGGCAGCCGTACAAACATCGCTGATATATAAAATTGTGGAATATCAGCGACCGGAATCGCAATTTATTTGATGGTAACAGTTTTCGGCCATCCTCAGACCACTACAACCGTAATTATACAGATAATATAATATTAGACAGATAAATTAATGTTTAAAGCAAGTATTTAAATATGAGGAATAAAATGTACCCATAATGTTGACTACCGGTTGTGCTGATTTGGAGCTGCCTAAATGATAGAAGTCGACTGCAATAAAAGTTAGTGCACTCATCTAACGTAAACTTTGGCCAATCGAGTTTAAGTCATATTATAAAAATTCATTTCAATGTGCACAAACAGCAAATTATTATGTACAATGGTTGAAACAGTAAGATGTAACATATAGTATATGTAATTACTCTAAAATGAACATTTAAGAAAATACTTTAAGGGAATACAAAACATCGCTGACCGGTACATATCTTAGCCCTTGTGTTGCAGCGATTCCAAATAAATCAAAAGACTATCGATATGTGTAGCAGACGGCATGATCTACACTGACTTTTGTGTGAATCCAAGATTTAATATTATAATAATTATTTCTCTGAGTGTAAGGTTTCTTTTTTCTTTTTGTTACAGGGCTACTACGAAACAATGAACTATTCGTTTGTCTCAACACTTTCGCCGCAAGGAGCACTGCACGAGCTGTATCATAAAAATGTCCCTGCCCCCCTTCCCAGGAGAAAGCGCATTGTGTTCATTCCATAAAACTCATTTCACATTTACTGCTTCAATAAATTTTATTTATTCACAGCTGCTTTCGGTTAAGGACCATCATGTGTTGTCTGTATCAGACCTACAAAAATATAACAGGAACAATACATCTCATAAATTACAAAAGATTCGTAGACTACATAACATAAAATACTAATTACGAAAATATTTATTGTAGAAAACTTTACATGTCAAATGAGTAATACGTAGTTATAGGTAAGAGGGTGGCAATATGAAGACCACTTTTCACAGTTAACTCAACAATTAAAATGAGAACATAATTTCACTACTTAAGGATTCGGAATCTGTAAAGATAAACTACATATACATGTCAGCATTAAGAGAAATATGTGGAAGGAGAACAATGGACACAAAATTGAATATCTTTGATACAAATTACAATGGCTTTAATTTTCTTTAGTTTTTGAAAACAGAATAGAACTTGATGACTTTTAAGTTACAACATTGCCATGTAAACATGAAACGATACAGGACATAGGCTTACAACTTAAAAATATGCAAAAGTAATTCTAAAATTTGTAAAATAAGCTACTTTTTTAAGATTGCGACAACAAATAATTGAAAGCTTTTTAAATAATAAATATCTTACTTACGTAGGAAAATAAAATAACGCAAAACCAAAGACATCAAACACTCACTGTGTTCAGTGGCAAGCAGTAACCAAATCACCGATTAATGTGCAGCGAAAATTACAAGTGAAAAAAGTATTTGATCTCAAGTTAATAAAAACATGGCTGGTGTAATGTTACATGTGTCTCCACGTACCAAAAGGTTCTTGTTTCCAATATTTTAAAATTAATTGCTTTTCATATTTGCTTGTTATGTTGAAACTTTTCGTAAATATTAATATATTACTTACAGCCATATGGACTTAATAGTCTTTGAAGATTGATTAATGCACGTAAACCTCTGTGCAAACAATACAAAGACAATGAAACGTTCAATTCTTCCCATCTATAAAGACAAGAGATGCGTTTCCATTTCCTTCTTCTTGTTCGAAGATTGAGACATAGTCGTAAATGATTTGAGCTCTGTAATTATTTCTAATTTTTTCAGGATTTCTATGAGCTATGTAAGTGATGTAAGTTTTATGTATATATGCTGCTTTTTTTTAATCCAATTGTAAGCTCTGCAGTTTAACCTAACTTCGAATGTGTGCTCATTTAGTAGAAAACTAATTCCTTTATTTTTTCCTTCTCACATTTTATTAACTGTGATGCAATTTATTTTTCAGGACAACGGATTCCGTCATTTTATCTAATTACGAAACTAATTGTTGGAGATGGGATCAGAATAGTAATCATTTTCATTCCATTCTTTCACTAAATAAGTGTTCTGAATATGATCCTGACATTTTTGCCGACTTATTAAATTTCTCTTTTAACCATTTGTGGACTTTGTTAGTAAGCGACAGTGATTATAAATGATGTCTTCAACAGTTAGGTTCACGGAGATTTTCCATCAACAACAGGTTCTTAGTGCGTAGTTTACCTATTCTCTTACAGTACTGCATTTTTTTTTTAATTCTTTTAAAAACAGACGCACCTTTCATGGATCACGTAAATGCAACGACACCAGTTTGAATTATTTCTCCGTTTAATCTTTATAGCGCCGTCAGTTATAGCTTTTCAAAAATACTAGGGTAAGTCAATTATTATCCGTAATTTAGTTATATTTTTGTTTATGTTGGTAGTACTGTCGTTTTACGTTGGTGACGCATGCTTTGTTTATTTGTTGTTATATCTTTGCAATTTTCAAGCTGCTACGTTAGTTTCGTTGTCGCTGCCGTGCTGTTAATCAGGGCTGCTCCGGTGTCTATTTGCACCAAAGAAGAGCAACGTTCAGTGATACGTTTTTTGTGGGCGGAAGGTGTATCAGGGGCCGAAAGTCATAGAAGACTTTCAGTACAGTACGGGAGCAGTGTTTTGCCACAACGAAGTGTGTACGAGTGATTGAAAAATTCCGAAATTATCGGACGAGTGTTAAGCACGATGAAGGAGTCGGACGACCATTTACCGCCACAAATGAAGAAACCATTGAGCGATCACGTGAAATGATTCTCTTAGACACACGATTAACTATTGATGAAGTGACTCATCGTCTTCAAATTAGTCATGGTTCTGCCTACGAAATTATTCACAACAGACTTGGGTTTCGTTTGTGCAAGATAGCTCCCAAAACAACTCACACAGTTGCATAAGCAAACGCGCCTCGACATCCCTCAAAAAACATTTGGATCGCTATGGTAACGAAGGGGACAACTTCTTAGACAGAATCATTTCTCGTGACCAAACATGGATCCATCATTACGAGCCGGAGAGTAAACGGCAGAGTATGGAATGGAAATATCCGAATTCTCCGTGCAAGAAAAAGTTCAAGACCCAACCGTCCGCAAGAAAACTGATGCTTATGGTTTTTTGGGATGCACGAGGTCCTGTACTGGAACATTATGGTGAAAGAGGTACAACAATAAACAGTGTACGTTACAGTGAGATGCTTACTGACAGGCTAAAGCCTGCAATTCGAAGCAAACGCTGAGGATTGCTGTCAGAAGGTGTTGTGTTGATGCAGGACAATGCCCGTCCGCATACTGCTGTCAACACTGCTGAAACGCTCCAGAAACTCAAATTAGAAGTACTGGACCATCCTCCATATAGTCCCGATCTTGCCTCTTCTATCACTTGTTTGGTCCACTCAAACAGGCATTAAGGGGCCGTCGATTTGACTCGGACGAAGCAGTGAAGGAAGCGGTGCATTCCTGGATCGCAGCTCAACCGAAAACCTTCTTTTATGAGGGCATAAGGAAGCTTGAAGAGCGATGGACGAAGTGCTTTGAAAAGCAAGGAGACCATGTCGAAAAATGATGTTCTTGTAAGTTTCGTATTTTATTACAATAAAATTTTATAACTACTTTGCGGATAATAATTGAATTACTCTCGTATAATCTGGCTTTTACAGTGATTTAATTCAAATTAATATTGCTTTCATTTGTCTTTATTAAAATCACGGAACAGTTTCATTTGCAGGAGATATTCCATTTCAAGAATATTTGCATACAGATATTAATTAAATAACAGTCATCTCTAAATAATATTAACAATTTGGGAGAAATGTTTCAATGAACCCATTTTTAGCTACGGGAGTAACTTTAAAAACGGACAGGAACCGGCAGGAGATTGTGCAGGAAATTCAAACCGCACTCACAAGGTGGTCATAGACATTTATTAGACGAGCTTCGTGTGAGCTTCACAAATATCTTGAATTTTATGTCTACAAGGTACAAATTGTTCAGGCATTACAACCAGATGACTGCCCAAAACGTGAAAAATTTGCAGTGAACATTGTAATACAGCAGCTACTCGTAAACCTCCACTGCACCAATTAATACCAAAGGTAAATTAACGTAATCACTCATACATTGAGGGACACAGAAAGACGCAATGATCTACTAACTGCTTTGGAGTACATACTTGAATTAGTTTGGATCACACACTTTTAGATGTTTTAACATGACAGTGATATTTGTACTAAGTTATGACACTTCATGTACTGTTTTGTTAGTAAAAATACGTAGTAATCCGTAAGTACCTGGTAAAAGTGCGAAGTCACGATATTGCTGATCTCGATGGTTTCATAAAAGTAAATGTTGCTAACATGTAAACATCCTTTATTTTGCACCAGGAATCCTATTTCAACACGTGGATACAATCACACATTTCAAAACACACGCTTTCTACCTCATTGATAAATAGAACAATTCACTTTCGCGTAATAGTGTCAATACAGTTGTAAATTTATATCACCATCAGATATATCACTAGTCTTTAAATGTGCTAAACACTGAAATGCCTTGTCAATTATGTAATTGTTTAAACTCATTTAGTCGGCCGCGGTGGCCGAGGGGACTAAGGCGCTCCAGTCACGGTCTGCACGGCCACTGCGGTCGGGGGTTCGAATCCCCCCTCGGGCATGGATATTTGTGCCGTCCTAGTTCGTAAGTAGTTCATAAGTAGTTTGTAAGTTTAGGGACTAATGACCCCGTAGTTAAGTCCCATAGACTATACAAACATTTTTTGAAACTCATTTAGTAAAGAAAATCGTAGATGGACGACGGGTTTCGTCACTTCTTAATAAGGAATTTTGCCAAGTGACACTGGGAGTCAGCATGTGTGAAGACGTAAACTCTGCGATGTTGTTTGATTCTGGAATGTCCAAAGAGTATGTCATGAAAGACAGTCTTGTTGACTGAAGTGTTTGGAGTGAACTCCATCAAGGAGGACTTCTTCCTGTGTCAATCGTCTAAAGTGGAAGTATTTGTTACAAAGTGTATCCGAGTATTATTTAAACTTCACAGTAGCATACTGCGAAATACCCTGGACCTTGATCCTTTGGGACAGACAACGTGACCAGCCAACAAATATTAATTAAAATTTTATCTTCGAGATTCGACTTTTCTACATCGAACGTCTCTGCTCCACAACATCTCCACTGCCGTCTTCATCGATCTAATCGCTGACAGGAGCACTTGTTAACAAAAACCATATATGTACTAGAGTTAGAGGTTCGTTTCAACATGCTGAACCGTTTAGTCGAGGCAATAATTTATTGAAGTGTGTGTGTGTTTCTTTGATGAGGCTATATTTTATGTTTGATGTTCGGATCTCGGATTCAAAAAATCCTCATGGACGACAACACATTCGAGACACTCGAAATGTTAATATTTTGCATGGTTTACAATGTGATCGAGTGACTAACCAACGTTACTACCTTTAAAGCAATGCAAGTGAACATTTTCAACTAGGCATATTCGTGTATACCGTTCCTCAGATGAAATATTTGAAAGTCACTACCATCTTTCATTAAGCTCTAGAAGTCCTCAATTTTCTGAATGAAACCTTGAGGACTAGGGGATCAGGTGGGTTGGCAGAGATGTTCCATTACCATGGCCTCCGAGACCAGCCCACAATTACCCCCTCATATTTCTTACTTTAGTGGTACAAAAAAAAAAAAAAAAAAAAAAAAAAAAAAAAAAAAAAAATAGAAACCAATAATAAATAAATTAAATAAAAATCAAATTAAATTTTTTTCAAAAAATCTCCTGATACTGTGATTTTGTAAAAAGGAATCAGATCTTTCACTGACACCGTCACCACAGAAAATGTTGCAGAATGTGTGGATTTTTCTTGTTACCAATGTTGGACAGGTTGAAGTTATTTAAAAGTTGAAGTGTGTTACCTGTGCCTGTAGTTACAGGCAAATCTGTTACAATGCTTGTTTCATTTACCGTGATCAATACAAACTAACATTTTTTGGATCAAGGACAACGTTTATCAACACTGTATTTACACAAAAAAGTAAGGATTATAATTACCTAATTGTTGTTGTTGTTGTTATTGTTGTTGTGGTCTTCAGTCCGCAGACTGGTTTGATGCAGCTCTCCACGCTACCCTGTCGTGTGCCAGTCACTTCGTCTGAGAATACGTTCGGCAACCTACATCCTTTTGAATCTGCTTACTATATTCGTCCCTCGGTCTCCCTCTACGATTTTTACCCCACACACTTCCTTCTAATGCTAAGTCGACAATTCCTTGATGTCTCAGAATACGTCCAACCAATCTATATCTTCTCTTATTCAGGATATGCCAGAAACTACTTTTCTCCCTGATTCGGTTAAGCACCTCCTCATTAGTTACGTGATCTACCCATCTAATTTTCATCATTCGTCTGTAGCACCACATTTCAAAAGCTTCTATCCTCCACGTTTCAAAATGTTCAAATGTTTGTTAAGCTTATGGGACTTAACTACGGGGTCATCAGTCCCTAAACTTACAAACTACTTATCAACTACCTTATACTAAGGACGGCACAAATATCCATGCCCGAGAGGGGATTAGAGCACCCGACCGTAGTGGCCGTGCAGACCGTGACTAGAGCGCCTCATCCACGTTTCACTGCCATACAATGCTACATTCCAGACAAAGGCCATCAGAAAGGACTTCATAACATTTAAATTAATATTGGGTGTTAATAAGTTTCGCTTCTTTAGAAACGATTTTCTTACCATAGCCATTCTGCATTTTATATCTTCTTTACTCCGGCAATCAGAAGTTATCTTGATACCCAAATAACAAAATTCATCAACTATATTGTCTCATTACCTACTCTAATTCCTTCAGCATCGCCTAACTTTCTGACATTACATTCCGTTATCTTAGTTTTACTCTTGGTAATGTTCATCTTATATCTTCCTCTCAAGACACTGTCCATTCCATTCAATTGCTCTTCCAGATCCTTTGCAGTCTCTGACATTCAATCTGTACATTGACCAAGCAGTGAAGGAATGGAAGGAGAAATTTGGAGAGGGAATTAAAGTTCAGGTATAAATAAAAACATTGCGGTTTGCCGATGACATAGTAATTTTAAGATTGGGGAAAGGCTGTCTTACTCCCTTCCCAACCTCAGTGTCCCTTTCTTGCCCTTCGACTCTAATAACCGCTGTCTGGTTTTTGTATAGGTTGAATATAACTCTTCGCTCCCTATATTTGACCCCTGCTACCTTAAGAATTTGTAAGACTGTATTCCAGTCGACATTGTCAAAAACTTTCTCCAAATCTACAAACGCCAAAACGTAGGTTTGCCCTTCCTTAGCCTATCTTCTAAGATAAGTCGTAATGTGAGTATTGCCTCCCGTGTTCCTACATTTCTCCTAAATCCAAACTGATCTTCTCCGAGGTCAGAATCCACAAGTGTTTCCATTCGTCTATAAATAATTCGTGTTTGTATTTTACAACCATGACTTATTAAACTGATAGTTCTGTAATTTTCACACTTGTCTCCACTTGCTTTCTTTGGAACTGGAATCACTATAGTCTTCTTGAAGTCGGAGGGTATTTCCTCTGTCTCATACATCTTGCATATCAGGTGGAACAAGTTTTTCATGACTGGCTCTCCCAACGAAATCAGCAGTTCAGATGGAATATCATCTGCTCCAGGGGCCTCGTTTCGACTCAAATCCTTCAGCGCTATGTCAAATTCTTCTTGCAATATCATATCTCCTATCATCTTCCTTCACGTGGTCTTTCGTTCCTGGAATACTGCCTTCAAGTTTATTTCCTTTGTATAGGCCCTCTATATATTCCTTCCACAGTTCAGCTTTCCCATCTTTGCCTAATACTTTTTCCGTCGAAGTTCTTGTTATTCATACAGCTGCTTTTCTTGTCTCCAAATATCTCCTTTATCTTCCTGCAGGCGGTATCTATCTTTCACCTAGTTATGCATTCTTCTATGGTTCTGCATTTGTTCTGTAGCCACTCCT
The DNA here is from genome assembly GCA_026315105.1 of Locusta migratoria. Taxonomy (NCBI): domain Eukaryota; kingdom Metazoa; phylum Arthropoda; class Insecta; order Orthoptera; family Acrididae; genus Locusta; species Locusta migratoria. Next base: position 269,295,511 of record CM048748.1, on the reverse strand, counting down.
GCTTAGCCAGTCTGCACTTCCTGTCAATCTCATTTTTCAGAAGCCTGTACTCCCTTTTTCCTGCTTCACTTGCTGAATTTTTTTACTTTCTCCTCTCACCATTTAAGTTCTGTATATCCTGTGTTATCCAGGGATTTCTATTAGGTCTTGTGCTCCTGCCTATGTGATCCTATGCTGCTTCACTACCCTATCTCTCAGAGCTACCCATTCTTCTTCTACAGTATTGCATTTCCCTGTTTCAGCCAATCCTTGCCTAATGCTCATTCTGAAACCCTCAACCACCTCTGGTTCCTTCAATTTGTCCAGGTTCCATCTCCTAACTTTTCTACCTATCTGCAGTCTCTTAAGTTGTACCGAAGTGTACCGAAAGTCTGATGGTAAACTCGGCCACAGGGTGTACAGAAAGGCTACCAGCACGGGAAGGTACCTCCACGCCTCCTCCCACCACCACCCCATGCAGAAGAAATCCGCCCTACAAACACTAACAAGGAGGGCCCACAGGATCAGCGATGACGATCACCTATAGGCGGAACTACGACATCTCAGATCCACCTTTGCGGCTAATGGCTACGGACTGGGCGAGATACATAAAACAATGTCCAGGAGGAATGAAAGGAATAGAGGGGAGGAAGAGGAAGCACAAAGCATCGCCCTATTACCTTACGTACAGGGCGTCACTGAGCGTGTGGGTAAGGTTCTACGTCGGGCAGGCATCAAGCCAGTCTTCCACAGCACCAATAAGACCAAGGATGTACTAGGTTCAACTAAGGACGCAGTTGACAAACTGAGCAATGCCGGCGTGTATGAAATAAGCTGCGAGTGTGGGCTGGCTTATATAGGAGAGACCGGGCGAGCAATCTCCACGAGGCTTTCAGAACATGAAAGATACATACGGCTTGGACAGCACACGAAGTCAGCGGTTTCTGAGCATCACAATCAGTGCGGAAAACAGTTATCTTTCAGCGAGGCCCGCGTGCTGGCGAAACAACCCTTCTCAACGAAGAGGAAGATTAGAGAGGCTATAGAAATAGCGAAGCGTCCCGCCAATATGAGCAGGGAGGATGGCTACAGGCTGCCGGCGTCTTGGCTGCCAGCAGTTGCAATGCTACGTGACGACACCGCGCGTGGAAGGACTCGCGCAGGCGCCCCGGAGACCACAGCGGCCGCGCACACGCAGAGCACCGGCCCGCCGCCTTCTGCGCCAGGCGACAAGTCAACAGCGGCACGCCACAACCGCCGTCCGTTCTCTCAGGTCCATTCCGCCAATAGCAACTTCTAATACAAACGCCAATCGGAGACGTCCATTTTGACCAATAAGGGGGAAGAATGTAACCCCCAATCACATGGAAAACTAGCCTCTAAAACACCAATCATCATTGCCGATTTCCACCAATGGCGTGAAATAATATAACCATCAATAAAGGCAAACCAACGTCCCCCTTCCTTTCCCTCATCCGCAGCTATATAAATCCCAAGATATCGTATATTCAGCAGTCAGACACAGACCCTGATGAAGGCCACCTGCAACAGTGGCCGAAACGTCGGTGGAATTTATAATATGACGACGCGGTTTCATACCCAGAAGAGTTTTATTGATAGTGACAACGGCCGCGGAAGCCTACGTTTGCATTTGTAATCTGAAGTTCATATCCAACAAGTTATGGCCAGAGTCTATATCTGCCCCTGGATATGTCTTACAGTTTAAAACCTGGTTCCGAAATCTATTTTAGCTCCGGAATAAAGTCAATCTGGTACCTTCCAGTGTCTCCTGGTCTCTTCCACGTATACAGCCTTCTTTGATGATATTTAAACCAAGTGTTAGTGATCACTAAATTGTGCTCTGCGTAAAATTCTACCAAGCGATCTCTTTCATTCCGTTTTCCCAGTCCATATTCACCTACTACATTTCCTTCTCTTCCCTTTCCTACTACCGAGTTCCAGTCCCCCATCACAATCAACTTTTCGTCTCCCTTAACTTTCTGAATGATTTATTTTATCTCCTCATACATTTTTTCGATATCCTCATCATCGGCCGTGCTAGTTGGCATATAAACTTGCAGTAATGTGCTCGGTGTTGGCTTCGTGTCTATCTTTGCTACGGTAATGCGTTCACTATGCTGTTCATAGTATCTTGCCCGCATTCCTATTTTCTTATTCATTATCAGACCTACTCCTGCGTTACCACCAACTGATTTTGCATTGATAACCGTGTACTCACCTGACCAGAAATACTGTTCATCCTGCCGCCGAACTTCACTAATCCCTACCATATCTAACTTTAACCTATCCATTTCTCTTTTCAAATTTTCTAGCTTACCTACGCGATTAAGGGTTAGAACATTCCACGCTATGACCCGTAGAATGCCTGTTTTGTTTTTCTTGATGACGACATCCTCCTGAGTAGTCCCCGCAAGGAGATCCGAATGGGGGACTATTTTACCTCCGGAATATTTTACCCAAGACGACGCCACCATCATATATTCATACAGTAGAGCTGCATGTCCTCGGGAAAAGTAACGGCTGTAGTTTCCCCTTACTTTCAGCCGTTCGCAGTAACTGCATGGCAAAGCCACGTTAGCTGATGCTACAAGGCCAGCTCAGTCAATAATCCAGACTGTTACCCTGCAACTACTCTGCCCCTCTTCAGGAGCCACACGTTTTTCTGGCCTCTCCACAGATACCCCTCCGCTGTGGTTGTACCTACGGTTCGGCTATCTGTATCGTCGTTGAGGACACGCAAGCCACCGCATTACAGACGTATATAAATGATGCACACTGTGTGGCACTGAACAACATTAATTAATTAATTATTAATGTGTTCCAAGAGGAGAATAAGCTTCTCTGTAGCATCAACTAAGACTGAGAAAAAATGCCAACCTGTGAAACCCAGTCTTGGATGTGGCTGTCAATAGCAACTGTGAACAAGCTTTAGTTAGTTAAGTAACTAGTCACTAAGCTGCAAGAAGTTTATTTATTTCGGCTTGACCTAGGTTCTGATACTACCCTGACTACCTTAAAAAGCCGATAAGCATACTACGTCATTATAGTACTTAAAACCATACTCCGTGAACCACGAAATGTGCAGCTCAAGTTAAATGTCGTGCTGAAATTAGTTGTTGCATCGGAACACGATAACTTTCAGATATGTTTAATGGTTGACTAAAATAAGTCTTAAGTGTGGACTTAATAATGTACAAATTAAGCAACTTAAGCTGTATTTCATTATTTGGAAACAGTTGCGGTATCAGTACCCTCCAAACATGGAAAACCTCACAACTGCACTTCTTATTGAAACGGTAAAATTAGAGTAGGTATGGCTAATTAACAGAGGCAAACGTCAAACTCAATAGGAGCTCTAGAGCCATGGCTATTTTACTTTTATAGTTTCAATCAATATTTTTAATTGTAATTGGTATATGTAACTATAGCTGCTTAACTTGTTCGTGAGATATGTTTTGAGCAATTTTACCAAGTAAAATTATATACTTCTGAAGGATAGATTCATGGTAGTTTCGAAACACAGTTCAAGTTCAAATTATAAATTAAATTCTGGTAAGTAATTAGGAGTTTACTTTACCAATTTGAAACCATATACGAAACAAAGCCGTGGTAGAGTAGCCGAGTTGTCTAAGGCGCCTCCCTGCGAAGCGCGCGGTTGCTCGCCGTCGGAGGTTCGAGTCCTCCCTGGGGCATGGGTTTGTGTGTTGTTCTTAGGTTACTTTACCTTAGTTTAAGTAGTTTGTAAGCTACAGCCTGATGACCACGCAGTTTGGTCCGATAGAATTACAAACATTTGAACGAAACATAGCTGGTGTTCCCAGAATGAGACTTTCACTTTGCAGCGGAGTGTGAGCTGATATGAAACTTCCTGGCAGATTAAAATTGTGCCAGGAACCAGGATTCGAACCTGAGACCTTCGCCTTTTGCGGGGAAGATAGTTCTGCAAGATTCGCAGGAGAACTTCTGTGATATTTGGAAAGTAGGAGGCGAGGTACTCTCACCTGGCAGAGAATGCTGTTCCACATGGTCGTCATAAAGAAACGCATACCCAGCATGGCCATCTACTACGGAACTGTGTAGACGGCTTTTGCGGCATGGAACGAGTCTAGGAGTTGTAGAAACTGGTGACGGATATGTGTAGCGGAAACTGAGTCCTTCGACGTACGGGACAGATCCAGATGGAGCTGCAATCGAGGAATAGACCAATGAGGGTTTCGAAAGGAATAGTGGAACGTGGTAGGGAGTGGAGAGGATGCGAGGGACGAAAGAAGGGAACGAGCACGGACTGAGATCGGGTAACCCGACCTAGGCCGTCATGGAGGAATAGGGACCGCAGCGTCTGGAAAAATGAGTCGGCGGTTCGGATGGAGGGGCGAGGGGCAGCGGGAGGACTCCAGCTTCGACAAGGTGGCTTGTCACAGGGCTTGTGCGAAAAGCCCCTGTCGCCAAACGAACACCACAGTGTAAAATTGGGTCTATTGCCTGCAGTGCTGACGGCGCAGCCGAATCGTAGACTATACAGCCATAGTCTAGGCGCGACTGAATGAGGGCCTTGTAAAGTTGTAAGAACGTTGGGCGTGAGGCTCCCCAAACAGTGTGGCTGAGACAGTGCAGGATGTTGAGGTGTCGCCAGCAATTTTGTTTTAACTGGCGTTTTAACTTGACGGTCAACAAACACCATACCTAAGAATCTGTGTGTCTCTTCGACTTGTAGTAGGTCGCCAGCTAAGTAAAGTTCGGGTTCCGGGTGTACTGCCCAACGTCGACAGAAATGCATCACACGAGTTTTGGATGCAGAAAATTGAAAACCGTGGGCAAACGCCCACGACTGCGCCTTTCGAATGGCTAGTTGCAACCGACGTTCAGCAACACTGATGCTGGTGGAGCTAAAATACATGCAGAAGTCATCGGCATACAAGGAAGTGGATACCGATGACCCCACGACCGCCGCAAGGCCGTTGATAGCGACTAAAAATAAAGGGACACTGAGTGGACTCCGTTCTCTTGACAATGAGGTGAGCTAAAACAAGAACCAACACGAACTCTAAAAGAACGCAACGCCAGGAAATTCTTAATGAATATAGGAAGTGGACCCCATAAACCCCAATCGTACAGCGTAGACAGGATATGATAGGGCCAGGTAGTGTCATACGCTTTCCGCAGGTCGAAGAATACGGCAACCAGGTGTTCGCGGCGACTAAATGCTGTACGGATGGCCGACTCCAGTGACACAAGATTGTCGATAGCGGAGCGGCCTTGACGGAACCCACCCTGTTGTGGCGCCAAGAGTCCTCTGTCCTCCGACTCACCAACCGTTCGAGAAGCTTGCATGAAACGTTGGTGAGGCTGATCGGACGGTAACTATCAGCCACCTGCGGATCTGCCCCAGGCTTAATCACCGGAATGATAATGCTATCCCGCCAGGAGGACAGAAAAACACCTTCAAGCTATATTCGATTAAACAGGGCGAGAAGTTGGCTCTTAAGAGTCCGCTGATAGGTGTCGGAGGAACTGGCTGTGAATGCGATCGGGTCCAGGGGAGGTATCCGGGCATGCAGCAAGGGCACTTTCAAACTCCCACTCAGTAAATGGGACGTTATATGATTCCCGACGTCGTGTTCTAAATGGCATCTGATGGCTCTCTGCTCGCTCTTTAGCGGCACGAAAGTCTGCACCATAGGCAGCAGTCTCCGATGTACGTGCAAAATGATTTGCCAGGTGCTCAGCGACAGCGACAGGGTCAGTACACGGCATACCCTAGACGCTGAGGCATGAAATTCCCGCCGGTGAGCGGCGAACCTACGACCACACCTTGGAAGGAGAAGCGCGGGAACCAATGGACGCGACATACTTCTCCCAGGAGGCCCTCTTACTGTCTTGTATCAGCCGCCGGGCCCGTGCCCGGAGACGCTTGAAGGCTACAAGATGTTCGACAGAAGGGTGACGTCGGTGGCGCTGTAGTGCCCGCCGACGTTCCCGGATGGCCTCAGCAATCTCCGGTGTCCACCAGGGCACCGACGGACGTTGTAGCGAACCGGATGTGGTGGGAACAGAGTTTCCGGCTGCAGAAACGATGGCCTCTGTGACCTGCTGTACGGCGGCATCTACTGGAAGGAGAGAGGAAATCACAGCATCTGAAGAATAAGCTGGCCAGTTAGCCCTACGAAGGGACTAGCGAGGCGGACGGTCGGCAGGCGAACACTGCGGGAGCGACAGGAAGATCGGAAAATGGTCTCTGCCACACAGGTCGTCATGGACACTCCAGGTGAGACGTGGAAGGAGGCTAGAGATGCAGACAGACGGGTCTACGTACCATGTGCTGTGCTAAAGTGGGTAGGAGCACCGGTGTTAAGAAGGCAGAGATTCTGCTCTGACAGGAGAGACTCAACATCCCTTCCCCGGGCCGAGGTCTGTGTGCCACCCCACAGAGAGTGGTGGGCGTTGAAGTCCCCCAGAAGAAGAAAGGGTGGGGGAAGTTGGGCGACCAAGGCAGCGAAGTCTGTGGAAGAGATGGCCTCATCTGGTGGAAGGTAGACAGAGCACACGGTAAAATCTTGTACTACCCGGAGTCGAACAGCGACTGCCTCTAGAGGCGTCTGAAAGAGGCACAGCAGCACTGGGGACAGAGGCGTGGACATAAACACAGACGCCGCCGGAAACTCTGTCGTAGACGGTTCGGTTTTTAAAATAGCCCCGATAGTCTCAGAGGGCTGGAACCACGTCTCCTACATGGCTAGACAGATCACAGGGAAGTGGCAGAGTAATTGCCGCAGTTCTGCCAGATGGCGGGAAAAACCGCCGCAATTCCACTGCAAGATTTCGTTTGCAGTGTGCTGAATAGCCATAAAGTAAGAGATCAAACATCATTCAGCAAGGGCACCTGCTGCCAATTCTGCAGAATCCGCAGGATCGAGAACCATGGGTTCTGGCGATCCTAGGAAGGCGAGATCCTCGGGGGATGCAAGGATCTCCTATCAGACCCAAATTTTCAACCTATCCAAACACTGACGACTTAATGGCTATGCCCATTATTCTTATTAAACGCGGTAATTCGATAACTGCAGCAAGAGTTCAGTGTGGTGTTCACCTTCAATGAAGGGATCATTGATCTGACATCTGTGGCTGGGCGGAGACATGGTTTGGTTTGTGACTGGGGCGACAGTTGTGTTGACTTCGTTTTATATTAGGATTTTAACTTGCGACTTTTAAGCTGTAGATTACGTCTTAATTTCCACCGTTGTATTGGATGTATAGGTTCAAAATTCTATTTGTCACCTCAGTAATTCAGTTGGTAGCCCCGGTACTTCTTCGCAGTTAATAAACTTTATATCTTTGTTGAATTTTTCACTGTAAACATTGGTTCTGGATTTCATTATATGTAAAGACCTATTTTAATGTTTGAGCAAGACAATCTATTTCTCATGGGCTGATATTTAATAAACCAAAGAATAAAAATTGACGCCCATCACAAAGATAATATTTTTGCTTGATCCTTTTCCTTTATAGAATTATTCTTTAGAAAATTTCACCATAAGTTTCTCCTGACCACTACTGTTAAATATATTCCTTCACTTTCAGAATATGCTGCGACAATATTAGGGAACTAAATACTCGAATAACTTTTTTAAGGTTCATAAATTCTCTATTCTGAAATTAATAGTTACATTCATAACACCTTCACAGTATCAACTTTACAAGTTCACAATTCGTGATTTTTTTCGTCAAAGGTTGTTTGTATTAAATTCTCTCAAGAACGTTCATCAGTTATTACGAGAGGCAGAAGTTTCTAATTCTTCCGTCCTAGCCTACACCGATCAAAGTTCAAAGATAATATTCGCTTTTGCGTATTATCACGATATAAGAGTTTATATTAAGGATTATATATTTTCGCGGTTTTTTTCCTATCTTGGAATGAAACCGCATGTAATATTTTAAGTTAAGCACTGAAACATAGTCCCATGGAGAGATAAGCACATGGAGAAAGCCAAAAACAAAACAAAAACAAAAAAAACTTATCTCTTTTCATTCTCCACTCCGAGGAGTGGAGCGGGCTGTTTGAGATCCGGCCCATAAAGAGTCGCGGTTCTATTCAGCCAATTATCAGACAAGCTGATAGTGGGGCAAAGGGGGATCCCAATTGGGAATAAGTGGGAGGGGCTTACCAGCTCCGGCATACGCCTTACAACCAAGGAAAACCTCCCGAAAACCTTGGTCGGAGCCGGGGGATTGGGACCAATTTAATTTATCTCCGGGACTTGCCCCGGACGAAAAATGGATTATCGAGAGAACACGAATCAAGCACATCGAAAGCTAAACACATAGAGAGAGAGTAACTCAACTGCGAGTACTATTTATAATAGCAATCTGACAAATTATCTCTGATATATGAGATGTTTTGACCTAAGTATTCGCTGGATACTATTACTCTGAATTACGCTGATGTAATTTGAATTTACTAAAATTTTTGAAAAATGAGAAAATTCTGCCTCTTAACAAAATATTAAAATTACGTAACGATGAATAATATAGAATACCCTGATTCTAATGCTATGGTCACGATGTGGTGTTACACATGTAGATGTCTTTCTATCGGTTCTGCTGAGTGGAGACAACATTACGGCAACCGATATAGTGGTAATAACAGAAAGTTACTCCATAGGGCATTGGTGTTGACTTGTGATTACTCTGCCAAACAAATTGAACAAACAGTTGGATTCAGATACTGTAGTGTGCAGGTAGTGCAATGCAACAATAACGCGACTTACCTGAAGCTATAGCATGCAGAGCCATAGGAAGGTTGGGAGCGGGCCAGAGACAGAGCGAAGTGGCAACAGCTATAGGTAATTTCCGGGCAACAGAAAGGATTAAAAGAAGGCAAGGCCAAGGTCGTCCGCTGGTAACATCAGCACGAGTTGAGCGTTCAGCTAACAGCTCGTCCAGACAGGAGGCTGAATACAACAGCAGCAACGCACCTGCCAAGCAGCAACATGATGCACAATGTCAACACAAACAGTCCGAAATCGCCGTCAGGAATTTGGCCTCTACGCACGGAGACCTATGCTGTTTGTTCCATTAAAACCACAACACCGTTTAGCCCGCATAAACTGGTCGGAATAATATCAGGATTAGAATCGTAACGAATGGTGCCGAGTTCTGTTCACAGAAGAGTCAAGGTTTTGTGTTCAGCCGGACACACGTCGTTCCCTCATCTAGAGAGAACGTGGAGTTCGGAACAATCCTGCTTATGTGCTGGAAACATAACCATATAGTGGCCGTGGACGATTGGTGTGGGCAGGAATCAGTATTGGCGAACGTACAGACCTCTATGACGTTCAGAGGTATAGCGACGAGATCCTTAGACGTTTTCTTGTGCCCTTCCTTGGTGCCATAGGATCTGGTTTCCTTCTGGTGGACGATAACGATCGTCCCCACAAAGCTGCACTGGCGGACAATATGCTCTTGTTCACCGAACTTAAACCCAACTGAGCATGTCTGGGATGCACTTGGCAGACGCATTGCAACCAGACCAGCACCTAGCACAACGGTTGCAGAGCTGGATATTGCACTAAGGAAGAGTAGCCAAATAGCCCCCAAGACATTGCTGTCTATGTCACGCAGATGTGCAACTGTACTGGTCGTCTGTGGTAATATCACACCAGTCCTAAGCTGACGAAGAACAGGGCGACACAGGACCTTTCCTTTTCACATTATATATAAATGACGTCGAAGATAACATCGGAAGTTCAATGAGGCTTTTAGGGGATGATGCTGTAGTTTAACGAGAAGTCACAACACTGGAAAAGGGTAGCAGTGTGCAGAATCATCAGCAGCATATTGATATGTGCTGTACGGAAGTCACAACACTGGAAAAGGGTAGCAGTGTGCAGAATCATCAGCAGCATATTGATATGTGCTGTACGGAATGTGAGTTTCAATATAAACAAGTGTAAAGTGCTAAGTTTACATAGAAAGATTCTGCACTGTATAATAATGGAATAGGAGGACACATTCTGGAACAGTTACTTCCTTAAAATATCTGGGAATACACATAAAGGCACGATCTGAAATAGAACGACCATATAAAAATCAATCGTGAGGAAGGCAGATGCCAGACTGAGATTCCTTGGAAGAATCCTTAGCAATTCCGTCAACAATGGAAGAGGGTGATAAAACTCGTTCGGCTCATTAGTGTGGGACCTGTACCAGGTAGGGTTAAAAGAAGACGTAGAGAAGATCCAATGGAGAGCTGCACGCTTCCTTATGGGCACATTTAGGAAGCGGGAAAGCGTCACAAAGATGATGAAGAAACTGCAGTTGCAGACGTTGCAAGAGAGACGTTCTGCACCACCAAATGTTTGTAATTCTATGGGACCAAGCAACGTTGGTCATCAGTCCCTAGTACGGGCTTTTGACCAAATTCCAAAACGTTTCATGAATAGTGAATAGTTAACCAATATGTTCCTTCCTCCTCCGTTTTTTTTTTTTTTTTTTTGCACTTTTCATTCCTCTCCCTGAGCGTTTGTCCCAATTGGGAATATTCTGTGGGCATGGGAACAGCTCCGGTATTCACCTTACACCCAAGAGGAAACCACGGAAACCTGGGCCAGAGCTGCTGGTGGTAACCACCTTGTGTATCGATGTGCTGGTTTGTTGTGTTTTGGCTTCTCAGGGTCTCCTTCGGCGTTGGCCGTAGTATCCCCTATTTTCCTTTTTGTCCTTTCTTGAAGCCGCTTCAGGGCTTCTGTTGTGGCGGCGTGTCGAGGAGGATCACCATAATCTTCCTGAAGGTGGTATGGAACATACTCCTTCCAGTAACGCTTTTGGAAGACCTTCCTCTGGGGCCACTGTCCATCAGCCTTTTTTTGGTAGTAGCGTTCCTTCTCCCAATCAGAGGTCTCTGGCGTTTGGAGCTGATGCTTCCAATTAAGGACCTCCTCCGTCATCACTATTTGGTTCGTCATCTTCTTTGTCTTCTTTGCTGAGGGGGCAGCGTCTTCCGTCTGCGTCCCTTTCTCAGCACAGTCGATGGTGGCCGTTTTGTTCTGCCAGCGTTAGTGTCTTCAGGCGGGTCGTTTGGGACCACCTGTCTTCTTTCTTCTCCGCTCTTTCGGCGGCGTCTTCCATCATGGTGTCGGCGTCTCGCGTCGTCTTCCGCTGTTGTAGCAGCAGAGATTCACGCAGACGGAGACATGCTGCCTCCATCTCTGTGTGGAGGGCCATGCGGAATCTCGATTCCGCTTCCATGATGGGCGCCTCCACTCCGTTGTTGTTGTCTTCTCCTCCACGGGACGCGCCGTTGCTGCCTTCTGCCACTGCAGCTTCCTCGGCTTCGTGGCGACCGGTCGCGGTGTGCTGATGCGCTGGAGAACGCAACCCCCCGCACCCCCCCCCCCCCCCCCCCGCCACTGCTCTCACCAGTGGCGGGGCCGGCAGAGCGCGCGGGAGCGCTGGCACCTGCAGTCTTCTTGCTCTTCTCTATGTATATATTGCAAAACGAAAGGGCGACGAGATCACAGAGATGAGAATCCATAGAGAGGCATACAGGCAATCATTTTTTTCCCGCGAACCATACATGATTTAAATAGGAGGATGTGACAATGGTACGCAAAGTACCCTCCGCTACACAACATGAATTGGCTTGCGGAGTATGGATTTAGATGTAGATGGCATGTAGAAATTACGTACAAGATCTGATATTACCTATTAAAAACTCATTGAAAGGTAAATAGAACTGTTCATAAACGAGTTCCGTTAAGAGATTGACAATATGCAGCAATTGCCCCTACGACCCATCGCAAATGTTATTAACAGAAAGAAAAAAAAAGTGGACATCCTTCTTGTTCGTGAAATTCTAGCACAAAATTGTGTATCACATTCGAACCTTCCTATTTCAACAATGTGAAGTTGGTCCTAGATTACGTATTTAAGAATGAACTACATGATCGCCCAGCGGACGTCGTCCAGAGCACACCTCTCCAGTAGCGTAGCAGTAATTTATCAGTTGTAAGTGTAACCGGCTTCTCTCTAGAAGCTACATATTTTTACTTTTCAGTGCGTTTTCCCTTGAGTGCATTAAATTTATTGTGTGCTCGCGTTTTTGATTGATTCATATTCGCGTTAAATATCTGGTTAGTGTGTTATTCCGCCGTGTGAATCGCGTCTTGACAGTCGTCTGTCTTTGTTTTCTGGTTAGTAGCGACATATAGTATTTTGATTTTCGTCTACACTTTCTCGTCTCAATTTGTAAACTAAACGAACAGTTTAGTTTTCCTTTGAACGCATCGCGACTGTAGTTTTTGTTTTTGTTGGCACTGTAATCATGAATAGGGACTGTGACTGCTGTGTGCGGATGCAGTCTGAGCTGGTGACACTTCGCTCCCAGCTTCAAGCTGTGTTAACCACGGTTGCACAGTTGGAAGCTGCGATCGATGGGCGTCGTTGTTGTTGGCCGGCGGTGGGGACCGAACGGTCTCCCGTCGTCTCCACCGATCGGCCTGCGGCAGCGACATGCCCTGAAACTGCTAGCAGTGAGGCAGACATCCCACCCGTGGTTGCGTGGGAGGTTGCTCCAGTGCGTGGCAGGAGGCGCAAGACATTCCGGGGGACCGATCGTGAGGCCTCCCCGGTTCGTCTTGCGAACAGGTTTGAGACGCTGTCTGCTCAGGACGACGTTCCTGAGTCGGATGGTGTCTCTCACCCTGTCACCACCCAGCCTGCAAGATCCGGGCTTTCACAGAGGGTGGGTTTACTTGTAGTTGGGAGCTCCAACGTTAGGCGGGTGATGGAGCCCCTTAGAGAGATGGCTGCCAAGGAGGGGAAGAAGGCCAACGTGCACTCCGTGTGCATACCGGGTGGAGTCATTCCAGATGTGGAACGGGTCCTCCCGGATGCCATGAAGGGTACGGGGTGCAACCAACTGCAGGTGGTGGCTCACGTCGGTACCAATGATGTGTGTCGTTTCGGATCTGAAGAAATCCTCTCAGGTTTCGAACGGCTAACTGAAGTGGTAAAGACTGTCAGTCTTGCTTGCAAGATGAAAGCAGAGCTCACCATCTGCAGCATAGTTGACAGGACCGACTGTGGACCTCTGATACAGAGCCGAGTGGAGGGTCTGAATCAGAGGCTCAGACGGTTCTGCGACCGTGTAGGCTGCAGATTCCTTGACTTGCGCCATCGGGTGGTGGGTTTCCGGGTTCCGCTGAATAGGTCAGGAGTCCACTACACGCAGGAAGCGGCTACACGGGTAGCGGGGGCTGTGTGGCGTGGACTGGGCGGTTTTTTAGGATAAAGAGCTTCGGGGAAATAGAAAATGGGCAATCTCAAAGGGTTCAGGTGGATCACAGGAGAAATGTAGATCCGGAAACTATCGGTATAACAGTTGTAAATTGTCGTAGCTGTGTCGGGAAAGTTCCAGAACTGCAAGCGTTAATAGAAAGCACCGAAACACACATCATTATAGGCAGCGAAAGTTGGCTCAAGCCGGAAATAAGTTCAGAAGAAGTATTTTCAAAAGATCTAACGGTATTCAGAAAGGATAGATTAAACAAAATAGGTGGGGGCGTGTTTGTCGCCGTCAAAAGTAGTATTTCATGTAGCGAAGTTGAAGTTGATAATTCGTGCGAGCTATTATGGGTAGAGGTTGTACCCGAAAATAGTAAGAAGTTAATAATCGGTTCCTTTTACCGGCCTCCCAACTCTGACGATACAATAGCAGAAAGGTTCAAAGAAAACCTGAGTCTAATTACAAAAACGTACCCGACTCACACGGTAATAGTAGGTGGTGATTTTAATTTACCCTCGATCTGTTGGCGAAATTATATTTTCAAATCAGGAGGTAGGCATAAAACATCGTCCGAAATTGTACTCAACGCATTCTCTGAGAATTACTTCGAACAATTAGTTCATGAGCCAACTAGAATTGTAAATGGATGTGAAAACACACTTGATCTTTTAGCAACAAATAATCCTGAGCTCATAATGAGCATCAAAACGGATACAGGTATTAGTGAACACAGAGCTGTAGTAGCGAAATTGAATATCGAAAGTCCCAAAGTTACCAAAAATAAACGCAAAGTATATTTGTTCAGAAAAGCAGATAGAAACAAAATACATTGCTTCTTGAAAGACAGCTTCCACTCGTTTGTAACACTAAACGTAGGTGTAGACCAGATGTGGCTCAAATTCAAAGAAGTGGTATCGACAGCAATTGAAAGTTTTATACCTAATAAATTAATAAAAGAAGGAGGCGATCCCCCTTGGTACACAAAACAGGTTAGGACACTGTTGCAAAAGCAAAGGAAAAGGCATACTAAATTTAAACGAACACGAAATCCCCAGGATTTGCGATTGTACTCAGAAACTCGAAATTTAGCGAGGATTTCAATGCGAGATGCCTACAACATTTATCACAACGAAACTCTTTCCCGTAATTTGACTGAAAACCCAAAGAGATTTTGGTCATATGTTAAATATACTCGGGGAAAGTCACAAACAATACCTTCACTACGTGATAGTAATGGCGATCCTGCCGATGACAGCGCTACTAAAGCAGAGTTACTAAACTTAGCTTTTAGAAACTCATTCACTAAAGAAGACGAAACCAATATTCCAGATTTCGAATTACGAACAGATGCCGTAATGAGTAACATAGAAGTAGATATCATCGGAGTAGTGCAGCAACTAAAATCACTTAACAAGTACAAGTCTTCTGGTCCGGATTGTATACCCATTAGATTTCTATCTGATTATGCTGAAGCGATAGCTCCTTACTTAACAGTCATATACAACCGCTCTCTCATAGAAGGATCTGTACCAAAAGATTGGAAAGTTGCACAGGTCACACCTATATTCAAGAAAGGCAGTAGGAGTAACCCACTAAACTACAGGCCTATTTCATTGACGTCAATTTGCAGCAGGGTTTTGGAACATATCCTGTATTCAAATATTATGAATTATCTCGAACAGAACGATCTATTGACCCAAGGTCAACACGGATTTAGAAAATATCGTTCATGCGAAACACAACTAGCTCTATATTCACACGAAGTGATGGGTGCTATCGACAAAGGTTCGCAAATCGATTCCGTATTTCTTGATTTCAAGAAAGCTTTTGACACCGTACCTCACAAACGGCTTTTAATCAAATTGCGTGGTTATGGTATATCGCCCCAAATTTGCAATTGGATAGGGGATTTCTTGTCAGAGAGGACACAGTTCGTAGTAATCGATGGTAAGGCATCGACTAAAACAGAGGTGATATCGGGCGTTCCACAAGGTAGTGTTATTGGTCCTCTGCTATTCCTTATTTACATAAACGATTTAGGGGAAAATCTAAGTAGCTCTCTTAGGTTGTTTGCAGATGACGCCGTCATTTACCGTCTAGTAAAATCATCTGAAGATCAAAACCAACTGCAGAACGATCTGAATAAGATATCAGTATGGTGTAAAAATTGGCAATTGACTCTAAATAATGAGAAGTGTGAAGTCGTCCACATGAGTACGAAAAGAAATCCGTTAAACTTTGTTTACAACATAAATCAATCAAATGTGAACGCCGTAAACTCCACAAAATACCTAGGAATCACTATTACTTCAGACTTAAACTGGAAAGAACACGTAGATAATATCGTGGGAAAGGCGAACCAGAGACTGCGTTTTATTGGCAGAATCCTTAAAAGATGCAACAGAACTACTAAAGAAACTGCATACACTGCGCTTGTCCGTCCATTTTTGGAGTATTGCAGCCCAGTGTGGGATCCTTATCAGGTGGGTTTGACGGAGGACATCGAAAGTGTCCAAAGAAGGGCAGCTCGTTTCGTATTGTCACGATACAGGGGAGACAGCGTTACGGAAATGATACAGGATCTTGGATGGGAATCATTACAACAACGGCGCTTATCGCTGAGGCGTGGGTTACTTGCGAAACTCCAATCGCCAACATTCTCCTCCGAATGCGAAAATATATTGTTGCCTCCCACTTACATAGGTAGAAATGATCATCAGAATAAAATACGGGAAATCAGAGCTCGAACAGAGAGATTCAGGTGTTCTTTCTTCCCGCGCGCTATTCGAGAATGGAATGGGAGATAAATAGTATAATTGTGGTTCGATTAACCCTCTGCCAGGCACTTAAATGTGATTTGCAGAGTATCCCATGTAGATGATTACTATGAACACCAAAAGGTGCGGCTCCCTCACTTTTACAAACTAATAATTTTCCTTGTATGAGCCGTTTTCAAAATATAAGCTTAGATATGGACTATAGCATGCCACTATACTGCGTGCAGACCCCCATAAACATTCTCTTCCGGGAAGTCGATCGATTGCGAAATACCATATTTTGCACAGTTTTTGGGCACCCGTTCACCTCGGAGTCTTGTAGCTCCCATAGTTTGTCAGTCTGCCAATCTGCACACTCTCGTAACGCTGAAAGGTGCGTCAGTTCCTGGAGAAAGCCTTCTCTTCGGACCAAGCCGTTCCATGGTCTTGCAAAGTCACGTGACTTGCAAATGCGACGCTCAGCGATGATGAGAGCTCGTTAAATACATTTTTATTGCGCCATCCTTCTGAAGCCACGAGTATAACGGAAGCACATCTACAATGTGTTTCACCGATACACAGTTAATAACAGATCTGTCCATTATCATTTCTGTGACAGATTTATCGTTAGGCCGCATGCATAAAATATCTCCCGCCAGCAACAGGTTTGTATATGTGATGAAGCTCGAACCTGTACAAGCTAGCGCAAGATCAGGCATGCTATCCACTACGCTAAAATACTTTACCCTGTTGTGGTTCTGTATTAAAACTATACATCAAGTGAAATTCCGAAATTGTTTTTCTTCAGTTGTTCGTAAAGAGGCATTACACCTGTTATCTGCTTCTCTGTTTCAAGTCTCATTTGTGCGAAATACCAAATGGTTCTACGTCGATAAATGAGGACTCAGTAGGATTGATGAGCAACCTACACCAGCGTATAATTTATGGTTTCAATACGCCGATCCTCCAACAGAGAATCTCTTCTTCTTAGTTATCACATCGTACACCAAGATTTCTGTTTTAATTTGTTAAACTTTACTGTAGAACAGTTTATTAACAGCAAATGTTTTTATTAGGTACACCCTCAAAATCAAGTTATTAGATCGTAAAACAATAGTTCTGTTTTAATTTCATACGATTTGCTGTAGAAGATTGTATTCATAACAAATGTATTTCGCCTTCCCTTCAGATATTCGATAATAACACTACTGTTTCTTCCATTTAATATGTTTTCCTTTAGAAGAATATATTAAAAGTAAAAGTACTGTTGTTTTCGTAAGCTCGTTTTTCTACTACTTCACCGTAAAACAGCAGTTCTTTTTTCTTATTGTTAATTTCTATTATGTGTATGTATGAGATGGGTTAACGGAATATAAATTTGTTTTATCTGCTGCATTTTCAGTTCAGGAACCGTGATTTCAAAGAACCGATAGGAGAACACGTCAACCGTTCGCAGCGCCCTCAGCTGCAACGGCAGTTGTAAGGTGAAAGGGTAATACACATTCATTTTATTATTTTCTGTATTCAAATATCAACATCTTTATATATAAAGCAGAGTGTCCGTATGTTTGCGTGTACGTATTGAATACAAATGTTTGTAAAGCTTATGGGACTTAACTTGCGTGGTCACCAGTCCCTAAAAGACAGCACAAACATCCATGCCCGAGGGGGCATTCGAAACCCCGACGAGGAACTGCCTCGCGCATTGCAGCACAGCGCCTCAACGCGCTCGGCCGCTCCGCCGCGGCTTGAATACAAATCTACAGTTTTCTTGCATTGTTAATGAAATTTTGAACACCTAACATTCAATCCATGAGTACGGTCGCCGTAAGTATTAGGATCACGTACTACACATTGTTCACGAGATATGACGTCACAAACAATGAGATGCGCGAATGAGATGCTGCATCAAACAACACCGATTTCAACCAAATTTGGTGCACATATTCTTTAGCGTGAGGCAATAATGCTCTCTGGGTAAACGACATAAACAATATAGTTGTGAGAAACTGCCACATAACGCTACGAGTCTTTATTCACACACTGCGTGAAATGACAGTACTTAGCGACTTGCAACAAACTTTAAACATAATTTCAAACCTTTATATAACTTTTTCTCGCTGACAACCATAGCAAAATTATGAAAGGAAAAAGTTTCTCGCTTACTATTTTTCCGCTGTTCATAGACTAAATACGTAATTAAGAACTTTCTCACAGTTAAAACTAGGTGTTAAAATTGTAATTGTCTGAATGAAAGTCCTTGGTCCACTCTCATTCAGACAATTACAATTTTAACACCTAGTTTTAACTGTGAGAAAGTGTCTTAATTATGTATAAATATTTTAGCTGTGGTTGTCCGTCATACAAAATTCTTTGTCATGGACTAAAACTACGACATTCGGTATCACACTAGAATTTATAATTTCTACACTGCAAATTGCAGCCGCAGGAAATTTCACAGACAACATATACACATATAGTTGAATGTACCTTGGAAAATGTATCACAGTACGACACGTAGTTCATGGGATACGAGCACATAAACAGTAATGTTCATGAAAAATCGCCCTATTACACACCAACTTCTTTACTACTAACTGTATTTGCAACAGATTTTACAGACGTACAGCACTTATACAAATGAATATATACCTGAAAAATTATACAATTGTACAACATGTAAATATGAGATCGTGCTAATTTTATGTGCAATTTGTATTTTAATTGCAATCATTTATTTGGATACTGCAGGTATAATTTTGTACATTATGCAAGACAGCCTTACTTCTTATATATAACATGATTTTAGAAAAAAGGAAGTGGACAAAGAGAGAAGGGATAGGAGAAGTACTAACTCAAGGCAGGAATAAATAAATAAATATCCGGGCAACGCTGCGATTTTAGCTAGTTTTTACCATAACTAGTTGCATATTCTGAGTGTTTTGATGGTAATGAAATGCGTAATACATATATTAGGCTATTTCAATTATGCATATAATAGATGTAATTTAATTTTAAATACATATGTTAATGCTTTTGAGTAAACAGCACTTTTTCCATTTTTAAGATAGAAAGCTAACAGGAACGATTCACGTAGAATTTTGAGGACGGCACTCTGCAGAGAGCGTCTCACAAACAGATTTATTTATTCACAACAATCACCGGCTGCCATCTGATTTCACGACAACGGAAATTCAGCCTTCTACCATGACTGACGTAACAATGACACGGGTGCGGAATGGCCTTATGTAGTTTGAACAAATCTCACTAGCAAATTTAAATTCTTCTGCACCTGAAACCATTCACTGTCTTGAACCTAAGAAGTGTTAAAAGTTTGAGTTGTTCTGTTTGCGCAGATGAGTGTACTTATACTACGACTCCAATTAAAACTTTCCAGAAATGAAGACCCACAGTTCATGAAAGGAAAATGTCTGATTAGATCATATGGACATTTTTGGGATTCTTGCAGTAATAGGGTAAGACATTCTTGTTTCAATACTGCCGTACAGCGGAGTTCTTTGTAAAATAGGTCAACATAAAGATGAACTTTTCTAAATTACCCAGTACAATATCAAAATTACAAGATAGTATCAGCCACTGGTAACTACGTTTTATTAATTTACAGGTAATTATCAAATCTTTTATTTAAATTCCTTATTGTTTCACAAATTGCTAAATAGATTTCTGGCTTTCATTCTGGTCGTCTGTCTTCCATTAACTATTAAATTTTTTAACACAGTAGTATTACAATAGCTACATAAAAACTCTTTTTGCATGCTCTACAGATTCTTGTAATCGAGCTGGAAATTTTTCGCTTTTTGTTCCCTTTTTTGTTTCCGTAGCTCATCTGGTGAATACGGAATCCTCGAAATGTTCAAATGTTTGTAATTCTATGGGACCAAAACACTTTGGTCATAATTCCCTAGCCTTACAAACTACATGAACTAAAACTAACCTAAAGGAGGATTAGAACCTCCGACGAGGGAAGCCGTGCCATCCGTACGTGACGCTTAAGACCGCTCGGCTACTCCCACACGGCTAAAAAGGAATCCTTAGAACATCAACTTGTTTTTGGTCGGCCCCTTCTTCTCAGGAAGAGATAGATGTATAACGTTAATACTTATTCCACATACGTCGGCCTAAGTGTCTGGTTCCTTGGTGATGTAAAATATTTCAGCTTTTAAGAGATGCGGCCATTATTGTTACATTACACTCGGAAACTCACCAAGTACAGCATATAGCTTACTTAACGTTGAAATCTTTAAATTTTAGATGGAAGGTTTTATGGTGTATGCAGTGGAAAATATCGAAATTCGTTAACTTCTAACTTACATACATTTTGTTCTTTTATGCCATTAAAGGATACACCGCATTGTAAGGATTTTAATCTGGTTTTCATTAACAGGTAATTCTTTGACGAAGCATTGTTGTACATATAATTTATAAAAATTTGGTGCCAAGTGGCTACGCTTAGTTAAGCCCGTGTGGCTCGGTGGCACAATGTTAGAGATGTACTATGAATCCAATGGTCGCATGTTCGATACCCGCCTGGTCCCAGGATTTTTATGCCTCTTTCCACTTCTTTCCCCTCTGGCAATGTTGATGAAGTGAAAAATACCGTGTAACACAGTGGTTCGGAATCCACGTTAAACGTCCCCTGATAACTGGCTGGATAAGTTAGTTTGAAGGTCGGAGGAAGGCAACGGCATACCACCTCCAAACAGAACCATGCCTAGTAAAAGCGCTGTGTGTGTTCAATCTTCGGATTGTTGACTTCTGTTCCCCACTAAGCTGTAGAAATATTGCCTTGGGTCACAAACGTGAGTATCATGAAACATCATTTAGCGTCTAAGTCTCATATTTCAATATTTAATACTTTTACTGTAAGAAATGCTGATAAAATTAAGTTGTAAGTCACAGTTTTTGTACATGTTGTTTCTCTTTTTTCTTAAATATCTCTGTTTCAATTCTTCTAACAAATGGGACATTGAGTGGAACAAAACAAAAAACGGGGGAAGCACTAAACCGTATTTTCCTACGATCCGACAACGCTCACTGATTAAACTTCCAATATCTCAGAATTTTACAGCTATGTTAACAGGTCATGGGAAATTGAAAGCCTACTATCAGCGGTTCAAAATAATTGAAGACGGAACGTGCACATGTAACAGTGCTTTCCAAACTATTCACCACGTGCTTTTTGACTGCTGCAATTTACTGAAAGAGAAGGACCATCTCAGGAAAAAAAAATAGCTGCCAAAGGAGGAGGATGGCCCGTCAGTAAATATGACTTAGTACATAAATTCACAACAGACTTTTACAATTTTTGTAATTCAATAAGATTTCCTGATGTATAAAATTGTTTGTTCCTTTGTAAACCCTGTCAACTTATATACTGTACTTGTGTTTGCAAAAATATTTGATGTAATCGCCTGAATCAAACATGTAATATTACTATGTAATGGAGCATGTTAAATAATAATAAAAAAATACTTTACTTAAAGTAATTTAAATTAAATTAAATGTACCAAATCATTTCTAGTACGTCTTTGTTACTAAGTAGGTTTTTATTACACTAAAATCATCTACTCAAAGGAAATTTCGTATAGTTTATTTTCAAAAATAAAATTTACTGAATGCCTTAGGTATAGATTCCAGCGTTAATTATCTTTCTAGTTATAAAATACGAAGTTTGGAACTTAAATAGTAACTGCTATGTATTCACAACCGATACAAAAGCGTTACAAGATTGTACCTGTTACTGTCCTTCAAAGTAATCACCAGCGTTGTGTAGAACCCGTTGCCAGCGATGTGGAAGGCGTAGTATACCGTTAGCAGAGCTTGTTCTGTTGATGGTGCGAATGGAGTCACAAGGACGGAAGTCTGGCAAGTATAGTGGATGCTACAGTACTAGCCACTCCAATCAACAGAACACAGCAGCCACATCTTGCGCTGTATGCACCCGCGTATTGTGTTGCATTGCAAAATTGCAACAACGCATGCAAAATTTAAAAAGACACAGAATCCTCAAGACTGGTAATCTTTTACTGAAACTCGCAACCTAGCGCGGACTTCAAGGCGAGAAGCCTATAATAGCTACCACAACGAAATCCTGTCTCGTAATCTTGCAGAAAATCCAAAGAAATTCCGGTCATATGTGAAGTACACTAGCGGCAAAATACAAACAATACCTTCACTACGCGATAGCAATGGTAATACTAACGACGACAGTACTGCTAAGGCAGAATTACTAAACACAGCTTTCCGAAAAAGTTCACCAAAGAAGACGAAGTGAACACTCCAGTATTCAATCCAAGAACAGCTGCCAGCATGCGAAACTTAGAAGTAGATGTTCCTGGAGTAGTAAAACAACTTAAGTCACTAAACAAAAACAAATCTTCCGGGCCTGATTGTATACCAACTAGATTCTTCTCAGAGTATGCTGATGCAATAGCTCCGTACTTAGCTATCATTTATAACCGATCACTCAGCGAAAGATCCGTACCCAAAGACTGGAAAGTTGCTCCAATATTCAAGAAAGGCAATAGGAGTGATCCCCAAAATTACAGGCCTATCTCATTGACGTCGATTTGCAGTAGGATTTTGGAACATATACTTTGTTCGAATATTATGAACTACCTCGAAGAGAACGACCTATTAACCAGTAGTCAACACGGATTCAGAAAGTATCACTCTTGCGAAACACAGCTTGCCCTTTATTCATATGAAGTGTTAAGTGCCATCGACAAGGGATCTCAAATCGAATCCATATTTCTGGATTTCCGGAAGGCTTTTGATACTGTACCCACAAGTGGCTTCTAATGAAATTGCGTGCTTATGGAATATCTTCCCAATTGTTCGATTGGATTCACGATTTCCTATCAGAAAGGACACAGTTCGTTGTAATTGACGGTAAGTCATCGAGTAAAACATAAGTGATATCTGGCGTTCCACAGGGAAGTGTTATAGGTCTCATATACTCTTCCTCGTGTTTATAAATGATTTAGGAGACAATCTGAATAGCTCCCTTAGACTGTTCGCGAATGATGCTGTTGTTTATTGGTTAGTGAAGTCAACAGAGGATCAAAAGCAACTGCAAAGCGATTTAGACAGAATTTCTACTTGGTGCGAAAATTGGCAATTGACACTAAATAAAGAAAAGTGTGAAGTAATACACATGACCACTAAAAGAATTCCGCTGAACTTCAATTACACGATAAATCAGTCAAACCTTAAGGTCGTAGATTCTACCAAATACCTAGGAGTTACAATTACGAACAACTTTGACTGGAGAGAACACACAGAAAATATTGTGGCGAAGGCGAATCAAAGGTTACGTTTCATCGGCAGAACGCTTCGAAGGTGCACCAGCTCCACCAAAGAGACTTCCTACATCACACTTGTGCGTCCTCTCCTGGAGTACTGTTGTCCCTTGTGGGACCCTCACCAGGTGGGACTGACGGAAGACATTGAGAAGGTTCAGAGAAGGGCAGCTCGTTTTGTTTTATCACGTTACGGGGGGAAAGCGTCACGGAAATGTTGCACGAATTGGGGTGGAAATCATTAAAAGAAAGACGTTATTCATTGCGGCGTGATCTGTTTGCGAAGTTTCAATCACCGACTTTTAGTTCTGAATGTGAAAATGTTTTGCTAGCAACCACCTACTTAGGGAAACATGACCATCAGAATAAAATAAGAGAAATCAGATCGAAAACGGAACGATTTAGGTGTTCTTTCTTCCCGCGCGCTATCAGAGAATGGAACGGTAGAGAAAAGTTATGAAAGTGGTTAATGAACCCTCTGCCAGGCACTTAAGTGTGATTTGCAGAGTATCTATGTAGATGTAGATGTAGATGTTGGGTGGGTTGCGCAGAAAGTGTTGCCGCTTCTTTCACTGTTCACAAACGCGGCAACAGTGTGCACTTCTTCTTCAGAGATGCTATGCCGACCTTCCCGATGCCTGTCTGCCACAGTTTGCCGACCTTCGTTGAAGGCTGTTACCCAACGTGCCAGTGTTCTGTATAGCAATGCCGATTCCCCGCACGCCTATTGAAGACCTTGTGAAACTGCCATGCTGTACGGCTTCTGGCCCAGCTGTACAGCTCACAAGTGGCTGAGTTTCCCTCGATTGTGCGCATGCCGGTGTCGTGGGACAGATGAATTCATTTGCTCGAAGTTCAGTTAAAAAAATGTTCAAATGTTTGTTAAGCTCAAGGGACTTAAGTGCGGGGTCATCAGTCCCTAAACTTACAAACTACTTATGAATTACCTTACACTAAAGACGCCACAAACATCCATGCCCGACCGTAGCGAAGGCAAGTTAGCTATCTCAACAACGTGTGCTATCAGCGACAATAGGAGATGCCATTGAACAGTGTCGCCACTGCAGTGTTGCCACCATTTAAGTTCCAACCCTCGTATATTGAGATAACCGCGCTACTTGAAAACCATTTGTTAATCTGCATTTTTTTTATTATTTTAACATCAATTTTTTGCGTTCCTTGAGAACACTATTTCGTGAAGTCGATTTTGATGTTACGCCTTGGGCTACATGGCTTTTTTAAATGTTTATTTTTTCTTATATTTCTATACGTATTATAGTAGCACAAATGACAGTGAGATGACAGTGACGATATAGTGTAGGGTAGAGTTAAAAAGAATAACATATCAAAAAAAAAAAAAAAAAAAAAAAAAAAAAACAGTACCCATGTCCTCTATGTATCTATCATTGTGAGGAATCCAATTTATAACGTACTTATGTCGGTTTAGTACCCATGTCCTCTATGTATCTATCATTTTGCGGAATCCAATTTATAACGTACTTATGTCGATTTAATTCAAATATCTAAAATAAAACTTTGAATCTGCTGTCCCTTTTACAAAGTCACAGTTGTCAGTCTATTTTTCTCCTTTTCCGTTGTGGCTATGTTGAGGAAAACAAACTTTCAAAAAAAAGTTATTGGCTGGCCCTGCAAGGAACTGTGCAATTTTAACCATGTTTCGTTTCGATTATTTCAGATTTTCCGTCGTTTGTGGCTATGATATTTTTCAAATTTGAAAACTGCCCAATACACTTATCTTCAATGCAATATTTGTATCCAATAGGCATTTTATACCTTCTTCCACGTATATTGTTGTTATGGTCTTCAGTCAGGAGACTGGATTAAAGCAGGTCTCCACCCTACTCCACCCTGAGCAAGCCTCTTCATCTCTTCATTAAAATGTCAAACCACATCCATTTGAATCCCTTTACTGATTTCTAGGTCTCCCTCTGAGATTTTTACCTCACACACATCTGTCGAATAATAAATTCACGATTCATTTATATCTAAGATTGTGTCCTACCAATAGATTCCTTCTTTTAGTGAAAGTATGATAAAAATTCATTTTCTCCCCCATTGTGATCACCATCTCCACATTAGTTTTGCGATCTATCCAACTAATCTTCAGCATTCTTCTGTAACACAACATTTCAAAAGCCCCTATCCTCTTCCTGTCTGATCTATTTATGGTCCATGTTTCACTCCCGTACAATGCAACGGTCCACACAAATGTCTTCAAAAACGCTTTTTTTCTTATTCACATTCTACAGTTTATGTCCTCTATACTGCGACCGTCGCATGTTATTTTACTGCCCTAGTAACAAAACTCATCTACCACCTGTATTGTTTTGTTGCCTAACCTAATTCCTTCAGCGTCGCCTGATTTTCTACCATGTAAGTCCGGAATAAATCCTGAAAACAAGGAAATTCACGTTTCCGACATTGATAAAGGTCGGAGTGTAGCCTACCGCGATTGCGGTTTATCGTACCGCGATATTGCTGCTCGCGTAGGTCGCGATCCAATAACTGTTAGCATAATATGGAATCAGTGGTTTCAGGAGGGCAATACGGAACGCCTTGCTGGATCCCAACGGCCTCGTATTACTAGCAGTGTAGATGACAAGCATCTTATCCGCATGGCTGTAACAGAACATGCAGCCACGTCTCGACCCCTGAGTCAACAGATGGGGACGTTTGCAAGACGACAACCATCTGCAAGACAGTCGAACGACGTTGGCAGCATCATGGACTATCAGCTCGGAGACCATGGCTACGGTTACTCTTGACGCTGCATGACACAGGAGCGGCTGGGGATAGTGTACGTAACGACGAACCTGGGAGCACGAATCGAAAAACGTCATTTTTTCGGATCAATCCAGATTCTGTTTACAGCATCATGATGGTCGCATCCGTGTTTGGCGACATCGCGATGAACGCACATTGGAAGCGTGTATCTGTCATCGCCAAACTGGCATATCACCTGGCGTGATGGTATGGGGAGCCATTGGTTACACGTCTGGGTCACCTCTTGTTCGCATCGCCGGGACTTTGAACACAGGCCGTTACGTTACAGATGTGTTACGAGTCGTGGCTCTACCCTTCATTCGAGCCCTAAAAATGTTCAAATGTTTGCAAATCTATCGGACCAAATTGCGTGGACATCAGTCCGTAGCTTACAAACTACTTAAACCTATGTAAACTAACCTAAGGACAACACACACACACACACACACATGCCCCAGGGAGGACTCGAACCTACACGGTGAGCAACCGCACGCTCCGCAGCGAGACACTTTAGACCGCTCGGCTACTTCACCGTGGCCATTCGATCCCTGCGAAACCCTCAATTTCAACAGGATAATGCATTATCGCATGTTGCAGCTCCTGTACGGGCCTCTCTGGATACGGAAAATGTTCGAGTGCTGCCCTTTTCAGTCCATTCTACAGATCTCTCACCAATTGAAAACGTCTGGTCAATGGTGGCCGAGCAACTGGCTCGTCACAATACGCCAGTCACTACTCTTGATGGACTGTGGTATCGTATTGAAGCTGCATGGGCATCTGTATCTGTACACGCCATCCAAGCTCAGTTCATCTCAATGCCCAGGCGTATCAAGGCCGTTATTACGGCCAGAGGTGGTAGTTCTGGGTACTGATTTCTCAGGATCTGTGCATCCAAACTGCGTGAAAATGTAATCTCATGTTAGTTCTAGTATAATATATTTATACATATAGCGTCTGTTCCGAAAGAACAGACGTCACTTCTGATCCTGCAGTTGTTATTATTTAATATTCACAGAATATATGACATCAACTGCGATTGGGCAAAGCTGAAAATGTGCACCCAGCCGGGATTCGAACCCCGGTCTCCTGCTTTCTAGGCAGTTGCGCTGACCCCTTCACCATTGGGGACATAGTGATCACCACACCAGCAAGGACTACCTAAGCACGCCTCCCGTCAGACACAAATTCCCAGCTTCACCCTGCCGACAGTACTCAAACTCGTAGTTATGAAACTACTTCCCATAAGAGTAAGGGCTTCAAACTTGCCCGCCCCTCCCCACTAGTGACGTCTGTTCTTTCGGAACAGACGCCACATGTATATATATAATATGCCGGTGACGGGCTTTGATCTTATCGTTAGTGGGGAGGGGGTGGACAAGTTTGAAGCCCTTACTCTTACGGGAATTAGTTCATAACTACGAGTTTGAGTACTGTGGGCAGGGCGAAGTTGGGAATTTGTATCTGACGGGAGGCGTGCTTAGGTAGTCCTTGCAGGTGCGGTGATCACTGTGTCCCCATTGGTGTAGGGGTCAGCGCAACTGCCTAGAAAGCAGGAGACCGGGGTTCGAATCCCGGCTGGGTGCACATTTTCAGCTTTGCCCAATCGCAGTTGATGTCATATATTCTGTGAATATTATATATTTGTCCAAGAATACCCGTTTATGATCAGCATTTCTTCTTGGTGTAGCAACTTTAATGGCCAGTAGTGTACATTGCTGACGGAAAGAGATGGAAACCAAACATCAAAATATCGTTTCCCCAAAACTGCGAACACGTTCGCATAATAGCGGACGTCTGGTAACAGGTGTGGGCTGTTGCGCTGAGAGAGCTGCCCTAGCCCACGGCAGCGGCGTAAGGAGAGGACGCACTGGTCTTCCTGTTTCCGGCCGTCCCCGCCGCTTTCCCGTGAAAGCCGTGCTCCTTCCCTTCCCCTCCTCCCCCCCCCTTGCTATACGCACTCACACACATACAGGCCTTACACACACACGCACGCACCGCCACGATCCGCGCCGCATTCCTGCGGACCAGCGGCCTGCAAGGTCGCCCAGCCTGCAGCGGATCCACTTCCCACTTTCGTTACACCAGGCCGTCCACAGCCACGGCGTCCGACTCACTGTATAAGTGGACGGCGCGCAGTTTTCCCGGAAACGTCTGCGCAGCCCAGGTGTCCTTGCCACTCGCAGCTGTTTCTTTTATGCACTGCACCTACGGCAACTATGTCGACTTTTACATACACATACCGCGGGCGCATGTCTCATTCACCCGACGGCAGGTAGGTCACCAGGGATCAGGAGTCGTTCCTCCCGAACTTGCACAATGGATAGCAGGTACCAGCCGTTTTCGGCCTCACGCGTTAGTCTACGGCAGATGTTCCAACAAGGCTGCTCCGCGAGCAGGAGCAACACCACCTAGAAGACAAGGCCTTACAACAGACCGTGCCTACGTCACACTTAGAAGCCGCGGCCGCCACCTCATTGGCTGTTGGCTGGGGCACGCCCACCGCCGCGCAGCGGCGGCCAGTCAGATGGCGGCCGCGGCTTCTGTGTGTGAAGTAGGCACGGCCTGTTGTAAGGCCTTGTCTTCTAGGTGGTGTTGGCGGAGCGCACACGAGAGTTCACTACTAGACTTGCGCATAATAGTTTGCGATCGGGAGCGCTCACTTTAGTTCGCGGCTCTGCCGCGAACTAGTTCGTTCTTTTAGTACGTCCGCTCCCAGTGACGGCTCAGCGGCGTGCAGGTGGAGGGAGAAGTTCCCCCACCTATCTGCTTCATGCGCTTGCTGCTTGAGGCGCTATAGATATCACGCAAACCAAAAGAAACAGTTTGTGGATAATTTCTCGCGTCTAAGTTTACAGTTGTCTCTATATCTTGGCGTAATGGAATTTATTAGTCAGATACTGCAGAGTGCAGAATACTTCAAAGCAGAAATTTTGTAGCACTGAACAATGCAATCTAGCAGGCAGACGCTAACCTCGAAACGGCTCTCATCAGCAGAAGGCAAACACGTGATTTTTAATTCTGTTCGCGACCTATCGCGCATATTTTAGCTTGCGACCTATCGCGCATATTTTAGTTCGCGACCCATCGCGCATATTTTAGTTCGCGACCCATCGCGCATTTTTTAGTTCGCGACCTATCGCGCATATTTTAGTTCGCGACCGGTAGCACTCCTTTTAGTTCGCAGCTCGGCCGCAAGCAGGTCGCTCTCTTTAGTTCGTCCGCTCGTTTTGGCTTTTGCTACCGCTACTAAAACTACAGCTGAGCTGTATCTCAGCTCGAAATGACGGCAACTGGCAGAAGGGAATCACGCGATTCTGCGCGCTCTCGCGTTCTCTCGCTGTTACCCGTCAGTCTTCGGAAAAGGAGCGGACGAACTAAGAGGCGAGGGATCTACGAAATAGTTCGCGTAGTTCGCCTATGGGAGCGCTCTTCCGAACTAGTTCGTCCGCGAATTACACAAGACTACTCACTACCCCAGCTGGGAGCTGCGGGAAGCTCACGTCACGCACGCTACTCAGTGGCCAAAAGGAAACAAACGCCTTCGTTCTCGCTAATGTGAAGTTGTGACAGCAAAAAAATGTCTAGTAGCGAAAGCCCAGTGACTGTTAACTTTAGAGCCAGCCCACGCTGTACAGTGTACTGTAACGGGTATTTATTCTCTGCAATGAAAAGAATAAACAACGAGGCCTTAGAACCCTACAATGAAGAGTATGCTGCGCATCGCTGCAGCAAGTGAGATAACACCTTATAACTGTTCACATGTGTCGCAAAAAAATTGTAAAAGTAAAAAAAAGTCAATAAATCTTTTGTTAGTTGTACAAACGTTACCCGTCATTTCGTTCTAATTGACACTTTTATTGCCTTAATTAGTAATTATGACATCTTGAACCCAGATTTGAGAGAAAAAAAGTACAACCCCTTTCTTTGCTTGTGTCTCTCACATTTTTGTGAGGAAGCAAACAGGTTCCTGACTGCAGCTTCGCCTTCAGTATGGATGGGTGGTCTCCTGCCGAAATATCGGCGGTCGTAAATTTTGATACCTGGCAGCATACACGTAAGTTTTTCGAAGTTGTTTTCGCCAGGAGAAATTGAGCAATCACATGTATCGTATTTTCTAGCACTGTCTCCATAAACTGAAAATCTTAGTATTTGTGCCATTTCTTGTGATAAATTCTGGATCGGCCGTTATACCACTTATTGTTGCCGCTGTTTAGCGAGTTACTGTACGTGAACATTTATGACAGGTGGGTCAGTCTAGTTATTGGCAATTAAGATGGTGTGTTACTAATTTACGGGCCGGCCGCGGTGGCCGAGGGAACTGAGGCGCTTCAGTCACGGTCTGTACGGCCACTACGGTCGGGGGTTCGAATCCCCCCTCGGGCATGGATATTTGTGCCGTCTTAGTTCGTAAGTAGTTCACTTCGTCATTCTGTATACAGGAAGCCCACTCATACAGATTTGTACTTACAAGCTACTAGTTGCCACCATCCAGCACAAACAATGGGCGTCCTCAAGACTCTAATCCATCGAGCCCATACCATCTCTGATGCCGACAGCCTTCACACGGAACTGGAACACCTGCAGACAGTATTCCTAAATAATGGATATACAAGGAAGCAAGTAAATCGAGCGATGCACGCCTCCAAACGACAGAACAAGGAAGAAGAAGAAGAGGCTTTCAAATCGACTGCTTATCTCCCATATATTGGGAACATTTCGTCACAGATAGGCAGAATACTAAAAAAGCATAAAGTAAGAGTCATCTTTCGCCCTCCTCCTAAAATTTCATCGCTGTTGGGTTCTGTCAAAGACGATCTGGAGCTGCGTAAAGCAGGTGTTTACAGGATTCCGTGCGAGTGCAGCAAGTCATATATAGGGCAGACGACGCGCACTGTGCAGGACCGCATCGTGGAACATCAGCGTCATACTCGGCTACTCCAACCCACCAAATCCGCAATCGCCGAGCATTGTATTTCCACAGGTCATTCAATGAAATACAATGAAACGAAAATTGTGACCCATACATCAAACTTTTGGAGCTCAATTATTAATGAAGCTGTGGAAATAAGATTGTCTGACAGTGAGACTCTTATAAATCGAGACAGCGGTTTCCAAATAAATGCTGCATGGAATCCTGTCATTGAAAAACTTCGTAGTCGGCGTAGTTTCCTGCAACTGAATGACGATGAGAATCGATCTGATATCGAAGCGGCAAGCCTCCACCACGGAAGGCGCTCGGAGCAGCGTACGTAGCTGTAGTGAACGCGCACGCTAGGTACGCGCATGCGCAATGTCGGCTGAATTGGGCATAAATAGCACAGCTCAGTGCGTCTTCGCCAGTACTTCGGCGGTACTCACCTGAAGATGGCCAGAAGACTCTGCGCCGAAATATCGTGGCAGGAAGTTACTGACATCCGGCAGTTCGCCCGAGATTTTATGGATAGTTCATAAGTAGTTTGTAAGTTTAGGGACTGATGTTCAAAATGTTTGTATAGTCTATGGGACTTAACTACGGGGTCATCAGTCCCTAAACTTACAAACTACTTATGAACTAACTAAGCCTAAAGACGTCACAAATATCCATGCCCTAGGGGGGATTCGAACCCCCGACCGTAGTGGCCGTGCAGACCGTGACTGGAGCGCCTCAGTCTCCTCGGCCACCGCGGCCGGCTAGGGACTGATGACCCCGTAGTTAAGTCCCATAAGCTTTACAAACATTTGAACATATGTACTAATTTACGGTCTCGGGAGGAATGATTCCCATTTTGCTGACCGGTGGAGGAATGGATCCTGCGCCCTACACCGCAAGTCAGTGTTCAAATGTTTGTAAACCTATCGGACCAAACTGCGTGGTCATCAGCCCGTAGCTTACAAACTACTTAAATCTAGGTAAACTAACCTACGAACAAACACACACACCCATGCCCCAGGGAGAACTCGAACCTCCACGGCGAGCAACCGCACACTCCGCAGCGAGACGCTTTAGACCGCTCGGCTACTCCACCGCGGTGCAAGTCAGTGTTCAGAGCATACTGAGCAGTGGCGGCGACAGTTTCAGTGAACCCTGGAAAAATGTATATTTAAACTATTATTCCTCGTTTTATTCTCGTGTCAAGTCAGTTCACCTGAATTTTTCAAGACAAGAGTGACTCAAAAATTGCAACTCCCTTTCACACTGAGGCGCCATATAACTGGTACACTTGCCTATTATCGGCCTCTGAGACCACTGCGGTGGGACGGGGTACGGACGATGAAAAAATTCTCATTTAAGTCCATACTAGTTTAGTAAAAGTTGTAAAGAAAACCACTTCGAAAAAAAATATGTTTTTCAACTTTGTTGATTTCAGTTGGTTGTTAGGTAGCTGTTAACTCGAAGTTTCCTGTTACCTAGCAACATTAACTGCCATTTTATATACATATATATTTTTATTTTTTATTTATTTATTTATTTTTTATTTATTTATTTATTTATTTATTTTTATTTTTTTGCCGTGAATATTATCAACTTATATCCGATGTTCCCACACCACCAGCACGATATAAATAAATAAATAAATATTATCTTCAGTTAAATAAATTAAAATACGATATTACGTGCTTGTACGACTGGGGCAGGAGAACTAATTTTAAACAGTCACTGTGAGTTCACTCTTAAGATTAGTCACAGACAGTGTAAACGCTTATCGATCTTTTCAACTTACACATCCATGTTCACTGCCTGCTAAAGTTTAAGGTTCGTATTAATACACTCCTGACCATTAAAATTGCTACACCACGAAGATGACGTGCTACAGAAGCGGAATTTAACCCACAGAATGAAGATGCTGTGATATGCAAATGATTAGCGTTTCAGAGCATTCACACAAGGTTGGCGCCGGTGGCGACACCTACAACGTGCTGACACGAGGGAACTTTCCAACCCATTTCTCATACACAAACAGCAATTGACCAGCGTTGACTGGTGAAACGTTGTTGTGATGCCTCGTGTAAGGAGGAGATATGCGTACCATTACGTTTCCGACTTTGATAAAGGTAGGATTGTGGCCTATCGCGATTGCGGTTTATCGTATCACGACATTGCTGGTCGCGTTGGTCGCGATCCAATGACTGTTAGCAGAATATGGAATCGGTGAGTTCAGGAGGGCAATACGGAACGCCGTGCTGGATCCCAACGGCCTCGTATCACTATCAGTCGATATGACAGGCATGGCTGTAACGGATCGTGTAGCCACGTCTCGATCCTTGAATCAACAGATGGGGACATTTACAAGACAACAACCATCTGAGCGAACAGTTCGACGACGTTTGCAGCAGCATGGACTATCAGCTCTGAGACCAGGGCTGCGGTTACCCTTGACGCAGGAGCGCCTTTTATGATGTACGCAACGACGAACCTGGGTGCACGAATGCTTAACGTCATTTTTTCGGATGAATCCAGGTTTTACAGCATCATAATGGTCGCATCCGTGTTTGGCGACATCGCGGTGAACGCACATTGGAAGCATGTATTTGTCATCGCTATAATGGCGTATCACCCGGCGTGATGGTATGGGGAGCCATTGGTTACACGTGTCGGGCACCTCTTGTTAGCATCGTCGACACTTTGAACAGTGGCCGTTACATTTCAGATGTGTTACGACCTATGTCTCTACCCTTCATTCGATCCCTGCGTAACCCTACATTTCAGCAGGATAATGCCCGACCGCATGTTGGAGGTCATGTACGGGCCTTTCTGGATACAGAAAATGTTCGACTGCTGCCCTGGCCAGCACATTCTCCAGGTCCCTCACCAATTGAAAACGTCTGGTCAATGGTGGCCGAACAACTGGCTCGTCACAATACGCCAGTCACTACTCTTGAACTGTGGTATCGTGTTGAAGCTGCATGGACATCTGTACCTGTACACGCTACCCAAGCTCTGTTTGAGTCAATGCCGAGGCGTATGAATTCCGTTATTACGGCCAGAGGTGGTTGTCCTGGGTACTCATTTCTTAGGATCTATGCACCCAAATTGCGTGAAAATGTAATCACATGTCAGCTGTAGTATAATATATTTATCCAATGAATACCCGTTTATCATCTGCACGTCTTCTTGGCGTAGCAATTTTAATGGCCAGTACTGTAGTTCACGTAATTGAACTTACCACATCTGAAGATAAGGCAATGTTAAAATTCAATAAATCTTTGAATTGTCTTCTTGTCGGAGTTCAATACTTCCAATAAATCAAAATCATCTTTCTCCAATAATAATACACACAATAAATAAATATAATAAAATGACTTCGAAATAACACATTGACCTTTATTGCTGTCTGATACAATATGTGTCAGCTAAAGCAATGCTCGTATAAAACGCTAGTTCTTAACGGCACACAATAATGAAGTAAGTTTTAATTTTTTTTCTTTGCAAACGATGGACGCGCGGCAAAGAGAAGGCGAAGCCGGATCCGTAGCCCCGTAGCCGTCGGTTGTTTGTCGATACTGATCAGATACAGTAACGTTGGCTGCGGCGGCGACGACGCTGCCCTTGTACATTGCGGCATCTCGATCGTACATGAAACAGAAAGAAAACAAATTCATTTTAAGTATCACATCAGAGCATTACAACATTTATACACAAATAAACATATACAAATTCACAGTATTTGCATGAAACAATTAAATCGTTTTACTCGTATCCTGCAAAACAGGGCTGATGTAGGAAAGTGGAGCTCATCAATGTTTGTCCCACTACACCGCTCAGAAGTGCCACAACACATGTTGCTTGGATCCGACTAATGTGTGAAGCAGTGCTGCAGGGAACTGACACCTTGCATCATACAGGGCTGTCCATAAATCCGTACCATTACGACGGGGTGGAGATCTCTTCTGAACACCACGCTGCAAGGGGTCGCATATATGCACAAAAATGTTAACGTCTGTGGGCAGAGGGGTTCAAACTGAGAAGAGTGTTACCGGAGTTACTCTGTAGCACCTTGCTTCTGTTTTGCCAAGATAGCTTTTTTATCCACCACAATTACCGGTTTCTACTGATCTTACAGTCATTATCAGATCTGTCGAACTGTGGTGATGTAACTCTGTCTATATGTCATTCTGTGGGATTGTCAAATACACAAAATTGCATAGTCATAGAATAAAATCCAATAATGGCTCCCACTACATACACGGCCATCTACATGCGCCTCAAACCACATTAAACACCACATGTCCATTGCAGCGTATGTTGTGGGGGCCATTATTGGATTTTATTGTATTGTCAGAGTAAGCCTTCATTCTACTACTAGTTACTAATCTCTATCTGTCACTCGATACCCATCTTTATTATTGTACCTGGTACCTCCTGTCTGTTCTAGTACCTAATACCCTGATTCTTTTACTATCTACCTTTCTTTTGACACAGTACTTCATTCCATTCGTAATTTTGGGCATTCTTGGCAATTATATGGCATCTATGAGTGCAAAAGAAAATATAATTACTGATTATTTTCAAGAAATCCGTCTAGTTATTATTTTGAGTGAGAGAACATTCCAGAATACATTATGTTAAAGCAGTGTCATTCCGATTGTTCACTGCAAGGAAATAAAGTTCATCAAATATTACGAATAACTTGAATTAGAACAAATATGCAATGTTATGGAATCCTAAATTATCATGATCGATGTTCAGAACTCTAAATTCATTTACAAAACTAGTTAGTTACCATCTCAACAAATAATAATTATACATACAAATTGTAATTTTGGATGTATTCACCCGATTTAATCCGCCGATAATGTACGAATGTATCATTTCATTTGGGTCAGTGTTCATTTGGAAGTTTTAATTATAATTCTGTAGCCAACAGTGTGTATCGATTTGAACATTGTTAGCGAACTTATTTAAGTAAGCGCTGCACGCCCATTAGTGAGTCAGTAGTTATCTGTTATCTGATCGTCACAGAGTTACAGTTTTATTGTTATAGTTAATAAATGTGCATTTATGCAAATGAAATTAGGGACGCTTTTCTACTGTTACAGCACCCGGATTTTGTAAAAGATGAGTACAGTTCTATGACAAGACAAAGAATCAAATTTACTAATTATGGTTTTTCAAGTTTGACGATTCTGGAGATAGCCAGGATCGGCATATGTTCTACATGCGTTCTTCTTTTTGCTTTATTTTCAGTTCTTTAGTGACTGCATTTGCACAGCAGTAATTATAATTAGACGAACCGTAAGATGATTATCACCATGTCTGAAGATTCCATCATGAGTCGTGTGTCCAAAGCACCACAATATTATAATAGTAATGGAAATTTCAGCTTGGTACTTGTGACGTAAAATACTAATTTAAAAATGTAGCCTATCGAGTTCGTTAATTTAATGAACAACCTCAACTCCATTCAATGAACGAAATCAATGTGCTGTATTTTTAAATAAATATTTAATAACAAAACCACCAAACCCATAATATCACCCGCCTCTGAGGAAGATACTACGCTGCGGTGGAATGACCGAGCGCTCTGAGGCGCCGTGCTGCGGAGAGTGCGGTTGCTCCCCGTCGGAGGTTCGAGCCCTACCTTCGGCGTGTGTGTTTTGTCCTAAGCAAAAGTTTTTTTAAGTAGTTTGTGAGCCTAGGGACTGATACCCACAGTAGTTAAGTCTCACAGATTTAAAAACATTTGAACATAAAAGACACGTTTCAAAAATATTCATCCGGTTTCGTACCACAACACCTTTGGTGTGAAAGATGAATTCTTAGTTACACATTGGACTACAGAACTTTTCTAATGAAAATAACTATCCAATTTTTCAAGAGAACACTTATTACACGCAATGCACATGTGAACTTGTAGTACACTTCACCGTTATGCTTAGCATCAAAGTATTCATTTTGTTTTCAGTGTGATCTAGTCACAGATGATGATCGGACTCATCCAGGATGACAGTGACTAACAAAGCTAGGCGCAACCCTATCCAGTCTGATAAATACAGCTATATGATGCTTGAAAGGAGTACATAATAATATTCTGCCTTGGGCACATTTTTTTATTAAAATTTTAGCTGTAATTTCGTATGTTCCATTTCTATGTAACTTTGTGATCGCACTTTGTTAACCTGTGTAACATTCTGACTTAATTTGTTAATCTGGTCAAGTTGATAATCTTTGCCGTAAGCCAAAGAGTAAGACACTATCTTTGATCTGAGTGTTGCGGTGCTAGTAATAGCTAGCAGGCAGTCTTTAGGTAGGCTCGTTGAAAGGATCTTGTGGGAAGCAGGCGCAGTCTTCCAGTTACTCTAATTGGGTAGCTTAGGCAGCCTCACTGACGTTATAATTCTTTTTGGTTATTTTGGATGGAAGAAAGACTGCCATATGGTGGAGACGTTTCACTAGTTGCAAATGCGTATTTGGCTTTGGAAAAAGATATACTTTGTACATTTATTGTTTGTAATTATGGCATTGTATGATCATTGTTTTAGTAAGTGCTTGGCGTTTTCTTATTCATGAAGTTAGTTGTCAAAATTTCCATGTTTTGATTTAATCTCAAAAATGATCAAATGTTTGTATAGCTTATGGGACTTAACTACGGTGTCATCAGTCCTTAAACTTGCAAACAACTTATGAACTAGCTAATACTAAAGACGGCACAAATATCCATACCCGAAGGGGGATTCGAACCCCCGACCGCAGTGGCCGAGCAGACCGTGACTGGCGCGCCGCGGCCACCGCGGCGGGCTGATTTAACCTGAAGTCACTTACCAGTTCCCCATTCCTTTCATCATTTTGTACATTAATTTTGAATCAGCTCAGGTAATTGTGTCATATGTAAATGCCGTCTGGCAAAGCAACTCACTGGTTACAGTTTGAAAAGAATAGTTCTGAAAGTATAATTTTTATGAGATCAATTTCCATAACTAATGAGATTAAAAAGTAACACATAGGTAGCCAAAGTGAAATTAATAAAAAGAGTTATGTTGTATTGATGAGAGATCATAATGTTGCGTTAGCTACATAGTTATAGGAAAACTCAGTTGTCTTGTAAGAAAGAATGTATTTGCATTCAGTTATGTTCCTTTTGAGCTAATCAGATTTAAAAATAACGTAGGTGCAAATAACAGAGTGTAGTGATTGTTGCACGTTATCAATTTCAGTGACATTGGTGATTAACAGATTTTGATGCTGTCGCGTCGTTCAAATATAGGCACAATATTGCAGAGCGATATGAAATGGAACGAACATATAAGGACAGTTGTGAGTAAGGCGGGCAGCCGATTTCCGTTTATTGGGAGAATTCTGGGAAGATGTACTTCATCTGCAAAGGATACCGCGTATAAAACTCTTGTACGACCACGACTTGAGTATTGCTCAAGTGTTTGGGACCCGCAGCAGATCAGTTTAATGGAAGACATAGAAGCAGTTCAGAGGCGAGCAGCTAGGTTTGTTACTGGTAGGTTCGACCAATGCGCGAGTGTCACGGAAATGCTCCGGCAACTCAATTGGGGATCGCTGGAAGAAAGACGACGTCCTTTTCGTGAATTTCTGTTCAGTAAATTTAGAGGGCCGGAATTCGAAGCTGAGTGTAGTACGATAATGCTGCCGCCTACTTACATTTCGCGTAAAGATCACAAAGACAAGATAAGATCAATTAGATATTAAATTCGCAACAAAGTCAAATGTTCAAATATTTGTAAAGCTAAGAGACCAAACTGCCGTGGTCATTGGTCCCTAGATTTACAAACTACTTTGACTAACTTATGTGAAGGCTTTCGATGCGGTGCCACACTGCAGTCTGCTAACGAAGATACGAGCTTATGGAATAGGTTCACAGATTTGTGACTGGCTGGAAGACTTCCTAAGTAATAGAACGCAGTACGTTGTTCTCGACGGCGAGTGTTCATCAGAGACGAGTGTATCGTCAGGCGTGCCCCAGGAGAGTGTGATAGGACCGCTATTATTTTCTATCTATATAAATGATCTGATGGACAGAGTAAGTTGTAATTTGCGGCTGTTTGCTCATGATGCTGTGGTGTATGGAAGGGTGTCGTCTGTAACTGACTGTAATAGCATACAGGATGATTTAGACAAAATTTCTAGTTGGTGCGAAGAATGACAGCTAGCTCTCAATGTAGAAAAATGTAAGGTGATGCGCATGAGTAGGAAAAACAATCCTATAATGTTCGAATACAGCATTAGTAGTGAGCTTCTTGATGCTGTCTCGTCGTTCAAATATCTAGGCGTAACATGGCAGAGAGATATGAAATGGAACGAACATGTAAGGACAGTAGTGAGTAAGGCGGACAGCCGACTTCGGTTTAATGGGAGAATTTTGGGAAGATGTACTTCACCTGTAAAGGAGACCGCGTATAAAACGCTTGTACGACCACGTCTTGAGTATTACTCAAGTGTTTGGGACCCGCATGAGATCAGTTTAAAGGAAGACATAGAGGCGGTTCAGAGACGAGCAGCTAGATTTGTTACCGGTAGGTTAGATCAATGCGCGAGTGTCACGGAAATGCTCCGGCAACTCAATTGGGGATTGCTGGAAGAAAGACGACGTTCTTTTCGTGAATTTCTGTTAAGTAAATTTATAGGGCCGGAATTCGAAACTGAGTGTAGTACGATCTTGCTGCCGCCTACTTACATTTCGCCTAAAGATCACAAAGACAAGAGAAGAGAAATTAGGGCTCTTACGGAGGCATATAGGCTTTCTTTTTTTCCTCGTTCCATTTGGGAGTGGAATAGCAAAAAGGATATGCCTAGTAGTGGTACAGTGTACACTCCGCCACGCACCTTACGGTGAATTTGTGGAGTATGTATGTAGATGTAGAACACAAACACCCATACCTGAGGGAGGATTCGTACCTTCGACGGAAGCGGCCGCGCGAACTGTGACATGACGCTCCAGACCAAGCGGCCATTCTTGTGCGACTAGTACTTAGTACTAGTACTAGTTGCAAAACCTGAAATGGAAACGAGAGAGATTTTTGCAGCAAATATGTGCATCGAAACGATTTGTGTATTAGATATTTCTGCGATGTGCCGCGGTGGAGTAGCCGAGCGGTCTAAGGCGCCTCGCTGCGGAGCGCACGGTTGCTCGCCGTCGGAGGTTAGAGTCCTCCCTGGGTCATGAATGTGTGTGTGTTTGTCCTTAGGTTAGTTTAGCTTAGTTTAAGTAGTTTGTAAGCTACGGACGACCAAGCAGTTTGGTCTGATAGATTTACAAACATTTGAACATTTTGAACTGCGATGTATTTGTTGAAGTAGACAAAATAATTCAGGTCCACCGGGACAAAAAATTAAGCTGCTTGCCAAATATTAGCTATAATTGTAAGTTATTACTGAATCTGTAAATTATCAGACACACACTCAGAAAGAGAAAACCTAATCTCGTTGGTACTAAACTTCCCGTCATTCAATTTTTGAGAGGATTTCAATTTCCCATTGCAAATGGCTCAAGTGCCAAATGTTTCGTCGTCAGGACTGTTTTCATCCCGTCTCGATCGTTAATTTCTGATTGAAACAATGTGCTCAACGAAGAACACCGTCTAGAGGTAAATTAAGATGGTTTCAGGTGCGCGGTTCCGTCAATATTTTACGGAAGGTCTCCATTGGCTTTGTAAAGCATATGCCGTAACTGGCAAACCGCACCCATTTGTTCCTAATTGTCAACCACCCCGACGCGCTATCATCTTGCCTGATAATTAGGTGAATAAAAGGGCGAAGTTTAATGTGCCGGACTCAAACAGTGCGCTCCACTCTTTCATAGTGGAGTATAAAAAACATAATAATTCGTCCAGTAACCGACCATGACACTTTTATAAGAACAGGTAGATTCAAGAAACAAATTACATTACATCATCATCATCATCATCATTACAGACTGAGTATGCCTTTCAGCGTTGAGTCTGGAGCATAGTACCTCTAATAAAATTCCTCCATCATCCCCTATTCAATGCTAACATTGATGCCTCGTCTGATGTTATGCCTTTTCAAAATCATTCTGCACCGAATCTAAGTACTTTCTTTTCTGTCTACCTCGACTGCTCTTACCCTCCGCTGCCGAGCTCATGTGTGTCTTAGGTAACCTTGCTTCTCCCATACGTGTAACATAACCCCACCAACTCAGTCTCTAACTGCTTCATCTATGTTGTTCATTTCCAGTTTTTCTTTCATTTCCTCATTATGGACACCCTCCTGCCATTGTTCCCATCTAAATAGTATCTGCAATCATTCTTGCTACCTTCATATCTGTAACCTCTACCTTGTGAATAGGTAACCTGTATCCACCCAACTTTCACTCCCATACAACAAAGTTGGTCGAAAGTTAGAGCGGCGCACTGCTAACTTAGTCTTGGTACTTACTTCCTTTTTGCAGAAGAGAGTAGATCTTAGCTGAGCACTCACTGCATTAACTTTGCTGCACCTGGACTCCAGATCTTTCACTATGTTGCCATCCTGTGAGAAAATAAATCCCAGGTACTTGAAACTGTCTACCTGAGAAACACATTACCTTATAATAAATTCAGAATGTCAACAGGCGTTTGCCCTGATTGCAAGTTTAAACATTAATTATGTTTATGACGGTAACGTTTGTTACAGGTCAAAGGAGACCAACGAAATTTCATTACGTGACTGATTCAACACTTTCGTTGTGTGAAGTATTTCGTTAAAAAGTTCCCCTTCCCCCGCAGGAGAAAGCTGTGTTGAGCGGCTAGCAGAAACCAAATCACCGATTACTGTGCAGCGAAAGTGTGCCCCAGTGTGGAGAGAAATCACGTACGTGAAGTTAATCAGAATATCGGTGGAAATTTTTTTAGCAACGGATCAGTTCATAAACAAACAGCTATAGACCATCTATCGCGGAAGAGACTCGGCAGGCATTCGAAACCGCACTCGCGAGATCGCCACAAAAACTAACAAGACATTCTTCGAAAGAGCTTCACATGTCAAAGAGCGCATTGGATACATTAGTTCGAAAATATCTTTAGGCACAACACGGGCCGCGTGGTCTAAGGAGTAATGCTACGTACTGGGAGGTCGCTACAGCCGGAGGTTCGAATCTTTCCTCGCGGCACGCATGTTTGCGTTGCCCTTAGTCTAAGTCAGTTAAAGTTGTTCATAAGTTTAGGGACTGATGATCGTAGCAGTTTCGTCCACTAGGCTTACAAACATTTTTGCAAACATCTTAAATTGTTTGCCTACTACGTCGAAATTCTTCAGGCATCACTATCAGCGAATAGCCCAAAACGTGAACAGTTTACACGGACAAGCTTAACCCTATGGATGGGTACAGTGATTTCTTGAAGCTAATTTTACACTACTTTCTTAATGTTTCACTAATTGAGACAGAACTTACAAGATGACTAAAAAGAAGTATAAGGGTGTAAATCTTGTAGGTCTTATTATTGGCCGCGGTGGAGCGGCCGAAAGCATTGAGGCGCTATGCTACGATGCGCGAGGCCGTTCCCCGTCGGAGGTTCGAATCCCCCCTCGGGCATGGATGTTTCTGCTGTCTTTTGTATATGGTAGTTCATAAGTATTTTGTAAGTTTAGGAACTGATGATCCCGTAGCTAAGTCCCATAAGTTTCACAAAGTTTGAACATTTTTTCTCATTATTGTGTCAACAGGGTTGGCAGGCTTGTATTTTCAGAATCAGTTAACAGTACCAGGAAACTTTCACGAGGATAGCCCATTTCATGTTTTACCTTACCTTTGATTTTTAACATAGATATCGCAACCAAACATCTACACTATAACTTGACATATCACATGCTACATAAACACAGCACATATCTGATTTGATTAACATCTCAAATTTACATTGCACATTACATGGTCACATATGATACAATTACAACAATCACATTAAAAATACGCTAGTGAAACCTAATATCTCATTAGAACCGTTATGAATCACTGATAAGGAATCATTTACTCTCACACACCAATGATGCACAGTAAAATTCGTAAACAGGGTGGTCCATTGATAGTGACCGGCCCAAACATATCACGAAATAAGCATCACATGAAAAAACTACAAAGAACGCAACTTTTCTGGCTTGAAGGGGAAAAATGTAATTTTTAAAACAGGTACCCCTATTTTTATCACATATTCGTCTATTACGTAAATAAATATGAATGTTTTATTTGGAACAATTTTGTCGCTTTGTGATAGATGGCGCTGTAATAGTCACAAACGTACAAGTGCGTAGTATCGCGTAGAATTTCGCCAGTGCGGAAGGTATTTTCTTCGTGATACATTACTCGTGTTAATATGAACCGTTTACCAATTGCAGAAAATAAAGTTATGGTATTTATGTAAGGTTATTGTGATCAAAATGCCCAACGGGCGTGTGCTGTGTGTGTATTGATCGTTATCCTGGAAGACATCATCCAAGTGTGCGAACCTTTCGTCGCAGAGTTACGTTATTTAAAGAGACAGGAAGTGTTCAGCCACAAGTTAAACGTCAACCACGACCTGCAACAAATGATGATGCCCAAGTAAGTGTTTTAGCTGCAGTTGCGGTTAATCTCAAAAACGTCTATGTTGAGAATTCTGTTGTTGTTGTTGTGGTCTTCAGTCCGGA
This sequence comes from Locusta migratoria, assembly GCA_026315105.1. Taxonomy (NCBI): domain Eukaryota; kingdom Metazoa; phylum Arthropoda; class Insecta; order Orthoptera; family Acrididae; genus Locusta; species Locusta migratoria. The sequence goes on along the minus strand of CM048748.1, from coordinate 269,251,798 downwards.
GACTGGTTTGATGTAGCTCTCCACAATACCCTATCCTGAGCAAGCCTCTTCATCTCCACATAAGAACGGCAACCTACATCTGTCTGAATCTGCTTACTGTATCCATCTCTTGGTCTTCCTCTGCGATTTTTACCCCACACACTTCCCTCTAATGCTAAATTCACAATTCCTTGATGTATCAGAATGTGTCCCACCAATCTATCCCTTCTTTTAGTCAAGGTATGCCAGAAATTTCTTTTCTCCCCAATTCTGTTCAGTACCTCCTCATTAGTTACGCGATCCACCCACCTAATCTTCAGCATTCTTCTGTAGCACCATATTTCAAAAGCCTCAATCCTCTTCCTGTCCGCACTGTTTATCGTCCATGTCTCACTCCCATACAAGGCAACACTCCATACAAATGCCCTCAGAAAGGACTTCCTTAGGCTTAAATCAATATTCGATGTTAACAAATTTCTCTTTTTCAAGAACGCTTTTCTACCCATTGCCATTCTGCATTTTATATCTTCTGTACTGCGACCATCATTTGTTATTTTACTGCCCAAGTAACAAAACTCATCTACCTCCTTTATTGCTTCGTTACCTAATCTAATTCCTTCAGCATCACCTGATTTTCTTACACTGCACTCCATTACCCTAGTTTTGCTCTTGTTAATCTTCATCTTATATGCACCTTTCAGCACACTGTCCATTCCGTTCAATTGCTCTTCCAGGTCTTTTGCTGTATCTGACAGGACTACTATGTCTTCAGCAAAACACAATGTTTTTAATTGTTCCCCCTGAACTTTTATTCCTTCACCAAATTTCTCCTTGCTTTCCTTTATAGCTTGTTCAATGTACAAATTGAATAACATTGGAGAAAGGCTACAACCCTGTCTCACTCCCTTCCCAACCACTGCATCCCTTTCATGCCCTTCAACTCTGACAACCGCTGTCTGGTTTTTGTACAAGATGTAAATAACCTTGCGCTCCCTATATTTTACTCCTGCTTCCTTCAGAACTTGAAAGAGTTTATTCCAATCAACATTGTCAAAAGCCTTCTCCAAATCTACAAAAGCTAGAAATGTAGGTTTGCCTTTTCTTAATCTATCTTCTAGGATAAGCCGTAAAGTGAGTATTGCCTCCCGAGTTCCTACATTTCTCCTGAACCCCAACTGATCTTCCCCGAGGTCGGCTTCTACCAGTTTTTCCATCCTTCTGTATATAATTCGTGTTAATATTTTGCAACCATGACTTATTAAACTGATGGTTCTGTAGTTTTCACACCTGTCTGCACCTGCTTTCTTTGGAATGGGGATTATAACATTTTTCTTAAAGTCTGAGGGTACTTCGCCTGTCTCATACATCTTACACACCAGGTGAAATAGGTTTGTCATGGCTGGTTCTCCCAGAGACTTCAGTAGCTCTGAGGGAATATCATCTACTCCAGGGGCCTTGTTTCGACTTAGATCTTTCAGGGCTCTGTCAAATTCTTCTCTCAGTACAGTATCTCCTATTTCATCTTCATCTACATCCTCTTCCCTTCCTACAATATTGTCTCGAAGTTCATTTGCTTTGTAGAGCCCCTCTATATACTCTTTCCACCTTTCAGCTTTCCCTTCTTTGCTGAGAACTGGTTTTCCATCCGTGTCCTTGATATTCATAGAGCTGTTTTTCTTATCTCCAAATGTTTCTTTTATTTTCCTGTAGGCTGCATCTATTTTCCCCCTATTTATACATTCCTCTACATCCTTGCATTTGCCTTCTAGCCACTCCTGCTTAGCCATTTTGCACTTCCTGTCAATCTCATTTCTTAGTCGTCTGTACTCTATTTTGCCTGTTTCATTAACTGCATTTTTATATTTTCTCCTTTCATCGATTAAATTTAGTATATCCTGTGATATCCAAGGATTTTTCGTAGGTCTTGCCTTCCTACCTATTTTGTCCTCTGCTACTTTCACTATTTCATCTCTCAATTTTACCCATTCCTCCTCTACTGTTTTATTTTCCCTTGTTTCTGTTAATTGTTGCCTAAAGCTCCCTCTGAAATTCTTAAGAACCTCAGGTTCCTTCAATTTATCCAGGTCCCATCTCCTTATTTTCCTACCTTTTTGTAGTTTCTTCAGTTTCAGCCTACAGTTCATAACCAACAAGTTATGGTCGGAGTCTATATCTGCCCCTGGGTACGTCTTACACTGTAAAACCTGGTTCCGAAATCTATGTCTTACCATTATAAAATCTATCTGGTATCTCCCGGTGTCTCCTGGTCTCTTCCACGTATACAACCTTCTTTTGTGATTCTTGAACCAGGTGTTTGTTATAACTAAATTATGTTCCGTGCAAAATTCTACCAGGCGGCTTCCTCTTTCATTCCTTTTGCCCAGACCATATTCACCTACTATCTTCCCTTCCCTTCCTTGTCCCACTACCGAATTCCAGTCTCCCATAACAATTAAGTTTTCCTCTCCCTTAACTGTCTGAATAATTTCCTTTAGCTCCTCATATATTTCTTCGATTTCCTCATCATCGGCAGAGCTAGTTGGCATATAAACCTGTACTACTGTTGTCGGTGTTGGCTTCGTATCTATCTTGACAATGATAATGCGATCACTGTGCTGGTCATAGTAGTTTACCCGCATTCCTATTTTCTTATTCATTATCAATCCTACTCCTGTGATACCCCCAATTGATTTTGTATTTATAATCCTGTACTCACCTGACCAGAAATCCTGTTCATCCTGCCACCGAACTTCACTAATCCCCACTATATCTAACTTCAACCTATCCATTTCCCTTTTTAAATTTTCTAATTTTCCTACTCTATTAAGGGATCTAACATTCCACGCTCCGACCCGTAGAATGCCAGTATTGTCTTTCCTGATGATCACATCCTCCTGGGTAGTCCCCGCCCGGAGATCCGAATGGGGGACTATTTTACCTCCGGAATATTTTACCCGAGAGGATGCCACCATCATATGTTCATACAGTAGAGCTGCATGTCCTCGGGAAAGGTAACGGCTGTAGTTTCCCCTTGCTTTCAGCCGTTCGCAGTAGCTGTGTGGCAAAGCCACATTAGCTGATGTTACAAGACCAGCTCAATCAATCATCCAGACTGTTGCCCCTGTAACTACTGAAAAGGCTGCTGCCCCTCTTCAGGAACTACACGTTTGTCTGGCCTCTCCACAGATACCCCTCCGCTGTGGTTGCACCTACGGTACGGCTATCTGTATCGTTAAGGCACGCAAGCCACCCCACCTCGGCAATGTCTGTGGTTCATGGGAGTGGTGAGAATTCTACGTCAACATAAATTTTATCCGTACCATATTTCTATGCACCGGGATTTGCATGACGAAGACTTTGAACGTCATGTACTGTTTTGCCACTGGGCACAAAATAAATTACAGGACGATAACAGACTTTTTTTTCATGCGTTCTGTTTAATGACGAAACGTCATTCACAAACAGAGGTAACGTAAACCGGGAAAATATGTACTATTTGGCAACTGAAAATCCACGATGGCTGCGACAAGTGGAACATCAGCGACTTGGCGGGTTAATGTACGGTGCGGCATTATGGGAGCAAGAACCCACAACAATTCATTCGTTTTTGACCACTTCTATCTCCCGATGCGACCATACACTACCCAATTGAAACTAAGGAACACGATGGTGTCAGAAGATTATGAACAACACTAGTTGGAGCTAACGTGGAGGGGCCTCATCATAGCTAAAGGAATATGACATCGCAGGCCACAGTTGAGATTGGTGTTTTAAAATTCAACAATGCCTACGGTGTGACAACACCGAATTGTGCCCAGTGCAGTCTTATAGATCCGAATTTGCTTTCCCAGACAGGTGCAAATGGGAATCGACATGGAACTACAGTTTGAGATCTTTACCCCTATCACAGTAACACGCAGGACTTGCATTTAAACTGCACTGTGTTCAGCTCTGCTCCCATAAAAGTACGGAGCTGACAGTGCAGCAGATTCGCCAGTGTCACTGCCCTCTCCAGGAAGAATTCAAATAAGGGCAGCGCAGCGGATGTGGCGATAGCGATCGCGCGCGAGGAGAGAGCGGAAATTTGTTCAGCGAAACAATGCTACTCGAAGGTTCCGGATAGCGCGCCGCGGAGCCGCTGCCGCAGCCGCCGTTGCAGGAAGTGGGCAAGGAACGCAACGGACATTCTTTACGAGACACACTTTGCAGACACTGCATTACTTGTTCCGTACCCAGGGCTCCAACATTTAGGGAAAGGCTAGCGAAACCGCCAATGGTTCGCAGTTGCTAAAAATGTGAATGGGAATTGGATATGCTACCTACACTCCTTCCCGTAATCTTTTTGTCCATCATATCCCATTCCTCTTTGTTGTTTTCGTGGAGTGGAACGTAGCCAATGAGAAGCGACTTGATTTTCATGTGACAAGCAGAACTTTTCAGCCGACATATTGGAAACTGAACGTATTTCGTGCCGTGTTTCGTTGTAGCGTACGATGAGTGAATATAATCTTTTTTAAAGGGTTAGAACACTGGGGAACTTTTGAAATCGCGTTTAACGTTCGTCAATGTTATAATTTGTATACTATGAAAGAATATCGTTCCTATGCTACGGTACAACACCATTCTATCAAAGGGGCGTCTTTGTGGTGCCACGTCATAGATAACATATTAACCCGCGAGAACTCGCGCCCTTAAAAGTTACGCGATCGATCGCGTGTATAGCATTCTTCTGACAGTCTAAGAACAGTTTTTAATGTACTTAATATGTCTAAATAAGTATTTCTAGTTGCGTTTAGCCGGCCGCGGTGGCGGAGGGGACTGCGGCGCGCCAGTCACGGTCTGCACGGCCACTATGGTCGGGGGTTCGAATCCCCCCTCGGGCATGGGTATTTGTGCCGTCCTTAGTGTTAGCTAGTTGATAAGTAGTTTGTAAGTTTAGGGACTGATGACCCCTAGTTAACTCCCATAAGCTATACAAACATTTGAACATTTGATTTTTGAGTTGAGTTTATAAGAAAACACACATATTTGACTATTTGAAATTGGTAAAATTCCGATTGTTTTAAAATTACTGTGAGCAAAATACTAACGCGCGAGTGCTCGTTTGTTTTAGACGCCTAGTGCACCACAAATCAGAGAAAACGAAAACAGCGCACAAATTCCGTAGTTGATAGCCTAGCAAGCTGCGATGCAGAGAAACGACTCGGGTTCGTGTCTGCTTTCTTCCAAATAATTTTTTCCTTTTTTTGTTTCTTTCTCTCTAGGCTTTCAACTCACGGACGCAGCGTCTGCTATAGTACGATAAACTGACGTCTACCGATGATCTATTTCCGCCTAGCTAGGTTGGCGATTGCCTCAGCAAACACAGATTTTAACAAGTTTCTCTGATACAGTTTTCCGCGGTAACACACTACTGACCGTTGAAATTGCTACAACAAGCAGAAATGCAGATGATAAACTGGTATACAATGTACAAATATATTGTACAACAACTGACATGTGATTACATTTTCACGCAAATTAGGTGCACATTTGCTGAGAAATCAGTTCAAGAGTGGTGACTGGCGTATTGTGGTGAGACAGTTGCTCGGCCACCATTGTCCACAAGTTTTCAGTTGGTGAGAGATCTGGAGAATGTGCTGGCCAGGGCAGCAGTCGAACATTTTCCGTACGCTGAAAGGCCCGTAAAGGCCTGCGACATTCAGTCGTGCATTATCCTGCTGACATGTAGGGTTTCTCAGGGATCCAATGAAGGGTAGAGCCACGGGTCGTAAGACATCTGAAATGTAAAGGTCACTGTTCAAAGTGGTTCAGTTAGGTTCGTCGTTGCGTACACCATCGCAAGCACTCCTGTCTGTGATGCAGCGTCAAGAGTAACCGCAGGAATGGTCACCGAACTGATAGTCCATGCTGCTGCAAACGTCGTCGAACTGTTCGTGCAGATGGTTGTTGTCCTGCAAACGGTCCCATTTGTTAACGTGGCTGCAAGATCCGTTACAGCCATGCGGATAAGATGCCTGTCATCTCGACTGCCAGTGGCCGTTGGGATCCAGCACGGCGTTCCGTATTGCCCTCCTGAACCCACCGATTCCATATTCTGCTAACAGTCATTGGATCGCGACCAACGCGAGCAACAATGTCGCGATACGATAAACCGCAATCGCGATAGGCTACAATGCGACCTTTATGAAAGTTGGAAACGTGATGCTACGCATGCATTTCTCCTCCTTGCACGAGGCATCACAAGAACGTTTCACCAGGCAACACCGGTCAACTGGTGTTTGTGTATGAGAAATCGGTTGGAAACTTTCATCATGTCAGCACGTTGTAGGTGTATGTAGGCGCCAACCTTGTGTGAATGCTCTGAAACACTAATTTGCATATCACATCATCATCTTGCTGTCAGTTACATTTCGCGTGTGTAGCATGTCATCTTCGTGTTATAGCAATTTTAATGTCCACGAGTGTAGTTTGTCTGGGAGAAAGTTTCGTATCAGCACTCACTGCGCTGGAGCGTGAAAATACCATTCTGGAAACATCCCCTAGGCTGTTAGCCTTCCTGGAGTGCTCGCCCTGTAAAATTCGCAGGAGAATTTCCCTGTAGTTTGGAAGGTAGGAGGCGAAGAACTGGCGGAAGTAAAGCTGAGGGTACGGGCTGTGAGGCGTGGCAGTTTAGGGCAGTAGAGCCCTTGGCACGGAAACGAATGTCACGGGTTCGAATCCTGGTGAGGCTCACTGTTTTAATCTACCTGAACGTTTCGAAGGGCTATCTTGACGAGAGGCCTAGGTATAACTCCCTGAGCCGTGCGGCCCTGTCCAGCACCTAGCCGCCTGCTGTAATTACAGAGCGCACAGACAGGTGTGGTGGAAACGTTGCGCCGGTCCGCTGCACGCACGGCTGCAGACGGCCGTTCATTAGCAGCCCCAGAGCAGCCTTCCGGCGCCTCGGCTTCCTCACTCGGCTGCCTGCCGTGGCCACGAGCGGCGGTCACGGTCAGCGCCCAGCAGTGACTGACCGAAAGCTCCAGTACTCCACCGTGGCGAGAATTCTCTCGTGGCGCACTCCTGTAAAGCGAGGACAAAATATCGTTCTGTAGTCTCAGGCTAAATGTAAAGAAAACCAAAAGTATAGCAACTAAACCTGTTAATTCTTGGGACATAGTAGGAGAATCCATGGAGTTGGTGTCCACATTCAATTATCTCGGTTGCCAGATCTCTGATGATGGCGACTGCAGCAACGAAATCAGGAGATGCTTTTTTCTCGGAAGAAAGGCGATGACAAACCTTGAAAAGATTATAAGGTCCAGAGACGTAACTTCAACAACAAAGGTACGTACTGTGAAGGCTATGGTCTTCCCAGTTGTATGGATGCGAGACCTGGTCCATTAGAAAGGCTAAACGGCGAAGAATAGATTCCTTTGGATTGTGGTGCTGGGGGAAAATTCTTAGGATTCCATGGACGGCAAAAAGAACCAGCCGGCCGCGGTGGCCGAGGTGACTGAGGCGCTCCAGTCACGATCAGCACGGCCACTACGGTCGGGGGTTCGAATCCCCCCTCGGGCATGGATATTTGTGCCGTCCTAGTTCGTAAGTAGTTCATAAGTAGTTTATAAGTTTAGGGACTGATGACCCCGTAGTTAAGTCCCATAACCTTAACAAACATTTGAACATTTGAAAAAGAACCAACAGATCTATATTAGAAAATGTTCAAATGTTTGTGACGCTTAAGGGACTTAACTACGGGGTCATCAGTCCCTAGATCTATATTAGAGCAAATAAAACCTGATTGCTCTCTGGAAGGTCTAATGTTAAAACAGAAGTTGACCTACTTTGGACACATAATGCGAAGACATGCCTCACTGGGGAAAAAACATTAATGCTGGGGAAGATCGAAGGCACTAGAAGAAGAGGACGCTGGAAGGTCAACGGGAGAAAGTGCAGGACACAGGGAAGTGGTGTGCTGTGTTTCATGGGGTTACGAAAAGTCGGAACCGACTAAACGATTAGAGAGAGTCTCTGTTCCTCCATTTATTCGCGTACGACATTAATCATAACCTAACACCATGTAAAAACTGAGCTTGGAAACACAAATTTGGTACTTCCAACCTTGACGGATACCTTCATTATAAATCATCGACGTACGCGGGTCTACTGCTGCAGAGAAATGGCGAATCTTGCTCTTCAGCGATGAAAGCAGAGACCACAGACATACAGTGGCAGTAATAAAAGACGAAAAATATTTCGTGCAAATTGTCACACACTGAGCTACAAACTTAAATTCCGTTTTTCGCATTTTCCTGTGTCAATAAATGACAATGCAATTGAATGCTAAAAATCTGGAAATATGAAATGAACTTCTGGTGTTATTGTGCACCGACATTAGCCAAGGGTACAGGTCGGCAACAGGGCAAGGGCACAAGTTCCTTTTTCTATGGCTACTAGCCATGATACATAATACCGGTCAGAGAAAAAGGTACGAGATAGATGTGAGCGCTGTCATGGCTCGCAGTGTCACGCAGACCGTCGCTTGACGCCGCATGCCTCGCCTTCTCGCGAGCGGCTAGACTACCTACAACACTCGCATGTTGTGCCCTGTTGCCGATCTGTCCCCTGGTCAATGTCGGCACACGGTAACACCCGAAAGTCCATATTTCCAGATTTTTCCATTCAACTGCATTGTCGTTTATTGACATGCTGAAAACAAATTGATGTTTGTAGCCCAGCCTGTGACTATTTGTACGAAATATTTTTCCTCGTTTATGACTCACCCTGTATATTACTAAGACTGGCAAACTTGCCTCTATGACTGAAGCCATCTCACGTCAAAACGTTTCCGTACGGTACCACTATGATCTTCTGCACGATATATGACGTTGTGAGCTATACTAGTTGGAATATTATTTGCATTTGAGCTAATACTTCCGCAATAGATGAGTTTAGCACATAGCCCTATATTGTCGAGTAGTTTTAGGAGGAGAATGTGTTACGTACGATTAAATTTTACTTAACGTACAAGGCAAAGATTTTCTTTTTTTTATGTTGCCAACATAACCATGCGAGGCCGCCGGAATGCTAGGTTAAATTTTACCGTTACGTACAGTGACAGTAGGCTGTAGTTATAACTGAAAAACACTCAAAAGAATAAAAATATGTATTATCCACGGCAATCAGCACAATTGTAACGGTCATACTGTTAAAAGAAAAGCCAAAGGTGATCGAAACTAGTATCAGATTAATAACAACAGGAAAAGCGACTCATGTGTGTATATGTCAAAGCAGACTGTAGATTTCGTAAGAACTCTCAAAAGCATAAGGATGTATGTTATAAAATGTTCAAATGTTTGTAAATCTATGGGACTTAACTGCTAGGTTATTAGTCCCTAGCTTACAGCTACTTAAACTAACCTAAAGACAACACACACATCGTTGTCCGAGGGAGGATTCGAACCTCCGACGCGGGAGGCCTCGCGAACCGTAACGTGGCGCTCCAGACCGCTCGGCTACTCCCGCGCGGCATATGTGTTATCCACGATAAACAACACTTTTATAATCACCATATTACTGAAGGAAAATCCGAAGCTGAATTAAATAGTAAGAGATTAATAATAATAGCAAATCGATGAAACTCATTACTGTGTGTGTCCAGCTGAAAAAATTACAGCCATACGCAACACACCAATTTTCCACATGTCAAAATATGTCTGTGGCAAAGACTGACTGAAAGCTGCAGTTCCGTAGAGGGATGAGAATTTTCTCGCTGCGCATTCCTGTAAGTAAATGAGCAAAAATTATCATTCTGCAGGCTCTGTTATTCCTTTTTATCTATGTACGAGAGAAATCATGAAGCCGTAATAAAAGCCACGAAAAACTGAGCTTCGACAAACAAATTTGGTGCTTGTCCACCACATTTTCTCTTTAGTGCAACACATTTCTTCCAGCGTCGACGAAGACTGATTGTAAAGGAATAACGTGCGCGAGTCGACTGTTGCAGTCACAGGATCGCTTGCAAAATGGAATGGCGGACCGTCGTCTTCAGTGATATATGCAGATTTTGCCTGCACGCTAGTTATGATCGTTTCCGCTTACATCTGCATACATACTAATCAATACACCTGAAGGTACTTTACACGAAAAGTAGACTGGCGGCAGTAGAATCTTACTGCAGTCCGCTCAAGCCCCCACAATCCCGTAAGCGGCCGACCGCAAACAGAGGGCAAACAGAATAGCGTCTGTTTGTAAAGCGTATGGGACTTAACTACGAGGTCATCAGTCCCTAAACTTACAAACCAGCTACGAACTACCTACAACTAAGGACGGCACAAATATCCATGTCCGAGGGGGGATTCGAACCCCCGACCGTAGTGGCCGTGCAGACCGTGACTGGAGCGCCTCAGTCCCCTCGGCCACCGCGGCCGGCAGAATAGCGTCTAGGCGAACTTTAAATGTATGTAAGACTGTTTCGATTAGAGTGTGTATTTATTCAAGTTAAGTCGCGAAAACTATGCCCCATTAAATTTATAACTAGAAAACAGATTCGGACTCTTTCAATATACAGCAACTATCGGTTGTGTGTAAACTATGACACATATGGTGCAGAAATCGGCCAACAGCACTTCTTGTTCCTAACTAAACCAAATTGAATCATTCAGGTTTTTTTTTAGCGTTTTAAGTGTAGTATATGAACGCAATTTATCTTCACATTTTTTTGGAACTTTCTCAGTATATTTTACGCTGGCGAAACTTTTGTATAAACATTACTTTCGGAAGAGTTTCACAACACTTTACGTCTTTGCTTGAGTGCCTGCTGTATTCACAAATATTTAGATGTTTTATAACATCAAAAAAAAAAAAAAAGAAACAGGGTTATTATAAAATATCACATTAATAAAGGACCAGGTGTCATAAACATATATATTTATCATATGAAAGAGGCACTTCACAAAACCTACAACAGAACATATTCTATTCCGTGAAGTCAGCGCGAGGAAGTAGCCAAGGGAAACGGAAAGGAGTTAGACTGGAGAATTATTGGACCTGTACTTCATCATATTATTGTGCGTTGTTACCTCTGGCAAAAGCAGAGAGAACTCATCGTTTTGCCGCTGATGGGAGACACACAAATGAAATTCAGAAACTGTCCGCAAAAGACTACCGAACTTCGAAAAATAGTTATAAAAATCCTGGCACTAAATTTTTAACTATGATCGAGCTCTGAGAGCTTCATATTGCCAGGTCCCTCACTTTATTGAATGAAGGAAGAGTACTGCTCTTATTTGCAGCTATGGCAGAATGTACCAATTTTGTATTACTGTCCAGACTGAATGTTCGCTCGAGACTTTTCGTTAATTGCTTTTAAATATTTCGGACACGTAATTTCATCTGAAGGGATAATACCTGACCCTAACAAACTCAAAGCTATTAAAAACTTTCCAGTGCTTAAGAACAAAACTCAAATGAAAACATTTTTGAGCATGTTTAGTGTCAATAGACGTTTTTCTTCCAGTAATTTGTTAACTAGCCCAAGACAGATTTATTGCAGGAAATGACACACCGTAATTTCAAGTGATTATGACGGAATTAAATATGCATTAATTAGGAAATCGATTCCCTGTCGTCTTAAAATGAACCAGGCTGTTCTAGGAGTTGTTTATTCCGGCGCAGTGTAACAGACAGTATATATATAAAGGATCGCCACACTTCAGTCAAACGTAAATATTTTCATTATTTTTACGAGGCATATTTTGTATATTTTTGAAATTTAAAAGGAAAATGAATTACCATCTTTGTTAATCGGAGTAGAAAAAGGCATAAAGGTAGCCAAAACACACTAAATAACAGCAATCTTTTGTCAGAGTATCAGAATAAATAGCACCCGCAGTTGGGTTACTCTCTCTCTCTCTCTCTCTCTCTCTCTCTCTCTCTCTCTCTCTCTCTCTGTAAGTTTAGCTCTTTGAGTTTAGATCTCTGTGGGTTTATGTTTCTGAGTAAAGATGTAAAGATCGCGATTAGATCTCTCACTCAAAATTTACTTACCGCAAAGTCTGGAACATTCGGTAAAAGATTTGATATCGAAGTATTGACAAACCAGGGGGAGGGGGGGGGGGGGCAAGACGGACAACGACAATGTCGCGAGAAGATGGTGAGGTGGAGACGCTCAATAAGAGGGGAAAGGAGGAGTTGATGGCTAGGGTAAGCGGAGATGAAGAAGGGGGAACGAGGGATGAACAGAGAGAGGGCCACAGAGAAAAGTCGAGGATTATATCCGAGACCCATTCGCAATCCGTTGAGAAATTACACAAATTGCAACTGTATAATTTCTTTTTTCTTACTTTTCCATCTAATTTGAAACAAGCCACAGCAACGCATGGCCGAATACATCTAGTGTTAGATAAAATACTAGAAACTTGCAAAACTATTTCACCGTAAGGAAATTCTAATTAACATGCTTCAAAACTGAAGTCCAGGGAAAATTTGTAACACGAATATGATTCATCCTTCACCTTACTCTCTAGACACAGCTTACAATCTTCTGTAACTGGATCGCTCAAAACTCATTTCAGTCTGAACAGCGAAATTTCACAAATTTACCGTACATCAATTTTAGTTCTTATCTGCGGTCTTTTCTACCCCACATTTCTGTATTTCTTGCCTATAAAATGTACTGCACAAAACAGTTACAGGATACTTTTTTTCGGAACCTCGCAATTTATTATGTCCCAATGCGTCGTAGAAGTTTGCATATTTCTGTAAGTTGCCCCTTCATTAGCCCTTAGTTTCGTCGATCTACTTCACTTGACAGTGACACATTAGTGAACACTTTCATACTTTCAATTGACGATCCATTCATTTTCGCAGTCGGACTGAATCAAGCTGTTAGGCTGGTATTACACTATCAAATTTTCTTTGACAAAGAATCTTTGTCCAATATTCTTTGACAAAGAATCTTTGACGTAGTGAAATGGTGACATTACACTATCAAATTTTCTTTGACAAAGAATCTGCCACAGTGCATCAAAAATGGTGGATGAATATTTGTTATTAACCTTAGTTGTTGATTACACAGATTACAAATATCTATTTATACACTTAGATTGCATGTACGCCTACAACAATTGCAACGACTAGACATCTGGAAGCGTGCCTTTATTCACAGAACCCTTTTGTACTGGTGCCGCGGCTCTCGCCTCAGATGTATCATATAATAAGGCCTAACATCAGATATTTGTAGAAAAGGGCGAAGTACTTTTGACTAGTTAGACTGTAGATGTCATCGCTCCTTGTTCACTCACAACAATTTAAGCTGTATTCTTAAGACATATTCGGAAAAATAAGTACATAAATAAAAAAATAAATGTGAAGTTCTTTTGTTAATCATAATAGACATCTGCAGTGTAGCTTGTCAAAGTACTTCGTCGTGTTCTACAAATATGTAATATTAGGCCGCATTACACGATACACCTGAGGCGAGAGCCGCTGTACCACTCGAAAACGGTTCTTCTCGTCGTTTGGAAGACTGACAATAATGGTGACGCTTGCGTCTGCAGTGGTGTTCTGCTCTAAATATTGCAGTATATTTGTTTTGATAGAACTCGGTCGCGCTTACAGTAAACAAAAACTTTCGAAACATTTATATTTTGCGTATTATATATCGTGTAAATAGCATTTGTCTGACTAAATATATGTAGGGAATTAAACAGTGTCATTATGTACTTTTGCTTTCTCCGCTACAAAACTGGTGCAGAGACAATTAATTTTCATTTTTACGTCGTCTGCCGTGCAAACAGTACTCACTTGAGCGCTAATGAATTCCGCAATTATCTAGCTTTCGGCTTGATGCAGCCGGTTTTTATAATCAACCTTATACAAGTGCATAAATTTAGTTGTTGCGACGACTCGCAATACGAATTACGCGGCCATGTTTTCAAACTGTACGTTAAAAACTGCTACAGCGATGCTAGCGCTTAAAGCGGTCATAATTCTCAACGCAGTTAACATAAGACGAACGCTTTCTTTGATCAAATCTACGGTGAGCTGCTAGATTTGATCAAAGAATTTTTGACGAAAGGCAACTTTGACCAAAGTTCCATATTACACTGTCCAATTTTCTTTGACAAAAAATCTTTGTCAAAGAAAATTTGATAGTGTAATACCGGCCGTACCTCCTGTAAGAGGATACGGGACAGAGCCGACAAGGAAGAGCGATGTGCTGCCTACCGTTCAGGCGCAATTCCAACGGAGGAAGCGCACGTCGACTATGAACTGTGCAGCTAGAAACGCGGAGGCGCCGTTGTCCGGCGACTGCAGACAGCTGGCTGGCCTGCACACCACGCCCTTCGGCCATGAGCCGGCCAGTGCTACAGAGACAAACAACGCCGCACGCTTCACTGCAGTACTCCTGTCGGCAACTTTCTACTGAGCGATGTGTGTTCCGTGATCAAATGTTTGATTTTATTTATTTATTTATTTTTTCATGCACTAATAGGATTTCGGTCTTTGCACAAACGCACACAAATAGCTACGTCAAGCAAAATGCACAAACGCTACAATTAAAATATTGATTGGAGACGTCACCTTTAGTTTTCGTGCAGAGGAAGGAAACCCCATGTGATCGTCATCTGACTGTTGTTGTTGTTGTTGTTGTTGTTGTTGTTGTTTAGAGGGGACCAGACTGCACGGTCATCAGTCCCCTATCTGACTGTTCCTCTCTCGCATCGACTATACATGTTTCGCTGTCGTCACTGCTGCTGTCCTCTTCATCTGATAATGAAGTGGCAAAAATTTCCATCGATTTTTCTCTCACGCCTACTTACCTCGTTCGGGACGACTGACTGGTGATTTATCTTCACTTGGGCCTGACTTAAATTGAATCTTACGTGGCCAACAATACGATATATACAAAAAAAAATTATATCAGTATAATTTTGACGTCACGCCACAGTGCCGTGCGCAGGCCGCTAGGATACATAGTGGCGTTATGGTAGGCAAACGCACATAACAACAACCAGCAATGAACCTCTATGTCGCAATTTGTTTTTTCCAGTTTGAGTTCATATTTTGGACGGTATATTTCATATTCTATTTTCTAACGTAATTAATTTTTATTTTTACTTTTCATTGGATATTTCTCGTTCAAATTTAGACATAAGAGTTTCAGAAAATTGGGGACAAGTAATAAGCGATATAACGAATCTATTATACAGGAAAGTAGTTATATATAAAACAATCGTAAATACATGAAACAACAGTAACTGAAAGAAAATCACTTCCACTTGAGAAGTAATCCCATTAGCGTTCATTTGTCGCCTAACGAAAGAAATATGTTTTATTTATTTTTCACAACTTTTTCCGTCGAACGCAGACTATGCCCGAAGAACTAATTGATTCGTCGTTAGAAAACATTGAAAGTTTCTCGCTTCTCCTTCTCTCTTACAAAATTTCCATCTGCTGTGTGTTTGAACTTGTTCTAGCTGAATGCCTTTGTACAACGTTATGTTAATCTGAGTGCGTATTTTTAACTGTATTCTTTGTGAATGCAAAGGTATTGCAAAACCTATCTCACTGCGTACTGTTTATTATAATGAGACACAAACTGCTAATTGTTCCTGTATGAAAATGTCATAAAGTTAATTGTCTGAAAATTACTGATCATAAAAATCACTGTGTTAATAATTCTGGGCCGGCTGCGATGGCCGAAGGGACTGAGGCGCTCCAGTCACGGTCTGCACGGCCACTACGGTCGGGGGTTCGAATCCCCCCTCGAGCTTGGATATTTGTGCCGTCCTTAGCGTTAGCTAGTTCAGAAGTAGTTTGTAAGCATAGTTCTACAAACATTTGAACATTTTTGAGTAACTACAGAAAACATCTATGGCACTTTTAATAAAAATGTGAGGAGGGATAAACTGGCAATCTGTTTAAGAAACTCGAACTAATTATTAAAATGAAATATCTGGTCTATTTTCTTAGTGATGTAACTTCATGAAAATTACTAACAATGCCAAGTTTATGATTTTAAAATCTTTCAGAGAAAAATGTAAGTCCATTATTTAATCTGCCTACAAAATTTCTTTTAAAGAAATGCAGTCAGATAGGTTTTGCAATACCTTTACATTCACACAGAATACAGTTAAAAATACGCAGATTAACGTAACGTTGTACAAAGGCATTCAGCTAGAACAAGTTCAAACACACAGCAGACGGAAATTTTGTAAGAGAGAATGAGAAGCGAGAAACTTTCAACGTCTATAAAATGAATGGACGGACATGAACAGAAACTACGTTTTGTATATACCTCAAACAGAGCAGGACGTAGACAGTGGTGTTTTGACTCCTCCCCAATTTCGTCAAAAAGCCCACACCCAGGGTACCTCTGAAAAAAATCTTCCATATGTCTATGGGAAATTGGTCTTATGAGATAACTTACCTTTTAGAACGAAAAATATCGAAATGGTAGAATAATGAAGATGAATGATCATACAATGTAAGCTTTCACGGCCGGCGTCAACTTCATTCAAAACTTCCGGGCTCATAAGCCGTGGTCGATTTATAAAACTTTCCCCTAACGTTTCATCTTCGGCTGCAGAAGACATCTTCAGAGGTATAATGGCGCCATTCTACCTCTGAAGAGGTCTTCCGCAGCCGAAGATGAAACGTTAGGGGAAAGTTTTATAAATCAACCACGGCTTATGAGCCCGGAAGTTTTAAATGAAAATGAAGATGAATATTCGAAGAGCTGGATAAAATTAGTTAAGCTCACAGGCGAACTAGCCTCAATGACAGAAAACTGTCTCCTGAGGGCCTGGCGAGAGTGTTCCTTTTAACCTGCAAGCTGGAAACAGCATATCAGCCTTGGACATGTGAAGGTTCGGTGACGTCACACAGGCGTTCGCCGTCCGGGAGGCGAGGCGGCCCTTACGCCCCAGTGGCGTGAGCCCTCACGAACGTGTTAAATGTTGAACCTTGACATTTCTTTCCTCATGTGGTTCATGGCGTTCTTCCAATATTGCGGCGTTATTCTTGTGACAGCCTTATTTACCAGTTTCTCTGTGTCTCCTGAAGATACTGTTTCGCTCCGCGACATTTGCTTTTAATTGAGCCCAGACAAGGTCGATGGCACGGACAGTGGAAGACATACAACTTTATGGCCGTGATTCTCTACCAACGAATAAATTTCATATTGTGTCGCCTGGGGCTAGTATTGTCTTATTCCAGAAGTTCCCTTTTTCGCTTCTTCTCTTCAAAGCGGACGTTATTACTACTCCACCGGGTGACTTTTTCGTCTTTCTTTGCAGCAACCGTCGGTGCCTTATTTAATGGTACGACACAGTGTACCTCAGCAATCCACTACCAGGACTTAACATTTCGTTGCAGACGAATTACGAAACATTTCCTCGTTCATTTCGTCGTGGTAGTCGACGGTTCTTTTGGAGAAATATATCATAGACGCAAGCGCAAAACCGCTTATAGAGCCGGCGAGAACAATGAACAGTCGGCTTCCATTACCAGCCAGCACACTTATTGTTCCGTGGCGTGTGTTCTCGCGACGGATTGTGCTTGCTGGACATTGACCTAAGTCAAAGTTCAAATGTTTGTAAATCTATAAAGCCAAACGACTGTGGTTGTCAGTCGCTAGGCTTACAAACTAATTAAAGTAGCTTAAACTAACCTTTTAAGGCACCACACGCACACCCATTCCCGAGGGAGATTCGAACCTCCGGCGGCAACAGTCTCCCAGTCCCTGAAAAGGCGCCTAGAACCACGCAGCAATTCACGTACGGCACCATACAACATTTTTCGGATTCACTAATAGTAACAAGAGCAGCAAACAACACTTCCATGTTACAATGTCTCCGAATTACTTTAATACCTTACGGCATAAAAACTTTTCTCCCCAGAATCCGATTTCTCTAAACAATAGAGAGACTTGTTTTGCCTGTGAACAAACGACTGTCTGACAGTGATGCCATTTTTGTTAGGTATTCTTTCTTGATACAGTGCGCGTACATATGTTACCTGACAGCATTTTCATCGAAGTTGTCAATCACAGGACATAATTTCTTCCTTAACTTTCCAAGCGTCACAGTAACAGGCGATGCAGCTGAATTGGCAGCCTCTTTATAACTTTTGACTCTTTTCACTGTCACTGTAGAGATCAGATGTTGAAATGTTTGTAAATATATAGAACCAAACTGCTGTGGTCATCAGTCTCTAGGCCTACAACGCACTTAAACTTATAGTAACCTAAGGACAACACACACACACACCCATTCCTAAGGCAGGACACGAACCTCCCGTGGGATCAGCCTCCTAGTCCCTGGCAAGGGACATAGACTCGCTCGGCTATTCCCGTGCGGCGTTGTAATAAGAGGCTTGTTTGTTAAGGCTGGTAAATTTCTATGAAAGAGCGGCAAATTTTAGGAACACTGCACTTGTTGACAAGCCTGATATTTCCACGGATATTACAGCAAGTTTCGAACGGCAGCTGTAATTACTTGATTGTTGTCTGCCAGCTGAAGTGGGAACTGCGTAGTTGGTTCCTTAGGATGGAGAAAAATGTACCGAGAAATGCGCGCCAAGGACGCTACCCACTGAGGGATAAACTGGCGGGGCACCTCCTAATATTCATTGTAGGAAGCATACTGGAGATTATGAGGTGGGGTAGAATTTTAAATATTACTTGTGATTGTAAGTAAAGATAATTGACCATCGATAGTATTTTTTAGACTTGAAAAACAGTAGACTGGCAGGGCGGGATTAAAATAGGTCAAAACAATATAAGCAGTCTCGCATATGCGAATGACTTAGTTGTAATGGCAGATTTTATTGAAAGGTCGCAAACTAATATTTCAGAGCTCGATTACTGGTGCAAAGATTATGATATGAAGATCAACATCTCCAAAACGACAGTAATGTCTGTGAGAAAGAGATTTAAAGAGATCCAGTGCCAAATAGGAGGAACAAAGTTAGAACAGGTGGACAGTTTCAAGTACCTGGGATGTATTTTCTCACACGATGGCAACATAGCGAAAGAACTGGAATCGAGGGTCGGCAAAGCTAATGCAGTGATTGCTCAGCTAAGATCTACTCTCTCCTAAAGGGGGAAGTAAGTACTAAGACTAAGTTAGCAGTGCACCGCTCTATCTTTCGACCAACTTTGTTGTATGGGAGTGAAAGTTGGGTGGAAACAGGTTACCTTATTCATAAGGTAGAAGTTGCAGATATGAAAGTGGCAAGAATGATTTCAGGTACTATTAGATGGGAACAATGGCAGGAGGGTGTCCATAATGAGGAAATGGAAGAAAAACTGGGAATGAACGCCATAGATGAAGCAGTTAGAGCGAAAAGACTGAGATGGACGAGTCATGTTACACGCGTGGGAGAAGCAAGGTTACCTAAGAGACTCATGAGCTCGGCAGCGGAGGATAAGAGGAGCCGAGGTATACCAAGAAGAAAGTACTTAGATTCGGTGCAGAATGATTTTGAAGTAAAAGGTGTAACATCAGACGAGGCATAAATGTTAGCATTGAATAGGGGATCATGGAGGAATTTTATTAGAGGTACTATGCTCCAGACTGAACGCTGAAAGACATAATCAGTCTCTGACGGTGATGGTGGGTGATGGTGATGGTGAAAAACGTACTGACAAAAGATCGTAACTGTCTATCAACTCTGCACATTCGAAATACAGTTCACTTCTAAATATATGCCCTGTTACTATTGGAGAGTGTAATAGTTCTTTAATTAGATTCTACAAGTTGATTAATAACTTTGATTTGTAGTGCATCTGATTACTTCACTGAAGATTCTACTTACCACCACACGTCATAAATATATCCAGTGGAATTACTGTGATGCAAACTGCATTTACCTGTAATTATGTTAATACAAGGAAAAAAAATCTGTGTGCTTCATCGTGACTGAAAATGTACCTTTGATTATTGTTTAAAAAGTAACTGACTTTTGATCTTTGCTGTGGGTTTTGTTATACCAAGAGAATTGCAGTACACATGTTTCTGATTAAATATTTTAATATGTCAATGACTATACTGTCATTAATTAAAATTTCCGCAGCACACAATAAAGATTGTTTAAGTTCTCTCTGTTCAAATTTAATCGGCACTGAATGATAGAATAACAAATGTCTTAGCCACTTGAAGTTCACTTCTCAAGTTATTTTCTTATCTGTACCCTTTTAAATTATTGTTGCAATTTATTATCAAAAGGTTAGTTAGGTTGATCGTTTGAAAAAGACATTTATAATTTAACACTGCTATATCACTTCACATTACGAAAACAGTTTAGTACTCATCTTTAGGTGAGATCTCCAACCATATCTTCCAGTACATTAACTTTGCTGAACATGTTCTCCTTGCGAGGCTATACAAATTTATGCAAATCTTCATCAAGTGTCCATTGCATTCGAGTGCGTCTATTCCGCGATACGCGAATTTGTCTCACGTCAGAGACACGTTACGAATCCGTTTCCTTTTTTATACGCGCGACGCGATCACATACGTACGACGCGATAACCGAGTCTGACACTTGCAGACACTGTTGCGACAAACGACAATCCCGCACATTCGAAATAAACTTTCGCAGTCAATACTTCTTCTTTTTTTTTTTTTTTTTTTTTTTTTTTTTTTTTTTTTTTTTTTTTTTTTTTTTTTTTCAACTTACTAATACATGTTGCGCTCGGTTTTCTCGTGCCGGCGATTGCACGCGGCTTACCGTACGCGCCGAAAGACACCCACGGATGACGTCCGCACACGACGAGACACACTTGCGACTCCCACTGCCTCCCAGAGCGCGCTACTGTCATTATAACATATACAACATTTTTGCTCAGTCTCTTTATACATATACGTAAGAAAAGTACAATTCAAAAACAAAACAAAAATTAAAACATATCAAACGAATCACAGTACATACAAAAATAAGCAATTAAATAATGCACGGAATAAAAATTTACACACACTCACACGGTTTGCAGATTCACATAGTGCTTGGCTGCAGATGTAAGATCATCTGTGACCTTACAAGATCAAACAGCGATTTGAATACAATGGTCATAATTAAAGTATAAAAAGTCCAGATCGCAAAAATTATTTCTGCTTCATAACCATCTTCAGATGGATACAACCATGATGGCAGGTGGTGGCGCTGAGGCAGCTGTGACTGCAGTCGACATTCAACCATTTAGTCAGCTCCAGCTGAGAACAACCGGTGGCCAACATTACGGTTGCGGTCTGAAGATGGCCGTGAAAGTGGCCGAAACCGGTTACTAAAGACATTTAAAACAATGCGATCTAGACTATTACATGAATTCTAATATTGTGTCGGAGCAGCAAGTCGGCGTGGTAATTCCCCATAGCAATACTGAAACGTGCTGCCTCTGCAGGGTGTTTCACTTTATTTATTTAATCGTATGGTAATTTTATGCAATATACAATTTTGTATAACTAGATAAAATCAAACTTTAAAGTCCGTTCTTGTCAACCATTCAGTTAAACTGAGTGCGAGAGAGAACAAATCGTTAGGAATGCCACGGTAGGAATGAAGAGGACAGCGTTGGACCAGATATTCGAGCGTCTGTTCTTCCAGGTTACACTCACACATCGGTGAACTGATTCAGCCCCACCGGTGCCTGAAGTAACTGCAGCAACCATGTCCAGTCCTCAACCTGTTGATGCGACACCAGAATTTCCTCTGTATGTCAAAACCGTTTGGCTTCTTTGTGGGATCAAGATGGTGGCACTTGTTCCCAATGTTTTTGTTGACCACTCATGTCTCCATATTTCATTTAGGTCAAATCCATCAGCAATGAGTTGCCCCGCAATGATACTTACTGGTCTTTTTCATTGCAGTCGCTGCTGTGATGGATGGCAGATTTCATGTGGCAATGGCAGTGATGTAAAGATTTTCTAAGCTTCCCTTAGTAGAGCTTGCTGTTACCCTCACTTCAGGATCGGGATTTCTTTAGGGAAAACACATAGAAGGGTGGGCCATCAATATACATCGTTAGTTTGTTGGTTTAAAAATATCAGATATTTATTAACAATAATAATTCCTAAATGGCTAATATTTCCCAGATTTAAGGAGAAACGTCATTTCAAAACACAAACCTCAAGCGACAGGAAATTATAGTTACAAGTGCACTGTTTTTAGGACAAACATCAACAAAGTTAAACGAACCTTCTACTCAAGAATACGTAATCACAATTTGCTAAAAGCAAGATATAAACAACACGCCCCAGGCGAGAGAAAAATAAAATTACAGGTACACTGTTTTTAAGAAAAAACATTAAAAATTTCAAAGTGGCCTTTAAGAACAAATTTCAAATTGCAAGGCACATTTTTACCAATACAAGACACCATATAGGGCTTTCACTTCAACACTAAGTCTTAGCAATTTACTAGAAGGCAATGGTTCAACCACGCCCCAGGCGAGGAACATTTGAAATTACCGGTGCACTGACCTTAAGGAGAACATTAACTCGCAACTAATTTGAACATGAAATTATGAAGGTTTCGCCCTAAGGTACAAGCTTATCAAGGTTAATCACAATAGCTTGCCCAGGAGACAATTTTTTAACAGCCAGGTGTACACGACTAAAATGAACTACAAGCTAGACACACTTAAGATATAATATAGGTTTAGAGGGAGAAGGACCTTTGAAATCACGGCATTCTGCTGCGCAGAACTACATCAAGAAATACTTAACTAAAATTGCAAGAGCGAGCACGCCGTGACGTGCCCTGTTGATAACGACCTAGGACCCGAGCGCTACCAGGGATGCCGTCGAAATCGCCAGCCAACGTACGTAACTCCAATCCACAGGGCCACGCACTCCTCTCCCCAGAATTTAATTAGGCAACCATATAAATAATAACAACAACCTGAAGCCCCGCTTCCACGCTATTTCACAGTCACAGTAAAACAGAGTAACCAATCTACACACCGTACAACATGGTAAACATGATAACAAATTCTTCAATGGCTATGCTGCCACTCCCCGACACTTCTGCCTTCTCGGTCACGCGCTCTTTTGAAACACGTACACACTGTCAAATGAGCGTTAACACACGAGACAATGCGTGCATTTCATAAGAGATAGGCAGCAACAACCAGATCAGCAGGCGCTAACCGGAGAATAAATTCACTGTCGTCAGGCTCCGGCATGTGACCTTCAAGCTGGTAAACAGCAAAATCTGCACCAATTAATATATAGGCCCTTAACAACCACAACAGAGGAAGCACTCAACTTTCAGATGGGTCAGCGGAACGAAGAAACCATCACGATCCAGGGCTCCAGTGGCTGATTTTCCAACCCGGATGCTCACAGATGGCCATTCCAACGTCATAACGATCGCTCGGCCGGAAACCAGAATGACTTCACCAGGACAGCGCGAACAACAACAAACTGTCAACAGCCCGTCGCTGCGCACAGCACGTCCTCTCCACAACGTGTCTGCTAAGAAACCCCCTCCTGCGATGTCCACACTGACCAGGGAACCCACACACCAAAGATAATACAGAAACCACCAGCGATAGCCCAAAACAAACTGGCGCCAGTGGCCCCGAACACGCCAGCCAGAACCACACGGTTCACTTGCTTCCTTCCTAGGTGATGTTGAGTGATATTACTCAGCATAGATAACTAGTGACCTGGAGTTGGTTTGATAGTACCAGTAATGCAACGAATTGCATCATTCAGTTTCGTGTCTACCTTCTTCACATGTGCGCTTTCCAACCAGACTGGTGCGCAGTACTCAGCAGCCGAGTAAACAAGACTGATGGGAGATAAGCGTAAACAGTCAGCAGGGGCTCCCAGGGATGTACCACTGAGCTTATACAATATGTTGTTTCTTGTGGCGACTTTTTGGGAAAGCTTAGTAATGTACTCATGTACCTCAGGCTGTATCTAGAGTGTACCTCAGTTTTAGTCC
The DNA here is from genome assembly GCA_026315105.1 of Locusta migratoria. Classification (NCBI taxonomy): domain Eukaryota; kingdom Metazoa; phylum Arthropoda; class Insecta; order Orthoptera; family Acrididae; genus Locusta; species Locusta migratoria. The sequence goes on along the minus strand of CM048748.1, from coordinate 269,227,876 downwards.
CTTGAATAGTACTCTTGGTTTGTAGTTTGCAGCACGATTACGTAGATGGAAACAGGAGACGTCAGTTTTTGTAGTGCTGGAGATCAATCTAGAGGTCTTGAAGAAAGTTTGCATCGAGACCCTCAGTAAGAATTTGTTCGCCGTCTTCGAAGTTATTACTCTGTGCAACAGTGCGATGTCGTCAGCATACATGAACTTAATTGATGTTGTGGTTGGTATATCATGTATGTACAAATTCAAGAGCACTAGTGTTAGAACAGATCCTTGTGGTAGACCGTTATTTGGTTTTCGTTTGTGGCTTTTAGTGCTGCAGAGGAATACTTCGGATTTTCTTTCACTAAACATACTAGATATTAGGTCCACGATTGCTCCACTTGGTACAACATGCAATAGTTTAAAGTCCTAGTCTGCAAACAGTGTCATATGCCCCAGTCAAGTCGATGGAAGCCGGCCGCGGTGGCCGAGGGGACTGAGGCGCTCCAGTCACGGTCTGCACGGCCACTACGGTTGGGGGTTCGAATCCCCCCTCGGGCATGGATATTTGTGCCGTCCTTAATCTTAGCTAATTCTTAAGTAGTTTGTAAGCTTAGGGACTGAAGACCCCGTACTTAAGTCCCATAAGTTCTACAAACATTTGAAGTCGATGAAAACGGCTTGACCCACATGTCTCGCGCGTCGATGCCGGCCAATCAGATCTTTTCGTTCACGTTGCCGTGACAATCACCCAGCGTTAGTGCTAAGCGACCCCCTTGTTTGTCAGTGGTGCCGCGCGCTTCGTTTTCTTTGTGTGTATACGTGTGCATTCCACTAATTCGGAGAGTTTGTTTGCATGTGTGTGTATGTGGATAATGGTGTCCTATGTTTCAGAGAAGTTTTGGAATAGGAGCTACTCTACAATTAAGTGCAAACAAATTTATTTGAAAAGAGGACGGTAAAATTGAATACCTTCGATACCAGATTTAAGGGTGGCAGAAACTTTAAATACAAGGGCGGTTTGATAAGTCTGGTAAAAATAGAATTTCTCGACATAGTCTCCTTGCAAGGCTATACACTTGGTCCAGTGAGTTCCTAATTTTTTCAAATCGGCAGAGTAGGCTTTGCCAAACTCTGCAAGATAGTCTGTCACAGTGGCAGATACTTATTCGCTGGAAATTTCTTCTCACCAAACCAAATGTTCAAGATTGGGTATAAGAAGAAGTCACTCGGAGCCGAATCTGGTGAGGAGGAATCAATTCGAATCCCAAGCCATGCACGTTTGCCATTGTGATAGCTGCTGTGTGGACTGGAGCATTGTACTGTGAAACAGTGCTTTGCTCCGTTCCAATCTTGGACGTTTTTCAATTAGTTCCGGTTTCAAAAGATACAGCGGAGCAGCATAATAGGAGCCAGTTATGGATCTGCCTTTTTCCAGATAATCTATCAGGAGTACACCCTGGGAATTCCAAAAGACAGTGGCCTTCACCTTTCCAGCTGACAAAACAGTCTTAGCCTTCTTTGGTGCACTCTCTCCACTCTTCGTCCATTGTCTGGACTGTTGTTTGGCCTCTGGAGTGTAATGGAGGATAAAAGATTCACCCACAGTTATGAATGTGGGCAAAAGTCCCGTGGATTGCGCTTGGACAGTATGAATTCTGAGCAGAAATGTTCTTTCGTTTCCGTTTTTGGTCCAAAGTGAGCAGGCACGGCACCCATCGTGCACAGAGCTTCTTCATGGCCAGTTTTCATGGCGGATGTAATGCACTCGTTCAGTTAAGATGGTTACAATGTTGGATATCTCGCGAACTTTTAATCTTCCATTACCATATCATGAACTTTATTGATGGTTTCCTCTGTGGTGACTTCAACGGCCCGAACGGAGCGTGCTCCATCTTTTGTGCTTCTGCGACCATTGATACAGAAGTAAATGGTCTTCATTGTTGGAGCAGAACCCACGTGGACCTCATGCAACTCGGTTTTGAACTGTGCAGTTGTCCAACCCTTCAAATGAAAATGTTTCGCCGGCCGCGGTAGCCGAGGAGACTAAGGCGCTCCAGTCACGGTTTGCACGGCCACTACGGTCGGGGGTTCGAATCCCCCCCCCCCTCCTCGGGTATGGATATTTGTGCCGTCCTAGTTCGTAAGTAGTTCATAAGTAGTTTGTAAGTTTAGGGACTGACGACCCCGTAGTTAAGTCCCATAGACTATACAAACATTTGCACTATTTTTTTGAAAATGTTTAATGGCGCACGAAATTCGTTTTTCTCCATCCTAAGGAACCAACTACGCAGTTCCCACTTCAGCTGGCAGACAACAATCAAGTAATTACAGCTGCCGTTCGAAACTTGCTGTAATATCCGTGGAAATATCAGGCTTGTCAACAAGTGCAGTGTTCCTAAAATTTGCCGCTCTTTCATAGAAATTTACCAGCCTTAACAAACAAGCCTCTTATTACAACGCCGCACGGGAATAGCCGAGCGAGTCTATGTCCCTTGCCAGGGACTAGGAGGCTGATCCCACGGGAGGTTCGTGTCCTGCCTTAGGAATGGGTGTGTGTGTGTGTTGTCCTTAGGTTACTATAAGTTTAAGTGCGTTGTAGGCCTAGAGACTGATGACCACAGCAGTTTGGTTCTATATATTTACAAACATTTCAACATCTGATCTCTACAGTGACAGTGAAAAGAGTCAAAAGTTATAAAGAGGCTGCCAATTCAGCTGCATCGCCTGTTACTGTGACGCTTGGACAGTTAAGGAAGAAATTATGTCCTGTGATTGACAACTTCGATGAAAATGCTGTCAGGCAACATATATACGCGCACTGTATCAAGAAAGAATACCTAACAAAAATGGCATCACTGTCAGACAGTCGTTTGTTCACAGGCAAAACAAGTCTCTCTATTGTTTAGAGAAATCGGATTCTGGGGAGAAAAGTTTTTATGCCGTAAGGTATTAAAGTAATTCGGAGACATTGTAACATGGAAGTGTTGTTTGCTGCTCTTGTTACTATTAGTGAATCCGAAAAATGTTGTATGGTGCCGTACGTGAATTGCTGCGTGGTTCTAGGCGCCTTTTCAGGGACTGGGAGACTGTTGCTGCCGGAGGTTCGAATCTCCCTCGGGAATGGGTGTGCGTGTGGTGCCTTAAAAGGTTAGTTTAAGCTACTTTAATTAGTTTGTAAGCCTAGCGACTGACAACCACAGTCGTTTGGCTTTATAGATTTACAAACATTTGAACTTTGACTTAGGTCAATGTCCAGCAAGCACAATCCGTCGCGAGAACACACGCCACGGAACAATAAGTGTGCTGGCTGGTAATGGAAGCCGACTGTTCATTGTTCTCGCCGGCTCTATAAGCGGTTTTGCGCTTGCGTCTATGATATATTTCTCCAAAAGAACCGTCGACTACCACGACGAAATGAACGAGGAAATGTTTCGTAATTCGTCTGCAACGAAATGTTAAGTCCTGGTAGTGGATTGCTGAGGTACACTGTGTCGTACCATTAAATAAGGCACCGACGGCTGCTGCAAAGAAAGACGAAAAAGTCACCCGGTGGAGTAGTAATAACGTCCGCTTTGAAGAGAAGATGCGAAAAAGGGAACTTCTGGAATAAGACAATACTAGCCCCAGGCGACACAATATGAAATTTATTCGTCGGTAGAGAATCACGGCCATAAAGTTGTATGTCTTCCACTGTCCGTGCCATCGACCTTGTCTGGGCTCAATTAAAAGCAAATGTCGCGGAGCGAAACAGTACCTTCAGGAGACACAGAGAAACTGGTAAATAAGGCTGTCACAAGAATAACGCCGCAATATTGGAAGAACGCCATGAACCACATGAGGAAAGAAATGTCAAGGTTCAACATTTAACACGTTCGTGAGGGCTCACGCCACTGGGGCGTAAGGGCCGCCTCGCCTCCCGGACGGCGAACGCCTGTGTGACGTCACCGAACCCTCACATGTCCAAGGCTGATATGCTGTTTCCAGCTTGCAGGTTAAAATGAACACTCTCGCCAGGCCCTCAGGAGACAGTTTTCTGTCATTGAGGCTAGTTCGCCTGTGAGTTTAACTAATTTTATCCAGCTCTTCGAATATTCATCTTCATTTTCATTTAAAACTTCCGGGCTCATAAGCCGTGGTTGATTTATAAAAGTTTCCCCTAACGTTTCATCTTCGGCTGAGGAAGACATCTTCAGAGGTAGAATGGCGCCATTATACCTCTGAAGATGTCTTCCGCAGCCGAAAATGAAACGTTATGGGAAAGTTTTATAAATCGACCACGGCTTATGAGTCCGGAAGTTTTAAATGAAGTTGACGCCGGCCGTGAAAGCTTACATTGTATGATCATTCATCTTCATTATTCTACCATTTGGATATTTTTCGTTCTAAAAGGTAAGTTATCTCATAAGACCAATTTCCCATAGACATATGGAAGATTTTTTTCAGAGGTACCCTGGGTCTGGGCTTTTTGACGAAATTGGGGAGGAGTCAAAACACCACTGTCTACGTCCTGCTCTGTTCGAGGTATATACAAAACGTAGTTTCTGTTCATGTCCGTCCATTCATTTTATAGACGTTGAAAGTTTCTCGCTTCCCATTCTCTCTTACAAAATTTCCGTCTGCTGTGTGTTTGAAGTTGTTCTAGCTGAATGCCTTTGTACAACGTTACGTTAATCTGCGTATTTTTAACTGTATTCTGTGTGAATGTAAAGGTATTGCAAAACCTATCTGACTGCATTTCTTTAAAAGAAATTTTGTAGGCAGATTAAATAATGGACTTATATTTTTCTCTGAAAGATTTTAAAATCATAAACTTGGCATTGTTAGTAATTTTCATGAAGTTACATCACTAAGAAAATAGACCAGATATTTCATTTTAATAATTAGTTCGAGTTTCTTAAATAGATTGCCAGTTTACCTCTCCTCACATTTTTATTAAAAGTGCCATAGATGTTTTCTGTAGTTACTCAAAAATGTTCAAATGTTTGTAGAACTAAGCTTACAAACTACTTCTGAACTAGCTAACGCTAAGGACGGCACAAATATCCAAGCTCGAGGGGGGATTCGAACCCCCGACCGTAGTGGCCGTGCTGATCGTGACTGGAGCGCCTCAGTCCCCTCGGCCATCGCAGCCGGCCCAGAATTATTAACACAGTGATTTTTATAATCAGTAATTTTCAGACAATTAACTTTATGACATTTTCATACAGGAACAATTAGCAGTTTGTGTCTCATTATAATAAACAGTACGCAGTGAGATAGGTTTTGCAATACCTTTGCATTCACAAAGAATACAGTTAAAAATACGCACTCAGATTAACATAACGTTGTACAAAGGCATTCAGCTAGAACAAGTTCAAACACACAGCAGATGGAAATTTTGTAAGAGAGAAGGAGAAGCGAGAAACTTTCAATGTTTTCTAACGACGAATCAATTAGTTCTTCGGGCATAGTCTGCGATCGACGAAAAAGTTGTGAAAAATAAATTAAACATATTTCTTTCGTTAGGCGACAAATGAATGCTAATGGGATTACTTCTCAAGTGGAAGTGATTTTCTTTCAGTTACTGTTGTTTCATGTATTTACGATTGTTTTATATATAACTACTTTCCTGTATAATAGATTCGTTATATCGCTTATTACTTGTCCCCAATTTTCTGAAACTCTTATGTCTAAATTTGAACGAGAAATATCCAATGAAAAGTAAAAATAAAAATTAATTACGTTAGAAAATAGAATATGAAATATACCGTCCAAAAGGGAAAAAAACAAATTGCGACATAGAGGTTCATTGCTGGTTGTTGTTATGTGCGTTTGCCTACCATAACGCCACTATGTATCCTAGCGGCCTGCGCACGGCACTGTGGCGTGACGTCAAAATTATACTGATATAATTTTTTTTTATTTTATTTTATTTTTTTTTTTGTATATATCGTATTGTTGGCCACGTAAGATTCAATTTAAGTCAGGCCCAAGTGAACATAAATCACCAGTCAGTCGCCCCGAACGAGGTAAGTAGGCGTGAGAGAAAAATCGATGGAAATTTTTGCCACTTCATTACTGTTTTTCAAGTCTAAAAAATACTATCGATGGTCAATTATCTTTACTTACAATCATAAGTAATATTTAAAATTCTACCCCACCTCATAATCTCCAGTATGCTTCCTACAATGAATATTAGGAGGTGCCCCGCCAGTTTCTCCCTCAGTGGGTAGCGTCCTTGGCGCGCATTTCTCGGTACATCTACATCTACATGCATAGTCCGCAATTCACAAGAAGGTGCGTGGCGGAGGGTTCACTCTACCACTACTAGACATTTTCTCTCCTATTCCACTCCCAAATGGAACGAGGAAAAAAAGAATGCCTATATGCCTCCGCACGAGCCCTAATTTCTCTTATCTTGTCTTTGTGATCTTTACGCGAAATGTAAGTTGGCGGCAGCAAGATCGTACTACACTCAGCTTCAAATTCCGGCCCTCTAAATTTACTTAACAGAAATTCACGAAAAGAACGTCGTCTTTCTTCCAGCGATCCCCAAATGAGTTGCCGGAGCATTTCCGTGACAGTCGCGCATTGGTCGAACCTACCGGTAGCAAATCTACCTGCTCGCCTCTGAACCGCCTCTATGTCTTCCTTTAAACTGATCTGCTGCGGGTCACAAACACTTGAGCAATACTCAAGACGTGGTCGTACAAGCGCTTTATACGCGGTTTCCTTTACAGGTGAAGTACATCTTCCCAAAATTCTCCCAATAAACCGAAGTCGGCTGTCCGCCTTACTCACAACTGTCCTTACACGTTCGTTCCATTTCATTTCGCGCTGCAATGTTACGTCTAGGTATTTAAACGACGCGACAGAATCAAGAAGCTCACTACTAATGCTGTATTCGAACATTATAGGATTGTTTTTTCTACTCATGCGCATCACCTTACATTTTTCTACATTGGGAGCTAGCTGCCATTCTTCGCACCAACTAGAAATTTTATTTAAGTCATCCTGTATGCTATTACAGTCAGTTAGAGACGACACCCTCCCATACACATCAGCATCATCAGCAAACAGCCGCAAACTTACTCTGTCCATCAGATCACTTATATAGATAGAAAATAATAGCGGTCCTATCACACTCCCCTGGGGCACGCCTGACGATACACTAGTCTCTGATTAACACTCGCCGTCGAGAACAACGTACTGCGTTCTATTACTTAAGAAGTCTTCCAGCCAGTCACAAATCTGTGAACCTATTCCATAAGCTCGTATCTTCGTTAGCAGTCTGCAGTGTGGCACCGCGTCTAACGCCTTTTTGAAGTCGAGAAAACACAATCCGCCTGTTGCCCTTCATCCATGGCTCGCTAGATGTCATGTAAGAAAAGGGCAGGCAGAGTCTCACATGAACGATGTTTCCGAAACCCGCGCTGATTCATGGAAAGAATCTTTTCCGTTTCAAGGAAATTTACTATATTCGAACTGAGAATATGCTCTAAAATTCTACATGAAACTGATGTCAACGATATTGGCCTGTAATTGTGTGGATCAGTTCTCTTTCCCTTCTTATAAACGGGAGTCACCTGCAGTTTTTTTCCAATCACTAGGAACTCTGAATTAAAGATTCGCGATAAGTGCAAGCTAAGAACATCTACATCTACATACATACTCTGAAATTCACCGTAAGGTGCGTAGCGGAGGGTACACTGTACCACTACAAGGAATTTCCTTTCCTATTGCACTCCCAAATGGAATGAGGAAAAAAAGAATGCCTATATGCCGCCGTACGAGCCCTAATTTCTCTTATCTTGTCGTTGTGATCTTTACACGAAATGTAAGTAGGCGGCAGTAAGATCGTACTACACTCAGCTTCAAATTGCGACCCTCTAAATTTACTTAACAGAAATTCACGAAAGTAACGTCGTCTTTCTTCCAGCGATCTCCAATTGTGTTGCCGGAGCATTTCCGTGACACTCGCGCATTGGTCGAACATACCTGTAACAAATCTAGCTGCTCGCCTCTGAACCGCACCTTTGTCTTCCTTTAAACTGATCTGCTGCGGGTCCCAAACACTTGAGCAATACTCAAGACGTGGTCGTACAAGCGCTTTATACGCGGTTTCCTTTACAGGTGATGTACATCTCCCCAAAATTCTCCCAATAAACCGAAGTCAGCTGTCCGCCTTACTCACAACTGTCCTTACACGTTCGTTCCATTTCATATCGCTCTGCAATGTTACGTCTAGGTATTTAAACGACGCGACAGGATCAAGAAGCTCACTACTAATGCTGTATTCGAACATTATAGGATTGTTTTTTCTACTCATGCGCATCACCTTACATTTTTCTACATTTAGAGCTAGCTGCCGTTCTTCGCACCAACTAGAAATTTTGTTTAAGTCATCCTGTATGCTATTACAGTCATTTACAGACGACACCCTACCATACACCACAGCATCATGAGCAAACAGCCGCAAATTACAACTTACTCTCTCCATCAGATCATTTATATAGATAGAAAATAATAGCGGTCCTATCACACTTCCCTGGGGCACGCCTGACGATACACTCGTCTCTGATGAACACTCGCCGTCGAGAACAACGTACTGCGTTCTATTACTTATGAAGTCTTCCAGCCAGTCACAAATCTGTGAACCTATTCCATAAGCTCGTATCTTCGTTAGCAGTCTGCAGTGTGGCACCGTGTCGAAGGCCTTTTTGAAGTCGAGAAAAACAGAATCCGCCAGTTGCCCTTCATCCATGGCTCGCAAGATGTGATGTGAGAAAAGAGCAAGCTGAGTTTCATATGAACGATGTTTCCTAAACCCGTGCTGATTCACAAAGCTTTTCCGTTTGAAGGAAATTTACTATATTCGAACTGAGAATATGCTCTAAAATTCTACATGAAACTGATGTCAACGATATTGGCCTGTAATTATGTGGTCAGTTCTCTTCCTTTCTTATAAACGGGTGTCACTTGCGCTTTTTTTCCAATCACTAGGAACTTTGCGCTGAATTAAAGATTCGCGATAAATGCAAGTAAGTAGGGAGCCAACGCCGCAGAATAGTCTTTGTAAAACCGAACTGGTATTCCATCCGGACCAGCAGCCTTTTTCGTATTTAGCTCTCTCAGCTGCGGTACCAGTACTTCACGTGTTGGAGGCCGTGGCGTTGCCTCGGCCGCGTGCAGAAATTTTCTCGCAGTGTCGTTAAGGACCAGTTGCGTCAAGCGGCTCGTGAAAGCGGTGGGAAGTGTTCCCCTCGCTGGCACGCGACCTCAGCCTCGCGGGGCATTGTCCCTCGCTGCCGCCGTCGCCGTCGTCACCCTCCTGTTCCACTTCGCAGCGCGGCTCCTGCAAGGTCGCAGCACCCACGAAAGCTACGCGTTCTCTTGTCATCGCATGCGTTTCTCAATAGGGTTGCCAGATCTCCGGGCGCCGCCCGGAATGCCCGGGTTTGGAATGAATTCTCCGGGTCTACGGGCCAATGACTCTCATCTCCGGGCGTGAATGTAACCTTCATCTTAACTCTTTTTTTTTTTACGACGCTTTTTAAGTACTACGCTCATGTAGCGACGATCTACATCGAACTTAACGTAACTTAGGACACAACATCCATGCCCTAGGGGTGATTCGAACCTCTGGCGGGAGCAGCCTCGCGCACCGTGGCAACTGCGCTGCTAGCTGTCAGAGCTCAACTCTCGCCGTACGTAGTATAGCACTGTCCATCAATTCACTATACAGTTCGCGATCGTTGTTGATATCCTGTACTTCGGTGTATAATGTTTAATTGATATTACATTAGAACGTCGATTATCCGAACTAATTGGGGAACGTGGCTGTTCGGAAAACTGGTTTATTCGAATAATCTTATCTCTCATAGAAAGGACAGCACTATTACGTTTAATCATTTTATGCCCTCAAGTTTACTTCTTTATGCGGCAGCAAGCGGTCGTAACAGGGAGCAGACGGTAACTGTGCCCCTTCGCATGGAGCCAGTGAGAAGCTCTTCTTGGTGGCGCGCGATCCTTCACAGTGCGCGGAGCCGCAAGCGGCAACTCTTGGAAGGCGCAGCTGTTGATGTGAGCAGCTTTGATGCTGCTGCCACTTCTGCTGCCACTTTTGCCGGCGGGATGAGATGATTAGTGTGGTTTTTTTTTTTTTTTTTTTTTTTTTTTTTTTTTTTTTTTTTTAAGTATTCTCGTGTAATCGTGGTTGGGGGGGAGGAGTTGGTCGGAGTTGGGGGGGGGGGGGTCTCCGGGCCTGCCTCGAGTTCAATCTGGCAACCCTATTTCTCAACAGTGCACGCTTTGTTGAGACCAACTCCTCGTATATGTCCTGCGGGACTTACTTTTCCCTAAAGGCCGTATTATACGATACACCCACGGTTGGTCGAACCACGGAAGGTATCACGAGGTGGATGCGCAGTAGCCAGCCGCGCCGCTGACGTCACGGCGCACCCTCGCAGCGCTCAGCAGCGTGCTGACTTCCATTGTGCGTGATGTATCGGTTGCGTTTACGAGTTAGAACACGGTTTTTAGGTCAGGGTGAATTGTTTTTAATGACTGTAGATTGAGAGTATTCCCGTAAACCTTTAAGTGGTAAAGAATGGTTTGCTGTGCAATCGTCAGTTGTACTAACCACAGTAGACAAGCGAGGAAGTTAGGAATTATGTTTGACATGTTTCCTAAAGACAGTGAGATTAAACGAAGGTGGATAAATACTTGAAAACGTACAGATTCGTTTACTGTTGCATATGCTCGTGTCTGTTCGATACATTTTTCGGATTTCAGAGGTGGCAGAAATTTTTGAGAATTACGTCGAATACTAAGGGAAAATGTTCTAAATTTAAAGGAAAATGTTGAGCTGTTAGAGATGATTGCAGGATATGTTGCTTACAGAGTTAAACAAAACACCCTAAATTAGCACTTCTGTTTGGTAAAATGACTGATCATGTAAATGTTTCAGGAAAGAACTGGCTTCAAACAATTTCAAGGGAATCCTTAATAAAGCCAACTGAAAGTTTTATGGAATTCGTTTTGAAAATGGAAAGAGAATTTCAACAATTCCACGGCAGTTACATTGCCGTAGGCCTAACGTTTTTGGAAGGCTAAACGGTATTATAAATGTGAAGTATCCAGGAATGGAGGACCTTGCCGTAATGTGTTTCGTAAGGACACGCACCTTCATCAGAATGAAATCTCTCGACAACAACAAAAACTGCAAAAGTAATAAGCGAACTGAGAGCGAAAAAAGACAAAAACTGAAAAAAATGAAAAAAGTTGTTAGGTAACTTTCCCGAGTACAAAACGGAAACACATTAATAGAGTTTAATATTACATTATCGTGGTTTTCTCCGTACCTCGGGTCTATGTGGTCTAAGCCAGTGAGAGCCTCTTTCCCCAGGGGAAAAAAAAAAAAAAAAAAAAAAAAAAAAAAAAAGGTGAAAGAGGTTGACGTCCTTCGGAAGCTTTAAACTAGCATTTCACCGACCATAAAAAGTAGTCTAGCTAATATAGAGCTTAATAATTGCAACAATGATGATGATACGCGAAAACATAGATGATCTCGAACACATTGAAACCTGAGCATGAGTTAAGCTTGTTGTGACTATACGGCTAAACGCAGCGCGGCGCGGTGCGGCGAGAGGGTGCGCTCTGACGTCATCGCTCACAATCTGCCTGCGTGACCCCTACCGTGTTTCTACCAACCGCGGATACACCTAAAGCCGCGAATCCACTTTCCGCGGCAGCCACATCGAACAGTTCGTGTGCGGCACATGTGTCCGAGTTTGGACGCGGCAGCTCCGCGGAAGGTGTTGCAGATGATCGCTGGCAGTGGGTCGCTCTACAACAGGTGCCGCTTGTGGTTGGCGTTTGTTACCTACGGTGCCATGAATACGGCTCGTGCAGCGGCTGCCTTCATACTGATGTATAACATGGAAAACAATAGAAAGCAGAAACGAAAAGTGCGTTGGTGGATGAGAGAATTTTATCGCCAAAGAAGGCAGTATGGAAACCGACTATTTCAAGATATGGCTTTACAAGTCTTGAGGTTCTCGCCTGAGTCTCAGGACGTGCGCTGGCCGCGCGTTTCGCGTATTTCAAGCGCCAATTTCGCGTCGCAATATCTCGGGATGTAATTGGAATATTGCGAAGCAATCAACGCCATTGTTTATGTGATTTGTCATGCTATGGATTGCTGAAGAAAAAAAAGGGTGTCCATTAAAAAAATATATGTTTGTGTTAAAGAACACATTTGCTTTCGTTTTAGAATGTTTCCAAATATGTACATTCATGGGCCCCAGACGTACATTGATACCGGTGAAAGTCGTTTTCCAATAGCTGTTATTGTTCCAGAGATAGTTTGGGTGGACAAGATAGCTGGGACACCCTGTATATGTGTGGCATCTGTTCCGAAAGAACACACGTCACTTCTGATCCTGCAGTTGTTATTCTTTCATGTACTCATATTCGCAGTTGACGTCATGTATTCTGAGAATATGACGTAGTATAAAGGTCTGTTCTAAAAAAAACCTGTTTTGTTTAATTACTGCATTTACGAAAATCTAACTGAAAAAAAACGGGCAGAATGCACTACACGGAAGTCTGTAATCACAAATCAATCCTAACCACGAATGTCACACACAATTAACAGAAAGTTGGTTACGTTTTAGGAGGCGATCCACTTATAATATTTTAAAAAGATATAAAATAGCCAGGATCGCTTATCACCAATTTTTATTAACGACGACCGGTTTATATAACAACTGTTTGACATTACAAGATTATGGCCTTGTAAAATATTTTATTTGACCAGATGATGCTGACATAGATCAGCGAAACCGGTCGTCGTTAATAAAAATTGATGATAAGCGATCCTGGCTATTTTATATCTTTTTACAATTAACAGAAAGTTTCCTGCAATATCCTTTTCTGCGCATGCGCGTGTTAGCGCTGCCTAGTGCGCATGCGCGGGTTCACGGGAGTTTAGAACTCGTCTCTATTCCGACGCACGGATAAAGTGTCTGCTAATAATCATTGTTCCGCGGTAGTTCAACGTGTTTCGCCGCTAGATGGCTAGATGGCTTTCGCGGCGGATCGTCGTGTAATACCGCCTTTAGAGTGTGAATGACATTGAAGAAAAAATTGGGGTTCTACATGTTGCAGTGCGGCATAGCGTACGATGCGTGGCGACGATAATGCCAGTTTGATCTATGGTTATCGGTCGACCTCAGGCGTCTTCTCTCTGGCTTGCTAATCTTTGGTCAACCGTCGCTGGATTCAAGTGGGCAGTTCGCTTTTGGTGGGAGAGCGGTAGTTTGGGTAGAAGCGAGTGCTCGGTGGGCTTTCCTTGAGCGCATGCAGCAGTTGTCACGTGAGCGGGCAGTGCTCGGGCTCCGGTGTGATGGCTTGGCGGTCGAGGTGCATCCGTTGTTATTGTGGAGCCCGTGGTTCCCGGGATATCAAGCATTGATTCTAGTAGCTCACGGCAAGAGGACTGGATAAGCTGGCATCATCGCTCTGCAAGCCTGAAGGTGGTGACTGAAACTGTGACCTTCCTATCGGTATTCTCCAATAAGATTTGGGCAAAACATATCTCGGGTAGTAAAAGTTTATGGCTCGTTGTCTCTGTACATAGGGGTAAGTTATGTATGTGAGCTTCAATGACCTAAACAACTACACAATCTGTTTAAACAAGATCAATAATTAATCTGTAGTTTAGCCAGCCTATTAATGTGCATATGATGTGAAAATATATTTGAACAAGCATAAATTAAATGTCTGAATATTCAACAAGATGGATTCATATATAAAGAAGAGATTCACACATGAAGTAATTGTTTATAAATAGAGTTTATTTCTCTTTCTGGACATGAGACTGCTGAGGTAGTCCTACTTTATATATCGGTAAATAACTGAGTATATCCCCTATTACTGTTCATGAGAGGCACTATAAGTATCACAAGCACTCGATAGTAAAAGATCCAAATAGTCACTCGTAAATTAGTGTAATGCATCGAACATTTCAGTTCCTAATTAATCCGGTATTAAAGTATTTGTTATAAAACACAGTTTGTCATCACACGAGTACACGATTGCTTATTTATCACAGTTCCACAGCCCTACTACCGCGCATCGTTTATCACTTTTCAAGTAGAGACTAAGTTCTGCAGTCACAGTCCCGTAAATTTTTTAAGTCCACACATGTCTATCTCTTCAAATCACAAGTTCGTAATGCGGCTTCAGACCACACAGCGTCACAACCTTTCACCACCACGTCCAAGTTACGAGTCCCTTCCCAAGCGTTCGAAAGTGTGCTCTCTCTGCTCCCAAAATTGTATCCTTCCGCGCATCCTAACGCCTTATCTTTAAAATATAATTTCCTTTCCAATATCACAGAATTAAATGTTTTGACCACCTCCCTACAAATGTTATTTACATTTAACAAAGAAATATATATTTAACAGTACTAAAGAACCGTTGAGACTGAAGCTCTTTGCTCAGATAGTCATTCAGCGTGGCGTCTCACTGTTCAAATATACTGCTGCCGTCGAAATATAGTTACACAATTAATATTTATCATGGCTTTTTATACAAATATATTCAGTTCTTGTCCACAAATACTTATAATTGTTTATATATAAATTATCTGCTGCATATCTATTATTTTTAGGCGGTCATGAAAGATTTAAGTGGTGGTCTACAACATAAAAAAATGAACGTTAAATATAATAAAATACATATATAAATGTAATGCACTTTGCTGGGTTCATGTTTTGTGTTTCTGGTGGTATTATGTTCTGACACAAGAATATTGAAACCTCAATGAAAAGCAGAACGAGAGAGTAAAACGAAGTTTATTGAAAGAAGACGGAAATAACGTGGTATGTCTTTTAAGATAGGTGTGTGGTACAATGCTGTCCATTTGCCTCTTAAATTCTTACTGATAAACACTACATATCAATAATTGTAAGTATTATTATTATAGTACTGAAAATTATCGGCTCTTTATCTGTATGGGATATTTAAATTTTAATTACGGCGTTTTATCTTCCCAAGTCTCCTGAATCCATTAATTATATTTGCCGTATTGTGAGATCTGCTACGTATTTAACAACTGGTTTTTTGTTCTCAGGAGAAGCGCCTGCTTGCCTATCTTATTTGGAAGGCTGTATAGTGTGTGTGGGCCAGTGTGGGTTGTGGTTGATTCAGTAACCTGGTTTGCTGTTCGGAAGTGGAAAAATGTGTAAAGAGCCCCCGAGCCATGACCCGGATTTGCATACTCCAGTGGTAAACGGCAAGCCGTACATCTAGGTGAGTTAAAGATTATCTGCTGTTTGTTGTTAGATGAACTTTATACATTTGCGTGTTGTTCTATATTAAACTGTTGTATATTCTAAGTTATTCCTCTTCAAGAGGCAGAAGTAAGGGGGAAGTTTTCGTGCTTAAATATATTAAGTATTTTAAGTAAATTCCCTTGTAAATATCCTGAATATATTTAGTGATAAGTGACTGTGTGTTATATTGCAGCTTGTGCTACGTGTGGTGTGCCCTTCCCTACTGTACGACCGTTTCGGCGGGGTGACGTCTTGGCGCACGCGAGTTTGAGCGGTGACCGTTACTTGGCATCCTGACATAGGCTACTGCTTACCATTGGGAAATCAAAATTATAGACGAGTTTTCTTTACACTTTTTCCTCCAGGAACCGAGTGGTCCCCTCTGGTGTGTTGTCTGGATTCTGAATTCCGGAGCGGTATAGAGCGCATCATGCGTTCGGCTGCTTCTAATTATGGACTTAAATTATTTACAGTGCTTCCGTAGTAAAGCAATTCCTGTAAAAGGCATGCCTTTAACGGAATCATTGTACGCTAGGTAAATCAACGGTTGTTTGCTTTGTAACTGTATTATTCATGTCGGGTAATGTACTATTGAAAACCTTGTAAGATTGATTAAATTTGAAGAGATCTTCTCCCTGCCTGTTTCATTGCTTAAAGGGTCTGTAAGAGGTCGTGTGTGACCGTACGTTTGGTATTACAAGTATTTTGAGATTGACTTTGTACTTATTATTTTAAACCTTGTGGATTTATGTGTTTAATTGAATATGTTGTTAATGGGCCACTTAGAGCTGCACCTATTCAATAAAGCTGTACACTTATACCCTGCTAGTAATTATTGTTCCCCCCTTTTAGTATTTCCCTTTGTGATTTTAATCATTGTAGCACGTCCCAGCGTACTTAGGAATACTATGTTTCAGAATTGGCCTTCTAGAGAGCTAAATATAAGGTGCTTCTGAAAAGTTCCATGAATGATCTCAGAAAATGGAAGAAATATGTGTTAACAAAGAAAAAAACCTTTACTGGCCTTCAAATTAATAGCCGTTGGCTACTATACACTTCTGACATCTGTTGTACAGCTGTTGGAAACTGTCAGCAACCGCTTCTAGTGGGACCGCTCGAAGCACTGAGGTCACGAGTTGTTGGATCTCCGCAAACGTTGCAAAGCCTATCAGGGCTAAATTAGGGTGGAGAACAGAAAGAAGACTGTCGGCACCAAATTTGGAGGATGAGTGTTATGTACCGGTGGTTCGCCTGACGAGCGGACAACCCGCAATGCAGGGTACCAGCGCACGGATGCATACCAGTGAGGCGTTCCACAGCGGCGGTTCCGGAGTCACCAGAGGACGCGACGAGCACCGCCAGAGAGTACACTAAACCGGAACTATTTTCCTCCGACAGTCACGCGAGACCAAATCAAGACTGCCACGTATCACTGCATGCCGACTATTTAGGGGCGCGCAGTGCAACACGACGGCAGTTCTCTGCCGACCGCCTACGAGAACCATAACTGAGGGATCGCGACCGACGCCTCCGGGGAAGAGTCCCTGCCAGCGACGCCGCGCCTCCAGGACTTCCCGCAAACGGAATACGTCGTCCGCCTCCGTCTCCCTGGCCGTTCTCTCAAGGGTGTCGTTATCCCCCTGGCTTGTACCTAATTGGTGAAGAAGAAAACTTTTACTTGATGTTTGTTGTTTTTGCCTTAGTTTCAGAAGTTTGTTAGTTTGTTTTGTTTTCCAGTAGTTTGTCTTAATAAATAATCTCTCCTTAGGCGAGATATAGCAATGAGGATGCAGAGTAACTTTGCGTCTAGCAAGAAAGTATAGTATGAAGATCGCAGTTTGCGGTCATGCATTGTCGTGCTGGAAATTCCACTGTCCACTCCGGTACGGCTCTGCCGAACCCACAGGATGTGCTTCAACAGCCGTTTCAAAACTCCTTCGTAAACTTCCGCATTGACAGTATGACCCCCAGGTACAAATTCATGATGCATCAAGCCCTCCCTATCGAAAAAGGCAATCAACATCGTCTTTGATTTTGCAGCCCACTTAATTGGGAGGCGGGGACGACGATGAAAGTCATGGTGATTGATCGTGTAAATAAAGTTTAACGGATTCCATTTAGTGCTCACTCTTTTCATTGTTTAGGGTCTATTGCCAGTTTTTTCTTATTTTTTTCAGAATGCTATCATCTGAATCATTTTGCAGCAGCTTTTGATCTTCTGATAACTCCACTAACGGATAAACGACAGCATCATCCGCGAACAGTTAAAGAAAGCTGCTCAGATTGTCTCCTAAATCGTTTATGAAGGTAAGTAACGGTAGTGACCCTAAAACACTTCCTTGGGGGACGACAGATATTACTGCCTTTTACTCCAAGTGTATAGAACCAGGGGTCATAAAACCAGCTTAATGAGACAGCGGCAAGATTGATTTGTGAAATTTATTTCACCGGCGTTCTCTTCCGAAAGCCAACATATTTTGTTAGCTTCAAATTCAAAATGTTCAAATGTTTGTAAAGTCATGGGACCTAATTGCGATGTTCAGCGATCCGTAAATATACAGACTACTTCAACTTATCGTAAGACCACCACACACACACACACACACACACACACACACACACAGACACACACACACACAAACCTGAAGGACAACTCGAATCTCCCACGGCGAACGGCAGCGCCAAACCGCAGCAAGGTGCATTAGTGCGCACGGCTGTACCACCGCGGCCTTTTTAGCACCCACTAACACGGTGAGACATGGTCATCATAATAAAATGACATCGAAAGCGAAAAGGTGTCCTTTTTCCCCATGCGTTATTAGAGAATGGAACGGTACAGAAGTATCATAAAAGAGGTTCGTTGAACCCTCTGCAATGCTCTTGAATGTGATTATGTAGATGTATATGATTCGTAAACTAATAATGCTACCTTTTTGGTCCCCTAATAGTCGCAAAAGGAAGCTATTCAACTATGACTACGAACTGTAGGACACAGACGATTGTCTCTTGTCACATCTACAGGAATTCTCTGGACAGGGACTACTTCGGCTCAAACAGTGGGATAGTGGTGCTCAGGCCTCTGGTGATGACTTTTGAATATAGGCTTCACTTGTAGCCAGTGTCGGTTCGTACCATTTCAATTGAACATCCCTCGTATAAACTTTCCATTCATCATTTGTTGGGGTTGCCAGTAATTTTATCTGATTTTCAGACGTCCTCCTTCTTCTGTGAATATGATGCATAATACCACTTCAAAGAGCAGAAAAGAGCAGAAACCACATCAATAATTGTAAATATGCCCATAACAGGCAATGACAATTCAATCAGACGCACTCAAACGCTAGGACCCTTGTGGGAATACAGTATAAGCTGCGAGCAAGTGAAACCAATGGGCAGGGGACACTGCAAAGGTAGTGTGCTCTAAGTTGAGAATCTGGGTAGAAAGGGAAGTTTGCCTGCATAGCCTAATTGGTTAAGGCGACCGCTGGCCTGAAGTGGGAAATCTGGGTTCGAATCCGTGTCCAGCACAAATTTTCAACTTTGTCGTTGATTTTATTTCAGTGCCCCGAAACGGTCGAAATGTTTCAATGTTTCGATTTCATATACGTAACTCCTCATCCCCGCATGATTACAATAATTCAGTACTGTTTCTTCATGCAGTAAGTGGTTGCCACAGCACTTCACCTACTTTGGGAAAGGAAAGCTGGAAGCTTTCCACCTATACAAGAGATATCCCTAACTTCATACACTCCTGGCCATTAAAATTGCTACACCACGAACAAGACGTGCTACAGACGCGAAATTTAACCGACACGATGCAGATGCTGTGATATGCAAATGATTAGCTTTTCAGAGCATTCACACAAGGTTTGCGCCGGTGGCGACTCCTACAACGTGCTGACATGAGGAAAGTTTCCAACCGATTTCTCATACACAAACAGCAGTTGACCGGCGTTGCTTGGTCAAACGTCGTTGTGATGCCTCGTGAAAGGAGGAGTAATGTGTACCGTTTCCGACTTTGATAAAGGTCGGATTGTAGCCTATCGCGATTGCGGTTTATCGTATCGCGACATTTCTGCTCGCGTTGGTAGTGATCCAATGACTGTTAGTAGAATATGGAATCGGTGGGTTCAGGAGGGCAATACGGAACGCCTTGCTGGATCCCAACGGCCTCGTATCACTAGCAGTCGAGATCACAGGCATGTTATCCGCACGGCTGTAACGGATCGTGCAGCCACGTCTCGATCCCTGAGTCAACATATGGGGACGTTTCATGACAACAACCATCTGCACGAACAGTTCGACGACCTTTACAGCAGCATGGACTATCAGCTCGGAGACCATGGCTGCGGTTATCCTTGACGCTGAATCACAGACAGGAGCACCTGCGATGGTGTACGCAACGTCGAACCTGGGTGCACGAATGGCAAAACGTCATGATGGTCGTATCCGTGTTTGGCGACATCGCAGTGAACGCAAATTGGAAGCATGTATTCATAGTCGTCATACTGGTGATGGTCTGGGGTGCTATTGTTTACACGTCTCGGTCAGTGGCAGTTGTATTTTAGATGTGTTACGACCGTGGCTCTACCCTTCATTCGATCCCTGCGAAACCCCACATTTCAGCAAGATAATGCACTACCGCATGTTGCAGGTCCCGTACGGGCCGTTCTGGATACGGAAAATGTTCGACTGCTGCCCTGGCCAGCACATTCTCCAGATCTCTCACCAATTGGAAACGTTTGGTCAATGGTGGCCGAGCAACTGGCTCGTCACAATACGCCAGTCACTACTCCTGATGAACTATGGTGTGTTGGACCTGCATGGGCATGTGTACCTGTACACGCCATCCATGGTCTATTTGACTCAATGCCCAGGCGTATCAAGGCCGTTTTTACGGTCAGAGGTGGTTGTTCTGGGTAATGATTTCTCAGGATCTATGCACCCAAATTGTTTGAAAATGTAACCACATGTCATTTCTTGTATAATATATCTGTCCACTGAATCCCCGTCTATCACCTGCATTTATTCTAGTGTAGCAGTTTTAATGGCCAGTAGTGTCATATTCCCCGGATATTCAACGATCCTGTATCCGCTCCTGATACCACTGCAAAAGCAGGAGCGAAATGTATACTCTCTACACGAAAGGAGTAGGGAGTCCTGATGACAAATGCCATTCGATTTAAATGTTTTAATGCACTTATGGGTCAGGCAAACAATGCTGTCAGACTCTCTCGTTTGCCATTCACTACTGTTGCAGAACGCCTCCACTCTTACCAAGTTTCGCTATGCAGGTGAACATCTTGATCCTAGAAACTGGGGCTGGAGGGAATCAGACTCATCCCTCTCCCCGATTCACATGGAACGACCACCTTCTCCAGAGAAAATACTACCACTGATTTCATGCGGCTGCTCTCAAGGCTGCGGAAGAAGGTGCGGCTGTGTGAAGGCTGACCTACATTGCACAACAATGTGCAAAAACTGCCGTGATCAATGCTGCACTAATATTCCTCGTAGTGATTTGACAGAAGGTTAGATGAGGTTTCATCTGAGGAAAAAAATTACAAGAATTTTTTGTTTCATAGATCTGTGGTATTTTCATTGTCTGCTTGCTGTAGATATGATTGTAAATAAAACGACAGCAATTGTTGATTAGTTTTCTGTAATTCTTAATTTTTATCAAAAAAAGTTTTTCATTTCAATAATTTAAGTTGCATAACTCTAAAGTAAAACACAATAATGCTAATTGTTCTATACAAATAAAAGTCTGTTTAAAAAGAAATTTCAGTTTTTTTTTTTTTTTTTTTTTTTTTTTTACTTTCAAATTTTAGCGCTTATAAATTACGATAGTAGAATTTCACCAGAAATATTTTCTTACATACAGATACCTTCGTTAAATGAACCGTCTTTCGTAAAGTTTAGAAGAAGAAAATATTACATTTACAGACGGTGGAGGGAACTTTTCTACTTTCACGTCCCCTAAGAGTGTTCAAATATTTGTATAGCTTATGGGACTTAACTACGGGGTCATCAGTCCCTAAACTAACAAACTACTTATGAACTAGCTAATCCTAAGGACGGCACAAATATCCATGCCCGAGGGGGGATTCGAACCCCCGACCGTAGTGGCCGTGCAGACCGTGACTGGAGCGCCTCAGACCCCTCGTCCACCGCGGCCGGCCCTAAGAGTGTATTCCCAGTTTCAAATCTTCATAAATTATTCCCCACATCTTTCCTAATTTGCCTAGACTATTACTCGAAAATAAAAATTTGCGACTTCCAATTTTAAGTGTAATTTTATTCTCTGAATGTGATTTAAAAGGAAGTGACCAAGCCACGCTAACGGGATCTCCGAGAGGAGACACCAAAGTTGTAAAATCTAGGAGATGAAACAGGGGCCGTCAGAAGTTAGAACCTAGCAGAGAACCTAAAAAATATGAAAGGTAAATTCAAAAGGCCTCTACATAGAGTAAGTCTCGGTGCAGTGGAATGGAAAGAAGTATTTCTGCTAAAACGAATGTGGGATGATAGCAGCAGCGGAAAATAGTATAAGGGGTGTAGAATTGGTTCTAAATGGTGTGAGCTAACTTGATCATCTCAGTGGTAGGGGTCGCTTTCGTATATTTCGCCAGCAAACTGACAATGGTAGTTCTGGTATACACACCGGAGTCACACAAACAAACAAAAAATAAAATAGAAAAAAATAAAAAAAAAACATGAGAATTTGTAATGCTGACAGATTAGAGAAAGAGGGCCTGTATCAAGAGGATTTTCTTAAGATGTAATATAGTCCAGTCATTTGGTAGTTTTACCTGGAAAGTTTTGCGAGAGTATTGAAAATTGGTATACTTATAGATTTTGACGTGCTCTTTTTCGAATTTTCACTTTTCCACCTCGTATCTTTGCCGCTCGCGCCGCCATATTGGAAAAATGGCGCCCAAAAACAGTTTTTTGACGATATCTTCTTTCCGACGCATTTTACGATTAAAATAGTTATGAGATAAATTAAACTAGAGAAAATTTCTTACAATTTATGCCCTAACCATTTTTGTGAAATGAATAGTTTCAGATTAAGAGGGCCGCAAAGTAAACTGCAACATGCGTATTGACGAAAAAACTCATTTCCACACCACCATGAGGTAGAGTAACTGGCAAGTTTTTTATTTATTTATTTATTTATTTATTTATTTTTTTTTTTTTTTGTGGTATCCCCAGTAGGCCTAGTCCACAAATGGTGCTCTGATCATTAAATTTAGTGCATTCTTTTTCGCCACGCTATCCCCTGACAGACCAAGTTCTGCGAGTTCTTCGTGTACATAATCCAGCAAGATTTCACGGATACGAAATTCTTACGCGCTACCCGCAATTGGGTTCTCTTCTTCGACGTTATCACCTTTTTCCTCGATTTCGTCGTAGGTTTGCTGAAGAACAGTCTCCGTTTCTTCCTCTTCATCAATATCCTGTTGTGGAACTTCGGAATTATGACAGGTACCACTGCAATTCACGCAAATAACGGAGCATTTCAAATCCAGCCTTTCTGCATCCACAAGCTCCCTGACATCCCTTTCTGCATTTGCAAGAAATAAGTTTCAATAATTTCTCTGGAGCTGGGGGGCTCGAATGTAATGACAGAAATTAGCCCATTATTGCTTTTTTTCAATCCCCATCGTTCTGCATTTTTCCACTCCCTACCACCGCTGAACTTGGTGATAGGTTCGAAATGAATGTTGTCGTGCTGCTGCTTTTGTCGGTGGCAGCGATGCAAGATTAAATTTGCCTCTGAATGCTGATTTTGTGAAGCATTTATATCTATAGTTGTTTAACGACATACTTTTTACGTCACTGTAACCATATAATGCAAGGACTAAGCATTCTCCAGCTTCAGCAGTGATTTCCGGGTCGCTATTTGGGTTTTTAAATGCTCGAACAAGCTCATTTAAATATGTTTTTTTTTTTTCGGAGTAGATTGACACATTTCATTTTTCCTTCATTGAAGAGTGCTGCTGATGTATCACAGGCACTGAAGGCATCCAAGAATAGTATGTTATCTGCGACTGTTTTATCTATGATACTTTCTGTTGAATATATTCGTTGCGAAAATGTTCCTTTTCCTGGTTTAAGAATATATATGTTTGAACGTGGGGATATAGATGATCTACATCTTCACCGACAACTATTACGGAATCAAATGCAGATGAAATGTTGTTTGCCGTGTTGATTATTAGCGTATCTGCATCTTCCATTGCTTGCTTAACCACGAAGGTTTCATCTTCAAATTTGGTTTTCAACATTCTGATGAGGCGGTTCTTGTTTGCATAGTTGTCCAGAAACTTGTCTCGTCAAAAAGCATATCAACTGAAGCATGTTTCCGTGATCGTCGGGATTGCTCCGCATATTTGTTATTACGTGCTGTTGCATCTTCCGGATATCTATTAGTCGCCGAGATCCATACTTTTGATACAAAAATGCTGCTACTCCTACTTGCATTGCCGACACGAAAGATTCGGTCTTGCTGTGGTAATTATGCAGTGAACAAGAGAAATACTTTTTTTCTTCCATTACTCAAGAGACACACGTTTGTTTCTCAATATCACATGGTCCAGGAAAACCCCTAAAGACTCAGGTATATCGGACTCTGTTTGCAAAAGAATTATCTGATGGAGGATAATATGTTGTCCCATATACCTTGGAGCGAATATCCTCTAGAACGATTGCTGCAGCTGTCTTTACAATTCGTCGACGTTCTTCGGCCTTGTTTGCAGTTTTTTCGTTGTACCAGGCTTCCGTCAGTAATTTATACCCCGTGTTTCGGAAGCAAACCACAGGATCCTTATTGACAGTGTAGGCAATCAAAATATCGTCACCGTATTTTTTGAGGAGCAGTGCTTTCAAAGTTTTTTATGTATAGGTGGTAATCGCATTCAGTTTTGGTCATAAGTTCATCTAGAGAGAACTGACACTCTTCAGAATTCTGTTCGAGATAAGAGTAAATATACTGCATTGCAGTATCGATTTCGTTTGCACAGGACCTCTTTTTTTATGTCTTCATTCGTTGGCCTTTGGTACAACTTTTTCATGCACGAGTTGTGATACTGTGCATCAGCTGCGACCAAATCATTTACTTGCTCGAGGCGCTCAGCAATCGCTCGACCCCAATCATCACTACGAGCTCTAGCAATCTGTGAAATACTGTTTTTCATTGATAATTTACGCATACTATACACAATATTACGCTCGCATAAGCGCGTCTGATTTTGTTTCGCTATAAACTCTGCTGTTATTTCAGCAGTGCACAAAAAGCAATGATTTCTGAATGAGAATGTCACGGTAGTGGTGGATCGCAGTCGTGGATGAGAAGATTCGACATCGCCTCCTCTACGCAAAAATGCAGAGATTAATTTCTCATTATTGTAGCGTTTGCGACACACATCGTGAACCACTATCGTTTTCAGTCCCTCCAAGATTTTTTTCTTGTTGTCCTTTCTTTTAGCACGAAATGTCTCCAACCCTTTCTCCTTCACTCACCTCACTTCCTTGCAATGGATTTTCACAGATAAAACAATTCCCTTCCTCAGGATCCATGGTACTGAAAATGCGAACGACACTGTAGAATGATGCACTCGTACTGATTTTCAGGCAAGACATTTTAGCTCGGTTGGCAGACATTTTGTGGAAGGGATCCAAACGTCCCCAGAGCAAAGGAAGGAAATCCCGCTATACCTGTGACATATCGTGTAACCTCAAGCACAGACAAATATATACAGACGGGAAACCTCCGTAAGGCGGGTATTACACTGTGAAAGATCTTTGTCAAAGATCTTTTATAAAAGGAGTTTTATAAAATCCTTGACAGTGTAGTAGGTGCTCTTTTATAAAATATATCTTTTATCAAATATCTTTGATAAAAGTTAGCACGCGGAGCTAACTTTTATAAAAGACAGCCATTTGGATTTGTTGTCGTGTTTTGTGAAGAAGAGAATTAGCGTGAAGAAGTATTATGGCGAAGTATACGTGGTGTGTGGAAACGACCACAGCTATTATAGCTAAATATGAAGAGTGCGAGATGCTCCATAACTCAAAGCATCCCGATTATAAAAACAGAAATAAAAGATTAGATGCATATCGGGAAATCGCGGCTGCTATAAACTGCATTCGTGAAGGTTGCACGGTGGCCGATGTGAAAAAGAAGCTAAATGGATTGAGGAGCCAGTATTTGGTAGAGAAGTTAAAGGTAAGTCCATAAAATTTGCAGTAAAATAACAGCCAACCAGTATAACTTGTAATTTTATTAAATTGACTATATTAACTACATTGCGTTTTCTCTACAGATATCAAGAAGTAAAGGAAGCGGAGTGGGTACATGTGATTTATACAAGCCTTCTGTATACTGGTTCTAGCTCTTGTCGTTCTTGGATTCCAACAGGGTTGCCGATGAGGGGCGAAATAACATTGATAAAGATCATGATTATTTTGACAATGTTTCGCAGGCAACATTTGAAGATGTGTGCGAAGTAAGTTATTTTTCGTTACTTGTTACTTGTCGCCAACAGACATGTATATTTCATGTTAATTCTGTGAAGCACATTTAGTGCTGTATTTCTTGTGTTTAGTCTTTCTTCATAATGCTAGTGTTTGTAGTAACATTTTCTGGGGAGGGTATTTCCTATTTGTGTCAACACTGTAGACCAGTAGCTTTTCTGAAGTAGGCTAAAAAAAAAAAACTCATGTTAACATGAATTTATTCCATATCAGGAAAAGGCCTTCAGGTTGAAATTTAATATATCCATTAATCAGGTACATTTTTTAAAGGACAGCATGAAAATACATTTCTATTCTGCAATATATCTTGATGCATATAAAATACATTTCAGATTTTAACATGTGTAAAGTGTTGCTGGTGCATCTCCGCCAGATGTAACAAATACAAAAACCATTCAAATTTTTCAATAGTGACACCACTACAGCTGATGTGGTTATTTATAAAGTTTGCAGTGCCTGTGATAAGGCACTCTTTGCCTTCTTTACTTCTGACCCAAGAGCAGTTTCAACTGTAGTGGTGTCACTATTGACCAATTTGAATGGTTTTTGTATTTTTTACATCTGGCGGAGTTGCACCAGCTCCTTAATTGCAGCTATCCACTTAATTGGCTCTTTTCTTTGTCGTCCTTGTGTTTTCACAGAATTTGTCAATCTAGTGACGTCATTCTTTTAGTTTGCCCCTTAAATTTGATTGTGTAAAGTGATTTTGTGTTTTTTGTAACAGGTCGTGCTGGAAAGCCCAAGTGTTGGAGACACATCAGGTGCATCTTTTTCTCCAAGAACAAGAAAGAGATCTGTTGATCTCGAACAGATTGTACTCAAGGCATCCCAAACGATGGAAGAAGCCGTCTCACAAGACCACGTACAGCAGAACACCCAATAATAACTGCGTATGGGCAGTATGTGACATCGATGTTAATTCGCATCAAAGAAAAATGTGGGGAAGCAGCAGTAAGGACAGAAAGACTGATAACCGAAACATTGCATGATGCACTGTTAACAAATAACATTGTAAGCTCTGCACTGGAGCAATCTGACTTATCTTTGGCAGACTGCTAAATAAAGTATTTCATTCAAATTTGTTTTGTTTTTCTAACCTCAAATTCATACCTGTTCAATATTTTTCAGTAAGTGTAAATGGAATGCATAATGTACAGTTTCTGTGTTGACTTTCGGATTTTGTTTCTGCCATTTAAGATTTGACCAGTCACACTTGCATCCATTGTAGGATTCTCGTCATTTGCAATAGTTTGATGTTTTTTATAAATGGTAACCATGCATGATCTGGTGACATAGTTGTTATATTCGTATGGGGCAAGAATACTAAAAAGTTTGAGAGACAGTGGTATTAAGAGTATAAATGTAACTGCTTCAAATTTGAAATGCCAACAGCTCATTTGTTAAAATTGGTGTAATTGTCAAAAAATCGCAAATGGGGCTATCCACTTAAACGGAGCTTTTAGTATCCGATCAGTGAAAGTATATTTTCTTTAGACAAAGCAGTTCGAAAACCAAATAATTGTGTACACAGATTTTACTTTATTTGAAGTTACTTTCTGACAAATTCCGTAACAGTATTAACGAGTATGTTGCTGAAAATCCTATTTGCTCACAACAGACGTTTTAGCACCCTGCTGCAAATGTTGCCAATTACATTATTCTACTTTTAAATGGTTAGATTGAATTTTAACACAATGGCTGCAATGATATTTCTACGTGTGTTTGTGTGCCATGTTCAATTCACGAATATTACTTGAGGCCAAATTGATATTTTTTTGCATCAATGCTTTTTAACATGTACAACTCAGTTACTTGATAAAACAAAGTTCTGGTGGATCTGGGCTTATATCAGTCGTGAGCTATGTATGGCTCAAGTGCCTCAGTAACATTTTAACATAATTAGGATCTGTAGCTACACAATCCACTTGTGACTCACTTGGCTTTACCCTTTGATGCTTGACTTATTTTCAGCTATAAAAACTACCACAATGTATAGTGTGTGGGTGTGTACTGAGAAAAAGGGGGGGGGGGATTTCTTGAAATTATGCACTGCTAGCAATAAAAAGTTCATAGCTTGTCAGCTATACAGGGCTTCCATGATGTAACCAATGCAATAAATGTCACTATTATACCTGATCTTTCCAGAAAGTACATGATTGACTACTGTTACATGGCAAAGGAGAAACACTAAGCAATAGCACATGTTAGGAGTAAATCCAGCTGTGAAACTGATTACAGTAGCACTTTCCAATTTATAATTTCTAGGAGAAGCTACTAGCATATGTAACACTATGTATAGAAGTAGCTACAAATGAATAGTGGTAAAATTTTGATCAGTTGAAGATACTATTTTGCTTTATTTTCAGTTTATTTTGGGTTACCTTTTGTGTTACTCTACACAGTGCCAACAAGGTGGGATTAGGTAATCAAAACTAGTTCTGTAGCCAATAATACACTACTGTTCAAATTGTCACTATAGTGTCGTCCCACTCTACAATAGAGGGTAAAGTAACTCTATAACTACTTTGCAACAAATACCAGTGTTCAGTTCAGCCACCACTTTTGAACCCATGCAGCCTCTAAACACAACTCTGCATGTGAGGCACTTCTGGCCCACTGTACAGTGATACATGAACCAAATGAGGCTCATGTAGCATCATAATCCATGTAACCGTGAGCCGATATTGGTTCATGTGGCAGTCAGTGTTAATTATATCAAATATGCATAGGTATGGCCACTTCCATTATATCCTTACCACTTCTAAGAAAATCTAGATCCTATTTGTTCTCCCACAACATTAAAGAAAAAAATATTGAAAGTATTTAGTAGTACACTTTGAAGTTTGATCATAGCAGAGTGTTAAAGTTCTGTACTCAACGTTCGGTTCACCTACCTGAAGATGGGGATACTGCCCGTCAGCTTTGACTCGTGACATCATTGTGGAGCAGTAGTTTTGAGGTGTATGCATGCTTGTAGGCTTGAGTAATTATATGGTGGCTGAGTTAAAGATGATAATTTCTTTACAAACAGAACAGATTAATATTTTGTGTTTATAAAGTTATCTGTAGCTTATCGCTAATGGGAAGGCATAGGCAAGTGGGTTGTAATGCAGGGATACCCCCTTACGCTGAAAAAGTGAAGCTAAGTTTTGGAGAAGTGTTCATATTGTAGAGTCTTTTATGTCACTTGAAACAAACATCCGACAGATTTGTCATGATGTACTATATATTAAACTAGCTGAACCCCCGCTGCTTCGCATGCGTAGGCTGGATGGTCTACACCAGTTGTTTCTTTTTAATCCTGATGAAGAATCCGTATCTTAAGTTTCGTAGTTATAGCTCGAAATTTGAGTTAACAGCACCATATTTTTGAAAATAAATTTTTGCATCTCGTATTTCACTCTCTTATTGGTCGAATTTCCAAAAATACCGAACCACGTGTCTTTTAAATTCGAACCTCGAATCCAAATCCGAAAATTTGTAGTTCTAACTTCAAAATTGCCTAAATAGCTACGTATTTTCAAAAAACGTTTCATCTCCTATTTCACCCCCTTACGGATGGAATAACGAAAAATCGCTTACAGAGTAAGACCAATACCCTCCACAAATTTCAAGTTTCTATCTTCAGTGGTTTGGGCTGGGCGACGATGAGTCAGTCAGGCAATCAGTCAGTCAGTCAGTCAATCGGGACACTTCATTTTATATAAAGAGATGAGTGCAAATTAGCCACTAAAAATTAAGTTTTAAAATATATCATGATTAGTATTTACCTACTATTTATTCAAGAAAGTATATTGTTTGAAAGTACATACTTAGCATTGACTGTTACTTCAATGCGTTAACAGTAAGAGGGTTGACTTAACACACAGTTTTAACAATGAAGAAACATTCCAAAAATGACTAAGGTGGCAGACATGTGCTAGGTATAGATAATGCCATCTCCCTTTATTCTAACCTTGGGTATAGGTTTTTATTTGGATGTGAGCGCCAAAGGTGCGGAGACCTGTGATTGATGGTACATTGTTGATCTGAAATCTAAGATGATAAAGATTATTTTTTTATCTACAATACAGAAGTATTAAGATATCCTGTATACAGCTTTTTCGACATCATGATAAGAGTCAAAACTGATGGGTGGTATACCAATGTTCAGTTATACTCAAACATCTATTTCTGGGTATGGAAATAATGTGATGATTGGGTGGTTTTGGTCTCAGGTGAGCCACATTGTCACTGTGTACAGCATTGTCAGCTAACAGCTCTCTTGTTGAGGGCATAACACTTTCTCTGCGGCTGACGCTTACAAGCGTCCGCGCTCAATGTAGGGTAGCGTCAGCTTAAGAAGTGGCTGTGCCACTCCACTGCTTTTACTATTGTGAGAATTCTCTATAGTTTTGATATTCACGTAGCTTTACTGCTGCAAGTAAACAATACTAGATAAGAATTTTGTGATTAGTTATGCTTGGGCATGTCATTTTTTGGAAACGATGACTTATTAAATCCGCTTTTCAAGAAATAATATAAAATGTCACCCTTTATATGAGATACAATAAAAGTTATCCAAAATCAGCCATACTCACCTTTGGAGCATGTACTTTCTATCCACTTGAATCAAAAGACTACATGAGATCATAACTTGCTCATGTACAGTTTTGAGGAGTAAAGGGAACCTAAGCACAATGGAAAAGAGGATGTGTAATATTGTCACCATTTTCAGAGGAGGCTAGGAAAAGTGGGTAGCATGTGATTTATGCTTACAGATCGATGTGCGTGTCAGCTAGTAACTTTGAATTTGTGTTCAGAGTGATTTATTCAAATGTAAAGTATTGTCATAAGTGGTGATTTACCTGAGAAGTGATGATTGAAATCATTGTTTAAATGAAGATATCAGTGCTTAGAAAGACTGGTATGTTTACTGCTCTTTAGGTGAAAATGTAATTGTTGAGTGAAAATGCAGATTATAATAGTAATGGTTAGATGAACAGATGTAGTAAGGTGAATCATACAAAACTTGTAAGGGGTTGTATTACCATGACGGGGAAAGATTTGTCATTTTGCTATGGATAGGAAATTTTAATAGCAATAGGTACATTATGAATGAATGCCTTTAGTATGCTTACTGTAGATGTAGGTCTCTTATTTTCTATTAATCTCCATGAAACTTACTACGCCAAGTATTAGTTTCACAGTGCAAATCTATATAATTATTGCTGCTCATCACATTTGCTAATGGAATGGAAGTCCAGTAGTAATGGGAGATAACATTGCTAGGTTAACTAATTTAGTTACATTAGTTAAAATAGAAATACTGTATTCATATGAAATGGGGACCATTATAATTTGTAATGGTGCAGACTGTAACAGAACAAATCCAGAATATTTTTGGTTTGGTGAAATCTTTGCAATAAAATGTAACATGGGATTAAAAAAATAAAAGAAAAGACTAAATATTTGTTACACTTAACACTTTCGCTGCGGCCGACACTAATAAGCGTCTGCGCTCACTGTAGGATAGTGTCAGCTACTGCGAAAGTGTTAAGATGTAGCTTGGTCATTCAGCCAAGCGCAAAAACTGACAGGTATCCTCAATTTTGTATATTCCACCTACAGGCTTGTGGGTGATTTTAGTTAGGTGTATATTACTGCCATGCTTTTTCCTTTACATTGGTTGATGGCAGTGAAGCACGTAATTGTAAATTAACAAGCTTTAATCTGAAGTTTAACATGTGTTCTACTTTTAGGTAAGAGGATTTAATAATAAAAAAAAGTTTCATTTTGACCTTGCATTATATGAAGGTAATGCAATGTCTGAAATGTTCAAGAGTTTCTATATACAATTAATGATGTAAATTCTTCACAGAGATGAGAAATTATACTTCAAAAGAAAGTGGCTAGCCAGTACGTACCTTTGTGCTGCACATTTGTACACACAGGGAAAGAAAAACATGACGAAAACCGGGAGTAACAAACTTCCAGAACAGGGTTCCTTCTTCAGGTGGAAGAGAAGGGAAGAAAAAAGGAATGGAATAGAAAGGGAAGGTGATGCACAACATGTGATTGTACTTATCAGGTGGATCATGATGCATTGGCTATTAAGCCCTAAATAAACATTGTTTTATGTCTAATTGGACATTATGTTGCTAGGTCACACTACTTTGGTGTGTTTTCATTCAGACAATACAATGATTCAGTAAAACAGTTAATGATTCTGCTTTCATGCATAATTTGACCTCTTTAGAAGTTTTTTCCCTTTTGTTAATTCATACATGAACTT
Source organism: Locusta migratoria (assembly GCA_026315105.1). Lineage (NCBI taxonomy): Eukaryota > Metazoa > Arthropoda > Insecta > Orthoptera > Acrididae > Locusta > Locusta migratoria. The sequence goes on along the minus strand of CM048748.1, from coordinate 269,195,767 downwards.
ATGTAGAAGCAACACAGACTTCACTTAGCAATAAAAATTGTTTATCAGGCAACTATGAAACAATCTCAAAATAAGAAAATTGGAATTTGTGGAGTGTACACTGCTTTATACGCTTTTTACAATCTTTTATGGCACGTATACAATAAAATTAATCACAACATTTTACTGACCTACTCTCCAAACATTTGATATAGGATTAATAAGGTTGAAAGTAAATTAAACGACAACTGATTGTAAACATTTATTTAACAAACTATACATACACACAAAGACAAAGTTAGCTGACATATTTGTCCTGCCAAGGAACTTTTCCAGGGCCGTTATAAAACCATTTCAGTTTCTCCCTCACTTGTCGCCCATGAACATTTCTCCCCTGAATTAATTGGGCAGCTACGTTTATCATGTGATCATACTCATCAGGTGGATCATTTTCTGCAGTAGAAGAAATGTTCTGCTGAATGTACATATGTTTCCTTCTCTCTGTCAGGACATTATGAAGAGTACACGAAGCAAGAGTAATACAGATCACTTTTTTTGGGCATAAATTAATAGTGGTCAGAAACACACTAAATCGGCTCGCTAAAATACCAAAAGTACTCTCTGCCATCCTCCGTCCCTGTGACAACCGATAATTAAAAATTTTTTCCTCATAATTAATGTTCCTCGATGGGAACAGCTTCATAATGTTGTATGAAAGAGGAAAAGCATCATCAGCCAAAACAACTAAAGGGGTTATAACACCTGTATTCCCCAGCTGCCTACAATCAGGTATATTCAATACTGACCTATCCATTAGGCAGTCTCTCAGTTCACTTTTGGCCTTTTCTCCAGCATCTCCAACCCGACCATTGGTTCCGACATCGACATACAGAAATCGACAATTGGCATGCACAAGAGCAAACAATATAATGCTTTGAATGCCTTGTAATTGTGGGCAGGCAATGCGAATGTGTTTCCCATCCATAGCTCCAATAATATTAAAACACTGTCACTTCTCTTCATAGTGTCATTATTTGTTCCCATTCCTCTTCAGTACTGGGTACCTGCAAAGCAAAGTTACTTATTAGAGGTGCTGTGTCAACTGTGCATTTTGTTGGCTACAGTATGGGAACAAACATTTGTAGAAGACATTATTGATAGATGTGAAGCATTGAATTAAAATTTGTAGTGTGGCCGGGAATCGAACCCGGACCTCCATGCTTACTAGGCAGACGTCTTAACCGTTAGACTACCACACCACTAACGATTAAGGCGCCTTGGAATAGTCTATGTACGATTTCCCTCCACAACACAAACTTTAATTCAGTTTCTTTGTTCCAAAGATAATTGCCACTACTGCCAAGGCTCTCCATGCAGCGGAATAGCACCTCAGCATTGGACATGGTGGAACAATCCTGTTATGGTGATATATTAATTGACATTTGTAGAAGTATGTGAAATGTACCAGACACATCAAGTAGGCGTATGCACTAAAGTTTAAAAAATGAGAAAAAATTCACTGGTGTAGTCAATATACTTATTAAAGTAGTGTACTATAGGATATAAGATTAATAATTTTCAAAATATAAATGACTGTACTCCACAACAGTTGCCATTGGCTTGTCTCCATGAGTTAGTGAACTGAAGTCTAGTCAAAGCGGCTACCTTTATATTTGTGTATGACATGTGACTTTATATTCTGAGGGAAACCTACAAGAAATTAAGATTGCAGTCTAGATGCTCTGGCAGAAATTTATTTAAACTAGTACTGTATTATTTAATACATGAATTTAATTATTATGAAATTTGCAAAACAAGCACTGCATTATGCTCATCATATCAGAAGAAAATATTCCTTTTACAAAGATACAATAAATTCAAAAATGTTATATACTATTTAGTAGACCTTCGTTCAGAATTATGCAACAAACTTGCACTTAATGGCACGAGTACTTTTAAGTCTTCAAAAACTATAGACAATTTCATATTTTGAATGTATTTTTTTAATTTTTGAGTGATTTTGGAAAACGTAAAATGTGTAAACACTTCTACAAGAACTGAGCTGTAGCACTTTCTGATATGATGGTTGCCTCATGAATTACAAGTTTAGACTTGTTAACTTGATCAGTTCCTACTACTATTTTTTAACAGATTTCACTTTTGATATTATTAGGATTAGAAATACAAAACAAAAATATACGCTTACTTATATATTTATTGTGCTTACCTTCAAAAATTCCTCCTTCAGTGCTGTGTAAATTGCTTCGCACGTTTCTGGAATGATCCGTGATAGGTGATAGAGTGCACTGTGGGATCCTTGTGCTGTATTGCAAACTTGAGTAGCTTTCTCCTGTGGCCAAAAACCTTAAGGTCACTATTAGGCGATCTTTTGCCGAAATCGCATTTCTTAAGCGAGTATTTTGCCTAGTTATGTATGGTGCGACTTTCATTAGCACAAACTGGAATGTTTCTTCATCCATCCACAAATAATTGGCATAACTTCGCAAGTCCTCTGAATGTAGCTCACGCAACAAATTCTGTTGCAGACCTCGAGCGTCTCTTCTTTCAACCCAGGTTTTCACCCATAGTCTTTTCTTCTTCGCTTCTCTCTTCTTTTTAGTCAATGCGTTCGCAGCCAAGATTAAACGCTGCCGCACACACTAACAACTGTTCCGTATCCATAATCATCGAACTTTGACGAAAACTTTGACGCTAGTGTAATGGCTCCTGAGGCGTACTTTTCGTCAAAGATATATGGTAAAATCTTTTACAAAGATCTTTGACAAAGATATTTTACAGTGTAATACCGGCCTAAGGGCCCGATAACACGATCAGGGGTGTGGGGAGGGAGGGTTTCCAGCAGTTCCGTAAGATGTCCCATGATGGCGCTGCGGTCAGAAGCAGTCCTTTAAAACTCGCCAGAGCAGGCGGCAGGTAGCGGCTGTCCCCACCACCACCACCTCCCCTCAAACGCCAGCAAGCCGGACACAGCCGTGGCCTCGTGGCAGGCGGCACGAGTTCTCCCCTCAGCCTCCCCTCCACGCTACCCTCAGAAGCGCCTCTAGTGTGGTCTACCGGTACTAAGCCGGGGAACCGCCTGACACCTGCTAGCATCTTACGGAACTACGAGGGGAGCGTAGGACAATGGTTTAGGGGTGGCTCTTCTCTGTATATGTTACTCTGTGCCTCAAGCAGGCCGCTGTAGGCCGGGTTTTCACCGCGCAGTAAAATATTTTTCGTTTAGTAGCCTTTACTGCATTCGTACACGGAAACTACTCATTTTACAAAAAAAGTTAGGACATAAATTGTAGGAAAGTTTCTCTAATTTATCTTATCACTACTGTCGTAAAATGCTTGGGAAAGGAGATATCGTCAAAAGCTGTTGGGCGCCATTTTTCCAATATGGCGGCGCGAGTGGCAAAGATACGAGGTGGCAAAGTGAAAATTCGAAAAGAGCACATCAAAATCTACAAGTATACCAAACCTCCCGCAAAACTTTCCAGGTAACCCTCTTTTTGGACACCAAATGACTGGACTAATAGAAGAAACTAGGGTTGATATGCAAGGCTTCGGGGATCAATTTATGAGAGCTCTAGACGTGTGCAGTCACACGGCCTTTGTCCATTATAGCTCACCTGGTAATTGTTAAGCATACTCGTTAAATTTTCTTTTTCCATTTGGATAAAAAATAATGCAGTTTTTGACCTCTGTTTTAAAAATGTTCAAATGTTTGTATAGTCTATGGGACTTAACTAAGGGGTCATCAGTCCCTAAACTTACAAACTACTTATGAACTACCTACGAACTAGGACGGCACAAATATCCATGCCCGAGGGGGGATTCGAATCCCCGACCGTAGCGGCCGCGCAGACCGTGACTGAAGCGCCTTAGTCCCCTCGGCCACCGCGGCCGGCGACCTCTTTTCATCGGGGAGAATGCCCGGCATAATAGATTAAATCTAAAATAGTTTTCCTCATTTTGTGCGTTAAAGTACCGCAGTTCTTGAGCGAGAATCGTTTCGACAAAATCTGTCGGGGAAAAAAGTTTGCCGCATTGTTCTATATGCTACTAAAGATGTCAGCATTCCAAACAAAAATGTTTATATTCTGTATCTTGCCTGATTACAACATGAAAACTATGTAGTCTTACAAGAAAACCAAATGAAAATACGTTTCGAATCTGCTCCGATACCAGCCTGTTACATCGCATACTGTAAATTTCGAAACAAGAGAATATATGCTTTGCCTTTTTCGTTTGACTAATTACAACATACAGGGGAATCGTTTATAAAATATACGAAAGTGCAGGCACACTGCGGTTCTATGCTCAGACAACAGTTATACAACTGCGTAATCAATAAGCTCAAAAATGAGCCGTAATAAACTCACTTTTACATTGTACTAGCTTAAACCCGCGGCTCCGCTCGCGTGTTGACTGATTTCATTATCCGTATGCTTATCCTTACAGAGAAAGAGCTGAAGACTTTGTAGCACGCATAGACCAAAGATATAGTCTGTGGCATCACGTTTTACTGTATGTAACCACCTTGCTATAGCGTCGCAAACATCATCGCTGTCCTTCAGTCCGAATTTTTTAATAATCTGACGACTTTCAACCACCATAACGTCGACCCCGTTATATCTATCGGCATAGAACTGCTAAGGTGTACAACGGGAGACTTCGGACAATTACACACAGACCATTCGTTTGCGTTCTGTAGTTTTCGCTGCAGAGCGAAATATTAACTCGCACAGACACGTGGAAATTTATATACACTGATAACTTTCCATCCCAATATGCTTCACACCTTTATCATTATCAACCCTCAAGCAACAATAGAACCAATAATCATTTTCGAAGAGTAATTATTGATCCGCATTTCGCGTTATATTCTTTAAATTACGAAATAATCGCTATAAAACCGCGCCTAAAACCTTCCTCAGGTATAAGTTAGTAACTGTACATATATTTGTGTCTGCGCCTTGTCGTTCGGACGTGATAAGCGTACACCGAACAGACATTCACATTAATATATATATATATAGATAAATAGTTATCCGATCGGCATAAAACCGTGCCTAAAGCCTTCCCCGAGTAGACATTAGTATGTGTATAAATTTTTAGCTCTTTGTGTCTTGTGGTTCAGGCGTGGTAAACGTACACCGAACAGACATTCACATTTATAGATATAGATCTGAGCTGCCACAAAAATTAAAATTTGATAATTTCTATCCATGGTCTTTTGAATGACAAAACCAGTGTCCTTAATAAATTGCTTCAAAATATGTCTTCACAATCCCCTGTAAGAAAAACTCCAGCATACTTTAGTTCACATAAACAACATTCATAATGAATTCAACAAATCACGATCTATTAAAGAAGTAACGTACATTTATTGACCAGTATGTTACAATGAGATTGTGAAATATCCATAAAATAACTCGAGAGCCTAAAATAGACTAAATCGTCTAACATTTTTTTACAAACATATCTCTGAGCCACAGATATATTACTAGACTGACACCGTATACAGTAACACTGTAGTATATTTCTATACTATAAACTACGCTGTCTTTACAGTTTTGACACAATGGTCCATTCGTGTGTTGTGTATGGTTGTAATTTTTCGTACATATGACGGAAGATACAGTAATGAGTAGAACTGATTCGCTGATTTCATTAATTTGATGCCAATTTCATTAAACTTCGGCATTTCTTTCAGTAGTAGGGTCATTATAAAAAAGCTAATAATAATATCGTGTGGCTCAGTGGCCTGGTGTCTTACAGTTAGACGCCATTTCGGCGACTTGCGTGTATCTAGCCTACCCCAGTTATCCAACCTACAGCTTAACGTGGAATCCAAACCACGTGTCGTTCTGGCAACTCCTCACATCGTTGTGTGGTGAAGGATGGGTTAAAACAAACTGAAAAAAAAAAAAAAAAAAAAAAAAAAATCCGATGTCCGACTGGGTTTAGAAACCCCGACGCTTCGGTTTCCATTCGAGCAAGTTACCCCCAAGACCTCTGAGAGCTATTTGTCGTAGATGACACGTATATTTTGAGTTTTCTTATGCAGTTTGAGAAATACAATAATGAGCCACGTTAATTTTTATTGCAATACTGCGGCCGTTAAAAACGTGCTATTTGTCGTGGATAACACGTATCTTTATTCTTAATATTATTCCGATAACTACAGTTTGCCTAAACTGTATGTAATATGTTCTTCTCATAAAACAATTCTACAATGTATGTTTTAAATGTAACTACTACGAAAGCATTAGCTAAAATTCAAAGCATGTTTCAATTAACTGATAAAGCTTATAACGTCAATTTCGTGACAGACCATACTAGCGCAGTACGGAAACTTTCTAATGTACGGAAACTTTTTCGTGACAGACCATACTTGTGCAGTACGGAAACTTTTTGACGTGAGGTGAAACTAGATGGCGGCGTCAGGCTTCAGTCACAAAAGCAAGACCGCCAGTCTAGTAATACATATCTGTGTTCATAACAATACAAAAATGTTTTGTATATTAAAATATCGCTAAGCGTTGACATTGTTTTGCAGCATCTTCCGCGGCAGGGCCTCCGGTCGGATTACAACAGCGTTTGATTTGTACATCGCTGGCGGCGGAGGCGGAGAAGAAGCAGACCGCAACATCAGTGCTCTGTTGCGAACCATGAAACGAAGAAAACATTAAGTTTAGTGTATTTCTTACAACATAATAAATGAAAGTATATTTAAAAACCCGGCATTGTCCCGGTATCTCTATATATAAAAGGCAATAACCCGACTGACTGACTCGTCATATCCCAGCCCAAACCACTGAAGATAGAAACTTGAAATTTGTAGAGGGTATTTATCCTACTCTGTAGGCGCCATTTAACTAGCGGTTTTTCCATATTCCGTCCGTAAAGAGGTGAAATAGGGTTTTTTTGAAAATACGTTGCTATTTAAGCAAATTGGAAGCTAGAAAATTTCGGATTTTAATTCAGGAATCGCATTTAAAAGACACGCGAATTTCAACCAATAAGAAAGTAAATAGGGGGACGCAAAAAATTGATTTTCAAAAATATATTGCTGTTAACACTAATCTTAAGCTACAACTATGAAACTTAAGATATGGACTCTTTATGAGGATTAAAAAGACACGAGTTTCGTTATTTTTGGAAATTCAGCAACTAAGGTGGTAAAATAGGGGATCAAAAATTCGCTTTGAAAACATTGTTGGCAAGACAATTTTGAAGCTAGAGTTGCAAAAATTGGTATATGTATTGTTCGTTGAAATTTTAAAAATACGTGTTTCGGTATTTTTGGAAATTCAACCATCAAGGGGGTTAAATTGAAGAGGAGATGTTTTTCGGAAATATTTTGCTATGAAGGCAATTTTGAAGCTACAAGCACATAAATTAGTATGTTTTCTTGGTCAGAATTAAAAAGACACGTGTTTCGGTATTTTCAGAAAATTAATCATTTAGGGGTGAAATAGGGGATGAAACTTATCAAAATGCTTCATTATTAAGCCAATTTTGAACCCAGAATTACAAAAAAATTATATTTGCTTATGTGGTTGGAATTTAAAAGATACATGTTGGGGTATTGTTGTTGGTTTTTGAGGGGACTAAACAGCTAGGTCATCAGTCCCCTATTACTAGCTCAGAGTCCACTGTCAATAACGAAAAATAAAACAAACCTCTAAAAATAATCACGCACACAAGGGACAGGTTGACAATGGACAAGCCACTGATAACTTAAAACGAAGACACAGAGAATTGGTAAAACAAAGTCGCGAACTCTACTAAAACTGGATGGCGGAGTACCATGGCTGCCTGACCAGAAAGATAAAACAGGATGAGCCAGCCATACACTAAGAACCCCTACGTATTTCACGTAAGGGTCTGTAAATGTCTTTAAAAGTGCTGTATTGGTGGTGGCCTAATAGTTCAGGCTACAGCACCCACCACTAAATAGTGTCATAAAAACCAGCAGCGCCTAATAGTTCAGGCTACAGCACCCACCACTAAATAGTGTCATAAAAACCAGCAGCGCGGATATAACTTAAAACTGCGTTAGCCATAGACGCGTCGTCTCCTAAAGCTAATGATAGCGCGTCTGGAATATTAAAAGATTGCCGCAAGTCGGCTAAAAGCGGACAGTCCATCAAAAGATGGGCCACTGTCAACACAGTGCCACATCGACACACGGGTGGAGCCTCGCGCCGAAGGAGATACCCGTGGGTTAACCACGTATGTCCAATTCGGAGGCGACAGAGGACAACTGACTCTCCGCGGATCGGCCGCAGTGAAGATTTCCACAAAGCTGTACACAGCTTCACTGCCTGAAGTTTGTTCAGTGAATTCGCCGTAGCCCACTCGGTGCTCCAAGCCTCGCGCACCTTCCGATGCAACACCAGTTCAACATCCGGTTCCGTGACACCAATAGTGAGAGGTGGTCCCATAGTGCTCTGCTTGGCCAATCGATCAACATGTTCATTCCCTGGTATGCCAACATGGCCCAGGGTCCACACAAAGACCACAGAACGGCCTGATTGGCATAGGGAGTGAACAGTATCCTGGATCGACCGCACTATTGGGTGCCGAGAGAAAGACTGGTCGATGGCTTGTAAGCCACTCAGGGAGTCAGTACAGATGACGAATGACCCCCTGGGGCAGGCTTTAAGATGTTGCAGAGCTCTGAGAATGGCGACCGGCTCGGCGGAGAAAATGCTACTATCACAGGGCAGAGAATGCTGTTCCACGTGGTTGTCATGTAGAAACGCATACCCAGCACGGTCATCTACTACGGAATCATCTGTGTAAATGACATCTGCAGCACGAAACGACTGGAGCACTTGCAGAAACTGGTGACGGAGATGTATGGGAGAAACAGAGGCCTTCGATGCATGGGAAAGGTCCAGACGTAGCTGCAAACGAGGAATGGACCAAGGAGGGGTGTGAAAGGAATAGTGGAAAGTGGTAGTTAGTGGATAGGATGCGAGAGACGGAAGAAGGATATGAACACGGACCGAGATCGGGTTACCTGACCTGGGCCGTCGTGGAGGGATAGGTAGTGCAGCGTCTGGAAAAAGGAGCCGGCGGTTCAGGTAGAATGGCGAGGCCTGAACACGAGCAACATAAGAAGTTAGCAGGTGTTGCATACGGAACCGCAGCGGGAGGACCCCAGCTTCGATGAGGAGGCTTGTCACAGGGCTTGCGCGAAAAGCCCCTGTCGCCAAACGGATACCACAATGTAGAATCGGGTCCAACGCCTGGAGTGCTGAAGGCGCGGCCGAATCGTAGACTATGCAGCCATAGTCGAGGCGCGACTGAATGAGTGGCTTGTAAAGTTGCAGGAGCGTTGGGCGTGAGACTCCCCAAACGGTGTGGCATAGAACGTAGGATGTTGAGGTGTCGCCAGCACTTTCGTTTCAGCTGGCAAAGGTATTGCACCCAGGTGAGACGGTTGTCGAACAACATGCCTAGAAATGTGTGTTTCTACGACATGTAGCAGGTCTCCAGCTAAATAAAGTTCGGGTTCGGGGTGTACTGCCCGACGTCGGCAGAAATGCATTACCCGGGTTTTCGACGCAGAGAACTGAAAACCTTGGGCAAACGGCCACGACTGCGCCTTTCGAATGGCTAGTTGCAACCGACGTTCAGCAATACTGATGCTGGTGGAGCTAAAATACATGCAGAATTCATCGGCATACAAGGAAGTGGATACCGATGACCCCACGACCGCCGCAAGGCCGTTGATAGCGACTAAAAATAAAGGGACACTGAGAACGGAACCCTGTGGGACTCCATTCTCTTGACAATGAGGTGAGCTAAAACAAGAACCAACACGAACTCTAAACGAACGCAACGCCAGGAAATTCTTAATGAAGATAGGAAGTGAACCCCGTAAACCCCAGTCGTACAGTGTAGACAGGATATGATAGCGCCAGGTGGTGTCGTACGCTTTCTGCAGGTGGAAGAGTACGGCAACCAGGTGTTCGCGGCGACTAAATGCTGTACGGATGGCCGACTCCAGTGACACAAGATTGTGGCCTTGACGGAACCCACCCTCCAGTGGCACCAAACGTCCACGGTCCTCGAGGATCCACATGAGCCTCTGCATGGAACGTTGGTGAGGCTGATTGGGCGGTAACTATCAGCCACCTGCGGATCTGTCCCAGGCTTAATCACCGGAATAATAATGCTTTCCCGCCAGGAGGACGGAAAAACACCCTCCAGCCATATCCGATTAAGCAGGGTGACACGTTGGCTCTTGGCGTCTGGTGATAGGTGTCGGAAGAACTGACTGTGAATGCGATCGGGTCCAGGGGATGTATCTGGGCATGTAGACAGGGCACCTTCAAACTCCCACTCAGTGAATGGGACGTTGTATGGTTCCCGACGTCACGTTCGAAATGAAATCAGATGGCTTTCTGCTCGCCCTTTAAGGGCGCGAAAGTCAGCACCATAAGCAGCAGTCTCTGAGGTGCGTGAAAAATGGTCTGCCAGGTGCTCAACGACGGCGACAGGGTCAGTACAGAGCGTACCCTGAACGCTGAGACACGGAATTCCCGCCGATGGGTGGTGCCCAAAGAGGCGCCGAACTTGGGAGCACACCTTGGAAGGAGAAGCTTGGGAACCAATGGAGGCGACGTACTTCTCCCAGGAAGCCCTCTTACTTTCTTGCATCAGTCGCCGGGCCCGTGCCCGGAGACGCTTGAAGTCTACGAGATGTTCGACACAAGGGTGGCGTCGGTGGTGCTGTAGTACTCGCCGACGTTCCCGGATGGCCTCAGCGATCTCCGGAGAGTCCACCAGGGCACCGATGTACGATGGAGCGAACCGGACGTGGTGGGGACAGTTTTCGGCTGTAGAAACGACGGCCTCTGAACTGCTGAACGGCGTCATGAACATCAGCCGGAAAGGCTGAGAAATAAGTCAGCCCTACGGAGGGGCAGCGAGGCAGGCGGTCGGCAGGCGAACAGTGTGGGAGCGACAGGAAGATAGGAAAATGGTCGCCACCACACGTCGTCATGGGCCCTCCAGGTGATATGTGGAAGAAGGCCAGGGCTGCAGACAGACAAGTCTATAGCAGAATAAGTACCATGCGCTGTGCTAAAGTGGGTAGGAGCACCGGTGTTAAGAAGGCAGAGATTCTGCTCTAACAGGAGAGACTCAACATCCCTACCCCGGGCCGAGGTCTGTGCGTCACCCCACAGTGTGGTGGGCATTGAAATCCCCCAAAACAAGAAAGGGTGGGGGAAGTTGGGCGACCAAGGCAGCGAGGTCTATGGGAGAGACGGCATCATCTGGCGGTATACAGAGCAGATGGTAAAATCTTGTAATAACCGGAGCTGTACAGCGACTGCATCTAGAGGTGTTTGCAGAGGCACAGCAGCACTGGGGACAGAAGTGTGGACATAAACACAGACGCCCCCAGAAACACTGTTGTAGACGTTTCAGTTCTTAAAATAGCCCCGATTGCCCAGTAGGGCTGGGGTCCTCTCGATGGGGAACCACGTTTCCTGCAAGGCGAGACAGATAGCAAGGAAGTGGCAGAGTAATTGCCACAGCTCAGCCAGATGGTGGAAAAACCGCCACTATTCCACTGCAAGATCTGTTTTGCAGCGTGCTGAATATCCATAATTGAAGGGGTTAAATGGTTATTCAGAAGGGGCACCTGCTGCCAACTCCGCAGACTGCAGGATCCTGAACCATCGGTTCTGGCGACCCAAGTATGGCGAGATCCTCAGGCGACGCGAGGATCTTCACCTCATCTTCAGAGGCCGAAGATGTGATGGAGCGTTCCTTCCGAATCGCCGAGGAGTCCTCCTTTGTGTCCATCTTCTTCTTTACTTTCTTTTTGCCCTCTCGCTGGCCCTTCGGTGTCAAGGGCTGGAAGTGCTTCCTGGCATCAGAGCCAGAAGCCCTTTGACCGGCAGGTTTTGGATCTTTCAGCCAAAGGCTGGGATCCCCTGGCGCACCCTGGGACTCCCCAGAAGGGAGCGTCCCGAAGGACCCCTTCCGAGGGAGAGGTGCCGGAGGAAGCTGTTGCTTCTCCGGCTGGGGGTTAGGGACTAGTGTCCCCGATGTTGTGGGGGTTGCCCCACAACAGGTGCTGCAGCAGCAGATGGAGTATCGCCCCCACCTAACGAGGGGCAGTGGTAGTCCGGGGAGCACAGTGGATGCAGCTGGTTACAGTTCACACAGACGGGAGGTGCTGGAACCGGGGACTAATCTGGGACCTTTGTGTCGGGATAGCTCAGTCGGTAGAGCGCTTGCCCGCGAAAGAAAGGTCCCAGGTTCGAGTCCCGGTTCCGCCACACAATTTTAATCTGCCAGGAAGTTTCTTATCATCGCACACTCCGCTACAGAGTGAAAGTTTCATTCTGGAAAGAGTGAAAGTTTTTGTAAGGTACCCTCCGCCGTGCATCATACACAATTGCGTAGACAGTAAACATCCTTTGGTTTTGAAGGCCGATTCTGTAAAGATACATTGACAACGCACTTTCAGTTTTTCTGAAATTTTCCTATTTTCACCTGGATTTCCCAAATATTTTATTACATAAAAATTTCATCCTGAAAAATAAGAACACCAAAAGAGAGCCAATTCGGGCGAGAGGTTGTCAAGTAAAAAATAGGGATTACATATATAAGGTAAAGCTGTCAAAATCCGAAGATCGAGTTGAAAACAACAGTGCCTTTACTAGGCATGGCCCGGTTTGGAGATAGTTTGCCGTTGCCTTCCTTGGATCTCGGACTGACTTAACCATTCAGTTATAGAGAGGATTCCACGCCACGGTGTTAAGACATTTCTCACATTAGCAACCTTGCCAATGGTGAAAGAATCTGAGGACTTTGCGGGGATAGAATCGGCGACCTCTGGATTCATACTCTGGCACTCTACTATTTTGCTACCTTTCGATGTCAGAATATTGATTTCTTTGCCTGAAAAACTGAGCTGAAGGTAGTGTCGTTGTTAAACATGTGCTAGCAAATGGAGCATCAAGAAATTGTCAAAATCCATAGCGAAGTCTTAAGCGGAGGCGGTTGGCAAAAATTCTCACAAAATGACTTCTCTTAGTAAATTATGTGGACTCTTCAGATTGATGCAGAATTTATTTGCGATCCTTGAACTTTATATTTTTAGAGTAATCTGTGTGCAGAAGATAAGAGTCTCGATCGTATAAAATGCTCAATTTTGAATATTCGTAATTTTAAATCTGTTTCATATAGAAGGCTGTCATTTTCAACAAAGTTATGGGAGATTTTATAGCATACGTCGGCTACACTGCCGTAAACAAAGATATCCGTTTTGCGCGCGAAATTAACAACTTATGTTTCGGGCAGTAAGTTTCTGTAGTTCTATCGTGCTTTGTGTTTTCTTGGTCGTGTAACATTCTGAAGCTGCTAAAAATGCATAGAAGTAGCAGAAACTTCAAGAAACGTAAGTTTTGTGGAAACCAGAAATATACAAAAACTGATTCACGAAATGTTGAGAAGGAACCTGGAAGTTCTACAGAATATGAGGGGCAGTTTGAGCGTCTAATAACAAAGTACTTCAGCAACTAGCGCTTCTAGAACGAAGATGAGTCAGATTAAATTTAGTGAAGAGCAAGTTAATACTTATGAAAATTCGTCGTGAAGATGGGGCAGGATCAGCAACTGGATATGTAAAGAAAACCATTTTCTTTTTTCGTCACAGTTGCACTATTTGGAAGCTGGTAACTAGTTTCGGACTTGTTCGTCCATTTTCAAACCTTATTCCTTTTCAAGCCTTATTCCAACCGTAACAATACACTGCATGAAGCAAATGACATAAAATCTATACGTTGTCCACTGTTAAAACATGATTACATTGAAATTTAAAATAGGTTAAATAGATGTTTCAGCATTTTAACCTATTTTAAATTTCAATGTAATCATGTTTTAACAGTGGACAACTTATAGATTTTAATGTCATTTGCTTCATTCAGTGTGTTGTTACTGTTGGAATAAGGCATATGGTTTGAAAATGGACGAAAGTCCGAAACTACTTACCAGCTTCCAAACAGTGTAACTGTGACGAAAAAAATAAGTGGTTTACAAATTAATACTATTTTGGTTCACATTGTATATTGTGTGACACGTATTTTAATGAAGTTTTTGCAGAATTTGCATGTCGTCGATTATGTGGTGGTCAAGTAAAAGTAAATGAGATTTTAAGGCAAATCGTGTTGTATATATATCAATATTATGTGTACAGATCGTAAAACTGAAAAATCCTTTTTCACTTCCAGTATTTCCATGGAAAATATTTATGAAGTCAATATCAGACTGTTTTATGCAATGACAACAATTGGCATACGACTCCCAATTGCTAAAACATTTTGTGCCGTCGTGAACTTGCAACCACATCCTAACAAAGTTAGCAGATACACAAAGAGTATAGGTGAAGCAATTGAATGTTGCAACATCTTCAATGAAAACTGCTGCAGAAGAAGCTATAGAATTAAATGAAAATAATAAAAACATTGTTATGGCTTTTGATGACACTTGATAGAAGAGAGGGCATACCGCAAAAATGTAGTTGCTACTGTCACCAGCATTGATACTGGAATAGTAATACACTATGAGGTACTTACTAAGTACTGCCAGAGTTGTGATTCTGATTCAAACAAAGAATACGTCTGCAAGAAAATCTAATGGAGGCAGCTGCTGCTGTAAAAACGTTTAGCAGATCTGAGGCAGGGAGAGGTGAGAGATACAGTTCTTAGAGGACGGTGACAGTAAAGCTTACGTGTCTGTTGTAGCTTCCAGCCCTTATGGTGAACATAAAATTTGCAAACTGGAATATGTCGGTCACTTCAGAAAGGAATGGACATTCGTCTTAGGAAACAAACAATGAAAAGTACCAAATTGTCTGATGGAAAAACATTGTACGGTCTGCTATCAGAGTTATAGATAAACTTCAAACATACTATGGGATGGCAATTAGAAATGTCTCCCGTCTCCAAGTTATGAAGAAGGCTGTCTGGGCAACATTTTTCCACAGACTATCAACAAATATTTGTAAATCTATCGGACTAAACTGCGTGCTCATCAGTCCGTAGCTTACAAACTACTTAAACTAAAGTAAACTAACCTAAGGACAACACAGACCCATGTCCCGTGGAGGACTTTAACCTCCGACGGCTAGCAACCGCGCGCTCCGCAGCGAGGCGCTTTAGACCGTTCGGCGACTATCATTGCACTGTCTGTTCAGCAGGTCCAGAAACATAGTGTAAATGCAGGAAAGCTGTAACTGATGGTACAGTATTTGTACACAAACACACTATACTTTCAGCTGTAATTGATTTGATCAAGACTGTGTATCGTGACTTAGCAAACCCAGAGGTCCCCAAGAAGTGTATAAATGGACGAACCCAAAATCCAAATGAATCCTTCAACAATATGATCTGGACTAATACCAAAAAACGTGTTTGTTGGTATAAACACACTTAAATGTGGTGTTGCTGATGCAGTGTTGTCGTTCAATAATGGTACAGTTGGAAGGATTACGGTATTGACATTTCTTGTTATTGATCTTGGTACAAATACTATGAAAGGTTTGCAGCTGTTGGACAGGATACTACTAGTCAAATCAGACTACACCTCTCAAATGAGCACTAAGGAAACGAGATTAATCAGGAAAAGGAAGATTTCGAAGCAGCAGTAAGAACAGGAAGGCGATGATCATTATTGAGCAGGCTATTTTTGGAGGTAGGTACAATTTTAAGTATTAATAACAATGAACAATTTCTGCATTTTCTGAGAAACTACATTTTTAGATACATTTGTAACTTTTTCTCAGTAAGTACTAAAACAACTGTTGAAATTTTCAGATCTGATTCAGGAGAGTACGGCACACTCACTGAAGCAGCATTACTGAAAAATATCACACCATTACACAATAATGGTGGATTAATGCAGAACATATTAATAAAAATTTGTTTCTTAATTTAAAAATTTATATATGACAAACTTAATAAGAAATTTTTTAATTCTGTTTCAGAGTATTCAAGTTGTCATAATGAGCTACAAAAATTTCATATCATTATCTTTAACAGTTAAAGAGAAAAAGGTACATAAATTTACCAAATTTAACATTGGCGAGATAGGGCCCAGCGCCTCCACTTACGTCATTGGGAGAAGTGAACTATTCAAGTTAGTTTTTAGATTCTATGAAACTGGCCACCTGTCAGACACACCATGTTTATTCAATTCCTAACATAGCAAGGGCAAATGAATGTTCGAACTATCACGCAATTAGCTTAACAACAAGCCAATGACGCGAACAGTAGAAAGAATAATGAGATTACAGGATCTGTTGGGCGACTATCAGTTTGGCTTGAGATGAAGTAAAACTACGATTAATAAAGACTGAAGGAAAATACACTGACTGTGGAAATGTCGACCTGCAAAAATCCGGTAGACAATATGAAATGGCGCAAGATTTTAAAAATTCAGAGAAGAATATAAGTAAGATATAGGGGGAAAAGGGTATTGCATGGTATGCACAAAAAACAAGGTGAGATACGGTTGAAGGAAGAGGAACGAATTACTGGGTGTAAAACGGGTGCAGTCTTTCGTGCCTAATGTTAAATACGGTATATGAATTGCATAAACAATCATGGGAATTATAAGGAACGGTTCAAGAGTGGTATAAAAATTCAGGGTGAAAGTATATCAATAGTAACATTTGCTCAATGGTAACATTTTCCTCGGTAAAAGTGAAGAATAAATACAGGGTCTGTTGAGTGGATAGTCTTCGGAGTACAGAATATGGACTGACAGTAAACCACATGCAAAAAAAAAAAAAAAAAAAAAAAAATAGACGTAGTAAAATGAAATTTGCCAGAAACGTATAAAAACTGGTTATCACGGCGTAGAATTCTACCACCTTACCACCTTGCACGTGAGAAATACTAGACCGACGAAGAAGAGACAAAAAGTACACCAACTAGCAAAGAATGCATTCATGGTATAAAAAATGTGAGGCAAAACATTCTGAAACTTTTTGTTTGGATCAAAGCTTTACATAGTAGTGATAAGCGCGCAGTGGAAAAACGAACAGAATGGAAACAAATCGTTTGAGATGTGGTTCTACAGAAGGAAATGGAATTTTTGGACTGATGAATGAGGTGGATTTTCCAAAGAATCGACAAGTAAAAGAATGGAAACAATGACACTAAGAATGGGCAGTATGATAGGATATAAGGGAATACATAAGGGAATAGCTTCCACGGCATTACAGAGAAATATAGAGGGTACAAGAGGGTACAAACTGTGGGGGACGACTAAGGACGTACGGTGCAAGTGATACTGTGACATGAACAGGTGGGGGCAACATGAATTGGTGGTGGGCCGCATCAAACCAGTCCTATGACACGATTAAAAAGGAAAGAAAACCATACTGATTTGTAATAAAGATCATTCCATACAGTTTTTAGAATCATATCTAGCACTAGCATTGCTTGAGAACACAGACTACTACTACTACAGCTTTGAGGAATACCGTACGTAATGTCATGTAGTCGCGGGTATTTTAATCCCCCAAAATATACGAGGCGCGTCCAGAAAGTAAGTTCCGTTTGGTAATAAAATGAAATTGTACATAGATACAGAAGAAATTTTTATTGTACAAAATTCTACAACTCAAACTACTTTTCCACATAACTGCCGAAATTTTGCAGGCATTTGTCATAGCGTGGCACCAGGTTTTGTATACCTTCTTCATAGAAATCTGCCGCCTGTGTCTTCAACCAGTTGAAAACAGTTTCTTTCAGCTCGTCGTCATTGGTGAAGTGATGATCGCCAAGGAAAGACTTGAGATGTAAGAACAGATGAAAGTGAACCAGTTCTTCTGATAACCAAAGGCGGACGCCCACTTTTCTTCGTCGTGCACATCACTACGCCCGCCATTGAACTGTCGGACCCATCTTCTCACCATCGAATCACGCATGGCATTTGGTCCGTAATCACAAATTTGCCGATAAATTTCACATGGTTTCACTTTCCTCGCATACAGAAACCGATTCACCGACCTGATTTCAAAGGCGGCGGGATTTTCAATCAACGCCGACATTCCAAAGAAGCACAACAAAGCGTACGTAACTGACAGCGATCTCCAAATGACGCACGTTCTCCTTGATACATATCGTCTACAGCACATGTGCGGAACTGAAATCGCAGCGCTGCAGCGGAGAAATTGAAACGGAACTTACTTTCTGGACGCGCCTCGAAGGAATCGCCAGGCAGGGTTTTCTTATTCTTTTTCTTTGCATGGATTTTCGAATATTTGTAAATTTATGGGACTTAATTACTGCAGTTATCAGTCCCTAGGCTTGCAAAGTACTTTAATTTTTAGTGAGGTGTGTTAACAGCCGTAATATACTTAAAAATTGCATATTTTTTGTATTTCGAACTTTACGGGTTTTACTTATTAACCGCCAGCAGAAGAATTAGACTGATGACGTTGGTACATTTTCTGTCACCATATGTAGAGTAACTGGGTAGTTACTCTTTGATTTCTTAGACCCTGGTTCACTATAATGCAGCCTGGCATTACTTTATCGTCCTTCCTAATGTCAAGTGACATTTTACGTATATTTTATTGTTCCACACAAGATACGGCGAAAGAAAATGTACCAACGAAATCAGTCTGTTTACTTTCCTGATAATGCATAATAACGGAAACCGGTGAAGTTTTAAATACAATAAACAGCTGATGTTTGGCATTATGCATTTTTAACCCTAGAACGGTCGGCCGAAAAATAGTTTCAGAAACGGTCGGGCTGGGTATGTGGGACCAAACAATTAAAATGCTTATGACAAATGCCAAACCAGTGTATTTACATCAAATGACGAATTTTTATATTGTTTAGGTCCTACCAAATGCTGTAGGGATATTATTTCAACGTTCTGAATTTCACAATTGCTGTAAAATAAAAAAAAGTAGAAAATATACTTCTTTGTAGTAATAAATGTAACCACACTGGAAGTACAAGTAAATTGGATTGAAATACAAATATAAATGAGAATAATTTGTAGAACTGAGAAGTACACTTGTTGAATTTTTGTTATATAAATTGAAATTGTGCATATAATGAATAGTTTGTGTGATATCGTCCTCTAAAATCGTCACTTTTCGTAACAGACGACACAAACCATTTCTGCATGCACCAAGCACAACTATATTTTGCAAATTTTGCGGAAGTATTTAGTTTTGCTGTCCTTCCACTTACACCATCTTCCCCTTCATCCCCACTTATTTCACTATTGCTATCATGATCACTGTTTATTTCGAAGCCTGGGTCCGCGTCATAATCGTCAATTTCCTTATCGTCGTTGTATAAAATGTTTCAAATTTCACAGTATGAGATACTTTCTCTTGAAATTTTATATTTTAAATTATTGACATCAGAAATAGTTCACAAAGTAATTTGAAACTGGATGAAACACCAAATAAAAATAGACCCGCTCTGGTAGAAATCAATAACGTAAACGGTCGGGCTGGGTCTGACAGACCGTCCCGATTTTTGGAGAACTGCCGAACATTGTCTAAACAATTTAAAAACTTATTCATGATAACGCTTTCTCTTGCATGTTTCAGGAAGCTAGCAGAGCGCTCGTGTCAGATCAGCGACTATAAGCATATAAATTCATTGAAATAGAAACTAGTGGGTCTCTCAGACCCAGCCCGACCGTTCTAGGGTTTAAGTACTTTAAGTTAAACTAACCTAAGAATTCGAACAGTCGACGGCGTTAAACCGCACGCTCCGCAGAAAGGCGCCTCAGAATGCTCATCCACTACACCGCGGCCTAGCATGCATGTTCTCGGTATTAACACGCAAACCCATATAGAATTTTATAAATGCAAACCATGGACTACACTATCATACATCTCCGAACTATGTGGTGCCGTATTTCGAATCATGTTAAAACAAACCGCGGAAACAGTACTTACCATATTGAGCTAGATACCCACAACTAAAATCTGCGGATCATTATTAACAACGTTGCCGAGAGTATATTTGCATAATATTAGCGCTTCGTAGCCGTTCATTCAGGTATTAAGGTGAATTTTTTTCCATGTTTGTGTTACGTAACAGATATAATCTAAATATTCTTACAGCGTTCCAATTTTGCTATCGTGATGTCTTTGGTGCCTTTCGAGTTTCCCAGTTGAAGTTTTCAGTACTTCCAACAGGTAGTCCTGATAGGCAGTCAATTTGTGAGGTGTTTGTGTTGCACCTAATAAGAATTTAATACCATACAAATGTTTTAAGCAGTCATTCGTGAGCATGTCGAATTTAGCAGATTCCAAATGTAAAATAAAAACACTACGAATTTGTATTATGAAGAACTAATCCAATGCGATCCCCTTTTGTGAATTAAGAACTGTTTACAATATTTTATCTCTATTCAGAAATAGAACATTTATAGTAATTTTGGGGAACGAGTTGAATATACAACACCCCACTTAAGGTGAAAGATAAGCAATTATGAATCAATGGGTGCACTCAGATGATCTCTAATGACAAACTTCACAAACATAAGAAGCAAAAACTACAATTTTCAGTAGAAAAGTAATGATTTAGCGTGCTGCGTAATTTAAAAAAATTAAATTTGTGTAAGTACACTTTCGGTTGATACTATATGCAGATTTTCTGAATTTCTCATATAAAAGCTAATGAACACTACTTGCTAAAATGAAAGTGATTCAGCCGTAGACGCCTCCACACAATCTAACCGGCAACTGAGCGTTATTCTACGAAAAATTACAAACTTTCGACATGCCTGTGTTCACACAGAAGAACTGTCGTCTAATTGATAGATTTTTCGTCTAATTGATAGATTTTTCAACAAGTTATGGAAAGAATCTTCTCTCGGCACAGAGATGTTAGTTACAGGCTAGAACTATCCCGGTTGGTCTTTTGCTCCGTGTCCTATAATTACATTGACCGCGCACTCTTCAGAAAATACTCCGTTTATCAAATCTTTAACTTTCACGTCATTATAAACAGTCTCATTATAAACCATGAAACTAAAACTGAACTGATCGACAAAGTTATTAATTTTTAAAAAAATTTCATGTCTTCTTCCGTTATTTCAGTACCTATCAAACTATTGACTTTGTTGCACCTCAATCACTTTAGTAGCAAATAGTTGATCTTTATGTGAAATGGGAAACTGCTTTTAGACGTCTGCAACCATCGTAATGATAAATAGAAAAATATGTATCGCTAATTTTACTTTCTTAGTCATGACGTCCCAGAAAAAAAAAAAGCTTTCAGATCGACGAAAAACTGGCTAACTGCCTGGGCAAGAGATTCTTGATGAGGAATCAAACACACGAGAATGTTCTGTGCATAGCTGAAGATTTTTCGTCAAGAGACTGCATTGAGCTATTCTGCGCTTCTTCCATTTGTTGATTGTGTCATTGAATGGAATGCGTCATCTTTCAACTGGTTGTAAATCTATGGGACTACTTTGGTTTATTAGTCCCTACGCTTACCACTCGGCCACTCCACTGCGACTGCGTCATTTTTAACGAAACTAAAAGCTGCGTAGAAATAATTCAGGTGTTAAAATGAAATCCAAAAACCCCAAACGAGCATACTTTAACAATCCTCAATTGAACATAGATAACGTGAAAAACCTTTCTGGAATGCTTTCAACTGCGTCAATAAAGATCTAAAAGCATTCCAGCAGTTACGTCTCTGTCTCATTTTGCTATATTACGATTTCCCCTAAATGCCATTGCTGTAATTTTTTGTATGTTGCCGTACTATGAAATCAATAACTAAGATATTCAATACGACCATCCCCATGAACCCCAGACATTGTCGAGATGGGGTGGCTTGCGTGCCTCAGCGACACAAATAGCTGTACCGTAGGTACAAACAGAACGGAGGGGTATCTGTGCAGAGGCCAGACAAACGTGTGGTTCCTGAAGAGGGGCAGCAGGCTTTTCAGTTGTTACAGGGGCAACAGTCTCGATGATTGAGCTGGCCTAGTAACATCAGCTAACATAGCTTTGCCATGCTGTTACTGCCAACGGCTGAAAGCAACGGGAAACTACAACCGTGGACATGCATCTATACTGTATGAATATGATGGCTTCCTCTCGGGTAAAAATATTCCGGAGGTAAAACAGTTCCCCATTTTGATCCCTGGGTGGGGACTACTCAAGAGGATGTGATCATCAGGAAATACAACACTGGCATTCTACAGATCGGAGCGTGGAATGTTAGATCCCTTAATCGGGTACAGAAGTAAGAAAATTTAAGAAGTGGATAGGCTGAAGTTATAATGGCGATTAGTGAAGTTCGGTGGAAAGAGGAACAGTATTTCTGGTCATGCAAGTACAGGATTAAAAATACAAAATCAGTGGGGGTATTACAGAAGTCGGTCTGATAATGAATAAGGAAATAGGAATGCGAGTTAACTACTATGAGAAGCGCAGTGATCGCATTGTCATAGTCAAGATACAAAGCCAACACTAACCACAGTAGTACAAGTTTATATGCCCACCAACTCTGCCGATAAGGAGATCAAAGAAATGTATGAGGTGGTACAGGAAATTATTCAGGCAAGAGAGGAAAACTTAATTGTGACAGGAGACTGGAATTCGGTAGTACAAAAAAGGTAAGAAAAAATAGCTGAATATGGACTGGGCAAAATAAATGAAAGAAGAGATCGCCTGGTAGAATTTTGCATGGAACGATCATAAACACATGGTTCAAGAATCATGAAAGTAGGTTATATATGTGGAAGAGACCAGGAGACACTGGAAGGTACCAGATAAATTTTATAATGGTAAGAAATTTCGAAAGCAGGTTTTAAACTGTAAGACATACTCAAGGACAGATATAGACTGACCATAACTTGATCATGAACTATAGGCTGAAAATAGTATTAGGATTTGAAACGAGGATCATGCAATACTCAACTTATGATTATTTCACTTCCGTAACTACCTATTGAAAGGGCGCACTTTGTTCAAAATCTTTCAAGGATTTTCACAGCTATTACAAATTCAGTTACATTTTCAGGCCTATCTGGCATTGGATCTTCGTATGAAGCTAGGAAAAATTGTTTTAGATTTTAACACCTGCTATATTAAATAGGTAAGATTTTAAATATTTTCGTTTTAGACTTGTGTGTGAAATTTTTAAATCAATTACAAACATTTTGATGAGCCTATAATAATTTTTGTCAGACATCATTAAACTGGCAGTATTTTATATTTCGCCGCCAATTGTTCGTACCATACACAAAATTCCTGACCTTTGAATCGATACGATGGCGGCAGGCTACAATAATAGCTTAAAAGTTTGTCAGTCTACTTAATGTGTGGATATGATTTCGCTCGACCTCGATAAAAGAAGGTATTGCTACGTTACCGCGAAACACCGTGAAGGAGTTAATTGCAGATTCAGTCTCACACGGCGGCTTGCTAGCAGTTGACACATCAAGAAAGGACTGAAATGGGAGGAGCACAGGAAGTTCTCTCCACCTCACATGATTCAAAGAGTTACTATTTCACTGAACTGTATCGAAAGTTTTAAATCCGTAACATTTGAACAAAGCAAACGAGAAAGCTATCTAAGAAAAGGGTTCAATCCTAGTTTAGGTAACACCGGCTTTTATATGTGCAGATAACGAAAGGCAGTCAATGAAGTTTCTTTAAGGGAGTCAATGAAAATGCGTGTTTCGTACTATGAAAGAATATGGCGTGTAATTTCAAAATGTTCAAATGTTTGTATAGTCTATGGGACTTAACTACGGGGTCATCAGTCCCTAAACTTACAAACTACTTATGAACTACCTACAACTAAGGACGGCACAAATATCCATGCCCGAGTGGGGGATTCGAACCCCCGACCGAAGTGGCCGTGCAGACCGTGACTGAAGCGCCTCAGTCCCCTCTGCCACCGCGGCCGGCGGCGTGTAATTTAAATATCTTAGTGACGTTTACGTGAAGTTTATGTTTTAGAATAATGGATGTAAGATTTTCCCCTTTGCGTAGCGTTGATTGCAAAGTATTTTAAATGTCAAAGAATCCTTTACTTAGTAATTTTACTCTAAAACAACTACTGCATCCATGTAGTGACTGGTTCTCGATGTGCCTTTCTGCTGACATCCTATAGAGACAGTGACGCAGTAATATTTACACTAAAATTCATCAATAAAGTTGAGCTATTTCTTACGAATGTGTCACTATTCCGATATAAAAAATATTCATGTCATCGCAGATTTATAGCACGACTCGTCAGAAACATTGACTTACTTTTCACCAATATGTCACGAGTTTCGGCTGAAAACTTTACAAAATTGAAGAGGTCATCAGTCCCTAAGCTTACAAACTACGTATTAATTAGCTAATACTAAGGACGGGATTAATATCCATGCCCGAGGGGGATTCGAACCCCCGACCGTAGTGGCCGTGCAGACCGTGATTGGCGCGCCGCAGTCCCCTCGGCCACCGCGGACAAATACCAATTTTTCATTGGCTCTCAACGATACTTCTGATCGGCTGCCTTTCGCTGCCAACATCTGCATATCGGCGAGAAGTTAGTGTCAAGTAAAGTACGATTTAACCTAATAAAGACGTTTGAAAACGATTGAAGGGATCGACTTAGAACACTGTCCAGGAATTACATCAATATTGATAATGCACTTTAAACTGGGCATTAATATTTTAATGCGTCCAACTTAGCTTGAGCTTACTTCAAATGATAAACAGAATGAAAAATGGCCCTATCACAGCACAACATAAATACGAATACTTTCACCTGATTCAGAGATTTAAAAGAAAACTAGCTTCGCGACATATCTGGCAGCATCTTAAGTATACAAACAAAAAGTGATATTCCCGCATATTCAAAGCGAAACTGTTTATAATGTTATGTCAAGATGGCATACGACAAAGTCATCCAATACGACATCGTATGGATTTTTTAGGATATATGCATCACCAATCAGGACCACTTGCTATTACTACAGGCATCGAGAGTTCTCAGTTCTACTTTACAGTTAACTCAAGCCACTTCATATTTAAATGTTTTAGATGTTGCTAGAAAAAATCTGAAGGTAGTTCTCTTACAGCTTTGACTTCAGCCAGCGCGTGTTCGCTTTTTTACGTGCTACGCCACGAGTATTTTTCATTCTGGTTTCCAATTTTATTATATCGTTTAATAGCGATTTCAGTTGAAAGGTAGTGGTGAATTAGTACTTTAAAATTCAGTCATGGAAAATTAAGGCGGTCTTTTACTGCATGAACGTGTGAGTGACGAAACAAAACTGAGAAAATACTGTCAACTCGAAATACTTTAAGACCGAGATATTAACCGTCGACTTTGACCAAAGACGTCATATCTGAGTGAAAATATAGTACGTCGATATACAAACTAACAAAAGTACTTTCAGCGAATATTAACATGTGGGATAATAGTATATTGTTTTAGTATTGTAAATAATCTGATTCTATTTTGAGGATAGATTACCACAAAAGAATGTACCATCAATCACAGGTCTCAGTCCAAAATTCGCGCCTTCGGCGCTCACTTGTGGAAAAAATCTCTTTACCTATAACTCATTTTTAGAGGGAAGCTACAGATCACTTTTAAAAGAGAAAATCTTAATCTATAATCTATGTTCGACTGTAAACCAACTGTCTTCGTTAACTAAGATGTGACGTCATTGGTAGATCCGACGGGTCGTATCCCGGACTTCAATTGACCCGCCAACTCTAATTCCGTTGTTGTCTAGCCGTTCAGCTAGTCTCGATAAGTGCTTAATTGCCGAAACTTTAAACCAATGTAGACAACGGACATTAACGGTATAATTGAAGGCCTGGCTTTAACAAATGTCATTCGTGGCGACATACTAAATGGAAAAATGTGGAAAGAAACATTCCGAAAAAAAAAGGAAAAGAAAAAACTTAAAAGTAAAAATTTCAGTTACGCAAAAAACTCATTTTCAATAGTCTTCTGCCAAGAAGTTGCCATTACGAATGATCAATATTTCAAGTGATCATTGTTTAATTAAAACACGAGGATCGGTTAGGTAGATGGGTGAACGTAAATTGATCACTTTGTATTGTAGAAAGTAATATGTGGTGTCTTATTTCGGACATGTCCGAAAGAGTCACCACAGCAATGTAAGTATTTACATGCTAAGACGGCGTTAGCTTCACTTCACCGCAGATGCGATCATACGTTCGACCACGCACGGGAATCCTTAATGGCGAGTGTAAGAGGACATGGGCGGTAGGGGCGCTACAGCCATGGCGTGCGACTTGTGAGAATTTGAGACGGACGGGAGGCGAGCACGAGTAGCCAAGTAGCTCGGCGTGACCGGTCAAGGAGCTAAACGCCCTCTCTAATAAAACAGAGCCAAATATTCATCGAACAACCAACAACGAACCGAACCAGCGGCCGCAAAGCAAACACCTGCCTGAAGGAAGGAAAAAAGTGGTTAAGGTGACCGCTGGTCCGAAGCTGGAGACCCGGGTTCGATTTCTGGCCCGGCTCACATTATCACTTGTCGCCATTGTTTAATTTCAATGCCCTTATGCAGCCACTTTCAATCCTTCCCATTATCAATAATTTGCTAATGTGACATTCTTATCACAGGGAAAATGATCAATGTTTCGAGTCATACGAGACGACACGCTAATATCATGATTCAAAGGTGTATTCCGGTGTTCATTTGACCCCGATTAACTCAATTTTCCGCTTCATCAATTTACAATGACAGACAAAAGACGGTGAAAGTCTATCAGCGGCGTGGTCTAATCTATTTACGTGAAGTGAAGCGGCAATGATGGCAACGGTCGCTGTGGATGCTGGAATGAATGGCGGCACACAAAACCACACAAATGTGTTAACATCACGTTTGAATGATTTTATTTCCGAAATGAATCACAGCGTTTGGTTGTAGGAGATCGCACACTACAAAACTACGTTTCTCCACATGCACTTTCTGTTCAGATGTAACACTAAATCGAAATACGTGTGTGTCAAATGATACGAATTACAATAATTTGTTAAATGTTCATATTTGGTAAAACGCTTGCAACAATTTAATCTGTAGTCTTCGGTTCCTGCCTAACCACAACCCTGAAAATCATGACATATTTGTAAAGATAATATTCGTCGATGTACTCTTGTACAGTCAGTAATTTAATTATCGTACACGCCATAGGTTACTCTAAATGTACTACGTTGCCAACCTAACACTGCTACGGACGCACCGCGACGCTAACCATTCCTCTTATCGAGACTTTAGTCCAAAACACTGCTCGCCCGAATTTCGCATATCCAAGCTCAGAATTGCCAGTGTTCCTCTCTAGCCGTCTGTGGTACTTCGGCATCGTATTTACATCGTCAGAAGCCGTATAATATTAAGGAATCACTATCTGTCGCGATTTATTGCAATTTAACTCATCGTACCAGTATCTTGATCATTCAACCAAGTACAAACGGTCCAAATATAACAATTCCATGTCAGTAGAGTTAGAAGAAGAAATTAAGGGCGAGAGGCTGACGATTTACGAACCTGCCGTTGTAGGCTTTTCTAGTTTCCATATATTTTCAAATTCCGTTTTATGTTAATTCTTAAACAGAAAAATAGACTTAGTAATATTGAAAATTGATGTATGTGTAATTACTTCGACCGCCACCTGTTGAGAAACTTGTCAGCTGATTGGCATACGTCATATGCCTACTTGGAAAGTTTAACTGCAAAAACATCCATTTACAATATTTTTAGTACGATGGTTTGTCAAAAGATTAGATTTTTGTTAAATGGAATCTTTAGAATGAATATGTAACCTAGTCATATTACCTGCACAGATCTAAATAAATGTTTAAAACTGGCAATTGTTTCCAGTCTGAATCGAATGCTCTTACTTTACGTTCATAAACCTTCTGCACTCAGTCACTGCAAAAGATGTGAAACGTTCGTCGTAGTAATTGTACCGACGGAGTTATTGTGCTTCAACCGCTTCTAAGTGCTCTAATGATTTTCAAAAGAAATAATGTGAAGTGGTTCAATTTCAATTAATCTGAATCCTATCTATTGTATTAACATTACCTGGCATTGCCGTTTTAGGAGGTGATCTAATAGTTTTATATTCTTCAAAAATGAAACGCCAAGATCGAGAATTTATTAAATGACCATTTGGTCGTATATATAAGCTGGTCATCTTATTTAAAAATGGATATAAAATAAGTACAACACATTATATATATATATATATAACCAGATGGTGGCACAGTCCTCCGAAAAGTTCATTTAGTAAATTATTAAATCGCGATCTTTGTGTTTCATTTTTGAAGCTTTCGGCTTCTTAGGCGAACGTCAGATAACTTCATACTAAACAGATTGTATATGTAACCTCAATGTTACGTGTGGACTATCTGTTTAGTATGAAGTTATCTGACAATGGCCTAAGAAGCCGAAAGCTGCTAATAACAAGCAATATTGTAGAAGAAAAATACTTGCGTTTTTAATGTCTTTGTTCCTCCAAGCACCGACGGAATATTCCATAAACATTAAGATTATTGTATTACTTGATGTAAACGTCAATTTGAACCTGCACAGACTGCTAAATTTGGAAACACTGGCACTTCAGGACTTGGGCATTCGCAATGTTCTGTTGCTGTACTTTAAGTTATTCGGGCCGGGCGATCTTTCTACCGCTAATTTTACATTCCTATAAGTTCCTACAGTCGCACTAGTTTACATGGTAGAACTACTGCTCTTGAAAACCTGTAAAAAAGTTATTTTCACGCAAAATTCGGTTACACAAAAATGTTGCCGGTAACTGAGCACAGCGCCGGCTTTATGGTGGGGCAATCCGGGGTTCGCCCAAAGCGCCGGGGCCCAGGGGCGCCAACGCATGTCAAACACTGCTACTGTAATATTACAATTGACAATCATCCATTTTGCGAAACTATAATATCCAGTTTCGTTCAACACCAATTGCTAATCTTACTAAAGCGTGCCGAATGAAATCTTCCTCTTGACTGCAGCCATTCATGATTTACGCGATCTTTGATGTCAGAAGCGGCCAGATGGGAGTCACGATTACCGCAGCGCCACTCGTTTCCAGAACTGCAACAAGGGAGCGCCCATGCAGCCACACCTCTCGTGCACCACAAAGTAACAATCAGTCCAAATGAATGAAAATATAGACTGGAATAGGCATTACATTACGATTTAATTAATACGAATGGATTTATATCGAATATTTTTGACTTAATGACATCTACAGCGATTAATAGATCATGCAGTGTATGCCCTGCGTTTATGGAGAATACTACCTAACTTTAATGATACTGCACCACCCAATGTTTGTTGTACTGCTTAGTTCTGAACATACAAAATCAATTTGTCTGGAGCTTTTGTAGCCGTATTTATATAGCGCTGTCCTAAAAAATATTTGACTTTTCCATAACATTAATTCCCAAATAACTTATCACTGCTATACTGAATTTTAAGACAGCGGGAGCATTAAGCTGAACAATGCTGTTACAGGAAACAAGACTCAAGTAGAGGTGTCTGGGGAAAAGTCTATGAGTCAACGACTAGTGCTCGGCGTATAGAGATTGGTAACGGCGCGATGAATAAGGCATCCAATCAGGAGTCGCGTTCGCGAGGCCAGTAAAACAACTTTAGTGTTTATGGTTCGTAAACAATTAGACAACGGGATGCTATCAAATACTTGTTCATGCTGGACGTGAAAGTTACAGGTTTTCCCGTCACGAATGTTCGGCTACTGCAATTTCGGTAACTTGCAAGAAAGCTCCCCATCGAAATATGCACGCACCTATCGATATATATATCTCGAATGTTCGCTATAGTGTTTCTGAAATCGTCTTAAATGGTTAATTACGTCAACTTGTGCACATTTTTTCCCTCGTGAATTTGAGTAATATATAGGAAAAGGTTTCATATACGTAGGCATAATTTTTCAGTACTTAATTACGACATACCTTACCTTAAAATACGCGTTTTGCAAATGTCTTTCAAGCGCCGTTACATTTAGGCTGCCAGCTTTTGTAATATTGAAGTATGAATAAAAAATCCACCAAATATGGCAGTTTCTTCCGATCGCCTGAATTGGAGGCTGCGCAACGCGATGTTCATTTGTTGTGCACCACGTGATTATGTGGCTAGCGAATCACAGCACAAAGAAGAGTATCGTCGTCGGCCAATGGTAACCACACCTCACCGCCGCGCAACATGCAAATAAGAATTTTTGACGTTGGGAATTAAATATGCGGTAATGTTTTTATACACAGAACCGCGCAATGCTTACGAGATGTGAAAATTAACGTCTTAACATGAATTTTCAATTATTTCATTTTCGAAATCCCTTGATTACACTTTCAGACAGACGATAAAATAAATAAAACATGCTATACCTGCTCTATGGTTGACAGGTTCTTGTATGTACTCTTGTCCGGTCAGTAACAGTTAATGGCCTCGCAAAATGAAGATTTGGAATTAGTTGACTGTTTCGTACATATAAAATAAGTAGTTGAGAGGATAAAGTGATTGTAAATCTTCATTTAACGAGGCCAATTACTGTTACTGACCGGACAAGGGTACATACAAGAACCTGTCAACCATAGAGCAGGAATAGCATGTTTTATTTACCCTGTGACCTGTACGAAACAGTGATCAAGTAATTCTAAATCTTCATTTTACGAGGCCAGTAACTGTTACTGACCGGACAAGGGTACATACAAGAACATGTCAACAATATGCACAACTATGCTTTCGTGTATAAAACGCACTACCGCACATATAATTTCGAACGTCGAAAATTCTTATTTGCTTGTAGCCACGGCGGTGTTTGGTTACCATTGGCTGATTTCTTTGTGCTGTGATTCGCTAGCCACATAATCACGTGGTGCACAACAAATGAACATCGCGTTGCGCATCCTCCAATTCAGGCGATCGGAAGAAACTGTGCCGTATTTGGTGGATTTTTTATTCATACTTCAATATTACAAAAGCTGGCAGCCTAAATGTAACGGCGCTTGAAAGACATTTGCAAAACGCGTATTTTAAGGTAAGGTATGTCGTAATTAAGTACTGAGAAATTATGACTACGTATATGAAACCTTTACCAATAATCATTTATTAATAGCAGTGGTTGTCCGTCTTTGCAACTACAATAAAAATTCGATTTTTTCTTCACCAGACGCGTTTCGTTTTATTCTGTAAAACATCTTCAGTGGTCTGCAATAATATAAATCTACAGTTTTGTATTTAGATCGAAAACAGTTCTTAAATGGAGCATGAAAAATAGGCCTAATGTTTGTTACGGAAATTTTGTCTTTTCGCTTCACATGGAATGCCCTCACGTACTAAAAAATGAAAACTTGTTTAACCTATACATAACTAAGGCTACGCTACTGATCACTTTTTCAAGTCAAAGTTAGGTATAGGTTGACTTTTTTTTTTTTTTTTTTTTTTTTAGTACGTGAGGGCGCGTAGCGCCCGAATCTCCGGTTCAGAAACACTATATCGAACATTCGAGATGTTTATATATATACACAATACTCAAATTCACGAGGGAAAACATGTGCACAAGCTAGTTGCAAAGCTCTTGCCAGATTCGTTATTTCTCTATATTTATAAGACGCATTTGTTGTCTATCTTCTTATAACTCAAGGTCCAGACAACCAAACAACGTGAAATTTGGTACAGGTGCCCAAAATTACATGGGGAAGGTTTTTAAACAGGTTTCGTTCCATTTTTTGGAAAAACCAGAAAATTTGAGAAAGTGAAAGTGTTTTCAATGTGTCCATGTAAATCTATCTTCGCACATGAAGTTTTGCACAACTGACCAAAACAAGAAGGGCACTGTCTATATAATTTCGTTCAGTGCATGGTGGGGGGTACTTTGGATTTCGCCAAAATCCAGTTTTGCTCCGATCTTTACGAAATTTTGTGCCCTTGACCTTGAAAACTGACGGTTTTGCACGCTTCTACAGAAAACATTTTAAAGCAGGGTACTTGTAGGTAGTATTTAATAAAGGGCACCAAGAGGGCGACTCGCCCGGATCGTCTGGATGTTTAAAGCCGCCCCTGACTGAGCATTTACTTCAGCCCATCTGACACGTTTTGGAAAATGAATCTAGTCATATTCTTTGCCTGTGAGTCGACTCTGGTTCGTCGCATCTACTATACTTCTGTAACTTAACACGGCTACCGTGGCAGGTTCTGATAGTCATACAAATGAGTGCTGGTCCGATTCTGCACACTGCAGACATTTGTAACAGTGCTAACCATGTCCCCCGCCAGTTCTACGCGACAGATACTTCCAGAAAGAAAAAGAACGGGAAGCACTAAACCGTATTTTCCTACGATCCGACAACGTTTAACGATTAAACTCCCAATATCCCCGAATTTTACAGCTATGTTAACAGGTCATGGGAAAAAGCCTATTATCAGCGGTTCAGAATAATTGAAGACTGAACGTGCACATGTAACAGCTGTCCAAACTATTGACCACGTGTTTTTGTATAGTCTATGGGACTTAACTAAACCACGTGTTTTTCACCCTGCAATTTATTGAAAGAGAGGGACCATCTCAGGAAAAAAATAGCTGCCAAAGGAGAATGGCCCGTCAGTGAATTTGATTTGGTACATAAATTCACTACAGAGTTTTACAATTTCTGTAATTCACTAAGATTTCCTGACGTATAAAATCGTTTCTTTGTAAACCCTGTCATCTTATGTACTGCACTTGTTTGCAAAAATACCTAATGTAACCGCCTGAATATCACCATCAAACATGTACTATTACTATGTAATGAAGCATGTCAATAAATACACTTCCACAACCAATACGGTGTAGACTAGATGAGGGCCCCCAAGATAATCGAAGTCCGTTCTTCCTGGTGGCATGGCCTGGAGAAACTGGCAGCGCCCCACCTGCTAGCGGTGCTAGAGGGTAGCCCCACCTGACACCAGAGGGCGACACTCAAGCTGTGCTATATTACAGGCGATGCGGCACAACTAACCACTTGTGCTCAGACGTTCGTCGTGGATACCAGGGTACTTATCACCATGTAAGTAACTAAGTCTTCCTGGAATTTCATAGTAGAATTTATCGTGCGAAATTTCAGGCTTTTCTCAGCATTTCGGACTAGTCACCCGTAACTGTTATTGCTGCTACATAATTTTAGTTTGAATTACGTGAGTCTATTCATATGTCCTACAGTCAACACTAATAGTTAGGTGTATGCTGTAAAATTTTCCTGAGACTTAGTAAATGTCCTGTTACCTTACTAATTAAAGCTTCCGCTAACTCCCAAGAAGTCTTTTAGACTTAGTCCATTCGCGACTAAAATTTACATTGAAATACTTGTAAGAAAATTGCCTAATTCTGCATCAACTTCTGCTGTTGACCTCTACTGGCGATGTCAACAGCTTAAGCACCTCAAATTTTTCACAGTAGCTATATCGGAACCTCACTTTAATTACCTGCTTATCGAAACTATGCTAACAGTTTAATTTTAAAAACATTTTTTGTGGAAACGATTAATCTATAATCGTTAGTATTTTTGCCATTTCGCTAATTAGATTGACGTAAGTCAGCACTAGCTTCATGGTTTTAGAGCGGTCATTCATACATTACTGCTGATATTAGTAAATATTTCACTTTAATAACGTGATCGTTAAAGTAATGATTTAGAATATGTTAAATAACTGTTTGTGGTAATCTTTACCGAATTTTGGACGAATTTGCGATGTTGCCCCAATTCTAGGAAATGGCTTGATCTTCAGTTTTTTCTCTTGAACTGGGCCGTGCATTAATTTTGCAGTTAAACTTGAATATGTGAATGTCTACATAATGTGGAAGTAACAAACGTCACTCCTGGTGACGTACTGCATGGAATGTAAGGTAGTTTCGTGCATCTCCTGAACGTGCTGCAGTGGCATGATTCTACAGGTGTATTCAGTGGGAAATGTAAAGAGGGCAAAGGATTGAGTCTGTTCATGAACAGTGAAAAAATAGTAAAGGATATTTACCTTCCAGTCGGCGCGACGGTGGGATGGGTTCGTGGAGTTTAAAGCAGCTAAGACTTTCGAGGAACGGATGAACCCATTTGCGCTTTGTGCTGAAGCATTAGCGGTATTTTTGTTCTAACAATTTTCGTGTATACCTGTTTAACAGTATTAGTCAGTAATAAGGTTAAATATTAAATCATTTTAGTCCTGGAAGCAGTTATAGGTTGCGAACAAATTGGGACCGTGCGGTTGCTTAACACTTACAGGAAATTTTCAGTAGTAAAGTCATAAATAGGCCTACAGCAGTAAGTCAATTGTAAATCACCCATTAAGATTTTAAGAGGTACGCATTAAAAAAATTGCAATAGCGCCATTTTCTCGTATGTAACGGGCATTTATTAACTACTCTTGAAAACCTCCCAAAATGGGCTGGGTGGTAAGGATTCTAAGGGGTACCACAAAGGAGTAACTTTTACTAAACGCTGTAAATTGTTCTGCGTGTTCTACACATTTCAAATACTATCAATCCAGCATTAAGACAGCTAAGCTCTTAAATGGGGCAGTAGTTCGTAAGTATCAGTTGCAGAAGTTGGCAAGTGAAGGGTGTGTTCAATTGAAAATTTCCCAGTTTTCTGTTACAGTGAAAATTTGAACTTTCGCTCGTCAAGTATAAGGAAATTTATACCTGTGCAGATAAATGGCGGCTCATTCGGGTGACGGAAATCAGCAACAGCAGCCGGCAGTCAATGGTAGCGAAGACTTCCCTGAGGAACAACTGCCGCCTATTGTTGGAGGTAAGAGTAAGAGAAATGTAAAGCAGATCTCACAGGAAGAGTTTACAAACTGAGAAATATCGGCTAACGTGCTATTAATGTAAACTGTCCTTAGGGCGTTAGCTGAGGTGGATTTAATCAGTGTTAACAATGTGACTAGTTTCTGTACAAATTAGTTTTGGAAGGAAATTCAGCATTTCCGAATTGGTAACGGCTTACTAAGTCTGTGATCAGTGTTGCAAACGATCGGTATCGCAGTTCTAAGCCTAGGTTAAGTTCTGGCGGAGTAGATAAACTGGTGAAAGCTATGAATTTTCAGATGCTACCACTACCGTAGCAGACCGATATAGTATTTAAGCTAATAAAAAAAAATAGAATTAGGCAAGTAAACGTCTACCACAGATTTTATACTTCAACGAAATTAAACGCCACCCGTAAATGATTGTCTCTGTATGCGATTTAGATCCTCTACACGGTTTCTTAAGCATTTGAAACAAATTAAGAAACTGCATTCGTAATTCGTAAGGACTGCCTAATTTACGTCAATTAAAATCGATTTGCATTTTTCTAACTCTGCCCTCTTGTTAATGTAAACGTTTAATGCATCTTATTTCTTGTTTGATAGTTTCCGCTCAGCTTGAAATGCTATGCCTGTTTCAAGAAAGACTTTGACATCCCACATTGTACGCGACTTTTATAGTTATTAGTATGCTTAAGCTTTCTTTTGATAACTTTTTGCGTAAGTACGTTCTCATTTAGCTGCGCAGCTATAACATGCCTTGCATTTCATGAGTCTAGACTTCTACCTAGAATAGGTTCATTTAAATTATGGGGGTAATACGTCTGCAGCGTAGAATTCCCACGTACTGAATACTTACAATAAGCGAAAATACACCTAACTTCGAACGTTGAACACTTCACTCTAGGCTTGATTTAATATTTGCGTCCGTTTATATAGGTTGCCTTCTGCGCATCTGATATCGAGGCTAGCGACCATTTTTAAATTGTTGCTGTAACGCTTTCAACATATTGTAAATCAAAATAACGTAAGATACAGAAAATATTAATACTTTCACTAAACGCTAATTGATCTGACTAAATTTAAATTGTACCGGTAGTGTTCCATTGAGGTACAGGATAGAAATTAAACGGTAATCTTCTTAGTACAGTAGTTAAAAGTGAAGCTAAACGAAGAAAGTTTACCATTATAAAATCTTAAGTTTCCACTTATATCATCTAGTGGCAACGCAAACTAACGGACCTGATATGCTGAGTCTATATCCTAGTAAACAGACGTGGTTTCAGACATTTAAATGGCTACCAATTATGTAGCTGTATTCAGCAAAATCTTCGTGAACTTCCGATAGCAATGTCGACATACCTAACAGGCTTTTTATAGCGCTAGGAAATCGCAACGAAACGTTATCACTGCATAGGTCGTACGCAGTTAATATTCAGCACATGACCATGTTTGCAATCATAGGTGCACTTCAACTTTTCACCTACGTCCGATGCCACATGGGTATCGGATTTCATAATTGTTTATAATTACGGTGCTTTTTGAGTTCGGGACTTAAATCAGTCTAAGCCATTCGACCCAACTTATTCTCGAGAAAATACTTTAAAGTTTTGCGAGTAACCGGAAGTAACAAAGCAAATCATCTGTTTAGCTCAGGCGGTAGTTGCGGCCTTACAAACCTAGGGCAAGTGGTCCGAATCTTGCGGGGCAGATGTTTTATTTCGTTGTAAACGAATACTTATGTTTTGATATATAATACTAATTATTACGAAAAACGCTAGTATTTTGTTCATAATTTTCTAGGTTAATAAACTTTTTTTACAGTATTGGCTTAACTATATAAACGGCGGTAGTCTTTAGTTTGTAAAGAGCTACAACGCTGTTGCTGTTAATGGCTTTCCAAGCAGCTAACTCGGACATTGTTCAGGTAACGGTTTCCAGCTAGTCTTCATATACATAACTGACCACGTGGCATTAGGGTCACAATGTTTTATAACCGCATTCCAAAACTAAAACCATTTCTGACAGGATTAGAAACACCGGCTCTGTGGTTCTGAAGCCAGAAGGCTACCAGGCGAGCTACACTGATCAACGCTGAAAATAAGATTATTACTTACGCTTACTTGCAAAACTTGAGTCTATTTTGGCGAGAATTGTTGCGTCGAGTGGTTTTGACTGATTTACATTCTGAACTTAATGTACCACATACTTTTTAAAATCACACCCGTGTGGTCTCCTAGCGAGGAAATAGCACTAAAATTCAGGCGATACTGCCACCTCTAGAGTATTAAAACAAACCATTTGATTCTTCATACGGTATCAAGGGACAGTACTCTGCGCAAACTTAAGAGTACGAGTGGTAGCGCGTATCATTAACCACCATTCCCCTTAACTGCTGCATGTTGGTTACCGGCGCTTAATTAAAATTTCTGGTGTCGGAACGGACCATCTCAGACAACCCACCCCGCAGCCATAAATGTGCTAATTTTGAAAGTCTAGTACCAATGCAGTGACAAATCACATTGATTCAAATATTGTACCGTTTCGAATTCCAGCACTTCCAGTAAGTAAACACGTATTCTTGGGAAGTTATGGAACGCCGTCCCGGCCCAAATTAAGATTTGATCGTTAGATGCCGATCTAGTGCCGTATCTGCCGTCCATCCCTCAAATGTCAGCTACCTGGGCACGATGGGATTGTGGGGAAGTGGGGACCGCTGTCACAACAGATCAGTGTAACATGAATTCTGGGACATTCTCAGCGACAAATATACGCAAATGTTTATCGCTTCCGTAATTCATAAGTGATAGAAAACTTTTGTGTGCGGTCTTGTTATTCCCGGAAGCATTAACTAGAACTTGAATATTTATCCCTGTCCAGCTCATTTAATTTTGAGGTAATACCTGCTACGAAACCTGAGTCATTGAGTCTCCTAAAATTATAAATATTGCTGACAATAACAAAATACCTAACGTTAGAATTTCCATAACTCTTCTCCTATAAAGCCACCTTGTGGATCAGCCATTGTTACGATTTGAGCCACTGGTAACATAAGGGATAGGATTTTATGTCAAAGTATCAAATGGTCCACTTTATAAATCTGTTCACATGAAACTTAACGATAATGCAGTGATCAGAAAACGTTAGTAACTTGCAGCAGTGTATCGATTTCTAAACTAGTACGTTCATGAAGTACACGACTTAGACTGCTCCGTATCTTAAAGTCCATTTCTAATACGCCACCTTCTAAATGTGAAACACCAGTGCTTCGATAAAACTGAAGCAAAAATCTTTGTGCTAATAAAATTGATATGCAACAAGTTTCCAAATGTACCGTATATTCTAGTATGAAAAACTTAAACTGCGTAGCAGTCTTCGGCTATCGAATACTTCTCCCTTTACTGGTAAATAACGTAACACTGAACGGTGTGTTCCGCTGTCAAGCTTTCCCCGAGCGTCTTCTTGAAGGCAATTTCCTGAAACGTACGTGATATTTTCATTGGCATAGCCGTCATAAAATCGTAGTATGGCTGTCTTAATGTTCGTATCAGGCTAGAGCAACCCCCTTACACGGGGTAACGTGCCAATGTAAATCGCACCCTTTACCCGACAATATCAATTCAGACGCAATGATAAAGGTGAAGCATCGAATTAATCCTGGTGATGCGACCAGGAACTGAACCTGGACCTCCATGCAATGTTTCATAGTAACACAGAAGCTGAATTAGTGACGTGGAGGGAAACCATGCTTAGACGATTGAAGAGCTTTAATAGCTAGTGATGCGGTGGTCTAGCGGTAAGACCTCTGCCTAGTAAGCAGAGGTCAGATTCTTGGCCGCATCACTAGTTTCAATTGAATGATTCACCTTTATCATTGTCTCGATAATATCAATCTCAGCGTGTATAAACTTAATACTAGTATCAATTGTGCCTCAGAGCATGCGTTTGAGTATTTCAGGTGCGCCAAATTCCTATGTTTACATTTTCGCGGCTAACATACTGAAATTTCGTAACTCAAGAGATACTTCAGCAGCTGTCCACCCCTGATGCTTAACTTCCATAAAACGTGGCGCACAGACGAAATTTGCGAATAAATTCCTTCGGCAAAACGTTAAACCAAAATAGTTAATGGCAGAACTATGTGAATTGCGATGTCTAAACGTCTTTTGCGTCGCTTCTGCTCGTGTAACTTGTAAGAATAGGTTGAATTTTGCACGAGAATAAATGGCGTCAAAATGGATCTATCGCTTAACATGGGTAATACTCTTCAGATCAGCCAAATTTTGCATGTTCAG
The DNA here is from genome assembly GCA_026315105.1 of Locusta migratoria. Lineage (NCBI taxonomy): Eukaryota > Metazoa > Arthropoda > Insecta > Orthoptera > Acrididae > Locusta > Locusta migratoria. Next base: position 269,156,639 of record CM048748.1, on the reverse strand, counting down.
TCTAGTTAAAGGTGAAGACAATGAATTTGAGATCGTGGTATCAAATGCTGAGTCACTTAGTTAACTACTGGTTAAGTGGCATATTACGCCTATGGAGAGCGGTCAAAAATTTCACTTACTTCAGCTAAGATCGAGAACTTATTTGGTTTTCACCGGTTTCAATGAGCTAAATCTTCAGAAAAAATGTACAACGTTCCATTTTTAATAGTTCTGAAAATGTAGGAAACAGAACAATTAAAATCCACATTAAAACTTGCATCGCCAAAGTCGATCTGATTTGCACACTTAAAAATTTTCTTAAATTTTAGTGATGCAAATTTTAATAATGCGCATTTTAATCGTTGGAGTTTTTCACATTTTCGCAAGTAACTTTTATTGAAGAGCATTGTAAATTCTGAATGACATAGCTCACTGAAACCGGTACAAAACCAGCAGATAAAATTAGCGATCTTGGCTGAAATATGCTTTAACCGTTACTGCTCAACGTAGTGAGCTATCGAGGTGGCTGAATGATGACAAGTTGCGTGGTATGAATGCATTCCGAACTTAAAGGGCAATTAATTTTGCACGATATGCCGTTGGTTTTCGGATATTAAGGAATGTCATAAACTAGTTCGTATCACGTTATTTTAGATACGTTGGAATTTCCAGGTTTTTCTTAAATTATGACCTCGGGAGAAACTCTCATCATTGAATTTAGTCCATACGAGTATTTTGTTCCACTTAGTCTTTCTGATTAGTTTGAAATGGTGAGTTTTTTCATTTAACTTTCTACCGAATACTTCCCCTGAATTCAGTTTTAGGCGACAAATTTGAAGGACCGCCGGGGAACTGGGAACTGGTGTGTGGCCCGGTGTAATGTAGCATCCGTGGGGTTGCTACCGCCGTCATATAGGGACATACAAATTTTAGGCAATTTCCCATTGACTCGTACTTCGGCGTGGTTTACGAGTAGAAAGAATCTTTAACCGCATGGTTTGCAAAATTGCCCTTAATCATCCAAATCAGCTCCCTGTGAAGTGTAACTATGTACTTACTGAAATCGCGCTAATCGGTGCTACCGAGTGTTCATTCAGCGTTCTGAGGTACAATCAGGGTGCCGCGGCGGAATAGTGTTCTTAGGTTAGTTTACCTTAAAGTGGTAAGCCACTAACCAAGCAGTGGAGTCAGATAAGTTTCCATTTGAACCATCAGGGTGCAAGACTTTTAAAAGATTAGGTGTCAACTTAATGAAAACATCAAACTGCCAGACCAGTTATACTGCTAAACGTTCACTCGAAACGGGCATTATAACCACTTTTTGGTAATATCAATCCGCAGAACAAAGATTTTGATTGTTCATATATAAATTATAATGTAACCCTACGCAGATAGTAAGTTCACCATCTGCTAAACATGCCACCAAGTTTCATTATAGAACTCACTCCACTGAAACGGAATTTCACTCCTTACTCAAAAGGCGTAACAAAACGTAATTGAGTTTCATAAGCAGATGAAATTGTGCGCAATCTTTTCGAACTGTTCAGAACACTATTGCTTAGCTGTTGGTTCGTTAGTGTCTAAAACCTTTCTTTCCCACCACTGTTCTAGAAAGAGCGTGCCAACTTTCTAATCTGAATAATTAGAAAATATTAAGAAACCACACTTGGAAATTGTGGCATTTACCCGTCAGCTAATCATGTCTTCCGAAAATTTCAGTTTAGAAAATTATAATTTAAACAATTTATCGTTTAGTGCTAACACGAAATTAAAATATAGGAACGTGTATTGTTCCCTCATAACTTTTCAAGGAACGTAGAGAATTCAAGACAGCTTCCCACCACATGGTCAGAGCATTTTGATCAGCTCAGGTCAGCATGTGCGTAGTGCTGTCAGTACATTGTCAGCTGTCAGCTACGTATACTATTACCGGCACTAGTCTACGTGACGTTCTGTCCCACGCTAGCAGACAGCTATATCAAGTTAAAAATCGCACTTCGTGTTCTACGGCTCACTTCAGAATTGCCTGTACTGTTCTCATAGTTTGCAAACATTACGGACAAAAATGATCGTTATTACGTATTTCACGGGAGTTTACGAAATAGAACAAACCCACATTTTAGAGGGAGCACTATTCCATCTGCACAACTTAAACACTGCATAACATAGCTGTTTAATTAGTAACTATGTCCGAAACTCTAGAGCCAACACGAAGGTAAAATTGTAGTGGCAGGTTTAGAACGAGACGCTATCAAAACCTAACGCGCTGCACACTGCACTACGACGGGCAGTTGCGAAAGGGTTTAATTCTCGTACTACAGGTAGCAGTAAACTATTAAAATGACATTTCACTCTGATTTGTTGATTTATGTTAATTCATACGCCATTGCTTCGAAATGACAATGCATAAATTATAATAAAATTAGAAACATTTACTTAATGCTCACATTTGATAGTCATTAATCTTCTAACTTCCCTATAAAATTGACCATCTGACATCCCTTCACAATATTGCAGTCTTTCAGTTTCTGAGATGCTCCAAATTCATAATGGTCTTTCACATATAATCCTTCGGTGAGGGTAGGATTCAAATCCTGTGCCGGTGTTCCGCAAGGCATCCGTGGGCAGTGATTCTTAGAAATAATGCGTTTCCCTTCGTGGGTGTTTGGGAAGTGCGTTCTTTTCTTCTAACAGAAGCCGTTTTTCCTTGCTCTTTTGAGTGGTTCTAAAACTTCTTGAAACTTGTCTACAAGTCTTTTAATAGATGTATAATTTTAGGCGTTTTGAGAAATCTTGGTTCCTTTTTTGGCTAGGATGTCTAACATTTCATTACCATGTATACCTGTAACAGCTGGTATCCATTGGTGATTAAGGCAATAGATTTATTTATGAAGTACTTTAAGGTTTGGAAGGATGCAATTGCCTGTATTGCAAAAGTAAAATCAAAAAATATAACCTTTTTGTGACCTTTGGATAAGGACACAAATTGCTTTAGTGACAGGTTTATTGCCTCCAACTCTCCATCAAAATGGGAGTAATACTGCCCTAAAGCTTTGTAAAAACATAAATATGGCGTATGCCAACTCTGAGCAAGGAATGTCACGTGACATCTGGTTTACGTAAAATCGAGGAACGATCAAATCGCAGTTATTTTTGCAAATGACACGGTGCGAGTTGTGAATAAAACAGAGGGGCGAAGTCGTATTTTCACCTCTAAAAATTCAGTTAATTTTCGTGTCAGACGAACGGCTAAGCCGTTATTCTCGTTTAAATTTAGAGCTGTCAAAAGGCGATCGTAAACGCCCACCCTGAGTGTAGCTACCGTAACCTAGTGGGCCAATACACGGTAATGCATACACGTTGCGCCACATGGTTCTCAATCCTCTGCGTGCACGTGTTATCAGCAGTATCGTTGGTAAACTAGTTCCTAGAACCGTGTTCCTCGTGGGTTTCACGGGAAGAAGTTAATCCCGAACGTGATTAGACTAGTTTACATGACGCTCGTTTCACGAAACTGCGCTAATGGCCAGTGCGCATGCGCGGTAGGGAATCGCGCAACTCTTTAGTTTCGCCAAAGTTTCGGCAGCTTCCAACTTTGGCGAAACTGATTACGCGTGTTTTTAAGTTAGGTGATAACCAATACAGAACAAAACACAACAAAGGGGGGAAGGAAGAAATATTTCTTTTTGAACATATATGCGATGCATAGGTGTTTCTGCGATTTTTAACGATGAAAATTTCAGGAATAACAATCTGCATGTTAGTGCTCTTCAAGCAATTATTCGTGAATTGATGGGTTGACGATTAACAAATTGCAGCCTAAAATATATTGAAGTCGAAATACCTATACAAACGAACTATGGCTATTGTGGATTTGGGAACGGGGTACAGATACTGTATAGACGAATATCTACTTGACAGGAAACGTAATGCAATTTGTAATTTCAGTTCCAGTAACAATGCTTCACGCATAACAGTATCTTGTTTCTTTGTTGCATTCCTATATTTAAAAGGAACGTGAACTGCTCTGGTGACATTCTAAGTTGACAGAAAAAACTTGTAGGGTCATAAATCACAATTTCTTGCATTGCAGCAAGGTCGCTAACAGAGCTGACGTCTTCTTAATCCAGTCACGAACCCAAACACGTTCCTTATTCTTTTTATGTTTAGTCTTAGGCAGAGACTTCACACAGAAGCAATAGCTCCGCCACAATTGTTGCAGCTACGAAAACTTTCATTCTACATCGACTACGACACTTACAAAACAACGAAACTGAAGTGTACAGTATTGGCACCGTGCCTAGACATACAAGGAACCAGTTGCGCACAACCTATTTCATGAAGTGTCGCAAGTGTCGTCGTGTAGACTAGCCTTAACGTAGTGACGCTTCGTTCTCTGAAACTGACAATTAAGAGCCCCGCTCTGCGCCAGTCGTACAGGTCACTATGGGCCTCGACAGCTGCGCAGAGCCTCTTACAGTGGCTGATCTGCTGGTGTCGACCTGTTTCAGTCTTTCGCGCGAGCAGAGCTTCTCGTCGGAGTCGGCAGTGTGAACCAGCCGAATACGCATTCATAAGAGAGCTTATCAGAGCTCAATCCGCAGGTACTTAATCCATATTGCACAGCCAGAGAACCCACACTTCCACAAAACCACACCAACACACATACTCCCGTAAATCGTATAGTCTTAACTAAAGATGGGCTCGGGTTGTTTAAATGCCACATATATCGCGCAAAGTTACAGCCTCTGAACATATGGGAGCCTAAAAACTGGGTTTGACACTACACCTAAAATAACACAAAATTAAACAGTTTAACTCATAATGTAAAGAATTAACTTTTAAACATAAATGAAATACAATAAAAATAGAACATAATATATACAAAATACATAAAATGACACTCAAACCTAGAATATTCCGCCAAAGGTTTAGATAGACGTACAACTTCTATAAATGTATTTTCTCTTAATTTCTTTTCATGAACTAGGATTAAGTTAAATTTATATTGGCTATAGCGTTAAAGATCTGGGACAGGCGAAATACCCTTAAAGAAAATTGTAATAACCCCGATTACAAAGCCATCAGGCGCAGACAGGCTTGAAAATTACAGGACAATCAGTTCGATAAGTCAAGATTGCAACAAATTTTAACACGAATTATCTAGATAAGAATGGAAAAGCTGGTAGCTGACGTCGGGAAGATCAGTTTGGATTCAGAAGGAACGTAGGAACCCGGGAGGTAATACTCACTTTATCTTAGAAAATAGGTTAAGGAAAGGCAAACCTACATTCTTTAGCTTTTGTGGATTTCGAGAAAGCGTTTGATAATGAAACTCTTTAAATTCTGAAGTTAGCAAAGGTAAAATACAGGGAAACGAGTTATTTACAACTTGTACAAAAGCCAGACCGCAGTTATTAGACTCGAAGGGCATGAAAGGGGAGTAAGACAGGGTTGCAGCCTTTCTCCGATGTTCAATTTATACATCGAGCAGGCGGTGAAGGAAAGGAAAAATTTGGAGAAGGAATTAAAGTTCAGGGGAAGAAATACATTGCATTTTGCTGATGACATTGTAATTATCACAGCAAAGAACTTGAAGGAGCAATTGAACGGAATGGACAGTGTATTGAAAGCACATAAAATGAATATTAACAAGAGCAAAGCAAGGTTAATGGAATGCAGTCATAAAAAATCAGGCGCTGCTGAAGGAATTAAGTTAGGTAACGAAACAATGGTGCGGACGAGTTTTGTTACTTGGTTACTAAATGATGGTCGCAGTACACAGGATATAAAATGCAGAATGGCAATGAAGTCTTTTTGAAAGAGAAATTTGCTAACATCGAATATTAAGTTAGGAAGTCTTTTCAGAAGGCATAGTGTTGCCTTGTAAGGGAGTGAAACATTAACGGTAAACAGTGCGGACAGAAAGAATGCTTTTGAAATGTGGTGCTACAGAATGCTGTAGATTAGGTGGTTGATCGCATTACTAATGAAGAGGTACCGAACAGAATTGGTGGAAAAAGGACTTTTTTGGTATATCCTAAAAGAATTGATCGCTTGGTAGGACATTGTTAGACATCGAGGAATCGTAAATTTAGCATTCGATGGAAGTGTGTGGGGCTAATCGCAGAGGGAAACGGACGCGTATAATAAGCAAATTAAAGTGGATGTGGGTTGCCGATCTTAGGAGATGAAAAGGCTCTCGAGATTGAGTACGGAGGAGACCTGCCTCAAACCAGTCTTTATACTGAAGACCATAACGTTAAATTAGTCATAAATTTATTTATCAAGATAAAATTAGTATCAATACATTTACTAGTATATTAAATACCTAAATTGCTTGAATCATATTCATAATGTAATACAATTACATTGTAGAAATACTTAAATTTCTGTTGCGCCGAAGTTGCTTAAAATGGCCTATAAACTAAGGCCTTGAAAACAGAATGAAACGAAAAGCAAATGGAAATTGCAACTCATTCCCTATGCAGTGTAGTGAGAACAAAGCATTTCAATAAAAAGCGACCTTTCGCATGTGATTCTCAAATATAAGGGTATTATAAATTAAAAATGAGCGAGAATAGTAAACAAACCGAAATTGGTTTCATTTAGCTGCTATCCCTATAGGCAGGCCTAATTTTATCTAGTTTAACCAAAACTTCTGTCCATTTGAGATTTTATTAAATTTCCTTCAGTCTCGGCTACATATGAAACGCTACTGAACTACTTGTCGTGAACTTACAATACTTAAGTTCAAATACTTAAGCATCTCGAGGAACGTTAGTACTTTCCCGGGCGCCAAGTGGTACCTGTATTGACTGTTCTGTAAAAATAAACGTTGCTAAGTGTAGCGAGTTGCTCGCCATAATTGCTACCGCAAACGCCCGTTTCCGTCCTACTCAAAGTACTCTATTAAAGCTCAACGGATCGTGTTGCATATTAGTCTTGCCTTTCACGCAAGGTGAAAATGTAACCACTTGAATCCACAAGTGTTACTGCGGTGTTGTATAGTGACTGCACCGTTAATGTGCGGTCCACTTACAATCTTTAGAACACACTTCGTTCACTGCATATTTCCTCTATCGGTATATCGCTTTAATGCAAAGCAACGTACAAGATTTCATTGCCCTATCTCTAAAACAGTGGATTCGCTGCATTTAGTTCCCAAATTTTCTTAACACTGTAATAGATAAATTTTATTTTTTAGATTTTCAAAATATTAAGATCATGGTTTACTTTCAATCCTGTTATACTTTTACAGCCAAAATATAAAGTTCTTTTTTCCACAATAGACATGTTCCCATGAACCAACGCGGGGTACTGACTGCCCAATTTTCCCGTTTGACATAAACGGTCTTTTGCAGGGGATAAAATTAAAATTATACATAAATGCATGTAACCCTTTATTTTACTGCCAGTGTAAAGTTCATTAAATTATGAAACATTATAAAGAACCTTACATACCATGAAACATGGTGTGGCACAAAGCGGTACAACAGTGTAAACTTGTCACACTGCATCGGTAAAATTTTGACGAAACGGAATGTAGCCGTTACTTACAAACCTACTCGGAAGATACAAGAAAATCGTGGAATCGGCGAAGGATGCTTGCAAACTGCGGGAAAAATCAGGAATGTATAGGATTTCGTGTAGCTGGAGACGTGTGTGGGTACCACAAAAGTAAAACGACTGAAGCACAAGGAAACTGTAAAAGGGGGGAGAGGGACAGGTCAGCTGTTTTTCAACCAGGGGACCACCTTACTCAATTCGATAACTCAGGTTTTAGCAGCCACAAATGGATACCACGAAAGACTGAATGGGCTATAGAAATTGTAAAACACCCCAATTTTTATGGGATGGAGAGCGTGAAACTAAATGAAAATCTGGATTCCGGTGTTGAAGAAATGTAAGTCTTCGACCATGGGACGATATTAACGGACGACGGAAATAAGCAACGACGAATTGCGCGCACATATCTGAGCCCTCGTAAACGGAGTTTGAGTGCAGTCAGTGAGCCAGGGTGTGCATTGGACATAAAAGTGCCACGATCCCCATCCGCAGTTGGGGACGAAACGTTGGGTTTCATTCTAAATGACCACGGCATAATAGCCCGGAATTTTTTTTGCACAAACTTTACTGTTTAGTTTGTGCTGCAGAATCTGGATAGTTTCCTAGTGGCACTATTCCGGTAAATTCCTACGTTCAGGAGCCGGACATCATCCGTCACACTACTCTGCACTTTGCTGCAAGGATAGTGGGCGCTGAATTTCTTTTCCCTGGAATACCCGCTAATCAGTTATCTTGCTAATCCGAGGATAAAGTTTAACTGATCAGTTTTCTGCCGTTTTATTTGATACGATATGTAAGTTGATAATAGCCAGATGAACAAAATATGAAATAGTCAATACCACTTTATCACGTATTTTTCACGTAGTTAACCAAATCGGTTAACTCTTCCCATTCTGATGACCCACTAATTACGAATATGAAATGCAGTCGCTGAGAAGTACATTCGGTGTATACTAAAAATGACGTGAAGATGAATTACTAACTTCAGACGTAAACAAAAAGTGGAAGCTATCGTATAAGTGACACTGCAGCGACCATATATACGCACCAATCAAGTTACAGCCTTCTATATTGCCTGTACAATGCAGTCCCGATTTTTCTCAGGTTCATTACAGGCGTTCCCTGATTGCAGCAGTGTGCAGAGCTGGGTCGCATTTCTCAACACTCGGATTGACGCTGTAGTGGAACATGACCAACGACGAAGTGTTAAATTTTTGGGTTGGGTTTAACCTTCCGGCGGGCGCGCTGGCGGCAAATTGGCCGCCTTTTTACAAAAAACATTTGCGTGTGTCAATAAGCGATCGCAGCGCAATGCCCGACGGTATTAGTCAGGACATCAAACAGATGGCGTGTCGGTAGTACCTTTTTATTCGGGATCGGCCTCTGTGCCAAAGTTGAGCGCAGCCAGAATGCTGCCGCGCGTCTCTTCGTGACTTTTCCTTGTCATACAACGAAAAAGTAGTTTTTACAATTACATCGCACACACTGTAATTTTATGAATTAATTTCAGATACTGTTCAACATTTGAACTTCCAAACGCATGAAGTTGAGAGTTTGTAATTTTAATCTTGGTACGTTATAACTCTATGGTAATTGGCGGGTTTTGATCAACCTTTCTACGGTAAGTCTTACGACAGTTTTTCTAGTTTGCAAAATTTTCACCTCCATTAGATTTTCCTAATGTTCGTTCTGATTTTTTGTTTGATAGAAAGTCATCTCCCATAAAATACTGTCAATGGGCAAAACTGAGAATAGGTGTCCAGCCGAAATTAGGAGACCCGGGTCTCCTTTCTAGGAAGTTGAGCTGACCACTACACCACTGGGGACAGTGATCACTGCATCCAGCTTCAGTACGGGAGGCGTACTTATGCAGTCCTTTGAGGTGCGGTGATCACCGTCCCCAGTGTAGTAGTAAGCGCAATTGCCTAAGAGGCCCGGTTTCGTATCCCGACTAGCTAAACATCTGAAGCGTTGCCCAATCGCAGTTGTCATATTTCATACTCAATATAACTGCAGGCTCAGAAGTGACGTCGGTTCTTTCGGAACAGACGCCTCGTGTGTGTATTTTACGGTACTAAAAACAGAATAGATTCCTGTTTTTATATCAATTTGTTACACAGCGAAAAATATAATTAAAAAAATTAATAAACTATATAATGTACCTTGCCTTCCTAATGTATTTGCTAAACACTCATTTGTACACACGAAAAGTAAACTCGGAAGCGGCCAAAATGCTGTCACTCGCCCGCTGGCGTCTCTACAGCGCGCCCGCGGAATGTTAACTTTATAACGTTGCTATTGCTTCGTATGATGCCATAATTGTTAGATTCCGCGATTATATTTTGGACAAGGAATTGATAGCACCGAATTTTTGAATAAAGTACAGCACAAAATGAACATGAAAACAAACCGCGGGTTGCGTATGAGTTCGGCACCATACAAGCAACAGCACGTTAAGATTTAAGGAAAGCATCTAGCTGGATCCTGCACTTAATATTGTGGAAGCTAGAAATAACTTTCTTACTTAATCCGTGAAATTTGATCTTTCCGTAGATCAATGTTCACTGTTCACTTCGCTTTTCATTGTTGTGACCGTGGGTGGAACAATGAGTTACTGGTAATGATTTTAAAAAATCATACTTTGTGACATTACAAAAGTGACATCGGGTTCTAAAATCAAGCTTAAGTATGGTATAAGGATTGAGTGAAATTTTGTAGAAAATGCGAAGCGACTGTAATGGCGTCTGAACTTTGAAGTATTACGGCTGCGAAGGAGCTGAAAACATTAAGAAATTAAACGTTTAGCGCGGAGTTTTATTTAAATGAAAAGAGGGAATGATTTTTAATTTAAACTTTCAGCAACAGCTTGCATTCTTCCTTACATTAGTGGATACAGGAGATATCTACACCGATTAGATACAGACCAGAAAGTAAAACTGACAGTCCCGTCTTCTCGCTTGTTTGTAAGTAAAACACGAACAAAATTAAATTAGTTGCATTGCGAGTCAGAGGGAACCAGAGGCGATAAGCATCGTTGATCAAAGATAATTTTTATTTTTATTTTTTATTTATTTTATTTTTAAGTGCCAGAATCAAACTTTCACTCTGCATCGGAGTGTGCTGGTATGAAACTTCCTGGCAGATTAAAATTGTGGGCCGGAACCGGGACTCAAACCTGGGACCTTGAGCTTTCGCTGACAAGCACTTTACCGACTGTGCTATCCCGACACGACTCAAGATTCCGCCTCACAACTTCACTTCCGCCAGTACCTCGCCTTCTACTTTCTGCCAGGAAGTTTCATATCAGCGCGCACACTCTGCTGCAGAGTGAAATATTCATTCTGGAAACACCCCTTAGGCTCTGGCTAAGCCATATCTCCACCATATCCTTCCAGGAGTGCTAGTCTTGCATGGTTCGGAGAGCTGTGAAGTTTAGGAGGCGAGGTACTGGCGGAAGTTAAGGCGGCATCGTGAGCCGTGTCGGGATAGCAGTCGGTAGAGACCTCGCCCGCGGAAGGCAAAGGTCCCAGGTTCGAGTCCCGGTTGCGGTACACAATTTTAATCTGGCAGGAAGTTACAAAGTTGAAGTGTGTCGTTACAACTTGGCGCACCGAAAATACGTCATAGGTTCCTCGTTGGTGACAGCTGGCACACGCGCCTGGTGTCTGGGTGTTGCAGGTGGCGATCAGGAGCAGCAGAACGCCCCGCCGGCGCTGCCCGGTGAGGCGACTCCGGAGCGACCGTCCGCGCCTCGGCGCTTGCACCCTCGTCATGGCCGCCGGCCTCCTGCCAACGTGGCGCTGCTGAGCGTGCGTGCACTGCGCCTGTGGCGACACGTGGCACACACGCTGCTCGAGTGGTTCGCGGCGCGGCCGCTGGGCCAGCGAGCGCTCGAGGCGGTCGGCTACACCATTGCCACCGCCGAGCAGGCCACCATGTGGGCTGGAGCCGCCACCCAACACAGAGCAGGTGAGTCTAGCCTGTACTAAATCTCTTTGCGGGGACCTCGCCACTTCTAGAACTGAGAGGTTCCGCAGCCGAACAGAGTATGCTGATGCAATAGCTCCGTACTTGGCTATAACTTACAACCGATCACTCAGCGAAAGATCCGTACCCAAAGATTGGAAAGTTGCCCAAGTTACTCCAATATTCAAGAAAGGCAATAAGAGTGATCCCCAAAATTACAGGCCTATCTCATTGACGTAGATTTGCAGTAGGATTTTGGAACATATACTTTGTTCGAACATTATGAACTACCTCGAAGAGAACGACCTATTAACCAGTAGTCAACACGGATTCAGAAAGTATCACTCTTGCGAAACACAGCTTGCCCTTTATTCGCGTGAAGTGTTAAGTGCTATCGACAAGGGATCTCAAATCGATTCCATATTTCTGGATTTCCGGAAGGCTTTTGATACTGTACCCCACAAGCGGCTTCTGATGAAATTGCGTGCTTATGGAACATCTGTCCAATTATGCGATTGGATTCACGATTTCCTAACAAAGGATACAGTTCGTTGTCATAGAGTAAAACAGAAGCGATATCTGGCGTACCACAAGGAAGCGTTATAGGTCCCCTACTTCTCGTATTTATAAACGATTTAGGACATAATCCGAATAGCTCCCTTAGATTGTTAGCGGATGATGTCGTTTATCGGTTAGTGAAGTCAAGAGGATCAAAAGCAACTGCAAAGAGATTTAGACAAAATTTCTACTTGGTGCGAAAATTGGCAATTGACACTAAATAAAGAAAAGTGTGAAGTAATACACATGACCACTAAAAGAAATCCGCTGAACTTCAATTACGCGATAAATTAGTAAACCTTAAGGTCGTAAATTCTACTAAATGCTTAGGAGCTAGAATTACGAACAACTTTGACTGGAAAACACACACAAAATATTGTGGGACAGGCGAACAAAAGGTTACGTTTCATCGGCAAAACGCTTCGAAGATCCACCAAAGACTGCCTACATCACACTTGTGCTTCCTCTCCTGGAGTACTGTTGCCCCTTGTGGGACCCTCACCAGGTGGGATTGACGGACGACATTGAGAAGATTCAAAGGGCAGCTCGTTTTGTTCTATCACGTTACGGGGAGGGGGGAAGTGTCACGGAAATGTTGCACGAATTGGGGTGGAAATCATTAAAAGAAAGACATTCATTGCGGCGTGATCCGTTTGCGAAGTTTCAATCACCGACTTTTAGTTCTGAATGTGAAAATATTTTGCTAGCACCCACCTACTTAGGGAGACATGACCATCCCAATGAAATAAGACAAATCAGATCGAAAACGGGACGACTTAGGTGTTCTCTTCCCGCGCGCTTACATAATGGAACGGCAGAGAAGTTATGAAATTTGGTTAAAGAACCCTCTGCCAGGCACTTGAATGTGATTTGCAGAGTATCGATGTAGATGTTTAAAGTGAACAGGAGGGACATAACAGCTTTGGCATAATTGAAAAGCGACATACTGACCCTAGCTGTTTTTTCACAATGCTACCACTTAGTTGTATACTGACAATTTTACAATTCTTTTTTGTTAAATATTAGCTAATATCTGCCAAGGCTTAATAATGGTAAAGACAGAAACCGGTAACATCGAGAAACAGCTAGTCAATGTCGTTTTGCAATGAACACAAAGGTGCCTATGTGCCGTCCCGTCTTCATGGGGCTGTGAAATAAGCAACTCGTGGTTGCATGAACTTCACTTTCGTAATAACCTTCTTAAATTTTTAGCCAGACTTCTTCAGTCCGCAGACTACCTATTCCTACTATCGGACGGGGAATATAAGATTTACGTAGGGTTGGGGGGCCTCGACTTTGACTCGTTTTTAGAATTGTAGTACAAATAGGAAGTATTTCCTTCAGACAATGCTGTCTCGTTATACCAAAGGAATTGAGGTATTTAAATTTGTGGCCGGTATTCGAACCCGGGACCTACTTACTAGGTAGGCGCTTTAGACCACTTGGCTAACACAGCGTTGCAACCAAAGCGAGTACAAGGTCTTAAAGCTCATTTCACAGGAAACATAAGGCAAAATTAAACTGTAGTGTGGAGGGAGACGTGCTTTGACAGTCCGTGTACTCGCTTTGGTTGCGACGCTGTTATCTGTTCTAAAGCGCCTACCTAGTAAGTACGTCTCGGGTTCGAATCCCGGCCATAGCACAAATTTAATTGAATGCCTCTCCTTATATTTAATTGTAGTATAGTAATATTGAAGGTTCAATATGCGATCAGGCCCAGTGGACCACATGCCACATTTAGGTGTCTTCTGCTATAGATTTTCCGAGACTCCCAACTGCAACAAGCCTTCTCACGCCATCGATCCACCTCTTCCTAGGTCTTCCCGCTGGTCTTCTGCCTGACTGGATCCAGTCCATTGCAATTTTGGGCTTAATTATAAGAAAAATGTAGGGATTTTCCTCTTTTTACCAGAAGTGAAAATGCCTAAATTTGCTTATAATTAAACGTCAATATTACCATGGACACGGTTAACACCTCGGTTGTAACGAGACTACGGAATATGCGAGGCGCCTAGTTACTGCTACCGCCCTGAGCAGCATGCATCGGTTCGAGGTTTTCACCAACCTGTTCTCTCCCGTAATTGTCCCAGCGCAGAAGAGCACGCAGGTCGCTGGTTCTTGCGCTTGAGGCTGCAACTGGCTTGGAACTGTTGTCTGAGGTAAAGATGATTGGATGTAAGCTGACTTAGTCATAACTGCAAAAAATTGGCAAACTGCCTATAATTGTGCTCCTCTGTAATAGTTCATAACTATTAAATTTGACCGTAAAATATCGCTGAATCTGAACTGATACATGTTCTCGGTTTAAAAACCAAATCTGAAATATTGTTCAAACCGGGTATTCAGACTAACATCACCAGCATTCTCTCGCTCCGGCTGGCGCCCAAACATGGCCGATGCGTCTGCGTTTTTTAGTCTTTAGTTTCCATTTACAATGGATTTTTATACGTTTTTACATACCTTAACACTGAGGGGTTCCCTACTCACAATTTTACTTGTTCCACAATTTATTAAATATTAAAATATGATCGTTTTAGCGGGCGGCTGCCTCATATCTGCCCATCAGGGTGAGCTACAGGCTGCTCAGGATCTTTCCTACAACCCTTCCCACTGGAACCAAACCTACTGCTTCTCACACGACCTGTCATTTGTCGGCTATTGGTTCTAACCTGCTTGACGAAAAATTGTCGAATCTAAATGATTGCTGAGCAAGAAATATTAAACCAGTAACGCGGAGTTATTTCTCGGTAACATTGTCACCCTGAAAAACGTCCTGCAACATCTGAGTGCTCTGGTTGCCTCGATCGGAAATGGTAATCTTTGAAGACGCTGTTTCAGCTTTCGCGGGAGTAAGTTCAATAAGGGTCCTAAAGAAACTTCCTAGCAGATTAAAATTGTGCCGGAATCGGGACTCGAACCTTGGACATTTACCTTTCGCGGGCAAGCGCTCGACCGACTGAGCTATCCCGACACTACTCATGATGCTGCCTCAACTCTACTTCCGCCAGTACCTCGCCTCCTTTCCAAACTTAACAGCTCTACTGCGAAATTAGGAGGCGAGGTACTGGCGGAAGTAGAGGCGGCATCGTGAGTCGTGTCTGGATAGCTAAGTCAGAGCGCTTGCCCGCGAAAGGCAAGGTTAATCCTTGTTCCGGCACAATTTTAATCTGCCAGCAAGTTTCATATCAGCGCACACTCCTCTGCAGAGTGAAGTTTCCTTAGTGTCCTAAAGGTTCTCCTGGTTCTTCGACAAATGTACTTTTTTACTACTGACGTAATTCCTCATTCTGCATCGGAGACGGCATAAGCTCTTGTCCGCAAGACACCCTTCCCCCCCCTCCATTTGGTGTGCCAGATTGGTCACGCAAACATCAGTATGCGTGAGTTTGCGGATAACACTACGCTCCAGTTCTATTATGAACCAAAACATGAAGAGCAGGTGAGCCATCTTTCTCGGCCTTCATCGTGAATGTTAATAGGATAGACACAAAGTAATAAACTTAAAACAGATTCCGTGAGGCTGTCAGATCATTAGTGTCTCAATCGCAAAAGATGGCCAGTTGGTTTGCTGACATATTGCCTGCAGACCTGGGCAAAACATCAGTTAACTCAACCATTCTAACAGTACCCAAAATTTACTAGTGATATCAAAAGTTCCGGGTGTATTAAAATTGGCACCTTCTAGCAAGCGTTATAAAATCGCTAGACATTTTGGTCATTAGGTTTAAAGATGTTCGGACACTTAAGTATATAAACGTTAATCTATGCAGAAACTGATTTTTTACAAGTACAAGGCTTCGGACAAATCTTCAAAACAGAAGATAAAAACCTATCGTAAACGCACATCTTAGATTTTCGCATATTTTCTTTTTCAAAGTAAATTGCTTTACATATTGCTATAAACTACACGAAGCCGTACTTCCTGTAAGCTATAATTAGCTATGGCAGCACTTACGCAGAACAAATTCCAGAAGTGTGGTGTGGCACTGTTAATGTTGGCTTTCTTGTGAGAAAGGTTGCTGGCCTTGCGCACACATTTCTAGAGATAGTAAGAATGGTATTAATCTTCACCATCTTTTGCCATGTCTTGCATCCATTGGAATGTTAGGGGGTTTTTAACCATAAACGGAGTGTAAAGCGTTACTGCTCACGTTCCTGGCGCAATAATTCGTGTAGCCACTACGCGGATATTTTCATAAACGCTCATGGTGACAAATTAGATTTTAACACACATCGGACTTCTTTGCTCGAAGGGGGCTAGGTTTCTTCGCCTTGAAGTAACCGGGTATGGTTCGGTGCTGACTGCAGTTTTCCTAAGTTGTACAGAACCTAGTTGTGGTTAGGGTAGGGTGAGTTTAAATCCACAGCTACAAAACGCATCCTCTGCCACACTCAAATCAGGCCACAGATCAGCTGTCACCCTCTGAACGTAAGTCGCCGTGGTAGCTTTAAAAATTACCCCGCTTTAGTGATCTATCGCTGTTGCCTAAAACAGTGGTAGCGGGCAACACTAAATCGCATCACGGACATCAGCTGGCAGAGTATAGGCTGTAATAGCTGTCCTATTGATGCCAAAATTGTCACTGTATTAAATACATAACAATATACTGGCAGTGACGCGCACCGCTGTATTGTCAGCATGTAGGTTCGCATTTCGTGCAAAAGTACCAGATGCAAAATCGGCGATGTAATCTCTTTATATAAAACGAAATTTCCCGACTCCGTGCCTCATCGCCCAGTCCAAACTACTGAATATACACTTCAAATTTGTAGAGGCAGTTGATCTTACTCTGTAGGCATCATTTAAACAATTTTTCGACATTCCGTCCGTAAGGGGGTGAAATATTTATTGAAAATACGTTACTATTTAGGCATTTTTGAAGCTAGAACTACAAAACTCCAGATTCTAATTCAGTGTTCGGACGCGTGTTTCGGAATCTTTTGAAATTCAACCATCAAGGGGGTTAAATTCGAGAGGATATTTTTCTAAACTTGTTGCTGTAGAGGCAGTTTTGTAGCTACAACCACATAAATTGTATCCTTCGTAAATTTGTTTACGGTATTTTCAGAAAATCATTTAGGGGGTGGAATAGGGATGACGTATTTTTTAAATACGTTGTTACTAAGCTAATTTCGAATCCAGAATTACAAATTTCCGTACGTAGTTTTCGAAATTAAACTATTAAGAGGTGCCATAGTAGCAAATGTTCTAATGTTTGTTTACAAAGTTAGGGGTCATCACTCCCTAAGGCTTACAAACTAAGACTAACGTATGCTCGAGGGCGAATCAACCCCCCCCCCCCCCACGATGAACAGCGCGCTCCGCTGCATGGCGCCTCAGTATGCACGGCCATTCTGCTACAAATCATTTAATTATATTACTTAATATAATTTTTCATAGAGAAGCTGGTGCAGAGCAACCAGCCTATGCATGCGAAGCACGGGCGTTAAGCTAGTCATGTATAACATTAACATAACGAGGAAATTGTGATATTCCACTGAATGTGGAACACAAATAGGTATATTGTTGAGAATTAACCTGTCCTTTGTTCTTGCTAAAGAGCGATGGAGTAGAGTAGTCAGAAAGTTGACTAAATTGCAGTCGAATTACAGGCGTAGGTCAAGTAATGAAAGATGCTGAGACATAAACAGTAGACAGAGTTAAAGCCTGTAAATGTTAAATTTGTTTAAATGTTAATCTAATATATTCCATAAATATTTCTATGGTATTTCGTGAAGACGTGACACAGCAAATTCAGGCAAGTTGCACAAATGTGATCCTGTGCAACGCTGAAAATTACACAGGTAGTGACTGACACTCAAAAAGAAGGAAAATGTATGGCAAAAATCTGCTCGGAAAAAGATTAGTTTAATTGAGGGAAGAAACTTGGTTTGTCTTCACTCCGAACACTGGCTCGATGCAGCTCTCCACGCTACCCTGTCCTGTACAAGTATCTGCATCTGGGAATACGTTCAGCAGCCTTCATCCTTCTGAACCAGCGAGCACAGAATAACATGGAGAGGCTACAGCTTTCTCAATGAGCAGATTGAACCTCTGCGGCCCTTTTTTGCCCTTACTCTAATAACTGCTATCTAGTTTTAATATAGGTTGAATGCCTATATTTTACCCCCTGCTACCTTCAGAATTTGGAAGTGTATTCCAGTCGACATTGTCAAAAGCCTTCTCCAAATCTACAAAAGGTAAACGACGTTTGCCTTTCCTTTGCTTATCTTCTAAGATAAGTCTTAATGTGAGTATTCCCTATTCTCCTAAATCCACACTGACCTTTCCCGAGGTCTTATTACGTTTTTCCATTCGTCTGTAGTGTTATTTTACAACCATGACTTATTAAACAGATCGTTCTGTAATTCACATTTCTGCACTTGCTTTCTTGGGAGCTGGAATTACCCTCGGACTTCAAGTGGAATATTGTATTTCTCCTGTCTCATCTTGCATACCAGGTGGAACAGTTTAGCATGACAGGCTCTCCCAACGATCTCAGTTTAGACCGAATACTAGGAATACTACTTACTCCAGGAGCCTTGTTTCGACTAGAATCTTTCAGCGCTGTCAGATTCTTGTTGAGGTATCTCATCTACCTGTACTTAATCTTAAAGTTCAGCTTCCCCTTTTTTTTTCTTGATACTGGTATTGAGTTCCTGATATTCATACAGCTGCTTTTGTCTCCAAATAGCTCTTATAAGCGGTATCTTTCCCCTAGTTACACATTATTCACGATTCCGTATTCGTCCTCCAGCATTTTAGCTATGCTGCATTTCCTATAAACCTGATTTTTCAAATGCTGGTCCTCCCTTTTGCCTGCTTCACTTGATGCATTACATTAAATTCAGTATATTCTGCTACCCAGGGATGTTACACTTTGTCATCCTGCCTATATGATCAGCAGTCTTAATTACCCTCTCTAAGCTACCCATTCTACTGTATTAGGTTCCTCCGTTTCAGCCAATCGTTGCCTAATGCTCCCACTAAAACTAGACCTCTTGTTCCTTCAGTTTGTCCAAATTCCATCTCCTTAATGTTCTACCTTCTTGCAGTTTGTTTCAATCTAGTCGACAACCAATAGGCTAGTCAAATTCAACTTCTGGCCGTAGATAGGTCTGTTTAAAACCTGATTTCTAAAGCTATGCCTTGCCATTAGTCAGTTTGGTACCGTCAAGTATCCCCAGGTCTCTTCCGCGTATACAACCTTCTTTAATGATAAACACTTTAAGAATCCTGACATTTTGATCTGCGTAAAATTCTACCAAGCGATCACCTTTAACTTTTTCCTAGTCCATATCTAGTAAATTTCCTTCTTCCTTTTCCTACTACCGACTTACTCACGCATCAGTTTTCATCTCTAAATTTCTGAATTCTTTTCTTCTCATAGATTCTTAGATATCCTCACTATCGACCGTGCTATGTTGGCATATATACTTGCAGCACTACTGTGGTCGGTGTTTCTCTTCACTACGATGCGTTCTATGCTATTCATCTCTATTTTATACCTACTCCTGCGTTACCGTCTTTGTATTTATAACCCCATACTCACCTGACCAGACATGTTCATCCTGCACCGAACATCACTAATCCCTACCATATCTTACTTTAACCTATCCATTTTCCAACTTGCCTACGCGATTAAGGATTAGAACACTCCACGCTGCCCCGTAGAATGCGTTTAGTTTGACATCCTCCTGAGTAGTCCTCACCAATAGGTGGGACTTTCACCTCCGGAATATTTTACCCAAGAGGATGCCATCGTATATTCATACAGTAAAGCTGCATGTCCTCGGGAACAGTAATGACTGTAGTTTCCACTTTCAGCCGTTCGCAGTAACTGCAAAGCCATGTTAACTGTCGGTAAAAGGCCAGCTCATTCACTGTTGCCCCTGCAACAAGTGAAAAGGCTGCTGCCCCTCTTCAGGAACCACGTTTGTGTGGCCTCTCTAGATAACCCTCCGCTGTGGTCGCACCTACGGTACGGCTATCTATATCGTTAAGGCAAGCAAGCCACCCCACCCCACCTCGGCAATGTCTTTCATCCGGGGTGGAAACTGTTTATCATGCTATTACCGATGGAAGTGTCTTAAATAACAGCATTTGAAAGGGCTTCAAATCAATTTTTCGAGATACTCCTCTGCGTGAATTGCATCATTTTATCAACTCTTCAGATGCATATACCAGATTCAATTTGAGAAGCGGGGCGTTGCATATCATTGGTCTACTAAATTTACTTCCAAAGCCTAACTTCAGTTGACCATGTCATTTTAATAAGTTTTAACTTTTCCGTAGATCATTAAAGGTAACTTGCATTTTCAGATTGTCCTCCACTACCTTTCTCGTGGTACTACATGATGCCCGTAGTAATGGCGCTGATGGTCGTGAGAACTGGAGCTGCCCTCGCGGAGAGGTACCTCAATGTGCAGCTGCCGCAGAACAAGGAACTGGTAAGGCTTTAATTTTGTGCAAACATAGTAGTAAAGCTCTTTAATAGACGGGTTAAGATTGGCCACGTCACTCGTAACACTCACACTATCCAACTTACGCCTTTCCTACGTTGGTGTTCAAAAACAAGGTTCTCAGAAAAGTGACTAACACATTCTACCAAATCATTACCACGTTGTTAGACGCTGAACTTCAGAAACCTTTTACGGTCAAACAGTGATGCAATTGTCTGGAGATGGCGACAGATTTTTAGAAGTGAAGAGTAATGTCTTTTGCTGACTGGGAAAAGGCGTTTGACAGTTAACTTGACTATGCTGTTGAGGATTGAGATGCTGGTATAGGTTGAAAAGATAGAGTAATAAAACCGCTTTGTTAGACAGTGGTAGAGTGGATGATGAAACTGAAGTCGTCGGAAAAGGTTTGACAGGGTTCTACATCACCAGCACTTTTCAATATATATGCTGAAAAGCTAATTGACAAGTCTCTGGAAGTAAAGGGACTTGTAGTGGGAGACTATGAAACATGCAGGTAGGATAGTATTAGCAGAAACAGAATTGCTCCAGGAAATGATGGAAAATATTTTAAAGGTGGGGAAATTTTTCAATGCTATTAATCATTGATATAGCCAGTCATGAAAATTGGAAAAGGGAAGAGTGTTGGAACAGGTGCAATCGTTCAAATATTTGGGAAGCGCAACATTCAGTGGAAGTTGCGCACAGGAAGTAAGGCGAAGAATCCCCGTGGGCAAAAGCTTTCAAGAAAGTAAACAATTTAATAACGCAAAGTATTGCCATTACTAAGAGGTTCGCCAAATGTTTGTGTGGAGCGTGGTGTCATAGGGATCTGAAACGTGGACAAAGGACAAATGTTTCGAAATATAGCTGTGAAGAAAGTGAACGGATAGAATGAAAAATTAGGTGTTGAGCAGGGTAGGAATGTAGCCTTCACCGGGACAATCAAAAGGAAAACATATTGGTTGAAGCGCACATTACGTGAGAATTCTGCTGCTACGAATGGAAGTAGAATGAAGAGAGGAAGGAAAAATCTGGAATGCTGACTGACCTGAAGAAAGGAACTACAAATGAAGGATGCCCAGAACAGAGCGAAGTGGACGTCCCGTTGAAACCTGAGGACAGACCTATTCAAAGCAGCAGCACGCTGTGTAGCCATATATTAACTGGAATGGACTCCTTCCTATTCTTTGTACGCTTCCTCCCACGATTTTTCCCGTTGAGAAACCTCTGCATTCTTTTAGCTTGTGCGTGAATTTGAACGGTGCTATAGCCTTCATTTCGAAAGCCTTGTTCCAATCATTAAATGCATGCGCTCAACACAGTTTAAAATTCACGATAGTATAAATGCCCAAAGGGACAAATAATTTTGAGTAAGTTGTACTAATTGGGAAACGTGTCTAACACTCGTACCTGAGTTTAACACTTAAAACGTGTTCAGCATGACTAAGTCAAGAAATTCGCCAGTTGTTTCGGAAGTCTACTCGAATTCCAGAACTTCCTTCTGGATATGAACAAAGATAGCAATGCAACAAATGAATGTTTACACTTGCATTTTCGTACTTCCGCATAAGTGTTTCAAAGTGTCATCCGTAGTCGAAATTTTTCTAAAAGATAAATTTGTCCGTATTAACCTTCGGATGTGAAATTTCTTTCCTATTTTGATCCTAAGTCCGTAAGCATTAACTTCAAAGAACTGCAGTTGACAAACGTTCTGACCTATTGTTTCCAACAGGTAAACTGGTTGGAAGGGCAGCGCACCCACCTCGAAAGACTTCAGACTAAGGCAGCAGTCCACATCTCTACAAAAAATGTGGATGAAAATGTGAGTACTGTTAAATTATGTATTATTAAAACTAAAGTTTAAGCTAAAAAGCATTAACATTAAATACTTTATGGAACATTGTTCCTAAGGAAAATAACAGCGCTGTATAAGTTTTCAATTTAAGCTGAAAATAGTCTTAAGCTTAACGGTGAGAAATGCTAGTCTTAGCTGAAGTCTCGGCAATGAAGTATGAACAAAGTCACAGCGGTGGAATAAAATTGATAGTGGATAAGTTTAAACACCTTGTTTAGTTTCTGAAAACAAACATGTACAAGAGTTTAGCTGCACTGTGGAAATCAATATAAGCAGAACTTGGTTGAGACAGTGTACACAAGTTATTTTAAACTGCTCAGTTTCTAAACGCAAACTTACGAAACGTATAGTGTCCTTATGCTCTTCCTTTAGGTCTGTTCAATGAATAGGATTAGCAACCAAGCTGTAAATGTGCTGGGCGGACGGAATGCACAAAATAGAAAAGTATTAAATTTTAAACGGTGGGAGTTTCCCTCGGCTGCAAGGAACCATGCTGCTTCATGGGACTGCCCCGTTAATAAAGAGCGGCTCATCCAAGACATTCGCGTGAAGCAAAAGATCTCGACCTATGCCGCTCGGAAGTTACTAGCGAGTAGGGAGTACAGAGAACTTCCATCACGTACTTTCAGCCAGGTCCTCACCTCGACCAACTAAGGAGGTAGGCATTCAGACTTGATTTAACGTTCTGTGACACTGTCGTCAAATCGGCTAGCCCGAAAATTGCTCGTTTCCACCTCTCCGATCCCTTCTGCCCGTTCTACAGTACATTCGTCGACCAGTTCCCACACATCCCGGGCACCCAAATCTGCTGCCCGGAGTTCAAAAAAACCCGTTCGTGAGTCTTTCCTCAAGACTCAGACTTCTCAATCAACAGCTTCAACCCGTCAGCCTTCTAAGGCGGCTTCCAAAAAACAGCACTCCCGTTCCCCGCCGCGGCGTGACTCTTCGGTCACGCCATCCAACAGTTGCCGGCCTCGGCCGTCTTGTTTCACCGGGACGCTCCGTCTGTCGGGCACCCGGGAGGTGGCAGACGCGTCGATCGAACCAATGGAACATGACCCTTTGCCACTAGATGACAATAGCAGTGCTCCCTCGAAGTCCGGTCCTCAGCGGCCGTCGAGGTGACCCTACCTGCTTGTTCCTTTTTATCTTTTCTTCTCATTTATTATGGCGCTCCTTCAATGGAATATTCCCGGCATTCGTTCCAATCGTGAGGAATTAAAACTACTCAGATTGCACTGCCCGCTTCTAGTCTGCCTCCAAGAAACTAAACTTCGTCCAAGTGATATTGCAGACTTTCCACACTACACCTCTGTGCGGTTCGACCTGCCACCCGTGGAAGGTATCCCAGTCCATGGAGGGGTTCTAATGCTCCTTCGAGACGTCTATTACCATCCCATATCATTGCATACTCACCTACAGGCAGTTGCCGTCCGCGTCACTTTATCCACATTTACCGTCTCCCTCTGTAATATCTATTCGCCATCATCTGCCCTTACTAGGGCAGATGTGCTACACCTTGCTGACCAGCTCCCTCGGTAGGCGACTTTCATGCCCACCACCCCCCTATGGGGCTCTCCAGCACATCACCTTGTCAGAGGCTCCCTTTTGGTGGACCTTCTCCAACACCTCGATCTTGTCTGCCTCAACACCGGTGCACCGACCTTCCTTTCAGACACAACACACACTAATTTCCATATAGACCTCGCAATATGCACTCCTCAGCTTGCCGGTCGGTTTGAGTGGTATGCTCTGACACGTACTCGAGTGACCATTTCCCTTGTATCATCCACTTCCTGCATCATTCCCCATCTCCTCGTCCCACCAGTTGGAACATTTCTAAAGCCGACTGGGGGCTTTATTCTTCCATGGCTGTTTTTCACGATCAGAATTTTCCCAACTGTGACAGTCAGGTCAACTACCTCAGAGGTTATTCTCACCGCTGCTGAACGTTCCATACCTCGTACATCCTCTTCTCCACGTCGTGTCCAGGTCCCTTGGTGGACTGCAGCCTGACGCGACGCGCTTAGAGCCCGGCGTCGTGCTTTACGCACCTTCCGCCGCCACCCAACCTTAGAGAATTGCATAAATTAAAAACGTATGAGAGCGCAATGTCGTCGCATCATAAACGACAGCAAGAAAGCTTGGACTGCTTTTACTAGTTCTTTTAACCGTTTTACTCCTTCCACGGTTGTTTGGGGTGGCATACGCCGTTTATCCGGCATCAAGGTCCACTCCCCGATTCCTGGCCTGACCGTCGAGAACGCAGTTCTTGTGGACCCTGCTGATGTTTCCAACGCATTGGACCGTTTCTTTGCGGAGGCTTCGAGCTCTGCCCATTCCCACCCTGCCTTCCTCCCTCGCAAACAGGTAGAGGCACGACCGCCTTCTTTCGACTCTTTTAATCGTGAAAATTGTCGCCTTCACTATGCAGGAGCTAGACCGTGCTCTCGCCCTGTCTCGATCTTCTGCTCCCGGACCCGATTCCATTCATATTGAGATGCTTAAGAACCTCTCTCCTGTGGGCAAGTGTTTCCTTAGTACCTACAATCGCATATGGACTGAAGGTCAGGTTCCCACAAGTGGCGTGAAGCCATTGTTATCCCCATCCCCAAACCAGGGAAGGACAATCTTCCTTCCAGTTATCGCCCCCATTTCTCTGACCAGCTGTCTGTAAGGTGATGGAACGCATGGTTAAAGCTCGGTTGGTCTGGCACCTCGAATCTCGCCGCCTCCTAACAAATGTCCAATGCGGTTTCCGTCGACACCGCTCTGCTGCTGATCACCTCGTTACGTTGACCTTCATTATGAATAACTTTCTAAAGAAGCGTCACGGTGGCAGTGTTCGACTTAAAGAAGGCATACGATACCTGTTGGAGAGCGGGCGTTCTCGGCACATTGCACACATGAGGCCTTCGGGGCCGCCTCCCTCTTTTCATACAAGCGTTTTTGGTGGATCGCCAGTTCCGGGTACGGGTGGGCTGTTTTGTCAGATACCTTTTGCCAGGAAAATGGGGTACCGCAGGGCTCCGTCTTGAGTGCCTCTTTGCCATTGCAATCAATCCGATCGTAGATTGCCTTTCACCCGACGTTTCCGGATCCCTTTTTGTAGATTTCGCAATTACAGCGCCCAGCGAACGTATCTCTTGGAGCGCCTTGACCGTCTATATTCCTGGAGCATCGCAACTTCCGATTCTCCACTTAGAAAACGGTGGGTATAAACTTCTGGAGATACAAGGAATTTCTTCCACCTTCTCTACGTCTCGGCTCTGTTGCTCTCCCTTTCGTGGAGACATTAAATTCTTGGGACTCATGTTCGATCGGAAACTTTGCTGGTCGACACACGTGTCCTACCTGGCTGCCCGTTGTGCCCGATCCCTTAACGGTCTTCGTGTCCTCAGTTTCACGTCATGGGGAGCGGATCGTACCGTCTTGCTTCACCTTTACCAGGCCATTGTTCAGTCGAAGCTCGACTATGGAAGCCTTGTATACTCTTCTGCACTGCCGTCGATTCTCCGCCGTCTCAACTCTATCCACCATCGGGGATTACGTCTGGCGACCGGTGCATTTTATACCAGCCCTGTTGAAAGTCTGTATGCCGAGGCTGCTGTATTACCCTTGACCACTCGACGTGACATACTCTTGTGTCGGTACGCATGCCGCCTGCTGTCGATGCCCAACCATCCATCTTACCGATTATTTTTTGACGACTCACTCGATCGCCAATATCAGTTGTCTGCGAGTGCCTTGCTTCCACCTGGAGTTCGGTTTCGCCGCCTGCTACAGCGGCTTGATTTTACCCTTCCATCGTTTGGTTGAGACAGCCCACTGCCACCGTGGCATCAGGCCCAGGTTCACACACACCTTGAACTTAGTTCGTTCCCCAAGGAGAGCACTCCGGATTTGGTATATCGCTCGAGGCTTGTTGAACTCCATTCGCGGTTCGATAATGCCATATTTATCTACACTGATGGTTCCAAGAGCACTGGTGTCGGATCTGCCTTCGGGGACAACCGTTTCCAATACAAGCTCCCTGACCGGTGCTAGAATTTCACGGCTGAGCTTTTTGCCCTCCACCAGGCCGTCTTGTATACCTGCCGCCACCGCCAACCTCTCTATGCCATAGGTTCGGACTCCCTTAGTGCCCTGCAGAGTCTTAAGGACCCTTTCTCGACCCATCCTCTCGTGTATCGGATCCAACGGTCCCTCCAGTTGCTAGCAGACAGCTGTCACGTTTCCACCCTGTGGGTCCCTGGCCATGTGGGTGTGCCTGGGAATGAGACCGCCGACATAGCAGCCAAGGCCGCAGCTCTTTCGCCTTGCATGGCTACCTTTTGCATCCAATCGATGTTCAACGGGCTCTTCGCCGGAGTATCGTGTCATGGCACAGTGCGTGGATTTCACTGTACAATAGAGGACGGTAAAACCGATCCCGACCGCTTGGAGGACTTCACCTCCCTCTCGGCGGGAGATCATCCTGGCCCGGTTGCGGGTCGGTCACTGCCGTTTCAGCCACCGTCATTTGCTAACAGCCGATCCTGCACCGCTGTGCTCCTGTGGTGAATTGCTGACGGTGCGACACTTTTTGTCTTGCGTTAATTTTAATCATCTCCGTGTAGCCCTTCACTTTCCGTCTACTCTGGAGGAAATTTTAGCTGATGACACACGAGCAGCTGCTAGTTTTGCGTTTTATCAACTTGGCCAACTTATCGAAGGATATTTAACCCTTTTCATTGTCTTTAATCTTTCGTTTTTAGCCTCTTCTTGATGTTCTAACTGGCAGCTACCAATTTTTTTTAGATCTAGCGAATCTGTTATTGTCTGGGCGCTAATGACCGTAGTTGTGCGCCCTAAAATCACAAAAAAAACTAGGTGACACGTGGTACAGAAACTATGAAACTTCCCACAATTGAGTTAACAAAAGCAGAGAACTCACTTGATATAGACAATTACTTAGTGATAGGGTGTAAATAACTTACTCAGACGCAGTAATGTTAAATTTTATAAGTTTTTACAGAAATTCAAGGAAACGCAATTACTTTCTGTAATTAAGCGCATTCAAATCAAAATTCAAAGAATAAACATATTAGTTATCGGCGATACTCCATAACTTCGGCAGTTGCTAGTTTTAAGAATGCATATGTAAACAGTTAAATTGTGCGTAGTTTCTAAAATATCGCTAGAAATTGCCGACCTGCGGTCGGCTATTTTGTATGCGAGAAAACTGCACCCATAACTGAATCAAATAAGTAAACTTTGTTCAAATGTGATAAAAATTGAACCTAGCAGAATACTCATCTAGTTGCCCATGACCACCTGTAGCATGACGTACGTCTGCCATTGGTTACAAATTAAAATTTCGGCTGGGAACTAGGAACGGACGTTTTAGTCATTTAACAAAAACCCCCTGACCTCTGTGATTAATCCAGCTAATGCTCCTAGCGCTAAAATAAAACGAAAAACGAATTTGTTACAGGATACGGTGCACAGCTTCTTGAATAGATGGCCGTTCAACATTCCGTACAGGGCAGCGCAACAACTGGGACTCATCCCTGTGAGAGTTAACGAGGTATGTAATCAACCATTGATGCTGAACACTCAGCTAAATTTACTGACAGAACGGTGCTGCCTTCCTTCAGGCTTCACCGAATTGACGTGGCTCACTTTGCTTCTGAAACAGTAACCTCAGTCATAAATAATTCAACGTTGAAATCCCGTATTTCGCGATTAGTCTCCTTCCTTAATGTACCAGGTTACCATTGTCCCTTGGTGCCCATGTGGCTCCAATTACCAGTATGGCAATTGATGCATCTAATTCGCTAATATTCAGCACCTGAAGACGTAAACAAGCTGCCAGCATTTTAAAAAAAATGCCTGTTGTAAGACAAAACCCAATAGCATAAACTGTCGAAATCTGAAAAAATAGGTGCATCATTGGTAAAGACATACCTCCACAGTAATCAAACCACTCCAAAACGTGGTGTGACATGCCCTCCATCGTCTAATCTCCATTTAAGACTTGTATAAATAGGGGCATAATCTAAAACCTTCAAAAAGCGCAGGAAACCTCGCTAGTGGATGATCAAAACACATCAGTTGCAGCAAATAAATTCCATCGTTGAACATTGCTTGCAGTGGAGAGACTTCAAGCTAACTAGCAAAACCTAAAATTGCTCCTAACAGGGATCATGTTGCCAAGCAGATCCATCCTGAATCGTAACTCTCGTATATTTTGTCCAGTTTAAGGTAACTCCGATTACTCTTTTCTTGGTTTTAGTACCTTACTGTGCCTCGTCTTTAGTACGTGGCACCGGTTAATAAGACTTCATAAGACATGCAGAAGCTATATACATAAAGTATCACGAATGAGACTTGTGAAGCGACCACGTAATACGTTCCCCTTAACATATCCGTACGTTTCCCTATAGTTTGTATATTATACCAAGTAAACGTAACACCCAGAAGATGACCGCTTGCAATAGTGGCCGAAACGTCGGTGAAGTATTTGATATATTGATGCGGTCCAACACCCAGAAGAGATTTATAAACAATGACCACGGCCGCGGAAGCCTTCGTTTACATTATACCTGAAGTTTAGAATATATTATCCTTGCAGTTACACCGCCATGGTTCTAGAGTGGCCAATGACTTGGTTCTTTGTTAAAGGAATACATAAAATTGACCTACATGGTTTCACATAACATGGTAGTGCTATAACCATTTCCTCACGTTGCATAGTTTCAAAAGCAATGAACAGGTGATATTCGTTAAAATTTCGTTCAGTAAAGTCGTATATTTCTCAAATACACAAGGGTGTATGGAAATAATTACACGAAATTATTAAACAGAATGGAAAGGGAAATACAGATGAGGGCTGAGGTAAGTTAAAGTTATGAAAGGTACCCATTGTAGCTTGTTCCTGTAGATCTTGATCACAGCAGCTGAAAATGTGTAGCTATTGAATGCTTTAAATTGATAGTTTCCGCAATGTTTAGACTGTTTATCTAGAAAGTCAGTTGCTGCGCCGTGTACTTAAAGTTGATAAACGGTAAAATCTATACGACTTTGTCAAGCCGTTAATACGCGTTCAGGTTCTAAAAAAACTGAGTGGGATTGAAGTACGGAAATAGGGGAAGCGAGTGATGGCGTCTGAACATCATGTTAAGACGGAATATCGAAGAGCTGAAGACAAAAACACAAAAAATGGACGGGATGTTATTAAATGGAAAAAGGGTATATAGTACTCTTAACTAAAGGAGGGTACATCATAAAATAAAATGTAACAGCACTCAGACTTAAATCTGAGCAGTCTGCAGGCACATCGACACATGACAGCTTAGTCAAATCGCGATTCCTCTCTTCTTGCCGGAAGAAACGAGACGAGCGAAACAGTAATAAAATCTTACTAGAAGAATCACAGCGACAAGTGTCGCTGATACTTTATCGTTAAAATCGATGGAACCATGTTGACAATTTCGGCTGTGATACTTTCCAAATTTTGCTTCTGAAATTTACGCAATGTTCCTTAACAAAGGCATAGCCTCGAATACATTCTAGAACTGAATTCATCAAAATTGCAATGATAGGCAGTTTTCAATAATCCTGATTAGTTTTTAAAATAGCATTAATGTACAATTTAGAAATCTTTTAGGCACCTGTTTTTGCTGTATTTGTTCTATAACAACCCCTTCAGGAAAAATTCGCCATTTACACAATGCAAGAAACTTAATATAGTTTCTAGTGACCTTACGGAATGTCCATTACTTAACAATACTACTTAACATCGCCGCGAGTCTTCAGACAGAACATGGCACAGTGGTTAGCGTGATACGGAGTGCTGTGCTGGCGGTCCCTGGTTCAAATCCTGCTACTAGAAAATTTTTGTATTCACTGTTGACTGTCTAGAATCTTCTACGTGTTAGAAGTACTATGAAAGTTCCTCAAAATTCTTCCTCCGTTTAATTAGCGGAGTACTCGAATCAGGAGGCACTTTCCTGGGTGTAAGCTTAAAGCTGTCGGAGGCGTGGGATCGTCAGAACTCTCCTCACCGACGCGGAGTTTGCGATAGTAAGTTTTCTCTAGGCTGTAAACTAAATTATCAAGCTATGAAATGCGGAAACATGCTAACGTTTCTGAGATTAAAGGTCAGAGGAAGGTAGGACATGACTTCAAAAGTCTAACTGGTAATTAAATATCGAAGAACATAACCCTTTAGTTCCTATAGTGAAGGGCCCGACAAAATGTTAACAGGTTCACACAAATAACCTACCCCGCTACATTTATTCGAAAAAAATCACAACCTTAAACCTCAGACGAAAAAGCACTGCTATAAGTGGCACAATGCATAAACGATGTTGCAAATGAAACTAGGGAACTAAGGAGCTAAGACTCCTAAAATTCGGGGTCCGTTGGAAAGCTTTGCCACGAAAAGATTGACGTGAACAGCAGCTGGTACTAAAGTAGCGACTGATAGTCATTGGTAAGAAACAGCATTACTAAAACAATCGTATGCAT
Source organism: Locusta migratoria (assembly GCA_026315105.1). Classification (NCBI taxonomy): domain Eukaryota; kingdom Metazoa; phylum Arthropoda; class Insecta; order Orthoptera; family Acrididae; genus Locusta; species Locusta migratoria. Next base: position 269,125,735 of record CM048748.1, on the reverse strand, counting down.
GTTGTATAAACAAAAGCGCATAATTGCGGAACATTTTAGTTCATAAAGATTTTATTCTTTAAGAACGCGTCAGATAAAACAAAATTAGCCACACTACTAGATACACCACTCGTGTTTCAATGAACTTAAGGACGAGTGTCGAATATGGGCTCTACTTATCAACTAAACATAATTTGGAAAACCCTTGAATAATTTGTTCATCTTAGTTCACCCCAAAGAAGTCCCCAGTGCTAAATACGCTAAGAGCTCGGGTGTCATGAATGGAATACTTTCATATCGGTGTCAGCTACGCAAGTTCAGGACATTAACGCAGCGAAATTAGTCACTTAAACCTCAAACCTGATAACTCGGGGGAAATAAAAATGCACGGCCTGCCTCCGAAGTGCTTACATGGCTTCGCCATGATCTACAGCTCAAGATGAAAGACCGGTATAAAACATCTCTGAAAATTTGAGACGTAGCTGCTTACTTGGCCGGATCTTAGACTCCACGATATGAAGGCGATAATTTCATACACAAGTGCAGTATATACAGAATGCATCGGTCTATTGCAGACAATGCACTCTTCCTGTACTTCTCGAATACTTTCTCCATTCTTATGGGTCTCAAAAGCAGATGAGAGGAACTCGAGCCGGTGGCTACTAAGTTTGATGCCAAGTTATTTGAAGACATTGGAGTCACTGCCATCGTTTTTAATATGCGTGTTCCTCAAAGCCGCAGCGGGTTGAGTTGACGAGATTGCTGAAACTAAATTCATGCGATTTTGGGATGTTGAACGTCATCTGCAGTTCAAGCGATTTTATATGGCGCAAGTTCATAAATTTTTAGTTGCTGAAAACGCAAGAAACAGCTCCTTACCTATACTCGCGAAATTTCCTGACCTTAAATTCTCATTGTCTCCCCCCTTTCACTGATTCTTCTCACTTCTGATAAAGCTTTCCAGATCAATTCCTGTGACAGTGCTTAGCTTGGACCTGTTTACATACCAAGCACAGCAGTTACTGCCTGACAAGCTCACATGTTTCATTTGAAGTAATTTATTGACCATTAAACTGAATGCAGTTAAGCTGTTTGTATAATAGTCCTCTAACACACCTTCCCTAACAATTTTTTGTATATAAGTGAATTATATGAAAGCCGGTAGATCCAGTGATTCTGCAGAAGTGACAAATTTCATTGAAATTTACCAAGTGATTTTCGTCTGCATGTTGAGCCATCCTTCACATAAATCACTTACAGGAGAATAAAAATAAATTTACTGCATGTATGTTCTAGCAACCATCAGATACCAGTACTGATTCGACGTCCGTGCCCACTCTGGAACCCGTAACGAGTACCTCGTCAGGTTCGTCGACACTGACAGAAGATGAACGCACAGAACCCGTCTCCAGAGAGGTTAGTGTCTATGGTTTGAAGGGAACAATTGTCATAAATGGCTGGTATGTAGCACTTACTGAAAGTGAAAGTATTTCAGACAGGTGCTCCCATGAAGGTAAGGCATAAAGCAGTTCACAGAAACCTTGAGTGAAGAAAACATGGAGCTAGATTGTAGTATTCCAGGCAATTATTATATTCATATGCATCTGTACTGTAATAAGCAGCTAGATATCAGCTTAAAATGTTTTACATTGTTCGATCGTCTGGACAATGTCACACTACGAATTCGTCGTCTTAATTACTTCTAAGTTCTTAACTTAAGAGTGCGTTGATTCTCGTGGATAGAATCGTACCTACAACTTAGCATTAGTAAATTCTCATACTTTTTACAGCGCTCATTTTAGGTCAACAGTTACGCCAGTACGGGATGCCATTGGCGCGAAATGTCGCACTCACATACATCCGAAAGTTACTGTCATACGACTCTCTTTGGCATTTCTAATTACTGTAAGCGGACTGCAACTTAATGTTACCAGTGCCAATTTTGCGCTCAAGTTTACATTACCAAATGCAGCTTCTGGCAACGTATAAACATCTAGTCCATTTCAATAAAATGAAAAATTCCCACAACGGATTTGATTTGTCTACTTAAATTTGAAGGAAACGGATGATTCTTGAATCTCACTGAAGTTGAGAACGTTTACCTAGAAATTTCTTGCAAACGCGTTTGTAATATTGTTAGACGGCGTCTGAGAGGCAGCCAAAATGGTTATGTAGTCTGAAACATTGTACTGAATCCTAAAATGTTTATTGTAAACTTGCTCCAGAAACATGGAAACACTATTGATCCCTAACAGACGTGTTGTTTGTGCAGCTGACCCCTCCCCCAGAAGCTGCCCTGGACCATACCTTGTACTTCAGTCCGGCCGCCGAAGGGCAGCCGAAGGAAGAAAGTGATAAAGAGGAAGAAGAGCAGCAGCAAGAACAGGACGACAAACAGGAAGAGGTGGAAGGCGAGACCGCCAAAGAACAGGTAATTCAGTTCCTTCCGTCTGCGTAGGTACCATACAATTACACTGAAGCGGGTAATTGTTAAGCATTACTCAAACGAAAAGTTAAAATAAACCACATGGGGTAAACTTAGATCGTAACGAAAACGGTTAGGTTTTGACTGACTCCAGAAGTATTACGGCAGTTTAAGCGCGAGCTTCTGGAAGAAACTCTTCCAAAAGTAACGTCGTCAGCGTAAGTAGAAATGCTTCCAGAAGTCAGGAAATACAAGCTTCCAGGCGAAGTCGTGGGTCACTGCACAACTTAAGCGCAAAGAACGGCATGCAAACGGTCTAGGCTTCTACGCGCCGTTGGAAAGTTTCCATTACTGCTACTTTAGAATCCCTTACTGACGAATAACACCTAATGTCACATCATACGTTCTTGTCACCATAAATTTACATTAGTTGAGCCTCACTTAAATAAAACATTCCAGGCACCTCTCGCATTCCTGCCACAAATCGAAAATGCTAAAAGTACTTCTGCATGGTTGAATCTCACATTGCTATTAAAACTACATTCACCTAAAACTGAATTGACACATTTTCTAAAGGTTAGATTCTAGGAATAACTGCATTCCAGATACTGTAATTTGTATAAAACGGGGAAAGTTCGCCTTATCTTAGTCTAAAATTTAACGAACTGCAGTTTTCTGGCACCTCGATTCCACGTATGTCTATTTACTGGAAGTAAGCTAGCAGACTTACACATCAGCTCTTTAGATGGTTGCCGGAAGTCGCTCGGAACCAAAATTACCTTCTTCCAGGTGACTCTAATAGGAAAGATTAGGGGGGTTGCATCCTGTCGACACCATAATCTAAGATTGTTCTGATAAGAATGAAGTTTATGGTAACCAGTTCGTCCAAATACCTCTTACAGGTATTTGACACGAAAGTCCTAATTAAACGTCCAGGGTAAAAAACTCGATTCCCCCTTACGATCTTCGCAGAAGTGCTAAACTTAATCTCGTTCCTGTTTCCACATCAGATATGTAAAAAAATTATTCTAATGTTGCAACGTATGAATTTAGTTCTACAATGGTCAAAGTTAATCTGGTGTAACTTTCTGAAATACGAACGCCTACATATGGGCTTCTTAAAGCCTTACTGCTGAGCAAATTTCATATCACTGTTTCTATTACGGTCGCAGTTTCAATTCACGAAATAGTTTCTTGATCTACTTCACCTAACCTACGTTTCTCCAGAATGAACTGTATTGTAACTTTTGTGCCGTCACTCTAGTGGCCGTTGATCATTAAATTCAGCATAAATTTTTTTCTGGCAGTGTCAGAGATAAAGCCTGGCAGGTTACAGTAAAAGTTCCTCAGCTAAGGCTGCTTCAGTTTTTTCTTAAAATTTCTGCACAGGACTCAAACTTTTGTTACAAAAACTTGCCTTAGTACCTAGTGTTACTAGTGACCTATATCTGCAGCGAACTGGAATCTGTATTTACGCATCTTTACATCTTCTACAGTGTTGTACGTAGGTTTTACCGCTAGAGGTTGAAACCTGAAATGAAAACCTAAGTGCTAACATTAGAAACCGATCCGATACTTCAATCTATTTTAACAAAGTTTAGGTGGCATGCGTACCTTGATAGAAGAGTAGGGGGTGAACATAAGTAGGCACTCTTCATAAAAGATGTAATGTGCAAATGAAACGCCATTCACGTATACTCCCGAAGATATACGAAGTTCTCAGGTCTCAGCTGCGGTTCGCGGTAATCAGTCGGTGGTAGGACCTAATCCGGACTGGTCTCACAGGAACCATGCTCTCGGCATAAGTCGTAAGTTTCACTAAGGAATTTATGGTGTGGCTTGTAATGAAGCCCCATAATTGGCATCCCAGCGTTGTAGACGGTATAGCTACCCGTAACCAGCTATACCAGCTATGTTTTAATAGTGCTCCATTGTACTAAATAGAAAAGGACCACGGCAGCGACAGCATTTCCTACAAAACAGGAAATCGTGCATTTCGGCTCGCAAGTCACATTAAAAAAAATCACACTGACGTGTTTTACAACCCACTTTACAAAAACTTTAAAAGTCTAAACACCAAAATCTAAACAATAAATTAAGAAAACTTTTAGGTAGTGGCCTGTTTTGAACCACTGACCTTCAGCGTCTCACATTGCCCACTACGCTACGGCCAACACTTAAGTTGCGTTCTTAATACTATTGATAGCCGATGTTAAATGTTAATATGGCATTTGTAAACACTAATCATTTATCGCAAGATGAACGTTTTCCTTAATTCTTCAGTGCGCCATTACTTTGAAATAACGTGAAAGTTAAAATGCGAAACATCAAATACGCAACACAAGATGGCTTATGCCAGTTCTGAGCGAGGTATGTCACTTGACATCTGCGAACGGCTGGTTTTCGTTAATTCATTGGTGTCAACTGTTGTTTTAGCAAATATCTAAAACGATGATATATGAAAAACATAAGGGAACAAAGCTGTAGAGAATCTTCTCTATAAATTCGGTTATTCAATTTTAGCGTCAGATAAACGGTTTATATGCAATAATTACACTACAAACGGCTTTTTGGTATTACTTATTTGTCCGAAATATTTGAAAGAGGTTCTGATCTCTGGTAGCTACAAATTTTCTGTAAAATTTGGTGCTGATCGGTTGAACGGTTAGACCTAAAGTGGAACACGTTAGTCACTGATCGTCAAATCGCCGTAATGTTTGCAAATATTTCTCGAACGGTGCAAAATATGAAATTATATATATATATATATATATATATATATATATATATATATATATATATATATATATATATATATATATATATATAAGCGAAGTTGTAGAGAATTTTTCTCCTACAAATTCCGTTATTCAATTTTCGTGTAAAGTGAGTGGTTAAGCAGTAATTTTTATTTACATTTAGAGCTGTAAAGACGATCGCAAAGGCCCACTTCTAGTGTTACGATAGTAACCTAAAGTGGGCCACAAAATGGGTTAACTGAACTTGCCGATGCCGGAGGATCAGTGTGGGCCAGTAAATCCACGTCCCCCTACACCATATTCTATTAACACTAAATAGGAGGGGTTCTTGCAAGCTCAGTAGGTACTATTCTTACAGGTCGCATATCAGCTTAATAGTTAAATGCATGAGTCGTTTCATGCATAATTAACTTAATAAACATTTTAAGTTTCTGATAGGAACGGAAGCCATAAATCATGTCATACCCACATGTTCAGTAATACACGCAAAAACCCTCAGCCATCTGCCTCTAGTTACACATACATGCGTACATCGTTGTGTATGTCCAATATCAGTTGCTTAATAAAGCATTTGTGATCTAAATCTGTCCTCAGACTGAACGGCCGGCAATAACAGAAGAGGAAGACGTTGAAATGGCGCTGGAAGCAGCGTCTCCAGAACCACAACCGGCGCCGCCTGAGCACAAACCGTTGAAAGAGCAGGAGAGGGCGGCCATGGCGGTGCCGCCGCCTGCCCCACAGCCGACCTCTGAGGACCTGCTGGCTGCGGAGCGCGCCTCCACTTCAGCTCCTGCAACAACCACAACAACCACCAGCAGCAGCAGCAGGGGGCGCAAGGCAGCCGCCAGGGGCTCCAAGACGTCTTTCCTCGTCAACCTCTTCGCTCTAAAATTGGCTTAAGATCGATTTCTATATAGACATTCGGTTGTGGTTAAAAGTTCGCATGTTTTAAAAGAAATTTTAAAGTTTTCCATTTTAATGTAACAATTTGTATGCATGCAATGTTTCGTACGAAAACTTTTCGTATACGCTCAGTTGACGAACATCTCTCAAATATTCTGAAGCATGCATTTGGCGAGTTGTAAGTCTTTAATAGAATGAAAAATTGGAAAATAAACTTTACCATTTGAATAGCAAAGACGTTTCTTCTACCGCTCCCCACTCCCTGTTAAGTTCATACTAGATATGAAGCTTAAGTGCACTCACATTTTGATCGGTCGCATGAGTTACTCTTGTGAACTCGTCGATGAGCTCAACCAACAGAACAATCGTCTCTACAGCTGCATCCGCGAGCACGGTATCTTATGCGTCGAGGACCATGTTAGCCAACTGGTAGAGTACTTCACAACACTCTAAACGGGAAGAGTATTTCAGCCAAGCGTCTGTTCAGCACTGTTCAAAAATTGATTGCAAAAAAAAGTTGTCCAACTTTAACACGGATTTAAAGTGAAATCCCCTGACACTCTAGACTAACTCACTGACGAGATTTAGTAACGGAAATATCGTCTCTACACGAATTAGTGAAGTTATATTGTCATATTCCGAATGACAACTGCGATTCAGCAAAGCTGTAAATGTGCACCCAGCCGGGATTCGAACCCTGGTCTCCTTTCTAGGCAGTTGCGCTGACCACTACACCACTGGGGACAGTGATCATCACAGGTGGAAGGATTACCTAAGCACAACTCCCGTCGATACAAATTCCCAGCTTCACCCTGCCCACAGTACTCATAACTCGTAGTTACGAAATAAATTCCCGGAAGGGCTGGGAATTTTATCTGACGAAAGGCCTGCTTAGGTTGTCCTTGCAGGTGCGATGATCCCTGTCCACAGTGGTGTAGGGGTCAGCGCCGCTGCCTTAGAGACCCGGGTTCGAATCCCAGCTGGGTAGTTTTTTTGCCCAATCACAGTTAATGTCGTATATTCTGTGAATATGAAAATTACTGTAGGATCAGAAGTGACGTCTGTCATGAAAAGACGCTACATGCGTATACAAATTACTTTGTTGCACTCATTTGCGTCGTAAGGCCACTTAGTTGGATGGAACATTTTACAAAGTGACTGTTTTAAAATGTTCACAGCGGCACCAACGGAAAGCTAAAAATTCCTCAAGTGATAATCGCAAGAGCCTGATTTTCTATGGAATTTCCCGCGGTTGAATGCTGACAACCCTTGTGGCGAATGCTCGCTGCAACAGTTTGGTTTCTGCTGAAATATTTGGAAAACGTGTTGCAAAATTAACTTTGCGTATATTTTAACATTTTAGTAACCTTTGTGAAAATCAGTTTTTCAGATAACATTAAGACGTCTTATTGCATACAAGATCTTTCCTCAACCTGACAGTTTCTATCCACGAACAATGTTTTAATTGTATAAAAGCATTAAGATAAATTCAGTCCTAAGAAGCATGACGCGTTTAAACTAGTGGCACAATGTAAACAGTAATTTCCAATTTTACGTAATGTTCTTGTACTTTACCAGTGGAAAAGCTACATAAAATGGGAAGACATTACATTGTCCCGCCAGGTGGTGCTGAGTTGGTAGCTGTTATCCCAGCTGATCATGTTATCGTGGACCAGTCTTCACGGCCTCTTTTGTAAATTTTTTCAAGAAAACATTAGCTGTTACAGCCAACAAATGTTCAAAAACTTAAGCGCGAAAACTAGTCATACCTGTACTGTCCCGCCACGTAAGATTTTCTTAAAATGAGTCCTACATCACCTAAGAGCACAAATTGAAACTGATTAGGCCTTCGGTCGATGGTAGAATAGGTCCTTTGTGTAAAATAGAGTAGTTGTTTACACTACCACCATTCAACAGAAGATATTTCTCGCAATCTTAAAAGCTACAGCAATGTTCCCCCATTGAAATTGCAGAATTTAGACTCTTCGAATATTTTACCTTCAATGGGAAAAAGGATGGGGTTAGTATGTGTGCGATTAAAGGGTTTGTGGCTGATGTATTTAATCATTCAAAGTAAGTTTTTACCTTTATCCACATTTGGCCAGAAAGTTTACTTTGACATGTCGATGATACATTGATGCTCATCAAAGGTAATCGCACAGGGAAATAGTGAACAAATTCAGTGATACATCAAAACCATTTTTACAGTAAAGAGTAGATGGTTGTATCAACTTACTAGATCTTACCATAATTACAATGGTAAGCGTGCATTCAGCATCTTCAAGAAGCTAACTTGTACTGATTCTATTAATAATTGTCCATCCCAACCCACATAAGTTCTTTCAATTTGCCTTCAATAAAATATTTAATTCACCTTTATCCAAATCACATGACGCAGCAGCTTAGTACTATGATACATCGCAAATGAAAACTCCATGTTAATATTTACAAAATATTGCTAAAACATACGAAGGAAACAATATAAATCACCAACTGTCAGGTTCACCAAAATGTGGTTTTACCTCGTGAAACTTCTATAATTGCTGCCATTTAAGTTTTTCACAACTGAAAACAGTTCAGGACGTCTCCTGGTTGTCACAAAGCTAACTTACATTAATCAGGTGTATATGATTTCATGTGCTTAATGTAATGTTTCTTACATAGGACAGACTGGTAGACGACTAGAAATAAGGTTTCGTGAGCGTGTGGCGTTGGACAGGAAAGGTATTGCAGATCAAATTTCGCCGCACATGACTACAGGTCACGCACCACTGATATAAATTCATAATTAAAACTTTTTCATCGGGGTCAAAGGGCAGACATCTGGATCTCCTTGAGTAGACGGAAATATTTGCCCACCAAAAGTACCCGCTGTCATGATGCTCAATGAGCAGAGACTGACGAAAAGTACAAATTTTTCGAATTATTTTCATCATGGGTGACCGCCAGTTAAATTCCGTTAGTTATACAGGGTGTTACAAAAAAAGGTACGGCCAAACCTTCAGGAAACATTCCTCAAACACAAAGAATGTTACGTGGACATGTCCGTAAACGCTTCATTTCCATGTTAGAGCTGATTTTAGTATTTCTCTTTAAATTTAAATTGAAATAATTCGTGCAGACAATCGTCAAATACCCAAGTGTTTCGTTAGTATATACTGTACTTCCTCGATTCACCGCCAGTTGACCCAATTGAAGGAAGGTAATGACTTCAGTGCTTGTGTTGACATGCGGATCATTGCTCTACAGTACTAGCATAAAGCACATCAGTACGTAGCATCAGCTAGTGTTCATCTCTAAGGTGGTTTTGCAGTCAGTGCAATGTTTACAAATGCGGCGAATCGAGGAAGTAAATCCTAACGAAACAATTTGGTGCTTTGACAATTGTCAACACGAATTATTTCAATTTACATTTAAAGAGAGATACTAAAACGAGCTCTTACATGGAAATTAAGCGTTTCAGGACACATGTCCACATAATTTTGTGTGTGAGGAATGTTTCCTGAAAGTTTGGCCGTACCTTTTTGTAACACCATGTATGTGTTACAGGCCAAACCCGATTTTAGGATGAACTAGTTTCGCCTAGGCCAAACCAGTTCTCCCAACATGCGATAGGAGAAACCAGTTCAGCCTAGGTCGAAATCGGTTTATCCTAGTTAGAATTTACATGCTTTAGGATAAACTGGTATGTCCTAGTTAGGGTGACCAGAAGTACCATATTTTACTGGATCGTCCCTTATTTAGCTTAAGTGTCCTCTTGTCCCGACAAACGGGATGTAGATTATCCCTTATTTTATTAACCGTCCCCATATATTTTGAAATAACTTGTCAAGATGTTTCAGTATTTCAACATACCTTTCATGCATGTTGAACAAGACTTTTCGAACTTTTCTGAAGTGGAATACTAACAGGTGCTTGGTAGTATAAAAACCAAATTGCCATTCCTTCGAACCGGCTGATGATAGAAATATCTGGTCACCCTATCGCAGTCCCAACTAATTTTGCCTAGTCGGAACGAATGTCGCTGCCTGTGCGAACGAGAAATCCCCGAATCATCTCTGGCTGCCAGCCTGCACGAACGGGAATATCCGAATCACCTCTTGCCTGCCCCCCCCCCCCCTTGCGCCCTTTAACCACTCTTTGTTCGGCCTGTTCGTTACTTTGCATCGACGAGTGTGTTAAGTTGCTGGTTGCGTTTAAAAGTTTATTATAATCCTAGTATAATTGCGAGGCGTCTTATGGATGAGCCTTCGTGTAGTAGACAAGCCAATCAAAAGCTACGAAGAGAAGTTTTTGGAGGAAATTTTGCAGAGTGGAAAGTCTTCTCATTATGTGTTATAAGCAAACGAATATGCGGATTTGGTTAAACAAGTAGAAGACGCGGAAAAGTTGGAAAAAAGAACCTCACAGAAAAAGACTGCAACGATTTGCTGTTTTGAAAACTGGTGACATGAAAACTCATTACACGGTTTTAAGGGAATTTAAAAATACTATCTTCCAGCTGATGAATTTTATGTGATTGACACATTTCAAGTAGCTGTGGGTCATGGTGTTCGTGATAGAATGTTAGCCGAGACACCAAAAAAATATGCTAATATCACAACGGAAATGAGAGGCCTCTATCAATGTGTGACGTTTGTCAACAAAAGAAGACAAGGGAAGAGGGCTAGTTTCAAAGCCAATTCTTCATTCGGTAATGAATAGCAGCTGCCAAGTCGATTTGATTGATTTCCAAACACAGACGATAATTTTAAATTTATTCTAGTCTACCAAGACCATATTACAAAATTTGTTCACCTTCGTGCGTTAATATCAAAGGGGGCTGAAGTGGCTTATCACTTGAACGAGATATTCTTAACTGTACGGGTGCCGTGCATTCTTCAATCTGATAATGGCAGAGAAGTTGTCAATGTTATAAGAGAACTCGCAAATCTTTGATCAGAACTGAAAATTGTGCATGGAAAACCAACGCACAGCCAAAGTCATGGTGCTGTTGAACGAGCCAACCAAGACATTGAAAATATGTTAAGTTCTTGGTTAAAGGTCAACAATACAAAGTGGTCGGAAGGATTGAGGTATATCCAATTCAGGAGGAAAAAAAAGAAAAAAAAATCGAGCACGTCACTCTGGCATAAAACAATCACCTTACAAAGCAATGTTAAGAATCGAACCTAGAGTAGTACTTTCCACTTCCTCGTTGCCTCAAATCATTGATAGTCAGGATGAAGATGACCTAAAGAAGGCAATCGAAGATGGCAGCAAAACTGAACAATACGAATATAGTGACGATGTTGACATTGTAAAAATTGACACAAACGACACTTAAAATGCTAGAAGAAAGGCGACAGAAAATTTACAAAAACTAGCAAAGAGAATGAAAGCTTCAACTGACAAATCCCATCCCCCAGCTAACAATGGAGAAAACGTAACCATACCTATTCCAGATGTAGTCAAAGGCTGAGGTGACCTTCGAAACGTAATTGGAGTAATACTTCAAGAGACTGATGAGGGTCTTTAAAACGTTGGCACCAAACATGGCGTACTTGAAATCATTATTGCAGGTATGATTTTATTAAGATTTCCCATACTTTTCTGACAAAAAAGAAAAAATTAGAAACATTTGTTTTAACTTTTTTTATTTCTTTTTAGGACTGATTTCGACGTCTGCATTCAGAAGATTTGTGGGAGATATTAACCAGGATACTGAAATATCTTTAAGGACTGCAGCCACAAAACACTGTTGGATCAGGACAAGGCTTCGCGAAATGCAGCTGCATGAAAGACTGTTCAACAAACAAATGCATTTGTAAGAAAAACAAAGTACTGTGCAATTCTAAGTGCCACAAGAGTAAACCGTGCAAAAATAAGTAAATAAGCAAATTTCAGATAAAGTGATATCTGTGGATGAATATACTGTAAGTTGATACAGATGTGAAATTACTGATTCGTTAATAAATAACTTTTGTAAATCACATTGACTATTCTATTCCCTTATTCAGTTTGCTTTAAAAAGCTTATAGAAGATACAAAGTAGGCGCAATTAGGTCAGACTAAGACGTACCTGTTTGTCCTAAAGCATGTAAATTCTAACTAGGATAAACCGATTCGACCTAGGCTAAGCTGATGTCTCCTATCGTTAATAGGATGAACTAGTTTGGCCTAGTCTACACTGGTTTGTCCTATCGGTAACAGGATGAACTAGTTTGGCCTAGGCTAAACTGGTCTGTCCTATCGCACGTAGGGAGAAGTGGTTTGGCCTAGGTAAAACTAGTTCATCCTAAAATCGGGTTTGGCATGTAACATACATATATATATATATATATATATATATATATATATATATATATATATATATATATATATATTTCACTTCACCCCTGATTAAATGGCGGGCCCGTTTTTCGAACTGGATGTAGTTATTTTGAGCCAAATAAGGTGCATTTTGTTTTGCTGTGACTTTTATATTATGTGCTTGGGTCTAACTTGTTTGAGGCTATTGTGGGAAGTTACACGCTTAGTGCAAAACTGAGGAAAAAGCTCTCTGAAAACACTTCAGTGCGGGTTTATGCTGTAGTTGTTAGAATTATTCCGTATCATCCAGTTGATTTATCATATGCTGTAACAGATCTTGTTTCTTGCACTGCCTCTGTATTAAATTGCTCGGGTAAAACTTGTCTTCGGCCTGTGCTATTGTACTTGGGGGATACGGGTACTTCAGTAGATTTAGGCGTAGTGGCGTTTGCAGTAATAGCTGTCGCTTTAGAATTATTGGTACATCTGTCAATCCGTAATTGGCTTTCTTCTATTGGTTGTACTCCTACTGTGTGATAAATTTCATCCCTACTGGTGCTTGGTTGTAGCCTTCCTGCAATGCGCAGCATACGTCGTTCTGTGCTAGATATTTTTAAAGACTGTACCTTCGATGTCACCCAAACTGGGGCTGCGTATTCTAGAATAGGTCTTACTGTGGGTGCATATCAGGGCCCTTGTTATGCTCCTCTAAATTTTCCCCTTTAGCAGTCTTAGGACACTAAGTCTTTTTTTTTTTTTTTTTTTTTTTTTTATTGATCATATCCGTAATTGCTTGTCTATACGTGATCGTAGTCAAATATAATACAGTAGAACCTCTCAAACTCAATTCCCGAAAACTCGACATTCCGTAAAACTCGACAAGGCTGGTGAATTAATAATTTTTTTTTACACCGCCCATAACATAAAGCTTTCCACCAGCACATAGGCCGCCCGAGAGCGTTAGACACTCAGACTAGGTTATTGGGTTTTCCAAGGTCGTTCAACGCACCCTTAACCTGCCCAGCTATTGTCTGCACACGTTCGGCGATTTCTGTGGCCACTTTCTTAACAGTGAGGCCGCGAGTTGACCTGGGATTCCCGGGCAGGTCATAAACTACCCTCAGTACATTGTCGTCACTGGGCGTTCAGTTTAGTGTTTGTTGAGACACAGTTGTGGTCAGTTGCTTTGTTCGAGAGTGGTTGCCAATTGTTTAAACGAGTTTTGTGCTGGAATATAGAGCGACAGTATGGCGGAGAAGAAGAGAAAACGAGAAAACAGTGTCAATGGAAGCAAAGTTTGGTTCCCTAAAAAGACTTGATCGTGGTGAAAGCGTAAATAAAATAGCGTTGGTTTTGAACATCGGTAGGTCTACAGTGCTCGGTTGGAAGAAAAAGAAATCTGTAATTGAATCATGGTGTTTGATAAGACAGTGTACAGAATCTATCGTGGAACGAAAAACAATGAGAAATGCTTAGATCGAAAAAGTTGGCGAAACCCTTTACCAATGGTTCCGTGTGCACAGGGAGAAGGGAACGCCTATATCTGGACCCGTGTGGAGACAGCAACGTAGTCTTCAATCACAGTGTTTTCAAACGACTTCAGTAAGTTTTATTTTACACTTTTCTTCTAGTGTTCAGAAAACTTCCCATAACTAACTGTGATAGATTTTTTATAAGCAGCATAAACCACTTCAGTAATAATTGTAATGAACACTGTATTTTCAAATTCTACTAGGCCTTTTGTCTCAAAATTATTTTTGATTTTTGATTATAAGTTACAAATGTTTATATAAATATATAATTGTATATAATAAATCAATAAATGTACAATTTTAATACTCTAAATAAGCGTTTTTATTCAACTCCTAGTTACTTTTAAGTTCCCTAAAACTCGACAACCTCAAAACTCGACAACCTTTCAGTCTACATTGTGTCGAGTTTGAGAGGTTCTACTGTACCGAGATATTTTGCTGTCTTTTTAGGTGAGATTTCATTTCCCCACAAGATTATCCTTAGATTCTGGATATATTGGAGTTTGTAAATTGAGATTTTTATGATGAAAGGTAATGAGTTGGCTTTTGTCGGCATTTGGTTGTATCTTCCATCTCGCTCACCAAGATTCTAATGTTTTAATGTAGTCTGTTATTAATCGACTCAATCCTTCTAACGTCGATGAGTGGCACCAATAGGCCGTGACATCAGCATAGAGGGCCAATTCTTCATTCCATTTCATTGGCTGCGGAACATCAGCTGTATATAGAGTAGTGGAGATAAGATGACTCCTTGAGGCAATCCAACCACAGGATAAAAAGGATTTGAAGTACTGTTTCCTACATAAACAATTGTTTGTCTATTGTCCAAACTGTATTTTATTAGCTTAATTGGAAAGCCCATCTTGACCAGCTTGTAATATAATCTACCGTGCCATAATTTATCGAAGGCTCTTTCACTATACAACATAAGAGCCATGGCAAAATCTCCTGCGTTCATGCTTGACTAACAGAAGAGGCAAGTCGTGCTATTGGGTCTAACGTTGAGTGTCCCTTACGAAAACCGGCTTTTATGGCTGGGAAAAGTATATCTGTAAATTTTTGCATTCTGTCTCTTATAATGACATCAAATGTTTTGCTGATTACTGATAATGGGGTGATTGGTCTATAACATTTTGGGTCATTAGATAGCTTTTCCGTCTTGAAGATCATGATCACCTTTGCTGTCTTCCAATTTATAGGGACCCTCTGTTGATCTAGAACTGTGTTAAAGACATCTTGTAACGCTAGAACAAGTTCGCGTGGGCCCAATCTCAAGATTCTCCCTGTAATTCCATCAATTCCTGGTGCGCTGGTCTTTCTGTTATTGCCTAATGGTTTAAACTCGTCTTCTGTAATCCTTGCTATTACGCCTGATTAGTCTTCATCCATATATCTATCATCACTTCAAGTTCTTGATTAATTTTTTCTTCATGTTCAAGATCAAAATTCTCATCGTTCGGATGTTGATGAATCATGTTGAGTACTTCTTTGAAAACTTCGGCCTTTTGTTTATCTTCTGCTATGATTTGTTCATCGTACTTCAGGGATGGATTTTCTTTCTTTCTGTCATCTATAATTTGCTTAAAGGTTTTCCAGAAAATAGAGAAATTTTTATGGTCAAGTTTTCTTACTGTCTGTGTCCATTTCTGTAATCTAAAGTCATTAAGTTGATTTGTTACTAGTCTATTTAATCTATTCAATTCAGTTTTAAAAATGGATTAGCTGTTTGAACGAAACGATTGTACAGCTTTATTTTTAATTTTATATTATCTAAGATATGGCGTAGTATCATTGTCTTTCCTAGAAGTTTGGTTATTTGACGTGTGCTTTCTTCTGTTGCTTTATTTATCTCAATTATTTCATCATTATATTAATTTATATCATTTTTGTTAATGGAATTGTCCAGTTCCTGGATTTCTTGTTTGATGATCTGGTTAATATTAGTTCTATTAAAATCTTGGATAGTCTTCCTTTCGTCCGTGTCATGAGATTGTAAAACTTCAGTTGATAAAAGCGAAGTAGTAAAAAAGATTGGCAGATGATCACTTACAATTGCATCACTTATGCATATTTCGCTGAAGTGCCTTCTGATGTGCCATGAGCAAATTATGTGTTGGATATTGAGCTCCCTGTCGGTCTAATATACGTTGGTCGATCATTATAAAATCTAAGTCATGTCTCTGGAGTATTTGTTCTAAAATATGCCCATTTCTATTCGTGGCTGTATCGCCAAATGTGGTGGAATGGGCATAAAATCTCCCATATCAACAGTAGTAAATAAATAATGAATTGTTCCTTTATTACTCCAGCAGGGGAGTAACATATCATTGCCATATAAATAGTCGAGTTGTTCTACTCTTATTTGAAGTATAACAGCTTGGATGTTATTAAATTCTTCGGGTAGCATTACTCTGATAGCGGGCACTTTTTGATCGTGGAAAATTGCTATTCCCCATTGTCCATTTTTTCGGTGACAAACAATATTTTAACGCTATAGGCAAGTCATCCGCCCATGTTTCTGTTACCCCAAATATTTTAGCTCTCTCCCTAAGTACTCCACTAAGTACTCGAATATAACTTGTTTTGTGCGGTGTCCTTTTTGCATTGACGAAGCCTATGGTAAGAGCTTTTCTTCATCCTAATGTAGCTGTATGTTTTCCTTTGAGTCATAGAGGTTTGATTTTCCTCATGAACTATTTTATATAGTAGTGCATCAGTGAATCTTTCTGTTAAAAATGTTTCGGACACCTGACTATTGCGGCTACTACATTCCCCCCCCCCCTTCTTCTCTGGTAAGATGGTAATAAGAGCTGTTGTATGTGCCCGAAGGAGGTCATTTGTATTTGGTTTCTTCCATTTCAATTTACAACTCTGGTTCTGGTTTCGTTGGAGGATCAATGCATTTGTCACCGCTGTATCCGCATTTGACCTTTCTTTAGGGTAATTTGGGCATTTTATACTAGTAGAATGATGATTACCTTGGCAGTTTGCACAGATAATCTGTTTGGATTGTGATGTGCAATTAACAGATAAATATTCACCTGAGGATTTGCTGCATTTAACCTTGTTAGTCAATTCACTGTCAGGTGATCGAAGGCGTAGCAGTTCCGTACATTGCAGTCGTTGTGGTGGCGGCAGTCGAGATGGTTCGACTTTATGGACTTGCCCTTGAAATTTAAACTGATTTTAAAGCAAATAATAAACTGTAGATTGTTCCTTCGTAAACGCCCTCATCATACGTTCTGTTTGAGAGATGTTTCTTTTTCGATTTAATTCTCACTACATTCAAGATGTTCAAACTTAGATTGGCTATTGTTCTTCCTTTACTACTTCTGTCTCCACATCGAAGTCAATATTTTTGATCACTACGTTATATATTGGAAATCTTGGTTTAGCTTGTTCTGTTTGCATTGGTTCCATCTCGCATGTACAACGATTGGACCTTGTTTCAACACACCGTATGCTCACATTGCGAGGACATTTCCCAGACGTCACCTACATTGAATGGCGTGTTTCTTTCGCCATGATATTTTATTTTACGCCTTTTTAGTATCTAATCACACTATCCTGTACTACTCAAACCTTTTTCTTCATGTTTCATACTTTATGCTTTATACTTTTTATGGTATGTATTGTACTACAACTTTGTCAACTCTATGTAACGAGATGTCGCTGCATTAAACATTCGTTACTATATCCTAAAACTGAATCTGTTTGTTCTTTATTAAGACTTTGCAGCTTAGCTATGGTCAGTGCATAAATGGTACTGTCTTTCGTGGTACTTTCTATTTAAATTGTCTTTTTGTTTAAAAAAAATAACTTACTACGTTAGTAGTATGTATAGCTGACATCAGGCACCTAGCATCATATTCTTTTTCCTGATGTTTCTGCATTCTGACTTTTCATTTTGTTATCCATTTTATACACCTTGTATAAAACTATATTTAACATTTAATATTTGTATAATTGAAAATGTATAAAAATTAGTTAAATACGTACTAGAGGGCTTTAGTAACACCCATCCCTACATCGCTGCTGCACGTCATTTGTAAGCAGCTCGCTCACTCCATCTTAATCCCTAGCAATGCAATGTTATGTTCAGAAATGTATATCTAGCAGAGTTGCAGATGATACTTCAATTTGTACTTCATTCACAATGCCTGGTATGTATCCTTACTGTATATTGCATTTGAGATTGTATTCAAGTTTATATTCTATATTATTTTAGCTCTGTACTTATTTTGTGATTTCTTCTATATAGCTTGAAGATGAATTGAAAATGATCACTGTGATCTGCTGCTATGACAAAGTATTAAGGACCAATGCTGCATATTACATTTGGCTTGTTCTTTTGTAACAGTCCAACGCTTCTCGTGTCTTTAGAGGCGCGTGATGCATCGTTGCGTCTCTTCTATTTAGATTTTTTTTTTTTTTTCATTAGCATGAAATTCTGTAGACATCAGGTGTCCTTTGTCCATTGACCAAGCGCCATTCTAGACTTTCATCAGAGACCGGAAGATGGGTTTGGTTTGATCTTGTTCTTCTCCAGCATCCTGGCACTTTTCGCATTGGGCAGCACAGCATACAGGAGGAACTAAAAGTTCTTGTCTTCTTCTAGAAAGTCCTCTTTCTGTTCATCTGGAGAGCGCTCCCCATACAACTGTAGTGAGCACGGATTTTCGCTACGCTGGATAATAGCAGTTGTTTACTTTCTGAAAACTGAGTGCCCCCAGTGTCCCATAGTGCCGCCCGTTTTCTTCCTTATCAGGACACCGAGGAATGGCAAGCACCCATTTGCTTTCAAATATATTGTGAATTTGTTCTGGTGTATGTACAGATGGTCGACAAATTCATGTATACACATTATGAGGCCAAACCGCAAACGTGTCGTCCATGAATCGGTAAAACATCTGGGTTTCATGCGTCCGGATTCTAGGGCGATATCATCAAAGTATCGGTATTAAACTTTTTTTTTTTTTTTTTTGTGGTTTCAGGGCGCACAACTGCTAAGGTAATTAGCGCCCAGATAAGAACCGAGATTTATTAGATCTCAAGAAAAAAATTGGTAACTACCAGATAGAGTATCAAAAGAAGGCTAAAAACGAAAGCTAAAAACAGTTAAAAGGGTTAAATATCTTTTGATAGATTGGCCATGTTGATAAAACGCAAAACTCGAGCAGCTGCTCGTGTGTCATCAGCTAAACGTTCCTCCAGAGTAGACGGAAAGTGAAGGGCTACAAGGGGATGATTAAAATTGGGACAAGACAGTAAAACATGTCGCACTGTCAGCAATTCACCGCAGGAGCACAGCGGTGCAGGGTCAGCTGTCAGCAAATGACGGTGGCTGAAACGGCAGTGACCGATCCGCAACCGGGCCAGGGTGACCACCTCTCGCCGAGAGGGGCGTGAGGATGTCCTCCAAGCAGTCGGGATCGGTTTTACAGTTCTCAATTTATTGTCGTACAGAGAAAACCACGCACTGCGCCAGGACGACACGATACTCCGGCGAAGAGCCCGTTGAATATCGTCCGATGGGCCGCAAAAAGTAGCCATACGAGGCAAAAACGCTGATGCCTTGGCTGCTATGTCGGCGGTGTCATTCCCGGGCATACCCACGTGGCCAGGGACCCACAGGAAAGAAACGTGACAGCTGGAGGGAGTGTTGGATCCGATACACGAGAGGATGAGTCGAGAGAGGGTCCTTAAGACTCTGCAGGGCACTAAGGGAGTCCGAACAGATGGCATATAAAGGATAGCGGCGGCGGCGGGTATATAAAACAGCCTGGTGGAGGGCAAAAAGCTCAGCCGTGAAATTCGAGCACCGGTCAGGGAGCTTGTATTGGAAACGGTTGTCCCTGACGACGAAGGCAGATCCGACACCGGCAGTGCTCTTGGAACCATCATTGTAAATAAATATGGCATTATTGATCCGCGAACGGAGTTCGACAAGCCTCGAGCGGTATACCAAATCCGGGGTGCTCTCCTTGGGCAGCGAACTAAGTTCAAGGTGAGTGTGAACCTGGGCACGATGCCACCGTGGCAATGGGCTCTCGCTCAACCGAAAGGTGGAAGGAAGGGTAAAATCGAGCCGCTGTAGCAGGCGGCTAAACCGAACTCCAGGTGGAAGCAAGGTTATCGCAGACAACTGATATTGGCGATCGAGAAAGTCTTCAAAAAATAATCTGTAAGATGGATGGTTGGGCATCGACCGCAAGCGGCATGCGTACCGACACAAGACTGAACTTCAGAAGCAGCAGAAGGAAGCGGGGACGTGGAACGGGCAATCTTCGGGCTGGCGGATCGCACAACTGTGTCAGCGAAAGTAAAATCACAGGTCTGGGTACTTGAATCCTTAGTAGGTCGAGTGGATGTGAGGACCTTACTGTATGTGCCCGCTGGGAGGACAGCGGGCTTTCGACTCGCCAACAACTTCCGAGCGGCAGATGTTGATACCTTTTCCGTAACCCGAATAAGCTGGTTGACTTTTTCATCCTTATATACAGGGCAGTCCCGAGAGGAAGCCGCATGGTCACCGTTGCAGTTAAGGCAGTGAGGGGACGAAGGTGGGCAATCCCCCTCATGGGCGTCCCTACCACAAGTGACTCATTTTGCTGCATTAGGGAAAGATTGACGGGTGTGGTTGTATCTGTGGCATTGGAAACAGCGCGTTGGGTTTGGTACGTAAGGGCAGACGGAGATAACTTCATACCCTGCTTTGACCTTGGACGGGAGTTCAACTCTGTCGAACGTCAAAAACACAGTACGAGTTGGTGTCAGCTGGTTATCTACCTTTTCCACACCCTATGCACGGCTGTTTACCCTGATCGGACATATAGGTTTGTATGTCTTCGTCAGACAACCCGTCAAGGGATCTCGTGAAAACCACCACCCATGACGAGTTGAGAGTGCAATGCGCTTCTACCTTGACAGGAAACGTGTGTAACAACGTAGTCCGTATGAGTTTTTGCTCCTGGAAGGCACTGTCCGCTTCCAGCAACAATGTTCCATTGCGCTGACGCGAACAGGTCTTAACAGGGCCAGCAATCGCATCAACACCTTTCTGAATGACGAAAGGATTCACAGAAGTGAAATCTTTACCGTCGGTTCGAGAGACAACTAGGAATTTCGGGAGATTGGGCAAAGTTTTCTTATACTGAAGCGAATCTATCTTTCGTTTCTGGGTCAAAGTTACAGAAGAAGAGAAGGAAGTCATTGCGGAAGTGTCCCCCGTGATTACCTGCGTTTCTGATGGTGCACTCCTTCCTAGTGGGGGCCCTCTCTGAGGGCTTACCCGCCTTAGGTGATTGTTCACACCTCAGGTCACACCTCCCGAGAACTGACGGAGGGACCAATCGGCATGTTCGGAAGGTACCAGCTCGGGTAATCACCCCTCCCTGGGCCTGGCCTTTACCAGGGGGTACGTACGTGCCCTACTTGGCTACACGGGGCGGGGAATTACGCGTTACCGCGTCACCTGCTACGCATGATAATGCGTGGATCGGCCTTCAGACACCCACAGGGAGGAAAGAAGAATAGAGGAAGTGAAGAGAAAGAAGTGTCTCAAACGCCGAAGCGGAGACTAATGAGGAGGAGAGGAAGGCTAGGAAAGTACAGCAAGGAGAGAAAGACGGAAGTAAAGGTTAGGAAAGGAAGAAACCAAGGAAAAATAAAGACTAGGACAGGAAACCACCTTGACTCACAAAAGACACCCGTCTCCGGGCGAAGGCATGAACCGGGAGGGAAAGTTAAGCAGCCTGGGGCGGAAAAAAAAAGGCTGCCTCAGCTCTGGGCCCCGTGCGCGCCACACACGTACCCACAAAAGAGCTGTGGGGCCCCCTGGGGGGATCGGTACTAAATGTATACATTTGCAATACGTGGTCCTAATGGGATCCCATGGCTCCTCCATCCGATTCTAGATAAAATTTGCCGCCACATTGGAAGAATGTGGTTGAGAACTAGGCGTAATAATTGAACTGTCTTCTTTGAAGTCGTTCCCAAATAGTTTCACAGAGTCTAGCGTCTCCGCGCTCTTTGTGCAACACGTCATGTCACAAAATTTGCTGTGCTAAATCTCGTCATTCTTGAGGTTATAAAGATATCCAGCAGTGTACTAATAACTGTCGCAATGTCATTTTTGCAACGTGGTAAAGAGGGCTGCTACAGGTTCCTCTTTGCAGATGTCTGTTGTGGATCCCTATTTTTATGAAAGGAGACATTAAAAGAAAAACAGATCGTCGATAAAAGAGAAATAGAAATTAACGTTCCGTTTACTAATTGGTCACAAAGATTTCAAATGGCACGCTTCGGAAAAAGCGGCGAATAGTCTTCGAATAACATTTAGTTAGCTGATAATACGAGGGTAATCCAATAATGAAACTGATCTGGAGGAAAAGAAGAAGTTTCTTTTCGAAACAATTTTTTTTCTTGTTTTCAAAATAATCCCATTGAAAGTTTATGCACGTTTTCAAAGGGGGGGGGGGGGGGGGTCGGCGCGCGGGCTACACTGATTTCCGGCTACACTGATTTCCGGCCACACGTCGGCTACACACATTTATTTTCCTTATTCCGGCTAAAAACTTATTATTCCAGTTTTCCCATGAACTTTCAACTTCCTCATTGTCCTGGAACCTCATTCCAGATAATACCTCCTTCAATGCACCAAACAAGTGGAAATCACCAGGTGCTGTATGACTAAGGACATGATGCAGTAGCCAGCCACAGTGGCTGAGCAGTCAGCGGCGCGGCGCGCCAGTCACGGTCTGGGGTTAGAATCCCCCCCCCCCCCCAGGGCATGGATGTTTGTGCCGTCCTTAGTATTAGCTATTTCATAAGTAGTTTTTAAGTTTAGGGACTGATGTCCCCATAGTTAAGTCCCATAAGCTCTACAAACATTTGATTTTTGTTAAATGGTTGACAAAGTGCATATTTAAATCCCACTAGTGTCGGCTGTTCATTATCAGCTGCTCTTCGACATAAATCACAAAAAACGATCTCCAGCGTCCAAAAACGCTGTAAACATGACTTTATTTTTATTGCTGGAGTTTTGAATTTTTTGCGTTGGTGTACTTAAACTTTGTTTTCTCGTTGATTCTGGCTCAAAACAGTGAATCCATGTTTCATCACAAATTAAAATTTCATTTATCAATTGATCGCCTTCTTTCATAACGCTCAATTAGCTCTGTGCAGATTCTAACGCTTGTTTCCCTGTGTAGTTAACTCCTTTGTACTTAAATGTTCAAATGTTTGTTAAGCTTATGGGACTTGACTACGGGGTCATCAGTCCCTAAACTTACAAACTACTTTTGAACTACCTTATACTAAAGACGGCACAAATATCCATGCCCGAGGGGGATTCGAACCCCCGACCGTAGTGGCGTTGCAGACCGTGACTGAAGCGCCTCAGTTTCCTCGGCCACCGCGGCCGGCCCTTTGTACTTGAACTGTTCCACATGTTACGAACTGTATCAGAACTAACTTGAACCTTATCAACTAATATTTCAGCAGTCACACGGCGTTCGGCACCAATGTCATAACCCTTTCTACCCTTTCCACACTGAACACCTTTCTTTTGAAAATGGTGAATTGAATTCTCTGTATACTTGGGCATAGTAGACACTGGCAAAAACAAAAAAATTCCTTCATAAAAAATGTAGCGGAAAACAATTAGCACAATCTTGAGGGTCAGGTTTTATTTTACCGACTTCATGCTATTTGTTTAAGTTACCTGAGGAAAGAATTATGAATAAAGAAATTATTTTTAAATTACTTTTATTAGTGATTAAAAATGTTACATAGATTGCAAATCATATTCTGTGGCAAAAAACTTAATGACTAATTTTCTTTTGTAACAGAAAGTTCATAAGCTGTTGTCCCTAATGATTTCGCTGTCCTTGCAACACCATAAATATTTGTATATTTTGCTGCGTATTAAAAAAATAAATAAATAATTCACTGGTCACAGAAATATTTAGCAGGAGTTACAATTGGTGAAGGACTCTAGAATTTTAAAAAAAAAGATTTTAGTAAGAAAATGGGAATAGTTCATGAAAAAGGTAACTCAGATCGCACCTTTGTCACAGACCCCAAAACACTAAGTTTTGGTGGATGAAACTTCTGAACAAAATTTGATCTCTGAAAAATCAGTGCTCTGACACCTTCTGTGATACTGTATGAACGCCTGTGCTCTTCAGAAACTTCTTCTGCACTTAATCATCAGACAAGTCGTCTGCCTGCTGACTATTTGAAGGGAAAAAAACTTGTATTCATCTGACGAAATGCCACTCAAATCCGAATCCTCTAATAGAGAAGGAGTTTGTCTGATGATACAATAACGGGAAAGTGCATAAAAACTCCCCCCATCCCCAATTCAAAACCGTATGAAAAGCAGTAACAGAGGGAGGCCAATGACACAATCAACAACACCCAGTCGAGGATGAAGTTGCAGTCACAACTAATCCGCACAATCGTGCTAGTGCAAATTTAATGCACATTTATTGTGCAAAAATATGAAGTTACTAATAACTATCAATAGCACAATGTTGTGCACACTATTACAAATAACCAGAGCCAGAAAATCGCTTTGTTACATTAAGTTAATTATGAGCTAACATGGCGCTGGCATAATGATCACTTCTCGATAAAATAAAACCGAACCCGCACGATTATGTGGGCTCGCGTGAAAGGGATAAATTCGACTTACACGTGAGGGAGTTTAAACTGCAACTGTTCGGCGAGAACGGCCTTAGTCAGAGTGGCGACCTTTTTGAACTGCCCTACAACTTGTAAAAAAATTGAACGATTCATACAACCTTCACCACAGACTTTAAACATTCAACAGTATGTATTCACTGGTTAATCGCCTTCGGCCAGTCAACAAATAACTGAACTTCTACAGGTTTCCAGCCAAGATCGCTTTTTATTTCTTAGGATGACCGGTTTCGACATTACTCAGACGCCATCTTCTCATCTATAAAACTAGTTTGTTCAAAAGAACGCATTTACCAACAATCTTTTTCTCTATATACCATAAAACATCGGGCTCTCATTACCATTTTCATGGTACAATTGTATTCAGTAATACAAAGTTGGAATACAAGCATTGATGGTGAAGAATGAAACTTTCACTTTGCATCGGATTGTAGCTGATATGAAACTTACTGGCAGATTAGAATTGTATGCCGGAACCAGGACTCGAACCTGGGACCTTTGCCTTTTGCGGGCAGCGCTCTACCGACTGAGCTATCCCGACACGACTCACGATGCCGCCGCACAACTTTACTTCCGCCAGCACCTCACCACCTACATTCCAAACTTCACAGAAGGTCTCCTACGAACCTTGCAAGACTAGCACTTCTGGAAAAAAAGGATATGGCTTAGCCACAGCCTAAGGGGTATTTCCAGAATGAAACTTTCACTCTGCAGCGGAGTGTGCGCTGATGTGAAACGTACTGGAAGGTTAAAATTGTGTGACGGAACCGGGACTCGAACCTGGGACCTTTGCCTTTCGCGGGCAAGCGCACTACCGACTGTGCTATCCCGACACGACTCACGATGCCGCCTCACAACTTTACTTCCGCCAGTACCTAGCCTCCTACCTAAGGTTCGAGTCCCGGTTCCGGCACACAATTTTAATCTGCCAGGAAGTTACATTGATGGTGAAGTTGAACACATCATTAGATCTACAATATACTGGAGAAACAAGTTAGCACTGGAGAACAACTCGAGGAAATATGCAAAACCTGTGGCTAATCCTTATAAAGTGGAGCTGATGTTAAAGGAGCTCCCATCTACCGGGTGATCAAAAATTCAGTATAAATTTGAAAAGTTAATAACTCACGGAATAATGTAGAGGTTAAAACTGACACATATGCTTGGAATTACATGGGGTTATATTAGATGGCGCTGGACAGCAAAACGTTAGTGACTTCGCATGAAAAATCATGTATAAAAGGAGCTGTAATGAGAGAATCAGATGCACCAGCAGTCGCAGCATGTTGACGTTACCTGAAAAGGCGCTTTTAGTGAAGCTGTATTATCAGAATGTGGAATGTGCTAGTTCAGCGTTACGATCCTATCGCCATAGGAAGGGGATTCGAACGGGTAAAGGTCCGTTGACAAATGCAGCTGTGGCGAGACTGATTTCGTAGTTCGAAGCCCCAGGTTGTTTAGACGATAGACCCCGTAGTGGCCGACCGAGCACAAGGCGTAACGCTGCTGAGACAGTTCAGGAAGAAATGGGGACTGTAGCGGCTTCGTCTATGCACGGGGAAGTCAGCGCTCGTGCAGTCGCACGTCGCACCGGCATTCCATACACTACTGTTTGGTTGGTACTTGGGCGTACCCTCCGATGCTATCCTCACAAAATCCATCGGCATCATGAACTGTTACCTGGCGATCTAGTGATGCGAAGGGCATTTGCGGTGTGAGCGTTTCAAAGCCGGCCGCGGTGGTCGAGGGGATTCAGGCGCTCCAGTCACGGTCTGCACGGCCACTACGGCCGGGGGTTCGAATCCCCCCCCCCCTTGGGCATGGATATTTGTGCCGTCCTAGTTCTTAAGTAGTTCATAAGTAGTTTGTAAGTTTAGGGACTGATGACCCCGTAGTTAAGTCCCATAAGCTTAACAAACATTTGAACATTTTAGCGTTTCAAAAGATGGCGGAAGATGACGATTGGTTGAGTAACGTGTTGTTGACCGACGAAGCTCATTCCACGCTCCGAGGGTCTGTCACCGCCCACAACTGCGGAATTTGGGCTACCGAAAATCTTAGAACTGTCGTAGAAACTCCATTGCACGACGGTATGGGTTGGATTTGCCACATCTTCCGTTATCGGGCATTATTTTCTTCGAGGAACTGCGTGATTCTGGTTTTCTAATTGCTAGTTTGACGGGTGAGAGGTACGGCGATATGTATAAGAAGCGCGTCATCCCCAGCCTGACTGATAAACACCTGCTGGAACGTACGATTTTTATGCAGGATGGCGTTCCACCCTATATTTCTAGACGCATGAAAGAGCTCTTGCGCGCGTTGTTTCGTGACGATCGTGGTTGGTTGGTGGATTTTTTTTTTATTTATTTTTTTATTTTTTTATTTTATTTTTTTTTTTTTATTTATTTATTTATTTTTTTTTTTTTTTTTTTTTTTTTTTTGTTTTAGGGCGCACAACTGCTGTGGTCATTAGCGCCCAACACTGCCCATAGTAAAAAAGAACCGGGGTTAGAAATTAAATGGCTTTCGCCATATTTGCACGATGTATAAAAAGTAAAACTCTGTTAACCGATTGCGGGTCATCAGCTAAAATGTCAGACATTTCAAATGGTAAACACAGATCATGACGGAGACGATTAAAAAACGGACATTGCACTAAAAGATGGTTCACAGTAAAAGGTGCATCACAGTGCTCACATAAGGGAGCAGGACCACCACGTAATAAATGCTGGTGGCTATAACGGCAGTGGCCAATACGAAGCCGGGCCAGAACAATCTCCTCTCGGCGGGAGGGTCGAGATGACGTTGACCAGAGATCAGGCACAGGTTTAATGGCTCGCAATTTGTTCCCTGACAGGGATGACCAATGTAGATACCGCTGGGAGATACCAGCGCGAAGGTCATCAGAGCTCGTGGAAAAGGTAGATAGCCGAGGAAGGAGAACTGCCTCCTTGGCAGCCGTATCCGCAGCCTCATTCCCCAACACTCCCACGTGGCCAGGGACCCACAGAAACGTCACCGTAGTTCCGCTCGTTGAAAGAGAAGTAAGGCAATTGCGGATGCTTTGTACCAGGGGATGGGCCGGATATAGCCTGCGAAGGCTCAACAAAGCACTCATAGAGTCCGAGCAAATGACAGTCTTACTGAGCGAGTTTCGCCGGACGTATTGTGTGGCTTGATATAATGCATACAGCTCAGCTGTAAAAATGGAACTCCACTCAGGAAGACGATATTTAAAAGAGACGTTGCCAAGTACAAAAGCACACCCAACACCCTGGTCTGTCTTTGAGCCATCAGTGTAAATGAACAAATTGTCATCAAATTTAAACCGGAGTTCGTGAAATTCTCTCTGGTAGACGAAACTAGGTGTGGAGTCCTTTGGAAGAGAATGAAGATCAGAGTTAACACGGACTTCGGGGCTTCGCCACGGAGGAGAGGTTGGTGGATCTACATACATACTCCGCAATTCACCGTAAGGTGCGTGGCGGAGGGTACACTGTACCACTACTAGGCATTTCCTTTCCTATTCCACTCCCAAATTGAACGAGGAAAAAAAAAGAATGCCTATATGCCTCCGTACGAGCCCTAATTTCTCTTATCTTGTCTTTGTGATCTTTACGCGAAATGTAAGTAGGCGGCAGCAAGATCGTACTACAAGCAGCTTCAAATTCCGGCCCTCTAAATTTACTTAACAGAAATTCACGAAAAGAACGTCGTCTATCTTCCAGCGATCCCTAATTGAGTTGCCGGAGCATTTCGGTGACACTCGCGCATTGGTCGAACCTACCGGTAACAAATCTAGCTGCTCGCCTCTGAACCGCCTCTATGTCTTCCTTCAAACCGATCTGCTGCGGGTCCCAAATACTTGAGCAATACTCAAGACGTGGTCGTACAAGCGCTTTATACGCGGTCTCCTTTACAGGTGAAGTACATCTTCCCAAAATTCTCCCAATAAACCGAAGTCGGCTGTCTGCCTTACTCACAACTGTCCTTACATGCTTGTTCCAGCTAGGTCCTCAGTCCCAGGTGATGATCGTGTTCTCAGCCGCCACTTTCGTCATGCTTGGCCTCCCAGGTCCCCAGACCTCAATCCGTGCGATTATTGGCTTTGGGGTTACCTGAAGCTGCAAGTGTAACGTGATCTAACGGCATCTCTAGGGATGCTGAAAGACAACATTCGACGCCAATGCCGCACCATAACTCCAGACATGCTTTACAGTGCTGTTCATAACATTATTCCTCGACTACAGTTATTGTTGAGGAATGATAGTGAACATATTGAACATTTCCTGTAAATAACATCTTTGCTTTGTCTTAATTTGTTATCCTAATTATTGCTTTTCTGATCAGATGAAGCGCCATCTGTCGGACATGGAATTTTTTTTTTTTTCGTTCTAATAAAACCCCATGTCATTTCAAGAATGTGTGTCAATTTTATCCCTCTATCTACATTATTCCGTGATTCATTAAGTTTTCAAATTTATAGTGACTTTTTGTTCACCCAGTATACAACAGCTTCGTGTAGGTGACTTCTATCTCCTGGATTTGGGCATCCCAGAAGATTTGGCAGGAAATTTTTGCGTGCACCTAATATCCACCCATGACTTTCGCCTGGATGGAAGCTGTGTATCGAACAGCATTGTGACTGGACAAAGTTAAGACAGTTGGAATCGATTTTTAACGTGATTGACGTTGAATTACCGAGTGAAAGATATATAATAAATGTATTTGTCAAATCAGTTCTGTTGTCGATAAAATTACAAGTGATCACATCGATTTTATAAAGTGTCCTGACAGATGTTTGCGTTCGCAGAACCTTCCACTTGGCTCTGTACCAGAGGTCCACTGTCGGTCCTGACAACTAAGCTGCAGATAGAGAGCTCTGCTTTCAGCTTGCAAGCAACAATGAGTCTTTACCAATTCAGATAGCTGATCAAAACCTGAGAGGATCTCTTCAGGTCCAAAGCGACATTCATCATTGATACCGACGTGAACCACCACCTGCAGTTGGCTGCACCCCGTACCCTTCATGGCATCCAGAAGGACTCGTTCCACATCTGGAATGACTCCACCCAATATGCACACGAGTGCACGTTGGCCTTCTTCCCTTCCTTGTCAGCCATCTCTCTAAGGGACTCCATTACCCGCCTTGTCTTTGGAGTAAGAAATCTTTATATTTTTGGGTAAACGGCTGCTCGATCTTGCGGTACAGAAATGAAAATGTGTTGCATCCAAGCTATCGGGCAGGTAAGGTATTTCCGTTTGTCCTCTCAGTTAGGGGGAAGGTGTTTGCGGTTCCGTGGTTCCTGTATTGACATTTACAGGAAGGATGTTGGTAGGTCAGTGAAATCAAGAAAAAAAAGTTTTAGTGTAGACGGAAGGAAATCGGTAATCCTTAAATTATTTAATGCATTTTTTATTGTTTATTGTGAATCTCCAAGGAAATACCGTTGTACAATAGGGTTTAGTTTTGTTCAAACATAGAAACCTTTTTGTCTTCTTGAGTGGTTATCGGTATTTGCATATTGGACCTGTGTCCGTCAAATGTTGTAAAGACTAGGAACATTTCGAAAAGAATCGTGACCCATGTACCTAACGAAATACTGGTTGGGAGGAGGAAATAGAAGACCGCGATACATCCATCTAGGCAAATATCGTTGTGCAGTAGGGTTTCGGTTAGTTTAAACATACAGAAAGAACGGACTGCTCATTTGCAAAATAAATGTAAACATTAAATTCCATGCAGAAATTCCTTGGAAGTTGGGTCTAGAAAAGCAGGATGTATGTTGAATGGTTCTCCGTCTTTCTGTCAGACGGTAACAGCGCATATTTAGACGCATTCCTGTCGAATTTATCAGTGATATGCTGCTGGTATAAAAGCGTTTGACTGATATAGTGGCTCTCGTCACCTGTTGCGGATGGTCGGTAAAAATACTGTGTGTGAGCTGTAACGTTCGAAGTCTATAGTTTCTATGCAGACGTTGAGCTTTAATAGCACGATGTCCTTGCCGATTTTCCCTATTTCCGTCAGTAAATTCGAATTTTTTATATACAATATGCCTTCTGCTGCTGTTGTGTTACACATCTGGACATCGAAAGGGTGTTTAAGATGGACACAAGATCGGATTGAGTTGTAGCAATCGTTAACGATACATTGTGTTTATTATCTAACGCACGCAGTTTCTTTTAAAAAACGTCCGTCGGCTGTTGCAAGCATCATCTATACAAAGAGATACATTTATTTTTTGCCTAGACACCTTAGGTGGCGAATGGCTTCCGAATGACGGAATTTTTTTTTTCTTTATAATTTTAAATGTTTGTTTAGAACTGTTTTTAAATAATTGTCGATAAATGTACGTAGGTTATACAACACAGTACACCCACCCATAGTATTACATTGAATTTCTTTATTCTGTCTATATTTACATGAAAAATGCGTTCCATACGAGTTGTAATTAAGGTTCGATGTATTACGTTACTTAAACTGTAGGTACCGATTCTGAGAAAACGGAATGTTAATGAAAAAACATAGGATGTCAAAATTTGATAAGCAAATTAGGAACTAAAAATAATCTGGAGCGGTGGTGGATGTCCTGGCAGCAGGCATCGCGGTAGTAACCCAAGTGACCAGATGTGGAGGCGGTCCATTTGTTTACGAAACTCTCGTGTTAAGTGCAGGTAAATGTTTGATGTCATCCGTTATTATTCCAGGTAATTGTATTGTACAAATAACAGTTACTTGTTATGCAACTTAAGATTAAATAAAATAATTGGTTCATTCTTTTAATGTTGGCTTAGAACAGAGTAATACAAACCCTATGTCAGTAAGTAATAACTTTTGTAAAAAAATTAAAAATTTTTTTTTCAGTGGTGCAGGTTCAAGTCCCGGACTGGGTTGTGTGATATGCGTCTCTGGGGCGGTAGGCTCTATACCATGTGAGGAATTTTGTGGCGAGGCGTGGGGGGGTAGTGGCGAGGCGTGGGGGGGGTAGTGGCGAGGCGTGGGGGGGGGTAGTGGCGAGGCGTGGGGGGGGGGGGGGGGGGGGTAGTGGCGAGGCGTGGGGGGGTAGTGGCGAGGCGTGGGGGGGGGGGGTAGTGGCGAGGCGTGGGGGGGGGGGGTAGTGGCGAGGCGTGGGGGGGGGGGGGGGGGGGGGGGGTAGTGGCGAGGCGTGGGGGGGGGGGGGGGGGGGGGGGGGGGGTAGTGGCGAGGCGTGGGGGGGGGGGGGGGGGGTAGTGGCGAGGCGTGGGGGGGGGGGGGTAGTGGCGAGGCGTGGGGGGGGGGGTAGTGGCGAGGCGTGGGGGGGGGGGTAGTGGCGAGGCGTGGGGGGGGGTAGTGGCGAGGCGTGGGGGGGGGGGGGTAGTGGCGAGGTGTGGGGGGGGGGGTAGTGGCGAGGTGTGGGGGGGTGGGGGGTGGGGGGTAGTGGCGAGGTGTGGGGGGGGGGGGGGGGGTAGTGGCGAGGTGTGGGGGGGGGGGGGGGGGGGGTAGTGGCGAGGTGTGGGGGGGTAGTGGCGAGGTGTGTGGGGGGGGGGGGGGGTAGTGGCGAGGTGTGGGGGGGTGGGGGGGTGGGGGGTAGTGGCGAGGTGTGGGGGGGGTAGTGGCGAGGTGTGGGGGGGGGGGGGTAGTGGCGAGGTGTGGGGGGGGGGGGGGTAGTGGCGAGGTGTGGGGGGGGGGGGTAGTGGCGAGGTGTGGGGGGGTGGGGGGTGGGGGGTAGTGGCGAGGTGTGGGGGGGGGGGTAGTGGCGAGGTGTGGGGGGGGGGGGGGGTAGTGGCGAGGTGTGGGGGGGGTAGTGGCGAGGTGTGTGGGGGGGGGGGGGGTAGTGGCGAGGTGTGGGGGGGGGGGGGGGGTAGTGGCGAGGTGTGGGGGGGGGAGTGGCGAGGTGTGGGGGGGGAGTGGCGAGGTGTGGGGGGGGGAGTGGCGAGGTGTGGGGGGGGGGAGTGGCGAGGTGTGGGGGGGGGGAGTGGCGAGGTGTGGGGGGGGGGAGTGGCGGCGGTGGCAGCTGCCCTTAAGTTTTTAAAAATTAAATTGATATGCAAATTTAATAAAATTATTCGGAGGCGGTGGGAATGAAGCAGCGGGGGCGGCACTCGCCAGTGTCCAGTTTGGTGGGGGAGGGGGGAGGGGGGCAGCGGAGGAAGCTCAAGTGCACAGCCATCGGGGGTGGGGGACAGCATGTCGGAACAGGCTGGGGGTGGTGGCGAGGAGGGGATAACTACCTCGTGCAGTGCATTATGGTTGGGTACCCTGGGGGTGTGATACCGCCATTACAACACTACTTGCGCCCATTGTGTTTGGATCAAGGATTAATAGAAATGGTTCCTGCAATTATTTTGTCATATTTAATTTCTTAGTTTACAAATTGCGTGTGGTGGTGTTGATGGTGCGCTTGGTCTTAGCTCTCTGTCTCATTACCTGATTCATGAGATGTAAAAAACTGAAAAAAATTTTTTAGATACCCGATAAAGTCTATGAAAAATTTCTTGTTTCCCTTTCAAACTGTTTGAGACGTTACATCCTATACTCCTCCTTGGAAATTAAATTCTCACTGTTTGATAAGAATTTTACTATATCCACAACCTCTGTAAAAGTTCGCCGAGTGAAAAGAGATTTGGCGATGTTCCTGACATCCAGCGTAACTTACGGAGGCAAATTGAACACCATCCCAAAGGAATATTTCGTGTAAAGTTTCCAAGATATATCTCACACTCAGCGGTGCATAGTTTTGGAAGGTGACTATGGAAAGTAATGTAACTGTAGCTCAGAGTTCATCTACGTTAATGTTACAGGACTATTCACCGAACTTTGTCAGAGGTTGTATTATGATTTACACTTATTTGTATATTTTGAAGTTTTGATCAATAAAATTACTATGAAACTTTACAATTTTTATGATAAATCTCTGAAATGCCAGGTATTACTCTGTAGTGTTACATACGCCTCCACATACAAAACATTTGTTTGCCCATATTTAAATTAAATATGCTTATATTTGTATATTTTTTCTTGTAATTTTTTTATCATTTTCAATGTGTCACTAAATTATTAAAGACGGAATATATTCTTTGAAAAATTTCAGTCAAAGACTAACTCTGAACAAAGAGCAATTAGAATAATACATAGATTTAACTATTGTTTCATTTAAAAGAAAGGAGTAGTGACGCCATTTCTCTCTTCTGCATTATGCTCTGGTCTAGTAAACATCTTCCATATTACGCTTGTATGACCTGATGAATTGTAAAAATGTCTGTACGATATATCTCAATGAGAAAGTTGTAATTGAAATGAGGTACTGAATTTATGACCTGATCTCGACTGTATGAATTTAATCAGATTTCACAAAGGTAACTGAACTTTGAATGTGATGTATATGTAGACTTGCTTCATTTATTTCAATAATAATTGTTTCGTGAGTTTACCAAAATTTGTCCGAGTACTTATTTGTAGTGAGATTGGAACCTTATTTTTTCCTTTCACATTTTTCATTTAACTGTGATGCAACTTATTTTTCAGGACAAAAGAATAATTACACTGATTTACGAATCTAATTGTTGGAGATATGTAGGCCTACAATAGAACCCATTTTTATCACGTTCTTTTATTAAATAATTATTCTAACTGCGAACCTGAGCTTACGAGCGACTTACCATTTTCGATTAGTAACAGATCAACTAGCCGCAAACTTAGTTACAAAATCAGCAATAGTGATAATGTCTCCAACAGTTAGGTTCACGTTGCTTATCAGTATCAGCCAGGTTAGAAAAGGATTTTAACTACTTTCTTGGTGCGTAGCTCATTAATTTCTCTAAAAGTACACCATAATAGATTCATTTCAATAGATTGTTTTGCTACGTAACTAGTATTGAAATATTTCTCCCAACCACTATTTACAGTTATTCTATTTCGTGCTCACATTAACTTGCAAAAATTTATACTGACAAAAATTTAAATTAAAATAAGAAAAAAGGGAGGAATGTTTCAACTCGGAAACTATATTGTAACAGTCAGCCGCGAAGGTAGACGAGTGTGGAAAAGAAACTTATGTAAGAAGACAAATCAGTTCACAGATTTTAAGACTTTCTTGGCCAAAGTGTAGACACAGGCGAAGGCGGTTATCACAGTAAAGTGGTAAATGAAAAGTCGTTTATACTCTCAGCTGACTGCCACAGAATAGTATGCCAGTAGTACTAGCACGGTTAATTTCATTGTAGCTTCTTTGGACTCAAATCTGCACAAATAAAAATGTAGATGTTCGTTTGTTCATAACAGTTAACCTCCCAAAGTTCTTGGTTGCTTTCAAATTTCTACACAACGTCTTAATGTAATACGGAAGTTTCTTTTATGCCCATTATATGTATAACCAATACCAATGTTACTTCCTATTATTTGCAACAACGTCTCCCCGTAATAAAATTTAAATAAATCATGTCCACAAAGTAAGTCCCGTTTGGTTGTATAAAACAAACGTGTGTAAATACAGAAAAGAATATTTATTGTACAAAAATCTACAACAGTTAAACTTTTCTACATAGCTTCCGAAATAATGTAGTGAATGTAATATCGTGGCACAAGGTTTTTTATGCCTTCTTTATAGAAGGTTGCCGCCTGTGTATTCAACTATGTTGTAACTTCTTGTTTCAGATTTTAAGCGTTATCCGCAGCAGGCACGGATTTCGTAAAAAAAAAAAAAAAAAAAAAAAAAAAAATGCCTCTTATTGATGCAGTTCAATGTTTTGCTTCCTGACAGGAACATTAACACGATACAGCCAACAACAACAAAAATTCTAGGCCGATATATTCTAATTTGATGAAGAGTTCTTGAATTCTAAAATACCGCTACCAAAAATGTCTATACAAAAAACTATAAAAGCAACGAAATCTGATGAACGAATTAAATAAGTTATTAAAGCTCATAAAAAGATTTACAATCCGACAGTGAATAAGGCCCATCGAAGACATCGTTTTACATCATAGTTATGAAGTATTATACCATTTCAGGTATACAGATGACAACATACGCTTAATAGACGGACCTCAAAAAATACATACCGACATCGAGATACATAGAAATATAAAAGTCACTCTTCAAGAGAATAGCATAATCAAAGACAAGTTGTTTGGTTTGACAATTTTGTTAGGTGTTTTAGGCCTAATTTATTCAAGGTACTTACATTGTCATCCGCAGGATTTGTATGTCCATTACGTTTTCGCAGCCTTTCGTCTGCAAACAAGACGTTTTTATTTAGAAACTGATTTATTGTGGGCTTACATTCGCCTCGAAATTATATAAAATTTCTGTGTAGTAGTTTTGGTTTACAGTACCAAGTAATTTTCATAAGAGGTACTGTCTTCCAGGCGCACGCAGTTTGTAAGAGCGATGATAGAAAAAGTTCATTTTCATTAACAAAGAGTTCTTTCATCCGTTAACACTGATGAGAACCATGCGTAGTCGATCTTCGAAAAAGCAGGTGCCCTGAATTAATTCAAAATTAATGAGTAGTTTTACGACGGATATCATTCGGATTTCTGGTGTGACACAGCAAGTGATAGCAAGTATTTTTTTTGGCATAACTGAAGACAGGGATACCACCCGTCAGCTAAGACCAATGACATCAGCATGTCGGAAAATCCGTATACGGGATATCTTCATATTTCTGTATTGTAGGTAAATAATCTGTACGTTACCTCGTAAATTACAGGTAACAGACTGGACCATCGATCACAGGTCTCAGTCCAAAAATTCGCGCCTTCAACGCTCACATGCAGAAAAAAACTCAAAACTATCCTATACCTTACCATCAGAGGGAAACTACAAATCATTTTTTAAACTCAAAACAACCTTCATGCGCTCGCGCGGGCGGTGAGGTGACCGCCTTCTTACAGTTTCTCGCCGCACTAAATTCACAAACGGATAAGGTGGTAAGATGTTCATATATTCTGTAGTTGGTAAAACTAGAGCATAATATGGTCATCCCACCGCGTGCTTACCTTTATGGAGTTATTGTATGAAAGCTGTCTCCTCACCGCCCGCGCGAGCGCATGAAGGTTAATCTATAATCTGTTCTGTTTGTAGATTAACTATCGTCTTTAACTCAGCCACCACAATTACGCCTTCTACAAACACGCACGCACCTCAAATCTATCGTGCAGCGATAACGTCACGCGCCAAAGATGACGGGCCGTATCCCCGTCTTCAGGTGAGCCACTTTTAGTAATGTGAAAAATTACTATAAACGAATATTTCGTACTAATTGCACACATTGTTCACTGTGATAATATTCTGTAAAAAATGGAAAATGACTATTATATAAAAAAGGAAAACCTAACGACCCGAATACGGTACCTCCAGATTGTTAGTTGAACGCCTTAACCGCTGAACCAAGCTCACTAGGTTGGAAAACGGCTAACGTTACATGTCTTATATGGCGAAGTGAACTTCAACATCAGTTTCTAGAAAACTAAGGCCCGACCCTAAAAAAGCGGATAGCCTCATTCTCAGGGTATGTCCTCTGGAACATATCCGAGACGCATCAAAACCTACACTTCTGATGGCCTCGTTACAAGTTGAATTCGTCGAGAGCCAACGTGAACATGTTTGACACAGATCGTGACCAATGCAGCAACGGTTTTTAGTGTGAATATTTTTTTTCATTCTAAAACGAAAAAAAGGAAAAATAATAGATGATGGGGTGTGCTGTACCCAGTGGCGTAGCTATGTCACCAGGGGCCCCGGGGCAAAAATGACATTGGGGCCCTCTTTACACTAATACTGTACAGATACACAACTACTTTATCAGCTCCTTACCGCCCACTGGAAGACATAATAGGCAAACAAATACTAAGTAAATTGTGTCACGCAGCATATAATATTTAATCGTACTCTGACATAAGTGTGAAAGTTTGTTATGCTTTCACGCAAAAGTTACTAGCTGATTTGGATGAAATTTTGCAGGGGGATAGAGATTTGTACCTGGGTAGAACATACAGATGAAAATTCCCCATGGGATATTTTTCGTCAGCGGTGACAGCAGGCGGACTTTTGTCAGTGCCGACAACTCACTCTTGCTAAACTACTGCGCTGTTAGCTCATTTCGTTGATAGCCCACTCAAAGAAGGAAAATATGGGAAATATTCGTTTAGGATGGTTTCATCAAAAGTTGCCAGATTTTGTTTGATAAACACTTTGGATTGAGCCGGCCCCTACCAGGCTTCTTGAAGCTAGGAAAAGTAATAAGTAAAATAACTAAATCGATATCTTCACTTATTATCGTGACAGTAGAGTAGAGGGCAGCGTCTTGATGCACAATTCACTATTGAGACAAAGTAATTATTACATGAAACTTCTGATTTGTGAATGTAATTAAACCTTTAAAGGGCAGAATAAACTAATAGTGTGCGGGTAGAAACGTACCTTAAAAGATTGCGTGAAGTGCTGAATTCTCACACAATGAAGTTGTTTGTTTTTCACATACAAGAACTGAGCAGAATGCGGCGGAGGATAGTGTTAATATGAACGTAAATAGAAGAGCGAATAGTTCTTATGGTATGGCAAGGCGCCGTTCCCAGAAGAAAGCCACAGAATGCCGAATCCATTTTCACCTAGTATTGCAAGGTAGTGTGTAGAAAGGAATGTAGATTCTGTTCGGTATTCCTTTCAGTATTAACGCATTTATGGGAAATAAACATGCCCGTTTCCTGGCGCAACACATTTTGTGGAAAATGCGCAGTCTCCAGGTCTGTCAGAACGTAATCTGATTTATAAGGTGCACTGTCGGGTCGGTATAACTTTGTAAAACACCTTGTAATTTCCTTTTGCGACGTAATGGGGTAGACAGAGTTGGGGCTCGCTTTCTCGCTATTCGTTTTGCAGGCGCACAACGTACGACAATGCCTGACCATTCCAGCAGTCTGCCCTTTCCCGCACCTTCTGCCCTCCAACCCCCCCTCCCCTTCCTACTGTCACCTGTCACATCCCCACAACAAATCATATGCCCAATACTGTTCTACTGTACTTAAATATGCTGTATGCATTTAATATTGTCTTACATTCTGTTTAACAATAACTATATTAACATATTGGCTGCCGAAGGTTACCGACCCCCGGCGACGATTAAACTTTTTTCCTTTCCATATTCTGCTTTAGTTCGCTTGAAGTAAGCTATTTAAGTACAAATAGGTTGAAAATATTGCAATTTAGTACCTTAGTTTTTTTTTATTATTTTTGCGTGAGTTACATATGACTCACATGGCGCCAGAGTAAAGTGCTAGGTGTGTTACTTGCTTCGTCGCTAATAATTTTGGGTTGGTACTCCTGTAAGTCTTTCATTCCACAACATTATTTGCGTACAGTTCCATTGTTTTTCTGCATTGTTACTACAGTATTCAGTGTTTGCTCCGTAACAGTGATATTGCAGCAGGAGAAAGTGTTTCGTAGAAATTATGTAGATGAACAAAGGCATGTACAGAAGCTTTTAGATGAAGTTATGGACATAAGTGAAGAAGATGAAGATACTACTGAAATGGAAAAGTAAGAGGAATGCGTTGATGCTGAGTACTGTTCATGGAGAGGAAGAAGCTGAAGTTCAAACCAAGAGGGGCACAAAAACCAGCAGTGATAACTGACTAATCAGTCATCTCTCTCACCAAATGAAGTCCTATATTGTGTAAGGCGGGGTGTGAAATGGTACAGAAAGCTTGAAATTTAACTGTTGACATGGTCAGCACATGTAAATGCTCTTGTGATTTACCGATGCATCAACAACAAGATCATCTCGATCACTATTCAAAGAGGAAGTGACTTTGAGACTACTCCATACAGTAGATGCCGATGCCCCTGAGAAATCTCCCGCCGTAGCCACCGAGCTGTCTGCAGATTGAGCTCTTGTGAACATGGGAGTAGCAAGTCATAGGTGCTAAGATGCTACGAAAAAATGAATGAATTTGGACGAGAGCAAGCTCTCAAGAAATGAAAACAAACTACATGGAAATGTAAGAAATTGGGACTCATTTTTGCGAAGAGTGTTTCTTCATAAAGTACACTGCATGCAGGTGTTAGAGATACAAAGTGGAATTACCCAAATTTTTCTTTCTGTTTCACTGTAGCAATTAGAGTTGGAGAATGTAATTAAAACTGTATGTGATAGACAATCTACTGTATAAGTAATATGTAACACCAGATAATGAATTATGAAACATGGAAACTCCAATATGACTGGGCCACTTGGGTTTTATATAATTTACGATTTCAAGTGTCAATTACTATTGAGCTCTTGAAAACTATAGGCCACGAACTTTGTTACTGCGGCCATAACGTGCTGTAACACCAAGTCACAACACGCTACTCTAAGTTACAACTGCACCACGGAGCTTTAAATGGAAAAATGTCCGAGAGTTGTATTTACTTCACGTGGCCCGAAGAGAAGATTTCCTGTAACTTATGAATTAACTCACGTGGCAGTCAATGTGTTAAAACATTGTTTTCTAAAAGTTGGAAATTTTTCTATTTCTTGTAACACGAATACTGTTAGTCCTTGAAAAAAATTCATAATTATTTTTCGCGCCTCAATGTATCACGAACTTAATGAGTGGCGTTTTTCAAGTCGTGGGGATTTCGTTCGTGTTTCCTCACGTACCTAAGTCAGAATGAAAGAATACCTACTGGAGTGTTAGAATGCTTCAAACTGTGAGATTGCAGATGTTGGTAAAGATATGATATCTTATCGGTAATTATCGGTAAGCGTTTTCGTGACTGCAGTACAATATAGTAATAATATGGGTACAAAATTAAAAAAGTAGTTAATTTTATATTAATTGTTTTACGATCTTTTCCTGGCTTTGGTTTTTGCAAAAGCAATAAGGTCTGTTAAATCTAGACTTGATGCAGCCTTGTTTTCGATTGCTATGAGTGCCAAATGTCCGCGGTGGAGTAGCTGAGCGGTCTAAGGCGCCTTGCTGGGGAGTGCGCGGTTGCTAGCCGTCGGGGAGTTCGAGTCCTCCCTGTGACATGGGTGTGTTTTCCTTAGGTTAGTTTACCTTGGTTTAAGTAGTTTGCAAGCTAGGAACAGATGACCATGCAGTTTGGACCGATAGATTTACAAACATTTGAACATTTGAGCCAAATGTCCGAGTCGAGATTGAGCCATACTGTACCTCAGATGCGTTTTGATAATTTTTAATTTGCTGAACGACCTTTCGGCTGCTACAGAAGAATAAAACTGCGGTAAATACTTCCGTAAACTCACATTCTAATAGTGCATATTTTGTTACATATTGCAATATTTCATATTGGCAAACTGTCCATGTTGGGGGTCAATTTCGGCAGGAGAAATTAAAAGTTGATATTCTTTCATTCAACTAAAATATATACATTATAACTATTATCCGAAGTAATTTGGAGACATGGATATTCGGAAAACCGTTTTATTCGGATATTCGAACTGTACACTTCTATTTGCCAATAAGAAGTAGTGTACAGTAAATGTATTTGAACTGTATTTGGAGGAGCGCAATCCTTCACATTGCACGCCGCAACACTTGGAAGACGCAGCTGTTGCTGTGAGCAGCTCTGATGCTGCCGCTACTTCTGCCCCCCAGTTAAAAAAACTGAAGTGTGCCGATTGTTAAACACATTGACCTGACGTGGCGTCTTGTGAAGGTCCAATTAGAAGCATTGTTCCGCCAGCCGGTGGCCCAGTGCGGCTACTGTGGAAACTTGGTTTGAGGGAAAGGGGATATGATGGACAGGGTGGGAGGGTGATAGAAATAAAAAATTCGACGCTCTACTGTAACTTTTTTCGATCGTCGCTCAGGAAGGCCGAGGGGCCCCTGGAGCTCCGGGGCTCAGGGGCACTGCCCCGCCTAGCCCTATGATAGCTACGCCACTGGCTGTACCACTTCATACCGTACATCTCGACACCAGTAAGTTTTAAAATATGTTACAAGAAATCGATACATATTAAAATTTAGAGCGGCTCCTTCAAATGATTGAACTCAAATGAGGGAAGCTAAAACTACGAAAGTATTTTTGGCAGTGACGCTTAGATTTCTTACTACACTTTTTAAAATAATTATCACTGGTAGTGCTTGAAGTTTACAAAGCAATATTTGAATCTTTACAGGCAATGTTAACCGAGTGTCAAAAGCATCATTCATTTTGAAAAAATATTTCCTTTCTAAATATCCACTTCCGAGTTGTCACTGACCACGCCTGAAGTTTGCAGTGGTATTTAGATTTTTGTGGTTGCTTTCACATACGTGTCTCATGCAGCTATATTATTTAAGTAATTCTAAAATTGCTTAGAGGTTGCCTGAAGAATCACTTAGGTGTAGTTAGTAGATTTCTGGCTTAGCCCACCATCTGGTGACCGATTAAGCTTTGGTTAAGCTTTGACGCATTCAAATTTTTCATTTAAAATACTGTTATGTATTGCCAAACAAGAATAAACAAGTTTTTATTCCTGTTTGGCAATAACAGTATTTTAAATGACAAATGTGAATGCATCAAAGTTTAACCCTTTATTTGGCAATGTTGCTCTCAAGCAACATCAAAATAGCGCGTGGTTTTCTGAAACATGTTTAAAGTTTCATCCTTGAATGGGCAACAGTGCTTGAAACTAACATTTAAACATTTAAGCATTTAAGCTCTCCAATAAAGTGATGTTTCGTTATCTTTTGCGAAAAGCTTTGCAATAAATTTAATCTTTAGCGGACACTCCAAGCTTACGTTACCGAGGAACATGTTTCATTCAATTGCAAAAGTTTTATACGTGTAGGCATAATTTCTCCGTACTCAATTACGACGTACCTTACCTTAAAATGCGTGTTTTGCAAATGTCTTTCAAGCGCCGTTACATTTAATCTGCCCACATTCTTAATATTGAACTATAAATACAAAACCCGCCAAATACGGCAAATTTGCTTCCTATCGCCTGAATTGGAGCCTACGCAACGCGATGTTTATTTGTTGCAGACCACGTGATTATGTCGTCAGCCAATGGTAATAAAACCTTACCGTCGCGGCAACATGCAAATAAGAATTTTTGACGTAAATTAAATATGCAGTAATGCGTTTTATAGACGAAAGCACGCGATGGTTACAAGATGTGAAAATTAACGTGTTAACATGAAGTTTCAATTATTTTATTTTTCGAAATCACTTCATTACACTATTAAA
Source organism: Locusta migratoria (assembly GCA_026315105.1). Taxonomy (NCBI): domain Eukaryota; kingdom Metazoa; phylum Arthropoda; class Insecta; order Orthoptera; family Acrididae; genus Locusta; species Locusta migratoria. The sequence goes on along the minus strand of CM048748.1, from coordinate 269,082,972 downwards.
CAGATAAAATACAACATGCTATACCTGCTCTATGGTTGATAGTCTCTTATGTACCCTTGTCTGATCAGTAAAAGTAATTGGCCTCGTAATTTTAAGATTTAGAATCACTTTATCCTGTCAACTATATAGTGCTATAGCATGTTTTATTTATTTTATATGTAAGAAACTGTCAACTAATTCCAAATCTTCATTTTACGAGGCCATTAACTGTTACTGACCGGACAAAGCTACTTACAAGAACCTGTCAACCATATAGCAGGTATAGCATGTTTTATTTATTTTATCGTCTGAAAATGTAATCAAGTGATTTCGAAAATAAAATTGAAACTTCATGTTAACACTAATTTTCACATCTTGTAAACATTGGGCGGTTTCGTGTATAAAAACATTACCGTATAATTTCAAACGTCAAAAATTCTTATTTGCATGTTGCGCGGCGGTAAGGTTTTGTTACCATTGGCTGACGACGATACTCTTCTTTGTGGTGTGATTCGTCAGCCACAATCACGTGGTCCGCAACAAATGAACATCGCGCTGCGCAGCCTCCAATTCAGGCGATCGGAAACAAAAGCGCCGTATTTGGTGGATTTTTATTTATACTTTAATATTATGAAAGTTGGCAGCTTAAATGTAACGGCGCTTTAAAGACATTTGCAAAGCATTTATTTTAAGGTAAGGTATGTCGTAATTAAGTACGGAGAAGTTATACCTACACGTATGAAACCTTTAGCCTTTCAATTTTCCGACGATATTTTTCGTGATACATGGAAAACTGCTTATAAAAGGGAAAGAGGAAGCCTTTAAGTTCAATTATGGTAAATTGACTTCTTATATGGGATTGATTGGACTTTGGTTCCTGGGGAAAAGAAAAATCGCATAAATCTGTTCATTTGGCCCTACACATTCTAGTATCATAATACTTTTTCTTCTTGTGATTTCTGTGTGTCAGATAAAGGGTTTATATAATATATATATATATAGGCCACGAAATCATGGGCAAAGCCCGAAACGTGTTTTTTTTTCAATAGACAATCTACTAACTACATCTAACAAGGAGACCACATGGGTATCTGATTTTAGAATTTCTTTACATTTATGGTATGTGAAGTTCAGAATTTAATTAGTCAGCCATCCGAAGCAACTCTTTATAATTGTAGAGAAAATCGACTTAATTTTTGCAAGTACACTAAGTACCAATATATAAAACGCTGGCAGCATGACTTAACTCAGGTGGAAGCGTTCTGGTATCGGAACCACGAGGCCGTTGGTTCGTATCCCACCGACTTTTTTCGGTTTCGAATTTAGTTATGTAAAACATTTTGGGATCTGATTCCACGTGTCGTGTTAGTTTTTGTTTATGTGTATGTATACGAGCTGAACACCTTCCCGTCACCTAAAACGATGGTTGAGTAGGTTAGTTGCTTGGAAAGCCATCAGTAGCGAGGTGATAACTTGCAAAAACCAGCGTCGTAGCTCTTCACAAACTCAAACACTATTGTCATCAACTAATAGTGAAACCAATACTGAAGTAATGTAACTTAATTGAAACTTATAAGATATAGAAAATTACAAATATACAAAAACACGTGCATTGATCGTAAAAATTGCCATTGGATATCAAAGTTATGCAAGTAATCGAACACAACGAAAAAGTTAAAAATAATTCAGTTACAGCGGGATTAGAACCACCGACCTAACGATAGTAAAGCCACAACGCTACCTCCTGAGCTACACCAACAGCTTTAATTACTGGTACTTACGTTTACTTGCAAAACTTCAATTTTGTCGATAATTTTTTAGAGTTGCGTCGAATGGCTTTGGCTGAGCGTTATTTGAATTTTGAAGTTCACGTACCATGAGTATCAAAAAATTCTAAAATCCGATACCCATATGGTCTCCTTGTAAGCGATTACTGAAGCAACCTCTAAGCAATTTTAGAATTATTTAAATAAATTTTGATAACGGTTACATACCTCTACCAAGACTTTCAGTTTAAAATAAGCTCTACTATTTACATCTGGAAACTTTAAACAGCGATGAAGAACTAACGAACAGCTTTGAGACGCGCAGACGACAAAGAATGAAACAGCGTTGGGGCCAATCTGTGGACGGCGTACCGATATTTGTCCATCGTCAAGTGTGGTTAAAATAACATTCGTTCCAAAGTCGGTTCCACCGTGTGACCCCGGCGTGATACCTACAGCGCCGCGCCACACGCCCCCTGGCTCAGCTAGAGGGTAGCGCCGCCTGTCACCAGAGGGCGCCTCTGGTGCTGGCCTATATTAGGGGGCGATGCGACCCAACTAGCCACTTCTGCTCCCAAGTTCGTCGCTGATACCCAGTTCCTCATCACCATGTAAGACACCATGCATTTATTCACTTAGTTAGCGAGTTAAACTTCGGTTGTTTCTTAACTCTAGCCTATCGACTGATATTCCCAGTCCGTGTGATTGTTTTGGATTACGTAATTCCATGTAGATGCCCCGTCGTCCAACTAATAGCCCCTGAATTCCTGTGTTTGTGTTCATGTAGGCTACCTTTTCTGTTGTATCTAGACAACTTGTTTGATACAAAGTGTAGTTTAGAATTACCAGACTTTTTACTACTTACGTTCACTTTCCATTGCAAATTTAATACCCTTATTAGCCCGTGTATTGTAACTTGTGTATCCAAGGCAGATTTTCGTAAAAAAAAAATCCTCGGAAGAACATTTTCGCGTACTTGGTTCTGCAATAGTCCCGTTGTTGAAATGTCACTATACTTTTCCCTTGATTTTCGTAATTGTTTCCGATTTAAGGTTCGGAAACTAAGGTTCAGTCCTCGTTTCTTTCTAGTTAGAGCTGCGGAATTTCATACATCAGGTCTGACATGTGCGCCCATTACCATGAACTTATTATTCCGTGCTACAGAGGATGTTACATATGTAGGCCATATTTCGGATTAGACCCGCATCACCACTTGGGGCCTGTATATAAGCGTCCTTGGTAGCGCTCATTGATATTTCATATGCCCAGTCAGAACTTTAAAAACTAGGCTTTATTACCGTAGGGAGTAGGCGCACTAAATTTGTAGACTTTTGCGGCTGCAAGTGAAGTCGTCCGGATAAATCTCCTTTAAATAAGATCTCTTAAATAAGTTTAAGCCTTTAATGATAGAATAGTAAAAAGTTCTTTAATGGGGATAGGCGCTTATTTCAATGACAAATATTGAAAACCCAGCTAAATGTAATCGGTGGAAGCATTCGTTAACATTATCAGTAACGTATACGGTCATGCATGTGTAACTTTGTGTACGCGCTGTTCGTATTCCGTACGACTGCAGCTTTCTCTTCCCCTTAAGTACCGTACACTGTTTGCAGCACCAATCGCGAACTTCAGCTGTCTAACGAGAGTATGTGATAATACCACTCCAACCTTTAGCAGCATCTTTGTGGTGTCCAAGGAAACGCTCAACCAGACTAAGGTCTGTTGCGAAAAGTTCATGTTAATACCAGTGATATCGACAGTGATATCAAGCCAGGAAAAAGTTCAATTGAATCTGATTTTTTCTCTTTAATGAAATTGTCTTCAAAAATGTAAAAGTTAAATATTTGAAATATTTTAGCGGTTGAAGTGGTTGGAGTTCTCGAGTGGTGTTTCGTGTGTAGACGTTGGCAACAGCGCCGCAGCGACCAGTAGTTGCGTTCGCGCGGCCAGCAAGAGATCTTCGCTCTTCATGGTTTGTAAACAAATCGACGTAGTTGATGTAAAGATCTATGTGAAATTTACATTTACGTTTTGCACTGGAGAGGAGCGTAAGGTAATGACACTCCTCGATATCGTTTCTTTCCCGTGAAAGCTGTATTGTGGCCGTATTAGGTAGCAAGTATCACCAGTGATATTGATGGCATGACTTTTGCAGCCTTAGAATATGGACATTGCGTGAAATGTTAAAACATTTTCTTAAGTGAACACTTGACAAGATTAATTTATGTATTGCAAGACACTGGAAAGATGCGTCCTATAACTTGACACATGTATTTCAATTTACGTTGCAAGAAATATGAACGGAAAAGTAGATTGAAACTTGAAGTTTTCTTCATAAAAATCGTGATGAACTGTGAAAATAATCATTGAAACTCCAAGTTTTCCATATCTTGAAACATTCCGTGAGCATGTCGAAATCGACAAACTATGAACACGGATTGGTTAAATTTTACTGAATGTAAATAGCACTTTCAGGTACTTTATCTCAACATCTTGTCTTAAAATATATTTGCCTGACAAAGGAATATAGAGAACCTGTCGTCCATAGAGCAGGAACAGAATTAATTTCCGCAATATGTCTAATTCCAAATAGCAAGGAAATCTTTCCGTTTCAAAATATCTTAGCATAAAACATTGAAATATACTAACTACATACATAATATTTATCTTTAATGACGAGATGTGTGAAATTGAGAAATCATTAGCAAAACATCTGCACACAAATGCAGGATAAAAATATTTAAAACTGACAGTTCACTACATATGAAACGCGGATCTTATATGCCACCGGGATGTGACTGATTAGCCCCCTTCACCTGCTTCATTCATCGCGCCGTTGCCAACATGAAACTGTTCAACTAGAACTTACAGCGAGAAATACCTACTGCAGCAAGATAGAATCTTCAATATCTGGAAGACATTGGAGAATAGTTTTATTGGAGATCTCGTTGAGTAAATGAAATTTTGTGGGGTAGCAGGTCCTGGCAGTATAAATACACCAGCACTACACGTCCCTAGTCCGTAGCTTGTACCTTTGTACTGTGTAATTACCCCGTTCTAAGCTTTCAACTTTAAATTGGAATAGTTTTTGTAGTAACTTTCTATAGCTTTTCGAGTATTTATCTACTCGAATCGGAGGCATAATGTATAACACAGGTGACAGATCCTTTGCCTAGAAACTTGACAAGTTTTGTGTACTAAACTCCTCACGGCAAGAATCTGGGCAGCATGAGCACACATGAGTTTCGTAGTCTCAAACTCATAACATTCATTGGGTCGGGCCCGCTGGTCTTGGGATAAGGTCGACTGGAAACCGAAGAGTAGCGGGTTCGGAACCCGCTTGGGCCTCGGATTTTTCAGTCTGCGTTTTAACCTATCCTTCACCTCAACGATTTGAGTAGCCAGAAAAACGTGGCGCGGATTCTACGTTAAGCTGTAGGTTCCATTACCGCGGTTGAACTAGAGTAGGCTGACACGCAAATCGCAATCGCAGAAGTGACGTCCAATTGACTTGCACCAGGCAATGGGCCACATGAAAGGGACATTCATTGGTTCTTGTAGGTATCAACATTTAGCAAAGTTATTTTGTTTTGCGAACACCTGTTCGTAATGTGTTCAGCGATGTCAATGTGGTCCAGTCCAAATTGTCCGGCCAGCAAGCATTCTATTACGGTATTCTTGTCGGGAGATAGCTTTTAACTGCCCAATTTTTCTCTGCCTTTGTTAGTGTTTTAAGTTTATGTACTTCACAGCATTTCAGGGGAACGATGGACAAATAGTAGTTTGTCAGTGGGAATTAGACATCTCGTAATAATTCTTGCCGTTTCATTAAGAGCTCCGTAAATTTGTTTTTCTCGGGTGGACTCCAGTCGCAGACCATTCACCAGCGGAGAAAGTGCCATTGTAGTACGCACTACCTGGGATAGTAGTGAAATATTTAGTGTTGTTGTTGTCAACTGAAGCTGCAAAAATATTTAAATGGTGTCTTGTAATAATCACGGGAAATTTGTAGAACGCTTCAGTATCTAATTCGAAACGCTATATACCGATAAAGCTGCCAGATCGGTGTCACAGCTCGAGTGGCAGCCATGTTTCGTTGTGAATTATCCAGTGAAAATTAATTTAGCGGACAAGGGTAAATCGAGAACTTGTCAACCAAAAGCAGGAACAGCATTTAGGCAATGGTCGGCACGAAAAATTAATCTCGTAAAATTTTAAAATTGTCGAGGCGCAGTGTAGTGTCCAGATATTGCAAACGGAATCTCAGACTCTACACTGACGGGATTAATTTTTCATGTCGACAATGAAGTAAATAATGCTGTTCCTGCTCCAAGGTTGACAAGTTTTCGATGTTCCCTTACCCGCTCAGCAAATTAACTGTAAACGTCAGTGGGACAATTCATAAAGAATGGATAGACGCGACATATAAAACGGAGAAATGTGGAACACCACTTCAGTATGGTGTGCACCGCACATGCCTCCAAAGTGTAATGACGCACCCATCACGGAATTAGTACTTTTTGTATGCTCAGTTTACTGTTGTCAAACTACGTATTAGTAATTTCTCATTTTTCTTCAGTTGCTACAGTAGTTCAAAGGGAAAAAAATCTGGTTCAAAACTTTCTGTAGTTTAACACTACCCTCAATTAAAATCGATAGATTTTAAGTCACCATTAGGCAGCATGCCAAACTCACAATTATAAACATGCATCTACGGAAGAAATCGGCAGAATCAGTTAAAGCAACGATAATCTAATCAGTGCATGTTCTGTAATATCTTCACACAGCGTACTGAAACATGTAACAACTCAAATACGTTCCTTGCAGTGGCCATTTTGAGCAGCAGCTGAAATGTATTTCACTGTAAGGTTTTTAAAGTAAACGCCTTTTGCTACTGCGAATGAAGGGTTTTATATTTTTAAGTCACCCATACGCGTTTCGCCTTTCTCTCAAGGCATCAGTTGGTGTCAGCACTTGCTACGCCACTTCAGTCTTATTCTGGCAACCAGGTCGAAATGTTACTGTTTTTTGAAACACATTGCAGTTCTCTGGTTCTACTGCCATGCTGTCAGTATGGCAGCAGGTGACAGTAGAACCAGAGAACTGCAATGTTTCAAAAACGGTAACATTTTGACCTGGTTGCCAGAATAAAACTGAAATGGAGTAACAAGTGCTTACACTTACTGATGCCTTGAGAAAGGCGAATCGCGTATGGGTGACTTAAAAATATAAAACCCTTCATTCGCAGTAGCAAAAAGGCGTTTACTTTAAAAACCTTACAGTGAAATACCCCTCAAATAATTTATACATCGCGCGTCCGTCCCTTCTTAGATATATCGATCTGGCAGCTCTATCAATATGTAGCGTTCAGAATTCATTCCCGAGCGTTCTACGAAATTACTAAAATCCCTTAGGAAAAGGGACTAATTTCATCTTTTGGTCGTACAGTGAAAACTTGCTTGTCGCAAGTATAAGAAAATGTATTTGTATACGTTTGCAGATAAATGGCGGCTCCATTGGGTGGCGAAGACCAGCAGTACGCAGCGGTCAAGGGTGGCGACGATGACTTCCCCGAGGACCAGCAGCTGGGCTTCACTGGAGGTGAGACACGTGACCGGTAGTCGCCTGAATGGCGCCGCAACCCGTAACTTTAAGTTCCCGTGTACTAATCTACGAGATGACATGTAAAAAGCCCCTAGGATTTAGTAATTTAAAGTTTAAGCAAATGAACCACTAAGCGTGAAGTCAGACTTCATATTAAGTCATGTTCACCAGTTCAGTTTCTGGTGTAAGATTTTTCAGTAAGGAAATAAACGTGATAGGGGAAAACCAATCCAATGGTGTTGAACAGTTAAGTGTGGTGTTTAACATCTCGTAATGTTCCAGATGTGAAATGGAGCATACATACTTTTGGGAGAAGCCAATTTGTCATTGGGAGAATTCTGATTTAGTTGGTTTACGTTTTAGGAGGCGATCGACTTATAATATTGTAAAGATATAAAATAGCGAAGATCGCTTATCAATTTTTATTAACGACGATCGGTTTCGCTGAACTGTCAGCATCATCAGGTCAAATAAAATATTTTACAAGATTATGGCCTTGTAAAATATTTTATTTGACCTGATGATGCTGACATTTCAGCGAAACCGATCGTCGTTAATAAAAATTGATAAGCTATCTTGGCTATTTTATCTTTTTAAAATTCTGATTTAGTTTCTGCAAAGGAGACGTTAACGAAACATTAGTCCGACCCACTCTTAAGATATTGCGAAAGTGTGGGATCTTACTCCAATCGATTTAATGGAAAAATCCTAATTTTGTACTGGTAGATGAAACAGATGGTAGTATTCACGTGGTACAGGCCCTAGAGGGGAGACTACTTTGTTTACTGGCGTCTTTGAGGAAAACTAGAACGCCAGTACACAAGTGACAGAACTAAATTGCGGCTAACTTACATATCGCGTTAAACGATAAATTAAGCTCACGTGAAGAAATACAAAAGTTTATTCCCTCCTGTTCGGAAGAGAAATAGAAATTACTAATAGTACTAATAGTACTAACAGTTAAGCCAGTACAGTAGTCCTGCCGATTGTATATAAATGCAGATATCTTGCAGTGCAAATTGTGTGCAATTAAGAGCGATTTTTGTTTAGTTAGGGTAAAGGTATGAACTAACGGCATTAAAAGAAATTAACCGCCAAGTTAATAACGGTATTTTAGTACTGACAGTTACTTCACGTTATTTGTCAGCTAGAACGTATTTATTTTTAAATGGAACTTCTTAAACTTTGTAATTTCTATCCTTAAAATCCCCACTGACTTGAGATGTGGTTATGAGACAAGAAATGCAATTGGTTCTAGTGCAAACACGCATGTCTACCTATAAACATGATTCCGTATAGTTTTACAATGACCTGACTGTTGCGGACTGTCAGGTAACAGAATAGACGTGAAAGTCTAAGATTTCAAACTAGTCCATGCTGTAGTTTCTCGCCTTAATTCTCGGACTTGAGATAGCAACGGCAAGTGTTGGATATAAGCACTCCATACGTCTACATTTTTGATAGAATATAAACTTGGGACCACTCTTAATTTCATGGTTCGTGGCACGTGAACAGAACATCTGTTCTCCCTCCATCGTTTCCCCATCATTACTTAAACTTCCGCCACTATACCGACCCTCTACCGATTTGTTACTCAGTTTTTGTATAACTGAAAAAGGACGCCTTCAAAAATCTGTCGACCTGCTTTGCCACATTGCTCAGTTCTCGTACTGAATTAATTTCAAATGACTGATTCAATCTAGCTGCAATCATACTCTAGAAATCTGCGTTTACTTCTCATGGCTAGTTTCAACGACGACTTGGCTGCAAAATACTATAAACAGATCGGGCTCATGTATGCCTTGTATCACAACGGCATTAACGCCAAACAACTCTGGAAACATCGGCTGAAGTGAGCTTTGTGTGAGCCGCTCCCGGTTTGTTTTGAAGTTTGCTAGTCACTATACTACCAATGAAATAATGGAGTACCTAATAAAGCTGAAATTCCCGCGTAGAGCACAAATTCCTGTTCGTATCTCCAAAGAAACCCAACTGCCTGTAAAAATTTTGACATTTTTATGCAAATATATTTTAACACGGAACGGGGTAAATCCTTTCGCCTGGAATCTGTTGGCATAGATAGCAGCTATTTCAATCCTGTAAGCGTTTTTGCGGAAGGACTTGTCTTAAAAACCCTAAACCGAGACTTGAACACATGGATAAAGGCAAAGGGACAAAAATAAGTTTTTCAATATTTTGGAAGATCCAGGTCCGAAGTTAGTATTATAGGGCCCCTGCTGTTCCTTGCAACTGTCAGACTTCGCGGAAATACTGTTATCTATCGGTTAGAAGTCACCAGCTCAAAACCATCAAGTTTTTGGATAAGATTGCTTGGTGCACAGACTGGCAATTAAGACTAAAGTTAGCTTTATACGCTGGATCAAAATTGTTAGCACCCACCTAAATTTGCCAACATTATCAAAAATATCAAAACTGAAATACTTAGGTGTTCCATTTTCCCACGCTTTATTGGCGATTAGGGCGGTAGAGGAAATATAAAAGCGGTTCGCTGTACATACTGCCATGCACTTTAATGTGCTTCGCGCAGTAGTAATGTAGGTTGATGCAAACACTGCTACAAGACTGAACTACGTTGTTAATTTGCAACAATTGCATATGTTCAGGGAGCGGTACTTAGTTTCCTTTTCTCGGGATTTATCATATTGACAATAACTCTGTTTATTCTCTAAATCGGTACAACTCTAACTCCACAAGTTAAGCTGAACTGCTTGCTGCATTACATACGGCCATCGTATAATTCTGCTAGAATTAAAACGCCTCAGTATCTTAGTCCTCCAGCTGTGCTACCAGTCAGCAACAGCGCATCTGTCTGATAAGAATCCGCAAACATTTAACCTGGTCATGCTATGCACACAGTTCAGTGTTCCAAAACAGTGTGAAATGTTGCAGTTGTCCAGGTGCCCGTATCTGATTGTCAGAAAGGGTAAACTTGACCTCAGCCCAGTGATCATTTACACATACCGCAAGCAGCATCTGTGTAGATTACAGCGTCAAAACTTAAATATCCACTTCCTGCAGCCTAACTTATGAAATAATTTGTTCATGGGTAGTGCCTGAACTGTTTAGTTAAGACTTATTCAATGCAAATGAATTTTTAACGTATGTTCGTCTCCATCTTTCTCATTTGTCATCTTCCGCTTTGCGAACGACTGTTCATCTTTTAAATCAGTTCGCTATTTTTTTCAAATAAGGAAACCATGTTTTCCAAAGTGATAAACATATGAATCCCTTTAAGGGGAGACGGTAGGCCGTATCTCGCTAATGTCGAATTATGTAAATTAGTTTTCTCTTAAACTATTAGCTGTGACATTTTTGTATCTTATGACACATCTTGAATATACTGAAGCAGAATTTTATTAAATTTGAAACTTAATTTTTAAGATGCAAATTTTAATAATACAATGTCTTGTAATTTTTCAGTAATCCTTCAGTGAGTCTGCTGTTCTAAAGCAGATCTGAAAAAATCTTGACAGTTGTTTTAGTAAATCCTGAGACATTACAAATGTGTCTAAAAACTTGGTTTATCAGAAAATACAGAAATTATAATACTTACAATTGTATCTACCTCAAACTTCAAAAGCAACCTGCTCCATAGTCACTTTCCTGTTCTTCCTGTTGCTTAAAAAGCTTACTTTTCCAGATTCTCACTTGGTACTCATTTGAGGTGTAATCTGATTTGGTTAATCGTATCCTGTCACAGCTGCAAACCTTTCTTAGTATTCATACCATAAATACCAAGAAACTCAAATAACATACTCCTTCACACATTACCATCATTGGTTAGTTTCCGGTACTTCTAGGTATTTCCAGCAGCTTCAGAATGTCACACGACAAAGAAAACGCACAGAATTATAGAACTACACAAACTTATTGCTCGAAAGTTGACAATTTCTTATTTTACGGCAGTGTAGCCAACGTAGGTCACTTACCTAGCTCGGTTGAAAACCACAGCTTCTTACATGAAACAGGTATAAAATTACGAATATTCAAAAATGAGCATGTAGTACGAGACTCTAATCTTCTGCACACAGATTACTTCAAAAATATAAACATAGTTTGCGGATTACAAATTTTGAGTCATATTCAGAAAAACCGCAAATAACTTAAAGTAATTTGAGAATTTTTGCCTCACGCCTCCCCTCAAGACGTTGTGCTGCCGTACTAATGCCTTGCCAATATCTATTGATAAAACTACAAAAATTTACCGACCGTTATGCTTTATACTTGCGAATATACTAAAACTTTAAAGTACCATAACTCTATTGCTGTTGCCCGGATGGCCTCAGTTCCATACCCCATTTTTCATTGGATTTGCTTCACAGGAAACGTAAGTGCTCAATACGAAGACTTAAATGTTGGAACTGTATTCCAGCGGTTAAACTACCCCTGGACATCAGTGCTGCGGGTATGTCTCCCTCCACCCTCTCCTACCCCAAAGCGTGAGTGATGTACTGATAAGATGTTCTGGTATTGACCTGTTGCAGCTGTTCCCGAACCCAGCCATTACCTGTCTCCTCTGGACTTGTTGATGATGAGAGTTGAAGATACGGTCTATGACCCAGGTAAGTAATTCACGTCACTCTATAGTTTTATCGATTTGAACTTAGACATGTCTGCAACAACCCACGAAAAATCTAAGGCCAACTCGGCAAATCTAGACCACACGGATATCGGATTTTGGAATGTTTTGATAATTATGGTAGCCTACGTGATGTTCAGAACTCGAACAACCACCAAAGCCATTCGACACAACTCTAAATTATCCAAAATATCGAATTAATTTGCAAATGCACGTAAGTACTAATAGTCAGTTGCAGCATGACAGTGTAGCTGAGGTGGTAGCGTTGTGGCCTTACAACCATAGGGTCGATGGTTCGAATCCTGCCGTGAATTTTTTGTTCGAATACTTAACTAGTAATGTTAACGGAAAATGCATCTGTTTTCGTATATTCGTGATTATTAACCTTTATAAACGTTAATGTAAAATGTTTCAAAAGAAACATTTATAGTATTGGCTTAACTGTTGCCTACGGTAGTCTTTTATTTTGTGAAGAGCTACGACGCTGTTGTTGTAAAGTCATCGCCAGTTATTAGTGGCTTTCCCAGCAGGTAACCCTCAACCATCGTTTTGACTACGTATTAAGCTCGTCTACACACTGACACAACACGTGGAATTATATTACAATCTTTATATATAAAGCCGTGTCCGTTTGTACATATTGCATACAAATCGGCAGTTTTTCCAATGTTCAGCATTTTGCACACGTTAGCCTCAATCTAAGAGGACGGTCGCCGTGTTAGTATCACGCACAACCCATAGATGACGAGGTGAAGTCAAATGGCTTTGGCTTAGTTTTGAAGTTCTGAACTTCATGTAAAATATAAAACAAAATACCCTGTGGTCTGGTTTAGACCAACCCTTGGTGCTCAGCCGAAATGAAACTGAAGGCAGCGGGTACCTTGGTTGACGTAAACTATTCCCAACTTTAGATGACATGACAATTCTTAAAGTATTTACTTTTCCCAGAGAAAAGTAACTTACATGCATTTCCCGAAGTTCATGTTAAATTAGTTACCCTGGAGGGGAAGGCACGTTCGAAATACTTTTCCGCAGTTCATAGCGAAAACGGCTGAAATGGTAACCCCCTCCCTTAAGAGATCGGCCAACGTTGACATCTGAAGAGTTGTACGTCACTTCCACACAGGAAGACGGTCCAAATCCGTTCCCCTTAAGGGCCAGAGGCCAATACATACAGTGGTATCTATAAACTTGTTTTCTATCGCGCCAATTAAATGTAAGCTGGAAATTTCCTTAGATGCCAAGGAGGAGCAATGTGGACTCAATATAGGGCGTCATTGATGTGGAACGGGTCCTTTGGAATATTACGGATATAGGGTGCAGTTGGCAATTGACAGTAAACGAAAAATGTGAAGTAACACACATGAGCACTGAAAGAAATCCGCTGAACTTAAATTACGCGATAAATCAAACCTTAAGGTCGTAAATTCTACCAAATACCTAGGCGTTACAATTACGAACAACTTTGACTAGAGAGAACACATAGAAAATATTGTGGGGAAGGCGAACCAAAGGTTAAGTTTCATTGGCAGAACGCTTCAGATGCACCAGCTCCACCAAAGAGACCGCCTACATCACACTTGTGCGTCTTCTCTTAGAGTACTGTTACCCCTTGTGCCACCCTAACCAGGTGGGACTGACGGAAGACATTGAGAAGGTTCAGAGAAGGGCAGCTCGTCTTATCACGTTACGGGAAGGGGGGAGCGTCACGGAAATGTTGCACGAATTGGGGTGAAAATTCTTAAAAGAAAGTTACTCATTGCGGCGAGATGTTTGCGAAGTTTCAATCACAGACTTCTGAATGTGAAACAATTTTGCTAGCACCCACTTACTTAGGGAGACGTGACCATCGCAATAAAATCAGATCGAAAACGGAACGATTTAGGTAGTTTGTTCCCGCGCGCTATTAGAGAATGGAACGATAGAAAAGTTATGAAAGTGGTTAATGAACCCTCTGCCAGGCACTTGTGATTTGCAGAGTATCGATGTAGATGTAGTGTAGCTTGTAACGGGTTGTCAGTGTGAACGTGGCTAACCGCCTGTTTGCAGCCGTGTTCCGTGAGCAGGCTGAGGCTGAGGCGCCGTCGTGGCCTGTGGAGAGCGCTGCTGATCCTCAGCCTGACAGACCTGTCAGCCGGCGCTCCGCCGAACGCGCGCTGCGGCTGTCCCGTCGCATGTCCAGCTGGCTGGTGCAGTGGTTCGCGGCGCGGCCGCTGGGGCAGCGAGCGCTAGAGGCGGTCGGCAACACCATCGCCACCGCCGAGCAGGCCACCATCTGGGCCGGAGCCGCCTCCGAACACACTGCGGGTGAGCCACCGCCGCATTCACGCCATATACACACGTAACCTCAACCCTTACAAGGACTTCTGGAAACTACACCTTCATTGGTCTACACTTGAATTAAAATTTGTCACGTTGAATCAGTAACACTTGATCAGAGGCTCACAGCCTGTAATTCTAGCACTTAGCATGCTTTATATGTTTACTACTTGCATCGTGAAATGCAGTGGCGTAGCTAGGTCACCAAGGGCCCCGGGGCAAAAGTGACATTGGGGCCCTCTTTAAACTAAAACTATGCAAAACTACTTCATCAGTTCCTTACCGCCTATTGGAAGACATAAGGCAAACCTAAATACTATTAAGTAAATTGTGTCACGCAGCACATATTTAATTGTACTCTCAAATATAATTATAACTGTGAAAGGTGGTTTATGATTTCACGAAAGTTACTGGGCGGATTTGAATGAAATTTTGCAGAGGGATAGATTTGGACCTGGGTAGGACATTAAAATAAACGACCTCTTGGTATAGTTTCAGAAGTTGATCCATACTAGGTGAAGTCTCAGGCATAATCAAGTAAAAATAAACAAAGAAAAAATATTACGTAACCATGAAAACATGGCCTCCTGCCGCGAAGAAAACCGGGAAGAGTTAAGTCCGCGGTGACAGCAGGTGGACTGTTGTCAGTGGCGACATCTCACTGTCGCTAAACTCCCCGCTGTTAGGTCATTGCTCCGTACCGATCAGCTTAATTTCGTTGATATCCCAATAAAAAAAGGAAAATAGGGCAAATATTCGTGTATGATGGTTTCAGAAAAAGTTGCCGAATTTTGTTTGATGGAGTACTTTGGTTTGAGCCGTGCCTCTACCAGGCTTCATGAAGTATTTATTAATGTCCGGCCAGAAAAAAGTAATAAGATAACTAAGTTGACATCTTCCCTTATTATAGTGGCAGTGGGGTAAAGTATCTTGAATGCACAATTTACTATTGTGACAAACTAATCATATTTTCTCTTCTTGCACAAAATTGAGTGCAATTGGTTACAGCACTTCATTGGGATCTGATTATGGAGCACACCCTTGGGGAATTCACTAAACAAACAGTTGAGTTACCATAATACCGTTATGTAATAATACATTGTAGAGACTTCATATTCACATGGTCACATTGTCTACTGTCAAACACTGTGCTTGTAATTCAGCAGCATTCACTGTTATTTCGCAAGGTTGGCAGGCACGGCAACTCCGACTTCAACCGACAATACGCTGACTATGGCAGGGTCCACGTCTTAGCAGACAAGCAAAGAACCTTGTTATTTTTATATTCTGCGGTGCGAATAATTTTTGGATTTCACTTCGTGCGTTTGAGTTTTGGTCAGGGTTCAAAAAGTTGTCGGAAAACCTTCATTCAACTAATTATATACAGTTGAACTTCGATTATCCGAAGTAATTGGCGGACATGAAAGTGTTAAAGGATCTACGGTAACTTTTTTCGAACGACGGTCACGTAGGCCAAGGGGCCCCTTGAACTCGTGGGGGGGGGGGGGGGCCGGGGCACTGCCCCGCCTAGCCCTATGATAGCTACGCCACTGGTGAAATGTCGTAGAGGTGCTCAATCTGTTAAGCATTCGAAACGACACTTCACTGCAAATCCTCAAATTTGCCCATACACAAGTCCAAATTAACAAGATAGTTATCTGTGTAGAGTACCTGTTAGACTATGTTAAAAAAATTTATTTGAACCAGTAAAAAAGTCACTTGCACTTACAAATCTTTAACACTGCGTATACTCATACCATACATCTTACAGCTTGGTTTTACTGCTGCTATTACCACCGGTATTACAAATAAAGCACACATTTTCTATCTGCCTTTGGCATCTGCCAACAGGGTTTAAGTACCATTCAATAAGGCGGCTACGTCATGTTTCGCCATGTCATGTGACATCAGGTGACGTTCTATTATAACTTAAAACTTTCTCTTAAGATTGTATTTTTAAATATATAATATACTTCAAATTACAATATAAATTCTTTTAGTGTTTCGTAAAGATTTTTTATACAAATGAAACTGAAAAACAGTTAAAACTGCTACGCACTTTTAAAGGTATATCTTAATTTTTAAATAAAATTCGTGCAATTGCATTTTCTTTGTGCCTAATGGCTTATATACAAAATAACACTTTCTACTAAAGTTACAATCACTACGTACAAATGCTAAGATCGTCTGTTTAATATCTTTGGCACAGTTATGACAAATCAAAACGTCAATCTCATACATGCCATGCCCGAGATATCCGGTTAAATATACTTAACATTTACGTCCAGTTTAAGGTAAGTTTAACGCATCCAGATAACTGGTGTTTAAAGGTCATGTACGACACGCGAATATTTGCGCGATATTCTTAAATTACTAATATTGAAACTTCCTATGAATCATTACAATCGGGAGGTGCAGTAGTAAGATGGTGTAAAACTGGCCACGTATATGTAGCTACTAAAGCAAAATACTGAAATTTCAAAGCAAATGTAAACTTCATTTGTAATAAGATAGTACGAATTGTACCGTCAACATTTCGTTCAGATCTTCCAAGCACGTTTCAAGTCGTCTACATATTAGTTATTTCTGAGGCACTAAGATGGTCTGAGGGCAGGATACCATGTTTAAATAAAAATGAAGAATGGAGAGACCAGTTCTGATACCTGATGATAAATCTGGATTAATAACAAAACTAAGGAAATCTACAGGGTAATTTAGTCTGGCCAACTGACTTTAGTTTTTGTGGATTCTTATAATACTTGAGATGGCTTATCTGTTCACTGGGATCGAAGAAAATTTATGGCAGTGTTCGGTAGGCAAGACATGCTTACATTAAGGAATCGGGCAGGTACCTTAAACATTGTAAAAGGTCTGACTAGATTGCAATTGATAAGTCGTAGTTACAATAATTGCTAGCTGTGGCGGAACTTAGCGTTTCATAAGACAGCGGCCCTCCGAAAATTTTCCTCAAAGCCAAACAAAGTACAGTTCATTTCGGCAAAATGTTACACTGAAATTAAATGTAGTGTGGCTAATATGGCATAGTTGGAATGAAATGTGAGATTCCGTTGGAACTGTTTCAGACCTTCCGCCGGCACCTTTCCCGTGGTACCTGATGGTGCCTGTGGTTACGGCGCTGATGGTCGTCAGAACAGGAGCTGCGATTGCCGAGAGGTACCTCAACGTCCAGCTGCCGCAAAACAGCGATCTGGTAAGGCTTCACACTAACAATGGCTGCAACTTTACAAAATAGTACCAGCCTTAACATTCTAGAACCAACAATTTACTCAGTACTTTAAAGATATTTCTAGTTTCTTCAGATACTAGTGAAGATATTGCGCTCACACCACAATATGCTTTACACAAATAGTTGTCACTCTCAACGCTGAAAGGAACTATTAAACGTACAAAAACAAAACTAAAACCTAAAATAACCTTAGACATCAAAATGTCACCGTTGTCGTACGTGCTTCAGTGGCATTGATTTTTAATCTTCATTCCGCGGGTACCAAAATTGTACAACCATCCCACTAATCTACAAATAAAATAGGTTGGAGGCGTTGTCAGGATCGAAGGCGAAGCGGTGAGGGCTTGTAGGCGCTTTAAGAAGGGTAACTGATAAAACTAAAGTTAATATTGGCTATATAAAGTACGTGGTACATAGCGGGACACGTGAGGTGGGATGCAATGAGTGCGTCTGTTAGCGGATTAGAAAATGGAAAAGGTAACGGTTACGGTTAACACAGTTGGTGGCTGATACCGAACAGCCGCTAGGTTGGGCCTCTGGAGTTTCTTCTGTAAGAACTCGAACGGAAGACCCAAGGAACTGATCTTCGTACCCGTCCTTCAGTAGTAGGATACGTAATCGTGGATGTCTATTGGCTCACAATGGCGTAGATACGTCAGTAAATTCAGCATGTACGCCAGAAGGGTGGACTGAATGTAAAATCAGTAGTAGATACTGTTTATGCCCGGGTCTGTCCTACACGATGGACAAATTTGCTCAAGTTGTCACAGCAGATGTTGCACTAGAACACTTGTGAAACTTGAGCGAAGTTTTGAAATTAAATTTTTGAATTGTCAACTATTTGACTGGCTCGTCACCCTGTACACTAAGCATTAAACACGTGACTCACACACGGTTACCCAATGGGAAAGACCTTTGCCTTCATTGATCGTTACTTGCGGGTCACTAGTGCTAACCTTCTTAGTTTGATCGAATGCCATCGGATAATTTCTTCGTGGTTCCATACACCAGCCGCCTACACAATTTCATGCCGTATTAACAGGTAACACATTAACTAGGGTAGCCAGTATCGGGAGTTCAGTGTTTACTGTACAGGTAGTACAGAAGCAGTCAACGCTTCTAAAATAATTAGAGCGGAAGTTCTAAATTAGTAAAATCTAGAAATCGGGTGACACACGCTGTAACACGTATATCGCGTATTTCATTTCATATTGCATTGCTTTAGTTTTGAACTTAATGCCCATATTTCTTGGCTTAGTTTTAGTCGGGTCTAAACATGATCCCTGGCTCAGCATATTAAGTTGGGAAACCGCCCTCACTCGGAGAAAGATTGCAAATGTTGCCAAATAGTTAATTCGCTGCCGGGCAGTATAGCTAACGGTCGCTACTTGACAGAACTGGCAACAGTGTACATCGCAGCCAGACGCGCGCCTGCGCAGAGGAACGTTCGTGTTTGACTTAATCCAATCTGCTGCCGCAGCCGGCGCTCAAAGCAGATTGGCGCAAGCTAAGGGATCATCATATCGGCTGCTTACGTCTGCACACAGGCTTTGTAGAAATGAGGAAAATCAGTGTTCCGGTTTCTGATCTGTAAAATTGCCAAGTTTATATAAAGCGGGATTGTCATGGATTCACCGCGAAAATGTGAAGACAGAATAATGCACCAGTAGCGGTTTAGGACTCGGGCGCAAAATTGTATGACAGCAGTTGATCTACTAATCACGTTCTGGACTTGAAAACTGCAAACACTTGACATCTCTTATTTTCAACAGGTGGAGTACATGGAAAGACAGCGCATCAACCTGGAACAACTTATGGCTGCAGCATCAGTCGACATACGAACTCAGTATGTAGACGAAAATGTAAGTAATACGGTATTGTCCAGTCTTTCCAAATTACGAAAGTCAACACTAGTAGAATCCTGGAATCACAGGGCGAACAGAATCTCACTAGAGGAATAAATCCTACGTGAAAACGTAGAATGGAAGCACCGCTTACCGGAACACAATGTTTCAGAGCTATTGTCATGAAAGAAATGTGTAGAAAGTTTCCCTCAATTGCATCGATTGAGTAGACTTCGATCTGTCTAGCTTACTGTACAGAACTACTTTGCAATTTAATTTCTAACATCGAATTTAGCTAAAGATATACAATTAAGGCCCGCTAATTTTAATTTCGATGTATGAATAAAATGTTAATTGCAACCATGTTCGTTTATGTTTTAACACTTCACTTCTCGTAACGTTACATGAAGTTTTACGTATGTAATTAAATTTAGTCACTCATAACGCCTTGAATCATTGCCGATGCTTGAATTTCAGCGGCAGTTAAAAATGGCAAGTGCTCCTACGCCCACCATAAAGCCCTTAGCGATGACAAACCCGACATTTGGCTCTTAGTATTAATCGTATAAAATCACAATTTCGCTGACTGAAAAACTAGGAACCCATGAACGAGGTAGAATACTGGCATATACTACTCGAAACGTTTAATGCGGAATTTGTTACAGGACCTAACGCATAGCTTCCTGAACACGTGGCCGCTCAGCATTCTGTACAGGACCGTGCAACAACTTGGACTCATTGCAGTGCGGGTTCGTAAGGTAGGTAACGATACATAGCTAACACGTCTGCAAAATCCCTTCCAGCTGATTCTTTGTTCTAAATAGAACCATCTTCGGTATAATTGTTTCACATTACAATTGTGATCCACTAAATCTTGAAAATTTGTTACAGTCCCAGACAATCTGTATTTCCTTCCCCACCTTAAAAGCCTCTAGTATTACTTTCCGGGTCCCTCTAGCACCGGCGAACTAGTTAGTTAAACGTCATATTCGTTTCGCTTATTGCTTTCTTCATAAATCGGGAAAACCGAAATTCATAACTAAAAAATCCTTCAGGAGAAAATTTAAAATAGTCGGTTCAAAAGTTGCGTTTCCACAAATAGACTTGACTTGAGAGTAAGCCTTTCTGCATCAGCAGTTGACAACTTCTCTATTCTCGATGGATTAGTGAAGAGTACCTACACCTTCAGTCCACAGTTAATCTGGTCAGCAGTCCAGTTCTTCCCATAAAATGTCTGCAATGGCCTGCAGTGTACCTATTTATCCGAACACGCCCTTAAAGAAACACTAACATTAACGGTACATGAGCTGGCTCTTGAACCTTACAAGAACACTAGAGCAGGAGTAGGCAAATAACCGGCGAACCGCCAAAATACTGCCAAAAATATTACGAAAAATGTTTCCTTCCCCCGCTCGAGCAAAAATTTAAGGTGGATGTCATACGCATACAGAATGCGGACTCCGTCCGCGGGCCCTTTTCCTATAATGAGTTTCTGTACTTTCGGACATATCGGAAAGACTCCATTGAGTGACATAAACGGCCGTAATTTTACGAATTCGAAATATTACTCTAGACCTTTTCAAGCATTAAAATTCAACGGCAAAATTATCAATTAGTGATAGACGGGGATTTCACTCTGGATTAACCGGTTCGACACGGTTATCTCTATGCCTGTCCAAATCTGATCTTAAGGATCATCTGTACAGTTTAGTGACTGAATTCACGAAATTTCAGGACTTCAAGAGCCTCAATTCAATATACTAGTGCAACTTGTCACCGCTGACGTTGACAGCACTGGAGGAGCTGCTACTTTAACTTACATGTAGGCAGGTCACAAAGTGAACATACAATGCTGTGACTTTAGTTGACTTGTCACCTGGAAAACTTCCATGAAATTTGCTGGGAAATTTTTCTCCATGTTTATATTTGTGAAGTTATTGCTCTTCAAGCAATAGCTAGTACCGTAGCTCATTAGCTTGCAGGCTTTGAGAATTGACTCACTTTTGATTTAAAAATTCCAAAAGTGCAAACTTGTTCAATTATCTACACTTAGATATCATGAAATTAGAAAAATTGACCTACATTACTAGATTTGGTTTTTATGGCAGAAATTGTTTTGTGAAATACAAAACTAAAGATGAAACTATGGAATCTGCGGTCCTCTGCATCTGAAATGCGGCTCCCTCGAGCCAAAAAATTTGCACACCCCCTCCTGTCCTAAAGTATCAGATGTGTGGAATGGCTAACAAGAGCCAGACAGCTTCAGTTGCGGCACATCCATTCCTTAGTTAATATGGTTAACACTGGCAAAAATTTGTAGAAATCTGGAACACCGATGGAAAATTATCATTGGTGTTTCGGTTATGTAAAAACAACTTTCCGTAATTTTATCTAACAGCGTTATCACTCGTGCGACACTGACTAAACGTAGTTTGTGTTCGATCAGAATGAGGTTAATAGTTTCAGGTACGGATATTCGGCTAACCTTGTAAATTACTTAGACTGGCTTCATCGCAAGTCGAAAAGTCCAGCGTTCTCAAATTGTAAGTTTTCAGACGACAATCTTCCTTTATCTACAGGTGTAAAGGTCCGCAATAATTCTTCTAAAGTTCAAAACGCAATAACTTCGGAAACACCTCCCATGCCGATATCTTCGGAACGGTAAATACGTTGATAGAAACTCAGTAAAGCTAGTACGTACGTGAAACTCGTCGGTACTTAGTTCGCATCAAAGTTGAACTTAGGACTAAGTAAAGCGTTAAATTTGCGCGAACTAGCTGTACCCCTACCTGCATTTTCGTGTGGAGGGGCTTTGTGGAATGAATCTCACGCTAGCCATAGATGGACACCTAAAACGGAGAAGTCTTTCCATATTGCGAGGTCTTCTTTGGAAATAAAGCTTCGGCGTTGCAAGAACAGCCGTTCGTTTTACTAGCTTTATCCATATAGAAGTCACCATGACCAACGTGGTTGCCAGACTTCAGAAAATTCAGTGTCGTAATTTTTGAAATTCAATGTTTCTAAATATACCGCCTGAAACAGGGCGTAAAAGAATTGGACTGCCATTTCCACTAACTGGATATTAAAATTGATATCTGAATTCAGCCTAATTAGCTCGGTTTCTTCTATCGGTAGCAGTGTGACGAACGCGACAAACCCTCATCCTGGGGGCAAAAGATTGTTTAGATGGAGCCTAAATTCTCATTTCACATACCCGTGTTTTGAAAGCTGTAACGTTAGTGAGGAAAGTGCCTATGATTAAAGTATTTTGATCGTAATAAGTTCATGTATTTTGCCTAATCATAAAACGGCGGGAAGATCAGTTTTCGGACTCTGGTAACCCTAGGACACGGAGGCTGCCTCTTGTAGATTACACTAGGCAATACTACTGATAAATTTCATGATTGGTACTTTTCAAAATTGTAGTGTAATTATAGTTTGAGAAACGTATATGGTCAAAATTTTATCGGAAGTCTTAGCTGGTAAGCCAGACTCTGGAATTCTGCTAAGTTTTCCTTGCTTTCACTTCACTTCGAATGTCCGCCTCCGTAGTCAAGTAGACAGTGCGCTAGGTTGCCACGCAGGAGACCCGCGTTAGATTCCCGGCGGTTTTCACCACTGAGTTTTGTCGTCCTCAAAACTTCGATGCAAACCACCCATGTGGTGTCACCTGCATGCATCAGGCAGGCCGAACACCATCCCAGCTGGCGTCCAACAGCCAGAATAACCACATGAAATCATTTCTCTTCAAATGTAGCATACCCGCCTGGCTTCTACCCAAAAGTTACCAAAACAGGCTGGATAATCTTTCGCCGCTGCTCCTTCCAGAAACTTCCGTTTAGTACAGTTAAACAGGTCCTGAAATTTAGTGGGCATACTGATTTTCAGGGTGTCTGACGACTCGACACGTTACACTAAATTTTTCATCAGGTATGTATTCCTTAGTTTACTTCCCCCATCGGACATACCTTCCCTAAATTTAGATGGTTCTGTAAATAAGCCTTAAATCTCACAATATAAAACAAAACTTCGTGTACAGTTTAAAAAACTCAACTAGATACGTTCTCCACTGGCAGTGGCGTCTTCCCCGACCCAGGCTGGGGTCTAGTTTTCATGTAGCCATGGACTACACCCGGTGCAGTTAAAGAAATTAGTTTTTGGGAGAAACTTGTAGAAAGGTCGCTGATTCTCGATACCTAAACAGAATGTTGCCGTAATAAGTCCAGTGGTTAAAATAAAATACAGCTTAAGCGACATGCTATCAACAGAGCTAACAATAAAAGCGTAGACAAAGCCACATGAGAGAACACAAGCAAGACTACATATTCCGAACCCGAAAAAACACTGCCGGGTGCCGTGGAGTTTCCAAATGTCGATAATGAACGGTTAAAATT
The DNA here is from genome assembly GCA_026315105.1 of Locusta migratoria. Taxonomy (NCBI): domain Eukaryota; kingdom Metazoa; phylum Arthropoda; class Insecta; order Orthoptera; family Acrididae; genus Locusta; species Locusta migratoria. The sequence goes on along the minus strand of CM048748.1, from coordinate 269,059,219 downwards.
CATGGCTCGTCTGTATTCTGTACAATCTGACCTTCCGTTCTGTTAAGTTCATAAAGTTTCCGCGATAGTCACCCCCAGTCACCAGATTTTCAACATTGACTCAATTTTGAAAGTTCGTAAACGAAAGTGTTAGAAACAGGATTGCAGTTAGGTTAACACCTCTGAAGTGATGTACACATTATGCAAGACTTAAGTTTCAAGGAATATAGATTGGTTGCTTAGTGTTATTGTATCTTTCAGCAGCCATCAGATGCTGGTAGTGAATCAACGTCCAAGGAACCGGCGCCCGTACCTTCTGTGGAACCAGTAACGAGTTCCACCTCCAGTTCATCGGCCCTGGGTGACGCAGAGGAACACGCAGCGCACAGCTCTGAGGTTAGTGACCACTGCTGCCGATAGGATGACCCTTCTGTGCTTGAAAAGTGCCCTATACATGAACAGCACCAGAATGAGCAAACGTAGAATACTTTAATGCCGTCAGTTTAAAGTTTATAGTACTCAGATTGTTCAACTTAGTCGTGATCTACTCCTTAATAGGTAAAAATCTTCTTAGACCTTAAAGAACACTTCATCTACATTCTTTCCTAACGCCCATTGGCACAGCGACACCATCCCTCAATCTGGAGCGTAGGTTTTCACGGTTCCTCCTTCCCCTATGCATTGGTATGCGTTCATCCTAGACCACCTCAAACTCAACATTTTCGTTTATCCTCTGATAGTTTTTAGTGCCACTCCCATGAACCACAGACATTGCCGAGGTGGGGTGGCTTGGGTGCCTCAACGATACAGATAGCCGTACCATAGGTGCAACCACAGTGGAGGGGTATCTGTGGAGAGGCCAGACAAACGTGTGGTTCCTGAAGAGGGGCAGCAGCCTTTTCAGTAGTTACAGAGGCAACAGTCTGGATGATTGACTGAGCTGGCCTTGTAACATCAGCTAATGTGGCTTCGCCACACAGCTACTGCGAACGGCTGAAAGCAAGGGGAAACTACAGCCGTTATTTTTCCCGAGGACATGCTGCTCTACTGTATGAACATATGATGATGGCATCCTTTTGGGTAAAATATTCCGGAGGTAAAATAGTCCCCCATTCGGATCTCCGGGCGGGGACTACTCAGGAGGATGTGATCATCAGGAAAGACAATACTGGCATTCTACGGGTCGGAGCGTGGAATGTTAGATCCCTTAATCGAGTAGGAAAATTAGAAAATTTAAAAAGGGAAATGAATAGGTTGAAGTTAGATATAGTGGGGATTAGTGAAGTTCGGTGGCAGGATGAACAGGATTTCTGGTCAGGTGAGTATAGGATTATAAATACAAAATCAACTGGGGGTATCACAGGAGTAGGATTGATAATGAATAAAAAAATAGGAATGAGGGTAAACTACTATGACCAGCACAGTGATCGCATTATCGTTGTCAAGATAGATACGAAGCCAACACCGACAACTGTAGTACAGGTTTATATGCCAACTAGCTCTGCCGATGATGAGGAAATCGAAGAAATATATGAGGAGCTAAAGGAAATTATTCAGACAATCAAGGGAGAGGAAAACTTAATTGTTATGGGAGACTGGAATTCGGTAGTAGGACAAGGAAGGGAAGGGAAGATAGTAGGTGAATATGGTCTGGGCAAAAGGAATGAAAGAGGAAGCCGCCTGGTAGAATTTTGCACAGAACATAATTTAGTTATAACAAACACCTGGTTCAAGAATCACAAAAGAAGGTTGTATACGTGGAAGAGACCAGGAGACACCGGAAGATACCAGATAGATTTTATAATGGTAAGACATAGATTTCGGAACCAGGTTTTAAAGTGTAGGACATACCCAGGGGCAGATATAGACTCTGACCATAACCTGTTGGTTATGAACTGTAGGCTGAAACTGAAGAAACTACAAAAAGGTGGGAAAATAAGGAGATGGGACCTGGATAAATTGAAGGAACCTGAGGTTATTAAGAGTTTCAGAGGGAGCTTTAGGCAACAATTGACAGAAACGGGGGAAAATAAAACAGTAGAGGAGGAATGGGTAAAATTGAGAGATGAAATAGTGAAGGCAGCAGAGGACAAAATAGGTAGGAAGGCAAGACCTACAAAAAATCCTTGGATATCACAGGAGATACTAAATTTAATCGATGAAAGGAGAAAATATAAAAATGCAGTAAATGAAACAGGCAAAATGGAGTACAGACGACTTAGAAATGAGATCGACAGGAAGTGCAAAATGGCTAAGACGGAGTGGCTAGAAGGGAAATGCAAGGATGTAGAAGAATGTATAAATAGGGGAAAAATAGATACAGCCTACAGGATAATAAAAGAAACATTTGGAGATAAGAAAAACAGCTCTATGAATATCAAGGACACTGATGGGAAACCAGTTCTCAGCAAAGAAGGGAAAGCTGAAAGGTGGAAAGAGTATATAGAGGGGCTCTACAAAGGAAATGAACTTCGAGACAATATTGTAGGAAGGGAAGAGGATGCAGATGAAGATGAAATAGGAGATACTGTACTGAGAGAAGAATTTGACAGAGCACTGAAAGACCTAAGTCAAAACAAGGCCCCTGGAGTAGATGATATTCCCTCAGAGCTACTGAAGTCTCTGGGAGAACCAGCCATGACAAAATTGTTTCACCTGGTGTGTAAGATGTATGAGACAGGAGAAGTACCCTCAGACTTTAAGAAAAATGTTATAATCCCCATTCCAAAGAAAGCGGGTGCAGACAGGTGTGAAAACTACAGAACCATCAGTTTAATAAGTCATGGTTGCAAAATATTAACACGAATTATATACAGAAGGATGGAAAAGCTGGTAGAAGCCGACCTCGGGGAAGACCAGTTTGGGTTCAGGAGAAATGTAGGAACACGGGAGGCAATACTCACTTTACGGCTTATCCTAGAAGATAGACTAAGAAAAGGCAAACCTACATTTCTAGCTTTTGTAGATTTGGAGAAGGCTTTTGACAATGTTGATTGGAATAAACTCTTTCAAGTTCTGAAGCAAGCAGGAGTAAAATATAGGGAACGTAAGGTTATTTACAACTTGTACAAAAACCAGACAGCGGTAGTCAGAGTTGAAGGGCATGAAAGGGATGCAGTGGTTGGGAAGGGTGTAAGACAGGGTTGTAGCCTTTCTCCAATGTTATTCAATTTGTACATTGAGGAAGCAATAAAGGAAAGCAAGGAGAGGTTTGGAGAAGGAATTAAAGTTCAGGGTGAAGTATTAAAAACTTTGCGTTTTGCCGACGACATAGTAATTCTGGCAGAGACAGCAAAGGACCTGGAAGAGCAGTTAAACGGAATGGACAGTGTGCTGAAAGGTGCATATAAGATGAACATTAACAAGAGCAAAACTAGGGTAATGGAGTGCAGTGTTAGAAAATCAGGTGATGCTCAAGGAATTAGATTGGGTAACGAAGCAATAAAGGAGGTAGAGGAGTTTTGTTACTTGGGCAGTAAAATAACAAATGATGGTCGCAGTACAGGGGATATAAAATTCAGAATGGCAATGGGTAGAAAAGCATTCTTGAAAAAGAGAAATTTAACATCGAATATTGATTTAAGCCTAAGGAAGTCCTTTCTGAAGGCATTTGTGTGGAGTGTTGCCTTGTATGGGAGTGAAACATGGACGATAAGCAGTGCGGACAGGAAGAGGATTGAGGCTTTTGAAATATGGTGCTACAGAAGAATTCAGAAGATTAGGTGGGTTGATCGCGTAACTAATGAGGATGTACTGAACAGAATGGGGGAGAAAAGAAAACTCTGGCATACGTTGACTAAAAGATGGGATAGATTGGTAGGACACATTCTTAGACATCAAGGAATTGTGAATTTAGCGTTGGAGGGAAGTGTGGGGTAAAAACCGCAGAGGAAGACCAAGAGATGGATACAGTAAGCAGATTCAGACAGATGTAGGTTACCGTTCTTATGTGGAGATGAAGAGGCTGGCTCAGGATAGGGTATTGTGGAGAGCTGCATCAAACCAGTCTCCGGACTGAAGACCACAACAACAAGTTTTTAGTGTCCTTAACTAAAGTATACCTGGGGTCTCCCTTACACCCAAAAATTTTGATTTTTTCGCTTCAAAAAATTTGTTCATCTTAATTCTTTAAGCGTCAATGTTTCTGGCCCATACAGAGCTACATTTAGTGTACTTCGAAAGAGCGTCACACCTGTAAGATTGCTGCTGCTGCTGCTGCTGCTGCTGCTGCTACTACTATAACTTCCGTTTATTCTATTAGCTGAGAAAGCTTACCACATACGTAGATTTGGTGCCTTACCAAAGATCATACCGTTACCGATCCTGCTATCCTTGTAATGTTTCTGTACCAGCGTCTCATGAATTGAGATTTACGAAATTCTTGCTACATTATTCGTACATGTAAACCTATAAACTGTATTTTAGTCTTACATTGTTCCTGTAAGCTGACAAAGATCGCGGCCAATGTGTCCAGATTATTTAGGCTTTGCGGTAGCAAAATTACGTTGTCACAGTGAGATTGGCTGCTCAAAAGTGCCGCGAAAACAGATCTTTTATACAACTGCACTGCTGGGGCCGAGCGGTAGTCCGTCTTACTCAGGATGAGCGCCTGAGGACGTAGTGCTAGTGTGTACAAGCTCATTCGGTTACTATGGTTTCGTGGGCTGGCCACTAGCTCTGCAAGAGCTAAACAGGTGGAGTCACCTTCGATGAGTCGGAAGACGCAGCGAGACGGCGTGATATGTGCTGGATGCCGTGAGCCGATTGGGCGCGATGTACTCAAACCGTTGCGTCTGCCTAGACACAGCCAGGAGGTGATAGATTGCATATGCAATGCTTATGGGTCCCTACTTGGAACGACTGGAGTCTGGTGCCGTGCTGACGAACTCGTGATGGCTAGCACCAGAGTACTAGCGCGTCGATAGGATGATTGGCCTTTACGTAACCAATGAAATCAAAGCTGGCCTAGGGAAGGATCCATACTCTGCATTATGAAGACAATGGTAGATCTACATCCTCCGCAATCCACCGTAAGGTGCGTGGCGGCGGTACACTGTACCACTGCTAGACATATCCTTTCCTATTCCACTCCCAAATAGAATGAGGGGAAAATGAATGTCTATATGCCTCAGTAGGAGCCCTAATTTATCGTCTTTATCACTACGCGAAATGTAAGTAGGCGGCAGCTAGATCGTACTACACTCGGATTCAAATTCCGGCCTTTTCGTGAATTTTTGCTGAGGAACTTTAGAAGTCTTTCATCCAGCGATCTCCAATTAAGTTGACGGAGCATTTCCGTGACACCCGCGCATTGATCGAACCTACCAGTAACAAACCTAGCTGATCGCCTCTGAACTGCTTCTGTCTTCCTTTAAACTGATCTGCTGGGGGTTCCAAACACATGAGTAATACTCAAGACGGGGTCATACAAACGTCTTACACACGGTCTCCTTTACAGGTGAAGTACCTCTTCCCAAAAGTCTCCCAATAAACCGAAGTCGGCTGTCCGCCTTACTCACAACTGGCCTTACATGCTCGTTCCATTTCATATCGCTCTGCAATGTTACGCCTAAATATTTGAACGACGCGAAGCATCAAGAAGCTCACTACTAATGCTGTATTCGAACATTATGGAATTGTTTTTCCTACTCATGCGCATCACCTTACATCTTTCTACATTAAGAACTAGCTGCCATTCTTCGCACCAACTAGAAATTTTGTCTATGCTATTACAGTTACAGACGACACCCTTCCATACACCACAGCCTCATCAGCAAACAGCCACAGATTAAAAGTTCCTCTGTCCATCAGATCATTTATATAGATAGAAAATAAGTGATTCTATCACTCCTCTGGGGCACGCCTGACAATACATTCATCTCTGAACACTCGCCGTCAAGAACAACGTACTACGTTCTATTACTTAGGAAGTCTTCCAGCCAGTCTCAAATGTGTGAACCTATTCCATAAGCTCGTATCTTCTTTAGCAGTCTGCAGTGTGGCACCGCGTCGAACGCCTTTTTGAAGTCGAGAAAAACACAACCCGCCTGTTGCCCTTCATCCATGGCTTGCTAGATGGCATGTGAGAAAAGAGCAAGCTCAGTATAACATGACGGGTTTCCTAAACCCGTGCTGATTCACAAAGCTTTTCCGTTTAAAGGAAATTTACTATTCGAACTGAGAATGCTCCAAAATTCTAAATGACTCATGTCAACGATATTGGCCTGTAATTGTTTGGGTCAGTCCCCTTTCTTATAAACGGGAGTCACCTGCGCTTTTCCAATCACAAGGAACTTTGCGCTGAATTAGATTACCGATAAATGCCGCAGAATACTCTTTAGTACCTCAATTGACCATCTTCCCTGGGTCTCCCCCCCCCCCCAGCTGCGATTGTCTGTACTTGACACTGAATAGTGATCAGATAATTTGATCGAAGACTACTCTTACCATCATTCCCAAAGACCAAGGGACCACAACTTCCAAAACCGGAAGTAGAGAAATCGGCTAAAGCTATGATGTAAGGATCGGATAGGTGCCTCTTGAGGACAGCGTTAACTCAATACCTGTTAATCGCTGACTCGTTATTGGCTAATTCTTGCATTTAGAAGACAAGCCATGGTCGGCTTATGCAGTAAAAAATTTTAATACTTCGTTAATTTTGCGCTGTAAAAGCACTTACAGCTTAGTTAGCGCTTAAAATTGCGAAAGTAAATAGTGAAGAGGAGGTAACGTAAGTCAAATCTTTGCACTCAAAATTTTTCCTTTAGTTCATGATTTCAGTAAGTCATGATTTACTAAAGCAAAAACGTGAGTCATAAAGCAGTGTCCGTATGTTTGTATACGTATTGTATAAAAACATTATTCTTGCAATGTTTATGAAATTTTTGCACAAATCCATTTCAATCCATGAGAACGGTCGCTGAAAGTTAGGATAACGTGCAACACATTTCTATATCTCGTTATAAACGAGATGCGCGAAAAAGTGCAGCCTGATAAGACAGTATTGCACATTTCCTCCTATACCACTAGACCAGATTTGCACCATTCTGGTGCACAAAGTACCGTCAGGTAACAAAGCAGTCCGGGTAAGAAACACATGACACAGTTCAGGAGATGTAACGTCGTAAACTGAGTTGCAACAAACTGCCACATAATGTGACATTTTATTCACTGTGAGAATGAGTACTAGCGACTTGCAACCAACTTGAAACAAAATTTCCAAACCTTCACTGAATTTCCTCGCTGAGAACCATAGCAAAATTAAGGGAAATTTCTCGCTTTCTACTTTTCCACGGTTCATGGATTATAACTTATCAGTCGGTATAAGCTTACGAATCCATCAGGCATTTTGCGTTGTCTTTGTCTTTAGTAAAACTTCGTGAGTAGTTCGTAAATTTAGGGACGGTAAAGTCCCATAAGCTTTACAAACATTTTAACATTTTCTTTGAATTGAGGCAAGTCGTAACGCCATATACGTAGTTACAAAAATTGATATACTGCAAACGGAGCCATAGTAACTGCAACTTCTACTTGTAAGTGAAACATGACTTCCATGGTTCTAAGTTAAATCTTAGATAGCTCTCTCAAACGAAGCATTCTTTTAAAGTAAAAAGCTTTAATCTTGTGTGCAGCCGACCCCAGTCCCAGAAACTGAGGACAAAACCTACAGTCCGGTCGGCGAAAGGGAGACTAAGGAAGGAACCGAGGAAGTGGCAGAGGACAAAGATCGAGCAGAAGAGGAAGCTGAGAAAGACGAAGAAAAGGTAAAAAGTCGGGAGTAAACATTCCCACCCTGTCGCATTAAACAGCTCGGTGAACAGTTGAACTGTAACAAATTTAATGATTACATGACTCATCCTTGGGTAAACATATGTACACTTAAAGCGCCAACCAAAGATTTCGGTAAAATGTGTCTTCAAGTAACAAAGGTACGAAGTGATTTTTCATAAAGCGAACATGAAAGTTCAGGCAAAGAGCAATTAGAGATTAGACCATTCTGTGGTGCTAGTTGTATTTAAACTGCTGTAATGCCTAGACGAGTCATATTACATATCGTACCTACATTTCATATGATCGTAATTTAATCATTCGTGATGTAGGATGTTAAATGAGAATCTTAGTTTTCCCCTCTATAAAGTTCCAGGACCGACGTCCTTAAACAATTCTGGTTTTCTGTAACCAGTGTTGCATGGTACAAAAATACTAAATTTTTAGCGAGTAGTTATTGTACTTAGTCTAGAAGAGGTCCGATAAAGGCCAATCGTTTGATCTGATTAGATCAGAAACACGTAGGTACTACGGAATCAGACTAATACTAAAACAATCTGGAAAAGGGAAAAACTTAGCTGTCTGGTCAAATTTATCGAAGGGCAGTTAAATGGCTTGTCATCGCGGTTACCCGTTAACAGTATTAACGAGTGACTAGTTCAAAAACCATTCAACAGTATGTAATAAAAATAAAAGGTAACATCAAGCATTTTTCAATCGATAGTTCCAAATGTTCACGATTGAAATACAGAAAAATGATTATGCGTGGGTTAATAAAATAAAGTACGTTAAATAACCATCGTTCATTGTTAGATTTAAAACTTCTATAGCTATTTTGCTAATTCGAAGAAATAAGTAAACGTTTTTAACGGTGGGAGTCACACACGTCTCATCAAAGCATTAAGTAAAACATTTATAACACTAATAGTACATACAGCAGTAAATAAGCTGTTGCAATGACTAAGTTCTAAAGTCACCGTACATTTTATTGCGGTAGCGATGTTGCAGGCAGACGATATACGCGAACTTAATCGGTTTAACCAACTGTTGACATTATGATCTTTGGCGAGGTTAAGTTGGCATTGTAAATGTGAGCAGCCCTTTAACCCCGGTTTGGAGCACTCTTGTATAATGAAACACTTTTAGACCGAACAGAAATAAACTATCCCCTCCGAAGATAAGGATATGTAGCCTAAAGGTGTTCAGCCTTTTACATGTCCGAATATTTCGGAGCTTTCAGGTCATTGCATTAACAGGCTGCAAGGTACAGACGAACCAGTGCCATCTAAGCGCATTAATATTTAAGAGTACAAATTCTACATTGTTCGAAAATTTGAAAGCGACCTTAATAAAGCGTGAGTAGTAATAAAAAATACGTTAAACGTGATACACAATGTACATCTATAGGCGGTAAATTAAATACCTAGGATTACAATTAAGTTTTAGTTGAATAGAAAAAACAAAATAGTAAACGCTGTTTCAATCGTAGAACACGTAAGATGCAATACAACTAAAAAGTGCCTACACTTGTATGTTTTATTTTGGGGTACTTCAGCACATTGTGGGATCCACACCAAGTAGGACTAACGGAATATAAAGTTCAGAGAAGTGTGGCTCCTCGTTCATATTATCGTGACACAGGGGTCATCACGTAAATGAGTTGGGTTGGAAGTAGTTACTGATTGCAGTGAGATTTCCGAAATACTTTCTCAAAATGCTAATATTGTTAGTGCCCATCTAGAGATATAGAAACCTAAAGGTTTGTACCCGCACGCTATTACGGAAATGGAATGGTAGAGGAATATTACGAAAAGGGTTCAACAAACCCTCTTGGAGACACTAAGATTTCCAGAATAATTACACAGATGTAGAAATTTGGAATCGGCGAGTGTTTAGTGTATCCTAGACATTACGGTGATAAATGTCGAATATAGATTATCGATTTCCATCTGTCCTCAGACTGAAGAGCCGCCGACGATAACAGCAGAGGAAGCTCTTAAAGCAGCGCTGGCCGTAATTTCGCCACCACGCACGGCGCCACCTCAGCTGGTGTCTGAAGAGGTAGCAGCCATGGGCGAAGCGCCTCAACCTCAACCACAACCACAACCAACCTCTGAAGAGCTGCTGGCAGCAGAACGCGCCTCTAGTGCTGAGGAGCCCGGCACCAGTAGAAAACGCAAACCAACCTACAAAGCCCCGAAAACGCCTTTCTTGAACTTCCTTTCAACAAAGTTGAGAAAATATTGAAGCAAAAAGTTAAATTGAAATTTTACTTATCTAAATTTTAATACATTTTTATGCAAGTAAATAGATGTAATACGAAAATAGCGTTTCGTATATCCGTAAGTACAAGAAAACGGTATTATGCTCTAGTCATGTATGCATGTGATACTTTGTAAATTTTAAAGAGGAACTTTATAATCTACCAATAAACATTTTGTCTTAGCAACTGCAAGTGTTTCTTCCCCTTCTTCCTTTCTTGTTCCGTTACTTTCAAATTTGATTCCAAAAGAGTTAATCGTAAGAACGTTCTTCCTGCAAAAAATACTTTCATAAATTGTAACTTGCATCAAAGTTCAGTACTAGATTTCGGCCTTCTGCGAGGAGACTAAGATCGCCTGAATACGTTTAGACTAAAACTAGCTTATATGCCCGTGCTTCGCAACGGGTGTTTAGAGGGACCTGTGTAAATGATGGTTTTTCATTCCAGACCTAGGTCAGCAAAAAACAGAATCCTTGTTGGATCGCTCTGTCAATCAGTTCTCCTAGCCAAGATGTCAAATTTAAGTAGTCACTGTCGAAAAGATAAAAGTTAATAGTTTTTCATAAAAAATGTGAAATTTTTGGTCGTACTCCTGAACGATGTAAATTGTTAGTGTTCATGAAGTTAAGACTAAGGTGTGTAATTGTCTGACAAACGTCTGAAAACACTTCTATCGTTCAGAGGAGAAATAGTAATGACAGCGCCATGTATTGGGTCTATGACATAGTACTAAACTTTTTATCTCACAGTAAGTGTACGCTGAAGTATTAGAATGTTGCAGTGTTGCACTGGGGAGAATGACGTTATTCTATATGCAGTGCTCCATATTATACTGAGTCTCGTAATTTAATAGAGTAGCATGTCTGTTTAAATAAGACGTCATGGTGGTGTCAATGTGCGATAAAGTTTGAGGTTTTCGTTGAAGGAATGGCGTCAGCTGATAGTCTGTATAGAACTTTCCATTAAATATAGTATTTCCAGTGAATTGTCTTGACTGTGTTAACAGCATCGGCCACTGTCACGTAATACATGTCCTCACATCCTGCAGTGATTACTTCGTAAAGAACGAAGTTTAAATCGATCTTGTGTAATTGAACTATAAATTCAGAAGTCGGATTATGACTAAGTACAATTGTCTCTACAAAAGACGTCTTTCTTTATCTTAATGTAGTCTGCACCAAAAGTACGAATTTTAATCACAATATTGTACCGAACATAATGAAAGCAGGGAGGTTTCAGATTCGTTTATCCCTCAAGTGTATTATCTCTAGTGGCAGGCACAGATCAGAAATATCCTTGAAGTGAGCATTCAGATGTGCAGAACAGATTTTGTCTTCAACATTAAAGTGGAAATATCACCTACTGGGAAAATCTACTAATCGATGACTTCACCTTGGTTTTTTTTTTTTTTTTTTTTTTTTTTTTTTTGATTAAGACGGATGGCTATGTGCAAATAGCCCTTTTAGCGACGCTTCCTCAACTTCTTGCTTCTGTTACAAATTTATTTAGATATTTCATGTTACGTGGTTGCTCCGCGAAAGAGGTGGGGCTTCTTTGCAGCCAGTGCGGTACAAACCACTCCTAACAGCAACTAAATGTGTGGAAAGAGTGGATTTGTCTCAGTATCACTTGGTAATTCCAGCTTAATACTGAGATATGCTTCTGTACATGCTCACTCCATACATATGTCTACTCTAGGTATAATTTAGTGGTTATACCCGTCGAAAGATGACTTTTCCATTACATTGCAGAGCATATGGGTTAGAGCTAGGAAGTGTCCTACCTGGGCTAAACTTTACTTGCAGTGGCAGCGGTTTAGTATGTTAACGTTGGCAACGAAATATTCGCTTTAGGGATCATTAATTTACTGATCGGAACATTTCATTATCAACACTAAGAATTATTCCCCTCATTGTGATTTTAAAAAAAAAATCAATGGCCTTTAGCGACATCAATACACTACATCGCTGCCATAAGGAAAATCATAGCCCCCTTTTTTTTCCCTCAGTGTATTGCACTTCAGTTATGAGAATAAACAATGCAGCAGCGCCATCTATTAGTTGGGTATGTCAGTAACAGCGCCTCTATCGGATCTTTGCTACACTGCAATGCGAGCATATCATACACCAGAAACTAAAAACTACGATATCCTTTCTTCCCCTGATCCGATTTTAATGAAATAAAGCTTATGTTGCCCCCCAAGGTACTCTTAGTTGACCTATGAAACCCCATGAAAGTTCGTGTAGTACTCTGAGATTTGCTGTACATCATACTTACAAGCATAGAATACACATAAACTGCAAATGATACCTGATCCGATTTTGATGAAACTATGCCTATGTTACTCTCAAAAACTATTTTCAATTTACCTGTGGACACCCATGAAATTTGCTGTAGTACTTTTGGAGTTTACCTTCAACAAATAGACAAACATGATGGCTTTTAAGCAAATGATTAAACTGTGATATCTTTATTTTGTGATCCGATTTTAATTATTGAAGCCTTTATGTAACCGCACTATGTTCTAAAGTTACGTGTGAAAACCCCATCAAAATTCAAGTAGTTTTGGAGATATACGTATTCAAAGAAACAGACATAACGCACATAAACAAATTGAAATGACGATATTCTTTATTTCCGTGATCCGACTTTCATAAAACGAAGTCTATATATCGTTCATTTACGCTCAAGTTACCTGTAAAAATCCCATGCAAATTCGTGGAGTAGCTTTGGAGTTAAGAGGTTTTTAACAGTTGAAAATAGACACGATTACTGAAAACACTTAAAATTACGATATCTTTTGTTTTCATGATCAGATTTTGATAAAATTATGCCTATATGTTGACCCACTCTTTTCTCATGTTTCCTGTGAAAACCGCATGAAGATTCGTCCATTAGTTTTGAAGATTGAAGGGAACAGCGACAGGCCTACATTTACAGATTTATTATTAGTATAGATTTGAAAGGCCGGACATATAAATTTTATATACTGTGGTTGCCTACCATGACAAAGTAATACGTGGACGTTAACTTTGCCATTCTACAAGTTAACAGCTGAGCACTAAAGCTGATACAGGATTTTTGGTAATATTACCAAGCATAATTCGTCGGATATCGCCAAGTGGACTAATTGAACGTAGTCAAATGGCACATATCACGGTCGCTTCTCATTGGTCGATAGATCAAACTGTGTAACGTAGAGTTAAAAACGAGAAAAAGTTAAAATTCGGTGTTTGTGAGTGGCACGAAGTAATGACGATCCAATCTGCCACCTGAAATTTTAACGTAGAAGCTAAGTTTTCAAACAGATTTTTAAGTATCTATTTACCAGGAACGATATTGCATTAGACAAATTGAAGATTGAGCATTGAAGCCGAAGTAAGGAGTTGGACAAGGCAATGGTCATTTTTGAAAGCCATGCTTAGGGTTTCTTCAGCGAACAAAATTGTATATTTTTAACATGACCAAATGCTGTTAGTTACACCTGAATTTACCAACATGCTTTGACTACATGGACTACCAAACAGCTTTTCATAGTCAATCGCAATCAGAGGCTTACCATAAACATTGCACTAAAACCCATAGAAAATAGTGTAGACTGCACACAACTGAAATTCAGAATGTTGCCACCTTTACTTCCCAATTATTTACATTGACAATCTAACCAAAACTCGGTTAGACAATAACATCCTGAAGTTGTTACACTACTTACTGACGGCTCAAGAGCGCTGAACAAGTGACATTAACGGTGCTGTCACATATGTAGCAAACAGTGAAATCCATAACAAGTTATATATCATTTAGTTTCCAAAATGAAATGTGAAGACAGGTGAAGACAGGTTTCGGTGAACTGTCACCATCTGGTCACGTATATTTTACCAGCTGGTCATCTTAAAATATGGGTATAAAAAGTGTAACATAGCACTTACTATATAAATAAAAGTTAAAAACATGACAGCTTGGAGTATTTTGTAAGCTGTCATGTTTTTAACTTGTGTATTTTTAGTGTTATGTTGCACTTTATACCCATTTCTAACAATATGACCAGATTGTAAAATGTGACCAGATGGTGAGTTCACCGAAACCGGTTGTCATTGAATAAATTATTGTGAAATCTTGGCATTTCATTTTGAAAACTATAAGGCTATCAGATCGCCTCCAAAACTGAGTCAGGTAATCTTTAGATGAATTTATCGCCTCTGGAACTATACGTTGCGGTGGTTGGGGAGAACCTAGCCCACTTTGTTCTGAACGTAGATTGAGTCAACACGTGCTTCTGATAAAGGAATTCCATAACGCTTCATGAATATGAATTAGATACATCAGTCTTCAGGATGACACCGCGTTGTCCATGTATAACACGTTCGTTACGGCTGACGCTTATAAGCGTTTCCGCTATCAAAAAGCCAGTGCAAGTAACGCTTATAAGCGGAGCGCTGAGTACTCGGTTTAATTTGTATGGCTACACTAGTGTTAGTACAAGCCACCAACGAAATATCACGTAAAGTTTTCATGTCTGCAGTTTTCTTTAGTCGTGTGTTGGCATTGTTATCAATACATCAGTGGCGTTGTTAGACTTGTTTACGAAAAATGCATATGACGCTTATGAGCGTCAGACAGCTTGCAATATTATCACATCAACATGAAGCTGTATCTAGCACCACCTCTTCCGCAGACGTTATATTCGCTTTCAATATTATGTACAACTAACTTAGTTTTTTTTCTCTCTCTTGGGCCTGCAGCGCTATAAATGCCACTTAGACATTACATAATAAATCCTAAATGCTTTAAATATAATTATTACACTATAGGCCTATTTCGGCTTTTAGCGCCATCGTCAGGTGATGTCTGTTGGTCCTGACATCCATGGATGATTTTATTGCTGTCAGTCATTTATTGCTTTAAATTTTAATTACAATATTGCTGATGACTTGTTGTAATGACAGCTTTTTGATAATCAGAGATGTAATATGGTTATCAAAAAGCTGTCACATCTCAAGTCATCAGAAATATTGCAATTAAAATTCAAAGCAATGACTGACAGCAATAAAATCATCGATGTATATGGATGTCAGGACCAACAGACATCACCTGACGATGGTGCTAAAAGCCGAAATAGACCTATAGCTGCCGGACGCGTTGGCCGAGGGGACTGAGGCGCTCTAGTCACGGTCTGCACGGCCACTACGGTCGGGGGTTCGAATCTCCCACCCCCCCGTCGGGCATGGATATTTGTGCCGTCCTTAGTGTTAGCTAGTCCATAAGTAATTTGTAAGTTTAGGGACTGATGACCCCGTAGTGAAGTCCCATAAGCTATACAAACATTTGAACATTTAGGCCTATAGTGTAATAAAAATATTTGAAGCAGCATTTAGGTTTTATTACATAATGAACTTAGGTTTCGCAGGGGTCTGATATCAGCTCAGCGCACGTGAGCTTACAGGCGACCGCCTAGAGCGTTAGTAGCCCGCACTGGTGTCTGCGGCGAACGTGTTAAAACTTTCGGCCACTGTTGCAAGTGGCCTACGTCAGGGTTTTGACTGCTTCGTTTACTCCCTGCTCTTACGTCCCCTTCGTTCTGCCGCTCTCCTTCCCATTCCTTGTTGATTGCTCGCCTTCGCATTCCTTGTTGATCGCTCGCCTTCCCATTCCTTGTTGATCGCTCGCCTTCCGATTCCTTGTTGATCGCTCGCCTTCCCATTCTTTGTTGATCGCTAACCTTCGCATTCCTTGTTGATCGCTCTACTTCCCATTCCTTGTTGATCGCTCGCCTTCGCATTCCTTATTGATCGCTCGCCTTCGCATTCCTTATTGATCGCTCGCCTTCGCATTCCTTGTTGATCGCTCGCCTTCCCATTCCTTGTTGATCGCTCGCCTTCGCATTCCTTGTTGATCGCTCTACTTACCATTCCTTGTTGATCGCTCGCCTTCGCATTCCTTGTTGATCGCTCGCCTTCGCATTCCTTGTTGATCGCTCGCCTTCCCATTCCTTGTTGATCGCTCGCCTTCGCAATCCTTGTTGATCGTTCGCCTTCCCATTCCTTGTTGATCGCTCGCCTTCCCATTCCTTGTTGATCGCTCGCCTTCCCATTCCTTGCTGATCGCTTGCCTTCCCATTCCTTGCTGATCGCTTGCCTTCTGATTCCTTGCTGATCCCTCGCCTTCCCATTCCTTGTTGATCGCTCGCCTTCGCATTCCTTGGTGATCGCTCGC
Organism: Locusta migratoria; assembly: GCA_026315105.1. Lineage (NCBI taxonomy): Eukaryota > Metazoa > Arthropoda > Insecta > Orthoptera > Acrididae > Locusta > Locusta migratoria. Next base: position 269,042,997 of record CM048748.1, on the reverse strand, counting down.
CTTCACCCCCATTCCTTGTTGATCGCTCGCCTTCCCATTCCTTGTTGATTGCTTCCTTTGCATTCCTTGTTGATCGCTCGCCTTCCCATTCCTTGTTGATCGCTCGCCTTCCCATTCCTTGTTGATCGCTCGCCTTCGCATTCCTTGTTGATCACTCGCCTTCGCATTCCTTGTTGATCGCTCGCCTTCGCATTCCTTGTTGATCGCTCGCCTTCGCATTCCTTGTTGATCGCTCGCCTTCCCATTCCTTATTGATTGCTTCCTTTGCATTCCTTGTTGATCGCTCGCCTTCGCATTCCTTGTTTATCGCTCGCCTTCGCATTCCTTGTTGATCGCTCGCCTTCCCATTCCTTGTTGATCGCTCGCCTTCGCATTCCTTGTTGATCGCTCGCCTTCGCATTCCTTGTTGATCGCTAGCTTTCGCATTCCTTGTTGATCGCTCGCCTTCCCATTCCTTGTTGATCGCTCGCATTTGCATTCCTTGTTGATCGCTCGCCTTCCCATTCCTTGTTGATCGCTCGCCTTCGCATTCCTTGTTGATCGCTCGCCTTCGCATTCCTTGTTGATCGCTCGCCTTCCCATTCCTTGTTGATCGCTCTCCTTCGCATTCCTTGTTGATCGCTCGCCTCCGCATTCCTTGTTGATCGCTCGCCTTCGCATTCCTTGTTGATCGCTCGCCTTCGCATTCCTTGTTGATCGCTCGCCTTCGCATTCCTTGGTGATCGCTCGCCTTCGCATTCCTTGTTGATCGCTCGCCTTCCCTTTCCTTGTTGATCGCTCGCCTTCGCATTCCTTGTTGATCGCTCGCCTTCGCATTCCTTGTTGATCGCTCGCCTTCGCATTCCTTGTTGATCGCTCGCCTTCGCATTCCTTGTTGATCGCTCGCCTTCCCATTCCTTGTTGATCGCTCGTCTTCCCATTCCTTGTTGATCGCTCGTCTTCCCATTCCTTGTTGATCGCTCGGCTTCACCCCCATCCGTCTCTTATGTTAAGACTCATATCTACGAAAGTTCTTGACTGAATACGTCGTAACTGACACATTCCACTGGAATAAGCGTGTTTTGTATACCTAATTTTTGTCATACGCATGAAATTTATTGTGTTCGAAATATATGTAATCTTAATACTTTTTGTGAATTTTCCTAACACCTATTAAATACATACAGGGGCGACGGGAAGTGACTTCCTACAAATTTTTCTACTAAACAAATGTAGGTACGAAGTCATCTTTTGAATATAGTGTGGCATAATTACAAGTTAAAATTAAGTTTGCTTGTTTTCTACATGCTGTATTAAACATGGGCGTTTTCAATGGCCAGGGCCTTCCGCAAGGTCTACATCTACATGGGATACTTTGCAAATCATATTTAAGTGCCTGGCAGAGGGAACAACTCTTACGACCGGATTTTGTCTTCAAGGTCACCAAGAGTGAAGTTTGCTGTGGCACTGTTCTTGCTTATCCAATAACCATGAAAAGTAATCGCGTGGATTGTGTGAAGGCCACTCTATGGAACCTCAGCGGCCTACCCATCGGCCAGTGAACCGTTCACAAAGCCACTGTCTGACAGTCAAGGTACGAGAGCTCCATCTTTATAAAGCAGTAAAGGTTTAAAAATACTGTCTCATACGGTTGAATTCTGAAACGTGTTGTTTTAAACCGTTTAAAACCATATTATTAAGGAGAGAGGTTCATTTCATCCTGGTTGTCGTACAACCTGCAATACCATACAGCAGTGTGAACGGCATACACATCAGGCGCTACCATTCGGGAATGAACGGAATGAATCCGGAAACTATAATACAACTGGGGTCAAAGCCGACAGGTTTATATATAGTCATTGCGGACTCTCCTAAGCTGCTGTTACGCTGTCATATGCAATCACACAGAACAGTTAGTGCAATGCGTCTCGATGCAAGGTGTCAGATCTCGTCGATGTACGGCAAGTTGATGGTAAGAGACATGCAACATGTACATATGGTAACACCAAATATCGTAACGCCTTGGCATCCCGATTAAAGGAACATCTTAACAGATGCGATCTGTACCCTGTCTGTTAAACGTATAGCTTCAGATGATACGTCGCAGGTGAAAAGGAGCAAAACGGATATGCCAACAAATAGTGGGGTGCAGAGTATTGAAGCAGCGACTGCGTCTTCATCTACGCTATCGTCACTGCCTCCTGATTCTGCTCTCAGTGAACAGGTTACAACAGACTCAATACAACCGCCTGATACATCTGGGCATAAAGATACCCATCCAGTAAGAGGTGATACTGATCAAGCCATCGCTAGGGCAGTATATGCTACAGCTGCTCCACTAAGCTGAATTCGAAATACTGGCGGGAAGCATTGCAGAAACTACGGCCCACCTATGATCCTAGTAGTCCCCACCTGCTTAGTACATCTTTGCTTTCCGCCGAATATAAACGTGTGAAGAAATATGTCACAAAGAAGCTGGAGCGCTCAACTGCTCTTGCACTGATTTCGGATGGATGAACCGATGTACCAGGGAATAGGGCCGTTAACTTCATCGTGACAACACCTCAGCCAATATTCTACAAAGGAAATGACCTGGCGACGGAAACTGCACAGCATATTACTTCACAACTAACGAAAGTCCTTCTTGAAATAGGTGCGGAGAGGTCCATAGCAGTGTTCACACATAACACACACAACGTGCATAGGTTGCGCAGCAAATATATTCAACTTACTAATAAAGGACACAATGTCATTCAGAAAGCTGGAAGAGTGCTTCAATCTAGCGAAGAAAATATTAAAATTCTTTAAGGAGCGTCATGCCCCCCATGCTTTGACAACGAAAGGAAGAGAAAAATACGATCTCACGTCTTGTGTAAGCTTCCAAGTCGTTGGCCAGGTATAGTGGTTTGTTTGGATAGTTTACTTAAGACTAAAGACGCTGTGTTAGAACCAATTTTGTCCAAATGTGCAGTATGATAAAGTACTTATATCTTCTGTGTTAGCAAAGGAAACATGCCAGCGGTTTGAGAAGACGTGGCATATCTTGCGACCAATTTCGGCAGCCATACGCAAGTCTGAAGCCGATAATGCTGTAATTTCGGATGTAATGCCTTTGGTAGCTTGTCTATGGAGGTAGATGCTGTACTTCTAGAGTGTAGTACTTTCTCAAGCTGATAAGGCATCTATCGAAGCAGCTCTGAGCTCATGGCACACGTTTGTGTGTAAAGCTATGCACGCTGCAGCAAATGTGTTGGATCCACGTTTTAAGGGGAAAACCCATAATCAGGGGGAGAAAATGCAGGCTCTAAATTACCTCGCAACATTGAGTGAAGTCTTGGGATATGACAGTGGCGTTATCATGGCAAATTAGGAATCATTATGGGAGCCGGAAGGCTTTTTCCAACAACGCAGCTTATGGTCTTCACCAAAACTTATATCTCCGTCTGTATAGAGGAAAGGATTATGTACGAAACACCCATTGCGTTCACTTGCTTCCAGAAGTTTGAATGTACCGCCTACCTCAGAGGCAATCGAGCGTAACTGGTCAGCTCAGGGAGGAATTCACACACCATTGCGGAACAGACTGTCTCCAGATACAACCGAAAAGCTGGAGTAGATGCAGAGGAACATCAGGTACATGGGTGACCCACAAGACATCGGCATGTTGCTGTCATTGTGGTAGGAGGAATCTGATTAATATTATAAGAGGGTGTGGAGGGGAAGGGGAAAGGAAATGCAGTCCGGGAAGTAAAGAAGACTGCATTAGCTCGGGGCCCCGTGCTCGCCACGCACGTACTCACGAAAGAACCGTGAGCCTCCGGGGGGGGGGGGGGAGGGTTAATATTCTAAGAGACTACCAAAATGTGTTGTCTATATGTATTTGTTCCAGTGACAGGAAGTGTGTGTTTGATCCACAGAAATGTATTATTATTATTATTATTATTTCATTAACGTCAATTTGCAGCAGGGTTTTGGAACATATCCTGTATTCAAATATTATGAATTATCTAGAACGGAATGATCTAATTGACCCAAGGTCAACAAGGGCCAGCCGCGGTGGCCGAGGGGACTAAGGCGCACCAGTTACGGTCTGCACGGCCACTACGGTCGGGGGTTCGAATCCCCCCTCGGGCATGGATATTTGTGCCGTCCTAGTTCGTAAGTAGTTCATAATTAGCTTGTAAGTTTAGGGACTGATGACCCCGTAGTTAAGTCCCATAGACTATACAAACATTTGAACATTTTTTTGTCAACAAGGATTTGGAAAATATCGTTCATGTGAAACACAACTAGCTATTTACTCACACGAAGTTATGAGTGCTATCGACAAGGGTTCTCAAACTGATTCCGTATTTCTTGCTTTCCAGAAGGCCTTTGACACCCTACCTCACAAAAGGCTTTTACTCAAATTGCGTGGTAATGGATTATCACCCCAGATTTGTGACTGGATAGGGGAGTTCCTGTCAGAGATGACACAGGTTGTAGTAATCGATGGTAAGGCATCGACTGAAACAGAGGTGATATCCGGCGTTCCACAGGGTAGTGTCATTGGTTCTCTGCTGTACCCTATCTACATAAACGATTTAAGGGAAAATCTAAGTAGCTCTCTTAGGTTGCTTGCGGATTATGCCGTCATTTATCTTCTAGTAAAGTCATCTGAAGATCAAAACCAACTGCAGAACGATCTGAATAAGATTTCACTATGGTGTAAAAATTGGCAATTGACTCTAAATAATGAGAAGTGTAAAGTTGTCCACATGAGTACGAAAATAAATACGTTAAATGAATTTACAAGATAAATCAATCAAAATTGAAGGCCGTAAACTCCACAAAATATCTGGGAATTACTGTTACTTCAGACTTAAATGACTTAGATAATGTCGTCTGAAAGGCGAACCAGAGACTGCGTTTTATTGGGAGAACCCTTAAAAGATGCAACAGAACTACAAAAGAAACTGCATACACTACGCTTGTCCGTCCACTTTTGGAGTATTGCTGCCCAGTGTGGGATCCTTATCAGGTGGGTTTGACGGAGTACATCGAAAGAGTCCAAAGAAGTGCAGCTCGTTTCGTATTGTCACGAATCAGGGGAGACAGCGTTACGAAAATGATACAGGATATGGGATGGGAATCATTACAACAACGACACTTATCGCTGCGACGTGGGCTACTTACGAAAGTCCAATCGCTAACATTCTCCTCCGAATGAGGAAATATATTGTTGACTCCCACTTACAAAGGTAGAAATGATAATGAGAATAGAATACGAGAAATCAGAGCTCGAACGGAGAGATTCAGATGTTGTTTCTTCCCGCGCGCTATTCGAGAATGGAATAGGAGATGAATAGTATAAACGTGGTTCGATGAACCCTCTGCCAGGCACTTAAATGTGATTTGCAGAGTATCCCATGTAGATGTAGATTGTTTGTAATGCAAATTTTTATATATATTTTGCAGTCATGTGGCATACATGAAGACATTTGACTATGTTTTCTTGTAGTGTAATTATGTTTCGTAATATGTCAAGTCTGCTTTACACACAATTTAAAGTCACATATAGAATGAAAATGTACTATATTTCTATATTGTAAACTATAAAATGTGTTTAAGAAATAAATACCCGTTGTAACATTTCGGACGTCTAATGTTTCGGTTTGCACATTGAATATACCAGTCTAACTCATTATACCAATACTTCCTGGTATTCAACGGTTTGAAACCAAGGTTTGCGTATTATACGAAATATAACGAAATGGTTTTAAACATCGTCGGAATTGTATAAAGCAGTGTCCCGTATGTTTGTGTGTAAATATTGCATAAAAATCGTTAAGAAATTTTTCTCACGTAAGCTTCAGTCCGTGTGGACGGTCGCCGTAACAACCACGCACAACACACAGTTCACGAGATCTTATATATAAAGCAGAGTGTCCGTATGTTTATACGTGTTGCATACAAATCTACAGTTTTGTTCCAATCTTTATGAAAATTTGTACACCTAAGCTTCAATCTATGATGACGGTCGCCGTAAGTGTAAGAATTACATACGATATATAGTTCACGAGGTATGACGTCATAAACAATGAGATACGCGAAAAACTGCTGCACTTACCGACAATGTTTCTCATTTTCTCCTAAACCACTCGACCGATTTCAACCAAATTTGCTACACACATTCCTTACATTCTCTGATAAATAAAACATGATTTTAGAACAAAGGAGATGGACAGAGAGAGGAGGATAGCAGAAGTACTAGTTACAGGCAGGTATAAATAAATAAATACCCGGGTAACGCCGGGTGTTTTGTTGCAGGGTTAAGAATCACATACGACACATGGTTCAAAAGATATTACGTCTTAACCAATATAAATCGCAAAAATTTCCATATAATGCGGTGAGACTTTATGAATACACTATATGAGAATGAGATTACTTAGCAACTTGCAACAAACTTTAAATATAATTTCAAACCTTTATTGAACTATTTCTCGCTGACAACCATAGCAAAATTATGAAAGGAAAAACGTTTCTCGCTTAGAGCTTTCCGCTGTTCATGGACTAAAACTGCGGCAATCGGTATAACATTACACTTTTTAATATTTACACTATAAATTGTAACCACAGGAAATTTTACAAACAGTATATAAACATATAGTGGAAGGTACCTTCTAAATTGTATCACAGTACGACACGTAGTTCATGAGATATGAGCACATAAACAATAACGTTCATCGAATTCGCCCCATCACACACCAAGTTTTAATCTAATACTTCGTTACTACTAATTGTATTCCCAAGAGATTTTACAGACATACAGCACTTATACAAATGAATAAATACCTGAAATATTATACAATTGTGCAACATATAATTCAATAAATATTATATCGTACGAATATTATATGTAATTTGTATTTTGGAAACTATCTTTCTTTGTTTGGATACTGTACTTATAATTTTGTACATTATGCGAGACAGGCTTATTTCTTATATATTCTCTGATAAATAAAACATGATTTTAGAACAAAGGAGATGGACAGAGAGAGGAGGGATAGCAGAAGTACTAGTTCCAGGCAGGTATAAATAAATAAATACCCGGGCAACGCCGGGTGTTCTGCTAGTATTATATAAACAAAGAGATATGCGAAAAAACTATTTGCATCACGCGACAATGCTGCACATTTCCTCAAAAACCACTGGACCAATTTGACATTTGGTACACACATTCCTTACAGTGATGTAACAATGCTGTAGAAGTAAGAACCACACAAGACACATGTTTCAGGAGATATAACGTCATAAACAATAGGAAGCGCAAAAAGACTGCCACATCGTGTAACGAGACTTTGTTCATACGCTATATGAGAATGAGAGTACTTTCAAACTTTTGGTTGTTTTTTTTTTTTTTTTTTTTTTTTTTTTCTCACTGACAATCATATCAAAATGACGAAAAAAAGTTTAACGCTTAGGCTACTACTTTTTTGCTGTTAATGGAGTAAAATTACGGGATTCCGTATTACAACTTATAGTTTCTACTCTACAAATTGTAGCCGCAGAAAATTTTACAGACATTATACGCACATACAGTTGTATATAGCCTCGAAATTCCTTCACAGTACGACATGTAGTTCTTGAGACATGATGACATAAAAAGTAACGTTCATGGAAAACCGCCCATTACGCATCAGGTTTTGAACTATCACTTCTTCACTACTAAATGTATTCGCAACAGATTTTACTGAATACAGCACTTATACTAATGAATGTATACCTGCAAAATTGTACAAATGTGCAATATATAATTCAAATATTCAAATGTTTGTTAAGCTTAAGGGACTTAACTGCGGGGTCAACAATCCCTAAACTTACAAACTACTTATGAACTACCTTATACTAAAGACGACACAAACATCCATGCCCGAGGGGGGGGGGACTCGAACCCACGATCGCAGCCGTGCAGACTGTGACTGGCGCGCCGCAGTCCCCTCGGCCACCGCGGCCGGCATATAACTCAATAAATGTGAAATCACGTACGCTTTGATGGCTAGAAACCTTTCACATCATGCGCCACGTTTTAATACATTTCTTATTTACTGCTAAGACACTTCAGTATTTTAGTCAGCTTAAGTAAACTTCTGAAAACTGACGGTGCTGTTGACAACTTGGAACTGTGAAGCGCACATGGCTGTAGGCGAAGCCAGTAGATATGTATACATCTACAGGGAAAGAAACAGTGAGACTTGAATTTTCTGTTACTATTAATCAATCACAGGATAATCCAATAAATACTGCGGAGTGGGTATGACATGCCCATGTTTCTCACACGTACCAGTTTAAGTCGCTTGCTCACCAAAGAATTTATTCATGCCAGCTGCTGGACAAGTAATCAGAAGTATTATAATAAAGTTTTCAATTAAATGAATGCATGAATATCATTTGTATCTTGAGGACTCTTTGTTTGGATACTTCACTTACTATGTTGTACATTATACAAGACGGTCTTATTTCAAATTTATATTACATGCTTTTTGTTTAGAAAAATAGGAGATGGACACAGAGATAGAGAGGAGAAGTGCTAACTCAAGACTTGAAATAAACAACTAAATACCAGTGCATCGCCAGGTTTTCAGCTAGTCTTTTATACGTGACAGGTCCTGTAACTCGCCCCATTCAGAAATTGTTCGCCAAACCAATGTTTGTAGCATTTTCAGGTGTCTTTCAGAGTTCACAGCGTCTCTCAACAGACGCGGTCAAACAGTGCCAAAAGTTAATCCTGTCACTTTCGACTTTTCCTGCAAGGTTCAAGTCTCCTCGGGATCAATTTCTGCCCAATAATGGCTGTTATGGCGATTAACAATCCCATCACCACCACATTAAAACAGGTTCGTCACTTCGCAGAATTTTTTGAAACAGGTATGAATCATTATACCTCGCGAGCATCACTACACAAAATTAAAGGCGCCCATTACAATCAGGAAACGTTTGAACATAGAGGCTTCCATAGTCTGTAATGTAACTGTTCGTGGAGAATCTCCCGCACAGAAACTCATGCCAGCCTCTTTTGCAGCTTCTCTCGTTGATTTTGCAGAGATTCTCTGCAACATCTCGCTCACTGCGACAACCTTTTCCTCTGGCTCTGAATTACCATGGGATGTGTCTGTGCGGTACCTTGGTGTCATCTTAGACAGCCGGCCGCGGTGGCCGAGGAGACTAAGGCGCTCCAGTCACGGTCTGCACGGCCACTGCGGCCACTGCGGCCACTGCCCCCCTCGGGCATGGATATTTGTGCCGTCCTAGTTCGTAAGTAGTTCATAAGTAGTTTGTAAGTTTAGGGACTGATGACCCCGCAGTTAAGTCCCATAGTCTATACAAACATCATCTTAGACAAACGACTGACTTGGAGAAGAAGTACGTGCCAAAATCAGCCAACCAATAGGAGCTCTCTACCCAATTATGAACGAAGGCGCGACCGTCTCAATAGAAAATGTACTCTTCAGAATGTATCGGGTGATCAAAAAATCAGTATAAATATGAAAACTTAATAAATCACTGAAAAATGTAGATAGAGAGGTAAAAATTTACACACATGCTTCGAATGACATGGGGTTTTATTAGAACAAAAAAATAAAGTTCAAAAAATGTCCGACAGATGGAGCTTTATCTAATCAGAAAAGCAATTATTAGCATAACAAATTAAAACAAAGATGATGTTTTTTACAGGAAATGCTCAATATATTCACCATCATTCCTCAACAATAGCTGTAGTCGAGGAATAATGTTGTGAACAGCACTGTAAAACATGTCCGGAGTTATGGTGAGGCATTGTCGTCGGATTTTGTCTTTCAGCATCCCCAGAGAAGTCGGTCGACCACGATACACTTGCGACTTCGGGTAACCCCAAAGCTAATAATTTCACGGAATGAGGTCTGGGGAACTGGGAGGCCAAGCATGATGAAAGTGGCGGCTGAGCACACGATCATCACCAAACGACCCGCGCAAGAGATCTTTCACGCGTCTAGCAATATTTTTTTCAGTTCTAATAAAACTCCATGTCATTCCAAGCATGTGTGTCAATTTTTACCTCTCTATCTACATTATTCAGTGATTTATTAAGTTTTCAATTTTATACTGACTTTTTGATCACCCGGTACATTCGACCTATCTCTGACAATGCATGTGAAGTCTGGGGCTGTGTCGCCATATCACACATCTAGCGACTTCATTCTCTCGAAAATAAAATCCTACGACCCATATACCATGTGCGTCCACAATTTCCAGTTCAATACCTCTGCGAAGCTGCTAAAGATACAGAAGTGCACCAGAGACATAAGAAGATCGCTCAAGGATTCTACCTGCAGACTGGAACGCCATCCAATCATCTCATCCAAGGACACATACAAGAGACCCAGTGTCCTGCTTGACAGTCGCAGAGCAATAGAAGAATATTTTCCTATATTTTATTTGTTTCTTACCTATACCTACTATCGTCATTAACTCTTTCGTGGGCAAAATAGATGGGGAAGGAAACTCAATTTTGTTAGGTATGAAATAACATTGAATTAAAATGCACTTACAATTTTGCAACTCGATTTAGTTTATAATCTACAGCTTACTCACACCAGCAAGTGGGAAGTATTTTTCCCACTCGCACTTTTCATGAGGAGGAAATATGATGGCGATACCCCTTTAAAAATATTTATTTATTATCATAAAATGACAAAAGCAGTTACAAATGACAAGGTATTGAGTAAAAATGAATTATTTCCATGAAAGTGGCGGAAACACGTATCCACACACAGCGGTGCACAAGTAGCGACTTTGCTTTTCCGTCTGCTTATTGCTACAAAGCCTGGATTTTCGATTAGTGCCTCCCAAAGTAAAATGACGGTTTCCAACCTGTGACAGCTGGACGTCCACAGGAACTACTCCCGTTTTTGCAAAGTATATTGGTATTTATTTCAAAGGAAAACTTGCACTTTATAGAATGTAACACCTGGCAGTTCACAACATCTAGATACAAATATGCGGCATTCCATTCCATGATTCATCGTGTATTATCTGTCCGCATAAATAAAGAAAACTAATAATTTGAATTAAAATGGCATCAAACAATGGCTACCCTCCTACCTAGGTAGACTCTATAGTGCACAAGAAACAGAAAAAAGTCGCTTCTCTTCTTTTAGTCTGTTCTTAACACCTCAACACTCCAAAGGACCTAGAAAATGCTGCACAATCCCATATTCAGGAACAGTTTTTATGGATGTAGCTAGAAAAAGTAAAAAAATTGATAATAAATTTTAAAAAATCAAAACGTCCTTTTATGCACACAATACCAGGGTAAAAATAACTTTCCATTCTTGGAACAGTGGATTATACAAAATTACTTGCATCTGTGGCAAATTTTACATTGATCAATCAGGCAGGACAATATGTACCAAATTGAAAGAACACCACAGAAGTTGGAAAATTAGGAAAGGAAATTCAGCATTTGCAGAGCCACAAGGTAACACACAACTGCTACACCACGTCCAGAAAGAGAGAAAAATTAACTTCTCTGAAATGCTGGAAATACATAAACGTATGTCTACTTGTAGCAATATTGGACATTTAAGTCAGTAGTTACACATTAAATTAGCCATTTAATATGTTGACCTAACTATGCACTGAAGTTCTACTCAGTTTATTCTCACTCTTTTGTGTTCCAGATATTTGATCTGTTAACATAATTGTGCAACCAGTTCCTATTGTTTCAATTTATTTTCTTAGGACAAATGTTGTAATTGATATCTTGTGTCACATATTTTGCCAATGATCAACAATTGTTACATTAGTATGAAAGTTCATCTACTTTTATACTATATATAAGGAAACTTGAGATCTTTGGAACCTTAACTACCAAGCTGCATTGCTATATCTGTGTAGTGTTTACCTTATGTTTGTATAACAGCCGAAAACCACTTTTAAAAAACAATAAATTTGCATACTATTATACCTTATTGTCATGATTTTCATTCAAAATGAATAAAATATTTTGTTAAGAACCTACAGAGCAGTCGATGAATTCAGAAATTCCGTTGTATACACATGCTTCAAACTTCAAAAATCTAAATTAGTAAAGTCGCTGCATATTTTTCTCAAAGCATGACCGAAAGTTTAGAAATGTTCTTAAAATAAGTTGGAAGCCATTGCCAAGGTGGGGTGGCTTGCGTGCCCCAATGATGCTGATAGCCGTACCGTAGGTGCAACCACAGTGGAGGGGTATCTGTGGAGAGGCCAGACAAACGCGTGGATCCTGAAAAGGAGCAGCAGCTTTTTCAGTAGTTGAAGGGGCAACAGTAGAAAAATGTATAAGAAGGGGAAAGGTAGATACCGCCTACAGGATAATAAAAGAAATATTTGGAGACAAGGAAAGCAGCTGTGTGTCACACACATATATTCGTTGGAACGGCAGATATCAGACTAAGATTCAGTAGAAGTAGCCTCGGGCGTGTAGTCCTCCAGCAAAACATTCGTTCAACCGAAACTTTAATATTGTTCATCAGCGTTGCGATCCTGCCAGATAGGGTTGATGGGGAAGGCAGATAAATTCCATGGAATAAACATGCCAAAATGTCATGGAGATTATATCTAGTTCTAAAAGCTGCAAGAGAGAATTTATGCATCACGGTATGGGCTTATGTCAAAGTAGCGACAGCATACGTTTCCTTCTACGAACATCTCGCGAAAAGACCATGAGCATAAAATTAGAGAGATTAGGAGATCAGCGACCACGGGGGGGGGGGGCATATCTGTAATTATTTCTTCCGCGGCTGAAACATAATAAAAGGAGAAAATGACAATGGTATGCAAAGTACCCTCCACTCCACATCCTTAGGTGGCTTGCGGAGAACATTTGTTCATCATTTAAATTCTACTTCTGAAATTGTATTTTTATCAGGCGTCATCCCAACAGAAAACTGATGGTCGGTATTAAATGAAACCGCCCACGGCGACAAGAGTCTTAAAAAAGAAAAGAAAAAGAAGCTTGGGAATAAATCGGCCTTAGCGTGACTTCTGATCGATTTTTTTAATGAAGACATTTAAACAATGTACTTATGTGTCACGGATTAGCCGTGCGCACTGGGGCGCCGTGCTGCGGTGCGCGCGGCCGTTCGCCGTCGGAGGTTACAGTCCTCCCCCCCCCCCCCCCCGGGGGCATGGGTGTTTGTGTTGTCCTTAGGTTAGTTTACCTTAGTTTAAGTAGTTTGTAAACTACGGACTAATGACCAAGCAGTGGAGTCCGATAGATTAACAAACATTTGACCATTAAAAGAAGAAATAAAGAAAAGAAGAAGAAGAAAGGGTCAATTGAAGTCCGTGATACGACCAGTCGGCTTTGACTAATGACTTCATATCTAAGTTAAAGACGATAGTTTGTTTACAAGCAGAACACAGATTATAGATTACGATTTTGTGTTCAAAACGTGATCTGTTGCTTCTTTCTGACAGTTAAGTATAGGTTAACGAGTGCCGAAGACGCGAATTTTTGGGCTGAGTCCTGTGATCGATGATCCATTCTATTACGGTAATTTGTAATTTAGGCGGATAATCACAGATTATTTATCATCTACAATACATAAGTATTACGATATTATCCCGTATGTTTATATCCGTTGATGGTGTTTGTTTTGCTAGTTGGTATATCTACGTAGCGTATCTTGTGAGACTCAGATGTGACATCATTGGTCATAGCCGACGGGTGGTATCGCGGTCTTCAATAATGCGGTACAAAGTACTTTGAGTTAAATATGTACCAAAGGCGTGGGTTTGGCCTGTCGCCCTTCAAGTACAACGTGTTGTATCCGGCTAAGAGAGGGCACTGTAGCAACAAGTTATCACGTGTGGCGCTCGCTGTGTGTCTACAGTATATTACGCCAGACAGCGGAGGTAGCGCCATTTGTCTCTGGTAGATTCGGCGCCACTAACCGATCGGGGAGAAGCAGGTAACGGTGGATCTGTTCTTTTGCAGTAGATTGCATGATAGCTTGGAGGATTTTGTGGGGTGGTAATGATTCGTTAGTGAAGTCTCAGACCGCCAAAAGTTGATTTGAATGTTCTTCTGGAGTACTCTTTCCTAGGAAACGAATATTAAGAGAAGAAATAAGTTTTCAGCTAAGTAACGTGATATGTCATGGCAGGTATAACTCGTAAGCTTAAGCAACTAAACATCTAAGATCTGTTAGTCTGGTCGTTGTTCACTAATCCCCATTTCAACTTTCTCAGAGACCGATCGTAAAATAGTGAAGTGTAGTGTATTAGAGATATTTTACCATCAAAGACGTAAGAGTATTTTGGTGCAGGTTACGTAGATATACCGTTGTTCTATACTATATTTAACGACTTGGGGAGAGTTGGATTCTTTCGAAGGCGAACTATGGAATTCTTTGGGACTTATTGACTTTTTCAGTTCTGCCATTCTTTTCACATAACATTTAAGTAGGTGGTTCCCGCTTTTCTCGTGTGGTGTGGTCTTGTTCCAGAACTGCTTTGATGTAACTTACCACGCTACTCCACCCTGTGCATACCTTATCTCCGCGCGCAACCCACACTTTGAAATCTGCTTACGGTGTTACTTCTCTGGATGTACTCGCCCAACCTGTAAATGCATATTGTTATTGTAATTACTGCCAGTTTGCGTCTTGATAAATACCTATTCTGGAGTATGGTTTCAACACGTACATATGTCACTATTATCGTGCACCGTAATAAAGTCCGAACAGTATTGTCATTATACAAAGAGTTGTAAATGACTGCAGCTTTTCTCTAGGTTTACTTATATCGTGATATAATCTTTTGGGGCACGAGTCCTTTTTTCTTTTCTAATATTTTAACCCTCTTGCATTTCAGTGTTATTTCCGCCATTTTGATATCGTCTGAAGAAAAAAAAAACCTTATCAAAGTTGGGACTCCCATACCTTGAAATATCTGGCTCGAGTTGTATATTACTGGGAATCCAGAAGTATCCCCCTCTAAGACGGCTTTTGTTAAATTTTTTGATAATATTTAAATGTAGAAATATAGTTTTGAATGTAGTTACTTTCAATAGTTGGTATTTAGTCTCTCGTATATAGAACGCCAGAAGTGTTTTAAATGGCTTCCCCGAGGTACCCACTTCAGGCTGTTTTATTGCAACATATTCTTCAAAGTGGTTTCTTTGAATGTTCCCATATAATCTTTTCTCCCCAGTGATTTGTGTTGGTTTTGATACTTGACTATAGTTTTTAGTCAGTTTATGCTACAGTTACTTTTACAACGGAAGGTACAGGTTGGTCTCAAAATACCAATACCCAGTCACTAAAAATTCAAATTTTTGAAACGGCTAACATAGGTTAAACATCTATGTACTTGCCAGTAAGCATGTATAAAGTTCAGAGATAGATTAATGTTTAAAACCTTGTCGGATGTAATTGCTCTAACACCATAAGAATGTAGATCAGTTTACGATTCATGAGGTTTTATAACATCTCAATGTTCGTCATAACTCCTGCAAATAGATTGGGTGTTACATGTAGGTAGTGTCTGCAGAAATGTTACGAATAGATCGTGATTAAGTCCTGGCGAAAATGTAAAAAAACTTTAAAGTTTGTTAGGAAATGGCGAGACTTCTATAAATGTTCGAAATTACGTATCTACATCGACATGCTCTAAAAGTCATATTGAAGTGCATGGCAGAGGGTTCGTAGAACTATTTTTCTTTATAGTTCCATTCACTAATAGCTCGTGAGGCAAAAGAAACATCTGTATCTTTGTTTCCGATATCTTAAGACAGTCTCCCTATGTAGGTTGGTGCTAACAAAAAGTTCGTATTCTAGGAGTTGGCTTCTCTGAACTCGCTGTAAATCGTCCGCCAGTCCTACCTGGTGTGGATCCCACAATGCGCAGCAATACTCCGAAATGGGAGACAAGTGTGGTGTAGGCAGTTTTACTAACACTGTTGCATCTAAGTGTTCTTCCAATGAAACGTATCGTTATCGCAATATTTTATTTATAAATTGAAATAAGTTAGAATATTGCCTGTCAGTCGGTTTACAATAATAATACTTGTCTTATTCTATTAAACTTCACATTTCACTTTCTTAATGAGCGGCATTTAAACTTGGCCAGTAACAAGATAAATTTTTGTCCTGATGTCACTGAGGTGTCTGGAAAATGTGGGAATATTTTCCCTGAGTAGGTGTTTAACAATACATATAAATGGCGATTTGGAAATTGGCGTCAAACTCCAATATTACAGAACAATGTGTAACTGTTCGCAGATCCATGGCGTCTCAACAGTACCCTCTGGAAGACCCTCTCGTGAATGACATAAATGGTGTCAATGGAGTCAATGGAGTTAATGGAGATCATGGAATAAACGGCGGCCATGGAGTGAATGGTATTCTAGCCGATAATGGTGTCAATGGTGTTAACAATATCAATGGTATAAATGGACATGGTGTCAATGAAGTACCTGGTATCAATGGTATAAATGGACATGGTGTCAATGAAGTACCTGGTATCAATGGTATAAATGGACATGGTGTCAATGAAGTACCTGGTATCAATGGTATAAATGGACATGGTGTCAATGAAGTACCTGGTATCAATGGTATAAATGGACATGGTGTCAATGAAGTACCTGGTATCAATGGTATAAATGGACATGGTGTCAATGAAGTACCTGGTATCAATGGTATAAATGGACATGGTGTCAATGAAGTACCTGGTATCAATGGTATAAATGGACTTGGTGTCAATGAAGTACCTGGTATCAATGGTATAAATGGACTTGGTGCCAATGACATACTTGTTGTCGAGGGTTTAAATGGACAAGGTGTCAATGACGTACTTGTTGTCGAGGGTTTAAATGGACAAGGTGTCAATGACGTACTTGTTGTCGAGGGTTTAAATGGACAAGGTGTCAATGACGTACTTGTTGTCGAGGGTTTAAATGGACAAGGTGTCAATGACGTACTTGTTGTCGAGGGTTTAAATGGACAAGGTGTCAATGACGTACTTGGTGTCGAGGGTTTAAATGGACAAGGTGTCAATGACGTACTTGGTGTCGAGGGTTTAAATGGACAAGGTGTCAATGACGTACTTGTTGTCGAGGGTTTAAATGGACAAGGTGTCAATGACGTACTTGTTGTCGAGGGTTTAAATGGACAAGGTGTCAATGACGTACTTGTTGTCGAGGGTTTAAATGGACAAGGTGTCAATGACGTACTGGTTGTCGAGGGTTTAAATGGACAAGGTGTCAATGACGTACTTGGTGTCGAGGGTTTAAATGGACAAGGTGTCAATGACGTACTGGTTGTCGAGGGTTTAAATGGACAAGGTGTCAATGACGTACTTGGTGTCGAGGGTTTAAATGGACAAGGTGTCAATGACGTACTTGGTGTCGAGGGTTTAAATGGACAAGGTGTCAATGGTGTACTTGGTGTCGAGGGTTTAAATGGACAAGGAGTCAATGGTGTACTTGGTGTCGATGGTATAAATGGACAAGGTGTCAATGGTGTACTTGGTGTCGATGGTATAAATGGACAAGGTGTCAATGGTGTACTTGGTGTCGATGGTATAAATGGACAAGGTGTCAATGGTGTACTTGGTGTCGATGGTATAAATGGACAAGGTGTAAATGGTGTACCTGGTGTCGATGGTATAAATGGTGACCATGGAGTAAATGGTATTAGAGCCAATAATGGTTCAGTTGCTGGCGGCGACTCTCTACAAGTGCAGCCTTCAACTTCAGGTAAGTTGCCAAGAGCTAACTTATATCCACTTTTATAACCTAACGTCTCCATGAGTTTAAATGTTTGATTTCATATGTAGGAAAGTCAAAATTTCTCTTTCGATAGATCTTACCGTCTGCCAGAAAGGAAATATGGATTTTAAAAGGCGTAAACCGGACGTGATCCATTAAATTACAGGTCAGCAACGAATTGTCTGGTTGCATAAATTCAGGAAACATTTTGTAAAAAGGGGAAAAATGTGCTATTTACCGGGTTCTCAACAGATTTTTTACGCAAAGGGGTTCACATTTTCGTACCCAGGTTTATCGTCTCAGTTGTGCATTTATGTTCGTGATTTCCTGTCGTTGATTCAAGCGAAGTCATGCAGTGAACAAGCTTGTATCTCGGCTTTTTGTGCAACCAAGACTTACCAAAAATATCTATTAAGATTGCTTTGCCAGCGTCACAAAAATATGTAGTGATTTCTCTACCTTCAAGTTTATATCCAAGCTGAAGTAATTTTTCTTACAAACGGCCTGAAAGTTACTCATTTTGGTCGTTAACATATTTCTTCTCGTTTAGACTAAATTTTCAGGTAAAAACCGTAGACTTGTAGGTCCACAAAAAAGTCGAAGGTGTATGATTTCCTTCACGCCTCTGTAATCTGGATACTAATTGCAGTAGTACCAACGAAGTTATAAAAAATCATGCGAATCAGTTCAGTAAACTTTCAATAAAGTTGCCCCAAAGAACCATAAATACCTCACTTAATTAACCTCGCATTGAAGTTTCTGGAGAAATATTTGATAGTGTCTTCGTAAACATGTGAAATTATTTCTGGTGTGATTTAAAACTGCTGTCAGCACAGGTCTGTTATGTATCAGATGGGTGACGCAGAGATTTGCCTTACTTTTTAAAGCTGGATAGATAAGAGCCACAGTCTAAAACACAGTCGCGAAACTCAGTAGGGAAAAAATGCAACCATTTGACAGCTAAAGCGATACTAGCGCTCCAAGCGGCTGGGTAGCAAGCTCAGTAGCAGAAAATGGCACTACCGAAACGAAGAATTTATTATTGCTGTTGTTTATATATTTCCTAGGCATGAAACGTGGTACTGTATTTCGTGACACAAATACGAAAACATTAGAAAACGGAAAATTCCGTTTCCTGTTGTCAGTGTGTAATAACATGCCAGTGCATTGTAATACATACGGCTCACACTAGCACGGTCGTAATCATAACATCCAAAAACAGTTTAAGACAAAAAGCTAATTGTAACCTGGTGTTTAAAGTTCAAAAGCAACTGATTTATAGTTATATAATGTACTGCTACTTAGTTTCACGTTCCACTTTTTTCTGTAGATTTTGAACATCTTAATACACGATTTTTACATTCTTAGAGAATAAGTGTTAAGTCTTATAAAAGCCCTTTAGCTTTATTCTTGCTCAGATGGCTTGCATGTGCCGTTCCTGTCATGTTTTCATCGTAGCTATTCACCAGAAATGTAAAGGTACTGTAAATCTTTAAGAATCTTTTCCTGTTAAAATGTTTGCCTGTACACGTTAAACTACAGTTAGTTAAGTTTTATTTTACATTTTGTACAAACAAATCCTTATTAACTTTCGACTAACATTGCTGTATCACCAATAGTAGACTACTGTGCAAAAATTTGTTTTGACTTCCACAAACCTATCAGTAGACTATCAAAAACAGTTTTGAAGAAAAATACTGAGTTCTCTCTCTCTCTCTCTCTCTCTCTCTCTCTCTCTCTCTCTCTCTCTCTCTCCGATTCCATACACCATTAAAATTTAGCACTTTATTCCATCCTACAATGTAAGAGCTTTTGATATTTGAGAAAATGTACATTTTCTTAGTTTTCCTCTAACTGCAATTTATCGCGCCGCAATAAGTTCCGAAATGCAGTCGCATTTTAAACATGTTGCTCGACTCCATATCTAATTCACAACGGTTTCTCGCCTCTCGGTATGTTCTTACGATCCGGCCGCTTGGCAGCGCTGCAGTCGCCAGGTTGCAGAAAACTACCGGGAGTTTCGTGACTGTTAGACTCTGCAGGAACATTGATTTTTCATTGAATTTCTAATAAGCACAAATTTAATTTT
This sequence comes from Locusta migratoria, assembly GCA_026315105.1. Lineage (NCBI taxonomy): Eukaryota > Metazoa > Arthropoda > Insecta > Orthoptera > Acrididae > Locusta > Locusta migratoria. The sequence goes on along the minus strand of CM048748.1, from coordinate 269,023,150 downwards.
CCTTAAAGCACACCAGAAATGCCCGATGCAGTACAGCACACTAGATCGAGCAGATACTACTTTGCCGAAACTCTTTTGTATATGTAACATAACGTAAATGGGAATTTTTAGTAATGCAAATGTTTTAATGCTATATTCAACTAAGACACCTGGTGGCAGTATTAGTTACAAAAAGGCAACAGTGCTCGTATCTGTCGAACTCAGCCTACCACGACAGCTGCTCAGCGTGTTCGTATCTTATCTTTACCTGTAAAGTACACGGCGGATTTTTTTACATTATATTACAAAACGTAAGCTATAAGCAACGTCTTAAATTCCTAACGCTGAATACACAACTTCGTTAATTTTAGATTGTTGTCTTCAGTCCGGAGACAGGTTTGATGCAGTTCTCCACCCTCCTCATAAGACCTGCAACCTACATCCATTTGAATTTGCTTACTGTATTCATCTCCCGATCTCTCTCTGCAATTTTTACCCCATACACTTCCCTCCAACGCTAAGTTTACCAGACCTTGATGTCTAAGAATGTTATATCAATCGAGCCCTTCTTTTGGTCAAAGTATGCCAGAAATTACTTTTCTCCCCAATTTTGTTCCTCATTAGTTACATGATCAACCCGCCTAATCTTCAGCATTCTTCTGTAGCACCACATTGCAAAATCATCTGTCCTCTTCCTGTCAACGCTGGTTATCGTCCGTTTCATTCCCATACAAGGCAACAATCCTCACAAATGCCTTCAGAAAGGACTTCCTTACTTAAATTAATATCATGTTAACAAATTTTTTTCAAGATCGCTTTTCTTCCCATTGCCATTCTGCATTTTATATCCCCTGTACTCCGACCATCGCATGTTATTTTACTGCACTTCATTGTTTCGTTACCTAATATACTTCCTTCAGCATCGCCTGATTTTCGAAGACTCCATTCGATTATCCTTTAGTTCTTTTTAATGTTGATTTTATACGCATCCTTAAACACACTGTCCATTCCGTTAAACTGCTCTTCCAGGTCTTCTGCTGTCTCCGAGAGAATTAAAATGTCATCGGCAAAACGCAATATTTTTATTTCTTCACCCTGAACTTTCATTTCTTCTCCAAATTTCTCCTTTCATTTATAGCTTGCTCAATGTATAAATTGAATAACATTGGGTAATGGCTACACCCCTGTCTTACTCCTGCATCCCTTTCATGCCATTCAACTTTGATAACCGCTGTCTGGTTTTTGTACAAGTTGCAAATAACCTTGCGCTCCCTATATTTTACTCCTGATTGCTTCAGAACTTGTTTATTCCAATCAACCTTGTCAAAAGCCTTCTCCAAATATACAAAAGCTAGATATGTAGGTTTGCCTCTTCATCTCCTACGATAAGCCGTAAAGTGAGTATTGCCTCCCGTGTTCCTACATTTCTCCTGAATCCAAACTGATCTTCCCCCGAGGTCAGCTTCTACCAGCTTTTTCCTTCTGTAAATAATTCGTGTAAAATTTTTGCAACCATGACTTATTAAACTGTTGGTTCTGTAGTTTTCACACCTGTCTGCACCTGCTTTCTTTGAAATGAAGATTATTACATTTTTCTTAAAGTATGAGGATCATTCTCACAGTCATCTGTAACTGAGGGAATGTCATCTACTCCAGGGGTCTTGTTTCGACTAAAGTCATTCAGCGCTCTGTTAAATCCTCAGTATAGTATCTCCTATTTCATCTTCATTTACTTCCTCTTCCCTTCCTACAACCCTGTCTCTAAGTTCATTTCTTTGTACAGCGCCTCTACATACTCTTTCCGCCTTTCAACTATCCCTTCTTTGCTGAGAACGGATTTTCCATCTAAATTTCGATTCATACAGCTGCTTGTCTCCAAATGTCTTTTTTCCTGTAGGCGGTATCTATTATCCTCTATTCATACATTTTTCTACAAACTTGCATTTGCTTTCTAGCCACTCGTGCTTAGTTATTTTGCACTTCCTGTGAATCTCATTTCTTAGTCGTCTGTACTCAATTTTGCCTGTTTCATTTACTGCATTTTATATTTTCCCCTTTCATCAAATAATTTCCTGTGATATCAAAGGATTTTTCGTAGGTGTCGCCTTTCTACCTATTGTGTCCTCTGCTGCCTTCACTATTTCATCTCAATGCTATCCATTCCTCCTCTGTTTTATTCCCCCTCCCCCCCCCCCCCCAGTTTCTGTAAATTATTGCCTAAAGCTCCCTCTGAAATTCTTAAGAACTTCAGGTTTTCTCAATTTATCTATATGCCATCTCCTTGTTTTCCTACCTTTCTGCAGTTTGTTCAATTGTAGCCTAAAGTTTATGACCAATAAGTTATGGTCAGTCGACCTCTGCCCCTGGGTATGTTTACCAGTTTCAAACCTGGTACCGGAATCTTCGGAACAACTTAAATAGGATAACCAATATGTAAAACATGAAACTTCCTGGCAGATTAAAATTGTATGCTGCAACCGGGTCTAACCTGGGACTTATGCCTTTCGCGGGCAAGTGCACTAACACTGAGCTGTCCCGACACGACTCATGACACATCCTCACATCAAATCCACGAGTACCTCGCCTCCTATATATTTGATATATTTGACGCACTTTTCGTTGAGTTACAACAAAATTCATGTCTCTGTAAGCCAATATTCTTCATACCCTCCATGAAAATGACACCCTAGTAGGAAAGTCGTAGGCACTTTCAGTAACGGTAGGTTATCGGAGTGGGAGCACGGCATCAACGTTATGCCATGAACCAAACTGAACGGACGTAGTGTCTCTACCAGTTTGTGAGCTTCTTGGTGTCGCGACGTTCAAATATCTAGGCGTAACATTGCAGAGCGATATGAAATGGCACGAGCATGTAAAGACAGTTGTGAGTAAGGCGGACAGCCGACTTCGATTTATTGGGAGAATTTTGGGAAGATGTACTTCATCTGTAAAGGAGACCGCGTATAACACGCTTGTACGACCCCGTCTTGAGTATTGCTCAAGTGTTTGGGACCCGCAGCAGATCAGTTTAAAGGAAGACATAGAGGCGGTTCAGAGACGAGCAGCTAGATTTGTTACCGGCAGGTTCGACCAATGCGCGAGTGTCACGGAAATGCTCCGGCAACTCAATTGGGGATCGCTGGAAGACACTTTCTTTTCGTAAATTTCTGTTGAGTAAATTTAGAGGGCCGGAATTTGAAGCTGAGTGTAGTACGATCTTGCTGCCGCCTACTTAAATTTCGCGTAAAGATCACAGACAAGAGAAATTAGGGCTCGTACGGAGGCATGTAGGCATTCTTTTTTTCCTCGTTCCATTTGGGAGTGGAATAGGAAAGGAAATGTCTAGTAGTGGTAAAGTGTACCCTTCGCCACGCACCTTACGGTGGTTTGCGGAGTATGTATGTAGATGTAGAACTATCATGCACCAAAACCTGTGTTTCTAAAATCTTTGGTAGCCAGCCAATTTGTTGCAGTTTCCTATTTTGGGACACTTTTCAGATCAGGAGCCCTGTGCGACCCAACGAAATCTGCCGTTATTTCCACCGCAACATTTTCAAAATCGAACCTTCCCCTAACCTGTTAATAGGAAACGTGTCTTCGTTCATTATCTTAGTATATTATCAAGGTACAATACCGCGCAACCCAAGCATAACAGGCAGTACTTTCAGTAGCTATTTTGCACGTTCCGACAACTAAAAATTTGGTGGCACTGTTGGTAAGCTTTACCTCTCGTGATAACTTTACGAAATGAGGTCCATTCTGTTACAGGGCTATCTAGACTGGACACTGCTGACTGAAGTATGTTATTGTTAAACCACTGCAGAAAGATACGTCTGTCGACTATCGCCCAATCTCACATCTGACAGCTATATCCAAAGTTCTTGGAAAAAGTAATGTATTCTAGAGTAGTATGTAAAAATAGTTCTAAAAAATGTCAGTTTGGTTTTCAGAAAGGCTTTTCAACATATATATTACTTTGACTAATTCAGAGAATTTAATATTTCATAATCGAACATCACTCGTTAGGAATTTTGAAGTCTCGAAGGCTTTTGATTGTGTAAATCATGGAATTAAAGATAAGCTTGTTGACAGCGCGGCGAATGGAGATTTGGGTGCGGCGGGAGACGTGCAGGGAAGAGTCCTCTGCAGTCGGGCTGGTCACTGTGTCCTCGGTGGCGGAGTGCTCAGCGTGTCTGCCTAGTAAGCAGGAGATCCCGAGTTCTAATCCCGGCCGGGCACCAATTTTCATTCGCCGCACTTTGGTATTCCATGTAAACCTAGTACAGTGAAGCCATAACTGATCGCAAATTGCGATTATTTCGTCATTTTTACTTGGAAAGAGGGAGGTGGTTCACCAATTGAAAAGGTTGGAAACCACTGGTGCAGTGCAGTGTGTTGCCGGCAGGCGGCGTGGAGCCTACGGTGCCGAGCCTGCGGTCGTTGTGCCTGCGCGGTCTGCGGTTGTCCCGCGAGCTGCTGCACCGGCTGGCGCGGCGCTTCTCCGGCGTGGCGCTGGGCCAGCACGCGCTCGACGCCGTCTACGGCGCTCTCACCGCCGCGGAGCGCACCACCGACTGGGCCAGCGACGCCGCCGCCGGTCAGTCACTGATGATCCCGTACTCTAATATCTTTCTAGTAGAAATTCAGAAGCAAACATGAGGGCCATTGAATTAAATTTTATGCTGTGGTCGGGATTCGAACCCGGCACCTCCTAGGTAGGTGGGATGGGAAAAACCGACCGGGCCGGCCGAGGGGACTGAGGCGCTTGTCACGGTCTGCACGGCCACTACGGTCGGCCTCTCGGGCATGGATATTTGTGCCGTCCTAGTTTGTAAGTAGTTCACAAGTATTCATAGAAGTTTCGGGTATGCAGCCAGTCGTCGTCTAAAACATCACACGATATTTCGGCCAGACACCTGCTAGCCATCTTCAGGTGAGTCGATGAAGACTGAAGAGTGCGTCCAGCGTTCCACTATATATAGAAAACTTGGCGGTTACAGCGCATGCGTCAAAACATAGACAGGCCACACTGCCGGACGGAAGCGCCCTCGCTGGTGGAGCCGCGGAGTTCAGCTGTCCTCTGCAGTGCCACTGCCGCTCACAGCCGACGTCGGCGCTCTCCGTCGTCTTCGATCTGAGCAAATTTTAGTAATGACGGGATTCCATGCTTCAATATTGTAGCCAGTATCCCGATTCATCAAATTTTCCGTGACACGTATTTCTGTTTTGACGCATGCGCTGTAACCGCCAAGTTTTCTATATATAGTGGAACGCTGGACGCACTCTTCAGTCTTCATCGACTCACCTGAAGATGGCTAGCAGGTGTCTGGCCGAAATATCGTGTGATGTTTTAGACGACGACCGGCTGCATACCCGAAACTTCTTGAACATTCGATCCGCCGGGAGAATTTTAAAGTTCACAGTTCACAAGTAGTTTGTAAGTTTAGAGACTGATGACCCCATAGTTAAGTCCCATAAGCTTTACAAACATTTGACTTGAAAAACCGACCGGTTAAAACCGATACCGATATTTGTTTTGAATAACCGGTTTTTTCGGTATTTATTTGGTGTCGGTTGTAACCGGTATTTTTAGTTATTGCCAAGAACCGGGTAAAAAAACCGGTACGACTACTTCCTGTAGTAGTGGTTCATGATGTGTTTTTTTGTAAATAATTTAAAAAAAATTAAAACTAGTAGACCCTAATATTTAGGGCTATTCCTAAAATTTCCACTGCTGTGAAATATTAGGTCATCTCGATAACTCAGAAAAGCGATCAGTGATAATTTTAGAAGAATCCCGGCTATCAGAAACGCGAAACAAACGCGTGGCATAAGAACTTAAGGACTGCTGCAGCTGTTGAGGCATCGATGCACCTGTTGCCGCGTGGCGTGGCCTATTACACGACGCGCGTGCACCGGCAGTGGACAAGACTTGCCTCCCTCTGGTCATGCGGCAGTTCCTTGTTGTCGTCGCCAGACATAGGTTGTCTTAAATGGCACCATCCGGAGTGTGGAAGTACTTCACGAAGTACGGTAGCAGTGAGGTATAATGCTCCATTTGCTTTAAAAACTTCAAAACAGGTGGAGGTACTACAAACATGCTGTGTCATTTATGGAGAAAGCATCCAAAATGTTTCTTGGAAGGGAAGGTAAATTCGAATCATATACCTATTATGTAAGTCATGTACTATAAGCTTGGTATAATAACTTTTAATGTATTATCGTATTGTTATGCTAACAAGTTTCATTAATGTGATTCCTTGAAAGCGAGGGGCTTTTCTAATAATCAATATGGGTTTGGATAACATAGATCATGTGGTGCCTTGCGAGGTAGCCGTGCGGCCTGAGGCTCCATGTCACTGGCTGCGCGGCTGCTCCAGTCCGAGGTTCGAGTCCTCCCTCGGTCATGGGTGTGTGTTGTCCTTAGCGTAAGTTAGATTAAGTAGTTTATAAGTCTAGGGACCGATGACCTAAGCAGTTAGGTCTCATAAGAACTCACACCCATTTGAACATTCTTTGATCATGTGGTACACAGCTTTCCTAGTTAAATTTGCGTAAATTTACACTGACAAGAATCATACTGTTAGTCGGAACTGTGACTTTACTTTCCGAAATACTTCTGCAGCACTGATTGAAGTTCATTTACTGACAGTAAAATATATATGTATAGTGTATATAACGAGATATTCGTATGTGCTGGCTCACAAGTCGAACTTACGGAGTGGTTGGCTCAATATTCGCAACTGCCGGATGGAAATACTAGGCTGATAAATCTGTATGCTTCGTATATCGTCTTATACGGCCTCCTGGCTAGGCTTACACACGCTCAAGAAGGGAGGGGATCTTGCAAAATAAGACTACTGATTTGTCGTATAACGTAAATTTACTTAAATTTTAACTAAATTTCGTATGTTTCGGTGTCGGCCGAAACTATAAGAACCCAAAATTCGATTACCGTTTGTTTCGGCCGCAAAATACGTTTCGGTCGAACTCTACTGAAAATAATAGCAATATAAAACCGAAAACCGGTTATTTAAAAAACCGGTTATCTTGACCAGTTTTTTTCAGTGCGGTTAAACTGGAGATGAAAAGAAACGGTATAACCGAAAACCGGTTGTTTCAGCAATAACCGCCAACCCTATTAGGTAGGCGCTTTAAACCACTCAGCTTATACAGCTTTGCATACAAAGCGGGATAAAGTCCGGGACGCAGTCCGAGCGAGAATTCACAAGTTCCTTACGTTGGCAACGTAGTATATTTCGTGCAGCCAATGGCGTGACAATTTCATGTTACCAATGAGAAACGAGGGGCGATGAATTTAATAGCGCCGAATCTGAAGTCAGTATGTGGTTTGTGTTTACGAGCGTGTTGAAATATTGCGTCGGCATGGCAGGCATCCACTTACTATCTCGTGTTATATATATATATATATATATATATATATATATATATATATATATATATATATATATATAATTTCCTGCGGAGCTCACACACTAAAACAGTGAGGGAAATATAGGAAAGGTTGGGGAAATGCCAGCCGACTATATGATAACCCCCATACTGCTTCAACAAGCCCTTCAGTATAACAATTGGAAGTAGGGAGCAGTGGGAGAAAATAGACACCATACGGGGGATATTGTCTGGTTCACTGACGGGTCGAAATCAAAGGCGTTGGGGCTGGGGTATACGGCGTGCAGCCAAGACTGGAGGGCGTCATCTCTCTATGGAAACAGGTCTCAGTATTCCAGGCCGAAATCACTGCCATCAGGGCATGTGTGGAGGAGAATTTGCGTAGGTGCTAAAAAGATCGTAGCATCTACATCTATTCAGACAGCCAGGCAGCCCTGAGATCACTGGCAGCACCTGCAACAAGGTCTAAAATTGTTGCAGAATGTCACAGGGTTCTGGTGGAGCTAGGGGAAAGCAATAGAGTAAACCTATTGTGGGTCCCTGGCCACTCGGGGATCAGTGGCAACGAACATGCCGACAGATTAGCCAGGATGGGGGCAGTGTCTCCATTTATTGGACCGGAACCTGTCCTGACAATCACCAAGGCAATGATTAAATTGGAGCTACGTAACTGGCTCAGAAGACAGCACGTAGAATATTGGACCAAAGTCCATCAACAAAAACATGGCAAGGTAATGATGCCAAAGCCATGTTTTCAAAGAAGCTCTGCAATCCTGGGCCTGAACAGATTACTCATGGTTGGATTGCTGACAGGCCATGGGAATTTCAAAAAACACCTACGTACAATGGGAATAACAGAAGGACCCTAAATGTAGGATCTGTGATGACGGTGATGAAACTGCATCACATCTAATCTTCGAATGCATTGCATTGGAGAATAAAAGGCACACAATATTTGGGACAACCAGACCCGAAGAAATTGTCTAATAAAGAACTGGTAAAGGGACTCCTTGCACTGTTCAAGGGCATTGGTTGGCTTTACTAGATATACAGGGAGCGATACCGCACAATAAACTTAGTTTCGGTGCGGGCAGTGGCGGGTTGGACAAAGACTGTTTTGGCTTCCCTGGAAAAATCAAATCAAAATCCTGCGGAGCTATGAACATGGTTTATTGCATCATTTTCCAAAGAGTTACAGCACAAAGATATAATATTTTAAATGGAACAATAGTTTTTCTATTGTGCCTTGGATTCCTTGAAACCAGCTGCATCCAAATCAATTTAAACTACATTCCTGTCACTGTTAGTTTGGGAGCTACAACTCTTAAAACTTTAGGGAGCGGAGTCTACGACAGCTTAGCTGACTGGCTTGTGGTCATGAGACAATGGGCCGTGCCCCAGGGAATAGCCACTTGGCTAGTCAGCTACGCTATGGCAGACTCCGCCCCCGGAACTTTGAATGGTTGTAGCTCCCAAGCTAACAGTGATAGTAATGTAGTTTGAATTGATTTGGACGCAGCTGGTTTCAACGAATCCAACACACGATACAACTATTGTTCCATTAAAAAAATTATATCTTTGTGGTGTAACTCTTTGGAAAATAATACAATAAACTATGTTCATAGCTTCGCAGAAAATGTAAAACTTCTTGTGTTGACCTACCGCATTAAAATTTCCCGTCACCTATTATAAGTTAAAGAGGTAAACACACTTACTGAAACACCCTGTGTGTATATATAAACACAATTATTACATTATACGGGTGTTATCAAAGTGTAAACTGACCCACTTACTCTCTCGAGTTTTTTAATACACACAAATCACTACGCATTTTAATCTTCAAACACAAGAGAACCTGTCAACCATAGAGCAGGAGCAGCATTAATCAAATAATTATTCCAAATATGCCGCGAATTCAGAGTGCCATGTTAAAACTTATCTATTTAAATTCGCACATCCACCTACCGAGCCCCATGTTTTAATCAAAAAACACTAATCATTTACAACACTGATCATTTTCGATGTAAATTATAGTCTAGTGAATTTTCGTGGAGATGTTACTTACGAAACGTAAAATACGCTGAAAGTGCGATGACCACCTGTTAAGTTTTACATACACTATTTTGATTGACAAAAGTACTATTTTTTACGCATATGTCATGATTTTAAAGGGTGTGGTTAGGTAGGAACCTAAGAGTACAGCTTAAATTGTTGCTAGTAAACAAACAGATGATGTCTACAGTCTAACTTGTCAAAAGTACTTCATCCTTTTCTACAACTATCTAATATTACGACTTATTATACGATACGCCTGAATAAAGGCACGTTGTAGCTCCACTCTGAAGGTAAGGTGTAGGTATGTAATTTACGAAGATGACAGATTTATCTACAGTACGTAAGTACTACGATATTATCCCGTTCCTGACTTAACAAACGACTCGAGCTACTATGTCGCAACATGCCGCGCTACTCCTGCCAACATCGCAGCACTATGTCGCGTAAGTACAGCACGTCTCGGACTGTGTCCCTGAGTTTTACCGCCAAAACGACTACACGGACTGTTTTAAAGCTCATTTCACAGGGAACATGAGGCAGAGTTATAGTATGCGAGATAGAGGGAGACGTGCTTTAAGACAGTCCATGTAGTCGCTTTGGCTGCAACGCTGTTAGCTGAATAGTCTAAAGCGCCTACCTAGTAAGTATTCTGGGATTCGAATCCCGGTCACAGCATAAATTTTAATTCAATGCCTCTCCTTATGTTTAATATCTTTGGTATGAAACAATATTGTCTCAAGGAATTGTATTATTTACTAAACGTGCTACAGGCCTAGTCTACAATGGAGGACAATGATTACCCTGCCTATATGCTGTCCCACTCAAGAGTTTCACCACAGATATCTCTGAAACAGATATTGGAAAAACCACTTTCACGGTCATGAACGTACAGCAGGGGCTTATGAAAGTAGGTACTAAGACAGTCTAAAACACTTTTTATGGATACCACATATTGTTTCTTGACCAATAGATAGGATGAATGCCGGCCGTAGTGGCCGAGCGGTCTGCGGCGCACCAGTCTGCACGGCCATTACGCCCCCCCCCCCCCCAAAAGGGGCCCACAGCTCTTTTGTGGGTACGTGTGTGGCGCGCACGGGGCCCCGAGCCGGAGCAGCCTTTCTTCTGCCTCAGGCTGCTTCACTTTCCCTCCCGGTTTATGCCTTCGCCCGGAGACGGGCGTCCTTTCGAGTTAAGGTGGTTCCTTGTAGTAGTTTCTCTCATTCCTTGGTTTCTTCCTTTCCTTTCCTCACCTCTGCTTCTTTCTCTCCTTGCTGTACTCTCCTAGCCTTCCTCTCCTCATTATTCTCCGCTTTGGCGTTTGAGACACTTCTTTCTCTATTCTTTCCTCCGCATTATCATGCGTAGCAGGTGACGGGGTAAAACGTAATTCCCCGCCACGGGTAGACAAGTAGGGCACGTACGTACCCCCTGGTAAAGGCCAGGCCCAGGGAGGGGTGATTACCCGAGCTGGTACCTTCCGAACATGCCGATTGGTCCCTCCGTCAGTTCTCGGGAGGTGTGACCTGAGGTGTGAACAATCACCTAAGGCGGGTAAGCCCTCAGAGGGCCCCCACTAGGAAGGAGCGCGCCATCGGAGACGCCGGTAATCACGGGGGACACTTCCGCAATGACTTCCTTCTCTTCTTTAGTGACTTTGACCCAGAAACGAAAGACAGATTCGCCTCAGTAAAAGAAAACTCTGCTTAATCTGCCAAAATTCTTTGTTGTCTCTCGAACCGACGGTAAAGATTTCACTTCCGTAAATCCGTTAGTCATTCAGAAAGGTGTAGATGCAATTGCTGGCCCTGTTAAAACCTGTTCGCGTCAGCGCAATGGTACATTGTTGCTGGAAGCGGACAGTGCCTTCCAGGCGCAAAAACTCATACGGACTACGTTATTACACACGTTTCCTGTCAAGGTAGAAGCGCATCGCACACTCGACTCGTCATGGGGGGTAGTTTTCACGAGATCCCTTTACGGGTTGTCTGACGAAGACATACAAACCTATATGTCCAATCAGGGTGTAACAGCCGTCCATAGGGTGTTGAAAAAGGTAGATAACCAGCGGACACGAACTCGTACTGTGTTCTTGACATTCGACAGAGTTGAACTCCCGTCGAAGATCAAAGCAGGGTACGAAGTTCTCTGTCCGCCCTTATATTCCAAACCCAACGCGCTGTTTCCAATGCCACAGATACCTTACCCGTCAATCTTGCGCAAATGCAGCAAAATGTCATTTGTGGTAGGGACGCCCATGAGGGGGATTGCCCACCTCCGTCCCCTCACTGCCTTAACTGCAACGGTGACCATGCGGCTTCCTCTCGAGACTACCCTGTATATAAGGATGAAAAGGTCATCCAGCAAATTCGGGTTACGGAGAAGGTATCGACATCTGCCGCTCAAAAGTTGCTGGCGAGTCGAAAGCCCACTGTCCTCCCAGCGGGCACATACAGTAAGGTCCTCACCTCCACTCGACCTACTAAGGATTCAAGTACCCAGACCTGTGATTTCACTTTCGCTGACACGGTTGTGCGATCCGCCAGCCTGAAGATTGGCCGTTCCACGTCTCCGCTTCCTCCTGCTGCTTCTAAAGTTCAGTCTTCGTCAACCTCTAATAAACCGCGGGCACCTAAACAAGATGCCCGGACTTTGAAAAAGGAACCCGTCCGTGAAGATTTTCTGCGTACTCAGGCTTCCCAACCGTCAACTGCCTCTTCTCACCGTCACTCTTGCAGAAGAGCCAACAAGAAAGAGTTCCTCTCCTTCCCCAACGAGGCGTGACCCATCCGTCACGCCGTCCAACAGTAGTCAGCCCCGATCATCTTCTGTGTCGCCAGGACGCACTACTGTTAGCCAGGCAACCGGCATTTTACCGGCGGCGGAAACTGCCCCTCCTGATAAACTCGGGAAGGTGGCAGATGTTGGAACCTATGGAACATGACTCTCTGCCTCTAGATGGCGACAGTAGTGCTCCCTCGAAGTCCGGTCCTCAGCGGCCGTCGAGGTGACCCTACCTGCTTGTTCCTTTTTAATCTTCTCTTATTTATCATGGCGCTCCTTCAATGGAATATTCGCGGCTTTCGTTCCAATCGGGAGGAATTAAAACTACTCCTTCGATTGCACTGCCCGCTTCTAGTTTGTCTCCAAGAAACTGTTACGTCCAAGTGATCGTGCAGACTTCCCACACTACACCTCTGTGCGTTTCGACCTGCCACCTGTTGAACGTACCCCAGCCCATGGAGGGGTTCTGATGCTCCTTCCAGACGTCTATCACCATCCCATTACATTCCATACTCACCTACAGGCAGTTGCCGTTCGCATCACTCTATCCACCTTTCCCTCTGTAATATCTATCTGCCATAGTCATCCGCCCTTACTAGGGCAGATGTGCTACACCTCGTTGACCAGCTCCCTCCACCTTTCGTGTTGGTAGGCGACTTAATGCTCACCACCCCCTATGGGGCACTCCGGCACCTTGTCCGAGAGGCTCCCTTTTGGTGGACCTTCTCCAACACCTCGATCTTGTCTGCCTCAACACCGGTGCACCGACCTTCCTTTCTGACACAACACACACTTATTCCCATATAGACCTCGCAATATGCACTCCTCAGCTTGCCGGTCGGTTTGAGTGGTATGCACTTTCTGACACGTACTCGAGTGACCATTTCCCTTGTATCATCCACTTCCTACATCACTCCCCATCTCCACGTCCCACCAGTTGGAACATTTCTAAAGCCGACTGGGGGCTTTATTCTTCCATGGCTGTTTTTCACAATCAGCATTTTCCCAACTGTGACAGTCAGGTCGAATACCTCACAGAGGTTATTCTCACTGCTGCTGAACGTTCCATACCTCGTACATCCTCTTCTCCACGTCGTGTGCAGGTCCCTTGGTGGACTGCAGCCTGCCGCGACGCGCTTCGAGCCCGACGCCGTGCCTTACGCACCTTCCGCCGCCACCCAACTTTGGAGAATTGCATCAATTACAAACGTATGAGAGCGCAGTGCCGTCGTATCATAAACGACAGCAAGAAAGCTTGCTGGACAGCTTTTACTAGTTCTTTTAACCGTTTTACTCCCTCCACGGTTGTCTGGGGTGGCCTACGCCGTTTGTCCGGCATCAAGGTCCACTCCCCGATTCCTGGCCTGACCGTGGAGAACGCGGTCCTCGTGGACCCAGCTGATGTTTCAAACGCATTGGGTCGTTTCTTTGCGGAGGTTTCGAGCTCTGCCCATTACCACCCTGCCTTTCTCCCTCGCAAACAGGTAGAGGAGGCACGGCCGCCTTCTTTCCGCTCTTTTAATCGTGAAAACTATAACGTCGCCTTCACCATGCAGGAGCTAGACCGTGCTCTCGCCCTGTCCCGGTCCTCTGCTCCCGGGCCCGATTCCATTCATATTGAGATGCTGAAGAACCTCTCTCCTGCGGGCAAGTGCTTTCTTCTTAGTACCTACAATCGCATATGGACTGAAGGTCATGTTCCCACAAGTTGGCGTGCAGCCATTGTTGTCCCCATCCCCAAACCAGGTAAGGACAAACACCTTCCTTCCAGTTATCGTCCCATTTCTCTGACGAGCTGCGTCTGTAAGGTGATGGAACGCATGGTTAACGCTCGGTTGGTCTGGCTCCTCGAATCTCGCCGCCTCCTGACTAATATACAATGCGGTTTTCGTCGACACCGCTCTGCTGCTGACCACCTCGTTACGTTGTCGACCTTCATTATGAACAACTTTCTAAAGAAGCGTCAAACAGTAGCCGTGTTCTTCGACTTGGAGAAGGCATACGACACCTGTTGGAGAGCGGGTATTCTCCGCACATTACACACGTGGGGCCTTCGGGGCCGCCTTCCTCTTTTCATTCAAGCGTTTTTGGCGGATCGCAAGTTCCGGGTACGGGTGGGCTCTGTTTTGTCAGATACCTTTTGCCAGGAGAATGGGGTACCACAGGGCTCCGTCTTGAGTGTGGCGCTCTTTGCCATTGCAATCAATCCGATCGTGGACTGCCTTTCAGCCGACGTCTCCGGATATCTTTTTGTTGACGATTTCGCAATTTATTGTAGCGCCCAGCGGACGTGTCTCTTGGAGCGTTCTCTCCAACGCTGTCTTGACCGTCTATATTCCTGGAGCATCGCAAACGGCTTCCGATTCTCCACTGAGAAAACTGTGTATCAATTTTTGGAGATACAAGGAATTTCTTCCACCTTCTCTACGTCTCGGCCCTGTTGCTCTCCCTTTCGTGGAGACTACGAAATTCTTGGGACTCATGTTGGATCGGAAACTTTGCTGGTCCACACACGTGTCCTACCTGGCTGCCCGTTGTGCCCGATCCCTTAACGTTCTTCGTGTCCTCAGTGGCACGTCATGGGGAGCGGATCGTACCGTCCTGCTTCACCTTTACCAGGCCATTGTTCAGTCGAAGCTCGACTATGGAAGCCTTGTGTACTCTTCAGCACGGCCGTCGATTCTCCGCCGTCTCAACTCTATCCACCATCGTGGATTACGTTTGGCGACCGGTGCATTTTATACCAGCCCTGTTGAAAGTCTGTATGCCGAGGCTGCTGTATTACCCTTGACCACTCGACGTGACATACTCTTGTGTCGGTATGCATGCCGCCTACGGTCGATGCCCAACCATCCCTCTTACAGATTATTTTTTGACGACTCACTCGATCGCCAATATCAGTTGTCTGCGATTGCCTTGCTTCCACCGGGAGTTCGGTTTCGCCGCCTGCTACAGCGGCTCGATTTTACCCTTCCTTCCACCCTTAGGTTGAGCGAAAGCCCATTGCCACCGTGGCATCAGGCCCAGGTTCACACACACCTCGAACTTAGTTCGCTCCCCAAGGAGAGCACTCCGGATTTGGTATACCGCTCGAGGCTTGTCGAACTCCGTTCGCGGTTCGATAATGCCGTATTTATTTACACTGATGGTTCCAAGAGCACTGCCGGTGTCGGATCTGCCTTCGTCGTCGGGGACAACCGGTTCCAATACAAGCTCCCTGACCGGTGCTCGACCTTCACGGCTGAGCTTTTCGCCCTCCACCAGGCCGTTTTGTATACCTGCCGCCACCGCCAACCTTTCTATGCCATATGTTCTGACTCCCTTAGTGCCCTGCAGAGTCTTAAGGACCCTTTCTCGAACCATCCTCTCGTGTATCGGATCCAACGCTCCCTCCAGTTGCTGGCGGATGACAGCTATCTCGTTTCTTTCCTGTGGGTCCCTGGCCATGTGGGTGTGCCCGGGAATGAGGCCGCCGACACAGCAGCCAAGGCAGCAGCTCTTTTACCTCGCATGGCTACCTTTTGCGTCCCATCGGACGATGTTCAACGGGCTCTTCGCCGGAGTATCGTGTCGCAATGGCACAGTGTGTGGCTTTCACTGTACAACAATAAATTGCGAACTGTCAAACCGATCCCGACCGCTTGGAGGACATCCTCACGCCCCTCTCGGCGGGAGGAGGTCATCCTGGCTCGGTTGCGGATCGGTCATTGCCGTTTCAGCCACCGTCACTTGCTATCCGCCGAACCTGCACCGCTATGCTCCTGCGGTGAACTGCTGACAGTGCGACATGTTTTACTGACTTGTGTTAATTTTAATCATCTCCGTGTAGCCCTTCACTTTCCGTCTACTCTGGAGGAAATTTTAGCTGATGACACACGAGCAGCTGCTCGGGTTTTGCGTTTTATGAACTTGGCCAACCTATCCAAGGATATTTAACCCTTTTAATTGTCTTTTATCTTTCGTTTTTAGCCTCTTGCTGATGTTCTGACAGTCACCATTTTTTTGAGATCATAGCGAATCAATGTTCTTAGCTGGGCGCTAATGACCATAGAAGTTGTGCGCCCTAAAACCACACAAAAAAAACTGATAAACTCGGGAAGGTGGCAGATGTTGGAACCTATGGAACATGACTCTCTGCCTCTAGATGGCGACAGTAGTGCTCCCTCGAAGTCCGGTCCTCAGCGGCCGTCGAGGTGACCCTACCTGCTTGTTCCTTTTTAATCTTCTCTTATTTATCATGGCGCTCCTTCAATGGAATATTCGCGGCTTTCGTTCCAATCGGGAGGAATTAAAACTACTCCTTCGATTGCACTGCCCGCTTCTAGTTTGTCTCCAAGAAACTGTTACGTCCAAGTGATCGTGCAGACTTCCCACACTACACCTCTGTGCGTTTCGACCTGCCACCTGTTGAACGTACCCCAGCCCATGGAGGGGTTCTGATGCTCCTTCCAGACGTCTATCACCATCCCATTACATTCCATACTCACCTACAGGCAGTTGCCGTTCGCATCACTCTATCCACCTTTCCCTCTGTAATATCTATCTGCCATAGTCATCCGCCCTTACTAGGGCAGATGTGCTACACCTCGTTGACCAGCTCCCTCCACCTTTCGTGTTGGTAGGCGACTTAATGCTCACCACCCCCTATGGGGCACTCCGGCACCTTGTCCGAGAGGCTCCCTTTTGGTGGACCTTCTCCAACACCTCGATCTTGTCTGCCTCAACACCGGTGCACCGACCTTCCTTTCAGACACAACACACACTAATTTCCATATAGACCTCGCAATATGCACTCCTCAGCTTGCCGGTCGGTTTGAGTGGTATGCACTTTCTGACACGTACTCGAGTGACCATTTCCCTTGTATCATCCACTTCCTCCATCATTCCCCATCTCCTCGTCCCACCAGTTGGAACATTTCTAAAGCCGACTGCGGGCTTTATTCTTCCATGGCTGTTTTTTCACGATCAGAATTTTCCCAGCTGTGTCAGGTCGAATACCTCACAGAGGTTATTCTCACAGCTGCCGACTATTCCATACCTCGTACATCCTCTTCTCCACGTCGTGTCCCGGTCCCTTGGTGGACTGCAGCCTGCCGCGACGCACTTCGAGCCCGGCGACGTGCATTACGCACCTTCCACCGCCACACGACGTTGGAGAATTGTATAAATTATAAAAGACTGTGAGCGCAATGTCGTCGTGTTATCAACGACAGCAAAAAGCTTGCTGGACTGCTTTTACTAGTTATTCCAACCGTTTTACTCCGCCCACGGTTGTTTGGGGTGGCCTACGCCGTTTATCCGGTAATAATGTCCACTCCCCAATCTCTGGCCTGACCGTCGAGAACGCAGTCCTTGTGGACCCCGTTGATGTTTCCAACGCACTGGGCCGTTCCTTTGCGGACGTTTCGAGCTCTGCCCATTACCACCCTGCCTTCCTCCCTCGCAAACAGGCAGAGGAGGCGCGGCCGCCTTCTTTCCACTCTTTTAATCGTGAAAATTGTCTTCAACATGCAGGAGCTAGACCGTGCTCTCGCCCTGTCCCGATCTTCTGCTCCTGGCCCCGACTCCATCCATATTGAGATGCTGAAGAACCTCCCTCCTGCGGGAAAGTGTTTCGTTCTTAGTACCTATAATCGCATATGGACTGAAGGTCATGTTCCCACAAGTTGGCGTGAAGCCATTGGTGTCCCATCCCCAAACCATGGAAGGACTAAAATCTTCCAGTTATCGCCCCATTTCTCTGACGAGCTGCGTCTGTAAGGTGATGGAACGCATGGTTAACGCTCGGTTGGTCTGGCTCCTCGTATCTCGCCGTCTCCTAACAAATATCCAATGCGGTTTTCGTCGACACCGCTCTGCTACTGATCACCTCGTTACGTTGTCGACCTTCATTATGAATAACTTTCTAAAGAAGCGTCAATCAGTGGCAGTGTTCTTCGACTTGGAGAAGGCATACGATACCTGTTGGAGAGCAGGCATTCTCCGCACATTGCACACATGGGGCCTTTGGGGCCTCCTCCCTCATTTTATTCAAGTGTTTTTGGCGGACTGCAAGTTCCGGGTACGGGTGGGCTCTGTTTTGTCAGATACCTTTCGCCAGGAGAATGGGGTACCACAGGGCTCCGTCTTGAGTGTGGCTCTCTTTGCCATTGCAATCAATCCGATCGTAGATTGCCTTTCAGCCGACTTTTCCGGACCCCTTTTAGTAGACGATTTCGCAATTCATTGCAGCGCCCAGCGAAAGTGTCTCTTGGAGCGTTGTCTTCAAAGCTGTCTTGACCGTCTATATTCCTGGAGCATCGTGAACGGCTTCGGATTCTCCACTGAGAAAACGGTGTGTATAAACTTCTGGAGATACAAGGAATTTCTACCACCATCCCTACGTCTCGGCCCTGTTGCTCTCCATTTCGTGGAGACTACGAAATTGCTGTTCTCCCCACGTGTTTTACCTGGCTGCCCGTTGTGCCCGATCCCTTAATGTTCTTCGTGTCCTCAGTGGCACGTCAGGGGGGCGGATCGTACCGTCCTGCTTCACCTTTACCAGGCCATTGTTCAGTCGAAGCTCGACTACGGATGCCTTGTATACTCTTCAGCACGGCCGTCGATTCTCCGCCGTCTCAACTCTATTCACCATCGGGGATTACGTCTGGCGACCGGTGCATTTTATACCAGCCCTGTTGAAAGTCTGTATGCCGAGGCTGCTGTATTACCCTTGACCACTCGACGTGAAATACTCTTGTGTCGATACGCATGCCGCCTACGGTCGATGCCCAACCATCCATCTTAGATTATTTTTTGACGACTCACTCGATCGCCAATATCAGTTGTCTGCGATTGCCTTGCTTCCACCTGGAGTTCGGTTTCGCCGCCTGCTACAGCGGCTCTATTTTACCCTTCCTTCCACCCTTCGGTTGAGCGAAAGCCCATTGCCACTGTGGCATCAGGCCCAGGTTCACACACACCTCGAACTTAGTTCGCTGCCCAAGGAGAGCACCCCAGCTTTGGTATACAGCACGAGGCTTGTCGAACTCCATTCGCGATTCGATAATGCCATATTTATTTACACTGATGGTTCCAAGAGCACTGACGGTGTCGGATCTGCCTTCGTCGTCGGGGACAACCGTTTCCAATAAAAGCTCCCTGACCGGTGCTCGAATTTCACGGCTGAGCTTTTTGCCCTCCACCAGGCCGTTTTGTATACCTGCCGCCACCGCCAACCTTTCTATGCCATATGTTCGGACTCCCTTAGTGCCCTGCAGAGTCTTTATGACCCTTTCTCTACGCATCTTCTTGTGTATCGAATTCAACGCTCCCTCCAGTTGGTAGCAGATGACAGCTGTCACGTTTCTTTTGTGGGTTCCTGGCCACGTGGGTGTGCCCGAGAATGAGACCGCTGACATAACAGCCAAGGCAGCAGCTGTTTTGCCTCCCATCGGACGATGTTCAACGGGCTCTTCGCCGGAGTATCGTGTCCTGGTACAGTGCGTGGTTCTCACTGTACGACAAATTGAGAACTATAAAGCCGATCCCGACCGCTTGGAGGACCTCCTCACGCCCCTCTCGGCGAGAGGTGGTCATCCTGGCCCGGTTGCGGGTCGGTCACTGCCGTTTCAGCTACCGTCATTTGCTTACCGCCGATCCTGCACCGCTGTGCTCCTGTGGTGAATTGCTGACGGTGCGACATGTTTTATTGTCTTGTGTTAATTTTAATCATCTCCGTGTAGCCCTTCACTTTCCGTCTACTCTGGAGGAAATTTTAGCTGATGACACACGAGCAGCTGCTCGAGTTTTGCGTTTTATCACCTTGGCCAACCTATCCAAGGATATTTAACCCTTTTAATTGTCTTTTATCTTTCGTTTTTAGCCTCTTGTTGATGTTCTGACAGTCACCATTTTTTTGAGATCATAGCGAATCTCTGTTCTTGTCTGGACGCTAATGACCTTTGCAGTAGAGCAGCCCAAAACCACAAAAAAACAAAAAAAACGGAAAATTAACAATGACTCATTTCACTCGCAAATGACGAACTGAGTGTGTGGAAAGAAATGTGTACTGTTATTGCTGCCGTTTATTCAATAACACTGTCGGCAATAATTTAAGTTCTAAAGAAACCTATAACAGCGAAGTAAATCTAATTTGCAAAACAGTAATCACTAGTATTTCATTTGGTTATTTCTAATCACAATAACCAATAAATTAACTAGACAAATGTACATCATTCTGATAAGTTCATTCAAAGGAAAATTCTATTTTGTTGTAGGATCCCCTAATTCGTGTGCCAGTTATCTGCATAGAAAGACATACTCCAAAAATTATCGATTTTGTATTCTGGAAATCGTTAAAGAAATCATTAATTTTAATGAGACTAATTTGTGGAACTAATAATTAGTAATTGTTATGTATTATTTTAATCAATTAAGTCACTAAATGAACACCATTCTGATGCTTTCAGTGGTGAATCCAGAAACGCGACGGGGTGGGGGCTGGTGGTTCCAGGAGGGTCTGGGAGGGGGGGGGCTGCAGCCTGGCAGCCTGGCAGCCTCCCTCCTCCCTGGATACGCCACTGGATTCATTTAATTTTTAAGGGCCCCAAAACACTGAGGTAGGACGTTAAATGTAATGGCCAAGAAACACTTGAGTTACATCTGATGATTTTGATTTTTTAACAATTGCAGGTTTTATTAAAATTTGCAACTTCGAAACAATTATGTCCCATGATATTGGAAGGGTATTATTCAGGGCAAATCAACAAAGCTGTAGTGAAGGTCCTAATCTTTACATACAAACCAGTTCTTTCACAATTGTCATGGTAGTCAGCAGTGCGCGGTTATTTAACATTTTTGTAGTCACATCGAGACTGAAATACAAATTTTGTACCATAGGTACTTAAAGTTGAACTGTAATACGAACAATAAAAAGGAATTGAGGACTAATAAACGAAAAACAAAACGTATTATTGCACTAGAAAGATGTGTACAACTCAGCGGCACTAAGTGTAACGTACCGTAACCAAAACTTACTAGGAAAACGTATTCACAAAAAGTTTAATAAATTAAAATTCCCATTTCTAAAATTGATTTTAAAATATTATTCGTTAGGATGTACAAATAAACAGTGACTGCTGTTGAAAATGAGAACCTTTTCCATTCCAAAATTTGCCTACAGTTGTCCGTTCGTAATCCTCGTAGAAATTGCTTGAAATATCGCTAGTGTGTGTGCGAGGGGGAGGCGAGCGACGGTTTGCAGCGATATCGTATGCGACGAATTGCAGCGATTCGTGGCTCGTGTGAGTGTGTGGGTTGTTGGTGGTGGATTGTTATCTCGGGGCAAATGTATGTTGCTTTAGTTAATTGTTAATTTTACTTCAGTATTTTTTAGTAAATAACTATAGTTCAATTTGATACCTGAAAAGTGCACATTAACGTAAATAGGAATGAAATTAATCTACAAAAGTCTAAATTGGCAAAATTCCTAGCGAATTAATGTTAAATATTAGCTGCACAGGTCTAAAACAATGTGATTCCATTGTTATTGGAACTCGGGCGCCTTGAGTTCGTAAAGTGTCAGCCTCACCACTCAGCCAACGAACAAACGTTGAAAGCGGTTCGTTGTGGTTAATGTACCAATAGGCGTTATACCTCAACAGCTACGTACTCGAATAACGTTTTCCAAAATAAGAGTTAAGCTACGAAGAACCTCTAGGTACCGTATTGTTGCTTCTGTTTGATGTCAATACAAAGCTGAAGATCCGAAGTGCGCTAGAATTGACAGTACTCTATTCTGGGACTGCAGCATTTCCCGGCACGAATAATTTAATGTTCCTAATTAGAAATGAATGTCAGTTATAAATGCCAAAAGCAGAGTTTTATTTGCACATGTCAAATATTTCCATAAATAGCATGTCGACATAGTTCTAGAAAGGCCTGCTAATGTTTTCATGAAAATTAATAAAGCGAACATATTGACTTTGAATACTCATTACATGCAGTTCAAAACACGAGATTTCCATACAGCGTATGCCCACAGAATGAACAAGCGCAGGTAGAAGAGGTTCCCAGTATTAAATTTTTGGGCTTACCGCTTGATAATAAATTCAGTTCGGAGGAGCAAAACACCACAGAACTGCAGAAGCGACTAAACAGTAATTTCAAATACGGATATATCACACACAGGTGACATAAAAATACAGCTTACATACTTCGCTTACTTTAATTCCATAATATATGGCTTCAGTAAAAACCTTCTTTTATTACTGAAGGAATATTCTAATTGCTGTACACCATGGATTGTAAATCATTTAAAATCATAGTGTTACATTTTTGAGTAACCCCTGATGCCAGTCAAAATGTCTGTAATACATATTTGTGCAGTAAGTTCACGGACATTCTGTGAAGCCTCTTCGCAGAACGGGGTCTACTAATATAATATATATATATATATATATATATATATATATATATATATATATATATATATATCGGTATATATATATTATATATATATATCGGTATATTTAGTTCCTTTTCCAAACAAATAGCTCACGTCATACATATAATACCAGGGGAAAAAAGCCATTCAGTGACTTACAAGCACTTCAATTTAAAAAAAAGGCGTCCAAGCATTACCCACCCATTTTCAGTTCACCAGCAACCATAAATTTAGGTACAAATAAAGGTTTAAGAGGAGCCTGAAAAGAAATTAGTGGCATACTCTCCATTTATTTCATCAATAGAACCAAATGACATATTTACACAGTATATCAAATAATGCACATTCACGAGCAATCTCAATATACCTCTCTGAAACGAATATCTAGTATTAATCTGCAGCTAAAGGAAATTATTCAGACAGTTAAGGGAGAGGAAAACTTAATTGTGATGGGAGACTGGAATTAGGTAGTAGGAAAAGGAAAAGAAGGAAAAATAGGTGAATATGGACTGGGCAGAAGGAATGAAAAAGGAATTCGCCTGGTAGAATTTTGCACGGAACGTAATTTAATCGTAACAAACACGTGATTTAAGAAAGGTTGTATACGTGGAAGAGACCAGGAGACACCAGAAGTTATCAGATTTTATAATGGTAAAACATAGATTCCGGAACCAGGTGATAAACTGTAAGACATACCCAGGGGCAGATATAGACTCTGACCATAACTTGTTAGTCATGAACTGTAGGCTGAAACTGAAAAAACTGCAGAAAGGTAGGAAAATGAGATGGTACTTAGATAAATTGGAGGAACGTGAAATTCTGGAGAAATTCAGAGGGAGATTTAGGCATCAATTGACAGAAACAGGAGAAAATAAAAGAGAAGAGGAATGGGTAGCATTGAGAGATGAAATAGCGAAGGCAGCAGAGGATAAAATAGGTAGAAAGGCAAGACCTACAAAAAATCCTCGGATATCACATGAAATACTAAATTGATAAAAGGAGAAAATATAAAAATTCAGTAAATGAAACGGGCAAAATGGAGTACAGACGACTAAGAAATGAGATTGACAGGAAGTGCAAAATGGCTAAGCAGGAGTGGCTAGAAGGCAAATGCAAGGATGTAAAAGAATGTATAAGAAGGGGAAAAGTAGATACCGCCTACAGGAAAATGACATTTGGGGACAAGAAAAGCAATTCTACCAATATCAAGAACTCAGATGGGAAACTATTTCTCAGCAAAGAAGGGAAAGCTGAAAGGTGGAAAGAGTACATAGAGCAGCTCTGCAAAGGAAATGAACTTAGAGACGATGTTGTAGGAAGGGAAGAGGAAGTAGATAAAGATGAAATAGGAGATACTATACTGAGAGATGAATTTGACAGAGCTCTGAAAGACCTAGGTTCGAACAAGGCCCAGGAGTAAAAGTGGAATAGTAGGGGAAGATCAGTTTGGATTCAGGAGGAACGTAGGAACCCGG
This sequence comes from Locusta migratoria, assembly GCA_026315105.1. Classification (NCBI taxonomy): domain Eukaryota; kingdom Metazoa; phylum Arthropoda; class Insecta; order Orthoptera; family Acrididae; genus Locusta; species Locusta migratoria. Next base: position 268,999,021 of record CM048748.1, on the reverse strand, counting down.
GAGGCAATACTTACCTTACGTCTTATCTTCGACGATAGATTAAAGAAAGGCAAACCTACATTTTTAGCTTTTGTAGATTTGGAGAAAGCTTTTGACAATGTTGACTGGAATACACTCTTTCAAATTCTGAAGTCAGCAGGGGTAAAATACAGGGAGAGTTATTTACAACTTGTACAAAAGCCAGACCGCAGTTAGTAGATTCGAAGGGCATGAAAGGGAAGCATCAGTTGGGAAGGGAGTAAGAGAGGGTTGTAGCCTTTCTCCATTGTTATTCAATCTGTACATTGAGCAAGCTATAAAGGAAAGCAAGGAGAAATTTGGAGAAGGAATTAAAGTTCAGGGGGAAGAATTAAAAACATTGCGCTTTGCCGACGACATAGTAATTGTCAGATACAGCAAAGGACCTGGAATAGCAATTGAACGGAATGGACAGTGTGCTGAAAGGTGCTTATAACATGAAAATTAACAAGAGCAAAACTAGGGTAATGGAGTGCAGTGTAAGAAAATAGGGTGATGCTGAAGGAATTAGATTAGGTAACGAAGGAATAAAGGAGGTAGATGAGTTTTGTTACTTGGGCAGTAAAATAACAAATGATGGTCGCAGTACATAGGATATAAAATGCATAATGGCAATGGGAAGAAAAGCATTTTCGAAAAAGAAATCTGCTAACATCGAATATTAATTTAAGTGTAAGGAAGTCTTTTCTGAAGGCATTTGTGTGGAGTGTTGCATTTTACGGGAGTGAAACATGGACTATAAGCGGTGCGGACAGGAAGAGAATAGAGGCTTTTGAAATGTGGTGCTACAGAAGAATGCTGAAGATTAGGTGGGTAGATCGCATAACTAATGAAGAGGTACTGAACAGAATTAGTGAGAAAAGGAATTTTTGGCATACCCTGACCAAAAGAAGGGATCGCTTGGTAGGACACATTCTTAGACATCGAGGAATCGTAAATTTAGCACTGGAGGGAAGTGTGTGCGGTAAAAAGCGCAGAGGGAGACCAAGAGACGCGTATAGTAAACAGATTAAAGTGGATGTGGGTGTCGTTCTTATGAGGAGATGAAAAGGCTTGCTTAGGATAGGGTATTGTGGAGAGCTGCATCAAACCAGTCTCCACACTGAAGACCATAACAACAATAACAATAACAACAACCTGCAGCTGTACGCCATTATGGTGGCAACTCTGACAAGGTAGAAGTCTTAATATACTGAGAGAGTAAATACACTAGAAACTTGAGGTGCAATCAGACTAAACAAATTTTAGTTACAAATATCGGCAATAACAAACTTTGCTGAGCCTTGCACACAATAGCGGAATAAGACAGGAAACAAAGGTAATATTCAACGGTATGTGCAACGAGAGGTTACAAGAGGGCCATAAAGGTCAAAACAATAATGGAATGAAGTATAAGAAAAGCAGGTGATGCTGAGGGAATTAGATAACGAAACAAAGGTAGTTACTTCTGTAGCAAAATGACTACGGTCACAGTACAGTACGAAAGACACAAAATGTAGAATATCAATGGGAGGAAAAGCTTTTGTGAAAAAGGTTAAAATCTAATAGTATTCTCGCTTATAATAAATCCATTAATAAGATTCACGATTTTTATTCAGCACGGCGCATTTTGAGAATTTCATTTTCAAGCGTTTCTGGGCCATATTTTCTGATGTGTGTTCCTGCTTCATTCTGGCGTCAGGTTACCTCGTGGCCTCTTTTCGGGCTGATCTAACATTACATTAATATGTTTGCACAACATACGCATAAGTTTGTTACAAATATACCAATATTTAAGTCCAATACGAAATTTTAACTACGTCTATATTGTAGTAACTAATACGCTGCGCAAAAATATTTCATGAGATGGGCAGCAAATGGACCCCAAAGAAACTTAAGGACACCGGAATGAAGCAGAAACAAAACATGTCAAACGATATCATTTACGTATTGCGCATATTGTGTTGCTTTGGTGTGGTTAGTTTACCAAGAAGCACGCCCCTCAGTGGCTCAGCATTTACTTGCCGAGTACGGGCTTGGCGAACCCGGGGTCCCGAGATGTGGACTGTCGCGTCAACACTCAGCTACACCGTAAGCTCTCTGCGTGCTTCAGCGACCATCGTTCGGCGCGACAGTGGAACGTTGTGCGTTTGAGCCCGGGGATCTTGGCTTCATTGCCCGGGTCGCGAGGATGGTGCACACCTCTACAAGAAAACCTCAATGTCAACGTGTGCTACGTGCCGAGGAGATGCATGGCTGTTGAGGTTGAACATTCGCTGGCGAGGAACCTGCCGCACATCAGTTGTATTAGGCTTACCCAGGCAAGTGGGGCTCTGTCTGGGTGGACCTTCATATTCCTAGTTGCTCGTAGGAACACCACGAAAAGATCTCGTTGGCGGACGTACAACCACTGTCTGTAAGAGGCAGGGCTGACTTCAATACAGCACTGTATGACACCCCAATCGTCACCTTCCGTAACCACTCCGTGGGAGGAATGACGTGCTAGAGAAAGGGATGCGTCATATTTACCAAAATTTCGCGTGTGTACGCGAACTGATGGGGAATCGTTCATGGAAACGAAGCCTCTATTCTTCGTAGAGAATCTAGACGATAGGTATGGAGAAGTCGCAGGTATGTCCAAAATGAATGGGCCCGTTCTGAGACAGCATCTCCTGCACAGTCGAAGGCGCTAATCACCTGTGACAAGCTGGTAGGTGTTCCTGTCTACATCACCCCTCACAAGAACTAGAATAAGATCCTGGGATTATCTTGTGATCTCCTCCTGCCGTCCGATGATGAACTATGCGCCAACCTCGCATGACAGGATATTCACTACATCAGCCACATCTACAGGGGCCGAAGGACAAAAAGGTAGCCACCAGTACTTTCATCCTGGGCTTTGTGGCGATTCTTTGCCCGAAAAGGTCAAGATTGATATACCTGTATGACGTAAAGCCTTACATTTCTCCACCTAAGTGGTTAAAATGTTGGCAAGTTGGCCATATGTCTTCACATTGCACCTTCAGCTTCACATGCAGGGATTCCAGACGTCCATCACATCCGGACGCTCTGTGTACTTCCCCGCCCATCTGCCTTAACTAAGGGCAACACCATCCGCCCTGTTGCCGCCCTGTTCTCTGGAGTGCACAGTACTCCAGTACGCCACAAAACCTTGGTCAACCACTGTGGGTCTCCAGGACCGTCAGCCTCCCTCTGCCCTTGTGGGAGCAACCTTCCCCAACCAATAGGGACGTCAGTCCCCACCCCCAGCCGCAGAAGCAACAACCTTCTCTGGCACCTCTCACAAGGAAGGGATCCCTCGGGGCGATCCGTTCTGAAGCTTCAACAAGTGTCATGGAGGACCGCAGCCAATGACTGATGAATCCCCAAGCCACCAGTTGTAGGGCTTCTGTCTCTTTCAGGCCCAGAAGCTGCCTCGAGTAAACCCTAGCAACCCTTGAAACCTAAGGGTCAGCGAGAGGGTAATAAAAGTAGAATAAAAATCATTTAGTGGCTCTTAAGCTACAACGTACGTTTCCTGCCTCTGGATCTCCTGAGGATCTCGCCCTCAGGCTCCCCTGAATCAATGATCCTGGATTCTGTGGCTTCACCATTGGTGGCAGCAGGTGAACCTATGTTTTTGTCCCACCATGGTCGACAAGATTATACACTCAAATGGAATTGCGGTAGTTTTTCCCCCTCTTAGCTGAGCTCCGCCACCTCGGCACTTCACCTGCATTCTGCGTTACCCTCAAAGACAGCTTCCCACGATGTGCACCTCTGCCTTACTTGGCTCTAGTGGCTGTCGTAATCGCACAGACTGTAATAGGGCGTCAGGTGAAGTATGCACCTACGTCCTTACCTCTGTCTACAGCGAAAGTGTTACTCCAGGTGCCTTTGGAAGCCGTGGCTGTCAGGATAAGCGATGCAGTGGACCTCACCATCTGCTACGTCTAACTCCCTTATGGTGAAGTACACACACATGCTGGCTGCCCTGGTCGCCCAACTACCCCCACCTTACTTGGTATTAGGTGATTTCAACGTCCATAACCAATTTGGGGTTGTACTGTGATTACTAGTCGCGGTAGATATGTAGTCATTGCTATCTCTACTTGACCTCTGCCTTGGCGCCTTCAAGCATTTGTGTGGCACACGGTACCTACTCGGCCATAGAGCCCTAGCCTCATCTATTCTCTGGAGAGTGCATGATGAATTTTGGTAGTTTCCACTTCGTTACCTTCCTGTCATTACCCCAGGGTCACTCCCTTCTATGCTTGCCCAGATGAGCGATTAATAAGGCTAATTAGGACTTTTTTACTTATGCATAGTTTGTTCTCCAATACATCTGACATCTGAACACAGATGTGGTGCTCGACAGCGCTACCTCGTCTATTATTTCTGCCGCTGAGTGTACAGTTCCCATTCCTTAGTGATCATCCCAGCGATGGTCGCCGGAGATTGATAAGGCAATTAAAGACCGCAGGCGAGCTCTGTGTCAAAAATGGCACCCATCTTTGGAGAAACTCATTTTTTAAACGACTTCGTGTCTGAGTCAATTAGAAGATACCAGCTGTGAGAGGTATGTCTACCTCTACATCCCAGATGTGGACAAAGATAAGGCCTGGGATTTCCATGAATGGAATCGTTTGCACAGAACCACATGCAGTTGTCGAACACTTCGCTGTGCACTGTGCACAGAGTTCAGCATCTGTGCATTATCCACCAGCCTTTCACGCCATGAAAGAGCGGGAGGACCGAAAGAGACTATCCTTCTAGCTCGTTATGTGAAACTGTACAACGTTCCATTCAGTGAATGGGAACTCCTGAGTGCCCTTACTTAATGCCCCGACACAGGCCCTGGGCCATATCGCATCCATAACAAGACGTTAAAAGGCTTGTAGAGGAATCGAAGCAACATCTTCTAGCCATATTTAATCGCATTTGAAGTGAGATTGTTTTCCCCACTCAGTGGAGAGACTATCATCGTTCTAGTGCTCGTGCCTGGCAAAAATCCGCACGAAATGGACAGCTACTGACCCATCAGTCTTTCAAACGTTTGGTGGGCCGGCGGCTATGCTGGCTCCTTGAGTCTCGCGGTGTCTCCATTTCGGGTTTCCGCAGAGGGCCCTCAGCCTTAGACATCCTTGAGTACGCCATCTGGACAGAATTTTCAAGTCGTCTTTTTTTATCTATGATCTATGGGGCTGGGGACTTATGGGGCTGGGGACTTATGGGGCTGGGGACTTATGGGGCTGGGGACTTATGGGGCTGGGGACTTATGGGGCTGGGGACTTATGGGGCTGGGGACTTATGGGGCTGGGGACTTATGGGGCTGGGGACTTATGGGGCTGGGGACTTATGGGGCTGGGGACTTATGGGGCTGGGGACTTATGGGGCTGGGGACTTATGGGGCTGGGGACTTATGGGGCTGGGGACTTATGGGGCTGGGGACTTATGGGGCTGGGGACTTATGGGGCTGGGGACTTATGGGGCTGGGGACTTATGGGGTCACTCCCCATTTTTAACTTCAGCACTGCGTACCTGCCGAGTACAAATCGGCGCGTCTCGTAGTTCCTTGCACATCCAGGAGCACGGGATTCCCCAGGGCTCTGAGTGTTCTTCTGGTTTCAGTTGCTATCAATGGCCTAGCAGCATCAGCAGCAGCAGTAGGGTTGTCAGTATCTCCTTCCCTATATGCTGACGACTTCTGCATACACATTAGTTCTTAGTGTATTGCTGAACGCTAGCTACAGGGAGCCATACGCAAGGCACAGACAGAGGCGCTCTTCCACAGGTTTGTGTCCTGTCAAGACGTGCGTTATGCACTTCTGTCGGCGTCGAACAGTTCACCCACATCCGGAGCTTTTCCTTAACGGCCAAATACTTAACGTAGTGGGAACACATCGTTTCTTGGGACTAGTGTTCGGCTGACATAGCTTCCCCATATTCGTCAGCTTAAACAAGTGGTGGCAGCACCTTAATGCCCTCCGCTGCCTTAGGAATACCTTTTGGGGTGCAGACAGCAGTACGCTGCTGCAGTACGCTGCTGCAGTGTTCTGCCAGGACTTGACATTGCCTAGGGTTCGGCATCGCCTTCAGCATTGCATATGTTGGACCCAGTCCATCAATGTGGGTTAGACTCGTGACAGGAGCTTGTAGAACAAGCCCTGTGAATAGTCTGCTTGTAGAGCCTGGGTTCTCTCTTCTGCGAACCAGGGGGCAACAACGGCTGGCGAATTGCGCTGCTACTTTCTGTGGTTTACCCAACCACCCGAACTACCGTCTCCTTTCGCCTCAAAGGCGGCTGAGATCGGGTGGGACCGACTTCGGTCTCTTCTGAGACAATTGAAGTCTGTTCCCCTAACACCTCTCTTCAAATTCCAGTCGCGTTCAATACCTTCGTGTTTACCTTAGACTGGAATTGTCAAATGATAATCAGTATGTGTAACGTCAGCTTAGGACTTAAATCAGTAAATAGAAGCATTGTAGGCTAATAAATAGGCTACAGTACATTTCTACATTCATTGATATTTAATGTATCATGTCTTCTGATCATTCAACCACGTAAAAACGGTTGAAACATAACTCCACGTCCGTATAATTATGAAATTATTTTAGTATCTACTTCTTTGGTGAAATGGATAGGCTGATGGCCTACGAACGTAAAGGATGCTTGTCAATCTGGTTATATTTGGAACCAGCTAGAAACTGTGTTGCCCAGGTATTTTTTATTCCTTGAGTAGTTCTATTCCTTCTGTCCAATTCCTTTCCAAAAATGTTTTAAAGTGAAAATGACCCGCATAATGTACAGAATTGTGGGATTTAGAATCCTAACAAAGGTAGTAACGAAATGATTCGTAACATTCATACATTCATGTAAATCAAAACATTAAATTTACTGTTACTTGTCCAGGATCTAATACGAATAAATTTTTCAGTGAGCCCACACCGAAGCTACCGACAATGTTATCCGTTGCGAGATAGCAAGCAATATCTTTGCACTGGATGGAGTAGTGTTCAGAGCAACCTAGTTTAGAACCGTAGATACGGGAGTATAGCGGCAAAGTATCTACTACAAACATTTTCTTGAACGACGTAAAGAACCCAAACCATAATCTAAAAGGCGGTATTGGTCTTGGCCATAATTCTCAACGTGTCATTGTCGAACTGATGCTCAGCGAACAATATTTAGTTTTGATTCCTGAAGATACTTCATCTAAAACTCGACTTTAGGTTTTGGAGGAAATTAAATTTCTAAAATAGACGCTTGTTACAGAAACCCATCCAAGAACATGGTACATCGTGATCCCTCTATCGATATTCATGATGGTCGCCACAACCGGAACAGTGCTCGCGGAGAAATACCTGGACCTCAGCGTGCCGTCGACCCAACAGCTGGTAAGTACATTAACACATAATTTACTAACAATCCCGGAATTTTAAAACTTTAATAGTGCATAGAACAGAAGCTTCACCATAAAAGCTTCCTGTAAAGATAGTTGAACTACTGACCAGCAAAACAATTTAATAACCTTCACTTACTGGGTCAATTACTACTAGCCTTGTGTAGAAACTAATAAAAAAAAAACGAAAAAAATTCCTTAGCTCTAATTTCACACATGCATTTCATAACGACGGATTAAGAGAGATACATACGCTAACAATATTTCAGTCTTAAATAATACATCTTAAGGGCTAAATTGCTGGAAAACTATCACTTAGCGGCCTTAGTGCGATTGGACAAAATGGATCTTAAGAGAACATTTCTTTGTAGCAGACCCAAGAATTCCTTACGTATTCCTTTGACAGGTCACGGTTTTGCAGATCAATAAATTCCGTCTGATCCGCCCTGTGCCGTTTCTTTCCTTTACAAAACGTCGTGGGATGGGAAGGCTTGTTAGTTCTTCCGCGCCCTCTTCCAAACTACATGAATGCTGAGTGGGTCGAATAGCAAATCTAAAATCCCACCTTCATAGGCACATTGAAGCAAATAAATGGCATTCGCGTACACGGTTTGTAGGCTCCGGTCAAATATAGATACAGCAAAAGTCATAGTTTTCTCAGACGGCAGCGGTGGCCGAGGGGACTGAGGCGCGCCAGTCGCGGTCTGCACGACCACTACAGTTGGGGGATAGATTCCCCCCTCGGGCATGGATATTTGTGCCGTCCTTAGTGTTAGCTAGTTCATAAGTTATAGAAAGATATAAAAAAGCCAAGATCGCTGATCAATTTTTATTTATGACGACCGGTTTCGCTGAACTGTCAGCATCATCTGGTCCAATAAAATCATTTTACAAGGCCATAGTTCATACGTATCCAGACTGAAACTTTCACTCTGCAGCGGAGTGTGCGTTGATATGAAACTTCCTGGCAGATTAAAATTGTGTGCCGGAACCGGGACTCTAACCTGGGACTTTTCTCTTTCGCGGGCAAGAGCTCTACCACTGAGCTACCCCGACACGACTCACGATGCCGCCTCACAACTTTACTTCCGCCAGTACCTCGCCTCCTACTTTCCAAACTTCTCTCGCAAGAGAGCTTCTGTGAACTATGGAAAGTAGGAGGCGAGGTACTGGCGGAAGTAAAGTTGAGGCGGCATCGTGAGTCGTGTCGGGGTAGCTCAGTGGTAGAGCTCTTGCCCGCGAAAGGCAAAGGTCCCAGGTTCGAGTCCCGCTTCCGACATACAATTTTAATCTGGCAGGAAGTTTCAGTTCATAAGTAGTTTGTAAGTATAGGGACTGATGACCCCGTAGTTAAGTCCCATAAGCTATACAAACATTTGAATTTCATAGTTGTCTCATTGGCGCAGTGCAACAGAATATGCGTTGCAGCATCAATGTGGAGCTAAAGGCCTACCTGGTGTCCCTACTCTCATACCGAAGTAATTCCGATACGCAGTCGTAACGAGGCGTCAAATATCGTATGAGGAAAATTTTATTTCGCCACAAATGTAACAAATTATTCAGCTTTCCGTGGCATTTTACGCTTTTGAAACTATAAAAGCACTCGGAAAGTAGAAATAGTTATAGTACAAGCAGAAACTGCCATATAAACGAAGTTTTTAACACAAATGTAAACTGCCAGAGCGTTAGTCAATCACTGATGCAAAACTTTATGCCTCGCCGTAAGAAACTTTATCATCTCGTTAAAAAATTGACGTCGTAATGCATATTGGATTTTTCCTCAAAGAACCTGGAACCCAGCAGTTAAATTTTAAGTGATCTGTGTTCCATCAAAGGTTAAAGAATTGAAAGTGACAAATTGTGACGGACGGAAATGATCTTCTAAAACAGCCTGCAAATTTTTTTTACTATTGTTTTAAGTGACAATGCATGCTGCGTTCCATTACAATGTACGGCATTGTTTTCTGCGGACAGTGACAGCCAAACCAGTTCAGATTGCACAAACGTGCAATTATTATCTGTAGTGTGAACTCGTGAACGTCCTGCAGAAGGCTGTTCAAGGAATTAGGTATACCAACTACTGCTGTCCAATATGTTCATTAAAAAGTAGTGTTGCCAGACAAACTTGAGGTTCCTGAAGATAGGCAGCAGCCTATTCAGTAGTTACACGGGCAACAGTCTGGATGACTGAGCTGGCCTTGCAACATCAGCTAAGGTGGCTTTGCCTTGCAGTTACTGCGAATTTCTCGAAGCAAAAGGAAACGGCAGCCGTTATTCTGAACATGATCTAATTTATGAATATATGAACATGCCGTCTTAGGTAAAACATTCATGAGGTAATAGTCCCCCATTCGATCTGAGACTACTACGTTGCCAAGGAAAAACAGGTACCCCACGGATCGTAGCGTAGAATGTTTGATCCTTCAGATAGGGAGCTTGGCAGGTTAGAAAACTTAAAAAAGGGAAATGGACAGAGTGAAATCACATATGGTGGAATTAGTGAAGTTAGGTTCAAAGCTGAACAGGATTTCTGGTCAGGTGAGTACGGGGTTGTAAAAAAGTTAGAGGAATAAATGTAACAATGGATAAGTAGCAAATGAGGTAAACTACTAGTAACGGCACAGCCAATCGAAGCCAACGCAGACCACAGTAGTAAAAGTTCATATACAGACTAGACCTGCCATTGAGATCGAAGCAATGTAAAAGGAGAAAAGGAAATCATTAACTTCAAGGAGAGGAAAACTTGATGGCTGACTGGAACTCGGTAGTAGGAAAAGTAGGTGAATATGGACGGGGAAAAAGGAATGGTAGAATTTTGCACAGAAAATTTCGTCATAAAATAGTTGACTACGGAAGTCTCTTGTATACTTCGAAGAGACCAGGAGACCCGGTAGGTATCTGATTTCTGGACTAGATTTGCAACTAAGACATACGTAGAAGCAAAATACATGCTCGGACCATATCTTATTGGTCTTTGTAGAATGAAATTGAAGCTACTGTAGAACGATAGACTTGATAAATTGTACGATCCTGAGGGTACTGAATGTTTCGGAGGGAACTTCAGGCTAAAATTAGCAGACCCAGGCAATAAACAAAAATCAATGGATACATTAAAGATGAAATACTGAAGGCAGCAGCGGACCAAATAGGTAGAAAAAACCTACAAAAATCCATGTATAACAATAATACACATATAATGCACTAAATGAAGCCGGTAAAATCGAGTACAGAAGTGGCTAGAGGGCAAACTAAGACTGTGTAAAAATAACTAGGGGATAGATGGGTACCGCCTACAGGAGAATGACACACAGCAACTGTATGAATATCAAGAACTCAGAAGGGAAAACACCAAAGAAGGTAAAGCTGAAGGGTGAAAAAATGTATAAAATGGCTCTGCAAAGGAAACAGGCAATGTTGTAGGAAGGGAAGAGGAAGTAGAAGACATAAGATACTGAGAAAAGAATTTGACAGTCCTGTAACACCTTCCTCGGAACAATGCCCACGGAGTAGACATACCATTATAGCTACTGAAATCTGAACCAGCCATGACAAAACTTTCTCATGCTGCGCTGGATGTAGGAGACAGGTAAAATACTAGACGAAAAAGCATTCCATAGATAGCGAGCGTACACAAGTGTGAAAATTACAGTAACATCAGTTTAATAAGTCATTGTGCTTAAATTTTAATATAAATTGTTTACAGATGGAAAGGCTAACCTCGGGGAAGATGAGTTAGGATTAAGAATAAATGCGAGTGAATGTGAGGCATATCACCTTAAGACCAAGGTAAGCGAAGGAAAGGCTAACCTACGTATCTGGATTTTGTAGTTCTGGAAGCAGCTTTTGTCAATATTGGTTGGAATACTCTTTCAAATGCTGAAGTCGGCAGAGGTAAAGGAAACGTAGTTATTTTCGATTTGTACAAAACCAGAAAATTTATTACAGTTCTAACGTGAAACATATGCCGTTGAGATTTTTCTTTTAAAACTATTTAGATTTCACAACGGAGGGATCTGACTACTTTCTGTATCGGAGGTTCCTGCAAGGAACACTTAAACAGCATGTCACGTAGGTCAGAAAGATGCTCCTTGCCTACGTACAATCGGTTCATAACTTATGTAAAGATAGACGTAAATGACATCTCCTGTAAGAAAAAAAATCTTAAGTGTAATGAGGATCAGTTTTGGGTACTAGTGATGTCGCTAGTTAATCAAACAACTGATTTTAATTTTGGCTTTATTTACTTTTATGAAAACTCTAAGTCAAATTTTATAATTTCAAAGTTCCTAATAGGTTGACAGTATAGATGAAACGTATAAACAATATCAAAATAAAGTTGGTAGAAGCGCCGAAGAACCTCGCCTACTTGACTAGAAAATCAGTTTCGTCAGTTTACGTTAAAGGCTGTCGCAATGTCAGAAATATTACGCATTTGTAAAAAATGTTTTATTGCTGCTTGGGGATGGGTGAAGTTAGCTTAAAGCGTTTGCACAATACCGTTAACTACAGGAAAATAGATATTTGGAGACAAAAGCAGATGTATCAATATCAAGAACTCGGACGGAAAACTAGGACTAAGCAAAGAGGGGACAGCTGAACTGTGGAAGGAATATATAGAGGGCCTATGCAAAGGAAATAAACTTGAAGGCAGTTTTCTAGAAATGGAAGAAGTGGAGGAAGAAGAGATAGGAGATACAAACTGCAAGAAGAATTAAAAAGAGCACTTCAAGATTTGAGTCGAAACGAGGCCCCTGGAGTAGATGATATTCCACCTGAACTCCTGATATCGTTAGGAGAGCCAGTCGTGAAAAAATTGTATCACCTGGTATGCAAGATGTATGAGACAGGGGAAATACCCTCCGACTTCAATAATATAAAAATTCCAATTCCAAAGAAAGCAAGTGCAGACAATGTGAAAATTACAGAACTATCAGTTTAATCAGTCGTGGGTGCAAAATACTAACATGAATTATTTACAGACGAATGGAAAAATTGTGGAATCAGATCTCAGAGAAGATGAGTTTGGATTTAGGAGAAATGTAGGAAGACGGGAGGCTATACTCACATTACGACTTACCTTAGAAGATAGGCTAAGGAAAAGGAAACCTACGTTTTTAGCGTTTGTCGATTTGGAGAAAGCTTTTAACAATGTCGACTGGAATACTCTTCCAAATTCTGAAAGTAGCAGGGGTAAAATATAGGGAGCGAAGAGTTATTCAACCTCTACAGAAAGCAGGCAGCGGTTATTAGAGTCGAAGGGCAAAAAAGGGACGCAGAGGTTGGGAAGGGAGTAGCCTTTCCCCAATGTTCAATCTGTACATTGAGCAGGCAGTTGAAGGAATGGAAGGAGAAATTTGGAGAGGGCATTAAAGTGCAGGGAGAAGAAATAAAATCATTGCTGTTTACCGATGACATAGTAATCGTCAGACCGCATAAGATCTGGAAGAGCAATTGAATGGAATAGACACTGTCTTGGAAGGTATAAGATGAATATTAACAAGAGTAAAACGAAGTTAGTGGAATGCAATGTCAGAAAATCAGGCAATGCTGAAGGAATTAGATTAGGTAATGAGGCAATAAAAGTAGATGAATTGTTATTTGGGTAGCAAGGTAACTTCTGATGGCCGAAGTAAAGAAGATATAAAATGCAGAATGGCTATGGGAAGAAAGGCGTTTAAGAAGAGAAACTTTACATTCAATATAAATTTAAATGTTAGGAATTATTTTCTGAAAGCATTTGTCTGTAGTGTAGCATTGTATGGGAGTGAAACGTGGACGACGAGTTCAGATAAAAAGATGATAGCTTTTGAAATGTCGTGCTATATACGAATAATGAAAAATAGATGGGTAGATCACGTAACTAATGAAGAGGTGCTTAACCGAATCGGGGAGAAAAGGAGTTTCTGGCATATCCTGAGTAAGAGAAGGGAAAGATTGGTTGGACACATTGAGACATCAAGGAATTGTCAACTTAGCATTAGAAGGAAGCGTGTGTGGTGAAAATCGTAGAGGGAGACTGAGGGACGAATACAGTAAGCAGATTCAAAAGGATGTAGGTTTCCGAAGGTATTCTCACCTGGAGACTTGCACAGGACAGGAAAGCGTGGAGAGCTGTGTCAAACTAGTCCGCGGACTGAAGACAACAACCGTTAACTGCGCAGATGGCTGGTAGCTTCGTCTTCGCTGAAATCGAAACTAAGTATTGTCTGTCTTGATCGACTACTGCCGATCGCACTTTCCCTGCATCAGACTAACCCACCACATTCTCTCAAAAACGCGCTCGCAAGCATTAACTAATGCGCTCTATCTTCACACTAGATATGAGGTATCTCGATCAACACTATGAACAGCGTGCAATCCTTCGTACTCTCCACTGGAGAATGGCTAGCATCTGTCCCACAACAGAGGTACTCCTTACAGTGGAACACTGTACAGGAGTCTTCATCGCTCCTCCGCACAAATCGCTGCGAAAGCGTCGCACCGCTAGCGATGACGCAAACAGCTGGTACGGACAAGAGAGCGAGTCTGCCTTAATTTTCCTCGTTCTGCTTGTGTATATTTTCCCTGCCAGTCGCTCTCCTACCATTCGGATAGTACGTCTTAAAACGCTGTATGGCACGCCGGCCTATAGATAATGCCTCTGACATGATGGCGCCAGTTGGATTCTACATCTACATAGATACTCTGCAAATCACATTAAAGTGCCTGGCAGAGGGTGCATTAACCACTTTCATAACTTTTCTCTACCGTTCCATTCTCTAATAGCGCGCGGGAAAAAAGAACACCTAAATCGTTCCGTTTTCGATCTGATTTCTCTTGTTTTATTGGGATGGTCATGTCTCCCTAAGTAGGTGGCTGCTAGCAAAATATTTTCACATTCAGCACTAAAAGTCAGAAACTTCGCAAACGGATCACGCCGCAATGAATGTCTTTCTTTTAATGATTTCCACCCCAATTCGTGTAACATTTCCGTGACGCTCCCCCCCCCCCCCCTCCGTAACGTGATACAACAAAACGAGCTGCCCTTCTGTCTTCCGTCAGTCCCACCTGGTGAGGGTCCCACAAGGGGCATCAGTACTCCAGGAGAGGACGCACAAGTGTGATGTAGCGTTCTGCCGAAGCGTTCTGCCGATGAAACGTAACCTTTGGTTCGCCTTCCCCACAATATTTGGAGTGTTCTCTCCAGTCAAAGTTGTTCGTAATTGTAACTCCTAGGTATTTGGTAGAATCTACGACCTTAAGGATTGACTGATTTATCGCGTAATTGAAGTTCAGCGGATTTCTTTTAGTAGTCATGTGTATTACTTCACACTTTTCTTTATTTAGTGTCAATTGCCAATTTTCGCACCATGCAGAAATTTTGTCTAAATCGCTTTGCTGTTGCTTTTGATCCTCTATTGACTTTACTAACGGATAAACGACAGAATCATCCGCGAACAATCTAAGGGAGCTATTCAGATTCTCCTAAATCGTTTATAAACATGAGGAAGAGTAGGGGACCTATAACGCTTCCCTTGAGTTCCCTCTGCGCCCTAACAGCTGCAAGTAAAACATTTTGAGAGTATTGTGGCTTTTAAGAGGATTTTAAAGCGTTCACATTTCCCCAATAAGGCAATGGTTTTCTGGCTACATAGCGCCCGGGCGAAGGAGTTGGCGTCAGGACCCTTCCGCCCACCTGTTGTCGCCGGTCGCCGTCACGCTTTAGAAAAGTGATTGTTCACTAATAAGTGTCAGCCTTGATTCTTATTGGACTTCAGACATATCGAACTGTAATTATCATTGAAAATGTCTGAGCCCCAGAATTTATATTCAAAAGATTTGTCTCAACGAATAGACTGTGAGGTCGGAATATCCAGGAAAGTGAGTGAGGAAAACTTGACTCTTCAGAGTTGAACAGCATGAAAGACATTTAAGGAGTAAGACAGGCTAGAACCCTTTCTCCATTGTTCGATCTGTACGTTGAACATGCTATGAAGGAAGGCAAGGGGAAATTTAAAGAGGGAATTAGTTCAGAAAGAACAAACAAAACCATTGCTTTTTGCTGAGGATACTGAAATTCAGGCACAGCAAAGGACCTGGAAGACTAATAGGGTAAGGTGGTATAATTTCTATCATTTCGGACAAATGTAATTGTAACTGCAAATATATTGAGAAAAGAAATAATTTTAACGATGGCACTTGTTCTTGAATGTTTAATGAATATGTAACACAAATATTAGACAATTACAAATGTTGGTCTGGACACAAAAAAGGTTACAGAATTGAGAAAAATCGATAGAAAATGTACCACACTAGGTACAATTATGATTACTTCCTCGTACAATTTTGAACAGACTTTTCCCACATAAAAAGCAATTTTTCCTTCTGACACCAGCGTATACTTCGCGGTACCAAACGTTGCACAATAATGAAGTTACAAGCGCGTGGAAACTAGAACATTTATAAGAGCGCGTTCGACAAAGTAGCTCAAAGTACATCTTTGCAGGAAAAAATTTCTATCTCCATAGCACTGTTGTATTCTTGGGAAAGACAGGAGGAACTGTAGAAACCTGCTACACTGCAACGCCACATAAAGGCAAGTGCTACTAACACTAAGAGACTGAAAACGTATATTGATCAGAATTGTACCTACATCGAATTTGTACCACCTTACCCTAGATCGGAATGGAGTCTTGGAGCGTATGAACATTAACAACAGGAAAACAAGGGTAATGGAATGTAAGAAAATGCGGCGATGCGGAGGGATTAGATTAGGTAATGAAACAAAGGTTGTAGAAGACTGTTGTTAAGTAGACAGTGAAATAAATACAGAATAAGTAACTCTTCTGAAAGAAATTTAACATCGAATATTTAACGGTGTCCATTTCAGGAAGCATTTGTGTACTGGTGCCTTGTATGGCAGTGAAACTTGGACGATAAATATTTCACAGGAAGAAGACAGCTTTTAAAATGTGCTATCAACGATTGCTGAAAACTAGTTTGGTAGCTCGAATAACTAATGGCACTGAACACAATTCGGAGAAGAGGAATTCCTGGTATACCTTGACTAAAAGAACGCATCAATTGGTAGGAAACGACCTTAGAAATAAAGGTCTCTTGAATTCATCATTGGAGGGAAGTGTGCGGAGTAAAAATCGCGCACACGCGAATACAGTAAGTAGATTCAAATGGGGTATGCTGTTTTCAAGAGATGAGGCTTGCTCAGGATAGAGAAGAATGGAGAGCTGCATCAAGCCAGTCTCTGGGATGACGAAAATAACGAAATTTGACGTTAAAGATATAATAAATGAGCAGTTGAGCTCGTGAATTAAATCCTAGATAAAAATTAACTTGCTCAAATATTTAGTCACCTTACTTTATCGTAATATAGAAATCAAAGTTTGTTGCTAACAATATTTATTCAGCTTGTGAAAATTGACTCCAATACAAGCTTGTTTCGACTTATGCCAGCCGGCCGCGGTGGCCGAGGAGACTGAGGCGCTCCAGTCACGGTCTGCACGGTCACTACGGTCGGGGGTTCGAATCCCCCCTCGGGCATGGATATTTGTGCCGTCCTTGGTATTAGTTAGTTCATATGTAGTTTGTAAGTTTAGGGACTGATGACTCCGTAGTTAAGTCCCTTAAGCTATACAAACATTTGAAACATTTTGGCTTATGCCATTTTCAAGTGGACCTGGTGATGTTTTATTAAACAATTACCTACATTTACAATATACAATTTTGTACAAAGTTTTCAAAATTTTTTCGTTAAAAATTCACTTAAGTTCAAGTTGGCAACTTGAAAATGGCATAAGCTTGTAGTAATCAATTTTCACAAGCTGAATAATATTAAACTTCCTGGCAGATTAAAAATTGTGCCTCCTACTTTCCAAACTTCACAGGCGAGGTACTGGCGTAAGTAAAGTTGTGAGGCGGCATCGTGAGTCGTGTCGGGATAGCGCAGTCGGTAGTGCGCTTGCCAGCGAAAGTCAAAGGTCCCAGGTTCGAGTCCCGGTTCCGGCACACAATTTTAATCTGCCAGGAAGTTTCATATCAGCGTACACTCCGCTGCAGAGTGAAAGTTTCATTCTGAATAAATATTGTTAGCAGCAAACTAGGATTTCTATATTACGATGTCATATTTAGACCTTGTATATGCTGCGGGCCCAGTAGAGAAAAAATTGATCTTGTCACCTTACTTTCCTCCAGAAAGTTGTCTACTATTCATCAGTATCCAATCTGCCAACGGCCATAAAAACTTAATTTGTTTGAGAAGTTTTCTTGATAATAAACTCCTCCAAAGATAAGTTTCTTAGGACAGATTGTTTATATAATTTCACATAATGTCGATATTCTGTACAATCTGGCATCGGCACCAATCTTGTGCAGCAAGGTGATAACTGCAGAAGTGAGTATTTAAGTTCTTTTAAATGTAAATATGGTAAAGACTGACAAATACGACACCCACAAGGCTAATTTCATCTGATTTCTATGGAAGGTAGACAACCACATCGTGTTTTATAAGTATTTGTGTAATAGTGACATTTCATCTTCACTATGGATCATTTAGAACGAAATGTACATTTAATCTAAGATTTACTATGTAAATATTTGTAGCCGACTTCGTGTCCACAGGTGGATTGGCTGAACTCTCTTCGCGCCAAAGTAAAACGTTTGCAAGAAGAAGCTGCTACCCTCGACAGACAACTGGTAAGTTGAAGCTAAGCACAGTTTCCATGTTCAAATACAGCTTTCCTGTAGATGAAAGCTGTACAGCGTCCACCGGGCATTGAGTACAAAAATGTAACGGACTATGCAAAGGAAATTAGTTCTCGGTCACGCGAAAAATTAACACTAGAAGTACCGGATTTTTCTGTATCCCTAGTAGTATAATTTGGGTCATTTTTTACCCGCATTAGAAAACTACAATCTTATGTATATTTTGGTGGTGGTTTTTGGTTTATACATCTTCACATTACATTCAAGAATACTCTAATGTAAAAGAAAATATTTGTTCTCTAAAATGAATGGTACAGTCAAAATTAAATTTTGAGAAAGAAATGTTTTCATTTTGTTTGACAGATAAATTTTTCGTCTTCAAACAAACGAGTAAGCAAAACAATTTTGCAATGTATATCTTTATGTATTGCAATGTATTTCTGGCATACCTTGACTAAAAGAAGGGATAGATTGGTAGGACACATTCTTAGACATCAAGGAATTGTGAATTTAGCGTTGGAGGGAAGTGTATGGGGGAAAAAATCGCAGGGGAAGACCAAGAGATGGATACAGTAAGCAGATTCAGACAGATGTGGGTTGCCGTTCTTATGTGGAGATGAAGAGGCTTGCTCAGGATAGGGTAATGTGAAGAGCTGCATCAAACCAGTCTCCGGACTGAGGACCAAAACATCTTTATAGAAATATTGTGACCAGTAATGGTATTTTTACCATTACTGACATATAAAGTAAGTACTGAGTGTTTGCAAAAGTGTCAAAAAATGCAACAAGTTTGCAGTAAGCAAGAAATTAAGGGACAAAAATATAACAATCAATTTGTCTAGAATTGTAAATGTTTAGGAACTAATAGTTGGCAGTACTTTCCAAACTGCTGTGGACCCACAGTTCAATGGACTAGTGTTGGCACACGTACTTGTTAACAAGTTTTTCATTCCCTTGTTGATAGGAAACATGATTTTGACAATGCCTTCTATTTCCACATTCGCCATTTCCGGTGCCAAATGCTTGCAAGGGGATATTTGCTCTTTGCAGTTTGCAGGGGGAAGAAAGCTCATCTGCTATGCTATGTCCGTTTTTTAATCGTCTCCGTCATGATCTATATTTACCATTTAAAATGTCTGGTATTTTAGTTGATGATCCGCATTCTGCTAAGTTTTTTATACATCGTGCAAGTATGGCGAAAGCCATTTAAGTTCTGTCCCAGGTTCGATTTTACTATGGGCAGTGTTGGGCGCTAATGACCTCAGCAGTTGTGCGCCCTAAAGCCACAATTAACAATTTAAAAAAAATGCACAGGCCATCGGTGGGTGACCAGCTTACAATGTAATGGCTTGCCATTTGGTCAACTATACAAATTACACCCTTGGTTTCATTACAAACTAGCTTCTGGAAGTTTCTTCTCAGTTTTGTCACTGACCTGATATGCAGCATGCATGTTACTCAGAATGACACACCTGAAGAATAGAACAAACACATTCGGTGGACTTGGTGTTTACTAGTTCCGAAACTGAGGTATAGTACGTGTTTACATTGTGAAAGAGGTAAATCACTGCAGATGATTCAGATTACGATTGCCGATAATTTGATACATCTGAATCAGTTAGGTCAGCTGTTAACACTGGAAAAAAATCTTCCTCTGCAATCGTCTCACTACCAGATTCATCACTTTATTTCGTTGATAAAATGTTGATGGCAATCTCGGTATTCATGAGACCGCAACGCCTTGTGATCGTAGCTCAAATGACACTCACTGCGGCGGATTACCCGTGTGCACTAGGGCGCCGTTATGCGGAGCGCGAGGCCGTTAGTACCCCTCGGGCATATGTATGTTTGTCCTTCAGTCACTTTACCTCAGTTTAAGTAGTTTGTAAGCTACGGACTAATAACGCAGTTGAGTCAGATTTACAATGATTTGAAAATTTGAACACACACTCGCCACAATAAACCACAAGCTCTCGGCGCTGCCACCCAGAATGATTGAGCCCACTCGGATTGACAAAAAGCAAAGATACAATGTAGTGATATTGGAGGTCTGTTTTGGGTGGGAAAAATGCCGTACTGAAGTGTTTAATAACTTTTTGAAATGGGGGTCGCAAAATGACAGAAATGGCGAAATATTTGAAAGTAAAATATTTTGCAGAACAAGCAACCCACAGAATTAGACGAATTTTGCGGCGTTGTCGAAGATTTCGTAGTTGAACTGAAATAAAATTATTTTTAAACCGCGTAACTATTCGCCGATATTGGATGGTGATTCGGAGAATATGAAGTCAAGGCTCGTGTAGCAATTTTAATCAAAGACGGAATTACTTGAGAATAGCAGAAACATGGGCATTGACAAAATCTTACTTCCGAAAAATTTACGTGCAAAAAGTTGATTGCAGGTTCTATGCCAATAAAATATTGAAAAATACGAAATAAAATTTGGAAAACAGTTGGCAAGCTATACGAGATAAACAATTTCAGCCGGCCGCGGTGGCCGAGGTGACTGAGGCGCTCCAGTCACGGTCAGCACGGCCACTACGGTCGGGAGTTCGAATCCCCCCTCGGGCATGGATATTTGTGCCGTCTTAGTTCGTAAGTAGTTCATAAGTAGTTTGTAAGTTTAGGGACTGATGACCCCATAGTTAAGTCCCATAAGCTTTACAAACATTTGAACATTTTGAACACAATTTCAATACGAGCAAATCCCGAACCATCCAACGTCGTAATACGCACAACTGAAGAGATTCATAACTATGGGGAGGAAATGGTAAAAGTTAAATAATTTTTTTTTAAATGTAGGACTAAAATTGACTGGGGGTTTATTAACGAGAAACAGAAAACAAATCGTTTTCATCTTCACCTGAGTTTAAATTCCAGTAGTACATCGGCTACTAAGTTTATAATAATGAACAGAGAAAAATGCATGCTGTTCTCAGACTGGCGTAAGAAAGAGAAGTGAAATACATAAGCTTTTGTCTTACTTCCTCACAGGAAGGAATAAATGAACGTAGTAAATAAAAGTAATCTTTGATATATCAGAGTAAAAACTTCGGTTGCCTATCGATTAGCTGGGGTTTAGCAGTAGTGTAATCTTAAGACAGGAAACTTTCTCAAGGACAATGGGCCTCGCATACGTTGTCATAGAACAATTAGTCCCTCAGACATAAGTGTTATCGACTTCGCAATTCCCTCTTCATAGGTCTACATGACGCCAATCAACAGAAAACCGAAAGCCGCATTAATATAAGGTTTCGCCCACCTCCAAACTGTATTTCTCGTTCTTTTTGACCTAAAGTGTCACAATATAATCAAATATTTCGTGATTAACGTAGACATGCCAAGAAATAATTTCCCGTCTACAAACTGGAGTTGCTGATATCAGATTGTTAAACTATGTATTGGTCAGTATTGACCCACCCGGTACTACTGGCATGACAGATAAATTTTTCATACTTCCAGGTGGCCTAGAGGGATGGAATTTTGGTGAGTTATAAGAATCTATAAATGATAGTCGTTAGACAGTTTCGTCCTACGATAAATATGGTGGCGAGTAGGGCTCTCTAAACATCCCTATGGATTAAAAATGTGTGGAGGGAGGGGAACTTTGTATCAACGCAATCATGATGTGCTGTTATGAACTGAAAGATAGGTTTCTGGATCTATGAATCTTTTTTTTTTTTTTTCCGTCCACCGTAAGAAAGCCGAAAACGTAATATTTTCAAGCTTTACAGAAGCTGATATTTGGCACAGAATACCTAAAAAAACTGATTTACAGAACATGAGTGTATCACAAATAGGCTATTTTAATGAGATTAGTATGGATGTAAGCTATTAAGGTTACGGGGATAGGGCATGCAGTGTGGTTTGTGAAACGTCATCAGTTCCTTCAACTGAAATCATTTAAACATAGCATTTATCTCTCCACTGTTCCACTCAAGCCGTCAATGCGAAAGGATAACCATGTGAATGTTGCCATTGATTTACAAATCGTTCTGTGAGTTAGGGCTCAACATCTGCCGCAAAAGCGTCTCCTAAAATGAAGTTAAAGTTGCTTTGCTGGTTAACAACTAGACTATTGAAACTGCATTATTTCAATGGTTTTTCAGTGTATTGTCCCGTATTTGTGGAGCGTACAGGGAATAACTTGACAAATCTGAAATTTGTCCATTACACTGGGTCGTACGAAAAGGTCATTGTTTAACGTGTTAAAATGGGCAGCGTGCCTCAGAATTTGTAAAAAGCTGCTATAGGTCAAGTCTTCTTTTTTAGACTTCTTATACTGCCTTTTCACACCTATTACCCATCTTTCGCAAATATTGATCAGGCTTAAATGATTCGCGTATTATGTGAAATAGATTGTATGTTCAACTAAACATTTTACTTCAGGCACTCGCCTTAGAGCGTAATAATACAAATAACATTAGTGTTTCTGTTACCGTTGTAACATTTTCCTTACTGCAGCCGTCTTGTTAGACAGCAAATATCTAAAACTGAAAATACTGCAGTGGTACACGGCGATACGTTTAACGCCAGCACCACAGTGAAACTCGCGAAATATGACACTGTTGCTTCGTAGTCGTCAATCTAAAATTCAACCAATTATAAATGTCTTAACTGCGACACTTGCTCTTCAGTTTCTTCGCCAGATATGAAAATTTCTCTAGCTACTAGCTTATTTGATGAGTGCCTAAAGCAAAAGCTACCTGCTGTAATAGACAACGCTAATAAACGATCGTTGATTTGAAATAGGGTTTAGCAAGAAGACCACATGGGTATTGGATTATAGAATTTTTTGATATTTATGGTACGTAGTCAGAAATTAAGTAACAATCAGGCAAAGCTTTTCGACGCAACTTTCAAAAATTCTCGAGAAAATAGACTTTGAAGTTTCGTAAGTACACGTAACAGCCAATAATTAAAGCAGTTGCAGCATCCGTCGGTGTAGTTAAAGTGGTAGCGTCCTGGCATCGTACCTATAGTCGGTGGTTAGAACCTCGCACTGACAATTTTCTTCCTTCTCAAATTGTTACATAAAACATGACTGGATCTCTAATTCCACGTGTCAGTTTTTCATGTGTTTAGGTTGTCTACAAACACCTTGTTACCTAAGACGATGGGTGACTAGGTTAGCTGTTTGGAAAGCCATTAGTAGCTACGTAGACAACTTTCGAAAGATATCGTCGTAGCTCTTACTAAAATGAACTGACAACTATTAGTGATGTCAATACATGTAAAAAATGTAACTTAAGTTTTTATTGAAGCCATTATAACGACCTCCCATAAAATGTAGCAAATTACGAATAAACATACTATTTTAAAATTTAATGGTAAATTTTACGAAAAAATGTAAAATTATTAGAGCACAACGATAAGTCACGGCAGGTTTCGAACCATCGACACTTTGGCTGCAAGGCGAGAACGCTACCACCTGAGCTACTCAGACAGATGCTGGGACGAATGACTTTGAGTTGTTAAGTTCTGAGCTTCACGTACCATACATACAGGGAAAGTCTAAAATCTGATACCCATGTGATCTCCTTGTAAGACAATTACACCGTACGATTAAATAAGGATTCCTAGTCCACAATTTTTTGCAGTTGGCTTCCTATGTACTCAAGAAAGGTGACCTCTAACTGGTTACCGTTAACTAGACTGCCTACCAGTTGATAAACGAAGTCACCTTGAGTTTCGCGAGGTGGTCGTTGTGGTCTTCAGTCCGTAGACTGGTCTGATGCAGCTCTCCACGCTACCCCGTCCTGTGCAAGTCTCTTCATCTCCTTTCGAATAGTAATGTATTCGTCCCTCGGTCTCAAAGATTTTTACCCCACACTTCCCTCTAATGCTAAGTTAATGATTACTGATGTCTCGGAATTTGTCACACCATTATATCCGTTCTTAGTCAGGATATGCCAAAACTTTTCTCCCCAATTCGGTTAAGCACCTCATTAGTTACGTGACCTACCCATCTAATTTTCATCATTCGTCTGTAGCACCATATTTCAAAAGCTATCTTTTTGTCTGAACGCCACATCGTCCACGTTTCACTTTTCCCCTCAGGGGACTCACCGCTCTGTGGTGAGTACGTGCGTGGCGAGCACGGGGCCCCAGCCTTTGTAGCACTCTTTCCTTTCCGTGCTACATGACGCTTCTTCTACTGTCCTTTTCCCCTCTCTTGGGGACCGAGTCTGTGCATCCTTCGGGGAACCGAAGTTCTGACCCTTTTGGGTTTACAGTCTTCTTTCACCTCTTTCTTTGCCTCCGCGTCTGCGTTTGAGGCTTCTCCTCCTACTATTTCTCTCTTCCTCCTCCCTGTACGCACTTGAAGGCCACCCATATGGGTGACTGGGTAATGCGTAAGTCCCAGCCCCGGGCTGGCATGTAGGGTGCGTGCGTACCCCCTGGTTAAGGCCAGGCCAGGGGAGGGGCGATTGCCTGCGCTGATACCTTCCCGATTCGCCGATTGGTCCCTCCGTCTGTAGATCGGGAGGTGTGACCTGGGGTGTGAACAATCACCCAAGGCGGGTGTGCTTCCTTTGGGGGCCCCCAGCAGGAAGGAGCGTGCCATCGGAGACACTGGCAATCGTGGGGGATACAACCGCGATGGTTCTAAAAAAAAAAGAAAATGTAAAGAGTCTTTAGAAATTGATGTACTAGACAATAGTGTGTCTGAACAGAAAAATTTACAGACATCGAAGTTCCTTGTGGTGACCCGTACCGAGGAAGGACAATCCTTTTCGTCGGTGAACCCATTTATTATTCAAAAAGGGGTTGATGCCATTGCCAGCCCAGTTAAGACCTGCAACCGCCTACGTAATGGAACACTACTGTTAGAAACAGAAAGTGGCTCCCAGGCACAGCGGCTGCTTAAGGCTACTCTGCTCCACAGCTACCCGGTTCGTGTTGAGCTCCATCCGACCCTCAATTATTCCCGAGGGGTAGTCTTCTCGGCCAGTTTGGACGGTCTGACTGAGGATGAACTGAAAGAATATCTGGCAGCTCAAGGCGTCATCGCAGTACACAGGGTGACAAAAAATGAGAACAATATTGTAGTGCCCACTCGCACAGTGTTTCTGACCTTCGACCGAGTGGCTCTGCCGCCGAAGATCAAGGCAGGGTATGAGGTCATCACAGTACGACCTTATATCCCTAACCCTACTCGGTGTTATCAGTGCCATCGATTTAACCACACAAGCCAGTCTTGCAAGAACCCAGTCATATGTGTCACCTGTGGTAAAGAGGCCCATGAGGGGATTTGTCCACCACCGTCCCCTCATTGCATCAATTGTAACGGGAATCATGCTGCTTCCTCCCGGGAATGTCCCGTGTTTGCCGATGAACGAGCCATCCAGGAAATCCGTGTAAAGGAAAAGGTTCCCATACCAGTTGCACGTAAGTTGTACGCCAGTCGTAAGCCCAAGACCCCGCCGCATGGTAACTACAGTACTGTAGTTGCAACGCCTCCAACAACACGGGATATGGCCACACAGACTTGTGACCTACAGTTTACGACAGTAGTTGTCAAACAGTCTACATCGACAACGGCGTCACGTTCAACGAAAAGTGTGAGTACCTCTTCCAAGTCTTCATCTTCAGCTGTGAAACCACAGACGCGAAAGTCTAAGAAAGAGCATTCGCGCGAGGATTTCCTCTGCACCCCTACCAAAACATCTGAGCCAACCAAAGAGCTTCACCAGGGCTCCAAGAAATCAAATAGGGGGAAAACTCTCCCCCCTCCTACCTCACAATGTGACGATGGCATCCCCTGGAAGCCTATAGTCTCTCCAGGTGCATCAGCCAAAGATGGGGCTGCCGACCACACTCACGCAGCTGCTGTGGTAACCTCTGAGAATATGGAGCAAGACCCTCCTGTCTGACACCACCAATTGCGAACATTCGCACTGTGGCCCGCCGCCTTCGTCGGGCTGATGTCCACCTTCATCTCATTTTATCCCATTATGGATATTCTTCAATGGAACATTCGTGGTATCCGGTCGAATTGGACAGAACTGCAGCTTTTAACGCGAACATATCATCCAATCATCTTCTCTCTACAGGAGACAAAATTGCTCCCTGGTACTCGAATTACTTTCCCACGCTACACTACCGTTCGCTTTGACCTTCCTCCAGTGGCAGGAATTCCAGCCCACGGGGGCGTAATGTTGCTTATTCGGGATGACGTACACAGTACACCGGTCCCTTTGTGTACTCCAATACAAGCTGTTGCTGTCCGGATATACCTTCCTGGATTTGTCTTCACACTGTGCAATATTTACGCTCCTTCCTCTTTTCCCGTCACTAGATCAGATCTCCTAGATCTTATTGACCAGCTTCTGCGTCCGTTTTTGTTGGTGGGAGATTTCAATGCCCACCACCCCCTTTGGGGCTCCCCACGACCATGTCCACGGGGCTCCCTCCTGGCAGATATACTGAACCACCTTCAGCTCATCTGCCTTAACACTGGTGAACCAACTTATCTTTCAGACACCACAAATACTTTCAGCCATATAGATCTAGCTATCTGCACTGCTCAGCTGGCACGGCGTCTTGAATGGTCTGCTCTCTCAGACACACATTCGAGCGATCATTTTCCGTGTGTAATTCACCTAATGATGCCTGACACCCTTGAGCATCCACACCGCTGGCAGTTAACGAAAGCGGACTGGGAGCTCTACACGTCACTGGCGGATTTTGGTACTTACCATTATCCTAGTATAGACGACCAAGTGGAACACATTACCACAGTTATTCTGACAGCCGCGGAATGTTCCATCCCCTGCAAGACTTCCCACGCACGTCGTCCCCTTGTCCCGTGGTGGACCGCGGAATGCCGTGACGCTCTGCGAGCACGGCGACGTGCCCTTAGAATCTTCAAACAACGGCCCACGCTCGACAACTGCATCCGATACAAACGGCTGCGGGCCTATTGTCGTCGCCTCTTTCGCGACTGTAAACGCGCCAGTTGGCGCTCATTCACGAGCTCTTTTCATAGGTCTACCCCTTCCTCCATCATTTGGGGTAACCTTCGAAAAATTTCGGGCACTATGGCTCATTCCCCAATTCCCGGTCTGTGTGTCGCAACTGACACCGTCGTCGATCCTCCACAAATAGCCAACGCACTGGGTCGACATTTTGCAGAGGTCTCTAGCTCTTCACATTACACTGACGCTTTCCTAGCTAGGAAACGGACGGTGGAGGCGACTCCATTGCTCTTTACCTCTCAGAACCGTGAATGCTACAATACCGAGTTTACTGTACGAGAGCTTCACCACGCACTCTCGTCTTCGCGGTCCTCCGCTCCAGGACCAGATGGCATTCACGTGGCGATGCTGCAACACCTTTCACCAACGAGCTTGCACTTCCTACTGGCCACCTACAACCGCATATGGATAGAAGGCACCTTTCCGCGACGCTGGCGTGAAGCCATAGTCATTCCCATACCAAAGCCTGGGAAGGACAAATGTCTCCAGCTACCGCCCCATTTTCCTCACCAGTAGCATATGCAAGGTGATGGAACGCATGATTCACGGGCGCCTGGTATGGTGGCTTGAAACGTGACATCTCCTGTCTAATGTCCAATGTGGGTTTCGCAAGCACCGTTCTGCGGTGGATCATCTTGTTGCCCTATCTACCTCAGTAATGAATAACTTTTTACGGAAGCGCCAGACAGTAGCGGTGTTCTTTGATCTGGAAAAGGCATACGACACCTGCTGGAGGATGGGCATCCTCCGCACTCTGCATACATGGGGTTTTCGGGGTCGCCTGCCAATTTTTATCCGCGAATTTTTAACAGACCGTGTTTTTAAAGTGCGTGTTGGTTCGGTTTTATCGAGCACTTTTAATCAGGAGAACGGAGTCCCCCAGGGCTCGGTCCTGAGCGTTGTTTTATTTGCAGTGGCAATCAATTCTATAGCCGATCACCTTCCACTGGGAGTGTCGGCGTCCCTATTTGTTGACGACTTCGCGATCTACAGCAGCTCTGAGCAAACGGGTCTCCTGGAGCGGCGCCTCCAGCGGTGCCTAGACAATCTCCACGCGTGGAGTATGGACACTGGCTTTCGATTCTCAGCCGACAAGACAGTCTGCATGAACTTCTGGCGGCGGAAGGAGTTCGTTCCCCCGTCCCTTCGTCTGGGCCCCATAGTACTTCCATTTGTGGATACCACGACGTTCTTGGGACTTGTTCTCGACAGGAAGTTAAGTTGGTCTCCCCACATATCCCGTTTGGCAGCTCGCTGTACCCGCTCTCTCAATGTGCTGCGGGTGTTAAGTGGCACCTCGTGGGGAGCTGACAGGTCTACTCTCCTCCATCTGTATCGCACCATAGTTCGGTCCAAACTGGACTATGGTAGCATCGTTTATTCTTCGGCTCGACCGTCCATACTGCGCCGCCTTAATACAATCCACCACCACGGTCTCCGTCTGGCGACAGGAGCGTTTTATACTAGCCCCGTTGAGAGCCTCTATGCCGAGGCCGCCGAACTACCCCTTTCTTACCGTCGGGAACTCCTGCTTAGCCGTTACGCTAGTCGTTTGTCGTCCATGCGAGGACACCCGACGTACGCAGTTTTTTTTAACGACTCACTTGACAGTCTCTTCACTCTGCGCCCGTCTGCTCTGCTACCACCGGGAGTATGCTTGCGTTCGCTACTCGGCCAGCTTGGCGTTACAATGCCTGCTATCTTCTCGACTGGAGAGAGCACCTCTCCACCGTGGCGAAGCCCCGAAGTCCGTGTTAACTTTGATCTTCATTCTCTTCCAAAGGACTCCACACCTCGTTTCGTCTACCAGAGAGAATTTCACGCACTCCGGTTTAAATTTGATGACAATTTGTTCATTTACACTGATGGCTCAAAGACAGCCCAAGGTGTTGGGTGTGCTTTTGTACTTGGCAACGTCTCTTTTAAATATCGTCTTCCTGAGTGGAGTTCCATTTTTACAGCTGAGCTGTATGCATTATACCAAGCCACACAATACGTCCGGCGCCACTCGCTCAGTAAGACTGTCATTTGCTCGGACTCTATGAGTGCTTTGTTGAGCCTTCGCATCCTATATCCGGCCCATCCCCTGGTACAAAGCATCCGCAATTGCCTTACTTCTCTTTCAACGAGCGGAACTACGGTGACGTTTCTGTGGGTCCCTGGCCATGTGGGAGTGTTGGGGAATGAGGCTGCGGATATGGCTGCCAAGGAAGCAGTTCTCCTTCCTCGGCTATCTACCTTTTCCACCAGCTCTGATGACCTTCGCGCTGGCATCTCCCAGCGTATTATCTCCCGTTGGTATCTACATTGGTCATCCCTGTCAGGGAACAAATTGCGAGCCATTAAACCTGTGCCTGATATCTGGTCAACGTCATCTCGACCCTCCCGCCGAGAGGAGATTGTTCTAGCCCGGCTTCGTATTGGCCACTGCCGTTTTAGCCACCAGCATTTATTACGTGGTGGTCCTGCTCCCTTATGTGAGCACTGTGATGCACCTTTTACTGTGAACCATCTTTTAGTGCAATGTCCATTTTTTAACCGTCTCCGTCATGATCTGTGTTTCCCATTTGAATTGTCTGACATTTTAGCTGATGACCCGCAATCGGTTAACAGAGTTTTACTTTTTATACATCGTGCAAATATGGCGAAAGCCATTTAATTTCTAACCCCGATTCTTTTTTACTATGGGAAGTGTTGGGCGCTAATGACCACAGCAGTTGTGCGCCCTAAAACCACAAAAAAAAAAAAAGTTTCACTTTTATACAAGTCTGTACTCAAGACAAATGCTTTCAGAAAGGACTTCCTGACATTGAAACTAATATTGGATATCAACAAATTTCACTTCAAAAATACTTTTCTTCCCATAGCCATTCTGCATTTTATATCTTCACTTCGGCCATCAGAGGTTCTTACTATCAAAGTAACAAAACTCGTCTACTTTCATTCTCTCATTACCTAATCTAATTACTTCAGCATCGCCTGATTTTCTGATGCTTCATTCAATTATCCTTGTTTTACTCTTGTTAATCGTCTTATACTTCCAAGACATTTTCCATTCTATTCAATTGCTCTTCCAGATGCTTTTAGTCTTTGACAAAATTACTATGTCATCGGCAAACAGAAAAGTTTTTATTTCTTCTCCCTGAACTTTAATGCCCTCACAAAATTTTTCCTTGCATTCCTTCACTGTTTCTCAATGTACTGGTTGAACAACGTTGGTGAAAGGCTACAACGCTGTCTTACTCCCTTTCCAACTTTTGCATCTTTCATGCGCTTCGACTCTAACAACAGCTTTCTTTGGAATTGGAATTACTATATTCTTCTTGAAGTCTGAGAGTATTTCCCCCGTGTCATAACTCACGTACCAGGTGGAACAATTTCCTCATAACTGGCTCAAATGATATCAGCAGTTCGCGATGTAAACATCTTAAATACTAAATAGAACAGCACAGGATGGTTGCAGTTTGGAGACACAACTAATAAAGTAGTGGGAGACAAAAAATCTGTCAAGGAAGAAAGTATCCGCACTGTCAAAAATGACGATATGTAGTTTTGGCTTACAAAACTAAAACACTGCGGATTTTTTTTTCTCGCTACTCAATCTCCACATTGGTTTGGCGATTAGAAACGCTTCCCAGATGTCATCTTTGCCTGATATTCGTCGCATGAAGTCCACAATACACAGCAATGACGATATCCATTGACGTCAATAAACTGAAGTAGACTGTAGAATAAAACCTTGAAACTGTAGATGCCAGTAACTTATTAAAACACGGAATTTTGTTGTAGTTGTACATCGATCGTTCTAAGAAAAGAAGTCGAAATATTTTTCCAAAGGGGAAACAAGACTATTAACGCTTGCTTTCGATGAAGTGTAGCACATTTCAATTTGTACGAAAGAAATATGCACTAGAAAATTAAAGGTAAAAATGCTCGCAAAGATTGAATCTATAAAATCTTAAGTAGATTTTTATGCCAAGTAATAAGGGATTTGTACCCACCTACCATGCCTTACCTATTAAATATAAAATGAAAACTATATGCAAATTTACAATATTGTTTCAGATGGTTCCTGAACCGCCGACAACGTATCATCCCGCTCTGGGGCCTGCTCGCAGTCCCTCTTCGACAGCGTCGTCTTTAAGTGCCGACGAAGCACATTTATCTGAAGAGGTAAATATTAGCAGCCTTCGAAAATGCCTTGCGTTTCCTATAATTTAAAGAATGTATTTGTCTCAAAGCATTAGTTTTTTTGCCTTGTGCTGTCACAATCTATATCCATAAATGTGAATGTCTGTTCGGTGTACGCTTATCACGTCCGAACGACGAGACGCAGAGACTTAAATATTTGTACAATTACTAATTTATAGCTGAGGAAGGTTTTAGGCACGGTTTTATAGCGATCTGATATTTAATACAACGCGAAATGCGGAACAACAATTACTCTTTGACAATTATATTTACTCTTCGAAAATGGTTTTATTGGTTGCATTGTTCCTTGAGGATTGATAAAGATAAAAGGGTGGAGTATATTGGGATAGAAAGTTATCGGTGTATAAAAAATTCTGCGCGCGTGTGCGCGCGCGCGTTTTAATACTTTGCTCTGCAGCGAAAACTACAGAACGCAAACGAATGGTCTGTTTGTAATTGTCCGAAGTCATCCGTTGTACACCATAGCAGTTACAT
The DNA here is from genome assembly GCA_026315105.1 of Locusta migratoria. Lineage (NCBI taxonomy): Eukaryota > Metazoa > Arthropoda > Insecta > Orthoptera > Acrididae > Locusta > Locusta migratoria. The sequence goes on along the minus strand of CM048748.1, from coordinate 268,967,256 downwards.
GCCGATAGCTATAAGGGGCTGGAAGATATAGTGATTGAAATTCGCCAAATTATTAAAAAAAAATTGGACTGAAGGCCAGCGATGACGCTTGCGACTCTTTAGCAAGGTAGTTACATACAGCGAAACGTAATGCCACAGACCATATCTTTGGTCTATGCGTGCTACACTGTCTTCAGCTCTTTCTCTGTAAGGATAAGTATACGAATAAGGGAATATAAGAATAAATAAAGCAGTAAAAAACAAATTTCTTTTAATACATCTCTTTAAAAAATCGATTTGACATTTCGCGCATTACATAAAGTGATCGATCTACGATATTATTACAATCATTATTGTTGAATTTCGTGATTAAATTCTTCGAAACGAGTGCATTTTTACGTGTGATTTGATCTACACTACTTGCTTTTCTGATAAACGGTAATTGCATAGACTTCTGCAATCTGATAGGAATATTTTTCAGTTCCGCTTTCAGAGACATTTCCTCAAAAATGAGTGAAATTAATTATATTAATTTTTTATAATTCAATAAATGACATCGTACGAATTTTGTCATTTGTATTTTGATTACTATCTTCCTTTGTTTGAAGATTGCACTTAAAATTTTGCACATTATGCAAGACAGCGTTATTTCTTATATATTCTCAAAGAAATATAACCTCATTTTAGAAAGAGAAATACACAGAGAAAGAGAAGTACTACCCCAAGGCAGGAATAAATAAACACCCGGGCAACGCCGGGTTTTCAGCTAGTATGCTATGAACGAAATTCATTTGAAAGTAAGTTTTCAGTTCCATCAAACGAGTGGCGAAAATTCATTTGTCCTCTTCCCTGGTCTAAACTTGCATCGCGATGTTATACGTAACAGCTCTTGAACCAAGCCTTTAACATAACTTCGTGGGTGCATTAGGCGGAATGTTCGTCAGAGATGACATTCATTTTCAAGCTAGTAACAATCATGCCCGATGTTGTCCTGCCTTAAAGATTGAAGTGATCTTTCATTTCAGGGATCTTAGCGTAAGGTTTTTCAAATGTTTCGTAAACATTTGAAATGGACAGCACTTAGTGACTAACATGACGCAATCACAAATTAGAAATTGTGTAATTTCGAGACGTCAGCTGTACCTTTCATGGCATTAGTGGGTAGCATACAAACTCCATGTAAAACGTAAAACTATTATTAGTCAAGACAGCCCTTGTGGACTAGGAATTGTTTCCCCATTTAGGCTTAATGGTAGCTACCTGAATTACCTCGGCCGTCCTCGGTCTCTTGTTCCCCTACAGCTTGAAACTACTTTTTTGCTCATTGTCATTACGTAAGTCACAAATTTTAAATTAGATGAGTGTTCCAAAATAGTTTTAATGTTATTTGATGTAAATGGATTTTTTCTCTGGAAGCCACTGGTTCCCTTCACTCTCATATCAAAATTATAACAGTTGCATATGATACTTTAGCTTTACATATTTCTGACAGTAGCTTTCTTCATGATATTACGGTCTCCAAATATATCACTGACATAAAACCTAGCTCCACTAGCAGCTAAAGATTCCTCAAAATGTAGTGTGTAGCCGGCCGCGGTGGCCGAGGGGACTGAGGCGCTTCAAAGTCTGCACGGCCACTACGATCGGGGGTTCGAATCCCCCCTCGGGCATGGATATTTGTGTCGTCCTTAGTGTTAGCTAGTTCATAAGTAGTTTGTAAGTTTAGGGACTGATGACCCCGTAGTTAAGTCCCATAAGCTGTACAAACATTTGAACATTTTTGTAGTGTGTAATCAGCTGTATAGTTCTCAAATAGCTTTATTTGCGACTGTGTGTTAACTTCTTAAGTCAATAACAAAAGAATTTCTATGCAGATTTATTAAAATACGGTTTGCTTTAATTTTCCTCTACTTCAGTCGGTTAACCTCAAAATAGGTTTCCAAATTTTGTTCTATTTATTCGATGGCGAAGCTATCCACGAACAAGCCTCCTTCCCTAAATCCATTTAGCTCCCCAAGCTGCGATAGTTTAGAATCTGACCATTATAGTGTAATTTTGTATCTTGTATCGGAGGTTAAGCCCCCAATAATTGCCAGTTGTTGCGGCCTTTCTGAAAAGATAACCAGAGCTGGTGACAATGTGTTAAATTTCTGATAAGTAGATTTTTCTTAATTTAACATAACAATTAAATATTTACTCATGACGGTGCCTTTCTATTTTAGATCTCTACTGAATTTAGTTAAAGTGATCGGAGTACACTTGTGAATCTTTACGTCTCGCTACTACTGTTTTTCATTACATAAAGTTGTTTCATCCATTGTTCATTTATTAGGTTCTGTCTTGCAATATGATCCATGTTATGTCCAATTAGCTGCATATTGTGTATGCTACAGTGCGCTTTAACACTTTCTAGTCAGTAATTCTGGTTATTCTCCTGGCAACTGTTTTGTCATATACTTAGTTCTGTGTTGTAAATTTTATAGCCTTTCCTGTTTCATCAAACTACGTTTTATTCCCAGTCTCAAATCCTTTTGCTAAAACTTCATTCGCAGTTTCATACATGTGTCCAATTTTTCATTCTTCACTTAAATGTCTGTTAGATACTGCCTAAGCCTTTCATTGTTCTAGTTGATTCTGGTAACAGATCACTGCCGATCTGAACTGTAGCGTACACTACGACACTAATTGATGATTAAATGAGAGATTGACCTAAAACCTCGACTTTACTTCCTTGAAAACGTAGTCACTTTATGTGCATTGGTTGGGAATTACCTACGTTCCTCGTTATTTTCATCTCTTGTTCATTCTCCAAAAGTCCTTACATCAGAAATGAAAATTTCGTCCAATCGAGGATTCATGTCTCCATCCAGTCACTAGAGATACATCTCCTACAGACTGTATAATTTTGAGCAAAACTTTTGTTCAGTTATTTCTTCCTCAAAGAACGTATATCGCTGCCACCAGGGTCTTCATTCCGCCGCAAATCTAACATTTAATGGGGACACACTGATAATTTCTTCCACTTTTTTGCTCAATATTGCTACACTAAACTATGCACTTCCTGTTGTACTCAGTCTTCTTTCCAGCTATCTCCAGTCAGAGCAACTAGATTTCTTTCGTATTTGCTCTTTTTAATATTCATACCATACACATTGTTTACCCAGTTTTAAAATACTTTCTTCCGAATCTAGTTCACGCTAATTTCCGTTAAACTCCTCAGATTGTTGTCTTAAGACTTATTTTACGTTGGGCATATCAGCACGCCGAAAAGCTTTAACCATGGTTCAAGAACCTGTTATAGCCGGTCTTTTGACGACTGCGTCTTAGAGAATCGCCTTCGACCCCCTAGTAACCTAATTCCCAACAGGATAAGTCTGATATAAGTCTAACAGATAAACGTAATTTCGGAATTAAGGGCCTATGTTGTCACCCATATACATGGAGTGCCCCCCTCCGCTCCTCTCGAAGGAGATTACTTCGGATGCTTTTCACTGCTCAAGGTTTCTTGAACTTCGTGCTCGAAAACTCCGTCTTCGTATATACCGATGGCTCAAAGTCCAATGGTGTCTGACGTGCGTTTGTCGTCGGGATGACCGTTTTCAATACAGGCTTAACGAACACTGTTCGAATTTCACAGCTGAGCTTTTTGCCCACCATCAGGCTATACTATATATCCGCCGACACCGTTCTCCTTCCTATGTCATCTGCTCTGACTCCCTGAGCGCTATCAAGTCTGAGACCCCTTTTCGGCCCATCCTATTATGCACCGAATTAACAGCTCCCTTCAATTATTAGCTGCCGACGTCCCTTGCGTTCACCTCCTGTGGGTACCTGGCCACGCAGGCGTGCCTAGTAACGAGGCTGCTGATGCCGCGGCCAAGGCTGCAATTCTCATACTTCGGACAGCTAGGTACTGTGCCCCATCGAATGATATTAGAGGGGCTCTTTACCATCCCCTTATATCGTCGTGCCATAATGTGTGGTCCTCGCTTACAAATAAGCTTCGGACCATTAAACCGCTCCCGGTGGCTTAGAGGACCTCACGCCGCTCGCGACGTCGTCATCTTGACTCGGTTTCGGATCTGATATTGCCGGTTCAGCCACCGCCACTTGCTAACTAGTGACCCCGCACCGTTGTTCCTGTGGTCACCTGCTGACGGTGCACCATGTTTTTTTTTTTGTGTCCCAACTTCGTCGCCGCTTTTGTGTCCCAGCCTCGTCGTAGGTGTCAGTGGCCGAGTGGAATGAGACCGACACAGGAATAAAGATAGCACGCTGGTGCAGGTACGGAGGGGAGCAGCCAGATACTATAAACACTAGAGTAAATTAGATATATATATTGCACAGAATGTAACAATACTTAACTTTTACATAGTACTGCAGAATGTTGATACATAGTTGTTAGAGGCCTGCCTAGTGCCTGTACGATAGCAAAGTCTTCACTGGTGCCTATCTGATTACGAAGGTCCTAACTGGTTGCTGTCTCAGTCCCAAGTGACCGATGTCTTTCCGTGGTGGCCACGAGCGGGGTTGCAGCAGAGGGCGCTCGTGGCTGTCGTGAGAACGCCGCGCCGTGTGTGCATGGCGGCGCGCGGCGAAAGTAGGTGGCGCGCACTTTGTACTTGTGCGACACCACAGTTTTGTCTTGTCCAAATTTTACTCCTGTTAGTATTGCACTGAATCTACCGGATACACTGGAAGAAATTTTATCTGATGACATAAGAGCTGCTGCTCGAGTCTTAAAATTTGTCTACTTCACCAATTTGTCTACTTCACCAATTTGTCTACTTCACCAATTTGTCTACTTCACCAATTTGTCTACTTCACCAATTTAACAGACATTTAGCTCCTCTCGTATTTTACCCCATGTTTTTAGCTGTTTTCATATAGGCTTATTATCCTTCGGTATATCTAAGTTTTGATTCGGGTGCTAATGACCTCAGCAGTTGTGCGCCCTAAAACCACAATAAAAAAATCCCCCTCCGCCCCAGATATGGGACCTGCCTGCCTAGAACCTTAACTGATCATACCATAGTAAACACTACAACCAGCCACAATATTTTTATAAATTTCACCGTTACTAGTTTCGACTACAGTATTACGAAAACAGCTGCAGTGTCATCTAACCAAAATGGATAAAATGTCTTAAATAACCACTATCATTGGTTACCTTATCAAAAATATTGCTACTGTCGCCTTAGATTCATGGATCATTGCTACCTCACAAACTTAAAGGTGGTATTGCAGGAGGGAGCACACATACGAAGTTCACATTACACATGAAAATTGTATCTTCCCTTTAATTAAGTCTACTAGACCATTTCTAAATACATAAACTTATCCTATACTCAGCTTGTCACGCACAAATTTTTAGTGACAAAATTTTTTTTAACATTTCATGTCCAAATTGGGACTTGACATTACTATATCTACCATTGATCTGAGCTAAAGACTAAAAACATAAAAAATTTGCATAGTTTTGTAGCTGATACCATGTTTCCTTGTCTATATAGGAGCCGCCTCAGCCAGAGACCCCAGGCGATAAGAGCCTGTATTTTAGTGTCGAGAATCTAACGGAGGAAGAGGAAACAGAGGCAGGCGTGAAAGATAACGAACAAGAAACGGAAGCAAAAGCAGAGGAAACGTTTGGAGAAAAAGCGCAGAAAGCAGAGGTAAGCATTTACAAAAATATTCAAATCGTTATCTTAGCCATGTATACATGAACATGTTTCAGCCGGAAATCCTATACTCTGATACGAAATACCAGTGACAGTTCTACGTCTTGTCAACGGAAATGGAGCACTCTGATTACAAATACCATTAATAATCGTAAATTATGCTTCCCTGCGATTAAAATTATCATAGCTCTTTACACAAGTACTTAAAAAAATTCATCTGGGAAATACTTAACCTAGTTAAAACTTTACTCAAAACTTAACGCTAACTACTAGGTTGTTTAGTTTCCGCTTTCTTATATATAATTTACATCTGTACTTTTTCGTCAATGTGCCAGCAAAATTTCGTATGACAGTCGCGACAAAATTTGTAAAGACCTCTTGGAATGACAAGTGCATTTGAACTTCAGAAAATACTGCCTTACTACCGTGTTAGAAACAAAGGCTTATTCTGTAGAGAACTACCCAGTTATTTTCCTTAATCAGGTTGTGACGACGTACCTACCTCAGTCGTTCAGTTAGAGATTCTTGAACTGAGTGCTTCCATTTAAACGTTTAAACAAGTTTCTATACTTCACATTTTAAAGCCCAAAGGCATGCTGTAGCTCCAGAATCTATTGCATTCCTCAACATTATTTAAACTTGCTTATTGTAATACTTCAATCACGCTTCGTGATTCTTACCCGTAACTTTCCTCCAATACGAATTTGACTAGACCTTGATACCTCGGGGTATCAAGTTTTGCCACAGTTCTTTCCTCCCCTACTCACCCTACTCAGTTAAATAACTTCTCAAATGAGTAGCACTTGAGCCATTAAGCACGCTACTTATAGAAACAGCTTCGCTTTTCTGTTGGCGCAAATCAGGTTAAGTTAGTAACACTAAAAGTGGGTCTTTGCGATCAACTTTGACAGCTCGAGATTTAAATGAAAATAACGGCTTAGGCGTTTACCTGACACGAAAATTGAATAAACTAAATTGTTGAAGAGAAAAATTATCAGCAACTTTACTCGGCAACGTTTTTCATAACTAGCGCCGATAGAAATCCATGCAAAAATTACGGCTACTCGACTAAACGTAAACCATGCGTTCGGAAATGTCACGTGACATTCCACGACCAGAACTCTGGCATACGCCCTCTTGCTTCCTTTATTTTATGATTCTTTTATTATAACTTATGCATTGTCATTTCAAAGCAATGGCTTTAACAAAAAACGTTTTTAGTACGATAAATTATCTAGTGTCTAAAAATGCCAATTTAGCTATTAGCAACTGTAAATAGTATGAGAATTGAGGAAGTTTCGTAATGCACATGGTCCATAGTTCGAAACCCGACACTACCATTTTTTCGCCTTGGCTCCTCAAAGGGTTTCAGACACTCTAATTAAAGCTATGTTCTGCAATTTTTTGAGTTGTGTTCTCTCTAAAATTTGTTATATTTGGTGTACAGGCCGGGAAATAGGTAACAAATTGAACAGCATATGTAACTAAACTGGAAGGATACTGTAATAATATTCCAAACGTGACGAAAATGGTAGTTCCATACAGAGTCCTAGATTTTTGTAGTGCTTAATGAAACGGAAGGAAGTATATACATTGCAACAAATTACCTTTTTTCACAAAATAGAACAAATGCACTTTCCAGAAAAAGCGCTGTTATCTTTGAACAACTCGAAATCTTGCAGCATACAGTTGTTAAATTAACAAGTCCGCGAAAATCTTTCAGAAAGATGGCAAGATTGCCATTAGCGGTTTTTTCTTTAGGTAGATCGATGCTTTGCGGTCGTTAATGTTCGTTCTGGATTGCTCGTTGAGAATTTTGCTGTGAACTCACCATTGGGTGGTCTGTGTAGTAGTGAGTTACTTCATTATGGCCTAAGCTGAAAGCTGGTTCATACCAAAACATAGTAGTGGAACATAAATACAAAGTGTTGAAGTTCTTAATACATATAATTCATTGTTCTAAGAACGATGTTTTTGATAAATTTCAGTGTCAATTTTTTAAATGACATCATTGGAGTTACAACAAATAAATCAAATAGGGAAAGCACGATGGTGTATGGTCATCCGTGACCAGTACAGGCAGAGAAAATACAAAGGCAAGACATATTTTAACGGAAAAAATGATTTTGATAGTTCAGAGGTAAAAGTTCAAAAGGGTTTGGCAAACGTAAACTCAATTATCAAATTTTGGTTTTGTTAAAATTCGGTCGAAGAATATTGTTTGGTGCATAAATATTACACAATAATCGTAATCGTAATTGTCCCTAATTTTTATTTTTTGTCCGAAACTGCCCAACTCTAAAGTTCAGCCACTCTCAAGTTGCATTTTCAACAAATTTGGGTTAGTGTCCCCCCCCCCTTCCCACCGTTTAAAGCTCTCGGCGGCTACCTGGCAACGTTTAGCAAGTCTTTTTGTGTCCTGGTAAGTTATATTTATTACGATCAGCGCGGTATGTAACTTTGGAGCCAATGCAGATATTAATCTCGCGGCATCCAAACGTTGCTCTGAGCACCTTCTAATTACGAAAATGAGTATTTGAAGCAAATCTACCACAAACAATCTCGTATTATTTGCCTCCACACGCAAATGCACTTGCTCAGAGCTCTTACGGCTCACCAACGAAAATAACACCAGGCGGATAATACTTCGGCTATCACTTAAAACAGCACCTCGACATACTTGGAGCCTATCCAGAGGCCCACCACCGACTTTAAAGCTACGAGTGGTCAGGTTTTGGGTGGTTTGCGAGATACAGATGTGGGAAAGGGGAATCACGGGGAAGGTTGGATTGGCAGACTCCCTAATAACACTGAAATGTGCTCTAAGAGATCTGGCCTCTTGACAAATGCCCACCAAAATGTAATGAATCAGATCCATGTTAAAATGTACTTCATTTATTTCGCAAAAGAATGAAATCCATTAACTGACAAACAGGAATAATACTAAAAACTTTAAAAATTAACACTTTCAGTTTAGAATACATGAACAAATAAGACACTAATAACACGGGCAAGTTCCTACTATAACTGTAATTTCGGACAGTTGCAAGTAAGTCACAGCACGGAGACCAAGGGAGAGTGCTTCAATTACGAGCGCTTTCTGACGTCCGAAAGAAGACACCACACCAATACAATAAGTATTTAAACACGACGACGGCGTTAGCTTGTTACTTCACCGCAGATGCGGTCATACATCAGACCTCGCTCGGAATCCGTAATGGCGAGTGTAAGAGGGCATAGAAGATAGGGGCGCTACAAACATAGCGTGCGACTTGTGAGAATGAGACGGACGGGAGGCGAGCATGGGTGGCAAAGTGGTTAAGGCGACCGCTGACCCGAAGCGGGAGACCCGGGTTAGATTCCAGGTCCGGCTCACACTGTCACTTGTCGCCATTGCTTAATATCAATGCCCAAATGCGGCCACTGTCAATCCTTACTTTCCTATCCTTTGTTCCCCCCGTCCTTTCTATTCCCCCCTTCCTTTTCTTTGCCCGTCCTCCTCAAAAGTATAAATATTAGGGTGACCATGAATGTGTAAGTAAAGAAAAATAGTTATTTAGTGGAGTAAATCAGGAACTGAATCAGCTCTTTAAGCCGCCATTTTATATGGGCTATAACATGTAAACATGACAGCGAAAAACGGATTTTCGAAAATCAATTCGTCTTCCGGAAGATGTTGCATGTAAACGTAGTGGATAATAAATAAATGAACTTACACGTTTCCTATTCCCGCCATACTGACGACCAAAAACCACCGGGCTACCTGCGCTCATTACAGCAATCTTTTCATGGTCAGGCTTCCGTGTACCGGGCTGCTCTTCGATAAAACTGCAGACTGCCAACGGCAGGCTATACGAAAAAAAATTAACATTTATAAAAGAGGGACGAAATTGTGCGGTAACACCACAACCGTTGTAAGGACTCTAAACAATCGCGTAATCTGTGATCCAAAGCGGCCACAGTGCTAATAGTAGCCATTCCATTCCGTAAAAGTACTACTGGTGGGGGAGGGAAGAGATGGGGGGGGGGCAGGATGGCAATGTCCTGTCTCATAATAGTGACAAAGGTTCATAAGCCAATCGAGAAGGTTAGGAGCGCGTTTTTGTTTGTAAGAGCCGATAAGTAATTGTTAGGATCGCACTTAGAAAATGGACATCGTTTCGTTTCGGTATAATGGATGTACAGTAATTGTGGCCTAAATTTAAATGCATTGTACATAGAGTTAGAGAAATATGTGCCTGTAAATTAAGGATGGAAAACATCCATCGTGGTATAATAATAATCTTAGAAAGCTACTGAGCAAGCAAAGACTGTTGCACTCCCGGTTCAAAGAACAACACTCAAATGATAGGCATCAGTTAGAGATTCGTGCGTCTATAAAAAATAAATGCGCAAAGCATACAATAATTACCATAGCCAAACCTTAGCAAAGGATCTTTCCTAGAACCCGAAAAAATTCTGGTTCCTATGTAAATTCGGTAAGCGGGTCAGCGTGTCAAAGCCCACTATCCAGTCACTCGATCATTCCGGGGCTGTAATAGAAGAAAGCAAACGGAAAGCTGAAGTTCTGAATTTAACCTTTAAGAAATCTTTCATGCAGGATGACGGCACAAATGTGCCATCATTTGATCAAGGTACTAATTCCGAAATGGACATAAAAATAGGTATTACGATGTAGAGAAGCAGCTGAGAGCTAAATACGAAAAGTCTCCCGGTCCGGATAGACTACCAGTTCAGGTTTACAAAGAGTATTCTGCAGCATTTGATCCTTAATTAGCTTGCATTTTTCGCATCTTTAATTCAGCGCAAAGTTCCTAGTGATTGTAAAACAGCGCAGGTGACTCCAGTTTATAAGAAAGAGAACTGACTCACACAATTACAGGTCTATATCGTTGACATCAGTTTCATGTAGAATTTTGGAGCATATTCTCAGTTCGAATATAGTAAATTTTCTTGAAACTGAAAAGCTTCTTTCTATGAATCAGCACGGGTTTAGGAAACATCGTTCATGTGAAACTCAGCTTGCCCTTTTCTCACATGACATCTTGCGAGCCATGGATGAAGGGCAACAGGCGGATGGTGTTTTTCTCGGCGTTAGAGGCGGTGCCACACTGCAGACTGCTAAGAGACGAGCTTATGGAATAGGTTCACAGATTTGTGACTGGCTGGAAGACTTCCTGAGTAATATGACGCAGTACCTTGTTCTCGACGCAGTGTGTTCAACATACAAGTATATCGTCGGGTGTGCCCCTGGGGAGTGTGATAGGACCGCTATTATTATCTATCTATATAAATGATCTGATGGACAGACTAACTTGTAACTTGCGGCTGTTTGCTGATGTGGTGTATGGGAGGGTGTCGTCTTTAGCTGACTGTAATAGCATACAGGATGACTTAGACTTAATCTCTAGTTGGTGCGGAGAATGGCAGCTCGCTCTTAATGTAGAAAAATGTAAGGTGATGCGCATGAGTAGGAAAAACAATCCCATAATGTTCGGATACAGCATTGGTAGTGAGTTCTTGATGCAGTTTATATGCGTAACATTGCAGAGCGATATGAAATAGAATGAACATGTAAGGACAGTTGTAAGGCGGACAGCAGACTTCCATTTATTGGGAGAATTTTGGGAAGCTGTTTTTAATCTGTGAACGAGACCGCTTGCTCAAGTGTTTGGGACCCGCAGCAGATCAGTTTAAAGGAAGACGTTGAAGCAGTTCAGAGGCGAGCAGCTAGGTTCAACCAATGAGAGTGTCACGGAAATTCTCCTGGAATTCAATTGGGGCTCGCTGGAAGGAAGGCTACGTTCTTTTCGTGAATTTCTGTTAAGTAAATTTAGAGGGCCGGAATTTGAAGCTGAGTGTAGTACGATCTTGCTGCCGCTTACTTTAATTTTTCTTGTCTTTGTGATCACTACGCGAAATGTGAGCTCGTAAGGAGGCGCATAGGCATTTTTTGCTCGTTCTATTTGGGAGCGGAATAGGAAATGCCTAGTAGTAGTAGTAGTAGTAGTAGTAGTAGTAGTAGTAGTACAGTGTACCATCCGCCACGCACCTTACGGTGGAATGCGGAGTATGTATGTAGATGTAAATAGATGTAGATGAATATCTACATCTACATGGAATACTCTGCAAATCACATTTTAAGGGCCTGGCAGAGGGTTCATCGAACCACCGTCATACTATTTATCTCCCATTCTATTCTCGAATAGCGTGCGGGAAGAAAGAACATCTGAATCTCAACGTTCGAGCTATGGTTTCTCGTATCTTATTCTGATGATCATTTCAACCTATGTAAGTGGGAGTCAACAAAATATTTTCTCATTCGGAGGAGAATGTTGGCGATTTGAGTTTTGTAAGTAGCCCACGCCGCAGCGATAAGCGCCTTTCTTGTAATGATTCCCATCCCATATCCTGTATCATTTCCGTAACGCTGTCTCCCCTGTATTTTAGCAGTACAAAACGAGCTGACCTTCTTTGGACTCTTTCGATGTCCTCCGTCAAACCCACCTGATAAGGATCCCACACTGGGCAGTAATACTCAAAAATGGACGGACAAGCGTAGTATATGCATTTTCTTTTGTAGTTCTGTTGCATCTTTTAAGGGTTCTGTCAATTACCCACGACATTATCTACGTATTCTTTCCAGTTGAAGTCTGAAGTAATGGTAATTCCTAGGTATTTGGTGGAGTTTACGGCCATCACTTTTGATTCATCTTGTAAACAAAGTTTAACGGATTTCTTTTCGTACTCATGTGGACGACTTCACACATTCATTATTTACTAAATTGCCAATTTTTACCACAGTGATTTCTTATTCAGGTCGTCCTGCAGTTGGTTTCGATCTTCAGATGATTTCACTAGACGGTAAATGACGGCGTCATCTGCAAAGAGAGAGCTACTTCGATTTTCCCCTAAATCGTTAAAGTAAGGAACAGCAGAGGGCCAATAACAGGATAGAAGACTTTCACACAAGATTCGTGAAATAAGATATGTGAATCTATTAAAAAATGCTCAGTCTCTGATGCAGTATTTTATTTTCCAATAACGCGTTTCGCGCTGTTAGCGCATCGTCAGATTGGGCGGAGATGGAGCCACAGACCTATCTATTGCTGTGTAGGAGGTATCTTAACAATTTGTTATTGGGCGCCATAGCAGCAGAGGAGTCGCTGTCGCGGCAGGTCCACGTTTACAACTGGTAGTATTCTTAATATTAAGATATAAGATATTAAGAATACTACCAGTTGTAAACGTGGACCTGCCGCGACAGCGACTCCTCTGCTGCTATGGCGCCCAATAACACAAATTGTTAAGATACCTCCTACACAGCAATAGATCTGTGGCTCCATCTCCGCCCAATCTGATGATGCGCTAACAGTGCGAAACGCGTTATTGGAAAATAAAATACTGCAACAGACTGAGCATTTTTTAATATTCAACACTGTTGCTGCACCAGCCGCCACCACCACCATCATGGAATGGAATGAAATATATGTGAATCTACTTGCAGGCTGAAGACGAACGGCCAGAGACTGCGTTAGAGGCGTTGGCTGGGTCAGCCGCGGGCACAGAGCAAGCACTAGCATCGGACGCGGAGGCAGCGGAGCGGGTGGCCCTGAGCGTGATGCCGCTACCGCCGTCCCAGCCTGCGTCATCGCAGGACGTCGTGGCTGCTGAAGGATCGCCTCGCGCAACATCCGCCACCACCGGCCGCCCTACCAAACCCAAAAAGAGCAGGTTCACCTTCCACCTGTTCTAAGCCTGATTCCTCCAATACATCTCACCGTAGCGTAGATTCGGCTTCAAAATATCTTGTTCGTAAATCACACTTTTAGCATAGATAATATTTGAATTAAGAGAAACATTTTTTACTTCGTCTAAGTATCGAAAAATAGTTCTAAGTTGTGCAGTTGAACAGCTATGAAACAGTCATTAGAAGTAGTTCAATTTTAAAAGTTTACGAGTTTTAAAAATTGTAATCTGTGATAATTTTATTTCAATCATTGGTGTCTAATACATGAAAATCGTAACAATAACTCAACTTTTTAATTGCATGCCACCACCTGATAAGCTGTGCGCCTGCAAAACAGGTAGCCCGCTAACTACTAAACCAGCTAAATTTAGTCTAGAGTCTGCCAACTCACTTTCTTTGTACTTGTAATGCAGTGGAAGTGACGTAGCAAATTTGAGACCTGAGTACCTACAGTTTTGACAAGCCATAGATTGATTCAAAACTGCATCGTAGTATGAGATTAATAAAATCTACAGAACGCTGACATTCTTTTATGAGAAGAAACAATGTACAGCAAAAACGTTTAACGTTGTTACTAATCTCGAAATGTTCTCAAAGAATGTACTTAAGAGGTTTACACGATAAACTCCAACTTTCATGTGCATCAAGACTGCATGTTTTTAAATGTAATGTATTCTGTTAACCAGACTAACAAAAATAAATGCAATTTTTACTGTGAAAAGGGATTTTTTCCTTTCTACTCCATTTATTAACTAAGATGATAAATCCAAAATATTGACACGTCTTCGGACAGCACGTGTGGTGCGGTGGTTAGCATCGCAGACCGCTGTTTGCGGACGCCAGTTCAAATCCCACCACAGGGAGAACATTTGTATTTACTATTTCTAGAATGTTCTACATGGTTCTTATGTTCGATGTACTTGTAAGTTCAAGAAAATTATATGTATAAATACTGGAGCACTCAAAGCAGGAGACACTGTACTGAGTGTACGCTTGTGTTCGCAATAAACATAAGTGTCGTGCTCTATTAACGACCAGCTTTCAAATTCCGCACCACCTCCAACGTGACAATATCGAAACATAAGCCCATTTGTTTCTTAAATTTACGAAATGTACGTAAACTTGGCCGTCTCCTACCGTGGTACGCTTTCGTTTGTCGTATTTATACCGTCAAGAAAACTATCCTCAATCACCAAAGCAGCTGGAGGTCATATAAGTTTCGTAGTAAAATAAGCTGGTTTCTGCACGATTCTGTTCATGGGAACCAGTTGAAAAGTATTAACATTAATTCCATTAAATGCCTCACCAATGGAACGTTTTTGTATTTCTGTAACTACACCTGAGCAGAATAGGAAAATAATTTAAAATACGAGGATAAGTCAATTATCCGCGATTTATTTTTATGTTGGTAGTACTGTCGTTTTACGTTGGTGACGCATGCTTTGTTGGTTATTATATCTTTGCAATTTTCAAGCTGCTACGTTAGTCTCGTTGTCGCTGCCGTGCTGTTAAACATGGCTGCTCCGCTATTTGCACCAAAGAAGAGCAACGTTCAGTGATATATTTTTTGTGGGCGGAAGGTGTATCAGGGTCCGAAATTCATAGAAGACTTTCAGTACAGTACGGGAGCAGTGTTTTGCCACAACGAAGTGTGTAAGAGTGGATTGAAAAATTCCGAAATGGTCGCACGAGTGTGAAGCACGATGGAGCCGGACGACCGTTTACCGCCACAAATTAAGAAACCATTGAGCGATCACGTGAAATGATTCTCTTAGATGATTAACTATTGTTGTTCATCGTCTTCAAATTAGTCACGGTTCTGCCTACGAAATTATTCACAACAGACTTGGGTTTCGTAAAGTTTGTGCAAGATGGGTCCCAAAACAACACAGTTGCATAAGCAAACGCGCCTAGACATCTGCAAAAAACATTTGGATCACTATGGTAACGAAAGGGACAACTTCCTAGACAGAATCATTACTGGTGACGAAAAATGGATCCATCATTACGAGCCGGAGAGTAAACGGCAGAGTATGGAATGGAAGCATCCAAAGTCGCCGTGCAAGAAAAAGTTAAAGACCCAACCGTCCGCAGGAAAACTGATGCTTACGGTGTTTTGGGATGCACGAGGTCCTGTACTGGAACATTATGGTGAAAGGGGCACAACTATAAACAAAGTAGGTTACAGTGAGATGCTTACTGACAGGCTAAAGGCTGCAATTCGAAGCAAACGCAGAGGATTGCGGTCAGAAGGTGTGTTGCATGACAATGCCCGTCCGCATACTGTTGTCAACACTGCAGAAACTCAAATTCGAAGTACTGGATCATCCTCCATATAGTCTCGATCTTGCCCCCTTCTATCACGTGTTTGGTCCACTTAAACAGGCATTAAGGGGCCGTCGATTTGACTCGGGCGAAGCAGTGAAGGAAGCGGTGCATTCATGGCTCGCAGCTCAACCGAAAACCTTTTATGAGGGCATAAGGAAGCTTGTAGAGCGATGGGCGAAGTGCATTGAAAAGCAAGGAGACTATGTCGAAAAATGTTTTTGTAAGTTTCGTATTTTATTACAATAGAATTTTATAACTACTTTGCGGATAATAATTGACTTACCCTCGTATAACACATTTACAATACATTTATTGCATATCTATCAAAGAAAAACCTGAAAGTGGCCCCAGCGAAGACTTATTGTTTATCGAATTTCCTTCAAATGTTCAAATATTTGTATAGTTTATGGGACTTAACTACGGGATCATCAGTCCCTGAACTTACAAACTACTTATGAACTACTTACGAACTAGGACGGCACAAATATCCATGCCCGAGGGGGGATTCGAACCCCCGACCGTAGTGGCCGTGCAGACCGTGACTGAAGCGCCTCAGTCTCCTCGGCCACCGCGGCCGGCCAAATTTCCTTCACACAGTTCTGATAGTTTAACTTCAACTCGGCAAACTTGAACAATTTCTGGAACTTGTTGTAAATACCTGCAACGGCGTCACTTATACAATGATGCAAGCTATAAAATCCTCACTATAAATTTTTGCTTTAAACTGTAAGCTATGTTATTTCAGCCATTGGTTTCAGTAATTCATGTGATCGGGTAAAAATGTACACAGGTATTTATTTCCTGACTAGCTTATATGCCCGTACTTCGCAACAGCTGTTGGAGAGCCTGTGTGTATCATGGCTTTTTAGGGTTCCGGACCTCAGTCAGTAAAAAACAGAATCCTTATTAGATAGCTCTGTCAAACTGTTGTCCTAGCCAAGATGTCAAATGTAAGTAAACGACATTGTCCTAAACGACGTATCTTCATAAAGATGCCAAATTTCAGTCCGAAACGATGTATCTTCATACAGTTTTTGGAACAAAGAGTGAAACGTGGCAAAATAAGCAAAGAAAAGCATTAATACACAAAGCGAAATCAGTACACTATGTTCAATGTTTGTTGGCATTCGTAGACATAAGATTGCTTAATTCTGTCACGCATTCACTTCCTTCTTGTACTACCCCATACTTATTATGAAACAGCGGTGTTTATTCGTTCTTTATTGCACTACGGTGCCTCTATCGCTTGTGTGCTGTACTACGCAATCCCTACTTCCAAACATAACCTGCATCTAAAACAATTTCCCTGATTCCACTTTTATGTAGCGAAGTTGCTTCATGCAAATCCGGGAAGTAGTTTAGATTAGGTATTTCTAATAGATGAACACACAGTTATAGAAAACAAGCTTGCGATGTATCTTTCTTCCGTGATATGATTTTGTTGAAATCATGCCCATATGTTGCCTCAATCTTAGCCCAAATTTCCTGTGAAAACCCCATGAAAATTCGTCTATTAGTATTGGAGATAAGATACACATGACGATTGTCGATGAAAAACGCTAAATTGTAATGTTCTTCTTTCCGTGATCCGATTTTTACGAAAATAAGTGTATATGCTGTCCCAAGGTACGCTTAAGTTATTGTGAAAACCTCATGCGAATTCGTGAAATAGTTTTGTTGAAGTGGTTGAAGAGTGTGTGTGTGTGTGTGTGTGTGTGTGTGTGTGTGTGTGTGTGTGTGTGTGTGTGTGTGTGTGTGTGTGTGTGTGGGGGGGGGGGGGGGGGGGGGCGCGGACACACACACACACACACACACACACACACACACACACACACACACACACACACACACACACACAGCCTATTTTATAAGATGTAAGATTAATTGTATTTTGAGATGAAGTGTTCAGAACAGTCTCGTAAGCGACCGATTGAGAACAGCGGGCAAATTGAGGAGCGTCTCGGTGGCCGTTATGGTGACACTTCCGCAAGAACTGTAAATGTACTTAGGACTCTTTTGGTTAGTGTGTATTCATTAGTTACGTCGAGAAAATTCATTTAAATATTTAACTACAAAAAGGCTACAAACCTTTCGAATATACAACATTCGGCTGTGTGTAAATTTATTACAAATACGTTGTATAAATTGGCCAATAGCGTTTCTTGTTCCTAACTAAAACGAATTATGATAGTTTTTAGCATTCTGATTACGTGTGATCAGTTTAAAGTTCTATATATTGTGACAATTGGATTCAATTTTAACGTTCTAAGTGTAACATATGACGATTTTGGCTCTTTAAAGTATTTTTACGATGGTGAATATTTTGTATAATTTTTGAAATTTTCACAACACTTTAGGTCCTTGCTTGAGTATCTGGTGTATTCTCCAATATTTTGACGTTTTATAGCATAAAAAAATGAAACACAGCTGTTAAAAATCGACTGAAAATGAAAACTCCCATCCCGTATATAACTGAAAAATAGCGTCTTACTTCGTGAATACAGCAATCAGCCACTAAAAAATTCTTTTAAGAATACGAAAAAAATGCAATAACTTTTCATAACTAAGTGCATCTAGCATTAGGGTACCTAGCACGAATATCAGCATTATAATGCTCTAAGCCAAATACCTTACAGAAGCGTAAACTGCTAAAGTCAGCAACTATCGTCATAGATCCTGTGTGGCTGTCATTTATAGGTGGACCTATAAACAATTCTAAAAATAACCTTTCAGATGTTATACCTATTTGTAAAGCAGATGACTTTTAAATTCTGTTAAAAAATGTTCATATTAAATTCATAAACAAAAATTACATTTGCCCTGAAGAAATGATCTCGTGGCCCCCCAATGCTTACAAAATCAGAAAATGAAACCTTGAACATCTTGACACCAGTACTACGTAAAGTAGCTCAGTTTTAAGAGCTACCAACATTGTAAAGCCTGTTATTTCATTCATAACCCTATGTCCCGACTAAATGCCTTTTGCTAGAACACAAGTAGTAGGGCTACTTGTATTGCTGACAAATATATATCTGAAGACAGTATTCGCTTTTATTCCTTTCTTAAATCGGTTTATGCAGTGTAACGCTGAGCAGCTGTTCGCCATGTTGCTCTATGTACACAGCAACAGTCACAGTACAAACATGACTACCAACTAAATGTATAATACGATTCATCTCCTAACACTCGTTTTTATCTGAGGCTTCCCACTTCATGGCGGCCGGCCGAAGGTTCAAATTATCCCGCAACCGCAAGTGTCGTTAAGAGTCTAGTTGTTTTAAAAGATGTTTCACCTAAATTACGGTCCCATTTACCCTTCCATATATAAGAAACATCTGAAGCTTATAACTAAATATGTGAATTAAATTCGAAGTAAATTTGTGCAGTACGCCTGGTTGTGCAGTACGCCTGGTTGTGCAGTACGCTTGGTTGTGCAGTACGCTTGGTTGTGCAGTACGCTTGGTTGTGCAGTACGCTTGGTTGTGCAGTACGCTTGGTTGTGCAGTACGCTTGGTTGTGCAGTACGCTTGGTTGTGCAGTACGCTTGGTTGTGCAGTACGCTTGGTTGTGCAGTACGCTTGGTTGTGCAGTAAATCATTTTTGAAGCAAAACGACAGTGACAAACGCCACTTGTCATCCATATGTAAACGGTCTGAATGTGTTGTAAAAAAGTTTACTTTTTTGTACTACTGTATCTTACGTATTTACCTTTCCTTGTTACTTCTAGTTCAATAAAATTGTAATGTTACTTTGCAGGAGTGTTGTAATAGACACTCTGGTTTAGTCAGGGCTTTCGTATTCAGTCATCTGTGCGGGGGGCATCTTTTATCTCTGGTACTGCGGACCGACTAGTTATTGTAAGATATTGGTCTGAATTGCACGCAAGTGATTCGGCATTAGTAGTGCCACCTGGAGAGAAGGTTGCTAAACTTGTACGTTGGTTTGGCACAAGCTGAGGAACCAGCGAAAAAGCAATATTTGTCTGGTCACAGCATAGGTAATCACAAATCTCTTGGAGGAATGCTGGGGGTCCAAATTTGCAATTACTTTGTCGCCAAGAAGAGTCGTTGCTTGCCATTCACTAAGTGCCAACATTAACCAGCAACAGCAACAAGCCGCATATATGGTTTATAGGAATCAGCATGTATGGCTAAACAGCGTGTTAGCGGAAAAAAATTTCAATGATGAAACCAGTTAATGACTAACTCGGGTTAGACATTCACCATAGTCGTTGTCAAGATAGATTCCTTCCTGATCCATTTTTACAGAGACTTCCAAAATAAGAAACTAGTAACTGATTTGCATAATTTTGTCAGATGAATAATGTGCTTAAGACAGTGTCGGAACAGTTCATTTAAGAATGTGTTACTAGTTTTACAATGTCATACGTCTTTTGAAGATTGTTAAAGAAGTTAGTACTTGAAAAAGCTTTCTTCGAATATATTTACAAACTAATCATTAATAACTTTTCTAAATGGCTGGTTTTTTGCAAACCGGAGAGACTGGCATTTCGTGACTTATTTTTTATGCTCAGAAAAAGAACACCTGTATCATCGCTAGATTATTTAAACCTAACTAAAACATTTACTTACATCAATATCACGATAATTTCACTAACAAATAGCAAAATCTCAGTACAGTTTGATTAAAATCACAGGGATGATTCTGTAACTAGTAAATGATCCACTGCTTGTTCACCTGAAAGCTATGTACAATAAGTATTAAGGTGAGATACGCATTTGATTGTGTAGCAAAAATTTTGTGCGCTTATTTTCACGTAGTTTCTTGCAGCTGTCTTACTTCTGAGGAAAGTAATTTTGTTCTGAACCCCGGTTTGGCCCGCATAGTATAAATTCCTTGCTCTCCCATTTACATAAGTTTCAGATCTCTCATCAGTGGAACTCTTCATTAGTTCTTGCTCGTATATTTTCAAATGATTCATCGCACCCTATTCTGCGTTTAATAATTTTGTTCCAAATTTTCCCTGTCACCAATCTATCATTGTTGCGAAGTATCAAAGTGCATCATTGTTCCGGTTATAACATCCGCTGCATCATCGGCTTGAAGATACTCTCAATCTGATTACGATATTTTTATTTTCCCCTCCTGTTTTGTGGAGGTGGAATGTGAAACGTGTCCATAAAAAATTATTTTTATAAGAAAATGTCTAATATTGTGCCTCCTGTTTTGTATCGAGTAACTTGCTTGCAAGAAAATGTATAATATCGCTTCTACTGTATGTATCGATATGTGTAAAGTTTCATCTCTGGCAAAGATCATGTATTGCATAGCATTGTAGCTCGCACTGAGAGAGAGTAGCACTAGTGGTTCAGCTCGCTTAGAGAGCGGTTGGGTTGTGTGTATGGCTCCGATGTAGAGCAGAGGCTGCTTTGCCAGCAAGTCAGAAGTTGTATTATGTAGGTAATGTAATGCTGATTATCAATAATAACTTAACCCTGTTTCATATTTCATTTACGTAGTTAGAAAATTAACCTACTTCCTTCATTTGATAATTAGTTGATTTAGTGGAGTGTTGATTTGAATAATATTATTGAACATATTTCATTATTGGTCCCATAGTAAAATGATAGTTAATTTAAATTTCAATAATTAGAAACTGATGTACATAAATTCTCACAGTCAAGCATTAAGGAAGTGATTTGTGGTTTTTCTTATATCTTTCTCGCAGTCAAAATTTTTGAGTATAGTTAGTGTCTGTTTCAAAAGGTTACATGTCACAGTTGTTTTGTTAAAATATCCGTTGCGCACATAATCAGTTTAATGCACTGTTTCTTATACATCAATATCAGGGCCATAATTAAACCAAATAGCTGTGTTAATGAACAATTTATTGTCTGATTTAACGATAGGTTCAACATTCCACAACACACGTACAGCTTTTATCTGGCGCCCTTCCTGCCAGGATAGTTCACAAACAGGATCGTGACGTAGTTAGATACGTAGTCTTATTTCAGTTAGTTTGTCTTTTCCACTAACCAACTTACCTTTTGGCTCTTAATTTAATTTTTGTAGCACCATCCTCTGTTGTAGCAACAGTAGCATAGTAATTGTTTCTGTAGTCTGTTACTTACCATTCTTGAGATTGTGTAGTATTGTTTATAGTAGATGAATTGAATATACAAATAATTGCATTACTACTGAACAAGCCTCTCTTTTATATTGTCTGATGTTTGTTGTGATGAAAGTCCTAGTACCGCGGAACTCGTGTGATAATTAACGGTTCGCGTAATCTCGATTGTGACTGTGTTTCACTTGCCCGATTCAGCCTATTGTTCTCTCATAATTACTGTGTGTAATTTTCAAAAAATATGCAGTAGGTGAAAATAAATATTATTGGTCACTTTACTGCAAAATTCTGTTAACAATGTCGAAGAATAGGAGAGTCCGCGCTGATGCTAAATCTGCTTCCGAAAATGAGACCTTGAATGATGCAAGGAGAGAATCTGAATTTTTACAAGAGTCTTCTCACTGCACTGATACAAATACGACAGTAAATACCGTGTCCGAAAACGCGGAACAGATTAGTTCAGGAACAGACAATATGGATAATGACAAAGTACAGGATTCGACAATACAGAATTCAGATTCTTGTAACGTGGTTGCGGAAAATAATCCATCGGTTCCGCCTAGCTCTGCTACAAAAAATACATGTGCGACAGCTATGGAAAACGTATTACCAAATGACTTCATGCAAATTTTGTCAAAGCTCTCCAAGTTAAATGAGGCACAGTCTCAGAAACTATGTGAAAAACTTGAGGATAGTCAATTACAATCTCAGAAATTAAATGAAAAACTTGAGAAAATAGAACAGACGTGCGATTCGAGGTTTGCGAGTATTCAAAGTAGTTTTAATAGAATAAATGAGGACAACAACCGGTTCAGGGAACAACTGCTCAATACTTTCAAATGTGAATCTCAGCAAATAAGACAAGATATTCGCGACGAGATTAACCCGGTAGTGGAAAGCCTAGCGTCACGAGTGGAAAATATGGAAAGCTTTGCGTCACGAGTCGAAAATATGGAAACTACTGAACTCGCTCAATTGAAGCAGCAGAGTAATCTAATTGATGAAAAGCTGCAGAACTTCCAGTCAGTCACGACTGAACAGATCAATAAAATTAATAAACAGGTTGAGGATCTCACTGTTAAGATTACCCAAATCAGTGATAACACTGACAAAAGTTCTGATGTAACGCATCCTACCCCGTTTAATGAAACTAATGAATATCTCGCCCTTGACCGTTTCAAACAAGGTCAAATGACCATTAATCAGCAATACAAGGCTGAGGTCAGGAAATTAGATGATCGCGTGGCGCGAATAGAGAGGAAATTTGACCACACTTGTGGAAATGCATACGAAGATGTAGAAGAAAATTTGAACGAAAATGACAATGATGATTCGACTCAAGTAGGTCGCTTGGTACGTGAACGAAGTGTACCTTGTAGTAACAACAATGAAGACGCAGTGCGTAGTTTACGCCCACTTACGCCTCACGGGCGAAAGGAAGCGTTGGACTACAAGCATTTCCTGACTGTACGTAAATTCAAGACATTTAAAAACTCTCCGAATGACTTGCACCCTAAAGAGTGGTTGCAGCAATTCGATTATTGTCTTCCCCCGAATTGACCACTTGAGCACAAATTAGAATTTATATGTGGTTATCTGGAAGGCGAGCCAGCCACCAGAATGAGAGCTATTGCACAAGAGTGCTATAGCGAGAATCAGTTCCGACGCTCATTTCTATCCGCATACTGGTCGGAAGCGGCACAAGACCGCGTTAAAAACAGTATTGCGACATTCAAAACTTTTGAGCGATCAAATTTCTCGAGCCCAGTGGAATATTTCCAAAACTTAGTATACAAAAATCAATTTTTATCGGCACCTTACTGCCCTGCGGAATTAATCAGAATTTGTTTGAACAAATTGCCTCTACACTTGCGTCAAATTGCCATTGCGGCACGATGCAAGAATGATATTGAAGCCTTTAGAAATCTCTTACAAGACTTAGAGGAAGAAGACGAGGAAAATTCCTCGCGCAGTCGATATTTTGAAACAAACAAATATGATCGCCGGTCGCAACAAAGCCCGCCGCGTACTAAACGTTATTCAGAGCACGACGGTAAACCAAAAAATAATTCTTTCACTAATGAATCTTACAAACAAAGTCGCGACAATGAGAACGGTGATTTTCATGATCGTGAAATTAACCGTGGAAGTTTTCGTGGCCGCAACCGAGGTGGTGGTTTTGGTCGCGGAGGACGCTACAATAATTACTATCATAACAGCAATACTTCGAATGATACTAATTGGCGTGATAGACGCAATACTGATAGTGATCGCGAGACTGAAAATCACAACAATAACGCTGAGAAGCGTAGTCGGGAGGGCACACGCGATAATTCTCGTGATCGCCTTCCACGATACGAAAACACAAATCAGGGCCAAAGCAGATCGCGTACCCCAGAAAGACAAGAGCAAAACATTGAAATCAGACCTGCTAATCCACGCTCTAATTCATCAAAAAGGATTTTCAAGGCATAAAATTTGGGGTAGAGAGTCCATTAATCTGTTTTGGACACACCAAGTGGCGATTGGTGCCCCGTTCTCGAGCTGAGTGTCACTATTCTTCCGCTTTTCCTTAGTGCGCTCTATCTACCTCTTTTTCTCACTGTTACTTTTCTCTAACTCTGAATACTTATGCTCTGTGCTACGCTGGGATATTGTCATACGAAACGTTGATTATCTTGCAATTTGCATATAACGAACTCTGTGGCTGTGCAAGACAAATAAAATTAATGGAAATTTTTGATTGTGTAATCTAATCAAGTTCCTATGTTTCAGAAAATATCAGATTTCTCTTCTGTGTTACTAATTGCATAACTTACGAAGTTCGGAGCGAGTGAAGAAGATTTTGAGTTGACATGAGCATTTTGTAAGCCAAGGACATTATGGAGGATGATGAGTAAGGCAATACACAATATGTCATGGTGGTCTTTAAAATGCATTATTGTTTATGGATAAATGATGGTAAGGAAGGTATTGGTAACAGTCAAAGATGTTTGATAAATGTAATTATGTGGACGAGATTATACAATGATTATGAAGCAATTATGAGGAGAATCGCTATGTTGCTAATGATGCTATGTTCTGTTCTTTTCTTATGTGCTTACTCGCACTGCCCTTTTGTGTTTTCTCTTTGTGCTTATGTGCACCATTTTGTATGTTGATGCATTGTGCCTTCAATGGCATGTGTGATTGGTGAGATTCATATCCTTCTGATGCTCTGTAATTATTTGTAATTATGTGTAATGAATATTTCTAATTATGCTTGTAGCTATGCGTATTGCTCTTGTAATCAAAGCTTACCGCTATGCTCACTAATTATATACCTAAGCCCTACCACTATGCTAATTAATTTTATAATGAAGCTCAATGACAATGTATGGTTATGCTTATACGTTGCACACAGCCATCTCTCTTGCAAACTTGCAGCTATGCCATAAATTGCGCCTAGTTAAGTCTAGAAAGATAATGCACAGAGATATTTTGCTTTTGCTTACTGCTATCTTCCAAATTTTATTGATGATCTTGTTGACGAAAATCTGCAGCTATGCCTAACGAATATTACGTCTGTGTTTATGTTATTGGATGATTTACTGTGATGTACATCTATTACTGTGCCAAATTTGCACTAATTGTTTTGTTTGACCCTACTGTTGACTCAGACAGACACAGACATGACCTGATGACTTGAACCTCTTTTGATATTCTCACGAAACTACCCTGATGTGTTATACCTTAAGGCAATGAAATATGTAGCTCAGTTGAGACAAAAGCCTGGCCATGGCAACTTATGTAATTTAAGTGTTATAACTTGGTGGTAATGTAATCACCACCATAGTGATATATATTAATTTAAAGAGATATGAACTAATGGTAATTGGAATGTCAATTTAAGTTATTTCATTATGACAACAAATTTACTTTACATGACCTAATGCCAAATTGATGACAAGCACCCTCAATGTATTTCATACGATTATGTGTTTGTAAAGCAATATGTACATAGTATGTAAAGCCTTGTGCTTATATGAAATGACACTAATGTAGTAGATACTCTAATATAAGAATTAAATTACTCATTAGTATTCAAATGTATCCGTCTTCAAGACCCTACCTGTAATGTAAAAATATGGTTTAATACCATGACCCCATCTGTACCACTTGAATTTGTGGGAAAATATTTCTGTAGATATGTTCTAATCAATGACTTTTCTTTCAGTCTAAACTGAAATATCATGACTATGTTACTAATTTGTGTGTAAAATGCTTTATTTCATGTACTTTGGACACGCATGGGAAGTGGCGATTTCGCACACGAGATTCCAGAATGCACACAGAACAATGGACGAGTTACTATACACCACTGATTTTGGGCCTTTTAATGAAGATGTTTGTTGGATGATGTTTGGCCACACAGTACTGTCCATTGCAGCCTTGGCCAACCACCACCATTTTGCTCTAATTTTGGCTATGCTGATGCAGTCTGCTAATAGCTCCGTTGGTTGGAGCACACTTGGTTGTCGAATTGCATGGAGGAATACATCAGAACCTTTTCCCCATGACTTCAACTTCAATGCAACCAGCCAGCTCGCCTACAGTGTGGTGTAATCTTACAGTGTTTTGTGTTCGTGTGCAGACCTAAGATGAATGTTAGGGGATAATTGGCTAATCGTGTGCAGACCTAAAATGAATGTTAGGGATAATTGGCTAATCGTGTGCAGACCTAAAATGAATGTTAGGAGCTAATGTGCTATTCGTGTGCATATACTATTCAGTGCCTCCCATTGCAAACGTTGTCCACAGGTTCATTACCAGTGTTTAGGTATATTTCATGGTTCTTTTACATTCAGTGACCAAAATAAAATTGTGCTCTTGATAGATACATATACTTAGTCTGAAATGTCATTGTGCCTATTCGATTGACAAACGTTATATTGAAATCCTATTGTGCTGAAGCAGTAACATTATTTTGTACATGATCAGAAGCCTATGTAGTCAAAAATTTTACATGTATGTTCTAGCATCCATGAAAGTATGGCATTTTAAATGCATCACAGAATACAAAACTGACACTTTATCTTATACTAAGTGCACTAAAAATTTACATAGACTACATTGTGCACAAGATACGAATGTTTATTTTATGTTTAAAAAAATGATGACATTAGTTAAACTATCTTTTGTAAAACTTTGTATATGTTCATGTTTATTATTGTATATTTTTTCCATTTGTGTATTACTTCTAGCTATCTCATTTTCTCCACTATATCATTTGTCAAACTATGTTTTCTGAAATTCTATATATACTTATGTTTACCATTATGTATAATTGTCATATATTCCACTTATTGCTGATGTTCTGTAAATGTTGACATTTGCTTATGCCTGTCACACCCTGTACCACTCCATGCGTGACTTTTGATGGTACTGTTCTGTAAAATGGCATGTATTTATGACTGTCACATTTTTTAAATTTTCTATGTACTCCATCTGTTTTGATCTTGAATATCTTGTATAAAAATGTTTATCAGGTTTTCATATTTTTCATGTTATATTTTGGATGTCATTAATGGATTTTTGGACTTGAAATTCAGTAATTTTGCTGGCTAGGCAATGCCATTGGCATCACCCACCCTACAAAATTTTAATAGGTAGGAGGGGGGTGATGAAACGTGTCCATAAAAAATTATTTTTATAAGAAAATGTCTAATATTGTGCCTCCTGTTTTGTATCGAGTAACTTGCTTGCAAGAAAATGTATAATATCGCTTCTACTGTATGTATCGATATGTGTAAAGTTTCATCTCTGGCAAAGATCATGTATTGCATAGCATTGTAGCTCGCACTGAGAGAGAGTAGCACTAGTGGTTCAGCTCGCTTAGAGAGCGGTTGGGTTGTGTGTATGGCTCCGATGTAGAGCAGAGGCTGCTTTGCCAGCAAGTCAGAAGTTGTATTATGTAGGTAATGTAATGCTGATTATCAATAATAACTTAACCCTGTTTCATATTTCATTTACGTAGTTAGAAAATTAACCTACTTCCTTCATTTG
This sequence comes from Locusta migratoria, assembly GCA_026315105.1. Lineage (NCBI taxonomy): Eukaryota > Metazoa > Arthropoda > Insecta > Orthoptera > Acrididae > Locusta > Locusta migratoria. The sequence continues at coordinate 268,939,388 of CM048748.1, read as the reverse complement.
ATAATTAGTTGATTTAGTGGAGTGTTGATTTGAATAATATTATTGAACATATTTCATTATTGGTGCCATAGTAAAATGATAGTTAATTTAAATTTCAATAATTAGAAACTGATGTACATAAATTCTCACAGTCAAGCATTAAGGAAGTGATTTGTGGTTTTTCTTATATCTTTCTCGCAGTCAAAATTTTTGAGTATTGTTAGTGTCTGTTTCAAAAGGTTACATGTCACAGTTGTTTTGTTAAAATATCCGTTGCGCACATAATCAGTTTAATGCACTGTTTCTTATACATCAATATCAGGGCCATAATTAAACCAAATAGCTGTGTTAATGAACAATTTATTGTCTGATTTAACGATAGGTTCAACATTCCACAACACACGTACAGCTTTTAAATGTTATAAACAGAATTCGAAATTTCTTTGAAGCTGTTCAATATTTTAGTAATTCCTCGTAATTTTCAACTGTCAGAAGAAATTGTCGACGGTGTTAGTGTTTAAATAATGGCTGACTTAAATCCGCCGCAAAAAATTGAAACTTTGTTACCTCTTTTTATAAAATCATTTCAGATACTTTCATTAAATCATTCTCACATTCTTTCAAGCCAAATATGAAACATTATACTCCGCATAGCTGGTGTACAACGTTAACATCCTATGTCATATTTCAAACAGAAGTCTCGCGATCACATCACTGCGTTGGCTGCCTCGCATAGCTGAGCCACGCCAACGATGCTCGACAAAACTAATTTGATATTCCAGTACTACTTAAGCCAACGCTTCCGTATATGCTCCTAACACACCACACACCACGCATATACTACCAGTAAACCTTACAAAATTTTCCCCGGATAGTGGTAGGGCCGGGTGAGAAAGAACTATGAAAATTGAAATAAGCTAAGAGTGGGTGATGAACAGAGGTGGAAGATACTGACGGGACGGAATAGACGGGCAAAGAAGTTGGGAAAGTTTTTCTTAATATTGAGCTCCTTCGAAATATTCTCGGGTAAGTAGTTAAGGCATAAATTTTGTGTAATCAATGTTTTTGTGAATCAGAGATAATGGTGAGACAGTATTCTCGTACTTTCCACGTTCGCTGCGGCTGACGCTTATAAGCGTTTCCGCGATCTACACGGCAGACCTACCGACGCTTATAACTCAATTCAGTTAGTTTGGCTGTACACTCGTGTTAGTAGAGGCTACCAAAAAACATCACGTAACATTTCTCTGTCTGCAGCTGTATTTTCCTCTTTAGTGGTATGCTATAAAAACATCGCCTATACACCTTGCAAATTTGTTATATCGTATTAGGTTTATATAGCGCCACATTGCAGATGAGACGCGTTTCTTTTTTCTCCGTTTGATGAACCTTTTGGTGTTTTCAGTATAATTCTTTCTCAATGAAGCGGACTTATCGCTTGTTTGAAATTAATTTTCTTCGCAGTTTTCAATAAAATCGATAAATCAGAGGCGTTGTTATAAATTGTTTGCAATAAATGCATATGACGCTTATAAGTTCTACATCTACATACATACTCCACAATTCACCGTAAGGTGCGTGGCGGAGGATACACTGTACCACTACTAGACATTTCCTTTCCTATTCCACTCCCAAATAGAACGAGGAAAAAAAGAATGCCTATGTGCCTCCGTACGAGCCCTAATTTCTCTTATCTTGTCTTTGTGATCTTTACGCGAAATGTAAGTAGGCGGCAGCAAGATCGTACTACACTCAGCTTCAAATTCCGGCCCTCTAAATTTACTTAACAGAAATTCACGAAAAGAACGTCGTCTTTCTTCCAGCGATCCCCAATTGAGTTGCCGGAGCATTTCCGTGACACTCGCGCATTGGTCGAACCTACCGGTAACAAATCTAGCTGCTCGTCTCTGAACCGCCTTTGTCTTCCTTTAAACTGATCTGCTGCGGGTCCCAACACTTGAGCAATACTCCAGACGTGGTCGCACAAGCGTTTTATACGCGGTCTCCTTTACTGGTGAAGTACATCTTCCCAAAATTCTCCCAATAAACCGAAGTCGGCTGTCCGCCTTACTCATAACTGTTCTTACATGTTCGTTCCATTTCATATCGCTCTGCACTGTTACGCCTAGATATTTGAACGACGCGAAAGCATCAAGAAGTTCACTACTAATGCTGTATTCGAACATTATAGGATTGTTTTTTCTACTCATGCGCATCACCTTACATTTTTCTACATTGAGAGCTAGCTGCCATTCTTCGCACCAACTAGAAATTTTGTCTAACTCATCCTGTATGCTATTAGAGTCACAGACGACACCCTCCATACACCACAGCATCGTCAGCAAACAGCCGCAAATTACAACTTACTCTGTCCATCAGATCATTTATATAGATAGAAAATAATAGCGGTCCTATCACACACCCCTGGGGCACGCCTGACGATACACTCGTCTCTGATGAACACTCGTACGATTACTTAGGAAGTCTTCCAGCCAGTCACAAATCTGTGAACCTATCCCATAAGCTCGTATCTTAGTTAGCAGTCTGCAGTGTGGCAACGCGTCAAACGCCTTTTTAAAGTCGAGAAAAACACAATCCGCCTGTTGGCCTTCATACGTGGCTCGCAAGATGTCATGTGAGAAAAGGGCAAGCTGAGTTTCACATGAACGATGTTTCCTAAACCCGTGCTGATTCATGGAAAGATGATTTTCCGTTTCAAGGAAATTTACTATATTCGAACTGAGAATATGCTCCAAAATTCTACATGAAACTGATGTCAACGATATTGGCCTGTAATTGTATGGGTCAGTTCTTTCCTTTCTTATACACGGAGTCACCTGCGCTTTTTTCCAATCACTAGGAACTTTGCACTGAATTAAAGATTCGCGATAAATGCAACCTAAGTAGGGGACCAATGCCGCAGAATAGTCTTTGTAAAACGAACTGGTATTCCATCCGGACCAGCAGACTTTTTCGTATTTAGGTCTCACAGCTGCTTCTCTACACCGGAAACACCTATTGCTCTGTCCCCCATTTCGGAGCTTGTAGCATTTATCACATAATCGGCATGCAGCTTATCACCAACTCTTGTCCAGACGTTATATTCGCTTTCAATACTTCAGTTTTCGCAGGGGTCTGATTTCAGCTCTCGGCGCGTCCGCCTAGAGCGCTAGCGGCCTGCACTTGTGACCGCAGCTATCGTGTTATCCGAAACGCCCTGTCGCCCTCCTTTCAGTAAGTGCGTTACAAAATATATACACGCACAAATACTGTTAACTAAAAATGCGTTTCGGTAACTAAAAGTCCTATGCTGTACCACAATTATCGCCAGACATGTCAGACGCGTGTATTAAGACTGCGAATGGCTCAAGAATCGATGGCATGCAAATTACGGAAATCGGCAAAGAGACAATGAATGAAAATGATCGTATGGATTTTGGTGGCTGGGATATCATCAGGTTTCGGCCGCAGACCGCATATCGCAAATCTTTTGACTCCCCTTCACCTGTTTGCTTGTCTAAAGGAGCGGTGGAGAAGGACTCAGTCCTTTGGCTGGAAGTGAAACCCTGCCCCCCCCCCCCCCCCATGGTCAGCGACGCTGCCACTGAACTAGAACAGAAGGTAGCGAAAATAATAAAATAGCAATAAAATTATCAAGGCTTCTGGTCAAAATATTGGCTTATTACTTCCAAGGTGAAGAACCTAATCATTTGAAACTTCCTGGCAGATTAAAATTGTGTGCCGGAACCGGGACTCGAACCTGGGACCTTTGCCTTTCGCGGGCAAGCGCACTACCTACTGTGCTATCCCGGCACGACTCACGATGCCGCCTCACAACTTTACTTCCGCCCGCGAAAGGCAAAGGTCCCAGGTTCGAGTCCCGGTTCCGGCACACAATTTTAATCTGCCAGGAAGTTTCATATCAGCGCACACTCCGCTGCAGAGTGAAAGTTTCATTCTGGAAACATCCCTTAGGCTGTGGCTAAGCCATGTCTCCACCATATCCTTTCTTCCAGGAGTGCTAGTCTTGAATGGTTCGCAGGAGAGCTTCTGTGAAGTTTGGAAAGTAGGAGGCGAGGTACTGGCGGCATCGTGAGTCGTGTCGGAAAACCTAATCATTTATTTTTGGTGAAAAGCAACTGAAATATGTAGAATCCAAAGATCCAGTGTCACTGTGATCTACGGAAACTGTATGAACTAACCCTACCTTGGATCCCAAGAACTTAGGACTAACGGTGTAGGCGACGCCCTAATGTGGACAAGAAAGGTCAGAGCGACTCCCGCATATTCCTGAGGTCTTTATATACTGACTTGCAACCCGTCGTCCAATGGCGAAAAGTCATTCGGATGACGTGTATAGGGAATAGCAAGCGTCAGTTTCTCTGCTCCCACGTATTTACTACATAGGACATGTAAATAACAAAGGATAGTAACGAAAACTTTAGGCCTATTGATTTACCAGGGGCCTTTAAGAGAAAGTACGATTTCTGAAGGCATGACAAGAGCACGACACCTTGCTTCCACGCTTCCAGAAAGCTTCAGGCTTCGCCTACCCAAGAAAATAAAACTGCAATTTGCTAATTTTGAAACTGGAGCAGTTAACCTACGAATATTTTATATACTTTGCACACTCGTAAAATTATACGATAAATGGAAAACGGCAATGTTACAATATTAAGATCTCGGATCTCTTGATGTATAATGGAAACTTTCCTGTAATCTCAAGTTCTTAACCAGTGAGAACAGAATAAAAATCAAATGTTTGTAAAGCTTATGGGACTTAACTACGGGGTCATCAGTCCCTAAACTTACAAACTACCTATGAACTACTTACGAACTAGGACGGCACAAATATCCATGCCCGAGGGGGGATTCGAACCCCCGACCGTATTGGCCGTGCTGACCGTGACTGGAGCGCCTGTCACCTCGGCCACCGCGGCCGGCAGAACAGAATAACATAGAGGCTATACTGCCTACATCAACGTATAGGCAGTGAAGCCCGGAAGCCATCTTGGTTGGGTGTAGAAACGGAGCTGGGCCGACAAATGCGTAGTTCAACTGGCGCTCGGCTTAATTACATTGTCATCTGAACCCTTTAGGATAGGAAAAAATTAAGAATTTTTTCACGTAGACATGTGAATACTGAAGGAATGCAACAGTGTTCTTAGTAAGTACAATATGTTTGTTTGTTTAAAAATAATTGGAACTTATCTTTATATGAAATAAAAATTGACATAAAAAAGTTAGTCGCCTGCCACTTTTTGTTTTGTGGTCAGGAAATTTTCGTCAGCGAAAACGTTTTAGATAATGAAATGAACTTTTTTATTTAAACTTTTATAGCTCCCCTGGTTTTCTCACAATTTGTTTTTGCGCATGGGTAATATTTAAACTACTTTAACTCGAGAACTGCATAACGTATCGTGATGCGGTTTCTTTAAATTTCTGCGGTATAATCCTGTGTTCAACATATGCTGTATTATATTCCAAAACGAAAATGAGAAATAATTGAAATAATAATAATACCGAAAAAAATGGTTTACCACTTCCGCATTTTCGTGACCTTTCTAGCACAGTCTACATTAAGAGACCTGCGCCAAAGTACATAGTATAGAATTAAAGAAATCATGACGATTTAAAAGAATAAATAACAGCGAGATCATATGTCTGTTACAGATCTCCCATACTATATCTGTAGTCTGAAGCCATCTGGTGCCAGCGCTTTATAAAAGAAAATAAGAGTGGTTTACTCGTAAAAGTTACACATAATCTCGCGTGTTTTTATTTTATAAAGGTGTTTATGAGTTCTGGAAGTTTATACTAAGTACACTCGCCTAGCTATAATTTTGGCTACAGAGCTGACTAAAGTGCAGAAGCGGTAAAAGATTCTAAGTTGTGATTCCTATTTTAGTTCCTTTTTTTTCCATATATTCGTATTGACATTAAATATAGCTTAAGATTATCCCAGTATTCTAAAGAAGAAATTAAAAGAAACCGCATGACGATACGTTCAGTACTTCTAGAGGCACACAGAGCAAAAATGTGCTTATTTTATACTGTATAATAAGACTTGCTACCCCTAGCCGAAATTTGTAATTATTTATGGCAAAAAGATTGTCAAAAATAGATTGTCAAAAATGAACGCCTTAAAATATATGAAAGAGGAATTAAGACAGCGAACTCAATAGACGAGCCTGTGCTCGCAGCTGTGACCGGTTGGCGCTAGGTCGCCATAATGGTTGGGTGTTGCGCTCTCAGCCGGCTTCCTATCCCTGTATTGTAAGGCCTCTGTTATTCTGTGCTCGCTGTTCTTAACCAATTTACTACAAACTTTTTACAACACGGTAATGAAAAACTGGGACGATGTGGTTGTACATATAACAAAAATATAATTAATTAATAAGCAATTTTATTGTTCAAGTAACGGCATCTACAATGTTATTGATTTCAGTCTTAATTATCCAAATAAAATGCACTGTATGAAAGAAAGAAAAATACCATCTATAATAATGACATCCAGAATAATGTTCAAAAAGCTTCTTCCCTCTCCGCCCCCCCCCCCCCCAAAAAAAAAAAAAAAAAAAAAAAAAAAAAATTCGCATCTGATGACGAGAAGTAATAAGGTCAAACAGATGAATAAATCCTTTAATTCTGACTTGGACGAAAAAAATAAACAAAATACCATCCTAGTTCGTAAGTAGTTCGTAAGTAGTTTCTAAGTTTAGGGACTGATAACCCCATAGTTAAGCCCATAGACTATACAAACATTTGAACTTTTTTTTTGAAAATGTGTAGTATCGTTAACAAACTAAAAGATGGGGCATTTAAGACGTTCACGGCTGTGTGCCCGCTGTTTAATGTACTGTATCTCAGCTGGCAGTTATAATAGGCTTTTTATACTACACAAAAACCATTTTGTATACGGCACCTTGTTGTCTCGGTCGTTCAGTGGTAGATCTCGATTTTAGTAGCTTGCCTGCCTTTAAATAATTATGAAAACATCAGGACGACGGATTCTTGGACGTCAAGGAACCGTAAATATGACACTTTTCATTTTATGTATTTTTATTCTTATTCTTGATGAAACACACAAATAGCTGACATGATATTGACTGTGTTCTACATAATGAATGCTTGACTACAAAATGACTACTTTACAACTAACTTCCATACTGGCTACTCAAAGTAATACTAAATTATTACTCTCCTCCTTCGCGCTAGTTCGCGCGTATTTATACATATTTGTTTACTAGAACATTGTAGAATACGGAAATTACAATGTATTATATTAATCTGTTCATGAAACATAAATAAATCGTTCCTCAAGAAAATATAAGAAAAATTATGACATGTAATAATAGGATTTTCGTATCAAAACAAAAAATTCCACAGATCGTAAGTAAATAACAATTAGCGCAGTATTAACATATGTTTACATTATTTAAAATGGTTAAAGTAATTGTGCAGTTTTAGACACAGCAAAGTATTCCATTAAGGTCAATACATTACAGAGGACATCAGATAATGTTAGTTATTAATTTCATCAACAGATTTTCCAACATTACGACTTTAATTAATTTGGTTTATTAGAAGACCCAAGTAATGAAAGTGATTAAATCAATGTGACCAACTAGTGATATAAAATGCTTATATTACATAAATATAGAATATTTGAGTATAATACTACGATAAAATACTACGTGGAAACGGATGAAAACACAATGGAGGATGTAGGCACTGCGTTCGTTCCATATACCGGCGCACTCTCAGGGAAGATCGCCCGCATTTTGAAAAAAAAAACACCAGGTTGGAACTGTTTTTTGTCCGCCGAATAAAATTCGTGCACTGGTGGGAAGCGCTAAAGATGATCTCGGTTTGAGGAAGGCGGGCGTGTACCAGATTCCGTGTCAGTATGGAAAGTCATATATTGGACAGACAATGCGTACCGTCGAGTATCGATGCGTTGAACACCAGAGGCACACACGATTGATGTATCCGAGCAAGTCGGCGGTCGCTGAACATTGTCGGAGAATCACGCCATGGAGTATGAACACACCAGGATTCTGGTACAGACGTCGAGATACTGGGACTGCGTCGTTAGAGAGGCCATTGAAATTCCCACAAGTGACGACCTCATAAACCGTGACTCTGTCTATAATCTTAGCAAAGCTTGGGAACCAGCGATTGGGTTAATTAAGAGTAAATCTAGCAAACGTAACAAAGTGACGACCACGGCGGACAGAGCCCTCACATCGACGTCATCTCAGACGCCGCCGCAATCGGTTCCACTGCGCGGCCGCGGCGCAGAGTGGTCGCTCCGCGGGCCGAGGGTATTTAAATTGCCCGCTACCGGGCTAGAACCCAGTTCCCTTCGAGCAGCCGTAGCGTGCGGATCTCCGAGCCGGCGCGTTTCCAGGAGCTCAGTCCGTCAGTTCACCTGATGATGGCGACATATATGATCGCCGAAATATTGTGCCCGTTGGACACTACAGACCGGCAGGACACCCGTGGATATTTTGATCAAATGTTTGTATAGTTTATGGGACTTAATTACGGGGGTCATCAGTCCCTAAACTTACAAACTACTTATGAACTACTTACGAACTAGGACGGAAAAATATCAATGCCCGAGAGGGGATTCGAACCCCCGACCGTAGTGGTCGTGCAGACCGTGACTGGAGCGCCTCAGTCCCCTCGGCCACCGCGGCCGGCCGTTCAAGACATATCACTCACCCATAGATATAACACACCAATGAGCTGATTTGTATCTGCCAGCGTTTGAAAGATACGAGAAAGAACAAATCCCATCGTAATGTTCGTGAAATTGTATCACACGTTGCCGGTGGTAACGGAGTGTACAGTCTCGTGTTAGGGAATGTTTGTCCTGTAAGCGGAAAGAGTGGTCAACGGCTTAATTACAACTGCGGCGGGCGTGACGTGTTTACGACAACTCTGCGCTGCTGACTCGGCCCTATACTCACCGTGCCGACAGCTGCTAATGACTGTGTTACTATAGTACCATGGCAAGTTTCGCAAACGAGGAATACGCCGACATCTCATCCACGGGCTTGCATATCGGAGAGCTGACGTTGCAAGGCAACTGTGTCACAAGAGGTTTCCTAGCCGGCGCCTTCAATCTGCAAAAAAAAAAAAAAAAAAAAAAAAACGTTTCATATTCACAGAATCTACGACAAATGGGAATGGGCAGAACGGAAAATGTGTATCCAGCCGGGATTCGAACCCGGGTCTTCCGCTTTCTAGGCAGTTGAGCTGACCACTACACCACTACGGGGACGGTGATCACCGCACCTGCAACGACTACCTAAGCAGGAGACCCGGTTTAGAATCCCGGCTGGGTACACATTTTCAGCTCTGTCCAATCGCAGTTATCATAGATTCTGTGAATATGAAAGAATAACTACAGGATTAGAAGTAACGTCTGTTCTTTTGGACAAACACTACATGTATGTATATACAAACATTTTACTCTGTGGAAAGGCGCCTGAGGAAGTATGATGCAAGTGTAGCACCCCCAGGATTTAGTGTCGCGGCCGACCGTCGACATACAATGCAGACTGGCGAAGAAAATGTTAGACTGTGGTGGAGGACTGAACAATAAGCACCAGGTCTCTCGCCAGTGCGGTCTGAATGTCCCAATCTACTGTTATGCGAGAGGCGCGAGGCGCAATCCACCAATGAGGTGGACCTTTATTTAGCACGAATTGATGGTGATGACGACGATCTGCTTGAATGGTAGAAACGCTAAAGTACTCTTTCCTAACCTAGCCGTATTGGCAAACAGAGTATTTTGTGTGCCCGCCTAAAATGCACGGAGTGTACGCACTTTCAGTCCGGCAGGGAACCTGTTCTCTGATAGGACTAGACTCGATCTACAACGTGCCAATGATATTTTAACAATAGATTGCAATTAGAATGCCACTAACGAATAGTTTGGGGATAATGTTGTTGTATACCTTGTTGTACGGCAACATTCACTTTTGTACATTACAATAAAAACGTTGTTCGTTCCGTAGTTTCTCTTTGCATCCTTTACATTACTTCCAAATGTTGTAGTTAGTGAAAACAATCTTTTTGTCTCGTTTGCGGTATAATGATATTGCGGTTAATGTTACTATGCAGGAATACACGTCTACAGCATAACATTTTAGTTCCTTTAGTTAACGAGTCTGCATCACACGCAACAGCAGCCCACACCTCAGAGCCGCTGCCATAGCGACTGACAAGGAAACCTGTCCAAGTGTCACTCTCCGATTTTTATGAAATTTGGATATATTATAATACATGAAAAACTGTGGTATCCCGTTTCTTTTAATTCTTCTCTCTCTCTCTCTCTCTCTCTCTCTCTCTCTCTCTCTCTCTCTCTCTCTCTCTCTCTCTCTCTATTTTTTTTTTTAAAGCTGCGGGAAAACATATTTAAGGGGTGTGAAACAATCCCTCCAAGATTGGGGCTAAAATAGAAAATTCGTGATAACTTGGAGATTATTGAAGCGATTTTAATGATTTTTCGCGTGAAATTATCTTTGGATAAGAGATCGGCCTAGGTACATTGCAGGGGGAGTGATAATTAGGGGGGCAACTACCCTTAAAATGACCAATTTTTTGTGCTCAAAAAATTGTTTTGATTTAATCCACGTTGAATCTATGAAATTTCTTTCATACCAAAAATCATCAAAATCGCTTCACTAATCTCTAAGTTATCGCCAATTTTCTATTTTAGTCCCAATTTTGGAGGGACCGTTTCACCCCTTAAATGTTTTTCCGCCGCTAAAAAAAAAAAAAAAAAAAAAAAATACATACGTGTCCCATAGTTTTTCATGTAAATTTCATAAAGATCGGAGAGTGACACTTGGGTAGGTTTCCTTGTGAGTACAGCGGCAGCACTACGCTGTGCGGCCTCTGCCCGCCCCGCCCCCACGTCGCCTCATTCGTAGTGTCAACACGCTCGCCGTGAGTGTAACACACTCGGCGCGCCACCGCCGAGCGTTGCGCACTCGACCGAGTACGAGCAAGCGAAACGGGCGATTTGCAGACCTCTACTGGGTGGCCGTCGAGGCACGGCCCACTATGCCAAAGCAGCCAGCCAGCCAGTCAGCTACGCGCGCGCAGCATACGCTGCGTGACATCACACGAGAGCGCTGCGGCCTTCTCTCTCGGTGGTGTTGCTCAGACCCACGATCAGCATTTTTCACCTACAATACTGTTCACCGACGAAGCCTATTCCACGAAGGAGGGTATAGTTAACACGCATAATTGACATGAGTGGGCGGATGAAAACAGCACAGTGATACGAGGATACCAACAACGATGCGTTGTCAACATCTAGTGTGGTGTTATTGATTGCCATCTCATAGGGCCACATATACTACCACAAAGGCTTTCAGAAGAGCGGTATCTGTGCTTCCTGGATGCTATATTGCCAGAATTCTTGGAAGACGCTAGTTTGACCTCTCGTACGAACCTATGGTACATGCATGATGGTACCCTCGCTCATTTCAGCGACATAGTGGGATGTCACCTTGACAACGCCTTCTTTCCGAAATGGATTGGTCGTGGAGGCCCTCCAGCATGGCCAGCAAGATCGACAGATCTGATTCTATTGGATTTCTTTTTGAAAGACCATCTGAAATCCGTGATTTATTAAGGAGAGGTTTTTGATGTCAACAACATTCAACGCAGAATATAATATTCCTGTGATATTACGCAAAGAGATAGACACGATGGATCGTGTTCAGTGATCTTTCCTGCGAAGAGCTCAACTTTGCCACACACATCGTGACATTCATTTTCAACAGTTGAAAGTTGAAATAAGCAGTTCACATGATGTATATGAAACAATTAATTCTTCTAACTGGGGAGTTATCAAAAATGAGGTCCCACAAGGTTCGGTCTTGGGTCCTTTGCTGTTCTAATGACTTGCCATTCTACATTCACGAAGATGCTAAGCTAGTACTTTTTGCTGATACAAGTATAGCCATCACACCTGACAAACAGGAATTAACTGATGAAATTGTAAATGATATCTTCCAGAAAGTTATTAAGTGGTTCTCTACAAATGGACTCTCATTAAACTGTGATAAAACCCAGTATATACAGTTTCATACAGTAAATGGTATGACACCATTAATAAATTAAGACTCTGAACATAAATCTGTAGCTAAGGTAAAATATTCAAAAATTTTAGGTGTTTGCATTGAAGAGGGACTGAATTGGAAGAAACATATTGAAGATCTCCTGAAACGTCTGAGTTCAGCTACTTATGCTATCAGAGTTATTGCAAAATTTGGTGATACACAACTCAGTAAATTAGCTTACTACGCCTATTTGCATTCACTGCTTTCATATGGGATCATATTCTGGGACAATTCAACATTGAGTAAAAACAATATTCATTGCACAAAAGCGTGTAATCAGAATAATTGCTGGAGCCCACCCAAGAGCATCCTGCAGACATTTATTTAGGGATCTAGGGATACTCACTGTAGCTTCCAATATGTATATATATATATATATATATATATATATATATATATATATATATATATATATATATTCACTCATGAAATTTGTTATTAACAATCCGATCCAGTTCAAAAGTAATAGCAGTGTGCATAGTTACAACACTAGGAGAAAGGGTGACATTCACTATTCGAGGTTAAATCTAACTTTGGCTCAGAAAGGGGTGAATTATGCTGCCACAAAGGTCTTTGGTCACTTACCAAGTAGCATCAAAAGTCTGACAGATAGCCACCTAGTATTTAAAAAGAAATTAAAGGAATTTCTGAATGGCAACTCCTTCTACAATGTAGATGAATTTTTGGTCCGATAGATTTACAAACATTTTTTGAGCCGGTTGTGGGACTGCTCTGTCTTCTCGTAGAAGGTCCTGGCTGTGACGCTGAATCTCTCTCGGAGCGGTAGAATGCCAGCTTCTTCGTGAAGCAGGTCGGTTGGGTAGCGCGTTGGAAGATGCAGGGCGGTCTTCAGACCGCGGTTCTGGATGGTCTGCAGCAGCTGGATGTGGACGTCGGCGGCGTTTCCAAAGACTGGGGACGAGTACTCGAGCATTGGGCGGACCAGTAACAGGTACAGCGTAATCCCCTGTTGCGACGGTAGCGGCGACTGCGGGTTGAGCAGTGGGTAAATAACGCGTAACCGTCCTGTGGCCCTCTGTCTTACATCACTGATGTGATCTTTCCAGGTGAGCCTTTGGTCTAAGGTTACCCCTAGGTATTTCGCCGTTGTACTCCAGGGGATGGGAGTCCCCAGGATATCGATCGGTGGTAGCGCATCGGGCAGTTTACGTCTAATAAAGACGACTGCCTGGCTTTTCACGGCGTTGAATTTCAACCGCCACTTAGTGGCCCATGCACCCAGGGCGTCGCAGCCGACTTGGAGTCGGCGTGGCATTGTGAGCGCGCTCATACTGCGGGTGAAAAGCGCCGTGTCGTCGGCGTATAGTGCCAATTCGACGCTTGCGACTCGCGGTGCATCAGCAGTGTACAGGGAGTACAGCAGGGGGCCGATGACCGAACCCTGCGGCACTCCCGCATATATCCGCCTTTCCGTGGATGTACCGTCTTCTGCCCTTACGTGTAAAGTCCGTTCGGACAGGTACGACTGCAGCAGTCTTCCGTGGGACGTCGGGAGCCCGTGAACAAAGAGTTTGTACACTAGGCCGTCGTGCCAGGCGGAGTCTAAGGCACGGGAGACGTCGGGAAACACTGCACCAAGGAATTCCCTGGTTTCCAGTGCCCGCATTGCCGGTTCGACCAGCCTCAGTAGCTGGTGCGTGGTGGAATGACCGGCTCGGAAACCGAACTGCTCGTCCGGTATGATGTTCTCTCGCGTGACGTGTTCCAGCAATCTTGTCACGTACAATTTCTCGAACACTTTCGAAAAGGATGGCAGCAGGCTTATGGGCCGAAAGCTGGTCCTTCACGTGGGTCTTTGCCTGTTTTCGGGATTTCCACCACCTCTGCATGTTTCCATGCGTTGGAGAAGACACCCGAGCAGAGGACCTCGTTAAAGACGTCCGCTAGTAGCCGATGTGTTTCCTGAGGGAGGTTCGTCAGTAGGCGGTTAGTGATACCTTCCTTTGGTTCAACAAGCGAAGCTGCGTTGCAACCTCGTTTTCTGTTATTGAGTCAATAACGTCATCTTCTTCTCTGGCGGCGAGGAATATTGGCAGTTGCTCAGCGACTCTGCGAATATGCTCTTCATCGACGACGTCTTCCACTGGCGTGAAATTTGCAGCAAACGCGTCAGCCAGCGCGCTGGCCTTCGCGTCTGGGTCACTGGCGTATTCGTTTCCGACCAAGAGGGGCGGTATACGTTGACGGCGTCGAAGGAAAGCTTTCACGACTCTCTAGGCACTGCCGTCGTCAGGCTTGAGCGTTGACACGAGGTCTGCCCAATCCTGGTTACGGTGGTGTTCGACTGCGGCCTTGATTTCCCGCCTCATGCGGTTCTGTCGACGCTTCGTGTCCGGTTGGCGAGTAAGCTGCCATTCGCGAAACAGTCGATTTTTCTCGGTGATGGCTGCCACGATATGGCGTGGGAGCTGCCGCGAAAAGTCTCGCGGTTGACGCGGCGGTCTCGGAGTTGCTGCTTCTGCTGCTTGCAGGATCGTCCTGGAAAGAAACAACAAGGTCGCGTCGGTTCGACGTCTGCGGAGTTCGGCGCTTCATCAAGTGCTGCAAGCACTTCCTCTTGGTAGCGCTCTGCGTTGAGTTTCTTGTAGTTTGGGCGCTGCTCTCGGAGGGATGAACCGATCACGTCCAGTTCAAAGATGACCGGATCATGGTCTGAGTTAAAGACGTTGCGCGTCTCCGCAGTTGCGAATTGTCGAATACCCTTCAAGAGGGCGATGTCGAGCACGTCGGGTTTTCCTCGTTCTGGGAAATGCATGGGATCATAAGGCCCCAGGCTGATGGCGCCACGATTCGGGAAAGTCGGCGCCCGTTTACGTTGGTGACGCGAGAGTTCCACTCGGCGTGTTTTGTATTGAAATCACCCGCAATAAAAAGCCGCCCTTCCAATGACAGCAGGGTTTCAAAGTCCGCTCCCTCGAGGGGTTTGCCGAGCGGTCGGTATACCGACACGAAAAGAATCCTTCCAGCGGTAGTGTCGACGGCCACTCCCGTTGTTTCTAGTGTGGGTGTCTCTGGGAGATGTATTCGATGGTGCCGCAGCGAGTTCTTGACGTAAACAGCAGTGCCACCCCCTTGGGTAAGCCTGTCGTCTCGGTAGCAGCAGTAATTTGCCGCTCACACGTTCACCCTAGGTTTGAGGAAGGTCTCCTGTACAAGACAGATGTCGACCGCCTCTTCCCGTAGGAGCAGGCGAAATTCGCCTTGCTGAGGATGCAGACTCCTCGCATTGAACGTGCAGATGGTCAGTCCGTGGATGTGGTGATTATCCATGGTGACTGCTGGAATTCACGGCGTTGGCCTGGAGGGCCGCCGTTACTGCCTCCACGAGGATTGGCAGCTTTTCCAGGAGCTGGCTCAGCGATCGCAGAAGCGTGCTGTGCTCGGCCGATGTAGGTGTGTCGCTCATAGGGGCTGCGGCGGCGGCAGCGGCAGCGGCAGCGTTTACGTTGGTGACGCGAGAGTTCCACTCGGCGTGTTTTGCATTGAAATCACCCGCAATAAAAAGCCGCCCTTCCAATGACAGCAGGGTTTCAAAGTCCGCTCCCTCGAGGGGACTGCCGAGCGGTCGGTATACCGACACGAAAAGAATCCTTCCAGCGGTAGTGTCGACGGCCACTCCCGTTGTTTCCAGTGTGGGTGTCTCTGGGAGATGTATTCGATGGTGCCGCAGCGAGTTCTTGACGTAAACAGCAGTGCCACCCCCTCGCATTGAACGTGCGGATGGTCAGTCCGTGTGTGTGGTGATTATCCATGGTGACTGTTGGAATTCACGGCGTTGGCCTGCAGGGCCACCGTTACAGCCTCCACGAGAATTGGCAGCTTTTCCAGGAGCTGTCTCAGCGATCGCAGAGGCGTGCTGAGCTCGGCCGATGTAGGTGTGTCGCTCATAGGGGCTGCGGCGTCGGCGTCGGCGGTGGCGGCGGGGAAGGCGGTGGCGGGGAAGGCGGCTGGCTGCATCACTGTGGCGGCGGCTGGCTGCAGCTGGACGGTGGGCCGTGCGCGAGCAGGCGTGCCCTGATTGCGTGCAACTCGCATGGCATTCGTGGGCGTTGGATTGCCTGAGGCGACGGCGGCGGTGTTCCCTTGCGTCCGTCCACGGCGGGGTGCATGTTGGCTTGCGGCCAGCGCCGGTGTGCCGACGTCCCCTTCCGCGGGCGCTTGCCGGTCCGGGCGGCTGTCCTCCGTGGCTGGCTGCGTCGGCTGGGCGGCGGCGGCGGGTCTCCTTCCTCTGGCGGTATCAGCGAAGCTGCGACCTGGGACTACACAATTTGTGCGTCTCCCCTTCTCGAAGGCGCGGCATCCCCTGTAAACGGCGAAGTGTCCCTCGTTGCAGCACAGCGGCGGGTCCTCCTTCTTCTTCTGGCCTTCCCGGGATTAGTGGTTACCGGCGCACTTGGAGCAGCGGGTTGGCATTGTGCAATACTTTGCCACGTGGTCAAGACCCTGGCAAGAGAAGCACTGTGCCCGTCTGCTCTTAGCGCGCATCGGCTCCACCTCAATGGAAATGTCGTCGATCTTTCCAAGTTGGAAGATCTTCCTGTTTTCAGCGTTGTCCACTAGAATGACGGAAAACAGGGGCATCTCGTGGCGCGTTCTCGGCGACTTCATTAGGCTCACGTAGCTGGCGACGAATCCTTCCTCCTTGAGTAGATCCCTTAGGTACTTAGGATCCATCTTCAGAGGTAGGGGCGAAAGACAACCTTCAGCTGCTTCAGCCTTTCAGCATTGTGGGTGTAGCACCCGCCATTGCTCAGTGGCGATCAGCTGCATCGTCCGGTCGTAGTCCTCGCGGGTCTCGGCCTGGACGATGTACTGGTTGTGGCCCTTGGTCTTCAGAAATCGTGGGTTGATCACTGCCTTGATTTTCTCACGAAAAACCTGGTAGCTTTCTTCCCACAAAACCGTGATCGGCGGCGGTCGGGGCGATTTCTTCGCCGCAGGCGTCGTTCCTGCCCTTTCCACATCCGTCACGTCTGGCAGTACCCCAAAGGTGTTCTGAGTAGATAGTTCTTTCGGCTCGACCTGCCGGAATTCCCGGAACTTGACGGTGTGCCGCCGCGACGGAGCGATGAACCCGTCATCGTCCGGTTTTTGCGGCGACGTAGTCTTCTTCCGTCGTGACCTCTTCTTCTGCGTCCTGGGGCGACTCGGATTTGCCGGGGGGGGGGGGGGGGAGGCGGTTCATCCATGAAATTTGCAGGCCGTTTCCTGGAGATTCGCACAACCTCCATCGCCTCTCCCTGCTCTGGGAGTGATGATCTTTCCCCTGGCCGGCGCTCATCTTCTGCTGGTGCACCGGACACGTCCGATGCAGCAGCGGCTGGTGTCGGTCGGCTAGGCCGGTCGACGGTCGCAGCGACGAGTGCAGGGACAGCTTCCCGCGCATTTGGCGTGACCGCGGTTGCGGGCGCCGACTCTGTACCAATAGGCACAGGGGCTGGCAGGAAGACGTCACGTCAGTGACTGTGGACGTCACTCCTGCCAAGGAGCAGCGCTGCTCAGAGGACGTCATGTCCCCTGGAGCGACCGCTGTCACGGCCGTCTCTATATCCTGAGGCGGCGGGTCAGTGCAGATGATTCTGCGTGTTGGCCTCATGTGGTTCGGACGCGAGTGCGCCGACGCCGACGACTCCAGTCACCCTGTGACTTGCCGAACTAAGTTCGTCGTCCGACAAACACTCCCTCAGCTTATCAGCTGTCAGGCACTTGCTCCTCCTCTCCGATTCGGAGCGGTAGCGGGTTTCCTTCTTACGGTATGGTAAGAGTATCTCCGCTACAATGGCTTCTTGGGCAAATTTTGCCTCGCCTTGCCTCGCGGTCAAGCTTCGACCTTACCGATGGTGGGGGGAACAAAGGCCGTGGTCGTAAGGGAGGCCCTTCCCTTCCAGACATCGTCCTCCTTCTAATCTCGGCAATGCGAGACTTCCTGTAAGTGCTCTCTGTACCCGGGACAACGACAATTTGCTCTTTTTTGAGACGACAACAATTTGCTTCTTTTCTTTAAAGTCGGGTTTCACCAGCCAGAAAACGCGTATACAGGTTCCCTATGACTCAGAGTCCCGCTGAGGATCCTCAATCAGAGACAAAGAGCGAGAAGACGCTGAAAAGCACTGAACGCCAAAGACGCAACGTAGACGACGGCAATCTCAGGCGGGATCGCAGTCAGCCAACCGCGTCGTAACACTAGCGAGAGCGTACGCAAAGTGTCCACTCGCGCCAAAGTCACCCCGCGAGAGCGCAGGTATGAGAGCAGGTAGCGGAAGTGTGAACCGGTCCGCTGCCGACGCGCTGTCGCTACCTGCCGCCGGTCGACTGCATCATGTGGAGAAGTACACTTCTTTGTGCTTCTCGTACACTTTGTTTGAAGTTCTGGTGAACTATAGCTACCTTGCCTTCATCAGGTGTGTTTTCTTCTTAGTGTTGAGGCTGTTTAGATTGGCTTAGTTGCTCTGCTTCTTGAGCATGTTGAGTCCTAAGATTGCTGTGTGATTCAGCAGGTTGTCTTGGGAGCTGCGTGTGGCAGCCTTGTGTAGATTTCTACGGTGCTTCTTCCGCGTTTTGCGGCCGCAGAAGGTCGGGCCACCGTAGATTCGGACGCCAGTGAGGTTGTGTTCCTAACTCCCTCACTAGTGGGTTACGAGAGTTCGCAGTCTTCTCGTAAAAACTCGCTGCTTGTTGGCGGAACCTGGCGCGTAGTTTTGGGACGTCTGCCAGCTGGTGTAGATCATCAGTCGGGAAGTCCCATGGTAGGTGGGGACCAGCCGTAGTGCTCTGTTTTGCACGACCTGTAGGCGTTGCAGTTTGGTGTCTGCAGTGTAGCCCCACACTACATTTTCATGCGTCCCATTGCTTGTAGTCGGGCGCTCTCGATGTGAGGACGCCTGGTTAGACGGCGGTCTAACATGACGCCCAGGTAGGTGGCTGTGGCACTCCACGGTACCGGCACTCCTCGATCTGCGACGGTCGGCGCGTTTGGTGGTATCCGGCGCGTGGTGATGATTATGGCTTGCGATTTTTCACCATTATAGGCGAACCTCCACTTCGTCGCCCAGGCGTCGAGCTCGTCGGTGGCGCGTTGTAGTCGCTGTTGAAGGGCTTGTACACTCCAGCTGCGCATGAAGAGCGCCGTGTTGTCCGCGTATAAGGCCGTTTTGACGCTGCCTGTAGGCGGGAGGTCGGCGGTGTATAAGGAGTACAGTCTTGGGCCGATGACTGAGCCTTGAGGTACACCCGCGAGTACTCGTCGCTCCGTGGAAATTCCACTGGCTGCCCGAACGTGAAACGACCTTCCCTCTAATTAGCTCCTAAGGAGCTTAACGTGTGACACAGGTACCCCCCAGTACAAGTAACTTGTAAAGGAGGCCGTCATGCCACACGGAGTCGAAGGCACGAGACACGCTGGCCAGTTTTAAAGGGCTGTTTCTGACCTCAGCGTCATCATGGGACATCTTACGGAACTGCTGGACACCCTCCCTCCCCGCACCCCTGCACGTGTATCCGGCCCTTACGGAGGTTTCCCGTCTGTATATGTTTGTCTCTGCCGGCATCCTACCCTCCCCCCCCCCCCCCTTCGTTAATCCGCCGGGCAGATTCGAACCAGGGCCGGTATGCCTCCCCGTCTCGAAAAGCGGTGCGTTAGACCACACGGCTAACCGAGCGCGTCAAAAAGAAACATATGCATGAAGACCGAAAGTAACATAGTGTAAGGGCGAAGACGGATATATGCTGACAGATAAACAAGATGTTCTGGATGGCGGGAAATAATACTTCAAAAGAAAAGGACAATTATACTAGGAACCAAGATCGCTTCTTTAAAATTTAAAACAAGAGATCTTGGCTCTTGAATGGTGTCAAGCACATACAGTCCTCCCAGGTATGGACAGCCCCTCTATTACACTGCAGATCCAGAAATAGAGTACATTAGAGGAAATACAGAAGGTACTCTCCAGTTGCCTATGTGATAACAGCTTTCTGCTGGGTGTCTTTTCTCAAACGAGCGCACATCGAGCACATTTTTATATTACAGTTTTTTTACAAACTAATGTGTAGAAATGTAGTTTTAGCCATCTACTACGCCCTACAGTCCTCGAGAGGCCTGATAAATACCGACCGAAAGCGTCAACGGTTACGGTATGTGTATTTATGTGGTGTGTCACTAACTATTGCCACCAAGAATAACTCCAAAAGCAGGAACTGAAAAGTTAGAGGGACAAACGTTGCGTGGGACAACGGGGGCCAGAATATTACTTAGGTTCTTTGTTGTTACTACTGAGTAACGACTGTGAACATTCGTTCATCACAGGACAGGTTACTCTGTACATTCATAAATTTGATCTGAAGATGGGCAGCTGTCCCGAAACCGGTAATGTTCTAGAAAATAAAAGCGATTTCCAGACTGATATTCAAGAATTTTATTCATTTGACGATCGCAGAAACTCCTTCGAGACCCATAAGTCTTGCTTTGATAAACTGTTATATAGGGTGGTCCATTGATAGTGACCGGGCCAAATATCTCACGAAATAAGCATCAAACGAAAAACTACAGAAAACAAAACTTTTCTAGCTTGAAGGGGGAAAACAGATGGCGCTATGGTTGGCCCGCTAGATGGCGCTGCCATAGGTAAACAGGATATCAACTGCATGTTTTTTTTTTTTTTTTAATTCGTATCCCCATTTTTATTACATATTCGTCTAGTAAGGTAAATAAATATGAATGTTTTATTTGAAACACTTTTTTCGCTATGTGATAGATGGCGCTGTAATAGTCACAAAGATATTGCTCAAAATTTTAGACGAACAGAGGGTAATGGATGTGTTTTAATTTTAAAAAAAACACACAGAACGTAGGTAAGTTTGAACATTATTTCGGTTGTTCCCATGTGATACATGTAGTTTTGTGAATTTTTCATACATTATGAGAACATATGCAATTACTGCGTAATTGCATGTAAATACCCCACGACTTCAATAAATGCTCAAAATGATGTCCTTCAATTTCATTGCATTTGGAAATACGCGTAACGAAATTCCTCTCAACAGCGAGTAGTTTGTGATATTCCTGGCCTGTGGCCACTTCATATTTCTGGCCGCTGGCCGTTTCTTTGCTAACATCGTACGTGTCTTAAACGCGGGAGAAAGACAGCAGTGCAGCATATGTTGAAGTGTGGAGTGGGGAGCAGTAGCATATGGCACAGTAGGTGCTGGTTCCCGTGGGAAAGCCCGCCTATGTTACTGGTGCTCTCCTCGCATTGGCTGCTGCATTTCACGTCACGTGATTTCTTTTGAAATTAGTTTTGTTTATTATATACTAAATATTAATTATTCAGAGCTGAGAATTTGTAATAAATATCTCTCAAGGACAGGCTAGGTTTAGACAATTTAAAAAGTTTAAGGTGCCTTCTCTTATTGTAAGAAGAGAAGAGCGATTTTGCAGAAGGCGCGCGACGGCCCTGTTTTGGCGCGAAAGAGAGCGTCAGGTGCCCTCTAGTCTCGCAACGCGCCGCAGTTTCAGTCTCGAGCTGACCACTACACGCGCCGGACCGCGCCGGTCATGAGTAAAGATTTTTGTAATAGTGATTACAGTCGAGGTCTCAACATGAGCTATGGGCCGTATCATATTAACGATAGTTGCTCATTTTTTTATTATTTATTTAATTATTTATTATTTTATTGTTAATTATTTATTATTTTATTATTTATTTAATTATTTATTTATTTTATTAACAATAGTTGCTCATTTTTTATTATTTATTTAATAAATGGCATCCCTGACAATTAAAAATCTCGTGAGTCGCTTCTTATGCTTCCATCATACAGAACTTATTTTAGCCTCACTTGTATGCTGTAGGAGAACCAACGACCTGTGTGCTGTCTTTTGCGTTGGGGACACAACTATAGTAGACAACAGGTCAGTCAGAACTCTATGCTTTCCATAAAGTATTGGACAGCAACTACGGCACCTTGTGCGTACTGTAGGGCGGTACAAACGCACACTGCTACGCAACAGCATCCGCAAGGATGTGGAGGTTTTAGGGGACTTGTGGGAGGAAGCAGTACTAACTTCTCCGTCCGCAAATAAAACCCTAGGAAGCTTGTAAGTTCTCCTTCAGTAATGTTCTCACATGCATTGACAATGCGCTGACGCATGTTTTCAGGCATTGTCGGTGAATCACGATAGCAAATATCCTTCAATTTTCCCCGCAGAAAGACATCCGAGGATGTAAGATCCAATGAACGTGCGGGCCATGGTATGGTGCTTCTATGACCAATCCACCTTTCATTAAATATCCCATTTAAGACCGCTTCAACTGCACGCGAGCCGTGTGCCGGACATCCATCATGTTGAAAGTACATCGCCATTCTGTCGTGCAGTAAAATCGGTAGAATATTACGTAAGAAATCAGCGTACATTGCACCACTTAGATTTCCATCAGTAGAATAGGGGCCAATTATTCTTGCCGCACCATAAACCCGCCAGGGTCGCTCATGTTCTTGTCGCAGCCATCGTGGATTTTCAAAAATGTTCAAATGTTTGTAGAACTTATGGGACTTAACTACGGGGTCATCAGACCCTAAGCTTACAAACTACTTATGAACTAGCTAAGACTAAGGACGGCACAAATATCCATGCCCGTGGGGGGATTCGAACCCCCGACCGTAGTGGCCGTGCAGACCGTGACTGGAGCGCCTCAGTCCCCTCGGCCACCGCGGCCGGCCGTGGATTTTCAGTTGCCCAATAGTGCATATTATGCCGGTTTACGTTACCTCTGTTTGTGAATGACGCTTCGTCACGAAACAGAACGCGTGAAAAAATTGTTATCGTCCCGTAATTTATTTGTGCTCAATGGCAAAACTGTACACGACATGCAAAGTCTTCGCCATGCAAATCCTGGTGCATAGAAATGTTGATGTAGAATTCTCAACACCGACGT
Source organism: Locusta migratoria (assembly GCA_026315105.1). Classification (NCBI taxonomy): domain Eukaryota; kingdom Metazoa; phylum Arthropoda; class Insecta; order Orthoptera; family Acrididae; genus Locusta; species Locusta migratoria. The sequence goes on along the minus strand of CM048748.1, from coordinate 268,916,308 downwards.
TTTTTGAGAATCGCGATTCTCGCTCAATTTGTCTGCTACTGATAAGCGGATTAGCCGCAACTGCAGCTAAAACACTTACTTGGGCATCATCATTTGTTCCAGGTCATAGTTGACGTTTCACTTGTGGCTGAACACTTCCTGTCTCTTTAAATAACGTAACTATCCGACGAAAGGTGCGGACACTTGGATGATGTCTTCTAGGATAACGATTAACATACATAGCACAGGCCCGTTGGGCATTTTGATCACAACAGCCATACATAAGTAGCATATCGACTTTTTCTGCAATTGGTAAACAGTCCGTTTTAACACGAGTATTCGTGTCGAAATCTGTCAAGTGAGAATAGCAACGACCAAATTTCAAAATAATTGCAGCGATCTTAACATCGGAAACCTTTCCAAAATTAACAGATCTCTTCTAACATTCAAACATGTCACCTGCTTGCTGACGGGTTATAATATCCTGTATTCATCTGTTTATCAATGTAAAAAAAGGTAAAGCAGTCAACAATCCGAAGATTGGTTTGAACACCACAGTGCTTTACTAGGCATGGTCCTGTTTGGAGGTGGTATGCCGTTGCCTTCCTCCGATCTTCGAACTGACTTACCCAGACAGTTATAGGGGGACCTACAGTTTAACGTGGGTTCCGAACCACGGTGCTACTCGGTATTTTTCACATGAGCAATACTGCGAGAGGTGAAAGAAGTGGAATGGGACAGATAAAAATCCTAGAACCTGGCGGGGATCGAACCCACGACCTATGGATTTGTAGTCTGGCATGCTACCACTGTGCAACCGAGGCGCACCTCTAACAATCTAAACATGTAGAAATTAATCTGTTTTGTTGCTTGTTTCTTCTCTTACTCATTATTTTTTTACGGAATGATGCTACCATGTACCGTACAGAATTACAAATAATGACCGCGTATGTTATCGCTGTAAAATCTATCAACCTTCATTTCTGATGGAATTTGTATCAGGAATTTCTGCGTCCTGAGCAGGATAAAACTCCCAGAACGCAGTCGGGAAAATAATTACAGTGCCCACCTCCTGGAATCACTGCCAAGTCTCCCCGGAAATCTCGCATGCTCGTGTAATTATCCGACGCAGAATTCTACGAGTGGCGTGTGTTTACTTCATGTCCAGAGTTCCCTTTTTTTCAGTGACCCGCGTTACGAGTTTAGAAAGTAAAAACTGAGGTTATAGGTATGACCTTCAGCGAGTCCGTCAATAGGCTAGGCGGTGAATTTAAATTAAGGACTCCTATTCCTTTTAGTAGAAACCTGTTTTAAACCGGAATACCCTTGTCGATCCACGGTGTCTTCTCAGGGCGCCACTGTTTCGGTCGCTGTGGGACGAAAAGCAACACAGCTACACGCCGTTCGAGAACTACGCCACCCGTCCGCAGAGCACACCTCTCATCGTCCAAGAGAACGTAAGTACGAGAAAATTTGTTGAAGCGTACCCCATGAAAGTGTGAGCGAACATTTGTTAGATGGGAACAAATTAGTTCAACGTTCTAATTAACATTGGAATTTGTGAAACTTCCTGGCAGATTAAAATTGTGTGCCGGAACCGGGACTCTAACCTGGGACCTTTGCCTTTCGCGGACAAGCGCACTACCGACTGTGCTATCCCGACACGACTCACGATGCCGCCTCACAACTTTACTTCCGCCAGTTCCTCGCCTCCTACTTTCCAAACTTCACAGAAGCTCTCCTGCAAACACGCAAGATTCGCACTCCTGGAAGAAAGGATTCCAGGAGTGCTAGCCTTGCGTGTTGCAGGAGAGCTTCTGTGAAGTTTGGAAAGTAGGAGGCGAGGAACTGGCGGAAATAAAATTGTGAGGCGGCATCGTGAGTCGTGTCGGGATAGCACAGTCGGTAGTGCGCTTGCCCGCGAAAGGCAAAAGTCCCAGGTTCGAGTCCCGGTTCCGGGACACAATTTTAATCTGCCAGGAAGTTTCATATCAGCGCACACTCCGCTGCAGAGTGAAGTTTCATATCGGAATTTGTGTTTGGCTACAGGAGAATCCATAAGAATTATTATTATTTTGACCTTTTTTTGTGAGTGTGATGCGCTTAACATGCGTGAACGGTAGGCAGGAGCAGCAGGTATTTTCTTTAACTTACCATATCCATTTAAAGCGCGACCACGCAGTACGGTACTGTTGCGTGAATTGGAATATTATGAGTTTAGAGGCAAACCTGCAATTCATATATGGGGAGTGGGAGGTAGAATTTTATTCTCCAATGTCAACCAGAAAAGGAAATACTTTGCATCTAGGATCATGTAAATGCAGTGAACTTACAGTTTTCCATTCTGGGTCAGTTGCTTTTCTTCGTATATAAGTGATCTGCCACTAAATATGACAAATGACTCAAAACATTGGCTCCCTGCAGATGACGGAAAACGTTGTTGTGAAAGACTAAGACGTGGGTGGAAGGAATATACTTAAACCAGCTCATTGTATATTTTACGCAACATCAGTAACTAGCGAATTTAAAAGTTAATATAATTTTTTTAAATACACTAGTGTCAGTTTTATTTGTACTCACTAGTTTGATATTTGATTATAATTTCAATGTCGCTCTACGTTCGTCGATTAAATATTCTTTTAAAAATAATTCACTATTCAAAGTTAAATTGTTCACGTGTATCATACTTTCACACAGGCTTAATGAGATTTAATGTTTGATAAAATTACTCTCGTAAGTTTTCTCGAACTAGACGTTATGCAAAGATAACACCTAGCGCCTGTATCTCCCAGATCATTTCAGAATATTTAATGAATAATAATCAGAGTCATTATTCATAAATATCACTGATTAAAGAAGAAAAACCTAACTTTTACACTCGAAAATAAGGTCAGAATTTAAAAGTTTCCTCGAAATATTTAAGCTCTTTCTTACCAGTTAGTACAGTCCACGTAACGTAGGATGTCTTGCCCAGATTATCATTGACTATCAGAAATGAATCCAAGTACTACATGGAAGGGTGAAATAGAGGATGATGCGGTGACCATGGGCCTGAGAAAAGGAGAATGGACTGAAAAATCAAGGAACAGAGAGGATTGGGAGTGTAGAGAACGCGTATTGTCTCCAAGACCCAAGTGACGATTAAGAAGAACTTTACATTATTGCAGATATATTTTTCAATACATACATAATGGAAAAAACTGAGAAGTGAAAAGCCAGAAGTGAGAATATTTGCTAATCGCCAACTGCTTATATAGTAGAGCTTTCTCATTGAATTAGGGATGGGCGATTATGAAAATGAGTCAATTAATAGATATTTACGAGTATGGAAATGGATCGATCAATTATATCGATTATTTGTATCCTAATAATCGATTATTCGATTAATCGGTACGACTATATATTTGAGTTTATAAATATTCCCTAAATTTATTGTTAATGGTAAAGAGGTTTGATACACTGAATATAGCGAAGCTATCACACATATTAAATTTAAATAATTAACACCATCGCTTAACACACATTAGCTGCTGAAAATATGTTTCAGGAAGTGAACTAAGAAACACTAATTTATGTAGTCTTTTAAACGAGCATCAAGACTTGTGCACAATACCAACAATTGAGTCACCTTTCTAAAAATACATCCACGCTACACGTGGTTTCTTTGGTGTCATGAGTTTAGCTTAGCCTGTGTCTCCACACGACAGATCGGAAAGTGGACACAACAATAAGACTCTTTAGCCACTTAGGCGGAGGGATAAAATGTTTCCGGCCAAATGGCCAAAGGATGTGACGTCATGTTCAATTATTGTTGATCGGTGTGTACAAGTCGGGCTGATGCGGCAGTTGCATACGTCGCGATTTCAAAGGTACGGAAGTAATTAATCGGAAGGATAAACAATTTCGTAAAATTAATTGACGTAAAAGAAATATCGATCATTCCATAATCGTTTACCAAAATAATCACGATTAATCGATTAAACATAATTAATCGCCCATCCTTATCTTGAATACAATTCTTTGGTTTAACAGTTGTTATGATTAATTTTAGAATTTTGTTTCAAATTTACTAAAATACAGAATTTCATACCAAAAACTGCTAAATAAAATTTAAAAAAAATTCTTAATAACTGTAATTGACGTGACCAATGGAAATATGTTACATCTCCAAAGACTGCATTTCGTTTTCTTTTTGTTGACCCCCATACAGCCATTCACATACGAGTAAAATAACAAATCCAAGTTGACAAAATCGAACAAGTAAACATTAAAGATGACACATTGTTTTATCTTTTACATAAGTCAGTTCATAGCTCTTCGTCTCCACTAGAAAGGGGCTAAGTTCATTATACATTACCAAGTCTATAGTACTGCATAGTACTGTATGGAGAAAAAAAATTAAAGTAGTGTGTTAGCTGTTAGCTAAAGGGTGTTAATAACAGATACGTATACAACTGTAAGTACACGATAGTGGAAGCAAAAATGTCTAGTAATTTAAAACTCAAACAGCCAAAGCAATTCGATAAAGCTTTCGAAAATTCTCAAGAAAATAAACTTTAACATTTTCCTAGAACATTTTATTACTCATCATAAAGACAAAAAAAATGAGAAGCGTTTTAGATTGTCAAACAAATAGTCGTAGGTTCGGTAGTTCGAATCCCGCCATACCATTATTTTTTCTGTTGTGACCGAATACCTACATCATTTAAATATAAAATGCATCAAAAATCAAATGTTTGTGAAGCTTATGGGACTTAACTGGGAGTCATCAGTCCCTAAACTTACAAACTACTTATGAACTAAGTTATACTAAAGAGAAAACAAACATCCATGGCCGAGGGAGGATTCGAACCTCTGACGCGGGAGGCCGCGCGATCCACAAGGTGACGCTTCATACCGAATGGCTACTACCGCACGGCAATACATCAAATACATGATAATTAACACATATTAAAACATTGATAGTAACAACTGCATCAAATTTAAAAAAACACACTAATTTTTCAGACAATACTGGAAAATCAGATACTTCATATTCAGATTATATTCATTATTTTGTACAAGACACGTGATCTTGTACTGTAGAATCAGTGAAAGCAATAATTTTCATGGCGTCGAGAACATTTTACTAATTCTGCATATTTACAGTCTCAATTGTCATTCGACACATCAACAGGAAAGCAACCTTCATTTACAATCAGAAACATTTCTCTTTTATCCAAAAGGTTAGAAGGAAACCACGCAGACCTGATCATTTTACCACAAATCCGAGAGAACAACTAGTGATGAATAAATGAATGAACTTTATGCATGAAACTTCCTGGCAGATTAAAACTGTAAGTCGGAATTCGGATTCGAACCAGGGATCTTTGCCTTTCACACAATTTTAACCTGCTAGGAAGTTTCATATCAGCGCACTCTTCGCTGCAAAGTGAAATTTTCATTCTGGAAATTTTATGCAGTTTTGTGTATCATTAACTTCGCCTTTACTACAGTAATTTAACGTTCTTGTTACATCAGATAGAAGCACTTTTGGAGACGCTTTAATTTGTTCCTGATGGTAAAAATATACAAGGCGCGATTTAAATCACAGGTTCTATAATCACTTCATAATCAAGCTACAACGCTATCGAATGGGCTACACAGCAATTTCACCTTTATTATAGGTAATAAAAGGTACTCGAAAAACTTCGAGGTCGATTTTCTCGGGAATTTCTTAGAGTTGCATCGAATAGCTTTGGCTTATTGGAATTTGAGTTCTGAATTTCACGTACAATACTTATTGAATAAATTACAAAAATCTGAAAGCCATGAGATGTGCTTCTTATTAAACATTGCACAAAGCGTGTAATCAGAATAATTTCTGGAGCCCGCCCAAGACATTTATTTAGTGATCTAGGGATCTTCACTGTAGCTTCACAAAACATACATTCACTCATGAAATTTGTTATTAACAATGCGACCCAGTTCAAAAGTAATAGCTGTGTGCATTGTTACAACACTAGGAGAAAGGGTGACATTCACTATTCAAGGTTAAATCTAACTTTGGCACAGAAATGAGTGAATTATGCTGCCACAAAAGTGTTCGGTCACTTACCAAGTAGCATCAAAAGTCTGACAGATAGCCGACTAGTATTTAAAAAGAAATTAAAAAATTACTGAATGGCAACTCCTTCTACAATGTAGATGAACTTAAGATAAAACGTATATTTAAAAAAAAGAAAAAGAAAACAAAAATAAAATATAAAATGTAAACAAAAAATCGTTAAGATATTGATTGTCATGTATAGACAACATTTACTAAACTGACACGTTCCACATCATTACGAAATGTCGTATATAATATGATCTATGCAACAAGTATTAATGTAATCTAATCTAACCTACAGACGAGACAGTTGAGAGTTTGTAGTTGTCACTACGGACGGGATTCTATGTAAACACCGGGTGCTGCTTTGCGGTGTGATACTTGTTTACATTTTCAAAACGTGGAGCTGTGAACGGAACGGATGTGACACTACCATACACTGAGTGCCATTGCTGTGAATTTTTTGCGCAGCGCCTCCTCTTGTGTTGTACGAATGTTGGTGGTAATATGGAGCATTACAGACCCGCGGCACATTCGTGTATCCATTTCAGGCATGACATGGCTAGCGGAAATGCGCGGTATCTTGAACGCTTCTACCGAGAAGCGTATCTGGGCAAAGACAGCTCCAAAGGTGCATCAATACCTCCGACAGACTTAAAGCTAAGCTTAAGTTATGGGAACCGACCGGTTAATACCGATATCGGTATTTTAGTCATTCGTTTGATTTTTTAAGTAATAACGGTTAAAACACTGCCATACTATAAATGTAATAGCAGCAGTGCTAAAACTTTTATTTCCGTAAATAAAACGTTCAAAAATGAGTAATATTTATTCGCATAATGACTTTGAAGTAAAAGGCTTAACATCAGACGAGGCATCAAAGTTAGCAGTGGATAAAGGATCATGGAGGAATTTCAGTAGGGAGACTACGCTTCAGACTGAACGCTGAAAAACACAGTCAGTCTCTAATAATGATGATGATGAAGATGATGATGATGATGATGACGATGATGAAATACTGAGTGGTTGCAGTAAACGGAAAATTCAATCAATTCCTTTTAAAGAAAAATAAAGACCGTTGAATATACACTACTGACCATTCAAATTGCTACACAAAATCAGAAATGCAGATGATAAACGGGTATTCACTGGACAAATATGTTATACTAGAACTGATATGTGATTACATTTTCACGCAATTTGTGTGCATAGATCCTGAGAAATCAGAACCCAGTACAACCACCTCTGGCTGTAATAACGGCCTTGATAAGCCTGGGCATTGAGTCAAACAGAGCTTGGATGGCGTGTACAGGTACAGATGTCCATGCAACTTCAACACGATACCATAGTTCATCAAGAGTAGTGACTGGCGTATTGTGACAAGACAGTTGCTCGGCCACCATTAAGCAGACGTTTTCAGTTGGTGAGAGATCTGGATAATGTGCTGGCCAGGGCTGCAGTCGAACATTTTCCGTATCCAGAAAGGCCCGTACGGGACCTGCGCAATGCGGTCGTGCATTATCCTGCTGAAATGTAGGGTTTCGCAGGGATCGAATGAAGGTAGAGCCACGGGTCGTAACACATCTGAAATGTAACAGCCACTGTTCAAAGTGCCGTCGATGCGAACAAGAGGTAACCGAGACGTGTAAGCAATAGCAACCCATACCATCAGGTCGGGTGATACACCAGTATGACGATGACGAATACACGCTTCCAATGTGCATACACCGCGATGTCTCCAGACAAAAAATGTTCAAATGTCTGTAAATCTATCGGACCAGACTGCGTGGTCATCAGTCCATAGCTTACAAACTAATTAAACTTAGGCAAACTAAGCTACGGACAAACACACACACCCATTCCCCAGGAAGGACTCGAACCTCCACGGCGAGCAACCGCGCGCTCCGCAGCGAGGCGCCTTAGACCGCTTTTTTTTTTTTTTTTTTTTTTTTCCCCTATGGGTTGTTCTTTTCGTTGCGGACGCTGTGCTTGTTTGTTCGTTCTTGTTCAATGAGTTTTTGGCTCAGCTTTTTTTATTACAGAGAGCATAGAGCTCTCTGACCGGGCGCGCTGAGCCACGGCGCCCGGCAAACCGCTCGGCTACTCCACCGCGGCGTCGCCAGACACGAATGCGACCATCATGATGCTGTAAACAGAACCTGGATTCATCCGAAAAATGACATTTTGCCTTTCGTGCACCCAGTTTCGTCGTTGCATGTTCCATCGAAGGCGCTCCTGTCTGTGATGCAGCGTCAAGGGTAACTGCAACCATGGTCTCCGAGCTGATAGTCCATGCTGCTGCAAGTGTCGTCGAACTGTTCCTACAGATGGCTGTTGTCTTGCAAACGTCCCCATCTGTTGACTAAGGGATCGAGACGTGGCTGCACGATCCGTTACAGCCATGTGGATAAGATCTCGACTGCTAGTAATACGAAGCCGTTGGGATCCAGCAAGGCGTCCCGTGTTGCCCACCTGAACCCATCGATTCCATATTCTGCTAACAGTCATTCGATAGCGACCAACGCGAGCTGCATTGTCGCGATACGTTAAACCCCAACCGCGATAGGCTACAATACGACCTTTATCAACGTCGGAAACGTGATGGTACGCATTTCTCCTCCTTACACGAGGCATCACAACAACGTTTCACCAATCTACGCCGGTCAACTGCTGTTTGTATATGAGAAATCGGTTGGAAACTTTCCTCATGTCAGCACATTGTAGGTGTCGCCACCGGTGCCAAACTTGTTTGAATGCTCTCAAAAGCCAAACATTTGCATATACAGGGTCTTCTTCCTGTCGTTTAAATTTCTCGTCTGTAGCACGTCGTGGTGCAGCAATTTTAAAGGTCAGGAGTGTAGCAAGAAGCATAAGAATCGGCAAGGGATTACTAAGATAATAACAATTTTGTCAGCGTGCCAACATGGAGTTTTCCATTAAATACGATAAATAACGAATAAGGTTGTTGCTATTGTCGGTTTCAGTCCGGAGACGGGTTTGATGCAGTTTTCACGGTACATCATTATCCAGAAGTCCAGACCAAACTGCGTGGTCATCATTCCGTAGCTTACAAACTACTTAGACTAAGGTAAACTAACCTAAGAACAGCACACACACCCATGCCCCAGGGAGGACTCGAACCTGCGACGGCGAACAACCGCGCGCTCCACAGCGAGACGCCTTAGACGGCTCGGCCACTCCACCGCGGCACATCATTATCTGTAAGCCTCTTAATAACCCAGTAAGAACAGCAACCTACATCCATTTGAATCTGATTACTGTATTCGTCTCTTGGTTTCCCACTGCTGTTTTTACCCTCACACTCACCTACAATACCAAATTGACAATTCCTTGGTTGCTCAGAATGTGTCTTACATTCGACCCCCTCTTTTAGTCAAGGTGTGCAATAAATTACTTTTCGCCCCTGTTCTGTTCAGTACCTTCTATTAATTACACAATCTGCCTATTTAATCATCAGTATTCTTCAGTATCACAAAATAAAAATAATTTATAAAACACTTCTATCCTCTTCTTATGTGAAATGTTATTCCTTCACGTTTTACATCCGCACTAGGTACAGACAAATAAAAATACTTCCTGATATTACATGAATATGTAAGTTAACAAGTATCTCTACTTCAGAAATGCTGTTGTAGCCATTTGCTGTTATTTATTTTGTACACTGCTCAAAACAATTAGAGGATCAGGAGAGATACTCGTATCATACATATTATACACATAATAACTTATTTTATTCGTGTATTGGTTACAATTGTAATTTGTGTATGATACAGTACGTTATTTTGCTGCCCCCAACTCTTTACTAGACGTTTACATGGCTTTTACTTACTGCAAGGCACCACGGACTACCATAACATCGAAAAAGTCATCTCATTGGCTTGTCATGTAGTGTGTGATCACCTCAGACGCCACTACAGTTTCTCACCTGCGTGGCGTGGATATCAATCAGCTCCGGAGGCATATTTGACCATTCTTCCATGAGTGAATTTCCAGCTCTGCAACCGATGTGGTAGGTCCGTACGTCCGTCAATATTGACTCCTGCCCGCAGCATTCGTCAACCACCATGATATGGTGATGTTTCCTGCACATCAACAGCATTGTTCCGAGTTCCACGTTCTCTCCAGATGATGGAACGATGATTGTCCGACTGAAAACAAAATCTTGACTCATGTGTTACGCCTCCAAACGTGATGTTCATCTCCCAAGTTTCTGCGACATAAATGGTGTCGTGGTTTTAACTGGACATACATCAAAGGCCTCCGTACATAGAGGCCATATTCACGAAGGCAATTTCGAACTGTTTGTGTTGATATTTGTGAGATTACCGCCCATTAGAAATATTGGTAATTAATAGCATTTGTAATTAAACAGTATGAAGTTCACTGTAGACATTGACCATGCCAATGCACCAAATGTTACACAATTTTAATCTTAATAATTATGGTAGCAATGTATGTACGCAGTTGGGTGACAACATTTATAGTTGGGCCATAGGTAGAAATTCTCCACGTTGAGATTTGCTGTGTGCTTGTAGCTGACGGGAGTCCAGCGAGCAGGCCGACGTTGGTGGTTTGTTCCAGCTTAGGATTTTCCAGGTTCGTTTCCGGTGAGGGGAGAGAGGGACGATGGCGAGTGCCAGGTGCAGTGCAGTGCACAGCGTGAAATAAAATATTCTAATACTACTTGCATTTGAAGTAATACGATGCAGTTAGGAACCTTTAAGGCCCTCATTACAAAATAGCCTGTTGATAAATAAACAATACATTAGCTGATATAGTCACATCTGGCGTAATATGTTTAATTGACAATGAAAAGTAATAAATTACCAATGAATACAAGACAGTTACACAACCAGCATGGCAATGTTTGTTTATAAAAATAATATATTAACTATTTCTCATTTTATTTTCAATTAATCTTGTGTATTTTATCTTGAAGTATTCAGTTAAATCACTTATCTGTAATATAAGAAATTGCACGATTAGAATAAATAGTACAAAGGATGTTTATACCAATATAAAAAACTAAGAAGAAATTTGTTTAATGTGTAGTGTAATTATTTTGATTTTAAGTAAAGTTTTAGAAATGTATTGGCTGAGCGCTGTACGTTGGCAAATCGGTTAGAACAGCTCACATGGGGAAGTTGATGACGTTGGGAAGAAACCCGGCAGTTTGGCTTTTGGCGCGCGCGAGCGCGTGGGCAGGAAGTGACGAGTCGGGAGCGAGTGGGGTAGATGGCCGGGCAGCGTCGCTCTAGGAGTCGGCATGTGGATCTCCAGGTGGAGACTTTAGATTTTTGTGTGGCAATTGCCAAGTGTGGTTGCTCGTCGTAGACTGCACCAAGTTGTATCGAGTGCTACTGTGTGTTGTGAATATTTAGCCGGTGGAACAAGGTGTGTATCGCACTAAATTAAAGTGACTGTGTTTTGTTAATGTAACATGTGTCGTCGTATAGGCATGAACATAAACGTTGTTTGTGACAGGCACATGGTGTGAAAACAATTTGCGACAAATATTCACTTTGTCTGGGGGCTCACGAGCTATAACTTTATTTGATAAATGTGTCGACGTACAGACGTATCAGCCACAGGGTTTTAATATGGTGTAATAAGCAACATAAAGTGAACTTCCACGTGTTTTCAAAAATAGTAGTTAGTACACCCTTTTTCTCACATGAACTTACTTTATTATGAATTTTTTGTTAATCATATGCAGAGAAGGAAAGCTGCGAACGTGTGATATCATCCCCTAGAAAACGAGTCAAACAGTAGCAATCACAGCTCCAGTGTTTTTGCATGTTTAGGAATTTGGTTCGCAGCTGGTGGTTGTGAGTTTTAAAAAATTAAACTTTCCCTATTTTAAACTCTCACTCCGACCTTCACCCTCGCATATTGCGCGTCCTGTTGCTGCCTGGAGGGTGCGTTGCAGCTGAGTTGCATTCAGCCTCCTGTCTCGACGGGTTGTTAACCGGAGCCAGCGGTCATTTTTGCTGATGTTACCCGAGTACGACCTTGGCCTTGCCTTCTTTTAACGGCCTCTGCTGCCTGATACCGCGTCAAGGGCCTGAAAATTACACTTTGGGACACTTCAATATCTGCAGACATCCCTCTCTGTGTCTGACCCGCTTCTATCTTTCCCATGGCTCTTCATGCAATAGCTTCGCGTAAGTCACATTTTAGTGGCGTTACACTGCCTTCTCACTACATTATGTGAACGAAACTGCTTGTGTAATTCGTTTGGTAGAGTAAACACAATGAACACTAATCACCTCTGCAGCAACTTTCTGTTATTACGTCTATCTCTGTTGCCGTAATGTTTATAATGTTCCAGCCTGGCTATTAATTTTTGAGATTAACAAATTTACAGAAGGAAGTGGTTTGAAGTTAGAAGCTATGAAAGATCCCAATCAGTAAATTACGGGGAAAAATTTTGGAAAAATTATTACATGCATTTAAATGAAATGGCAAGCTAATTAACGGTGGAGTGTGGTGCAGGCAGAACATTACAAAAAGAATCGACGGTGGTTGAAATTTGGCTGTAAATGAAATTTTAATAATATAATAACCACTCGCCGAACAGTGGATGGCAGTTCGTCAATATCAAACTACGACTCGTGTAGCAAACCGTAAAGTAAGATAAGTGACATGATATAAATCGGATAGGAATATTACGTAAGTCAAACATATCGGACTTCTAAATATTCACAAGAAAATCGACTGCAGATTCTATTGCCGGTAAATGATAATATTATGGAATAAATTTTTGAAACAAGAGTGGCAGACTACACGAAATATCACCATTTAATATTAACTAAAAACTATTCCATCCATTGTTGCGGTGATTCAACAAGGCTGAAAAAGACATTATGGGCGGAGGGAGGATAGGGCAAAATTATTAATAAAAATTCATAAGTGCGAATTGAAGTGAGAGGTGGGGGTTTATTTATAAATTTAAGATACGCGCACATCACATATATTTACCTGAATGTACATAATAGCGGCCACATAAAAATAATAAAGTACAGCTCCCGTCTGCAAGATGCTATCGCTACGAAGTACAAAGCAAGAGTGTCTTCTTTCTTACAAAAAAATTGAAAGAGTTGTTCCTAAATTTTCTTTCTCTGACTTTCATAGATAATTATTTTAACATGCCGAAATAATATAAAAATACAAAACTTTCTCTGATAATATCGTGGAAAGGAAAACGTGTCATTATACGTTGTTGCCTCCATTCCGTAGAACCGACAGAAAGAAGTCGACCCATTTTAGTTCATTCTGCCGATGACAAGACTTCAGAACCTAGACATCTCAACTGATCCCCTTATTGTTTTGACAGTATACTATCTTCTCTAAAATGGCCATACGAGTAACAAAAATTATCTGCTTTTTTACTCTCTCGTTTCCTAATCTTCCTCTGCGTAACATGATTTAAATCGACCACATTCCTTTACCCTTGTTTTCCTGTTGTTAACGACCATTTTATATGCTCCTTTCAGGACACTGTCCATTCCATTCATCTGTCCTTCCAGGTCCTTTACTGCCTCTGATGGTATTACATCGTCATCGGCAAAAAGCATTTATTTTTTTTCTCCTCCATGAACTTTATTGGAACTAAGACATCGCATTTTAATCTAGCAGTGTGCTCGGCCATTCCACCGAGACAGTGAAAATTTGTGTGTAAGTTAAATATGTGCAAAAACTGTTAATTATTTGGTAAGCTGTTGAATTAACAATAAAAAATGACTTTTCATTTATAATATTTACTTCTCCCATCAACGACTCAGAACTCCAGAAATTGTGAAATTTCCTCACGATATTTTATGTTTCCAATATGGGAACACTAGTTTCACCCCGAGGGTACTTTAGCAAAATAACTTCGGATGGCAGAAGTAAAGAAGATATAAAACGCAGAACGACTATGGGAAGAAAAGCGTTTCTGAAGAAGCGAAATTTGTTGATATCCAATATTAATTTAAATGTTAGGAAGGCTTTTCCGAAAGCATTTGTCTGGAGTGTAGCATTGTATGGGAGTGAAACGTGGACGATAAATAGTTTAGACAGAAAGATGATAGAAGCTTTTGAAATGTGGCGCTACAGGAGAATGATGAAGAAAAGATGGGTAGATCACGTTACTAAAGAGGAGGTCCTCTACAGAATTGGGAAGAAACGGAGTTTCTGGCATATCCTGACCAAGCGAAGGGATAAGTTGATGGGGCACATTCTGACAGGGAGACCATATGGGTATCGGATTTTAGAATTTCTTTATATTTATGCTATTTGAAGTTCAGAATTTAAATAACAATCAGCCAAAGCCATCCGACTCAACTCTCAAAAATTCTCGGGAAAATCGACTTTGATTTTGCAAAGTTCTCGTAAGTACCAATAATTAAATCAATTGGAGCATCTGTCGATGTATCTCAGGTGGTAGCGTTTTAGCGTCATACCCATAGAGTCGGTGACTCGAATCTAAACGGTGAAAGATTTGTTTTAAATTTTTTTTCCGAATACAGTTACATAAAACATTTTGCGATTTCTAATTCCACGTGTTGTGTAAGTTTTTGTTTACGTGTATGTAGATGAACTGAAAACCTTGTCACGTAAAAACAGCCCAGGGGATTGACGCGCTCCAGTCACGGTCTGCACGGCCACTACGGTCGGGGGTTCGAATCCCCCCTCGGGCATGGATATTTGTGCCGTCCTTAGTCTTAGTTAGTTCATAAGTAGTTTGTAAGTTTAGGGACTGATGACCACGTAGTTAGGTCCCATAGACTATACAAACATTTGAATATTTTTGAACGTAAAAACAATGGTTGATTAGGTTAGCTGCTTGGAAAGCCATTAGTAACTCTGGAGATGACTTTCCAAAAACAGCGTCGTAGCTCTTCACATACTCAACAATCAGAGACTACCGTCGTCAACTAACAGTGAAAAGCCAATACTGTAAAAAATGTAATGTATGTTTTTTTTTATTGAAACCATCATATTATAGAAAATTTCTAATAAACAAAAATACTTTTTTCATAAAAATACGATTAGATATTAACATTCTTAAAGTATTCCTTCGAACACAACAAAGAAAAAGAAAAAATACGATATGACAGGATTCGAACCGCCGATCCTGGGAATGAAACGCCAAGACGCTATCGCCTTTTCATTTATTTATTATTGTTTTTTTCGGATAGATGTATGGTTTGCGGTCGGTGATTCAGTTCGTTAAAAATATTTGGCTCAGCTTTTTTAAATGCTGCAATTTATTTAATGATTTATACCTACACGTACTAGCAAAACTTCAAAGTCGATTTCCTCAATAATTTTTTTAGAGTTGCGTCGAACGGCATTAGCTGTTGTTATTTGAGTTCACGCACCATTAAATACAAAAAAATTCTAAAATCCGATACACATGGGGTCTTCATGTGAGACTTCCAAGGAATACTGAACTTAATGAAGGGAGGTGTGTGGGATAAAAATCGTAGAGAGAGACCGAGGGACGAATACAGTAAGCAGATACCGAGAAGAGGCTTGCACCAAACCAGTCTGCTGTAGAGTTGGCTACGGTTTCATGGTTTCGAAACCAGGTTTCCATACACAAAACAGTTTCAGTGTTTCAAAACGGGCGTCTTTCACGGTTTCGAAACCATGTGGTTTCATTCCGTTCTGTTTCGGATCACATTCGCGGTCGATTGTCGATACACTGAAACCGTTTCTTCCTGTCGGTTTCACGGTTTCGTGTCGGTTTCACAGTTTCGCGTTTGTTTCACAACATCGGTGTTTCAAACCACTAATGCAGAAAGGCGGAACAGAGTAATGGTATCAAAATGTGGTGTTTCATTTTATTGAAGAGAGTGTCAAATAGTAGTTGACACTCGTGAGTTTGCAGCTTATGATTACTGAAATCAAGATTCGTTTGCAAGAGACTGCTGTATTCCAAAACGACATAATGTTTGCTTTATAAATGTAAAAGAACGTTCACTATTTGCATTGAAATAACCACTTAAATTCTAGGTTTATCTACCATATTAAAAATACGAGTGAAACTACATTTTTTAAAAATAAGATACAACATGAAGCCTGAAATGGCATTTTTTATACGAACAAGGGTACATCGCATATTTAATCTCCTGGTAGAGAGTTAGTTTCTTACGAGTGAAAACGATGTTATCTCCAATCGTTATAATGTTTCGACAGTCATGTTAAAGGAATTGCGGCGGTGGTGTAACGGTCAAGACGTAGAAGTGGTGAACTTGTCTCTTATTTTATTATTTTTGTAATTCCATAGCATTATTTGTGATTGTTTAGTGTGCCCTTTATTCCATATAATTTATTTAGTGTGTATAGAAAGTAGCATTTATAATCCATCACTGTAATATGCGTACCTTATTGCAGTTTGTGGTTCCTAACGGGGTAAACTTTTACCTACCATACCGGTGGCCTCGTGTGACTATGTTGGCAACATCAACAACACGGGAGAAAATCTTTATCAACATGTTTCGTACAGACCAAGAAGTAAATATATACTCTATGGTTGTCAGGTTCTTGTATGTAACCTTGTCCACATAGTGAAAAATATTGCCCTCCTAGAACGAAGATTTCAGGATAAAACATACATTGCTTCACGGTTTCATGGTTTCGAAACAGTGTTTCGAAACCACAGATGACACGGATTCATTGGTTTCGAAACCGTCAGATGTTTCAATTATCCCATCTCTAGTCTGCTGACTGAAGACCACAACACAACAACACCCCGATGCAAGTTCCAATTTACATTGAAGTATTCGCCTTGCTTTAAATGCGCTGCTAATTCAATGTCCTCGCTCCAGGTCTCGTATTTAGCGTAATTAACCTGAAAAGGTGCAAACAGTGACGTGACACCCGATGTCACCGAAGCGAGCGCCGTGCTTTACGTAATGTGGCGGCGTGGCCTTGAACGGAGTTGCGCCTGCGCGTAACCGTTGGCCAGCGATCGGTCCGATACCGCGCATGCGCGACGCCGTCTTGTGTCTCAGTGCGGGGATAGCCAGCCGCGTGGCCACACAGCCAGCAGCCGAGCGGCGTCTGCTCTCACAGCCGTTGCTTACGTCACAACACAGCGTCGGAGAGGTGGGTGCTGACGTCACATCAACCCTAACGCGCGGCGCGCCGTTCGTGCGATGAGTCACCCGAACAAAAACGTTACCGTTGTTGTCACTCCGTATTCACGCAACACATCTACCGGAAGACGAAAACCGGTTTTCGTAAACCGTTTTTCGCTGTCGTGTTTACATGTCACTGCCAGAATCGGATTTCCTAGCCCACTTAATATGGCGGCTGGAAAACAGCTGATTCAGTTCCTGATTTAGTCAGCATAATCGCTATTTTTCTTTACTTAAATACACAGATTCATGCTCACTCTAATATTTATACTTTTATTTCACTTTAGAAAATGTCACTCTGTGTGCCGAAAATTCTTAACAAGAAAACACAATCTGACAAGCCAAGAACGCTTCAAAAACGGTTGCGTTTACATGGGCACGAAAATCGGCCCTGAAACTGGAAAACCGGAAACTAAAGTGGATTTCCAGAATCGATTGTGAAGTGTTTACATGACCAACCAAAAGCGGATTTGGGAAATCGGTTTAAGAAATCCTGTTTTGGGAGCCCATGTAAACGGGGTGATTCTGTCAACAAAATTAAGTGAATTGTTTCAAGCATGTCCTAGAGCAAGAATTTTTATGGTAACAATCTCACTTTTAATTTTATAAAATTTCGTGGAGCTGTATTCCGCATTTTGCATCGAAATAAAATGCATTTTAATGACATACGTGTTTCGCTTACATTATTTGCATCATTGTGGCCGGTTTTCTGTGCAATTTTACCACAGTTTAAGCCTACTAGGTGATAAACAACTTTGGGTAATTGTGAAGAACGCTTGCACGGACTCCCGTTTCGATAAATCTCGAAAGTGCGACTATACTTCGATATATGATGCATTTTGATATGTTCCAAGCAGGCGGGAGAATCTGATTTGTTGATGTACGAAACAGTGATCATTTTAAGAGAAAGTTAGGTTAGGTATAGGTTAAACAAGAAGTTTTTTTTTTTAGTATGTGAGGGCGCGTAGCGCCCGAATCTCCGGTTTGGGACGGTAGAATTGCGAAGTCTGTTGCCCATGTTATTAGCATGGCGCGTATGATGGCAAGTTTGAGTGTTTCTGAACCGGAGATTCGGGCGCTACGCGCCCTCACATACTAAAAAAAAAAATTCTTGTTTAACCTACACCTAACCTAACTTCCACTTAAAATGATCCCTGTTTCGCATATCAACAAATCACATTCTCTCGCCTGCTTGGAACATATCGAAATGCACCATATATCGAAGTGTGGTCACGCGTTCCGCATTTATCGAAACGTGCGCCCATGCAAGCGTTCTTCACAATTACCCAACTTTGGAAGTGCAAGTTTTTGTAAGGTTAATTTAACATTTCGTATTACTTTCGATTTTTCATGCTGCTATTCCGAGTTGTATACATACGCTCCAGATGTTTAAATTTGTGTGTTTCTTGAAGACCACATTTATTCGGACACCACACCTGCACTTCACACTCTTGCGCTTTGAAAGAATGTTTTTCAGTGTGTAGTATTTCCAAATGACGCTGTGTTGTCATTTGTTTATCCTGTTCTCTATGTGTAGTGTTCATACATGTGATAATATTAGCACAAAAAATCGCTCGCCCACCAAGCTGGCCACTAGAACAGTGAAAAGCAGATGTCTAATGATTCATTATAGCCTACATAAAACAAATACACCATCGTACATCTCTCTCTCTCTCTCTCTCTCTCTCTCTCTCTCTCTCTCTCTCTCGTCAAACACACGACATGAAATAACAGCAGTTACAAACATATAACAAACGTCTCACTACACACACAAACAACAAAAACAAAAATGTTTCACAAACATACAGCGATAGTTGGCAATACTACACTGTGAAAAAGAAACACTTGCGAAACACAATAGTGTAGAGAGCAAGTAACTTGCTAAGATAAATATGGCCTTCGAGAAACATTGTAAAATTACTAACGTGGAGCGTGTATACAAACCTCCAGGACGAACATTATGGGTTAACAACACAGAAATTGGAACTACAAGAGTATGATAAATTAACGTTGGAAACTCTTGTACTACAAAAATTGTTTCTTTGTCTCCTTGTAGGACTAAACAAGATAAACTGTAATGTAGTAAAATGGTTGTCACTGGTAGACAATTGAACTATTGCACACAAACAGCAAACAAGTGCTACAGGCCACTGAGAATGCTTGCCAGATAAAATAAGTGAAACGCATATGGCATAAATAAAAACCTTTTCCATTGTTGCATTATTAGTGTTTATGGTTAAAAGTAATAATGGCATAACATCGAAAATAGTAAAATGAAAGTAAGATAATGTCCAACGTTGTTTAGGCCAACTTAACGTATAATTATGAAAATATTACTTACAAAAATAGCGAGAAATTTGTCTGCGTATTACAACCTATTTTAATTTACTTTGAGGTTTTTATAATGAAAGGAAGTAGCGGTTCCAGAGGAATGCTAAATGGCTCAAACTCCCCTCGCCCATCCAAAAGTAACTCCATTTTAGTGTTTACCTTGATGAAGCCGCCCCCACCCTAAAAATTTGGTTATCAGCTGCACTGGGTAAAGCCCCTCCCAAACCAAATTCCTAAATCCGCCGCTGCTAAGGAAAAATACCTTAGATGCCATAATTGTAGACTGCTTTGACCCATGACGACATCAATATGTCGGAAAACCAGTATAGGGGATATCTTGATACTTCTGTATTGTAGATACGGTTAAATTTTACGACGCTTCTCGCCGGGCTGCAGTGGTTATGTTGGCACCAATGGTAATGATGGCAGTTCAGACGACCAATAAATGTTTTTTCGTGACAACTTCAATTAAAACGATAATTATTTTTTTCTGAACGGAAAAGGGTACATACAAGAACCTGTCAACCACGGACCAGGTACAGTATTAATTCTGCTGCCAGTGAAACGAGCAGCAATAACATTTACTCTGTAGCTCGTGAAAAATATTAACGCAGTTCTACACTTCATCTGTTGCCAACATAAGCTCTGGAGCCCGGCAAGTAGCGTCGTAAAATTTTACCGTAGATACAAATAATCTATAGTTATTATAGATAACAAAATGTACCATCGATCACAGGTATTAGCCCAAAAATACGCGCCTTCGGCGCTCACATACGAAAAGAAAAATCTCTCGGTTAACCTACACCTAACCATCAGAGAGAAGCTACAGATCACTTTTTAAACACAAGATTTTAATCGGTTTTGTTTGTAAACAAACTATCTTTAACTCAACCACCACATAATCACTCATGCCTTCTACAAATACGCACGCACCTCAAAACTACTGCGCTGCGATGACGTCACGGGTCAAAGCTGACGGGCGGTATCCCCGTCTACAGGTGACCCCCTTAGATATGCTACTCACGCAGATCAGTTTTTCTTGCCTATTAAAATTCGTTGACAGCGTCCAGATTCCACTATTTTGTCACATTCCAATATATTATCGTCTTCCATTTTACTTCGTCCATTAGGTACTTAAAGTGACCCGAAACATTACTTTCCACCTGTTCTCCACTTCACTATTTCTAAGATCTCATCATGCTCGTACCTATTTTTCACCACGCAAGTCTCTTTTCTTCCTCTCTTGTCCCCTCTTAGGGAGTTCCCGAAACTGTTACGACAAATTGCTAAACATAACATTCGTTTTTCTTTGTACTCATTTCGCATACCTCTAGTTCGTGTTCACAATGGTGGAGTCTTCTGACGAACACACGACTCCCAATTCTTTTTGAGTGTTTATTACAGTTAAGGTTTTCTTATTTCTTCCACGCTGGTATATGTGTATCCGAGAATGTCATCTGTACACCTGTTCGCTAAGTAGGTGACACGTAATTTGCGTGATGATACCTACTACGTCTATATCTCTAAGATAAGTCTGGCGTGATAAGATTGTAACGTAACGCTAAACGGGGTAGCTCAACAAACGCAGCCAGATAACCATTCTCACTCACTCACTCACTGCGTAACACGTGAAAAAAGGATAAAAATCTTCCATCCACTGTAAAAACTAGCAAGTGTGTTATTCTGCCTCTTAGGTTTATACAGGTGATTTCTCACTTTAGGTTCGACTCACTTACTACCAGACATAAATGTATTTGTTTGAAATCCGTCTTACTATGTTTGGTTGTGTGGCCGTCTTCCAAGACAGCTGTTAAAATTAACTGTGAAAAGTTTTCCACCTTGTGCTGCAACTATTATTTTACAACGGACGAGTTTCCCTTCTTATTTTATAGGTATCTTACTTATTTCCGTAAATGATAGATTTGTATATTTCGTTTCGTATATATAGATTAAAAACAGATTTTTTACCATTTTGTGAACTTTGTGTTATTAAATTTATGTTCAGTCTACTGACGGTGTTATAGCCATCTTACTTAGATCTCACTACTTATATCCCACCTAACAGCCCAACCAACAAGACGAAGAACAAAAAAGCTGTGGGATGTAAGGATGAGACAATAACACCGTGAGCAGACTGAATATCAATTTCAAAACACACAATGTGCACAAAAAGTTAAAAAATGTGCCAAATTATGTATCACAGAATCACATGTTTTTAAAATTAAAAGGGAAACTCGTCCAGTGTAAAATAATTGCCTTAATTGCAGTCAGCACCAGACGGAAACCTCTTACAGTTAATTATAAATCGTATTTGTTGCGCAATAATTCCTTAATTCTTAAAGACGAATTTCGTTCTAACAGCAGGGCATCATCAATCAGTGTGACAAATATAACCCAAGTATTACAAAACAGAACAATAAAAAAAGGGGACCTGCGCTTATTTTGTGCTAAAGAGACGTGTACATAAAGCAAAACATTACAAGGCACTCTCCGTCGTGTGACACCATACAGTGACTTTATGGCTTCTAAACGGTAATAAATTGTTTGCACTTCTGGATTTTTTGCAAAACACTACTAATGACCGAATAACAAGATTAGAGAAGAAACAGACGAGCTATTGATGTGAAGAGGACAAAATTTATGTTGAATTACCTGGATGTTGTATCCATATACATATAATTTCACTGGTCTCTGTACCACACACTGGATTAGAAATCATTTTAAATATGACGTATTTATAAGTCGTGAGGGAAAGTTTCATTTCTCATAGAATGACATAGTAGGGGCACAGTAACTAAATAACACCTACGAGTAATATACTTAAGAGTAAATGGAAATTGTTGTGCTGGCTTAGGAATATATAACAACGCTGTCATTAGTTGAATTAATTACGTAATTGAAGACCGGGATACCACCCGTCGGATTTGACCCATGACTTCATTGGCGGCGACATACCAAACGGAAAACATGCGGAAAGCAACATTCCGAAATGCACAATACTCAGAGTAAAACTTTTCATTACTCACAAAGAAACTTTGCAATAGCGTTCTCGCAAGAATGTGTCATTCTCAATTATCAACGTTTGAAGTGATTAATGTGTTTTAATTAAAACATGTGGCTCGGGTAGGTGCTTGGGTGAACATAAATTGATCAATTTGTATTGCAAAAAGGTAGGTGACATTCGTAACAGAAGGAAAATAATCAATATGTGCCGAGTTGGAGTTGCCGAGCAGTCTAAGGCGCCTTGCTGCGGATCGCACGGTTGCTTGCCATCGGAGGTTCGAGTCCTCCTTGGGGCGGGCGGGCGTGCGTGCGTGCGTGCGTGTGTGTGTGTGTGTGTGTGTGTGTGTGTGTGTGTGTGTGTGTGTGTGTACTCTTTTTCATTTAAAAAAAATCTACATCTCTTTGAATAACGCAACAGTTAATGAAGTTTTGCATAGTAACCATATGGCAAAATACGCCTCTCTTCGCATGTTACCATTTGCCAAAATATCGTTTTGACACCTCAAACCGTGTATGAGACACGTTAGATTTCATTCTAGCCTTATCGCCATCGGGAATGTGTTAGCTCCATAAAATAAATTTGAACAATAGGAGTGAAAGGTAAAGATCTCCTCCAAAGTAGAATGTAAAATTCAGTACATTAGGTCAATTTCATCCGCACCAACATATGGTGCCGACATGCATCAAACAGAATACCACAGCAGCCCCGATT
Organism: Locusta migratoria; assembly: GCA_026315105.1. NCBI lineage: Eukaryota > Metazoa > Arthropoda > Insecta > Orthoptera > Acrididae > Locusta > Locusta migratoria. Next base: position 268,893,045 of record CM048748.1, on the reverse strand, counting down.
TTGTACTGCAAACTTTTCCTAACCTAACGCAGTCTTTTACTCCGAAGTCAATATCTTTCTAACTATGGCTATTAATGAGAATATGCGCATTTCGTCACAATGCTGATATGTTGTTGTTGTTGTTGTTGTTGTGGTCTTCAGTCCGGAGACTGGTTTGATGCAGCTCTTCACAATACCCTATCCTGAGCAAGCCTCTTCATCTCCACATAAGAACGGCAACCTACATCTGTCTGAATCTGCTTACTGTATCCATCTCTTGGTCTTCCTCTGCGGTTTTTACCCCACACACTCCCCTCCAACGCTAAATTTACAATTCGTTAATGTCTAAGAATGTGTCCTAGCAATCTATCCCTTCTTTTAGTCAAGGTATGCCAGAAATTTCTTTTCTCCCCAATTCTGTTCAGTACTTCCTCATTAGTTACGCGATCCACCCACCTAATCTTCAGCATTCTTCTGTAGCACCACATTTCAAAAGCCTCAATCCTCTTCCTGTCCGCACTGTTTATCGTCCATGTTTCACTCCCATACAAGGCAACACTCCATACAAATGCCTTCAGTAAGGACTTCCTTAGGCTTAAATCAATATTCGATGTTAACAAATTTCTCTTTTTCAAGAATGCTTTCCTACCCATTGCCATTCTGCATTTTATATCCTCTACTGCGACCATCATTTGTTATTTATAAAGATTTAAGTGGCGAAAAAAAAATAATTTATTCTAAAAATTAGTTTTGGCGAAATCATTTGTGAAAGATGGCACGACGCCATGCTGTTAGTGCAGCGCAATTCCATGTTGGGGAAAACATGACGGACGATTCAGCCTGGGTATTTAAGAGCTCTACCCTACCCAATTCAGTAACAGGCGATCAGCTGTTGCTGCGTCGCTCTGCATGGGTGCCAACTTATGAATACATAAAACTGTTCTAAGCACTTCCCTCACTTTCATCGTCTAGGAGATGCATGCCGTAGCAGTAGAAGGAGAAGTTTTGATCGGCCCGAATGCGTAGGGCATGACCCAGAAACGTAGAGCGGAACGCGACGTTGCTTACGGGAATGGTTGGCTGGGTCGTGCAAGGTCGCGCTACGTCAGCAGCTCCAAGGCCGACTGGCACGTCGCCAGATCGCGCGCTCCCTCAGCTGTGACGGCGCGGCGGACAGTAGAGCGCGTCAGAACTGATGCTTTATTTACTTCTTCATCTATGTTCGGTCTTACCTTGGAGCTGTCGTGGCAGTATTACGTAATACATAAAAGCTGGCAGAATGTAGTGTTGCTGAACTTTTAAAATTCGATTGGAATATTACAGAAGTATCAATTTAATAAGTCGTGGTTGCAAAGCCGGTCGCGGTGGCCGAGCGGTCTGCGGCGCGCCAGTCACGTTCTACACAGCCACTACGGTCGGGGGTTCGAATCCCCCCTCGGGCATGGATATTTGTGCCGTCCTTTAGTATTAGCTAGTTCATAGGTGGTTTGGAAGTTTAGGGACTGATGACCCCGTAGTTGAGTCCCATAGGCTCTACAAACATTTGAACATTTTTTTGTGGTGCATAATTATTTTCAGACGAATGGAAAAACTGGTTAAGTCCGACCTTGAGGAAGATCAATTTGTATTTAGCAGAAATGTAGGAACACGGGAGGGAATACTTTAAGACTTATCTTAGAAGATAGGTTAAGTAAAGGGAAACCTACGTTTTTGGCATCTGTAGATCTAGAGAAAGCTCTTGACAATGTTGACTGGAATATAATTTTTGAGTTTTATTGTATTGGTGTGGTGTCTGCTCTTTCGAACGTCCGAATGAACAGACACCACATCAATGCAATAAGTATTTAAACGTGACGACGGCGTTAGCTTCAGTTATTTCAACGCAGATGTGGTCATACGTCCGACCTCGCACGGAAATCCGTAATGGCGAGGGTATGGACGATAGGGGCGCTACAAACATAGCGTGCGACTTGTGAGAATTTGAGACGGACGGGAGGCGAGCACGGGTGGCCAAGTGGTGAAGGCGACCGCTGGCCCGAAGGGGGAGACCCGGGTTCGATTCCCGGTCCGGATCACATTTTTACTTATCGCCATTGCTTAATATCAATGCCCAAATGCGGCCACTGTCAATCCTTTCTTTCCTATCCTTCTTCCTTCCCTTCCTTTACCATTTGCAAATAATTTTTAAGATTCTGAAGGTAGCACGGATAACATTTAGAGAGCGAAGAACTGTATTCAACTTGCACAAAAACCTGACATCAATTATTAGAGTCGAAGGGCATGAAAGGGTCGCAGTAGTTGGGAAGGAAGTAATACAGGTAGCCCTGTAGCCTTTCCCCAATGTTGTTCAATCTGGACACTGAGCAAGCTGTGAAGGAACGCAAGGAGAAATTTGGAGAGGGAATTACAGTTCAGAAAGAGGGAATAAAAACCTTACGGTTTGTTGACGTCATAGTAATTCTGTCAAAGATAGCAAAGGACCTGGAAGAGCAATTAAACGGAATGGGCAGTGTCTTGAAAGGAAGGTATAAGATTAATGTTAACAAGAGTAAAACGAGGGTAACGGGATGTAATGTCAGAAAATCAGGCTATACTGAAGGAATTAGATTAGGTAATGAGACAATAAAAGTAGTAAATGAGTTCTAGTATCTGGGTAGCAAGATAACTTCTGATGGCCGAAGTAAAGAAGATATAAAATGCAAATTGGCTATAGGAAGAAAGGCGTTTCTGAAGTAGCGAAATTTGTTGACATTCAGTATTAGTTTAATTGTTAGGAAGTCGAGTCTGAAAGCATTTCTCTGGAGTGTAGCATTGTATGGGAGTGAAACGATTAGGACTTCAGACAAAAAGATGTAGAGGCTTTCGAAATGTGGTGTTACAGACGAATGATGAAGATTAGATGGATAGCGCACGTAACTAATTAGATGCTCAACAGAAATGGGGAGAAAAGGAGTTTCTTGCATAGCTTGACTAAGAGAAGGGATGGGATACATTCTGGGACACCAAGGAATGGTCAAATTACCATTAGAAGGAAGTGTGTGGGGGTAAAAATCGTAGAGGGAGACCGAGTGACGAATACAGTAAGCAGATTCAAAAGGCTGTAGGTTGCCGTACGTATTCTCAGATGAAGACGCTTGCACAGGACAGGGTAACGTTCTTAGCATTCCGAAACGAATCGCATGTCTCAATTCTTTTCCGATCAGTGATGCCATGATAAACAACACAACAAACTGTAAATGGCGCCATTTCGTTATTCCTGAACCAGAGATAATGCGATCGTAAAAGTGCCGCTGTGGGGTTATAAAATCACCCAGTTATCTGAGTTCCACCTGGTTTTGTAATGCCCTGTTTCTATCCCCGGTTGCAAATTCATAATGCCCCCGAGTTTTTAACTTCCAAATCAAGTTAATAATCTGTACGGCGGATGGCCATAAATTGGTTGAACTAAAATTACCATGGTAACACTGAAGATTAATCCCCTGGAGACAAATATTCAAAACAGTGCAGTAGTTTGTAATATGCAATCACTGCCGCCAATTTTTTTTTTCATCGATTTCAGCCTCCATGCACTGGGTGGTAACAATCAATTTAATTTTCGTGTCTAGATCTTGTTCCAGTTTTGACTTCTTGCCTCTTTAGGCTCTTCGGAGAAAGTCGTCACCGTCTTTTGGACGTTGTTGCCATTTCAAAACCTTGACAGATGTTCACCAATCTTCTTAATTTGTTCCTGTCAGGAATTTCTGAGATTACAAATTGCATAAGATCCTTTTCACATTCTTTGAACTATCTCGGCCTCATTTTCTTAGTTTGGATGAAACTGCATGTTTTTGTTAGTCGGTCACCGTCCATCCTCATGAGATGACCAGAAAATAACAATCGCCTCTTCTTAATTAATGCTGTGATAGGTTCTGCTTGGTGTACGCGTCGTTATTTACTCTCATTTGACTTTGACCACTGACCACAATACAGTTGTGGGAAGAGTATTTTCCTTATGAATACATTGCAAAAAATGTTCAAATGTTTGTATAGTCTATGGGACTTAACTACGGGGTCATCAGTCCCTAAACTTACAAACTACTTATGAACTACTTACGAACTAGGACGGCACAAAAATCCATGCCCGAAGGGGGATTCGAACCCCCGACCGTAGTGGCCGTGCAGACCGTGACTGGAGCGCCTTGTCCCCTCGGCCACCGCGGCCGGCAATACATTGCAGTAATGAAAAACTATACTTCATGCATAATGTGTAATGAATTGCTTGAACGTCAGTTGTAACTAATAAGATCTTTCTCAGTTTTGTAACAACACCCAATCCAAGAAAGTATTCTCCATGTTGGCGGTGAAGTTTCGATCCAATATAAACCAAAGTGATAAATTTAGTGTGGTCTTGCACTGTGTTTTATGCTTATATGTGGCAGACTATGTTGATCACATGGAATGATGAAGACAAAGCCATATAAGAAAGAAATATACTATTTTGACCAGACATACTGATAGAGTTTGATACTCGGTTTTACAGCATTGACAAAAATCGTGACAATGTACAGAATGGCCAAGGCTAGTATTGTGAGCCACAGGTTGGGCGTTGAATGCCAGGATGATAAAGTCTTGATTGATTTATTTAAGGAAAGGAATACAGGGGCCTACATTGGGGGAGGAAACGGGGTAATCTTCCGACGTTACGGCTCGTGGGTCCTCACCTCACTGCTCTGCCCGAGAAAAACGGCTCGAAATTATCACTTCCGTTATGGAATTAATAAAAATAAATTCACGTCGTACAACAAGATTGTATCAAGAGGGGGAAAAGGCTGGACAGACACACAGTGTGAGAAATGGAACACACAGTAAGATGTCAAGCTGTCAATAAGGGATATCATCACGACCTCCTAGTGGTAGGTCATTGGTCTATAAACGAATCTTTTTTTTAAATCACGTGAACGGTTGCAACATTATTTTGGAAATGGCGGCATGGCTGCAGTTCGCCAAAACTAGTTTTCTTTCTATTTTATTTATTTATTTGTTGCCTCGGCTGTAGGAGCTTGTAGAATGTAACACACGTGTATAGTTTTTGCTGTTTTTACATGTTTCCATGTTGAATATGGATTACACTACATAAATTACTGGTCTTCCATTTAATTAACTTTTAAATAATTTTTACCTCTTCAAAACTTTCTGTGTACTCAATATACGTCCGTCTTTTCTGTAGTATTAATATGTAAATTCCGAATAGGACATCGCATACATCCAGTAGGTTATTAATAAAAAAATAATATATTAGTTCACCGCTGTTTAATGCTGTACTTTTACCACCACACTCGTTTTTTCTTCTCACTTTTTACAATCACTGCTTTCTCATAACCTGAACAAACAGTACCAGTATGATTTCCTTTGCATGAGATACGAATTTTACATTTCTCTCTCTCTTTGTTGACCTTTCATGTCCGGGTTATTGATCTTCTAGAGCTAAAATTTGGAACATCAGAAAGTATGCTGAATGTAGAAGTTTCATTTTCCACAAAATGTGGGGAAGTGGGGGGGGGGCTACCCTGGATCGTTCGTTGAAGGCTAACTTTCATCATCTCCGACAATGGAACTACTGCACTTTATTATTGTCCTGATTGTTTTTAGAAAACTCAAATTATTCACTAGATCTTTCATTTTCAATTTTTCTCAATTGTTCTAATATTTTAGCATCTTTTCGGTGCATTCTGTATTTATAGCTCATGATTGTGGGGACGAATGTCAGATACCGTCAAAGCAGACAACTAAAATCCCTACTACATGTAACCAACGATTAACGCTTGATTGAATGTCATTGTTGTCACATATTTAAACAACAGAGGGAGACAGTTGTTATTTCATACGCAGTACTGGAAAGAAGTAGCCTAAAACAGAGGTAATTGTTGTGAGGGGCAAAATTGTCCCCGCAGTCTTAGTAGTCAGCTTCATATTCCATATACTAATGAAAATATTTTATGGAACATTGTTCCCGTGGAGAATAACAAAGATCAAAAAATTTCTGAATACTGTAATATCAGAATTACAGCAGTCTAGTTCGCAATATATTTATTTCATATTATTATTGTCAGCTTAGGTCAGTAAAGATCACCCTCATATCATGTCCTTGGTGAGGAGCTGACTCATCTCTTGAGAAGCAACACCGCTCAAGTGCTCCTCAAAAGACGGGTCAAGTCCTCACCAGGGACATGATATGAGGGTGGTCTTTACTGATCTAAAAATGTTTGTAGAGCTTATGGGACTGGACTACGGGGCCATCAGTCCCTAAACTGACAAACTACTTATGAACTAGCTAAGACTACAGACGGCATAAATATCCATGCCCGAGGGGGGATTCGAACCCCGACCGTAGTGGCTGTGCAGACCGTGACTGAAGCGCTCAGTCGCCTCGGCCACCGCGGCCGGCTTTACTGATCTAAACCGACCATCATAATAATATGGAATAAATATCATATTGCGATCTAGACGGCTGCAATTATTACACTAGCTTAATTCCCGCTGCTTCGCACGCGTAGACTGAATGGTCTGCATTGGGTTGTTTCTACTTCTAAATATAAATTTTCATAGAAGTAGCTTCAAAAAGGTTTTCCCAATCAAGTATTTTGATACAACTTGCCACTCCTTATTGCACAATTGATGGCAGAATTCAAAACTTCCCGAAACATATTTTTTTTTTAAATTCTAACCATCGTTCCAAATAAAAAGTTTCGCGTTTCTATCATCAAAATTGTCTTAGTAGCACCCTTAAAATATTTCCCCTTACTTCACCTCGATAGTAGTTGAATTTCCAAAAATATCGGAGCACGTGGTTTTAAAATTCCAATCAATAGTCTAAATCGGAAGTTTTGTATTTCTTGCTTCAAACTTGCCTTAATAGTAGTACATTTTCAAAAAACCGTTCATCCCCTATTTCACCCCCTTGGGGATGCGAATATCGAAAAATCGCTGATGCCTACAGTGTAAGATAAACAACGTCTACAAGTTTAAAGTTTCAATCGTCTCTAGACTCACTTTTCAGGGCCTTTTCTGTCTTTTAGAAACGGATCGAGAACGTGAAATTTCTTTCTTACGCTTTGGCATCTTTCTTGGTAGTTTTACTATTCAGACTGCAATATGCACTTATTTTTCTTTATTCTTACGCTTCTTGCAGAAAAACAACTGAAGAATGTGCATCACGTTTCGCTATATATTACATCTAGGCTATTATATTGTCAAAAGTCATTGCTGGTCTTCCGTCCGAATTTTCTATATGCTGACGACTTTCAACCACTATACACCCTCACTTTTTCTATTATTACGATTAAGGTAATGAAAGCAAGACACTCGAAGAAAAGGTATTTAAAATTTCATAAAATTGACGAAAAGTTACAAAATATCACGTCAATCCAGATTAGGGTCTACGGTTTGCTCAAAAAATAACTGCAAACTTCGGAAAGAGGCCAATTTGGCCCCTCGTCCTTATTAGGGATAAGTAAAAAATTGTAAGTGATTTTGTGATTGTGGCTGTAAAACATGTCTGTTCTAATGACTAATCTTATCCCTTCACAACCCTATCTTAAATGGCTTACTCTGTGAAAAAGTAGGCCATTATGTTTTGCGTTTACAGTAGATTGTTTGAAATAATCCGCAGAGAAAAACTGAAACGGAAAAAAAAAGTTCAAATGTTTGTATAGTCTATGGGACTTAACTACGGGGTCATCAGTCCCTAAACTTACAAACTACTTATGAACTACTTACGAACTAGGACGGCACAAATATCCATGCCCGAGGGGGGATTCGAACCCCCGACCGTAGTGGGCGTGCAGACCGCGACTGGAAGGCCTGTCTCCTCGGCCACCGCGGACGGCTTACTTTTCATTTATGATTATAAATCAGACATTTTGTCATTTCGAAATACTGCAGTCACTTTAGAAACGAATCTTGATTCAGTAATCTTAAACTTAACGCTCATGTCTCTCCATTAGTTTTTAAACACTTTTTAAACTGTTCATATACTGGTGAGTTTAATGTGTATCTGTGCAGAGTTGAAGCAAAATGAAACATCATGGTTTCGATGCATTTGTCGGTCCCGCCTTCCATTCTGAAACACCGCTGTTTTGGAACAGTGAAACCGACAGGACGAAACAGCTTCAGTATCAACCGCGACTGTGAACCGAAACCGAACAGGATGAAACCCGGCCGTTTCGAAACCGTGAAACAGTTCCGCGTATCGAAACATGGTTTCAAAACCATGACACAGTGGCTAACTCTGTCAACCATAGAGCAGGAACAGCGTTATTTATTTATTTCGTGGTGGACACAAAAGATTATTTCCCTCGTTCTCTGTCAATGGGTTTTGAAAGAGCATGCAACTTTTCTGTTCAGCATTGTTAAATAGTCTAGTTAAATCTCAGCCGACAATCTGATTTTTTCGCTTTAGCTCCATGTTCGAACTAAAACCACTTCACTAATTTTGTTGGTTTTTTTTCCCAATGATCTGTTGCCATAGGCAGTCAGACATGTTTCGTCGCTTAGTACCGACTTTGATCGTCAAACATGTATGTTCCATACAGTAGTACGCTACGGGCCTAGTAATGATAGACGACATGAAATAGCGTGTAACGCGGTCCTGATAAAACTCAGTATGCAGTATTGTCTATCCGAAACTGATTTGTAGCACGTTTCAGCGCTCAAGACCAACAATAAACACACAAACGGTACCTTGAGTTACAGGTTTGCTTGTATTTGTTTCAAGAGTGTGGATAATTTGTGACCATGCTACTTCTGACTACAGAACAAATGTTTGCTGCACGATTAAACTCTTCCCGCGGTGAAGTAGCCATGCGGTCTAAGGCATCTAGCTGCGGAGCGCGCGGTTGCTCGCCGTTGGAGGTTCGAGTCCTCCCTGGTGTGTGTGTGTGTGTGTGTGTGTGTGTGTGTGTGTGTGTGTGTGTGTGTGTGTATGTTGTCCTTAGGTTAGTTTACCTTAGTGTAAGTAGTTTGTAAGCTACGGACTGATGACCACGCATTTTGGTCCGATATATTTACAAACGTTTGAACATTCGATTAAACTTTTTACCCTCATCATCATTTACTCAGTACACCTTTCGACACGCCGGAATGGCCGAGCGGCCAGGGGCGCTACGTTACGGATCACGCGGCCGCTATCGCTGAGTTTCGTGTTCTCCCTCGGGCATGTGTGTGTTTTTGTTCTTAGTGTAAGTTAAAATATTTTGTAAGTCTAAGGAATGATAACCTCAGCATTTTGTTCTCTTAGCTGCATTTCAGCATTCAGTTTGGAGCATAGTGTCCCTTATAAAATTCTCCCATGATCCCCTATTCAATGCTAACATGATTCATCGTCTGATGAAAACCTGTTACTTCAAAATCAGTGTTGGCCGAATCTAAGTACATTCTCCTTGCTCTACTTGGATTCTTCCTACTCTGCGGAGAACCCATGACACTCTTAGGTAACCTCTGACTTTCCCATACGTCTAACGAGACCCTAATATCTGAGCTGGTTTATTCTAACTGCTTAAACTATGGTGTTCAATCCCATTTTTCTTTGATTTCCTCATTATGGACATCCCCCTGTCAGTGTTCCCATCTATTAGTATTCTGCAACCATCCTTGCTAATCCCTAACCTTAATCTTATTAATAAAATAACCTGTATCGAACTAGCACTCACTCCCATACAATTAAGTTGGTGGAACGATTGAATGGTCCATTGCTAACTTAGTCTTGGTACCGACTTCTTTCTTGCAGCTACAGTAGATCGTAGCTGACCGCTCGCTGTATTAGTTTTCCTACACATTGTTTCCAGTTCTTTCACTACGTTGACATCCTGTGAGAAAAACGTAAGTACTTGAAACTGTCCAGCTATTTTGCACCCAATTTGTTTAAAACAGAGACATTACTTTCGTTTTTGATATCAGATTTTCATACTGTTGTTGCTGTTGTAACTCTTACATTCTGTGATATAGCTCATAAATATTAGTTTTCAACTTTTCAGTCGTATTTGCAATCAGAACTAAGTCGTCCACATGTGCGAGACTTTATTTTGCTTTTTTAATCTCACCCTACTAATTTATCGTTTCCAACATATGACACATTAATAATATGAACTAAAGTAGTAACCGATAACAACCTTTTCTTATCCCTGAAACTACCCTGAACCATGAACTCAAGTTTCCATCAACTCAACTGTTGCCTGCCTATCTACGCATACACCTTTAATTGCCTGCAGAAGTTCTGCCCCCCCCCCCTCCCCTACTCCATAATCTCGTGGGAACTGTCAATAACTTCTTGCTAGGAACATGCTTATAATCTTTTCTAGATTTATAAAAACAGATACAATTTGCTGTTCCACTCACAGCAATTCTTCATTGTCTGCCTTAAGCAAAAGATGTAGTCCTGACAGCCTATAAGAGGCCTAAACTCACACTTTCATCCAACTTGTCTTCAACTAATACTCGCACTCTTTCAACAATGCCTGAGAAGATTTTGCCCACGACGCTAATTAAAGAGCTACCGGTGTAGTTATTACAACTTTTCTATCTCCATGCTTGTTTATCGCTTTCGTCAGACGGAACCTGTCCCGACTCCCACGCCATTTCTTTTTTATCATATTAAATGTTATGTCGATTGAGTTATCTTCGAAGGCTCTCTCCGCACAGAGAAAAGTAAAAATACGGACCAACAGCTATAATTCGGTAAATCATAAACGTCAAAGTTGACCCCCGTCGTTCAGAAAATTCTTCACATTGTCGGCTATAATCACAGCTCGATGACACATTTTCCATTTGATATGTATGAGTTGGCTTGTCCAACGCTTGCCCTCCGTCAACGCCACCTATATTAACAAGGCCTGTGCGCTACTAGCCAAGAGTATTCGTCACACAAGCAAACTATTTGTCTTACATAGCGTTGTGCTGAGTTAGGGAATACATGCACGCTGCTCAGTATGCTTCAGAATGTTTTAAATGTTATTTGATTCACAGGTAAATTTGTATTGGTGTAAGATATTTATGAGTATTAGTAAGATATCTTATCGATTTCGGAATCGGACGATTCATATTAGGCATTTTGTCTCCTACCAACAAAACTCTGCACTGAGAATTACAAAAATAACACGAAAAGCATTTTCAAACGCAGTGTGCAACGTGCACGGATTCCCATACTCAGCATAATGTTGCATAAGACAAATGGTTTGCTTGTGTTATGGCCATTCTTGGCAAGCAGCGCACAGGCCTTGTTAAATCTAAGTGGCTGTAAACAATGTGTGTGTGTGTGTGTTGTGTGTTGTGTGTTGTGTGTTGTGTGTTGTGTGTGTGTGTGTGTGTGTGTGTTTAAGACAAATACTGGGATTGTTCACTGCAAATCCATTCCACCTTGTTATTAGATCTCGAATGACCTCATCCTCGATGGGACTTCAAAGCCCGAATCTTCCGTTCCTCTGTTAGATCTGCTTTTCGCACGCGTAGAATCTGGACACTGTACCTAGAGGTCTGCATATCTACATAGATAGTCTGCAAATCACATTTAAGTCTCTTGTAGAGGTTTCATTAACCACTTTCATAACCTGCCTCTACCGTTCCATTCTCTAATAATACGCGGGAATAAAGAACACCTAAATCGTTCCGTTTGCGATTTGATTTCTCTTATTTTATTACGATGTTCATGTCTCTCTATGTAGGTGGATGCTAGCAAAATATTTTCACATTCAGAAGTAAAAGTCGGTGATTGAAACTTCGCAAACAGATCACGCCGCAACGAATAACGCCTTTCTTTTAATGATTTCCACCTCTTGCAACACTTCCGTGACTCATTACCCCTACAACGCGATAAAACAAAACCTTCTCAATGTCTTCCGTCAGTCATACCTGGTGAGGGTCCCACACTGGGCAAAGCCGGCCGCGGTGGCCGAGGGGACTGAGGCGCTCCAGTCACGGTCTGCACGGCCACTGCTGTGCCGTCCTTAGTTCATAAGTTTAGGTCCCGTAGTTAAGTCCCATAAGTTCTACAAAAATTTGAATATTTGAACACTGGGCAACAGTACTCCAGAAGAGAACGCAAAAGTGTAATGTAGGCAGTCTCTTTGGTTGAGCTGTTGCATCTTCGAAGCGTTCTGCCAATGAAACGTAACCTTTGGTTCGCCTTCCCCACAATATTTTCTGTGTGTTCTCTCCAGCCAAAGTTATTCGTAATTGTAACTCCTAAGTATTTGGTTTAGTTTTACGACCTTAAGATTTGACTGATTTATAGTGTAACTGAAGTTCAGTGGATTTCTTTTAGTGGTCATGTGTGTTACTTCACACTTTTCGTTGTTTAGTGTTATACTGACGATTATGTTCGCTCTGGTCTTCGCGAGCGCCGCGTTTGGGCTGAGCTTGTTGGAGTGTGGATGATCAGAGCGGATAGGCTGTTCTCATTGAAATGGGACCAAATTGCTGTGGTCATTGGTACCTGACTTGCGCTAAAGACCACACACACACACACACACACACACACACACACACACACACACACACACACACACACACACAAAAATCATACCCGAGTGAGGACTTGAACCTCCGACGGAGAGCAAGCTATGCCGGATTGAGGCAGGAGGACAGAGACCGCCCTGTCTGGAGCGCTCGCTCATTTGCTGTTGATACTGAACTATTAAATGTGTAGGAAAAGAGTTGTCATATCTTCAATTGCAATAATCTCCACTGATCTACCAATGCAATTCAAAAGAATCCAGTTTCCGATCTGACTTACTTTTCCTACACTTGGAGCCTGGTATAGGCACGTGTATGCAAACACAGAGATATGTAAACGCTCAGAGGATGGCGCTACAATGAGCAACGCTCAGATAACGTCTTTTGTAATGCATATGTTGTGTTCTTCTGTCCGGAGACTGGTTTGATACATGTCTCCACCTTCCTCTATCCTGAGCAAGCCGCTTCATTTCCTCACAAGAATGGCAACCTTGTAAGGAAAGAAAATATTTTTGTTGTGGATATTATTTTGGGTGAAAGGTGTTTATTTTATTGAAGAAAAATGTGAGTGGAGGTAAAAAAATAAATTTTTGATTTACGTGTTATTAACTGTGGATGCTGCTGTTGTAATGTTTGAGCAACATAACAAACCTGACCTTAATTTCGTGGTTGGTTACGTTAAACTCGTGATTAATGCAAGCGGTGTAGTTAAATTTTGAAAATATTAAACAAGACAATCAGTGTAATTAGCAAATACTATGGCCCTATCTGATAAACATTTCAAAAGATCACTCACCTTTCCTTTCCTTACAAAATCTACAGAGACTGTGCACACACAGATAGCAGAAATTAACTTACTCCGTCTGTGCAATACGTATGACTCAATTAGTACGCTAATGGTACTGATAATTTAGAAAATTATGAATAGTAGGATTTTAACATCAAGTGATAGGCAAATGGGTGCAGTCCAACCACTTTAGTCAGTATCTAATAAAAATTAATTCACTCAAGCAAATAGGAAATTTAAATAAATCAGTCTTAATTAATGCTATGCATTCTACATTAGTACGAGATTGGTTCTTTAGAGGATAGATGTGGCGGTGGCTATTATTGTTGAACTCAGTGCAAAACGAAGTAAAAAAATATATTCATTAAGTCAACGGTCTTATCTTTTACAATCAATTTTAGCAAAATTGTCTCTAACAATTAATGACACTCACTTGATTGTAAAATTGTGTAGACATACTATTCATGCATTATTGAGGATTGTTGTGTTAATTATAGTTGTTCAAATAAGATAGCAAAAGTACTGTCTAATGTTATTGTATTTTAACAAAACGTAAACATATATTCACAGTAAATTACAACCAATAGCATTTAACTTATCTTATTTATCAGTCCAGAGACGTGTTACTCTGCAGTCATATAAATGATACACAAATTCATATAGATTTCATTTTTGTTGTGACTCCTCCTTTGGCAGCTTGCTAGCAGTTCACCGTGATGCTTCGCGAATCGCGTAATTAATCGTGACCGTTAGCGTCCGCGATGACGCTACCGCGTTTCGAACGTCTGGGACGGTTACCGAACACGTAACGAATTTCTGCTTCAGCAGAACGAACGAATAAATGTTTCAATAAGATCAATTCCTGCTTCACTTATTTTCTCTGCTTTCACATAAACTTTCATATCGTTGCACTTATAACAAATTATAACTTTCACTTTGTTCAACTTTATTACTTATATTGTTTGAGCACTTCGCGGACCGCGTACGAACGTCTGATCTACGTCACGGGGCAGCAGATACTGCTGCTTGCCTGCTCTCCTACAGGGGAGCGCTGCTATACAATAGTCTCAGACCTGAGGAGCCGTATCGATAACTGTTCAGATCGATATTTGATCTCGTTTACAGAGAAATATTTTACTTTAACAAATTAAGCATCACAAGTAATCGCAGTCATATAGAAAACATACAAAGTACAAATAAAATAATATATACATAAACAATTACAATACAGATAATAAATAAATGACAGAAAATATTCACAGTTAAGTTACCTACATACATTGTGCATCACGATAATTAAGTCACATAACAAGTTAATTACTACTTTTCACTATAAACAGATTCAAACGAATAACATGTTCTAAATGAAGCTCATTCCTCGTTATAATATAAGGCTTACCTTAAGGGTTACCTTACAACCTACATCCGTTTGAATCAGCTTACTACATTCATCTCTTGGTCTCCATCTCCGGTTTTACCCCAAACACTTCCCTCCAATCCTAAATTCACGATTCCTTCATGTCTAACGAACTGTCCTACCAGTCGCTCCCTTATTTTAGTCACGGTATTCCAGAAATTTCTTTTCTCTCCAATTCTGTTCACTACCTCTTCATTAGTTACGCGATCCACCCACCTAATCTTCTGCATTCTTCTGTAGCACCACATTTCAAAAACCTCTATCCTCTTCCCGTCAGCACTGTTTATCTTCCATGTTTCACTCCAATGTTCAAATGTTTGTAGAGCTTATGGGACTTAACTACGGGGTCATCAGTCCCTGAACTTACAAAATACTTATCAACTACCCTACACCAAGGACGGCTCAAATATCCATGCCCGAGGGGGGATTCGAACCCCGACCGTAGTGGCCGTGAAGACCGTGACTGGCGCGCCTCAGTCTTCTCGGCCACCGCGGCCGGCAGTATTTTGCAACCATGACTTATTAAACTGATGGTTCTGAAATTTTCACACTTGTCTGCGCCTGCTTTCTTTTGAATCGGTTTATTACATTTTTCTTAAAGTCTGAGGGTATTTCCCCCCGTCTCGTACATCCTACACACCACATGAAATAGGTTTCTCATGGCTGGTTCTCCCAGAGACTTCAGTAGTTCTAAGGGAAAGTCATCTACTCCAGGGGCCTTGTTTCGACTTAAGTCTCTAAGTGTTCTGTCAAATTCATCCCTCAGTATAGTATCTCTATTTCATCTACTTCTTCTTCCCTTCCTACAATATTTCCTTAAATTCATTTCCTTTAGAGCCCCCATATATATTCATTCCGCCTTTCAGCTTTCCCTTCTTTGCTGAGAACTGGTTTTCCATCTGAGTTCTTGATATTATTCATAGAGCTGTTTATCATTTTCCTTTAGGCAGTATCTATTTTTCCCTATTTAAACATTCTTATATAGGCTTACATTTGCCTTCTATCCAGACCTGCTTAGCCATTTTGCACTTCCTATCTCAGTTCTTAGTCGTCTATACTCCATTTCGCCTGTTTCATTTACTGAATTTTATATTTTCTCCTTGCATCGATTATGTTTAGTATTTCTTGTGATATCCAAAGTTTTTTTGTACGTCTAACCGTCCTACCTATTTAGTCCTCTGCTGCCTTCACTATTTCATCTCTCAATGCTATGCATTCCTCTTCTACTGTTTTATTTCCTCCGTTTCTGTCAATTGTTGTCTAAAACTCCCTTTGAAATTCTCTAGAACTTCAGGTTCCTTCAATTTATCCAGGTCCCATCTACTTATTTCCCTGCGTTTATGCAGTTTTTTTCAGTTTCAGCCTACAATTCATGACTAATAAGATATGGTCGGAGTCTATATCTGCCCGTGG
This sequence comes from Locusta migratoria, assembly GCA_026315105.1. NCBI lineage: Eukaryota > Metazoa > Arthropoda > Insecta > Orthoptera > Acrididae > Locusta > Locusta migratoria. The sequence continues at coordinate 268,876,966 of CM048748.1, read as the reverse complement.
GTTTGTCTTACAGTTTAAAACCTGGTTCCGAAATCTATGTCTTACCATTATAAAATCTATCTGGTACCTCCCGGTGTTCCCTGGTCTCTTTCTTTCGTGATTCTTAAACCAGGCGTTTGTTATAACTAAATTATGTTCCATTGTAATACATAAAAGAATACTAAAAATGGGAAGAACGTAACTATCAACAATGAAGAGAGCCTGGAATAGTACAAAAATGTATACTGCTAAACAGCTTTATGTGAACAGCGTTCAGTAATCAGTAATCGTCTCTCAGAACGATAACATTGCGATTTTCAGTTAAGTTTTAAGTTTGGTCTATTACTCGTAATTTCTGCAACGTGTGAGAAGGACGACACAAAATATGTCTATGGTGAAGTTGAAGAGCAATAAAGCTTATTTGCGTGGACAGTGGGTTGATGGTGCGACGGTAGCACCGAATTCAAGGTTTGTCTTGATTATACGGATCACAGCTATAGACTCTCTTCAATTCACAATGCATTTCTATAATTTTAAAAAGACACTGGAATAATGGCAATAAATTGAAATTTTTATTTTACAAAATACTTCAAAAACAGTCCGGATCGCGCAAAACGTCATCTATGTTCCTCCAGACACAATCATTTGTCCAAAGATTATAAACAACACTGTAGGACTTCCCAAATTCATTGTGACTATATTGTCTACTATTCCTCGAAGAAACAGAGAGCACTAGGCTACAATACAGTGACAGAATATGTATTGTAGGTTCATGTTGGAATACATGGCGCGCAAGACTAAAAGTATTATGTCAAGGGTAAGGAAACAAAGTAATTTGAAAATTTCGTTAGTATATTGTCAAATGTCTAAATTAGTAGTAAACATAAAAGCAAAAATTTTAAGAATTATACATTATTCTAATTATTATGTATACCAATATGCAAATAAATATTTTTGTCCATAAATTAATAAAATTTGGGGTCGAAAGAGTTATACAGGATGTTACAAAAAGGTACGGCCAAACTTACAGGAAACATTCTTCACACACACACAAAGAAAGAAAATATGTTATGTGGACATGTGTCCGGAAACGCTTAATTTCCATGTTAGAGCTCATTTTATTACTTCTCTTCAAATCACATTAATCATGGAATGGAAACACACAGCAACAGAACGTACCAGCGTGACTTCACTTTGTTACAGGAAATGTTGAAAATGTCCTCCGTTATCGAGGATACATGCATCCACCCTCCGTCGCATGCAATCCCTGATGCGCTTATACAGACCTGGGGAATGGCGTATTGTATCACAGCCGTCCACAATACGAGCACTAAGAGTCTCTACATTTGGTACCGCGGTTCCGTAGACAAGAGCTTTAAAATGCCCCCATAAATGAAAGTCAAGAGAGTTGAGGTCTGGAGAGCGTGGAGGCCATGGAATTGGTCCGCCTCTACCAATCCATCGCTCACAGAATCTGTTATTGAGAAGCGTACGAAAACGTCGACTGAAATGTGCAGGAGCTCCATCGTGCATGAACCACATGTTGTATCGTACTTGTAAAGGCACATGTTCTAGCAGCACAGGTAGAATATCCCGTATGCAATCATGATAATGTGCTCCAGTGAGCGTAGGTGGAAGAACATGAGGCCCAATCAAGACATCATCAACAATTCCTGCCCAAACGTTCACAGAAAATCTGTGTTGATGTGAATCGAGGAAGTACAGTACATACTAACGAAACAATTGGGTATTTTTACAATTTTCTGTACGAATTATTTTAATGTACATTTAAAGAGAAATACTAAAATGAGCTCTAGCATGGAAATTAAGCGTTTCCGGACACATGTCCATATAACATATTTTCTTTCTTTGTGTGTGAGGAATGTTTCCTGAAAGTTTGGCTGTACCTTTTTGTAACACCCTTTATAAAATCTCTTGAGTGGTTTGGAATGTTCCCTGGTGTAATTCCCCAGTAAAGCAATGGCGCAATAACTTTTAGCCGAGTATATCAACGTATTTCAGTACAAAATATATATTTTACAAGTGAAATAGAGCTGACAACGGCAGAACTTTCTCTCGCATTGCTGAGCCCGGGCCCCTTATACGCGTGGCTTTCTCGCTGATGACGTATTCAACATTCCCGGGGAAGCCAACCGTCGTGTTTCCTCCATTTAAAGATGCTTATCTGGGAGCTAGATGGTGTGTCCGCCCTAACGACTCGTTTCATCAGGATAAATTAAGCCAAATTGCTCCCAAGGCTCGTACAGAAGCCCTCTGTGTCTGACGTCATAAGAAAAACTCTAAGTTAACTGTCAACAGTCGTCTCCATCGAGCTTCACGTTTACAACGTACACTTTCTTGTTACCAATGATTTTGGCCCACTTTTCACTAAAAGTGGGCCTTTGCGATCGCCTTTTGTCAGCTCGAAATTTAAATGAAAATACGGCTTAATCGTTCATATGACACGAAAATTGAATAAACGAATTTGTGAGGTAGAGCAGTCATCAATCCGAAGATTGGTTTGAACACCACAGTGCTTTACTAGGCATGGTCCTGTTTGGAGGTTGCATGCCGTTGCCTTCCTCCGACCTTCGAACTGACTTACCCCACAGTTATACGGGGACCTACAGTTTAACGTGGGTTCCGAACCACAGTGCTACTCGGTATTTTTCACATGAACAATACTGCCAGATGTGAAAGAAGTGGAAAGTGACAGTTATCGAGAAAATTATCTACAACTTTGCTCTCTTACGTTTCTTTCATACCTCGCATCGATTCAGAAATATTTGCAAAAATAACGCCGATTTGACACTGTCACTTGATTTTACGTAAACCAGGACAGGCAAAGAACTTGAAAAAGAGAATAAACTATCACGACATTACAGGTGATAATATTTTAAAATAAATATTGGAGAAATATTAAAACAATAGTTTATAGAGGTAAAAGTTCAAGAAAAGTGATTGTTTATCAAAGCTAATCTCAAATATCAAATAATTTTGGCTGTTTGTTAAAATACGCTCAGAGAAAATATTACGTGTTGAGCGCATAGATATTATCACCATAGTAGAGTCGTAATCATATCGTCCATATTTTTTTTTTATTATTTACATATTTATTATTTTTGTCCGAAATCTTTGCAAAAAAGAAACACAAAACTGCAGGAATGCCCAAAGTGAGCAGTAAAACATATCAGTGCGATTTTCTTTATTTTTAATTTATATATTCATTTTTTTTTTTTTTTTTCCCGTCAATCATGTGTCTGGTTTGACGCGAACCGCCACGAATTCTTGCACTTTAGACCCTCAATTACTTCCTGGATGTTTCTCCTACATTTGATTCCCTCTACAGATCCCTCTAGTACCATGGACGTTATGTCCTTGTATTCTTAACACATGTCCTATTACCCTGTCCTTGCTCCTTGTCTTTTCCACGTAGTCCTTTCTTCGCCTATCCTACAAGGAACGTCAACATTTGTTGTCTTCTCAGTCCACCTAATTCTCCATATTCGTCTGTAGAACTGCTTCTCAACTGCTTCGATACTGTTCCGTTTGGTTTTCCCACTGCCCATGGCTCCGTTCAAAGCAATGGTCCAAACATACAGTTCCAGAAATTTCTTCCTTACGTTAAGGTCATTGTTTGAGGCCAATAGAATCCTCCTGGCCATCAATGCCAAGTCGTCCTTTTTCCATTCGCCTTAAGGTGATTTTACTGCCAAAGTAGCAGAATTCCGTAACTTCCTCTCAGAACTTAAGATTCTATTACTTCGTAAGATTCTCACGTTACTGTTCATCATTACTAAATTTTGTTCAGAGATTATTCGGCTGCTGGATATACTTTTACATTGTAACTTTGGAATAACTGCCTGACCAAGATTTAATCTGGTTCGAACCGTCAGGTATCTCCAGATTTTTTATCCTCATCCTCCTCCTATGACCCTTGGACGGAGTAATCGCTATTAGCATCTGTAATTTATTCCCCGAAGCCCATATTCTCCCACAACCCTTACTTCTAATTCTTCACTCACAACTGCATTCCAATCCCCCACAATTTTTCTATTTTCGCCACTCTTTCCTTACTGAGTTACCTTCTCTACACCGTCGTATACCTTGGTCTTGGGTTACTCATTCGTAGAACAAGAGTGTACAGGAAACATCGCGAAAACGTAATTTTTATACAGACTATAATCATTACTTAGGTAACTAATTTATTTCTTTATGCTCGTGTTAGAAGCATAACAAATCTAAATAATTTTGGACAACAACAGTACAGCATCGAGACCTTTCTTCGTAGCTTCATAGAGGTTCCTTTAGCGCATGAAACTGAACGGAATGTGTACTGAAGCATATGCTACACCGGTTATTCCCAGTTTTTTTTTTTTTTTTTTTTTTTTTTTTTTTGAGACCCTCAATCTTCTCAGAAAAATTTTCACACCCCAATATTCCTATTATAGCGACTTCACAGCAATTCATAGTAATATAAAAATTTATGTAACATGAAATTAAAATGGGAATGCTTCATTGAGTAAGATTAATAATGTTCCTTTTGCCATGTTTATAAAGAGAAGAAACAACATTCAGTCCAATAAATTTTACATAAGTTAAATGTCAAATTTATGTGTGAGAGGTGTGAATACTATGTTAATAAGCCCACAGTCACGTTTTTGTATTTATTACGCAAACGACTAGTTTAAGCGTACAAGGTCGCCATTTTCAAGTGTTTATCCTTACATCAAATATTGCAATGATTCAAACTTACTGAATAAAGGAATTTAAAATGTTATGTTTAATACAGTGAACCGATTTTTCACTTTCCATTTATCAAAAGTAACCAAAATTAACTAATGCGCTTGAACTAGGTGTTATATATTCGTGAAGCTCAGCTAAAATGCTGAGATAAGTGAATAAGTTGTTCTTTAAATCCACGAATTAGTAAAATTCGGCTACTTTTACGTTAATTTCATTATTATGTATGCTTCTTGATATTTTACTGATGCCTGTAACGCAAAAATTATAGTAACAGTTTCGCTAATTATAAAGAAAAACAATTATAAACAAATATTATGGTTACGGTGCCTTACCCACCATATTTGCAACACAGTCGATAAAAACTTTCACATCATTGTGTTGCGACTGTATATGTTAGACTGTGATATTGTTATTTTGCAGTTGGGGGGGGAGGAGTTTCAATTTTTGGCAGTAAAAGAGACGCTACGAAAAAAAGGATGAAAGCTAATGTACTAGATGACTTGGTATTGTTGGCAGTCATAATTGAGGGTGTCGCCATTGTTTAAACTCCGCTTCGCCAAGTTAACCTTCTCCAGAGAGTCCCACACCCACAGACGTTAACTAGACTGGCCATTCCCTATGATGTCACTGAAGCAGTCGCTGCCATCTTACTACCATAAAGGATTTGCAAACAACTACTAAGTTGAAGAAAAAATAGTCCTAAGAAATAGAACTAATGCGATAAAGAACGCCAACGTTATAGTGGTGACTTCTACGTAATGGTAGTGAGAAGTTACTTCAGTGATGTTACTGTATTTATTCTATCTCCAGTTTGAATCACCTTCGTCTTCTTTTAGAATAGTACGCTCGCTATAAAAGTACTTCTCTACACAGAGTGATAATGAGTGTCCATTTTCATTGAAGTTTTCTTGAGAAAACTGAAGTCTGCTTTAAAGGAGGGCATATGTATGTTAATGTTCATCTTATAACACGATTCTAAAATTAAGGTTTAAATTAAGCTAGTACACAAATATTAGCTCAACTTTACAACCTGTTAAAATCCTCACAAAAAGATTAAAACCACAAAACACCAATATATTAAAACGTCATTTTAGTTCTGAAATTGTCTAAGTAACATACACAAACTTTATGACCTTTGTGTAGGTACTATGGCGGCATCAGGCTTCACTAAAACCAGCGACTTTGCCAGTCTGTTTAATGTATATCTGTGCCCGCACCCGATCACAAACAGATGAACCACAGTCTAACAAATACAGTAACGACTGTTATCTTTGCTCTATGGCATAGACCATAGATAATATAGACTGCGCGTGACGTCATTACACTGAAACCAACATCTAAGTCACGTGAGTCGGGGCAGGATACTGCTTTCATCATTACGAGTAATGCGAAATATAGTTGAGAGTTGCAGTTCTTATTCTTTGTAGTGGAAATTAAGCGTATATTTGAACAATGAAACGTATTATCATATTCTTATTACATCTTTAGATTTAAAATTGGCGTTAGTTCTCCGCAATTGCAAGAATTAATGCGATAGCTACAGTTTTTACATGTGCCTATATGAAACGTATCGGCATTCCTTTTACAAGCAACAGAAATACATTGTTGTCGTTGTACTGTGAGTCTTTCAGTCTGCATTTCACACAGGAGTAGAAGATAAAACATCAATTTAAAAGGAGCATCAGCTTCGTTACGATTCCTCAACAATATATGTAAAATATTTCGTTGTGATTTTATAAGAAATGAAATCTGTTTGCATCCATGATGTCCGATTTTAACAAAATACAACTGTTTATATTTTAAGACTTTTGGCACAAAACGTGATACCAAAACGTAAAATAACGAAAGTATAGGCTGTTTACATTAAATAATAGGGTAGTGAGGAAGCATCATCGATGTACTAGCCAAGAAGTGACTTCACGTGGAAAATTAAAGTCTGTATGAATGTTTAGTTTGTATAACATCATTGAAAGCATATTTTCAGCAGAAATGTCTTACTTGCTGACCTATGAACTTGCTCAAGAACAGCTTAAAGTATTTTCCCGTCGATAATCACATTCATAAGTTACAGAAAGTAAAAGATTCATAGAGTAACACAAACAACGTACTTTTCACCTGGGCACATGTAAACACGACAATCACTGCATTAATATTAACCTTATGATGAAATTACGTTACCATTACTACTAGATGTGTAATAGGAATACGAGAAGTCGTTTTATTGTTAAAATCAACGCTTGATATCACCTGTAAATGAGAAAAATTGTTGCTCACAATGAGAGGAACTCGGTCACGTGACTCGGGGCAATTTTAGATGTTGGTTTCAGACCACAACACAGCAGAGATAGGGACATGCGCAGTCTTTGTTATCTTTGCTCTATCACAGAATAAGGAGTATACAGAAAGGAAACTCCTGCTGCAGTCTGTCGTCCAAAATTTAGTGCGCATGCGCAGAATCGGCCATCTTGAAAAGCAGTAAACGTGTGATCACTCCCTACTCTGTGGCGTGGTAATGCGCCGTCTTTGTTTGTTAATTGTATATTTTAACAGCCTGAATCTCATAAAAGTAAACAAGTATTTGGTGCAGTGAAAAAAAAGAACTGCGTGTCAGTAGTGGGAGCTGTTCCGTTTTTATTATGAGCAGTAATAAAAGACAAGGCGGCCGATGGTGTTCAGCACCTAATTGGCGCAATAATTCGAATACAAATAAGGATATAAGTTTCTTCACCTTCCCAAAAAATGCTGAGCAGTAAGTGAACGTCGCTATATGTGTAGTGAAAGTTAAATGTTATCAGTTTCGAATGATAGCAATGTGTGCATAATTATTAAAAGTAGCCTTGCTTCTTCTCTTGACGATAACTCTCGCTGTTGCTGCACAGTTCAACAGCATCGAAATGTTGAAGTACATTTATATTTTATAAGTTTAACGTTGCAGGGAATCATATAAAATGAATGACAAAGAATAGTGCTTAAGTAGGCAGGTAAAATTTTACTTACGACATTGGAGGCGTAGTGTGCTAATGTTGGCAACGAATGCTCTTCTGATACTCAAACAAATAGATTGAGGGGAATAATTATTTTATACTGTTCCTGCCCTGTGGTTGACAGATTCCTCTATATGCCCTTCTCCGATCAGTAAATTAATGATACTCCTAAAGGAAATACAGCTTTTATATATGCCCAGACGTCATTAGGTCTGTGTAATCACGTTGAACTGCTAAGTCTGACTCAAAACTTTCTGCGAATTTATTCGTGTCTTGTTTATAACTAATTTCCCAAACATAACTCCATGTTATTTGGGATTTTCCTAGAGATAAGCAGCAAATAAAACGATCATCGATTTCACCGTACATTTTCGTAGTTGCATTAAAATTTAGGCCTATTTTTTATTTTCGTTGGAATACAATTAGGTGCAAGAAGAGGGCGCAAAATAGATGAGAGCATAATGAAAAGCCGTTTCCTTACGTAAAAGTCGGTGGGATTAGCTGCAGTTCGTAAAAAGGCCATTTCCAGCCAAAGTACTAAGTGGCTATATTTCCGCGTTTACTGCTTTTCAATATGGCGTCAAGCGCAACGCTTGGTAACATACAGATCAAAGGCGCCGCCCCCAGCTTTCCCTTCTGTATGCTCCCTATTCTGTGGCTCTATGGTAACGACCATAGACCATAGATAATATAGACTGTGCGTGACGTCACTATACTGAAACCAACATCAAAGTCACGTGACTCGGGGCAGGGAACCCTGTTCATCATTACAATCAATGTGAAGTGCAGCCGAGAGTCGCAGTTCTCCTCCTTCCTAGTGTAAATTAAGCGTAGATTTCAGCAATAAAAGTCTTATCGTATTCTTATTACATATTCAGTAGTACACTGGGCGTTACTTATCCGTAATTCTCAATATCAACGCAGCGGTTACAGTTTTTACTTGTGCCTAGATGAAATGTATTCACAGTTCTTTTTACAAGCAGCAAAACTGCAATTCTTAAGTGAATGCTTGTTTTTGTTCTACCGTAAATCTTTTAGTTTGTAGCTTACACAGGAGACGAAATATTAGTTTGACAAGCAGCATCAGTTTTCATACGATTCCTCAAGAATACATGTGATGTTTCGTCATGCTTATATATATCTGAAATCGGTTTTCATCCATAATGTCCTATTTTAATATAATACAATCGTTTATATTTTATGACTATTTCCACATACAGTGAAGCCAAAACGTAAAAGAAGAAAAATATTGGCTATTTACATTAAATAACAATGTGATCAAACAATTATTGGTGTTCGTCACAAGAACTGGTTTTGTAGGGATAGTAAAAAGTCTGTGTTCACATTCATCGTTGTGAAACGCTATTAATGGCAGATCTGCACCAGAAATTACTTACTTGCTGTCATGTACACTCAGTCAAGACACGCTGAAATAATCTTCCATTAAAAAAATCACCTTTGTCAGTTGGGAAAAAAGTCAAAATTCATAGTGCAACACAAACATTGAGGATCTGTTTTTCTTTTGCTTGTAAAAGCAATTGAAAATAATTTTCCCCTGGTCACATGTAAAAACGATACTCACCGCATTAATGTCAGTAATGCGGAGAAATCACGATACTTTTCTATATTAAATGTGTAATAGGAATACGAGAAGTCGTTTTATTGTTAAAATCAACGCTTGACTTCAACTGTAAAATTGAAACGCTGTTTTTCGTAATGACGAAGCCTCAGTCACGTGACTCTAGGCAATTAGATGTTGGTTTCAAACTACAACACAGCAGAGATAGGGACGTGATCTGTCTTTGTTATCTTTGGTCTATGGTAACGACACGCCCAGTGACTTTTGTTATACACTGCGACAGAAGCGCTCCAAGCGGCCGGAAAGCTACATTTCTGAATACGATATTGGATGCGGGCGAATAGTATCGTTTATATTGATTTTACATTAGGGAGCGTAAGTAGTGCCATAAAATAGGTAATACCGTAATAATAGCTCCACATTTGTTTCTGTTAGGTTTCCTAAGATCACTGACAAACTATGTATTGATAAATTACAGTACATTTCATTTACAATACCTACAGGTATTTACTGAAGAATTTCCTTTGCTATTAAAAATAAAATATGGATAGGAAACACCAGAAGACCTGCCCTTTGATAAAAAGACGTCGCTTTTCTAATCAGAAACATTAAAGTTTCCTCACTCTAATTCTATTAAAATCAGTGACGATGGAATGTAGTAAACAGTATTAAACGTACCAAATCAGCCACTACATCAACATCTACATACATACTCCGCAATTCACCGTAAGGTGCGTGGCGGAGGGTACACTGTACCACTACTAGGTATTTTCTTTCCTATTCCACTCCCAAATTGAACGAGGAAAAAAAGAATGCCTATATGCCTCCGTACGAGCCCTAATTTCTCTTGTCTTTGTGATCTTTACGCGAAATGTAAGTAGGCGGCAGCAAGATCGTACTACACTCAGCTTCGAATTCCGGCCCTCTAAATTTACTTAACAGAAATTCACGAAAAGAACGTCGTCTTTCTTCCAGCGATCCCCAATTAAGTTGCCGGAGCATTTCCGTGACACTCGCGCATTGGTCGAACCTACCGGGAACAAATCTAGCTGCTCGCCTCTGAACCGCCTCTGTCTTCCTTTAAACTGATCTGCTGCGGGTCCCAAACACTTGAGCAATATTCAAGACGTGGTCGTACAAGCGTTTTATACGCGGTTTCCTTTACAAGTGAAGTACATCTTCCCAAAATTCTCCCTATAAACCGAAGTCAGCTGTCCGCCTTACTCACAACTGTCCTTATATGTTCGTTCCATTTCATATCGCTCTGCAATGTTACGCCTAGATATTTGAACGACGCGACAGCATCAAGAAGCTCACTACTAATGCTGTATTCGAACATTATGGGATTGTTTTTTCTACTCATGCGCATCACCTTACATTTTTCTACACTGAGAGCTAGCTGCCATTCTTCGCACCAACTAGAAAGTTTGTCTAAGTCGTCCTGTATGCTACTACAGTCAGTTACAGACTACACCCTCCCATACACCACAGGATCATCAGCAAACAGCCGCAAATTACAACTTACTCTGTCCATCAGATCATTTATATAGATAGAAAATAAAAGCGGTCCTATCACACTCCCCTGGGGCACGCCTGACGATACACTCGTCTCTGATGAACACTCGCCGTCGAGAACGACGTACTGCATTCTATTACTTAGGAAGTCTTGCAGCCAGTCACAAATCTGAGAACCTGTGTGTGTGTGTGTGTGTGTGTGTGTGTGTGTGTGTGTGTGTGAAAAATTAATTTCGTGTTTTCGGGATGAATTTTTTTTTATTTACGCTCGTTTTTTTCTTTTCAAGTTCACCTACATTGTTGTATTTTTCCTAAAACGCTATTTTCAATATACCGGGTGATCAAAAGGTTAGTATAAATTTGAAAACTTGAACTTTTCGTTTTGTTTGTTTGTTTTCTTTTCTTTTCTTTTTTGTTCTAATAAAAAAAACCATGTCATTCGAAACATGTGTCAATTTTTACCCCTCTGTCTACATTATTCCGTGATATATTAAGTTTTCAAATTTATACTGACTTTTTGATCACCCAGTATATATGTTAAAAAATAATTTTGTGAAATGTATGGCGTAATACCTCTAAAACCACACTCAATCTCGAGTATCAAACCTAATTCATCGAAAGCAAGAAAATACAAGAAATCGATATTTGTCTTATTGATGAGGTTCCGATTCTTCCAAAATATGCAGTACAAAACGTCAATCAGCTTCTGCGATCTATTGGCATTAAGAGTCTTCCTTTCGATGGCAAGGAGATTGTTTTACTTTAAAATACGACTATTTAGGTGAAGTTCAAAAGAAAAAACCTGTGTAAATAGAAAATTTCATTGAAATCGTTAGAGCGGTTTCCGAGACAGCTAATATATACGAGAATTGCTCGTTTAAAGATAACGAAAGAGCAGGTGGCGTGATTTATAGTGAAAGACACGAGGAAAAATAACGGAGAGCATTGGTTTCACTATTACACAGAGACGAAGTCGGGTGAGTATGGGGGGGGGGGGGTGATGAGGTCCACTTCTGGTCAAGGAATGGTAGTGTGTTCGGGGGCATTGTCATGATGGAAAACACATTCATCCAAATGCCACAAATTGCGTTGCTTCCGCCGCACTCTGTTGGGCAATTTTTTCAACACTTTCGGAAGCGTGGATAACTGTGACGATGCGGAACCAACCCTGAGCCACCGTTCGACAGGACGTTAAACCCTTTCTTATTTTGAGTGGACGACTCCTCACATCATAAGAAACGACTGCACGAATTTTTGTCAACATTTTCATGTGATCGTACCATGAGAGGAAGAACGAAAATTATAAAATGTTTGTAAATTTTTATTGGCCTTTGAGAAATCCCCATACAGCCCTCCACATAAATAATCATAATAGCATACACTGTTACACTCATAGTCACATACGCTGTTACAGTTATGAAAGCAAGTCGGTAAAAGCAAACAAACAAACGTTAAAGATATGACGGAAAACAAAGGCAAGAGCAATTTGAAGTAACATAACAAACCTTAAGGATAAGGACAAAGAGCAAAGACAGGAGCAATTGAAATAATATATTATGATTAAACCTGGCTTTATCTTTTACATTTCAGTTCATAACTTTCTTCGCCGCCGTTAGAAAGGAGACAAATTCTTTGTACATTGCAAAGTCTTTGGTTGCCAATAATGTTGACACTGATGTTGGTAACTGGTAGTTCCTGCTCACAACATACCTTAGCCACTTTGATGTGAGATCCCACCTGTCGATGCATCAAAAAAACATGTGATTTGCGTCTTCAGCTTCGCCACAGTAACAAAGTTTACTAAAGTCTGGTTGGTAGCACTGGTGTTATTTGTGCATAATATTTCCCTTTAGTTGTCTGGGAAGCTTGCCATTCTTTGTCCCATTCAGTCCGAATTCTATTTCTGTAATCAGGTAAGAGATCTACACTGGAACGTGAGTATATTCTTCCGAATCAGAGATAACCGCTTCCTCGGCAACTGTGTCAGCGATCTTTTTCCCCAGAACATTGTTGTGAACTTTAATCCAACACATGGGGACACTGCGTTCTTTCTTTTCCAGGTGGTTTGTAAACGTATTACACCAAACTGCTATGGCCATCAGTCGATAGACTTACAAACTACTAAAAGTAACTTACACTAAGGGCAACACACATGCACCCATGCCCGAGGAAAGACTCTGTGGAAAGAGCCGCCCTATCTGTAGCATGACGCCTTAGACCATGCGGCCATTTCGCGCGGCCACCAGAACGAGATTTTTCAACAACTGATATTTCACCATATTTTTCTGATCAGTGAAAAACCATTTACATACTTTTTCCCATTAGCATCATACTTGTACGCCGTTCTTTACATTTCAACAGTTTTTTGCAACAAATAGCTGAATTTCAGAGCTGTACGCTGTTCACGAAAATTAGCCATTGCAAAAATAACTATCACACGAAATGGTTGTCAAAACTGGTCCTGACAGATCGACCGGACTACTGACACAAGAATGTTCCATTTATATCCTTCAAAACACGATACTGCAAAAGATATGCCCACCGAAAAATCAGTTACGTTTCTTTTGGGTAACCCCTTCGTAAGTCCTCTCTAAAATACCGTCGCCACAACTTAAACCATTCATCAGGAGCTGCCTTCATTTGGTCGTGTACGTGGCCATTGAATCACCACCACCCAGAGGCGTCGGTATTTCCCCCCCCTTTTTTTTGGGGGGGGGGGAGGGGGGGGTTCACATCCTAGGTGGTGGGTGTCAGTTTTACAGTAAGAGTGTCACGCAGATCAGTATCCAAAACATCAAACAACTGCAACCGTTTCAACGTTTAAAACTTTAATACTGATTGCATTGCGAACTAATAATAATAATAATAATAATAATAATAATAATAAAATAGAATAGGAAGTCAGATTGCACGTGAGTTGCTCTGTGAGGTCCAGTCTGTGGAAATGGACTTGAGTAGCTAAAGCAATATACCAGGGGAAATCCAGTTGTGGGCAGGCTAGAAGCAGAACGAACTTCCAGTCGGGTGGCACAACGCCACTTGGAAGTATTCCATGGCACTGCTGCAGTACGCGTCACCGCCGAACGTCACTACGTAGCACCTGAAAATTCTTTACTGTTCCATCTAAATTTGCGATTCCTGACTTTCCTAAATCGCTCCAGGCAAATGTTACTCTGACAATGACAAGAGACATTTCCTTCTTAATTCCTGTCTAAGAGATTACAATCGAGACGTCTATTTCTTACGCCTACATCTATATACACGAGGGATATTTTAAAGTAAGAATCGTTACCGTGTCGTGTCTGCTCATCCTATCACATGAAGTCCATTCAATGCCGTCCACCTTTGGTTAGTCTCTCACTGTGCTCCCATTACTTTGAACTTATCTGATGGTGTTGGTTGTATGGATATACTGAAATGTTTGTCGCCATATTAGTCTGAACGCCAAATCCCAACGATTGTTAAGTTCACTCAGTTATTCGTTTCTGAAATGCAAAACAAGTCTATCATGCTGAAATTCACCGGCGGCGTGTTGAATTTTATAGTGCAGCTGTAATGAATGGCTGAAATCTGTGAGAACGGTATAGATTGTTTAATGAAGGAAGGACAAATGTGCATGATGAAAAACTATCGAAGCGGCCTATTACCATTAATGGGGTCTTGACACAGAAAGGTGATAAGTTCGGCAAAATAGGCCTAAAAACTGACGGCTGCATCAGAAATTTTAATCAAATGTTCAAATGTTTGTATAGCTTATGGAACTTAACTACGGGGTCATCAGTTCCTAAACTTACAAACTACTTATGAACTAACGGCACAAATATCCATGCCCGAGGGGGGATTCGAACCCCCGACCGTAGTGGCCGTGCAGACCGTGACTGGAGTGCTTCAGTCCCCTCGGCCACCGCGGCCGGCAGAAATTTTAATCCCAGTTTCAAGGTCAATAGTTTATCAAATTGTAGCTCACAAACTCCGCCGCAAAAAGTGTGCAAGAGGGGTCGGCGAAAATGTTGACAGGAGAACACAAAACAAAAACAAATGACTCATTTTTATCCGTTTTGAAAGGCTGTTACAAGGATGGTCACGAGTTCTTGAGTTACACTGAAACCTTTGATGAAACGTGCATTGCGCTCTACCCTGTAGAGAATAAACCGCAATCCTGTGAGTGGCCTCATTCAAATTTGGCGACGAAACCACGAAAATTCGTTCAGGCTTGATTCTATTATGGCTCTTGTGCTCAACGACTGTTTTTCAGTTGGTAGAAAATTGTTATCAATCAGTCGTAAATATTTTGTTTGTTCACCAGATCTAGATTTCGATCACTGTGTGATTATTATCAATACTTAAAAACAAACAGTTAAAATATAAAACTTTTCGGCCTCCATGTTACGGTTACGGTTACGGTCATATACGTTTCAACTGTTTATTCATAACCATTGATAATGATTACACAGAGATCGAAATCTACATCTGGTGATATACAAAATACTTTAAGACTGATTTCTAACAATTTTCTACAACACGAAAATTCGATAAAGGCCCTTCCTTTGCATTTCACTCCATTCTATGATGGTGGTGGCGGCGGCTGGTGCAGCAACAGTGTTGAATATTAAAAAATGCTCAGTCTCTGTTGCAGTATTTTATTTTGCAATTACGCGTTTCGCGCTGTTAGCGCATCGTCAGATTGGGCGGAGATGGAGCCGCAGAACTATCTATTGCTGTCTAGGAGGTATCTTAATAATTTGTGTTATTGGGCGCCATAGCAGCAGAGGAGTCGCTGTCGCGGCAGGTCCACGTTTACAACTGGTAGTATTCTTAACCCCTCACTTGGCATCAGACTTTCTTCTGTTTCCAAAACGAAAGGAATTTCTTGGTGGAAAGCGCTTGTAAATTGATGACATGTTGAAAGCAAATGTTACTAACTTGTTTAATAGTCAATCGGTAAAATACTTTGTTGCTGGGATCCAAAAACTGCTGTCTTGATGCAAAAATATGCAAGGTGACAATTATGAAACCTGAAAAATGTACCTTATTGTAGTATTGACATAATTTACTTTCATAATTAGTTTCTGTCTCCGTTACAAATAGGTTCTCAGTTTAAAAATGACCGTCGTTTGGCTACTACATCGCGATTACTGTGGCATTCACGCCTTGCGTTTCGTATAGTTACAAAAACAAAACAAAACAAAAACCTTCAGATTATTTCTCGACCGTTCCATTACCCATTAGAATGGAAAAAATAGAGTTTTCCGTAAGACGACCATTTTTTATTACTATTGTTATAATATCATTATGTTTTAGATTTCGATGGTAATTTATCCCTATCACGATGGGAGTTAGGAAAATTATTTTCACATTGGGAGGAGTCAATTAGTGATGGAAATTTCGTGAAAGGATTTGGCTGCAAGGAAACACGCCTTTGTGCATATGATCGAAATTCCATTTTCATTACCTTATACGTGACATTCTCCCCTGTTTACCGAGCGAAATGGTGCTCTGGTATTAATACACTGGACTTGCATTCGGGAGGACGGCGTTTCAAATCCGCCTGGCTATCGAGATTTATCATTTCCTTATTTACCTAAATCACTCTAGGTAAATGCCGGATAGGGTAGGGTACGGCCTTTTTCCATCCCCATTCTTAAGAAAAACAGTCTGTGTGCCGTTGCTAACGACCGCGATGCCGACGGGGCGTTTCAATTTCGCAATAATAGAAAACGAACTGCCTTTTTTAAAAGTTCAATGTCTTTTGACAAGCATATCTCGTAAGGCTCCTGCTATGGTCATCAGTCCCTAGACTTACAAACTACGTAAACTATGTTACACCAAGGGCACAAACCCACGCCCGAGGGAAGACTCGAATCTCCGGCGAGAACGGCCACCCAGTCCGCAGCATGACGCCTTAGACCAACGGCCATTCCGCGTGGCGAATCACTTTAGCATATTTCGGGAACACCACGTACTAGCTCATTAGAAATAAAAATGAGGCATCAAAAAGTCTATCTTTTCAAGACCTAGCTATTGAACGTGATATTTGGAAGTCAAGAGTGTTTCCTTGGAATGAGTACACAGAAGACGATAGGAAAACAAATGGGGTGTCAATGACGTCAAGCATCTCGAAAATAGTCATATTGTAGTCGATCCAAAAGTTTTGTGATGACGTTATCTATATATATAAAAGAAAGTCGTGTTAGTTACACTATTTATAACTAAAGAACGTCTGAACCGATTTGGCTCAAAATTGGTGGGGAAATAGCTTAGAAGCAGGAGACGGAGGTAGGATACTATTTGTCCCCCTTGACCGCGTATTATATCAGAATTTGAGAAAACTGAAAGTACGCTTGCAGCTGGGATCATTTTCTCGATTCTCCAACAATCAGATTATTCATTCGTTACTCGTCTAGCGGCCAAATACGCTGTAACGAAACGAACAAATACGCCAAGGAGGGAGATGGCGTTATGCACACAAAGTTAAAACTGCCATACAGATTTAACATGAAACGTTGCTTCTTTACAAGCCCCTCCGTATTATTCTTACCTCCATGATGTTATCGGTGGTGATCAGATCTTTGGAGTATTGCAAATATAGAATTGATGTTATTTCGTGGCATTTTTCAGTGTTACAAACAAATTAAATACAGATCGTGGTTTATTTTTTTGGAACAATGCCTCCATTGTGTCGGCGTAATATTGGTCGTCGTACGTGCAACGCTATCTTACTAGGTGATCGTAGTCAATGAGGCCGACGAAGATAGTACACGGCGCTTGGAGGTAAATCGCAAAGGAATTCTCAAGCGCGATCCGTTATGACTCTCAAACAAAGGGTATAGTCGAGTTCGACTCCCTCAGTTACGATTCAAATGTTTGTAAAACTTATGGGACTTAACTACGGGGTCATCAGTCCCTAAACTTACAAACTACTTATGAACTAGCTACAACTAAGGACGGCACAAATATCCATGCCCGAGGGGGGATTCGAACCCCCGACCGTAGTGGCCGTGCTAACCGTGACTGGAGCGCCTCAGTCACCTCGGCCACCGCGGCCGGCCCTCATTTACGGTTTAGGCAGGAAATAATTTGGGTCGTCGCCAAAACAGACGGCCACACGTGGCAATTATAATTGAACGTTTGGGGTACAGATACAATCCAGCAGTCGATTACTCAGCGGATGCCTCAGTTGGCTCCGGAACAAATTGTCGCGATCTAAAATTTCATTGGCTATCTCAATTTGCCATGATTGGTCGGCTTCATTCCCACGATCCAACATCTATTGCCAACATAGCTGTACCACGCATGTGTCGTGGATTGTAAAATTTTACTGGTAGCAATGTTGTTAATCATGTTTCAATTAGATTCCTAATAAGACAAGAAACGAAAGCAACACAAAGTCTTTCGAAACGTTGTATTGCCAAAAAAACGGTCAAATGTTTGTATAGCTTATGGGACTTAACTACGGGGTTATCAGTCCCTAAACTTACAAACGACTTATCAACTAGCTTATCCTAAGGACGGCACAAACATCTATGCCCGAGGGGGGGGGGGGATTCGAACCCCCGACCGTAGTGGCTGTGCAGACCGTGACTGGAGCGCCTCAGTCCCCTCGGCCACCGCGGCCGGCCGTTGTATTGCCGTCCCACTTATTTTATTTCAATTAATTGTTTTGTTTCATATGGTATTTCTATCATTAAAGTATGATCATGCTACAGTTACTTTGTATCTAATTCAAAAACTTTTAACAAGATATACATGTGTTATAACAAACATTTCTATACTGCTCGCTACGAGAAAAATATGCTAAGCTGTGGTGTAAACCTGTGCGGTATTCTTTTTTTCTTCTCAGTCATTTTTAACAAAAAACAGGAAAGTAGTTTTTCAAAAAAATGTTGAAATGTTTGTAGAACTTATGGGACTTTACTACGGGGTCATCAGTCCCTAAGCTTACAAACTACTTATGAACTAGCTAAGACTAAGGACGGCACAAATATCCATGCCCGAGGGGGATTCGAACTCCCGACCGCAGTGGCCGTGCAGACCGTGACTGAAGCGCCTCAGTCCCCTCGGCCACCGCGGCCGGCAGTAGTTTTTATGCATACACTTATAATCATACCTGTTCTTACAATGCAACCATTAAACGTGCGGCCATTGAAACTACTAACCTCACAGATAGAGCAGCTGGAAACGTCTCTCTAATAACCCGTTTCCAATCGATTTACCTGTCCATTTTGACTTCTATCCCCAATCAAGTTCCCGAATGCAATAACAATAAATAAGATCAGAGAGCTGGGAAGGAGGAGACAGAGTATGGGGGAATTCAATGGATTTAAAAAGAGGAGATGATATAGACGCAGAGAGGAAGCGGAGGAGATGGATGTGGTGTGTGGGGTAAGAGGGAGTGGTGTGAAGGTAGGGGGAGAAGGAGATGGACAAAGGAAGGGATAGACATAGGGACAAGCTACTAATATTTTTCAATTTTGCATAATTTGGGAGCGGGGATCAGCACCCGTCGGACCCACCCTCATTGGGATGCACCAACACATGTTTGCAATATACGACTGTTCTGTAGCAGACGCGTCTTTCTATAGTCACTTTTTCCCTGAAGAACTCATAGCGCGGGACCTGTAGATTGTGTTACGTGAGTAAACATACAGCCCAGTGGACAGCTGAGCTGATAGTGTGATGCAACCGAAGGCAGAAACGGAATGTGTCTGCATGCTTGCGATGGAAACACAACGGATTCCAAGATCTCGGTCATTCGCTTAGCTCACAACAGTTACAGCGGTGATCGCTGCGTCGTCAGGTGAGTCAGCTATGTAGAGCTCTCGGCTGGCCTCCCAAGATAAGCCCTCAGAATAGCTTACGGCTGCAGATAACCCACGTATTCAGAGCTGCCCGAACTCGCCTGCTGTTCCTCCAGTTATATCAGCGGCTGCCTACAGCCTCAACGGAAATGCCCTGTGCAGCTCGGATTTTGCCGCTCCTGTCAGTAACTCGCGTGCTTTTTCGTACTTGTCGCTTTTTTCAGTTGCTTGTTGTGATTCTTTATATCCACCCCACTGGCGTTTCGACCACAGGCGCCCGAAGTGGAGCGGAAGGGATGGTTTGGAGGAAAAATAAGGCTTTTGCTTTCTCCTGAATGTGCTTTTATTAACTTTTTTTTAATTAGTACTCGTCTCTGGCAGATACTCTCTCAGATCCAAAAAATTAATTAATTAATTAATTAAATTAATATTTCCAAGTGAGAAGGAGAAATACTGTGACTTCAGAAGTCAACAATTTGAATTCCGTTAGCTCCATGAAGATCTATGACTTTTATTTTCGCTCAGTGGTGGTGTTCTGTAGACAAGGTGGTTGCTCATTTTTACGAAATACTGACAAAATAGTGCTCCCAGCCTTTCCTCTGTCCTCGAACGGATCTCAGCATCTTCCAGAGAAGGACCGCTCCAACAACCTTGGATGCTAAGTTCCTACGTTAAGAGGTTATTAGAGTTGTTATTCTGAATGACTAAGACATTCAGATAGCATTTTCGTTCAGTGTTCTCACAAATTAGATTTGTACTTGTTATTAATACATTTCGTAATTTGGTTTGTCAATTTAATATAAGGTAATATATACATAATATTAGAAGTCTTAGCAGCTTTTATTTTTCAATGTCTTCATTTCTCATTTTTTGTAAAATTACTAATTTATATTTAAAATTTCATCAGCAGAGTAGAAGAACTGCCATTCAAAATTTATTTTAGTTATGTAATTAAATCTTAAGAGTCATTAAATTTCAGTGGGTAGTCAGGTGACCGAAAACATTCTGTTGTTAGCCGGTACGCCTTCCCGTCTCGGAAAGCGGCGCGTTAGACCGCACGGCTAACCGAGCGGGTCATATAGTGTAGAAGATATGACGTCATAAACAATAAAATGTACACCTCTTCCTAAACAGGACTGATTCTACCGAAAAGCATTCTGCGGCATGCCAGTCACAGCCTGCACGACCGCTACGGTCGGGGGTTCGAATCCCCCCTGCGGCATGGATTTTTGTGTCGTCATTAATATAAGTTAGTTCATAAGTTTAGGGATTGTTGACTCCGCAGTTAAGTCCCTTAAGCTTAACAAACATTTGAACACTACCGAATTTGGTGCACATATTCCTTACCGTGAGGAAACAGTTGCTGTAGGGTCAGAACCACCTACGACACATACTTCTGGAGGTGTCATAAACAATGGGAAGCATGATAACCACCCATTACAGCAGTTTCTTTTAATTTGCAATGTCTTCACTACTAGCTCTATTCGCAAAATACTTCACTAGCAATTTCATAATATCCCAAAGGAAATTTTCTTGGTAAAATATTATCCACCATCCGGGCCGCCCCGAGTGATTATATTGGCAACATCAAGAAGTTATAAAATATCTGCCGGAATTTAATATTCTTAAAAAATCCACAAGGATTGACTTTATTAATGTTTCGTATAGACCTTGACATAAATAAATAGTGCTATTCATGCTCTATTGGTTGCCAAGTTCTTGTATGTGCCCTTGTCCTCTCATTAAAAGTAATTATGTCAAACGAAGATTTCATGACAAAAGATTTGCCTTCTCAAACGAATAGCTAATGTCAACGTAACATGATTGCCAACATTACCACGCGAGGTCTCCAGGAAGGTGAGTAAAATTAAACAAAGTTCTTCATTGCGTGACACATAGTTTAGAAGAAATCATAAGTACTGAACTACTATAAAAAGAAACTACAGGATGAAATTCAGTACAAATACAGGTGGAACAGAGAGAGACAGCAGGCGATGGATAGATGGGTACCGCGCTGAATGGCCGCGAGGTCTAAGGCGCCATGCTACCGACTGGTCGACCGTTCCTGCCGGATGCTCGAGTCCTCCCTCAAGCAAGTTTGTTTGTTTGTGTGGGGGGGGGGGGCGTGTGCGTGTGTAAGTTAGTTTAAGTAGTTTATAAGTCTAGGGACTAATAGCCATGGCAGTTGGGTCCAAAAGGTTTACAAACATTTGTACACTTTTTGAAACCAACATCTAATTTTTGTGAGTTTTCGGAACTACAAGCAAGAGATTTTCTTATTTAAAGATGTTCACAAATCTCTTTCTCGTCGCCGCGCGGAATGGCCGCGTGGTATAAGACGTCATGCTACGGAGTTTCGAGTCCTTCCTTGGGCATGGGAGTATGTGTTGTCCTTAGTGCAGTGGCGGCTTTTCACATTTGCCACCAGTAGACAACTAAAAATTTGCCTCCCCAACAGTCCTCTACAATTGGATACCCTATTTCACAATCATACTAATTATAATTGTTGGTCAATGATATTGCAGCTTTACGTTTTGGACACTGTGGTCCTAATTACACCACCTTTTTTCTTAATTAGTATGACTGTGAACTAGGTGATCGAGGGCTCACTCCCCAGATTATTTTTACAACCCAACTAATTGGTTAAAATTACGCAAGTAGTAGTTTTTGTTTATATATTCGAGCTCTTAAAACACAGTGATATACTACTAATAATGTGGGTGTAATATGTTTTACACAATAATGTACATTCGCTAAATGTATCTAAATAACGTTATTACAGTTAGTTACAATTTAAACTTTTGGTCCAACATGGCCGCTCCTAAGGTCTGCCGCCCTGGGCTGCAACCTACTCAGCCTGCTGGTATATTCACCTTAGTGCAAGTTAAAAGTAGTTTGTAGGACTAGGAACCGATCGCCATAGCAGATTGGTCAATAGGTTTTCAAACATTGACAGACAGGTAAGAAAGAGGTGAACTAACGTAAGAATGGACTAAACACATACCCGGGCACCGCGGTGGAGTGCTGTGTTTTGTGCTTAGGTCAGTTTAACTTACTTTTAGTAGTTTGTAAGCCTAGACTAAAGTAGTCTCATAGGTTTACAAACATTCTAACATACCCCCGCAACGCCGGGTTTCACCTAGTGATTTACAAAACTCATAACTCATTGTTAAATATGCAAGCCGGCCGCGGTGGCCGCGGGGACTGAGGCGCTCCAGTCACGGTCTGCATGGCCAACGGTCGGGGGTTCGAATCCCCCCCCCCCTCGGGCATGGATATTTTTGCCGTCCGTAGTCTTAGCTAGTTGATAAGTAGTTTGTAAGCTTAGGGACTGATGACCCCGTAGTTAAGTCCCATAAGTTCTACAAACATTTGAACATTTTTTAAATACGCAAAACACAAACAACAACACGACCTATGGACATAGACTAAAGGTAACAGACTGAACATGACGTCATTATACTGAAACCAACATCAACGTCGCGAAAGAAGCCTTCTTTGTCGTCCCGATAAATGTGTTGTTGAGATGACAGTAACTCCAAAAAATGTTCAAATGTTTGTAAAGTTTATGGGACTTAACTACGGGGTCATCAGTCCCTAAACTTACAAACTACTTATTAACTACCTCATACTCATATCCATGCCCGAGGGGGGATTCGAACCCCCGACCGTAGTGGCCGTGCAGACCGTGACTGAAGCGCCTCAGTCTCCTCGGCCACCGCGGCCGGCCAGTAACTCCAATCAAGCATTGATTTTTAACAATAAAATGTCTTACCGCATTCTTATTACACATTCAGTAATAGTTACGTTATTTCTCCGCTGTTCCTAAAGTTAATGCGATGGATATTGTTTTTACATGTACGAAGGTGAAATCTAGAGACAGTTATTTTTCCCAGCACCAGAATTGCAGTTCTAAAGTGAATATTTTCTTTTGTAGCACTTCGAGTATTTTCTTTTAGACTGCAGCTTCTGCAGGTTTAAAAGATGAAATAGAAGTTTTAAAGATAGCATCAGCTTTCTCACTATTTCTCAACAATACGTGTGAAATGTGTTATTATGTTTTTATAATAACTGTAGTTTTTTCGTATTCACAATGTTCGATTTATATAAATTACAAGTGTGTATACTGTATAACATTTGGCACAGCCAGTGATGCCAAAACATAAAAAAGCAAAATATTGCCTATTTACATTAAGTAATGTGCTGGGAAAAATTCAACTGTTTGTAAATCTATCGGACCAAACTGCGTGGTCATCAGTCCGTAGCTTACAAACTATTTAAACTAAGGTAAACTAACCTAAGGACAACACACACAAACCCATGCCCTAGGGAGAACTCGAACCTCCGACGGCGAGCAACCGCGCGCTCCGCAGCGAGGCGCCTTAGACCGCTCGACTACTCCACTGCGGCGAAAAATTCGACAGAAGTGATTTTTAAAGGTATAATGAATAGTCTCTACTCATCTTTGGCTGCATATAGTGCTATTATTAACAGTTCTGTGCCGTAAATTACGTACTTGCTGACATTCTTGAATAAAACACTGTCTTATTGCAAAAATTTGTTTTATTCAAAAAATGTCCAAATGTTTGTTAAGCTTAAGGAACTTAACTGCGGGGTCATCAGGCCCTAAACTTACAAACTACTTATGAACTACCTTATACTAAAGACGACACAAACATCCATGTCCGAGGTGGAATTCGAATCCCCGACCGTAGCGGCCGTGCAGACTGTGACGCGTGCCGCAGACCGCTCGTCCACCGTGGCCAGTCTGTTTTATTCAGATATTACGCGTTTCGCCCGATTACGGCATCTTCAGGTATCTTGCTGATGTCCCTGTAGCATTGAGTAGGTCTTAGTTTCAGTTTACGACACTGGTACTATACCACACCAAAAATGGTATGGGAAGAATTTTGTGACATGTAAACTCAGTCAAGGCCTGCTGGAATAGTACTGTTAATAATCGCATTCATTCGTTGAAAAAGGTAAAAGCAAAATATATTAAACACAACATATGTAATTCTGTTCCTTCGTAAAGCGAACTGTTAATAATATTCACCATTTCACGTGGTCTATGCAAAAACAAAAATCACAGGCCACGGTGGAGTGTCCGAGCGCTCTAAGGCGCCTTGCTTCGGAGCGCGCGGTTGCTCGCCGTCGAAGGTTCGAGTCCTCCCTGGGGCATGGTTCTTGAACGCGCGCGTGCTAGCGCGCGCGCGCGCGCGCGCGCGCGCGCGCGTGTTTGTGTGTGTGTGTGTGTGTGTGTGTGTGTGTGTGTGTGTGTGTGTGTGTGTGTGGTGTTCTTATGTAAACAGTTTGTAACTCTAGGGACTGATGACCATAGCAGTCTGGTCCAACAGGTTTACAAACTTATAATTACCTGACATCTTATTCAGGATTTTTTCAAGGAGGCGATCTTTTAATGCATTAGTTCTGAATCCTTTTATAAGAGCTTTATTGCCATAGATCGCTTATTGCTTTTATATGACTAGTTTCGACTCGTTGACGAGTCATTATCAAATCTTACTTGTCCAGGCATGTTAAGAAATATACTTCAGATGATTGAACATCATACTAGCAAGTTATAAATGGTATGCACATAATCACATGAATATGCCTTTGGGTCATGTTGTTAAAGACCCTGTGTTATACTGTGCCACATGTCTAGGTAGTGTGTTGTCACAGTGGAAACTGTAGATGGAGTTCATCTTACTAAAACTAATGTAATTAACAGTACGATGTCGAAGTATCATCGATTATCAGTTATAGAACGAGACTGCATTTTCTCAGGCGTAATTGTAGTGTGTCTTAAAGTCTTTGATTCATTACAATACATGTAAATTATCCACATTTTGAATTTTCAGTTATTATGAAACTTTTTCATATACAGTATTCATAGTCAGTACTGCACCCAAGATCAGATAACTGGATCCACCTGATTGCTTGGGATTTCCATGCGATCAGTGATCAGCAACCTATCGCTGCGATGAAGAAGGTTAGAATACAGTGAAGCCTACCTCCGCCATATTGATAAGTTTTGGAGAAGTGTTCGTATTGTAGAACTAATGTTTTATGTCAATTAAAAGAGGAATACAACGTCCGACGGTTTTGCCGTGATGTACAACGTGTTAAATGAGTGCAAATTAGCTTTTAAGAATAAGGTTTTCAAATATATTATGATGAGTATTTATTAATATTTATTCAATAATGTATATTGTTTGAAAATACATACTTTCCAGTGACTGTCAGTTCACTTCATTAACAATAAGGGGGCCTAGTTAATGCATAGTTTTAACGGAGAAATAGACTTCCAAAACAGACCAAGATGGCGGACAGGCTTCAACTGATGTATGTGCTCGGCATAGATAATGCCATCTCCCTTTATTCTAACCTCCTTGGCTGCGATTTGTCCCACACCCATAGGATCTAGAAAGCGTTTGGTCACTAATTTTATGCGACGGATCGTTGCTATTTATTGCTCGTTTGTGGGACCCTTAACGTCTCTCGATAGGGACACGCGCAGTCTATATTATCTTTGAAACCAACAATAATAGATCCACGTGAATAGATCGACACGATTTTCATAGATCCAAAGAACTGGTTTTGTATCCTACAACGAGCTTAAAATCTTTGGTATCATTTAAATGTATGAAATTTAACAGGGCAAGAATCATACAGTGCTTTAATCTAAAAACATATTCCTTTGCTCCGCAAGATGGCGAACTGGCTTCAATCGACAGATAATCTCATCATAGTAGCAGCGTCTCCCCTTATTTTAACCTCCTTGGTCGCAATGACTCGTAATAAGTATGTCTGTATTTCGCACAAATTTTTAGCGATCTCTTCGTGTGGTAGTATGTCTGTGGTAGTATCACAGGTGGTAGTAGTAGTAGTAGTAGTAGTAGTAGTAGTAGTATTACACATACATTACTAGACTGGCAAACGCCCCTCTGTGACTGAATCCTGACGCCGCCATCTTGCCTCACCTCACGTCAAAAAGCTTCCGTACGATACTACGATGATCTTCTGATAGGATATGACGTTGTAAGCTTTACTAATTGGTTTGAACATGATTTGCGTTTGGGCTAATACTTCCCCTATAATTTAGTTTAACACATAGGCGTACATTGTCGAATCTTGTTATGAGAATAATGTGTTACGTACGGTTAAATTTTACTTAGCGTCCAGGCGGCTCGAATGATTATGTTGTCAATCATGTGACGTTGGCATTAGCCCATCGCATAACAATGTTTTGTCATGAAGTCTTCGTTTACGAGGGCAATTAATGTTACTGAACGAGGGTACATACAAGAACATGTCAACCATAGAGCAGAAACAGCATTATTTATTTACTTCATAGTTTGTACGAAACACTAAACAAGTTAGTCTGTGTGGATTTCTAAGAATATTAACATCTTGGTGAGGGCTCTCTACCGTTTGTTGATGTTGCCAACATAATCATGTGAGGCCGCTGGAACGGCAAGTAAAATTTTATTGTTACTTACAGTTAAAGCAGACTGTACTCATCTGCAAAACACTCAGAAGAATAGAGATGTGTGTTATCCACGACAAGTATCACATTTATAACGGACATACTATTAAAAAACCGAAGTTGATCGAAACTAGTAACCGATTAATAAAAACAGGAAATGCGACTCAATAGTGTGTGTCAAAGCAGACTGTAGATTTCGTAAGAACTCTAAAAAATACGTGTTATCCACAATAAACACTTTTTTATGACCATACTACTGAAAGAATCTCTGAAGTTGAATTAAATTGGCGCTGTTATTGTTACAGTAAATCAATACAACTCATCACTCTACGGCATGTGTCAAAGATTACTCCAGCTGAAAAAAGTATAGCCACATACAACACACGAATTTCCCATATGTCAAAAGTCTAAAGACAGCGTAGTTACGTCAGTTCATCGGTATTTTTCAACTGTTTTCCGTAATAACGCAAACGACAGCTTACACGTTTAGCCCGCGTCCATACATTGGTACCAACGCTGGCGCCAACATTGGCCAATATTTTTCAGACAGCATCCACCCATTGAGCCAATATTCAGTTGAATTCGTCGACAGCCAACGTAAACATATCTGACGCACAAATCGCGACCAATGCGTTAACGCTTTTGAGTGTGAATAATTACATTTTGTCATTGTAAACCAAAATGGGAAACATACGTAAAAGATGATGAAGTGTTGTATCACTTCCTACCAAACATTAATTTTTAAAATATGCTACAAGTAAACGATACACATCATTAAAACTTAGACCTGCTACTTTAAATGATTGAAATAAAAAAAATGAGATGTTTTGGATGGATGTTATTGTTTTAGTATTACGCTTCGATTTATTGCTAAAGGAGACAGTTTTAGAAGCCTACACTTCCCTTTTAAAATAACCATGTAATAGATATCACTGGTAGTGCTTGAAGTTTGCAAAACAATATTTAAAACTTGACAGGAAATATTAAGTACTGTACTGTTAATTTTAAAAATTAAATTCAGTAATGGAGTGTGTCGAAAGTCTAAAACGTTTTTAATTTCACAGTTCGCGCCTAAGTTTTGCTGTGGCATTTCGTTTTTTGAGGTTTCTTTCACAAATGAATCACTTTCTGATACTATACTAGTATTTACAGAGAGATTTCGAAACATTAAAACGGCGACGAAGAACGAACGAAGAAAGAAACAGTTTCGAGATGAGCAGACGACAAAGACAGAAAGAAACGTTGGCGCCAATGTGTGTACGACGTACCCATATTGGCCCAACGTCCTTTGATGTTTGGTCGAAATACCGACAAGCAACGGAGCCGTACCAATGTTGACGCCAACGCTATGTCACCGATTCACACATTGGACCAACACTGTTGGCGCCAACGTTGGTTCCAATGTGTGGATCCGGCCTTATAGTATAGCAATATGGAGGTGAGACTTCACTGACACCAATGATATTGTATATGGCATAACCAGTATGGTAATATATGTCTATCACATTGTAACATACGCAATCGCGACACTCACTGCTGTAACGTTGTTACCAACCAAGGAGGTTAGAATCTCTGGAGATGCCCTAACACTGACAAAGTGAAGCCATCAAACTGGGCACTCCGGCATTTATGTCAAAAACATTGGACATAGTGTGTGTATGTACGAGTATAGAAGATCTAGTCGTTAAAATGTACGTCATATGTAAGTAAATACTCCAATGTGATTGTAAGTTTAGTTACATTACGTAAAGAAGGGAATATTCACACAGGGTTTTAACCAAGAAATTTTTGTTTTGGGCACGAAGCAGGGCTCCTCTGGTCTCGGCAAAGGGAACGCCACCTCCCTTTACTCTAACCTCCTTGTTAACAACTGACAACTACAACGACACTATATAGCACTCCTAACTGTGGGCAAGACTCCAAAGAAGTAATTTTTGTTTATAACTGTTTCTGTACGTTAGTAAAACATCAAGAGACATACATAATCGGGAAATTAATGTAGAAACAGCCCAATTTCACTGATTCAGGGGTTTAATCAATAATTTCTTAATGAAAAAGTACTTACAAATATACGTATATTTGCAGTTTTTATTGTGGTCTGCTCTTACTATAACAGGCAGTTTTTTGACGCGTATCAATTTGGTATGAAGTCTAATGAATCGCACATTTTTCTACTGCACTCGTCTTTCTTACACGCGCATATGATTTTGAAATTAATTACTTAGGCTAAAAAAAAAAGAAGAAGAAGATTCTTTCCGTTTGAGGTTCAGCTGTCGTAACAGTTGTAGAATTGGTTTCTTCTTTGTTGAGAAACGGTTTGTTTGCTATTCTTGTTTTATTGCTACGTCTGTGACGTATTTCATTCAACTACAGCTGCGTTGGCTGATTTTGTACGTTACATTCAGTAGTTACTGCATTCTATATACGTTTCCTACGTTTACTTGAATTGTAGTGAAGAAACCTTAACGTTTCTAGTGGAAAAGCAACGTCTTTCTGACAAAGAATAGCTCTTCTGCTGAAATGTGGAGCTATTTTCGAGTTACTATCTGTTTTTATGGCAGTACATACGTTCCCTAATATAAATATGTTAAAATCAGTACAAACGCTACTATTCGCACTCATCCAATATCGTATTCAGAAATAAAGCTTGTCAGTCGCTTGGAGCGCTCGTTTCGCAGTGTATAAAAAGAATCAGAGATCAATGAGTGGGAGTGTCGTGGCCTTATATCTTAGACCGTGATAGTGTATTCCAAGGGTGTATTCACATCACTGATCCTGTTTTGTGTTATACAACCATGGAGAGAGGAGGGTATGGCGGTGTGAGTAGTCGATTTATTTGAGTTATTTAGTTTCTGTAGTTTATTCATAGTAAATATATAAAATAAGATTAATATAAAAGTAAATCATGTAAAATACAAGTGGAATAAAACTTGTTGCGATTTCTTTAGAATATTTTTTCATCTGTGGTTGGGGATATTTTGTGTCATAGGTCAATTTGTTCGTTCAGAACATTACTAGTATCTTTTCTCAAGTGAGCAAGCAAAGTCTTCCAGTTCTTCAACAAAGCTTACATAGGTGCCTCTGTCAAAAGTGTACGAAAATGACAGGCGCTGTAATAGGTGTGTCACTTCTTGGTTTTGTTCTCTGAGATGTTTCCGGAAAACTAATACGTTTTTTTCACTAAGAATGTGTGCATGCACTCTCGCTATTTCCTATCTCTAACTGAAGCTCACTTAACAGGGTACTAAAGCTACTGTTAGTAATTCGTTCTCTTCGTATATAACTATAACGGGATAAAATTACGTAATATATGACACCCTTAGTCATCGACGACGAGTGGTATCGTACACTAGATTTGACCGCCTTAACGTTTATTGGCACATATATTTAATTTTTTTAATGTCTCACGATTTCCAGAGTTTTGCTCAGGTTAGGACCTACTAGCTTAGCATGAATTGCTGCAAGTGAAACGAAGTACAAACCAACTTCATATACAATTACAGGAAATAACGAACCAGTAATGTGCTTGGCTACCGATATCTGACTCATAATTCTTGCAATTCACTTGCGTTCATTTATAATGCAAACCGTTTCCAAGATACAATACTCAATGAGAAAGCCGCAGTACACAGTAAGTGCACTTTCATTCGTCTTCATATTGCTCAACTAGAAATGGAAATGGTATCATTTTCTGAACTGTAGCGTACCAAAGATTTTTTAAGATCAGTGCATTTCTTAAGCAGAGTCGTATGAATGAAAGGTACTGCCTTTAATGGAAGACGCCGCCGTTAAAATGTACTTACGGTGTCGGCAGTTTTTGTTTGACGTGTCGTTGCTAGTATCGACGAGGTGAATGGCTGAGTCGGGTGCAGATAGTAAATTACAATGTTTTTCTCTTCTTTTGGGTCGTAAATAATGTTAAAGTTTACTTGTGTCGTGGCGTATTTTGGCGATGTTGGCGACGGCCGCTGCATGTGACGTTAGTCCAACAGGTGATGGGATACCTACGACATTGTGTTGACATTCAGCGATTCGTTGTCGTGGAATATTCTAATATATTACGAGGTAATTTCCAAGAATGCTTACACTCGAAGTTGTGGAATCGATATATATCAAATGTCGATTGTATCAGTATTGTCACGCCACTTTTTAAATTTGGAGTACGTTTTTCATTAGTGTCTTCTACTTAAGAAAGTGCATATGCAACTGATAGAGCACTTCAACACGAATAATTCGCTCATTAATAAAATAAGTAAAGTAACTCCTTTGTTCTCGGCAGATTTCTAGTAACGAAACGTATTTGTATGTTATGATACGTTAGTAAATATCGGTATTCACTCAACTCGCGAGTGAAGTAACTTCGTTGTTATCGGTAGATTTCTAGTAATAAAGTATTTGTAGATTATGAAACATTAGTAAATATCCCTATCGTTAAATTGTACGACGCTTCTCGCCAGGCTCCAGTTGTTACGTTGACACCTATGGCTAATAGTGGCAACTCAGATGACCCATAAATGTTTTGTCTTGACAACTCCAATCTCATCTCATCATCATTAGAGACTGATTATGCCTTTCAGTGTTCAGTCTGGAGCATAGTACCTCTAATAAAATTCCTCCATGACGCCCTATTCAATGCTAACATTGACGACTCGTCTGATGTTATGCCTTTTACTTCAAAATCATTCTGCACCGAATCTAAGTACTTTCTTCGTGGTCTACCTCGACTCCTCTTACCCTCCGCTTCCGAGCTCATGAGTCTCTTAGGTAACCTTGCTTCTACCATGCGTGTAACATGACCCCACCATCTTAGTCTGTTCGCTCTAACTGCTTCATCTATGGTGTTCATTCCCAGCTTTTCTGTGATTTCCTTATTATGGACACCCTCCTGCCATTGTTTCCATCTATTGGTACCTGCAATCATACTTGCTACTGTCATATCTGTAACCTCTATCTTATGAATAAGGTAACCTGTATCCACCCAACTTTCACTGCCATACAACAAAGTTGGTCGAAAGATAGAGCGGTGCACTGCTAACTTAGTCTTGGTACTGACTTCCTTCTTGCAGAAGACAGTAGATCTTAGCTGAGCACTCACTGCATTAGCTTTGCTGCACCTCGATTCCAGTTATATCGCTATGTTGCCATCCTGTGAGAAAATACATCCCAGGTACTTGAAACTGTCTACCGGTTCTTTGTTCCTCCTATTTGGCACTCAATCTGTTTGAATCTCTTTCCCACAGACAACTTCAATTAAAACGAAAATTTTCCCTCCAATTCTAAATTGACGATTCCCTTATGCCTTTGACTAAAAGAAAGAATCGACTGGTAGAACACATTCTACCAGTCGATTCTTTCTTTTAGTCAAAGTATGCCAGAAATTCCTCTTATCCACAATTATTTTCAGTGTCTCCACATTAGTTACGTGATCTACCCACCTGATCTTCATTATTCTGTAGCACCACATTTCAAAAGCTTCTATCCTCTTCCTGTCTGAACTGTTTATCATTCATGTTTCACTACCACACAAATGCCTTCAGAAAAGACTTCCTAACACTTTTCGAAGTTAACAAATTTCTCTTTTGCAGAAAAATGTTCTTCCCATTGCGATTCTGCTTTGTATATTACTTGTACTGCGACCATCGTATGTTATTTTAGTGCCCAAGGAACAAAATTCATTTACCACCTTTATTCTTTTGGTACCTAATCTGATTCCTTCAGCATCGCCTGATTTTCTTAGGTTACATTCCATTACCCTTGTTTTTCTCTTTTTAATGTTCATCTTATACACTCCTTTCCAGACGCTGCCCATACCGTTCAACTGCTCTAACAGGTCCTTTGTTGTCTCTGACAGAATTACAGCCATCTGCCAATCTTAAAAGTTTGATTTTTTCATCCTGAACTGTAATCCCTTCTCCAAATTTCCTCTTGCATTCCTTCACAGCTTGCACGATGTACTGATTAAATAACATTGTTGAAATGCTACAGCCCTATCTTACTCCCTTCCCAACTTATGCTTACCTATCATTCCAGTCAACATTGTCAAAAGCTTTCTCCAAATCTACAAAAGCTAGAAATGGAGGTTTCTTTCCTTAATGTATCATCTAAGATAAATCGTAATGTATTGCCTCGTGCGTTCCTAAAACCAAACTGATCGTCCCCTAGGTTGGCTTCTATCAGTGTTACCAGTTTTCTGTAAATAATTCGCATTAGAATTTTGCAAGCATGATGTTTTAAACTAATGGTTCTGTAACTTTCACACCTGTCTGTGCCTGCTTTCTTTGGAATGGTTAATGTTACAGCACTATTCACAGAACTTTGTCAGAGGCTATTATGGCCCACCCCATATCAAATTTTCATCAAGGCTGGGACAGCCTTTTAGTACTATAGATAGCTTAAATATTTGCAGTCATCCACTTGACAATGGCAGAGGACTTCTCTGTCTAAAGCTCGTGGGCAGTAAACCATAAGACGCGGCTTGTAAATAAAAGTTTACCGACTAGGTTAAAATGGACCAAGTCCAGAAGATGAAAAAATGAGCATCCACAAAAGAATGCGTTTGTTTAAATCCTGTTGCAGTGATTATAAGCCTGAGAGAAATCCACCATCAAGTTCGAAAATAATAATCCGTGTCGCCACGAAACAGTAACGATAACAATCATGGCTAATATAACAGCGCAATTAAAGAATATAACATTTCGGCGAAGAAATCCACCGAAATGTGGAAACAATCATCTCAATATTAATTACCGTAATATCTTCATAACTTAACACAGAGAGAGAGAAATAAGTTTGCTGACAGCTATCGATCGTAAATTGTACTACTGTGAATATGCGCGTCTAACAATGTGTGGCGGTGTCTTATTACAGTATGCACTTACTGTGTACTGCGGCTTTCTCATTGAGTATTGTATCTTGGAAACGGTTTGCATTATGAATTAACGCAAGTGAATCGCAAGAATTATGAGTCAGATGTCGGTAGCCAAGCACATTACTGGTAGAATGAAACTTTCACTCTGCAGCGGAGTGTGCGCTGATATGAAACTTCCTGGCAGATTAAAACTGTGTGCCGGAACCGGGACTCGAACATGGGACCTTTGCCTTTCGCGGGCAAGCGCTCTACCGCAAGTTGTGAGGCGGCATCGTGAGTCGTGTCGGGGTAGCTCAGTCGGTAGAGCGCTTGCCCGCGAAAGGCAAAGGTCCCAGGTTCGAGTCCCGGTTCCGGCACACAGTTTTAATCTGCCAGGAAGTTTCATATCAGCGCACACTCCGCTGCAGAGTGAAAGTTTCATTCTGGAAACATCCCTTAGGCTGTGGCTAAGCCATGTCTCCACCATATCCTTTCTTCCAGGAGTGCTAGTCTTGCGTGTTTGCAAGAGAGCTTCTGTGAAGTTTGGAAAGTAGGAGGCGAGTTGTGAGGCGGCATCGTGAGTCGTGTCGGGGTAGCTCAGTCGGTAGAGCGCTTGCCCGCGAAAGGCAAAGGTCCCAGGTTCGAGTCCCGGTTCCGGCACACAGTTTTAATCTGCCAGGAAGTTTCACATTACTGGTACTTTATTTCCTATAATTTGTATATGAGATTGGTTCATACTTCGCTTCACTTGCAGCAATTCATGCTATGCTAGTAGGTCCTAACCTGAGCAAAACTCTGGAAATCGTGATACATTAAAAAAATTAAATGTATGTGCCAACAAACGTTATGGCGGTCAAGTCTAGTGTACGGTACCACTCGTCGGCTAACAGTAACGATAACAATCAAGGCTAATATAACAGCGCAGTCAAAGAATATAACGACAAAACTACTTAACTTTGACGCTGTTCAAAGACCTTGAGAAGTCGCAGTTCCGCTAACCTAAGGTGCGCATGCGCAATACGCCGAATTTATGCGCCGAATTTACAAACTGCCAGGTCAACGTTCGATCACGGAAAATAATCTCAAACGGTTTCAAAATGCTAGGAACATTTCGGCGAAGAAATCCACCGAAATGTGGAAACAATCATCTCAATATTAATTACCGTAATATCTTCATAACTTAACACAGAGAGAGAGAAATAAGTTTGCTGACAGCTATCGATCGTAAATTGTACTACTGTATATATGCTTTTTTATAATTTGTCGTATTCTTCTCGTTAATGGTTATAATAGTAAAATTTAACATAATAAAACAAGTTGCACAATTAGAAACTGGGTGTTTGCGTTGAAGCTGATGCCGCTCAAATATGCTGTGTGCAACCATTACCTGAAAATCATAACACTTAGCAACTTTAAACAAACCTCATGTATAATTTCAAACCATTGCGGAGATGTTTCTCGTTGATTCCCCCCCCCCCCTCTCTCTCTCTCTCTCTCTCTCTCTCTCTCTCTCTCTCTCTCTCTCTCTCTCTCTCTCTCTCTCTCTCTCACACACACACACACACACACACACACACATCTAGAGAGAAAAGTTTATCGCTTATTACGTTTTCCCTGTTCATGTGATTCTTCATCTGGCATGATGTTTTGAATCTATTGGTTTCTAACTACTAACTCTATTCGAAACAAATTTTGCAAATAGTAATAGATGCATATAACTAAATCGATCTTCAAAATTATATCACTGCGTGTAAAGTTCAGAAAATATAACATGACAGTTCAGGAGATGTTCTGACGTGATAAACATTGAAATGCGCGAGTACTTATAGTGACTTCCAACCAAGAATTTGAACACAATTTCAAATCAGTTCGAAACTTTTCTTGATTTCTTCCTTAAAGTAAAATATTTAGCACATTAACTCATTTTCATGGTAGTAAGTTGACTGACGCGCTTATATACATGGGAATTCGATTCTTTGTGGACTTTATGGGTTTTACCAGTACCCATTACAAATGGCCTAGACTACACACGGATTTCGGAAGACTCAATGTAGTGGAGCGCCTCCTCGAATGCTTAATGCAGATCATTGATTCCACCAGGAAAACGTCTGTTTGGACACTTACTAGCAATGTTTCTCATTGAATATCAACGTAGTCACAATGAATGTCATTGCCATAGTTACTTGTGAATGATGCACATGCGTACGTAGACACACTTCCCATGAATTTCGAAAGGCTGGACTTTAACATCTGGGTTGTCAACAAGTTCTTAGTTCCGGGTGTTCGAGGCGTGCCAAACACGCTGCCACTCAGCATCCCGGGAAAACTCATTCGAGAGCATTTGAATAATAATAGTCACCTGTTGGCTTTCTAAATGTGAGACGTTACTTAGGCAGCTAGGATAAATCTTGGTGAAGAGGGATTCAGTCATTTTTAGAAAGTGCCGTTTTTCGACGAAGATGAGTTGGACATATGTTTTATAGTACTCGTGGTCAGTACTTGTACTGTGTAGATGTTTCTGTGTACCACAAATGGTTCTTATTTTAGACTGAAAGTCTTGGTAGAGGTAAACAACATTCATTGTAGAATTTTAATAATGCTTTTAAAATGGCTGGAGATTGATTGAACAATCAAAAGGTGTTATCAGTAGATTATTTATTTTCAATTCACTACATGTTTCGGGCGTAGCCAATCATCTGGTGATCTGTCAATAAGATACATAAACAGCCAATTAAGTGTATAATTCCAAATTATGTAAAACTAAAAAATATTTCACATGTTTATTATAAATTGCAAATAATTTTGTGTATATACTTCATTGGCTGCATATATATCTTATTGAGAGATCACCAGATGATGGGCTACGCCCGAAACAAGAAGTTAATTGAAAATAAATAATCCACTGATAACATCTTTTGATTATTCAAGAAATCTCTAGCAATTTTAAACTCATTATTAAAATTCTACAAATGGTTCTCGTACTTCTACTCAAATGAAAATCAGTTTTCTTCACATGAGCGCTAAAGAGGAGCGAAATATTCTACTGCGAGGCATACCAACCCAATCTGTACGCTTACTCCACAGAGAACTAACGTATTTGCTCCCCTGCAGTTCATTTATTCCCTTAACTATCCGGCAATCTCGGGGATCTGTCAGTGCCGAACCATCAAATGTAGTGGATTAACTAGGTCACATAGTCCAGGATTTGATATAGCCTAAAGGGTGATTCAACTTTAAAAATGGGGAACTGTTCAAAGAATAAAAGGAAACATAAACTCTTTCTGTCGTCGATCAAGAAAGCTCTGAAGCCTCATTTAGTTGGGTCATTTGGTAATTAAGAGCACTATTGGCCCATTTCTGTTGTTAATGCAATAATGGCGACTACTCAGCAGAAATCTTTTTGTACTTATCGACTATGGCAGAAATGAATCAAAGACAGTTGTTTTGCGTGCATTTCGAAGCAAGTACGATTTTCAACTACCTGACAGGTGGTGTATCAAACGTTGGTGTAAACAATTCACAGAGAAAGTATATTGGCGCAAAGGGAAAAATTCCGGACGGCCGCGTACAAGCAAAGAATATGTTGACCCCATTCGGAAAGCCGTAAGCTACAGTCAAAGAAAATCAACTCGCCCAGCTGGTAGAAAGGACAGCAGATTCCAAAACCATTATTTTGAGAGTTCAAAAGGAAACTTGGTGATAAACACTATCGTCTGACATTGGTCCAAGCCCTTTCTGAAGCCGATATGGTGAAAAGACTCTGATTTCTGCAAGTTTGTCCTTGAACAATGTAAACTGATGACTTGTTTCGCATAAGCGAGAACGAGAATCGGCACGTTATCCGTCTATGGGGCACTGAGAATCTGCGAGAAACAAATCAGCATGAACGTGATTCATTTAAGATGAACGCTTTCTGTGCCATTTCAACCAATTATGATTTTGGTACTTTTTCCTTCGAAGGTTCAACTGGGAAAATCTATTTAGGAATCTTACAAAGTGGGCTATTATATCAACTCGATGAAGAAGCACGTCAATTCGTATTACAAAAGGATGGGGCATAAATAGGGACAGGAAAAATTCGTTTTAAAGATAACGCGACGAATAACGCGAATTTGGCAGTTTTTAAGGAAATAACACGAATTCGTCGATTTTTTATTTATTTATTAATTTTTTAATTAACACGTAATCAGTAATTTTCAACGAAATTACGCTGTATCTGGATAAGAAATGTCGTAAATTTATGTCAGTGATATATTTAATAGTGATATATTTAATGTAGAAATGTTGCATATCCAAATGTAGGGGCTATTGTTTTATTTTGTAATGCATACTGTAATAAGACACCGCCACACATTGTTAGACGCGCATATTCACAGTAGTACAATTTACGATCGATAGCTGTCAGCAAACTTATTTCTCTCTCTCTGTGTTAAGTTATGAAGATATTACGGTAATTAATATTGAGATGATTGTTTCCACATTTCGGTGGATTTCTTCGCCGAAATGTTCCTAGCATTTTGAAACCGTTTGAGATTATTTTCCGTGATCGAACGTTGACCTGGCAGTTTGTAAATTCGACGCATAAATTCGGCGTATTGCGCATGCGCACCTTGGGTTAGCGGAACTGTGACTTCTCAAGGTCTTTGAACAGCGTCAAAGTTAAGTAGTTTTGTCGTTATATTCTTTGACTGCGCTGTTATATTAGCCTTGATTGTTATCGTTACTGTTTCGTGACGACACGGATTATTATTTTCGAACTTGATGGTGGATTTCTCTCTGGCTTACAATCACTGCAACAGGATTTAAACAAACGCATTCTTTTGTGGATGCTCATTTTTTCATCTTCTGGACTTCGTCCATTTTAACCTAGTCGGTAAACTTTTATTTACAAGCGCGCAAATGTGATCATGTTTCCAACGATCTTTGAATGCTCTTCGAAAGGTCAATCACATAGAATGAGGAGAATAGTATTTAGTATGTTGACCCGAAACAAATAATCCTGTTCGTACTGTATTCTCGACAGGTTTTTTTTGTCCGATCAGTCAATTATCAGTCAACTTTAAAAGAAATTTTTTGTATGAAACGTCTGTATTACTGACGGGAAACAAAATTTAAAACTCAAACTTATACCAATACGTATATTATAACCTTACTTTCAAAGCCAGTTGTGACTAAACATAAAAAAAAAACGAAAATTCATTTTTGTCCAATTTTATCCTCGAGTTAAATACCTTTTCTACATAATAAAAATTTTTTTGTTCCTGAGAAATACTTAAAAAATATGTGACCCATCAAGTTTTTTGCTATTTTCTTATAAAAAATTCTCTTGTAGCAAAGACTTTTTATTTACAATACCGCTGCAAAGACCTTTCTTTATCCTGCATTTAAATATATTCTTCTATTCTTCAATATTGGTATTCTCTAAGAAATTTCGACAATATAACACAAATATTTAAGTCGGCAAAGATTTTTTTCCTGTCCCTAGGCACAACACGTTAGACACTTACCTGTCCGTTCCTACTTGAACGAACGGTATCCGCCCTACATCTCGTCAAAGAGCACTGGATCATTAGACCCCAAGAAACCCTGACCGCACCCCTGTGATTATTTTCTTTGGGAGTTCGTTAAAGATATGGTTTCCGACCACGTCTACCAGGTAACATTTAGAAATTAAAAGAGAGACTTGCTGCAGATATTCAAGCTCTTACTGCTGAGATGCTACAGAGTGTGTGGAATTTGTTCGAGTATCGGATTGATGACATTCGAATGTCTGGAGGGGTGGAGCTATATTGAACATACATGAACTTATTTTCTACTGTAACAACTTTAAGCACGTTTCACATTAATTACCGGCGGTCCCATGCTTCTTTGATTAAACACAGATTTTCAAAGCTACGTTATTCTTTTTTAATCAGTCTGTATGTCGGACTGGTGTCTTGACACTAATATTAAAGTGAAATATTCTTCTGATCCCTTAGAAACATTTTAGAAATGGTAAAGTGTCTCTTGGATTGAGCTCTTTATGACAAAAATATTGTTTTCTGTAACAAGATCATAACTTCACAAGCGTCGCATTGTTGAAACTATCACAAAGCTATTAACACAAATGACGTAACTTGGCGATAATGTAGACAATTTAGGGCAGGCATGGCCAAACACCGCCCCTCGCCCCTGCCCCGCGCACTGTGCGCAGCGGCGTGTGGGGCACTAGCGTCAAACGTATCCAGTTTACATGGGCTCCCAAAAATGTTCAAATGTTTGTAAATCTATCGGACCAAACTGCGTGGTCATCAGTCCGTAGCTTACAAACTACTTAAACTAAGGTAAACTAACCTAAGGACACTTCCACTGGGAGTGTCGGCGTCCCTATTTGTTGACGACTTCGCGATCTACAGCAGCTCTGAGCAAACGGGTCTCCTGGAGCGGCGCCTCCAGCGGTGCCTAGACAATCTCCACGCGTGGAGTATGGACACTGGCTTTCGATTCTCAGCTGACAAGACAGTCTGCATGAACTTCTGGCGGCGGAGGGAGTTCCTTCCCCCGTCCCTTCGACTGGGCCCCATAGTACTTCCATTTGTGGATACCACGACGTTCTTGGGACTTGTTCTCGACAGGAAGTTAAGTTGGTCTCCCCACATATCCCGTTTGGCAGCTCGCTGTACCCGCTCTCTCAATGTGCTGCGGGTGTTAAGTGGCACCTCGTGGGGAGCTGACAGGTCTACTCTCCTCCATCTGTATCGCACCATAGTTCGGTCCAAACTGGACTATGGTAGCATCGTTTATTCTTCGGCTCGACCGTCCATACTGCGCCGCCTTAATACAATCCACCACCAAGGTCTCCGTCTGGCGACAGGAGCGTTTTCTACTAGCCCCGTTGAGAGCCTCTATGCCGAGGCCGCCGAACTACCCCTTTCTTACCGTCGGGAACTCCTGCTTAGCCGTTACGCTAGTCGTTTGTCGTCCATGCGAGGACACCCGACGTACGCAGTTTTTTTTAACGACTCACTTGACAGTCTCTTCACTCTGCGCCCGTCTGCTCTGCTACCACCGGGAGTACGCTTGCGTTCGCTACTCGGCCAGCTTGGCGTTACAATGCCTGCTATCTTCTCGACTGGAGAGAGCACCTCTCCACCGTGGCGAAGCCCCGAAGTCCGTGTTAACTTTGATCTTAACTCTCTTCCAAAGGACTCCACACCTCGTTTCGTCTACCAGAGAGAATTTCACGCACTCCGGTTTAAATTTGATGACAATTTGTTCATTTACACTGATGGCTCAAAGACAGACCAGGGTGTTGGGTGTGCTTTTGTACTTGGCAACGTCTCTTTTAAATATCGTCTTCCTGAGTGGAGTTCCATTTTTACAGCTGAGCTGTATGCATTATACCAAGCCACACAATACGTCCGGCGACACTATGAGTGCTTTGTTGAGCCTTCGCATCCTATATCCGGCCCATCCCCTGGTACAAAGCATCCGCAATTGCCTTACTTCTCTTTCAACGAGCGGAACTACGGTGACGTTTCTGTGGGTCCCTGGCCATGTGGGAGTGTTGGGGAATGAGGCTGCGGATATGGCTGCCAAGGAAGCAGTTCTCCTTCCTCGGCTATCTACCTTTTCCACCAGCTCTGATGACCTTCGCGCTGGTATCTCCCAGCGTATTATCTCGCGTTGGTATCTACATTGGTCATCCCTGTCAGGGAACAAATTGCGAGCCATTAAACCTGTGCCTGATATCTGGTCAACGTCATCTCGACCCTCCCGCCGAGAGGAGATTGTTCTAGCCCGGCTTCGTATTGGCCACTGCCGTTTTAGCCACCAGCATTTATTACGTGGTGGTCCTGCTCCCTTATGTGAGCACTGTGATGCACCTTTTACTGTGAACCATCTTTTAGTGCAATGTCCATTTTTTAACCGTCTCCGTCATGATCTGTGTTTCCCATTTGAATTGTCTGCCATTTTAGCTGATGACCCGCAATCGGTTAACAGAGTTTTACTTTTTATACATCGTGCAAATATGGCGAAAGCCATTTAATTTCTAACCCCGGTTCTTTTTTACTTTGGGCAGTGTTGGGCGCTAATGACCACAGCAGTTGTGCGCCCTAAAACCACAAAAAAAAAAAAAAAAAAAAAAAAAAAAACCTAAGGACAAAACACACACACACACACACACACACACACACACACACACACACACACACACGCGCGCGCGCGCGCGCGCGCGCGCGCGCGCGCGCGCAAGGGAGGACTTGAACCTCCGACGGCGAGCAACCGCACGCTCCGCTGCGAGACGCCTTAGACCGCTCGGCTGCTCCACCGCGGCATATGGGCTCCCAAAATCGGATTTTGCTGCGGTGCAGCGGTCTAAAACACCTCGCTGCGGAGTGCGCGGTTGCTCGCCGTGGAGGTTCGAGTCCTCCCAGGGGCATGGGTGTGTGTGTTTGTCCGTAGGTTAGTTTACCTAGGTTTAAGTAGTTAGTAAGCTACGGACTGATGACCACGTAGTTTGGTCCGATAGCGGTTTTTCAGTTCCACAATCAGTTTTCGTGCTATGTAATCATAAACAGTTTTGAAACGTTCTTGGCTTATCAGATAGTGTTTCTTGTTAAGAATTTTCGGCACATATGGACAGATTATCATTTTGTGATGTGAAATAAAGGTATAAATTGTTTAATAAGAGGTTTGCAGTCAAGATCGCTTTCTTCATTTAATTACATAAACGGTTTCGACGTGCTAGACGCTATCTTCAGACCTGTAGTAATTTTTTAAATGTTCATATGTTTGTATAGCTTATGGGACTCGACTACGGGGCCATCAGTCCCTAAACTTAAAAACTACTTTTGAACTACCTAATCCTAAGGACGTCACAAATATCCATGCTCCAGGGGGATTCGAACCCCCGACCGTAGTGGCCGTGCAGACCGTGACTGGAGCGCCTCAGTCCCCTCTACCACCGCGGCCGGCAGTAATTTTGTTCATGACTTCACTGCTATTACAACAGTTTTTAACATAGCAAAATGGTATACATCCACATTGATGTGTCATCAAAATAAAACTTACACATGCCGGCCGCGGTGGCCGAGGGGACTGAGGCGCTCCAGTGACGGTCTGCACGGCCACTACGGTCGGGGGTTCGAATCTCCCCTCGGGCATGGATATTTGTGCCGTCCTTAGTATAAGGTAGTTGATAAGTAGTTTGTAAGTTTAGGGACTGATGAACCTTTAGTTAAGTCCCATAAGCTTAACACACATTTGAACATTTTGAAAACTTACACGTCAATAAAAAAAAATGTCTGAACCCATCTTTCTTAAGGTTTAGGTAATAGGCACTTCAGAATCCAACTTCAATACTGAGTCAGTATTGAAATTGGATTCTGAAGTGCCTCTCACCTATTATTATTTTTATTTTATTATTATATATAGACCTGAAGAAAGATGGGTCAAACGCTTTATTATTAACGTGTAAATTTTATTTTGATGACACATCAATGTGGATGTACACCATTTTGCTATGTTAAAAATTGTTGTAATAGCAGTGAAGTCCTGTAAAAAATTACTACAGGTCTTGAAGATGGCGTCTAGCACGCCGAAACCGATTATGTAATTAAATGAAGAAAGCGATCTTGGCTGCAAACCTCTTCTTAAACAATTCTAGATCGCCGCAATATTGTATTCCTAATATAAAAGTATAAATATTACATTGAGCATGAATCTGTGTATTTAAGTAAAGAAAAATAGCAATTGTGCTGACTAAATCAGGAACTCAAATCAAATGTTCAAATGTTTGTAGAGCTTATGGGACTTAACTACGGGGTCATCAGTCCCTAAACTTACAAACTACTTACGAACTACCCTATACTAAGGACGGCACAAATATCCATGCCCGAGGGGGGATTCGAACCCCCGACCGTAGTGGCCGTGCAGACCGTGACTGAAGCGCCTCAGTCCTCTCGGCCACCGCGGCCGGCAAATCAGGAACTGAAACAGGTTTTTCAGCCGCCATATTAAGCGGGCTAGGAAATCCGATTCTGGCTATGTCATGTAAACACGACAGCGAAAAACGGTTTACGACATTCGGTTTTCGTAATCCGGAAGATGTATTCCATGTAAACGTATCGACAACTTACTCCGCCCGCGAGTCGCGGGCGCGCCCTCCGGACGGAAATGTTGGCCATGCCTGATTTATCGCATACAGTTCCGGTGTTTTCTTGGAGATGCCTGATTTTACTGCCAACGCTGTTGAGCAGAAAATACAGAAAGAAGCTGAGACGCGTGGCTGACTATCAGGTCTGGAGAATTATCGTGTATCGTAAAATGGTGGCTTTACTGTACTTGAAATGTTTTGAAATGTGGTGTTACAGAAGAATTCTGAAGATTAGGGAGGTGGATCGTGTAACTAATGAGGAAGTACTGAACAGAATTGGGGAGAAAAGGAATTTGCCGGCCGCGGTGGCCGAGGGGACTGAGGCGCTCCAGTCACGGTCTACACGGCCACTACGGTCGGGGGTTCGAATCCCCCCTCGGGCATGGATATTTGTGCCGTCCTTAGTATAAGGTAGTTGATAAGTATTTTTTAAGTTTAAGGACTGATGACCCCGTAGTTAAGTCCCATAAGCTTAACAAACATTTCAATTCGAAAGGAATTTCTGGCATACCTTGACTAAAAGAAGGGATCGATTAGTATGACACATTCTTAGACATCAAGGAATTGCGAAATTAGCGTTAGATGGAAGTGTGTGGGGTAAAAATCGTAGAGGGAGACCAAGAGAGACCAAGTAAGCAAATTCAAATGGATGTAGGTTGCCGTTCTTATGAGGAGATGAAGAGGCTTGCTCAGGATAGATTAGGTTGGAGAGCTACATCAAACCAGTCTCCGGACTGAAGATCACAACTACTGTACTTGGTGTTGCCATGTCTGCTTCTGTAGAGGGAAAATT
This sequence comes from Locusta migratoria, assembly GCA_026315105.1. Classification (NCBI taxonomy): domain Eukaryota; kingdom Metazoa; phylum Arthropoda; class Insecta; order Orthoptera; family Acrididae; genus Locusta; species Locusta migratoria. The sequence goes on along the minus strand of CM048748.1, from coordinate 268,832,098 downwards.
CCTCCTGTTTTAGCACATCTACTTGCTTACTTTCAGTTAATTGCGGAAATGCAAAATATCGTTTTTAAACATCCACTGACATATAATTTATCCTTTTAAGGGTTTATCATACTTTTGCAATTAACAGTACAGTCACACATCTTCATTACGTTGAAATTCCTTTCTCTTGGCCTTGCAGCCCAGTGTGGGATCCTTATCATGTGAGTTTGACGGAGGACATCGAAAGAGTCCAAACAAGGGCAGCTCGTTTCGTATTGTCACGATACACGGGAGACAGCGTTACGGAAATGATACAGGATCTGGGATGGGAATCATTACAACAACGGCGCTTATCGCTGCGGCGTGGGCTACTTGCGAAACTCCAATCGCCAACATTCTCCTCCGAATGTGAAAATATATTGTTGACTCCCACTTACATAAGTAGAAATGATCATTAGTATAAGATACGAGAAATCAGAGCTCGAACAGAGAGATTCAGGTGTTCTTTCTTCCCGCACGCTATTCGAGACTGGAATGGGAGATAAATAGTATAACTGTGGTTCCATGAACCCTCTGCTAGGCACATAAATGTGATTTGCAGCTTATCTCGTGTAGATGTAGAAACAGACCAAATGTCTGCGTATTGCCTCTTTTTATCAGTCATAAAAATGTCGCTTATGCTAATAAGACCTTCAGTAGCCTCAGATTCCGATTATTATTGCCCTAATGAAGTGCATCTTCACGCTACACAGTAATGTATTTATTTGTTGTGCTAACTTTGTGATATGAGTATGGCCATGTATGAGGAGCCTTGGCAAAAAAGCTTAGTATACCAAAACTTAAAAAATAGACTGGGAATAATTTGCCGCGCGGGACTAGCCGAGCGGTCTGGAGCGCAACGTTCGGGATCGCGTGGCCTCCTGCGTCGGAGGTACGAATCCTCCCTCGGGCATGGATGTGTGTTGTCCTTAGGTTAGTTTAACTTAGTTTAAGTAGTTTGTAAGACTAGGGACTGATGACCAAACGTAGTTCAGTCCCGCAGGATTACAAACATTTGAAAATTTTGGAATAATTTAGTAATTTAAGAAATGGGTATTGTATTAAAAGAATGAGATACATTTGCATACTGCATTTCCTTGGCGTTGATATTAAAACTGCTTCTGGGGGTAAACAGTACATAAGGAACAACCTGAAAGTAAGAATGTACAATAAAGCTAAAGATCTTGTACAACAGGTGAATTAAGTAACGGTATCTTCAACGTTAAATCATTGTACTTACTTGGTTTTGTATTCCAATATTTAAATCCAGAGTTTTAAGCTCGCAGATACAACATTAACATGAAGAAGGAGAAAAATAATTTTCTTTCAAAAATTTCAGACACGTTTAATAGAAACCGTACATGTCAGCACTAAAGTCACTAATCATCCTCAAAATTGACACTTCCTCTAAGTGACGTGAAGATATTCAAATTTAGATGACTAGATTTCTAGATGGAAGTCGCAGATCAGATGTGTCGTCAGCACATACCTCTCCGTTACGCTATCATGTAGTTATTGTGATCTTCAGCCCGCAGACTGATTTGATGCAGCTCTCCACGCTACCCTGTCCTGTGCAAGCCTCCTCATCTGAGAATACGAACGGCAACCTACATCCTTTTGAATCTGCTTACTCTATTCGTCCCTCGGCCTCCCTCTACGATTTTTACACCACACACTTCCTTCTAATGCTAAGTTGAAGATTCCTTGATGTATCAGGACGTGTCCCACCAACCTATCCCTTCTCTTAGTCAGGATATGCCAGAAACTCTTTTTCTCCCAAATTGTGTTGAGCACCTCCACATTAGTTGCGTAATCTGCCCATCTAATTTTCATCATTCGTCTGTAGCACCACATTTCAAAAGATTCTATCATCTTTTTGTCTGAACTCTTTATTGTCCACGTTTCACTCTCATACACTCCAGACAAATGCTTTCATTTTATATGTTCTTTACTTCGGCCATCAGAAGTTATCTTGCTACTCAAATAACAAAAGTCGTCTACTACTTTGCCTCATTACCTAATCTAATTCCTTCAGCATCGCCTGATTTTCTGACACTATATTCCATTACCCTCGTTTTTCTTTTGTTAATTGTCGTATCTTCCTTTCAAGACACTGCCCATTCCATTCAATTGTTCTTCCAGATTCTTTGCAAAGTTTTTATTCCATCTCCCTGGACTCTAATCATTATGATATGGAATCTCATATGTTTGTATTCTCAGAAAACAAAATATTACATAGCCATAGACTTCCTAGGTTGAAATTCATGTGGCGTGTTTGTGTCTCTAGCATTCAAGTGCTGATATAGAGCCAGTATTTTCTGCTACTAAGTTTACCCACTGGTAAAAATGTCTGAGGCTCTTATTGTCGCACGGCCGGCCGCGGTGGCCGAGGAGACTAAGGCGCTCCAGTCACGGTCTGCACGGCCACTACGGTCGGGGGTTCGAATCCCCCCTCGGGCATGGATGTTTGTGACGTCCTAGTTCGTAAGTAGTTCATAAGTCGTTTGTAAGTTTAGGGACTGATGACCCCGTAGTTAAGTCCCATAGTAAGAAAAAAAAAAAAAAAAAATAATCTTATTGTCGCTATAAACCGAACGTAATGGATCAGCATGACTTGAACAGACGTGGAGGATGTCTCTGAGATGTATGCACGAACCGTACCGTCAAATCATTGAGTTTGAAACAAAGCTTATTTTTGGCATCAGAGAATGTAATGTGGCTTTATGGACAGTGAGTTTTGCTCATGACGTGGTGATAGTGGAGGAGCGCAAAGAGAAGGTAGAAAGAACACCATAGAGATGGGGGGGGGGGAGAAAATGTAAAATAGAGGACTCAGAGTTAGCAGGAAGAAGACCGAATACCTGTGGTTTGGTGGAGATGGAAAAATTATGTTGGCAGATGATCAGTTGGAGAGAGTTGGAGAATTCAAGTACCTTGGTTCCTACGTAACCAGTAAAGGAGATTTAGATAAGGAGGTAAGCTACAGGATCCAGTCTAAATGGACGAACTGGAAAAGGGGTGAGGTGTGCTCTGCGACAAAAGAATAAAACCAAAGACGAAAGGAGAATGTTACAAATCGGTGATGAGACCAGCTATGTTGTACGGTAGTGATACCTGGCCGTTAAAAAAAGTGCAAGAGAAGAAATTAATCGTGGCTGAGATGCGTATGCTGAGGTGGATGATGGGAAAAAGTAGGATAGACAAAATAAGAAATCAGCTTATTCGAGAGCAGACAAGTGTAGTGGAGGCATCGAAGAAAACCCAGGAACTAAGACTACAATGGTACGGGCACGTGATGAGAGGGTGTGGGGCACACCTGTTGAAGACAACGATGGTGTTAGAAGTGGAGGGCGGGAGAATAAGATGCAGACCAAAGAGAAGATGGATGGTCTGCATCACTGAAGACCTGAGAGAGAAGGGACTGAGTCGGGACCGAGACAAATGGAAGGCAAAAATCAGGAACAGCGACCCCTGAACTGGGACAAGCTGAAAAAGGAGAAGAATGTGATGTATCTATCTGGGAAATAGCTGCACGTATGGGATGAAGTTTATTGGCATTGCAACGGATGTGTACAGAATGATTCACAGAAGGTCGTAGAACACGACGAGATGGGTCAGATCGCACATCCTTTTCGGCTCTGGCACATCACTGGAACTGAGTGACAAGTCGTATACACTATCACGGGTGAGGGTCAAATGTTTGTAAATCTAAGGGACTTAAAATATATGCGTTTTTGGAAACGTATAGTCACGTGTAGTGACGTATAGGTACCTTTATAAGTAATTATTGGAAATAACTTCAATATTTGTATATTTACATAATAAAAACAACATATTTATTATTTAAATCTTTTATTGTGCTTATAATAATCAGCGTTAACAAACACTTACAAGGAAATGTCTTTTTTTATAGCTCAGGTGACAAAATTCTACTCAAAACTCTTTACTTTATTAACAGTATAAGCACATAAAAAATTAAAAGTATAAAATAAAAATAAATCATACCAAAATATCACAGCACATTTTAGGTGCCTAGAAAAATATTCGTTTTCTTTTAGTTCACAGGGCAAACAATAATTGATTGAAACTTCCTGGCAGATTAAAATTGTGTGCCGGAACCGGGACTCGAACCTGGGACCTTTGCCTTTCGCGGGCAAGCGCTCTACCACTGAGCTACCCCGACACGTCTCACGACACCGCCCCACAACTTCAGTTCTGCCAGTACCTCACCTCCTACTTACCAAACTTCACAGAAGTTCTCCTGCGAAACTTGCAAGACTAGCACTCCTCGAAGAAAGGATATGGTGGAGACATGGCTATTCTTTCTTCTCGGAGTGCTAGTCTTGCATGGTTCGCAGGAGAGCTTCTGTGAAGTTTGGAAAGTAGGAGGCGATGTACTGGCGGAAGTAAAGTTGTGAGGCGGCATCGTGAGTCGTGTCGGGGTAGCTCAGTGGTAGAGCGCTTGCCCGCGAAAGGCAAAGGTCCCAGGTTGGAGTCCCGGTTCCGGCACACAATTTTAATCTGCCAGGAAGTTTCATATCAGCGCACACTCCGCTGCAGAGTGAAAGTTTATTCTGAATAATTGACTGTCTTGAATGACCTAGCTGCCCAGCCAGCACATTCTCCAGATCTCTCACCAATTGAAAACGTCTGGTCAATGGTGGGCGAGCAACAGGCTCGTCACAGTACGCCAGTCACTACTCTTGATGAACTGTGGTATCGTGTTGAAGCTGCATGGGCATCTGTACCTGTACACGCCATCCAAGCTTTGTTTGACAAAATGCCCAGGCGTATGAAGGTCGTTGTTCTGGGTACTGATTTCTCAGGATCTATGCACCCAAACTGCGTGAAAATCTAATCACTTGTAAGTCCTAGTATAATATATTTGTCCAATGAATACCCGTTTATCATCCTCATTTCTTCTTTGTGTAGCATTTTTAATGCCCAGTAGTGTATAATCACTTATTAAATTTGTTGTTGGTAATACAACCCAATTCAGAAGAAAGAGCAATGTGCACAACTACAGCAGTAGGAGAAAGGATGATCTTCACTATAAAAGGGTAAATCTAATTTTGGCACAGAAAGGGATGAATTATGCTGCCACAAAAGTCTTTGGACACTTTGCAAATTTCATCAAAAGTCAGACAGCCAATTGCTATTTAAAAAGAAAGTAATTTTTGAATGACAAATACTCCTTCTCATTAGGCGAATTTTTATATATAAATTAATATTTTACAAAAAAAATTAAAATTAAAACTTGAATGTCTTGTAATATTGTGTAAAGAAAGATACGTATTATTAAACGGACACGTTCCACATCATTATGAAATGTTGTACACATGACCTATAGAAAAAGTATTAATACAACGTAGCTTCGTTTCCTAAAGAGTCTTTATTACGTATTACTTCTAATATGAAATATTCGTTGTTTTTTCACTTCGATTTGTCCTATTGAAAGCTGGACTCACTTTAAGTATTTTTACTTTATATTTCCCTAACATAAAATGACAACGCTTCACCAAGTAAAGCACGTCGCTTTCCATATCAACAAAGCATAGACTTCTTCACAGAGCGAGGTGACGCAATCGTAACACATTAGAGTCGCATTCGGGAGGGCGGTGGTTCAATTTCGCTTTCAGCCATCCAGATATAGATGTTCCGTGATTTATCTAAATCGCTCCAGGCAAATGCCGGCATGGCACCTTTGAAAGGGCAATGCCAATTTCCTTCACCATCCTTAACCGAAAACAATCCGAGCACGTTCTCCATAAACTCCACAAAATACCTAGGAATTACTATTACGTAGATAAGGTGAACCAGAGACTGCGTTTTATTGGCAGAACCCTTAAAAGATGCAACAGAACTACAAAAGAAACTGCATACACTACGCTTGTCCGTTCATTTTTGGAGTATTGCTGCCCAGTGTGGGATACTTATCGGGTGGGTTTGACGGAGGACATCGAAAGAGTCCAAAGAAGGGCAGCTCTTTTCGTATTATCACGACACAGGGGAGGCAGCGTTACGGATATGATACAGGATCTGGGATGGGAATCATTACAACAACGGCGCTTATCGCTGCGACGTGGGCTACTTACGACATTCCAAACGCCAACATTCTCCTCCGAATGGGAAAATATATTGTTGACTCCCACTTACATAGGTAGAAGTGATCAGAATAAAATACGAGACATCAAAGCTCGAACGGAGAGATTCAGGCGTTCTTTCTTCCCGCGCGCTATTCGAGAATGGAATGGGAGATAAACAGTATAACGGTGGTTCGATGAACCCTCTGCCAGGCACTTAAATATGATTTGCAGAGTATCCCATGTAGATGTAGATCACAGTCTAACATATACAGTCGCGACGCTCCCGCAGATTTTTGTTATACACTACGACTGCAGCGCTCCAAGCGGCCGGTAAGCTACGTTTCTGAATACGGTATTGGATGAGTGTGAATAGTATCGTTTATATCGATTTTTACAGACTTTTCACTCTAGGGAACGTATGTAGTGCCATAAAAATAGGTAATCATTTAAAATTAGCTCCCCCTTTGTCTTTATTAGGTTTACTGAGATCCCTGATGATGTACGAAACGGTACATTGCAGGAAAGTTTATTTACAATTATCTTGTAACCTCTAGGCTTTTGCTGAATAATATCATTTTCTATTAAAAATAAGAAATGGCTAAGAAACACCGAAAGACCTGCCTTTGGCAAAAAGTAGTCGCTTTTCTACTCAGGAACATTATGGGTTCTTCACTACAATTTCAGTAAAATCGATGAGAGTGGAACGTAGGAAACGCATACAGAACGCGATAACTACAGTATTTAACGTACCAAAGCAGCCACCACAGCTGTAGCTGAAGGAGAAACGTCAGTTACGTCACAGACCTGGAAAGAAAACGGAAAAAGCAATCACACTGTTTTTTCAACAAAGAAGAACCCAATTCCACAATTGTTGGTACAACTGAACCACAAATAGCAAGAATCTTGAAGCCATTGTCTTCTTAAGCTGAAGTAATCATACTCAAACGAATATGCGCGTATCAGAAAGACGACTAATGCCTAAAAATATTCGAATCATTAGACTACACACCGAACTGATACGCACCAAGAAACTCTTGTCATTGTAAGAACACACCATAATATAAATGTATGTTTCTCTTATGTTTATATTCTACTTACTTTCACCGGAATAAGTCGCAAAATAACACATATTTGTAAGTATTTGCTCATGACGAAGTTGTTCATTACACATCTGAATCAGTTAAATTCGGCTGTTTTTACATCAATGTCCGTGTTATGTATCTCTCTTAATATTTTACTAATGCTTGTAACGCAAAAACTGTACCAACTATTTCGTTAATTACGCACACAAATAATTATAAACAAACATCACTCCTGCGGCAGCTTGCCCGCCGCTAGGAGCGTTAGTGTCGTTGCAACTGTCAGTTGGTAACAACTTTCACAGCAGTGAGTGTCGCAACTGTATATGTTAGACTGTGATGTAGACCACGATGTCGACGGGACGTTAAACCCTAACCTGCCTTCCTCTCTTTATTTTTTTTTTTTTTTTTATATTACTATTGACTGGTCCCTCTCAGTGAGTACCTCTGGACAAATAGCGGCCAAGCTACCGTTGGTTGCCACAAGTAGCGCAGTAGCTCGCATGTTAGGCACTGTGTGAAATGAAGCCCGGTGGTGTGCGTCGCGTAGGTGATAACGCAGAGGTCGGTGACTTCGTGCCCGCAGGGTTGGCAGGCCCGCTGGGAGCGATGGCTGTGGTGGCGCGACGGCTGCTGTCGTCAGTGGCCAGCACGATGTCGTCGGCGAGGGACGTGGTGGTGCCGGTGGCAGAGTCGCACCGCTTCATCGTCGACTGCATGAAGGCGGCGGGCACCTGCGAGAAGAACGCCGTCGCCATGGCCGACGTGCTCGTCGCCGCCGACGTCAGGGGCCACTACAGCCACGGCATGAACCGGCTGGGTGAGTAGCCCCTCAGAGTTATTGCGTCCTGATCATCTCAAGAAGGGAGTACCAGGGTTGGGAAATAAACTTTGGGGCTGGGCGTGTTGGCAGCACTACCCCATAACGTTACAATGCCTCAATCATAGGGCCAGATGACCAGCCAATCACCAGACAACCGCCCGAAAACTTTTCGTCCTATGTCATACACCCGTTTATCCACTGTGTAAACCATATATCCGTACATCCGCTGTGTGAACCAGATGGCGCGGTGACCGTGGAAAATATTTTAGTATCAGCTAAGGAAAGATCACTGCAGCTCGTTTCCTCATTTTCCCTTTATAGTTGAAGAAACTAATTTATTTACAAATTTAATGTACTGGATATAGAGCTACTTACACTTTGAGGTTTGATTCCATTTCCCGGATGGTGCTCAACGACCACACAATGATGAACACACCAGATGTATTTAGCAGCATTGGCCGTTAATGTTTTATTTAAAAAACCACAGATCGATTTCAATCACATAGTGTCCTTCAAACAAGCATTATGAATGCCCTGAATGTAACTGCAACGGCAAATACAAAATTGCAGTCAATTTTGAAATTTTATGTTTGCCGTTGCAGTTACATTCAGGGTATTCATAATGCTTGTTTGAAGGACACTGAAGATGGTCACTATGTGATTGAAATCGATCTGTGTTTGTTTTTTTTAAATAAAACATTAACTGCCAATGCTGCTAAATACATCTGATGTGGACTTACACTTTGGTTACACTGTCAAGAAAATATTGGCAGTAATTAGTAATTAAAAGAACACACCAGTCAACAGAGCTGTACCTAACGGAGAAACAACTTTTCTTCATTTTTCGCATAATAATATGACATGACCTTACTATCAAGAGAAAAAACAAAAAGGGGAAAAAATCAGCAACTGACGACTTCGAAGTAATGAGAAGATGTACAAACATAACTTTCACATTAACTTAATAATGGATCAGGAATTACTTGCGCAAGCAAAACTCAACTCTTATTCGAGAAGACGAACTTTGGAGTCGATTATAGGCTGGTAAAAATAAAAAAATACGCCGATGAAGGCGACATGTGGAGAGAGAGCGAAAAGAGGGGCTATGAGGGGAGGTTGGAGGCCCTAAAATAAATAAATAATCTATATCTATATATAAAAGGCTTGTGTGTGTACGTGCTGACAGACTTTTCTCCATGACCACATACTACCACCCACTCGTGGTTGTGGTGGTAGATAGCCCTTGCTCTAATGATGTTAGTAAGGGAGTTTGGTCGCGGTGCGTGGCAGTGCGTGAGTGTGACGAGGAAAAATTCGCAAAATATGCAATAAATACTCTTAGGAAAAGCTATATACTCTGTGACTTACGAACTTTACGGTACGAGTCAAAATCTGTTTATTCTTTCAATCTTCAGACAATGCGGTCCTTTCAGACTTTAATAACGACGAGGAATATCAAATACGCAATTTTTTTAAATAGATCACATGTTTCCGTCAACCACACATTACCGACTATGAACAGAGACACGAAACAAAGATAAAAATCCAGATAGACTCAAAGATAAAAATACTAGTGCAACATTGATCTCTGTCGTGGAAACGTGGTGGAAACACAGACATACATTAATAAATGTCTCTTAGGCCATAGATATTGATATACCTGTGTCAGTAAGCTCACTGGTCTGTGCTAATCAGTGATCTCTGATACATATAGTCGCAACACCCTCTGCTGTGAAAGGTGTTATCGTTTGACAGCTGGGTCAAGAAAAACTATGCGACGTAGTCCTACTCATATCCCGGCGGCCTCGTGTGAATGTTGGCAACAGATGTTGAATAACGAGAATCATGTGACATCGTCATAAGCCAATCGCGTGACACTCAAATATTTTGTCGTGAAATCAAGCATACAGCAGGAACAACAGTATTTATCTACACTCTATGTGGTTAGGTCATCTTTGGAACGATTTTATATCGTGTTATTGATGTTGCCAACATAAAAACACGAGGCCGCCAGGATAGAAAGTAAAATTTTACCGAATCAGATACATCCGTTGTTGTCACATCTCATTATGACCAGCACTTTCACGCGAAACTCATTTTTATAGAGTCTCATGATTCACAAAATCTTATAATTCATTCCAAATTCCTATTCAAGGAGATATTTGTGAAAACTGTTACAAATCAATATTCGCACTTATCCAATATCGTTTTCAGAAATGTAATTTGCCAGCCGCTTTCGGTACTGCTGTTGCAATGTGTAACATTATGAACACAACCTAACATTGAATTTACATTGTTTCGATGCACGGACATAAATTAATTCCACTCTTAGTATGAAAAACTTTATGAACATTCACCGTTTACGACAATGACTTCTACTTAAATTTGACATGTTGGCTAGGAGAACTGAGTTTATTGACAGAGAGATCCAACAAGGATTGTGTTTTTGCTGACCTACGTCCGGAACCCAAAGAACCATGATGTACACAGGACTTTCTTTAACAACCGTTGCGAAACACGGGCATATAAGCTAGTAAATAAATAAAATGCTGACACGTGTAGCTATTAGATTCCGTGTTCGAATCCTGAGCCCGTGATTATTTTATTTTTTCATTATCCCATTTTTCAGATACTTGTTCGCTGAATTCATCAATACTGTAATTGACTATAGTAATACTTACATATTAAATATTGTTAACAATTCGTGCTTCGTATCTATTTGCTTTTTGTTTATTGTAAAATAACTATACAACTACGCTGAAAGTTAAAACTTGTGTTATTTCAGAATTTTGAACGTTTCCGTCCCACTTCCTTCATATATTCGTTCGTTGTATTGTACACTGACAACAAAAACGTCAAAATTTTAGCGTCCACTTCTTTCTGGGACTTATTATATTTCAGCTTTCCATGCCTCAGTACATTGTCAAGAGATATGAATGATCTTGAAATAAATGTTGAAAGCGGCGCATATCACTGATGTATGATGTAAGCTATATCATATTCATAAAGATATATTTCGCAAACATATTACAAAAATAAATAAATAAATAATAAAAATAAAAAATACTGACACATTTTCATGCGGTTTTCACAGGAAACTTGAATTGAGATTGGGGCAACTTAAAGGCATGATTTCATCAAAATCAGATCACGGAAAAAAGATACATCGTAATCTTAAGTGTTTTCAGTAACTGTCTGTTCATCTATTAGAAACACCTAATTTCCTAAACTACCTCACGGATTTGCATGGAGCAACTTCGTTTCATAAAATCACGGAAAAATATTTAGATGTAGGCCATGATTGAAGTACGGATGACATAGTGCAACAAACAAGCGATAGAGGCGCTGTAGTGCACCAAAGAACTAATAGACGCCGCTGCTGTTAAATAAGTATGGGTAGTACAGCAAGGAAACGAACGTTCGTGATAGAATTAAGCAATCTTCTCTCTGCGAATACCAAATAACATTGAACGTAGTGTTACTGATTTAGCTTTGTGTATTAAATAATTAACGATATTTCTCTGCTTCTTTTGGCATGTTTCGTTTTGTATCAAAAACTTTATGAAGATACATCGTTTCGGAGGATGACTTTTACTTACATTTGACATTTTTATGAAGATACGTCGTTCCGGACAATGACTTTTACTTTCATTTGACATCTTGTCTAGGACAACTGCATTTATTGACAGAGCGATCCAACAAGGATTTCTACTAACTGAGGTCTGAAACCCTAAAGAGCCACGATACGCACATGCCCTTCTTTAATAACCGTTGCAAAGTTCGGGCATATAAGCTAGTGGGAAATAAATAAAAGCAATCTTGCGAAGATACAATACCGAGAAAATGCATCGTTCAGTTCAATGCCCTATTTTGCGTTGCTGTGACTGTGAGGAATGCAAGCAAGATAAGAAAAAAGCTCGTAGCACAGTAAATCATGATTTTTGTAAAGTCCATGGATTGTACATATACTCATCTACATGGATACTCTGCAAGTCACATTGAAGTGCATGGCAGAAGGTTTATCGAACCACTTTCGTGATACTTCTCTAAAGTTCCATTCTGTCACAGCTCGCGGGGAAAAGGGAAAAAAAAATCTTTCTTTTTTCGATCTGAATCGTCTTATTATGATGATCATGTCTCCGTATATAAGTGGGTGCTAACAATATATGTCCGCATTCGGAAGAGATAGTGGTGAAAGTAATTTCACAAATAGATCTCGCCGCAACAAATAACGCCTTTCTTTTAATGATTTTCACCCCAACTCGTGCATCATTTCCGTGATACTTTCTCCCCTATATCGGATAATACAAAACGAGCTGACCTCCTTTGAACTCTGTCTAAATCGTCAGTCAGACCCACCTGGTGTGGATCACACAATGAGCAGCAATGCTCCCAATTAGGAAGTGTAGTGTAGCAAGTTTCCTTAGTATAACTGTTGCATCTTCTAAGTGTTCTGCCACTAAAACGTAGTCTTTGGTTCGCCTTCCCTACAATATTTTCGGTGTGTTCTTTCAAATTTAAGTTGTTCGTAATTGTTATTGACATATAATTAGTTGAATTAACGGCCTGTATATTTGACTGATTTTTCGAGTTAATGAAGTTTAACGGATTTCTTTTAGTAGTCATATGGATGATCTCAAACTTATTATTATTAAGGGTCAATTGCCAATTTTTGCACCATACAGATATCTAAATTATTTTGCAGTTACATTTGAACTTTTGGTGCTTTACTAACCGATAAATGACAGCATCACCCGCGAACAGTACAAGAGAGCTACTAATTCGTTTATAAAAAATAAGAACAGTAAGGGCCCTATATCACTTCCTTGGGGAACGCCAGTATCACTTCTGTTCTGCTCGATGACTTACCGTCAAGTACAACGTACTGTGTCCTTTCTGGCAGCAAATCACAAATCCAATCGCACAACTGTGGCGATATTCCACAAGCACGCAATTTTCTTAGAAGACGCTTGTGAGGTACAGTGTCAAAAGCCTTTCGGAAATCTAGAACTACGGAATCTGACATCCGTTGTCAAGTGACCACTTTATTCCGTTTTACGCATAAACAGAAAGATTAGACGGTTAACCGAAGTCCTAAAGAACAGACACCATACCAATCTATTGGGGGTTAGCAAACTAATACTACGTGTTGTTGCAAGTTGGCAGCACTGCTTATGTGTTGACACACAGCCGCGACCGCAGTGCGCAACTGACGTGAGAAGTCTTGAACGTAACCTTGCAGTATATTATGCCTTTTGTTCTGCTACGGTGAACACACACAATCGTTAAAAGGCGTCATCTCTTAGACTTCCAAAGAGGCTAAGTCGATGGTACGCAGTTAGTGGGAGCATCTGTAGTGAAACTGCTGCACTGTTTAAACGTTTCACTAGCGACAGTATCCTCGCTAGAGTCCAACCGAACATGATTTGTTGCCGAAATCGTGACCGAATATTCGGCACCTCTTCTAGTTTCGGCCGAAACCGAAATCGTGACCTAAACTTGCGTAATTAAGGTAAGGTGGTACAATTGCGATCATTTCGGTCAAATGTCATTGTAACTGGAAATATATTGAGAAAAGAAATAACTTTAACTATGGCACTTGTTCTTTGATGATTAATGAATACTAGATGACCGCCGGCCGCGGTGGCCGAGGGGACTGAGGCGCTTCAGTCACGGTCTGCACGACCACTACGGTCGAGGGTTCGAATCCCCCCTCGGGCATGGATATTTGTGACGTCCTAGTTCGTAAGTAGTTCATAAGTAGTTTGTAAGTTAGGGACTGATGGCCCCGTAGTTAAGTCCCATAAGCTATACAAACAAAGATAGATGACCGGGTGAACTTCGTATCACTTACCTCTTAAATCAAATCACATTAATTTAAATCATTTGTATTTTAGACCCAGTAGCTGTATAAAGTCAATATCAGATAATCTAAGTATCAACTTGATGATGGGAGCAAAGAGTGAGCAAATCACGCACACATGTCCAGGACAATGTTCATGTCACATTTGTGGAAGTTCAGGGATGGTTTAAACGGAGATAAAATATGGAAAAATGTATGGTCATCCATATTTATGGTTTATATTAAGAGGTAAGTATACGAAGTTCACCGGGTCATCTAGTACATACGTAAAAATGTTAACAAAGGCGACATGGCCATCTTCGCTGTAACAAATGCGTTAGTTTCAAGGCACCTTGCAGTGGCACTATATTCAGTGTGCACTTTGCATATATTTAGTGTATGTGTAACCTTTGACAGTGACTGACATGCCATATACGGGTTGGTAACATTAAAATTTTAAATACGTATATATTTCAAAATGATTGTAGAGCTTATGGGACTTAACTATGTGGTCTTCTTCGTCGTCAAGGCGCCGGGTACCAGCTAATATCATTAAATAAATATGCGACACGAAAACTGAAGTTCTGATTTTACACTAATTTTACAAGTAGGCCAATGAACTACGAAATGGGTTTTGTCACTGATGTGCACAAAAAGATCAAATGGTACCTAACTGCGATGTCATCAGTCCCTAAACCTACAAACTTCTTATAAAGTAACTTAAAAGACAGCACAAACATCCATGCCCGAGGGAGGATTCGAACCCCCTAAGGGGAACGGCCTTGCGCATCGCAGCATAGCGCCTCAATGCGCTTGACCATTCCGCCGCGGCACAAAAAGATCATGTGTGTCCTCAGCCATTAAAAGGGGCAAGGAAATATAAGTTTCATATGTAAAGGTGCTACTAGATGACTATCCGCCGCGAAAGATACAGGTTAAAGCACCGATATAGAAAGAAGCGACAACCTTTTATGTGTGGATTGCCGACAACCGCGTCTTACCATTGGTCAGTTCACGTCACGTGCTACTCGGTAGCCATTACAGGGCAAAACTAACCATTACGTATAAATGCTGATATGTACTGATCTAAGGTTTATTTCCCTATACGAAGATTATGTGCCATAAAAGTTCATTTACTTAACTAAAGAACTCAATAAGCTGTCTTATGGTATGGAATTCATGTCTAAACGCTGCAGGTTCGTCTTTAAATTATTTAAATACTGTGGCGTACTCTGCGATACCGTTCGTATTTGTATGTCGGAGGAAAACTAGGGTGACTGTATTTTCAGACCCAAAAAGCTGGATCTACCGGTTATGCAACATAATATTCCGTCGGTACTTGGATTCGAACCCCTGACCGTATTGGCCGTGCAAACCGTGACTGGCGCGCCGACATATTATGTTCAAATGTTTGTTAAGCTTAAGGAACTTAACTACAGGGTCATCAGTTTTTTTGTAAAGTTTATGGGACTTAACTACGGGGTCATCAGTCCCTAAACTTACAAACTACTTATGAACTACTTACGAACTAAGACGGCACAAATATCCATGCCCGAGGGGGGATTCGAACCCCCGACCGTAGTGGCCGTGCAGACCGTGACTGGAGCGCCTTAGTCTCCTCGGCCACCGCGGCCGGCGTCATCAGTTCCTAAACTTACAAACTACTTATGAACTAGCTCATACTAAGGACGGCTACTTGTAAAATTTGTATAAAAATCAGTACTTCAGTTTTCGTGTTCGCATATTTATATAATGATATTAGCTGGTACCCGTCGCCTTGACGCCGAATAAGAAATAATTGTGCAATTAACGTTTGAAATTTGACAGTTTTCGTTTGTTTAATTACGAATGATTGAAATAAATATTCATTTTATAGGCGATAAAAAATACATTTATTGAATTTTAACGTCCATCTCCTCCCTTTCCCTTCTGTCTCTTCACCTGCTCCTCCCCCGTGTTCTCCTGTCACTTTCTCTGTCCATTTACTCCTCCCCCTCCCTCTGTTCATCTCCTTCCACCTGTCTGTCACCATGTCCCCTCTTTCAATCTCTTCTCGTCCCTTCTCTTTGTTCGTCTCCTCCTTCACCTACTCGTCTCCCTCCTATATATGAAAACATGCATATATGCGCCAACTTTCACGGCGACTGCTCAAACGCAGTCAAAGTCGCAAGGTACCCTCCAGGCTAAATTCACTGGCTTGCAGATTATAAAAATCTCCTTCACGAAAACACACATTTATGTGCTGACTTTCAGGGTGACCAGTCAAACAATTTGGATATTTGCAGTAACGTACCCTCTGCCATGCACCTACGGAGACTTACGGGAAGTAGCCCATGTATTAATTCGGGGTATAAGTTATCTTCATTCCACATTTCATTCAATTCCGTCCAGCCATTTCAGCGTGAAGGGTAACAAACGTATTGTTCAAAAGTCCAAATATTTGTAATTCTATGGGATCAAACTACTTTGGTCATAAGTCCCTAGATTTTTAAACTAAGTTAAACTAGCTAAGGACAACACACACATTCATGCCAGGAGGAGGATTCGAACCTCCGACGCGGGAGGCCTCGCGTTCCGTAACGTGGCACTCGCCGCGGTGGAGTAGCCGAGCGGTCTAAAGCACCTCGCTGCGGAGCGCGCGGTTGCTCGCCGTGGTGGTCCGAGTCTTCCCTGGGGCATGGGAATGTGTTTGTCCGTAGGTTCAGTTTACTTCGCCACTTCGCAGTGCACTCCTCTACGCCTCCATAGGTCTGCTACAACTTGATGTTTCTAATTACAGACCTTCAGTTTATTTTTACAATGGCCACCTTCACTGCATTGCCAATCTACGGGTTTTATCGAAAATACGGTGGTCAAAATCACGCGACTACATGTCCCACATTTTAACATCCATGTTTTTTATCCTGAAAGACAACCATTTGATTTTGGACTTGGACCCATGTATTTGGCCCTATTGAATTTTAACCAATTGACGGATGAAACCAACTAGAATGTTGGGACTCAGTAGCGAATTATGACGAGAGAATAAAAAGTTTAACACCTGAAGATGCGTCTCTACTGACGCGAAACCGGTTGTGGACCTGTACATAAAAGGATCTCAATAAAAACAGCTGAAGCGGCTCCAGAATTTATTGATTGTTTCATAAGAGGACATTTCTATTTCAATTTCCAAAATAGTTTCTTTTATTATATAAAGTCATACAATCAATTTTTTAAAACAATTGATAAATTCATAAAAGAAAATGTATTTACTCAGCTGCGGATGCCCCAATTATAAAATAACTTGTAGTTTACCTAGGTTTAAGTAGTTTGTAAGCTACGGACTGATGACCACGCAGTTTGGTCCGATAGATTTACAGACATTTGAAGATTTTGAACATTTGATTTTGAACGTGGCACTCCAGACCGCTCGGCTACTCCCACGCGTCAAACAAACGTATTAACCCATTCTAAGGTACCCTCTGCCACGCACCATACGGTGGCTTAGGAAAGATAGCTCTTGTATTAATCAGGGTATAAGCTACATTTATTCCAAATTTCATTCATATAGTTCCAGTCATTTCAGGGTGAAGGCGTAAGACACGAATTAACTGAATGTAAAGCACCCTCTGCCATGCACCATACGAAGTTAATTTTCGTATGCCTATAATCTTCGCGCGAGTGCAAGCAATGAGTTAACAAAGTTTTACCGTAATCGGATGTACGGTATGGCCGTGCATAAAATACGAACAAAAAGACAATAAAAAAATTATTTTTTATATATTAGATGATCGTCTGCTGAGCTGTATCGTATTTACTTCTAAGTGGCTACAAGGCGAAACTGTGCTATACAAGAGAAAGTAAAACAAAAGAATATTTTCATCCATTTGACGACAGTGTCCTCATTCAGTAGAAAAGATAGCTTTTCCGTGCCAAACCTTCATCAAACGGGTCTCAGAATGTTAGTGGTTTTTACCGTATCGGGAGCAGTTATGCCCGTAAACATCTACTTGAAGTCCGGTACCTCGCTTCGTCGTTGTGTGCTTTGGGGAGGAATATGGAACGGTGTGTTGCTCCCTTAGCACCTATCACGAAAGACAAGCAGAGATAAGATAAGGTTAATTACAGTATAGGCCGAATGTCACAAACAGCTCCCCCCCCCCCCCCATGTCCCATAAATGAATAGGGCATTAAAGCAACACCGTTGCGTAGAAGCTGTACCGCCTTTCAAATACTAAGCCCTACTTCGCGGACAACTTGATGACTGTGGCACATAGTTTACACGGCGCAGTCGCTTTTATGCTACACGAGGTCTAAGAATGCGACAAACTTTAAAACAGGATTCGCAAAAATGCGCAACATTCTTGCACAGACGGTGTTATTGTCTCTTTCATTCCCTCTCCAAAAGGAACGGACGGGCGTGTGAACAACTTCGTTCTTTGAGTATACAATGTTCAAATGTTTGTTAAGCTTATGGGAGTTAACTGCGGGGTCATCAGTCCCTAAACTTAAAACTACCTATAAACTAATTTACACTAAAGACAACACAAATATCCATGCCCGATGGAGGATTCGAATCTCCTACGGGGAACGGCCTCGCGCATCGGAGCATAACGTAATGCGCTCGGCCAGCCCGCCGCGACGTTCTTTTGAGCCTTTTGAAAGGTGGGATTGTGGCAGTTATATTGCAGTTATGCTATAAACACAAACAGGCCTTAAAAATGTCACTCAAACAAGTGAAATGCCTCCTTCCCATTCCGAATGCGACAAAAATCTACCACAGTACTAAACAGTAGAGGCTGTAAACAGAACATTTCAAGTTTGAAAAGGCCATAAAAACGTGGACTCAAACAATAAGCCACTTTCCCTGACAGTAACAAGATGTCAACACTGAGGTGGACTGTGTGGTTCACTTAGCCTTGTCAAAGACTGTGTATCTTTGTTCTTTTTTAAAATTGATGGATAAATGTGAAACTAAAAACTGACTTACAAAAGAAACAAAACCTTATACATTATACAAAAAAAAAAAAAAAAGGTCGCACCTTATAGATGATTTGTGGATAAGTGGAAAACGTTGTTTAAGTGGTCCAAAGTCCAGAATTCTGGAGAGTTTTCATTATTTGTGTGTAGATGATTTTTGTAACTTTTAAGCTACATACAAATAAATCCGTGACCACTCACTGTTCATTATTTTTCTTTCACATTCAAGATGTATTGTTAAAGCTGATATATTAAAGAGGCGTGACTATGTGGTATGATATAATGTAAATCAGTACTGACAGTTTACTGTAGTGCTGAAATGGAAATATGGAGTGTATGTTTAAAAGTTAATTAATAAAAATAATAAAATTTCATTAGTGTTAATTTTAATTCAATATATAGATATTTCATCTTTAAAACCCACATTAATAAAGTAATTTATAAAATTTTCCATTAGCACAATTTTGCACTAACTTTTCATATTTTTCACAAATGAGAATTTTGATTTATACATTTTAGTGACATTTTCAAGCTTAAACACAATTAATATAAGTTTCCATTCCAGTCTTTATTTGTTTTTGATGCAGTCTCATGATATCAGGAATTATGTATGCATTTAGTAAATAGATTGATGAAATTCATAGAAACATAGTACATCGATAGATATTTTTAAAAAAATGTGTGTGTAGTAGTAGCGTATCCCGTTATTCTGTGATGTGTGAGGAACCATACTTTATTCATCTCTGTTTGAGGACGAGTGCATTTAAAGGCTGGTAACAAACGTTCCAATTTCAAACTTTTACGAAACTTTTTCTCGCCGAGAAAATTATAAAAGGAAAGAGTTTATCGCTTATTACTTTTCCTCTCGTCATTAAGTAAAACTACGGCATTCACCATGACGTTGCAATTTATTATTTCAACACCAATAATTGTATTCAAGAGAAATTTTACTTAAAGTATGTACTTATACCACTGAACGTTGTTTCGAAATTATTTAATAGTACGACACACAGTCCAGGTGGTAGGACTTAATAATAGTAATAATAATAATAATAATAATAATAATAATAATAATAATAATAATAATAATAATAAAATCCTATGGCTCATTGACCTGGTGCAGATATTTCAACTGTACGCCACTTCGGCGACTTGCGTGTCCCTAGCCTACTGCAGTTATTCAGTCGACAGCGTCGACTACCACGCAGGGTCCCGGGTTCGATTCCCGGCAGGGGATTGGGTGTTGTCATCATCATCATTATCTCATCATCGACACGCAAGTCGCCGAAGTGGCGCCACGTTAAAAATACTTGCACTAGGCGACCGAACAATCCCAGACGGGATCAACCGGCCAAAATTACCTTACGATCATTTCATTTCATTCCAACCGGGAAATGGGGACCTACAGCTTAACATGGAATCCGAACCACGTATCGTTTCTGGCGACTCATTACATCTTTGAGAGGTGAAGTCTGTGTTTAAAAAACGGAGTGAAAAAATCCGACGTGAATAATGGAAAGACGATTCTCGCTTACTATGTATAAGTTTTCATGCAGTAAAAGTACGACTTCCTGGTTGACATTGTATTAACATATACAGTACCAACTGTGCTCAAAAATATTTTGTAGACAATATCCACTTGTACCACTGAATGTTCCTTCAAAATTGTGTGTTAGTGCGACAAATAGGCCAAGAGATACGAAGTCGTAAATCGTGGGATGCATGAAAAATCGCTCAATCATGAATGAAGTTTTAATTTATTGCGTCTTTACTAGTATATTCGCAACACATTTCGTAGACAGTTTCCTAATATTCTACTAAACTTAACTGGAAAATAAAAAAAAAAAAAAAAATAAAATAAAAAAAAAAAAAAAATAAAAAAAAATAATAAATGTATTTACCAACAGCTGTAAAGTATGTAGTTTATTTATCTACCGGTTTCGGTATTATAATAATACCATATTCAGGTTATCTACAAATAAAGTTACAAAACAGTGTTTTATTTTAACATCATACTCCACGTATGACACACAAAATATAGCCGGCCGCGGTGGCCTAGGGGACTGAGGCGCTTCAGTCACGGTCTGCACGGCCACTACGGCCGGGGGTTCGAATCCCCCCTCGGGCATGGATATTTGTGCCGTCCTAGTTCGTGAGTAGTTCATAAGTAGTTTGTAAGTTTAGGGACTGATGACCCCGTCGTTGAGTCCCATAAACTATGCAAACATTTGAACATTTTTTTAACATAAAATGTATAAAGAACAAGAAGTACAATGACTAAACAATCAGTACTGAAGTAATATAATAAGCTGTATGGTAGGTATAAAAAAGTATTAAAATATAGTGAAGTCTATAAGTACTCATAATATAGAAAGCCATATATAGGCAGGATGCCTTCATCAAAGTCCAAAAGCCATGTAACATAGGATAAAGTGTCAGTCAAAATCAACACACTATGAAATGGGCAAAGATGGAGTACATTAGGGTTATTAAATTATGTTGAATAACAATTAGATGGATTTATAATTGTCATCAAACAGTTTGATGCATACATAAAAACACATCTGCCGACTAACAAGATGCATTGACCATAGATGTAAAGTTATAGGGTATAACTACATATATTATATTGGGGGCAGGTGCAAAAGGTCTACATCTTTTTACATCTCTCTTCATTTTAGCAGTGAGATATTAAATAAACCGGCGTAAAGGCCATTTCAAGGGTTTTCTTGGATATCTGTTATGAGGTGAGTCTACCTTCTTCTTTGGCTGCTACGAAATGTTAAAAAAAAAAATGTTCAAAAGTTTGTATAGTCTATGGGACTTAACTACGGGGTCATCAGTCCCTAAACTTACAAACTACTTATGAACTACTTACGAACTAGGACGGCACAAATATCCATGCCCGAAGGGGGATTCGAACCCCCGACCGTAGTGGCCGTGCAGACCGTGACTGGAGCGCCTCAGTCTCCTCGGCCACCGCGGCCGGCTACGAAATGTTATTAGAATACTTAAAGAATATATTTCTCAATTCGGCTCCCATAGCATCATGTTATATCGCATATTGACATTAAGTTTAAAACAAGGAGTCAGAAAACAATTCTTGTAACGTACAAACAGATACGTTTGCCAAATTTAAACATGGTGCACAGTGCAAATCACGTGTGAAACATATGAATGTACCGGCACCAAGGAGGGAGTTGGCGTTATTATGTTGAACAGGATTGGTTGAAACCAGAAAAACCTTGCTTTTGTGCCCAAAACAAAGATTTGCCATTTAAACCCTTTGTGAATATTGCGCTCATTATTCAGTGTCACTAAATTGACAGTAACAGCGGAATATTTACTTAGATATGATGTACATTTCAATGACTAGAACTACTATATACACGCACTACGGCAAATGTTTTGTGCGCAAACAAATGCCAGAATGCCCAGTTTGCTGGCTTCTCTTTTTCAGTGTAAGGGTATCTCCAGTCATTCTAACCACCTAGGCCGGCACGCAGCAGTTCTATGCTCAGAGATCAGAGTTATAGATCTAGGTTGTACAAAAGTCACTATGTCCTATACTGCTTACGCAAGCAAAAGGAGATTTTAAAATGTTCAAATGTTTGTAAATCTGTGGGACGTAACTACTTTGGTTGTTAGTCCCTAGGCTTACAAACTGCTTAAAATAAGCTAAACTAACGTAAGGACAACACACTTCGACGGCGAGCAACCGCATGCTCTGCAGCGAAGCGCCTTAGACCGCTTGGCTACTCCATCCCGGCGGGGAGATTTCCGTAGTGTCTATACCGCTCACTGAATTTGGAACTTTTATTAGTTGTAAGCCCTCGTGTTGCTGGGCCTGCATTTCGCTGGAACTTTACTAACGAAGTATGGTTTCGCTTTCGCTCCGCAAACACGAGCTGCAAGCGTGTGTGGCCGCTGAGTAGATCTTCCGGGGCCTCAATTTCTATGGCCTCGGGGCTAATTTCGCGGTTGTGACGCGTTCGCCCCCACAAAACAACACATCGACATCGTACAGAGCGTAAGGAAAAGGACGTTGGATGTGTCTGACGTATTCCATTAGAGTGTATCGAGAAATAGGGAATCACTTTTCGAAACTACTACTGTTTACGATATTGTTGGTGAGCATTTTTAAGATATGCTGCAAGAGAAATAGAAAAATTGCATCTTAAAAGGGAGAATGAAATGGCAAGAGAGAGAGAGAGAGAGAGAGAGAGAGAGAGAGAGAGAGAGAGAGAGAGAGAGAGATTCCACACACATACCAAAATATGGGACACATTTTAGCATGACACATACTTTGTTTTTAAAAAAGGGGGTTGGTGGCGGCAATTTTGAAGCTCGTTCGGGGTAGCAACAGCAATTAGGCTTGTGCCAGCCTTTTCCGTCAAAGAAATAAATGAGATCTCAAATACCCTGTTTCGGTAGGGGTACTAGAAGACGAGAAGCTGTTTTCAAGAGAGCTGCAGAGCGAACTTTCGTTGCGTAATAAGCACTTATCAAGAGAGTCTTCCAGGGCCTTGAGACATTGCCAGAAGTAAAGCTCACACAGAATCGCATTGTTCCTACCTCAAGCTACAATTTTTGCCCAGTATGCTGCTCCACTAATTTGAGTACTAGTTGATAATGAACTCTAACGAATTTCATCAAGTATCATGCAAACACTTATTAACAAAAGAAACGAAGTAAGTGCCTTTTTGGAGTATTTCTTGAATACAGGGTGACACCGACAAGTATAGGAGTAACTTCAGACGTGCCACAGGGCACCGTGTTGGGATTAGGTGTGCCAGAATGGACTAAAATAGCTGGAAAAAATTTCAGAACTAGGGAATTGTTATTGAGAAAAATGAATTTTACAAATGAAAATGTTACTTTAAAAATAAAAAGTTCCTGCGAAAAGACTTAACAATATTGGAAGACGATTATTTACATTTCTGCTATAGTCAGGATAGTACTGTATTTCCTTTCCTATGCTGTGTTTCTTTCTCCCCTGGAAATGTTTCTCCGCACAACTTTTATATGCCCCATCATGTGGACACACAGTTCAGAAAAATTTCAGTTTGTCGGCCGCAGTGGCCGAACGGTCTGCGGCGCGGCAGTCACAGTCTGCACGGCCGCAGATCCATGCCTCGGGCATGGATGTTTGTGTCGTCTTTAGTATAAGGTAGTCCATAAGTAGTTTGTAATTTTAGGGACTGATGACCCCCCCCCCAAGTCCCTTAAGCTTAACAAACATTTGAACATTTTGAAAATTTTCACATTCGTGTGCAAGATTAAATAGGCAAAGAGTAAGTATTGATAAAATCCCGTACCGCAATGGATTATCTCATTTAGAAATACATGGATAAATGAACTGTGTTTTGCAAATTTTGTAGTAGTTATGTGAAAACGGTCTTCAGTGATTGAGCCGTTTATATGTAGCATTCAGTATACTATGACGTAATGTAATGCTGTTGGAGGTGAAAGACTTCTTTGAGCTTTTACGGGGGAACTCCTGCAACTGAGGTCGATTTTCCATAGCCCAAATGCGTGAATCTTATGCATTCATCGAGATGGAACCACGACTCGTCAGACCAAAGCTCTGGATACAAGGTGCGTCTGAAAAGTTTGGTGAAAGGTCTCAGGAAATATAGGAAACAAGAGTTACAAACAAAATACCTTTGCCGGCCTTCAGAGTAATCGCCATCGGCTACAATACACTTCTGATATCGGCTGTACAGATTTTTGTGGAATCGCTCGAAGCAGTGAGGTTACGCGTTGTTGGAACTTCCTCAACCGTGCTGATCTTAAGCTCCCCTGCTATCATTCTCAAAGACGGCCATCGATCATCCGCAAGCATCAGTCGCACTCGTTCGATGTTGTCTGCGCCAGAGATAGTGGACGAGTCAATTTCTCGGTCACCATTGACCAGACGTTTTCAATTGGTGAGAGATTTGGAGAATGTACTGACCAGGGCCGAAGTCTAACACTTTCCGTATCCAGAAAGGCACGTAGAGGACCTGCAACATGCGGTCGTCTATTATCCTGCTGAAATGTAGGTTTTCGAAGGGATCGAATGAAGGGTAGAGCCACGGGTCGTAACACACATGAAACGTAACGGCCACTTTTCAAAGTGCAGTCGATGCGAACAAGAGGTGACCGAGACGTGTAACCAGTAGCACCCCATACCATCACGCCGGGTGATACGCCAGTATGGCGATGACGAATACACGCTTCCAATGTGCGTTCACCGCGATGTTGCCAAACATGTATGCGACCATCTTGATGCTGTAAACAGGACGTGGATTCATCCGAAAAAATGTTTTGCCATTCGTGCACCCAGATTCGTCGTTGCGTACACCATGGGAGGCGATCCTGTCTGTGATGCAGCGTCAAGGGTAATCGCAGCCATTGTCTCCGAGCTGATAGTCCATGCTGCTGCAAACGTCGTCGTTCGTGCAGATGGTTGTTGTCTTGCAAACGACCCATCTTTTGACTTTGACTTTTGACCATGTCTGCACGATCCGTTACAGCTATGCTGATAAGATGCCTGTCATCTCGACCGCTAGTGATACAATGCCGTTGGGATCCATTACGGCGTTCCTTATTGCCCTCTTAAACCCACCGATTCCATATTCTGCTAACAGTCATTGGATCGCGACCAACGCGAGTAGCAATGTCGCGATACGTTAAACCGTAATCGCGATAGGCTACAACCCGACCTTTATCAAAGTCGGAAATGTGATGGTACGCATTTCTACTTCTTACACGAGGCATCACAACAACGTTTCACCAGGTAACGCCGGTCGACTGCTGTTTGTGTATGAGAAATCGGTTGGAAACTTTGCTCATGTCAGAACGTTGTAGGTGTCGCCACCGGCGCCAACGTTGTGTGAATCCTCTGTGAAGATAATCATTTGCATATCACAGAATCTTCTTCCTCTCGGTTATATTTCGCGTCTGTAGCACGTCAACATCGTGGTGTAGCAATTTTAATGGCCAGGAGTGTACATACGGCCGATCCTTTCTAGGAGCAGTATCAAGTAGCACCTGATGAAGATACTGAGTCAGGTTTTCGAGTCAGGTGGAAAACCCACGCTGATATCCGGCAGAATATGCGACAACTTCAACACGCCAGCTTGCTCTTTCCTATCTAGTGTTGGCCTGAACCATTGACAGAAGACTATAATTTTTGCATCGTCTTCGGGTACCAACTCATGAACAACAAGAATTCTGTATGGGTTTGGTTTTAACGCGCACACAGTGCTAATCAAATGTTCCAGTGTCAGCATTTTTGGCTGCATATGCTACATCTTTTGGATCCTGCCATAAATTGCTCGATAACGGCCTTGTGCATGCTTACCATACTTGTGTGGGAGGGCATTCTCAGTCGCAGGATAACGAATACGTATAATGAACTGGTTGGTCATTTTCTATGCTGTAATGTGTAGACCATTTCTTCCCAGATTAAACAGGTATCATACTTGCAACAAGAAGAGAAGCATACTATTTTTTTTTCTTCTTCATAAGGCCGTCTCACTTTTCGTAACCATGTGTAAAACAGTTACACCTTACTGTCAATGTAACATTTTGGTGCCTCTACACTGAGCGAACAAGCATTCTGGAGAAAAATTCGCTAGTGTTCACAACCATTTGTTAGTGCTTACGAGACGAGCGAGAGAGATTACTGCAGTTTGTGTGTGAGTAATCTATTCCGTCCCTCTGCAAACTTACATAAGTGTCGAAAGAAGTACATCAACGAATAACAAATGCTAATCGTGTGTTCTTAAGTCTGGACAACCTTTTCAAATCGCGTCTGATATCATAGAAGAACAAGATCCACCCGCACATGACAGTAAGGCCAGTATTTTTATATGGTTGTGAAAATTGGGCGACATCGGCAACAGAAGAATTAATATGTGCATTTGATAGGAAGGTACTTCGAAAGATGTATGGAACCGTCTACAATCCCTTGGAAGGTAAATGGGAACGAAATAAAGTGATTATACATGGTGTTACAAAAAAGGTACGGCCAAACTTTCAGGAAACATTCCTCACACACAAAGAAATAAAATATGTTAGGTGGACATGTGTCTGGAAACGCTTAATTTCCACGTTAGAGCTCATTTTATTATTTCTCTTTAAATGTAAATTGAAATAATTCGTACAGACAATTGTCAAGATATCTAATTATTTCGTTAGTATATACTGTACTTCCTCGATTCACCGCCAGTTGGCCCAATTGAAGGAAGGTAATGTTGACATGCGACGGATGAGGCTTCATTCCAACGTGAATCAAATTGTAAATTTTGACAATGAACATGTGTGGGCTGACGAGAATCCGCACGCAATTGTGCAATCACGTCATCAGCACAGATTTTCTGTGAAAGTTTGGGCAGGAATTGTTGTTGATGTCTTGACTGTTCTTCCACCTACGCTCACTGTAGCACGTTATGATTTCATACGGGATACTCTATTTATGCTGCTAGAACATGTGCCTTTACAAGTACGACACAACATGTGGTTCATGCACGATGGAGCTCCTGCACATTTCAGTCGACCTGTTCGTCCGCTTCTCAACAACAGATTCGGTGACCGATGGATTGGTAGAGGCGGACCAATTCCATGGCCTCCACGCTCTCCTGACCTCAACCCTCTTGACTTTCATTTATGGGAGGCATTTGAAAGCTCTTGTCTACGCAACCCCGGTACCATATGTAGAGACTCTTCGTGCTCGTATTGTGGACGGCTGTGATACAATACGCTATCCTCCAGGGCTGCAGCAGCTTATCAGGTATTCCATGCGACGGAGGGTGGATGCATATATCTTCGCTAACGGAGGACATTTTGAACATTTCCTGTAACAAAGTGTTTGAAGTCACGCTGGTACGTTCTGTTGCTGTGTGTTTCCATTCCATGATTAATGTGATTTGAAAAGAAGTAATAAAATGAGCTCTAACATGGAAATTAAGCGTTTCCGGACACATGTCCACATAACATATTTTCTTTCTTTGTGTGTGAGGAATGTTTCCTGAAAGTTTGGCCGTATCTTTTTGTAACACCCTGTATAGTGCCCTTTGTTCGTTCAAAACCGAGCGAGGTGGTGCAATGGTAACACACTGGACTCACATACGGGAGGATGGTGGTTCAAATCCACCTCCGGTCATCCAGATTTAGGTTTTCCGTGATTTCCCTAAATTACTCCAGGCAATTGCCGGGATGGTTCCTATCAAAAGCCAGGGCCGATTTCCTACCCCATTCTTACCCAAACAACCCGAGTGTAAGCTCCGCCTCTAATGATGAAGCTGTCGACAGGGCGTTAAACACTAATCTTCCTTCCTTCGATCTTTCAAAAGTCAGTCTTAGTTCGAGCCAGTGGAGCCGCGGTGGAGTGGCCGAGCGCTCTAAAGCGCCTAGCTGCGGAGGTTAGAGACCTCCCTCAGGCATGGGAGTATTTGTTGTCCTTAGCTTAAGTTGGTTTAAATAAATTGTAAGCCGAGGGACTTATGACTAGAGTACGTACGTCCCATAGATACACAAGCATTTGATATTTTGAAACAGTGGGTTGTATTTTCCAGCTTTAAAAACTTAGCATATTCGGAAAATACCTTGGCAATATTGATATTCTACTTTTTATCGATACTACTTCAGTGCCGAAGTGGAGTGAATGCGAACTTCCTTTGACGATTCGCTCCAAGACCGAGAACCGACGGATCACGAGCGACAATTGCGAATGCCGAAGAAGCATGAAAGAATGACGTTCGCTGCCCCTTTGCACCGAAGAGAATTCTCTGTTCACTAACGCTCGTTCGCTGCGGTGTACAGACCCGTTAATGATCGACTCGTTAGGACGCCGACTCGTGAAACATAGGACAACACGGGACAGTGATATAACGCTGGGAATTCCAGCGAAAACAAACACGGAGATGCGGTCCACTATCAGCTGTTGCCGGCCTACATAGGTCACCCGTTAACTGACTTCAATGCTCTGTTTACGTGGTAGACAGTACCGAAGCACTCTCATCCTTTCACATTTACTGAGCCGTTTTGTCATAACGTAAACTAACCACCGATCTCAAATACGAAACATATAAGGCAGTGTTTTCCAATCTGTACCCCATGCCGACACGCTTTCACAAATAAATATAATAGAACTCAATTGTTACAAATTATTTTAAAGATAAATTAATTTTTATATTTCGTTTGTATGTATGTTATAATTGTCGTTGTTGGTATTTTAAAAGGGACTGAACTCAAAAGTGTTCAAACGTTTTTAAAGCTATGGGACTTAACTACTGTGGTCATCAGTCCCTAGACTTACGAACTACGTAAATTATCCTAAGGACAAAACACAAAGTCTTGCCGAGGGACGACTCGAACCTCCGGAAGGGAGCAACCGTGCATCCCACAGCAAGGCGCCTAAGAGCGCTCGGCCATTCCATCGCGGCGGGAACTAAACTGCTAGGTCGTTTTTCTCAAATACGATACTTTTCGGAGCATTATGACTTATTGTGTTTCCTCATACAAAAGCAATAAATATCCACGTTTAACTGTTTTTAAATTATTCACTTAAATATTTTTTTGAAAACTGGAACAAGTCGATGACCGCCCCTTAAGTGAAATGAAATCCAGAAGTTTCAGACTGTAGAGTTGTTCTTCACATCTGCCTGTTCATCATCTTTAACAAGTTTATGTTCACAAGTAATGGGAAGAGCGAAATGATCTATTATCCAATCACGTTGTTTTATATCTGCAGGGTTGCCACAAGTTCTGGAATTCAGGGAATTTCAAATGTTTACAGCAAACACTTGGAAATAATACAACCGTCTTAGCCACACTTGGAAACTCTATTAATGACTTACGCATTTCCACATTCCGTCATTTTCAAAGGCCATAAAAAGACATTGGTATTAATATTCCACCCAACATTTTGCTGAAATATAACAAAAAAATAACCTTACAATTACCAAAGCTGTGTTACAAAATTCCTCTTAAAACGTGTTTAAAATTCATCCCAGACCATCTCTTTATAGAAAGGAGCCGGCCGCGCTGCCCGAGGAGACTGAGGCGCTTCAGTCACGGTCTGCACGGCCACTACGGTCGGGGCTTCGAATCCCCCCTCGGGCATGGATATTAGTGCCGTCTTTAGTATAAGATAGTTCATAAGTAGTTTGTAAGTTTAGGGATTGATGACCCCGTAGTTAAGTCACATAAGCTTAACAAACATTTGAACATTTGATATAGAAAGGACAAGTGCATATTGATGTATGCTTGACCGTCCAGTAACTATGCGGAGCTTTCGCCAGATGGCATCTCTCTCTCTCTCTCTCTCTCTCTCTCTCTCTCTCTCTCTCTCTCTCTGGCAAACCTCCGTGAAATTTGAAAATCGTGGAAAATCTCTCTTTTTTTTTTTTTTTTCCGGAGACACCACGCATTGCAATAAGAGGAGATGTCAAAAGGGTTCGCGGCTGGTTTCCATCGGGGGTTCGAGTCCTCCCTCCGGCATGGGTGTGTGTTGTCCTTAACATAAGTTGGGTTAAGTAGCTTGTAGACTGATGAGCCACTGCAGTTTAGTCCCGTAGCATTACAAATATTTGAACATATAATTTACAAAACAGTTTCGTCTGGTTGTTAGTTTTTGATTACAAATTTATTGATTTATGTATTTATTTTTACCGTTTGACTTTTTAATGTTTGAAAATTCACTGAGTATTATTTTTTAGATAAATACTGCTTACGTTCTTATTTTACACAGTATCGAAAGGTACCAGATAAAATTTATAATGGTAAGGCACAAATTTCGGAACCAGCTTTTAAACTGTAAGGCATATCCAAGGGCAAATATAGACTTTTGACTATCTTATTGGTTATAAACTGCAGACTGAAGTTGAAAAATCTGCAGTAAGGTAGGAATATAAAAATATGGGGCCTGGATAAAATGAAGGAACCTGAGGTTCTCGAGAGTACAGAGGTATCGTAACTTTAGGCAGCAATTGACAGAAACGAGAAGTAATACAGTAGAAGATGAGTAGGTAGCTTTGAGAGATGAAATAGTGAAGGCAGAAAAGGATCAAATAGGTAGGAAAGCACGACTTACAAAAAGACTTGGATATCACAGGAATTTATGAATTTAATTGATGAAATGATAATAAAACTGCAGTAAATGAAGCAGGTAAAATGGAGTACAGGGGACTAAAAACTGTGATTGATAAAAGTGCAGAATGAGTAAGTATGTTTGGCTAAAGCGCAATTGCAAGTCTGAAGAAGAAAATATAATTAGGGGGGAGATAGATACCGCCTACAGGAAAATAAGAGAGACATTTGGAGACAAGAAAAGCAGCTGTCTGAATATCAGGAATTCAGATGGAAAACCAGTTATGAGCAGTGAAGGAAAAGCTGATGGAAAGAATACATGGAGGAGCTCTACAGAGGAAATGAACTTCAAGATAATATGGTAGGAAAGGAAGAGGAAGTAGATGAAGATGAGATAGGAGATACAGTACTAGGATAAGGATTTGACAGAGCATTGAAAAACCTAAGTCGAAACAAAGCCCCTGCCGTAGATGACATTCCCTCAAGAGCTGCTGAAGTCTCTGGGAGAGCCAGCCATGGTAAAACTATTCCACCTACTGTGCAAGATGTAATGGACAGGCGAAATACCCTCAATTCCAAATGAAGCCGGCGCAGAGAGATGTAAAAAATTACAGGACCATCAGTTTAATAATTTAATGGTTTAATGGTTGCAAAATCGTATCACGAATTATTTACAGATGAATGGAAAAACTGGTGGAATCTGACCTTGTGGGCGATCAGGTTGGATATGGAAGAAACGTAGGAACACATGAGGGAATACTGACCGTACAGCTTATCTTAGAAGATAGATTAAGGAAAGGCAACATACATTTCTAGCTTTTGTAGATTTGGAAAAAGCTTTTGACAGTGTTGACTGGAATACACTCCTTCAAATTCTTAATTCATCAAGGGTATAATGTAAGGAACGGAAGGTTATTTTCAACTTGTACAGAAACCAGACAGCAGTTGTAAGAGTCAAAGGGCGTGAAAGGAAAGCATTGGTGGGGAAGGGAGTAAGACAGGATTTTAGCCTTTCCCCAATGTTATTCATTCTGTACATCGAGCAAGCTCTGAAGGAAAGCAAGGAGAAATTTGGAAAGTGATTAAGGTTCAGGGCGAAGAAATCAAAACTTTGCTGTTTGCCAATGACATTATAATTCTGTCAGAGTCCGCAGAGGACCTGGAAGAGAAGTTGAATGGAATTGATTTTTTTTTCTTTTCTTGAAATGATCATATAAGATGAACATTAACAATTGCAAAACGGGGTAATGGAATGCAATCTAAGAAAATCAGGCTATGCTGAAGGAATTAGGTTAGGTAACAAAACAATAAATATGGTATATGAGTTTTGGTACTTGGGCAGTAAAGTAACATATACGATGGTCACGCTACAGATGATATAAAATGCAGAATGGCACTGGATAGAAAAGCGTTTCTGAAAAAGAGAAATTTGTTAACATTGATAGGAAGATTTTTCTAAAACTTTTTGTGTGTAGTTTTGCTTAGTGCGGTACTGAAACATGGACTATAAATAATACAGACAGGAAAAGTATAGCTTTTGAAATGTGGTGCTACAGACAAATGCTGAAAATTATGTGGGTATATAATTAATGAGAAGGTACTGAATGGAATTAAGGAGAATTTTCTGGCATACCTTGACTAAAAGAAGGTATCAATTGTTAGGACACATTCTTAGACATCAGAGAATTGTGAATTGTATTTGGTAAAAATCTCAGAATGACAGCAAACGAATAAAGTAAACAGATTCCAGTGGACGTGGATATCCGCTCTTACAAGAAGATGAAGAGGCTTGCCCACGATAGAATAGTGTGGGGAACTGTATCAAACCAGTCTCCAGACTGTCAAATTTCAATCGCTTCTCAAAAAACTGAATCTGAGAAGGATGAAACAGGTGATAAAATCTGAACATTTTCGTAATCCATGTTATGGCCAGTCAATATCAATCACAGTTATATATACTCTACATAGAGGGCACTACAACTGTCTTTCGTGTGGTACGTCTGTGACGATGACTTCCCATTAAGCATGCGCACTGGCTCACCCCACAGTATGTAAGGTGGACGGGAGCACTTTGCCATCGGTCGTCAGAATCGCTTCAAGGATGGCTGGATGGTTTGCAGCTCAAATATCAGCAGAAGAAAACACGTGGTTATGGCTGAATTCCTGCAGTTTTATGGACCAAGATATATGCCTTGAAAATATGGAGGTTCACATCAGGCACAGCTTTTGTTTACACGGTGCAATTAATCCATGTATTATTTGCACTAAGTTTCATTATTGTGCCTTTTTTCTCCTCAAAATCTGTTTCATAGAATGATGTGAGAAGTGTGAACATGTGCAGATAGATTACCCTATTTTAAAACCACATGTACATGAACCTTTAGGCTTCTATCAGCAACATACACATATAATCAGGTACACTTTGACACAATGATACAAATTTGCTTTCAATTCCATTCAACACACTGAAGAATGGTGAAGAGAAACAACTTGACTTTTTTATCTTCTATAAGAAAAGTATAAATACATTAGGTAATTAGCTATAGTGCAACTATGTGTCTGTTAACTATCACTTTTTTTCGTACAGTTTGACTGTTACCTGACCCATCTGTTTGTCCATAGAGATGTATGTGAGGGATGCGAAGATGGGAACATGTGCACCCAATGCAGAGCCACATATTCTGAAGGAGTCTCCATCGACAGCATGGGTGGAAGGCAACAATGGACTGGGTCCAGTTGTGGGCAACTTCTGCATGCAGCTTGCCATTCAGAAAGCCAAGAAGACTGGTGTGGGATGGGTCACTGCCAAACGTGAGTCTCAGAATCTGCATCTGTTTCTTTTTCTCATACCTTATTAGTCTTTACAATTGTGTGATGTATTCTCATGCTCCATAGCAGGTAGTAGGCTCAGAGCATACATAAATAGTGTAGGGATATTGTAGAGAACCTGGCACTATTTTGAGTCATTCCCCTATTAATAGATGATGGAATGTGCCTTGAGCCTCCACAAAAATTTAATCTAAGAAATGAATAAAATTTCTAAAATTGTCTCATTTCATGGAACTGACTCAATAAATTTGGG
The DNA here is from genome assembly GCA_026315105.1 of Locusta migratoria. Taxonomy (NCBI): domain Eukaryota; kingdom Metazoa; phylum Arthropoda; class Insecta; order Orthoptera; family Acrididae; genus Locusta; species Locusta migratoria. The sequence goes on along the minus strand of CM048748.1, from coordinate 268,798,131 downwards.
AAAGACAAACTAGTACCTAACCATGATAGTTATTCATTTAATACCAACCTGTAAACTAGATCACCTTTGGTACTTACATGGTAAGAATATTTCAATACTATACACATAGTAAATTATTTTGTGTGTCAGTATTGGTTCAATGCATATTGGATACTGGGTATCCATCGAATTATGATATAATGGGTGATTAAAAACAATTTTTTTTCAAACTGACATGGCACATTAAGCACACAACAAGACTCAGTAAATAGCGTAGGAACTAGGGCTAGCAGATGCCACAAGAGCGTGCTATGGTTACTGACATCATTGGAGACTGTTTAATTCAGCTATGCATTTTCCTAGACTGACTTGATAGTTGTATGTATCCTTGCAAGAGATTCTGCCAGATGTGCTGCATGTTCCCATTCCTATTAGTCATAGCATTCAGTTTCAGCATGACAAATATCCTGCACATTCAGTAGACTTAAGTGAGGCCACATCAGCATGCAAACTTTCCTGGCCTCTTGACTGATCATGGTGGGCCAGTGTTATAGCCACCAGAATTACCCAGTCTGCCCCAGTTGTTTTTTTCCTGATAGGGTATCTAAAGGCGACTGTATATGAAACACATGTTACATTGCCAGAGACCTTATGGGCTGGATTGTTGTTGCAACAGTATATTGTGAGGATACAGAGTTTTAGCTTAGTAACCTCTTTGGTACGTTTTGGTCAAACGAGAGTTATCGTTTGCGTGCAGTGATAGCTGCTGGGCGACAATGCTTAGGTTGGAATGTCTTTTTGTTTGTTGGAAGGTGTGCGGTAGTCTCCCGCCGACCGCAGAGCGAGGCAGTAGCATGTTGACAGTGCGTCCGTAACCCACATTTAGCGGTGTTTTCGCCCTTCAGTTGTATCGCATATGAGTTTCGGTTGCAGTTGTGTATTGAAATGTTTCAGTGTGGACTTTTAAACATTCATCGTAGTGGCAAGCGATTATTTAATCAGTGTATTTAAAGAAAGAGTTATTAACATTTGTCGTTCTGTAATAAAGGAAGTGAACAAAGTTTATTGTTATGTATCAACCCAGTAATTGTCCGCATCCTATACAGTCAAACCATTGGAACAATGATTAAGGATTAACTAAACAGCAAATAGAATATAATGGCACCTTCGCCCATCGAGGATTAGGTGGACACAGCTGTGACGTTACAATATGTCTGAGATACACCAGATATCTTTGAGAGGTTGTGCCATTCAATGCAGTGTCAGACATGTCTCGATGCAACTGGACAAAATTTCAGCATATCCTATAGTAGGCATCGAAATATACTGTGACTAAATAACTGCAATGCCATTTAGTTACCAGGACTAAGTGATTATTGATCATTTTTGTATGCCTGATGGGCAAGGTTGTGTTTATATATAAAGCTTTCACCTAACTCCATTAACCTCATGACCCCACCGACACCCCGCACCGCCACCTTCTACCTACTTCCCAAGATTCACAAACCCAATCATCCCGGCCGCCGCATTGTGGCTGGTTACCAAGCCCCTACAGAACAAATCTCTGCCTACATAGACCAACACCTTCAGATCATCATGTGCAGTCTCCCATCCTTCATCAAAGACACCAACCACTTCCTCAATTGCCTGAAATCCATACCCAGCCTATTAACTCCAGAAACCATCCTTGTAACCATTGATGCCACTTCCTTATACACAAATATCCCACATGCCCAGGGCCTTGCTGCGATGGAGTATTTCCTTTCATGCCGACCACCAACTTTCCTACCTAAAACCTCTTTCCTTAATACCCTACCCAGCTTCATCCTATCCCACAACTTCTTCACTTTTGAGAGCCAGGCATACCAACAACTAAAGGGAACAGCCATAGGAACCAGGATGACCCCCTCGTACGCAAACATATTCATGGGATGCTTAGAGGAAGCCTTCCTTGATACCCAAGCCTGTCAACCCAAAGTTTGGTACAGATTCATTGATGACATCTTCATGATCTGGACTCACAGTGAAGAAGAACTCCAGAATTTCCTTTTCAACCTCAACTTCTTTGGTTCCATCAAATTCACCTGGTCCTACTCCAAATCCCATGCCACTTTCCTTGATGTCGACCTCCATCTGTCCAACGGCCAACTTCACACATCCGTCCACATCAAACCTACCAATAAACAACAGTACCTGCATTATGACAGCTGCCATCCATTCCACATCAAATGTTCCCTTCCCTACAGCTTAGGTCTTCATGCCAAACGAGTCTGCTCCAGTCTCGAAGCTCTGAACCAGTACACCAATAACCTAACAACAGCTTTAACATCCTGCAGCGATCCTCCTAATCTGGTACAGAAGCAAATTGCCAGAGTCACTTCCTCATCCCCCCAAATTCAGAACCTTCAACAGAAGAATCCCAGAAGTGCCCCTCTTGTCACCAGATACTTTCTGGCACTGGAGCGGACTCTGAATGTAGCTCTCCAGCAAGGATACAACTTCTGAAATGAGATGCGTCCTTCGTGACATCCTTCCCAATCCACTGAGAGTGTCTTTCCACCACCAACCTAACCTCCAAAACCTCCTAGTCCATCCCTATGAAATCCCCAAACCACCTTCCCTACCTTCTGGCTCCTATCCTTGTAACTGCCCCCGTTGTAAAACCTGCCCTATGCACCCTTCCACCACCACTTACTCCAGTCCCGTAACCTGGAAGGTGTACACGATCAAAGGCAGAGCCACTTGCAGTAGTACCCACGTGATCTACCAACTGACATGCCTGTGAAGCGTTCTATGTGGGAATGACCAGCAACAATGTTTGTTGGTAATGAGGATCACCCTGTGGCTAAACACGCCTTGGTGCACGGCCAGCACATCTTGGCACAATGCTACACCGTCCGGGTTATCTGGATACTTCCCACCGACACCAATCCTTCAGAACTCCGGAGATGGGAACTAGCTCTTCAGCAGATTCTCTCTTCCCGTTGCCCACCTGGTCTTAACCTCCACTAAATTTGATTTCCCGCCCGCCATCTTTAACATCTTAACATCTTTGCCTCGCTTCTCTGGACAGAGCCTCTGCCTCTAGTGGCATCTCTGTCTAACTTCTTAACTTCTTTGGTTTCTATAGTATGTCTGCCTATGTGTGTTTGTGTCTGTGTAAATGTATAGGTGTGTGTGTATTTGTTTACCTTTCTCTTCCTTCCCCAAGGTAAGTCTTTCCTCTCCCGGGATTGGAATGGCTCCTTACCCCCTTCCTTAAAACCCTCATCATTTCCTTTTCCCTCTCCTTCCCTTCTGCCTGAAGGAGCAACTGGGTTGCAAAAGCTTGCGTTTGTATGTGTAGAGGAAATATGTATAAAATAGATGAAGATTACTTACCAGGCGAAGGAGCACTATCACTACCTCTGCTCCTTCACCGGGTAAGTATATATATGAAAATAATCACTGCCACGGCGGAGCGGCCGAGCGCAGTGAGGCGCTATGCTACGATGTTCGAATCCCCCCTCGGGAATGGATGTTCGTGCCGTCTTTAGTATAAGGTAGACATATGTAGTTTGTAAGTTCAGGGACTGATGACCCCATAGTTAAGTCCCATAAGCTCTACAAGAATTAGAAAATAATCACTCTCGAGTAATGTTAATTTGAGACCACTGTTATAGCTGTTACCAGTTAACAGAACAGTAGCCAAAATCTTGCATAAATCATCATCTTTCTCTTCTGACTTTGTCTTTCATTCACAGGGTCGCATGATCAATTATAGATTTGGCATGGTTAATTTTAAGAGGTGCTCACACGCCTTCCTTCCATCACCCATTACCCCTGGGATGAAATATGTGTACCCCCTACTGCCTGTGCAAACATTTAAATGTGTGCAAACATTTTCTAAATGTTTGCAAATAACGTAACTGAGGTGGCACTTGGGTACCAGCGTGGTATTCACCTAGTGGGAGAGTAAGAGACTACCTAAAAACCTCATGTAGGCTGGCTGGCACACTAAAACACATTGTTAATCTCCTAGGCAGATTCTAATTGGGATTGGTACACAACCCTGTCTCAGAAAAAGGTATTTTAAGCCACAAAACTAAGTAGTTGAACTCTTGTGTAAATAAATACCTGTAATGTGCCAAGAGGAAAAAATGTTATCATTTCCAAGATACATTGATGAGCCACAACATGACAACTGGTCACTGTGGAATTGTATGCCATCTGGTGGCATTTTAGGAACATTATGCATTAAGGAACTGACAAACTGCAGGCTATTTTGCCCCAACACATGAGAACAAGCATCTCTGTGATAGAGAATTTGGTTGGCTGTATGTTTACTACTTTCATGAATCTCTACAGAAAATGTTTGGAGGACATTGAAACAATGAGTAGGTGACTTTGCTATTTACTTGTGTCAAATTTAATGAGATGATGTAATAGCATCACAGACACAAGTGTTTTATTATAGTCCAACCCAGCATCTTATTCAGGCTTGTGTCTTCTGACAGGATAGTTATCCATGATTTCCAGATGTGTCATAAAGTCTCTTATGAGGTATGCACCCATATTCATCAGTTTCAATAATTAAACAATGCTATTAAGAAGACTGTTAAAAATATAAACGCTACAGGTGGTTATGTGCAAAACCACCTAGAGAGAAGGCCACAGCGCTCTCGTGTGACGTCAGGCAGAGTAGGTTGCGCGCGCATGGCTGACTGGGTAGCCGCTGGGGCACGGCCGACTGTGCCTAAGCAGCAACCCAGTCAGCTATGCGTGTGGAACCTACTCTGCCTGAGGTCACATGAGAATGCCACGGCCTTCTCTCTAGTTGTTGGTGTTATGTGGCTGTACTTTTATTTTCAGGTTTCGAAAATCATCATCAAAATCCTGGCCTGGCCTAAATGTATGGTGTCATGGTGTATAGTTTAGCAGAGCCATACACAATACATTTAGTACGAAGTTTCACCCCAGGCCTGGATTCTAATGATGATGATTTTCGAAATGCATAAAGAAATGTACAGTTGCATCACCACCTATGGCCTTTATATTTTTAATAGTGTCCTTAATAGCACTGTTTAATAATTGAAAAATTTGCCCATGTCACAAGGCTCAAATTGTGCTCCTGGTGTTTCGGAAGCATGATAATGAACTTGTTTGGGCTACCAAATTCACTAGATTTAAAATTTATGGAACAAATTTCAACACCTTCAGACACCATTTAAAACATACCTCCCTCCCCCTCCAAACTAGTGGCCCATAATGTCAAAAAAATAAAAAAGGGTGGGATGCATGAGTAGATATCTGGTTCTATATACACAGTGTGTCCTACTTCTGTGGCTTAAGAAACCATATATTAAGTCCACAAAATTATTAAGTTTATTCAAAATATTCTAGCCCTGAATTAAGGCACAGGTGAAATCAGATTAAAGTGGTTTGGAGCAGTTACTATAATCATTTTTAATCTCATTTAGTACTGCAATAGAATTTCCTTGCTTGGATGTCCTTAATGATTTGTTACATTGTCCTTTAAATGCCAACATCAATTTGTAATACAAGCAGAAGTGAGTTTTAATCAAATCTGGCAGGTGTTCCAGGACTGTGAACTGGTTGCCAGCAAAAACCTACTACTTACATTTTGGGCAGGGACTTGTCATGGAGGATTGACCAGGAGACTGTGTCTCAGTATTGGGATTCAATTCAATGAATTCTCATCCACAAACAGTGGAGAGTGCCAAGATAATACTCTGAATTAATGGTTTGGCTTCTGCTACAAATTTCTTGCCAATGATTCCTTTGGAATCAAAGAAATCTGTTAGCATTGTCTTAACACAAATCTTCTGCAAGCACACTTTCTTTAGTTGCAACTTAGGTGAGACCAACCACACTGTATCTTACCACTTTGTAAGAAACTCATGTTAGAAACACCATGTCTCATCTACAATTACAATAAATTTCGTTAAATCACTATCACTTTGGGCTACCTTTAAAAAAAATCTTTGCAGTGTTGGACTCTGCCATGTTTTTCACTGCCTGAAAGGATGTGTAACACAAATCATGCCCAATTATATCATCAAAATTCTGTGTACAATAGTTGTTGATATTCCCAACAGATACTTGATGAATTGTGGAGACATCTCTCTGCTGTAATGATTTTGGCAGTTTTTTTCACATTTTTGTCTGTGCTACTTGTTTGCCACTTTGTTTCTTGAAAAAATCATCAATGTTCTCCTTGCCATCAAAAAATAGAACATGCCACTGAAAAACATTTGACTGACTTAAACAATTACTACTATAAACACTTTTCATGAGATCAGACAATGCACTGCACTCCAAATTCGGATAGCGACCACTGGAGATGAAAGTTGTCTGTGATGTACACCTTTGTGATTGTGTGACTTCTCTCTTTTTCTGATGAAGACTTAACCTTAAGTATTCCGTGTGTGTGTGTGTGTGTGTGTCTTTTTTTTTATGTGCCTGTCACAGCTTGTCATACGTCTTTGCTCCAGGTTGTAAAATATCCTCATTTTATTGTTGAATTCCAATCTAGACTTTTCATTTGCCATTCAGGCTTTGTGAATTTTTGTTTAAATATAAATATTTATCAACATTTCAAAAAGATCCAGCCAAATAACTTAGATTTAATACCACTAAAGTTTCATCCAGAATGCCATTTAATATGTTCTTGCGCATTTGATTTTTAGCTGCTGACACAATATTGTGAATTCTGGGTTTTAGTTATAGTTTCAAACCCTGTGCATAACAAATATACAGACATATTTTAAGAATAGTTATCATTCTTGAAAAAGAAGGAATAGATATTTTGAAATTTTTTTTTCCAGAGTGCAATCATTTTGGAATTGCTGGTTTTTATTCTTCCCAAGCACTAAAGGAAGGAATGCTGGTGAGTTATATTCAATTTAGTTTGTATTCTAGCAATAATTTAAAAAATGTTATCAACTACAAATCATATCATATCTGTTATTTCAGGGCATGTCTTTCACAAACACATCACCATTGTTGACTCCAACTCGTGCAAAGCAGGTAGGTCTTACCTTGTTTCTACCTCTTGACATTTATACCTTGCCTAGACAATTTTTCAATAGTCCATGTATTTCTCATTGTAACTAGCAATGGCAATATAGAAAATATTGATAATTAGAAGACTATTCAAGAGCTGTGGCTACTACCTATTTCACAAGGATGATTCACATTAACTCATTGCAATTTAACATTAGCAAAAATAATGGAGATAAAGAATGCACATAGATGATGTAAATGAAGCTCTAATACTCCTGTAAATTGCAAACAAACCATTGAAGACATTGTGTTCTTGTTGAATTGTTCATGCTGTATTTTTGGGATTTACACTGGAATTTGAGTTCGTTTTCATCCTATAATGAATCAGAATCATGCAGAAGTACAGTGTATCTCATTTTACAAATATTTACTGTACATATTACATCTTTACAGGCAGCCCTGGGTACAAACCCATTGTCGCTGGCAGCTCCAGGAACTGGAGGGGACAGTGCAGTTATTGATATGGCCACAACTGCTGTAGCCGTGGGAAAGGTAAATTCTCCCATTTCAGTCATCTTTTGCAAAGAAATTGGTTTATGTGGAATTGTAGATTATGACAGAACATTTCTTTACCTAAAGCAGAATAATGTACACAACTGTTAAGCAGAAACTGTGTATGAGCAAAAAAAAGTCCATTTTATTTTTAAAGTTTGTTGAATGTTGGCTTGTTTCGTACAGTTCTGGCAACTTATAGACATCTTCTCTGGGGCAGTGTGTTTGAAGTAAACAAAGTACTTAATAAAACAATATGAATATTGTATATGGTTGATTTCTTTTAAAACTTTCTGGAATTATTCCTCTCTTGTCAACACAGTTTACTTCTTAATGCTTTTTGTTTCTGATAATTACAGACAATATATTTAACATTGCTTTCCTGCAGAATTCTTGAATGCGTTTTCAGTTTCCTAGGGATGTAAAAGTTACTGCTCACAAATCAGCTTGCCCTTTTGTAACATAGTGTCCTGTGAAGCACGGATTAAGGGAAATGCTGATTCCATCTTCTTACATTTGTGGAAATCATTTGACATGATGCCTCACTGCAATGGTCAATAAAGATCCTTTTGTGTTGCAATTCCTAATAGAATCGATGCCTCGACAAAAATTTATTATCTTTGCCATGGTTGCTATGGACATGTTTTATATCAGCGAGCCTGTACTTTCGGTAAGTCAAACAGGAAAGTATGAAGATTACTTACCAGGCGAAGGAGCACAGGAAGTGATAGTAGCACAAATTAATAAATTCTCTCTCTCTCTCTCTCTCTCTCTCTCTCTCTCTCTCTCTCTCTCTCTCTCACACACACACACACACACACACACACACACACACACACACACACATTCCAATCGCAGGACAGGAAAGACTTACCTTCGGGAGAAAAAAGGAGGGTAAACAAATACACACACACCCACACATATACACAAACGCAAGCACACCTAGGCAGACACTATCACTTCCTGTGCTCCTTTGCCTGGTAAGTAATCTTCATCTATTTTTTTATATATATATTTTTCCTGCTAGGAATTTCTCCTCTATAATTTTCGATCATTATATAGACACACTATAGTTTTTCTTCAGCAATCCATAGCATGACAAATCACATAAACAATGGCGTTGATTGCATCACAATATTCCAATTACATCCAGAGATATTGTGACACGAGGTTGGCGCTTGAAAAACCTGAAATGCGCTGCTAGTGCCCGTCCTGAGGCTCAGGCGTGAACCCCGTGCTGCCCGAAATCGGATGTGATTGACATGCGTAATCGCATTCCCATACTTACCAAGAGGTCCGAAACGAATAATAGAATCTGCTGCCATCCTGCATCCTGCATTAAAGTTGTACATTCCAGCAGGTATTTATCCCATATGCCTAGGGGTTATGCGATTCTGTAACATATCTGTGTACCGCAACGTTAATCACAAAGTTAACTTCGCTTATCATTAATCCGTTACTAAAAAGGTAATGCCGTTCAATGTTAAAACTTTACTTTACTGTAGATCTAGTGCAAGTGACAGTGAATCATTCACTCATAAAGTAAAATTCATGTTGATGGTTTTAGTGAAACGAGCAAGTGGACTAAAGGTTTTACTGTTGTTTAGGTAAAAATGTTTTGATTTGGAAAGTGCAGGTAAGACATAGAAGATGAATGTTAGCATGTTTAACCAATTAGTTTTATTATCACATAATTATCAATGTTATTTTTATCTAATGCATTACATGACAAATTGTTTCAAACAAATGTTTCTGAACATCACTGGGTAAAATGGCCCTTTGTAGAAACTTGCACTGTGATACCAGCACTACATACTAAAGATAGCGTTCATATATCATGCTCAAAGTGATAACCGTTGGCTTGCATACATAGGGTCACTCTGCGAATGAAGGATGCCCTACTTCATGCTACTGTTTCCTCTTTGATGGCTGTACAAGCATCAATAATGCGTTGCTTCATGTCCTCTGGTGTTGTTGGTTCATGTTGGTAAACAGCATCCTTCACTGCTCCCCAAAGAAAAAAAAATCCAGCGGTGTAGGGTCCAGAGATCGGGCAGGTCACCTAACTGGGCCACCATGTCCAATCCACCTACCAGGGAACGGTTCAGAAGTCGTCGTGCTCTTAAGTCGTTATGTGGAGGGCATCCGTCATGCTGATACCACATGACCATTCTCCTGTTCAGAGGTACGGTGTCCAAGAGAACAGGAAGATTGTGTCATAAAAATCTGGAGTACTGTCTGCCATTTTGGATGCCATTTACAAAGAAAGATCCGATAATGGTATCTCCAATAATCCCACACCATACATTCACTTTCCACGGAGCCATTTTGGATTGTCTGCAGACCAATAATGCATATACCTCATATTGACAATTCCTTTGTGGGATAATGATGCCTCGTCGGTAAAGAGAACATCTGCGAAAAAATTTGGATTAGTCAGAAGTTTTTGCTGAGCCCACCGACAAAATGTTACCCTGTTGCTGAAGTCGTTTCCATGAAGATCCTAGGGTAAATGAACATGGTAGGGATGAAATTTATGACGTTGAAGAATACACTTTGCACTTGATTTTGACACACCAACTTCACGTTCAATTTGACGTGTGCTGATGTGAGGATTCACAGCTACGGTAGCGAGCACAGCAACTTCAGCACGTTCACCTGTGCATGTTCTAGGACGATGTCTAGGTCTTGGATTTAAGCTTCCTGTTTCACATAGACGAGATGTGAGACGACCAAACATCCAGCGCGAAGGCGATGGCTTGTCAGGGAATCGTCTTCCGTACAGTCGTTCTGCCTGAACAGAATTTCGCCCGCCTACAACAGGGTACAGTACAGGTATATAGAGTAGGGTAGAAAACAGACATATTAACGTAATAATCATAATGTTCTGTAACAGTACTATAAACAAATAAGCAATCTAATAATGTATTTCCCATCAACGTACATTCTCCATAGATCAGCAGCAATTCTACCATATCTTCATGTGTGTGCATAATACAGTATAAGTTCCACAACACAACATTTATTCACAATGTGTACTACCTCCGTGCCATCACTAGATTACTCTGATGCACGACTACACTGGCAAGCGGTGTACTGCACGCCAAAGCAACAACAAATGGGATGCTCGGAGGATGGTGGAGTATAGGAGTTTGCATGGGTCCCAAATCACAAACAAAGTGAAGTGGTAATTGTGGCTGTAGTGGGAACTATGTTGGACACTTGTCTAGGTAGAGCTAGGCCCTGGATGAACGGGGGCGCAAAAGGCACAATGGGTCATTTAACGCATTTGATAAACCTTATTTTGGGTGTGCAGGATAAATAAGACAACCTGACTGGTGTGTACCGATCGGTACTGGTTCATATTGTGTACAGAGACACATAAAACATGCAAGAGGGAAACCATTATGTGCTTATGAGAGTTGATGGCAGCACACTGTATTATACGTTTCGGACCTCTTGGTAAGTATGGAAGTGTGATTACCCATGTCAATCACACTGCGATTACAGGCAGCATGGGGTTCACGCCTGAGCCTCAGGATGTGCGCTAGCAGCGTATTTTGGGTTTTTCAAGCATCAACTTCTCGTCGCAATATCTCGGGATGTAATTGGAATATTGCGATGCAATCTACACCGTTGTTTATGTGATTTGTCATGCTATGGATTGCTGAAGAAAAAATATAGGGTGTCCATTTAAAAAAAATAAGTTTGTGTTAAAAAACACATTTGCTTTCGTTTTAGAATGTTTCCAAATATGTACATTCATGGGCCCCAGCTGTACATTGAAACCAGTGAAAGTCGTTTTCCAATAGTTGTTAATTGTTCCAGAGAAACAGACAAATAGTTTCTCGTGTCTGCGTTACTGATCGGCGAAGAAATTGTGATTGAAAATACGAATACAGAATGCCGAAATCATGAGTTCTGTAAATACTAACTCATTGCTGATACTAAAAGGACGTGAAAATTACAGTACTTGGCAATTTGAAATGAAAACATATTTCCAACACGAACAGTTGTGGCAATGCATAACAGGCGATAACAAAGAAGAAGTCAAGATATGCACAGCAAGAGCAAAAATAGTTTTACCTTTTGACCCTGCAATTTATGTGCATTTGCAGAACACCGCCACGGCAAAAGAAACGAGGGATAAATTAAAACAGATTTATGAAGACTCAGGACTTTATCGAAGAATTGGTTGTTGAGAACACTTTTAACAACTCGACTGGAGCACTGTTCATCTGTAGAAGAATATGTGTTGAAAATAATTTCAACTTCAAACAGACTGAATGGTTTGAATTTTGAAGTGAAAACAAGTGGGTTGTGGATGTATTTTGTTAGCTAGACTACCTAATGAGTACAAGCCAGTGATAATGGGTTTAGAGAACTCCAACATGCCTATAATGGGCGATTCCATTAAAAATAAATTACTTCAAGAAGTAAATGACGACATGTGCGGCAATTCAAGTTTTAATGACTTGGCACTTCAAGCAAATAAAAAGGACAACTGCAGTAATGCACACTATAATTCGAGAGGTCCAAGGTGCTATAACTGGAATAAATATGGGCACATAGCAAAAAACTGCTGCTGTAAAAACAAGATAGGCGGACAATCTGCTACTGAAGAAACAAGTTATAAAACTTTCCTAACGATGCCAGCGTCAGTTAAAATAATGTACAAGGACTGGTATGTGGATTCTGGTGCATCAGCACATATGTCAAAGCACCAATGCGACGTGAATTTTACAGTGTCAGTGCCTGGTTCTCAAGTGCCCGTAGCTAACGACGAAAATTTGCCTGTTAAAGGAACTGGTTGTGAACATATTGAAGCGCTAGCAGGTAGTCAGAAGACAAATATTAAAGTGACAGATGTACTCTACGTGCCTCAGTTGAGTACAAATTTACTTTCTGTGAGTAAAATAGTTGGACAGGGCCACTCAGTTATTTTTTATGACAGAGGCTGTCACATTCGTGATTCAGAGAATAATTTAATTGCCACGGCATCCTTAATCAATGGAATGTATAAAGTAAATCAAGCAAGTGACCACAGTGTTGAAGCAAAGTGTGCTTCACTGTTTAATGATGCAAATCTATGGGATAGGAGATTAGGCCACTTGCACTCAGAGGCAGTGGAAAAATTGTGAAAAGGTTTGGCCAAGGATGTCGGATATAAAGGAGCCGTCGACATTCTGCGTGTTACATGTCTAGAAGGAGTTGGTACATTCAGATTTGTGTGCTATGCAGTCAAATATTTTTTAACTTTGAGTGATGATTTTTCAAGAAATATTTTTTTGTATACTGTTAGCAACAAATACCAAGTACCTGAGATTATTCATAATTTTAAAAGATTTGTAGAGAATCGGACAGGGGAAAGACTTTGTGTATTATGTACTGACAATGGAACAGAATATGTAAATGAAAGGTTGATGAAATTCTTAAGGGATGAAGGTGTTCAGCATCGAACCACAGTTCCTCTCACGCCTGGACAAAATGGTGTAGCAGAAAGATACAACACAACAATTGTTGAAAAAGCAAGATGTATGTTGTTTGATGCAAATTACCTTCCAAATTTTAGGGAGAAGCAGTCTCTACTGCAGTTTATCTTATTAACAGCTCACCGACAAAAGCATTGAGCAACATAACACCAGAGGAAGCTTTCTCAGGGAAGAAACCTGACTTAAGTCACATAAGGATATTTGGAAGCAAGGCATTTGTTCACATACCAAAAGCCAATAGGCGCAAATGGGACAAGAAATGTGTTCAGTGCTAAACCCGGAATATTACAAATGCCAAAGTGAAGCAATGACAAAAACAATGTAGGGTAATGGCCTTGTTTCATCCTCCCTGGTGCAGGAATACCGTATAACCTGAGAGTGCTAAAGGATGAATGTAACTGACTCTATCAGTGTGGCATGTGGAAGCTTGGATCAGTGCTTGAGCCACATTCGGGTAGCCTAATGGTAAGGCAACTGTTACTGAAAAATGGGAGACCTGGGTTCAGGTCCTGTCCCAGCACAAATTTTCACATGTCACCATTTGGTGAAATATCTATACCTAATACAGTGAAGCTGTAAGAAATTCGCTATTGCAAATAAATTTAGTTAAAGTTCCATTTGGATAGAGGCACCCCAGTGGGCATCAAAACAAGTGCACCAACTATGTGGCTTCCACAGTAAGATTGGACTGCACCACTTGACATATCAACTGCATGTGCTACAGAAGGAGAAAGGGTGCCATCAAGTTTCTGTAGTGTAGTGGTCATCATATCTGGTTCACCAAGCAGAAAACACACACACGTACAACTTCTTACAGCTCTTTATTTTTTAGATTGAAATACAACGGCGCAAAGGAGAACCTATTCCATCTGGCTGGGCTCTGGGACCTGATGGTGAAGAAACAACTGATCCTGAGTTAGCCTTTCATACTGGTTGTCTTATGCCCCTTGGAGGACAAGAAGTGAATTCTGGCTATAAAGGCTATGGCCTTGGTCTACTTGTTGAAATATTTTGTGGAATTCTTAGTGGTAAGTGTTACTGTCATATTAATCTACCTTTTGATTGCTGTTTTGATGATAAGTGTAACATTCTCATAATGGTCATATTATAAGCTACATTTCAGGGTAACACAAATGATATCCACCAGTTCTTTGCTATTCTTTCAGAATAATTTTTATACATTGCATGAGACAGGATGCCTGTTATAACTAACAATACATTAAAACACATGGCTGTAAAATACTAACTCTTTGACGATAAAATGGCATACAAAAAGTTACATAGAAATTACTTTTGAACAGAGGTGGACTCATGAACAACTGAGAGCCCAGAGACTACTCTATATTCTTATAAATCAATATTCCTACCAGGGGTAGATTTGGTAGAGAGATGTGTACACAGAAGTTGTAGCTATGCCACATGGAGGCTAGTGCACATAATACCTAATGGACTGTCCTGATCCAGAGTAGCTATGGTGGCAAATGGTGCAACTATGTAGTAAGTTACTGCATGTGCCGATATATGTGACACATTTTTTTCCTATAAAAATAGGTCCAAAAATTGGATGCATGTTGCACGCCAGTAGCCGGTTAAGATAGATACATACAAGATCAATTTCTTCAAAATTTCTATTTTTCATCTTGAAGCATTTCATAGATTCATTATAAATTTTAAGCCTTTCTCCTCCTATCCCCTCAATGCAGAGCATGATTCAGAATGTGGCAGCCAGAGATGATGGTTGTGTAACTGTGAAGTGTGCCTGTGTGATTGAGTGAATGCTCTCTTTCTGAAGAAGGTTAATGGACAATAGCTTAATGTGTTGTATGTGTGATTGTCTTTTTATGTGCCTCTCACAGCTTTTTGTATGTCTTTGTGGTGAGTTGTAAACTATCCTTATTATATTGTTGCATGTATTTTAGGTTTTTTCCAAAATTTTCCTTCAGAGAATGAATAAATACATAGACAACCAGAGTTCTGTTATAAACTAGTTTAACGTGTCTTTTTTTCTTCAAATTAGTGACTGGCCATTTTTCACCAAATAATGTTTCCTGTGTCAAATGGTATTGGATGTCTCTTATTTCCTTTATTAATAATGAAGAAGGAAAACTTTAGAGTTAGGTAACAGAAAATCTAATTTTGTATCATGACATTGTGGTTCAAGTCAGACTTACTTCACTTTATCATAAAATATTTATAAAAAGAGAAAAATTAATTTTATTACATAATTTTGTGGTAAAAGTCAAGACCAGCTTCACTTTGCTATAAACCACATCATAAAAATCATTTCACAGTAGAACTTGTATCACCTGTTAATGTGTTGTGCATACAAAGTCATAAGTTACTATGGCATTGAAAAAAGTGCCGTGACTGTTAAAAGTTCAAATGTTTGTAGTCCTACGAGACCAAACTTCAGTGGCGATCTGATCTACACTTACAAACTACTTGAAGTAACTTATACTGAAGACCACACACACTCAGATGATTCTGTGACCACATGGGCTGCAGATTCCTTGACTTGTGCCATTGGGTAGAGGGATTTTGGGTTCCACTGAATAGGTCAGGCATCCACTACACACAGGAATCGACTACACGAGTAGTTGAGGGTATTTTAGGTTAGAGGACCTCAGAAATTCACAAAAAGGGTTTGACTCATGAAGGGTACAGGTCACAGATAGGATGAACACATATCTAAAATACTTTAGTCTAACAGTTGTAAATTTTTGCATCTTTGTGGGGAAAGTACCAGATCTCCAAGCACTATTAGAAAGTACTGAAGCTCAAATCATCTTAGGTAGTGAAAGCTGGCTAAAGACAACGATCAGTTCAGCTGAAATGTTCACAAAGGGACAAATGGTGTTCAGAAAGAATAGATTAAACAAAGTACGTGGTCAAAAATTTATTGCTATGACAAGCAGTTTCCTGTAGTGAAACTGAAATAAATAGTTCCTTTTATTTGGTAGGGATAGAGGTTATACACCAACAAATGGAATAAATTAATAATTGGTTCTTTTTACTGACCCCCTGAATCAGACGATTCAATTGCCGAAATGTTCAAAGCAAGTTTGGATCAAATTTCAAAAATATACCCAAAGCATACAATTTTAATTTGTGGTGACATCTTGTGAAAAATACCTCCAATAATCAGTTCATGAACCCACTAGAATAGTGAATGGTTGTGAAAACATACGTAACCTTCTACAAGATGTTATGACGAGCTGCAGGAGGCATATAAACACACACATACAACATTTAAGCTATCGGCCATGACCTTCTACAGGATACATAACATTCACACAATCACACAGGCACACAACACAAAATATGAGAGGTGTAGGTCAGAGGGGATAGGAATTGTTGGGTGTAGCAGAAAGGGGTGTTATTGTAGGTTGAGGCCTGGATAATTTCGGGATTGGAGAATGTACTGTAAGGATAATTCCCATCTGTGCACTTCAAAGAATCTGATGGTGGGTGGGAAGATACTGTTGGCCTGGGTTGTGAAGCAGCCATTGAAATCAAGCATGTTGTGCCACAGGGTGCTCTACCTTGTTTTTGGCCACAGTTTAGTAGTGGCCATTCATCCTAATGGACAGTTGGTTAGTGGGTCATACCGATGTAGAAAGCTGCATGGTGGTTGCAGCACAGTTGATCAGTTACATGGCTGCTTTCACAGTTGACCTGGCCTGTGATCAGGTAAAATAAGCCCGTGATGGGACTGGAATAGGAACTTCTTGGTGGATTGAAAAGGTCTTGCAGTGGGATATTCGTTGGGGAAATGATCCCTGTCATGGTGAGCTGAGTTTCAGGGTGACATAGGGATGGACAAGGATTTCATGGAGGTTGGGAGGGTGACATAACACCACTTTGGGAGGGATGGGAAGGATCTTAGGCAGGATGTGTCTCATTTCTGGGCACAAGGACAGAAAATCAGAACCTTTGCAAAAGATAAATTTAGTTGTTTGAGTCCAAGGTAGTTCTGGTTGACAATGGTCAGCGCTCTTTTGTAATGGTTACTGGTAGTAGAGGGGAGATTTGAGGGGGTTTGTGAAAATGGCACAGGTGATCTGTTTGCGGATTAGGTCTGTGGCGTAGTTTCTATCTATGAAGGCCTTTGTGAGACCTTCAGCATATTGAGAAAGGGAGTTCTTGTCACTGCATTTATGCCATCCACAGATGTCCAGGCTGTAAGGGAGGGATATTTGGATGTGGAAGGGATGGTAATGTTCAAAGTGTAGGTACTGTTGGTGGTTGGTAGGTTTAACATGGACGGAAGTGTGCATGGAGCCATCAGTGAGGTGGTAGTTGACATCTAGGAATGTGGCATGATGGATTGAGGAAGAGCAAGTGAAGTGGATGGGAGGAGGAGTTGAGGTTTTCAGGGAAGAAGGATAAGATGTCCTGGCTCTGAGTGCAGATCATGAATATATCATCAATAAACCTGAACCAGACTGGAGGTTTGGGATGTTAGAAAGGAGGGTGCCATGTGGATGCCCATGACTGTGCCACAGATTTGATGTTAAACTTTCCCCTCAAAAGCGTAGTAGTTTTTAGTCAGGATAAAATTGGTGAGGGTTATGAGGAATGAGGTATTGGGATTGAATACAGAGGAATGTTGAGAGATGTAGTGTTCAAGAGCAACAAGGCCATGGGCATGTGGGATGATGGTGTACAGTGAGGTGGCATCTACTGTGACAAGTAAGGATCCAGGAATTGGTATTCTTGATATAGGAGGATAGATTTTGGACAATTGATTGAAAGTGTTAGTCAATGAGGGCTGAAATTCTTTCGGTAGGAGCACAATAACCAGACACAATCGGGTGTCCAGGATTATTTGATTTGTAGATCACTTAGAAGGTGGCTGTGCGGGTTGCTGTTGCGGTCCGGAGGGTGATGGATTCAGGAGAGAGCTTCTGGAAGGGGTTGTATGATTTTTACAGGGATTGGAGATCTCGCTGGACTTTTGGGATGGGATAATTCCAGCACAGCTTGTAGGTGGAAGATTCAGAGAGTCGGCAGAGTCCTTCTCCCATGTAGTCACTGGATTTATAATTACAGTGTGGAACCTTTGTCTGCAGGGAGGATGATTACATCTCTGCATCGCCTCTGAACAGGCTATTGTCCTCATAGTTTGTGTACTTGATTGCCTGGGCAGTATTACAAGAGAGCTCAACAAACTGATGAGAGAGGAATTTCAAGGATACTGTTGGATATCACATAGAGGACAATCCTTAAAACTGCAAATATGCATCTTCACAGATATGTGAGATTCCTCATTAGAACATTTGACATATGGACGCACAATATTTTAGCTGAAAATATTCTAAATTTTTTTACCTGATTTCTCTTTGTAGTGAAGTCTTCATACTCAGCTTTTACTTCTCAATGCCTCTGTCTACATCTTTATCTCTCAATTGTCTCCTATTTCTATCATTGGCACAGTCTCCTCCCTCCCTCTCCCTCCCTCTCCCTCCCTCTCTCTCTCTCTCTCTCTCTCTCTCTCTCTCTCTCTCTCTCTCCTGTCACTCTTCTTTACCACTATTTCCTTCTCTGCAGCTTTCACTGTGTCGTTTAGTCATTGTCTTTTCCATTGTTACTCTATTTCTCTTTCTCCTTTTGCACATGCCATTGTGAATAGTTCGCTCAGTGTTTTGGTCCCTAGTGGATGGCAGAAAGTGGACATATTTTTCCATGTGATGGTACATTGGTCAGTGGGAGAGAAAAATGGGGGAAGGGGGGGGACTATCCAAACTTATGTACGCTCTCCACTCATCATCTTCATTTCTGCCCTCTCCTCTTTGCATTGACTCCATCAGTCTTTTTCTCTTTTCCTTACAGTGCTTCCCTTCCACCAACGAACAGTCTGATTCCTCAGTAAAGGAACATCGCATATAAAATGCTTGTAATGATGCCATCTTGAGTATTGCTCAAGTGTGTGGAATCCCCACCATATTGGTTCAAAGGAAGACACAGGGGCAGTTTAGAAGCAGGCGGGTAGGTTTGTAACTGGTAGATTTGATCAATGTGCGAGTGTTACTGAAATGCTTCGGGAAGTCAAATGGGAATTTATGGAGGGAAGGCGACCTTCTCTTTGAGAAACACTGTTGAAGTAATTTAGAGGACCAGAATTTGAGGTGGACTGCAGAACTATTCTTCTGCCGTCAACCTACATTTTGCTTACAGATCACAAAGATAAGGTCAGAGACATTAGGGCTTGTACAGAAGCATACAAGCATTCATTTTTTTCTCATTTCATATGGGAGTGGAGCAGGAAAGCAAGTAACTATTAGTGGTACTGAGTATCCTCCACCACACACCTTTGGATGAATTGCAGAGTATGTATGTAGATGCAGATGTACCTATTCTTAGAGTACGATTTCCATCCATTCACTGGTAAATCAAATAAGCTTTAAGGATGTTCTCCTTCACAATTGTAATATTCTGTCTCTTCCTGCTTACACTCCAGAAATTGAGTAATAGCACACTAGTTACAAATTTAAAAGCTGAACAAAAAGACCACATTTTAATTCATGGAAACACTTTTGTTGAGGCAGATGGCTACATTGTGACATAATACAAACTGTATATAGTTGTTTTGGTGTGATGGCCACACCAGATTTTAAATATTTGTTGATTGATTATTGAACATTGTTTATTTTATTTTATGTTGGTTAGTGGCATATTTTCGTACCAAGTCAGGAGTTAGGCATTACTGATTACTATATTCCTCTAATTTTTTGCTGTTTTGTAGGTTTAGAAACATGATAGGTAACAGTCCTTCTAACCAAGCAGAGCAATAAATGAGAAATCTGCTTGGATTTTCCTCTTCCACTTATCATATCATGGTGAAATATTGTGATAACAGTGTAGTAGTGTGATCCCCAGGGTCATTATTTTCAACCTTAAGACATTTTATTTCCTTCTGTACAATATGTTTGCTATGTGCAAAGTAGCATATGCAATGTGCAATTGATGATGTGTATCTGCCATAACACCCACTACACAAGTTGCACTCACTTCTATTTCAGTGTTATATCAACAGTTCAACCACTTGGTATAACCAGGCAATTCAGATTCAGTCACATACAACCTCCTTAATCATTAATTTGGTACAACTTTCATATGTGCAACATTTGCCAGCAACAATATTGATATATCTTATTGAATTTAAATTTAAAAATATCCAAACTGTTTATAACCAACACTTCTAAATGTTTTAAAAATAATTTGAACTGTCTTGCATTCAGGTTCCGCTTATGGTCCTCATATTCGCAATTGGGCAGTACCTTCAGATCAACCTGCAAACCTGGGTCAGTGTTTCATAGCAATTGATCCAAACTGTTTCGCACCAGGTTTTCAAGGTCGCTTGGAAGATCTGATGACACATCTCAGAAATATGACACCAGTAAGTAGGAGAAAACTGAGTTCAAATCAGTCAAAATTGTAAGTTACATATTCTAATAATGGAAACTTCAGGTTGAAATTAATGTAATATTAACAGTTTACAACTCACCACAAAGATGTAACAAAGAGCTGTGACAGGCACATTAAAAAGACACAGACATACAACACATATTAGAGAAGGGCATGACCGATAGCTTAAGTGTTGTGTGTATTTGTCTTTTTCATGTACTTGTCAAAACTCGTCATTACATCTTTGGGGTGAGTTGTAAACTGTCCTTATTGTTTAAGTTATGTATTCTGTATGAAATAATTTTTAGTAACATGTACTTGCAAACTCGGAGAATTAATTTATCCCAATCTTGACATGCAGCTGAAAATGGGGAAAACTAAATTGGTAATATAGGTTCAATGTAGCCTCCACCCTTCATTTGTATACTAGCTTGAAGAATGTGGTGTGTAAGTAGCTATACTATTGCTACCAAGAATAATCTGAAAGTATAAGAAGAGCTGAAAAGTTTGTGGGACAAAGTTTGCATGGGACGACAGGGGCCAGAATATGACGTTGGCTTTTTGTTGCTAGGTGGTGTCACTTCAGAGAGATGGTCATCTCTTTTTTTCTTTCTTGTAATAGGTTGCTATAGTTTGGCACTTATTTTTTGATAGCGGCTATAGAAACGAATCCAGTGATGTGTAACAGTAAGGTCTTTGAAGGTCATTGAAAGTCAAAAAGGCGATATGAATGTCCAATTACAGAAGTTGTTCAGAGTGAATACCATTGGTATCAATGCAGTGCTGCAATCTTCATATCATGGATTGAGTGGTATTCCTTATTATTTTGGCACTCATTCAAGTACATTATCTGATAATTCTCTCTCCATATCTTTAGGTGGAGTTGGAACTTGTTTATAAACACAAGAAAAATGCAGAAGCATCAAGTCTGGTGAATGAGACAGCCATGACACATCTCCTCTGCATCCAATCACAGGATTTGGGAATAGTCTCTGTAATTCACTTTTAGCCATCAGCGAAATATGTGCTGGACACCCGATGTTTTGATATTACATTTTGTTTCTTGTTCCTAAAGGTGTTTTTTCCAATAAAAGACCTAACATTTATTGCAGGAATGTGGTGTACACCCTACCATTAAGATTTCATTCAATGAAATAGAGGCCTATAATTCTGTCCTCCGGAATCCCACACCATTCAATGACCGTGGTCTTGGGTGTGCAACTTGCTGCAGCCAACATGGATTTTCAGTTGACCAATAATGCATGCAAATTAACATTTCCATGGTTCATGAATGTAGCCTCATCAGTAAATAAACTCAAATTAATAAATGTGTCATCCTTCTGAATCTGACTTAAGCCCATTGGCACAATTCCATGCACTGCATACAATCTGTACCATTTAATTCTTGGTGGAGACTGCTATGGCTGGTGGAGACTGCTATGGTTAGGATGAAATTTATGGTGATGCTGAACATGAACAACATTACTATGGCTCACACCAGATTTCCTTGTAATTTGTTATGAACTAACACAAAGATATCAAACCACAATGGCAAGAGTACCAATTTCCACTTCCTCATTAGCAACGGTCCTTTGCTTGAAATGTTTCCTCTTTGTTAAAGATCCAGTTGTTCTCAATTTATCATACTCTTATTGAAATGTATGAAATGTAGGGTGAGTGTGTTGAGGTTACCTTTCAGCGTATAAATCTCTAGCTTTCACTGAATTTTGTTGGCATTCTCAAAAAAATATTGACTTGTTCTTCAAAGGGCTACATCATTCACATTCACTTGGTTTGACTATACTAGTCTTACTGTTCCTATTAGTGTTGTATTGTGCAACCAAACATCTAAATGATGTGTTAGTTGGATACGCCGTATTCAGTTAATACTTACTATTTTCACAATATAAGAGAGAGAGTTGTTAGAGCATTTGCTCCGATAAGTGCCAAAGAGATACGGAATAGCACTTAATCCATGACTAGAAGACTGCAGCACTGCATTGATACCAATGGTCATCACTCTGAACACTTTCTGTAAATGGATGTTCGTGCCACCTTTTTGACTTCCATTGACCTGAAAAAACCTTACTGTTACACATCATTGGATTGGTCTTGATACCCGCTATCAGAAAATAAGTACCAAACTATAGCATCTCATTAAAAAAAATTAAAAAACTTACCTTCGTACCTCTGAAGTGAGGTAAGCAACAAAAAACTAATGTCATATTCTGGCCCCCATTATCTCGCGCAACTTTTGTCCCACAAATGTTTCAGCTCCTATCATTCTTTAGGAGTTATTCTTGGTGGCAATAGTTAGTGACTCACCCTGTAGATGTAGATATATGAATGCTATCAATTTGCTTGGAATTTCTCGAACACATCTTTAGGTATTTCTTTAGTGTGTCATTGCTTATTGTTACAGTACCATTGGCATTAAGCAGCATTTACTCCACTCGAGGGCTAAGAAGCTGATGTTGCTTGCATAACATCTTTTTGGCAGTAATGACATACACTTCTGCTGCAAACAATTGGCAGTCCTTTTCATTTGGTTGTACCATCCATCATCTTCGTGACAAAACACAAAATGCTGATTATGACATCCTTGTTGATATGTAATTTTAAAATAACATTTGCCAAGCTGCAGTGCCCACTACACACAGTGTCAAAATAACTAGATGGAGCTTTCAAACCTAGAGGCCAATTTAATGCAGCATGGTCCACCATGAGCTTAAGGAACATTCTACATAAGGAGCACAAAAAAACAACAAACACTTAATATCTCCTTTAATGAAAACATTTTTCTCTACTTTTTTCAACTGGTTTGAGGCATATGTCACAGCTTGTTTAGTGCTACATGTCTCCTGCTGTAATACACACCACAATGTAGCTGTTTATAAAAGTAAATGAGTGACTGCATGGGATTGATGAGTCAGGGAAACGCAAGTGACTGAAAGACTGCTTCATGTGTTTACACCATATAACATCATTATTTTCATCATCACTATTTTCTTATCCTCAGCATGTGGACAATTTATTCCCAGTGGGGATTATGTGCCATTACTGGAGTCACTGGTAAAGCTCCCTGGTGGCATTTTCACATTCCTCAAGCAAGGCTAATATGTTCACCTACTTCCTAAAAATGTGCTTATTCTTCCTATTATACAGTTAATTTAAAAATCTGACAGATCACTTAACACAATGCTGCATTGGTTGAAGGCTGTGATTGTCAGTAGCGTAAGCGAATTTTAACAAGAAAATGGCTGGCTTGGGAGATAGAATACATTTAATGGTTGCTAAACAAACCTGGCTAAATTTACTGAATTAAGTGAAGAGGAAGTTGGTCACTGTGACTACCAACAATCATTTGACAAATGAAAAACTTTCAGCTGTTATTTTTTTGGAATTTTAATTATCTGTTTCGAGAATACATTATTCAAATTAATATATTGCCATCGTCCCATCATCCGTCTAACCAAGATGGATATACAGAGATCAACAATCATGTCCAGCCCCACACTTAGATAAGCATAGTGCTGAGAAGTTAAAAACATTTATCAAATATGAAAGATTAAGTAAATGAATGACAATGATTTAATAATAAATAATGTGGAATGAACTTGAAGAAATCTAAGTAATGAGCATCCATACAAATTTACAGAAGCAACAATACGTCTACTTTCTACGAGACCAGAAGAGAGAGTCCCAGTGGCCTCTGCACTGTGACAAGTGAAACACAGATCTACTTTCAGATTTTCTGTTTTCCACAGAACATAGTCTTTGCTCACAGTACATATCATGAGTTGATTAATAAAATATCTGTAGATAAAATTCCTATTCTAAAATATTAAAGTAAAATTTCTATCCCTCTTACATCAATTAACTGGTATTTACATGGAAAAAAATCTAAAGTAACACTTCTCTGCCCACATCAAAGACTGGAAGTTACTGCAGCCTCACCTCCAGGCTTTGTTATGGCTTACAATCCTACATTTTGTCCTAATATTGATTCATTATTACTCTGTGGAATTCTTCTTTCTTATTCACTAAAGTTCCTGCACTTTGCATTACTAGTCAATCATATCTTGTAACTGGTATCTGTTGTCATTATTGCCATACTAAATGGTGTATTTTTGTCCATAAGATCTGTTTACATTTAATTGGTTCACATAAAATTGTTTGAAATGTAAACAAAACAGTAATTACAACTAAATTGAAATACACTAAAACATTAAACTAACATAAAGATACAACTTTGAAATTTGAGTCACTTGCATAACAGCTGAAATTAATCATGCTATATCATATTAGTCTTTGTTTATTCTTGTGTGGTGCTGTCCTTGGAGTCATTTGATGCACTAAATGTGCATAGTGCAGCAATGAGCTGTGTGATGTCAGTGAATGACAGTTGGAAGTCACGAAGACAGGCAATTGAGCACACCCAGAAGTGAGCAGTGACACTCGCTCACAATTTCACTGATTATTGTTCGTCATGCCCCATCCAACTTGCCTTGTGTGATTGAGTCAGTGATCATGAGAAAAATGATGTCCGATAACAACATGGTGGAGGTCTGTATTTTGCCATGCTTAGTCAGAACCACATCACTCAGCATGAAATTTTTAAACAAAACACAGCAGTGCCAGTTTTTAAAAATATAAATATTGTTCTCAATTGCAGTACATCTCTTTAGGTTTTAGAACTATATTTGTTTCCATATTTTATTTCACTGTCTTTGCAGTAGTTCCATCTTTGTGCACTCGTGTATTTGTCTCAAATGTTGGCACTAGAACTGTGTCATTCACTGGTCACATGCTAGAATGGTTTTGTTTTTTATTTGGATTGCAAGTTGTGAGCATTTGCTATATTAAACATTGTCTTTCAACAAACACACTAATTAATGTCTAGATGTGGGTTCTTACTTGTTAAAAAGTAGTAAATGTCTGAGTTTTTGATTTGTACCTACTGCATAACATTCATGTTACACCCATAACATATAGCTGCTATTGTTGGCATTCATTGTGCATTGTCCTTCATGGGATATCACTGTTTCACTGAATTTGTTCCGCATTTTTTTGTTTCTATTGTATCTGCATTGTCACCCTTGTGCAATGTTTAAGTTTTTAAAGTAGAACATGTACTTGACTCCCAAACTCCTTCACATTTTTAACGTATCTGGTGAAGGCAAACGTTACATTGTGTACATGACACACACTTAATTTAAACATTCATTGCACATGTACTTTTGTTTTTAGCGGTGCACTTTGTCTGTGCTCATGAATTAATACTGTTTTGTGTGGTGTCATTACACTTGTTTAATGAATGCTCAACATTTTGAAAGGGTTTAATTTTGTGTTAAACAGTTTCATAATTACATTTCTTACATTATTTGAATCCGGAAAGTTTTTAACAAGTTTTATATGATTCATGGACTTTAAAGTGGAAGTTTTTAAAATTTATTAATGCCCAGGAAAAAATGAGGGTGTTGCATACAGAAGAAGCGTCAAATGGCTATGGGTGATAGATTACACAGCAGGTGAATGCACACGTGCAAGACACTGATACACCATTTGGTAGAGGTCGACCATGAATATGACAGTGACTTTCTGTTTTGAATTGTGACGGAGGATGAAACAAGAGTCCACCATTACACGCCTGAATCGAAGGCCACAGCCATGGAGTGGAAACATCTGTCATCACCTCTCCAAAAGAAGTCCAAAAGCACTGTGTCTGCAGGTAAAGTGCTAGCCACTGTTTTCTGGTACACCCAAGGAGTTTTGTTGCTGGACTTTTTGGAGAATGCAACCACCACGGCTTCACGATGCTGTGCCACTGTTGAAATAAATAATATAGTGAGGACAGTTTACTACTCACCGCAAAGACGTGGCGACGAGCTGCGACAGGCACATACAAAAGACACACACATACAACACATTCAGCTATCGGCCATGGCCTTCTTCAGAAATAGAGCACTCACGCAATCACACAGGCATACAACACAGTCATACAACCATCACCTCCGACTGCCACACTTCGAATCACGCTCTGCAGCGAATCGGGGACGGGAGGGGAGGGGAGGGGAGGGGGAGGGGATAGAAAGGTTATGTCACGGTGGTGGGGATGGGTTAGATGGGAATAACGAGATGCAGCTTAGGAATGGAGTGGGGAGGCGGGTGAGGGGAGAAAATAAAATAAAATAAAATAAAGTAAAATAATTCATGTACACTGCAAGTGCACAAGACCACACACACACACACACACACACACACACACACACACACACACACACACACACACACACACACACATATACACACACACGATCACACATTCACACACCACTCGAATCAGGCGAGGTTTGGGATACAGAGGTAGGAACTGTAAGGTATGGAAGGGGTAAAAAAAATAATAATAATAATAATAATAATGAAGTTATCGTAGGTTGAGGCCTGGTTGATTTCGGGATCGGAGAATTTTTTTTTTTTTTTTTACCCCTTCCATACCTTACAGTTCCTACCTCTGTATCCCAAACCTCGCCTGATTTGAGTGGTGTGTGAATGTGTGGTCGTGTGTGTGTATATGTGTGTGTGTGTGTGTGTGTGTGTGTGTGTGTGTGGGTGTGATCTTGTGCACTTGCAGTGTACATGAATTATTTTACTTTATTTTATTTTATTTTATTTTCTCCCCTCACCCGCCTCCCCACTCCATTCCTAAGCTGCATCTCGTTATTCCCATCTAACCCATCCCCACCACCGTGACGTAACCTTTCTATCCCCTCCCCCTCCCCTCCCCTCCCGTCCCCGATTCGCTGCAGAGCGTGATTTGAAGTGTGGCAGTCGGAGGTGATGGTTGTATGACTGTGTTGTGTGCCTGTGTGATTGCGTGAGTGCTCTATTTCTGAAGAAGGCCATGGCCGATAGCTGAATGTGTTGTATGTGTGTGTCTTTTGTATGTGCTTGTCGCAGCTCGTCGCCACGTCTTTGCGATGAGTAGTAAACTGTCCTCACTATATTATTTATTCCAACCTGGACTTTCCATTATTATATTGTGCCACTGTTGAAATTGAAATAGATGATTCGGAAAAAGCAGCCTGGCCTTCTCACATCTGGGGTTCTGCTGCTGGATGGTAATGAGATACCACACTCGGCAACAGCAATGCAAAACTATATTGCAGCTCTTAGTTGGGGGTGCTTACACCATCCACCATACAGTCCTGATCTTGTACCGAGTGACTTCATCTGTTTCCAGATTTGAAGAAGACTCTTGGCGAATGGTGCTTTGGAAACAATGCTGATGTCAAACAAGCCGTTCAATGGTTCTTCTGTATGCATGGCCCTGATTTTTTTCAAGCCTATAAAGCGGTTTGACAAATGCCTCACTGCACTTGGAAATTATGTAGAAAAATGAAGATATGTCTCATCTTTAATGTCCCATTCCATTGTTTTTCTATTCATACGCAATTCTGACCACAGTCGACAGGGGAAACTTATTGTCCAACTCCCCCTCATATTATTATTGTTGTTGTTGTTGATCTTATTGTTGTTTTTCATTTTCCAGGCAAACCCCAACAAGCCAGTACTTGTCCCAGGTGATCCTGAGAGGAATAACATGAAACTTGTTGACAGACAAGGAGGAATCAAATACCATGAAAACCAACTCAAAGCATCGGTTAGTATTGAGTGCTTTATGTAGCAACTTTTCTGTTGATACTAACGGAAATTTTGGTTAAGAAATCATAACTTTTGTCCATCAGCTATCCCTTCTTTCGACAGTTAAAAGTAAAATGTTGTAATAAAAATAATAAATTTCCAGCTTCGTGAAGCAATATTATATATCTATTTTTTTAAAAGTCATATCGATTTTCTTCACATATTGGAAAATTATGAGTGCATGTGAACAAAATCAATACATTAACAAAGTAGAATACAATTGGAATGTCAATAATGGAGGAGTTGTTATCTGTCCCCCATTATCAAAATCAATATGCCATTTTTTATAAAATAAATATTTCATATCCCACCACCGCGCTGGAAATTTTTTATTTTTATTGTAATATTTTGGTGGTGTAGCACATTTTCCATCATGGAGTCGACTTATGAAAATATCTTAAAAACAATGAAAATTTCTTAGTACATCAAACACTTTGAAGAGAGAGAGAGAGAGAGAGAGAGAGAGAGAGAGAGGGGGGGGGGAGGGGGTAAGGAACGGATAATGAATAGGTGAGCTGAGGATGGAGGAAGGGGAGGGGTTAGCGTAGATTTAGACCAGGGGGGTGGCGGGAGGAGAGGATATGTTGGAGGGCAAGTTCCCACCTCCGTAGCTCTGAGGGACTGGTGTTTGTTGGTACTATCCAAATGGCACATGTGGTGTAACACGTGCCCAGGTCCCTGGAGTTATGCTGGAGGGCATGTTCTGCCACAGGATATTGGGTGTCCCCCAGGCGAACAGTCCGTCTGAGTCCATTCATCCGCTCAGCCAATTTGTTAGTAGTCATACCAACATAAAAGGCTGAACAGTGGACACATGTCAGCTGGTATATGACATCTGTTGTCTCACATGTGGCCCTGCCTTGAATCGGGTAACTTTTTCCTGTGGTGGGGCTGGAGTATGTGGTAGTGGGAGGACGCATTGGACAGGTTTTGCAGCGTGATACTCCATACTCCAGCCCCACCACAGGAAAAACCTACCCGATTCAAGGCAACATATCCTATCCTCCCGCCACCCCCCTGGTGTAAATCTACGCTAACCCCTCCCCTTCCTCCATCCTCAGCTTACCTATTCATTATCCGATCCTTACCCCCCCCCCCCTCTCTCTCTCTCTCTCTCTCTCTCTCTCTCTCTCTCTCTCTGTGTGTGTGTGTGTGTGTGTGTGTGTGTGTGTGTGTGTGTGTGTGTGTGTGTGTCCATCCATATTTCCCTGTTAATGGTAAACGTTTTAGACACCCTCCCCCCACCCCTCCTACACCCCTCAGCATCATTCATTTCACTCCTCTTCTCTTTACTATTTGATCTTTCCTCTTTGGTTATATTTATCCTCTCTGGCTTGGCTCAGTGCATACATGCAGTATCTCTGACGTCCACACTCCTGAAACACCACCTTCATGACCTAGGTTGTGAACTACCTTTCCCTTCTGTTCCCATCAGTTCTTCTTCCCTTCTCTCCCACCTGACGAAGGAACTGTGTTCCGAAAGCTTGTCCTTGTCCTTTTTGTCCCCTTTTTTCTGATTCTCATTTGTGTGACTATCGGCGGTACAGCACAATGGTAAGTACTGGCCAGCCATTCTATCTCGTTTTTAACAATATTTATCATCTCTGAGGAGATTTTTCATCATTAATCGAATACTATTCCATTTCCGCAATGAAGCCAGGTCAAGAGCTAAGATTTCAGTTACAGCTGTATCTTTCTCTGTGACCTCGGATCATTCCCTCCAACACCTGTTCTCCAGTCCTACTCATGGACACCTCCTTCATGTATACTGTTGAGTCATCCTTGTCGCCATGTACTTTGTTCTTCTGGCCTATCTTTCAGAAAAGGTTCTGTTCAGTACGTGTGGAAAGTGTGGACAGCTAAAAAAGCTATCCTGATTAGTAATAGAAGTGTTATTTACTAATATTTACAGATATACTCAATTTCTAAACATATGTGTCTCTTATCGCGGCAGCGTCTTCTTCGATGCTAGCTGCTCTGAGTCCTAGTGACTGCCTAGTTCGGAGCCGAGTTCAGATGGGCTCTTCCAGACACATGTTGGCCTATAAATAGCAGCTTGTAGAGGATGCGCTTCTTGGTTGCTTTCTCCAGGAGGTGTAGCGCCGGTCATCCACTGTCTTCTCCACGATTGTTCTCGTGCGTCTGACACTGACTTTACGCCACAACATATACACTAACCACAACACATCAAACTTCATCTGGACTTGTTAGAAGGCCCAAAAGCCTCAGATCACAATGAGGTACTTCACCATCAATTTCTTTCCATTCTGAGTCCCAGTTCTCTGCAATTACTAGTCAGCTGCAGTGTTTATGCTGTAAAGGTGGTACCCGTGTCCTGCACTTTCGACCATATTCATTCCTGCACTGGCGAGTCCTTCTTCTTTGAGCATATTACAATGTATTGATCAGTGGTTCCATCACTATCCTATGACTATCCAGGACTGTGTCCTTCAATGATCAGGACATTCAGTGGTCTCCGTTTTCAACCAAGGACACGTCAGAATCTCAGGAAATGAACTCATTGAGAGGCTGGTCAAACATGCTATTGGAAAACCAATTCTCGAGACCAGTACACTGTTAATGGGCCCCAATTTTTATTATACCTAAATGTTTTAGGGTTTTGGAATTCTGAACGGCACACCCTCACTGTGACAAACAAATGTCTCATTAAGGAGAGTATGTATGTAAGATGATCCACCATGTGGGTCTTTGTCATAATTTGAAAGCTTCACATTGATGATACTTGGCTGACTCATCATGAGGACACTTTTCCATGCTGCTTTGATTTGCATTTGATGTTGTTTCACATATTCTTGAACTGTCCTAATCTCACTGTCCTGAGTTGAATTTTATATCCTGACTTGTTGCCTTTGGAGCCAGGTGATAATGCCTTTGTGGCTGATTCTGTTTTACATTTTATCCATGAAGAAGGTTTTTCTTACTCAATCTAAGGGTAGGTGCCCTAGTCTGCTTTCTCAGGATCTCCCTTCCCACAATTTTACTCTCCTCCCTCCATCTCTCTTTGGTATTGTCTATACTCGATTAATATGGAAATTCTCCAGAGAGATGATAAATTATTATTCAAAAGAGATAGACTGGCTGGCCAGCACTTACCTTTTTGCTGTACTGCCAATAGTTACACTCAGAAAAAGAGGAGGAAAATAACAAGCTTTCGGAACTGTGTTCCTTCTTCAGGCGGAGAGAAGGGAGAAAAAAGAAAAAAAGGAATGGGAAAGGTCATGAATTACCTTTCCATTCCTATCCCATTCCTTTTTTCTCCCTTCTGTCCACCTGAAAAAGGAACACAGTTCCGAAAGCTTGTTATTTTCCTCCTTTTTTTCTGAGTTTAACTATCGGCAGTGAAGCAAAAAGGTAAGTACTGGCCAGCCAATCTCTCTTTTGAGTATTGTCTAGATCACAACCATGTGCTGTTATTCCCCAACTACTTGTGCCACTTTTTTCTTTTTTGCAAATTTGTGTTTCTCTTCTCTTGTGTTGTCCTTCATACCACTCACTGCCTTTCAACATACCCTGTTTTTTTTTTTTTTTTTTTTTTTCTTCTTGTTTTGGTGTATGATTTTATGCCAATAAGTATTTATTAAAACGAGGTGTGGCACTTCTTCCCTTACCTTTTGAAGTCTTGTTGCACTCGGTATCACAGACTGGCCTGAAATTGTGGATGTATGTATTTGGTACATCAGTGTTGGCAAAACCTTGTTTATTTTGTAGATGTTTTATTGCAGTTTGCGTTAATGAACATTATTGACTTTTCTTTTGGCCAGCTTAGGTAGTACAGTGGGTACGAGCAGAATTCACACTATGTCCTAATACAGTGATCTTTTGTTCATAACATAGTCAATAACTTACATGTTACACTAGTATGTTGTAAAAAAACAGTCAAATAATAGTTTTTATTATCCTCCACTGTCAATTTGTTCACTTTAAATAATGGCAAATATTTAACTCTGTCCAAGATGATCATAACTACCAAATACACTTTACATTTTCAGTTAATGTTTCGGTTTATGGCGACGTTGCAAGAGCAATACATTTTCAAAGTTAGCATACCGTTGTTACTCGATGATTAGCTAGCCGCCAACTGACTAAAATAAGGCCAGAAACTACTATTTATAGACCCGCATAAGCATAATTACAATTTTAGTATTGACACAATGGTTTATTATTGGGTTAGGTACACATTTGCCTTACAGAGTTACAATCTATTGGTAAAGATATCTGATTTATAAAGATTAGTACTGTTTAAGAAATTAATAAAGTATATATAGTGTCTCTTCTTTCGGGCATGACAGGTAATGATCCCATCTAGTGGGTAGGGGTGAAGTTGAGAATTTGTATCTGGTGGGAGGCATACTTGAGTAATACTGTGCAGTTGTCGTGATCACTGTGTCCCCAGTGGTGTAGAGGTCAGCGCAACTATCTAGAAAGCAGGAGGCATGTCTGAAAGAACAGGTGCCATATGTTGTCTGCCATTCATTTCATCCACAAGCACAACTACTTGAATGGTCTAACATGTCTTATATAGCAGTTCACTAATATTACTCAACTCCATTTATATGTATTCAGACACTTTCAGAACACATTTTACAGACTGGTGAGGAGACTTAGTTACTGTAACTAATTTGTTGTATACAATTTTACTTAGAAAATGTCTTGACTCCTGTAGTTGGGTCAGCCTAAGTTGATTCCTGACAACTTGCAGTGTTGTTGCAGTCTTATAGAACGAAGCACAAATGGCTTCAAGCAAAAACTTTGCTGATAGTTCAAATTTTGTCTGAGTGGGTAATAATAAATAATAAATACAGGAGATTTTCTTTAAATAATTTAATTCTAACATTGTTGTTCATTTACTAAAATGTGAAAAATTGTGCTGTATATTCAGTATTTGTAAATTAATTAATTTCACCACAATTATGCCTAATGCTGCTGTGGATGTACAGACAATGTGAATATCAATAGACGACCTTTTACCCACATTTCACCCCTGCATTTTCTGCCTTTATAATGGTGAGTGCATTTAATACATTGAATATTTTCAACCATTTTAAATTCAGATAACATTTAGATACCACAAACTAGCATACAGTGTCATTTCATGGAGAGTGCCTTATAAGCTTTGTTTGCCATGCACAGAATCTACTTAACACAAAATAAGCCCATCCCCCCCCCTCCTCGCCATTTTGTATTTCTTTTCTGTCATACAGCTAATCTGAGGACGCCCCGCTAAAGAAGGGCAAAACATGTCATTAAAGAATAATATAACATGCTGTTGCTGTACAGCATGAATCAGAAATCATTTTTATAATGGCTTTCTGTCTCCTCTTTCTCTTCTACTGAGGTCCTCCTCTTCTTTCTTCCACCTCCATTCCACAAATTTATTTCTGCACAAAAAAGTGCCCCACGTTTGCATGCCAAAATTTTTGGTGATGAAGGCAAAATGAAGACTGAATTAGCTGGTTCCCTAATTTTCTGTCAGTGTTGTTTAAACAGGAACTTATTTGACTTTCTTGTGCTCCAACAGGAGTATTTTTCAACTGGTTCCCTTCTTTTCCTTGGAACAGTAGGGTGGGCTGCTTATATAAAACAAATTCTGTGTATCTTTCTTTTTAAGCCTCAATACATTTATATACAAGGTATGACAAAGGAGAAAAGGAAAATCAGTAACTTATTGAGAGGAGATATCAAACTGCATGATGTCACACAGATAAGTGTTCTTGAAATGGAATGATAAGTATCTAATACTGGAAAGGGCAAGTTGGAATTAACCAAATATTAAGGACAGTTTACAACTCACTGCAAAGATGTGATGACAAGCCATAACAGGCACATAAAAAAGGCACACACATACAACACTTAAGCTATTGGCCTTGGTCTTCAGAAAATAAAAGACTCACACAATCATACAGGCACACACAACAATCATCCTCAGCTGGTGCCTCCGAATCATGCTCTGCAGTGTGGAAATATGGAAGGTCATGGTGGTGGGGATGGATACAGCACAGGTGTACAGAACATGTACATATTAGATGGGAGGAATGAGATACTTCTTAGGAATGGAGTGTGGAGACGGGTGAGAGGAGGAAAGTGAGGTGGTTTAGGATAGAGAGGTAGGAACTGTTGGGTGTGGAAAAAAGGGGAATTTTTATAGGTTAAGGCCTAGATAATTTTGGGACTGGAGAATGTACTGTTGGGACAACTCCCACCTATGCAGTTTAGAAAAACTAGTGGTGCTTGGGAGGATCCAGATGGACCATCTGGATCCTCCACCCCACCACCAGCTTTTCTGAACTGTACTGGTCGCTCTCACCTCAGCCTTGTGTGTGTGTGTGTGTGTGTGTGTGTGTGTGTGTGTGTGTGTGTGTGTGTGTGTGTGTGTTCCTCCTCTCTAACCAACAAAGGCTGTATTGGACGAAAACTATTAAGTTGCATTTTGTTATTTGTACATTCCCGTAGCTCATGGCACATCTTTGTGGTGATAGCGACCTATCCCTCTTAAAAATACTGTTGAATCCTTCCTGAAATTTCCACTGTTTGACTATAAACACAGTTTTATAACCTCCGAACCAAGAACCCCTGAAAATACGTTGAAGTCCATAGGCATTTGTGGCAGCAGATATCTGCTCATTCCAAAATGTGATGTTACGATGGCTTGTGAAACGCAGTTTCCGTGTGAAAATAATGATTGAGGAATGAATGGATCATGAAAATCAGCACCTGTGGCCAAATCAACTAGATCCAATGTCTGCACCCTCTGGAGCTCTTAATGGATGAAGTTTCTGTTTGGGTTAAGTCTTTTAAAACTGCTTTGGGGTATATATATGTTTCATGTGATATTGCAGGCACTCTTACAGGGGTTCTGGTTGGCCAACTGCAGGAATTCCACTATCACAGCAACAGTGTGTCACATCTAGAAAATATCACAAAACATCACAATGAGCCTGTTAGCCTTGCAGCCATTACTTCAAGCACTGTCAATTCTATTTAGGAGAGCAGTTGAGCAGACGTGAGTAGAAGAGAGTGCAAATGTGTGAATATTCCCTCAAATCCTATTTTATTTATTTATTTATTTATTTTTACTGGCTACAACTACCTCAGTATCCACACCAACTGGCAGCCCTCTGTGGCAACTACCATTGAGACATTTAGAAAAATTACATACAGTAGGTGACAGTAGGCACATAAAGTTGCTATCACCATCTCATTGCAAGTGTCAGGGTTCAGCTTAAAGCTAGAAGTGCCTAATTTTGAAAAATATACAATAATTTTACTCAGTATGTCATTTAATGAACCTGTTACTTTCCCCA
The DNA here is from genome assembly GCA_026315105.1 of Locusta migratoria. Lineage (NCBI taxonomy): Eukaryota > Metazoa > Arthropoda > Insecta > Orthoptera > Acrididae > Locusta > Locusta migratoria. The sequence goes on along the minus strand of CM048748.1, from coordinate 268,762,670 downwards.
TTAACTGAAAAATATCAAAACTTTCTTTTTTCAGTTGAAACTTGCTGAGTGTTTAAATGTAAAGCCAATGAAGACAGTACCCATCCACGAGATAGAAGGAAGTATACCACAGCGTGCACTGAAGGAAAAAGCTTAACAAGAATAAAAGGAAGACCAAATGGAGCCAAACAAAAATGCCAGCTGTGATCATTTTGAAGATCAGTAATGAATACATAAAGCATATCAACTGAATTTCTTATGTTATGAAATTTACAGTATTTGTTACAGCTTTCAGGGTTCATTAAAGGACATTATGTCAACCTATTTTCAAGTATTCAAATTTATGCACTCCGTACATGTATACATTTTATTTTTAGTCATGAACAAGTTTGGCAGAGGTGTTACTATCTATTCAATTAATGATGGAAATTTTCCACAGAGATGATAAATTATTTTTCAAGAGAGACAGATTGGCTGGCCAGTACTTACCTTAGTGCCATACCACCAAAAGTCAAACAAAGAAAGAAAAAGAACAAAAAAAGAACAAGCTTTCGGCAAGGGTTCCTTCTTCAGGAAAGAAAAAAAGGAAGGTAATTCATGACCTAGGTCATGAGAATGGTGTTTGAGAATTGAGGAGATATATTAATGAAAATGTCTGCCTATGTGTGTTTGCGTGTGGATGTGTGTGTGTGTGTGTGTGTGTGTGTGTGTGTGTGTGTGTGTGTGTGTTTGTGTTTGTTTGTTTACCTTCCTTTTTTTCCCCTAAGGTAAGTCCTCCCACTCCTGGGATTGGAATGACTCCTTTTCTACTTTCTTAAAACCCGTATCCTTCCTTTTCTCCTGTCCTTCCTTCCTGAAGAAGTGACCAACGGTTGCGAAAGCTTGAACGTTTGTGTGTTTTTATTTGTGTTTTTTGTTTCTATCGGCGAGCCTGTGCTTTGGGTAAGTCAGACAATTTTTATTATTTTTATACATATTTTTCCCACCAGGAAAGTCTCCTTCTGTAATATATGAGAGAGAGAAAGAGAGATAGGTAATGAAGCTGGGTGAGAAATGAGTAATGGATAGGTGAGTTGAGGATGGAGGAGGGGGAGGGGTTAGTGTAGATTTAGGCCAGGAGGGTGGCGGGAGGAGAGGATATGTTGGAAGGCAAGTTTCTATCCCTGTAGCTCTCAGGGATTGGTATTAGGTGGTAGTATCCAAATGGTAAATGTTGTGTAACACATTCCAAGGTCCCTGAAATCATGCTGGAAGACATGCTCTGCCACAGGATATTGGGTATCACCCAGGTGAACAGTCGGTCTATGACCATTCATCTATTCAGCCAATTTGTTGGTCTTCATACCAAAATAAAAGGCCAAACAGTGGACACATGTCAGTTGATATATGATGTGTGTTGTCTCGCATGTGGTCCTGCCTTTAATAGGATAGGTTTTTCCTGTAGTGGTGCTGGAGTATGTTGTTGTAGGAGGATGCCTTGGACAAGTTTTGCAGCGGGATCAGTTACAGGGATAGGAATCATTAAGTAGGGAGGGTGGTTTTGGGTTGTTGTAAGGTTGGGTGACAATGATTTGGAGGTTGGGAGGATGTTGGAAGGCTACTCTGGGTGGTGGTGGGAAGAACACTTTGCTGTGATGGTCTCATCTCAGGGCATGACGTGAAATTCATAGCCCTGTCGGAGCAATTTGTTGAGGCATTCCAGGCTGGTATGGTACTGGGTGACTAAGGGGATGCTTCTGGGTGGTCTGGGGTTAGGAACATGGTTTCTGGAATGAGAGAAATGGACTGCTCGGGAGATCTGCTTGCAGATTAGGTCTGCAGGGTAGTTGCAGGAGAGTAAAGCATTGGATAGATTGTTGTTGTAGGTGGAGAGGAATTCGTTACTGGGCCAGATACATCTCCATGGATACCTATGTGGTAGGGAAGGGATTGTTTAATATGGAAGGGATGGCAGCTGTCAAAGTGGAGGTACTGTTGCTTAGTTTTGCGTTTAATATGGTCTGAGGTGTGGATGTGGGACTCGACAAGGTGAAGGTCAACATCAAGGAAGGTGGCTTGAGTTTTAGAGAAGGACCCGTTGAATTTTAAGTTGGAGAAGGAGTTAAGGTCCTGAAGGAAGTTCAGAAGGGTTTCTTCACCTTGAGTCCAGACCATAAAGATATCATCTATGAATCTATACCAAACCAGCAGGTGTAACTTCTGTGTCTTAAGGAATGTGTCTTCCATCTGGCCCATGAAGAGGTTGGCATAGGAAGGGGCTATCCTGGTTCCCATAGCTGTCCCCCTGATATGTTTGTAGTTCCGGCCCTCAAAGATGAAATAATTATGGGTGAGGATGAAATTAGCAAGTGCGTCAAGGAATGAGGTTTTCAGGAGGCTTTCAGGTGGGCATTGTGAAAGATAGTGTTCCAGGGCTGATAGACCATGGGTGTGGGGGACGTTGGTGTAGAGCAGGGGTTCCCAAACATTTGTGTCTCGTAGACCCCATACCAAACTTCTTCTGCCCTTTGTAGACTCCCTGCCTTTTGTGTATTAATTTTTCATGAATTCCTAACTTCAAATGTGTTATCACACTTCATATAGTCCTACTAGCTTTCATAACTCTAACTATAAATGGGTGGAGTGAAAAAATGCTTTACAAGTTAGAACATATATGTTATAAATGACTGATCTCCCCCATACCTAAAAAAAAAAAAAAAAAAAAAAAAAAAAAAAAAAAAAAAAAAAACTGACTATAGGCCTGCGGCAGGAGACCGAAAATACAGAATTCTTCCACTCTCTCGCTTAGCCAATGAATCAAACAGTTTCATACAAAGGATCAAGCTTCAGAATTGTCAGAATAATTCTGAATTTTGGTTGCGACCTTTCTAAATATGAACCACTATCATGGGCCCATTTACAACAAATAGAAACAAATATGTTTCCACTGATGTGGACCCTTTGCAGGTTAGAATAGACACCTGGGGGTCTATATAGACCACTTTGGGAACCACTGGTGTAGAGGGGTGCGGCATCTATGGTAACAAGGAAGCTTTTAGGTGGGAGAGGCATAGGGATGGATTTGCGGTGTTCCAGAAAGAGGTTTGTGTCTTTGATGTAAGATGGGTGCCTGAAGGTTATAGGCTGAAGGTGTCGGGCTACCAGAGCTGAGACACATTCTGTTGCGGCTTTGAAGCCTGCTACGATGGGATGGCTAGGATGATTCTATTTATGGATTTTAGGGAGTAGGTAGGAGGTCAGGGTACAAGGTTCAGGTTGGGAGAAAAGTTCTGTGGAGGCAGTCGTGAGACCTTGTGAGGGACCTAGGGTTTTAAGGATTTTTTGTAATTCAGCCTGGACTAAGGGAATGGGGTCATGAGGAACAGGTTTGTAGGTAGATGTGTCAAAGAGTTGAAGCAGCCCTTCTGCCACATACTCTCCTTGATCAATTACCAAGTTGTGGAACCCTTATCTGCTGGGAAAATTACAATGGAGCGATCTGATTTCAGCTCTCCGATAGCACTGGATTCAGCTGGGCTGATTTTAGGAGTAGTTTATATGTTATTCAGGAAGGACTGGGAAGCAATGCTGGACATGAGGAATTCCTGGAATGCCTACAAGGGATGGTTTTGGGGAAGCGCAGGAGGATCTCTTTGGGAGGGAAGTCGGAATTGATCAATACAGGGTTCAACAGAGGCTCTGTTGCCTGGGGGTTGTGACTGGGTGGTGAAGTGGTATTTCCAGTTGAGGTTACGTTACCTCAACTGGAGCACAATTGCACAAAAGAACTAAAATCAATTGTAAAGCCATAAAAAGAAGTAAAAATGGGTTTAACTACAGTAACTGATCAATTGAATTTACGTAACATTCATTCCTAAAACCAGCAACATCACTCATTACATAAAATATTATGGAAGTAAGAAAATACTAATGCAGTTGAACATGAAATGTGTGGGATTAAAAGTTTTTTCAACAAAGGGATAGAACTCAGATGAAGTATGGAAGTAAAATGTTGAAATACAACAGAGTTTTAATCTAACTTAGTGCTCACCATAATACGCAAGGTCTAAAAATAGAAATCGGGTACATAATACCTAATTATTCACTTGAAAACATTGCAAGTTACTTCAAGATGCTACAGTCCTTCCAAACAGGTCATATAGGTACACTACAAAATAACATTACTTCTAGATCAAAGTCATATGTGGCCTCATTGAGAGTGATTATTACACAGTCAACCTCAAATGATAACACCGAACTAAATGTAGGTGTGTCAACGGTATTAAAACACAACAAGAACTAAATTACTTAAAACTCTGTCAAGTGCAGAAAAAAAGGATATTCTTCAAAACAGCTAGGATAATGTCTCAGATAAAAATTAAGGGGATTTTTACCAATATAACTGGTTTTAGCAAACATCTACAATCATTAGGCAGAGGAAAACTTAATAGTCCTTATCACAATATTAACAAATTTTTAAATAATCACCATAAGGTGTATCACTTGGAAGCCTTATTTGGTATTATACTGGAAAATTTACTTCATGAAACACCGGTGTTGAGATACTTTGTGAGTAATGCAGCTTACATGGCACGGGGTCTATTTGTAAATAATATAACTGTCAGTCTCGTATGTGGTGCATAGCATGGTAGGAGAGGTGATTATCAAAAAAGTGTAATGACTACCTGCGATAAGCTATGGAGTGGGTGCAATCTGGCTGGCATAGAGCATGTCACTTCATGAGAGGAAAGGCCGGTCGTATCAGTGGCAGGAGAGGGGACACAGGTCTCGGCTGTATGCATGGCGGGAGGGGAGAGAGGCAAGGCACATGTGATGGGCAGGTGGCAGGAGGAAGAGGGGAGCGAGAGGGAGTGGTTCAGGAACTGCAGCTGATCGCCACAGCCTTGAAGGAGACTGGTGGTCTACTGTCAGGTGACGGCATGATAGAACACACATTAACAATACAAGAAAATAGAATTCTGGCAGTAATTCGCATGGGTGCATTTAAAATAAGATCACATCAGTACAATAACATTGGCTACAAACAGTGAATAAAATAAATAATGTATCAGAGATTTTGAAATGAACTTCATGCAAATCAATTGACAAAGATCATGCAATTAACAGAAAACATTTTAAAATTTCAATTATTTCTCAAGGCTTATACGTGTTGAATTCAAGCAGGCTTAAGTTTCCAAAACATTGGCCATAAATATCATAACATAGTAGCACTAGGATAACAAAATTTTTGATATAGTCTCTAAATTTTGGTTGAATTGACGCTAGTTAAAAATTTATGAAGACTGCAGGGAACTGTTGGAATCGCGGACAACAACACTCTCACAACTACTACACAGAACACTGGCGTACACTGGCTGTACGAATACCTGCGAAGTGAGCTCGTATCTGGTAAACAACACACTGGGCCAGAGCACAACTCCGCACTGTTTACATCATTGACAAGCCTGTGGTGTGCTCTGGCGTTTGCTGCATTTTCCCACGGCGCACTCTTGTGGCCGACTCCCGATAAATGTTATCGGCTGTGTCTGTGCCTTATAGCATTCCTTTCCCCTTAGGGAGGCTTGGATGCGAGCAATGTCCATGACGTCGTCATCTGTTGGGCTCTGACTGAGGTTGCGGGCGGGCACCGATGCGTAGGGTCGGAAGTATTTGGGGCACGGGCAGCATCGGCGCCCTTCCACCGGCAACCCATATGACAGGACTGGTGATGGTGGCTTGGGCTCCATCTCCACCTTGGGCCCCAGACCTGGTGATGGTGATGGTGTACCCAAAGGGAGCACCGCATCAGGAGGAGATGAATCCAGCACGGGTGGTGGCTGTACCCGCAAAGGTTTAGGTACCTGAGGGGCAGGGCCTGGGTCAGTCCCTGGCTGACGCAGACAACTTGCAGGTAATGGCAGGAACCTCTCTTCGACCTGTGGGCTGGGGCTGGTTAGTGGAGCAGACTGGTGCGAGAGCATCGGCTGAGTGATTGGGAGCTCCCGATCTTCCACACGCAGGCGCAGCTGGTCGTGGTGACATGCAGTGATGCCAGCTTCTGTGCATATGTCGCAGAGACGGTGGCCGCGGCATCTGGTGATGACGGCAGGAATCCATTTCGGTCGACGTCCAAACCCACATGTCCAGACAGCCATCCCTGGTCAGAAGCGAGAAGATGGAGACTTGGGTGAATGTCCCGGGCTCGGATGCAGGAGATGGAACAGAGTCCTGGGCTGCCGGCCATGGAGAAGTTCTGCAGGACTCTTGTCACCAAACGGGGTGAACCGAAAAGATGAGAGAAATTGATTGAGGGCAACATCCAAAGGGTACTGAGCCACATAATTTTTCAACTGGGTCTTAAAGGTGCAAACAAATCTTTCAGCCTCCCCATTTGACTGCGGATGGAAGGGTGGGGCAAGGACATGGCGGATACCCTGGGTGTTGCAGAAGGAGGCAAACTCACATGATACAAACTGAGGACCGTTGTCTGACACCACTGTTGTTGGAAGGCCTTCAATCGAGAAAATGGGTGACAAAGCTGCAACCGTGGCCGTGGCTGAGGTTGAAAGGCAACGGATCACGTACGGGAACTTACAGTCACGGTCTGCACGGCCACTACGGTCGGGGGTTCGAATCCCCCCTCGGGCATGAATATTTGTGCCGTCTTTAGTATAAGGTAGTTCATAAGTAGTTTGTAAGTTTAGGGACTGATGACACCGTAGTCATGTCCCATAAGCTTAACAAACATTTGAACATTTTTGGAGGCTTGATGTTGCGCACAGAGCGAGCATTAGGTAACCATACGAGACACTTCGCTGGCCAGACCCAGCCAAAACACATGACGGCGGGCCAATGTCATAGTACAAGATACCCCCAATGATTGGCGTGTAGCAGCTTGAGGAACTCTGAGAAAGACATGAAACTTCTTCAGGGCGTAGACAATAGCAAGGGCCTCCTTCTCAATTTGCAAATATCTGGTTTGGGCCGGAGTGAGGGTCTTAGAGGCGAAAGCGATCGGTCGCTCAGATCCGTCCGGATATTTATCAGCGAGCACTGCCCCAGTCACATGTTGGGAGGTGTCAGTTGCTTAGACATGGGGGAGGCCGTGGTGATAGGACACAAGGCAGGAGGCCGATTGTAGCAGCTCCTTCAATGTTCAAAATGCTTTTTCACAGGCCGATGACCAATGGAAGGAAGTCCCTTTGCACAGCAGGTCATGCAGGGGTTTTGCAATAGATGAAGCCCCCAGCAAGAATTTATGATAATATGCGACCTTTCCCAAAAACACTTTCAGGTCCTTGACTGATGTCGGCCGAGGGAAGGCCAACACGGGGGACACATTCTGACGGAGGGGCTTGCTGCCCTCACTAGAAACCTCAAACCCCAAAAAAGTGATAGAAGGCTGAAAAAAGTGGCATATGCAAATGCTAGTTGTGTGTACAACTGCGTGGCCATAGTTATTTGTCAACGGTGGTGTGGTGCATAGTAGGCAAGGGCAGCAGGTGATATGAGGCATTGTGCGTGCAGGTGAGCTGCACACATTGAGTAGCACACAGGGAAGTGGATGGTCAACAGCGGTAGTTCATGTGATACATGCACAGCGTGGGTGTGCTATGGTTGGGCATGCAGGAAACATGGGACTTCACACGCAGCATACAATGTGTAGATGCAGAATGACATGGCAGCAGTGCCATGACTCGATGGAGTAGCAGCTTCCAACCAGCCACACGAAATATCTGAAACAAAATTTTGTGGCCATCCTAAGGGCCGAAAGGTGGTTTATCAATTGTGATTCTGATGCCAAAATTGTACAGCACTTAACCTTTATCCCACGGATGATACCAAAAGTGTACAAGCCATCCCCCTGCTGTGGGCATCCTAGAAAGAGGTGACTGATTGATAAATAAAAGCTAGGATTTAAGTTATTGTCAGCTATATTCTGAAAGTACAGATTACATAGCAGGACTTGTCCTAAGGTTGGATGCAATGAATGATTGCCAATCCAAGTTAGAGGATTAGAATTCAGAAAAGTTAACTTTTACTGTTGGTGGTTGATCCCGAACAGCCACTAGGCAGGAGTGGCTAGCATGAGGCTGTTCACTCCACACTGAGGCTAGGCCTCTGGGGTGCACCTGTCTGTATGAAGGCTAGAAAAAGAAGAGAGTGAAGGAACTGATTCTCACACCTCAGAATCCTTCAGAAATAGCACACATGATCAATTTTGGGTGTCCGCTATTGGCACGGAGGGTGGCGTGATTATGGAATCTGCACTCAATACTAGTTCGTGCTAGCTCTTTCCTGCAAGGTGGACAGGCTTGATCACATTGTCACAGCAGATGCTGCACTAGCAGAACACTTGTAAATTTTTAAAACTATTTCCCTAAATTATTTTAGACTAGCTGGCAGATTTTTAAAACTATGTATGTTCCCTTTCATTATATTTTTCCCTTTAGGAAGCCTGATCTATACCAGGAAATATCCTGTAATCAACTACTTTTGGTCGTATGACTCCCCTTTGCTCCATAGTGTGCTCAAAACTGCTGCTGACCTTGTGACCAACTCAGGATGTTTACACTACTCCTGCAACTACCTGGCAGCCAGCTCATCCCATTATACCTGCAGCAGTGGCGAATCCAGGCCTCACTGTGGCACGTCATAACATGCATGCCAGTTAACATCATAGGGAATCGCAGGCTACCTGCAAACTCCCTGGCATACAGCTGGAGATAAGCTCAACAGAAATTTTTACAAAGGGACAAATGGTGTTCAGAACAGATAGACAGAATAAAATAGGTGGTGGCGTATTTAATTCTGTCCCAAGCAGTTTATCTTGTAGTGAAATTAAAGTAGATAGTATCTGTGAGTTCGTGTGGATGAGTGGCACAGCCACAGGGGGAGCCGCTAATGGGGATAAACCCCCCCCCCCCCGGGCACCTCCCAAAGTTTTTTGTTATTTTATTTTTTTTTTTTTCATTTATTTTTTTAACAGTTCAATTACGGAAATTTGAAGTAGTATGTATGAGGGGCGGTTCGTTCTAAAGGTCCACAGGGGCCCAGCCCCACCAGAAAATGTGTGATATACTTTGGCAGTATTATATCAAACAGTTGGACTGTGACATGATCCCCTTGACATCCTAACTCAATTTACAATGATGTGATCAGGTGGTTTCGCTTGCGTCTCACCACAGCATAGCTAAGGGCCCACTGATATGTGCCAAATGGATGTTACGCAGCTATGCCAACAGCTGAGGGCCAGCGGCGGCTAGCCCGTACTCCCACTGCAGTCGCAGTGACGTCACAGAGCTGTTTCCCTTGCCCCTCGCTGTAGTGCTGCTTGGGGCCCAGCTTCCCCTGCCTCATGCCCCTCTCCCCTTACACGCTGGGAAGTGTTCTGTACCTGTCGCACTCCCACTCCCCACCCCTCCTGCACCTGTCCATAGGTTCACAGAGTTTGCGGCCGGCGACCCTTGATGACATAAATTTACCAACCTGTCGACTAATCAAATCGAGAGACAGTTTCCCAGTAATCACTGTAAAATGTTCAACACACTACTAACAGAACTGCAGACTCTTCCACTGGTGAAGTTCAGGAAGCAAATGACAAACGCTCTTAAACAACGTACACTATATTCAATCCAAGAGTTCCTTGAGAGTGAGGGAAGTGAATGGACTCAGTGATATGTATTTACATTATCCTATATATATTGTTTAAATGAATGAAGTGAATAGAATCAGTAATAATTGCATTATACTGTATATATTGTAAATGAGATGTAATTCTGTAAATTAATATATTTATATTGTACTTGACGCAGTCTGTCTGTCTGTCTGTGAACGACACAGACCTGGTAATAAATGGTCTCTTAGCACCTATGTCAAGTGCCTTACTGGTTTTACAACGTTGTTTTCTTCATCTCCCAAGCGAAATGATTTGTTACAGACAGTCTGCAACAAGAGAATTCCTTCAGGCTCTTCAACTAGATAGATACTTTCCGGGACTGGAGCGGACTCTGAATGTGGCTCTCCAGCAAGGATACGACTTCCTTAAATCCTGCCCCGAAATAAGATCCATTCTTCATGACATCCTTCCTACTCCACCAAGAGTGTCTTTCCGCCGCCCACCTAACCTCCGTAACCTCCTAGTCCACCCCTACGAAATCCCCAAACCACCTTCCCTACCTTCTGGCTCCTACCCTTGTAACCAGCCCCGTTGTAAAACCTGCCCTATGCACCCTTCCACCACCACTTGCTCCAGTCCCGTAACCCGGAGGGTGTACACGATCAAGGGGAGAGCCACTTGCGACAGCACCCACATGATTTACCATCTGACATGCCTGCACTGTGAAGCATTCTATGTGGGAATGACCAGCAACAAACTGTCAATTCGCATGAATGGTGACAGGCAGTGTTTGTTGGTAATGAGGATCACCCTGTGACTAAACATGCCTTGGGGCACGGCCAGCACATCTTGGCACAGTGTTACACCGTCCGGGTTATCTGGATACTTCCCACCGACACCAATCCTTCAGAACTCCGGAGATGGGAACTAGCCCTTCAGCATATTCTCTCTTCCCGTTGCCCACCTGGTATCCACCTCCGCTAAATTCGAATTCCCACCCACCATCTTAACATCTTTGCCTCAGTTCTCTGGACAGAGCCTCTGCCTCAAGTTGTATTTCTGTCTAACTTCTTAACTTCTTTGCTTTCTACAGTACGTCTGCCTAGGTGTATTTCCATCTGTGTAAATGTGCGGGTGTGTGTGTATTTGTTTACCCTCCTTTTTTCCCCCCAGAGGTAAGTCTTTCCTGTCCCGGGATTGGAATGAATCCTTACCCACTCCTTTAAACCCTCATCATTTCCTTTTCCCTCTCCTTCCCTTCTGCCTGACGAAGCAGCTAGGCTGCGAAAGCAGCGTTTGTGTGTGTGTGTGTGTGTGTGTGTGTGTGTGTGTGTGTGTGTGTGTTCTATTTATTTGTGCTGCTGTCACACCGGTGCTCCTTCGCCTGGTGAATAACCTTCGTCTATTTTATATTGGAACCTTTTGAAAAGAGTGAGGAAGAGATTCCTGGGAAGATGTTAAATGAGAAAAGCATTTGGCCTAAGATATTTACTTCACAATCCACACTTTTTGTTCCTCCTAAATTTTTTCTATAATATCACGAAACACTTTGATTTTTCTATAACACAGTTCAGCTAGTGTAAATGTCATTGCCATATCCAAAGCTGTATTGAAATACGACAGAACATTCAACGGTTTTGAGTTTCTGATGATGAGTGTATTGCTCCTCCACAGTGGCGTATCCAGGGGGGGGGTCTGCCGGGCTGCAGCCTCCCCCCCCCCCCCCCCCCAGACCCTCCTCAAAGCCACCCATGCTTAGGCAAATAGAAAGGCGCAATATTGCCCGGGGACCGGCGACATTTTTTAAGAAATCAAGTCAGTTCGGATCGACCTCAGCCCCCGCCAGACCACGATCCTGGATACGCCACTGCTCCTCCAAGAAAACTTTCCAAATGTAGCAGTGTTCTTTATTTGACAGCAGATGACAAAGAATTGTGTGACATTATGACCAACCAACTGAAAGGAAGATTTCAAAACTCGTGTATTTAGCAGCTTCGAAATCATGGATGCATAAAGTTTGCTTCTTTTAGAGAACATTTCCCACCAACTTTTATCAATACGTTTTCATTACATTTACAGTCCGTTTATTTGCCACAATAAATTGAAAAATGAACTGCCAGTGATTTATCACAATGATACATTTAGAGGCATTAGATCAGGCCACGGCGGAGCGGCTGAGTGTATTGAGGCGCTATGCTACGACGCGTGAGGCTGTTCCACGTCAGGGGTTCGAATCCCTCCCCCCCCCCCTTGGGCATGGATGTTTGTGCCATCTTTAGTGTACCGGTAAGCTAGTTCATAAGTAGTTTGTAAGTTTATGAACTGATGACCCCGCAGTGAAGTCCCTTTATCTTGACAAACATTTGAGCATTACATCGGTTTGTGAGCTGTTTACTTTCTTTGTGGAACAGTCTGTTGAAGAATCGTTCACTGAATTGCACAAAGCATTACAAATTGCACTAAATACACCAATCTCAACAGGAGAAGCTGAGCGCAGTTTCAGCACCTTAAAAACCTTCCTCAGGAACAGTATGAGTCAGGAAAGGCTGAAGTCATTGGCTGTTTGTTCCATTCACAAGGAGGAAATCAGTGATATACGAAACTTCAACAACAGAGTAATTGACAAGTTTTCCAGTCAGAAGAACAGACGTGCACATTTACTGTATAAATAACCTGCCAGAACACAGACCTCATTAGTTAACGTGCTAGTTAGGTAAAATACACATGAAACTCTTCCTAGCCAAGGTTTTTATCATAGTTTTTATCTTAGCCACAAGGCCAAAGCCAGAAGGGTCCCTGTTATCTGTCAGGTTCATTTTGATTTTGACATCACGATCACTACACAGAAGCACAACTACAATAAGGACATAACTGGGATACCACCCATAACGTCATCAAGATGACGGAAAACCAGTATACTTGTATTGTAGATACAAATAATCTGTAGTTATTATAGATAACAGAATGTACCATCAATCACAAGTATTAGTCCACACAGCCAAAAGAAAAGAAAAAATCACTCGGTTAATCTACACCTAACCATCAGAGAGAACCTACAGATCACTATTTAAACACAAAATATTAATCTGTTTTGTTTGTAAACAAACTATCGGCTTTAACACAACCACCACATAATCACTCACGCCTTCTACAAACACGCACGCAGCTCAAAACTACCACGTTGCGATGACGTCACGGATCAAAGCTGACGGGCGGTATCCCCGTCTACAGGTGAGCCACAATAAATACGAACTTCAGTAAATGGGAAGAGCTGGTGAACTTCGGTTCGGATCCAAACACTTCCAAGCCCCCCCCCCCCCAATTGTGTCACCACAGCATAAACTCAAACATACACACATACCCCCGCACACCTAAAAAAAAAAAAAAAAAAAAAAAAAAAAAAAAAAAAAAAAAAAAAAATGATGATGATGATGATGATGATGATGATGAAATAAAAATGTCTATTCCACATTTGTATAAATTTTTATTAGCTGCGGTGTATCATATTAATTACTGAATAATCAGCACATTTAACATCTTTCGATTGTGTTTAAATTATGTCATATAAGTGGAGGTTATTTAATGAACACTTCAGACTGATTCCATTATACTGGGTACTTACTTTTTGTATGGCCCCACGAACAATTCTGAGCACTTGCCGCCATTGGTACACAAGTAATAAAGCACAACGCAACTGTAATTTGCCAGGCACCAGTGAACGTGACAATGGGTCGCCAACGTGATGTCTTCACTGAGTTCGTGTGCTGCTGTTACGATGAGCGGTTTTAATGCTGCCACGACCAGCTTTGATGCTGCCGCTACTGTTACTGCTATGCTCAAGTTACGAGCCGATTGTTCATATGCGGCGACCCGCTGCTTAGCAGGTCAGCAGCGCCACCGAGTGCAATCTTATGAATAACAATAGTGTTATTTAGTTTATTTTTACACATAGTCTCATGTTAATTAAACTGTAAAGACCTATCTCTTTGGTTAGTATGATAGAAGCTGCTTAATTATTTTACGAGCTGATTACATACACTCAATTTCCACCGCTTGTAAAGAGGAATGAGAATATGTCAAAATGTCTTGTCAAGTCCTAAGGTTTTCGTATTAATTGCCGAATTGAAGTACATGGAAATGTGTAAAACAGCTTTCCCTAGATTGCGCCTCCCATTTCACTGCACGCACATCTCCGTGGATGGTGCTGCGACCACTAATTCGGGCGGATCTCTTCCAGAGCCCAAAAGCTTTAATTTCCCCCACGGTCTTTCGACGTTTGGTGCGCCCAGTACTAGAAGAGTTTCAGGGAGCCTCTATCTTCTATACTGATGGCTCGAAAACTGCGGGCCACTCCGGATATGCTTTTACATCTCCTGTTGGGGCGGAATGCCATTCTCTGCCAGAGGCATGCAGTGTGTTCACGGCAGAGCTGATGGCGATTTATAGAGCCCTCTGTTTTATTAAACAGAATGCCGTGGAATGTGCTTTAATCTGTGCTGACTCCATGAGCAGTCTGCAGGCCATTGATCGATGTTTCCCCTCCCATCCTTTAGTTATTTCCATCCATGATCTCCTTGCTGACCTTCATCGTGCTGCCTGCTCCGTTACCTTTCTCTGGGTGCCAAGCCATGTTGGCTGACCGGTTGGCTAGATCGTCAATTACTCGCTGCCCACCTCCCTTTCTAATTCCGAGTGCGGATCTGCGGGTGCAACACAGATCTTTGCTTCACTCCTCATGGGATAGCAGATGGAAAGCTACTGTCCCTTCCAATAAACTCCGCACCATCAAAGATACGACTGCAGCTTGGAGTTCATCTTTACGCCCTTCCCGGAGAGAATCAATTGTCCTCTGTCGCCTCCTTATTGGACACTGCAGGCTGACCCATGGATTTCTTTTACGAAATGACAATCCACCACATTGTGATTGTGGAGCTGTACAATCCATGTCTCATATTCTGACTGAATGTCCTCTCCATTTGACACTTCGTGGCGACTATGGCCTACCGCCTTCGTTGCCTTTAGTTTTGGCGGATGACCCACGGATGGTTGATCGCGTCCTTGCCTTCCTCCGTGAAAGTAGATTTTATTGTCAGCTCTAGGACTCGCTTGGTCGGGGTGAGTGGGTTTGTGATTCTTGGCTGTTTGTGGGGTTTAGAGCCTTCTCCCCATCAGTCCCCCACTCTTTTACATTTTAACGTAGTTTTATTTCTCCCTGCTCTGGAGCTGTGATACGTTGACCACTGTGCCATTAGTAACTTGTGGTTTAGGGTAGTGGTCGCTTCCGGAGCTGTGGGAGCGGACACTGTAGCATTTGCTGCCCTGGGTTGGTCTTAGTCTTGTTGGTGAGACGATTTTAATGTGTAATGGTCTTTTGGCTTTCCCCTATTTTTCGTTAGGTTCCGTGGCGTGTACAATTTGAGGTTGAAGGGACTAATGACCTCGTTGTTTGGTCCCTCATGTCCACCACCACCACCACCACCACCACCACCACCATCCATTTCCACCACTTTCTTCCTCTTCCACTTTCAAATTAATGTGAGCCTACTCATTTTATTTACTGTGCTATTGTCTTCGTTGTATAATTGCAAGGAGGTTGTATAATTGGTTAATTATAAAAAGTGTAAAAATAAGTCATAGATAAATAAATTCAATAGGCTTTGTTTTTAAAAAAAATTAGCCCCCCCCCCTCCGAACCAAATCCTGATTGCACCACTGATATGGATAGAGGTTACACCTGTTAACTGGAATAAATTAATAACTGGTTCGTTTTACTGACCTGTCTCAGGCGATTTGATTGCAGAGATATTCAAAGAAAGCTTGGATCCAGGGGCGCACCCCCCAGAAAATTTTTGCGGGTGCTCAGCACCCAGACGAAATGGGGGGGGGGGGGTAAGAATTCAATAAAGAGCATGCTCCATATTGATGCTGCGGTTGCTTGACGCCTGATTATCCCATTTTTGTTTGGAAAAGAAAAGTTACATTTCAGAAGCCTAATAAAAAGGCTCAGATGATTTGTATTTATATCCTGAATTGCGTGTTTACCGGATATAGAATGAAGCTACATCGAAGCAGCTTCGAGTATGAGGTAGCCGATCATGTAAAGCACAGCTGGCAAATCACAAGAATCTGCCGCGCACTGGCCCATTTGATTGCTGTCAGCGTAAGCGAGCGACAATGCTTGGTGAAGACAGCACACATGCTGCAACAGCCTGCTAACGATTCTCAGTCCTCCAGAAACAACTTATTTAGTGCTCGGCGCTACTCTCTCGGAATCGCCACGAATGGTTATCCAAGGGAGTTGCCGACAGATATTTAAGCCGCCTGTTTTGCGTCTTAGATATTCTTTCATTCAACCGTTCTTAACACGGTATTATTTACAAGGAGAATTAAAATTTTATAAATTTATTTTTATTTTTATAGTTTGTCTCTGTAATGGATAAATTCGTTGTTCGCTCGATGAAGAAAAGTGATTCGGCTACGACACTTCCAGAAGTTACTTCAGGTGGTTCCGATTCAGCCGGTGTATCGAATGAAAAGAAGATAACTGTTCGTGTTGGTGATGGCCGTTCTTTTCAAAAACAGTGGAAAGACAAATATAAGTGGGTTTTATACGACGAAAAGTGCGATAAAGTGCTCTGGACTGTGTGTATGGAAATGAGTTCCGGAAGAGGGCCTTCCGCGAAGCAAACTAAACAAGACCTAGATGCGATAAAAGCATTCGTTGAAGTCCGGTTTTCTTCTTGGAACAAAGCGTTAGATTAGCTACTCATGAAAAGTCGAATTATCACATTTCTTGCAGTGGCAGGAAAAGTGCAGTTGATAAAGGTGTGAACGTGCAATGTTTAATGTCAAAAGTAAAGGAGGGAGAAATAAAGTCTGCTAGAGTAGCTCTGTTGAGAATGTTATCGTCGTTACTGTATCTCATGGTGCAGGGGTTAACAGTCCGTGGTCACACAGACGAAAATTCCAGTTACAATGGATTGTTACAGTTAATTGCTGAAGATAACTCCGATTTGTCCTCTTGGCTCCGTCGTACAAAGTATAGATGGCTTTCGCATGATATAACAAATGAACTAGGTTCAGCTATGGCGAACGAAGTCTTCTCAATTTGATAAAGATAGTGAAACATCCCCAATGCTAATCCATAATTGTAGATGAAACTAGCGATATAAATCAACATAAGCAAGTTTCGATTTGCTTTTGATGTGTCAGTGGCGATGATTTTCGTATTAATGAATTATTTTTTGGTTTCTACAAGACTGAATTTACTACAGCTGAAGTATTGTTGACAATTTAAATGGATGTCTTCACTCGCTTTTCTCTAGATATCAAGAAATGCAGAGGTATTGCTAATGACGGAGCGGCAAATATGACTGGCGCTTTTTCTGGGTTACAAGCAAAAATCAAAGAAATGAGCCACGAGTTCTGCATGTTCACTGCTTGGCCCATTCTTTGAACCTTGTAACCCAAGAGGCAATGCAAAATGTAAACATGGTTAAAGACTATCTTTAAAATGTGAAGTAAATGATCAACTATGTACGCGGCTCACCCAAGCGAGCAGCAATATTTGAGTCTCTGGTTGCTCAAGGTGCTAGGTTTATTCATGCAGCAGCTCTTCGACCGTTTTGCCCTGTCAGGCGGTGTCCTTGAAAACAATTTTCCATAATTATATTATAGAGGTCAAAATTCCTAACAGGAAAAATATATGTAAAAAATAGATGAAATCTACTTACCAGGCGAAGGAGCACAGGCAGTGATAGTAACAAATAAACACACACACACACACACACACACACACACACACACAAACGCTAGCTTTCGCAGCCTAGCTGCTTCGTCAGGCAGAAGGGAGGCAGAGGGAAAAGGAAATGATGAGGGTTTTAAGGGAGTGGGTAAGGAGTCATTCCAATCCCGGGACAGGAAAGACTTACCTTGGGGGAGAAAAAGGAGGGTGAACAAATGCACACACACCCACACATTTACACAGACGCAAGTACACATAGGCAGATATACTGTCTGTCTGCCTAGATGTACTTGCGTCTGTGTAAATGTGTGGGTGTGTGTGCATTTGTTTACCCTCCTCTTTCTCCCCCAAGGTAAGTCTTTCCTGTCCCGGGATTGGAATGACTCCTTACCCACTCCTTTAAAACCGTCATCATTTCCTTTTCCCTCTCCTTCCCTTCTGCCTGACGAAGCAGCTAGGTTGCGAAAGCTAGCGTTTGTGTGTGTGTGTGTGTGTGTGTGTGTGTGTGTGTGTGTGTGTGTGTGTTATTTGTTACTATCACTGCCTGTGCTCCTTCGCCTGGTAAGTAGACTTCATCTATTTTCCATAATTATGAACACTTAATTTTGTTCTTTGAGGAACTCGAGTTCGAAAAATCTGACGCTGGTGCTAAAGCTAAAGGATTCTTAAAGTTTCTGTCTTCTTTTGAATTTGTGTTTGTCACTTTCATTCTTATTAAAATTTTAGAGTCAGTTGAAATTTGAATGCTTTTCTGCAGAGTTCCTCTCTGCAGCTCCAAAAAGCCATGGACAACATTAATAGTGTCCGACTGTCCGAGATGATGTGCAGTTTTCTCGAACTGATGGAAAGTTTTAATGAGGTTTGGAGCTCTTGTTGCGAATGAGGCAAAAAATTTGATGTCGAAAATGCAGAACTTGCAAAAGTTCGAAAGATTTCCCGTAAACTTGACGACGGTGCTGTGACATATGCTTTTGTGAGCCCCCTTGATTATTACCGGAGAATTTATTTTGAGGTTTTAGATACTGTGATTCAGTGTTTCGAGGATCGATTTTCTAAAGATGCTATGACTCACTTCAGAGAAATAGAAACATTTCTTCTTTCGAAAACAAAAGATTGTAATTATGTGACACAATTTTACAAGGATGACTCTGACCTTGAAAGACTAACTTTGCACAGAAATATGATGTTAGATGTGTGTAAATCTAAATATTATATCGTTGAAAGTACTGAAGATTTAGTGCGTTTCTTTGCCTCGAATACACACGTTGGGGAATTGATCCCAGAAGTGATGAAGCTGATAAAGATCGCTTCAACTATACCAGTTTCCACATGCACAGCAGAACTTTCTTTCTCAGCCCTCAGAAAATTGAAAACGTATCTGCGTAACACAATGACGCAAGAGAAACTGAACGATAGTGCAATTATGCATGTTCATAAAGAAGAAGCTAAAAACATGAGCCTTGACAGTGTGGCGAATATTTTTATCAAACGGCCCACTGTCCGTAGGAACACATTCTTCATCAGTGAGAATTAAAAACTACTTAAGAATTGAAAAACAGAACAATTTTATGTACGTTGTGGTTTACTTTTTGTATTTATTAATTAGTGCAGAGAATGTTCCACAATAAACAATAGTTTGTTTACCTCTATCAAGTGTTGCTCATTCAAAATTGTGTGCCCCGGTGGAGCAGTGGCGGCGCTAGACGAAATCTGGGCGTCGGCAAACTCGCCTTTACGAGGTCCCTTTCGTTTTTTCCAGTAAGGAAGAAAATGTTAAATAAAATGAGCTGAATTAGACATCAGTAATCATTATTCTGTCTGTCTGTAAATCTATCGGACCAAACTTCGTGGTCATCAGTCCGTAGCTTACAAACTACTTAAACCTAGGTAAACTAACCTACGGACAAACACACACACCCATGCCCCAGGGAGGACTCGAACCTCCACGGCGAGCAACCGCAGGTTCCGCAGCGAGACGCTTTAGACCGCTCGGCTACTCCACCGCGGCAATCATTATTCTAAAATATTATTAGTATAATAAACAAGTATTATTGCAATGACAAAAATTACAATAAACAATGACAAAATAGAGAAACTTTTCGGCTTTTCGTCTCACTGAATTTTTTTTAAGATCACATCTTAATTAATACTAGCCGCTATTTCGGCTTCAATTGATAGTACTGACAATGCAGTCTTTTGGCTCATTGTGTTTCTCAAGTTAGTCTTAATCGATTTTAACTTTGAGAAGCTGTACTGACTGGAACTGTGAGCATGATTCTGATTGTTATATGAACATTTGGATATACTTCTTCCAGATTGTTTTCTAAAATGTAATGAAGTTGTTTTGCAAGTATTCAAGTAAAAACTACATCACTGCTGCACTAATACGGAAATAAATACGGAGAACTAAATAGCTGCCGGCCGGGAAGGGCCAAGCGCACTAAGGCGTCATACCACGGTGCGCGAGGTCGCTCTGGTCGGGGGTCGAATCCCACCGTTGGGTAAGGATGTTGTGTTTGTCCTTTGGTTAAGTTAGATGTAGGTCGTCGCTACATAGCCCAGCAGTTGAAAAGCGCCGTTAAACATCAGATATGTAAAAAGAAAAAGAAAATTAAATTTTAAAGAATTTTTTGCGAGGCCCCCAAAGGCGCGAGGCCGTCGGAGGTTGCCGACGTCGCCGACGCCTAGCACCGCCACTGAGGTGGAGTAGCCGAGCGGCCTAAAGCATCTCGCTGCGGAGCGCGCGGTTGCTCGCCGTGGAGGTTCGAGTCCTCCCTGGGGCATGGGTGTGTGTTTTGTTCTTAGGTTAGTTTACCTAGGTTTAAGTAGTTTGTAAGCTACGGACTGATGAACACGCAGATTGGTCCGATAGATTTACAGACTTATCTGAACAAAATTGTGTAAACTCATTTGCAGCAGGGTTTGCAGGGCCGCTGGGACCAGGCGTGCGCCGAACGCGTGAGGCAATCCGTGATAGGGGTGGGGGGTCAATTCTGACAACTCCTGATGTTAACACTCATTTTTAATTTTCATATTTGCAGCCACAGTTATTATTTTACAGCTGACTCATACTATCACAGTGTTTTTCTAATCATTGGAAATAAAATACAAAACTTCCGCAGGTTGGAATCACTTTAACAAACAGTCGCTGCTTGCGAAGGGGCTTTTTCACGTTCCCATGTTAGGAAGAGGCAAAGTTGTCAGCCAGGTGTCGTGCCCCTTGCAGAGGAATCCCCGTGACATCCGGCAATGTGCAGCGCAAGTCGATTATTGACTGGGGATTGTTTTCTGATACAGCGATACGAGCTATTCAGGCAATTATTATCAAATTCGTTTTTCAGTGCTAGTATTCAATTCTATTATCTATTTAATAAGTGTAGTACATGACTACTTTATCATGAAAAGTCGGCGTAGCAGCAGAAGTAGCGGCAGCATCAGAGCAACTCACAGCAACAGCAGCGTCTTTCAAGTGTTGTGGCGTGCAATGTGAAAGATCGCGCTCCTCCAAATACATTATAAATACATTTACTGTACAGTACTTATTATTGGCAAATAGAAGTGTACAGTTCGAATATCCGAATAAACCGGTTTTCCGAATATCCATGTCCCCAAATTACTTCGGATAATAGACGTTATACTGTATAGAATATTTTAGTTGAATGAAGGAATTTCGACTTTTAATTTCTCCTGCCGAAATTGACCCCAACATGGACGGTTCGCCAATTATGTAAGAAAATTATAACAAAATATGTATTATTAGAATGTGAGGTTACGGAAGTATTTAGCGCAGTTTTATTCTTCTGTAGCAGCCGAAAGGTCGTTCAGCAAATTAAAAATTATTAAAACGCATCTGAGCTACAGTATGGCTCAAGCTTGACTCGGACATTTGTCATTCATAACAATCGGAAACGACGGACGGAGTAAGTACGGCACAAATATCCATGCCCGAGGAGGGATTCGAACCGCCGCGCCGACCGTAGTGGCCATGCAGACTGTGACTGGCGCGCCGCAGACGGCTCGGCCACCGCGGCCGGCAGAGGCATTTGAAATGTGGTGTTACAGAAGAATGCTGAAGATTAGGTGGGTGGATTGCATAACTAATGAGGAAGTACTGAACAGAATTGGGGAGAAAAGGAATTTCTGGCACACCTTGACTAAAAGACGGGATCAATCGGTAGGATACATTCTTAGACATCAAGGAATTGTGAATTTAGCATTGGAGGGAAGTGTGTGGGGTAAAAACCGCAGAGGAAGACCAAGAGATGGGTACAGTAAGCAGATTCAGACAGATGTAGGTTGGCGTTCTTATGAGGAGTTGAAGAGGCTTGCTCAAGATAGGGTATTGTGGAGAGCTGCATCAAACCAGTTTTCGGACTGAAGACCACAACAACAACATATAACTCACATGGCCCAGTCATATTGGAGTTTCCTTGTTTTTATAATTCATTATTTGGTGTTACATATTACTTATACAGTAGATTATATATCACATACAGTTTAATTACAACAAAAATAAAACAGACTGAAAAAATTGGGTAATTCCACTTTGTATCTCTAACACCTGCATGCACTGTGCTTCATGAAGAAACACTCTTCGCAAAAATATGATTCACAATTTCTTACATTTCTCTCGTCCGTACACCTGTGACACCTATGACTTGCTGTTCCCATGTTCACAAGAGCACAATCTGCAGGCAGCTCGGTGGCTACGGTGAGAGATTTCTCAGGAGCATCGGCATCTTCTGTATGGAGTAGTCTCAAAGTCACTTCCTCTTTGAATTCTGTTATTGAGATGATCTTGTTGTTGATGTATCGGTAAATCACAAGAGCATTTACCAGTGTTCACCTTGTCAACAGTTCAATTGCAAGCCTCCTGCACCATTTCACACTCCGCCTTAGACAATAGAGGAGTTCATTTGGCGAGAGAGATCTATAAACGACTGATTATAGTTAGTTATCATTCCTCGTTTTTTCTTTGTGCCCCTCTTGGTTTGAACTTCCGCTTCTTCCTCTCCATGAACAGTACTCAGTACTCTTATTTTTCCATTTCAATAGTATCTTCATTTTCTTCACTTATGTCCATAACTTCATTTTAAAGCTTCTGCACATGCCTTTGTTCATCTAGATAACTTCTACAAGACATGCCGGCCGCTGTGGCCGAGGGGACTGAGGCGTTCCAGTCGCGGTCTGCACGGCCACTACGGTCGGGGGGTTCGAATCCCCCCTCGGGCATGGATATTTGTGCCGTCCTTAGTATTAATTAGTTCACAAGTAGTTTGTAAGTTTAGGGACTGATGACCCCATAGTTAAGTCCCATAAGCTATACAAACATTTGAACCACAAGAGACATTCTTCTGCTACAATATCACTGTGTTACGGAGCAAACAACACTGAATAAAGACTGCAGTAACAAGGCAGAAAAATAATAATGGAATTGTACGCAAGTAATGTTGTGGAATGAAAGACTTACAGGAGTACTGACCCAAAATTATTAGCGACATAGCAAATGACACACCAGGCACTTTACTCTGGCGCCATGTGAGACGTATCTAACTCACACAAAAAACATAAACTAAGGTATTAAATTGCAATATTTTCAACTTACTTGTACTTAAATTGCTTACTTCAAGCAAACTAAAGCAGAATACGGAAAAAAGTAAATGGTCCTCGGGGGACGGTAACCGAAGTATACCTTTGGCAGCCAATATGTTAATATAGTTATTGTTAAACAGAATGGACTAAGACAAAATATTAAATGTATACAGCATATTTAAGTACAGTAGAACAATATTGGGCATATGATTTGTTGTGGGGACGTGACAGGTGACAGCAGGAAGGGGGGGGGGGGAGGGCAGAAGGTGCGGGAAAGGGTAGACCGCCGGAATGGTCAGGCACTGCCGTTCTTTGTGCGCCTGCAAAACGAATAGCGAGAAAGCGGAGTTTGTGACACTTGCGGGGAGTGACACTTGCGGGGAAAGGAAATGTGTAGACACTTGCGGGGAGACCCGGACGCTGCAGGTAGTGAACATGGTGTTCCAGAAGTAGGAATACACCATCCCTACTCCACGCCCTCCAACTGCTACCTATGCCGTATTCAGAGGATTTTAACATTTTATCAAAAAATGAATGTTACTACAAGAGATACAGCCGTTCAAATTTACGGGCACCATAACGTTTTCCCTTCCTGAGTAAATGAGTTGCTTCTTGTAGTTTCAACACCACAGTAACCTTTTTCTTGAATGTTCTGAATATGAATATTCACACAGACTTCTCGAGGAGGAGAGTGATAAGGATATCTGATTGTAAACCACTGCCTATTACCTTAGACCTTTTTGACTGTACTGAACAGGAGTTCCGCGTATTCCGTAATTTATATTTATACAGTTTACAGGCAATGTAATTTGTAACCAACTATTGGCTGTCAATTTCGCTTCATTTTTCCTGGAAGTCTTGCAACTTGTTTCTCCCTGTTGGTTTATGCCAAGTTCGGAGTAAAAATAGTTCTATATGAAGGCGATAGAAAATAGAATTTATCTTTTAGCATTTTTCGGTGTGTGACAACCCTTACACATTTCGTATTTCATACATTTCTTAGATGTATTTGTAATTCGAATACAGCCAAATCGTATTGGGTCTATGAATAAACGCTTCAAGTATGTAAAATACTCATTGACTTATTATTAACGTTTTTTAATTGAAGGTTTAAGATTGCGTCTCCTATTAACAAGCATAGTAGCTATTTTTAAAGAGATGGGAGTTGCGTGATAGTAGCGGTTAATTACATCAACGTATCTCTGCAGGATGCCTAATATATTTATTGCTTGCGCAGGTGTCTTGATATGCTTAGTGTTCTGAATAATCTGCTTTTAGGAGGTATGACTGTGGAAAATCATCGTCTTGTAGTAGCAGAGAATGTCTTAATAACTCTCCAAACATTATCACTATTAAAATACCTTTTTGTTTTCAGGAGGAACAGTCAACGAATTAATATGTGAAACTTCCTGGCAGATTAAAATTGTGTTCCGGAACCGGGACTCGAACCTGGGACCTTTGCCTTTCGCGGGCAAGCGCTCTACCACTGAGCTACCCCGACACGACTCACGATGCCGCCCCACAACTTTACTTCCGCCAGTCCCTCGCCTCCTACTTTCCAAACTTCACAGAAGTTCTCCTGCGAAACTTACAAGACTAGCACTCCTGGAAGAAAGGATATAGTGGAGACATGGCTTAGCCACTGCCAGGAAGTTTCATATCAGCGCACACTCCGCTGCAGAGTGAAAGTTTCATTCTGGAAACATCCCCTAGGCTGTGGCTAAGCCATGTCTCCACCATATCCTTTCTTCCAGGAGTGCTAGTCTTGCAAGTTTCGCAGGAGAACTTCTGTGAAGTTTGGAAAGTAGGAGGCGAGGTACTGGCGGAAGTAAAGTTGTGGGGCGGCATCGTGAGTCGTGTCGGGGTAGCTCAGTGGTAGAGCGCTTGCCCGCGAAAGGCAAAGGTCCCAGGTTCGAGTCCCGGTTCCGGCACAAAATTTTAATCTGCCAGGAAGTTTCATATCAGTGCACACTCCGCTGCAGAGTGAAAGTTTCATTCTGAATTAATATGTGGTTAGAACAAGTTACTATATTGCTCTTCAGCTTGCAAAGGGTTGTGCAGTTTCACTGAGTTTCGTGTTATGTTGACTGTGTGGAAACTTGACAACAGCAGTGCTAGACTTCTTGGTGTGCCTGTACCCAGGAAAAGCCATTAGCCGCCCCAAGAGTCCCGGGTTCCCCGCAAGTGTCACTCGGCGCAAGTGTCACTCCCCGCAAGTGTTCCAACTCCGAGAAAGCGAGCCCCACTCTGTCTACCCCAGTACGTCGCAAAAGAAAATTACAAGGTGTTTTACAAAGTTATACCGACCCTTCCACAGTGCAACTCATAAATCACAGATGACGTAGTGCGCAGACAGACCTGGAGAGTGAGCATTTTCCACAAAATGCGTTGCGCCAGGAAACAGGCATGTATGTTTTCCACAAATGCGTTAATATTAAGAGGAATACCGAACAGAATCTGCATACCTTTCTACTCACTACCTTGCAATGGAAGGCGGGAAATGGATTCGGCATTCTGTGGCTTTTTTTCTGGGAACAGCACCTTCCCATACCACAAGAAGTTTACGTTCATTCTAACAGTATACCCTCCGCCGCATTCTGCTCAGTTCTTCTATGTGAAAAACAAACAACTTCACTGTGTTTTAAAGTAATGAATTCAGCACATCACGCAATCTTTTAAGGTATGTTTCTACCCGCACACTATTTGTTTATTCTGTCATTTAATAGTTTAATTGCATTCACGGATCAGAAGTTTCATGTAATAATTACTTTGTCTCAATAGTGAATTGTGCATCAAGACGGTACCCTCTACCCCACTGTGGCGATAATAAGCGAAGATATCGACTTAGTTATTTCACTTCTTACTTTTTCCTGGCCAGACAATAACATATACTTCAAGAAGCCTGGTAGGGGCACGGCTCAATCCAAACTGTTTCATGAAACAAAATCCGGCAACTTACTTTTGATGAACCCCTCCTACAAGAATATTTCCCCTATTTTCCTTCTTTGACTGGGCTATCAACGAAATGAGCTAACAGCGCAGTAGTTCAGCGAGAGTGAGTTGTCGGCACTAACAAAAGTCCGCCTGCTGTCACCGCTGACGAAAAATATCCCATGGGACATTTTCATCTGCATGTTCTACCCAGGTCCAACTCTATCCCTATCCCTCTGCAAAATTTCATCCAAATCACCTAGTAATTTTTTCGTGAAAGTATAACAAACAAATTTTCATACTTATATTATCTGCTGCGTGACACACAATAATTTACTTCTAGTAGTATTTATATTTGCCTTATTATGTCTTCAAGTGGGCGGTAAGGAGCTGATGATGAAGTAGTTTTGCATCTGTACAATATTAGTGTAAAGAGGGCCCCAATGTCATTTTTGCCCCGGCGCCCTTGGTGACATAGCTACGCCACTGGTACTTTCTCCTATATTGCATTCTTAACCCTTCGTTCAGACAGGTGTGAAAACTACAGAACCATCAGTTTAATAAGTCATGGTTGCAAAATATTAACACGAATTATATACAGCGGTTGTCAGAGTTGAAGGGCATGAAAGGGATGCAGTGGTTGGAAAGGGAGTAAGACAGGGTTGTAGTCTTTCTCCATTGTTATTCAATTTGTACATTGAGCAGGCTATAAAAGAAAGCAAGGAGAAATTTGGAGAAGGAATTAAAAGTTCAGGGTGAAGAATTAAAAACATTGCGTTTTGTTGACGATACAGTAATTCTGTCAGATACAGCAAAGGACCTGGAAGAGCAATTGAACGGAATGGACAGTGTGCTGAAAGGTGCATATAAGATGAACATTAACAAGAGCAAAACTAGGGTAATGGAGTGCAGTGTAAGAAAATCAGGTGATGCTGAAGGAATTAGATTAGGCAACGAAGCAATAAAGGAGGTAGATGAGTTTTGTTACTTTGGCAGTAAAATAACAAATGATGGTCGCAGTACAGAGGATATAAAATGCAGAATGGCAATGGGTAGAAAAGCGTTCTTGAAAAAGAGAAATTTGTTAACATCGAATATTGATTTAAGCCTAAGGAAGTCCTTTCTGAAAGCATTTGTATGGAGTGTTGCCTTGTATGGGAGTGAGACTTGAGGATTGAGGCTTTTGAAATATGGTGCTACAGAAGAATGCTAAAGATTAGGTGGATGGATCGCGTAACTAATGAGGAGGTACTGAACAGAATTGGGGAGAAAAGAAATTTCTGGCATACCTTGACTAAAAGAAAGGATAGATTGGTAGGACACATTCTTAGACATCAAGGAATTGTGAATTTAGCGTTGGACGGAAGTGTGTGGGGTAAAAACCGCAGAGGAAGACCAAGAGATGGATACAGTATGCAGATTCAGGCCGATGTAGGTTGCCGTTCTTATGTGGAGTTGAAGAGGCTTGCTCAGGATAGGGTATTGTGAAGAGCTGCATCAAACCAGTCTCTGGACTGAAGACCACAACAACAACAACAACAACAACAACAACAACAACAACAAC
The DNA here is from genome assembly GCA_026315105.1 of Locusta migratoria. Taxonomy (NCBI): domain Eukaryota; kingdom Metazoa; phylum Arthropoda; class Insecta; order Orthoptera; family Acrididae; genus Locusta; species Locusta migratoria. The sequence goes on along the minus strand of CM048748.1, from coordinate 268,735,262 downwards.
AACCCTTCGTTATACATGCCGTGGAGTGAGTCCGCAGTCCATCGATAATAATTAGACAGTTAGAAATTCAATACTTCCGTTGGCGGCCTTTTTTCCTTCATTGACGTCCTTAACGAATCACTGGCAGGAATTCGAAGCATTTATTATTATCAGAAAGCAACAAACTGATGACGTGGAAGAGTTAGTCCGCAGCACGTGTAACGGAGGGTTCAAGCAAATTCCATTCATAAACTCAGTAAACATACACGAATTAATATTATCCGATTTGGCAAATAATGGCTTTCAGATACAGTTATATATAACCCAGTTGCTGTGGGTTAGTCTCGCTAAAACTGAGAAATGACTGGAACAATATGAATATTTCTTCTGTTTTGTTCGATTTAATACAAGGTAGTTTCGACAGAAAAAAGATAGCAAAAACCCAAAGGAACAGAAGAAAAATCTAAAACATCGAAACTGATAATTTTGTGTGGGCATCGCCACTTCAGATTAATTCGTATTTTATGCTCTACTGTACCGCTCATCAGAATGCGATAAAATTTTGATGGTTGGTCTCTATAATAAAAGTAAAGGCACTGTCTGCATAATAACTCATGCGGCGTGTGGCAGAGGGTACTTCACAACAAAGTCAAAACCATACTACAGTTTCATAAGGTTGCCCGATTGAACTCGAGGCAGGCCCGGAGACCAGACGTGACCCCCCCCCCCCCCTTTTGGCTAATGACGGACCCCCTCCCCAACTTCGATCAACTTCCCCCCCCCCTAACCAGGATTACATGTGAAAACCAATCTTCTCCCTCCCAGCAAGTATCCCCCCCCCTCCCGGTGGAACATTGCGGAACATTGCTAGGGGTGGCCTTCACATGCCGCAGCTGACCGGCCAGGCCGCCAGTTGCTGTGGATCAACAATCGGCACACTTCAGTCGGCGTTGCAGCATTAGTGGCGGCAGCGTCAAAGCTGCTCACATCAACAGCTGCGCCTTCCAAGAGTTGCCGCTTGCGGCTCCGCGCACTGTGAAGGATCGCGCGCCACCTAGAAGAGCTTCTCACTGGCTCCATGCGAAGGGGCACAGTTACCGTCTGCTCCCTGTTATGACCAATTGCTGCCGCGTTAAGAAGTAAACTTGACGGCATAAAATGATTAAACGTAATAGTGCTGTCCTTTCTATGAGACTTAAATACGAGATTATTACTGTACTAATAGAGATGCCTGCTGTTATAAATACATTTACTGTAAAGTACTTATTGGCAAATGAAACTGTACAGTTCAATTATACGAATAAACCAGTTTTCCAAACACCCACGTTCCCCAATTAGTTCGGATAATTGACGTTCTAATGTAATATCAATTAAACATTATACACCGAAGTACAGGATATCAACAACGATCGCGAATTGTATAGTGAATTGATCGACAGTGCTATACTACGTATGGCGAGAGTTGAGCTCTGACAGCTAGCAGTGCAGTTGCCAGGTTCGACAGGGAAGTGCAGTGGCCAGTGACTGGTGCTTCGTTCTGCATTATGTTGTACTGACGCGAAAATTACTTCACTGTCGTGACATAATAACAGTGCACTGCGGGAGATTTGGACAATGACATGATGTCTTAAGAACCTGTCATTACTTTTTACAATACAAATTGATCCATTTACGTTCACGCATCCACCTACCGTGCCCAATGTTTAATTAAAAAATACTTCATACATTTTGGTAAGGCGATCCTCGGCAGCAATAAATTTTGAAAAATGCATATTTTTACACTTTGCTGACCAAATTTGTTCCGCTAACTAGTTTCGGTGTTTACACAATTTTCAAAGCGTAAAATATGGGGAAAATTACATTATATACATTTTCGTAGCTCCAGCTGCATGAAACATCTAATTTCTAGCGTAGTGCAGTGCAGTGTGTGTTAACGGTGTCTTAATTTTTATTAGTTATTTGATTCAATTGGATAAGATTAGATGTTTTTTACAGCTTGAGTTACCAAAATGTATATAGCCTAATGTAACTTGCCCCATATTTTATGCTTTGAAAATGGTGTAATCACCGAAACTAGTTAGCGGAACAAATTTGGACAGCAAAGACGTGTCTGAATTCGGCCGCCTTCGTTCACCGCGAGCAGTATAGCCATCCACAAGACACTCAAACAGTTGATTTTTTCTTCTGATTGTACATTTGACCAATTGGGGGCAGACTTCGTCAAACAGATCTTTGTGTATCATTACGGTCACAAGTTTTACAAACACAACAAAATTAACTTCTATTACTATATATGATCACCAATCACTTACTAATGCCGCCATTACTAGTTTACAACTAATCGAACCTACACCGAAGCAAATAAAAATAACAGTAGTAAAATATTACAGTTATAGGCACATACCTTATTATTCATATTTTGCTGATGATCTCGCTGTATTCAGAAGAGTCTTGTTTTTAAGAGCCACGTTGTAGAAATCTTCACATCTCATTTTCAAATTCATCTGAACACATATCTCGGCTTTCACAAGTTCAACGGACATCCTGTTTCTAGCATCCGGCCATAATGCACTCATTACACTAAACACTCGTTCAACGTGCGCGTTACTGACGGGAATTGCGAGGACGTGCTGCATTATATTGAACAAGATTGGTGCATCTGCTTTTTCAAAAAACTCGCTCCACACTTTACAACAATTAGTTTCCTTCCTATCAAGATTTGATACTACAGACTTCAAAACAGAAAACTCCTGATACAATTCGTTTCCACCAAAACTAATTTTCAATTTCTTTCCCACTTTGGCCAAGTCTTTAAATGAAAATAGTTTTGGTTGACATAAGTCTAGCACTGATACAACTTCAAACACATTGTCATTCCCACTAAAGATGTACCATTTACCAAGATAGTTTAATAATCTGTCGTAAACAAGTGTGCACTCTTTTACTACAATATTCTTTTCTTCTTCTGTAAGGTGTTCTAAAGACATATTAACTTCAAAGCTATAAAACTTATCCTTCTTACGACCCTCTATTTGTTTTTTCACTTCCAACATAATCTCGTGAACATCTGTTTCTAAAAGTCTGATTGCTTTACAAAAGACAGGCAAAGTTGCATTTCAAAAATACAAAAAACACTCTGGTAGTGTTAGCGAATACTCGTTTATTTCGTTTTGTTGTGAACTAATAAACTTCCAAATTAGGGTGTTTTTTCCTCACCCTGTGCTACATAATACATCTTTAAAACTCGCCACATCTTAACAAGACGGTCCACAGCTGACTCCAAAGACAACCATCGCACTACAGTGTGTCGCAGTATTTCGATGTAATCATGCTGAGCAAACTCGCAAAATGTTTTTAGTTCCTCCGAATTTTTTGATGATGAAGAAAAGTCTGAATATATTTTAAGAACTAGAGTTTCTACATCATATTTTAGAAGCTTGAATCCCAACTTAGCACAGTTATGTAAAATATGACAACAGCAATTGGCTTTGATTAAGTTTTCATTTTCTTCTTTCAATTTAGTGAAGACAGAATTGTGTTTCCCGAAATTAACTGATGCATTGTCAGCTGAATAAGAAACTACACTATTTAGTGTCAAACCATTTTCCAATAAAATGGATTTTAGTTTGTTTGCGATGGCTTCTGCAGATTCGTTAACATCTTCGTAGAAATCAAGAACTTCATTACATTTTCCCTTATCTTTGGAGAAGTATGTTACAACTATCGGATAATGTTTTTTATTCCCCTTGTTTGAAGCGTCTGAACCTAATGAAAACGGAACATTCGTTTAGTAGCTTCTCTTTAGCATAAAGCAAAAGCACATTTTTTACTAATGCCTTGCTTTTTGTTCGGCCGCATCTTACTTTCGTTGTTACTGAGGAATCTCTAAAAACATAAGGATATAGCTTATTACCTACAATCTTGAGAATTGTAAGAATGGTGTTGTTTCACACCATGGTAAGTCAAATTAATTCCGTTGCAGTGACTTTGTCGTCTTCTGCAGAATTGTTTCGGCAGGAATTTTAGAAGCGACTGATTCTTCTTTTGTGTGGTAATATTCGCTTTGTGTCTTTCTGATTGTAAATGTTTATTCACAGCTTTCACTCCGTCGTACTTAACAGTAAATGAGACATTGCATATTCTGCACGTACACATACACCATCAGTATCGGCTTTTTGTAGCCACTCTTTATAATTTTCTTCCTGCAACCATTCTTCACGGAACGAACTTAAATATCGTCTCTTCATTTCACTGTTATTACTCACTAGCCTGAGTTAATGTAAGCTTGTCTGTTCAAATGTTTGTTAAGCTTAAGGGACTTAACTACGGGGTCATCAGTCCCTAAACTTACAAACTACTTATGAACTACCTACAACTAAGGACGGCACAAATATCCATGCCCGAGGGGGGATTCGAACCCCCGACGCTTGTCTGTTCACACACGATCCGAGTATTCAAAAAATTGCCGGTAAACTGATAACAAACAATGAACGAACGAACACAAATAATACACGTCGTCAGTTGACACGTTGCCGCAACAGTGTTTGCTTAATAATGCGCAACAATGAAAAGTTTTCAGAGGAAGAATAGAAAGGTAGCGTTTTGTTGCAATAAGAAATTGACATTTATATAAAAGTTATTCATAATTACTAGAGAGGAGCCGGCCGGAAATGACCGAGTGCACTGAGGCGTCTTGCCACGTTGCGCGAGGCTGCTCCCGCCAGAGGTTCGAATCCCCCCTAGGGCAACCTTCCTAGAAAGAGAAACATCACTCACTACATAACATTTCATATGATGTACAATACGATACCCTCCGCCGTGCACCATATGAAATGTTATGTAGTGAGTAATCTTTCTCTTGTTAGGAAGGCCCAGCCAGCGTGCAAAACTTCAGCAAGATCGAAAATCGAAATAAAGCTGTAGTTTGGTTTCCGTATTCCAGATTTCGGCACGGTTTGACCGATCACCCTGAAATTTGGCAGATAATTTTTCACACACAGGGGACAGATGGGATGAACAGACACAGGGGACAGGAGGGAACTGGCAGAGAGCGGCGGAGTAGAGGCAGTGGGATGGGAAGGGGGAGGTAATTAGACAGAGAGGGGGAGGAATCTTTTTTTTTTTTTTTTCATATTTGTAGAGCTTATGGGACTTAACTACGGGGTCATCAGTCCCTAAACTTACAAATACTTATGAACTAACTAATACTAAGGACGGCACAAATATCCATGCCCGAAGGGGGGATTCGAACCCCCGACCGTAGTGACCGTGCCGACCGTGACTGGAGCGCCTCAGTCCCCTCGGCCACCGCGGCCGGCGAGGGAGGAGGTGATGGACAGAGGGAGCATTGAGTACAGGGGGTAACTGAATAGTGGAATAAATAAATACCCGAGTAACATCACGTTTTCAGCTAGCACATAATAAATTATACCTAATATTACAGGAATCTATTTTTCTAAAATTTAAGAGAATTCTAAATCACAAACGTACTACTGACAATTTATTTTTATTATACATCTACATAGACACTCTGCAAATCACATTCAAGAGCCTGGCAGAGGGTTTATTAACCACTTTCATAACTCTTCTCTACCGTTCCATTCTCTAATAGCGCGCGGGAAGAAAGAACTCCTAAATCGTTCCGTTTTCGATCTGATTTCTCTTATTTTATTGGGATGGTCATGTCTCCCTAAGTAGGTGGGTGCTAGCAAAATATTTTCACATTCTGAACTAAAAGTCGGTGATTGAAACTTAGCAAACAGATCACGCCGCAAAGAATAACGTCTTTCTTTTAATGATTTCCACCCCAATTCGTGCAACATTCCCGTGACACTTCCCCCCCCCCCCCCCCCGTAACGTGATAGATCAAAACGAGCTGCCCTTCTCTGAACCATCTCAATGTCTTCCGTCAATCCCACCTGGTGAGGGTCCCACAAGGGGCAACAGTACTCCAGGAGAGGACGCACAAGTGTGATGTAGCCAGTCTCAGTCTCTTTGGTGGAGCTGGTGCATCTTCGAAGCGTTCTACCGATGAAACGTAACCTTTGGTTCGCCTTCCCCACAATATTTTCTATGTGTTCTCTCCAGTCAAAGTTGTTCGTAATTGTAACTCCTAGGTATTTGGTAGAATCTACGACCTTAAGGTTTGACTGATTTGTCGCTTAATTGATGTTCAGCGGATTTCTTTTAGTGGTCATGTGTATTACTTCACACTTTTCTTTATTTAGTGTCAATTGCCAATTTTCGCACCATGCAGAAATATTGTCTAAATCGCTTTGCAGTTGCTTTTGATCGTCTGTTGACTTTACTAACCGATAAACGACAGCATCATCCGCGAACAATCTAAGGGAGCTATTCAGATTGTCTCCTAAATCGTTTATAAACACGAGGAAGAGTAGGGGACCTATAACGCTTCCCTGTGGAACGCCAGATATCACTTATGTTTTACTCGATGACTTACCGTCAATCACAACGAACTGTGTTCTTTCTGATAGGAAATTGGGAAAATATTCCATAAGCACGCAATTTCATAAGAAGCCGCTTGTGGGGTACAGTGTCAAAAGCCTTCCTGAAATCCAGAAATATGGAATCAATTTGAGATCCCTTGTCGATGGCACTTAACACTTCATGCTAATAAAGGGCAATGTGTGTCTTTGCCTTATTTAGACACCTTTAAATAAGAAGATTGAAATACAATACTATGTCAACTCTTGGAAGAAAGAATGATAGGGGGCATAATGTAGTTTTCAACATTTGTGAACTGTGATATAGAGCACCCACACTGATTTTCAAAAGTCGGCGCCCTTGACGACGATGTTATCGAGAACTAGATTTGACGCACAAAATCTAAGTCACGTTGACGCGTGACAGAAAGCTGAGATTTCGTAAATACTAGCAATAGTTTTTCTCATTTATAACTGAAATTAAACTTTCATTTTAACCAATAAATTGATTTCTTGCATTACTACTACATGTAATAGTGAAGCTAACGTAATTTCTCCTAAATAACCAATCTTAATGCGATGATTATCGGTTTTACATGTTGCCAGGTGAAAACTATTCAGTGTTATTTTTACAAGCAACAGAATTACAAACACGTGGTGTTTGTGTTCCTCTGTGATCCTTTCGTTTTCTTTCTGATGAATGTGATTGTCGACGGGAGAACTAATTGAAACAACTGCGAAGCTGAGATATTATGTTCTTGCTAAGAATTTTTCTCATTAAAAACAGACGTTTGTCTAATGCTTTGTGGGCCATTTTTCACACATAAACATCGTCACCTGCCCAGATGTAAAAATTGGATCCATCACATTAATATTACGATCTGCCAAGAAATAACATTAACTATAATACTAAAAGATTACCAGAAATACGATACGTCGTTTTATTTTTAAAATAAACGTTTGTTTTCAGCTCTAATGTAAAACTAAAACCACCAGCTTCACTTGAACATTGCTCATAGTGACGAAAAATGTTCAAATGTTTGTAAATCTTATGGAACTACGGGGTCATCAGTCCCTAAACTTACAAACTACTTATGAACTACTGACGAACTAGGACGGCACAAATATCCATGCCCGAGGGGGGATTCGAACCCCCGACCGTAGTGGCCGTGCAGACCGTGACTGGAGCGCCTCAGTCCCCTCGGCCACCGCGGCCGGCATAGTGACGAAAACGGCTTTGTGCCGCGAGTAACGAGACCTGAATGTTAGTTTCAGAAAGATGTCATGTGGAGTAGATATTATCTGTCTATAGATCATTGACGTCATAGATACTATTTGGCCACGGTAACTTGACGATTCGCGCTGTGGCTCCTGGGAGCTGCAGGAGGCGTGTCTTGCACGAACGGAAGACAGCATCGGCTGCTTGCTGCAGTGCTGGAATCGTTACCCTAACAATGTGTACCAAAGGCCTATCTATAGAAACAACGTAGACTGGCCACAGCGCCGCCATAGTTGAAGCCAATTGGAAAGGTTGCCGCCATCTTTGAGAACGTCAGTGTCACGCCAGGTGATACTGGGCGTCTGCTAACAACTGAATCGTAGGTTTTATATTAATCATTGCCAGTCTTGATTTTTCCTTAATTTCTGGTCGACGCATTTCGGAAAGCAATTCCCAATACGAATAGCATTTCTCGTTTACTAATGCATCCTACGAGTAATGTTTACGATCATCGAACTGCTGCATTATTTTATGTTACTATAATGTCAATAATCGTTTGTATTTGATGACATATCTTCCCTATAAATACAGGTGAATTTCTTTAAAATCCTTAATTATCTTTATTCTGCCTGTGGTTCAAATGATGTTTCATGATTTGAAGTACATTACGTATTTATCGAGCTCTCCACAATTTGTCGTTTCCTCTGTACTATTCTTACAGCTTTTGGTTTCTGTAGGTGCTCAGGAAACGAAAATATTGTTGGAATGGCATTTGCCAGTAGCCGCTTTCGATCGGTGGTAGCATCCATGAACTTTTCTTCAAAATGACAAGAGCATATGTAACTTGCAACGGGCCAGGTTGTTGTATGTGACGGGGCTGATTGAGAAGTGTGTGTATGAGTGTGTGTGTGTGTGTGTGTGTGTGTTTGTTGCCTTCAGTAACAGAGGTCTACAAAAATGAAAGATTGGATTGGTCTACTAAAATTATGAATCTAACTGCAATACTACTAGGAGAGTAACTTGACAATTAGTGTGCAACGTAATGCTGATCAACATAAGGCAAGTTTGGGCACGTCGAAACTTAGCTATCTGACTGCAAAATTAGAAGGATTAAAAAGATGCAGAATCTTGGTTGGCTGATAGTCACTTTCGAGGACAATAAAAGAATGTCGTACTGTGTTGTACTTGCTGGCCCTGTCTTAGTATTACTACACAATCAGTTTGCAAGAAATATTATTTTGTTATAAAAAGGGAAGTGATACCTCGCTTCACACCAACACACATTCCTCACTTCATATTGTTCATGTCACCCACTTGTTACAATGTACTTAATTACCATTAACTTACAATCACTTACAGCGTCAAGAATAATCACAAACAAATCAATCAAATTGAATAAATCTGTATTAAATAAAAAATTAGCAATCAGCAAATTCGACACGAGTAATATAAACTATAAAAAAATGAAGAATGTGCATATTGTTGCAAAGTCGTGCAATGAGGCAGTTTCTGAAATAAGGATGCAGCCCTACCCTCAGGAAAGGATTAATTATAAAAAGTGAAAATGTCAAAAAGTGAAAGGACCTGCTTTTTTTATTATTATTACGTTTGGTAAATGACCTATCCTCTTTATTACAACACAGTGACGAGCAATGAATTAATCAAGAATGTGTATAGGTTCCTACTGAATTGAAAGCGACATAAAGTGAAATCAAATTCGATGAACGACCTTGCGCAATGTAAAAAAAAAAAAAAAAAAAAAAAAAAAAACAACCACATTTAAAGTAAATTACCAAAAAATTAGCAGCATCATGAAGAACTCCGGGCTGTGTCCACCGCGAGCACCAGTGCAACCGTCATGCACCACTACTACTCTCCGACTCTCCTCTCGCGGCTACACACAGCAAAACCCCGCCTACCGGCCGCCAAAGATAATCCTTGCGGACCCAACAAAGATGTTTATATATATGTTGTTGCCAACATATATAGTTCCAAAACTTAAGGTAGGAAATTTCCATTCAGTAGCCACCATACAAACTACACTTTGTGGGCTGCCACTTATCATACTGGCTACCCATTGACTTAGCAACTCCTTGTTTTTCAAAGGGAATCTGTGTAAAGAATAGTTCAACTACAGTTCATATATCTAGGCTACTTACCCAATAGTTAATGCGCTTTTGTACACTATATAAACAACTTTCAGTACATTAAACGCCGGCCGTGGTGGCCAAGGGGACTGCGGCGCGCCAGTCACTGTCTGCACGGCTACTACGGTCGGGGGTTCGAATCCCCCCTCGGGCATGGATATTTGTGCCGTCCTTAGTGTTAGCTAGTTCATAAGTAGTTTGAAAGTTTAGGGGCTGATGACTCTGTAGTTAAGTCCCATAAGCTATACAAACATTTGAACATTTACATTAAAACACACCAAATACATCCGTCCTCTGTCTAGCTTTTTGATGGTCGTGAAGTAAACATAGTTTTGAAATTTGGTAAATGCGAAAGTTAAGTATAATGAATTTTTATAGACAAATTCACGCTGATACACAACGACCTATATAATTACATCTCTCTTTCTTTATGTGTGATATTCAAACAGTTTTATCACCGCGGTTGCTGCAGTTGTACGCCGAACATACACTGGGCATGGTTTATCACTAATAATAACGCTTACACGTTAGCTTAGGTTACAGACAGAAGCGCCTGCTCACTACATCTACATCTACATAGATACTCTGCAAATCACATTAAAGTGCCTGGCAGAGGGTTCATTAACCACTTTCATAACTTTTCTCTACCGTTCCATTATCTAATAGCGCACGGGAAGAAAGAACACCTAAATCGTTCCGTTTTCGATCTGATTTCTCTTATTTTATTGGGATGGTCATGTCTCCCTATGCCGTTTATATATCTCTTTGATGTGTACAGTAATTCTTCGCGTCAAGGAGCATTGTAACGTTGGTAGCGCATGTAAATAAAAGAATATCTTTCAACTGGTGCCGATTTTCTCCGCTTGTGGCAGCACCAACAAAATTGTCAAGTTATCGTGGCCAAATAATACTCTAGCATTGTGCTGCCATGCTGATTTACAAGCAAACTCAAAAGGCGCGCGCATTGCAAGATATCGATTTGGATCAGAATGTCGCTCTTGTAAAATGTTGGCCACGTTATTGACGGGACGTTAAACCTTATCTTCCTTTCTTTTCTTTGCTTACAAAAGAAAACACCACGTCATATGTGGTACATACACAGTCGTTACCACTCACTGCTGTGCCTGTGAAAGTTGTTACCAACTGACGGTTGCAACGACACTAGCGCTCCTGGTGGTGGGTAAGGTGCAGTAAGAGAAATGTTTGTTTGTAATTACTTTTCTACATAAATAACCAAATAGTTTATGTAATTTTGCATTCTAAACATTAGTAAAACATCGAGAGACATAGATAATCTTGAAATAAATGGAATAACAACCGAATTTTCCTGATTCAGTGATATAAACAGTAACTCATTCGTGAGGAAATGTTTACGAATTTTTGTATATTTTGCAGCAAACTCCGCTGAAACTATGAAAATATAAAAATATAGGAAACATTAATTCCTGATGTGGTCTGTTCTTATATGACAGACACTTTATTTGGCTTGTAAAAATTCGATATGGAGTCTAATGATTCGAACATTTTTCCGCTTCACTCATCTTTGTTATAAATGCATAAACTATTGGGTGTAATTACTTTTACTTATAAAACGAAAGTCTAAGATTCTTGCCGTTTGTGGTTCAAATGTAGTAACAATTGTGTAATTGGTTTCTGCTTTGTTGGGAAACTGTGTTTTTGCTTTCGATGTTTAATTGTCACGTTTGTGAGGATTTCCCTCCAGCTACAGCTGTAGTGGCTGATCTGGTACATTTAATAATGTAGGCAATGCATTCCACGTAAGTTTCTTATGTTCAACACTTACTGATTTGGCTGGAATTGTAGTGAAGAAATCCTGACGTTACTAAGTTAAAAACTGACGTCTTTCTGTAGAAAGTTGGGCTTCTGTTGTTTATTAGCAATTTTTGCTCTTAATAGAAACTGAAATTCTTGATTAAAAAATCGTAGATTTCTTGATAATATTAAATAAACTGTTCTGCAAAGTACCGTTTCATACCTTCCAATGGGAAATCTCATTAAGAGAAATATGGAGTTACTTTCTGGTTAATACCTATTTTTACGGCACTGCATACCTTCCCCGTTGTAAAAAGTATGTTAAAATCAATTTAAACGACACTATTCACAATCATCCGATATCGTATTCAGAAATGTACCTCAGGGGGGCGCGGTAAGTGATGCGCAGTAGGAAACGCGTTTTCAATGTTCTGCGCATGACGTCACTGTGGGACACCTGGGAACAAAACCACAGTCTAACATAAATACGCAGTGTTGGTTTCTAACTCGTGAACGCGTGGGTTACCATTTCTGCTGTATTTGCTTAAACCTTTCATTCCCACAAGCGCTGGAAAAATTAAAATTCTGTTTTCTGTATTAATTTCTGGAATAAAATGAAATGAACCACACTCACGCTCACACTCTCAGCCACGTGCAGACGGCAACGTAACACACCATCAAGACGGACAGATTAATGTCTAAGAAGTGGCTACACGCCGTACCAAGCGGCAAAATGCGTGCTAGAAGCATGTTGTTCATCAACAATAGTGCGACTTTAAGGACTGATACACAAAATACGGTATAAATCAGCTTTTAATACGTTGTTGTCGAGGAACAACATTGGGAATTAAAGGGTTAAATAGTTTGTTTCGCTTCATAGTTTGTAAGTAAAAAGTTTATAGTGGAAAGTCTATTGATTTACCGAGTGCTTGTCGCGCGTGCTATCGTTTCTGCTGTAATTCTTAGAAATACTTCTGTTATTATTTATACAATGCTAGGCTGTGCTATGACGGGTTGTAATTCCCACAGGCGGAACACAAAGGGAACTGAAATAGTTTCATATTTTTCATCGACACGAAACGTTAAAGAAAGTGTGGCTCTCCAAATGCTACAGGAAGGACACTGTAAACGCTACAGATTCCCGAATATACTCACAGCATTTCAAAGACACTGATTACGTAAGGGATCTACAAACGGAATTGCTTGATTTTCCGGGAAAAAAGTGTTTCAAAGATTCCTGTTCTTTTAAAGACAGCAGTTCGTATTATAGACATTGTCAATATGTTTGTGACGTGATAAAGTTAATCATATGTAACGCGTAAATCTACGATAGAATATGACCCAACAGTCTTAACTGCAACATTTTACAGCAGAATAGCACTTCGTATATCAGGTAGAAACAATATCATTCGTCAAAAACTTGATATAAATGCACATTCCGAGCCATAGCGGACTAAATAAGGGCAGGCCGTTTGGTAGCGCGGAGTCCCACAGTGACGTCACAGCGCCAGCCAATGGCAGAGCAGAGCGCTTCCTGTCCAACCTTATATTTATTAGCCTTGATGTACCTCACCAGGCGCTTGGAGCGCTGCTGTCGTGGCGTATACACCTGCGTCTCGGGATCCGCTGGTCGAGATGCTGATTGGATAAATGTTAGTTCATGACGTCATATACGTTAGCCAATCAGGAGCGCGACTCGACCTACGCGACCGGCGGGTCCCGAGTCGCCTCACGATTGTAAACAAACCACCTGCATCTTGGTTTCAATGCTGTTGCTGTGGACGTATTTCGTATTTATGACTACGTATTATGAGAAATATGGCTTTCCAATGACCAACCGCGTTACAGATCTGGCGCAAATCAGTTGTTTGAAGTGCAGATTGTTGTGCTATAGTGACAGCAAGTGTGATTTCAGTATATAGGCGTAATAAGATTTAAGAAAAATGAATGCAAGTAGCCCATTTCAGATTCTGTTACTGTCATCTTCAGTGCCTTTTAATACTTACTACCGGATTTCAGAAACGCAGTAATAAGGCTTCTGGCAGTATTACAATTTCTGATTGAGTGTGTCTCTTAAGAAAGGGGATAACTATTTCAGTGTTATTTACTTAGGTGCTCTTACATGTAGTTTCGAAATTTTGTATATATTGTTGTTTAATACGAAAGGCCTCATACAACTTTACATATGATACCGTATTCCGAATATCTACTGGTACAAATTGTGCAACAGATGGAACGATGTTGTTTCGTATAATTTGCCATATGGGGTTGCATCTAAATGCACTACTTATGGTGAATAAAGCATGAATGTTTATTTGCCGTTGAATAGACCACTCTACATATCAGACATGGTAGCCTTATACAACCAAGGAAAGCAGGGTTTTACGTTACAGGACTAGCTAATACGCTATTTTGAATGTGGAAATGTGCCTGTGGCTTGAACCTTCATGTCATTTTTTGTGTACAACTAACGGTCATTCTGTCGTTACTGACATAATGGTTTGAATTTTATATGTTAATAGTACCATCAGCATACATTATAACACTTACTAGAAAGGGACTGATGACCTAGCTGTTTAGTCCCCTAAAAAACCAACAACAACTTGCTAGAAAAAGAATTCAATTGGGCCAGTACACCTAGTGTATTGCCTTATATAGCGTTACTCTGTTCAGAGATTATTCCATAGATGTACTAGAAATATGAATACCAGTAACTATTGGAAACTGAACAATAAGTAACTGAACTTATGGATATGTCATGCAGACCTTTTGTTTGCTATTTGCATATTATTTTTGAGGAAATAGGAATAAAAAATTGCGTTATTTGTTATTGTGTACCAGTTTGTGGGATTTTGTTTATATAGTTATGTAGTGTTCATACAGCAAATGTAAGAGCTACCATGTGTGTCCAACAATTCTCTACCCTGCTCTTCATTGTTTTTGACTGACTTCCTGAGAGTGCTAATGAATATGCAGACTGTCTCTGCCATATATGTGAACTTTCAACTGCTTTTTTGAAGTACGACGACTTCATTTCTTTTAGTAATCTCTCTGTTCCGGTAGTAGTTGTTAATGATTTGATTTGCTACTTATCATATGATATTTCAGTTCCTCTCTTTATTTTTTAATAAGATTCCATTTCCTTCTTTCCTTCCTCATTATTTTTTACTGTTCATTTTAATTGGCATAACTAAAGATTAGGATACTACCCATTAGCTTTGACCCATGATGTCATCAACGTGTTGGGCAACCCATAGATGGGATACTATCTTAATACTTGTGTATTGTAGATAATAAATAATATGGGATTATCCTCATAAATTACAGATTCCAACAACAGAATGTACCATCAATCACTGATATCACCCCACCTTCGGCACTCACTTGTGCGCTGTTAACCTATACCTCCCTATCATAGTGGAGATGCAGATCATTTTTTAAATACAAAATTCTAATCTATGTTCTGCTGGTAAACAAACTGTCATCTTTAACTCAGCCATCACATAAATTATTCACGCCACCTACAAACACACACACAACAAAACACCGATGCCGCAAGTCAAAGCCAATGGGCAGTAGTCCCATTTCCTGTGAGCCATTTAATCAAATTAAAACCTATTTAGCCTTTTTTCACAATCATTCTGTTTCCAGGTTACAATTCCTTTTTATAACACTTAACGACTTACAAAGAGGAGATTAAAATAAACATGTGAACTTCTTAAGGGATTGGTTCTTTGCATTTGCTTGCTGAAAAAGTTATCTCTGGAAATAGTTCTGACAAAATTCATAACAGTAACAATAACTTAAAACGCATTGGAGTAGAGTTCTGGACAGGAATGAAATTGTAGTACTTATAAATGGAAGCACCTAGTTTCTTCTCCTATGTGGGGGCTGTAACATTTGGACCCAAAAGGAATGAATGAATTAACTTCGATCAAAAGGTTACATTTTACAACTGAATTAAATTTTTTCATAGTGATAAACTTTTCTGTGTTTTTTTTAAATTGCTAACTGAATGAGCTTTGCACCCTTTTGTGTAGAATTTCCATATTGCCAACAGCAACAGTACTCATACAACCCTTCTACAATGACGTAATGGATGGTGAAGGTAAATTGATCTGTTTGTATTGTAGAAAGTAAGGACACAGTCGCAACAAAAGAATATCCCTATTGCAAATGATCAGTATTTCGAGTAGTACAACACATCACACTGACATCAGGGCTCAAAGGTGACAGGTGGCTTAGTGTGCTTCACTTGAGCCGGAATGTTGGGGTTTTGGGCGAGGGCATTCTAAACTGGGAAAAAACAACAAGAAACCAAACCGATAAACACACAAAAAATGAAAAATAAAAACAGAAACAACCAAGCAATTACATGGTAGTGAATCATTCAATTAACCGTAAGGCATTTTTGGCTGGGAGATACCATCTGCAATTGTTCGGCCGTCTAGTGCAAGTCATTTTACTTGACGGTACTTTGGTGACTTGCGTGTCGATGGTTATGAAAATGACGACGACAACACAACACCCAGTCCCCTGCCGGGAATCAAACCCGGTCTCTCTGAGTGGTAGTCAGCGACACTGTCAACTGAGCTATGGGGGCAGATAATGGGCCTATAATACACCGCAAATAAAGACAGCGATACCAATTCAACATCCTCCCCAAAACAAGCAACAAATAACAAAGAAATAGTATCAAATACTCAAGTCATATCAAATGTTCCCTTCTAACGTATCTTTACCACAACCACTCTTGTATTTTCACATTTGTTGGCTTTGCCTACTCTCAACCAAATTAGCCTCACAACCTAACATGGACCTCGGGATACACTACAGATCACTGTCATTACAAACAGTTCTTTGCTCTTCACAGTCTTTGGCTTTGCAAATTCACAACTACATAGTATCGTCCAAGCCTATCCAAAACCAAGGGCTACACTACAGATTAGCCTGTATTTACTTATTCCATTTAGCTGTATGTGGGTCTTGGTATAGAATCTGTTAAACACTTAATGAAACCAACAATAGGTGCACCAGATAAATGATACATTTAGAAATGGAGCAATGTGAATCTTTCAAATAACACTAGAAGAAAGCTACATTCACAGTGGTATGTGATGCTTTTATGCTCCCGCCAGTGTTATTTGGAATACAGAAGAGTCTAGTTGCTCAACACCCTACTGAAGAACTGAATCATGTAACCTGGACACATATTGTCTGTCACAATCGCGTTTATCAGATTTCTATACCAAAAACCACATACATGCTCCACAATATCAAACAATGGAAATTACAGGAAGGATTCACCAGTATCTTTGTGAGAGATAGGTTGCTTACCACAGATGTCCAATGAGCTGCAGAAAGTCATAAATAAAAGAATATAACTTGATAACTTTTGGCTGTAAAGGCCTCCGTGGGTTAGAAAGACACACTCACACAGACATGACTGCCGTCTGGCTGTTATGTCACATGTTTTACTTATTTCGGTTTACAATAAGTCTGTTTTCAAACATCTGACTTATGCATTAACCAACATATACTAATATGCCAACTGATATTTTAATCTTAAAATCTAGGCTGATGTGTGCATGCGTCCAGTACTTGCATTCACGCTAGCAAATATTAGAATATGATGCTTAAGCACAGGCCAGAGGTTTGAAAATGTATTATCAAAGCCCAAAATCTGACAACTAAATGTGAACCTTGGTGGAAAAATGTGATAAATAAAACATCTTTCAATAATTAGGTTATATTACTACCTGCATTTCACATGCTGTTCATTATTACACCACTATCTATAAGGCTAACCAAAATGTATCATTACCACTATCGGCAAAGCCTATGAATATGAAAGGCGAAAATCTAGTTTCGGTGACAGGCTCATCTGTAGAGCAGCCTAGGTTTATGTAGGTAGGGAGCCAACAGTTTGGTTGTGAGTTGGTGAGGGCAACGAATGTGAGACGCGAAAATCTTGTTTATCTGACACGCTAATCTGTAGTGTAGCCCAAGGTTTAGGTTAGGCTTGGACACGACATTGTAGTTGTGAGTTGTCAAAGCCAAAGAATGTGAAGAGCAAACGAATGTAATGACAGTGATCTGTAGCATATCCCGAGGTCTAGGTTAGGTTAGGAGGCAAGTTTGGTTGAGAGTAGGCAAAGGCAACAAATTTGAAAATACAAGAGGGGTTGTAGTGAACATATGTTAGAATGGAACATTTGATTTGGCGTAAGTATTAGATACTATTTCTTTGTTATTAGGTGCTTTTTTTTTTTTTTTTTGGGGGGGGGGGATGTTGAATTGGTATCACTGTCTTCATTTGAGGTGTCTTATAGGTCAATTGTCAGCTCCCATAGCTCAGTTGACAGTGTCACTCACCACCACTCAGGGGGACTGGGTGTTCTGTTGTCATCATTTTTATCATCATCAACACGTAAGTCTCCGAAGCAATGTCAAGCATAAAGTCTTGCACCAGACTGCTTAACAACCACAAACAGGATCTCCGAGCCTAAAATGACATACGGTCATTCCTTTCATTGGTCAATTGAATGATTCTATACCATGTAATTTCTTGGTTGTTTCAATTTTCATCTTTTGTGCAAACCAGTGCTATACCCCACTGAACAGAATGGGGCATGTGGCCGTTGGCGGCCACACTGCATCGGGCGCACGGCATTGCTGTGACTGCCGGCGGGCACACAGCGTGAGGTCACATGGCAGTCAATGTGTTAAGTGTCTGTTGTAATCAGTATCAGCGAGAGACTTAGCTAATGTACCTTGTTAAGAGTCCCAGCAGTTTGTGTGTGTAATTTTAATATCCTGCTGCGTACCCCAGTGAAATTCTTGTTGATGTGAAAAAGGCTGCAAGTTCAAAGTTGCACTTTGGTTCAGAATCCACATTAAAAAGCCTTAAACTTCACACACACACACACACACACACACACACACACACACACAAGCCAAAAGCCATAAGAAGAAGCTGTATTATTTGGATTATTGTTACACTTGCCTAAAGTAGTCTGATGGAATTTGAAAGAGCAACAACTTAAAGAAATTGTTCTAAAAATCAGATGATTCCCAAGCACTGTTAGATGAAAAACATTTCATGCAAGTTAGCTGAACATGCAGTTTTCAAAGATTCTCTTGTTCACACCTCCTTTGCTGCCATATATTTTACAATTCCTTTAATGCTGTACTTTCATAAAGTGTAAATTATTGTAAATAAATACTGCATTGTAGTTTTATAATATAAATAACACTATCTTATTTTCAAATGTGGCATCATGAAACATTTGTGTTAAATGGCATAAAATACATCCAAAGGGATTTTCACTCTGTGGTGGAGTATGTGCTGGAATAAAACTTCCTCACATAGTAAAACCAGATTAATCTGCCAGGAAGTTTCATCAGTAACCATTGCAGATTAGGTATGCTTATTTTTCTGCAGACATCATACCTGGTCTGCAGATATTACTATATTATGTATTTGCTAAATGCAATTCTGAATGTTAAACAGTCTAATGTGGTATGTGAAACTTTTATAGAATGAAATGTATGAATTTTTAACTATTTTCAAATGAAATGAATTGAATTTAGGAATGGAAGAGAGAGAAAGTTGAAGATAAGTAGATGATGGTACATAAAAATCAAAGTATTAGAAAATAATGAATATGAGAAATTTACAGAGATTGTGGGTGGCGCCAAACTAAATTGAAACATTTAACAAAGGTAAAAATTGGAATTTGCTAAAGCTAGTACGAAAATATTTTTAAAAAACAAAGGAAGTCTTGGAATCAAAACCTAGAATTACCAATTCCAATGATACCAGCATAATATTGTTATTACTGTTATTAAAGATGAAGCGTTGCCATCAGTAAATAGAGTTGACGTATAAACCTCTAGGTCAATCCTAGTTACCAGTACCAACCATTCCTGAAAAAAATATGAGGAACTAATATCGGTAACTAGAATTTAGCTATATACGTAAATTTTAGTTACCAAGATCTAACATTCCTGCAGACAGTATGAAACGCTGATTTCGGTAATTACAACTAGAGTTATATGGGTGTATTCTATTTATTGATTAGAAACACTCCTGTAGAAAATACTAAGTGCTCGTATCTGTAACTATACAATCTTGAGCTACACAGATCATATCTGCTACAGTGGTGTCATGGTGTGCTGATACTGGCAACTATCTTTAAATGCTATTTGAAAACCTTGTCACATAAAAGGAGAGGAATAATCTTTTGTGTTGACCTTGTAATAAATGATGTTTCTACTTTGTGGTTGACAGGTTCCTAATGTACCCTTTTGTGCTCAATAGAATTACTTATCTTTGGGAAGTAAACGTTTCGTTCCAACATCGGCACACTATGCAACTGCTGCATAATTCAAGTCCTTCCCCAACAGTAATTCATTATTATATCCTAAGTTAGCCAGCTTATCACTATTTATGAGAATGTGGTTAGGTAGAAAAGTGAAAGCACAGCTCAAGTTTATGTCAAAATGCAGTTACATTGTGTGATCATAACTATGAAATCCAAAGAAATATATTGATACAGAAGAGTCCTGAAAACTCTGCGTAAAGTGGACCGAAGACTGGTCGAGTTTGTGAAAATGCCGGGTTGTCAGGAATGGTGCTAGAAAATGAATAGCTGAGATTGTTTCATTATAAAGTACTTTCTATTGTTACTTTAGAATACAATACAAATGGTGGAATACAGTAACACTACATAAATGTAAGACAATATCTTGCCAATGATATTTGTTTCTTACACTCACATGTACTTTACAAAACACGGTTAAGAAAAGACAAAGTCTGTAGGCAGGTGAGCGGCAGAGTGCACATGGTCGTGCTACATGTCTGTCATTATTGTCTGTTGTAACTAAGTTCATTATTTGACCATCACGCCTAAGCTGACTGTAAACGACACTGAAAAGTTAAAGTCCCATAGTTTTGATCATAACTGTTTTTAGTATGAAGACACATCTACATACTGCATTAATGAGACAAAGGAATCTTAAATGGAGTGTAGGTGGCACAAAAAAAGTTGTCTGGACCCATACACATCATAGCCTGTAACTGCTAGAATTTCATTTCTATCCTGCAAGCACGGAATAATTTCAGGGGGTGTGACTGAGTTATCCGGAATGCTGGGTTACCGAGTTTTCGGGACTACTGTAACAATATTTTTCTGTGACTTGCAATAACCACAAATATAATCATCAATAGGTACAATGTAACACGTGACATCTTTGTTCAAAGCTGACAGGTGGTATTGGATACTAGGACTGACCCCCAGCTTTCTATACTGTTGTGAAATTGATATTTCATTGACATCTTGGAACACACACCAGTTCAGTTTCATTTGCTTTGCTTCGCCATTTAACTCTTAACATATTTGACTGTGATATTAGTGTGTTTTAAATATTGGTTCAAACAATGGAAATTCCAGTAAGGACTGACATTTCCCTCAACATGCATTTTAATCTTTTCCTATGGTTAAGGAGAAAAGCCATACTTGCAAATCCCAGCTTAAATATTAAGAAGCAGCCAGATTTAGAGCTGAAAAAGCTGCACTGCAATCAAAAATAGTTTTGCTTTTCTTAGAGCAGGCCCTGTTTAGCCAATACTTAGTTGAATATGAAGTTTCCAAACATCTACCTGCAGACTTCACTTTGTACATATTACATTTTATGGGACAATTTATTCTTAAATTTGTCCTACCTCTGCAAACTTTATTAGGTTTTTCATTGTATTTCTGCCAACAGAACAATTGCCAAAAGTCAATGTTTAATACAAAACTAGACTAATGAACATTTGCGATATCTATATGGGTTGGTGTGATGCCACAGTATCCTACAGCTTGAGTTACTTATGAAATTTGTGTCCTCATTAGGTCACACAAGCCTTTTGATTGTGAAGCCTTAGGGTGGGGTTTTCTTTTTTACATTTATAATTTGTAGTCTTTTCAAGTAGTATGTCCTTTTCATTGAGAAAATATCTTAACCAGCTGCTTTCTAATCTTTAGTCTCAACATTAATCTCTTCTGTATAATCTAAGACCAATGCTCAGCTCTATTTCAAATAACCTTACCTCTTCACTTACATAAACAACAACTATCTCCCTTCTGCCTGTCTACTACTATGCAAAACTTCACAAAATTGTTCGTTACATTTTCTTCTGGTCCAAGTTGAAATGACTCATCTGCTAAAAGCATACTATAAATTTTGCTGCAAAATTCTTACATTTTAACAAGTTATGTTGAGAATGTGTAATGAAACTAAATGAACAAAAATAGGTGTAGCACACTTTCGAATTCCATTTCCACTATGAGTAATTCTCTAAAACAGTAATGTGGTGTTCACAGTTAAGTGACAAAAGGTGGAACAAAGTAATGAAGTTGCTGTAGCTCACTAAACAGATCACAACTTGTAGTAAAAAATATCCGGAGAAAGTGCACATTTGTCATCCAGTGAACTAAAAATGCCTTTATTTAACAATAATCACATATCCATGTAAACTTGTTTAAAGGGCAAACTTCATCAATTATATTGCTTACAAGTAATGAAGCACACTCTGTACCAAACAATGAATGAAATACCCCAAAAAGAATAATTTTGGCCTCTGGACTAATTGAAATATTCTGTAATCCATGTTTTGCATACACAGGGTATCCATTTACATCAATCACACTTACATGTTGAGGACAAGGTAAGGCATACACAAAATTTGATTAAATGTGTCATTGCTGGACATAACACAATGAAATTCTAAAAGTAATTTAAAAGCAGCATGAAATGATACTGAAAGGGTAATTATTAATGTTCTGGAAACTGTGATAATTTCACTACTATGGTCACCTTTGATACAAAACACTAATTTATTCAAGCAGAATAAAGTGTTTTAAGTCTTTGGCCCATATGTTAGTCAATAATTACTGTAAATGTTTTTCATTTGATATTTTAGGACTTTTTCAGAATTGGAAAAAAATTGTTATCACTTATATTTTGCATTTAACAATATCTTGCAAGACGATAAACTTTATAGTCTTGGTTACATGGATACCAAATGCACTGACACTTGTGCAGAGAATTTGCAAAGTAGTTAAACAGTATTTCAATTAAACATTTTTAACACCACACAAATAGGAAGAAGGGTATCATCAAATGAAACAACTTTTACAACACATTTTCAATTTTATTTATTAATGCTTTTTCGCTGAAAATGTTTTGTCGCAAACGTAACACACAATATCAGCTGCCATTTTGCGAAAATAACAAAATACCTCAATAGGTCTTCAGCGCACGTGTTCAAATGAGTGAACAGGATAGCAGAAGATATGCATGCCGTCGACTCGTGCTCCTCATTGGTTAACGTGTATGACGTCATGAAACAACATTGACCAATCAGCTTCTCGACCAGCGGATCGCGAGACGCAGGTGCGTATACCCATTGGTCTCTATAAAAAATGGATGTATAACTCTGGTATCTGAGCACAGAACTACGGCCTACCTGCACATTCAGATGTTTTCCACAAGTTTTCGCATTATCCGCCATGCTTAAATTTGGCATACTAATTTCTACCAGTTATTACGTGACAAATAATTGCTTGCTTACCTCTTGATTTGAAATTTATGTCAATACGTGATGTAACAGGCTAATATGGAAGCGCGTAATTTCCAAGAATGCTTGCAATCGAAGTGTCTCCGCCTGAAACGATATATATCGAACATGCAATTCTACATCGATTACGCAGCTATTCACGCGAGTTTTGCTCGTAGTCATGGGAACATATTTTATTGGTTTCTATCGTCTTGAGTGACGGTGATGTTTTTGTTTTAATTTATTATGATTTAAACGACTTCATGTCACATCCATTTAGAGACTAGGTCTCAAAGTACTTCCCTGAAGATATTCTGCAGCGATTTATTACGCTATGAAGGTCGCAACTATAACTGTCATTTATTTATACAAATAAAATTATTGATCTTTCGTTCTCGCTCATCTCACAAATATATACTGCAAGGATACCTAACGCGCATTCCACATTACATTACAATTTATATCAACAGAACCATTCAACAAATTTCTACGAATATGTCACATAGATACGTACTACCACAGCTTCAAATTTCGTCAGTGAAAGTTAGAGCAATGAGATTTACACTTAATTCGTTAAATACAATTTAGCTATTTCCTATAAATGTGTCACGATTCAGCTGTAAAAGACATTCAGGTCAACGAATCTTTACATTACCACTC
Organism: Locusta migratoria; assembly: GCA_026315105.1. Taxonomy (NCBI): domain Eukaryota; kingdom Metazoa; phylum Arthropoda; class Insecta; order Orthoptera; family Acrididae; genus Locusta; species Locusta migratoria. Next base: position 268,711,436 of record CM048748.1, on the reverse strand, counting down.
ATCAAAATAATTAGTACGGTATGAAAACTTTCATATTTTGTCATCTCGCGCATCAATACCCTCAAAATCGATTTACAGTTGCACGTGCGATATATATCGTTTCAGGCCGAGATATTTCGATTGCAAGCATTCTTCGAAATTACCTGGAAGCGTAATCAAACGTATTTTCTTGTAATACTTCATAGCAGCCATATTTGAATTTGGCAGAAAACGAAATATGAACATCTGTGGCTGGCGCGCTCAGACAGCTGAAGTTCAACATTCAGGTAGTATAGAGATCACTGCGTATACCAAAAATCAGTGGAAGAACACTAACATGAAGCGTCCATGATCTTGTGACAAAACAGCAAATTTAACTTCTCTGACATCACCGTCTTAACATCGCTGACAAAAACCTCTCACCACAGCGGACGTAACCACGCAACGTGTCACGTATTTTTTTTTTTTTTTCCCTCTAAATTCTTAGTGTTAAGTCGTCGCGTCGGATGTGCGGCGATCATGTGGCGCCTGGCGAATTATCTTTTTCACCGGCCCGTGGCGCTGCTGCCCGATTGGATGCCCGTGCGGACGATGTCGAAGAATGAGTTTGTGGTAGCCCCGTGCGAAGTGGTTCGTTTCTGCGAAGAGGCTCTGGTTTGTGCAGGCGCCTCTTCCAGCAACGCCAAGGAAATGGCGCATGTCGTGGCCGCGGCAGACTACTACGGCCGCACCACTCACGGCATCCTGCGGCTGGGTAAGTAACTAGATGAAAACGCTTCACGTATTTTTTGTCGCCGCGACATGCAACGGTTGTGTCAGCCCATCACAGGTGTTTGTGATTGTAGTGTCTGATGCCACCTGTCAGCTGTGACCAATGACATATCGTGTTAACCCCACGAGTTTACGATGTGAAAAATACAAGCAATCTGTTATTAAATGTTGTCTGGGTAATTTCCAACAAAGCTTACAGTCGAAGTTGTATGGTCGAAATCCGATGTATATCGAACGTCGATTACGTGGCTATTCACGCGCGGGATGTGTAAATATGGGCATCATAACGTACATATACATTTTCTTATCAGAAATATACCGATAATAAATAAGTTACTACACTCGTGAGATGTGTAAATGTGGATATTTACTAATGTATCATAACCTACAAATAACAACAATGGAAGGTCCAGTAAGGAATGTTAATAATAATAATAATATTTGTGTCTGTCGGCGGCTCAACATTCGTCTTTGTGGTTAGTTGTCACATGTTATTATAACTTACAAATTTTTAACATTAGAAATCTACCGATAACAAAGGAGTTACTTCACTTGCGAGGTGAGTAAATCCGGATATTTACTAATGTATCATGTCAAGTTAAATTGTACGTCGCTTCTCGCCGAGATCCAGTGGTTATGTTGGTGCTAAAAAGTTAATAGTGGGAACTCAGATGACCAATAAATTTTTTGCCTTGACAACTTCAATTAAAACGAAAATTATATTTTTCTGAACGGACAAGGGTACATACATAGAGCACGTACAATAATAATTTTGCTGCGAGTGAAACGAGCAGCAACAACACTTAGGTACTCTGTAGCTTGTGAAAAATATTAACGCAGTTCTACACTTCATTGTTCATCTGTTGCTAACATAAGCACTGGAGCCTGGTGAGAAGTGTTGTTAAGTTTTACAATCATAAAGTACAAATACATTTTATTACTAGAAATCTACCGATACCAAAGAACTTACTTCACATACTTCATTAATGAGCCAAGTATTCATCTTTCACTACTTGATCAGTTGTATATGTAGGTTCTATATGTAATTAGAACACACTAATGAAATGCGTTCTTCACACTTAGGATGTCGCGTGGCAATACTGACAAATTCGATATTCGATATATATCGGTGTCGACCGTAAAACTTCGAGTGTAAGCTTTCTTGGAAATTACCGTTTTCAATATTTGCCTTAGTAATGGTGGACGCGGTGGAATGGTCGCGCGCTCTAAGACACCTTGCTGTGGATAGCGCGGTTGTTCCCCATCGGAGGTTCGAGTCCTTCCTCGGGCATGTGTGCGCGTGTTTTTTGTCCTTAGGTCAGTTTGATTTAAATAGGTTGTAAGCCTAGGGACTGATTACCACAAAAGTCCAATTGATTACCACAGAAGTTAATTCCTATTGATTTGTTTATTTGAATAACTTGCGTAAGGTGCTATTACCGCGATATCCGAGAGTGTGGTTAGGCACGTTCCGCAAAAAAATATACTTATGACCTGGGCTGCATTGCTAATGTTGGCAACAACCTTTGAATGCTCTTTGAAAACACATATAGAATGAGATGGAATATTTTTTGTGTTAATCACGAAATAAATAAATGTTCAAATGTTTGTACAACTTCTGGGACTTAACTATGGGGTTATCAGTCCCTAAGCTTACAAACTACTTATGAATTAGCTAAGACTAAAGATGGCACAAATATCCATGCCCGAGGGGGGATTCGAACCCCCGACCGTAGTGGCCGTGATGACCATGACTGGAGCGCCTCAGTCCCCTCGGCCACCGCGGCCGGCGAAATAAATAATTAATGCTGTTGCTGCTCTGTAGTTGAGTTGATAAGTTATTGTCTGTACCTTTTCTGGTCAGTAAATTAGTCATCCTCTTAGGCGAACATTTTGTTCGCAACATTACCACACTACGCTGGCGAGGGTTAAATTGTATTGTACTGTATGTAAATGTCCCTTCTACGTACTTTGTCTCAAGATACCTTATCTTAAAATGCGTGTATTGGAAATATCTTGGTAAAACTTTACGTCGCTTCTCGCCGGGCTCCAGTGCTTATGTTGGCAACAGATGAACACTGAATTGTACAATTGCGTTAATATTTTTCACGAGCTACAGAGTGAAGTGCTATTGCTGCTCATTTTACTCGCAGCAAGATTAATACTGTACCTGCTCTATGGTTGACAGGTTCTTCTCCGTTCAGAGAAAAAAGTCATTTTAATTGAAGTTGTCAAGAAAAAACATTTATTGGTCATCTGAGTTGCAGCCATTGACAACTAGTGCCAACATAACCTCTGAAGCCCAGAGAGAAGTGTCGAACAGTTTAAGCAATGTCTTTTAATGCGAGGGACTGATAACCGTAGTCGTTTAGTCCCTTTAAAAATCAAACCAACCAAACCTTTTAATGCGATGTCTTCCTTATGCTCCACACATTCGTAGTAAGGAAGATTAAATACGAAATCCGTCAAATACGGCACATTACCTTGAACTCAATGTTATGCAGCGCGATGTTCCTTTGTTACGTTAACTGAGCACAGGGTACGTGATGTAGTTTCAAGCCACAGACATATGTCTGTGGTCTCAGCCAAGCAAAGCACACTGTAAAAAGCATTAGTCAGCCAATAGTATTCATCCAATAGAACACTTCCTGGCCGCGGCAACATGCTAATAGGAATGGTTATAGTTCAATTTTCTATCTGTCCCCATCACGCGAGATTTTTATTTTATACAGCACATCAATCCGGGAAATCCGGTGACTGCAGTAAAGCGTATAGATCTGCCTTCACCCCCTGAGATTTTTTAATAATAAAATGAAACATGAAGATATCTGTCGCAATTAAAGGAACGCGCGGAAGCATGTACATAACATTTTTGGAAGCGGTCTGAACTTCTGTCAAGTTTATAGTTTTGTAGGTAAAATGATGACAGTACTAAAAGCAGATGGTTGGTATCCTACATTTTACATGCCAATGTGTGATATCCTATGATTTACTACCCACTAATTTACTAGCAGTGAAATGACCGGAAATCACATTACTATAAATCATCATTCCTAATAAAGTTACAGATCGTGTCTGTGATCTTATTAAACATCGCTCTGTCTGCATCCCGCGAGACTTTAATTTGTTCTTATTTTTATTATTACTTTTTTTAATAAACTGAAACGTGAAGATATACGTCGCACTTAAACGCACGCACTTTCGCGCGTGCGTAAGTGCACTCGAACTCTGCCTACCGATTGGCTAAACAGACTCTGTTTACTCGGCTTCGTTGGTTGACAAAAGAACATCGTAAAGCGTGACTTCACCTTTTCACTTCGCTAGGCTCTCGCACCGTATTTCACCAGTTTCATTATTATACTTCACTGTTACGAAAAATAGTAATAACTTTCATACCTAGGGCACCTGGTTATAGAGGGGCATGCGCATCAACGTCGCAGTAGCAGCAGCTCCCACCGCCATTTTTCTTCCAAATGGCGACAGCGTGATCTTATCAAAGGCGGAGTTCTTTGCTGTTATTGCTTTGAAATATCGCTTGCTTCACTTACAATACATATATCAAGAAGTAAACATAGATTTGGATGAAAAATTAATCTTCTCATAATAAATTATTTTATTACAGCTTGAAAAATCGTTATATATTAATTTGCCCACCTCGGTGTGTATCTGGAGCAATTTTTTCACATTTTATTGGATGCTAGATGCACTTCCATAGATTGGCGATAACTATACGTTTTCGAATGTGATGTGACAAATTTGATCAAAATATAATCCCAGCTCTGTGTGCCATTTTTACGGAATATTTTCCAAAATGCATATAAAATGCTTTTTCAGTTTACAAGCTATGAAAGTACATTATTATGATAAACTAGGATGCAATAAAAGATTTATGAATAAGAGCGGAATGGAGTCGCGGACAAGGTGGTTTTCCAAGACGCGATTGATGCCTGCGGCTGCAATTGGTCGTCTCGTGACGTCAGAGGCTGGCTGTTCGCGCATGCGCACTTTGAGTTTGGAGTGCGGCGCGCGGCTGATGCGGCGGCAATCGCAGGACTGAACCACAGAATAAGGAGTATACAGAAAGGAAACTCCCGCTGCAGTCTGTCGTCCAAAATTTAGTGCGCATGCGCGGAGTCAGCCATCTTGAAAAGCAGTAAACGTGTGATCACTCCCTACTCTGTGGCGTGGTAATGCGCCGTCTTTGTTTGTTAATTCTGTATTTTAACTGCCTGAATCGCATAAAAGTAAACAAATATTTGGTACAGTGAAAAGAAAGAACTGTGTGTCAGTAGTTGGAGCTGTTCCGTTTTTATTATGAGCATCAATAAAAGAAAAGGCGGCCGATGGTGTTCAGCACCTAATTGCCGCAATAATTCTAATACAAATAAGGATATGAGTTTCTTCACCTTCCCAAAAGATGCTGAGCTGTAAGTGAACGTCGCTATATGTGTAGTGAAAGTTAAATGTTATCAGTTTCGAATGAGAGTAATGTGTGTGTAATTATTATAAGTAGCCTTGCTTCTTCTCTTGACGATAATTCTCGCTGTTGCTGTTGCCCCAGCAGTTCAACAGCATCGAAATGTTAAAGTACATTTATATTTTATAAGTTTAACGTTGTAGGGAATAATATAAAATGAATGACAAAGAATAGTGCGTAAGTAGGCAGGTAAAATTTTACTTACGACATTGGAGGTGTAGTGTGCTAATGTTGGCAACGAATGCTCTTCGGATACTCAAACAAATAGATTAAGGGGAATAATTATTTTATGCTGTTCCTGCTCTGTGGTTGACAGATTCCTCTATATGCCCTTCTCCGATCAATAAATTAATGATACCCCTAAAGCAAATACAACTTTTATATATGCCCAGACGTCATCAGTTCTGTGTAATCACGTTGTACTGCTAAGTCTGACTCAATATTTTGTGCGAATTTATTCGTGTCAAATAAAACCTGGCAGTTGTAAAGTCACTTTCTTGTTTATAACTAATTTCCCACACATAACTTCGCGTTATTTGGAATTTTTCTAGAGATAAGCACCAAATAAAACGATCATCGACTCCACTGTACATTTTCGTAGTTGTATTAAAATTTAGGGCAATTTTTTTTTTTTTTCGTTGGATTACAATTAGGTGCAAGAAGATGGCGCAAAATAGATGAAAGCCGTTTCCTTTCGTAAAAGTCGGTGACATTAGCTGCAGTCCGTAAAAACTCCATTTCCAGCCAAAGTACTAAGTGGCTATAGTTCCGCGTTTACTGCTTTTCAATATGGCGTCGAGCGCAACGCTTGGTAACATACAGATCAAAGGCGCCGCCCCCAGCTTTCCCTTTTGTATGCTCCCTATTCTGTGACTGCACTAGTGAGCAGTGTTGCGATGGGAGTCGCGACGACTCAAAGGCAGCGGTAGAAAGATGTTGAGCCAAGCGGACCGAAGGAAAACTGGTATGAACCACTCATAAGATACGAGCTCCTCGCCATTCAGTTACTACCTTTGTACGTAGAACAGATTTAGATTTCGTGGCAACCTAGTGACATGTACAGGCAGGGCCGGCGCAAGGCACGTGCGAAACGTGCGGCCGCATGGGGCGGCACTTTCCGAGGGGCGGCAAATCTGTTGGCCCACATTCAAGCCCAACAGGGGATTCGATACCAAACCTTGGAGGGAGCGCTTTGGGAACTGTGACATGGCGCCTCGACTACCTGCCGGCCGCCCCTGTAGTACCAGGGGAGGGAGGAGGACTGATTTCTTCCTCACCACTGTGGCAGCACCGTCGTGTTTACGCCGGAGGAACAGAGTAAGGAAGCAGTCTGGCGTACACGCCAGTCAAATTGTCTAGCTACGCCAATGTTCTTAATAGTGAACCGCTGCCAGCCTGTTACGCGCCGTGCTTTTACGCACAACTAATTTTGCAGAACTGGAAATCTAATCTGGAAATTCAAATGCAATGTTCGACACTGCGTTTACATGGTAAGCCTGAAGCAATTTTGCTAAGCCCTTCAATGGCAGTGTATGAGTGTTTTATTCTTCCCGTATTATGGAAAAGAAATGGTTGAACATTATTACAGTCAAACACCTCCAATGGTTAGAATTATTCCGAATGGCTAAACACGCTGCGAATAATTACAAAGGATAAAGATATTGCTAGTAAGGCTGACATAAGTTGCGTTTCAACGTAATTTTTAAAATTTTTGCTATCCGTTTCTGAGTTATAGTCTGACGTTTTGATTTTTGAGCCGTGAAACACCTGTCTCCGCCTGCATGAACAACAATCAAACTCTGACCGGCACTTTTGTTTGACAATACTACTCGCCCACTAGCACTTTGCCAACATTTATTTACTGTATACTGCGTGTGAATCCATATTTCATCTAAGTAAGCTACTGGTCGCTTTGATTCTGATGAACACCTGAGAACGTATGGTCTTTTAGCAACAATGCGGAATGCCCTCTCGTCCGCACAAAACAAAACGTTAATTTTGACACCTTCTAAAACGAAAATCCATAGACAGAACATCGCTTCTAAGGGTTTCCTTGCTAGCTTTGAATCTCATTACTGTTTGACAAAAGTTGTGCAGTTTTCGCATCGGTCACATACTTATTGCGAGCTTCTTGCGTCTTCTTCTTGGGCGCTAGGCAGTGGCGGCGCTAGACGAAAACTGGGCGTCGGCGAACTCGTCTTTGCGAGGCCCCTTTAATTTTTTCATTAATGAAGAAAACGTTAAATGAGCTGAATTACACATCAATAATCATACTAAAATTCTATTAGTATAATATACGAATATTATTGCAATGACAAAAATTACAATAAACAAAACACAAATTAGAGGAACTTTTCACCTTTTCGTCTCAGTGAATTTTTTAAGACCACATCTTAATACTAGCCGCTATTTCGGCTTCAGTTGATAGTACTGACAACGCAGATAGTCTTTCTTGGATCATTTTGCTTTTCACGTTAATCAATTTTCACTTTTGTGAAGCTTCTGTCGACCGAAGCTGTACTGACTGTAACGGGGGATGATTCTGATTGTTATAAAAACATTTGGATATACTTCTTCCAAATCGTTTTCTAAAATTTAGTGAAGAAATTATTATGTAAGTATTTAACTAAAAGTTGCATCACTACTGCACTCATACGGAAATGGCCGAGCGCACAAAGGCATCATACCTCGGTGAGCGAGATCGCTCTCGCCGGGGGACGAATCCCACCCTCGGGTACGAATGTTGTGTTCGTCCATTGGTTAAGCTAGTGTAAATTAGATTTAGTTCGCCGCTGTATAACCTAGCAGTTGAAAAGCGCCGTTAAATATCAAACAAAAAAAGAAGAAAGAAAAAAACTAAAATTTTAACAATGTTTTGCGAGGCCCCCACAGGCGCGAGGCCGTCGGCGGTGGCCGACGTCGCCGACGCCTAGCGCCGCCACTGGCGCTAGGTTAACCGTAGCCTCACTGTACCTCGTCACGTGACCTAGTTCCTGCCAATGCCGCGTCACCACTTCGGCTTCCCAGACAATAGGTATTGTTGCGTTCTCTACAACGAAAACTGCAGAATTTTTTTTTTACTTGGCCGAGGGAGTCAAGATTGGTCAGAAACACTTTCATTGCGGTTCGTAAGAACAGAAGAATTGGTGGTACGAATATCTTGCAACTTGCGATGTAATAGGTAAATGCTTTTCATATAACGTACAATTAATATTGCGCATGCACGTTACTCATAAGTTAGAACTATTTTTCTTATGATCTGTTACTTCAAAAATTGGCAAGTCGGCAATAAGCACCCGTCGTCCCAATAGCTAGCATGAAAATAAAGAGAAGGAAAGTGAAGTGATACTGCGATGATTTATTATCCATTATTCCATAATCAGACACGACAGAACTGACACATGGAAATTACGACACATGTCGAGTCAGTTCTAATGACTTCATCTCCGCAACAGTGTATCCTACAGTAATATAATTTTCCGTTTATGTGCTGTGGAATATCAGAAAATTTTCTGCGAAGTGTGTTGCAAAAAAAGTTAGTAGTAAAGATGAAATAAATTAAAATCCGATGCGTGATGGTGAGGTTTTTCACACAACGCATTGTTTATGACGTCATATATATTGAACTATGGTTTTTACTACGATATAATTTTGATGGTACATCCGGTGTTATATGTTCATACAGTCTGCAAAATGTGACACGAATAGGTTTTGTAGTGAAGACGCCTTAATTAAAACATCTTCCATGGTGGGGTGGTTTCTGAAGAACCTAGTTGCCTATGGCTTCATATCTCCTTAACTAACATGATATAATTTTGGAGCTAAATTTAGTGATATATGTGGATAATGTTAGCAAATTATAAACAAGTAATAAATTAAAAAGTCACGCTTGCTGATGTTGTTCCACTCAACGCTAATGTAAGCAGATGGTAATTTTCGACGTCTGTAAGTGTCTATCATGACGTATCTCTTGAACTAAGAGCCGTACAATGGTATAATTTCGTATGTTCATTGTGTCCTATTTGTAGATACTACCTGCAAAGTGTGTTACAAACAGAATTAATAATTAAAAAGTAATAAATTAAAACGTCGTAGCACTTGCGTAAGTTAAATCGATTTAATAGCTAAAATGTGGTAAGAGAAAAACATTTTTCCTTTAATCATTTTGTGGGGGATGTCGACGAGAATAAGTTGTGTAAAGGTTTGAAACTGCATGCGATGTTTTTTGGACGTAGCTTTTATCATTTTCTAGTGATGGATACACAAATTTGAATATTTGAGTGCAAAATGTTCAAATGTTTGTTAAACTTGTAGGACTTAACTGCGGGATTATCAGTCCCTAAACTTACAAACTACTTATGAACTAACTTACACTAAAGACAACACAAACATCCATGCCCGACAGAGGATTCGAGACTCCGACGGGGAACGGCCTCGCGCATCGGAGCATAGCGTCTCAATGCGCTTGGTCACTCTGGTGCGGCTATTTGAGTGCCGTCGGCTTCAAGACAAACTCACAGTTTGTCTTACCGTTTTCAACTTTACATAAAATTACACCTCTTAATGAGTATAATATGACAGCATTTATTTTTTTCGAAATCGGTCGATAACTATGCGAAAGTACTGAAAATCAAACTTTTCTTCATCTTGGAAGCTGTTAGGTAGCACACACACATCCATTTTACAGTATATATAGATTTACTTTCTATTCCGTTCTTGAGTACGTAAGTGTGAAGTAAAAAGTTATGAAAAATGAATAGAGCTTCATCACACTTGCTTGCTGTTATGGGAATCTTCTCGTTATCTCTGTAGAATGTAGATTCTATTATAAATCGCCTCGTCTCTGCTGCGCGCTGCTTCTGAAATAGCGCGTTCAGAAGAATGTTATCAAAATTTACGAAAATGATCCTTAGTGAAGTCAGATCCTCCCAGCGGGCTGCATTTTCCTGAAATGTTTCCTTCGCTGTTATAAGAGAAGTAAGAAAACGAAAAAATTATTAGACGGGTAGAGAAAAACTAAGTTTCACAGGGTGCACAAAAGCCCAACTAGAGAGAAGGATGTAAGTTTATTTTAACTAGATAATTTGGTTTGCAGAAATTAATTTTTTTCAGGTACAGACAATTAAGAATACTGGTTATTGGAGTGACAACTTCAAGCTCTCACTCTTCATAAAGTATTTCATTGAGTAAAACATAATTTTTCTACACAATCTATACATATTACAAAATGTGTGTGTGTGTGTGTGTGTGTGTGTGTGTGTGTGTTGGGGGGGGGGGGGGGGCGATATCAGTCAAACTTGGTATCCATGTTCCTCACTATCAGCAAAAATAGTTCAGGAGTTAAGACGACATAAGGAATGAAATTCGCTAAAAACTGCCACCCACATCATGCGATAATGTTCCATAACCACTCGTAAACTAATGGACCGATTTTAACAGAAGTTTGTACACACTTTTGCCTTCAGGACACAATTCCTATGAGGGTAAAAACCACCTACTATACATATTTATTTTATTTATTTGTTTATTTAACATGCCCCGTTACATAGTAATATTACACGTAATACTACAATTCATATGTCAGGAGACGTGAAGTAATAAACAGTAAGCGTCACAAAAATGCCCATCATGCTGTATGTGATAAGATTTATTCATCCACTACTGCGAATCAAAACACTTAGCCAAACTTTATCTCATTGACAATCTCAACAAAATTATGAAAGGGAAAAGGTTTATAGCTTACTACTATTCCGCTGTTCGTGCAGCCACAAAAGTGCAAATCGTAAGACTATAACTTGTTAGAACGGTAATATATTTTTTCAGCATTCGTCTGTGCGTGTGTTTTTCTGCAACAAAAAACAGGTTGAAGTCAAACGGAACTAACTAGTAGTGAAGAGTAGAATTCTAAAGTTTTTTACGGTATTAAAAAGCCTCCTTGCCATTTTCCTTTAAGAAATTGGCAAATCAGGGACGATGAAAGCCAAATGAACACTGACATCAACAGTTAGTTTCACGTAATCGTTGTTTACAGGCTGGATCGAAACATGCCGGACGGTAGAAAAAGACTGTCTGGCAGTGAATTTAGGAAAAGACGGGCGCAGAAGGAAGATGACGATAAGAAGCAAAAGGATGCACTACAACGATAATTCAAGCCAAAGAGAGAACGACCTAGCAGCTGCGAGGGTGGAAAAATAGATCCTGAAAGTACAAAAACTGGTGGAACTACTGCAGCTACATCTTTATCTTCAGGACATGACCAGAAAGTTGACGAACACATTACTGCGACCACCGCATACAGTAGCAATACTGACGGTGGGTCATCCACAACAGGTTCAACAGACCTCGCCTGGACTCAAGACCTGCTTTGCGACGATAGCTCTGAGATTGAAACATCAGGCAGATCTGAAATTAGGCGACCTGATTCGGAAAATACCGGAGGAACATCAGCCGAGGTAGTCACCACCGGAGGACTAAAGGCGAGCCTAAACTGGAAGAGACAGTTGAATCAGATCCCGGAAGATGGCCGGAAATAATTACCGACTGCATTCGAACCACGTTGGTCATGCGAGGTTCTCCCGAGTGCATTAAGGAAGCTGAAGAATGTCCTGAAAACGCGCACAACTGGAGTTTCAGCCCTGTGCACTACAGCTATTCTTTGAAGAATTTAGAAAAAGTAGATAGACATTGGTTGGTGTACTCAAAGAGCAAGGATGCTGTGTTCTGCTTTTGCTGCAAACTTTTTTCGTCATCTACAGTAAAAATTGCAAAGAACGATCTAACCGACTGGCGGCACCTTGCTTCGTATCTCGATAGTCACGGGAAATCTACCGATAATTTGAATTCACATAAAAAGTGGATCGTGTTTTCTGAGGGGATGAAAAAGTCACGAACTGTCGACACCCATCATGAAAGGCTTCTGAATACTGAAAGCGAACATTGGAAAAATGTTCTTGGGCGCTTAATAGCAATAATTCATTTCCTGGGTCGGCGATGTCTGCCTTTGAGAGGAAGTACAGATACACTCTTTCATATCTGAAAGGAAAAAAAATCCGATTGATTGCTGAGATTTCCTACAGATTTGTTTAAATAAAATTCCATAAACGTTTTGTTAAAAAAAATGAAAAAATACGGGGGGGGGGGGGCGGCAATTTAGCAACTCGCACGGGGCGGCACTTGGGCTTGCGCCGGCCCTGGCCAACTTAATCCTAACACTGAATCCTGCTTTTCCCAGTTCATACCGCCATCCAACACATATCCCTCTGCACTACCACGTAACCACCACCTGGTTACCTCCAAGAATTTCTCACCTCCAACTTGGCCTCAACATCTTTCTCCAAGTCCCTTCCTAAGAACTCAGACCTTTCAGCATAGTAAAGGAGAGCCATTCAGAACAAATCCTAACATAATCATCCTTGCTGCAGATAAAGACTCCACCTCTGTAGTTATGCATCACTGACTGGCATTCCAGAGGATGGTGGTTCAAATCCACCTCCGGCCATCCAGATTTAGGTTTTTCGTGATTTCCCTAAATCACTCCAGGCAAATGCTGGGATGGTTCCTTTCAAATGACACGGCCGATTTCCTGCCCCATCCTTCGCCAAAAAACCTAGCATAAGCTCTGTCTCTAATGACCACTGTCGACGGGACGTTAAACCCTATGCTTCCTTCCAACTTTCTGACTCTTCCACCTACAAGTTGTGCTGGAATGACCCCATCCCTCAAGTCCAACAAGGTCTGCAATCCCTGTTAAAATCCTATGGCTCCTCCCAGAAGCTCTCTCCTGAATCCATCACCCTCCTCACTCAACAGCATCCCCCACACCAATCTTCTACCTGCTCCCCAAAATCCACAAACCAAATAATCCTGGACACCCAATTGTGGCTGTTACTGTGCTCCTACCAAAAGAATTTCAGCCCTTGTTGACCAACATCTTCAACCAATTGTACAAAATCTATCCTCCCATATCAAGGATACCAACCACTTCCTTCACTGACTCTCCACTATCGCTGCCCCTTTACCTCCTGGATCCCTACTTGTCGCAGTGGGTGCCACCTCGCTATACACCAACATCCCACATGTCCATGGCCTTGACACTTTCGAAACTACCTCTCCCAACATCGTTCTGAATTCAATCCTGATACCTCATTCCTCATAACCCTCACCAACCTTATCCTAACTAACAACTACTTTTTCTTTGCAGGGAAAGTGTACCATCAAATCTGTGGCACAGTCATGGGCACCCACATGGCACCCTCCTATGCCAATATGTTTATGAGCCATCTGGAGAAATCCTTCCTACATCCAAAAACCCCAAACATCTGGTCTGGTTTAGGTTTATTGATGATATTTTTTAGATCTGGACTCTGCACCAGGACACCCAATCCTCCTTTCTTCAAAACCTCAACTCCTCCTCCTCATTCACTTCACCTGGTCTTCCACAAACCACCATGCCACATTCCTGGATGTCAACCTCCACCTCACTGATGCTTCATCCACACTCCCGCCCATATTAAACCAACCAACCACCAACAGTACCTACATTCAACAGTTACCTTCCATTCCACATCAAAAAATCCCTCCCTTACAGCCTGGCCTCCTGTGGATGACATATCTGCAGTGACAAGAGCTCCCTTTCTCAATATGCTGTTGGTCTCACAAAGGCCTTCACAGACAGAAACTACCCTACAGACCTAGTTCACTGCAGTTGCAGAACACATACTCGCAAGTCCCATTTCCTTCCTCTACTAGCAGTAACCATCCATCACTCATCATATACTCACACATTTCATTTCCTTCCTCTATAACCAGTAACCCTCCACAAAAAGCATCTCCCTTGTCACCTAGTACTACCTGGACTCGAACAACTAAATTGCATCCTTTGCCAAGGTTTTGATTTTCTGCCCTTGAGACCATAAATGAGACAACCTGCCCAAGATCCTTCCAACCCTTCCTGAAGTGGTTGGTCTGCCACCCTCTCAACCTCCATAACATCCTATTTCATTCCTATGCCACCCCAAAACCCAGCTCGCTGTTACAGGGAGCATTTGCCATTGCAAGATCCCGCTTCAAGACCTGTCCAAACCACTACCCTGCACTTCCTATTCCATTCCTGTCACACACTTATCGTACCCAATGGAGGCTGGGCCACCTGTGAAAGCAGCCGTATAATTTACCAACTGTGCTGCAATCACTGTGCAGCTTTCTGTATTGGCATGACCAATAACCAGCTGTCAATTAGGAAGAATGGCCACCGCCAAACTGTGGCCAAAAACAAGGTGGACCACCCTGTGGTTCAGCATGCAGTGGAGTATATGTTTGATTTCAATGGCTGCTTCACAACCTGGGTCAGAAATGATGGTTGTGTGACTGTGCTGTGTGTGTGTGTGTGTGTGCACTTGTATGAATGTTCCATTTTATGAAGAAGGCCATGGCCTATAGTTGAAGTGTTGTATATGTGTGGCATTTTTTTATGTGCTCATCACAGCTCGTTGTCTCGTCTTTGCGGTGAGTTGTAAACTGTCCTTATTACTATATCATAAAGAAATTGCACTGCAAAATACAGAACAAGTGCTGAGGATTACTGTCAAAAGGTGTGTGTCTGTGTGTGGGGGGGTTGCTTTTTTTTTTTTTTTTTTTTTTTTTTTTTCCCACGATAATGCCCCGTCTCACATGGGGGATGTCACCAAACAACTCTTACGGAAATTTCACTGGGACTTGTTTGATCGCCCTCCGTACAGCCTGGACCTCGCTGCTAGCAACTTTCATTTCTTCTTACAACTAAAATTTTTCCTGGTGGTCAACACTTCAACAATGATGATGATCTGAAAGAACATGTTACCACACATTTGAATACACAGGAGACAACTTTCTATGAATATGGCATATAAAAACTTGTGCCACGCTATGACAAGTGCCTGCAAAATTTTGGAAGCTAGGTAGAAAAGTAGTTATACAGTTGTAGATTTTTGTAGAATAAATATTTTTTTCTGTATGTGTACATGGTTGTTTTATATAACCAAACAGACCCAACTTTGTTGGACATACCTTGTATTTTGCGTTATAATTTTTTATTATATCCTAATCTTGGTTTTTCTGCTCTCAGTTTATTGTTGTGACATTTTTACTGTCTCATTTTTAGCTTTTCTGGAAGTTTTGTACAACTGCCAAACTTCTGTGTTCATTATTATAACTGATGTTTATAAAGACTCAGCATTGCTTAGAAAGGTTTATGATCTTCAAGGTGGATCCGTTGGAATCCGGTTCAGTTTTCCAATCAGTCCACTGGGTACTCAGTGCTTTATGGGCAAAGTGTGTTTCTGTTATAGGCTGGTACATAGACGAGCTGCTCAGTGGCAAAGTAAGTGGCCAAGCACGTCCGTGCCTGCTAAAGGAGACAGGGGCTACAGCCACCGTGGATGGAAACAACGGGATGGGTGCAGTTGTCGCCAATTTCTGCAACCACCTTGCAGTGAAGAAGGCCAAAGAATGTGGCATTGGATATGTCTGTGCCAGGCGTAAGTTCACAGTGGTCTACTCAAAACAAAGTACTCTATTCGTAATTAAAAGTGCCATGCTAGGAAGAATAGGAAAAATTATATTTTACTTATTGTGTGTAGTCTTGTAGAAAGAATACATGATTGAATTTTCAGGTGGTTTGGGATTGTACTCCATCCCAAATAATGTATGTGTGACAGCCATACATGACACCAAAAATGGCTTTTATCTGGTGGAACATTGAGCTGAACTTTCAAGGGGAGGTCACGGGATGGGTCTCACCGATTTGGTTCAAACTGTCTGAGAAGAAGCAGGTAGATGAAGCTTTCAGACTCCTAATATGTCTCACCTGAGTGGCCATAGGAAAAGAGAAAAGGCTTATGAAAGATTTTTGATTATACAAAACTAAGTAGTAAAACTAGTGTTGGTATGGCAGAGTGGGTAAGTGGATGGCTTCATAATTTTGCAACTGTGGCTCGATTCCTGCTACTTCTTAATTATTTTATTTCCTGATATATTTCTTGCAATGTTAAATTCATAATTATTGAATTTAAATAGTTATTTTTATTCATATAACATTATTCAGATTAGTTACAATTACTTTACATAATTAATTGACTTTCCCTCTGGAGATCAGCAGAAGCTGATATAAATATTAAAAAGAAAACACTTGCAAATGTTCTCTGAATAATATTTATCTATATGGGCACTAACTGTTCTTTGGCTTCTTAGACTGTCTTTGGGTGACAACTGAATGACACAGAAACATAAAACAATACTGTACAACTTGCAAAGATATTTAGATAAAAGGTAAATTTTATATATATATATATATATATATATATATATATATATATATATATATATATAAAACGATTATTAAGACGAAAAATTCCTAGCAGGAAAAATAAAATATAAAAAATAGACGAAGATTACTCACCAGGCGAAGGAGCACAGGTGTGACAGCATCACAAATAAATAAATGAATACACACACACACACACACACACACACAATCGCAAGCTTTCGCAACCCAGTTGCGTCTTCAGGCAGTAGGGAAGGAGAGGGAAAAGGAAATGATGAGGGTTTTAAGGAAGGGGGTAAGGAGCCATTCCAATCCCGGGAGAGGAAAGACTTACCTTGGGGGAAAAAATTGAGGGTAAACAAATGCACACATGCCCACACATTCACACAGACACAAGTACACCTAGGCTGCCTAGGTGTACTTGTGTCTGTGTGAATGTGTGGGCATGTGTGCATTTGTTTACCCTCAATTTTTTCCCCCAAGGTAAGTCTTTCCTCTCCCGGGATTGGAATGGCTCCTTACCCCCTTCCTTAAAACCCTCATCATTTCCTTTTCCCTCTCCTTCCCTACTGCCTGAAGACGCAACTGGGTTGCGAAAGCTTGCGATTGTGTGTGTGTGTGTGTGTGTATTCATTTATTTATTTGTGATGCTGTCACACCTGTGCTCCTTCGCCTGGTGAGTAATCTTCGTCTATTTTTTATATTTTATATATATATATATATATATATATATATATATATATATATATATATATATATATATATATATATATATATATATATAATGAAATACAGTGCTCAGAACACATTATTCAGATATTGGTTACTGTTATAATTTGTGTTTGATACAGTATGACATTTTGCTGTCCCAACTCCTTACATGGTATATACTTCGAGCGAGGCATCACGGAGCTACAATAAAAGTCTCATTGCCTTCTAATATGGTGTCTGATCCCCTTAGACGACCAGTACAGTTGCACAACTGTGTTGCATAGACAGTATGAGGTTATCATTCAGCTCTTGAGGGATATTTGGCCATTCTTCCATGATTGCAATATGTAGGTCAGCAACCACCGTGAGAGGAGCTGGTGTAGCTGAAATGTGCCTGCTAAGTGCTTCCTAGAGATGCTCAATTCGGTTTAAGTTCGGTGAACAAGCTGGTCACTCCATTTATTCAATTTCCTCAGCTTCAAGCATGTTGTCCACTAGGGCACCTCTGTGGGGATGAGCATTATCATCCACCAGATGGAACCCATCTCTTATGAAACCAGTATAGGGCACAACAAAGAGTCAAAAGATCTTGTCTCTATTCTCTGAGCAGTAAAAGTGCTACAGTAAAATTCCGATAATGTGGCACATTCGTGACCGACCCAGTGCCAGATTACCGTAAATGCCAGACTATCAGGCAGTACCTGTTACTGTTGGCATAGACTAAGCCATACATAAAAAAACAGCTGTGACACAGTGCACTGAACCATTTGTACAATAACCTATCTAACTGTTCCAGTTTTGGTTTTTTAAAGTTTATCTGGAAGCCAATTTTTCAGTTGTTACCAATTGAGAAGCATATTTCATTTGTACATACTTTTGTTTATGTCATGAATTATTGACAAACCAATAGTAAATTCAGTTATCAAAATATTTCTGTTCTCGCCTATCTCCATGTATTTGATAATTTTCAATTTGTGGTTGATGGTCAGAACACATTCTTATACTTCACTCCTGCTATAGAGCTTGAAGAAGGTTTGGGTTTCGAGAACATTCTCATTGCTTAAACAAGAATAAAACTTCCACATGTCACTATGACAGTCACCATTGTTAAATGGTGAAAAACTGCTAACAATCCAGACAATGAAAGTAACCTCTGTACAGTACAGTTACAGCCGAGATTTGCTGTGTAAGGTCTGAAAGTTTCCAATCTCAATAATGGCATCTGCATCATTGATGACTGCTGGCAGAATATTGTTGTGATTGTCCAAGCACTGGATCGCCTCACGTGAACAGATGGTCGGTAATGCCAGCATAACTGCAGCAGTAACGGCTGCATCAAAAGGAAAACAAGTCCCCTTGGATCCTCTTGCCAGACCATCAGGTATTCCAGATTCCAGTAAGATATTTAGTTCTGTTTGTGTTGATATTGTGCATCCTGTTGCTGCCTTGATTGTGTGTTGCCTCTGAGTTGCATTCAGCTTCCTGCCTCAATGGGCTGTTAATGGAGATAATGGTCAGCTCTTATTTTATCCATGGACGACCTTGGCCTTGCCTTCTTTTAACAATTCCTGTTGTATGAAATCACATGGAGGTCATGAAAATTACATTTTGGGACATTCCAATAGCTGCAGCCATCTCCCTCTCTGTCTGTCCTGCTTGCAACCTTTCTATGGTTCTCCATGACGTAGCTTTGCATAATTCTTGTTGTTGTTGCATTGCAATACCTGCTCACTAAACTATTTGAACCCAACTGTTTGTGTAATTTGTTTGGTAGATTAAACACAAGTCAACAGCAACTCTCTCTGCAACAACTTTTTTGTTATTACCACTATCTCGGTTTCCATAATGTTGTTGTTTCCTCTCTGTAGAACACACAGAAAACCTCAGACCATTTTTAGTCCTCCTTGATGACAACAACTTTCAAACCTAGTTATCTCAACTGATCCCCTAATTGCTTTGACCAGTGTATAACAGTCCAATATTATTAACTAAAACATAATTTGAGAGATGGGGATAAAGGAAGCTGAATCTGATCATTTATAACTCAACTGGCCTTCTATATCATTGTTTTGTTGATTTCTAGTATTTTCAGCAGGGTGATGTTTCTTATTTTTTCTTACATAATGCAATACTTTACTTTCTACATCATTTATGTGTTTTTCTGCTATGAGATAGTTGGAAAAGGGTTTGCTTCTCTCATGTTCAGGTAACCTAACACTTATAGCTCTACCTGACTGACCTATATATACTTTTCGACAATGTTTACATAAACACCAGTCTGAGTCAAGGGTCATAGTTTGTCTTTACATTTGAATCAGTATTTTGGTATATTGGTGGTGTTATAAAATGCAGGCCTGTAGTTCTGAGATTTCAACTTTTTGCTAAGATGATGTGAAATTTTGTCCGTATATGGAGATGGCGCACCAGTTTTTGTGACAGATGCTAACTGTTTAACATTTTCATATATTCTATATAATTACTTCTGTAAGTCAAATATTATTTTATTTGTGTCTGTGAACTGAGTTGTCACCTGAAGGTGAACATTTTTAAGTGTATTCTTTGTATAATATTAACAGTTATTTTAATTAATGAGTGTATTATCAGAGTTAATAATTGGGTGAAGTTAGGAATGAAAATAATATTTCCGAAAAGTATAGCAGTCAATTATCTGTGAAAGGTACATTATATAGGCTGACAAATGTCAAAACATATAATTACCTTTTGCTATATGCACATTTTATGAAAGCTTTTTTTTTTTTTTTTTTTTTTTTTTTTTTTTTTTTTTTTTTTTTTTTTTTTTTACGTAGTACAAATTTTACATCATTCAGGATTTAAATAATGTCAGTTTTGGTTTGCAACAAGTATAACCAAATCATTAGAATTAAAATGGAACACTAAATTGCTGCTACACAACTGAATGTGTTTTAATTATATCTTTTCCTGACAATAACTATTGCTGTCAAAGTACATTTGAATATTGTAATCAGAAGTTTAACATGATACAGAATAAGACAAGTACCAGAAATCGAAGCCAAGCCACAAAAATTGTACTTGTTTATACTCTTTTTCTGATCGCCCACTCAGGTGAAATATTTTAATAATTTGAAAGGCTAAGGCTACTTGCTGCTTCTCAAACAATTTGAGACAATGGATGAGAAACAACCTGCAATCTACCCTGGTTAGCTTTGATGATATATTAATTACTGTAATGTATTAATATACACCTTTTCTGTGGCCCCTACCACAACAGCACAGTGTATCCCCAAATTGTGGATAGGGGTACGGCCTTCAGATATGAAGGGTAGCTGTGAATACTAAAATAAGCAGTTGTGGACAGCCGGTGGAAAGCAGGTGATGGCATAATGAATTATCCCTGTTTCTTTTTCTCTTACTATCAAATCTATCCATCAACAATCAGCAATATGAATGGTCATAGGTCCCTTTGAGGTAAAATATGTTCCCATTTGAATCTTTGGGCGGAACCTTCTTCAAAGAGATACAGGGCAAAAGGAACTTACAGGTTGGGAACATGGAACATTAAAAGTTTAAACAGGCCAGGAACATTCCAAACATTGTTAGACAAATTAATAAATACAATGTAGATGTTTCAGTTATTCAAGAAACTTGGTGATAGGGAGAAGGTAGCATAAAGAGTGGTAACTATACTTTTTTATATGGAGATGTGGATGCTCACAGTTTTGGAACAGATTTTGCAGTAGAGAGAAAAGTGCCTTCCACAATCAGAGATATAAGGTTTATTAGCGACAGAGTATCAGTTATAATGTAGTCCGGCAGGTGGAATAGATGGTGTCAGTTATAATGTAGTCCGGAAGGTGGAATAGATGGTGTCAGTTATAATGTAGTCCGGCAGGTGGAATAGATAGGTAGTAATTAATGTACACGCACCAACTTAGGGTATTGAAGATGTTGTCAAAGACAGTTGCTTTTATGAAGAACTAGATCAACTGTGGGATGAGTTTTCCTCGTATGATACAAAATTAATCATAGCTGATTTTAATGCGAAGATAGTGGAGGAGGAAATATTCCAGCCTACACTTGGGAAAGAAAGTGTGCATAGAATTTCGAATAGTAATGACACAAGGGTGGTTAATTTTACTGTTTCCAAAGACATGATTGTTGAGAGCACATATTTCAAAAGTAAAAACATCCATAAAGCAACTTGGGTCTCCCTGGATGGACACGACTGAAACCAAATTGATCATGTTCTTGTAGATCAGAGATGGCACACTAGTATAGAAAATGTTAGGACTTTCAGGGGAGCAGATTGTGATTCTGATCATTTTCCTCTAGTTGTGAAATTTCACAAATGGCTATCAACAGCAACATCTAGATGTCACAATGCAGATCTCGCTAGATTCGACACTGACAAGCTAAATAATGAAAACTTTAAAAGGAGGTACACGATAGAAATTTCAAATGAGTTTGATGCTCTCAGCAAACAAGAAAGTTAGGACAAGGATGTAAAATAAACTTTGAATCACTGTTAGGAGTAATATCAAAGAGGCAGTGATGACTACAATAGGTTCAATTAAGAATAATAGAAAATGGTGGTTTGACGAGGAATGTATGAAATTGTTTAAAAGCTCAATTAGTTTGGGATAGAATGGAAGACAATAAACGAAGAGTTCTTGAACAAGAGAAGGGAAATTGGTCATAGGTTATGGGCAAAGAAGAGGGATTATTTGAAAACACAAATTAAAGAAATGGAAACTAACTGTAAAACAACAAATATTAGAACTCTACCTAGACATACATGAGTATAGGAAGGGATTCCAGGCTAGGACAAATGCTCTTCAAGAAGATGGTGGGGGTATAAGACCCCAGTGCTATATTAAGTAAATGGAGGGCATATTTTGAGGATCTATTAAATGTTTACCAGAGAGTAGGAAATGAGCAGGCATATGAAATACGTACAGCAGAAACACAGATACTTGAGCCAACACTAAAGGAAGTAAGAGATGCAATCAACAAATTGAAAAAAAAAAAAAAAGTACATAAAGCACCAGGAGCATATTGAATAACTGCAGAATTAGTTATAAAAATGGTGGACAGAAATTTGTGGAAGTAGTTCACAAAGTAATAACTGAAGCATGGAACTCAGAGATCATACCTAAAGAGAGGCAGGAGTCAATTCTGATCCCAATTTTTAAGAAGGATGACGAAGTGATAAGTGGTAATTATAGAGGGATATCGCTGGCTTTCAGAGGAACAGAGCTACTATAGACCAAATATTCACTGTGTGTTAAATTTTAGACAAGAAATGTGAATATAATAAACCGGTTCATATACTTTTCATTGATTTAAAAAAAAAAAAAAAAAAAAAAAAAAAAAAAAAAAAAAAAAAAAAAAAAAAAAAAAAAAGAAAGAGTGTATGATTCAGTATTGCGAACAAAATTGTACAGTGTTCTTTTGCTCTTGGAACACCAAAGAAGTATGTTAGGCTTATAGAAGTAAGTTTGAAAAACACAGAAGGTAGAGTACTTGTGGGGAAATTGGAGTCAGAAGAATTCAAAATAAAGAATGGATTTAGGCATGGAGATGGCCTGTCCCTGCTACTTTTTAATTTAGTCCTAGAATATATTCTGAAAATGGCAGCTGATAATTCAGAGGGTGTGAAGTTTGGAAATATTTAGATATTAGGTTATGCAAATTATCTAAACATCATTAGCAATAGGAAAGAATCTGTAACAGAAAATGAGAATGCATTAATCTAGGCTACTGATGACGTTGATCGGAAGATAAGTGAAGACAAAATGAAATACTTGGTTACTACGAGAATGCCAACAGAAGTAGATCATGAAATGTTAAGAGTTGGTGACATGCAGTTTGAAAAAGTGAATGCGTTTAAGTATTTAGGTGTGGAGATTACATTGAGAAATGAGATTTAATCTGAACTGAGGAAGAGATTATGGGCGTGAATGCTTGCTACTTCTCACTGAATAGATAATTTCATCACGGTTATTGTCTAGAAATTTAAAGATCAGAATATACAAAACTATTATTGTTCCATTGGTGCTGTATCGGTGTGAGACTTGGTCTCTCACTTTGCTAAATGAAAAACAATTTCGAGTATTCAAAACCAAATTTTGGGGAAAATGTTCAGAGCAAAAGGGGATGACACTAGCGGGGAGTGGTGAAAATTTCAAACAAAGAGATTCAAGAACTATATTCAAGCCCTAACATAATAAGTGTTATTAAATCATGTAGGCTGTGATGGGTGGGTCACGTAGCTCCAACGGATGAAGGCAGGGCAGTGTGCAGAGTACTGGTCGGGTACTTAGATGGAAAAGTTCTGTGGGGACACTGAGACATAAATGGGAGGACAATGTGAAGGTTGATTTGAAGAGCCTAGGTATTGAAGGTGACTGGAAGGAAATAATGCAAGACAGGGACAGATGGTGTAAACATGTTGATGCAGTAATGGACTTTCAAGTCTGGTATGACCAGTGAGTTAGTCAGTTAGTTTATTATACTTATGCTAATCAATTATAGTGGAAGGCTAATAAAACCATCCCAATCTTGCAGGAAGGTATGACCAGATGTATACATTAAGTAAGAGATCTGAGAACTTCCTGGTCAGTGCAGAAATCCAACATACTCTTTTCAAGGCAGTCAGGATAGCACTGGCAAGATGTGCTCTTGATTTATCTTGTTGAAAATTGTAGTGGAGACCTCAAAAGATATTGTACATCAACTAGCTATAACATGTCGGAAATGTAACGGCAGCTACACAAATTATTCACTATAGTGATTGTGTTGTTTCCAATAGTACCCCATATCATTAGACCAGGTGATGGGTCCATATTACAACGAGGAATACATGATGACAATGTTCATTTTATTCATACTCTTAACTCAGATATGTGATACAGAACTGTGAATCATTTGAAATGGCAACATGTTATTTTTACTGTGTCCAGTGTTGTTGATGGCCTCACCAGGATATTTGCTGCCCAATCAAGGAAAGCGACAACAGTAGTTCCATACTGACATTCCATGATACTCCATAGATAGTCACCATGCCCATGTGTCTTTCTGTCAATAAATCAATTTTCTAACACTTGTGAAGGCTGTGAATTGTTGCACAGTGAAGTGAACAATTTGTCAGTCCTTTCAGACACTACTCACTCTTAGATGCAGTAGCCTCATTAAAATCATGGCATCGTGCCTGACACAAGTAGCAATATTGAAAAGCATAATACACTATGATTTCAGAAAAACTGTTGCATTTTCCACATCCATAATGGATATAAGTTTTATTTGCATAACACATTATTTTCATATTGTTTTTGGGGTCTTCAGGCTGAAGACTGATTTGTGTGACACTCCATGCCACTCTATATTCTGCAAGTCCCTTCATCTCTGGTTAAGAACTGAAGCCCACATTCCTTTCAATCTACTTACTTTTTGTGGTCTCCCTCTATGATTTTTACGCCCCCCCCCCCCCCCCCACCTTCTACCCCGGCCACTTCCCCTCCATTACTAAGTTGATAATTACTTGATGTCTCAGAATGTGTCCTAGCACTCAATCCATTCTATGTCACTTTATACCACAACTTTCTTTTCTCCACAATACTTTTCAGCTCCTCATTATTTACGCAATGTACCAATCTAATCTTTAGCATTATTCTGTAGCATTATATTTCAATAGCTGTAATTGTGTTCTTACATGAACTGCTTATGATCCATTTAGGAAAGAGGCTATATTATCTGAACTAATTGTGATGTGTGTATGAACATAACCATGGCCTACAGCAATATACATAACATCTTTTTTTAAATGTTTGCAGTGATAATGGTTAGTCACTAAACAAAATCTGGATCTGCTTAAATAAAGATTTAAAACCAAGAATGACTCATTGCTACCAAGTTCAAGAATTCACACAGTCAAGGGGCACACATACCTTCAACATGGAAGGTAATCTGAGATACTTCATTTTGCCACCAACATTTGTTGCAGTTTCATATTTTCACCTTTAATCAATTAAAGTCACAATGTTATTCCTTTCAAACTTGCTCAGTTGTCTGCAGGAAGCACAAGTGCATTTCCATGGCATGGCACCCATTTGCTTTACATATTTAAGTCATACTAAGCCTGATGAATGTAAACATTCCCTATTGATGGGTACACACAGATGATGCCCTGTCAACTGTGTAACTAAGCTGTGTGTTGGTGTTCAATTTTGAAACCATTATCAGTAGATTTACTATCCCCATGTGGTATGTACTGTCAATAGATCATAGTTGATATCATCTTTCCAGATAACCTACCTCCCCCCCTCCCCCCCCCAAGACCATATCAACTGAAATAACTATAGGTATAGGCACTTTGAATAGAAACCTAACTGCAACAATAACATGCATTAGTCACGAGGAAGAGAAAGCATACATATCAGAAGCAAATAGTGATGTTTACCTTGCACAGTCCTGTCAGTGATGTATGTTGGCTGCAACAAAAACAAAATGACTACCAGCCAAATATTTCAGATTCCTTACAATTCAAGTCTTGCAAGTTGATTACAAATAATAGTTAATGCTTTTTCTCAACTTCCAGTATATCTATCTCTTTTCTGCTTCCAGATTCGAACCACTTTGGAATAGCATCCTACTACACAAGATATGTCGCTGGCTGCGGTATGATTGTAAGTGATACACTTGAAAGCTGTTGTATGCCACATGTACCCAATGATGGACAATCTTGAGCTTTCACTTTTTCTGATCACCATTTGCAGGGCATCGCCATGTCTGTATCCAGCCCTCTAGTCGTCGCATCAGGCTCAAAGCAGGTGAGACAAGAAGCACAGAGGTGGTCTACTCTCCTTTGAGTTAGAGTAACTTACATGGCTGAACTATGCAATAGTTGTTGCATTCACCTTAGAACATGTGAAACCCTTACAACCACATTAATCTGAAAATATGAAAACATTGTATGTAATCATAAAACAAGCAGACATCATAAATAACAATTTGTTAGCTTCATGTTGATAAGTTGTTTATGTAATGATGGATTTTATTCACACAGTAGCACTTCTAAGTGTTTTTCATTTCTTGTACAATACTTAAATCAAACTATAAATGACAAAACATACATAAAAAAATCTGAGGATAGAGAAATCAACAGATCATCAATCTATGAACAAAATACAATCTCTTGAGAATAAAGTTCAGTGAATGAAACCAGAACAGTCGATCGTGCATCATAGGTGAATCACAACACTGCACCTGTATAGTGGCTGCTGTTGACAACCTGCCCCCCCACCGTAGTTCAGTTGAGCATTGTGTGTCTTCTGTGTTTCACCTGTTAGTTCTGAACTGAGGAGAGGTAAATTAACAAGGAAACAATCAATTTAAAGTTTTGTTTTAAGCTTGGCAAAACACTATTAAAGAAACACAGTCCATAGTGGTACATGTTTATGTGGATCAAGCACTGTCCATAAAGAGCATGCATGAGTGGTTTGCCTGTTTTCAAGGAGGCTGGAAAAGTGTTTCTGACAATTCCCATAGCAGATGACCAGTGACCTCCACCAGTGACAAAAACAATGAGAAAGAGAGGACATTAATCATGGACGATGATTGATTAAGTGTGGACAAGATAGCGGATGAACTGCAGATTAATGTGAATACATGTGACCAACCCTTATTTGGAAGTTAAGGAAAAGGAAAACGTGTTGTTGTCTTGTGCCACTTCACTTGACTGATGATCAGAAGCAGACAGGATTTTGACAAAACCGTGGATGTGGCATACAATTTCTGTGAACCATATTGACACTGAGGATAAAACCTGGAGTCTCTGGTATGACCATGAAAAAAAACGTGTGTGTGTGTGGGGGGGGGGGGGGGGGGGGCAGTGAACCATGGAATGGCATTTTCCACCATCATCTGCGTGGAAAAAGATGAGCCAAAAAAATCACACATCAAAATGATAGACAAGGCATTATGCACAAGGAATTTCTCCCTGAGAAAACCATGTTGAGTACTGCAAGGTACATTGAAATTTTGACCCATTTCATGCGATGTCTACACCAGATAAGACAACAGTATTCACAACAAGGTTCCTAGTTTTTTGTTCATGACAACACTTGCCCACACACAGCCAATATTGTAAAACAGTTCCTGGCACAAGAACATCCATCATAGTCACCATATCTCTATCCTCCAAATGTTTTCCTATTCCCAGAACTCAAACTTATTTTGAAAGGCAAGAGATTTGATGATATTCCTGACATCCAATGAAATTTGATGAGGCTCTTGAACACCATTCCTAAGGAAGACTGTGCAAAGTTTCCAGGACATGTATTGCAGAGCTCAGAAGTGCATAGTTTGGGAAGGTGACTATTTCAAAGGACAGTAAAGTAAGTGCAGTTCATAGTTCATCTACGTTAATATTTCAGGACTATTCACCAAACTTTATTGTCAGACATTGTAGTTTTATACGGAAAAATAAAGCTGAACATGAAACTTCCTGGCAGATAAAATTGTGTGCCAAAACTGGGATTCGACCTTTATGTGTAATGATACACTAGAATTTTTACTTTTTTTTTTTTTTTTTTTTTTTTTTTTTTTTTTTTTTTTTTTTTTTTTTAATCAGCGATGCTTATCACTTCCGGTTCGCAATATAACTAACTTAATTTCATTTGTCATTTTTTACTTCTGGACAAGCGAGAAGACAGAACTGCGATCGTAGTTTTGTATCACTCTCTTGTTTGAGTTTGTTATGTTCAGCCGTCTTCCATTCATGTATCCATTCAATGTAAGTAATTGTGATGCAAGTTGTTGTTAAAATATATTACTTAAATTTAAAATCATCCCCTCTCTTTGGCTTTTATTTAAATGAATCCCTCCACTCAAATATTTATTTTCTAATGTTTTCAGCTCTTCGACGTCCATAATAGTTTAATGTTCAGACGCCATTACGATCGCTTCGCATATCTTTAAAATTTCACTCACTATTAGTCATTCTTATATAATACCTCCACTCCCATGAACCACAGACATTGCCGAGGTGGGGTGGCTTGCGTGCCTCAACAATGCAGATAGCCGTACCATAGGTGCAACCACAGTGGAGGGGTATCTGTGGAGAGGCCAGACAAATGTGTGGTTCCTGAAGATGGGCAGCAGCCTTATCAGTAGTTACAGGGCAACAGTCTGGATGATTGACTGAGCTGGCCTTGTAACATCAGCTAATGTGGCTTTGCCACACAGCTACTGCAAGCGGCTGAAAGCAAGGGGAAACTACAGCCGTTACCTTTCCCGAGGACATGCAGCTCTACTGTATGGAAATATGATGATGGCATCCTCTCGGGTAAAATATTCCGGAGGTAAAACAGTCCCCCATTCGGAAACATTGTTCATGTGAAACTCAGCTTGCCCTTTTCTCACATGACATCTTGCGAGCCATGGACGAAGGGCAACAGGCGGATTGTGTTTTTCTCGACTTCAAAAAGGCGTTCGACACGGTGCCACACTGCAGAATGCTAACGAAGATACGAGCTTATGGAATAGGTTCACAGATTTGTGACTGGCTGGAAGACTTCCTAAGTAATAGAGCGCAGTACGTTGTTCTCGACGGCGAGTGTTCATCAGAGACGAGTGTATCATCAGGCGTGCCCCAGGGGAGTGTGATAGGACCGCTATTATTTTCTATCTATATAAATGATCTGATGGACAGAGTAAGTTGTAATTTGCGGCTGTTTGCTGATGATGCTGTGGTGTATGGGAGGGTGTCGTCTGTAACTGACTGTAATAGCATACAGGTTGACTTAGACAAAATTTCTAGTTGGTGCGAAGAATGGCAGCTAGTTCTCAATGTAGAAAAATGTAAGGTGATGCGCATGAGTAGAAAAAACAATCCTATAATGTTCGAATACAGCATCAGTAGTGAGCTTCTTGATGCGGTCGCGTCGTTCAAATATCTAGGCGTAACGTTGCAGAGCGATATGAAATGGAACGAGCATGTAAGGACAGTTGTGAGTAAGGCAGACAGCCGACTTCGGTTTATTGGGAGAATTTTGGGAAGATGTACTTCACCTGTAAAGGAGACCGCGTATAAAATGCTTGTATGACCACGTCTTGAGTATTGCTCAAGTATTTGGGACCCGCAGCAGATCGGTTTGAAGGAAGACATAGAGGCGGTTCAGAGGCGAGCAGCTAGATTTGTTACCGGTAGGTTCAACCAATGCGCGAGTGTCACGGAAATGCTCCGGCAACTCAATTGGGGATTGCTGGAAGAAATACGACGTTCTTTTCGTGAATTTCTGTTAAGTAAATTTAGAGGGCCGGAATTTGAAGCTGAGTGTAGTACGATCTTGCTGCCGCCTACTTACATTTCGCGTAAAGATCACAAAGACAAGATAAGAGAAATTAGGGCTCGTACGGAGGCATATAGGCATTCTTTTTTTCCTCGTTCAATTTGGGAGTGGAATAGGAAAGGAAATGCCTAGTAGTGGTACAGTGTACCCTCCGCCATGCACCTTACGGTGAATTGCAGAGTATGTATGTAGATGTAGATGTAGATCTCCGGGCGGGGACTACTCAGGAGGATGTGATCATCAGGAAAGACAATACTGGCATTCTACGGGTCGGAGCGTGGAATGTTAGATCCCTTAATCGAGTAGGAAAATTAGAAAATTTAAAAAGGGAAATGGATAGGTTGAAGTTAGATATAGTGGGGATTAGTGAAGTCCGGTGGCAGGATGAACAGGATTTCTGGTCAGGTGAGTACAGGATTATAAATACAAAATCAATTGGGGGTATCACAGGAGTAGGATTGATAATGAATAAGAAAATAGGAATGCGGGTAAACTACTATGACCAGCACAGTGATCGCATTATCATTGTCAAGATAGATACGAAGCCAACACCGACAACAGTAGTACAGGTTTATATGGCAACTAGCACTGCTGATGATGAGAAAATCGAAGAAATATATGAGGAGCTAAAGGAAATTATTCAGACAATTAAGGGAGAGGAAAAATTAATTGTTATGGGAGACTGGAATTCAGTAGTAGGACAAGGAAGGGAAGGGAAGATAGTAGGTGAATACGGTCTGGGCAAAAGGAATGAAAGAGGAAGCCGCCTGGTAGAATTTTGCACAGAACATAATTTAGTTATAAAAAACACCTGGTTCAAGAATCACAAAAGAAGTTTGTATACGTGGAAGAGACCAGGAGACACCGGGAGATACCAGATAGATTTTATAATGGTAAGACATAGATTTCGGAACCAGGTTCTACAATGTAAGACATACCCAGGGGCAGATATAGACTCTGACCATAACTTGTTGGTTATGAACTGTAGGCTGAAACTAAAGAAACTACAAAAAGGTGGGAAAATAAGGAGATGGGACCTGGATAAATTGAAGGAACCTGAAGTTTTTAAGAATTTCAGTGGGAGCTTTAGGCAACAATTGACAGAAACAGGGGAAAATAAAACAGTAGAGGAGGAATGGGTAGCATTGAGAGATGAAATAGTGCAGGTAGCAGAGGACAAAATAGGTAGGAAGGCAAGACCTACAAAAAATCCTTGGATATCACAGGAGATACTAAATTTAATCGATGAAAGGAGAAAATATAAAAATGCAGTAAATGAAACAGGCAAAATGGAATACAGATGACTAAGAAATGAGATTGACAGGAAGTGCAAAATGGGTAAGCAGGAGTGGCTAGAAGGCAAATGCAAGGATGTAGAAGAATGTATAAATAGGGGGAAAATAGATACAGCCTACAGGAAAATAAAAGAAACATTTGGAGATGAGAAAAACAGCTCTATGAATATCAAGGACACTGATGGAAAACCAGTTCTCAGCAAAGAAGGGAAAGCTGAAAGTTGGAAAGAGTATATAGAGGGGCTCTACAAAGGAAATGAACTTCGAGACAGTATAGTAGGAAGGGAAGAGGATATAGATGAAGATGAAATAGGAGATACTGTACTGAGAGAAGAATTTGAGAGAGCCCTGAAAGACCTAACTCAAAACAAGGCCCCTGGAGTAGATGATATTCCCTCAGAGCTACTAAATTCTCTGGGAGAACCAGCCATGACAAACCTGTTTCACCTGGTGTGTAAGATGTGACAGGCGAAGTACCCTCAGACTTTAAGAAAAATGTTATAATCCCCATCCCAAAGAAAGCAGGTACAGACAGGTGTGAAAACTACAGAACCATCAGTTTAATAAGTCATGGTTGCAAAATATTAACACGAATTATATACAGAAGGATGGAAAAGCTGGTAGAATCCGACCTTGAGGAAGATCAGTTTGGGTTCAGGAGAAATGTAGGAACACGGGAGGCAATACTCACTTTACAGCTTATCGTAGAAGATAGATTAAGAAAAGGCAAACCTACATTTCTAGCTTTTGTAGGTTTGGAGAAGGCTTTTGACAATGTTGGTTGGAATAAACTATTTCAAGTTCTGAAGCAAGCAGGAGTAAAATATAGGGAGCGTAAGGTTATTTACAACTTGTACAAAAACCAGACAGCGGTTGTCAGAGTTGAAGGGCATGAAAGGGATGCAGTGGTTGGAAAGGGAGTAAGGCAGGGTTGTAGTCTTTCTCCATTGTTATTCAATTTGTACATTGAGCAAGCTATAAAGGAAAGCAAGGAGAAATTTGGAGAAGGAATTAAAGTTCAGGGGGAAGAATTAAAAACATTGCGTTTTGCCGACGACATAGCAATTCTGTCAGATACAGCAAAGGACCTGGAAGAGCAATTGAACGGAATGGACAGAGTGCTGAAAGGTGCATATAAGATGAAGATTAACAAGAGCAAAACTAGGGTAATGGAGTGCAGTGTAAGAAAATCTGGTGATGCTGAAGGAGTTAGATTGGGAAACGAAGCAATATAGGGGGTAGATGAGTTTTGTTACTTGGGCAATAAAATAACAAATGATGGTCGCAGTACAGAGGATATAAAATGCAGAATGGCAATGGGTAGAAAAGCGTTTTTGAAAAAGAGAAATTTGTTAACATCGAATATTGATTTAAGCCTAAGGAAGTCCTTTCTGAAGGCATTTGTATGGAGTGTTGCCTTGTATGGGAGTGAGACATGGACGATAAACAGTGCGGACAGGAAGAGGATTGAGGCTTTTGAAATATGGTGCTACAGAGGAATGCTGAAGATTAGGTGGGTGGATTGCGTAACTAATGAGGAGGTACTGAACAGAATCAGGGAGAAAAGAAATTTCTGGCATACCTTGACTAAAAGAAGGGATAGATTGGTAGGACACATTCTTAGACATCAAGGAATTGTGAATTTAGCGTAGGAGGGAAGTGTGTAGGGAAAAAATCGCAGAGGAAGACCAAGAGATGGATACAGTAAGCAGATTCAGACAGATGTAGGTTGCCGTTCTTATGTGAAGATGAAGGGGCTTGCTCAGGATAGGGTATTGTGGAGAGCTGCATCAAACTAGTCTCCGGACTTAAGACCACAACAACAACAACAACAACGTATAATACCTTGCTTGATTTCAGAACCTGCAATCATTTCTTTTGTAATTTTATGAAACTCAGTCCTTTTTTTTTTATCTTTCTATTATTACCATTACTTCATGTTTCATCCATGGTCATACAACAATGAAAAGCAAAGTGAACTGTCTGAGCATTATTCTAGTACGGAAAGTATCTCAAACATTCTCATATTAAATAAGAAAAGATTCACATTTTCAGCTTCTGCAGTATGAAGAATAGGATCCAGCTAGATGCTTTCCGTAAGTCTTATAATGTGCCGTTGCTTTGTGTGGTGCCCAACTTTAACATTCAACCCACGGTGTATTTGGCTTAATGTTTATAAATGTTAAATTGTGCTATGTTTTAAATTATTCAAAATTCACAAATTCAATACAACCAATCCTTTGTCCAAATTACAATCGCAGAAAATTTAACAACTTTTGGTATCATATGAAGTGTTGTATGTGTGTGTCTTTTGTATGTTCCTGTCGCAGCTCATCGCAACGTCTTTGCGATGAGTTGTAAACTGTCCTTACATTTTAAGCAAATGTTTATAGCCATAAGGTTCAGTGTGATAGCAATGTGTAAAGCAACCAGGTGTCATGTCATAGAGATGCAATCAAGCTTCCTGAAGACAACTGAGGGAGTTTAAAAGGGATAAATTCTGGCCTTCTGAGAGGCAAAATTATCCTTCTGTAGACTTAACACACAAGTTTGATGTGCTGTGTCAGTTGTGCAATGATGCTGCTCGCAATGGTCATTCTCATTGTTGTGTAAACATTCTCACACCCGTGGACGAGATACTGGACATCCACAGAGCAAAGACATCCTCCAAGATCATCATGGTAAATCATACAGCTACTACACCACAGATAAGAGGGTTTGTGAGCCAGAAGTGTGAGTATGAACTGTTGTTCATTAGTTACTAGCAGTGGCACAACAAGCATGCACTTTGTCTGCCCCACCTTCCATTCACACCACAGCATCGATGTGCATGGTTTGACTGGTGCCATCAGAGGATCAGTAGGATGATGAAATGGCATGCCATGATCTTCGGCAATGAACGCAGATTCTGCCTGCATGTAAGTGATGTGTTGTTCCAGCAAGATAATGTTTCTCCACACACTGTGTATCAAACTCATTGTGCAAAAACTTTCCTGGCCAGCATGATTTCCAGACTTGTGTTGAATAAAGCGTGTGTAAGATATGATGGATTGACAAATGACACGTGCAATTTGACAACATGCAACTCATAAAGAATTACATGAACAGGTCAAGCAGGCATTGAATAATGTATTCCTAGACAGTATTTACCATTTGTGGGATAGAATGGATGCCAGAGTCAGCATCTGCATTGTTTCCAGTAGAGGATATTCTATGTACTAATATGGGTGTTTTCATCAAGGATCGACACTTGGTAGCTCATTACTGCTTGACCT
Source organism: Locusta migratoria (assembly GCA_026315105.1). Lineage (NCBI taxonomy): Eukaryota > Metazoa > Arthropoda > Insecta > Orthoptera > Acrididae > Locusta > Locusta migratoria. Next base: position 268,677,300 of record CM048748.1, on the reverse strand, counting down.
ATTAATATGTAAATTTAATCATTTCACGCAGGCTTATTCCAATAGCGTGGTTTTGACAATAAATCTTGAGTGGATTGTAAAATTGTTCAGAGGGTGTACTAATTTTAATTTTTGGCATTGTGTTTAAAGAGTGAATCACAGTCAATCTGGAAGAAAGACAAAGGAAAAAATCAGCAATATAAATCCAAATAATTTTTGAAAACAGTCTGTTAATATGTTACTGCCACATTTAGAAGACAACAGACCACATATGCCTACTTTTTCTGTCATAGTGTTGAATCAGTCTCTTGTGTCAAGCATGTTGGTAAAATTAAAAAATAACAACTGTATATCCTACTTGGGATAGATTTAATGTATTTTATTTCCAAACCCGCAAATATATACACTTTCTAAATTAATTATATGACACAAATATTAAGACGAAAAATTCCTAGCAGGAAAAATTATATATAAAAAATAGACGAAGATTACTCACCAGGCGAAGGAGCACAGGTGTGACAGCATCACAAATATATAAATGAATACACACACACACACACACACACACACACACACACACACACACACACACACACACAAACGCAAGCTTTTGCAACCCAGTTGCTTCTTTAGGCAGAAGGGAAGGAGAGGGAAAAGGAAATGAGGGTTTTAAGGAAGGGGGCAAGGAGCCATTCCAATCCCGGGAGAGGAAAGACTTACCTTGGGGGAAAAAAAGGAGGGTAAACAAATGCACACACACCCACACATTCACACAGACCCAAGTACACCTAGGCAGACATACTGTAGAAAGCAAAGAAGTACATATTGAGCATTTCCTGTAAAGAACATTATATTTGCTTTGTTTTAATTGAAGCGCCATCTGCCAGACATTTTTTGAACTTTTTTGTTTGTTCTAATAAAACGCCATGTCATTTCAAACATGTGTGTCAATTTTTACCTCTCTATCTGCATTATTCCGTGATTTATTGTTTTCAAATTTATACTGACTTTTTGATCACCCGATATACTAAACTTCCTGGCGAGTATTTTGATGCCTATTACGTACATATATTATAAATAAACTACGAAAATGCAAGGCTGATCCAGTAAGCATATTTTACCATTTCAAACATTATCTTCTGCATTTTAAGTTTTCCTGCATTTTACTGAAGTCCCTTCAAAAGTGTAAAAAGAGGTTGTTCTGTATGTGTACAGTGTCATGGATTGATTGTTAGTTTGTTTAAGTCTAAATGAAGAAACTATGCAACAATCATAATATGGAACAGTAACTGCATTTTCACATCTATGGTAAAGTCCATAAGTCACAGATAACATAACTTCTCCTAAGAGTATTTATTGTTCTATTTTGTGGATTTTTGCTCAGCACACTCACCCACTGTTACACACTTTAATGAATTATACTCCTAAACCGTCCTCACATGGCAGAGGGTTCATTGGACAACTTTAATATTTTTTCTCTACTGTTCCATTCTCTAACAGTGTGTGGGAAAAAGGAACATCTACATCTTTCCATTTTGGCTCTCATTTCTCTTAACTTATTACTATGATCATGTCTCCTTATGTAGATGGGTGCTAACAAAATATGTTCCCATTCAGGGAAGAAAGTTGACGAAAGAAATTTTACAAATAGATCTCACCGTTGATGAATAATGGCTTTCTTTTAATGTTTTCCACCCCATCATTTCTGTAACACTTTCCCCTGTATCATGATAATATGAAACATGCTACCCTTCTCTGAACTTTCTCTGAACAGAGGTATGGGTCTCACCTGCTAAGAATCCCCTAATGTACAGCAATACTCCAAAATAGGAGGGACAAGTGTAGTGCAGATCTGTGGCGGACTAAGGCTGTCAGAGACCCAGGGCGGCAGCAAAGCAAAATTATTAGTGTAAGAAAAAGTAACTTTTTTGGAGGCCCCCTGAGGACGAGAGGCATGGGACAGTATAAAAAACTAGCTTTTGGAATGTGGAGGCTTCAGCAAGGGTGCTTAAAGAAACAAGAAAAGAAAAAAACTCCAGGTATTGGAGCCCCCATCCCCAAGATGAGAGGCCCTGGGCAGTCTGCCCCCTCCGCCCCCCCCCCCTTTAGTCCACCACTGTTGCCGACAGTTACTTTAGTAGAACTGCGGCATTTTCTGAGTTTTCTGCCAATGAAACATAGCCTTTGATTTGCCTTCCCCATGAAGTTGTCTGTGTATTCTCTGCAATTACAGTTGTTCATAAATGTACTCCCTAGATATTTAGTTGCATTTAGGGCCTTTACATTTGGCTGATTTATCATATAAATACAATTTAACAAGATCTCATGTGATGACTTCATATTTTTCATTATTAATGGTCATTTGCCAATTTTTGCACCCTGCAGATATCTTATCTAAATCATTTATTTTTATTTTTATTTTTATTTATTTATTTATTTATTTATTTTTTTTTTTTTTTATATCTTCATGTGACTTTGCTAGCTGATAAACATTTTCCACAAACAGTCTAACAGAGCTGCTCAGGTGGTATCTTAAATTCTTTATAAAGATAAGGAACATAAGGGGGGCCTACAACACTTCTCTGGGGGAATTCCAGATATCAGTTCCATTTTACTTTATGACTTTCCATCACCATGTTCTGTCTGACAGGATATCATGATCCTAGTTTCACAACTGAGATGATATTCGATAGATTAGAAGCTGCTTGTGAGCTACAGTGTCGAAAGCCTTCCAAAAATCTATGAATATGAAATCGTTTTCAGATCCCTTGTCGAGAGCACTCATCACTTCATATGAGTTAAGAACTAGCTGTATTTCACAAGAATTATACTTTCTGAATCCATGTTGACTATGGTTCAATATGTTTTTCTCTTCAAAGTAGGTAGTTCATAATGTCCAAGAAAAGTATATGTTCTAGAATCCTGCTGCAATGATATTGGCCTGTAATTTTGAGGATCACACCTTTTATTTTTCTTTAATATTGGAGTGACTTAGGTAACTTTCTAGTCTTTGGGTACACATCTTTTGTTGAGCGAGCCATTGTATATGATAACTAAGTATGGAGCTATTGCATCAGTATAATCTGAACAGATCTAATTGGTATACAAACTGGATTTAAGACTTGCTTTTGTTAAGTGATCGAAGTTACTTCACTACTCCAAGGATATATACTTCTAATTTATGCTTGGTTAATGCTGTTCTCAATACAAATACTGAAATATTTGCTTTGTCATCTTTGGTGAAGGAATTTTGGAAAGCTGTGTTTAGCAATTCTGCTTTAGCAGCACCGTCATCAGTTGCATTAGCATTGCTATCATGTAGTGAAGGTATTGATTGTGTTTTACCACTAGTGTACTTTACATATGACCAGAATTTCTTTGGATGGGCTGGAGTGCATTTTCTTGTTATGTTATGGGTTCTCTATTTGTTCTGGGAGGTACTGTGAATGACATGCAGTATGCGGAGCTAGCCTCTCATTTTTGGCCTCCTGACATCCTGAGTGTTCTGCGGTGTTTCAAGATGATAATTCGTCACCATATCACCCTGTAATGGTCTCAGGAACATGCAGAGGAGGACTCAAGATTGAGAGGGGCATCTTGGGGTCTAGATTTGAACCCCATTGCACATATATAGGATGACATGGAATGCAGGGTCTGTGCCTTGGAGCCTTCACCTATTAACAGACCAGAATCAACGGCCCCCCTGCAAACAGTTTTGTGTCAGCTGTGTCCAGAGTAGGGATAGCCTTAGGCATACGCAAGTGGTGCAGTCACACAAGGGCCCCTTACTTTTAGGGTGTCCACACAAAACGTTAGAACCTAATTTGAAGAGTATCATCCATAATTTTGTTTCTGAAATTAGTATTAATATAATATAATTTAAAGTATATATGTATCTAATATCATAGAAGGAGACCTTCTAGGTGGGAAAATGGTATAAAATAAAGATTTTTGACTTACCTAAAGTACAGGCTTGTCGATAGAAACACGAAACACACAAAAACACACAACCATTCGAGCTTTCGCCACCAGTGGTGGCTTCTTCGGGAAAAAGAGGGAGGAAGGAGAGGAGAAAGGGAAGGATACGGGTTTTAAGGAAGTGGAAAAGGAGTCATTCCAATCCCAGGAGTGGAAGGACTTACCTTAGGGGACAAAAAGGAAGGTAAACAAATACACACTTCCTTTTTGTCCCCTAAGGTAAGTCCTTCCACTCCTGGGATTGGAATGGCTCCTTTTCCACTTCCTTAAAACCCGTATCCTTCCCTTTCTCCTCTCCTTCCTCCCTCTTTTTCCCGAAGAAGCCACCACTGGTGGCGAAAGCTCGAATGGTTGTGCGTTTTTGTGTGTTTCGTGTTTCTATCGACAAGCCTGTACTTTAGGTAAGTCAAAAATCTTTATTTTATACCAAAGTATATATGTATTGTGATATGACTATGGCCACTGGAGTATTCCTCAGGTTTATAAAATTATGCCTGTATCAAAGGAACCAGGGATTGTAATGCTGGTGGATTCTAGTAATATCCAATACTAACACATGCTTAAATTAAGAGGTACACAATTCATTGTTTCTCAGCTCCTCTCCATGCCCTTTCTGCTCATTATTGTGACTAATAATCAAGCATTACACTAGTCCATTAGCAGGTGTTTCCCACAGAACAGATTGCCCCTGGCCACCTACTGCATGTTTTTTGAGTGTCAGCAATTCTATGACGTGAGTGATGATGATGAAACTGATGACAAAGACAAACATACACCTGACAGAAATCAAACCTGGGCCTCTTATATATGTGGTCAGTGATGCTGCCACTGAGTTATGGAGGTGGACTGGGAAATATGAAAATGAACAGCATAAATTTATTGGCACTTCTGACATTTATTATTATTATTATTATTATTTCAGAAACAGTGTATCTCAAGAACGTGTCTCTTGCTTTGTTGACAGTGGAACAGGATGTGGTTTAAAAACTGAGATTTGGAGGTATTCTTGATGAATCTACTCATAAAAAAAGCAAGGAAAAGATGTTTGTACCAAGTGTGTAAAGCATAATACCGTATGTGTTTATAAACTATGATTAATTTAATTTCTTATATATATATATATATGTAAAAAATAGATGAAGAACACTTACCAGGCGAAGGGGCACAGGCAGTAATAGCAACAAATAAACACACAGACACACACACACACTCAAAAATGCTAGCTTTCGCAGCCTAGCTGCTTCATCAGGCAGAAGGGAAGGAGAGGGAAAAGGAAATGATGAGGGATTTAAGGAAGGGGGTAAGGAGCCATTCCAATCCCGGGACAGGAAAGACTTACCTTGGGGGAAAAAATGGAAGGTAAATAAATGCACATACATTGGTGGGTGTATGTGCATTTATTTACCTTGCATTTATTTACCTTCCATTTTTTCCCCCAAGGTAAGTCTTTCCTGTCCCGGGATTGGAATGGCTCCTTACCCCCTTCCTTAAATCCCTCATCATTTCCTTTTCCCTCTCCTTCCCTTCTGCCTGATGAAGCAGCTAGGCTGCGAAAGCTAGCATTTTTGATTGTGTGTGTGTGTGTCTGTGTGTTTATTTGTTGCTATTACTGCCTGTGCCCCTTCGCCTGGTAAGTGTTCTTCATCTATTTTTTACATATATTTTTTTCCTGTTAGGAATTTTTCCTCTATAATATATATATATATATATATATATATATATATATATATATATATATATATATATATATATATATATATAAATGGTATAAAATAAAGATTTTTGACTTACCTAAAGTACAGGCTGGTCGATAGGAACACTAAACACACACAAAAACACACAACCATTCGAGCTTTCGCCACCAGTGGTGGCTTCTTCGGGAAAAAGAGGGAGGAAGGAGAGGAGAAAGGGAAGGATACGGGTTTTAAGGAAGTGGAAAAGGAGCCATTCCAATCCCAGGAGTGGAAGGACTTACCTTAGGGGACAAAAAGGAAGGTAAACAAATACACACACACTCACACATATCCACATCCAAACACACTTAGGCAGACATTTGTAGAAACCAAAGAAGTTGGACAGAGATGCCACTTCAGGCAGAGGCTCTGTCCACAGAACCGAGGCAAAGATGTTAAAGATGGCGGGCGGGAATTAGAATTTAGCGGAGGTTGAGACCAGGCGGGCAACGGGAAGAGAGAATGTGTTGAAGGGCAAGTTCCCATCTCCGGAATTCTGAAAGATTGGTGTTGGTGGGAAGTATCCAGATAACCCGGACGGTGTAACACTGTGCCAAGATGTGCTGGCCGTGCACCAAGGCATGTTTAGCCACAGGGTGATCCTCATTACCAACAAACACTGTCTGCCTGTGACCGTTCATGCGAATGGACAGTTTGTTGCTGGTCATTCCCACATAGAACGCTTCACAGTGCAGGCATGTCAGTTGGTAAATCACGTGGGTGCTATCGCAAGTGGCTCTGCCCTTGATCGTGTACACCCTCCGGGTTACGGGACTGGAGTAAGTGGTGGTGGAAGGGTGCACAGGGCAGGTTTTACAACGGGGGCGGTTACAAGGGTAGGAGCCAGAGGGTAGGGAAGGTGGTTTGGGGATTTCATATGGATGGACTAGGAGGTTACGGAGGTTAGGTGGGCGGCGGAAAGACACTCTTGGTGGAGTGGGAAGGATGTCATGAAGGATGGATCTCATTTCGGGGCAGGATTTAAGGAAGTCGTATCCTTGCTGGAGAGCCACATTCAGAGTCCGCTCCAGTCCCGGAAAGTATCCGGTGACAAGAGGGGCACTTCTGGGGTTCTTCTGTGGAAGGTTCTGAATTTGGGGGGATGAGGAAGTGGCTCTGGAAATTTGTTTCTGTACCAGATCAGGAGGATAGCCGCGGGATGTGAAAGCTGATATTAGGTTGTTGGTGTACTGGTTCAGGGATTCGGGACTGGAGCAGACTCGTTTGCCACGAAGACCTAAGCTGTCTAACGAGTCTGCTCCAGTCCCGAATCCCTGAACCAGTACACCAACAACCTAATATCAGCTTTCACATCCCGCGGCTATCCTCCTGATCTGGTACAGAAACAAATTTCCAGAGCCACTTCCTCATCCCCCCAAATTCAGAACCTTCCACAGAAGAACCCCAGAAGTGCCCCTCTTGTCACCGGATACTTTCCGGGACTGGAGCGGACTCTGAATGTGGCTCTCCAGCAAGGATACGACTTCCTTAAATCCTGCCCTGAAATGAGATCCATCCTTCATGACATCCTTCCCACTCCACCAAGAGTGTCTTTCCGCCGCCCACCTAACCTCCGTAACCTCCTAGTCCATCCATATGAAATCCCCAAACCACCTTCCCTACCCTCTGGCTCCTACCCTTGTAACCGCCCCCGTTGTAAAACCTGCCCTATGCACCCTTCCACCACCACTTACTCCAGTCCCGTAACCCGGAGGGTGTACACGATCAAGGGCAGAGCCACTTGCGATAGCACCCACGTGATTTACCAACTGACATGCCTGCACTGTGAAGCGTTCTATGTGGGAATGACCAGCAACAAACTGTCCATTCGCATGAACGGTCACAGGCAGACAGTGTTTGTTGGTAATGAGGATCACCCTGTGGCTAAACATGCCTTGGTGCACGGCCAGCACATCTTGGCACAGTGTTACACCGTCCGGGTTATCTGGATACTTCCCACCAACACCAATCTTTCAGAACTCCGGAGATGGGAACTTGCCCTTCAACACATTCTCTCTTCCCGTTGTCCGCCTGGTCTCAACCTCCGCTAAATTCTAATTCCCGCCCGCCATCTTTAACATCTTTGCCTCGGTTCTGTGGACAGAGCCTCTGCCTGAAGTGGCATCTCTGTCCAACTTCTTTGGTTTCTACAAATGTCTGCCTAAGTGTGTTTGGATGTGGATATGTGTGAGTGTGTGTGTATTTGTTTACCTTCCTTTTTCTCCCCTAAGGTAAGTCCTTCCACTCCTGGGATTGGAATGACTCCTTTTCCACTTCCTTAAAACCCGTATCCTTCCCTTTCTCCTCTCCTTCCTCCCTCTTTTTCCCGAAGAAGCCACCACTGGTGGCGAAAGCTCGAATGGTTGTGTGTTTTTGTGTGTGTTTAGTGTTCCTATCGACCAGCCTGTACTTTAGGTAAGTCAAAAATCTTTATTTTATACCATTTTCGTACCTGGAAGGTCTCCTTCTATAATATATATATATATATATATATATATATATATATATATATATATATATATATATATATATATATATATATATAGGCAGTAATAGCAACAAATAAACACACAGACACACACACACACACAAAAATGCTAGCTTTCGCAGCCTAGCTGCTTCATCAGGCAGAAGGGAAGGAGAGGGAAAAGGAAATGATGAGGGTTTTAAGGAAGGGGGTAAGGAGCCATTCCAATCCCGGGACAGGAAAGACTTACCTTGGGGGAAAAAATGGAAGGTAAATAAATGCACATACGCCCACACATTTACACAGACACAAGTACACTTAGGCAGACATACTGTAGAACTGTAGAAAGCAAAGAAGTTAGAAGTTAGACAGAGATGCCACTTGAGGCAGAGGCTCTGTCCAGAGAACCAAGGCAAAGATGTTAAGATGGTGGGTGGGAATTCGAATTTAGTGGAGGTTGAGACCAGGTGGGCAACGGGAAGAGAGAATATGCTGAAGGGCTAGTTCCCATCTCCGGAGTTCTGAAGGATTGGTGTCAGTGGGAAGTATCCAGATAACCCGGACGGTGTAGCACTGTGCCAAGATGTGCTGGCCATGCACCAAGGCATGTTTAGCCACAGGGTGATCCTCGTTACCAACAAACACTGTCTGTCTGTGTCCATTCATGCGAATGGACAGTTTGTTGCTGGTCATTCCCACATAGAACGCTTCACAGTGCAGGCATGTCAGTTGGTAAATCACGTGGGTGCTATCGCAAGTGGCTCTGCCCTTGATCGTGTACACCCTCCGGGTTACGGGACTGGAGTAAGTGGTGGTGGAAGGGTGCATAGGGCAGGTTTTACAACGGGGGCGGTTACAAGGGTAGGAGCCAGAGGGTAGGGAAGGTGGTTTGGGGATTTCATATGGATGGACTAGGAGGTTACGGAGGTAAGGTGGGCGGCGGAAAGACACTCTCGGTGGAGTAGGAAGGATGTCATGAAGGATGGATCTCATTTCGGGGCAGGATTTTAGGAAGTCGTATCCTTGCTGGAGAGCCACATTCAGAGTCCGCTCCAGTCCCGGAAAGTATCCGGTGACAAGAGGGGCACTTCTGGGGTTTTGTGGAAGGTTCTTAAATTGGGGAGATGAGGAAGTGGCTCTGGCAATTTGCTTCTGTACCAGACCAGGAGGATAGCTGCGGGATGTGAAGGCTGTTATCAGGTTATTGATGTATTGGTTCAGGGATTCAGGACTGGAGCAGACTCGTTTGCCACGAAGACCTAAGCTGTAGGGAAGGGCACGTTTGATGTGGAAAGGATGGCAGCTGTCATAATGCAGGAACTGTTGTTTATTGGTAGGTTTGATGTGGACGGATGTGTGTAGTTGGCCGTTGGATAGATGGAGGTCGACATCGAGGAAAGTGGCATGGGATTTGGAATAGGACCAGGTGAATTTGATGGGACCAAAGGAGTTGAGGTTGGAGAGGAAATTCTGGAGTTCTTCTTCACTGTGAGTCCAGATCATGAAGATGTCGTCAATGAATCTATACCAAACTTTGGGTTGACAGGCTTGGGTGTCCAGGAAGGCTTCCTCTAAGCGTCCCATAAATAAGTTCGCGTACGAGGGGGCCATCCTGGTCCCCATGGCTGTTCCCTTTAGTTGTTGGTATGTCCGGCCCTCAAAAGTGGAGAAGTTGTGGGTTAGGATGAAGCTGGCTAGGGTATTAAGGAAAGAGGTTTTAGGTAAGGAAGTGGGTGGTCGGCGTGAAAGGAAATATTCCATCGCAGCGAGGCCCTGGGCATGTGGGATATTAGTGTATAAGGAAGTGGCATCGATGGTTACAAGGATGGTTTCAGGAGGTAACAGGCTGGGTAAGGATTTCAGGCGATCAAGGAAGTGGTTGGTGTCTTTGATGAAGGATGGGAGACTGCACATGATGGGTTGAAGGTGTTGGTCTATGTAGGCAGAGATTCGTTCTGTTGGGGTTTGGTAACCGGCCACAATGGGGCGGCCGGGATGGTTGGGTTTGTGGATCTTGGGAAGTAGGTAGAAGGTGGGGGTGCGGGGTGTCGGTGGAGTCATGAGGTTAATGGAGTCAGGTGAAAGGTTTTGTAGGGGGCCTAAGGTTTTGAGGATTCCTTGAATCTCTGCCTGGACATCAGGAATGGGATCGCCTTGAAAAACTTTATATGTGGTATTATCTGAAAGCTGACGCACTCCCTCTGCCACATACTCCCGCCGATCAAGTACCACTGTCGTGGAGCCCTTGTCGGAAGGGGGAATGACGATGGAATGGTCAGCCTTCAGATCACGGATAGCTCGGGATTCAGCTGCGGTAATGTTGGGAGTAAGATTAAGGTTTCTCAGGAAGGACTGGGAGGCAAGGTTGGAGGTAAGGAATTCCTGGAAGGTTTGAAGAGGGTGATTTTGAGGAAGAGCAGGTGGGTCTCGCTGTGACGGAGGACGGAACTGTTCTAGGCAGGGTTCGATTTGAATGATGTCTTGGGGAGCTGGATCATTAGGAAGAGGATTATTTTTCTTCGTGGCAAAGTGATATCTCCAGCAAAGACTGCGAGTATAGGATAGTAAATCTTTCACAAGGGCTGTTTGGTTGAATTTGGGAGTAGGGCTAAAGGTCAGCCCTTTGGATAGGACAGAGGTTTCAGATTGGGAGAGAGGTTTAGAGGACTAGGCTGCGAAAGCTAGCATTTTTTTTTGTGTGTGTGTGTGTGTCTGTGTGTTTATTTGTTGCTATTACTGCCCGTGCCCCTTCGCCTGGTAAGTGTACTTCATCTATTTTTTACGTATATTTTTCCTGTTAGGAATTTTTCCTCTGTAATATACAGAGCAAGTCAAGTACTGAAAAAATGTAAGTGTATATTCTGAGTTACACTTGTGAAATTTTTTCAATTTTGAATTTCATTAAATTGGAAGGATTCTGATAGCTAAGTTACTTTTCATTATTAATATTTCAGGAATTCCTACACTTGTTAAGATTCTTTCTCCAGTCAATTATTTTCCTACTGTAACAGTAGGTCTGTCACAGTATGTCTTTTGATGTATTGGTAGTGCAAGGTGTGTTCCATAAGTAATGTGACCAAATTCATAAAAAATCATTTATTGAATATGTTCATACAAATAATTGGAAAATTTCAAAATAGCACCCTATTGCATCAATACACTTCTGGAGGAGGTGTTTCCATGCATGAAAGGCATCCTGGAAGGCCTTTTCTGGAATGTCCTTTAGAGCTGATGTAACATGTGCCTGGATACTTTCAATCATGTCCCAATGTTTTCCTTTCATGTCTCCTTTTAAACGAGGAAACAAAAAAAAGTTTGTGGGAGCCAGGTCAGGGCTATAGGGAGACTGGGGAACCAATGGGGTGCTAGTCCCGGCCAGGAACTCGTTGACAATGAAGGTGCTGTGACTTGGCGCGTTGTCGTGGTGAAGTTTCCATGTATCCTTGATGTCGCTTTGGCAGCGCAAGACACACCTTTTCAGTCTTTTGAGCACTTCCAAGTAGAAAGCTGAGTTCACATTAGTACTGGTAGGTATGAATTTGTGGTGGACAGTGCCTTTGATGTCAAAGAAGACAATGAGCATGGATTTCATCCTGGAATTGTTCACGCGTGCCTTCTCGGGATGGGTCGATGGTGGGTTGTGCCATTTTGAACTCTACCTTTTTGTCTCAGGGCCATACTCAAAAATCCACGACTCATCACCACTGGTAAATGAGTTTAAAAAATGAGGATCATTTTCACAAATTTCTCGGCACTGAAGCACTCGCATGTGCTTGTGTTCGTCGGTCAACACTTTTGGGATGAGTTTGGCACACACCTTTCTCACAATGCGGAAAACAGTTGTTTTTGCCATATTTAGAGTTCATGCTGTCAACTGAAGGCTCAGCTGTCTGTCAGAGTTCCAACAATTGCACAAACGTGTCACATTTTCGTTGACTCATGAGGTTACTGGCTGTCCACTGCGAGGTTCGTCAGTGATTTCCCTCCATGTATGACTTGTGCCATCGGAAAATGTGATTTGTACAAGCAATCAGTCCCAAAGGCATGCTGAAGTAATGTAAATGTTTCAGTGGCAGACTTGCCAGAGTTTAACGCAAAATTTGATGGCATACTATTGCTCTACAGAACTATCCATTCTGCTGTGTGACATAACCTCAAAAAAGGGGTTGATGGAAAAACACGTCCTGACTCTCCGGCAGCTCGCATCTGAATGAGACAAAGAGTGTTTTGAAGTTAACACCGCCCCCCCCCCCCCCTCTACTTAGCCCAGCTACTTACAACACCCTGTGGTGTACCGTTGACCAGAAAAAAAATTGGTCACATTACATACGGAATGCACTTTGTATGTCAATGATGAAATTTGGAATTCTTTTGAAAGAGATGAAGGTGTTGAACCTCTGCTGGAGGGTAGGATGTGGGAAAGCCCCGCATGCATGTCTTGCACAGGGTCCCACACTAGCTATGACCGTTTCTGGTCCAGACAAGTACCAGGGACTACTATACTTACTTGCACTGCAGTCTGCAAGGCCCGAGGAGGCCATACATAATATTAAGATACTTATAAAAAAAATGTTCAAATGTTTGTATAGTCTATGGGACTTAACTACGGGGTCATCAGTCCCTAAACTTACAAACTACTTATGAACTACTTACGAACTAGGACGGCACAAATATCCATGCCCAAGGGGGGATTCGAACCCCCGGCCGTAGTGGCCGTGCTGACCGTGACTGGAGTGCCTCAGTCACCTCGGCCACCGCGGCCGGCAAGATACTTATCCCGAGAGACTTGCTAAGATATTGTAGATGTAGATACTGGCTGAGGTCGACCCTCAACTATCCCGCTTTTGACACTGGCAATCTCAGCAACAACTGTGGAGTAATTGTTGGCAAATATTATGTACACTTTGAATTGTTTGTATTGTGTACTCTTTCAATAATTTTTGAGTGTTCTGCTGGATCCCATCAACATTCCACCACGATACTTTGGCCAACAAGCATCTGCACACTTCCATATAAGTAGACAACTACTGAAGAGATTAGATGCAGTCATGGTATTTATGATGCTTCTTGTGCATGTAAAATGTGCTAGCATAATTTTTTTGCACACATTAAGTAGTAAGGCGCATGATCCAGGTGAGTTGTTAATCACTGATTATTGATTGATAACTTCAATTCTGCAGTGACTGAATAGTATTAATTATAGGATTCCAGTTTTTATCCAAGTAAAAGGTTTTCTTTTTTTCCCCATGAGCTGTTAGAGAATGGAACTGTAGAGAACCCTCTGCCATGCACTTCATTGTGCCTGGCAGAGTATTGATTTAGATGTTGATGAAAGCCATTGTAATGATTCATAAGTTTGTCAGCTATATGTGTTTCCACTGGTTCTTTAATTACTGAATCTCAAAAATTGGAAAATGGAGTTACAATTTTTATTATATTATATTTCATTGTGTGTCCCATGGAAACCCAGTATTCTATCACAGTCTAACATAATACAGTCTTGACACCCCCACAGACTTTTGTTATACACTGCAACAGCAGCACTCTAAGCAGCCGGCAAGTTACATTTCTGAATACGATATTGGATGAGTGTGAATAGTATCATTTATATTGATTTTAACATAAATTTACATTAGGGAATGTATGTAGTATCATAAAAGAGGTAATAACTCCACCTTCGTCTTTCTTAGGTTTCCTAAGATCCCTCACAAGTATGAAATGGTACATTGCAGCACAGTTTATATACAATTATCTTGTAACCTACAGGCTTTTACTGAATAATTTCATTTATTATTAAAACTAAAAAAATGGATAGGAAACACCAGAAGACCTGCCCTTTGGCAGAAAGACATTTTCTACTCAGGATCGTTCAGGTTTCTACACTACAATTCCAGTGAAATCGATGAGGGTGGAACAAAGGAAACAAATATTGAATGCAATAACTACAGTATTTAATGTACCAAATTAGCCACCACAACTGTTGATGAAGGAAAAAAGTCACAAACGTGGCAAGAAAACGGAAAAAAACCAATTCCACAATTGTTGATACAGCTGAACCACAAACAGTAAGAATATTCAAGACATTGTCTTCTTAATTGTCATAGTAAGAACAGACCGTAATGAAAATATATGTTTCTCTAATGTATATATCCTACTTACTTTCAGCAGAATAAGCTGCATTTATAAACATATTCATAAGTATTGTTTCATGATGAAGTTCTTCATTATACCATTGAATCATTAAGTTGGGTTGTTTTGACATTAATTTCGATATTATATATGTCTCTTGATATTTTCCTAATGCTTGTAATTCAGAAATGATAGAAACTAATCCATTAATTATGTACACAAATAATTATAAACAAACATCGCTCCTTCGGCAGTTTGCCCACCACTAGGAGCACCAGTGTCGTTGCAACTGCCAATCGGTAACAACATTCACAGCAGTGAGTGTCGTGACTGAATATGTTAGTCTGTGGTTCTACTTCTGCTGATTTTGAAAGGTATGCTTTTTGTGTTCTCTACACTGCTCATGAACTGTTCATATCATCTTCCCTATATGTGCATAACCACACTCAAAAGGAACTTTGTAAACACCCACTTTTCTCAGTTGTAAATCATCTCTGACTAAGGCGAAGTTCTTGACTGAAGGATGGAAGATAACCTTGATTTTATTTTTCCTAAGCAATCTGCTTATATATATAATATAATATGCTTATGCTTATGCTTATGCTTATATATATAATATAAAATGCAGAATGGCAATGGGTAGAAAAGCGTTTTTGAAAAAGAGAAATTTGTTAACATCGAATATTGATTTAGGCCTAAGGAAGTCCTTTCTGAGGGCATTTGTATGGAGTGTTGCCTTGTATGGGAGTGAGACATGGACGATAAACAGTGCGGACAGGAAGAGGATTGAGGCTTTTGAAATATGGTGCTACAGAAGAATGCTGAAGATTAAGTGGGTGGATCACGTAACTAATGAGGAGGTACTGAACAGAATTGGGGAGAAAAGGAATTACTGGCATACCTTGACTAAAAGAAGGGATAGATTGGTAGGACACATTCTTAGACATCAAGGAATTGTGAATTTAGCGTTGGAGGGAAGTGTGTGGGGAAAAAATCGCAGGGGAAGACCAAGAGATGGATACAGTAAGCAGATTCAGACAGATGTAGGTTGTCGTTCTTATGTGGAGATGAAGAGGCTTGCTCAGGATAGGGTATTGTGGAGAGCTGCATCAAACCAGTCTCCGGACTGAAGACCACAACAACAACAAGCAATCTGCCTATTCTAGAATACACATTTGTGGCACAAGGAAGGAATGTGATTGACTTGTAATCACCATCAGTGTGTTAAGTATGTTTCTTCTTCTTATTATATTTATGCATGGCCTACATTATTTTGTAAGAAGTATAGCCATTCTCATTCAAAACATTTTGCATCTGTTCTTATTCTTTGTGGAGGTTTTCATCATCTGATATTATGTGCACCTGATGTATTAAAGTGCTAAGAAGCCCTGCAGTTTGTGTGGTATGGATCATGTATTGCTTGTCATTTTCATTTCTTTTGTTATGAGTGAAGAGACTAAATCTTATCTGTCACTGGGTTCCAGTACCACTCCTCTACACAAGGAGAAATCAGCAATCCCTCTTGCATTATGTCAGTTTTGCTTCCACAGAACATGGTTGTAGCCTGCCAGATGGATCTTCTTCAACCACACTCCTCCATAGGTGATCATTGTTCTGGTGTTGGTTTCTTGTTTTTTGTATATGTAGATGAAAAATTCCTAGCAGGAAAAATTATATAAAAAAAAATAGACGAAAGATTACTCACCAGGCGAAGGAGCACAGGTGTGACAGCAGCACGAATAAATAGAACACACACACACACACACACGCACAAACGCTAGCTTTCGCAGCCTAGCTGCTTCATCAGGCAGAAGGGAAGGAGAGGGAAAAGACAATGATGAGGGTTTTAAGGAAGGGGGTAAGGAGCCATTCCAATCCCAAGACAGGAAAGACTTACTTTGGGGGAAGAAAAGGAAGGTCAATAAATACACACACACCCATACATTTACACAGACACAAACACACCTAGGCAGCCTAGGGTAGGAGAGGGAAAAGGAAATGATGAGGGTTTAAAGGAAGGGGGTAAGGAGCCATTCCAATCCCGGGAGAGGAAAGACTTACCTTGGGGGGAAAAAAGGAGGGTAAACAAATACACACACACCCACACATTCACACAGACACAAGTACACCTAGGCAGACATACTGTAGAAAGCTTTCTACAACAAAAATTTTGTGGAATGAAAACTCCCAGATACATAACTCATGAAAAATATATGTGTACGTCTTATACAAAAAATATAACTAAATAGGGAAAACCAATTTCTCTTTAAAATCTCAGACACTTCCAACATTTAGAAACAATGAACCAGTATTTCGGCACTAAAGTTACAACAACATTCTCTAAATTGAAACTTCCTCAAGTGACAAAAAGATAGATTAATATGTCTACCTTTCTACATTGATGCCATGGATCAGATCTGTCAGCACTTTGCTTGATGCTATGATGAGGAAACTAGAATTTTTGTATCCTTAGAACATATAAAAAAAATTCTAACCATAGGATCTGTGGTATCGTTGTTAAACAAACTGAATATCGGACTTTCCAAATCAACTAAAATTAAAAGAAAAGTATATTAATTCAAAAGAGAAGATAAACATTTGATTAACACTTTCCTGACTGAGAATCTCCAGGCTTTCAAAACTAACAATATGAGTGTAGATCAGATGTGGCTTACACTCAAACAAATAATATTGACTACCATTGTCTACCAAACAAATTAACAAAAGAGAGGGCTGACCAACCATGGCATACAAACCAGGTTAGATAACTCTTGCAAAAGCAAAGATAAAAGCATGCCAAGTTTAAACAGACTCAAAATCCCCAAGACTGCCAAACTTTTACAGATACTAGAAATTTAGCTTGAACTTCGATGAAGCTTACAATAGTTACCACAACAAAACCCTGTCACGTAATGTGGTGGAGAATTCTAAGAAATTCTGGTCTTATGTAAAGTATACTAGTGGCAAAACACAATCATACCTTCATTACATGATAGAAATAACTTAGTGATGCAACTGATGACAGTTATTCTAAAGCAGAATTGCTTAACACAGCTTTCTGAATTTCCCTCACCAGAGAAGAGAAAGCAATTACTTCAGAATTCATATCAAGAACAGCTGCCAGCTTACATAATTTAGATGTAGATATGACTGGAGTATTAAAGCAACTTAAATCACCATTTTTCTTAAATGAATTTATTTCTGTATTTGAAATGACTTTTCCAAAAAAAAAAAAAAAAAAAAAAAAAAAAAAAAAAAAAAAAAAAAAAAAAAAAAAAAAAAAAAAACTCTCAGGAAGAATACTGGGGTCTCATCCAGTAAACCTTGGATTACAGAAGGTATAAAAACTTCCTGCAGGACAAAGAGGAAGTTATATCTCTCACTCAGAGCATCAAATTATTCCCTTGCAAGATATCATTATAAACTTTACTGTAAGATTTTAAAAACAGTGATAAACAAATCCAAAAGCTTATACATTAAATCCGAAATTGAAAAATCCAACAACAAAATAAAAACTGTTTGGAATGTTATAAAAAGAGAGTGTGGCAAGACCAATAAAACTGTCAATAGCACAGAAGTTAATCACAATGGCAAGGTTATCCATAATCCAGTAACAATATCTAATATATTTAACAACCACTTCTTAACTGCATCAGAACATGTAGGTTGTAAAGGTTCCTTGAATGCAGCCGTGTATTTATTACAAAGAGCTAATCCTAGTACATATGACCCAATTTTTATAGCTCCAGTCAATATTAATGAAATTAAGAATACCATTAAGGCCTTGAAAAATAAAAATTCCACAGGTACTGATAACATCTCATCTAAAGTTCTCAAGCACTGTAGTGACAATATATTTCAAATCCTGTGTCACATTTTTAATGAATCTATGCAACAAGGTGTTGTCCCTGAAAGATTAAAACTGGCCATTGTGAAACCACTCTTTAAGAAGGGTGACAAAACCAATGTTTCTAACTATCGCCCAATATCTCTGCTCAATACCTTCTCAAAAGTATTAGAGAAACTAATGTATAAAAGAATTATAGACCATCTCAACATCCACAACATCCTCAAAAGAAACCAGTTTGGATTTCAGAAAGGTAGATCAACTGAGGAAACTATTTTTTCTCTTACTAATGAAATTATCGAGTTAATAAATAACAAAATATCACCTATTGGAATATTCTGTGACCTGTCAAAGGCCTTCGATTGCATAGACCACAACATTCTCGTACAGAAGTCCCATTTTTATGGCTTGAGAGGTAGGGTTGGAAAGTGGATTGAATATTATTTACAAAATAGGAAACAGAAGGTGTTACTTACCGATGCTAATGGCTGTCCTATTTCATCTGACTGGGGCTTATTAAAGTGTGGAGTGCCACAGGGGTCCATTTTGGGACCTTTGTTGTTCCTTATCTTCATCAATGATCTCCCACTGTGCACAAACACCGACAGCAAATTTACTCTTTTTGCAGATGACACAACTATTCTGCTTGAAGGACATACAACCAGCGAAATAGAAAACAAATGTAAATCTGTACTTGTTGATGTTCTACACTGGTTTAAGTCCAATGGACTGACCCTTAATGTTGAAAAAACCCAATATATCCAATTTCATACAGCTCAGCAAGAGAATAAGGTATTCCACTTAAGCTGCGGTAACCAAAATAGGCCCCTATCACAATGTGATTTTACTAAGTTCTTGGGCATTCTAATAGATGATACATTGAACTGGTCTGAGCATATATTAGATCTCCATAAAAGACTCAGTGCAGCAACTTATGCTCTCCATGTAATCACCCCTATTAGTGACATAAATACTACCAAAGCTGCGTATTTTGGATATTTTCATTCCATTATGTCCTATGGCACAATTTTTTGGGGTAATCAACCATTAGCCAAACAAATATTTACCGCACAAAAGAGAGCAATCAGAATAATGACTGGTGTTAACCCTAGAGCTTCTTGTAGAAACCTGTTCCGCAATTTAAAAATACTAACCACCACCTCTCAATACATATTCTCTATAATGATTTTTGTTTCAAATAACCTTTTTCTTTTTCAACCTAATAGTGACTATCATGATCATAATACTATATCTAAAAATGACCTACATAGGAATCTTAAACGCTTAAGTCTTGTACAAAAAGGTGTCCATTATTCTGCCACAAAGATTTTCAATGCCTTCCCAGCTGAAATCAAAGTACATATTAAGATCCTGCCTACATTTAAGCACAAACTGAAAAAATTCTTGTGGAAAAGTCATTTTACTCTCTTGATGAGTATATGCAGACAAAATAATAATTGTTTCTGTAATTTTTTTGTATTGCCACATTAATTATGTTGTCAAGGCTCTCTGTCTTAATATAATTAATGTATTATACATCTTACCCATTTATACTGATATGCTTTATGTACTATGCATCTTTTTTTTTTTTTCTACAATCATTGTTTTATGTTATTCGACCTATATGTTTCTAATTTTATGTCTAGTTCTACCTGTAACATTATTCACCACTTGATGAGACCTGCCTGTTATTGTGTAATTATTTATTGAAACTCTGTATTTTGTAACCATTGTAACATGACTCATTCCACATCCATGTGATCTATCACAATATGGGTTAATGGAATACGAAATAAATCAAATCAAATTAAGATTAGTAAGTCTCCCAGTCCTGATTGTATACCAATTACGTTCCTTTCAGAGTATGCTGATGTAATAGCCCCATACCTAGCTATCATATAAAACCATTTGCTCAGTGAAAGCTCCATACCCGAAGACTGGAAAGTTGCACAGGTCACTCCTATATTCCAGAAAGGTAATAGGAATGATCCGCAAAATTACTGACCTATGTCATTGACATTGGTTTGCAGCAGGATTTTGCAATATACACTTTCCTCAAAAATTATGAACTACCTCAAAGAGATAGACTTATTGACCCATAATCAACAGGAGTTGTTCTTGTGAAACAAATCTAGCTCTTTACTCACATAATGTGATGAGTGCTATTGACAAGGAATGTCAAATAGATTCCATATTTCTAAATTTCTGGAAGACTCACTGTACTTCACAAGTGTCTTCTAATCAAATTTTGTGCTTATGGAATATCGCCACAATTGTCTGACTGGTTCCATGATTTCCTGTCAGAAAGGACACAGTATATTGTGATTGACAGTAATCAACGAGTTGAATAGAAGTGATATCTGGTGTTCCCCAGAGAAGTGACACAGCACCCCTAATGTACCTCATTTTATAAACTATTTAGGAGACAATGTGAGTAGCTCTCTTAGACTGTTTGCAGATGATGCTGTCATAAATCAGTTAGTAAAGCCACCAGAAGATCAAAAGCAACTGCAAAAGGATTTAGATACGATATCTGCATGGTGCAAAAATTGGCAATTTACCATTAATAATCATAAGTGTGAAGTCATGCGTATGATGACTACAAGAAATCCATTAAAAATCAGTTACATTTTAAATCAGTCAAATCTGCAGATCATCAATTCAATGAAATAACTAGGAATAACAATTACAAACAACATAACTTGGAAAGAACTCACAGAAAATACTGTAGGAAAGATGAACCAAAGGCTGTGTTTCACTGGCAGAACTCTTAGAAGATGCAACAGTTTGATGAAGGAAACTGCCTATACTACACATGTGCTTTATATTATGAAGTAGTGCTGTGCATTGTGGGATCCCCATCAAGTGGGACTGATGGAGGATATAGAGAAAAGTTCAGAGAGATGCAGCTCGTTTTGTATTATCATAATATAGGGGAGAGTGTGACAGGGAAATGATGCACAAGTTGGGATTGAAATCATTAAAACAGAAGCGCTAATCGTTGCAGCAAGATCTATTTGTATTATCATGATATAGGAGACAGTGTCAGGGAAATGATGCATGAGTTGGGATTGAAATCATTAAAAGAAAAGTGTTAACTGTTGTGGCAAGATCTATTTCCAAAATTTCTTTCTGATCCGAATGTGAACTTATATTGTTAGCACTCACCTACATAGGGAGACATGATCATTGTAATAAAATAAGAGAAATCAGATTAAAAACAGAAAGACTAAAGTGTTAGTTTTTCTCATAATCTATTAGAGAATGGAACTGTAGAGAAAAATCATAAAAGCGGTTCAATTTACCCTCTGCCATGCACATCAACGTGACTTGTAGAGTATAAAGGAACGAGATTGAAATACTAAGTAATTCCATGCGAGACTTTGGGATGAGCCTGAAACAAAAGTACACTAACAGAAAGCTAATATTTCCATGGTTGCAAAATTTGTGGGGCATGTTTTGTGTCTACCACATTTAAGTACTGGTATGCATCAAGTGTTTTATGCCTTTAATCTAAACCAAACAAGGTTCTGGTGGACAGGTTCTTAACAGCAAGCACAATAATTAATTAATTTACAGCAGTGGAGGAACCTACCTATGTGGGCTAGATGCCATATGTTAGTCTTATATCCATTTCAGTGTCTGAATTCAAGCACCAGAACAGCTGTGATGATTCTAGAGGAGGAGAGGCACAGCAGTAACTTGCACTGGATAGTGGGGCAATGAAGTTGAAAAAATATATTTATTCACTGCTTAAACGGTGATAAATAAGCTGAAGTAAAAAATATTACTTATGATTTATAATGTCCTTCACACCACTAAATTAAGGTGGTAGAGAACCTTGGTTCATCTGTTTTGCAATGCCAATCGAACTTTATGTTTAAATTTTTTTGATATCATTTAGTGTCTGAGTTGGCCACACTGAAAACAACTGCCACATCAGAGAGTTTGCCCTATACACACCCTTGTTTCAGGCAATGCTTGGCACAAACCCATTGTCAATAGCTGTGCCAGGATGTGATGGGGACAGCTTTGTGTACGACGCCTCCACATCTAACACTTCTATTGGCAAGGTGAGTACAAGTATTTTGAATATTTCAATTCTTTTGAATGGCAGCAGGTTTCTTAATGCAGCATTTCTCTCTTAAGGCATTGGAAGTGCTATTGCATAACACACTGAGGGGAAGTACATTGCTGATGGATCACATGAGCAATTAACTATAATAAAATTGACATTTTCCAACAAAAATGCATTTATGTTATAACAAAAGATCACTTAAGTTAAATGTGTGATTTTTGACTGTACATTTGCATGTCTAAAGTACTAAAATTTAATTTATAGTATGACAATTTATCGCATCTATCAACAAAACAAAAAACCACTTCATGTAAACTAGTCAAATGTTCAGAAAAGCCAGTAACAAGTCAGCATATTCGCTTGAAATGCAAGAAAAACATAAGAAGTTCTTATCCTCATTCTTCACTCCTGAACTGTTTCCATGGGCTCACTTATGGCTAGGCATGTGCTAAATCATTTCTCCTACTATGCTTGGAAAGAACATCTCTCAGAACCATGAATTCTCGTCAATTTTGCATTTCTTCATGACTTTACCAACAACTTGAATTCTTGAAACTAGATACACCCTCAATTTCCCCTTGAACTTCTTCTTTTTCTTCCTCCTCCTCCTTCAAAGCGTTTGCCCCCTATGCTAGCAGGGTCCACTGCTTTGGCTCATTGTTGTCATTTCCTATGACCTTGTGCTTGGTTGGGGTGGAGACCAGAGATATTGAGGTCTTCATGCTGGGTGTCAAGCCATTGCTGTCTTGGTCTTCCATCTGGCCATTTCCCATTTACATTTAAGTTAAAACCAGTTTTTGCCACTGTCATTTCATCTGCTCTAAGGAGATGCCCACACCAGTGTAGGTGGCTTTCCTCATCTTATTTGCTATAGGTGTAACACTGTATTGCCTACGAACTTCTTCGTTTGTGACATGGTCATGTAGATTTAAACCTGATGTCCACCTGAGCATCTTTGCTTCCATTACAGCAAGTCTTTGTTCCGCTTCTTTTGTTGATGGCCAGCATTCAGCCCTATACATTGCTATTGGGTGGATTACTGATCAGTAATATTTTTATTTTAGCTTGTTGGGAATTTTCCTGTCACACAGTACTCTAGTAGCAGAATGCCATTTAAGCCACACACTGCTCAGGCAGTTGGAAATTTATGCACTGAGATTTCCATTAGCTGCAAATGTTGAGCCCAGTTACTTAAAGGTTCTTGCTGTTGGTGAACAGTGGGAGGTGAACACCATTGATTTTGATGCTAACAGGGTCTTCTAAATCTATGTACAGATAATATGTTTTCATTACATTGTTGCATTCAGTGAATGTTACACAGAGCACACAGGAATACATTATGTTTAACAGTGAATAAAATAAACGATTGAATGTAGTGAACTGTATTATTTTTTTAATTTTTCCTGAAAGTAAATGCTAAAATTATCTTGATGTTATGAATCATTCAATACATTATTATGTTATTTTTGAATGCAATTATATGTGAAATAATAATAAAAACACCAGACCATTCATAGCAACTAGTGGTTGTCCACTCATGGCAAATGATGTGTTAAACCAAATGCATTTCTTCAAATATATAATAAAATAAATCCTATTCATAATGAGTAAACACATAATATATTACTATTTGGTTTAGAATGGGCAAAAATATATCAAGATTATGTGTAACTGAACAGGAGCTGAAATGAACCAAAAATTACAAGAAAATATAAGAACACTTTTCTTGTTGTTTTTCCATAAATCCATAGACAAGACAATCAAAATGAATTTCCAGATGTTGGATGCTTGTTACACAATTGGGATCTATACAGACTTAAAAATCTAATGCTCCATCTAAGGCATTGGACCATCAATAACATATCTTCCCTACACATCTCTCTCTCTCTATTCATGTCTTCCCTCCATTGTTTCCTGTCCATTTCTCTCCTTCTCCTTTTCGCAGAAAGTGGTCAGGAAATGGTGATGTTGACAGAATTTAATATCAATTTGAATAAATTGGTCATTTAATTCCACCCCCCCCCCCCCGGTCCAATCACCTTGGAAATACCCAGTGAGAAGTCCCCATCCCACCCTTTCCCTCTTCTCCACTCAAAATTTCATAGAAAATTATCTTACTGGTGTAAATGAAAGAAAACTAAAATATTCTCTCATATGCTTCTACTGATGCATGTACAGAGCAGTTGTTTTGGGTGTGTATAAAAACTCTCCAAATATCAGTAGTCTGGAAGAAGGTTCACACCTAAGTCTACACACAGTGTTGTGTATGTATAATATTATTATGTTTACTTTTTTTAATTGTCATTTTACTCTTGTTATCACCAAATGTAATATTAAATAGATATACAATATAAATATCACACTAAAGTACTATCACCCTCCATACCACAAACATCAAATACTCATTGTGAAAGAGAATTAAAACTCTAATGTCAGACTTACCAACTTATTCAGTGAGTTCTCATTAGCCGGAGCCAAAAGTTTGATCTGTCCATAGTCGCTCGTAAATTCAAGAAATCAAACAAAATGTTAATTAACAAATTTCAAATAATGATTCTACAAATAATAATAATAATAATTTGTAAAATGTGGCCTTTACATAAATGAAAAAAAAAAGTTTGCACCACTTACCAAACAAAAGTTCTATGGTATTGTATACTATAATGAATTTGTATTTTATTTATTTATTTGAGATACATAGTCCATAGATCCAGTATGGCATGAATATGCATGGATGTGGAATGAGTCAAATGCATGTACAATATGTATATCATACAATATAATCCATTAAGTCATGTTACACATGGGATTGGAATGATTCAAAGTGCATACAATACAAAGATACAATAGAGTTAAAAATAATACAATGCAAAAGTACCAATAAAAATAGAAAACAATACAATACAAAAGTACCAATACAAATAGAAAACTATACATTACAAAAATACCAATAGAGATAAAAAACAATACAGATACAATAACAAAGCAAAAATACAAATACATAAAGAGTTGCAAAAACAGAGGTTTTAGTGCAGATTAGTTGTGGTCCCAGATTAAATACATAAATCTGAATTACTACTGTTTATCTCTGCTGAAGAATTCATCTAAAGAGTAGAAAAAATTTTCCAATAGGAATTGCTTTAGCTTTTTTAAAAAATAGTGTTTTGTTTCCTTTTAGACACTTTATCTTACTCGGGAGTGCATTAAAGATTTTTTGTACTTGCACACTTTACCTCTTTTTGTACCAGAGACAGATTTTTCCATTCACAGTGCATATCACCTTTCTGTCTTGTGTTGTAATGATGGTGTGCCTCATTTGTTTCATATTCAGAAGAATTGAGAAGTGTGAAATCCAAGAGTGAGAGAAGATAATGTGAAGCGACATGAAGTTCTTGGAGGAACACCACATAGAATTCGGACTACTTTTTTCTGGCTTACAATTTGTAGACAAACAAAACAAAAAAAAAATTACTTCTTTTGTATTAAAACATAACCTAAAATCACAATTCTTGAGGTAAACACATTGTGTAGCATGTAATTCAATAAAGAGTTGTATGAAACCGTGCATTGAATGCAGACCTGCACCCTGTGTGACATGCTCACCATTAGTTAATTAATCCATTCTTCAATTGCCAATCCTACTTTACTCCCATACATTTTAAGGTTTGTCAGTACATGCTTGCACAGCTCTTTTCAATTTACCCAAATATGTTCAACTCTAGGCTAATCCAATGGTGCAAAACAAGCAGGATTGCAGAAATCGTTGACAATGCATGCATGATTGGCTTGGTAGCTGCTGTCCATAAACTTTAATCCCTTCCCAAATTGCTAATGAAATAAATGAACTATATGTTGGAGGATGCTGTCCCCATATTGTTGTTCCTGGAGAGTGCCGTTGATGAGCAACAATAGCCTTGGAAAACTCACGTGATACGAGCAACATAATTAATTCACCACCTTTCTGTAATCAATTGTCATTATGCCTTTGGTCTGCAACATTTCCCTCCACTACATTGTCAGCAGTCCTCAAAGAGCAATCTGTTCCACACACTGCAGCAATTTGCTTGGCTGGAGGAGTGGGGAAAGATAAAGTGACCAGCAGTGGACAACTACAGGCAACTGCTGTTTTATGTTATGAAGAATTAATATTTTTCTTTCTGTTGCAATAAATTATATTTCATTCAAACTAAATAATCAGTATTTTTGTCATATTCTCAGACCCATTCCCTACCTTCATAAAAATTAGAAATTATATTTAGTGTGGTAAGAAAACAGTCCAGTATGATTCAATAGCATCAAGACTTTCATCATATGTAACGGTAACATAAGTTTATGGGAAGAGCAGTCATTCGGTTGGAATGCTGGCACAGCAGTAAATAAAACAATAAATCCAATAAGGTGAACACATTCATTATGCTTGCAACATGTTGAGTAGTTGCTTCTGCTTATTTTGCATATTCTACTAACTCAACTTAGGACATGTGAACTACCGAATAAAGAACACTATACTAATGGCTCGGCTATTCAAGGGGCGGTTGTTCACATGTTCCTTTCATGCCCATTGTTTCATTGGTCTATGAGAATCAGTGAAATAAAACATGAAGCACCACAAATACGGTTACGCAATGTTCACTTTTATTACTGTTTAGAGTCCCAGCACAACATAGTTTTGTATAATCAAAAACGTCTATAAGTTTGGTCACATGATTAGTAGAACTATTCTCACTAAATGCACTATTTTATGCATGAAATAACATGATTCTGGGTGTAAATAAACAGTCCCAAGTAGCACTTAGCTGCCTAAAAATTGAGCACCTTACCTTGGCGACCTCTGCCAGTCAAAAAGACCACAAGTTCTGTGAAAAAGCCCCCAGGTCCATGAATCACATGAACAACCAAAACACAATTCAAATATCGATCTATTCCACAAATCTTAAAATCCAGACATAATTATTGCAAAATTTTTTACTTTAATTATTCAAACACAAATAAAAATATTGACCCATTTCTCAAATATTTTTTAAAATGCAAACATATTTACTGAAATTTCTTCATTAATTATTCCAGCATAAATCAAAATATCAATCCAGTCAACAGATATTTAAGATGAACATTATTACAATCTCTTCATTAATTTGTTACATAATTACATTCACTTCTCATTGAGGCTCAATTTATTGTAACTACACAAAAGTTTTAGCAAAACAAATCTCCTACTATTGCAACTAGCCGATTTTCTACTTATCACCTTAACAGTAATTTGGTGAATTGACTGTCTACTGGACTACATAATATAACACTCAATACTTTGTCCCATTGTCATTCATATTAACATTAATTATTAATGAGAAAATAATTTTAAGGTAACTGCAAGTTTTTCTGAATAGTGTAATTGCTTCCGCCACTTCGTTGCAGGAATACATTTTCAGTTTGTCTTCAATTAATGACAACAGTGTATTCCATAGTTTTTCTTGTTTATTTTGAAAACTGCCGGACTCAGTTTCGTTCTTTTGACAGTGTAGTTACCACTAACCATAATTCAGTCAGCTGCCAGCCACCTTTATTAAAGTGCTAGGCTAGTTAAAAGTTGATTATTTAGTTTTCTACTTTCTACAGTTAATTGTATCAATAGGATGGATAGGATGTGTGCCTGCTGTGTGCAGACGCAGGAGGAGTTGGCCGCAGTTTGCGAACAGCTGAGCGTGCTGTTGGCTACTATCAGCCATCTTCAGGTTGCTGTCTCGGGTTACAGTGGTGGTGGGGAGTCTGGTGCGTCGAGTAGGACACCTCAGGTGTCCCATGCTTTGCTCTCTGTCCCTGCTACCGAGGTACCTCCAGATGTACCAGAAGTGGATGAGCCACCCTCTCCACAAGGGGAGTGGTGGGTTGAACGGCATTTGTGTTGCTCTAGTTGGAATGTCAATGTGGAGGCTGGCCGTCGTCCATGCCCTTTCGTCCTATGAGTGGATGTGTGGCCACTCCTTCAGCAGGGTCCAAGTAGGTGCACAAGGGGAGGGGATTATTAGTTATTGGGAGCTCCAATGTTAGGTGGGTGATGGAGCCCCCCTAGGCAGATAAAGTCGAGATCCGGAAAGAAGTCCAACGTGCACTTGGTGTGTCTGCCAGGGGGCCTCATCCGAGATGTGAAGGCAGACTTGCCTGCGGCTATCATGGATGCGGGATGCAGTCAACTGCAAGTCGTCACGTCAGGACTAATGATGCTTGTCGCTTGGGTTCTGAGGACATCCTCAGTTCCTATGGGCGGCTGGCAGAATTGGTGAAGGCTGCTGCCCTCGCACGCAGGGTGCAAGATGGTGTACTGAGTGTAAACATATTTTCATCATCACTGCACTGTGATCTGCAATTATAGGATCTACCACACTTATTCTATAGTCCTAGGTGTTTGGATTTGGTGACAATGGTGTCAAGACAACTGTCTCCTCTTGTTGGTAGATAATTTGCCACAAACAGTCCTTAGCGGCTTACCTGGTTCATGAAGGCTAACTCCTGTGTACTACTTTCTCCAATATGAATGCTGAAGTCTCCACAGAGGGCAACATTTGCTCCCAAGTGCACTAGGTGACACATACAGCGTTCCAGTAGATTAATGAAGTTATCAAAATTTCCATCCGGGGAACGATATACACAAACCACAATTAGTGTAGCATCTGATAGCTCCAAGGCAGGCCCTTCTAGGTCCGAATCTATACAGAAGTTACTTAAATCAATTTTCTTGGCACTGAATGCACTATTCACATACGAAGACACACCACCATGGATAATAGTTGCTCTAACTGGACATTCATTAATTCCTGGTATTCAATACACCTGTAATATCCTGTTTCTGGTTGGATTAGCCAGTGTTCACTAACACATAGTACATAAGTTCTCACTTCCTCAACAAAGAGTGACAATTCATCAAGTTTTGACCTGGGACACTTCACATTTACACTGGCTATAATAAGCTCATCATTTTCTCCAATGGTGTCACTTGCTCTTACAATAGAATGTCCTTGGTTTACAGTGTTTATTGCACTGGTGCACTGGGCAGCATCTAGAATAAGAAACATCTTATTACAACATTTTTTGCCATTTACTACTGTCCATAATTTTATCTTTTAGGTTGAAATCAACAACAATCTTGAAACTATAATGTATTACCTTTGTTTTTAGTTTTTCTACTGTAAAACCATTGTGCTTTGGGGAAATATTCTCTAAGGAGTTACTTAGTTTCAATTGTAGTGCCATGTCTCAGTTTGCTTAGGTGAAACCAGGCCTTTTGTCACCATATAGGATTCCTTTCTCATCATCAGTACATATTCCAGCATTTCTAGTGCCCACTTTGACAGTGTTTCTAGTTATTATTGATATTTGCTGATGTATGTATAGTAGGCATTAAAGTACACTGTTCCCCAGATTTTCCTTCTTGTAATACTGGTACAGTCCTGTCTGACAGCTTATTTCCATGTTTTCTGCCTGTAGTGATTTTGAAAGGTATGTCATTTTGTTTAAGTACTTTGACATATATTCTACATTCTTGCTTCTTGTTCCCCTCCTGGCGGCTGCCTGGACAGTTTTCATCTATCACATTTGCCACACTATGGTCATCAGTTACTAATGTATCATCTACTATTAATGTTATCTGCTCATGTTCCTTTCTGGTTCTATAAGTCTCCTCTTTCACTATATCCCATATTGTTTTGATTTTGTTGCCTGACATTGCTATCTTCTTCTCACAGTGCATTTATTAAGATGTCTGAAATACTTTTCTTAATAGTTTACCATTTTCCTTATACAGTAGAACCTCTAAAACTCAACACGATGTGGACTTAAAGGTTGTCGAGTTTTAGGGAACTTAAATAAAAATAACTAGGAGTTGAATAAAAACGCTTATTTAGAGTATTAAAATTGTACATTTATTGATTTATTATATACAATTGTACATTTATATCAACATTAATAACTTATAATCAAAAAATTTAAAAAAATAAAAAAATAATAAAAAAATAAAAAAACAAAATAAAAAAAATTGAGGCAAAATGCCTAGTAGACTCTGAAAATGCAGTGTTCATTACAATTATTACTGAAGTTGTTTATGCTGCTTATAACAAGTACACCATGTTTAGTTATGAGAAGTTTTCTGGACACTAGAAGAAAAGTGTAAAGGAAAACTTACTGAAGTCGTTTGAAAAACCCTGTGACTGAAGACTGCTTTTCTGTCTCCACAAGGCTTCTTGCAGCTTGATCACGGAGTCGCCTGAGGAACAGAATCTCCATTCCAGTCGCATTTTGCTGCTCTTAAGTACTGCAGTGTGACGCCCAGTGACGAGAATGTAGCGAGGGTAGTTTATGACCTGCCCGGGAATCCCAGGTCAACGTGCGGCCTCGCGATAAGGAAAGTGGCCACAGAAATCCCCGAAAGTGTGCACACAATAGCCCGCTCCAGCTAGGCAGGTAAAGGATGTGTTGAATGAACTTGGAAAACCCAGTAACCTAGTATGAGTCTCTAACGCTCTCGGGCGGCCTACGAACTGATGGAAAGCTTTATGTTATGGGCGGTGTAAAAAAAATTATTAATTCAGCTGCCCTGTCGAGTTTTACGGAACGTCGAGTTTGAGAGGTACTACTGTATCAGCATTAGAGCTATTCTTGGCAGATACATTTTGCTTTTTGTCTTACAGGAAATTTTTATTCCTTGTTTAATCCACGATTTTATTATACACTGCTCTTTAATTTGCATTACAGTTGAGTGTACAACATTTCAATAACAACTAATCATCTCGACAATGCAGACAAGTTTCAGGAATATTTTACATCCAATCCTAATCAGTTTCCTATCTTTTACATCTATATCCATACTCTGCAATTCACCATAAGATGCTTGGCAGAGGGTACACCGTACCACTACTAGGAATTTTGTTTCCTATTCCACTCCCAAATAGAATGAGGTAAAAAAGAATACCAATATGCCTCCATACGAGCCCTAATTTCTCTTATTTTGTCTTTGTGATCAGTAGGCGAAATGTAAGTAGGTGGCAGAAAGATCATACTACACTCAGCTTCAAATTCCAGCCCTCTAAATTTCCACAACAGAAATTCATGAAAAGAACATTTTCTTTTCTCCAGTGATCCCCAATTGAGTTGACAGAGCATTTCTGTGACACTCGCACATTGGTCGAACCTACCAGTAACAAACCTAGCTGCTCACCTCTGAACTGCTTCTATGTCTTCTGTTAAACTGATCTGCTGCTTGAGCAATACTCAAGATGTGGTCATACAAGTGTTTTATTCGCAGTCTCCTTTACAGATGAAATACATCATCCCAAAATTCTCCCAATAAACCGAAGTCAGCTGGCTGCCTTACTCACAACTGTCCTTACATGTTTGTTCCAGGAATTTTAAGCCGCTGTGGAGTAGCCGAGTGGTCTAAAGCGTCTCGCTGCGGAGAGCGCAGTTGCTCGCCACGGAGGTTCGAGTCCTCCCTGGGGCATGGGTGTGTGTGGTGTCCTTAGGTTAGTTTACAAAGGTTTAAGTAGTTTGTAAGCTACGGACTGATGACCACGCAGTTTGGTCCGATAGATTTACAAACATTTTAACATTTTGAATGTTACGCCTAGCTATTTAAACAACGTGATTGCATCAAGAAGCGCACTACTAATGCTGTATTTGAACATTATGGAATTGTTTTTCCTACTCATGTGCATCACCTTACATTTTTCTACATTGAGATCTAGCTGCCATTCTTCGCACAAACTAGAAATTTTGTCTAAGTCATCCTGTATGCTATTACAGTCAGTTAAAGATGACACCCTCCCATACACCACAGCATCATCAGCAAACAGCTGCAAATTACAAGTTACTCTGACCATCAGATCATTTATATAGGTAGAAAATAATAGCAGTCCTACCACACTCCCCTGGGGCATGCCTGACGATAGACTCATCTCAGATGAACACTCGCTGTCGAGAACAACATACTGCGTTCTATTACTTAGGAAGTCTTCCAGCCAGTCACAAATCTGTGAACCTATTCCATAAGCTCGTATCTTCGTTAGCAGTCTGCAATGTGACACCGCATAAAATGCCTTTTTGAAGTCAAGAAAAACACAATCTGCCTGTTGCCCTTCATCCATGGCTTGCAAGGTGTCATGTCACATGAATGTTTCTTAAACCCACACTGATTCATAGAAATAAAGAAATTTACTATATTCGAACTGAGAATAAGTTCCAATATTCTACAGTAAACTGAAGTCAACAATATTGGCCTGTAATTATGTGGTTCAGTTCTCTTTCCTTTCTTATAAACGGGTGTCATTTGTGTGTTTTGCCAATCACTAGGAACCTTGTGCTGAATTAAAGATTCACGATAAATGCAAGCTAAGTAAGGGGCCAATGCCACAGAATACTCTTTGTAAAACTGAACTGGTATTCCATCCAGACCAGCAGACCTTTTCGTATTTAGCTCTCTCAGCTGCTTCTCTACACCGGAAATACCTATTACTATGTCTTCCATTTCAGAATTAGTATGTTTATCAAATGATGGTACATTTGTGTGGTCCTCCTGCATGAAAGATTTCTTAAAGGTTAAATTTAGAACTTCAGCTTTCCATTTGATTTCTTCTATTACTGCCCCGGAATGATCAATGTGTACTGCATAGTGGGCTTTGGCCCACTTATCAATTTTACATAGGACCAGAATTTTTTCCAGTTCTTGGAAAGATCTTTTGCTAAGGTATGGCTGTGGTAAACATTGTTTGCTTTGTGCATCGATCTTTTTATAGACGTACGACTCTCTACTAACTTTTGCCTGTCATCATTTGCGTGCTCTTTTTCGAACCGAGAGTGCAACATCTTTGCTTTCTCAATAGGTTTCTAACATCATTATTATACCACAGTGGATCTTTTCCATCCTTAATCGATGGCACATATTTCTCTAACCCTTTATGTACAATACACTTAAATTTAGTCCACAATTCCTCAACATCCATAGTATCGGAACTAAACAATGCCCATTCATTTTCTAAGTGTGATCCTAACAATTCCTTATTGGCTCTTCCCAACACAAACACGCTCTCCTAGCCTTCTTGATTGGTTTATGAACTATGGACACCATCGACGCTATGACGATATCATGATTACTAATTCCTGTCTCTACAAAGACATCATCAATAAGGTCAGACCTGTTTGTAGCTATAAGGACTAAAATATTTCCATTGCACATGGTTTGTGGTTTAACTGCTCAAGACAGTTTCCAGAGAATGTGTCCAAAAGTAGCTTGCAAGACTGCTTGTCTGTAGCGCCTGAGATGTAACTAGAGAGGTCCCAATCTATACTCTTAAGGTTGAAGTGACCCCCGACTAATATTACATGGACCGGGTACCTATGCACTACTGGTGTAGACTTTCTTTGAATGTCTCTAAAAGTATTACAGCAGCACTGGGAGCCAGTAAAAATCACAACTATTAACTTTATGAAACTAATATTATAGAAGGAAACTTTCTTGGTGGGATACATATGTATAAAAAATAGAAATCGAATAACGTACGCAAAGGACAGGCTCATAGATAAGACACAAAAACACAAATAAAAACACACACAAACACAAGATACAAGCTTTTGCAACTGATGGCTGCTTCATCAGGAAAAGAGAAAGGATGGAGGGGAAAAATGGAAGGATGCAGGTTTTAAGGGATTGGAAGAGGAGTCATTCCGATCCCAGGAGTGGAAGGACTTACCTTAGAGGGAAAAAAGAAAAGGTAAACAAGCGCACACCCACCCACACACATACACATGCAAACACACGAAGGTAGACATACCATATTTGCGTGAATATAGGCTGTGTGCAAATATAGGCTGCACCTAAACTTTTGACACGAGATTATAGAGAAAAATAAATCTCGAGTATAGGCCGCAGGTTTTTTAATTTTTATTTTTAATTTTTTTGTATATAATTGAACTCTTGTGTAATCAGAAACACAATGTTAATGAAATAATGTTCTCTTTTCAATAAACTAAAAACAAATAAGCAAAACTGTAAATCAACGAATAAGAAAGCGAGACGACAGGCCGATCCAGGCGCCCCAAGTGAGGAGTCGCCGAACCAAGGTGTGTTACTGGGCGTTTCAAGTGTCGTATAGCGTAGGCATGTGCTTTGAAAATATAGTTTTTTCGGTGTGTGTGTGTGTGTGTGTGTGTGTGTGTGTGTGTGTGTGTGTGTGTGTGTGTGAGAGAGAGAGAGAGAGAGAGAGACGATGTTTTGGCTTGTAAGTTTGTAGCGGGAAACGAACATATGAGTTACACCACCGAATGTAAGCTTCAGGTTGCCTAGTCACAGTAACGGACATGGAAAACGGGAAGTTCAAAGTAAATTTGACGCTGATGAAAAAAAGTTCAACGCTAGTGTGTAAGTGAGGACAAACTATGAAAATGTTTGAAGAATCGTCGTGCGTTTCAAGGGCTAAAATGTAAATATCCCCATGTTTGCTTGACTTCATAATTCGAAACAGAAACTGGTTTTTGCTGTTACAAAAGGAATGATTCAGTTGCAAGGCTGCAAAATAGCCCCAAGTTTCATGTACATCATTTCATGGAAATAAACTCCAACGAATGTGAAACCAGTGAATCTGGTCGTAGTAAAATACATTATTTTAAAATGTAGCATTGGAACTCAACATCAGCATTAGCTATACAAATCAGTTGTTCCACTATCTTAACCTCCCATCACTGCTAGCAGTAGGTGTTACTGTACCAATGTAAACATCACAGTAAAATCTCTTGCGACACACACTAAACTTAAATCGTGAAGACTAGCTTCTTTGACTACATCAAATGATAATAATTTGTGAGCTTATGAAGTGTGTTTTATATACTATTTTTGTTTTAGACTGCGCGGACGTGTTAAAAAACAGTCATCAACTTTGGTACGCTGTTGTACAGAATGACACCATTTGATTTATATCGAAATATCGACTTCGATGAATTCCCGTGCCATTTCCATAAATGTGTACAAAAACGTATATCCAATTCTGTGAAATTGTTACTGTAGCATTTTTGAAGACTATCTAGTTTATTCCGTTTCTCAAACCAAAATAAAAGTGAGTGTGTAATTTTTGAAACTAAGGACTTTAAGAAAAGGAGCAGTTGGGGGGGGGGGGGGGAATTGAATCTCGATTATAGGCCACATCACGATTTTGTATGCCAAAATTTGGGAAAAAAAGTGCAGCCTATATTCGAGCAAATACGGTATGTAGAAAGCAAAGAATTTGGACAGAGATCTCTGTCCAACTTCTTTGCTTAAATTGGAGGGAACGCAAAGAACATACACTACTGGCCATTAAAATTGCTACACCAAGAATAAATGCTGATGATAAACAGGTATTCATTGGACAAATATATTATACTAGGACATGTGATTACATTTTCACACAATTTGGGTGCATAGATCTTGATAAATCAGTACCCTGAACAACCATATCTGGCTGTAATAATGGCCTTGATACGCCTGAGCATTGAGTCAAACAGAGCTTGGATGGCGTGTGCAGGTACAGATGCCCATGCAGCTTCAATACGATACCACAGTTCATCAAGAGTAGTGACTGGTGTATTGTGACGAGCCAGTTGCTCGGCCACCATTGACCAGATGTTTTCAATTGATGAGAGATCTGGAGAATGTGCTGGCCAGGGCAGCAGTCTAACATTTTCCGTAACCAAAAAGGCCCATACAGGACCTGCAACATGCGATCGCGCATTACCCTGCTGAAATGTAGGGTTTCGCAGGGATCAAATGAAGTGTAGAACCATGGGTTGTAACACATCTGAAATGTAATGGCAACTGTTCAAAGTGCCCTTGATGCAAACAAGAGGTGACCGAGACATGTAATCAACGACATCCCATACCATCATGCCGGGTGATATGCAAGTATGGTGATGATGAATACATGCTTCCAATGTACGTTCACTGTGATGTTGCCAAACACAGATGCGACTGTCATGATGTTGTTAACAGAATCTGGATTCATCCAAAAAATGACGTTCGTCGTTCGTCATTGCATACGCCATCGCAGGCGCTCCTGTTTGTGATGCAGCATCAAGGGTAACAGCAGCCAGCTGAGCTGATACTCCATGATTCTGGAAATGTCTTCAAACTGTTCATGAAGATGGTTGTTGTCTTGCAAACATCCTCATCTGTTGACTTAGGGATTGAGACATGGCTGCACAATCTGTTACAGCCATGCTGATAAGATGCCTGTCATCTCGACTGCTAGTGATATGAGGCTTTTGGAATCCAGCACAGCATTCTGTATTGCCCTCCTGAACCCAGTGATTCCATATTCTGCTAACAGTCATTGGCTCGCGACCAACGTGAACAGTAATATCGCAATACGATAAACTGAAATTACGATAGGCTACAATCCAACCTTTATCAAAGTCAGAAATGCGATGGTACGCATTTCTCCTCCTTACACGAGGCATCACAACAACGTCTAACCAGGCAATGCTGGTCAACTGCTGTTTGTCTATGAGAAATCAGTTGGAAACTTTCCTCTCGTCAGCATGTTGTAGGTGTCGCCACGGGCGCCAACCTTGTGTGAATGCTCTGTAAAGCTAATCGTTTGCATATCACAGCATCTTCTTCCTGTTGGTTAAATATCACATCTGTAGCACTTCATCTTCGTTGTGTAACAATTTTAATGGCCAGGAGTGTATAATGGGGAAATCAAGCCAAAAGCTGCATTTCATTGGGAGAAGAATATGCAATGGTTTCATGAAAACTCCCTATTTTTGATTATTGTTGGACAGTGTGATTTTTTCATCAGGTGGAAGAACACGTTAAAAGTTCAGAGAAGAGCAACTCATTTCACATTATCATGATATTGGAGAGACAGTGTCATGTAAATGATGCACGAGTTGGGAAGACATCATTCATTGCAGCGAGATCTATTTGTGAAATTTGTTTCACTAGCTTTCTCCTCCAAATGCAAACATATTTTGTTAGCACTCACCTACACACAGAGACATTGATATGAAACGGACGAGACCCATAGCACTATTTAAACACATTTACCACCTCATTTTCTGAGCAGCTAAATAGACTACATTGAAACTGTAATGTTTTGATGCCAGATAAAACATAAACAAATGTCCACAAAACATATCTGAGTACGCAGTGGATTATCTAATTATTATCAAAAGTAAATGACCAATATAAAATAGCCTATCCATTAGTAGGAACATAAATTATGAAATAGTTTAATGTAAATCTGCAAATATTGTCACGTTGCAATGGAAGTAGGCTTGACTTCGAAGGCAACTAAACACAGCACTTATACTGAAAGCACGTTTATTACGAACTCAACATACACGCAGCACTGACTGCTTCTCAGGCAGAGTGCTCACCGAGTGAGGTGGCGCAGTGGTAACACACTGGACTCACATTCGGGAGGATGGTGGTTCAAATCCACCTCCGGCCATCCAGATTTAGGTTTTCCGTGATTTCCCTAAATCACTCCAGGCATATGCCGGGATGGTTCCTTTCAAAGGGCACGGCTGATTTCCTTCCTCATCCTAACCCAAAAACTCCGAGCATTAGCTCCGTCTCTAATGGCCAAGCTGTTGACGGGACGTTAAACCCTAAGCATCCATCCATCCAAGCAGAGTGCTCTGCTATTTATACACAGACAGAATTTACCAGAAATTAGAAGAACAGTTAACATAAGAAACAAGTAGAATTTACAAGTGAACACAAGAAAGATGTAGAACCTTCTGGAATTGTCAATTACAAAGAAATAAATTTTTTTGCCGGTGGGTGGGATTGAACCGGTGACCTTCTGCTCCGCAGTCCGTGACGCTATCCCCTGTTCCACGGCGGCAGTTGGTGTTCATAGTCTCTCGCGGCATTATAGATGAGCACATGGCTGGCAAAATAGATGTCATGATTTTCAGCTCAAATACCAACTTAATGTTATGTAATGTAAACAAAGTCATATGTGATCAGATAAGCTTTTATTAAATAATCAGTTTTAGATTATATTTTGAAAGAATAATGAATTAAGTCATAAATGCCAAATCCATTGTGTAGATAAACTCAGCATATACATTATTCTTTCCAATCAATCAATCCAGGAGGATGTCGTCATCAAGAAAAACAAAACTGGCCTTCTACGGGTCAGAATGTGGAATGTTCTAACCCTTAATCATGTAGGTAAGTTAGAAAATCTGAAAAGAGAAATGGATAGGTTAAAGCTAGATATGGCAGGGATTAGTGAAGTTCAGTGGCAGGATGAACAGGTTTTCTGGTCAGGTGAGTACAAGGTTATAAACATGAAATAAATTGGTGGTAACACAGGAATAGGTCTGATAATGAATAAGAAAATAGGAATGGGGGTAAGTTGCTATGAACAGCATAGTGAATGCATCATCGTAGCAAAGATAGACACAAAACTAACACAGACCACAATAGTTCAAGTTTATATGCCAACAAGCTCCGCGGATGATGAGGATATAGAACAAATGTTTGAGGAGATAAAAGCAATCATTCATAAAGTTAAAGGCGATGAAAACTTGATTGTGATGGGGGACTGGAACTTGGCAGTAGAAAAGGGAAGAGAAGGATATGTAGTAGGTGAATATGGACTGGGAAAAAGGAAAGAAAGAGAAGATTGCTTGGTAGAATTTTGTGCTGAGTACAGTTTAATGATCACCAACACTTGGTTTAATCATCATGAAAGAAGGCTGTATATGTGGAAAAGACCAGGAGACACTGGAAGGTACCAGATTGAATGTATAATTGAAAGTAATACATTTAGAAATAAGGTTTTAAACTGTAAGATATACCCAGGCACAGATATAGACTCTGACCATAACTTATTGGTTATGAACTGCAGATTAAAACTTAAGAGTCTGCAAAAACTTAGAAAAGTTATGGTATGGAACCTGGACAAATTTAAGGAACCAGAGATGGTTGAGAGTTTCAGAGGGAGCGTTAGGCAAGGATTGGCTGAAGCGGGAGAAAGTAATATAGTAGAAGAAGAATGGGTATCTGTGAGAGGTAGGGTAGAGAAGGCCGCAGAGGATCATATAGGCAGAACGACAAGGCCTAATAGAAATCCCTGGATAACACAGGATATAGTGAACTTCATTGATGAGAGGAGAAAATATAAAAATTCAGCAAGTGAATCAGGTAAAAGGGAGTACAAATGTCTGAAAAATGAGATTAAAAAGAAGTGCAGACTGGCTAAGCAGAAGTGGCTAGAGGACAAATGTAGAACTATAGAAGAATTATAACTAGGGAAAGACAGATACCACCTACAGAAAAATAAAAGAGATATTTAGAGACCTAATAAACAGCTGTAAGAATATAAAGAACTCATGCGGAAAACCAGTACTAAGCAAAGAGGTGAAAGCTGAACTGTGGACGGAATATGTAGAGGGTCTATACAAAGGAAATAAACTTGAAGGCAGTATTCTAGAAATGGAAAACAAAGTGGAGGAAGATGAGATATGAGATGTGGTACTTAGAGAAGAATTTGACAGAGTGCTGAAGGATTTGAGTCGAAACAAGGCCCCTGGAATAGATGATATCATTAGGAGAGCCTGACAAGAAAAAATTGTTCTACTTGGTATGCAAGATGTATGAGACAGGAGAAATACCCTCTGACTTCAAGAAGAATATTGTAATTCCAATTCAAAAGAAAGCAAGTACAGATGTGTGAAAATTACATAATTATCAGTTTAATAAGTCATGGATGCAAAATACTAACACAAATTATTTACAGACAAATGGAAAAATTTGTGGACTCCGACCTCGGGAAAGATTAGTTTGGATTTAGGAGAAATGTAGGAACAAGGGAGGTAATACTAACATTACAACTTATCTTATAACGTAGGCTAAGGAAAGGCAAACCAACGTTTTTATCATTTGTAGATTTGGAGAAAGCTTTTGACAATGTCAACTGGAATACACTCTTTCAAATTCTGAAGGTAGCAGGGGTAGAATATAGGGAGCAAAAAAGTTATATTCAACCTATTAAAAAACCAGAGAGTACTTATTCAAGTCAAAGGGCATGAACGGGACGCAGAGGTCGGGAAGGGAGTAATACAGGGTTGTAGCCTTTCCCCAATGTTGTTCAGTTTGGACATTGAGCAAGCAGTGAAGGGATGGAAGGAGAAATTTGGAGAGGGAGTTAAAGTTCAGGGAGAAGAAATAAAAACTTTGTGGTTTGCCGATGACATAGTAATTTTGTCAGAGACTGCAAAGGATCTGGAAGAGTAATGGAATAGGATGGACAGTATCTTGAAAGGAAGATATAAGATGAATATTAGCAAGAGTAAAACGAGGGTAATGGAATGTAATGTCAGAAAATGAGGCGATGCTGATGTCTCAGAATGTGTCCTACCAATCTATGTAATGAGACGATGAAAGTAGTAGATAAGTTTTGTAATTTGAGTAGCAAAATAACTTCTGATGGACGAAGTGGAGAAGATATAAAATGAAGAATGGCTCTGGGAAGAAAAGCATTTCTAAAGAAGCAGAACTTGTTGACATCCAATATTAACTAAAATGTTAGAAAGTTCTTTCTGAAAGCATTTGTCTGGAGTGAAGCATTGTATGGGAGTGAAATGTGAACGATTAGAATTTCAGACAAAAAGATAATAGAACCATTTGAAATATGGTGCTACAGACAAATAATGAAAATTAGAAAGGTAGATCACGTAACTAATGAGGAGGTGCTTAACCGAATTAGGGAGCAAAGGAGTTTCTGGCATATGCTGACTAAGAGAAGGGATAGATTGGTAGGACACATTCTGAGACAACAAGGAATTATCAACTTAGCATTAGAAGGAAGTGTGTGGGGTAGATATTGTAGAGGAAGACCAAGGGATGAATACAGTAAGAAGATTCAAAAGGACATAGGTTGCCAAATGTATTCTCAGATGAAGAGACTTCCACTGGACAGGGTAGCATGAAGAGCTGCATCAAACCAGTTTGCGTACTGAAGACCACAACAACAATAACAACTATCAATCTTGTTACAGAATTTAAAAAAATGGAAATCCCAGGAAGGATTCAACAATATTTTAGTGAAGGATAGGTTGCTTACTCACCACAGAGACATCTGGTGAGTCATGGAAAGCACAAACAACAGAAAACAACTTGAGAGACTCAGCCATTAAGGCCTTCGTCGGTCAGCGAAAAACGCACACTCGCACAGACATGAGCACCGTCTCCAGCCACCATGGCCTGTCTGCAAGCCTTGGCACAGCTGAGGTGAGCATGATCAGTGGTGGGGCTGAAAAAGTGGCAAGGAGGGGAGGGGGAGATGCGTCTTGTCTGACGGACAGAGCAGAAGGATGGGAAGGGAGTGGAATGTGTAGCAGGATGGGAGACATATGTAAGGATAGAGTGTGGGTAGGGAAGGGGAGGGAAGGGTGGTGGAGGCAGGAACTAGTGAAGGTTTAGGCCTGGTGGATTGTGGGAGTGTAGTATATATTGTAGGGAGAGTTCCCACCTACGCAATTCAGAAAATCTGGCCACAGTTTGGCGGTAGCCATTTATCCAGATAGGCAGCTTGGTGACGGTCATGTCAACATAAAAAGCTGCACAGTGTTTGTAGCTCAGTTTGTAGATGACATGACTGCTTCCACAGGTTGCCCTGCCCTTTATGGGATAGGAGATGCCCATGACAGGACTGGAATAGATGTTGGTGGGATGGTGGATAGGATAGGTTTTGCATCTAGGTCTATTGCAGGTATATGAGCCATGGGGCAAGGAATTGGGAGTAGGGATGGAATAGGGATGAACAAGGATATTATGTAGGTTTTGTGAGCGGTGGAATACCACTGCAATGGGTAAGAAGGATATTGAGTTGGGTGAGGTCGAACATTCATATTCTTATTCTTGCCATTGGAAAGCATATGTACAATGTCTAAAGTGATGCAACATGTTTTACATCACTTATTCCAGATAAGGCACAAGATACCTGCTTTTATTTATGGGGGGAATTTATTTAAAAGGAACACTTAATTTCAGAAAGTATCTGGCCAAATCTAAGAGTACACACTGCCATGGACAAAATTAGATCAGGGAAGCTTTTTAAGTGGAGTATTCAATGAAAAATTGTGTTCTTTTGTTTTAAGTTAGAGTGTTGTTCATTATTCACTTTTTGATTGTAATCCAAATGTGAAAGGTCAGACTTACTACTTCTATTGTATTTTAAATACAGTAAATGTTTCTACTTACTTTAAAGCTAAAATGTGGTGGATTATTGCAAGAAGTAGTTGAAGACTAATTTTAATAAAATTATCTTATTGCTACGAGTTTATTGACACAGTTACCAACAAAGTTAATTTACTTGACACTAAGTAGGAACGGAATAACCGGACATGCACTCAAGAACAACTTCATGAATGGAGATTACTATCAGTACTCATCCAGAATGAAATTTTCACTCTGCAGTGGAGTGTGACAGATTAAAATTGTGTGCTGGAACCGGGACTCAAACCTGGGACCTTTGCCTTTCGCGGGCAAGCACACTACTGACTGTGCTATCCCGACACGACTCACGATGTCGCCTCACAACTTTACTTCCGCTAGTACCTCGCCTCCTACTTTCCAAACTTCACAGAAGCTCTCCTGCAAACCATGTGAGACTAGCACTTCTGGAAGAAAGGGTATGGTGGAGACATGGCTTTGCCACAGCCTAAGG
The DNA here is from genome assembly GCA_026315105.1 of Locusta migratoria. Lineage (NCBI taxonomy): Eukaryota > Metazoa > Arthropoda > Insecta > Orthoptera > Acrididae > Locusta > Locusta migratoria. Next base: position 268,634,384 of record CM048748.1, on the reverse strand, counting down.
GATGTTGTGAGGTGGCATCGTGAGTCGTGTCGTGATAGCACAGTTGGTAGTGCGCTTGCCCGTGAAAGGCAAAGGTCCCAGGTTCGAGTCCCGGTTCCGGCACACAATTTTAATCTTCCAGGAAGTTTCATCAGTACTCACGATTTTTGTATAATTTAAACAAGTAGTAGCAATTTTTTTTTAGTGTGGTCAACTTCAGAAAGAACACATAAAGGGTTACCTTCAACAGTCACCCTATAATGTTCCTACACAGTATACTGAATGAAGGTACAAATATTACTGGCGCAAATGATGATTATGATTTCAATAGATTGTTCTACAGGCAAGTTTATGACAGTTCAAATGACAAAGTTTTCTGAATCATCTGAACATAGGTCCAGAAATAGTGTGTTGATGGCACACACATGTGAAGTAAAACTTGTTTTGATTTGAATTTATAGAAACTCTAGGTTGGAATTCAACAATATAAGAAGGATAGTTTACAACTCTTTGCAAAGACATAATGATGAGTAATGACTGGCAAATAACCAGTCACACACAAACATACAACACTTAATCTATTACCCATGGCCTTCTTCAGAATAAAGAACATTCACACAGGCTCACTTAATGGTCACATAACCATCACTTCCGGCAGCTGCACTCTGAATCATGCTCTGCAGTGAGGAAATAGGGGAGGTGACTGGAATAGTAAGGTTGCATCACAGTGGTGGGGATGGATACAGGACAGGCTTATAGAGCATGTATGTATTTGATGGGTGGAAAGAGATAGAGCTTAGCAATGGAGTGAGGAGGTAGGTGAGGGGAGTAAAGAAAAATAAAATTAAACAAAATAAACAAATGTACATGACACACACACACACACACACACACACACAGGGTACAAAATTGAGGAGGTGTAGGATAGATGGGGAAGGAACTGTTGTGTAGGCCTGGATAATTTCAGAATTGGAGAATGTACTGTAAGGATAGCTCCCATCTGTGTGGTTCACAGAAGCTGATGGTGGGTGGGAGGATCCAGATGGCCCAGGTTGTGAGGCAGCCATTGAAATCAAGCATATGCTCTGCAACATGTTCTACCACCATCCTAATTGACAGCTGGATAGTAGTCATGGCAATACAGAGAGATGTGCAGTGATTACAGCACAGTTGGTAAATTACATGGCTGCTTACAGAGGTTGCAATGGACTGGTTTTCAGGGTTGCATACAGATGGACTAGGATATTATGGAGATTGGAAGAGTGACAGAACAACACTTTAGGTGAGGGAATGGGAAGGATCTAGGGTAGGATGTCTCTCATTTCTGGGCACCAGGACAGAACATAAAAACCTTGGCGAAGGATGCATTTTAGTTGATAAGAGTCGATGGTAGTACTGGGTGACAAGGAGAGAGCTCTTTTGTGGATGGTTACTGGTAGTAGAGGGAGCATTTGAGGTGTCTGGGGATATGACATGGGAGATCTGTTTGCAGACTAGGTTTGTGGGGTAGTTTCTGTCTGTGAAAGCCTTTGTAAGACCTTCAGAATATTGCGAAAGGTAGTTCTTGTCATTGCAGATATTCCGTCCATGGGTAGCCAGGCTGTAAAGAAGTGATTTTTAATGTGAAATGTAATAAAACAGCAGTTGCATCATTCAAATATCTAGGGGTAACATTGCAGAGTGATATGAAATGGAACGAACATGTAAGGACAGTTATGAGTAAGGTGACCAGCCGACTTCGGTTTATTGGGAGAATTTTGGGATTATGTACTTCATCATATAAAATTCTTGGATGACCATGTCTTGAGTATTGCTGAAATGTTTGGGACCCACAGCAAATCAGTTTAAAGGAAGACAGAGAAGCAATTCAGAGGCGAGCAGCTAGGTTTGTTACTGGTAGGTTCGACCAATGCGTGAGTGTCACGGAAATGCTTGGGCAGCTCAATTGGGGATTGCTGCAGGAAAGACGATGTTTTTTTCTTGAATTTCTGTTGAGGAAATTTAGAGGTCTGGAATTTGAAGCTGAGTGTAGTATGATCTTGCTGCCACCTACTTACATTTCACATAGTGATCACAAAGACAAGATAAGAGAAATTAGGGCTCATATGGAGGCATATAGGCATTCTTTTTTTTTTTTTTTTTTTTTCCTCATTTTGTTTGGAAGTGGAACAGGAAAGGAAAAGCCTAGTAGTCATACAGTGTACCGTCTGCCACACACCTTATGGTGGATTGCGGAGTATGTATGTAGATGTAAATGTAGCTACTTGACATATTCCCCAACCCCAGAAGAGGCTATAATTAATTTCTATATTGTTAGCTATATTGTAATTACAGTAGATACACTAGTTAAGTCTGATTAGAAGGATGTTGACATAAACACTGACACTTCCATAGGATTCTACATATCTGAATTAAGTACTATGGTAGGAACTTTATATATTTTGTAACTGATACACAATTAATGCACACTCCAGATTCATTGTTAATACTCACAAAGTTGTTAATTAACACTAAATTACTGAAACAATCATGTGCAGTACCATACTAAACTATGTAGCTTATTTAACTCTATCTTGTTCTAATGTTAACTTCTATAAATGTATATATAGTAATTGTTGTTTTACTTAAAAACCAACAAAGGATTATTGAGTAATTGTTAAAAGAGTGTATATAGTTGCCTGTTTAAGCCTCGGGGTGTTCAGTGGTTTGTTAGAGTTGTTGCTCATATGTACACATACAATTTTCCTGCACAACATCCATGGGTGAAAATAAATGGCAGTGAAAAATATTTTGCACCTGAATTCAGTTATTTATATACACAGTGAGTGACTATGTAGCAACACAGCCAAAAATAGAAAGATTCACCTCTAAAGATATGTATTTATCACCTCTATAAGTTATATTATAAACACAACTGGAAGCTTAGGTAGGTTTCACTGCTCTGATATTCCTCGTGCGACGAGATGGTGGAGGTCTCCTTTATTCCTCAGTATACATTAAAATGAGACTGCACACATTGGTGATTATGTAAGATTTTATTTCATAAAATAAGACAAACATTACAATTTATTTCAAATAGTAATAATGTTTCAAGAAGGGATGGAAATTGTCAAAATGTAGGTACTGTTGGTGGTTGGTAGGTTTAATCTAGACAGAAGAGTGGATGGAGCCATCAGTGAGGTAGATATCCAGGAATCTGGCATGGTGGGTTGAGGAAGACAAGGTGAAGTGGAAGGGGGAGAAGAATTGAGGTTTTGAAGGAAGGAGGATAAGGCTTCCTGGCCCCAAGTACACATCATGAAAATATCATTGATAAATCTGAACCAGACCAGAGGTTTGGGGTTTTGAAATGCTAGGAAGGGTTCCTCCAGGCTGCCTTTAACAGGTTGGAAAAGGAGGATGCCATGCGGGTGCCCATGGCTGTGCAACAGATTTGATGGTAAAATTTTCCCTCGAAGGAGAAGTAGTTGTTTATTAGAATAAAGTTGGTGAGGGTTAAAGGAGTTGTGTTATCATGCTTGAATTCAGAAGGACGATGTAAGAGATATTTTTCGAGAGTGGCAAGGCCATGGGCATGTGGAATATTGGTGTATAGGGAGCTGGCATGCACTATGACAAGTAAAAATCTGGGAGGTGAAAGGGAGTGGATGGTGTGCAGATGGCGAATAAAGTGGTTCTTCCAGTTCTTGAAGCACTTCTCATGAGCACTTTTTGGTACAGTCTAGAGTACATCCAGCAATGCAGTTTTTATTTCCTCAATCATTGCAAATTTACAGCCTTTTCATGGGTCTATTCAGTTTTCGGAACAGGAAAAAGATACAGGGGGTTAAATCCTGTGGAAATGCTAGCTGATGCATAATTTTTGTGTTGTTTTTGGCCAAAAAATGTCACACGCTATGCTGAATGAGTCGGTGCATTGTTGTGATGCAAAAGCCATGTATTTTTTTCCACAATTCTGGTCGATTTTTGTGTATTGCTTGCCACAATTGTACATAATGTTAAGGTAATACTCCCTATTCACCAGACGACCTTGAGGCAAAAATTCATTATGCGCCATGCCAAGGTAATGGAGAAAACTATGAGCAAAACTTTAACAGTTGATTGAACTTAGTGTGCTTTTTCCAGCCTTGTCTTTCTAGGATGCTTAACCTGAGACCATTGGACTTTGGTTTCGAGGTCATAACTGTAAAGCCATGTTTTGCCACCAGCGATGACCAATCTGATCAAATCAGGTTCATCATTGATTTCATTCAAGAACTCCTGAATTATGCTCTTGTGACAGTTCTTTCTGATCAAAACTGACTCATGTCTCATGCCCAAAACATTTGACCTACATGTCATCATCCTCACAACCTCTCTTATTGTAATTTGACAAGTTTTCAAAATAATTTTCTTCACAGATTGGATGTTATCATGTCTTTTGGATATACTTGGGCGAACAGAGAGAGGTTCGTCATTGGCATCTTCTCGATCATTCTTGGTCTACTTGCATACATTTTTTTTTAATTTAGGACAAACTCACTGTATGCCACTGTCAATATTGCAGGTGTTTTAGAGCACTTGATTCCATTTTTCAAACAAAATTTGATGCAAATGCTTTGCTCAATTTTTTATAATAATAGAAAATCGCCAAGCACACTAAAACACACCTAACCTCTCAATATGTCAAAAGCAAAGAAAGTGTGATTTACATTTCAAAACTGTGAACATATTTTTGTGACAAATATACCAACATAATAAAAAAAAGGGAGAGAGAAAAAGATTGATAATCAAATGTACGTTTGTTGCAAAATTTTAAGTCACCTTAGTTTTGGAACAGCCCCAGTATATTAGTCATAAAATGATATGGATACAGCATTGATTAACATACTGTTGTTTGCCTTAAAGCTGAAGTTGCTATATATTGGTGCCTTTTCACTGCAGATCCAGGAGTATGTTCTGATGAAGAAGAAGCTGCCAACAGACTGGGCTCTGGGAAAGAAGTTCACCCCAATCACAGATCCGGCCACCGCTATTAGTTTCAGGAGGTTGCTGCCTCTTGGCGGCTTGACGTCAGGCTACAAGGGCTATGGGCTTGCCATAGCTGTTGACTTACTTTGCTCTGCGCTCTCAGGTACAATATTTCATCTAATCCTCCAGTTCTTAATTTGTGTCCATGATGGAACCTTTGAGAAAGTACCTCTGTAGAGGTAGAATTTATTTTGAAAGGTTTACAGTCAGCAAGGCTACTTTGACACAGTGCCACATTTAGTCTATCAAGTTCTTCATTTAAGCATGACATCTGCATCTATAACTCTCTCTCTCTCTCTCTCTCTCTCTCTCTCTCTCTCTCTCTCTCTGTGTGTGTGTGTGTGTGTGTGTGTGTGAGTGTTTGTATGTGTGTTATGGACATTACCAAAAGAACAGAAACAGATTTTTGATACTGTAGCCATTACAGATAGGGTGACTAGGTTCGGCATTTTGCAGAATAGCTATTCAATTTTTTAGGCCTTATTCTGCCATGTCATGAGGTTAGAAATTCTTAAAAATATCCTTCATTTCAATATTATTTTGTGAACAATCCTGCAAAGTTTAATTATTGTCTTATTCAAGGGAAATCAATAATTATACAGGGTGAGACAAAAAACTTTGTAGGAATGGGAAACCTTAATGTTCCGGTAAGGTATGACTGAAGTGGTCCATCTTTTACAGTATGTAACACACATGGGCATCACCTTGAAATTAGAGATCTTGAATCTATGTCAGGGTAACCTTATTTTCTTTTATTGTTGTTGTAATATGATGTGCAAAGTAATATCAGCATCTGATATCTTCATTCCAATAAAAATATTTGGCATAGCAGTTATGGTTGAAAAGTCACAACACATTTTATTTGGCTCAGTAAGGAACAGTCATGTGCAAATGCTGTCCCTCTTGATCAATGCTCATTTGAAGGCACTGAATCCAATTGTAGTTCACTTACAGAAGGATTTTCACAGAAATGCTGACACATGCTGATTCAATACTTTGCTCGAGATGGTGTCTATTTCTTACTTTTTCTGCATATACAATTTGCTTTAAATGGTCCGACAGATAAAAGGAGAATGGTGTGAGACCAGTTGAGCTGGGTGATCATTCCACAGAACCATGTCAGTCAATCCTATGACCAGGAAACTGACATCTAACCACTGTTCTTTATTGTGGTCGAGTCCCATCCTGTTGCAAGTAAGAGGAAAAGCTGCCTTTTATTCAGGATTAAGTGAAACACCACTTCTTGCCATATTTTCAGGTAACTTTGAGCATTTAGGTTATAGTAAATGCAAATAGGCCCAACTACACACCACAAGCTTTACGTCATTAACTAACTTTGAAGATTCCATCCAGTATAGATTTTGGTCACTCCAGTTCCTGTGGTTGTGGCAGTTTACTTCACCACTGACAAAAAAACTTTTCCTTGTCACTGAAGAATATACCTTGTGCAAAAGAGGGATTTTGTTGAACCTGATCTAGGGTTCACATGCAAAATGTCTGGGCCATTCTCTGCTAGATTTTGGAGTAGCTACATTTTGAATGGATGCCATCATTAAGCATGAAGTATTCATATGATCGATGACTGGCTTGTTCCACATTCTGATGACATACATTGTGAGCTGTAGGCTCCTTATGAAGGGCACTAAAACCCTTGTTGAGGTTTTCTCATCAGTAGCACTTTTTGAATGGCCATTCTGTGCCTTGACAGCCACAGTTACAGTTTCTTGGAATTTTTTGGAATTCAGAAATTAAACTCCTGACAACTTTCTGTGAAACTGAAGGTTATTCTGGCTGCCAGTTGTGTGTGGTGTTTTTTTTTTTTTTTTTTTTTTTTTTTTTTTTTTTTTTTTTTTTTTTTTTCCACCTCTGTGCCAATTTCAATACCTCTGTCAATTCACAATGTTTAATTGACACCTACCCTATGCCTCGACTGGAGGAAATGTTTGCGAAACTAGCAGGAGGCCAATATTTTTCGAAAATAGACTTATATGAGGCTTAGCACTAGCTGCCTTTGGACGAACTTTCTTATCAGATTCTTGTTATAAACACATCATTTGGTCTTTTTCAATATCAACGTCTCCCCTTTGGTCTGGCAAGCTCGCCGGCCATTTTCCAATGTTTCCTAGAGCAAATATTGGTCAACATACTGGGGTGCGTAAATTACCAGGACGACATTGTGGTCACCGGTAAAACAACCAAGGAACATCTTGCAAATTTATGACAACTCTTTAGGTTTTTACAGACTGCTGGTGTTAAGTGCAACCTACAAAAATCACAGTTTTTTCAATCCTTGGCGGTTTATCTAGGGTTCAAGCTTTCCCGCGAGGGGATACTCCTGCTCTGTGAGGATGTGGCAGCCATAGACGCGCTCCCAAGACCTCAAAATGTTAAAGAGTTGCAAGCCTTCCTGGGTGCAATTGCCTACTATCATAAATTCATACCATCTGTGGCCGAGGTGGCCCATCCACTCAATAGGCTCCTCCGCAAAAATGTCTTGTATCATTGGACAGGGGGACTGAATGGAATGGAGTGAAGAGGAGCTATCTGAGACAAGAGAGTAGATCATCGTCATCTGACTGTAAGGTGGCCAGGTTGGAGAGTTCGATAACAGTGGAGACGGCATCGATGCTGGAGAGGAAATCCGCCACCATGTTATCCGCACCTTTAATATGCCTAATATCGGTGGTGAACTGCACAATATAGTTCAGATATCTGAAACGATGTGGGGGCAGATCAGCAGGGGGGTTCTGAATGGCTGCAACCAAGGGTTTGTGGTCTGTAAGAATATAGAACGTACGTCCCTCGAGATCAAAGCAGAAATGTTTGATAGCCTGGTACATGGCAAGGAATTTCACGGTCAAAAGCCGAATACTTTTGCTGAGCACTGTTGAGCTTTTTCGAATAAAATTGCAAGAGGGAGACTGTGCCTTTGATGGACTGACTGAGCACAGTACCGATCGCATTGTCACTCGCATCAGTGGTCAGAAAAACGTCAGTGTCCTAGGGGCGGATGAGAAATAGTGACAGCCCGAGAGAGAAGGTCCTTAAGAGCAGTGAAAGCTTTTGACATGTCCGGTTTCCAAGGAACAGGATGCTTGCCTGATGTCTGTTTACCCGCCAGAGCGTCGGTGAGCGGGGCTTGGATCTCAGCCGCATTGGGCAGGTGTCGGTAAAAATTAATGGTATCGAGAAAGCGTCTGAGTTCTTTGAAAATGGTGGGTTGCGGGAGGTTTTGGATAGAATTAATCTTGTCAGTGGGGGAGAGTGAATTGGTAAGTGAAGTGACATTTGTTCTCCTCAACTGATTTGCTGAAAATTATGATGTCATCTAAATAGGCAAAACAGAAATTCAAATTGTGCAAGACTTCATTGATGAAATGCTGCCAGGTTTGAGTGGCGTTTTTTAGACCAAATGGCATGTAGCAGTAATGAAAGAGGCCAATCGGTGTGGTAATATCCATCTTCTCTATGTCATCGAGCGCCATGGGACTTTGGTAATATGCCCGATTGCAGTCTATTACCGAGAAAATTTGGGCGCCAGCAAGCTTGTGTGAGAAGTCTGTTACATTGGGAATGGAATATCGGTCAATTTCGGTTTTAGTGTTGAGTTTGCGGTAATCCCCGCACATACGCCAAGAGCCATCGTGTTTTTTGACTAAGTGTATAGGTGATGCCCAACAACTGGCGGAAGGTTCGATGATACCGGCGGACAAGAGGTCTTTAATTTGTGCACCAACCGCGACAAATTTCTCGGGGCGTAGGCAATGAGTTTTGGAATATATGGGAGTGGTGTCGAAGAGACGAAGTGTATGCACTGTTCCATTTGTGACAACTGCAATGAAGGTCCGGGATGGGGAAGGGGCGTAGCCCCTTAGGCGTGAGTGAGTTAGCCGTGCCAGGTGGCGGTGTGTCAGTGAAAGCACATCTGGCCGATGCGAGGTCAGCGGCTGTCGAGGTTGGGATGCCGGCCGGTAGAGCCACTGACGGAGCCAAAGGCATGAGAGCAGGCGCGGGTGGTGCTGTTGTCGATATGGTGGCCGCCGGCGCAGTTTCAGAGCGGCAAGATGGCGGTGAGGCTGCGGCACAAGGCCAAGCTTCCGCGGCTGCCACACACGTGACCGGCGGTGGAGCCGTTGTTGTTGTTGCGGCCGCCAGTGCAGTCGCCGAGCAGGAGCTAGTGCACACAGAGGCCGCGTTTGTTGTTGGGGGTGCCGTTGTTTGCGAACTAACAGGTGTGGCAACATTGATGTGCACGACATGGGAGCACTGGACAACACTTTCAGACGTTGCAAAATTAACTCTAGAAGTTGGCTGTGAGCGTTTGTCACAAGAGGGCTCGAATTTGTTATTAACAAAATTGTTATTGAAAATGCAGCAAGGTGTTGCAGAGCTGACAGGGCTGGGAGGAGTTTTGCCTTTAGAGCGTGATGTTTTTGAGGCTGTGAGCCGCGGTGGAGTAGCCAAGCAGTCTATAGTGTCTCGCTGCGGAGCGCGCGATTGCTCGCCGTGGAGGTTCAAGTCCTCCCTGGGGCATGGGTGTGTGTGTGTTGTCCTTAGGTTAGTTTACCTAGGTTTAAGTAGTTTGTAAGCTATGGACTGATGACCATGCAGTTTGGTCCGATAGATTTACAAACATTTGAACATTTTGAACACCTTCAATTATGACTGCCAACAATACCAAGTCATCTAGTACATGGGCTTTCATCCTTTCATCCCTGTGAGGTTGGCAGCGCAATCTTAACAGAGGGAGGGGGACTAACAGTTCTGACAGCACCAGTTTGTGTATTGTTCACACAGATAGATTTGCTAACGTTCGCTTAGGAACGGCGAGGGGGGCGGGGTAAAGTCACACGAAACAGAGTTGTTGGCTGAGCACAAGGAATTTGCACTTGAACTCACCTGGCGTGTTATAGATGGCAAGTCGTACTGTGAGGCGGGAATCTGGTGAGCAGCTGCGAGGGCGGACTCAGAGGATGCCAGTCGTCATGCTGTGTTTGCTTGTTCCTCACGTAGGTGTAGGACGTCACGTTCACTTTGCTACTTACTTGAAGAAGTATCTAAATACTCGAGAATGACTTTACGTTCACTGTTACCACCGCTTGTCTGGGCACAAGAGAAAAAGGTTTTTGATAGGTGGTGAAAAACTGCACGACGAACTACATCTGGTGAGAGTTTGTGAAACGTTAAAAAGTCGATTCCGATGACCGGCTCATGAACATCTGCTATGAGAAAGGTCCACTCAAATGCACAATTCGGAGATAACTGCACTGTGAAATTTGAGGAGCTGGAACAGTTCAGCCGAGTGTGGTTGACTGCTCGGAGAAGCATGCAGTGTGGATAGATCCTGTCTGATGTCATTGTGGTAGGCAGTAATGACACATTGGCATTGGTGTCAATGAGGAAGCGGGTTCCGGAGGTGGTGTCCTTGATGTAGAGCCTTGCGCCGCCAGATTTTGTATCTCGGACGGAGTGAAGTGTTCGGGGGCGTCCGTGGTTATCCTTGCAGGCGGCGACGCCTAAACCGACCTGCGGAGCTCGTTTGGGTGGCTGCAAGGCGGGTGCCACTTCTAAGCCGCATCACCAAATTTGCTGTGGTTGCAGAAGCGGGAGGCCTCGCGGAGTAAGCAGGCGGTGAGCTGCGTCGGTGAGACGTAGTCACTCGTCAATGGGAGCCCCGGAATGAGGGAGGAGCTGTAGTTGAAGCTCGACTGACATTTTTACGAGCCATAGCAGCCAGAATGCAACATCTGGGATGACAGCAGAGTCGACCTAAATAATAGTCACATGGTTATACTTGTCCTCCCTCGGCGGGTTGGTTACTAAGTCACTGAGGAGGTCCAAGTGATCGTGCAAAGCCGTCACAAGACACACGAAGCAGGAAGTGTCATTAGCAACACCATGCGTTGTGAGTAGGTGCTCGACAAGAGTGAACCATGTCCAAGGATGCTCACGCGAGAATTCTGGCAACTTTGGGTACCGACTGACACACGGTGATCCAGCACAGCTGGGAGGTAGCTGTGGCACAGTTTTTTGTTGTGTCATTGTGTAGTCACTACAGTATGTCTGCCTAGGTGTACTTGTGTCTGTGTGAATGTGTGGGTATGTGTGCATTTGTTTACCCTCCATTTTTTCCCCCAAGGTAAGTCTTTCCTCTCCCGGGATTGGAATGGCTCCTTACCCCCTTCCTTAAAACCCTTATCATTTCCTTTTCCCTCTCCTTCCCTTCTGCCTGAAGAAGCAACTGGGTTGCGAAAGCTTGCTATTGTGTGTGTGTGTGTGTGTGTGTGTGTGTGTGTGTGTGTGTGGGTATTCATTTATTTATTTGTGATGCTGTCACACCTGTGCTCCTTTGCCTGGTGAGTAATCTTCGTCTATTTTTTATATTTTATTTTTCCTGTTAGGAATTTTTCGTCTGAATATTCGTACCATATATATTTCAAAAATTGTTAATGAAAATTAGCAATGAAGAACTGCAGTTTAAAAATTATGTGACTGATTATTTGTGTATCGTGCCCAGTTTAACGTCAATATTAATAAACTTCAGAGAAACTTTAGAATTAACTCATGTAAAAAAAAAAAAAAAAAAAAAAAAAAAAAAAAAAAAAAAAAAAAAAAAAAAAAAAAAAAAAAAAAAAAACACTGACAGTTTTCTGAATGTCTTCTTATTGTTGATTGCTTCATCACATCTCAGGGTCATTATGTGGTTCACTTTAAGGCCTAAGTAATAAACTGAGATGAAGCTCTTCACTCTTGGGAAAGATCTGTATTTTTCTAAAAACATTTACATCACAACTGAAAGTTTACAATAGAATGAGACCGCTCATGACTTCTAACTACTCGAGAAGACAAGACAAGACTGACTGCTAATTAACAAGCAAAGATACTGCTCTTCCACTTTTTTTCTTTTAGTTCCGCAGATGATTTTTTTTCTTCACAACATTAATTAATGATTGTCCATTATTATTATTAATTTTTTCTTTTTTTAATAATAAAAAATGAAATTAAGTGAAATTAAAATAAAAATTCACTTCTTACTGTTCTGATACCCCAAAACTCCATTCCTGGTAACAGCATACCTTTCAAAAGCCATGCTGTAAATAATACAAGAGTTTATTTCATTCAAAGTTATTTACAAGTTGCTCTTTTATTATTGACTCCATCACTTTAGCTAGTACTGGTATTATAGAAATGGGCTTGTAACTTGACACTTCTTGTGCATTTCCTTTTTTGTAAACAGGTACTGTGTGGGCAAATTTTAAGAAATCTCTTCTCAAACTTCATGCCTGAGTTTAAACTAAAATTCGAAGAAACATTCCCCAAAACATTAGTCCCTATAGGAACATTTACTAAAAATAAATGGATTACTAAAGGAATTTAAAAAAATCTGCTTAAACCTTAAAATACCTAAATTCTATTAAAAAGGACAACAGTGATCCAGATTTCTTGAACTACTATAAAAATTACAAAAGGATCTACAGAAAAGTACTCAAGAAAGCAAAAATTTCAGCTAATGATAAGTTCATAAAATCAGCAAATAATTACAATAAAGCTACTTGGACTGTAGTGAAACAAGAAACAGGAAATATGAAACAGTGGTGTGCAAACACAAAAATCAAGAACAAGGAAAACTTATCAAGTAACCCGAAAGAATTAGCAAATTATGTGAATACCTACTTCAGCAGCATTGCAACAAAATTGCAAAACAATTTTCCAAAATACATAAATCAACCAAGACAGCTGCATGTAACTAACTCAATGGTAGTGTTTCCAACTACAGAGGAGGAGATATGCAATGTTGTGAAACAATTAAACAACAAAAACTCAGCAGGTATGTACAAAATTCCAATGTGTGTGCTGAAAAAATACTTAAATAACATCAAAGCTCCACTGGCAGAAATCATAAATGAATCCTTCAAAACTGGTTGCTTTCCTGAGTACCTGAAGCATGCAAAAATTTTACCAGCTTACAAGAAAGGTGATGTAGAAAACATTGAGAATTACAGACCAATAGCCCTACTGTCATCCTTCTCTAAAGTGATAGAGACAATAATGAAAAATAGACTTATGAGCTACCTAAATAAATTCAACCTCCTCTGCAATGACCAATATGGTTTCAGGCCCAGCAGAGGCACAGAATCCGCAATAGCACAGTTCACAAAAAACAGTCTTAGAAGCACTAGATGAGAACAGCTATGTAACTGGCCTTTTTCTAGACCTTTCTAAGGCATTTGATAGTGTTGATCACCATATATTGTTGTATAAGTTAGAGGCACTAGGAATAAGGAGAGTGGCAAACAAATGTTTTGGTTCATATCTAAAAAAAAAAAAAAAAAAGAAAAAAAAAGAAAAAAAAAAACAGAGTACAGTCAGTAGAGATCACTCATGTCTTCAGTGGATCAAAGAACACTAAGAAACAAATATCGGATCCACAACATATCAATATTGCGGTCCCCCAAGGAAGCATACTGGGCCAAATATTGTTTCTAGTGTATATAAATGACTTCCCGCAACATATCACCCACAGAAAGAAGATATTGTTTGCTGATGACAGCAACATGTTAATCACCAGTAAGTCACAAATGCTGGAAAAATCTACTGAAGTGCTGAGAGATGTTTACAAATGGTCACAGAAAAATAAAGTAACCCTCAACATTAAGAAAACAAATAGAATAAATAGGAAAATGAGTCCATTAAATTTATCTCTATATAACATCTCCATAGAGGATGTACATTTAACAAAATTTTTAGGGTTGTTCATTGATAGCCAAATGAAGTGAAACGAACATGCCATAAAACTCTCGAATAAGTTATCCACAACATTTTATGCTCTTAGAGTCCTTGCATCCACATGCAGTGATAAATGCCTAAGAACTGTCTATTTTAGTTATGTCCATTCAGCAATCAGTTATGGAATAATTTTCTGGGGAACCAGTGCTCAGAACTTGCAAACTGTATTAAAAATGCAAAAGAGAGCAATTAGAATTATAACAAAAAGCAGAGAGCTTTTCAAAATGTTGGAAATTTTAACTGTTGTTTGTGAATTTATATTCCAAACCATAGTGTATATAAAGAAAAATATAGAAAATTATAGTACAAATAGCAAATACCATAACTATAACACAAAAACAAGACACTACCTTCACCTAGACAGAAGAAATAAACAGAAGACAAAACTTGTATGAAGGTCTAAAACTTTATAATAAACTACCACAAAAATAAAAGAAATTGATAAAAAGTATTGCTTTAGGAAACAGCTCAAACTTTATTTGCACGAACACTGTTTTGACACCGTAAGTGAATATCTTAGTAATAAAAGTTTCTAAATAGTAATGAGTACATATCACAAAAGAGAATTCCTTCAAATTCAACATGGGATGCATTTGTTGCTCTGCACAAGTTGAGACAACATTCCACTTCTCGGCATGTATTCACCAACTTTTCAAGTGTTTTGGAGATTCGCTTGTACAGATATACAAACGCAATTGCTTTTAGAAAAATGTTTAAATTATGATATGTTTACTTTCTCTGGTCTGATGTGGCTAAACAATGCCTTTATCTGACTGCACAATATGCTCAAGTTGCCTGTAAAAATCCCAAGAAATTACATTTAGTAGCTTTCGAGATTAACGTGTTCATGAGACAGACATGATTGTCACAGATAAAACTCTAAAAAATGATGTATTTTTTGTGATGTGATTGTTATGTAACAAAGCCTGTGTCTTGTTCCAAGATACACTCAATTTACATTTGGAAACCTAATGCAAATTTGTGTTGTAATTTTGGAGACATGATGTCTTCATTCCAGAGACTGATTTGTTGCCATTATCCACCCTACTCTCTCCTGTGAAGGCCTCTTCATTTCCTGATAATAATGGCAACCCACATTCATTTGATCCTGCTTATTACATTTGTCTCTTGATCTCCCTTTGCAGTTTTATACCTCCACATTTACCTCCAATACTAAATTGACAATTCCTTGATGTCTTAGAATCTTTCCTACCAATAAATCCCTTCTTTTAGTCAAGGTAAGCCACAAATTTCTTTTCTCCCCATTTCTGTTTGATACCTTCTCATTAGTTACACTATCTACCAATTTAATCTTCAGCATTTGCTGTAACACAACATTTCAAAAGCTTCTATCCTCTTCTTGTGTGAACTATTTTTTTTTTTTTTTTTTTTTTTTTTTTTTTTTTTTTTTTTTTTACGTTTCATTACTGTACAATGCTACAATCAAGACAAATTTCTCTTTTTCAGAAACAGTTTTCTTCCCATTGCCCGTCTGCATTTTATATCATCTGTATTTTGACCATCATATATTCTTTTACTGCCCAAGTAACAAAAATGATGTATCATCATTATTGTCTTGTTACCTAATCTAATTACTCCAGCACTGCCTGATTTTCTTAGACTACAAACCATTACTTTCATTTTGCTCTTATTAATGTTCATCTTATATACTCCTTTCAAGACATTGTCTATTCTGTTCAATTGTTCTTTCAAGTTTTTTGCTCTCTCTGACAGAATTACAATGTCATATGCAAACAGCAAAGTTTTTTGTTTCTTCTCCCTG
The DNA here is from genome assembly GCA_026315105.1 of Locusta migratoria. Lineage (NCBI taxonomy): Eukaryota > Metazoa > Arthropoda > Insecta > Orthoptera > Acrididae > Locusta > Locusta migratoria. The sequence continues at coordinate 268,618,825 of CM048748.1, read as the reverse complement.
GCCTTTAACCCCTTCTCCAAATTTCTCCTTACTTTCCTTTGCAGCTTCTTCAGTGTTCAGGTGGAATAACATTGAGGAAAAGCCAACCTGCCATACTCCCTTTCAAACCACTGCTCCTCTTTCATGCTCTTCTCTCTCTATATTTTACACTACAACCTTCAAAGTTTGAATGAGTGTATTTCAGTCAGCATTATGAAAAGTTTTCTCCAAATATATAAAAGCCAGAGGGGTAGGTTTGCCTTTCCTTAATCTATCTCCTAAGATTTTTAAGGTTTCCAATAGATGGAAGAGAGGCATGACAGTTACTGAAAACACTTCAAATTAAGGTGTATTTCTTGCTGTAATCTGTTTTTGATGACATCATTACTTAAGTTTCCTGTGGTCAGTGCATGAAAGTTTCTCTAGTAGTCTAGTGCATTACATTTTGCTGTATGTAACCTACTTGCTATGTAGTCTCAAAAGTCATCACTGCTCTTCAGTTCAAATTTGATATATGTTGCCAAATTTCAACCATCATATCTTTCACCCTCTTATAGCTATTGACATGGAACAGCTATGATGTTCAATGGGTTTTCAATGGACTACGACTACACATCTGCATTGTGTATTTTTTGCTGTAGAGCAAAATATTGAAACACACATTTAGAAACTTCCTGGCATAGTAAAATTGTGTGCCGGAACCGGGACTCGAACCTGGGACCTTCGCCTTTCACGGGCAAGTTCTCTACCAACTGAGCTATCCCGACACGACTCACGATGCTGCCTCACAACTTTACTTCCGCCAGTACCTCGCCTCCTACTTTCCAAACTTCACAGAAGCTCTCCTGCGAAACATGCAAAACTAGCACTCCTGGAAGAAAGGATATGGTGGAGACATGGCTTAGCCACAGCCTAGGGATGTTTCCAGAATGAATCTTTCACTCTGCAGCGGAGTATGCACTGATATGAAACTTCCTGGCTGAGTAAAATTGTGTGCCAGAACCGGGTCTCGAACCTGGGACCTTTGCCTTTCCTGGGCAAGCACTCTACTGGAGGCAAGGTACTGTCAGAAGTAAAGTTGTGAGGTGGCAGTGAGTCGTGTTGGGATAGCTCAGTCAGTAGAGCACTTGCCCGCGAAAGGCAAAGGTCCCAGGTTCGAGTCCCGGTTCCGGCACACAATTTTATTCTGCCAGGAAGTTTCATATCAGTGCACACTCCACTGCAGAGTGAAAAGTTTCATTCTGGACACATGTAGAATTTTATAGAACCCAATAACTTTTAACTCTCATATCTATCGTACCCTTGTTATTATCAATCACCTACTACCATAGTGCACAATGGTAGACTGATAACTACTACAAAATACCTAGACTATTTGTTTGTAATGTGTAGTTTTATATACAGGGTGTTTCATAATTGATGGTCAACAATTCACACATGGAAAGTACAGGCAAAAGTAGCTAAAAAGTGCCAGTACATGTGGGTCCACAAATCAACTATTGCAGAGTTATTGCATTAATATGAGTTGGGAACCAAATCTAAACGTCCCTAGATACTGTGATTTTTATGGACTGTACTTCCAGATGCACTTGATGATGTCCCATTGAACTAACACCTGAACATTTGGATCATGAATGATGGAGCTCCAACACATTTCCATTTACGAGTGCGCCGACTTCTGACTCAGACATATGTCAGTATTGGGCAGGTAGAGGAGGACCTATGCCACAACCTCCAGATTTAAATCCTGTGGATTTCTGTGTGACTCATGTCAAAAGCCTAGTCTACTCTGGTCTATGATGAGGTCAATTCTCTTGAGGAATTACAATTATGGATTGAGGCAACCTTCTACCATTTACAGAATTACCCTGGACTGCCTGAGATTATTTGTCAGTGATTTCAGAGACTAGTTCAGTGTTCCATTCAGATACATGTACAAGATTGTAAACACCTACTTTTACATTTAGAGATTCTGTGGGTTCTTAGAGACCCTGATGAACTGCAACAGAACATGTGCTGTATCCCAACAACAGTTGATTTATGGACCCAAGTTTATTGGAGCTTTTTAACTACTTTTGGCCTGTATTTGACCATTACGTCTGAAACAACCTGTAGGTGCAAACATATATAAAAATTAAGGTGTTTCTGCCTATAATTCATTTTTCTCCAGCCAATGAATAGCTTTTTTAGGTGGTAGTATTATTTATTCTCTCATTGTGCACTATGCTGATTGAGAGTTGATAATGACAAGGGGCTGGAAGTAATGGGTGTTGAAAGTTATCAACTTACATAAAATGGGAAACTGATAACTATTACCACCACAAACAAATGCTATTCATTTTCAATGTATATTTCTGGGTTCAGATTGAAATATAGGCACAAACACCTCAGTTTATATATATATATATATATATATATATATATATATATATATATATATATATATATATAGAGAGAGAGAGGAAAAATTCCTAACAGGAAAAAAATATACGTAAAAAATAGATGAAGAACACTTACCAGGCGAAGGGGCACAGGCAGTAATAGCAACAAATAAACACACAGACACACACACACTCAAAAATGCTAGCTTTCGCAGCCTAGCTGCTTCATCAGGCAGAAGGGAAGGAGAGGGAAAAGGAAATGATGAGGGATTTAAGGAAGGGGGTAAGGAGCCATTCCAATCCCGGGACAGGAAAGACTTACCTTGGGGGAAAAAATGGAAGGTAAATAAATGCACATACACCCACACATTTACACAGACACAAGTACACTTAGGCAGACATACTGTAGAACTGTTCTACAGTATGTCTGCCTAAGTGTACTTGTGTCTGTGTAAATGTGTGGGTGTATGTGCATTTATTTACCTTCCATTTTTCCCCCAAGGTAAGTCTTTCCTGTCCCGGGATTGGAATGGCTCCTTACCCCCTTCCTTAAATCCCTCATCATTTCCTTTTCCCTCTCCTTCCCTTCTGCCTGATGAAGCAGCTAGGCTGCGAAAGCTAGCATTTTTGAGTGTGTGTGTGTCTGTGTGTTTATTTGTTGCTATTACTGCCTGTGCCCCTTCGCCTGGTAAGTGTTCTTCATCTATTTTAATAGAAGGAGACTTTCCAGGTGGGAAAATAGGTATAAAATAAAGATTTTTGACTTACCTAAAGTACAGGCTTGTCGATAGAAACACCAAACACACACAAAAACACACAAACATTCAAGCTTTCGCCACCAGTGGTGGCTTCTTCGGGAAAAAGAGGAAGGAAGGAGAGGAGAAAGGGAAGGATACGGGTTTTAAGGAAATGGAAAAGGAGCCATTCCAATCCCAGGAGTGGAAGGACTTACCTTAGGGGACAAAAAGGAAGGTAAACAAATACACACACACTCACACATATCCACATCCAAACACACCTAGGCAGACATTTGTAGAAACCAAAGAAGTTGGACAGAGATACCACTTCAGGCAGAGGCTTTGTCCACAGAACTGAGGCAAAGATGTTAAAGATGGCGGGCGGGAATTAGAATTTAGCGGAGGTTGAGACCAGGTGGGCAACGGGAAGAGAGAATGTGTTGAAGGGCAAGTTCCCATCTCCGGAGTTCTGAAAGATTGGTGTTGGTGGGAAGTATCCAGATAACCCAGACGGTGTAACACTGTGCCAAGATGTGCTGGCCGTGCACCAAGGCATGTTTAGCCACAGGGTGATCTTCATTACCAACAAACACTGTCTGCCTGTGACCGTTCATGCGAATGGACAGTTTGTTGCTGGTCATTCCCACATAGAACGCTTCACAGTGCAGGCATGTCAGTTGGTAAATCACATGGGTGCTATCGCAAGTGGCTCTGCCCTTGATCGTGTACACCTTCCGGGTTACGGGACTGGAATAAGTGGTGGTGGAAGGGTGCATAGGGCAGGTTTTACAACGGGAGTGGTTACAAGGGTAGGAGCCAGAGGGTAGGGAAGGTGGTTTGGGGATTTCATATGGATGGACTAGGAGGTTACGGAGGTTAGGTGGGCGGCGGAAAGACACTCTCGGTGGAGTGGGAAGGATGTCATGAAGGATGGATCTCATTTCGGGGCAGGATTTAAGGAAGTCGTATCCTTGCTGGAGAGCCACATTCAGAGTCCGCTCCAGTCCCGGAAAGTATCTGGTGACAAGAGGGGCACTTCTGGGGTTCTTCTGTGGAAGGTTCTGAATTTGGGGGGATGAGGAAGTGGGGAGCTGCTGACGGACATGAAAATAATAATCACATTGACACAACTTAAATTTGTGTAGTTATTGGCCATGGCTTTCATCAGAAAAAGAAACACATACAGTCACACAATCTCTCAGACATCTACATACACAATTATATAACTGGAGTGGCCGGACATCATCATTGTGGGTATGTAGTTGTCTGAGTGATTGTGTGAATGTATGTGTTTCTTTTTCTGTCAAATATTTGAGTTGTGTAAATGTGATTATTATTTTTGTGTCTGTCAGCAGTTTAGTGAGCCTCTTTTTGGTTAGTTTTTATATGTGTAAGAGATAGATATGTGCTTTCTCTCTCTGCTTTTCTTTTCCTCTAGTTTTTAGTCTGTAACATGCTAGTGTTTGTATGAATCTTACAATTTGTGGGACTAAACATTTGTGAACACCCAAAATGCATTGTGTTGAGCTGCCTTGATAATGTGTGTGGTGGTGGTGGTGGCAGGAGCGCTATCGGGTCCAGACATCCCTAGTACGGAAGGGAGTGAGCCTAAGGAGAAGGAGAAGAAGAAGAAGGGGAAAAGTGGCAAATCGTGCCCAGAGCCACCGCGCCATGCGTGCCTAGGCATGGCCTTCCTGGTGCTGGATCCGAAGGCGTTCAGCGAGGGCTTCGAGGGCCGCGTTACCGCGCTGCTCAGCACACTACGCTGTGCAGAGCCCGTGGATCCCTCGCGGCCTGTGCGTGTGCCAGGGGACTTCTCAAAGAAGTTTGCCGAATACTGTGACTGTCGCGGCGGCATCCCCTACCTCAAACACCACCGCGCTGCCATGGCAAGTGCCTCTCCACTGCACTAAACTCCTATGATAAGTATAATATGGTGAGGATTCAATGAAAATCTGTGCCACATTCATGATTTGAAATCGGGACCTGCTGCTTACTATGCAGTTGTTTTGTCCCCTATACATAGATTAGGGCCATATAAATTTACAATACAGCTTTATTAACAACCATGACAGCTATTTAGGAACTCAAAATTAATAAATAAGGGAACAGAATATAACCACACTGAAGGCACACTTGTTGGGTTATACCGGGTGGCTGGTGACTAGTTAAAGTATCAAAATACAGGAAAACCCCATTTTTACGTACCTGGATTTTACGTTTTCCCACCATTTACACCTTTTTCTGTCGCTCCCATCAAATTTCCTATGTTCACAATGTTAATTCGCCCCAGTTTTTGCGTTGACATATTTACACATTTCCCACTTTTATGCTTTTTTAAACCATGTTCGTGAAGAGAAAAATGGCATAACTGACATAAATTAACACTGGAATGGCTTTCGCCTTAACGTATAGTGTTTATAAACGTTATGTAGTCAAGTTTCTTGACACTTTGCATTTATTCACATGTATATTTCGCCTGTCACAGTTTGCAGTTCGCGGTGACTGATGGGAGTACAGTATTCCTCTCACCACTCCATCTGACAAATTGTGTGTGTGTAGCACTACCCAAACAACTTCCTGCCTGAGATCATCTGCTGTCTGAACAGTGCACATGCGAAAACAAAAACAGTTTGACCAACGGACACCAGAGAACAGGGAGGCACAGCAATCACTGTGTACAGTTGGTCGGACGATAAATCGGAATGTTTGTAGGGGCCTTCAGCCCCCACGCCTGTTGTTAGCTTGGCTTTGTTTACGCAACATGCTTTGCATGATGCATTTCGAGAATTTATTCTTGTTGTGAAATGCAAATATTTATCTAGGTATTTTTTGTGACTTTTATAAATGGTGAGACTGATGGATTGCTTGTGTATGTTTTCTGCACATTAAGAGGGCTATAGTACATTATAATATCAAAGTGTAGAAGTGGGGTTCTAATGTAATAAACTTTTTATAGACCCAACTCTTCATTATGGGGACCTGGGTACTTCTTCCCGTATCATCATCTTGATCCATGTTCTGTTTCTAATTTGGAATCAGTGATCACCTTCACCACCTTCTCTTACATAGGTCTCCCCAGTTATGAGGGTCCTCTCACTCTAGTGTAGTATTATGCAAAATGCAAATCGATGAAATATCCTAATTACACGTTCCTTCATAACACAAACTTCAATTCTGCCTCTGTGTTTCCCTATGTAGCTCATATCAATACTGCCAAGGTTCTCCGCAGCCCAGTATCATTGAACATTTTTGGGAATAATCTTGCAATGTACCTCAGACATGGGTGATATTAATATCAACCAATAACTAATTTCCAGAGACAAAAGTGGTTTTAATATATCAAAGATACTGAATAGAAGGCAAGGCACTGAATTAAAATTTGCAGCTTTGCTGGTATTCAAACCTAGGACCTTGTGCTTAGAAATATTGATACCCAGGACGCAGGACCTTGTGCTCAGAAATATTGATACCATTTATTTAGGGGAGCATCGAAACATCGAGGCAGAATTGACATTGGTGTTGTGTAGGGAAACATGCGTAAGATATTCCATGCATTCACACCACATATAATGATGCAGTGATTGAGTCACAAGGTAGCACAGTGAATTTGATCAGAGGGCTAGTCGCTTTCTGTAACAAAAAAGTGTACAAGCAATGCATCGTTCAACATTGAACAAACATGAACAAAGGACCGATCTACCCCAAGAAACAACTGAAATCACTTAACAAAAGTAAGACTCCCAGTCCCAACTATATACCAATTAGGTTACTTTCAGAATATGCTGATGCAATAGCTCCATACTTAACTATCATACACAACCACTCACTTGGTGAATGTTGCGTACCCAAAGACTGGAAAGGCACACAGGTCACTCCAGTAACCAAGAAAAGCAATAGGAATGATCCACAAAATTACAGGCCTACATCACTGATGTTGGTTTGCAGTAGGATTTTAGAACATATAACTTTCCTCAAATATTATGATCTACCTATAAGAGAATGACTTATTGTCCCATAGTCAATACGGATTCAGAAAATATCATTCTTGTGAAACACAGATAGCTCTTTACTCACATGATGTGATGAGTGCTATCGATAAGGGACATCAAATAGATTATGTATTTCTAGATTTCTGAAAGGCTTTTGTCAGTGTACCACACAAGTGTCTTCTAATCAAATTGTGTGCTTATGGAATATTGTCACAGTTGTGCAATTGGATTTGTGATTTTCTGTCACAAAGGACACAGTACGTTGTAATTGGTGTTAAGTCATCGAGTAGAATGGAAGTGGCATTCACCAATGAACTGTTATAAGGCCCCTACTGTTCCTAATTTTTATAAATGATGTAGGAGACAATCTGAGTAGCTGTCTTAGACTATTTGTGGTTGATGGTGCAATTTATTGGTTAGATAAGAACTCTCCATGGTGCAAAAATTGACAATTGACCCTTAATAATGATAAGTGTGAGGTCAACCATATCACCACTAAAAGAAATCCATTAAACTTCAGTTACACAATAAATCAGTCAAACCCAGAGGTTGTAAATTCAACTAAATATCTAGGAGTAAAAATTACGAAAAACTTAAATTGGAAAGAATGCACAGAAAATATTGCAGGGAAGGCAAACCAAAGACTACATTTCATTGGCAGAATACTTAGAGGATGCAACATTTCTACTAAAGAAACTGCCTACACTACACTTGTGCATTCTATTTTGAAGTATTACTGCACATTGTGGGATCCACACCAGGTGGAACTGATGGACAATTTAGAGAAAATTCAGAGAAGGGCAGCTCATTTTGTATTATCATGATATAGGGGAGAGAGAGTCATGGAAATGATGAACGAGTTGGGGTGGAAATCATTAAAAGAAAGGTGTTATTTGTTGTGGTGAGATCTATTTGTGAAATGTCTTTCACCAACTTTCTCTTCAGAACACAAACATTTATTGTTAGCACCACCTAAATAGGGAGACTTTGACCATCATAATAAAATAAGAAAAAAATTGAAAACAGAAAGAGAGTGGAACTATAGAGAATCATTATAAAAGTGGTTCGATGAACCCTGTGCCATGCACTTCATTGTGATTTGTAGAGTATTTATGTGGATGTAGATGAACCAAAAGGGGAAGAAAAAGAAAATAATAATGGATAAAGCTACTGTCTAGTAATCAGGAGGTCCGGGTTAAAATCCTGTCCATGGCACAAATTTTAATTCACTCCATCACATATCATTCAGTATCTTTGATATATTTCTTTGCTCTTCTGGTAGATCGGTCCTATACGGACATGGTTTCATGTTTCTTCCATGTTGATTGAGGCATTCTTGGCTCATTTATCTTGTTTCTGAGGGTGTAGTAGTCCTTTGACTGAATTCACTAAGCTACCATGCCCACAACTCATATAGCCACCTGGCATTATGGATAACACGGGATAACATAAGCATGTCTCCCTCCAAAACACGAACTACTCTGAACCATGAATTCAATTTACTATCTTCTCTTAATTGCTGCCTGACTGTCTACATAAAGACCTTTAATTGCCTGCACAAGTTTGTCTTTAGTCTCCTATTCCATAATCTTTTAGAACTATCAACAGCTTCCTCCTAGGAACATGGTCATGAAAAGTCTTTGCTAGACCTGTAAAACATAGATACAATTCCCATTGCACTCATAGCACTTTTCCTTTCAACAATACCTGAGAATATTTTCCCCAGAAAACAAATTAAAGAAGTACCTCTGCAGTTGGTACAATCTTTTCTGTTCCCTTATTTGAAAATTGGCATGATTACTGTTTTCGTCCAGTCAGACAGAACCTGTCCCGACTCCCACATGTTTCAATTATCCTGTGTAACAATTTGAAACATGACATTCCACTGTATTTGATGAGTTCCAGCTTAATTTCATCTACCCCAACCTCTTTATTGCACTGCAGTTTACTGACCATTCTCTCCACTTCCTCAAATATGATCCTGATTCCATCATGATTCCTATCCCAGTCTACCTCAAAATCTGAGACATCATTGAATGTTTTACCTACATTGAGCAATTGTTCAAAATATTTCCTCCATCTGCCTAAGGCATCCACAGGATTCACTAGCAGCTTTCCTGACTTGTCCAAAACACTGGTTAATTCCTTCTTCCTTCCCTTTTGAAGACTACTAATTATGCTCCAGAATGTTTTTCCAGCATCTTGATCCACAATTTCTAGCTTATTTACGAAGTGTTCCCATGATTTCTGTGTGAATTCTGCAATTATTGCATTGGTTGGATTTACTAGATATACCGCACAATAAACTTAGTTTTGGTGCGGGCAGTGGCGGGTTGGACCAAGACTGTTTTGGCTTCCCTGGAAAAATCAAATCAAATCAAGCTGTCTGCTTCTTTTTGCCTTTACACACTACTGTTACAAGACATCATCTAGCCACTTCTAGTAGTGTGTCCCAGTACCTTGTCCATTCCTCTTTCCATGACTGTAAATGACTCAATTAACTGGTACCTTTCTGAGATCATTGTTATGTATTTGTGCCTAATTTTCTTGTCCTGAAGTTTCTCCATTCTTATCCTTCTACTACATATGGACCTGACTTTCTGCTTTCTGCGTGTTTTGCCTCACAAAACTAATTTCACTGCAGATTAAATAATGATCAGTATCATCAAAGTGCCCTCGGAAAATGTGCAGCTGATCTGTTTGTTATACAGTCAGTGACAAATCTGATCCTTTGCCTTCCCAAGTATACCGGTGAATGTTCTTATGCTTAAAAAAAGATTTTGTGATAACTAAGCTCATACTGGCACAGAAATCCAAGAACTGTTTTCCATTTCTGTTGGTCTCCATATTCTCTCCAAACGTATCCATAACCTTTTCATACACTTCTGTTCAGTTTCCTATCCTGATATTAAAGTCACCCATGAGCAAAACACTGTCCTTGTTCTTTGTTCTAACAACTACATCACTGAGTGTGTTGTAAAATCTGTCCATCTAATCTTGATCTCTCCCTTCACAGGGCGAATGAACTGAAACAATCCTAATATATTGCTTGAGATGACCAAATCTATCCACATCAGTCTTTCATTTACATACCTTATTGCAATTATGCTGGGTTTTATTGCTTTCCTGGTGTAAATCCCTACACCCCACTGTACTCTTCCTGCTTTGACTCCTGACAGGTGGACCATGTATTCTCCCACTTCATCATCTTTCTCTCCCCTTACTCTAACATCACAAACAGCTAAAAAATCTAACCCCATCTCACTTGCCGCCTCTGTCAGCACTAGTTTCTTCCCAGAGTAATCCCTATTGATATTAATAGCTCCCCCTCTCATTCCACATCATTTGCCAAGTTGTATCTTAGGAGTCCCTGGTCAGTCAGTTAAAGGTGGGACTCCATCACCTCCAAAGGTCTAAGCCACTTTTTTTCTGATTATTGCCAGCTATATATTGAAGTACCTATGAAGCAGGTTGCTAGCTAGCCTTTCTTGCCCAGGGCTCCACTAGGTTTTACCTATAATGGTTGAGGAACTAACTGGTGCATTTGATAGTCTTTACCATCTCAGCACAAAAGTGGCCACGACTCAGAATATGTCAGAGATGCCCAACCTTATTCCAAAGCAACTGGCATTCCAGTTGTCAGGACCACTTACTTGGCCATTTAAACGTTGACCATGGTTCATAAACTAGGGTGTGACTACAGGAACTGATACCATGAACTACAAAATCAGTAAACTGATTTGAAAAGTATTTAAAATTGCAAGGTGTACTCTTCTTCACAAGTGTCTTAAAGTAATATTTAGTGATCTCTTATTTTGATTTATACAATTGAAAGCTGAACACATTTTTAGGCATATTAATTTATTATTTTCATTAAAAAATTGCAGAGAAAAATATGGATGCTTCAGCAAATAAAGCAGAACACTTCTCACATTGACAAATCATGGTCTGCTTACATTCAGTGGTTTGACCTCTGTGTAAATGGTAGCCAAGTTTATGATGTTGCCACAAGTAGCGTTATAATTTGTGTGGTAGACACACTCTTAAATGTAAGCTTACTGTACAAACTCTGGAGCCATAGCACCACATAATAACCATATATGAGGGCCGAAGATCTTGTCACAATTCTTGAAAGTGGTTAAACCTTGTCAATTCACCAGTACAATATTAGGATGAGGTGTTCAAGTGGTCAACATAATCCCTGCCCACCCTTTTTGAGACACTCCTTCATATCAGTGTCTTTCCAGCATTTGTCTCTCCCAAAACTGTATTCCATGTCCCTCCAGATGCAAACGCAACGAGAATCACTCCCTGAACCAAATTATTAGGGTTCTTTAAGTAACTGTCCAGGTGGCATGTTGATGCCTCCACTAAGATGTTGGATTCTGTGAAGATGCATCAGGGATATGCAAACAGCAGGTCTCAGATGGTAAAAGGCCACTCTGCTGGAGTCAGCTGTATGCTGTTTTCCTTGGCATAGGTTTTCCAGTGGATGCTGTGAGATCAGATGCCAGTTTCTGTGCAGTACTGTTATGGTACCAATGTGCCCTTGAGCCAAATAATGGTCTTTATCATAAGTAGTCAGACGTGCTCTGCTCTTTGGGATACATTTTCAGTCTCTGTAAACTTTCGCAACATTTGAGAATCAACAGAACCATTCACATTAAACCATGAAGCCGGGTGGCCCTGCTTCCAGTCTCCTTATGGCCCTTTACATAGAGAGTCGGGCAGGTTCATTATCTGTCCATCACTGCACTGCCTGTGTATACATTGACTGTCAATTTGGAACTGCTCAGCAAACACAACCTTGTTTGATAGTTTCTGTAATGTCATGGTTGTATGCTGACTGGACTGTCATATTATGTGAAAAATCCAGTTTTTTGAGCTTATCTGAAATTTTTGGAATATGCTTTAGTTAACCTTGAATGACTGTCATTCAGCATATGCCTGAAATGCAAAAATGAAGTTTGGAATAATACCAGGGTTGGAACTTAAACAGTGGCAACTATTTATTTGCAACCAATATAAGAGTGTTACATGTTTTTCACTTTTTACTGTCCTTCAAAATAGTCACCATAGTGTTGTAGAACCTGTTGTCAGCAATGTGGAAGGCATAGTATACCATTAGCAGAACTTGTTCTGTTGATGGTGTGAATGGAGCTGTCTACTGCCTGTCGAATCTCTGGAACACTTCTGAAGCAAATGCCACAAAGTGGTTCCTTTATCTTCAAAATCAAATCAAAGTCATGAGGACTTAAGTCTGGGGAGTATGGTGGATAGTACAGTACTTCACAGTCCCATTGACTGAACAGAGGAGTCACAGCTTGTGCTGTATGTTCCTGCATTGTTGTGCAAAACGATGGGTGGGTTGCACAGAAAGTGTTGTCACTTCTTTCGCAAAGCTGGTCGCAGGTGATGCTCCAAAAATAAATGGTAGTAGTGTACATTGACAGTCTGCTGTGGAGGAACATAATGCATTATGATAACACCATCGCAGTCATACATGAGAACCACCTTAACTTTCACCATACTGGGGATCTGATGCACTTTTGACTTTCACGGCAACCCATAATGACACAATTCATTGGATTAGCATTTCGGTTTTGGCTCATATTGTTTTGGAACATATCCTGTATTCAAATATTATGAATTATCTCAAAGAGAACGATCTATTGACCCAAGGTCAACACGGATTTAGAAAATATCGTTCATGCGAAACACAACTAGCTCTTTATTCACAGGAAGTGATGGGTGCTATCGACAAAGGTTCGCAAATCGATTCCGTATTTCTTGATTTCCAGAAAGCTTTTGACACCGTACCTCACAAACGGCTTTTAATCAAATTGCGTGGTTATGGTATATCGCCCCAAATTTGCGATTGGATAGGGGATTTCTTGTCAGAGAGGACACAGTTCGTAGTAATCGATGGTAAGGCATCGACTAAAACAGAGGTGATATCGGGCGTTCCACAGGATAGTGTTATTGGTCCTCTGCTATTCCTTATTTACATAAACGATTTAGGGGAAAATCTAAGTAGCTCTCTTAGGTTATTTGCAGATGACGCCGTCATTTACCGTCTAGTAAAATCATCTGAAGATCAAAACCAACTGCAGAACGATCTGAATAAGATATCAGTATGGTGTAAAAATTGGCAATTGACTCTAAATAATGAGAAGTGTGAAGTCGTCCACATGAGTACAAAAAGAAATCCGTTAAACTTTGTTTACAACATAAATCAATCAAATGTGAAGGCCGTAAACTCCACAAAATACGTAGGAATCACTATTACTTCAGACTTAAACTGGAAAGAACACGTAGATAATATCGTGTGAAAGGCAAACCAGAGACTGTGTTTTACAGAGACTGTGTTTTATTGGCAGAACCCTTAAAAGATGCAACAGAACTACTAAAGAAACTGCATACACTGCGCTTGTCCGTCCATTTTTGGAGTATTGCAGCCCAGTGTGGGATCCTTATCAGGTGGGTTTGACGGAGGACATCGAAAGAGTCCAAAGAAGGGCAGCTCATTTCGTATTGTCACAATACAGTGGAGACAGCGTTACGGAAATGATACAGGATCTGGAATGGGAATCATTACAACAACGGCGCTTATCGCTGCGGCGTGGGCTACTTGCGAAACTCCAATCGCCAACATTCTCCTCCGAATGCGAAAATATATTGTTGACTCCCACTTACATAGATAGAAATGATCATCAAAATAAAATAAGAGAAATCAGAGCTCGAACAGAGAGATTCAGGTGTTCTTTCTTCCCACGCGCTATTCGAGAATGGAATGGGAGATAAATAGTATAGAGGTGGTGCGATGAACCCTCTGCCAGGCACTTAAATGTGATTTGCAGAGTATCCGATGTAGATGTAGATGTAGACATACGATGTGGCCCATGCCTCATCCAGTATTATGACACCGTTATATTAGACCGCTCGCTCACATGTGATTGTGTTTCCATCAATTATGTGCACGCCAGTGACATGGGACAGGTGAATCCATATGCTTGGAGGTAAGGTAGGTATGTCAACAACATGTGTTATCAGTGACAATAGTAGATTCCACTGCATAATGTCTCCACAGCAGTGTTGCCACTATTTAAGTTCCAACCCTTGTATATTCTGAACACTTGAAGCAATGAAGAATGGAAACATTTACAACACATTTGCCAACCACTTCAAACACAGTCTAGTCACTTTAATGTGACCATCACCTGTGTCAATATCAACATGCATTATCCACTCAAGGAAGGAAAAGGAAGGGAGAGTAGGGTTTCAATGTCCTGTCTCCTGCATTGTATTAGAGACGGACTACCCATTTACAGACAAAAGATATTAGAACTAGCTGTGGAGGCTATACACTGCTGGAAGAAAAAGTTAATACACCTAAAAAGACAGTGTCAATTTTGATCTGATTATAGCAAATGCCACCTGGGGAATAGTAGATGTACTGATAATGGTTTTGACCTCGTCTGGCAACAGACAGCACAGTGACATAGCTGCCACAGGGCCATTTGCGTGTACCCTTTCAGAAAGTAATACTTACAGCTGTAAGATTCACTGTGACATCAACATTTGAAGCAAATTGGTGCCATGCCATGTACATGTTCTCGTGCTTCCTTCAACTAACTGAGTGAGTTTGAAAGTTGTGGCCATCCAAGTGGTGGAATGGTCCTTTCCGATAATCGCAACACAAGTAGGACCTGTTGCATCAGTTGTTCAAAGATGCTGGTTGCAAGGGTCGTGTGGACTTCTCACAACCATATACAAGATTCTGCATGTTCACGTAGCACAGATGTCCACCAAGATCATTGTACTCTAAGGGCAGCACAGGTAGATCATACAGATACTATAGCACATATAATAAGGTTTGTGAGTCCAGAAGTGTCAACACTAAACACTAGCTACTAACAGTGAAACTAAGGGCACACAAACCAATGGCCTGATTTCCACTCAGACCACAGCTTTAAGTACATTGCTAAACTGGTGCCATAAAAGGATTACATGAAAAGTGGAATTGTGGCAATTATCTTCAGCAAGGAAAGCAAGTTCTGCTTGTTCATAAATGACATCAACCTGAAGAGAGCTGTTACATAGAGTACATTCATCCAAGTTACACTGTTCCCAACTCCTAGCTACAACTCCTATTTGAGTTTGGTGTTAGTGGAGGTAATGCTGACTAGTGCTTGGTATGTGCTGAATATTGTAAGACTTGTACTTTTCCCATTCTTGAAACAGAAAGGTGATGTGTTGTTTGAAATGTTACACTAATTTTGGTTTGTGAGACACTTTCAATTGCCAATATATTTCTGGCAGTAAAAGTATTTCATCAAAAGATAATAATTTATGTGACTTTGTAGATTTTATGTTTGGCAGGTGTAACAGATAACACGCAATTGCAGTAATGCTTCTTCATTTATTTGCTGATTCACAGTATGACACAAATGATGTGAGACTAAGACTGAAACTCAAGACTGATACTGATAGTAACTGAATTGGTAGGATTCTCCTCCATTTATATCTTTTCGACAATATATCTCTTTATTGACACATAGTCATTAACTTTAGATACAATTAGAACTTCATGATCAGTTTGAGTAACTTTCATACCATGTAATTATTGAGCAATTTAATAAGTCTGCACATTACAGATGTTAATATCTCATCAGAAATTTAATTACATATATCGGAAGTTATTGAAATATGGTATCATTGATTGCTAATGATATACTTTGTAAATACTGTAGTTTCTGTACAGTTATCACAGATTGGATAAAATAGACTGTTCCAGCCAATCACAAATAAATGCTTTAATACCTTTAAAACTGAAAAGTATTTGGATTCATTGAAATATATTCTTATTTACAGATAAATATCCATATTACAACAATGCTTAACAAATACAAGTCTAGAACTTTCCAGCATGACAAATTCCATTTCTTAATAATTAACACAGTTTTTCTGCACTACAAAGATTCCAACAGATATGTTAAAGTATTTGTTATCACCTGATGTATGAAGTATAATTAAAAAAATCATAATAAACCAGATACATGCTATATGCTAGGTCATGCTATAAATATATCGCTATAAGAAAATGGACAGTAAAAGAGATAAACAGTATCAGATGAATGAATAAAGATGCGGTATCAGGTTATAGAATAGAAGAGGGAATCGGATACTACAGTAGTCACCT
The DNA here is from genome assembly GCA_026315105.1 of Locusta migratoria. Classification (NCBI taxonomy): domain Eukaryota; kingdom Metazoa; phylum Arthropoda; class Insecta; order Orthoptera; family Acrididae; genus Locusta; species Locusta migratoria. The sequence goes on along the minus strand of CM048748.1, from coordinate 268,602,534 downwards.
GTTCTAACCATTACATTACATGTTACAACAGGATAATGCTCACCAAAACATTGTGCATGAAACTCATCGTGCTCTATAAGACATGCAGCAACTTCTCTGGCCAGCGTGATCTCTTGACATGTCTCCAGTTAGATCGGATATGATGGGACAACAACTGATATGTGGGAGTCATCACCCCAAAGCTATTGCAGGACTATATGAACAGGGTGAGCAGGCATGGAATGATGTATCTCAAAACAGGATTTGCCAAATGTATGGTTGAATGGTTGACAAAATCTGCACCTGCATTACTGCTCGTGGAAGCTACACTATCTACTAATATGGGTGTTTCAGCATGATTGGACACCTGGTATTTAAGTTCTGCTTGGGCTATTGATGTTAAATGTAATAAATTTGTGTAGTCCGTATGGACTGTTTCAACAATAATCATGAGTGAACTGGAAATCTCTGAGAGGGTATACTAATTTTCTTCCTTGCAAATGTATTTATAAAGTGTGTTGAAGCGATGTGAAAAACAGTGCCATTGTAATGTGGAAACACAGCAATTTCCATTGGCTTTTGTGCCAAGATTTGAGAATTCTGTAACCACTAACTTTCTGAACTGTCCACATGCTGCCTTGTTATAGTATACTGTGCATGGCAAACTGATGCTGAAGTAGGGCATCATAAGCCATAGATGGCAATGGAGAACAATGGCTACAGAGATTTGTACATGCAACTGTGGAGCAATTAAATGCCCAGACAAACTTAGATGATACCAACAGTCACTCCTCAACAAATGTTCAGCAGACATTGCTATGTATGGGCATCCACAGCTGGCACCTGGTTGATCCACCCATTATAAATGTTTTTCATCAGTGGTGAATATTGGAATTTGTACTTCAGTACCCAAACTAAACATACATTGAGCGAAAAGTGGCTTTTTAGGATTAATTACATTTTATCTGTCATTGAACAGAAAGCCATTGGTATGTTTGACATGATAACACCAAGCAACAATTGTCAGACAGATCTAGGCCAGAGAAGAGATTGTAATAGTCTGGGGAATATATTGTGGGATGCCCTAGTTCATTATCATTCTGAGAAGCACAATGGATCAAAAGAAGTAGACATCTGTTGTTGAGGAAGGTGCCCATCTGACATGGAATATTTTTTTCCTCAGCATGATGGATGCTACCAGTAGGTCACTGCATTGTATCAAACAGTTCCCGTTTAAAAGAGCATCCAGGATGAATTTATCACACTTTCCTGGGCAACAAATTCCTTGGATTAAAACCTCCAAACCCCTGTTCATACCTTTCAGAACATCAGTGACTCTTTTTTCCAATACATCTTACACCTGTCCAGATTGCAAAGGTGATTATCATGTTTCTGACAAGTGATCTCATTAATATGATGCATCAGTGAATCACAGAATTGCACCTTACTGTCATAAAAAAAGCTACTTAACAGTGATAATAATTTGTAGACAACTAATGCTCACCCAAAAGGTCTAGAAACTAAAACAGAACCACTGAAGTAACTTTAAGTGTAATATATGTCATCCTCTCATTTGAACAAATTATTACTTATAGATTATAATTTACACGAAAAATTTCTTGTAATGATTATGCCTATTTGCAGTTTCCAATAAACATCCAGTTTCAGTCCTTAAATTCTATATTGCATCCCAATCATGATATCATTCATCCTCAGAAAACCACAGACTCTTTTTTTTTTTTTTTTTTTTTAATTATTTTGTTTGTGAGAAAATTAGCTGATCTGACTGAAAAGGTGAGAGGTGAAGGAAGCCTGATTTACATTTTGCATTTCACTGGTTATCATCCAAAGTCTGTACATTTAGGCTATGAGAATGGCTATATTGGATTGGTGTTACATCTTGATACGAGCAGCCATTTTTGGCCAATAATGACAGCCTCCTAGGGACTCTGCCAATCAGTGTTGCCCACTCTGAAATTGGACAAAAAATATATGTATGAGTAATATGTTTTCTTTATTATATAGTGCTAAATAGGGTGTAGTAAATGCCCAGATTTTGTTTATTGCATAATATATCCTTTAGCAGGCAACTGAAAAATTAACATTTCTTAACACAATTTAATTTTTCTAAGTATAAACTGTCAATTTTGAATGGAATGATTCACTGCATTGGAAAAATATGTATTTCAGGGGCATGCTTTTCTTATTGAAAATGAAAAATATTGTAAATGATTTGACACAGCTGCCAATGTACTGTTGATATTAATAATGGATGTAGTAATTCTACAAAGTGTATGGCAGCAAGTGCAATTGTTTTCCCAAGCAACCTGTTCATGTTAATACACCACACCACACTAGGCAATAATAATCAGAATGCTGAATGTTAAAATCAATATAAGAAGCTACTACCTATCTAAAAAGTCAATTCAAAATATTAATTCCACTTTTAACTCAATGGAATTTTGTGTCGGAACTTGAACATTTAATAACAGAATGCATTAAGTTGTTGTTGTTATTGTTATGGTCTTCAGTCCGGAGACTGGTTTGATGCAGCTCTCCACCCTACTCTATCCTGAGCAAGCCTTTTCATCTCCTCATAAGAACGGCAACCCACATCCACTTGAATCTGCTTACTATACGCGTCTCTTGGTCTTCCTCTGTGATTTTTACCCCACACACTTCCCTCCAATGCTAAATTTACGATTCCTCAATGTCTAAGAATGTGTCCTACCAAGCGATCCCTTCTTTTAGACAGGGTATGCCAAAAATTCCTTTTCTCGCCAATTCTGTTCAGTACCTCTTCATTAGTTATGCAATCTACCCACCTAATCTTCAGCATTCTTCTGTAGCACCACATTTCAAAAGCCTCTATTCTCTTCCTGTCCACACTGATTATTGTCCATGTTTCACTCCTGTACAAGGCAACACTCCACACAAATGCCTTCAGAAAAGACTTCCTTGCACTTAAATTAATATTCTATGTTAGCAGATTTCTCTTTTTCAAAACTGCTTTTCTTCCCATTGCCATTCTGATTTTTATATCCTCTGTACTGCGACCATCGCATGTTATTTTACTACCCAAGTAACAAAACTCATCTACCACCTTCATTGTTTCGGTACCTAATCTAATTCCTTCAGCATTGCCTGATTTTCTAAGACCGCATTCCATTATTTTTGTTTTGCTCTTGTTAATGTTCATTTTATACACTCTCTTCAACACACTGTCCATTCCATTCAACTGCTCTTCCAGGTCCTTTGCTGTCTCTGACAGAATTACAATGTCATCAGAAAAACACAATATTTTTATTTCTTCACCCTGAACATTAATCCCTATTCCAAATTTTTCCTTGCTTTCCTTCACTGCCTGCTCGATGTACAAATTGAATAACATCGGAGAAAGGCTACAACCCTGTCTTACTCCCTTCCCAACTGATGCTTCCCTTTCATGCCCCCTGAGTCTAATAACTGCAGTGTGGCTTTTGTACAAGTTGTAAATAACTCTCCTTTCCCTATATTTTACCCCTGCTGACTTCAGAATTTGAAACAGTGTATTCCAGTCAACATTGTCAAATGCTTTCTCCAAATCTACAAAAGCCAAAAATGTAGGTCTGCCTTTCCTTAATCTATCTTCTAAGATAAGACGTAAAGTGAGTATTGCCTCCTGGGTTCCTACGTTCCTCCTGAATCCAAACTGATCTTCCCCGAGGTCAGCTTCTACCAGCTTTTCCATTCTCCTGTAGATAATTTGTGTTAAAATTTTGCAACCATGACTTATCAAACTGATTGTTCTGTAATTTTCATACCTGTCTGCACCTGATTTCTTTGGAATGGGGATTATTACATTTTTCTTAAAGTCTGAGGGTATTTCGCCTGTCTCATACATCCTACACACCAGTTCAAATAGTCTTGTCATGGCTGGCTCTCCCAGAGACTTCAGTAGCTCTGAGGGTATGTCATCTACTCCTGGGGCCTTGTTCCGACCTAGGTCTTTCAGGGCTCTGTCAAATTCATCTCTCAGTATAGTATCTCCTATCTCATCTTGATCTATTTCCTCTTCCCTGCCTACAACATCGCCTCCATCGTCTCCATTTCCTTTGTAGAGCTGCTCTATGTACTCTTTCCACCTTCCAGCTTTCCCTTCTTTGCTGAGAACTGGTTTCCCATCTAGGTTCTTGCTATTCATAGAGTTGCTTTTCTTGCCCCCAAATGTCTCTTTCATTTTCCTGTAGGTGGTCTCTACTTTTCCCGTTCTTATACATTCTTCTACAGATTTGTATTTTGCTTCTAGCCACTCCTGCTTAGCCATTTTGCACTTCCTGTCAATCTCATTCTTTAGTCGCCTGTACTCCATTTTGCCTGTTTCATTTACTGCATTTTAATATTTTCTCCTTTCATCAATTAAAATTAGTATTTCCTGTGATATCCTTGATTTTTTGTAGGTGTTGCCTTTCTACCTATTTTGTCCTCTGCCTTCACTATTTCATCTCTCAATGCTAACCATTCCTCTTCTACTGTTTTATTTCCCCTTGTTTCTGTCAATTGTTGCCTAAATCTCCCTCTGAAATTCTCCAGAACTTCACTTTCCTTCAATTTAACAAAGTCCCATCTCCTTATTTTCCTACTTTTTTGTAGTTTCTTCAGTTTCAGCCTACAGTTCATAACCAACAAGCTATGGTCAGAGTCTATATCTGCCCCTGGGTATGTCTTACACTGTAAAACCTGGTTCCGAAATCTATGTCTTACCATTATAAAATCTATCTGGTATCTCCCGGTGTCTCCTGGTCTCTTCCACGTATGCAACCTTCTTTTGTGATTCTTGAACCAGGTGTTTGTTATAACTAAATTATGTTCTGTGCAAAATTCTACCATGCGGCTTCCTCTTTCATTCCTTTTGCCCAGACCATATTCACCTACTATCTTCCCTTCCCTTCCTTGTCCTACTACCGAATGCCAGTCTCCCATAACAACTAAGTTTTCCTCTCCCTTAATTGTCTGAATAATTTCCTTTAGCTCCTCATATATTTCTTCGATTTCCTCATCATCGGCAGAGCTAGTTGGTATATAAACCTGCACTACTGTTGTCGGTGTTGGCTTCATATCTATCTTGACAATGATAATGCGATCACTGTGCTGCTCATAGTAGTTTACCCGCATTCCTATTTTCTTATTCATTATCAATCCTACTCCTGTGATACCCCCAACTGATTTTGTACTTATAATCCTGTACTCGCCTGACCAGAAATCCTGTTCATCCTGCCACCGAACTTCACTAATCCCCTCTATATCTAACTTCAACCTATCAATTTCCCTTCTTAAATTTTCTAATTTTTCTACCCGATTAAGAAATCTAACATTCCATGCTCCAATCCGTAGAATGCCAGTATTGTCTTTCCTGATGACAACATCCTCCTGAGTAGTCCCCGCCCAGAGATCTGAATGGGCGACTATTTTACCTCCGGAATATTTTACCCGAGAGGATGCCATCATCATATGTTCATACAGTAGAGCTGCATGTCCTCGGGAAAAGTAACGGCTGTAGTTTCCCCTTGCTTTCAGCCGTTCGCAGTAACTGTGTGGCAAAGCCACATTAGCTGATGTTACAAGGCTAGCTCAGTCAATCATCCAGGCTGTTGCCCCTGTAACTACTGAAAAGGCTGCTGCCCTTCTTCAGGAACCACACGTTTGTCTGGCCTCTCCACAGATACCCCTCCGCTGTGATTGCACCTACGGTACAGCTATCTGTATCATTGAGGCACGCAAGCCACCCCACCTCGGCAATGTCTGTGGTTCATGGGGGCAGGCATTAAGTTAATTACTTTTTATTATTTAATTGTGTTTCAATTTGTTAAAATACCTACATCAGTATGATAAAACTGTCAAATGTTCAGCTGTTGACTGATATTAATATTTTCCAGTTTTGTATTGCTCAAATATACTAGAACCAGTTGAAAACTGGCTGAGTTGGCAACACTGCCATCAATATTGGAGCCACTCTGACCACAGCCAAAAGAAAAAATTGGCCAGATGTCCAAATTCAGCATGGAAAGTTCCAGTTTTTGGAGTCCAGTCCTATTGTCCTCTCTAGGTTCTGTTTGGACACTTAAATATTCCTGGTTTTAGAAATCAAGTCAAAGTCCCAGTCATGTGATGATTCAACAAATCACTTATCATATTTTTTATCACTGTAAAAGTGTCAATATCTTGTATAGACATTTACAACTGAGCTGTATTAGTCCAGCAGTAGCCCTGATTCATTCATAATTATTGGCGTAATATTGTAACACATATAGCAGAATTTCTGCACTCAGATTGTTTGGAATGTTACCAATTTCTTGATGCCAAAATAACACATTTTGAATTCAGAATTTCAGGAAAGGAAGTAATGTATTAGTAAATTAGTGTCATAAATTTGATACATATGTGATTTCAATTAATCCCGAGATATTTCCCAACTGGGGAAGAAACGTTCTAATGCTTCCCCCTCCCCTCCATTAATGGTGCTAGTATGCTGTTTAGTAAACTGTAAATGAACAGAACCATAGGGAGCCGAAAAATTATGCACACAAAGCCTTCAGTTGACTTGTTCTATATCCTTTAGATAAACCTTGTGAAGATGGTCTATGGAACATGTAGCTCATTAACCAAATGTGGTAACATAAAGGCCTTACCACTAAAAGTTGCTACAACTTTTTTTTTATTAAGAAGGTTTTTGTCAAAAAAAGATGTTAAAATGCAGTTCTCGAAATACTTCCTTACACCTTGAAGCTTATTTGCCTCACATAAACATTTTCCTTTTTTAGGAAGAAATTGCAAAACGCTTTAAGATCAAACCAATGCAGCCGTCTGCATGATGTAAGAGTAATGCCAGGAGGAGATCTTCACGTCATCGTCTGTGTTTGTTTAGAACAATGTATTTCAGTAAATGCATATCTATGTTGTCATGTAAATCCAATAAAATTGTGTCTACACAGTATTTTTCTAGTAACATTGGGTACGTGTTTTTTTTTTTTTTTTTTTTTTTTTTTTCGTTTTTTTCCCACAAGAAATAAATGTATTTTGTAGATAGTGTGTTATTTTTTTAAACATGGAAGCTACTACCCTGCCCTTGGAATACAAAGTGTGTATATTTAAGGTTCTGTTGTGTGTTTTTGTCAACTACAAACGAAATTCACTGTACATCATATCACTCTTATTCTGAAAATCCAGTCCAGAAGGTTATGCAGGATGATTCTAAAACAAGCCTTACAACTTCACTTACACACAAAATTGTTATCAAAGCTTTTCTTTCTTTTTGGCCTGTTATTAGTAACCTGCCAAAACTGTAAGTATTGCATATTTGACAAATTACATTTTGTTTACTTGATGTCCTTAAGACATCAATTGTACACTGTCATGTAACTGTCACTGCTTAGTTGGTTGTAAAATTATTATGTAAAGGTAAGACAAGTGGAATGAACCTAAATAATGAAAAGTATGACATCATCCATATGATGACTGCAAGAAATACATTAAATTTCATTTTCATGATAAACCAGTCAAATCTCATAAATTCAAAGAAATAGCTTTGAATTACAATTACAAACAACTTAAATTGGAAAGATCACACAGAAAATATGATAGTGAAGGAGAACCAAAGGTTACTTTTCATTGGCAGAAACTGCCTAAACTACACTTGTGCATCCTATTTTTGAGTATTGCTGCAAATAGAGAATGTTCAGAGAAGGACAGCTCATTGTATTATTGTTAAATGGGGAAGAGAATGTCACAAAAATAATGCATGAGTTGAGGTGGAAATCATTACAAGAAATGTGTTATTTGTTGTGCTAAGATCTATTGAGGAATTTCTTTCATTAACTTTTGCCTCTGAATGCGAACATATTTTGTTGGCACCCACCTACAAAGGGAGACATGACCATCATAATAAAATAAGTACAATCAGATCAAAAACAGAAAGATTTAGATGTTCCTTCTTCCTGAATACTAATACAGAATATAATGGTAGAGAAATATGATGAAAGCAGTTCAATGAAACCTCAACCATGAAGAGAAATTATGTGGATGTAGAATAGTTTGACAGTTAATTAGGCTACTATGATTTATCTCACTCTGTCCCTTTTGTCCCCTCCCCCCTTCATCCATCTCACTCTCTCCCTATTTCCATAAGTTGCCAATAATAGTAGCCATTTATGCTCTGGCAGAATCACTTGTGTCGACTTTGTGGCATAAAGGAAACTGGCAACATAAAATGCCTAAATGTAAACATATCTTTTTTGTGATACACATAAGTATAGATTCTATCCTATGTATAAAAATCTCATATTTATCTTCACAGAAAGGATAATACATTATATATATATATATATATATATATATATATATATATATATATATATATATATATAATAGAGGAAAAATTCCTAAAAGGAAAAATATACGTAACTATATATATATATATATTATAGAGGAAAAATTCCTAACAGGAAAAATATACGTAAAAAATAGATGAAGGCGAAGGGTCACAGGCAGTAATAGCAACAAATAAACACACAGACACACACACACACAAAAATGCTAGCTTTCGCAGCCTAGCTGCTTCATCAGGCAGAAGGGAGGAGAGGGAAAAGGAAATGATGAGGGTTTTAAGGAAGGGGGTAAGGGACCATTCCAATCCCGGGACAGGAAAGACTTACCTTGGGGGAAAAATGGAGGGTAAATAAATGCACACACACCTACACATTTACACAGACACAAGTACACTTAGGCAGACATACTGTAGAACTGTAGAAAGCAAAGAAGTTAGAAGTTAGACAGAGATGCCACATGAGGCAGAGACTCTGTCCAGAGAACCAAGGTAAAGATGTTAAGATGGTGGGTGGGAATTCGAATTTAGCGGAGGTTGTTGTGGACAGTGGACAGTTTGTTGCTGGTCATTCCCTTCCACCACCACTTACTCCAGTCCCGTAACCCGGAAGGTGTACCCGATCAAAGGCAGAGCCACTTGTGATAGTACCCACGTGATCTACCAACTGACATGCCTGCACTGTGAAGCGTTCTATGTGGGAATGACCAGCAACAAACTGTCCATTCGCATGAATTGACACAGGCAGACAGTGTTTGTTGGTAACGAGGATCACCCTGTGGCTAAACATGCCTTGGTGTATGGCCAGCACATCTTGGCACAGTGCTACACCGTCTGGGTTATCTGGATACTTCCCACTGACACCAATCCTTCAGAACTCCGGAGATGGGAACTAGCCCTTCAGCATATTCTCTCTTCCCGTTGCCCACCTGGTCTCAACCTCCGCTAAATTCGAATTCCCACCCACCATCTTAACATCTTTACCTTGGTTCTCTGGACAGAGTCTCTGCCTCATGTGGCATCTCTGTCTAACTTCTAACTTCTTTGCTTTCTACAGTTCTACAGTATGTCTGCCTAAGTGTACTTGTGTCTGTGTAAATGTGTGGGTGTGTGTGCATTTATTTACCCTCCATTTTCCCCCCAAGGTAAGTCTTTCCTGTCCCGGGATTGGAATGGCCCCTTACCCCCTTCCTTAAAACCCTCATCATTTCCTTTTCCCTCTCCTCCCTTCTGCCTGATGAAGCAGCTAGGCTGCGAAAGCTAGCATTTTTGTGTGTGTGTGTGTGTGTCTGTGTGTTTATTTGTTGCTATTACTGCCTGTGCCCCTTCGCCTGGTAAGTGTACTTCATCTATTTTTTACGTATATATATATATATATAAAATTGGCTATAAGAAGGTGAACCTGCATTCCAGCAAATAAGTACAACGTTGGTAAGTTGTTAGGTAGGGAATGAAAGGGAAACAAAAGGTGACAAATTTTGTACCTAAGTTGACTCATACCTGAGGAATCAACAAGATGAAACAGAATGGTTAAAATGCATTAAGTCATGACACCATCTTCATGAGCTTCAAATATAAGGAGAATGACTGTCTTTTGATTCTTTAATAGCTGATACTTTCAAAATCACTGTTTTCCATTTCATCTAGTAGGAGTTTCATATGAATAAAATAAACTTTATGTTAATCAAATGGAACCTTTGATGTTCTCATCATAGAACTGTTGTCTGACAAACAAGTTGTGAAATAACTAGCAATTGTAAGTTCTTGGGAAAATGTTGATTGTGGAAAAGTCATTTTCTCCAAACAGTGCACAATTGAGTCCATGAGCAGAGGCCCTGTTCTTGTTTACTACTCAGATGGGCAATGGTATGATATGCAGTTTATCATTTGTAGAGCACAGATTTTGTACCCCAAGGATGTCTTACTAATATGATAATGACCCATCACATACTATCATGCTACTGTAAATGCCCTGTAGTATTTAGTTCATTCTACATGGGGCAGAATTGTTAATTTTGTGTATCAAAGGATCCAAGATGCTCTTGATGTTAATGACATGTGGACAAAATACTGAAGCTATCTGTAGTCTAGGATATCACTTATTTCTGGGCATGAGGACAGAAAATCATAACCTAGGGGAAGGATGCAGGGTGACAAGGAAAGAGCTCTTTTGTGGATGGTTACTGATGGCAGGGTGACAACTTGGAGTATGTTGCACAGGGGATATGTTTGCGGACTAGGTCTGTGGGGTAGCTTCTGTCTGTGAAGGCCTTTGTGAGACTCAGTATATTGAGAAATGGATCCTTACTTGACACAGTGGATGCCACCTCCCTATACACCAACCTCCCACATGTCGATGGCCATGCCACTCTCGAATAGTACCTTTCCCAACATCCTTCTGAATTCAAGTCCAATACGTCATTCCTCATAACCCTCATACACTTTATCCTAACAAACAAGCACTTTTTCTTTGAGGGGAAGGTATACCATCAAATCTGTGGCACAGCCATGGGCACCCACTTGGCACCCTCCTATGCCAACCTGTTTATGGACCATGTGGAGGGATCCTTCCTAGCATCCCAAAGCTCCAAACCTCTGGTCTGGTTCAGGTTTATTGATTATGTTTTCACGATCTGGACTCAGGGCAAGGACACCCTATCATCCTTTCTACAAAACCTCAATTCCTTCTCCCCCGTCCACTTCACCTGGTCTTTGTAGCAGAACAGACTGTTTAAAGGGTCTGTTGCCGGGTTCTTTCCGAGTTTTTGCTTCAACTTATTACGAAATATTACAGAAGAAATAATTATTCTTTCGATATTCTGTATAATATGATTAATGAATGTGTATATGTCTATTTAATGTAGGTTACAGAAAATTATCTTGAATACAGAAAGAATGGAGATGAAAGAAAGAGCGATTGTTTTTTTCGGATTGAAGATCGAAACAAATATGAAGGAAAAAAGGTATGAGCGGAATAACGAATACAGATAACGCCAAAGAAATACTGAGGAGTCAGAGAGAACATTTATATCTCTTTTTACCTCCATGCTCTTCAGTGATCTCTATACAAAAGAGATCAATGATACTCTTTGAACGGTAGAAAGAAAATATCTCTGTTATTCCTTTGTTAGTTTGTTGTAGTTACCGATCGGAGTAATGATCTGTCAAACTTGAATTACGAAAAACGTAATTTCTGTATAACAAAAATCCGTCATAAATATTAAGAATGCACTAAAGAAAAGAATATTTGGTTCGTAAATATAGGGTTACGGACTTCAGTTGCTTTTGGTTCCACGGAACTGAGGTATGTGATAAAGAAATGTATTTTTTTCCTGTATGGTGAAAATCTGCGTAATAATACGGTGATTAATTGTTACGAATAATTTCGTGGTAATTTGTAATGAAAATTCAATCCTGAGGGGATTTGAATGTGCATTGTGTGACAGAGCAGTCATTATTTTTGTTTAAAATTTACGAGAATCCTGCTGGGAGTTCTCTAAATTAATCTGGTGGTGTGTTATTGGATGGTTTAGACTGGCTCTGGTCGAAAATATGCACGAATAAAAATTTTTCTTACCACATATCAACGTAAGAATTACCCATTTTAATGATGCTTAATCAAGGTTAATATGATGGATTTTTATTATATAAGTATGTTCATTGAAATGTAGGATGATTTTTTAGTTTGACATGAACCAATAAGGGTATGTGGAGATATTTTCGAGTAAACCAATAAAAGAAAAAGTGAAGAGTGACTTAGGTTCTGGTGGGAAGTAAGAAGTTTACCTGGGGCAGACGTAGGTAAGATGTCCACGCCTGAAGAGAACCTTTAATTTATTTCTATGTTATTTCTTCCTGGTTCATAAGTGGCGGAGGCGCTGTAGGATTTATTTTTTATGTAACCACAACGACTAGTACTTCAAGAAGTTGGATATTGATAGGAGTCGCTCTCTTACACTGTAATTGTATATAATGAAAAAGACATATATATCTTTATGGGTTCTAAAATAAATATTTGAAAAGCCTACAGGCATAAAACATAAAATTCGTGTTTTGTGTTTTATTTATTAGTCATTTGATATAAAAAAATAATTGGTCCATAAATTTTATGAAATAACTAATGATCAGGGAAATTTATTTGATAACTATTATGCAATTATGTTGGTGATAGAGATGATTATATAATTGGTGTTCAGATAATTGTGAAATATTCGTAAAAAAATTAAATTAAATGAATAGTCAGATCCGTCTCTCTGGTTGAAACAGCTGTTGATTTATTTTTATAGAAAAAAATAAATATATAATTGGTTTTGACAATAACAAATAGACGCAGTGGCGTAGCTATCATAGGGCTAGGCGGGGCAGTGCCCCGGGGCCCTCGAGCTCAAGGGGCCCCTCGCTCTCCGTGAGCGACGTTCGAAAAGTGTTACAGTAGAGCGTCGATTTTTATTATTATTATACTGTCCATCATCTCCCCCTCCCCCAAACCAAGTTTCCCAGAGTAACCTAATGGGCCACCGGGTGGCGGAAAACTCCACACGATGCCATTCGGTGGCGCTGCTGACTGGCCAAGCCGCCAGTTGCTGTTTACAAGTGTACAACAATTCAGTCGGCGTAGCAGCAGACGTAGCGGCAGCATCAAAGCTGCTCACAGCAACAGCTGAGCATTACAAGTGTTGCGGCATGCTGTTCGGTGCAGTGTGAAGGATCGCGCGCCTCCTGTTACTGTATAAATACATTCACTGTACACTACTTCTTATTCGCAAATATAAGTGTAGAGTTCGATTATCCCAATAAACCAGTTTTCCGAACTTTCATGTCACCCAATTACTTCGGGTAATCGACGTTCTACTGTATTTAATATTTTAGATGAATGAGTGATTTTTGATTTTGAACTGTTTGAATCCTGTCCAACAAACCTCAGACGCACGAAGTGAAATCAAAAAATTGTTCCCATCTCAGAATATAAATATAACAAGATCTATTGCTGGTCTACTAAGAGTGCACGCTGCCATCGTTAGAGTTTTGTCGGTTGAAGTCGCACACTGTTTGTTTATTCTGCTACATTCATGGAGCAGAGGTTTCGTGTAATAATTGCTTTTTTAATAGTGAATTGTGCATTCAAGACGCTGCCCTCTATCCCAACAGCGCAGTAGTTCAGCGAGAGTGAGTTGTCGGCACTGACAACAGTCCTCCTGCTGACACCGTAGACGCGCGAGTTCTGACCTGACTGTTCCCAGTTTGCTTCGCGGCAGGGTCCATGTTTTCTTGGTTGAGTAATACTTCATCGTTTATTTAACTTCTGCCTGAGACTTCATCGCTTAGTATGGGACAACTTAAAAATACTATCCCATGCGGTCGTTTTATCTGTTTGTCCTACCCAGGTCCAACTCTATCCCTCTACAAAATATCCTTCAAAATATAACCAGTAATTTTTCGTGAAAGCATAACAAACAAACTTTCACAGTTATGTTAAAGAGTACGATTAAACATCTGTTGTGTGACACATAATAATTTACTTAGTAGTATTTAGATTTGTCTTATTATGTCTTCCAGTAGGCGGTGAGGAGCTGATGATGTAGTTTTGTATATATATATAGTTTTCCAGTAGGCGGTGAGGAGCTGATGATGTAGTTTTGTATATATATAGTTTTCTTTTAAAGAGGGCCCCAATGTCATTTTTGCCCCGGGACCCTTGGTGAGATAGCTACGCCACTGAATAGTCGTCAAGTTATTAATATATCTATAAACACAAATGTACTGTCGTGAGACACTAGTAATTTTGACATCAAAGCAAATTAATAACTATTACCTGACATTGTAAAGAAGTGACGACTTACTGCCAAACATAACAGGGCTAGCTGAACTTTAATAATGATAGGCGACCCATTTTTTTTTTTTTTTTTTTTTTTTTTTTTTTTTTTTTTTTTTTTTTTTTTTTTTTTTTTTAACCACGACATCTTCCTCAACCTACCATGCCACATTCCTGATTCCTGGATGTCAACCTCCACATGACTGATGGCTCCTTCCACACTTCCGTCTATATTAAATGTACCTACCACCAACAATACCACACTTTGACAGTTGCCATCCCTTCCACATAAAAAGATCGCTCCCTTACAGTCTGTCCACCTGAGGATGGCGTATTACCAGTGACAAGAACTCCCATTCTGAATATGTTGTGGGTCTCACAAAGGCCTTCACAGACAGAAACCAAGCTGGAGACCTAGTCCGCAAACAGATCTCCCATGCCATATCCTCACACATCCCAGATCCTCCCTTTAACACCAGTAACCATCCACAAAAGAATGCTCCCCTTGTTACCCTGTATACCCTGGACTCAAACAACTAAATTGCATCCTTGTCAAGGTTTTGATTTTCTGTTCTCATGTCCAGAAATGAGAGACATTCTGCCCAAGATCCATCCCACCCCTCCTAAAGTGATATTCTGTCACCCTCCCAATCTGCATAACATCCTAGTCCATCCGTATGCCACCCCGAAACCCAGCCCACTGCCACAGGGATCATATCCTTGTCGAAGACCCTGCTGCAAGACCTGTCCAATCCACCCACCCAGCACTTCCTATTCCAGTCCTTCACAGACTTATCCTACCCTATCAGAGGCCGAGCTACCTGTGAAAGCAGCCATGTAATTTACCAACTGTGCTGCAAACACTGCACAATTTTCTATATTGGCATGACCACTAACCAGTTGTCCATTAGGATGAATGGCCCCCGCCAAACAGTGGCCAAAAACAAGGGGAACCACCCTGTGACACAGCATACAGCAGAGCACATGTTTGATTTCAATGGTTGCTTCACAACCCGGGCAATCCGGATCCTCCCACCCACCACCAGCTTTTCTGAACTGCGCAGACAGATGTTATCCCTACAGCACATTCTCCAATCCCAAAATCATCCAGGCCTCAACATACAACTTCCCTTTTTGGCACACCTTACAGTTCCTATCTGTGGGTGTGTGTGTGTGCGTGTGTGTGTGTGTGTGTGTGTGTGCGATGTGTGCATGCGGAGTGCACGTTATACTTTTATATCTATATTTATTTTATTTTATTACTTTTATTTTCTTCCCCTCACCTGCCTCCCCACTCCATTCCTAAGCTGCATCTCTTGACTCCCATCTAGGCTGTGCTGTACCCATCCGCACCACCATGAAGCCCTCGTTGACCAACGCCTTCAACCAATTGTCCAAAATATATCTTCCCTTATCAAGGATACCAACCCAACTCTCCACCATTCCCACCCTTTTGCCTCCTGATTCCCTACTGGTCACAGTGCATGCCACCTCCCTATACACCAACATCCCACATAAGCATGGCCTTTCTGCTCTCGAACACTACCTCTTCCAATGTTCCTTTGAATTCAAGCCCAATACTTCCTCATAACCCTCACCAAGTTTATCGTAATTAACAACTACTTTTCCTTTGAGGGAAAAGTTTACCATCAAATCCGTGGCACAGCGATGGGCAACCACATAGCTCCCTCCTATGCCACCCTATTTATGGACTGTCTGCAGGAATTCTTCCTAGAATTCTGGTCTGGTTCTGGTCTGGTCTGGTTCAGGTTTACTGATGATATTTTCATGATATGTACTAAAGGCCAAGATACATGATTCTCCTTCCTTCAAAACCAAAACTCCTTCTCCCCCAACTACTTCACATTGTCTACCTCAACCCATCATGCCACATTCCTGGATGTTAACCTTCACCTCAGTGACTGCTCCATCCACACTTCCGTCCATATTAAACCTACCAACCACCAACACTACCTACACTTTTTGACAGATTGCATCCCTTCCATATCAAAACTCCCTTCCTTACACCTAGCCACTTGTGGTTGGAGTATCTGCAGGAACAAGAACTCCGTTTCTCAATATGCTGAAGGTCTCACAAAGGCCTTCACGGACAGAAGCTACCCCACAGACCTAGTCCGCAAACAGATCTCCTGAGCCATATCCCCAAATCCGTCCCCTGGCTCTAGTAACCAACCACAAAAAAGCCCTCCCCTTGCTACCCGGTACAAATGTGGACTCCAAAAACTAACTGTATCCTTCATCAAGGTTTTGATTGTTTTGTCCTCGTGTGTAAATATGAGAGACATCCTGTCCAAGAACCTTCCCACCCCTTCTAAAGTAGTGTTCTGTCGCCTTCCCAACCTATACAACATCCTAGCCCATTCCTATGCCACCCTGAACCCCAGCCCACTGCCACAAGGATCATTACCTTGTGGAGGACACCATTGCAAGACGTGTCCGATCTATCCAACCACCACTTCCTTTTCCAGTCCTATCACAGGCTGGGCCAACTGTGGAAGCAGCTATATAATTTTTCCAACTGTGCTGCAGTCTTATATATTTCTCAGAGCAATCATTTATGTTAATAGGAAAACAAGCAGTGTCCACAGGTATTACTCTACATAATTTTAAGGGAGATGACTATAGTCGGCGTTACCTACGAAGGCAGCCCAGTTCTCAGCCATTCTGTGCATCCCCATCCATTACCGCAATGACAGCCAATAATGTTCTTTCTGTAGGCGCGTGGCTGTCCGCGAGTTACCCGCACACCTTTGCACACGACACTCTTAAGACAAAGTGAAAAGAATCAATAAAGAAAAAATAAATAAGCTTAATTGTTTAACTTTTCTAGGAGTTCCTCGACAGAATAAAAGGAGTGAACCATGAGTGAACTCTTCAATTTAGATTTGAAAGCGTGTGGATTAGTGCTAAGATTCTTTAGTTCTTGTGGTAGCTTATTGAAAATGGATGCCGCAGAATACTGTACCCCTTTCTGCACAAGTGTTAAGGTGGTGTGATGCAAATGTAGATTAGACTTCTGTCTAGTATTCACCGAGTGAAAGCTACTAACTCGTAGGAATAAGCTGATATTATTAACAACAAACGATATTAAAGAAAAAAAAACGTATTGTGACGCCAGAGTCAAAATTCCCCAGACTACTGAAAAGGGGTCGACATGACGTTCGCGAACTTACACCAGATATTGCTCGAACCGCCCGTTTTTGAGCCAGAAATATCCTTTTTGCATCAGGCGAGTTACCCCAAAAAACAATGCCGTACGTCATAAGTGAGTGAAAGTAAGCGTAATAGACTACTTTTCGTGTTGAAAAATCAAATCAAATGTTCAAATGTTTGTTAAGCTTATGGGACTTAACTACGGGGTCATCAGTCCCTAAACTTACAAACTACTTACGAACTACCTTATACTAAGGACGGCACAAATATCCATGCCCGAGGGGGGATTCGAACCCCCGACCGTAGTGGCCGTGCAGACCGTGACTGGAGCGCCTCAGTCCCCGCGGCCACCGCGGCCGGCTTGAAAAATCACTTATCTCAGATTTGTTCTAATGGTAAACATAGCAGAATTTAGTTTTGGAACAAGATCCTGAACATGGGCTTTCCATGACAGCTTACTGTCTATATGAACACCTAGAAATTTGAACTGTTCAGTCTTACTTATCACATGCCCATTATATGTAATCAGAATGTCAGCTTTCGTCAAATTATGTTAGAAATTGTAAAAACTGAGTTTTACTGTGATTTAACATCAACTTGTTTTCTACTAGCCATGAACTTATCTCTTGAACTGCATTATTTGCTACTGTGTCAATATTACGAGCAACATCCTTCACTACCAAGCTGGTATCATCAGCAAACAAAAATATTTTACAATCACCTGTTATACTCGAAGGCATATCATTTATATAAATAAGAAACAGCAATGGTCCCAAATCATGCTCCATATTCGCCAGATTTAGCCCCCTCACATTATTTTCTGTTTCTAAACTTGAAAA
This sequence comes from Locusta migratoria, assembly GCA_026315105.1. Taxonomy (NCBI): domain Eukaryota; kingdom Metazoa; phylum Arthropoda; class Insecta; order Orthoptera; family Acrididae; genus Locusta; species Locusta migratoria. Next base: position 268,584,371 of record CM048748.1, on the reverse strand, counting down.
AAATGTTTTAGTGGTAGAAGATTTAAAAAAAATGAAGATGTGATTTCGGCATTTAATGACTATTTTGATGAGTTAGTCAGTTCTCATTATAAAAAAGGATGTGGAACTTATTTTACATCGCTGGAAAAAGTGTATAGCGCTGAAAGGAGATTATGTTGTAAAATAAATACATTTTCCCCCAAACTTTTTATGTTTCCTTTGTAGGGTCGGGTACTTATGTGACGACCCTCGTAACATTAAGTCAACAGCACAATCGTTCGCACTGCCAATTTTTTTTTTTTTTTTTTTTTTTTTCCTATGGGACTTAACTACGGGGTTATCAGTCCCTAAACTTACAAACTACTTATGAACTACTTACGAACTAGGACGGCATAAATATCCATGCCCGAGGGTGGATTCGAACCCCCGACCGTAGTGGCCGTGAAGACCATGACTTGAGCGCCTTAGTCCCCTCGGCCACCGCGGCCGGCCACTGCCAATTGTGCGATCAACTGTAGACAACCGAATGCAACAATATTGTTTTTACCGATGTATGATTCTGCATGCACACCAACTATATGGCCAGATTATTACCAAATCTTTGTCGTTCACCTGCCATGGCTGGACAGACAGAGTCAAAAATACAATATTTACCATCGCAATAAAATTAATCTAACAACTGTGATCAGATTACACATATTTTAACACAAATTGAGCATATATATGCACTTCACAATAACTGTACAATAATATTGATACTAGAACAAACAAAAGACGAATAGTCTATTCTTGGTATCAAGTTAGAAAGTCAGGTAGGCACTGTGATATCACTGGGAAAAAAATTCTTCAATGCTGTACTTTGGTTACTCTTTTAATTTACACGGGATAGTTTCTCTAAATTGCTCCAGTGGTAGGACTTGCATTTCCTGTGATAGTACATTAAATAATTTTATAGCTACCATTGGGAATCTGCTTTGTGTCTTCGTTAAAAGACATCTTGGTCTGTCTAGACCGTCTTTACTACGAGTGTATTATGGTGTGGGGTGATACAGTGTGTCCCCATTGAGATCTCTGTGTGTCTTGCGTTGCGGAGCATGACTGTAAGGTTGGCAACACACACAAAGCGCACCTGCACTTATTCCGTGGACCTGCTGTGGTAGTAGGGTGGGGGTAGTGTTGCGTGTGCGCTACAGCTATTACTTGTGTTATTGCGTTGTTTTTGTATACGCTGAGTGTAGGCTACTCGCTGTTGCTTACTGTTACAGAGATAACCTTTTTAGTGGAAGCATGTGAGACGACAGTTTAGACTGCGTTTTCTACCGTCGATGTGTCCACATCGCGACACTGTACATGATCTAATTCACAAATTCCGGACAATAGGTTCAGTTCATGATGCACCACGAAGTGGTAGGGCCTCGGTTTTAACAGAACGGAAGCTCGACGACATTTTGGACATCATGTTGTGAAGTCCAACAAAATTAGCAAGGAAATTATCACAGAAGGTTAAAGTCTCTCGTACGACAGCACATAAGGACATAACCGAAGGAATGGGGCTGTATCCGTATAAAATTACTGTGGCATACGAAAAGAGTAGTATATTGTATATGGTTTCAGCGATTTATTAACAGTTTTCGCCGGCCACAGTGGTCGAGTGGTCTGCGGCGCGCCAGTCATGTTCTGCACGACCACTACGGTCAGCGATTCGAATCCCCCCTCGGTCATGGATACTTGTGCTGTCCTTTCTATTAGCTAGTTCATAATTAGTTCGTAAGTTTAGGGACTGAGAACCCCGTAGTTAAGTCCCATAAGCTCTACAAAAATTTGAACAGTTTTCACTAATTAGGCTTACTTTCATCTAACTGGCTACATTAATTCTAAACATTCACGTATTTGGTCATCCTAAAATCCACATGCCTTAAGAGAAACGCCATTGCTCGCAGAGAAAATCGGAGTGTGGATTGCGAATTATAGGGCCGATATTTTTCGAAACCACCTTCACCTCCGAAATCTATTGTTTTCAGATAATTTATCCATTTATTGCGCTGCTGAATTAAGATGAGATCAATCATTCATTTTTCCAGCAAGACAACGGTACTGTTCTTATAGCACACAGGTCCCTACGACTTTTAGGTGAAATCTTTCGAGACGGAATGATTAGAAAAGGTCTTTGGCCCCCTCGCTCACTAGATTTGTCTCCTCCCGACTATTTCCTCTGGGGTGCGGCTAAAACATTTGTTTATCAAAATAATCCAAAGACAATACATGAACTTAAGACAGCGATAACTGAATATCTGCGTTCGATTACATGTGAAACATTGGTAAACGTATTCGAAGATAAATGTAAACGTGTTGAACTATGCCTTCAAGAAAAAAGGAAATCATTGTCAGCACCTACTGTGATAATGGTGAGTACGGTGTATTTTTTTGTCTATATATGTAAAAGAAAGTCATGTTAGTTACACTATTTATAACTAAATAACGTTTGAATCAATTTGGCTCAAAATTGGTGGGGAGGTAGCTTAGAAGCAGGAGACGGACCCAGGATACTTTTTGTCACGTTCACAGCGTTCCCGTATTACGTGACAAACCATCAGTAAACCATCAGAGAGAATACAAGTCACTATACACCGTGATATAACAGAAAGGCATCTGACATGAAAAATCAAAACGCAATTGACAGCTAAACGTAATTTTTTCTATCGTTAAGTATGGTTGGATATGTGATAATTATAAATTTTGTTAAAAATCAATACCCTTATCTATATTAATGAAAATGAATTGCCACATGTATGTAAGCGCGTCACAAGAGAATGGCTTCACCAATTTGGCTGATGTTTTCTTTATTCTGTTCGTAATTCTCAGGACAAGGTTTGTATGAAAGAAAATTTTTGGAAAATCTACCGGAAATATCAGATTTGAGAAAATCTCTAAGTTCGCTTCCAGCTGGGATCATTTTCTAGATTCTCCAACAATCAGCTTATTCATTCGTTACTCGCCTACCGATCAAATACGCTGTAACAGAGCGAACAAATACGCCAAGGAGGTTAGAATAAAGGGAGATGGCGTTATGCACACAAGTTTAAAACAGCCAGACATTTAACATGAAACGTTGTTTCTTTACAAGCCCCTCCGTGTAAACTGTGGTATTATTCAGACATACATTCTCTGCGATTCTTACCTACATGGTGTTATCGGTGATGATTATATCTTTGGAGCGTTGCAAAGATGCCTTAGTTCGTGGTATTTTTGAGTGTTACAAACAAATTGAGTACAGATTTTTTTTTTTTTTTTTTTTTTTTTTAGAACAATGCCTCCAATTCGGCGGCGTAATATCGGTCGGCGTACGCGAATAGCAATCTTACTACGTGATCGTAGATGTCAATGAGACCGACGGAGATCATACACAGCGCTTGGAGGTAAATCGAGAAAAAAATTCTCAAGCGCGATCCGTTATGACTGGAACAACGGGTACAATCGAGTTCGACTCGCTTAATTTCAGCTTACGCACAAAATAATTTGGATCGTCGACAAAACGATTAGAACTGAAAGTTGGCGTTCAGAAAAGATCCAGCAGTCGATTACGTATCGAATGCATCAAAGCTTTGTCACGATTGGTCGGCTTTATTCCCACGATCTAACAACTATTGCCAACATAGCTATTACCACACATGTATCGCTGATCGCAAAATTTTACCGGTATGTAGCACGGTTGTTAATCGTGCTTCAATTAGATTCCTAATATGACAAGAAATGAACGCAACAGAAATACTTTCGAAACGAATTTCCATTCCACGTATTTTATTCCAATTAAATGTTTTGTTTGATATGGAATTTCTGTCATTAAAGCATGATCATGCTAAAGTAATTTTGTATTCAATTCGTAAACTCTCGAGAAGATATAAACAAGTTAAAAAACATTTCTATTCTGCTCGCTGCGAGAAAAACATTCCCAGTCATATTTAACATAAAACAAGGAAGTTGTTTTAATGCCTTAATTTATAACCATTCCTGTTCGTACAACACAATTATTCAATGTGTGGTCATTAAAGCTACTAACCTCACAGATAGAGCAGCTCGAAAGGTCTCTCTAATAACCCTTTTCCAATTGATTTACCCATCCATTTTGACTTATCTTCCCAATGAACGTCCCGATTGCAATAACAATAAATAGACGATGCCCCCTTTTTCTTATACATGCGAAATGGGGACCACAAAATATTACACTTCATTTGATACTATATCTTATATAGAATCCATCTAGAACAATAACCTAAGCTCTTGTTGCCATTGTCTGCCACACAAAGGTAGAATGTGGATAGCACATTTTATACAATTGCTTCCTTTGCACATGGAAACTATTTTCCAAGGCACATTAACTTATATGTAATCTGGTTTTAATCACAGCTTTAAAAATTATTATTATGTATCAATTTTAAATTTCCTTCTTGTCCATCTGATATGATACTGACTTCTATACTTTGATATTTGACAAAGCCCCCCCTACACTGTGGTGCATAACATTGTACTTTATACAAATATTTATGTATGACATGCAATGTATATGAAATGGTATTTTATGTAACCATGCAATTTATGTATATACCATATTTAATGAAAAAAAAATCCCTACATGCCTCACAGGCAAAGATCATAGGTAGCAGATAATCTATTGTGCATGTAACATCTCTGTATATGATTTCCCGCCTAATAGTCAATATTGTGCTTCACTTAAGTCAGTACTGAGCTTGATTCTGAACTGCTTCTAATGTAAACCTTGAGAAGGATGGATTCTGTCATTTTATTATTGACATGTAAATTTTATTTGCGTGACACATCAATATGGATGTATACCAATGTGCTACATTAGAAATTGTTACAGCAGTAAAAAATTACGACAGGTGTGTAATTATGTAATTGTAGATAGATAAGATTTTTGCTATATATAATGCAGCTCATATTGTAAAAAAAAAAAAAAAAAAAAAAAAAAAAAAAAAAAAAAAAAAAAAAAAAAAAAAAACCACCCACGATGTATTAGGTCTGAAGATGGCGTCTAGCACGCCGAAACTGGTCATATAATTAAAAGAAGAAAGCGATCTTGGATGAAAACCTCTTATTAAACAATTCTAGATCGCCCCGACAATGTGTTCTTTATAACAATAAATAAGATCAGAGAGCGGGTAAGGAGATAGAGAATGGGGAATGAAATTAATTTAAAAAAGGGGGGATAATGTAGACGCAGAGAGGAAGGGGAGGAGATGGATATGGTGTGGGATAAGAGGGAGTGGTGTGAAGATAGGGGAAGGAGGACACGGACAAAGAAAGGGGGGAGGAAGGGATAGGTATACGGATAAGAAGAGAAGAGATTATGGTATAATCCCATACACATTAGCTACTGAGAAGCGTAGCCGGGTTTGCTAGTAATTAATGTAACTAATTAATTTCATTGTTTTAATTGTAATAATGTTGAATCCCATCTCGCAACATAACTGCAGCCAGTAGCAGTGAAACTCGGCTGCTAGCTTATACGACATGAATGAGCTGCCACTCTTCCTCCCCCCGCAAGACGGAATACGCGGAGTTCGCCGCTGTGGAGAGACTTAGCAGACACACTGTGTATTATTCCACGCCCGCATTCTCTAGTACGCATTGCCTGTACAGTAACAAGCCAGCATTACACCAGTGAAGTCTCTGAGCCTTGCCCTCCCATACCTTCGGAGCCTGCCGACCATTACATTTCAACAGGATACTACACGACCACACACGGCACGGAATGTTCAAGACTTCTGCGCCGCCCATCGGTTTGCGCTGCTGTTTTGCCTCTGTTCTTCTCGATATCTCACCAATCGAAAACGTGTGGTCGATAACTGGGAAACGACGAGGCCGAGATACACCATTCGCTGCTGCATCCGAGCAAACCTGTCAATGTGTGGAAGCAGCATGGACTGAAATTATGTAGAAAAATAAAGATATGTCTTATCTTTAATGTCTCATTCTATTTTTTTCTTTTCATACACAACTCTGACCACAGTCTACAGGGGACACTTATTTTCCAACTCCCCCTCGTAGGAGAAACACTCTCGTAATGTCTGAATACAGCATTAGTAGTGAGCTGCTTGTCAGAATCGCGTTAATTAAATATCTTTGCGGAACTGCATAATGATATGAAATGGAACGAGCATATAAGGATGTGTGTGTGTGTGTTGATGGACATGAGGTCCGGATTGTACATGCCACAGAACCCAACGAAAAATGTGGGAAAGCTAAAAGACCATTCCACTAGGAATTAAAATCATCTCACCGACAAGACTAAAACCAACTTAGGATAGCGAAAGCGACAGTGTCCGCTCCCATAGCTCCGGAAGCGACGACAACCTTCTAAACCATACGTTACTACCAGCACAGTGGTCAACAGATCACAGCTTCAGAGTAGGGAGAAATAAAACGACGTTAAAAAGTAAAAGAGTGGGGGAGGGGGGGAGAAGGCTCTAAACCCTGCAAACAGCCGAGAGTCACAAACCCACTCACCCCGACCAAGCGAGTTCTAGAGCTGACAATAAAACCTACTTTCATGGAGGAAGGCAAGGACACGATCAATAATCCGTGGATCATCCGCCAAAACTAGAGGCAACGAAGGGGTAGGCCATAATTGCCACGAAGTGTCAAATGGAGCGGACATTCAACCAGAATATGAGACACGGATTGTACGGCTCCACAATCACAATGTGGTGGATTGTCATTGCGTAAAAGAAATCCATGGGTCAGCCTGCAGTGTCCAATACAGAGGCAACAGAGGACAGTCGATTGTCTCCGGGAAGGGCGTAAAGATGAACTCCAAGCTCCAATCGTATCTTTGACGTTGCGGAGTTTATTGGAAGGAGCAGTAGCTTTCCAACTGCTATCCTATGAGGAGTGAAGCAAAGATCTGATCTGCACCCGCAGATCCGCACCCGGAATTAGAAAGGGAGGTAGGCAGCGAGTAATTGCCGATCGAGCCAACTGGTCAGCCTGTTCATTCCCTGTAATACCAACATGGCTTGGCACCCAGAGGAAGGTAACGGAGCAGGCAGCACGATGGAGGTCAGCAAGGAGATTGTGGATGGAAATAACTAAAGGATGGGAGGGGAAACATCGATCAATGACCTGTAGACTGCTCATGGAGTCAACACAGATTAAACCACGTTCCACGGCAGTCTGTTTAATAAAACAGAGGTCTCTATAAATCACCATCGGCTCTGCCGTGAACACACTGCATGCCTCTGGCAGAGAATGGCATTCCGCCCCAACGGGAGATGTAAACGCATATCCGGAGTGGCCCGCAGTTTTCGAGCCATCAGTGTAGAAAATAGAGGCTCCATGAAGAGCATATAAGGATAGTCGTAATTAATATAACAAATATAATTGTATATAAATAATTATAATGTTAAATTATATTGAGTTAAATAATTTATATTATTTAATCTTTCTTTATTATTAGTGAAAAGAAAGATTAAATAATGAAGAAAGATGGGGAAGGCGGATGGTCAACTTCGCTTTATTGGGAGAATTTAGAGAAGATGTTATACGTCTGTAAAGGAGACTGCATATAAATCGCTTGTGCGATCCCGTCTTGAGTATTGCTCACGTATTTGGTATCCCCACCAGATCAGTTTAAAGGAAGACGAAGAAGCAGTTCAGAGGCGGGTGACTAGGTTTGTTATTGATAGATTCCGATCAATGCCCGAGTGTTACTGAGCGGCTTCGGGCACTCAAATGGGAGTCGCTGGAAGGAAGGCGACGTTCTTTTCGAGAAACAGTGTTGAAAAAATTTATAGGGCGGAATTTGAAGTGAGCTGCAGAACGATTCTACTGCCGCCAATTTATATTTCCCATAAAGACCACGAAGATAAAAAAAGATTAGAGCTTGTACAGATTGTAAATTTCTGGCTTACAGCCGTTAAATTAGGATTTGAGAATCACTTACGTACAGCAGCTTATAACTAGTAATCGCAGATGGTACAGGTAGTGTGAGAAGCATAGTAGGTGCTACCAGTAGGTTCAGTTCCCATGGGAAGGAATGTGGAAAAGATCCCCGCTGATTGTCTGATGTATAAGGCGGTCGTCCACCAAAATGCGGTCATATTTTTATTAATATTTGATAAACTAATTGTTGAACACTGGTAAAATTCTGAGTAGGGTACCCCTCAATGTTAAGCTATGCCATAATAAAATAAAAAGTATAAAATCAATTATAAATGAAAACAAAATGCTAACACATAGGCAGATGATGCGCATCGATCATGTTTCGGCGCCAGCCAGAGCGAGAGAAGCCAACGCGGGTCGCGCTGCCGAAGTTCAGATCGGGTGTCCAGACAGTGAACACAATGGCGGACTAAGAGGGGGAGGGGCTTAGGGGGCAGGCCGCCTTGGGTCTCTCATTTGGGGGGTCTCCAAATACCTCGAAACCACTTTTTTTTTTTTTCTTTTGAGCGCCCATAACCTCTTCTCCTGGGGCACAGAAAGACATATACAGAGAAGCAGCCCTACCTAAACCACTGTCCTACGCTCCCCTCGTAGTTCCGTAAGATGCTAGTAGGTGTCAGGCGGTTCGCTGGCTTAGGGTGCCTCTCGCATGTCAGAGGGTAGCGTGGAGGGGAGGCTGAGGGGAGAGCTTGTGCCGCCTGCCACGAGGCCACGGTTGTGTCCGGCTTGCTGGCGTTTGAGGGGAGGTGGTGGTGGGAGCAGCCGCTACCTGCCGCCTGCTCTGACCAGTTTAAAGGGCTGCTTCTGACCGCAGTGCCATCATGGGACATCTTACGGAACTGCTGGAAACCCTCCCTCCCCGCACCCCGGAGCGTAGGACCAGGCCCTTACGGAGGTTTCCCGTCCGTATATATTTGTCTGTGCCTGGGGCCTCCAAATCTCGAAAGCTATTTTCTCGTCCGGCGAGGGGGCTCTAAATCCCAAAAGTTACTTGTCTATAGTAAGACTTGTATTTCCAAGTGGATAGGGGGGCTCATTTTGTTTTGCCGCCGCCCCAGTACTTATGTACTGCCTACTTGATGTTAATATGCAAAGTGCAAGTTTTTGTAGGCCCAAAGGGCTTGGATTCATGTACTGAGGATGGTCAGAGACTGACCGAAATCGATCTGTATTGTATATAAAAAATAAAGATTTCCATGCGGCCGAAGCTGGTTCTTCCAATTTTAACTTTTATAACTGATGCTTGCTACTCAGGCCGGTAGCAGCAACTAGGTGCCTCACGTATTCCGTATTCTTTTTACAACCAAGATCGAGTTCATGATGTCCATAGTAATATGGAGGAGGTTCAAGTATAAGAAAATTAAGAAGAGAATAGGTAGGGATGTTCGCCTATGGTGAAAGTAGGGAGAACCAACAGATAGTTCTCGCAATTCTAAAAACGAAATAAAGTTCACACCAAACTTATCTAAATAATTCTTATATTTTTCTAATACCCACTGTAAGATACATACAAGCATTCGTTTTTCCCTTGTTCTATATGGAAGTGGAACAGCAAAGCAAGTAGTGATACTAGGTACCCTCTGCCACGCACTTTTTGGTAGATGTAGCTAGTCTCTCAAATGTATATGATTGTAATATTTCCGGTTCTTCCTAGTGCTGCGTTTTGAATAGCTAGTAGTGTAATAGCCCTCGGCGCTATTTCCGTGCTTTATTACGCTATCGCGGCACTGTAATTCCATGCTTTTTTCTGGCAGTGTATATTGACTACCCATTTAAAAAGAAAAAAAAAAAGAGCTACTGGAAACTGCCCGCATGTCGTAATCCTCGAGACACCAGCTCGGATACGATTTTCGTAAATCACCTGTTGTTCGCGTGCATCTCTTTACGGGAAGCTGAAATGAGTGCAGCAGTATAAGGCGACAGTTGAGAGGCGGCCAAATATGCAGCGGAGACGGGATGTGCGACATTGGGCTCGATTTGGCGCAGCAACGGCGAGCGTTAGTGGGGGGGGGGGGGGGGAGGGGGGGGGCGGGAACCCGGCCAAGTCGTCTGCCTCCCAGACTGGCCGCCCAGACCTTCCGCTCTCCACTGGCTATTGATGGCCCGGCTAAGGGCTGACGGACGCTCGAGACACTAGATTCGTTCGAGTTGCCCAAACGCTGATAGTTCCTGATAGTCACTCACGATTTGGAAGGCCTCCACTGCACATGCGCGCTTTTTGACAGTTTCCAACTCCGAAGCCAACTCGAACGCTTATTTCACCTGTTTCGCAGTTTGGCCACCCATAGCGCTAGTTGGCATCTTTGCTGTCTACCGATGTTGAAAGTGAGGTTATGACTGGCGATATGTTATGTAGGAGGACGCTCAACTGAGAAAACTATTTAAGTCGTTATGAAACATTTGCAATTTACCGTTAAACCAAAGTAAAGTAAAGATTAACAAGACACATTTGCGTGCAAACCGTGTATCTGTCGAGTATAATATGAAAATCGCGTGACGAAACTAGGTTAACTTGCGAGTCGCGATGTTACCAGACGACCGTTCCATCAAATTTCAAAACATTATTCTTGAGAAAGCTCACGTTGACGTGAGGTGTCGGACCGGCAACGGACAGTATGAATTCCGCCAGAAATACATTGTGGAATACATTCTGATCATAAACTTCGACAAAACGCAAAATTTACGTAAACATGTCCCCCATTTATAAATAATGTAGCCAATTCAACCTGACGAAACCTCATACAAAAATGAGTTAAATTAGGATAGTGATGTGTGAAAGGAATATTCGGTAACATACAACTTCATATTATTACTTCTTTACTACTAACCGCCCCATTATTATGAGTTACAATAAAATTTAAAGAATGAAACATACAAAAATTTGCAGGTGTTGTGTAAGAATTATCATCGTACAAGATTTTCCAAGAAGTTACACATTTAGTGTAGAAACGCCCACATTGGCACTAATAGATTTCTATAATATATAACCACAAGGAGAAACACGGAACAGTAATTGTGAGACGCTAGTGACACATATAAAGCTAGATGCCGGTTATAAAAATCTATCACTGCTAATGCCTGTTGTGAACTATATTATTCTTATGTTTCAATCACTTCATTTACAGATGGCACAGATAATCTCAGTAGGACTATTTTGACTTCATTTTCAGGCGAATATATCACAATCCAAACTGTAAAAACATACGCATTCATCTTTAAACTCGTATGTTATGAAAATTTCCACACCTTTCATTTATAGTATGTATGGGTGTAATAAAAAGGGGACGTACTGTATTAGAAGGCCACATAAGTTGAAAGAATGCCTGTATAATATACAAAGCTCAGCCTTAATCAAAAGAAAATCGAAGACTTAGAACACAAACCTCTTCGTAAATATGCGGGCTTGTCTTTTGGAGGATGCTTGTTAAACGCTTTTGAGTCAGTCAGAAAACAGTTTGACGAAAATCCGCTGACTTAAACAAACGGTCGCAAACTATCAGCTCCGCCACTCGAACACCTGATTGGTCAGTCAGATATCGTCAGAAAGAGTCAAAAGTGCCACTCGAACGCCTCAAACCGTTCCAGATCGTCAGCAGCGCCACTCGAACGAAGCTACTGTGCTTCTGAGTGCGGTTCCTGTGAGGAGGGGCTCGACAATTGCAGTTTCGTCGAGCTGCTCGCTGCGAGTATGAAACTCGGGCACAAAATTTTTGTTTGTCAGGGTTTGAATCACCGTCCTCTCCAATGGGTGAACAGTGGGTTACAGTAAAAGTCCGATAATCCGGCACGTCTGGGACCAACCCGATGCCGGATTACCGAAAATGCCGGACTACCGTCGGTACCTGTTACTGCTGGCATAGGCTAAGCCAGGCCTCTCCAACTCAAGCATCCAGTGCTTGCGCGCCCCGGTGCCCCGGTGCTCTTGCCTTGCCGTGTCGCAGCACGTGTGTGACAGAGACAACCCTCTCTGTTGCGTTTTCTTGGATGCGCTGAATATCCGTTCTGAATCCTATCAAATTGGACACCGTTAATCTATCTTTCGAAAGTTTAGCATGAGCACATACGGTTATGATTTATGTGTAACATTTTTAATGCTTAATATGACGATTTTTTTAAGCCTGATGGGAAGCCACAATGCTTAATGTAACACTCTACTGTAAATATAAAAGCGCCGTCACTACGAAAATAAACATTCCGTAATACGCGAGGTGATGGAAGGAACAGACAGAAGGAAACTGATTACGAAATTAAAAGCACTATTGCCATGATCTGAAGAATATACCTTTTAAAAAAAATGTACTTATGGCCACATCCGGGTATATACTGTTATTACATAAAAATTTGTAAGAAAGGTTTGAAGAAATAAAATAAAACTGCATTCAAAAGTTTTTATGATGCCTCTTTCTGTGCAAGCAGAGGATGTCCCATCAAATATCCAAATTGAGTTGACAGAACTACAGTACAATTCAATTTCGACAGACCACTATTACCATTAGTCTGCATCAGTGATTTAAATTCCTTTATATATAGCCTTTGATGAACAAGAATTCGCCGCGGCGGAGCGACCGAGCGCATTGAGGCGCTATGCTGCGATGCGCAAGGCCCTTCCCGTCGGGCGTTAGAATCCCCCCCCCCTCGGGCATGAATGTTTGTGTCGTCTTTATTATAAGCTAGTTCATAAGTAGTTTATAAGTTTAGGGACTCATGACCACGTAGTTAGGTCCCTTAAGCTTAAACATCAACCAGAAACTGGAAATCCCCAGACGAATGGAGAAAGTTGAGAACAGAAATTTTTAATAACTGAATTTAATATTGGTTCGTCAACCATTTATGACATAAACAAAAGTATGAACTAATGGAACATGCTTCTCAATTGGTCACAATTGAAAAAATCGCACTGACTTGTTTTACGGCCCACTTTAGATTTGTAGTTTTATAAGTTTTTGCAAACATTTTGGATCAATAATAATAATCTAATTAATAATTAATTAATTAATAAGAGTGTCTGAAAGCCTTTTAGGAAAAAATTTAAGTAGTGTCGGGTTCGACACCACTCACAGTCCAACGCATTGCCCACTACGCTATGGCTAACAGCTGGGAGATGCATTATTTAATCTCTTACTATTGATGGCCGTTGTTAACTGATGCTAATATGGAATTTGTAGACACTAGTTTATCATTTATCGTACGAAGAACGGCGTGTTTTTGTTAATTCTTAAGTGCGACATTATTTTGAAATGACAACGTGTAAGTTACAATAAGAAAATCATCAAATACGCAACGCAAGATGGCATATGACAGAGAGAGTTCTGGGCGAGGAACGTCACGTGACATCTCCGAACGGCTGGTTTTCGTTAATTCAGTGGAGGGTGTCAAATCTCCGTTATTTTTACAAATATCTCTGCAACGATGCAAGATATGAAAAAAAAAAACATAATAGAGCGAAGTTCTAGAGAATTTTCCCCTCTACCAATTAGATTATTCAATTTTCGTGTCAGATGAACGGTTCGTTTGCAATTACAATTATATTACAAACGGCGGTTTTTGGTTTCACTACCGTATTTTTTGTTAGAAAATTTTGAAAAGGGGAGGTTCTGGTCTCTGGCGACCTACAATCATATCTGTAAAATTTGGTGCTGATCGGTTGAACGGTTCGTCTTAAAAACAGGGAACACGTTACGGACAGACAGACAGACGGACAAGCAACAGACATTCAAAAATCGTCGTTATTTTTGTAAATATCTTTGAAACGCTACGAGATATGAAAAAAAAACATAAGAGAGCAAAGTTGTAGAGAATTTTCTCCGCTACAAATTATTCAATTTTCGTGTCAAATGAATAGCTAAGCCGTTATTTTCATTCAAATTTCGAGCTGTCGAAAGACGATCGCAAAGGCCACTTTTAGTGTTACTACCGTAACCTAAAGTGGGCCAAAATTAAATTTTCTCTCGGTGGGTGGGGGCGATCGTTCTCCCCCGCCCCCCCCCCCCTTTAATCTGCCACTGGTCCACCACTGATGACTATGTCATTCTTTTCGTCTTCTTTGTTGATCTATCAATAATAACGCAGCTCCACATGCTAATGTTTCTTCCTCCTCACTTGACATGGCTTAGCTCTGAGAACTGAGTGACGCAAATACACGCACGAGTCCACTGCAGCAGATTATATGAATAAAAATGTTCGTCGCCAGTGTAATCGCGGACACGAACAACGAACAATCTTTCCAACATTGGGTTGGAACCATTGGCGAGCTAAGGGGGGGTGGGGGGGGGGGGGGCGGAGGGAGCGGACTGCCCCAGGCCTCCATTCTTGGGGGCCGTCAAATACCTCGAAAGCAAGGTTTTTTTTGGAGCGCGATTGGCATCTCGTTCTGCTGGGGCCTCCGAATCTCGAAAGCTATTTTTTTAGACTGCCCCGTGACTCTCTTCCTGGGCGGCCTCCAATTCTTTTTTATTATAAAAACTAGCTGAAAACCCGGCGTTGCCCGGGTATTTATTTATTTATTCCTGCCATTTTTCAGGTATATATTCACTTGTGTAAGACCTGCATGACTGTAAAATCCCTTGGGAAAACAGTTAGTAGTAAAGAAATATAAATTAAAACTTGGTGCGGGAAGGGGCGGTTTTCCATGACCGTTACTGTTTATGTGCTCATATCTTATAGACTACATATATATGTGTATACTGTCTGTAAAATTTCCTGTCGCTACAATTTGTAGTGTTCAAATTACAAATTGTAACGTCATACCGACATCCGTAGTTTTACTCCATAAACAGCGGAAAAGTAGCAAGCGAGAAACTTTTTTTCCTTTCATCATTTTACTATGGTTGCCAGCGAGAAAAAAATTAATAAAGGTTTGAAATTATGTTTAAAGTTTGTTGCAAGTCGCTAAGTACTCTCATTCTCATACAGTGTATTTCGAAAGTCTCGCTACATTATGTGGCATTTTTTGCGATTTCTATTGGTTCTGACGTCATGTCTTCTAAACGATGTGTCGTGTGTGATTCATAACCATGCAAAGATTGTTACCTCACGGTAAGGAATGTGTGTACCAAATTTGGTTGAAATCAGTACAATGGTTTAGGAGAAAATGAGCAGCATTGTCGTAAAATGCAGCAGTTTTTCACGCATCTCATCATTTATGACGTCATATCTCGTGAACTATATATTGTATGTGATTCTTACACTTACAGCGACCGTCCTCATGGATTGAAGTGTACGTGTACAAATTTTCAGAAAGATTGGAACAAAACTGTAGATTTGTATGGAACACGTACAAACATACGGACACTCTGCTTTATATATTAGAACAAAGAAGAAGACTAGCCGATAACCTGGCGTTGCCCGGGTATTTATTTATTTATTCCTGCCATTTTCAGGTATATATGCATTTGTATAAGGGCTGTATGTCTGTAAAATATCATGGGAATACAATTAGTAGTAAAGAAGTAATAGATTAAAACTTGGGTTTCCATGAACGTTACTTTTTATGTGCTCATATATCATGAACTACATGTCGTACTGTGATAAAATTTAGAGGGCACACTCAACTATATGCGTGTATACTGTCTGTAAAATTTCCCGCGGCTACAATATGTAGTTTAGGAATTACAAATTGTAACGTCATACCCAATGCCGCAGTTTTAGTCCATGAACAGCGGAACGTTACCATCTATGTGCTCATATATCATGATCTACGTGTCGGAATGTGATACAATTTAGAAGCTACATTCAACTATATATGTGTATACTGTCTGTAAAATTTCCAGTCCCTACAATTTGTAGTGGCCAAATTAGAAATTGTAACGTAATACCGAGAGCCGTAGTTTTCCTCCACAAACAGCGGAAAAGTAGTAAGCGAGGAACCTTTTTTCTTTCATCATTTTACTATGGTTGCCAACGAGAAAAAGTTTAATAATTGTTTGAAATTATGTTTAATGTTTGTTGCAAGTCGCTAAGTGCTGTCATTCTCATACAGTGTATTTCAAAAGTCTCCCAGCATTATATGGCATTTTTTGCGATTTATATTGTTTATGACGTAATATCTTTTGAACCATGTGCCGTATGTGATTCTTAACCATGCATCAATTGTTACCTCACGGTGAGGAATGTGTGTACCAAATTTGGTTGAAATCGGTCCAGTGGTCTAGGAGAAAATGAGCAGCTTTGTCGCAAAATGCAGCAGTTTTTCGCGCATCTCATTGTTTATGACGTCATATCTCATGAACTATATATCGTATATGATTACAGTTATGGCGACCGTTCTCATTGATTGAAGCTCACGTGTGCCAAAGTTCATAAAGATTGGAACAAAATTGTAGATTTCTATGCAACACGTACAAATATATGGACACTCTACTTTATATATTAGAAGATTAGATTAGATTAGATGTATCTCCAAGTGGATGGGGAGCCTCATTTTCTTTCGCCATTGCCCCGGGACTCCAACAGCCAAAGTCCGCCACAGATGGGAACAAGTTGCAAACAGTGTTGCGAACAAAAACTTCAGTGTAAACGTGCCTTAAAATCAGAGATCAGCTAACAGTGCCAGTGTGAGATCTCGTGCCATTGCAACATGGAGTGCAAAGTGAAGCAACGCGTTTTGTTTCAAATTAGGCAAATCGCTGACAGAGAGCCAGAAGATGTTAGTGCGAGTGTATAGTATTGAAGCAGTTTAGCCGGCCGCGGTGGCCGAGGTGACTGAGGCGCTCCAGTCACGGTCGGCACGGTCACTACGGTCGGGGGTTCGAATCCCCCCTCGGGCATGGATATTTGTGCCGTCCTAGTTTGTAAGTAGTTGATAAGTAGTTTGTAAGTTTAGGGACTGATGACTCCGTAGTTAAGTCCCATAAGCTTAACAAACATTTGAACATTTTTGAAGCAGTTTAGCCAGAAGTGTACGGGAGTGGACAGTGGAATTTCCTACACGCCGATGGCCTTCCGCACACTGTGATACGCTTGCTGAACTCTCTCGCTATACGCAAGGTCGCTGTGCTTCCACACACTCCTTATTCTCCGTGCTCTTTGAGAAGAACCAACCATACCGGCATTTGCCTGGAGTGGTTTAGGAAAATCACGGAAAATCTAAAGCTGGATCGCCGGAGGAGGATTCGAACCACCGTTCTCCCGAATGCGAGTCCAGTGCGTTACCACTGCACCACCTCGCTCGGTCTTTAAATAAGGCTGAGAGACTTACGCTTCGCAATGGTTGCGTATGGCCAACAACGCGTGATCTCAGTGCTTCGAGCGATTCTCCAAGAAGCGCTGACAATTTACAAGAGCTGTACAACCTATCTTAGAAGTATATTTTAGCCTATGTCGATTACTTTCAAGGCCAGTAAAGGTATTAAGTTTGTAACTATTGTTTCCTTTAGTTCCCGTGAGAGCATTCACAGAATTTTTCAGACACACCTTGTAAGGAACCAATTCCGAGAAAAGAAGGAGTAGTTAAAGTTGGAAAGAATACGTATGTAGAGGTACACTATGAGATGTAACAGGCAAGCTACAGAGCTAAATGTTTACTTCTTCATCACCCAAATAATTTAAACAAATTATTTTATTAGGACCAACTGTTAAATGCCAGTTTGTGATCTCAGAGTATGTGTAATATTAGAAACATGATTTCTAGATAAAGTAATGGTTAAGACGATACATTAATTGCTAGGAAAACAAACAAATAATATTTCATCATAAAATAGGAAAATAAACAAGAGCACATGACCATGAAACTAAAACCTGCTAATATTAGGAAAACATAAAGTGAAATAGTATGCTTAGAGATATATTCTACTGTATATTAGAGTAGCAACTGGCCATGAAAACACAAATATAATAAATGTTTCGAATATAAACTTGCCAGCATGGGCAGCATTGTAGACTGACAAAGCCTATATGAAATATTCCCGTGTTCTTGTATACAACAAAACAACTAATACTTTATTTCATTATTCTGTACATGGTAGGAACATTTGTCCTTCACTATTTTTCAAGATATTAGTATAAACAAGCAATGTATTGTTTTATTTTATAATTAAGCATATTTCAGATCCGCAACTTAATATATGAAAGCAGGATTATTATGACTCGATGTAAAATGATAATTACCTTAATTTTGAATATAAAGCTGCTATTATCTTCCCATAACATGGCCAAACTAATTGTTTTTCATGTCTTTAATAGTTGTAACAATGTATGATATTGTCGGCTAGACTATAAAACGAGGCCACACAAGGAACGAAAAAGGCAGTTTTCTAACAACTTTCCAAGCTGCCACAATGCTGGTTTGGGCACCGACGTACATATTGTTCTGATGCATTGTAGGGCAAAAATGATGAAATTAAACTGCTTTTCAGATACCTGGTGTTTTTTTGTGAGTTCTTACCTTTATTTTGACGCACACATAAAATAGAGAACATATCTCTAGCTGCACGTATTCTGAATCAATTATAGGGATTCCTGTAAGCAGGTTATGCAGATGCTGTGTTCTAAGAAGATTCTATATCCACGAGATATCAAGGTAACTGTCCTGAACTTCGATGATGTGGACGTGAAGACCACAATCACTGAGTCGGTGAACAGAACACTGTAAGGTGGTAACGTTTTAACTACGAAGGAAATGAACTTAGGGACAATACTGCAGAAAGGGAAGAGGAAGTACATGAATATGAAATAGAAGTTACGAAATTGAGAGTTAAATTTCAAGAGCACTCAAAGACCGGATATTCAGATGTTTGTAATTCTATGGGACCAAACTACTTTGGTCATCAGTGCCTCGACTTACAAACTAATCTAAGGACAACACACACGTCCATGCCGAAGGGAGGATTCGAACCTCTGGCGCGCGAACTCAAAGACTGAAATCGAAGCAACGCCCTTGGAATAGACGATTTTCCCTCAGAGCTTTTTAAGTCTTTGGGAGGGCCAGACATGGCAAAATTATTTCATTTGGTGTGTAAGATGTATGAGACAGGCGAAATACCCTCAGAGTTTAGGAAACATATAATAAACTCCATTGCAAAGAAAACATGCGCAGACAGGTGTGAAGATTACAGGGCCATCAGTTTAAATAAGTCATGGTTGCAAAATTTTAAGACGAATTATGTACAGAAGGATGGAAAAGCTGGTAGAAGCGGATCTTGCGGAAGATCAGTTTGGATTTAGGAAAATTGTAGGAACACAGGAGGCAAAACTCACCTTACGACTTATCTAAGAAGATAGATTAAGGAAAGGCAAACCTACAGTTCCAGCTTTTGTAGTTTTGGAGAAAGCTTTTGACAATTAAATGTTTTTGATATGTCGCGTTTTGCAGCTCTTAAATGTCGTAGAAAAGACATTTTTATATATACACCAAAGCTGCTTTTAAAACTTGTACAAAAACCAGAGAGCAAAGACTTGAAGGGCACTATTCAATTTGTACATTGATCAAGGTGTGAAGGAAAGCAAGGAGAAATTTGGGGAAAGAATTACAGTGCCGGGTGAAGAAATAATAACTTCGCGGTTTGCCGATAACATTGTAATTCTATCAGAGACAACAAAAGACCTAGAAGAGTAATTGAAAGGGATGGACAGTGTGTTGAAGGAGCATATAAGATGAACATAAACAACAGCAAAACAAGGCTAATGGATGTAGTCTAAAAAAAACAGTCGATTGTTAAGGAAATAGATTAAGTAACGAAACAATAAAAGTGGTAGATGAGTTTTGTTACTTGGACAGTAATATATGATGGTCGCAGTACAGAGGATATAAAATGCAGAATGGCTATGGAAAGAAAAGCGTTTTTGAAAAACAGAAATTTGCTAACATCGAATATTAATGTAAGTGTAAGGAAATGGTCGATAAACAGTTCACACAGGAATAAGATTGAGGCTTTTGAAATGCGGTGCTACAGAAGAACGCTGAAGATTGGGTAAATCACGTAACTATTGAGGAGGTATTGAACAGAATTTGCGAGAATATAAATTTCTGGCATACCTTGACTAAATAATAATAATAAAGGATTGATTGGTAAGACACATTCTTAGACATAAAGGAATTGTGAATTTAGCATTAGAGGGCAGTTTGTGGGGTAAAAATCGCAGTGTGAGTCCAAGACACGAATACAGTAAGCAGATTCAGACGACACGAACCGGTCACTATGCCTATATCCGCAGCAATTTCTTTTATGGTAATTCGACGATTTTCCGAAACAGTTTTCTTCACACCTTCAACGTTATCATCTGATGTTGATGTGGTGGGGTGTCAAAGAGCAAGGTTAGTCATTGGCATCGTCTCGGCCTTCTTGGAAGAGCTTGTACCAGTTGTAAACAATTTTTTATACATGTAGTAGACTCGTCGTTTGCAACTGAAACATTTGAAATGTTTCAGAACAGTTGATTCCATTTCACACACGAAAATTGATGCAAATTCTTTGCTCCATTTTTTATAATAAGAGAAAATCGCCGAGCATGTACCAATATAACGAAAAAAAATAAAGATCGTTATCGAATGTACGTTGCTCGCGCAATTTGAAAAGTCACATTACTTTTTGAACAGTCATCGTATATAACCCGTGGCAATTCAGCAGTTACCAAACAGGATGACCTGTTCATCTGATGCGTGGGGTTTCAGCCGAAGCCACATTGGGTAATGCAACGTTTACTTCTTACTCACTCTATAATTTAGTAAATATTATAACTGTTTACAGACTTGAAGATGGCCCACTAATAGGCCGCCGTGGTTGAGTAGCCGAGCGGTCTAAGGCGCCTCGCTACGGAGCGCGCTGTTGCTCGCCGTCGGAGTCCTCCCTGGGGCACGCAGTTTGGTCCGATAGATTGACAAACATTTGAACATTTATTAATAGGCCAAAACCGGTTTCAAGTATACTAATAAGAACGCGATCTTTGACTGATTAACAATTAAGAATTGAATATATAGAGGCCGCCGATGGCGTGTTGAACTCATTATTTCCAGCGGGATGGTGCAACAGAACACACACACACCTGAGGATGAAGACCACATAGATCGCCGAAATGAGTAGCCTATCATCAAAGTCGGACATCTGTCGTTAGTCGGAAACCGCGAGAAACGTAATTTTTTATTCTGAAATGTAGAGCTAATATATTTATTAGCTCATTTGAGCATTATTAACTTTAATACCGGAGGATTTATACCTGGTAGTGGCTAATATCAATTTGATTACTCAAGCACCTTCAAATTGTGTTTGAAAATACAGATGTCAGTCTTTGAAGCCAAAACGTGTAGGTCTCCGCTTTTGATGTGAACATGCTTTCAGATGTCCGTTCTTGATACACGGAGATTCGCTTACTGCTGACGAGAATCTTTTACAAGTGTATAATCTGGGAAATTATAGGAATATCTGCATAAATTGGAAAATATTAAATTCTGAACTCTATTACATATTGGAAACATGAAGAACTACAATAATCATAATAATGTTTTTAATTTTATATACAAAATGAAATGATACGGCACTGAATCTCTAAAATTGTTAGCATAAGGTCTGTTGAAACTGTCGCCAGATTTTTCCGTAAACATCCTTACGTTATTTCTGACATCGAACATCTTTCCAACAAATGGTAATTTCGTACACCTTACAACAGAGCAGTGTAGTTTACAAGCTAGTCTTACCTTTGTTTCTTTTCAATGTTTATTTTCCAATTTTCAGGTAGTCTCAGCCGCTTCCTAGATTTTCCTTCGGACGCTGGTGATATATTATGTTCCATTTCACTCTCTTTAAGATGGTTATTAGTAATAATACTATAAAAAGTTACTGAAAAACTTACGTAAGGGCTAATACGTCTTAGTACCTGGCACATACTGACGCCACGTCTGATTTTCTAGTTCATGTGATCATATATTGTGTTCCCATTGGTGCACTCTGTTTCATTCAACAAGTGTCCGATTTTGATATCAAGCTCTTTTTGATGTGAACAGTCAAATTTAATGTGCGATTTATCACATTTACGTCAATTTTGGAAAAAAAACTGGACTTTACCAATGAAAAGATCGGAAAAACTTCCCTTGGGATCGACTACTAAGTAAATTTCGACCACTAGGTTAGATGTCCAGGTTTGATATTAGGCTACTCAAATATTGTGTCTAGATGACGTCATAATTCGGCAAGAAGAGTATTGTCAAACATGTCTGTGTTTGGACTTCCATGTGTGTCGGACATTAGGAAACCGGCGACAGCTCTTGAAATCTTTATTCCTTTCGCTCTCCACTCCGAGAAATGCTGTTTGCGATCCGGTGCGTAAAGAGTAGCGGTTCTTTTCAGCCAATTATCAGGCAAGCTGATGGTGGGACAAGGGAAGATCTCAATTGGGAGTAAGTGGGAGCACCGTACCAGTTCCGGAATACGCCTTATAATCAAGGTGAACCTCTCGAAACCCTTGGTCGAAACGGGGGGTTTGAGACCATATTAATTTTTTTCTGGGACGTACTCCCAAACAAACAAAAATAATTATTGGGACAGCGCGAACACACAACCGACAACCATAAAATTGGGCACCCAAGTTACTCGCAGAGAAAGAAGGTGCAGAGAGGCAAGAAAATTAAGAACCATCAGTTTAGTAAGTCATGGCTGCCAAATTTTAACGCGAATTATTTACAGAAGGATGAATAACTGATAGAAGCCACCTAGTTAGGATTTCTACATCTACATGGGATACTCTGAAAATCACATTGAAGCGCCTGGCAGAGGGTTAATCGAACCACCTTTATACTATTCGTCTCCCACTCACTCTCGAATAGCGCGCGGGAAGAAAGAACATCTGAATCTCTCCGTTCGAGCTCTGATTTCTCGTATTTTACTCTGATGATCATTTCTACCTATGTAGGTGGGAGTGAACAATATATTTCCGCATTCGGAGGAGAATGTTGGCGATTGGAATTTCGCAAGTAGCCCACGCCGCAGCGATAATCGCCATTGTTGTAATGATACCCATCCCAGATCCTGTACCATTTCCGTAACGCTGTCTCCTCTGTATCATGACAATACAAAACGAGCTGCCCTTCTTTGAACTCTTTCGATGTCCTCCGTCAAACCCACCTGATAAGGATCCCACACTGGGCAGTAATACTCCAAACAAAAAAAAACAAAAAGACGGACAAGCGTAGAAGAAATGTGTAACACGTAGGGCAATACTCACCTTACGAGATATATTATAAAATAGTTTAAGGAAAGACCAACCTACATTTCTAGGTTTTGTAGATGTGGAGAAAGTTTTTGACAGCGTTGACTGGAATATACTCTTTCAAATTCTGAAGTCCGTTGATGTAAAATATAGGGAATGCAAGGTTGTGTACAACTTGTACACTAACCATACAGCAGCTGTAAGAGTCAAAGAGCATTAAAGAGACGCAATGGTTGGGAAGGGATTAAGACAGGATTGTGGCCTTTCCCCACTGGGATTCAGTCTTCCCATTAAGCTAGATCGAAGTAAATAAATCAAGGAAAAATTTGGAGGAAGAATTAAAGTTTAGGACGCAGAAATAAAAATTTTACTGTTTGCCGATGACATTAATTCTGTCAGAGATAGCAAAGGAGCTGGAATAACTATTGATCGTAATGGATAATGTCTTAAAAGAAGCTTATAAGCTGAGCATTAATAAGAACGAAACAAGGGTATTGGAATGTTCAAATGTTCAAATGTTTGTTAAGCTTATGGGACTTAACTACGGGGTCATCAGTCCCTAAACTTACAAACTACTTATGAACTACTTACGAACTAGGACGGCACAAATATCCATGCCCGAGGGGGGATTCGAACCCCCGACCGCAGTGGCCGTGCTGACCGTGACTGGAGCGCCTCAGTCACCTCGGCCACCGCGGCCGGCTATTGGAATGTTGTCTAAGAAAATCAGGCATTTACTGAGGAATTAGACTAGGTAACGAGACAATAAAGGTGGTAGATGCGTTTCGTTACATGGGCAGTAAAATAACGTACGATGGTCGCAGCACAGATGAAATGAAATGGAGAATGGCAATGGGGAGAGAAGCATTTCAGAAGAAGAGAAATTTGTTGCCTTCATATGTTAGTTTAAGTCTTGCCAAATGTTTTCTGAAGCCGTTGTGTGGAGTGTTGCCTTGTATGTGAATGAAGCATAGACTATAACTAGTTCAGACAAGAAGAGGATGCAATCTTTTGAAATTTGGTGCTACAGAAGAATGCTGAACAGAATTGGGGAGAAAAGAAATTCCTGGCATACCCAGACTAAAATAAGTGATCGACTGGTAGAAAATGTGCTGTGCTGTACTGAAAATTCTTAACTAGAAAACACAATCTGACAAGCCAAGAACGCTTCAAAAACAGTTGCGTTTACATGGGTACGAAAATCGATTGTGAAACCACTTTACAGAAGTGGATTTCCAGAATCGATTTTGGAGTGTTTACATGTTGTTGTTGTGGTCTTCAGTCTGGAGACGGTTTGATGCAGCTCTCCTGAATACCCTATCCTGAGCAAGCCTCTACAACTCCACATAAGAACGGCAACCTAAATCTGCCTGAATCTGCTTACTGTATCCATCTCTTGGTCTTCCTCTATGATTTTTACCCCACACACTTCCCTCCAACGCTAAATTCACAATTCCATGATGTCGAAGATGTGTCCTCCCAATCGATCCCTTCTTTTAGTCAAGGTATGCCAGAAATTCCTTTTCTCCCCAATTCTGTCCAGTACCTCATCATTAGTTACGCGATCCACCCACCTAATCTTCAGCATTCTTCTGTAGCACCACATTTCAAAAGCCTCTATCCTCTTCCTGTCCGCATTGTTTATCGTCCATGTTTCACTCCTACAAGGCAACACTCCACACAAATGGCTTCTGAAAGGGCTTCCTTATCCTTAAATCAATATTCGATGTTAACAAATTTCTCGTTTTCAAGAACGCTTTTCTACCCATTGCCATTCTGCATTTTATATCCTCTGTACTGCGACCATCATTTGTTATTTTACTGCCCAAGTAACAAAACTCACCTACCTCATTATGTAAACACTTTTCAATAAAGTGTTTACATAACCAACCAAAAGCAGATTCGGGAAATCTGTTTACGAAATCCAGTTTTTTGGGAGTCCATGTAAACGGGATTTCAAAAGGACTTTTCATCATCTTCTTTCCTCTCATTCTTGGTCCATTGTTTTAGATCTCTTACTGCTGTTATATATATCGCTGTTGAACTAAAATAACAATATTGTTGTTCATAAGATTCCACTCGGTGACGCCGCTAACCTGCTAAGCAGCGGGTCGCCGCATATGAACAATCGGCTCGTAACTTCAGCATAGCGTCAACAATAGTGGCAGCATCAAAGCTGGTCGCGGAACCATTAAAACTGCTCACAGTAACAGCAGTACACGTTCTCAGTGGCGGCATCGCGTTGGCGACCCACTGTCACGTTCAGTTGTGCTTGTCAAATTGTATTTACGTTACGATTTATTATATGTGTACTATTTCAAATTTCCTGTGCCGACCTGATTAAATAATGAAAACAATACAAAAATAGCAAAATTAAAAAATCTTTGGGAGGACTTCAGCCCCATTAGCCCTCCCCCATGGCTGCGCCACTGCCTGGTATCTCAATACTACTTGCGCTATTGACCTGTAAATGCTATCGTTTCATGTACACAATATGCATTGTTTCAACAATAAATCTTGATTGAATTTCAAAACTCTAAGAGGATGTACTTACTTCTATTTCCGACAATGTATAAGTGGAAGTCACTGCGAACAACAGAGCCCAACTAGAAGAGAATGTAAGTCTAATATTATAAATAATTACACAATAGTGTCACAACTAAAGAATTCAAGATAGACGAAAACAAAAAAGCATACACATTATTGTAAGGGTCACTCCACTGGAATCCTTCAGTTAAAATATGGAACATAAACATTAAACGAGTATACATCTCATGCTACCTGGGGGTACACTTACAAGGAAAGTGCTTGCTCGAACAAACACATATACACCAAAATCGTATGAGAGATAATGTGAAGGTCCCTTATTGCACTAGTGATACTCCCGCACCTGCAAAACTCTGCAGTCGTCCGTTAGAGGCCTCTGCGTGTGCCATGCCACATTGCACTTTGACCTGTCGGTTCGCCAGTAGGGACAGTGCAGTGTGCCTCCGAAGTCGAGTTTTGTGACGTTATTTGTGTAGTGAAGCGTTAGATGGGGCGGCGATTGGCCATCAATCCTGCTAATGTATTGCGATGAAGATACGAAGAACCGTTCTTCGTAAAGATGGTATTAGTGTAGAAGATCAATCATTCGCATGCTTTCTCGTGTCTGGTATGGTACAGAGAAACGAACATAAGTTAGATACTGTTGTAACACTAACACATAATGATGATAATAGGGATGATAATGACGAACAACTCATTGCAAGCGGTAGTGCTACAGTAAGTGCGGGAGGAGGCGATGGAAGCAGTGGCAGTGAATACCAACAGTCTTCCGAGAAGAAGGTTAAAGTTACATCTATCATCACGGCTTTTGATGACAATACGCTAGAGAACATGTACGATGATTATTATATAAGTTATAGTTAAGATATCTGCATTACGTATGACGTGTACAATTACATCTACAGTGCTATCTAGAGCATGATTGCAAAGTTTTGCATAAAATCGACACCCACCAGCACACTGGGGTGTACGTAAGCAAACGTTCATACAGATATGTTTGTTCGAGCCCAAGTACTGTCCTTGTTAGATGAGAAACTGAATTTCCATAAACACACACAGATACCAACAGTAAAAAGACCACACACTCGGGTACTGATAAATTCAAAACGGTACCGATTACCTCCACCAGTCATATAGACATATCAGGGTCAGCTTCAACCGATTTAACCATTCTTCTGCAAATAATTCGTGTTAGAATTTTGCAACCATGTCTTGTTAAACTGACTGTTCGGTAATATTTCATACCTGTCTGTGCGTGCGTTCTTTGGAATTGGGATTATTACGCTTTTCTTTATTGAAGTCTGAGGGTATTTCACCTGTCTCACACATCTTACACACCAGGTGGAATAGTTCTGTCACGGCTGGCTCCCCCAGAGACTTTAGTAGCTCTGAAGGAATGTCATCTGCTCCATGGACCTTGTTTCAAATTAGCTTTTTCAATGCTCTGTTAAATTCTTCTCTCAGTATTGTATCTTCTATCTCACCTTCATCAAATTCCTTTTCCCTTACAACAATACTGTTCAACTTAGGCCTTTCAGTGCTATATCAAATTATTCTCTCAGTATCGTATCTCCTGACTCAACTTCATCTACTTCCTCTTCTCTTTCGATAATATTGCCTCGAACTTAATTTCCTTTGTAGAGCCCCACTATTATTTACCACCTTTCAGCTTTCCCTTCTTTGTTCAGAACTGGTTCTCCATCAGAGTTCTTGATATTTGTACAGCTGCTTTTCTTGTCTCCAAATGTCTCTTATTTTCCTGTAGGTGATATTGAGGAGAGTGGAGAGTTTCAAGTACCTAGGAAGCCTGATACAGGAAGATGGGAAAAACGACAGAGAAATAAACGAGCGAGGGAGAAAAGCAGAAGCATTTCGAAGAGTATCGGAAGCATGATATGGAACAGGGAAGTACCCCTAATAATTAAAAAGTTATATACCGGTCATACTATGTCCCGATCCTGACATATGCATGTGAAACCTAGGTAATGAAAGGAAGAGAGAAAAGCAAATTACAAGCTAGTGAGATGAAATTCCTGAGGAACAGCATTGGAGTGACGAAGATAGACAGGTCAAGAAATGAGAGGATCAGAGAGTTAATGAAGGTGGAACCATTACAAGAGGAGATAAGAAATCAAGGCTGAAATGGTATGGGCATATTAAGCGAATGGAGGAGAGGAGGATACCCAGGAGGATGCACGAGATGAAACTGGAAGGAAAGAGACCAAGAGGAAGACCGAGAGACCTATGGCTGAAAGGAGTGGCGGAAGGTGTAAAGAAGAAAGGAGAAGACTGGACCAAGGTGAAGACGGAGAGATGGTGGGTAGACAGAAGACGATGGAGAGGCTTATATTCGAAGCAGACCCTGCCAGAGGATGGAAACTGTCGAAGATGATGAGGATGATGAGGTGATATCTATCTTTCCCCTGGTTACATATCTTTCAACACACTTGTGTTTGTCCTCTAGCCACTCCTGCTTAACGCAAGGAGACTATGTCGAAAAATGATGTACTTGTAAGTTTCCTATTTGATTGCAATAAAATTTTATAACTACTTTGCGGATAATAATTTACTTATCCTCGTATAAACAAGATGTTATACATATTTGGAGAGGCCTTATGACGGGACAGGTCTTGGACACATTAAATGACTTTTTTTAAATAGCACGTATATCTACAAAAATTCGCCATCCCTGGTCTACGTGATTTAGTTTCGTCGTGATCAGAGACAACGTTAAAGCAGTAACAGATTTAGACGCTCGTTTCCCTCGTTACGAGCGGACAACATTTCTGCAGTAGGAGTTTCTGACGACACTGCAATATGCACCGAAAGCAGGACTCTTGTTGCGGGGCGAAATAATGTAAATGCTTTTTTAAGACTCCAGCCACATTTCTTTCTCTACTGTCCTCTATATCGCTGCTTACATAAATAGTTTCATACTTTTTACCAGCACAACAGAATCACAGCGGCGACCCGCTTTTTTTTCTCCTTGTACAAAAAGCGTATGGGTTGTTTGCAAGAGTGACCCGGTATGTCTTGTTGGGCGACCGTTTCCACCAATCATTAGCATATTTCACGACGCCCACCCTGGAGGGCCTCCAAGCGCTAAGCCTCGCTCTTGACGAATTCTCCAGCTTCTTCATCTCGGGCCTCCACCACCCGCTGTTCCACTTTACGGGCCTCTTTGAAATGCACGTCCCGGAGTGGTGGCGGGGGGGGGGAGGGGGGGCTCCTTTATTGTTCGTTTCTGCGAGTGCGCGGCCGAAACAAGGCCCCGGGGCCGGCGATACTGTTTGTTTTGTCCCGGGCGCCAGAACGCGCTGGCTAAACTCCCGGAGCCCCTCCCTGCTCGGGAAATCAATCATTCGACGGCCGACAGCGGAGCTAACTCGCCTGCCGTAATGACCACTCAGAGGAATCCCGACTGTTGTCTCTCGGGCAGAGTGCGGCCACAGTCTTAAAGCACACAGTCGCCACACTCCAGTGATCTCTATACAAACTGGTGTCTGAGGATAGAACTGCACCGTGCATGCATATTCATATGTTTTGCACACAATTTCGCAATGCGCGTGATAAATAATTGGTTTGAAATTCATAGAACTATGTTCCGTCTAAATTGCTATCCTCGTTAGGAGAACCAGTCATGAAGAAAATGATCCACCTGGCATTCAAAATGTATGAGACAGGGGAAATACCCTCAGACTTCAAGACGAATATAGTGATTCCAGTACCTAAGAACGCAAGTGCAGAAAACTACAGAACTATCAATTTAATAAAATATGGCAGCAAAATACTAACACGAATTATTTACAGACTAATAGAAAAACTGGTGGAATCCGAGCTTGTGAAAGATCAATTTTGCCGGCCGCGGTGGCCGAGGGGACTGATGCACTCCAGTCACGGTCTGCACGGCCACTACGGTCGGGGGTTCGAACACCCCCTCGGGCATGGATATTTGTGACGTCCTTAGTCTTAGTTAGTTCATAAGTAGTTTGTAAGTTTAGGGACTGATGATCCCATAGTTAAGTCCCATAGACTCTACAAACATTTGAACATTTATTTGAAAGATCAGTTTTGATTTAGGAGGTATGTAGGAACACACGAAGCAATACTCACATTAAGACTTATCTTAGAAGGTAGATTATGGAAAGGGAAACCTACGTTTTTAGCATTTGTTGTTGATCTGGAGAAACCTTTTGACAACGTTGACTGGAATACACTATTTCAGATTGTGAAGGTAGCAGGTAAAATATTGAGAGCGAAGAGCTACATTCAACTTGTATAAAAACCAGACAGCAATTATTAGAGTCGAAGGGCATGGAAGGATCGCAGTGGTTGGGAAGGGAGTAAGACAGGGCTTTAGTCTTTCCCTAATGTTGTTCAATCTGTACATTGAGGAAGCTGTGAAAGAAAGCAAAGATAAATTTGGAGAGGGAATTAAAGTGCAGGGAGAGGAAATAAAAACCTTGTGATTTGCTAACGACATAGTAATTCTGTCAGACACAACAAAGGACCAGGAAGACCAATTAAACGGAATTGACGGTGCTTTGAAAGGAAGATACAATATGAACATTAACAATTGTAAAACGAGAGTAATGGAATGGAATGTCAGAAAATGAGGCGATTAGATTAGGTAATGAGACAATAAAAGCAATAGATGAGTTTTGTTATTTGTGTAGCAAGATAACTCCCGATGGTCTACGTAAAGAAGATATAAAATGCAGAGTAGCTATAGGAAGAAAAGCTTTTCTGGAGAAGCGAAATTTGTTGACATCCAATATTAGTTTAAATGTCAGGAAGTACTTTCTGAAAGAAATTGTCTATATTGTAGCATTATATGGGTGTTAAATGTGGACGATAGGGAGTTCAGACAAAAACATGATAGAAGCTTTCGAAATGTTGTTCTACAGATGGATGATGAAGATTAGATGGGTAGATCACGTACTAATGAGGAGGTGCTCAACAGAATTGGGAAGAAAAGATGGGTGTGTCGTAGTGGTAGAGAAATACCCCTACACAGCACACAGTACAGCTCACGCAAGAAGTTGTGGCCTGTGTAAGGGGTGGCCGGCTCAGTTGCTGGGCGCGGAAGCGCCTTCCTACATGATGGCATCTATAGCTGGTACTCAACTGCGCCCCACGACCAGTAGGCAACACGCAACTGAGGCTGCTGCCCCTCAGAAATAAGGGAGTGGACTCACCCTGCTCACAACTCGAGAATGTGTTTACCACACAGGCCACGACTTCTTGAGTGAACTCTACTGTGTGCTGTTTAGGGGTATTTCTCCAGATTCTGGACGAAGCGACGTTCAGTAGCGGACTAAGGAGGGGGGGGGGGGGGCGGAGGGGGCGGACCGTCCCGGGCCTCCGGTCTTGGGGGGCCTTCAAATACCTGGAAAGCACTGGCGACATTGCCTGTTTTAGACAAAGGACTTAATTTTGCGTCAACATCAACAGTACTGCCTCCGTGAGGATCCGGATACAGTGGAGTTGAAGGCCAATAAAGGCAATTTAACTCTCTTGCTGCCTCGTGGCTTATATTTGGAGATGTATGGCTTATTAAGTGACTCGATATACCGGAAGATTGCACAAGATCCTACATCACGTGTACAACGGAAGACGTCTGCACTCCTGAATTCTTCCTCGTCTCCTCCAGAGACTATCAAACGACTAAGGCCACATGGCATCGTTCCACCGAGACCGTATAGCCTTCCTAAGATACACAAAGATGGACTCCCTTTGAAGCCTATAGTGAACAATATTGGTGCCCCTACATATGACTTAGCTAAACATATTTGCTGAGACCATTGGTGGGCAATTGCCTTCATTATATACAAATCTCGGCAGATTTTATCAGCACACTGGGGGCTGTCCACCTTAGTAACATGGATCTGCTTGTAAGTTTTGATGTAGTTTCTTTGTTCACAAAGGTACCTCTTGCTTGGTACTTATTGGTACTAAATTTCAGGTGGCCATAACTGCTTTCTTTCGCCCTGCTCTCTTCTCGACTTGATTTGTATTTGAATGCTGCAAATTGCCACCATCCCTCGCAAACTATGAGTGTCCTAAAGACACTTGTACACAGAGCCGACACGGTGTCTGATGCAGATAGTTTACCTAAGGAGCTTCACCATCTAAAGCCTATATTAAAAAATAATGGATACTCTGATCAGCAAATTAACAAAGCATTTTCAGTTAAAACCAAGACCCAGTAAAAGGAGAATGAGAAGGACACGCCGGCAAAGTCATTAGCATTTCTTCCCTTCGTTGGTAACCTTTCGTTTAAAATAGCAAGGATTCTTCAAAATTAGCAAGTAAGAGTGATTTTCCTTCCACCAGCTAAAATTTCAGACCTCCTAAGGTCAGAAAAATATAATTTATTACTGTGGAAAGCGGGAATATACAAAATATTGTGTCAGTGCGGTATGGCTTATATTGGACAAACAACACGCGCAGTGGAAGAACGCTGCACAGAACATAAGTGTTACACCCGTCTCTTTGAACCCAGAAAATCTGCAGTGACGGAACATTGCATCTCTAATAGACATATGATGGAGTACGACAACACATAAATTCTAGCCACAGCTACACTTTCTGGGACCTCATCATAAAAGGATCGGTGTAAATAAGCGTGGGAAAAAATTTGATAAACCTAGACAGCGGCTATTAGCTGGACAATTCTGGGAATCCCGTCATCTCGAAGATTTGCTCCAGACAAAGACGCCAGAGGACTCTGATGGCCGCGGTACTTCTACCAGCAAGGGCGCCGCTGCAATTTTCGCGCATACGCAGATTACTATTAGCGCGCTATATAGAGCGGAACGGAGAAGGTGTTCCCCTCCTGGCCACGACTGTATCACCTATCACCACCTCCATCAATGCCCCCTTCCCTTCCTCACCTCCATAGCTACCCTCTATACCACCATCCTTTACACCAGTTACTACCCCCCACATGTGAAAATTTTCTTTTTTCTCTTGTCCTCATGTTCCTTAAACCTAACAAACCACCCCCCCCGCGATGCCTCCTCCTACGGTCCAATTTAACTCACCTCGGTGTTCAGCAATGTCTTCGAATCCATCATATCCTGTCGCATCCATCACCACCTCAGACTTCACCACCTTCTCCTTGACACCCAATGAGGATTTCATCCTTCCTTCTCCACCGACAACCAACTACTTCGCCTTACCCAACTCCTCTCCCTCCAGCTCAATACCCGTTGTGCAGCCATCTTTGTATCCCTAGACCTCGAACGGGCCGATGAGTGGGTCTGGCATTTCAGCCTGCTCTTCAAACTCCAAACCTATGCCCTTCCCATCAACCTTGTCTGGGACATTGCCTCCTTCCCCTCTGATTGCCCCAGCTATGTTACCATCCGCAACACCGATTTCCGTCTTTTCTATCCCTCTGCTGGCTTGCCCCAAGGTGCCATCCTTTCTCCCCTTCTTTATCTCCTTATACCGCAGATATGCCTAAGCCTGCCACTCCCATACATCTTTTCCAATATGCTGATGACACCATTTTCCTTGCCTTAGCTCCCACTCTCGCCAATTCCAACCGCTTTCAAGAACACCTTGACCTTTTCACCACTTGGTGCAACCAGTGGCTCCTATACATAAATCCTACCAAAACCAGGTGATCACTGTAGGTTGCACCACTCCTTCCTTCCACATCCTTGATTTCTACCTTACCCTCCATAACCATCCCATGCGCCTCACTCCCACCATAAAGTACTTGGGCTTCACCATAGATTGCACCCGCTCATGGAGCCCCCACCTACGCACCATCCAAGAAAAAGCCTGAATCTGCCTCCACGTCCTCAAACTCCTTGTTGGCCAAACCTGGGGCCTGAACCCTTTCACTGTCCTCTATACCTACAAATCCCTTATCTGCCCAACCCTCTGCATCTCCCATTCTGCCTGGATCTTTGTCCCTCCATCCTTCTACAAGTCCTAGAGATTTTGGAATGCCACACCCTCTGCCTCCCCTTCCGTATCCCTTCCTATCCCCCAACCCCACATGGCTCCTCTATGACCTCATTGCCTTACCCCACATTGTACGCTTTATTGAGCACCTTTGTCTCCATTTCCTCTACAGTAAACTGGATCCTCTTCACCCTATTGTCCATCCTCTCCTCACCAATCCTGGTCCATTGCCGCGCCATTACGACTGTCCACCCTCCTTACACTTTTCCGTGGCAATTTCTGCATCCTTCCCCTCCCTGACGATGCTCTCCACCTAGACATCTATCCCTCATACCAGCTCTGATCCTCCCCTTCTTCTCCTCTTCCCCCCCCTCTGTTCTTGATCGCAACAAGACGGCCCCACACCCCTCCTTCGTCAGTTCCACTGAAATCCCACGTCCTGTTTCTTACAGCTTTCAGGGACATCCAACCCCCTTCCTTTTTTCCGGCCCAATGGCCCCTCCTCACCCTGTCCCCACCTGTCGCCCATTATCCGTTCCCTCCCCCGTCTCCCTCTCCCTTTTTTCTCTCACCCCCTCTACACCCGCCACTTTCATCATTATCTGTGTCTCCGTCAGAGTGTAAATCATCAGTGCTTTTTTTTTTAATGCAACTGGAAACGGTCATCTCACAGCCGACGCCTGTGTTTTCTACATCTACATATATCTACATACATACTCCGCAATTCACCGTAAGGTGCGTGGCAGAGGGTACACTGTACCACTACTAGGCATTTCCTTTCCTATTCCACTCCCAAATTGAACAAGGAAAAAAGAATGCCTATATGCCTCCGTACGAGCCCTAATTTCCCTTATCTTGTCCTTGTGATCTTTACGCGAAATGTAAGTAGGCGGCAGCAAGATCGTACTACACTCAGCTTCAAATTCCGGCCCTCTAAATTTACTTAACAGAAATTCACGAAAAGAACGTCGTCTTTCTTCCAGCGATCCCCAATTGAGTTCCCGGAGCATTTCCGTGACACTCGCGCATTGGTCGAACCTACCGGTAACAAATCTAGCTCCTCGTCTCTGAACTGCCTCTATCTCTTCCTTTAAACTGATCTGCTGCGGGTCCCAAACACTTGAGCAATACTCAAGACGTGGTCGTACAAGCGTTTATACGCGGTCTCCTTTACAGGTGAAGTACATCTTCCCAAAATTCTCCCAATAAACCGAAGTCGGCTGTCCGCCTTACTCACAACTGTCCTTACATGCTCGTTCCATTTCATATCGCTCTGCAATGTTACGCCTAGCTATTTGAACGACGCGACAGCATCAAGCAGCTCACTACTTACTAATGCTGTATTCGAACATTATAGGATAGTTTTTTCTACTCATGCGCATCACCTTACATTTTTTCTACATTGAGAGCTAACTGCCATTCTTCGCACCAACTAGAAATTTTGTCTAAGTCATTCTGTATGCTATTACAGTCAGTTACAGACGACACCCTCCCACACACCACAGCATCATCAGCAAACAGCCGCAAATTACAACTTACTCTGTCCATCAGATCATTTATATAGATAGAAAATAATAGCGGTCCTATCACACTCCCCTGGGGCAAGCCTGACGATACACTCGTCTCTGATGAACACTCGCCGGCGAGAACAACGAACTGCGTTCTATTACTTAGGAAGTCTTCCAGCCAGTCACAAATCTGTGAACCTATTCCATAAGCTCGTATCTTCGTTAGCAGTCTGCAGTGTGGCACCGCGTCGGACGCCTTTTTGAAGTCGAGAAAAACACAATCCGCCTGTTGCCCTTCGTCCATGGCTCGCAAGATGTCATGTGAGAAAAGGGCAAGCTGAGTTTTACATGAACGATGTTTCCTAAACCCGTGCCGATTCATGGAAAGAAGCTTTTCCGTTTCAAGGAAATTTACTATATTCGAACTGAGAATATGCTCCAAAATTCTACATGAAACTGATGTCAACGATATTGGCCTGTAATTGTATGGGTCAGTTCTCTTTCCTTTCTTATACACGGGAGTCACCTGCGCTTTTATTCAATCACTATGAACTTTGCGCTGAATTAAAGATTCGCGATAATGCAAGCTAAGTAGGGGGCCAACGCCGCGGAATAGTCTTTGTAAAACCGAACTGGTATTCCATCCGGACCAGCAGACTTTTTCGTATTTAGCTCTCTCAGCTGCTTCTCTACACCGGAAATACCTATTGCTATGTCCCCCATTTCGGAATTAGTACGTTGATCAAATGATGGTACATTTGTGCGGTCCTCCTGCGTGAAAGATTTCTTAAAGGTTAAATTTAGAACTTCAGCTTTCCGTTTGCTTTCTTCTATTACTGCCTCAGAATGATCAACGAGTGACTGGACTGTGGGCTTTGACCCGCTTATCGATTTTACATAGGACCAGAATTTTTTCGTGTTCTCGGAAAGATCTTTTGCTAACTTATGGCTGTGATAATTATTATATGCTTCGCTCATCTATCTCTACAACCTTTTGCCTGTCATCATTTGCGTGTTCTTTTTTGAATCGAGAGTGCAACAGCCTTCGCTTTCTCAGCAGCTTTCTAACATTATTATTATACCACGGTGGATCTTTTCCATCCTTAATCGTCTCGACTGGCACATATTTCTCTAACCCTTTACTAACAATGCACTTAAATTTAATCCACAATTCCTCTACATCCATAGTCCCGGAATTAAACGATGTCCATTCATTTTCTAAGTGCGATCGTAACATTTGCTTATCGGCTCTTCCCAACAAAAACACGCTCCTAGCCTTCTTGATTGGTTTATGAACATTGGTCACCATCGACGCTATGACGACATCATGATCACTAATTCCTGTCTCTACACAGACATCGTTAATAAGGTCAGGCCTGTTTGTGGCTATAAGGTCTAGAATATTTCCATTGCGCGTGGGTTGCCGGTTTAACTGCTCAAGACAGTTTTCGGAGAATGTCTCCAAAAGAGCTCGCAAGACTGCTTGTCTGTACCGCCTGAAATGTAGCTAGAGAGGTCCCAATCTATACTCTTAAGGTTGAAGTCTCCTCCGACTAATATTACATGGCCCTGATACCTATGCACTACCTGGTGTAGACTTTCTTTGAATGATTCTAAAACTGCTACAGCAGCACTGGGGGGCCGGTCAAAACAGCCAACTATTACTTTACTTCTTTTAGACCTGTTATACGTGCTCAGATAACTTCACAGTTACTTTCAACATCGATCTCAGTAGAAACAATATCTTTGTCCACAGCGATGAACACACCTACTCCAGTTGTATCCGATCTATCTTTCCGATATACATTCCACGCTTCGATAAATATTTCTGAACTCGCCACATCATGATTTAGTGTGAGTCGTGTGACTCAGTGCTTCAGAGTCGTGCTTTTCCGTTTTTCATTGCCTTGTATTTTATGTAATACTGCACACCTGTCACTCCATTTAAACGATGTTTCATCTCCCATTTTGTCACCGTTTTATGTGTATTGTAGTTTTTTAAGTTCATTTGCATTTTTATTGTCTTCGTTAAATGTTACTTTCTGTGGCTGAAGAGCGCCTCGGGTGCTGCCAGCCCGCCCCACACGGAGAATGAAAATAAATAAATAAATAAAAAATAAATAAAAAAAGTCTTCCTTAGTCCCTGCGGCTCACCTGAAGATAGCTGGCAGGTGTCCATATGAAATATCGTGTACTGGATGCAACGACGACCGGTTGCAAGCCCGAAATCTGTCTGAATAATTAGTTCGGCGGGAAAATTTTAAATTTCACACCTCAATATATATAAGTCGTTTATAACTAAAGAAAGTCTGAACCGATTTGGCTCAAAATTGGTGGGGGGGGGGGGGGGGTAGCTTAGAAGCAGGAGACGGACATGGGATACTTTTTGACCTGTTTGACAGCGTTTTATATCAGAATTTGAGAAAAAAACTGAAAGTACGCTTGCAGTTGGGATCATTTCACTAGCCGCGGTGGAGTAGCCGAGCGGTCTAAAGCGTCTCGCTGCGGAGCGCGCGGTTGCTCGCCGTGGAGGTTCGAGTCCTCCCTGGGGCATGGGTGTGTGTGTTTGTCCTTAGGTTAGTTTACCTAGGTTTAAGTAGTTTGTAAGCTACGGATTGATGACCACGCAGTTTGGTCCGATAGATTTACGAACATTTGAACATTTCATTTCTCTATTCTCCAACAATCAGATTATTCATTCGCTACTCGTTTAGCGAGCAAATACGCTGTAACGGAACGAACAAATACGCCAAGGAGGTTGCAATAAATGGAGATGGCGTTATGCACACAAGATTAAAACTGTCAGACAGATTTAACATGGAACGTTGTTTCTTTCAAAGCCCCTCCGTATTATTCTTACCTCCATGATGTTATCGATGATGATCATATCTCTGAAGCATTGCAAAGATAGAATTGATGTTGAATTGTGGTATTTTTGAGTGTTACAAACAAATTAAGTACAGATCGTGGTTTATTCTTTAGAACAATGTCTCCATTGCGTCGGCGTAATATCGGTGGGCGTACGTGCAACGCAATCTCATTACGTGATGGTAGTCAATGAGACCGATGAAGATTGTACAAAGCGCTTGGAGGTAAATCGAAAAGAAATTCTCAAGCGCGATCCGACATGACTCTGGAAAAAAAAGGGACGGTCGAGTTCAATTGCCTCAGCCGGCCGCGGTGGCCGAAGGGACTGAGGCGCTTCAGTCACGGTCTGCACGGCCACTACGGCACTACGGTCGGGTGTTCGAATCCCCCCTCGGGCATGGATATTTGTGCCGTCCTTAGTATTAGCTAGTTCATAAGTAGTTTGTAAGTTTAGGGACCGATGACCCCATAGTTAAGTCCCATAAACTCTACAAACATTGGAACATTGGACTTGCCTCAGTTGCAGTTTACGCACGAAATAATTTGGGTTGTCGACAAAACAGACGGCCACTCGTGGCAATCATAATTGAACGGGAGATGATATAGAGAGGAAGGGGAGGAGATGGATATGGTGTGGGGTAAGACGGAGTGGTGTGAAGGTACGGAGAGGAGATGGACAAAGGAAGGGGAAGGAAGGGGTAGATATAGGGAGAAGCTACTGCGAAGCGTTGACGGGTTTGCTAGTTTTTGTATATATTAAGATTTATTACAGATTCAAGTTGAGAACAGTAAACACAGTGGCATGTATTGTAGACCCATATTTGGAGACAGTAGATAGAGTAATTTTTTGAAGTTTCTGCTTTACAGCTTGTCTGCGGCTTCATGCCTGTTTGTTTCCTAAGTGGCACTTACAAGGAACCATATCGACTTTTTCTTCCGAAGCAAAAGAAAAGTGATCAGAAATTTACGTAAATCACGAAAGGAACTAATTCCTTTCGAAAATAATACACCGCTAGTTGGATCAAGCAGGTTGGTTCCAACAGTGACAAGTTCCGACTTCTGACCACAAGTACCGCTCGCAGCATTCTTCATAATAAGGGTCCAAGTCGTCGCGCCTGAAGTGCAGTTTGCTTCGTGACCTCTCCACTCCACAGTCCGCATGACCCACTACTGTCCATCAAGTGGATCTGGCGGCATTAAAGCGACACTGATATCCCGTTAACGATGAAATTTGGTACTGTGTCTTCAAATCAGTGGCGGCTAATGCTTGAGGCGGCTGGGGGTTCACTTCTATGAGTGCCGGATCTCGATAGTGCCCGCTCGGTTGTTATTGTTGTTGTTGTTTTAAGGGGACTAAACAGCTAGGTCATCAGTCCCCTGTTCCTAGCTAAGAGTCCTCTGTCAAGAGTATAAAAAGTAAAACACAGCTTCGAAGATGAAGACTCACAAATGGGGTTCGCTGACATTGGAGAATTCGTTGACAACACAAAAGGAAGAGACATTATAGGGAAACGAAGTCGGGATCTAAGCTAAAGCTGGATAGCAGAAAAACACGGCTGGCTGATCACAGAGAGCCCGCTCGGTGCGTACATGTTTCGGTGCGTACATGTTTCGTCGCCCCCCCCCCCTCCCCCGCTCGGAACCCAAAGAGACAATTTGGCGTAACTCTTTCGTTAAACGATCTACAGAATGCTTTACCCCGGCTTCTTTGCGCTTGCTTCAACTTTTGTTCCAGACTTAAAGCTTAGTAATTTGTTTCTAAAAGGTACTGAACGTTGTTCATTTTCACCCACTTTAGGTAAAGGTAGTAACACTAAAAGTGGGCCTTTGCGATCGTCTTTTGACAGCTCGAAAATTAAATGAAAATAACGCCTTAACCGTTCATCTGACACGGAAACTGAATACATGAATCTATAGATGAGAAATTTCTCTACAACTTTGCTGTCTTATGTTTTTTCCATATCTCGCATCGTTTCAGAGATATTTGGAAAAATAACGGCGATTTTCGGATGTCTGTCTATCCGCCTGTCTGTCTGTCCGTCCGTAACGTGTTCCCACTTTTTAAGTCGAACCGTTCAACCAATCAGTACCAAATTTTACAGACATACTTTTAGGCCGTCATAGACCAGAACCTCCCTTTTTCATATTTTTCGGACAAAAAATACGTCAGTAACACTAAAAAAAGCTGTTTGCAATGTAATTGTAATTGCTAACGAACCGTTCATCTGACACGAAAATTGAATAACCGAATTTGTAGAGGAAAAAATTCTCTACAACTTTGCAAAAATAACGGCGATCCGTGACATTCCACGCCCAGAACTATCTGGCATAGGCCATCTTGCGTCGCGTATTTGATGATTTTCTTATTATAACTTACACGTTATTATTTCAAAACAACGTCGCACTGAAGAATTAACAAAAACACGTAGTTCATCGTACGATAAATGATAATCTATTGCCTTAAAATGCCTTATTAGCATCAGTTAACAACTGACATCAGTAATACAACATTAACGGACGAACTTTGTAACTGTTCGCCGTAGTATTGTGGGCAGCCCGTTGGAATGTAAAACACATGGTCAGCAGTTCGGAACCCGTCACTACCAATTTTTTTCTCCTTTTCTCCTAAAAGGGTTACGTGTTGGGTGCATAGATATTATCACAATAGTAGAGTCGTAATCATATCACTATAATTTTTTCTTATTTACATTATTATTTTTGTACGAAATGTTTGCAAAAAATTATAAAACTACATATTTAAAGTGGGCCGTAAAACACGTCAGTGCGATTTTTTCTTTGATAAATGCCCAGAACATATGAATATGCATATGAACACTAAAACACTGTAAATAACTGATTACACTGTTAAGTGACTGTAACATAAAGGCTGCTTTCCCTCACATCTTTTCAAACAGTTAAATATTTGTACAACGAAGAAGATAAATATCATTTACCCTCAAAATGGTGACACATTTGCTACAACGTCCAAAGATATGTGGCAAGTATCAATACAAAAGTCATTGTTGTTTCCGTATCTGTTAAAAAGAAGATTGGGTTTAAAGAAAGTTGCTTGCAGTCGGTCTCAAACCCATTAGTTCCGACAGCGCAACGCGATATCGCTAATCATACGACTATTCTTGCTAAGTGGAGAGTAGTTACTTCGTTATAATTCATGATCTGATCGTCTGAAGGCTTTTAGAGTTGATGCGTAACCGCAGGACCTGGTGTCTCTATCAGCTCCAACGCCAGTGTTAAAAGCGGCGTATCCCGTCGCCCCTCCCTGCCGCGGGAGCGCCAATATGCTGCCTCCAGGGGGTCCAGAAGAGAATTTGAACCTCAGCTGCGCATGCGCATTGAAATGCTGTGGCCACTGCCGCCTTTATTAAGCGGCCGCGCTACGACTCGTATAAGTGCTGTCTCCGCGACGTAAAATGCTTCTCATGCGACAAAAAATACTTTGAATGTGCATACAAAAATGATCTGATAGAAGAACGAAACGAAGAATAATATTTTTAAAACCCTTTTTATTTATTTACTTTTTTTCACGACGAGTTTTTTTCCTTGGGTTCACTGAACCAGTGAACACATAGTACGCACCACCACTGACTTCAAATGTAGACGAAAAAAATCAGCATTTAAATTACACAGGTAAATTGACACCTTATGCAAATTATTTAGTCGTTTGACAACACTACTAGTTGGTATAATGAATGGTAGCAGAATGCAAAACTGCAAGGTCAGGCCAACAAGTAGGAAAGCCAATCCCATAATGTTCGAATGCAGTATTAGTAGCGATCTACGTTACACAGTCGCTTCGGTTAAGTATGGAGGCGTAACGCTGCAGAGAGATACCGGATGGAATGTGCATATAAGGACAATTGTGGGGAAGTCGGATAGTCAGCTTCGGACAGAGGCGGTCTGCTAGGTTTGTTACTGGTAGGATCGATTAGTGCGTGAATTTTAGAGGGATGCTTCGGGAACTCAGATGGGACTGGGATTGTTCCGTGTTCCACGTTCTCTCCAGATAAGAGTACGAGGATTGTCCAGCTGAACATAAAATCTTGACTCATTCTTGAACAGAACCCAGCGCCATTCGTTACGACTCCAATCCCGATACTTCTCCGCGCAATTTCTACAGGCTAAAAGGTGTCGTGATTTTAATAGGAGAAAGACCTCCGTGCAGAAAGGCCACATCCCCGAAGGCAATTTCGGACTGTTTTTGCTGATACTGAATGTCCTGTTGCTGCCTGGAGGGTATGTTGCAGCTGAGTTGTATCCAGCCTCCTGTCTCGACGGTCTGTTAACCGCAGATAACTATCATCTCTTGTTGATGTTACCCGTGGACTACCTTGTTCTTCGGGACACTCCAATAGTTGCAGCCACCTCCCTCTGTGTCTGTCCCGCTTGCAACCTTCCTATGGCTCTTCATCCCATAGCTTCGGATAAGTCACGTTGTTTTTGCATTGCACTACCTGCTAACTGCACTATCTGAACTCAACTGCTTGTGTATTTCGTTTGGTATAGTAAACACACGTCAACAAAAAAATGTTCAAATATTTGTAAATTTATAGTACTTATTACTCTGGTCATCGATCCGTAGGCTTACAAACTACTTAAACTAAGTTATGCCTAGACAACAAATACACCCACGCCCGAGGGAGGACTCGAGCCTCCGACGGCGAGCAGCGGCGCGCTCCTCAGATAGGTGCCTTGGAACGCTCGGCCACTCCACCGCAGCACAAGTTAACACTGACCCCCCCCCCCTCTGCAGGAATTTTTGTTATTAATTGCCACTATCTCGGTCGCCGTAATGTTGTTTGCACTCCGTAGAACTTGTGGTGGCCTGCATTCTTCGCAAGGCTCAGAGAACTGGAGGTACCCCATACACTCTATAACAGCTTTATCGACTACTGCAAGGATAGAGTGGTAGAATGGCGAGTGGGCAATCGCAAGGTTGTCAGACGAAGCACCAAGGGATGCCCACAAGGATCCATCTGTAGGCCCATCTTCTGGGACAGCACTATTGAACCTCTTCTAAACCTAATTGACGAGGACAATAGGACAGATGGAGTTGTCGCTTATGCAGACGAACTGCTGGTTATTGTCTCAGCAAACAGTAGATCCCAACTAGAGGAGAAAGCAAGTGGCATACTCAACACAATCACGCAATGGTGCACCATAAACAAACTCCAGATAGCAAAAAAATAAAACAACACACACTCTTCTAAAAGGAGATCTAAAAAGAAATCTATCAATCAAAATCGGGGAAACAAATATCAAAAGAAGTAAAGTCACACGCTATCTAGGAGTATACATCGACGAGATTTAAATTATAAGGAACACATCAGGATACAAACAGACAAGGCAGAAAAAAATTCTATACAAACTGGCAAGGCTAAACACAGAACAGTAGAAACT
Organism: Locusta migratoria; assembly: GCA_026315105.1. Classification (NCBI taxonomy): domain Eukaryota; kingdom Metazoa; phylum Arthropoda; class Insecta; order Orthoptera; family Acrididae; genus Locusta; species Locusta migratoria. Next base: position 268,541,037 of record CM048748.1, on the reverse strand, counting down.
TCCTTTGTCAGTTACACGGACCTACCACTGTGCACTTCTCGAATCAGTACTATGCTTTGCAGCAAGTAGCTGGGCGCACCGTCTGATGCTGGCCACCAACGTCACGGCGGTAAGGCGCGGACAGAGGAGCGCACTACTTAGGCTAGCGGGAGCTTTCCGGAACACCTCAGTGGACGCACTGGGTGTCGTGCTGGGGATCTTCCCGATCGATGTAACCATCAAATATCGGGCTGCGATTTACTGGTTAAAGAAGAGCAGACTACACCTGGTGAATTTAGTAACTGGTTCAGGTCTGGAAAATAAAAAAAAATAAAAAAAAAAAAAAAAAAAAAAAAAAAACCCGCTGAGACGCTGGAGAATTGACTCTTGGCAGCAGGAATGGGAGGCAAGTGATAAGGATCGGAGGGTCCATTCATTCTTGCCCGACATAGCGGAGAGACTAAAAATGAAACATGTCGATCCCAGCCGCGGCGTGGTTCACTTCTTGACAGGACACGGCCCTTATCCTATGCACTTACACAGCGTCAGTCTTAGAGAAACGCCATACTGCACATGTGGGGATAGGGGATCTCCCGAACACGTTGTCTTATTCTGCGGGACCTACAATCACCGCAGAGACACATCACCAGCACTACATGCTCACACAGAACAAGAAATAAACGAGGCCATAAGACAAGAGGACCAATGGACAACACTCAGTATACTAACAGATAAAATCTCGCACGCGACATATAACGATTACAAACGAAATAGACCATACAGAAGGCAACAACATATGCAGCGAGCGAACGCAGTGCATAGAGTGTACCAGCAAAGGAACCGAAATCGAGAACACGACAGGGACAACAACACGGACCCCAATACAGACACCAACACGGACAGTGATCATCATTTAATAGACAATAATTAGTGTAACTGTTGTAGTAAGGACAAATATGAAATTGTCGCTCTTTGTCACCGGCAAAAGAGCACTATAAACCTGTTAAACTCTTACAGATAATACTAACGATGGTTGAGGGTTGACGACTTGATGGGAATGCCAAGTCCTCGACCCTCAAACATCACAAAGCGTCGGACTCATCTTCTCCACCTTTCTCTCTCGTATCATCTTCTTCTATTAAATAAATTCATGTTATTATTTCACTGTGTTTTTCAACATAAACGTCTGTACATGCTGTAGTCTTTACTTCTTCTTCTTAAATGGATATGTATTGTTTAATTAATTTTTCTAATTATTATTATTTTTAGTTTTATTTCATAAGTTAGTTAAGCTGTATGTTGTTAAATTTTAAGTAGTTAATAAGAAGAAATTATTCAGAGTAAAAAATCAATTACCTGTGCAAAATACGACCTGTTTTAGCATCTAGATAACAGGTCATTGTAAAAGACAGCAAAATAAATAAATAAAACTCCGTGGAACCGGGGGAAAGACGATGAACCATTTTAGTTCATTCTGCCGATGTCTTCAGAACCTAGATATCTCAACTGGTCGCCTAATTGTTTTGACCTGTGTGTAATTTAGGCAAAGCTTCTTGCCGCATGTACTACATGACTTGTTTCACAATGCTGCTGTCAGTTAATGGCGACGAGCTATGTAACGAACTACTTGAATATTTTCTTATTTCTATCCATTTAGCTTCATGAATCAGAAAGTCCCACCTTATGCTTTCAGTTGTACAGTATGAAAGAATTTTTTTAAAGATTGGCGCTACAGACGCAGCCCACTCGCGCCTGGTCCGTCGAGAGTGCTGTTCTGCTGTGTTATTGAAGCCGCAGCGAGCTATCGATCTGATCGTCACTCGCTCGAGTGCAGAGCCGTGATTTTTTAACGCGGCCTGAGCGTGAACATTCCCGTACTCGGGTCTGCAGCGTGGATCCATGTGCAGCTCGAATTGGAAGTACGCTGACGTCTATCCACCATGCAACGCCAACCAGTCATTGCTGTGGTCTTGGATGTACCTTGTTTCATAAAAATGCACTGAGCTCAAGATACGCGGAACAAATGAAAGATATTTCATTCGTTACTCAAACGGACAGAACTTCGGTAACTGTCGAGTGCAATAAAAAAATTAACGGCTAATCAAGTATGACAGTGATGGTCAATACTGATTGGTACGCCGCGCATATGCAAGGGCCTTAACTGGTCTGTTGAGAATTTAGCCTTCGTCTTACTCTTAGTTCATTCTTGCCTGCTTTTTGAGGTATCAGTTCACCAGTTGTAATGCAGATAATAACCTGTTCATCTCCTAGACGATACATACCAGGTGATCAAAAAGTCAGTATAAATTTGAAAACTTAAAAAATCACGGAATAATGTATATAGATAGGTAAAAATTAACACACATGATTGGCATGGGGTTTTATTAGAACAACAAAAAAAAAAAAAAAAAAATCAAAAAAAGTGCGACAGATGGTGCGTAATTCTGGTTTTGTAACTGCTACCGTTACGGGTGAGAGGTACACCCATATGTTACGGAATCGCATCATCCCCAGCGTGGCTGATAAACACCTGCTGGAACGCACGATTTTTATGCAGGATGGCGCTCCACCCCATATTGCAAGACGCGTGAAAGATCTCTTGTGCGCGTCGTTTGGTAATGATCGTGTGCCACCACTTAAGTCATGCCTGGCCTCCCAGGCCCCCAGACCTCAGTCCGTGCGATTATTGGCTTTGGGGTTATCTGAAGTCGCAAGTGTATCGTGATCGACCGACATCTCTAGGGATGCTGAAAGATAACATCCGACGACTCCGGACATGCTTTACAATGCTGTTCACAACATTATTCCTCGACTACAGCTATTGTTGAGGAATGATGATGAACATATTGAGCATTTCCTGTAAAGAACATCATCTTTGCTTTGTCTTAATTTGTTATGCTACTTATTGCTTTTCTGATCAGATGAAGGGCCACCTGTCGGACATTTTTGAACTTTTTTGTTGTTGCTCTAATTAAACCCCATGTCATTCCAGGCATGTGTGTATATTTTTACCTCTCTATCTACTTTATTCCGTGATTTATCAAGTTTTCAAATTTATACTGACATTTTGATCACCCGGTGCAGGGGTGTAATAGAGATGGATAACTAAATTTTTGACTGATTTAATTTCGTGTTTCGTTTCCTTTGATATTTTAGATTTTTACAGAATACGAAAGCATTACACAAGGCAAATTACGAAGAAGCAGACGCGGGTGTAGTGATTTCATTGCTCAAGCATTGGGGAAGCGGATGTATTACATCCCAGTAAAGCAGAGGGAGAATTTATATTCTTAGACATCGGTAGTTTCTAAATGAGTACATGGCACCAGAGGTCCATAATAAGTACGTGGATAGTTAGTGAGGTCATCTCACTTGTCTCTTCAGTTGTTAGCTGCCTGAACAATAAAAATTAAAATGACTGCAGTTCTGGTGTTCGACCAGTGACGATAGTTCCAATGCAAGGCAGCTTAATGCTATTAGGAACTTGGTGCAAAATTATGAACCTACTTCAAAAAATGGACGAAGGAAAACTGCAGTAATGGTATCTATCTCAAAATCTGGTAGACAACCCAGATATAAAATTCACCTCAGACAAGGCACAGTCTATAACCTCATTAAGCATTTAGTGTAATGTGATGAGCTGTGTAGTGTAGATTCCATGTGTAGATTTCTTTTCTCATTTCATGTGGTCCCAAACATGCTCAATGGGGGAGAGCTCTGGGGATCGTGCTGGCCAGTGTAGTTGACGTACACCTTGAAGAGCACGTTGGGTGGTACTGCCTATATGTGGATCTGCATTGTCCTGTTGGAAAAGCATATCATCTTGTTGGTGCATGAGTTAAATGATGGTTTCAGTGTACCACGCACTGTTCATTGTTCTCTAGACGATCACTAGAGGAGCATCCGGAGTGTAGAATATTGCTCCCCTTACAACTGATGCACGCTCATGTGTGCCGTTAGAGTGTCCTTCGCTCACGCCCAGCATCGTTCAGCCCGCCTCCAATGATGTGACGGTAGGCGCTTATGAAGGGACTAATGAAGACGTGTCGTCTTCAGTGATGAGTGTCGTCGCTGCCTCGGTGCCAATGATGGTCGTACGCGTGTGTGGTGTCGTGCAGGAAAGAGTGAAAATCTGGAGTGTACGCAACAGAGGCAAACAAATTTCCTAAGCACCGTGGTTCGAAATTCACGTTAAATTGTAGGTCCTCCTATAACTGGCTGGGTAAGTCAGTTCGAAGGTCGGAGGAAGGGAACGGCATTCCACATCCAAACAGGACCATGCCTAGTGAAGCACTGTGGTGTTCAAACCAATCTTGGGATTATTGACTGCTTTACCTTACCTTACTGCAACAAAGAAGAGGAAGTAAATATTTCTTAATTCGAATTAATAGCAACTGCTAACATGACTAACACAAACATAGTAGGAGGTATCCTCGGAGTAAGGAAGCAATTTTGCTGCTGCAATAGCTTCTTACTTATCATTCATGTACTAAACAACCGCTGCCGGCCGCGGTGGCCGAGGGGACTGAGGCGCTTCAGTCACAGTCTTCACGGCCACTACGGTCGGGGGTTCGAATCCCCCCTCGGGCATGGATATTTGTGCCGTCCTAGTTCGTAAGTAGTTCATAAGTAGTTTGTAAGTTTAGGGACTAATGACCCGGTAGTTAAGTCCCATAAACTGTACAAACATTTGAACATTTGAAACAACCGCTCACTCAACGAAGGATACGTACCTAAAGACGAAAGTTCCTCAGGTTACACCATTATTCAAGAATGACAATAGTAGTAATTCACTAAATTGCAGGTCTATATCATTGACGTGGATTTGCAGCAGGCTTTTTGAACATGTACTGTGTTCAAACATGAATTACCTGGAAGAGAACAATCATTCTTGTGAAACACAAATAGCTCATTCCTCACACGAAATGATGTGAGCAGGGGATCTCAAATTGATTCCATATTTATAGTTTCCAAGAAGGCTTTTGACAACGTACCTTACAAACGTCTTTTAATCAAATTGCGTGTAAGTGAATTGGTGAAGTTGGCAGTAATTGATGGAAAGGCTAAAACATAAGTGATACCTGACAATCCCCAGGGAAGTGTTATACGCTACTCGAAACAGTTAGCGGATCAGGTGAAATGTCGCACACACTATACATGTGATAACGTATTTTATTCAGATATTGGTTACAATTGTAATTTGTGTGTGATACAGTACGATATTTTGGGTTCTCAACTTTTTGCTTGAGGTTTACATGGCGTTTACTTAGACAGAGGGGTTATGGTACTGCCATAATAGTGAAAAAAATCGTGTGATCAGCTCTGACGGCCAGTACAGTTGCACACCTGCCGTAGTGGGACAAGGAGCTACATATCGTCACAAGCCCTTTATAAGCTCAGTTTGTCAGGTAAGCGTTAAAAACGATAATTTGTTTCATTACATGTTTTGTAATAATGTTATTAATTTTTATAAATTGTGTACTTAAAAGTTTGTCTTTGTTTTTCTGTTTCATGTCTCTTCGAGAGCGTCACAACGCAGTAAGCAGAGTCCTTCACGCCGGAACCAATGATGTGATTGCTGACCACCAACCGTCGCGAGTCGAGTAAGAAGAAACTGCAGCCCGCTGTTGCGTCGTGATCGAAGAAGACATTTACTTAAAAATTAATAGGTTTTCTCTTTGTAAAAAGTTGTGGAGAAAATTCTTTGAAAAAATGAGTTAGTTCCGATTGTCATGTCAAGCTGTACAGATCATGTTATATTAATAAATGTGAAAGTTTGTTAAATATAGTACTACATATAAATTTTATTGAAGTGTATAGAAGTTTAAATGGAAAGGAATGTTACTTACCGCAGTTATTTCTATGAAGAGTACATCTACATCTACATGGGATACTCTGCAAATCACATTTAAGTGCCTGGCAGAGGGTTCAGCGAACCACAATTATACTATTTATCTCCCATTCCATTCTCGAATAGCGCGCGGAAAGAAAGAACACCTGAATCTCTCTGTTCGAGCTCTGATTTCTCGTATTTTATTCTGATGATCATTTCGACCTATGTAAGTGGGATTCAACAATATATTTTCGCATTCGGAGCAGAATGTTGGCGATTGGAGTTTCGTAAGTAGCACACGCCGCAGCGATAAGCGCCGTTGTTGTAATGATTCCCATCCCAGATCCTGTATAATTTCCGTAATGCTGTCTCCCCTGAATCGTGACAATACGAAACGAGCTGCCCTTCTTTGGACTCTTTCGATGTCCTCCGTCAAACCCACATGATAAAGATCCCACACTGGGCTGCAATACTCCAAAAATGGACGGATAAGCGTTGTGTATGCAGTTTCTTTTGTAGTTATGTTGCATGTTTTAAGGGTTCTGCCAATAAAACGCAGTCTCTGGTTCGCCTTTCCCACGACATTATATATGTGTTCGTTCCAGTTTAAGTGTGAAGTAATAGTAATTCCTAGGTATTTTGTGGAGTTAACGGCCTTCACATTTGATTGATTTATCTTGCAAACAAAGTTTAACGGATTTCTTTTCGTACTCATATGGACGACTTCACACTTCTCATTATTTAGAGTCAATTGCCAATTTTTACACCATAGTGATATCTTATTCAGATCGTTCTGCAGTTGGTTTTGATCTTCAGATGATTTTACCAGACGGTAAATGACGGCGTCATCTGCAAACAACCTAAGAGAGCTACGTAGACTTTCCTCTAAATCGTTTATGTAAATAAGGAACAGCAGAGGACCACTACCCTGTGGAACGCCCGATATCACCTCTGTTTTAGTCGATGCCTTACCATCGATTACTACGAACTGCGTCCTCTCTGACAGGAAATCCCCTGTCCACTCGCAAATTTGGGGCGATATACCATACGCACGCAATTTGATTAAAAGCCGTTTGTGAGGTACGGTGTCAAAAGCTTTCTGGAAATCAAGAAATACGGAATCGATTTGCGAACCTTTGTCGATAGCACCCATCACTTCGTGTGATTAAAGAGCTAGTTGTGTTTCGCATGAACGATATTTTCTAAATCCGTGTTGACCTTGGGTCAATAGATCGTTCTGTTCGAGTACACTTCAGAAATGTTCTGGAATATATATATATATATATATATATATATATATATATATATATATATATATATATATAAAACCTTTAATGGGAATTTACGTTTATGTGACCGGCGACGTTATGAGAGTTTAATTAGATGTCATCGTTGGTTATTTAAATTGAAGGGTAACTAACTTTTGAAACTCTTGCAATAACTTACGTGAATTTTTACTTGGTGGAATATCTTGAAGGTAAAACATTATGAAATCATTTGTGACTCCTGGCTCTTGTGCATATGGACTTACTTTTTAAATAAAACTAAAATCCTCTTTAAATGTGAGAACTTCTTAGAGAGGAAGAACTTAATGATATTTTTTCATGTGTTAGTGGGCGGCAAATCAGAAACGAAGTCTATCCACCGTTAAACAAAGTTTAAGTTTGTGGGCCTGCCATAAACAAGTTCAATGCTGTTATAGTGAGAACCGTAATTTGCTTAGCAGTAAAAAGAATTAACAGTTTTTCAGGCAGCGACTTAGGTTCGCCCGTCCCACTACATGAAACAGAAAAAAAGAACTTTTAAGTACGCAATTTCTAAAAATTAATAACATTATTACAAAACATTTAATGAAACAAATTATCGTTTATAACGCTTACCTGACAAACTGAGCTCATAAAGTCCTTGTGACGATATGTCGGTCCTTGTCCCGTTACAGTGCGTGACATGCACAGTATGAAGTTATCAATCAGCTATAGAACGATATTTGGTCATTCTTCCACGAGTTCAATATCCAGCTCTGCTAATGTTGTGGGAGGTGCTGGTCTGGCTGCAGTGCGTCTGCAAAGTGCATCCTAGACATGCTCAATCAGGTTGAAGTCCGGTAAAGGAACTGGCCAGTCCATTCGTTGAATGTCCTCAGCTTCAAGTATGCTGTCCACAAGAGCAGCTCTGTGAGGACGAGCGTTATCGTCCACCAGTAAGAACCCATCACCGCACGTCCGCCAACACTGACTCCTGCCCACACCATTCGTCCACCAGACAGACATAAATTAACTAGACTGGCAATGACCTATGCAGTATCATTGTTATCACTGAAGCAGTCGTCGCCATATATCTTCCACAGTCTGTTATTTACTATAAATGACTTGTAAACAACTACTAAGTTAAAGATAAAATAATCTTAAAAATAGGATTCAAGTGAAAAAAGTACATCACCCTTGTACTGTTGATATCTACATAATCGTAATAAGAACTGTCCGCAATTGTGTTACTAGGTTAAAGTGCAGTTTATGCGGCAGCGGCTAGCTGGGATAGGAACGGCAAAGCAGCCAATTAGGAGTCGAGTTATGCCGGCCAATAAGATTGCGTGTTTCATGACGAGTAAATCTGGCGTCAATTTCGAAGTTTATTCGAGGATTTCGGTGCGGCGTTTGTGTGACTGTAATTGATTTTCCATTTAGAAGACATTTTTAGATAATTGTCGTATTACGGTCATAAGTGACCTATTATTAATACACCACAACAGTCAACCATAGAGCAGGTATAGCATGTATAATTTATTTTATGAACTGTACGAAACAGTGATCATCTTAAGTGAAAGTTAAGTTAGGTATAGGTTAACCGAGAAGTGTTTATATCAGTCCGAGCTACCTCGATTGTAAGCGTTCTTGGAAATTACCGCAATTACTTTTACTGACCGGACTAGGGTACATACAAGAACCTGTCAACCATAGAGCAGGTATAGCATGTTTTACTTTCTTATGATATGTTCAAAACAATGATCAAGTGACATCCATACCGATAACTGAGAGCAACTGTAACTTATTGATCGTCAAAAACTTTTGCATACACCGCTTCGATTTGTTTACATAGCACAACTGTAACGCTCTTTCTTATTAGCCACGGCATCGCGACTCCTGATTGGCTGCTCTGCCGTTCCTAACCTAGCGAGTACGACGGCTAACTAGTCTACGTACCTTGAGCCGCTGCCGCATAAACTGCACTTTTACCGTGTTTCTATGTTTATTAATCTGTCTCCACTTTCAATCGTCTTTCTCTAGAATAGTATGCTCGCTATAAAAGTGCTTCTGTACGCAGAGATGAACGCTTGTTGTTGGTAACGAATGTCCATATTCATTGGAGTGTTCTTGCGAAAACTGCAGTCAGTTTAAACGTGGGCATGTGTAGCTTAATGTTCAACTTATAACACGATATTACAATCTATTTGTCAAATTATGCTAGTACGCAAATATTAGCTCAACTTCAGAACCCGTTAAGACAACCGTGAAACGATTAACACATCATTTTAATCCAGAAGTTGTTTAAGTAACATACGCAAACTTTTTGACGTTTGTGTAAGATGGCGGCGTCAGGCTTAACTAAAACCAGCGACTTTGCCTGTCTACTTAATGTGTGTCTGTGTTCCAACTCCATGATGTAGTCATGTTTACTGCACATAAGCAGGATTATTCCAAGTTCCACGTTTTCTTCTAGGATTGTATGATGTGCTCATGTGATAGTAGCTCCTGAAGCGAGGATAATCAGTGGCGGCGCTAGGCGTCGGCGACGTCGGCAACCGCCGACGGCCTCGCACCTGTGGGGGCCTCGCAAAACATTGTCAAAATTTGAGTTTTTCTTTCCTTTTTTATATTTGATGTTTAACGGCGCTTTTCAACTGGTAGGTTATATAGCGGCGACCTACATCTAACTTACACTAGCTTAACCAAAGGACGAACACAACATCCGTACCCAAGGGTGGGATTAGACCCCCAAAGAGAGCGATCTCATTCACCGTGGTATGACGCCTTAGTGCACTCGGCCATATTTATTTCCGTATGAGTGCGGCAGTGATGCAATTTTTAGTTAAATACATGCAAAACAACTTCTTCAGCACATTTTAGACCAATCAAATGTTTGTAGAGCTTATGGGACTTAACTACGGGGTCATCAGTCCCTAAACTTACAAACTACTTATGAACTAGGTAATACTAAGGACGGCACAAATTCCCGAGGGGGGATTCGAACCCTCGACCGTAGTGGTCATGCAGAACGTGACTGGCGCGCCGCAGACCGCTCGGCCACCGCGGGAGACAGTACATTTTTGAAAACAATTTACAAGAACTATATCCAAATGTTTAAATAACAATCCGAATCATGATAACAGTTACAGTCAATTCAGCTTCGGCCGAGAGAAACTTAACAAAGCTAAAATTGATCACGACTTATTTGAGAAGCAGAATGAGCCAAGAAAGACTATCTGCGTTGTCATACTATCAATTTAAGCCGAAATAGCGGCTAGTATTAATTAAGATGTGATATTTAAAAAAAAATCTGTGAGGCGAAAAGCAGGAAAGTTTCTGTTTTAACTAGTGTTTTTTTGTTGCAATTTTTATTGATGTATAATTCAGCTGGCCGAGGGCCTGAGGCGCTCCAGTTACGGTCTGCACGGCCACTACGGTCGGGGGTTCGAATCCCCCCTCGGGCATGGATATTTGTGCCGTCCTTAGTTGTAAGTAATTCATAATTAGTTTGTAAGTTTAGGGACTGATGACCCCGTAGTTAAGTCCCATAAGCTATACAAACATTTGAACATTTGATTTATATTTCAGCTCATTTTATTTAATATTTTTTCCCTACTGAAAAAATGAAAGGGGCCTCCCAAAGACGAGTTCGCCGACGCCCAGTTTTCGTCTAGCGCCGCCACTGAGGATAATTGCAGTATTAAGTAGGGAGATTTGTATTGGATTAAATGGTTGAATTCCTATGGGTGGCCATTTTATTCCTATTTCAATTGTTGGGAACAATGATTCTCCGGCTGAACACAAAATCTTGACTCATATGTGAACAGAACCCGGCGCTATTCGTTACGACTCCAATCCTGATATTCTTCCACCCAGTTCCTGCAGGGTCAACGGTGTCGCGGTTTTAATGAGACACACACCATAGGCCTCAGTTCGTAGAGGCCACATTCCAGAAGGCGATTTAGGCCTGTTTGTGTTGACATTGCGTATCCATTGCAGCTGAATTGGATTCAGCCTCCTATCTCGACTGACTGTTATCCGAAGATAACGGTCATCTCTGTCTGGTGTTACCCATGGACGTCCTGTCCTTGCCTTCTTTTAACTGTTCCTGTTGTCTGAAATCGCGTCCAGTTCCTGCAATTTACACTTTGGGACACTCCAACAGATGCAGACTCCTGCCTATGTATCTGTCCCACTTCCATCCTTCCTAATAATAATAATATGGTTTTCTGTTCCACAGAACCTAATTGAGGAGTAAGACTCCATGGTCATGGAACAAGTAAATACATGAAGTTTAACACAAGAATGGTAATAGAAAATTTTTAAGTAGTCCTATGCACACGACAATCTTAAGACAAAGTGAAAAGAATCAATAAAGAAAAAAGTGAATTAGCTTAATTGTTTAACTTTTCTAGGAGTTCCTCGATGTGGTGTCGCACAAGTATGAAGTGCGCGCCACTTACTTTCGCCACGCGCCGCCATGCACGCACGACGCGGCGTTCTTACGACGTCAGCCACGAGCGCCCTCTGCTGCAACTCCGCTCGTGGCCACGACTGCTGCATCGTTCACTTGGGACTGAGATAGGAACCAGTTAACACTTGAGAATCAGATAGGCACCAGTTAAGACTTGGCTATCGTATAGGCACTAGAAATCAACAGTAGGCAGGCCTCTATCTAATCTATGTATCAGCATTCTGCAGTCAAGAACTATGTAAAAGTTAAGTATTACTGAATCTCTATGAAATATATATCTCGTTCTAATTTACTCTAGTGTTTCTAGTTTCTGCTGTCCCACTGGCTGCTCACCTCCGTACCTGCACAAGCGTGCATCCTTTATTCCTGTGTCGGTCTCTTTCTACTCGGCCACCGACACCTACGACGGAAACGAGACACAAAACTCGACAGAATAAAAGGAGTGACCATGAGGTAACTCTTCAATTTAGATTTGAAAGCGTGTGGGTTGGTGCTGAGATTCTTTAGTTCTTGTGGCAGATTATTGAAAATGGTTGCTGCAGAATACTGTACACCTTTCTGCACATGTGTCAAGGTGGTCTGATGCAAATGTAGATTCGACTTCTGTCTAGTATTCACAGAGTGAAAACTACTAACTCGTGGAAATAAGCTGATATTAGTAACAACAAACGACATTAAAGAAATAACGTATTGTGACGCCAGTGTCAAAATTTCGGGACTACTGATAAGGAGTCAACTTGACGATCGTGAACTCACACCACATATTTCTCGAACCGCCCATTTCTGAGCCAGAAATATCCTTTTTGTATCAGGCGAGTTACCCCAAAAAAATAACTCCGTACGTCATAAGTGAGTGAAAGCAAACGTAATAGACTACTTTTCGTGTTGAAAAATCACTTACTTCAGATATTGTTCTAATAGTAAATATAGCAGAATTTAGTTTTTGAACAAGAACCTGAACATGGGCTTTCCACGACAGCTTACTGTCTATCTGAACTCCTAGAAATTTCAACTGTTCAATTTCACTTATCATCCTATGGCTCTCTATCCCATAGCTTCGGGTTAGTCACGTTGTTATTGCGTTGCAGTACCTGCTCACTACACTAAGCGAACCAACTGCTCTTGTAATTCGTTTCGTATATACAAGTCAACACCAATTCTCTGTGCAGCAACTTTCTGTTATTACCACTATCTCTGTTGTCTCCACTCCATATAACCGACAGAAGGACGACGAATTTTAGTTCATTCTGCCGATGACAACAGTTGAGAACCTGGCTATCTCAATTGATCCACTAATTGTTTTCACCAGTCTAGATTCTCTGCTGCTCCTTGCTTTTGTAAACGGTTTAGAAGAAAATCTAAGCAGCAGTCTTGCGTTGTTTGCAGATGATATTGTCATGTATCGTCGAGAAACGTCATCAGAAGATCAAAACCAACTACACGACTGTTTAGATAAGGTATCTGTTTGGTGAGAATACACACAAATACTCCTAAACAAAGAAAAGTATGACGTCAACCACATACGTACTGATGTAGATGTATGTCTGAAGGACTTTTCATAGGTTACATCGTTAAACACGGAATCTGCACATCGTATTTGAAAGCAAAACAAGTCACGCGCATTTGTCATCATTGTGTCTCGCTGTGCATGAATTACATTATGTAATGCACAAGAATTCGTGTGTAATAGGCAATGTGAGGCCTGTCCGGCACAAATTTTCATGTGTCACCAATAAATCGTACAGCTGATTCAAATTCACAATTGCGGTTATTGTAAGGAAAAAAATCCGTTAAACTTTATTTACAAATAATGATATCTAAGGTTCATAAATGCAACAAAATACCTACAATTACGAGCGACGTAACTGGAAATAACACATAGAAAACTTTAGGCTACAAGCGAACCAAATTACTTATTTATTTATCGTATGCCATAAACACTTGGACACGTATGGTACACTGGATTAATTTCACTTCTCCTGGTGGAAAGCCGATACAACAAACAGCTTATATCAGTATACAAATATACACTAAATGACCATCCCAATGTGTGATGTAGTGGATTGTAAGAGGCTCGGGAACATTATGTTGTAAGAAGAGACAGCGAAAAATATAATGAATTCTGCAGTGAGATGAACAGTTGAAAGAACATTAAAATACCATTAATGTAAAAATTGAAATAAATAAAATAAAAAAATAAAAACAACGTCTTTATCTGAAAGACAAATTTCTCCCACTTCCAAAAATGTATGTTTTATTTACTTTTAAACATTTGTTATAGTCGTAAACGCTCTTTGAACAAATGTCTTCACAATGGCCACGATGATGCTTCAGGCAAGGAATATCACCATAAAAATTCCATGTCTGCCACAGGCATCGAAATAATAAAGCCAATATACAGGAACCTTGCAGATAAACAATTTATTATCAAATTTTTACACTACTGTTCACAAAACCTTAATGAGAGTTTCAACTGCTGGGTGTGTCAAGGAGTACCGAAAGTAGTGTTTGCTGAATGCACAGTACTCAAAATAGGTGTGATGGATGCTGTTATCTGTTTCATAGATGGTGTAATTAGCGGGACAAAAGCAAGGAACAAATTAGGCATCCAACCAGGAAATAATATGATAGCTGTTCTGACTCCCATAGATCGTCAGCGACTAGTTGAAGCTGAAAGGGCTGTGAAAGCCACCACTAAAGAGTATATAGTAAGGAAAAGACTCCTGAAAAACTCTGCAGAGGACAAAGAAGCAGCTGGCCAGCAAGATTATGCCACTGGAATGTTCTGAAAGAGGCATACGGTGAGTCAAAAACACTGAACATTTTCTCATTTTATCGAAGCTACATTTTCAGAACATAATGGTTTTAGTTATGTTCACCAAATTTCTCCCAATTGAAGAAGGGGACGTATCTTTGTTTTATGCCTAATGCACTGCAGGAATGATCTATGTTTGTTATTCTGTTATATAATTTTTAAACAAATTTGTTATGAAGTGTAATAAGCGTTTTTCTATTTCCTCAGATATACTCCAAACTGCAAAACGAGAGCCTGAAATCTGCAAAGTGATCCTACGAAAGTTAACCGTAGCCAGCCAAAGTCTGACTGCTATTAGCCTGACGATGCACCAGAAAATGGTTCAAGAATACGAACGCTTATTATAAAAACATCTATTAGGCAAAATATTGTAATTCTTAACTATAACAGATATTTCAATAAATTTCCTATTACAGCTTCAGTGTTGGTACAAAATGGGACCTTCCTCCGCTTTGTAGATGGAGAGTAATATGCACCGAAAGCAAGGCATGAAAATGCAGCCCGTTCACGTCCAGGTACCCTCAACACAAATTAACTGAATTAAGAAAGATGTACAGCGAACATGGTCCTTATATATGTGTAGCCCATCCATTCAGAAAATCGCAGCATCAGCCAAAAATAAATAAAATAAAATAAAATAAAATTTCAAATGTTTGTAAATCTATCGGACCAGACCAAACTGCGTGGTCATCAGTCCGTAGCTTACAAACCACTTAAACTAAGGTAAACTAGTCTGGTTTACTGACGGGTCAAAATCGGACCAAGGCGTTGGGGCCCGGGTATACGGGGTGCAGCCAAGACTAGAGGGCGTCATCTCTCTAGGGAAACTGGCCTCAGTATTCCAGGCCGAAATCACTGCCATCAGGGCATGTGTGGAGGAGAATTTGCGTAGGTGCTACAAAGATCGTAGCATCTACATCTATTCAGACAGCCAGGCAGCCCTGAGGTCACTGGCAGCTCCTGCAACAAAGTCTAAAATTGTTGCAGAATGTCACAGGGTTCTGGTGGAGCTAGGGGAAAGCAATAGAGTAAACCTATTGTGGGTCCCTGGCCACTTGGGGATCAGTGGCAACGAACATGCCGACAGATTAGCCAGGATGGGGGCAGAATCTCCATTTATTGGACCGGAAACTGTCCTGACAATCACCAAGGCAATGATCAAATTGGAGCTACGTAACTGGCTCAGAAGACAGCACGTAGAATATTGGACCAAAGACTATCAACAAAAACATGGTAAGGTAATGATGCCAAAGTCATGTTTTAAAAGAAGCTCTGCAATCCTGGGCCTGAACAGGAGAGAGATTAGGCTCATGGTTGGATTGCTGACAGGCCATGGGAACTTCAAAAAACACCTACATACAATCGGAATAACAGAAGAGGACCCTAAATGTAGGATCTTTGATGACGGTGATGAAACTGCATCACATCTAATCTTCGAATGCATTGCATTGGAGAATAAAAGGCACAGAATATTTGGGACAACCAGCCCCGAAGAAATTGTCTCTAATAAAGAACTGGTAAAGGGACTCCTTGCACTGTTCAAGGGCATTGGTTGGCTTTACTAGATATACAGGGAGCGATACCGCACAATAAACTTAGTTTCGGTGCGGGCAGTGGCGGGTTGGACCAAGACTGTTTTGGCTTTCCTGAAAAAATCAAATCAAATCAATCAAGGTAAACTAACCTAAGGACAACACACACACTGCCCCAGGGAGCACTCGAACCTCCGACGGCGAGCAACAGCGCGCCCCGCAGCAAGGCGCCTTAGACCGCTCGGCTACTCCACCGTCATAGGTCAGTTTTTGATCCTAGGTACGCTCTGCTGTTACCGTCATACACGACATGGTTAAGGGTCTGGTGAAAAGCAGCACAGTCAAAGCCATTCGATGCAACTCTTAAGAATTCTAGAGAAAATCAATTTTGAAGTACATGTAAGTATCAAAAATTAAATCAGTTACAGCTTCTTTTGCTGTAGCTGAGGTGGTAGTGTTCTGCCCTCACAGCTATATGGGCAGTGGTTCGAATCCCGCCATAGCGGATTTCTATTTGTTTTGTTTTGTTTTGTTTTCGTTGTGTTCGAATACTTACACAATTTTAATATCTAATGGTAATTTTTACTAAAAATGTACGTATTTTTGATTATTCGTAATTATATATATATATATGCTTGTCTGTATGTCCTCTGTGTGTTCATAAACCATTCATTCGAATGCAATGAAACTTTGGTGAACTGTTCACTGTACGCTCACGAAGGTTCCTGACCCATGGTCTCTTAAATAAAAAGAGGCCACCGCGTGAGAATAACCAGATTTATGCGTCAATTATTGAAAAATGGGAGTAGTTAGGAACTTGTAACAAAGTTTGCATGTAATTTCGGACGTTTATGAAGCGTTTCGTAACTGATCCCCCTCCCCCTCCCACAAAATGATGAAACGAAAAGAAGTCTACCATTTACAAAAGTTTCACTATAGATGCCGTAAAACTGTCGCATCAGGCATGACCTTGTAAACAATATAGTTGCAAGTACCTGCCAAATAACGCGATGAGACTTTATTGACACACTGTATGGGAATGACAGTACTTAGCGACTTGCAACCAACTTTAAACATAATTTCAAACCTTTATTGAACTTTTTATCGCTGAAAATCATAGCAAAATTATGAAAGGAAAAAATTTTCTCGCTTACTACTGCTCCTTTGTTCATGGACTGAAACTACGACATTCGGTATAACGTTGTAATTCATCATTTCTACACTACAAATTTTAGCCGCAGGAAATTTTACAGACAGTATACACACATATAGCTGAATATACTTTCGAAGTTGTATCATAATACGACACGTAGTTCATGAGATATGAGCACATAAAGAGTAACGTCGTTCATAGAAAACAGCCCTATCACGCACCAAGTTTTAATCCATTACATTACTTCTTTACTACTAAATACAATGAAAGAATCCCTGAGACGGATTTTCGTCTCAAATATGTCAAAGACATTATTGATAGAGCTGAAGCATGGAATTAAAACTTTTGGTGCGGCCGGGAATCGAACCCGGACCTCCATGCTTACTAGGCAGACGTCTTAACCGTTTTTTTTTTTTTTTTTTTTTTTTTTTGCTCCTTGGGTAGTTCTTGTACTTGCGGACGCTGATCGGGTTTGTTCGTTTTGGTTCTACGTGTTCTTTGGCTCAGCTTTTTTATTACAGAGAGCGTTCAGCCCTCTGACCGGGCGCGCTGAGCCACGGCGCCCGGCGATCGTTAGACTACCACACCACTAACGATTAAGGCGCCTTGGAATAGTCTATGTACGATTTCCCTCCACAACACAAACTTTAATTCAGCTTCTTTGTTCCAAAGATAATTGCCACTACTGCCAAGGCTCTCCATGCAGCGGAATAGCACCTCAGCAATGGACATGGTGGAACAATCCTGTTATGGTGATATAAATATCAATTAAATACAATGAAAGAATCCCTGAGACGGATTTTCGTCTCAAATATGTCAAAGACATTATTGATAGAGCTGAAGCATTGAATTAAAACTTGTGTGCACCACAAGTTTTAATTCAAACAGTACCCTGGAAATTTTGAAGTTACCGGGCTATTGATTTGCTCAGAACTGATTTCATATGAAATATAAGTACATATAAAAAAAGGGCATCACTATGATAAACTGTATATTTTGTTTGAAACAGTGCATAAGTGACCTGTCCATTGATAAACAAAATATCTGCTACTATAACATAATTACTGCGAAGCTAACAGTCAAAGAAAAAAAAATGTTGTTTCTGGAAGTATGTTACATTACTGTGAATTATTCATAAGTAGAAATTACGTTTAATGTGATAAGAGATATAGGTTGCAAATGACAATTCCATTTCCTGTTTATACGGTACAGTAACAAATAAAAATGTTACCAACTTTTTATTGCATGGAAAGCAAGATTAAAAGAGATGAAATAGAGAAAACGTTAGAAATTTAATACCCAATAACAGAAATAATTGCGACCACGGAATGAAGGGTACACGAGTTGCTGTTTACGTAGTACCAACAGGCGCCGCTAGACCGCAGCACTAGAATTTTAAATCGCGATTGCTATCGTTTACGTATAGCCTAAATTCATTGCTTTATTAAGTATGACCTGCTACTACAGTCTGCATTACATACTTATTATAACCCATAATAGATTAATGACACAATCTTCGTTATAAGTAGTTTACTGCTTAGCGCCGAAAAGATTTATGAATATCATCGCTGTAAATCGTAATAGTACGTACTGACGTTGGTAGATAGCGCCGTGATCGAATGTTCGAACATGTCCCGAGATTTCCCGAACTGTGACGTAATTTGTTCGAACAGTTCGAGTCATGTTCAAACCCAGCTCTAGCAAAAACTGAGCCGGGAATTGTGCGGCTGAACTGCGAGCGCAGCAGACGTGGCGCTGTCTGCGGTAGAGCGTGCCAGGACCTGCTGTCAAAGAGGGCCCCACAACACAACACAACACAAGAGGGCAGAGCAGGGCAGGCGCGCTGATTAATCACTGGACACAGTCCGACTGCTGGTGCCAGCAACGCCGCTGCCAGACAGCTGTGTCCCGCCTGTGTCTCGACTGCCCACACGCTGCTCCGTGATCCCATTCGCTGCCGCCGGCCGCGGTGGCGGAGCGTTCTGCGGCGCGTCATTCACAGTCTGCACGGCCACTATGGTCGGGGGCTCGAATCTCCCCTCTGGCAATTGATATTTGTGCCGTCCTTAATATTGTTGTTGTTGTGGTCTTCAGTCCGAAGACTGGTTTGATGCAGCTCTCCACAATACCCTAACCTGAGCAAGTCTCATCATCTCCACATAAGAATGGCAACCTACATCTGTCTGAATCTGCTTACTGTACCCATCTCTTGGTCTCCCTCTGCGATTTTTACCCCACACACTTCCCTCCAACGCTAAATTCACAATTCCTTGATGTCTAAGAATGTGTCCCACCAATCTATCCCTTCTTTTAGTCAAGGTATGCCAGAAATTTCTTTTCTCCCCAATTCTGTTGAGTACCTCCTCATTAGTTACGCGATCCACCCACCTAATCTTCAGCATTCCTCTGTAGCACCAAATTTCAAAAGCCTCAATCCTCTTCCTGTCCGCACTGTTTATCGTCCATGTTTCACTCCCATACAAGGCAACACTCCATACAAATGCCGCGGTTGCTCGCCGTGGAGGTTCGAGTCCTCCCCGGAGCATGGGTGTGTGTGTGTTTGTCCTTAGGTTAGTTTACCTAGGTTTAAGTAGTTTGTATGCTACGGATTGATGACCACGCAGTTTGGTCAGATAGATTTATAAACATTTGAACATACAAATGCGTTCAGAAGGACTTCCTTAGCCTTAAATCAATATTCGATGTTAACAAATTTCTCTTTTTCAAGAACGCTTTTCTACCCATTGCCATTCTGCATTTTATATCCTCTGTACTGCGACCATCATTTGTTATTTTACTGCCCAAGTAACAAAACTCATCTACCTCCTTTATTGCTTCGTTTCCCAATCTAATTCCTTCAGCATCACCTGATTTTCTTACACTGCACTCCGTTACCCTAGTTTTGCTCTTGTTAATGTTCATCTTATATGCACCTTTCAGCACACTGTCCATTCCGTTCAATTGCTCTTCCAGGTCCTTTGCTGTATCTGACAGAAATACTATGTCGTCGGCAAAACGCAATGTTTTTAATTCTTCACCCTGAACTTTAATTCCTTCTCCAAATTTCTCCTTGCTTTCCTTTATAGCTTGCTCAATGTACAAATTGAACAACATTGAAGTTGTTCCTACATTTCTCCTGAACCCAAACTGATCTTCCCCGAGGTCGGCTTCTACCAGCTTTTCCATCCTTCTGTATATAATTCGTGTTAATATTTTGCAACCATGACTTATTAAACTGATGGTTCTGTAGTTTTCACACCTGTCTGCACCTGCTTTCTTTGGAATGGGGATTATAACATTTTTCTTGAAGTCTGAGGGTACTTCGCCTGTCTCATACATCTTACACACCAGATGAAACAGGTTTGTCATGGCTGGTTCTCCCAGAGACTTCAGTAGCTCTGAGGGAATATCATCTACTCCAGGGGCTTTATTTCGACTTAGGTCTTTCAGTGCTCTGTCAAATTCTTCTCTCAGTACAGTATCTCCTTTTTATCTTCATCTACATCCTCTTCCCTTCCTACAATATTGTCTCGAAGTTCATTTCCTTTGTAGAGCCCCTCTACATACTCTCTCCACCTTTCAGCTTTCCCTTCTTTGCTGAGAACTGGTTTTCCATCAGTGTCCTTGATATTCATAGAGCTGTTTTTCTTATCTCCAAATATTTCTTTTATTTTCCTGTAGGCTGTATCTATTTTTCCCATATTTATATATTAATATTAGCTACTTCATAATTAATTTGTAAGTTTAGGGACTGATGACGCCGTAGTTAAGTCCCATAAGCTGTACATTCAGTGCCCTCGAGTTCCTGAAATTAGGGGATACATACTCGTTATTCATTACACTGTACTCCATTCACCGAAACGACAGACGTACTGTAAACACAGCAAGGCGCATGGCCAACGGTGGACAAAACAGGGGCGCTCGCTCAGAGGCACCGCATCCGTTTCAGGTGTAAAGTGTTTGTGTGTGTTATAAGGGATGATATTAGAGACTGACTAGAAATTTCATCTTAAAGGACCAGTTGCTGAACAGCAGCATAAGTACAGTAGAACCTCTCAAACTCGACACAATGTGGACTTAAGGGTTGTCGAGTTTTGAGGTTGTCGAGTTTTAGGGAACTTAAATACAAATAACTAGGAGTTGAATAAAAAACGCTTATTTAAAGTATTAAAATTGTACATTTATTGATTTATTATATACAATTATATATTTATATCAACATTTATAACTTATAAAAATTTTAAAAAATGAGACAAAAGGCCTAGTAGAATCTGAAAATACAGTGTTCATTACAATTATTACTGAAGTTGTTTATGCTGCTTATAAAAAGTCTATCACAGTTAGTTATGGGAAGTTTTCTGAACACTAGAAGAAAACTGTCAAACAAAACTTACTGGAGTCGTTTGAAAAACCCTGTGACTGAAGACTGCTTTTCTGTCTCCTCACGACGTCTTGCAGCTTGATCACGGAGTCGCCTGAGGAACAGAATCTCCATTCCAGTCTCATTTTGCTGCTCTAAGTACTGCAATGTCCCTTCAACAAATTTCACAGCCTCACTGTGGCTAACTTTTTTTTCTTGTCGATGGTCCTCTTCCTCTTCTTCTTCCGAATCATCCCCTTCTACGTCACACCCTTTGACAGCTGCGATGATTTCGTCTTCTCCCAGTGGTTCTGATGCTCTGTCCAGATCCATCCATTCATTGACATCATTGCTTGAAGACTCTTCACACCCAGGGATTTTTTTCATGAGTTCAATCAAGTCGCTATTTTCAGAACTGATTCCATCGTCACGCGAAAAATCATTGCCTGCGTGATCTAGAAGTTTCCTCCAAGAACGAATGAGGCTTATGGTCACAAGCTCGCGGCCTCACGATAAGGAAAGTGCCCACAGAAATCCCGAAACGTGTGCAAACAATAGCCCACCCCAGCTGGGCAGTTAAAGGGTGCGTTGAAGGACATTGGAAAACCCAGTAAACTAGTCTGAGTCTCTATCGCTCTCGGGCGGCCTATGTACTGATGGAAAACTTTACGTTATGGGCGGTGTAAACAAAATTATTAATTCACCAGCCCTGTCGAGTTTTACGGAATGTCGAGTTTTCGGGAATCGAGTTTGAGAGGTTCTACTGTATTAAGCTTTCATATTCAATCTCTTTTCTCTTTCTCGTCTGTATCACCTAATTGTATACTCCAGGGGCGCCAACTCCATGGGTGCTCCGGTGCCGGTGCACCCCCCACGAAATTTTCGGGGGTGGTCAGCACCCACACAAAATAAGGGAGGAAAATTAAGCGCCGGCCGCGGTGACCCAGGGGGCTGAGGCGCGTCAGTCACGGTCTGCAAAGCCACTACGGTCGGGGGTTCGAATCCCCCCTCGGGCATGGATATTTGTGCCGTCCTTAGTGTTTGCTAGTTCATAAGTAGTTTGTAAGTTTAGGGACTGATGACCCCGTAGTTAAGTCCCATAAGCTATACATTTGAACATTTGAAAATAAAGCAGCACAAAAATGGGGAAAAGTCAAAGGTCCCAATAATGAACATTTTGACATCGCAGTGTAGGAAGCACGACCTAGCCGCTAGGCTGTTTAAACGGTGCCCCAAGGAGCATTCATTCACTGCAGCAGCTTCGAGCCCGTTCCGCGGGCGGGGGTGTGGTGGGAGGGGAGCGGAAACACTGTCCCCCACTATCCCCTAACCGCATGATGTCGTAACCGATGTAACAATCAGAGTTCAGTGACAGCCAGAGTTCGTTGTGGAAGCGCCATTAATTCTGTTCATTCAGCTGAATTGAAACCCGCACTGTCTTTTATGTCAAGGTATTTAATTCTGCTAACAAGTACAACAAATTAGTTCAGTGGTGTTACACACGACTACACATAAAACATCGAAGGTAGGTAGAAGGCGAAGCACCTGGAGGGCTAATAGCCGAGCGTACTGATGACACATACACAGAAATGTACTGAAAAGTGAATTCGGGAAATTGCTCCATTCACGAAGCGCCATTGTCTGCTGAAGGAGTGCAATCAGGCGCTCTAATAAAAGGCGTCAAGTATGTGAGATTTGTGCTTTGTCGGCGTATATATAACCGCCATTTCAAAGGTTTCCTGAAAGTTATACAAGCTGAGCATGGGTATATACCTTAGCACAGTACAGTTCGTTGGATTAGTCACAAAAAAGTTCTTAGGTTTTGTTCGTCAGTCATGAGGAAATTTCTCTCTTTCCAAATGAAAGGGGGGAAAGTGCATTCTCGAAGAGATTAAAGTTGGATGTTAATCTAGCGTTCCATACTTTCATAACTATGCACTTTAAGAAATTAATCATTGCAGGGCAAAGAGCATCTAATAATAGAGATGTAGGACCAAATCAAAGCGTTTATGAAAGAGTTTAGTCTGTTTGAGAGGCAAACGAGTTACGAAATTTTAACATTCTTTAATCGTCTGATTCGTTTTAAACTTCTTTAAAATTTCCTGAACGAACCAGTGGTGATCGTTTTCAAATTAATGATTGTTTGTTTCTTTTTTGTTTGTTGTTTTCTATAATATTGAATATGCAATAGCTGAAGTACTATTAATAATATGAGTGGATGTTCTCTATCGCTTTTCTCATATCAAATCATGCAAAGTTATTACTACTAATAGAGCGACAAAATACCGTAATATGACTGGTACTTTTTCTAGCTTGCAAGCAAAAATCAGAGAAACTGAGTCATGAGCACTGCTTGGCCCATTCTTTGAACCTTGTGACCGAAGAAGTAATGAAAAATGAAATCACGCGCACCCACACTGATTTTCAAAAGTCGGCGCCCCTGGTATACTCATTATGTCATCCTACAATTTGAATCAAAGAAGAAATCATTAATTTCTTAATGTGTATAAAACGGAGCTATTGTGCCAAGAACAATAACTGACAGATATTGTTATAAAAACAGTCGCTTCTACGGGAGTTGATCGTTCCTCAGTTTATCAAAAATGTTTGTAGATCTATGGGACTTAACTACGGGGTCATCAGTCCCTAAACTTACAAACTGTACTTATGAACTAGCTACAACTAAGGACGGCACAAACATCCATGCCCGAGGGGGGATTCGAACGCCCGACCGTAGTGGCCGTGCAGACCGTGACTGAAGCGCATCAGTCCCCTCGGCCACCGCGGCCGGCTCAGTTTATCATATGGTAATTTATTACAAGACCACATCCTTTTTGAAGTTTCAAAAAAAAAAAAATAAATAAATAAATAAATAAATAAATAAAAAAATCCTTACAACAGAAGCTTACTGAAAGTGTTGACGACTTTCACATAAATGTGGTACGAAAGAAAGTACATAATTTGTTGTTTTGTTGACATAGTCCTTACTGTCGCAAACGAAAAGAAAATGTAAATTTGGACATTTTCGCCGGCCGCAGTGGCCGAGCGCTTTGCGGCGCGTCAGTGACAGTCTGCACGGCCACTACGGTCGGGGGCTCGAATCCCCCCTCTGGCATGGATGTTTGCGCCGTCCTTAGTATTAGCTAGTTCATAAGTAGTTTGTAAGTTTAGGGACTGATAACCCCGTAGTTAAGTTCAAAATGTTCAAATGTTTGTAATTCTATCGGACCAAACTGCGTGGTCATCAGTCGGTAGCTTACAAAATACTTAAACCTAGGTAAACTAACCTAAGGACAACACACACACCCATGCCCCAGGGAGGACTCGAACCTCCACGGCGAGCAACTGCGCACTCCGCAGCGAGACACTTTAAACCACTCGGCTACTCCACCGCGGCCAGGGACTGATGACCCCGTAGTTAAGTCCCATAAGCTACACAAACATTTGAACATTTGATTTTGTATCGCATAAGTGCTCATTATGTCATCCTACAATTTGAATCCACGCAAGAAGCGACCAAAGAAGAAATCATTAAGTTCTTAATGCGTATAAAACGGAGGCACTGTGTCCAGAACAGTAAATGACAGATATTGTTATAAAAACAGTCGCATCTACGGGTGTTGGTCGTTCCTCAGTTTCTCATGTGGTAATTTATTAGAAGACCACACACTGTTTGAATTTTCAAAAAAAAAAAAAAAAAAAAAAAAAAAAAAAAAAAAAAAAAAAAAAAAAAAAAAAAAAAAAAAAGTGTTGATGACTTTGACATAAATTCGTTGTTTTGTTAACATAGTTCTTACTGTCGCAAACGAAAAGAAAATGCAAATTTGATTTGGACATTTTCAGAGAAACTATGGATTATTAAAAGAAACGATTTTCGAATATCTGTGGTGTCTAAAACACACAACACACAACAGTTTTACACCTGATACAGAGGTTTTAATTCCAAATTATTAACATATTCCCTAACAGCCGTAAAGTTTATGGTTTCATTAATTAACGACCGGTTTCGCTATTTGCATTAATACCATCTTCAGGCCCTTTTCAAATTAAGTTGCATATCAGTGTTGTATCCATAGCACCATGCTTTACGTATGTCATACAAAATATAAAGAAGAATTAATGTCATACCGAAAAGATAAAACAACATAAATTTTACGGCTGTTGGAGTATAACTTAATAATTTGGAATTAAAACTCGACCAACAGCCACAGTCCCTATTCCATTACAAGATGGAACCACATCGACTGATATATAGGTAGCGACATTGAGCGAGAGCCCCGTTTTTGTCCACCCCTGGTCACGCTCTTCGGTCTGTTTACAGGCTGTCTCGTTTCGGTGAACGTAGTATACCTTAATTCCCGACGCTTCGCACGAGTAGACTGGATGGTCTGCATAGGTTGTTTATGCTTCTAAAAATAAATTTTCTTCGATTTAGCTTCAAAAATGCATCCTAATCAATTATTTGATACAACTAGCCACCCCCTATTGCACCACTGATGGCAGAATTCAAAACATCCCGAAACACATTTTTTTCAAAAATTCTAACCATGGTTCGAAATCCAAATTTTAGAATTTCTAGCATCAAAATAGTCTTAGTAACACCCTTAAAAGATTTTCAATTGTTTCACCCGCTTAATGGTTGAATTTCCAAAAATATCGAAACACGTGTTTTTTAAAATTCCAATCGAAAATATAAATCCGAAGCTTTGTATTTCTTGCTTCAAAATTGCCTTAATAGCAGCGTATTTTCAAAAAACCGTTCATCCACTATTTCACCCCCTTTGGTATGGGAATATCGAAAAATCGCTGATGCCTACAGTGTAAGATAAACAAATTTCAAGTTTTTATCATCTGTAGGCTCACTTTTCAGTGCCGTTTTCTGTCTTTTAGAAACAGACCGAGAACGCGAAATTCCTTTTTTACGCTCTGGCATTTTTCTTGGTAGTTTTACTTTTCAAATTGCAATATGCACTTTTTTTCTTTATCTGTAGGCTTATTGCAGAAAAACAACTGAAGAATGTGCATCACGTTTCGCTGTATATAACCTCTTTGCTGTTATAGTGTCAAAAGTCATTGCTGGTCTTCAGTCCGAATTTTATATGACCTAATGACTTTCAACCACTATATCTTGCATCCTCTTACAAATACCGACACAAAATTGCTATGGTGTACAACAGGATACTTTGTACTACAACAACATAGAGAGATCGTTCGTCTCCAATGCGTAGTTTTTACTGAAGAGCAAAATATTGACATGCACACGTAAAATTTTATATAAGTCTGTAACTTTCAACTCCCATATCTTCCTCCCCCTTATCGTTATCAACCCTCTACCACCATAGTGCACAATGGGAGACTGATATAAACTATCACATATAAACACTATTCGTTTGCTATCTATGTTTGGCTGTAGAATGAAATATAGACAGAAACACCTCAATTTTATATATATATTAAGATAACTCTTACATATCTGGTAACGATTACACAGGCCGACAAAAAACGGCGTTGAAAAACTTTTTGTATCACTTAGGCTGATTTATATGTTCTTTGGGATGGTGCATCGAAATTTGAACTCCATTTATTTCATTTACGTACAGATTTTTATTATAAGTGGTACAAATAGAAAAATCACAATGAACAAGAAAAAAATACAACATAAAAAATCAAACTCATACATTTCGTTTTTATTTTCACGTAAATAATCCACAAAGTACTGAAGTTTTTCATACTACATTGCTTTATATCTCCTTACTCTCTCAATTGCAACATTCCCTATAACAATGTGTCCGCACTTTATGAGCAGGTAGTTCAGGAGACAATATTTACAATCCGTTGGTCCATATTTCACGGCATGTTCACTAAATAGAACGAAGAACTTTTAAGGAAAAGCAGTTGTAAATATGTCAAAATATCGCAGTACGTTCGGGTGCACATAGACTCTCCCTCTTTTTGTCCGGCCTCCAGGTGCCATCTTAGACAGTCGACGAATAAGTCACAATATTTTTTTTATCACAGTACTTCCTCTTAATTAAAATAGGTCTTTGCAACCGATGTTATGAAACTTCTTCTTCTTCTTCGGCTTCGTTAAGACTCTTCAGGATCACATGTGGCTTGTTTAGCACGTCTTCTTTCTTCCCAAAACCTCTTCATTCTCTCGCGTCTTCTGTTTCTTTCTTCTTCTTTTATGATGACTTTGATTTTGGTGTCCGGCCACCTGTGACCGTCCACCAACCGTTTATACTTCTCTATGTCCTGCACCAGTGCCTGCAGATTCCTTTCTTTTATTCCTACAGTCTTCCAGTCATCTCTGACTTCCTTCACCCAGTTGTTCGCCGTATAACATGTTGCATTCCATATCTTCTTAGTCAACCTCTCATCGTCCATCCTCATGATTTGCCCAACAACTCGTAACTCCTTTTCCGTATCTCGCTCGATATAGGTTCAAAATTTTCATACAGTTCCTCTCGTGTTCTGTGTATCCAGATATCACTTTCTTTTTAGTGCCCCATATGCCTCTTAAAATTTTCCTCTCCTCCTTCTCCAACTGTATACAAGCTCTTACCGAGTGTGATCGTTCCTGATGCATACAGTGCAGCATTTCTACAGTTGCTGTGCAGTGTCGCAATTTGGCATTACGTCACAGAATTTTTCTTGCCAAATGTTGTTTTCACTGCGTACCGAAGCTTCTGCAATCGCTGTGCCCTGTCTACTGCGCTACTACTGCTCTGTATTCCACCTGTTATCTTCTCTCCTAAATAACGAAAACTCGACTTTCTCAACCACTTGTCCATCTATCTTCCAGTCAGACCCAGTGTTCAATGTCTTGGTCTTGTTATATGCAATCTTTAGTCCAAACTTTTCTTCTACTTCAGATAGGTTTTTTAGTGCTGTCCTTGCCTCTTCTTCTGTTCCATTTTAAAGTGGCATGTCATATGCGAATGCCAGGCACTCCACAACTGCATTATGTTTGACCTTGTACCCTATTTGTATACCTTTGATCTTCATATTATTCTTTAGTTGTCTCACTACTTCATCCAAGACCAGGTTAAATAAAATTGGTGACAGTCCATCCCCTTGTCGGACTCCAGTTTAATGTTATGAAACTAATTATGTACATTAAAAAAGCCATTTAAAGTTCTTGGCTGTAGTTTTTCATATTAATACCTATATTAAATTTAATTAATTATTTAAATTATTCCCCATAATATTATAGCCATCCTATCTTCTCGTTATCTTTGGTAGTGCTTGATTTCGGTGTATTTTGAGGAGGTTATGAAACCTAAACCCTCCACACTAACCTCCGTTTGCCGTGAAGTATGCGCCGTTCCCGCCGCAACGCAGAGTGTGACGTAATCGGCAACGGCATTGCCATTGCTGGTGGCGCATCTACTTACCGGGGAAGCCACCCAAAAGACGTCCATCTCGCGACCGTCTGGCCGCACCGACGCTCTGTTTAGTTGTTCGGAAAATTCTCCACTGAGACAAACATATTTATCGTTCGCTTATTTGCCTCGCCGCGGAGCTGTTGCATTCTGTCTGCGTTTCAAATCGGGCCAAGGCACACTCGGGTTGGTCGCCGCCGCAGAATGAGTATTTTTAAATTACTGGTGCTCGCAAAATTTTCTACAGCGCATCCGCATTATATACCGCTCTTTCTCGGCTGCGGGAATTGTGCGCACTCTGTGAAGACATCCAAGCATTCAGCGTAGCTCACTGTGTTTGTTCCGCTTTGACGAACTGCTGTTTTTCTTTTGAAAGCCACATCGCGTATCTCCTGCTCAGACAGTCTGCTTATTTTGCCTTACTGTGAAACAGAAGCTCAATAAGGGAGAAGATGGTAATAGTACTTGGAATGGGTCCACCTAGTTTCCGACAAGGGAATGGTCTCGCATTAGGGTCTGGGATCATGTCCGTGGCTTCGGTGATTTCTTATGGGAGCCAAAATAATATCTGTTTCCTACTCCTCGTCCAATACGAGACTGTACTCCGTTTCTAATAACCGCGACGTCGACGGCACGTTAAGTCCTACTTATTCTTTCCTTGATTTTTTTTTACGAGTCGATGGTGGTCAAACTAATCTGTGGACGTGAGCATACCTAGCATTTTGCTTAGGGGTGGGGAGGAATAAGAACACTTGATGCGCCGCGGTAGAGTAGCCGAGCGGTCTAAAGCGTCTCGCTGCGGAGCGCGCGGTTGCTCGCCGTGGAGGTTCGAGTCCTCCCTGGGGCATGGGTGTGTGTGTTTGTTCTTAGGTTAGTTTACCTAGGTTTAAGTAGTTTGTAAGCTACGGACTGATGACCACGCAGTTTGGTCCGATAGATTTACAAACATTTGAACATTTGATTTGAACACTTGATGCCGGCCGCGGTGGCCGAGGGGACTGAGGCGCTCCAGTCACGGTCTGCACGGCCACTACGGTCGGGGGTTCGAATCCCCCCTCGGGCATGGATATTTGTGCCGTCCTTAGTTGTAAGTAGTTCGTAAGTATTTTGTAAGTTTAGGGACTGATGACCCCGTAGTTAAGTCCCATAGACTCTACGAGCATTTGAACATTTTGAACACTTGATATGTAAGGTAGTATCAATTAAAAAAAGTTACTAATTTAAGTGATTAATAATTTTACTTCAATGTTTCAGTAATTATAATAAGTATGCACGTACCATCTGCAGTGCTAAAAAAACGTTATTATTCTCATTTACAGTAGCCAGTGTATTTCACATCGAGGGAGTATGAGTCATTATTCATGCAAGTGACTTCTAGCGAATTTTTGAGTCCATGTTGTGTCAAATTGCTGAACTGAGGGGTACAAAAGGAGTGTGTCCCGTAACTTTTGCCACCTCATTGTGTTTCCTGTAAAACATACTGATTAATTAAGCAACAATAAGAAAGACGAATACATTAAAAACTGTGTGCTCGAAATTACACTGAACGCCTGACCTAGCCTTTCAATGTCTGCGTTCTTATAGAATCTGCTATCCAGGTGCGGCTCAAAACGAAGCACAACCAGCTGTATCGTCAAAACGTATATTAACGTCAGTCTTGTTTGATGCATTACGCCACTTTAGTCTGCGTATCCTATGCAGACATCTCTCTTCATAACTACAACCTACACCCATTTGATCATGCTTACTCTGTAGTCTTTCGTTCCCCCTTCCCCCTCCTCTCCATGTGGTTCGGTGCCACAGTAGTACAGTATTAGACTATGAATCAGAAGGTTTTGGGCTCAATTCTCTCCTAGTTATGAGAGATTAAGCCCAAGACGAAAGGCCTGGGGCAGTCAGTCTTTCAGTCTTTTTTTTTTTTTTTTTTTTTTTTTTTTTTTTTTTTTTTTTTTTTTTTTTTTTAAAACAGTCTGATATGGTTGATGAGCAGCTCGTCACAAATACATTGTACAGAAACTAACTGTTGAAATGCACTCGTAAAACACCGATTTGTCATAAGTCCACGGTTAGCAAACATTGAAAAGAATTAAATTTGAATTAACCGGCATATATCTCAGGGACGTTTAGTGCAGATCATATGATTCTGAAATAATCATGCAGAATTGCGCGTCCTTCCAACATTTAATTTAGTACGTTGCAAAAAAGATGGCGGCTGTAAGAAAAATTCACACATTATTAATATATTTGTACAGTTAGGAATGATGAGATGGCTTTTGAAATAAATAATTGCAATTATTTTTAAAATTAGTTGACTTATATTCTGAAAGCGATTGATGTTTTTCAAACACACTTACAAGATATAATTACGTAGGTTTCCGCAGCCAGAGTCAGATGACATAAAAGTTTTCTGGGTGTTGTACCGCGTCATGATGTAAGGCTATTGCTTAAGTAACCGACGTTTCGGCCGACGTTACAGTGACGCGGTACAACACCCAGAAAACTTTTATGTCGTCACACTTACAAGAACTTACAACATCCATTATGGGATCGGAAAATTACAATTAAAATTGTCCGAACTGGACGAGCCTTCAAAACTAGGTTCCAAGAACATCTTTTAATAAAAAAAGGCGTTGAGAAAAATAATTCGGCCTTTTCCGAGCATCTCAAAAGAAGCAAACACATCCAGCCCCCCCACCCCCCCAGACAAATTGTAAGTTCTTCACATCGCCCCCAAAGGAAAAAAAACTCTCACTTCTGGAAGAATTAGAAATCACTAAGTTTGTGAAACGGTCCTTCAGAATACAGTCTCAACGAATAGTTCATTACAAAAAATCAAACTTTTTACGGTATCATGTTATCCATCTTTTTCCAAACTGACCCCCCTTCTGACAATTCACAACATCTTTCTTCCGCCCCACCCCCAGGCCTCTAATAATTTCATTTTCATTCATTCATTATTGTTCACTACCACCATGTATCGTTTCACAACATTCATTCCCCCACGTCACAAACATCTCTCATAATACCAAGCTACCGCTTGGTAAGCCGCTTATTCTCGCAGACGTAACTCTGCCATACCGCTTTCTTTAACTGTATCGCCCACGTGTGCGGTTTCTGTCGGGAGATGCTTGTTCACTGTTGGTCGAGCTGATCTCTACGAGATTACGAGAGTAACTCGTGCGTCCGATCCTTGATTGTCGTGAGTGCATTCGTGTTCTCTCTATAATCCATTTTTGTCCGGGGCAAGTCCCGGAGTTAATTTAAATTGGTCCCAATCCCCCGGCTCCGACCAAGGTTTTCGGGAGATTTTCCTTGGTTGTAAGGCGTCTGCTGTAGCTGGTAAGCCCCTCCCACTTATTCCCAATTGGGATCCCCCTTTTGCCCCACAATCAGCTTGTCTGAGATTAGCTGAATAGAACCGCGACTCTTTATGGGCCGGATCTCAACAGCTGAATAGAACCGCGACTCTTTATGGGCCGGATCTCAAACAGCCCGCTCCACTCCTCGGAGTGGAGAATGAAAAGAGATAAATAAGTTTTGTTCCGCAGTTATTAACAATACTACCAGTTGTAAACGTGGACCTGCCGCGACAGCGACTCCTCTGCTGCTATGGTGAGTTTTATCATATAAAAAGCATTCTGTTAATTTCCATACTGTACCCCTTTAGTCCCCAGTATTCTACTTCAAATAGCCCTTACGTACTTTTACCTCTTTGCAGGGGCCCATTGACAGAACACAAATTGTTAAACTACCTCCACCACATGTTTAGATAGTTCTGTGGTTCCATCTCCGCCCAAGTAAGTTTGGCTTTTCAAAATTTACTCACCTTAGCCATATTATATTCGCTGCCCGCCAGGGACACGGACTGTAATAAAACATTTGTTTGTTTCCAGTCTGATGATGCGCTAACAGCGCGAAACGCGTAATTGGAGTAATAAAGAATACTGCAACAGAGACTGAGAATTATTTAAAGTAAGTTAAACTTGGAGCGCTATTGCGTCCGAAACCTATGAATGCTAGAGCGGAAAGAAGAAGTAATGGAGACTGCTGCTCCTTCTTATTGAGTAAAACTTGTGATACACGAAATTATTGGCTTGTTTTAATCGATAAAAATGTGCTGGTTGCCGTTATACTTTAGTTAGATAAATTTCTTCTTTGACGGTTGTTTAGTAATTTACATGGAATAAATACAGAGATTAACTGTGGGAAAATAAATAAAATATATATCTATAAATGTGAATGTCTTTCGGTGTACGTTTATCACGTCTGAACCACAAGACATAACGAGCTAAATATTTGTACAGTTACTAATGTCTACCTGGGGAAGGCTTTAGGCACGGTTATATGGCGACCGGATAGCTATTTATCTGTACACATTAATGTGAGTAACTGTTCGGTGTACGCTTATCACGTTCGGACGGCAAGACGCAGAGACTTAAATATTTGTACAGATACTAACTTATACCTGAGGAAGGTTTTAGGCACGGTTTTATAGCGATCTCATAAATATTTAGTAATTTGAAGACTATAACGCGAAATGCGAAACAATAATTACTCTTTGAAAATTATATTTACTCTTTGAAAATTGCTTTATTGGTTGCGTTGTTGCTTGAGGGTCGATAATGATAAAAGGCTGGAGTATATTGGGATGAAAAGTTATCGGTGTATAAAAAATTCTACGTGTGTGTGTGTGAATATTTTGCTCTACAGCGATAACTACAGAATGCAAACAAATGGTCTGTGTGCAATTGTTGTCCGAAGTCTCCCATTGTACACCATAGCAGTTCCATGCCGGTAGCTATATATAAAGTCGTCAAATTATAAAAAAATTCGGACTGAAGGCCAGCGATGACGTTTGCGACTCTATAGCAAGGAGGTTACATACAGCGAAACGTGATGCAACAAACCATATCTTCGGTGTATGCGTGCTACAATGTCTTCAGCTCTTTCTCTGTAAGGATAAGCAGACGAGTAAGGAAATATAAGAATACATAAATAAAGCAGTAAAAAAGAAATTTCTTTTCATACATCTCTTTTAGAAAATCGATTTGTCGTTTCGCGCATTATCTATCAAAATCAACCAACACGCGAGCGGAGCCACGGGTTTAAGCTAATCAATATCTATAAATTTGAATGTCTGTTCGGTGTACGTTTATCACGTCTGAACCACGAGACGTACAGAGCTAAAAATTTGTACAGTTACTAATTTCTACCCGGGGAAGGCTTTAGGCACGGTTTTATGGTGATGGGATGGCCATTTATCTATCTATCTATCTATCTATATATATATATATATATATATATATATATATATATATATATATATTAATGTGGCTGTTTGGTGTACGCTTATCACGTCCGAACGACAAGACGCTTAGACCTGTGGCGACTAATCATCGTTTACTGTACGTGGTCATCGTGTTTATAAAGAGGATTCGCCCGCCGCCACAGATGTTGTTGCCGCAGCAAGACTGTTTATTCTTTGTTTTTGCGAGTCTCCTGTTTTTTGTTTAGTACCTAGTTACGACTGTGATCTTCTTTTTGAAACATTGTGCTTTTGATGTGACGATTATACTTTAACGTAAAACGTCTCTCATTTGTGTTTAATGTGTTATATCTACAGTCACGGGTCTACTAAATAAATTATTGTAAAAAATGGTTTCTGCAGAGAATAATTCCGCGTTCTAGTGACTTGAAAGATACACGCTAATAAAACGTCGGACAGTTCTGCTTCAACTGCCTCGACAATTGGTGACCCCGACGTGATACAAGTCTGCAGAAAACGCGAGAAGATACTAGCAAGATGGAGGAAGAACCTAGAGTTTCAAGAATAGCCGTACGTTTGCCGCCGTTCTGGCCAAATAATCCAGTGTTATGGTTCGCCCAAGTAGAGGCCAGTTTCCGTTGTGCAGGAATTACCGCCGACTCGACGATGTTTTCTTTGGTCGTGAGTCAATTAGATCAACAATATGCCGCGGAAATTCAAGACGTTATAACCGCGCCGCCGACAGCAGATGCATACAAGAAGCTGAAAACAGAGCTGATTCGAAGAGTAGCCGCTTCACAGGAGGAACGCATACGGCAAGTGCTCACACAAGAAGATGTTGGTGATCGCAAACCTTCTCAGTACCTAAGGCATTTGCGAAGCAAGGTAGACGTCGGTATGGTTCCTGACAACTTGTTACGCACAATTTGGAGCAACCGCCTGCCACCACAAGTTAAGGCGATTATAGCGTCTCAAACAGAGATGTCTCTTGACGCTGTAGCGGAACTCGCAGATCGTATTCAAGAAGCAATCACACCAGTGCGTGTCTGCGCCGTATCAGAAGCCGGCAGCAGTACGGCGGCAACGTCGGGAGTTGCGCGTAACGCCTATGATTCATTAGCAGCGAAGGTAGACGTTCTTTGTAACCAGCTCAGTGAACTGATGTCTCGACAAAGCGTCAACAAAGGCAGAAACCGTTATCGACGCAGGTCCAGAAGTAGATCTTCGAAAGGCACTTCGTCTTCTGATGCAGAACATTTGACATGCTGGTACCACCGTAAATTTGGGGAACAGGCACATAAATGTACTAGTCCTTGCTCGTTCCCAAATGCCAGCGGCGGTCGACCTTAGGCGCAGCAGACTGCCGAACAGGATCACAGCGCCTGTTTATCAGCGACAGGAAATCTGGAATGAAATTTCTGATAGACACAGGTTCTGATCTGAGTATATTACCACGAACTGCAATATATCGCTGCCGTCCACCGACTGCATTCTGTTTATCAGCCGCTAATAATTCAACAATACGGACTTATGGAATGCAGAGTATTGAATTGGACTTAGGACTACGTCGCGCCCTGAATTGGAATTTCACCATAGCAGACGTCGCTGAGCCAATCATCGGTGCGGATTTCTTGGCATA
Source organism: Locusta migratoria (assembly GCA_026315105.1). Classification (NCBI taxonomy): domain Eukaryota; kingdom Metazoa; phylum Arthropoda; class Insecta; order Orthoptera; family Acrididae; genus Locusta; species Locusta migratoria. Next base: position 268,505,357 of record CM048748.1, on the reverse strand, counting down.
TTACCGACTGTTGCCTGACGTAGCGAATTCCCGGCTCGTGGACAACGTGACTGGCCTAACTTCACTTGGTTTTCGCCGTAGCACCAACACACCCAGCGCCAAGCTCGTGCAAGCGGAAGACTGTAAGTACTCATCTCTATTATGTCAATTTCCGAGCTTGACTAGGCCCCCTGGAGCCCCAAAACAAGTGCAACATAAGACTGTGCATTATATTAATACCACAGATGGCCCTCCAGTGTCATGTAGGCCCAGAAGGCTGGCACCAGATCGACTAGCAATAGCAAAGGCAGAGTTTGCCACAATGCTAAAGGAAGGCATTATTCGCCCCTCGAGTAGCCCATGGTCTTCAGCGCTTCATCTCGTCCCTAAAAAGAGTGGAGCATGGCGCCCCTGCGGCGATTATAGAGCACTTAATGCAAGAACAATACCAGACCGTTATCCAGTTCCGCTGTTGCGAGATTATAATCATGCCCTTCACGGTGCAACGATCTTTACTGTGCTAGATTGTGCCAAAGCTTACACTCAAATACCGGTGGCGGAGAAAGATATACCTAAAACGGCAATTATCACGCCATTTGGCTTATTTGAAAGCATGTTTATGACATACGGATTACGCAATGCAGCTCAGACTTGGCAAAGGTTTATTGATTCAGTATTACAAGGACTACCTTTTTGTTTCTCTTACCTTGATGATATCCTGATATTTTCGGCCACTGAAGAACAACATCATCAACATCTCAAATCAGTGTTTGAACGCTTGGAACAGTATGGCGTAGTTTTGAACATAGCCAAATGCATATTTGGGCAACCTGAAATCGATTTTCTCGGCCATCGTATTTCAGCTGCGGGCTCCCTTCCCTTACCGGATAAGGTTCAAGCTATCCTAGAAATACAGAAACCAAATACCATCAAAGAGTTACGTAGGTTTCTCGGGATGCTGAATTTTTATCGTCAACATCTGCCACGAGCAGCAGAATTACAAGAACCCTTGACAGCAGCGCTTTCCAGACCCATGATTAAGAGAAATTCATTAGTACTGTGGACTGAAGCAATGAATTCTGCTTTTGAGGCCGCGAAACGTTGCTTGGCGGACGCTGCATTGTTGGCCCATCCTAAACTTGACGCACCGTTAGCGGTTGTAGTTGATGCAAGTTTAAAGGCTACAGGTGCCGTATTACAACAATGGACAAATGGCTCATGGCAACCACTAGCGTTTTATTCGCATAAGCTGTCGCCTTCACAACAAAAGTGGAGTACTTATGACCGGGAACTTCTCGCTATATACAATGCTATTAAATATTTCCGGCCTCAGATAGAAGCGAGGGATTTTGTTATCTACACGGATCATAAGCCACTGACGTATGCATTCCGACGCAATAGTAACAACTGTTCACCTAGGCAATACAATCATTTAGAGTTTATTGCACAGTTTACCACTAAAATAGAGCACGTCTCTGGATTAGATAATGTGGTGGCCGACTGTCTCTCTCGAGTAAACAGTATCTCAAGCCCAATCGACTTCACTGCACTTGCTCAAGCACAACAATCTGACCAAGAGCTCCAGGTATTGCTGAAGGATGACAACGCAGCATTACAGATGCAGCTCGTTAGCGTTCCCGGCACAGATGCTAAACTGTACTGTGATGTCTCGACTGGAAGACCAAGACCATTCCTTCCTACTCAATTTCGCAGACAAGCTTTCGACAATTGTCATGGTTTATCTCATCCCGGAATTCGCCCTACGTTCCGCCTCATATCAAAGCGTTTTGTCTGGCCAGGAATGGAAAAGAACTGCCGTGAGTGGACACGTTCATGTGTTCCATGCCAACGCAGTAAAGTGACTCGTCACGTACATGCTCCAGTGGGCAATTTTCCCGACGTCTCCTCACGTTTTGCACATGTGCATCTTGACGTAGTAGGTCCGTTAAGTCCATCAAATGGGCAACGTTACTTACTTACTATTATGGACCGTTTCACTAGATGGCCGGAGGCGGTTCCGCTGGACAACATTACAGCAGAAACACTAGCCTCAGCCTTTGTGTCCACATGGCTGTCAAGATTTGGGTGCCCACTGCATATAACAACAGACCGAGGCAGGCAGTTTGAGTCAGACTTATTCGCCAAGCTTGCACAATTCTGTGGGTATGTTCATCACAAGACTACAAGTTACCATCCAGCAAGCAATGGTTTAATTGAACGATGGCACCGATCGCTCAAGTCTGCTCTAATGTGCCATGACACAGCCTGGACAACCGCGCTACCAATCGTGTTACTGGGTCTACGAAATGCCTACAAACCTGACATAGACGCTTCCTCGGCAGAACTGGTTTTCGGAGAAGCGTTACGTCTTCCAGGTGAATTCGTTGACGTCAGTTCCTTTCAGTCCATTGTGCAAGACCAGCCTGATTTACTACGTCGCTTGCGCGAACGTATCGCATGTTTTCACCCACAACAGGGTTCCAGACATGGCACTCCATACTGTTATATTCATCAAGACTTGGACAAATGTACGCACGTGATGCTTCGCACAGACGGTGTGAAACCTGCTCTGCAAGCTCCGTACACAGGTCCACATCGCGTGTTACAACGAGGTGAACGAACATTTGATATTGCCATAAATGGCAAGGCCACGACTGTCTCCATTGACCGCATCAAGCCGGCGTACATCTATCAGGACGAATCACCGGCTGAGGTTTCAAGAGAACAGCTCAAGTCGACAAAGTCAGCGCCTCAAACTCAGTCACAATCGCCAGCTCAACAACAGCCCACCTCTGTTCCACAACCGACACGCACAACCCGTTCCGGACGACACGTACATTTTCCTGCACGTTTTAGAAGATAACGCTCCGCTTCCACCGCGGGGGCTGATGTGGCGACTAATCATCGTTTACTGTACGTGGTCATCGTGTTTATAAAGAGGATTCGCCCGCCGCCACAGATGTTGTTGCCGCAGCAAGACTGTTTATTCTTTGTTTTTGCGAGTCTCCTGTTTTTTGTTTAGTACCTAGTTACGACTGTGATCTTCTTTTTGAAACATTGTGCTTTTGATGTGACGATTATACTTTAACGTAAAACGTCTCTCATTTGTGTTTAATGTGTTATATCTACAGTCACAGGTCTACTAAATAAATTATTGTAAAAAATGGTTTCTGCAGAGAATAATTCCGCGTTCTAGTGACTTGAAAGATACACGCTAATAAAACGTCGGACAGTTCTGCTTCAACTGCCTCGACAGACCTAAATATTTGTAGAGTTACTAACTTATACCTGAGTAAGGTTCTTAGACATCGAGGAATCGTAAATTTGGCATTGGAGGGAAGTGTGTGGGGTAAAAATCGCAGAGGGAGACCGAGAGACGCGTATAGTAAACAGATTCAAGTGGATGTGGGTTGTCGTTCGTATGAGGAGATGAAAAGGCTTGCTCAGGATAGGGTTTTGTGGAGAGCTGCATCAAACCAGTCTCCGGACTGAAGACCATAACAACACAACAAGGTTTTAGGCACGGTTTTATACCGATCTGATAGATATTTAGTAATTTGAAGAATATAACGCGAAATGCGGAACAATAATTACTGTTTGAAAATTACATTTACTCTTTGAAAATTGTTTTATTGGTTGAATTGTTGTTTGACAGTTGATAATGATAAAAGGGTGGAGTATATTGGGATGGAAAGTTATCGGTGTATATATGTGTGTGTTAAACTATAGAAGGCAAACGAATGGTCTGTTTGTAAATGTTGTCCGAAGTCTCCCGTTGTACACCATAGCAGTTCCATGCCGATAGCTATAAGGGGTGGAAGATATGGTTGTTGAAAGTCGTCAAACTATTAAAAAATTCAGAGTGCAGGCCAGCGATGACGTTTGCGACTCTATAGCAAGGAGGGTACATACAGCGAAACGTAATGCCACAGACCACATATTTGGTCTATGCGTGCTACAATGTGTTCAGTTCTTTCTCTGTAAGGAAATATAAGAATAAATAAATAAAGCCGTAAAAAAGAAATTTCTTTTAATACATCTCTTTAAAAAATCGATTTGACGTTTCGCGTATTACATCAAGTGATCGTCGATCTGTGATATTATTACAATCATTGTTGTTGAATTGCGTCACTGGATTCTTCGAAACGAGTGCATTTTTACGTGTGACTTGATCTACACTACTTACTTTCCTGATAAACGGTAAGTGCATAGACTTCTGCAATCTGATAGGAATATTTTTCAGTTCACTTAACAGAATCGCAATGCTTCTCCCACAGAGCCTTCAGATCCTACGGAGCACAGGTTGTCAAAATTACTGCGAATAGAAAAGGTATTTGATTGGGCATCGATATAGTAGATGCTTCCGAAAGTACTGTGTCCCAATGTTGATTTAAAATGTTTGTTCTAAAGAAGGTATTGTATTTCATTTCATCCTTAAAAACCAGTCGCATAGCCCACTACTGACAGCTTATCTATCATAGTCAACCAACACGAGAGCGGAGCTGTGGGTTTAAGCTAGTCTCTATATATAAAAGGAAGTGTCCCGATTGACTGACTAACTGACTCATCATCGCCCAGCCCAAACCACTGAAGAGAGAAACTTGAAATTTGTGGAGGGTGTTGATCTTACTCTGTAGGCGTCATTTAAGAAGCGATTTTTCGATATTCCGTCTGTAAGGGGGTGAAATAGGGGATGAAACGTTTTTTGAAAATACGTTGCTATTTAGACAATTTTGAAGCTAGAACTACAAAATTTCGGATTTTAATTCAGGGTTCGAATTTAAAAGACACGTGTTTCGGCATTTTTTGAAATTCGACCAAAATGGGGGTAAAATGGGTGACGCAAAAAATTGATTTTCAAAAATATGTTGGTGTTAACTCAAATTTTAAGCTACAACTACGAAACTTCGGATAAGGAATCTTGGTCACGATTAAAAATCCTGATTTTTAGTATTTTTGGAAATTCAACAAGTAAGATAGTTAAATAGAGGATAAAAAATTCTTTTTGAAAACACGTTGCTATGGATACAATTTTGAAGCTAGAGCTGCAAAAATTGATATTTGTATAGTTGGTTAGACGTTAAAAAATACGTGTTTCGGTATTTTTGGAAATTCAACCATCAACGGGGTTAAATTGGAAAGGGGATGTTTTTCCAAAATATGTTCCTATTTAGGATATTTTGTAGTTAGAACTACAAATTTTCGGATTTGGATTCGGGGTTCGAATTTAAAAGACACGTGTTTCGGCATTTTTTGAAATTCAACCAATAAGGGGGTAAAATAGAGGACGCAAAAAATTGATTTTCAAGAATATGTTGCTGTTAACTCAAATTTCAAGCTATAACTACGAAACTTAAGATATGGATTCTTCATCAGGATTAAAAAGAAACAACTGGTGCAGACCAACCAGCCTACACATGCGAAGCAGTGGGGGTCAGCTAGTATTGAAATAAAGTCTGGGCGGCCTATGAAATTATACCACCCAAAGCCAGAATACGAGATGAAGCAGCAGCAACATGTCGGAGGCAAGGGGAGGGGGGGATACGGCGATTTAAATGAAGCTAGAGTAGGTCTAGCACGATCGCTACAATCACAGGCGTCGCGCGGCGGCGAACAAGCCTTCTGCCAACATCTAGTGACAGGATCGATAGCAGGCTAATGTCTCCGAAACGCTAGAGAGGGCACTGACAAAGTTCCAGAGAGAGGGCGCGCGGCCCTGCGAAAGATTGTAAAACGACTGCGCGGGACGACAGGGGCGCACTTCATTTCGCGTCTTTACTGCGCCGTCGTAAAGTCCGGAGATGCTCGCGGGGAGGGCCGGAGCCTAGATAATAAAGATCGTTAATACGGGAGGGGGGAGGGGCGACACATTAATAACTAGTAAATCCTAGGTAACAGCCTCCTTTTACGGCCTGCGCCAAGTTTGCTGCAGGAAGCGACGCACTTTTTGCGGGGAATTTATGTCGATGGTAATAAGGACTCCGTTTGGCCAGTGTGCAAATTAATGAACTGCTCCTTCACAATGTTACGACGAGGCGTGAGGGGGGGGGGATTCAGCTTAGCGCACGCGCATCAGCCCTCGGTGAATTAAGAGGTGCGCGCTGAGACCTCGCGTACCTCTGTGTCACGTCGCCTCTGACAGGATTAAGGGGGAACGGGAGTATCGTGTCATCACATCGGGCGGCAGGTTTTGGGGATATGGCAAAATGTTAAAAGGGTGAATTAACAAGACAATGGAAGTCTTGCAGAAATGAAGAAATATGAGAATAAGTTAGGGATACAAATCAACATCAGTAAATATGTCAATGTTCTTACGTTCAAAATTACGGTATATGGAATGAGTTTTTCGATGAAAAAAATCGATTTTTGGGTAAATGCATTTCGAAAATTTTACACTCTCCCGTTTAAAAACATGTATAAAATACTGAGATGACGTGCATGGAAGTATTTTAAATAATTTTTTTTTTTTTTTTAAGAATTTCTACACGCGACGTTCCGCACCTTGTTTATGAGACACGAAATATAACTGATATACACTACCTTGCCAAAGATATAGTTGAGCACAAGAGAGTTAGCTTTTCTGTTGGCTACACTGCTAGTCGGTTGACAATAGATTCTACACCGTTTCAGTTGTTTCCGTTGTGAAATATACCTGATATAGACAGCCTTGCCAGAGATATAATTGAGCACAAGAGAGTTAGCTTTTCTGTTGGCTACACTGCTAGACAGTTGACAATAGATTCTGCGCCATTTGATTTGTTTCCTTTGTGAGTACATACCAAGCCCCCACAATCGCGTAAGCGGCCGATTCCGAACAACGGACAAATTGAAGAGCTTCTCGGCGGCCATTGTGGTGGCAAACTTCCGCGCGAACTTTAGATGTGCGTAAGTTTCTTTTGATTAGAGAGAATATTCATTTGCGTTAAGTCGCGAAAACTATGTCTAATTGAAATATATGATAACAAAACAGCTTCAGACTCCTTGAATATACAGCAACTATCCGTTGTGTGTAAATTTATTACACTTACGGAGTAGAGTTTGGCCAACAGCGCTTCCTCTTCCTAACGAAACCGAATTGCAACATTTAATTTTATAGCGTTCTAAGTGCAGCATATGAACGGAATTTATCGTCAGATACGATTTTTAGCACTTTCTCAGTATGTTCTACGATTGTGAAACTTTTGTACAAACATTAATTTCGGAAGAGTTTCACACTTTACGTCTTTGCTTTAGTGCTGTATCCTTCAATATTTAGGTATATCATAGCAACAAAAATTCAAAGAGGGCTGCCTGAAACAGCTAATGTTAAAAATCGATTGTGGATGTGAAATATGCCATCAGATACATAACTGAAAAATAGCTTCTTACCTCGTGAATACAGCAACTAGCCACTGCCAAATTCTTTTAAGAACATGAAGTATGCCATAACTTTTTCTTAACTAATGCATCTAACATTACCATCAGGGTATCTGGCAAGAATATTAGCATTTTTAATGCTGTAAGCCAAATACCGTACAGTAGCGTGAACTGCTCAAAAGTCAACAACTATTGTCATAGGGTTCAACTTCACAAAGTGCATCCAGTGTGACTGTATCATTCATATATGGAACTATACACAGTTCTGCAAACCCCTTTCAATTGTTATACCTATATGTAAAGCAGATTACCTTTAAATTCTGCGTTACAAGTTGCTAATATTAATTTCATAAACAAAAATTCGAACTGCAGTGAGGCAACTAATTTCGTGACCCCAACAGTTATTTTACACCGTCATAAAATGAAACTTTTTGAACTTCCTGTCTTCCGGTACTACCTAAAGTAGCTCCTTTTTAACAGCTACCAGTATTGTAAAAGCCTGTTATTTATTTCATTCAATCCTATAATGTCTTGAATAACAATATGTTAAACAAGTGTAACTATCTCTAAACACAAGTAGTAGAGCTAATTGTATTCCTGAGAAATATAAATGGGAAGACAGCATTCGATGCTTCATGTACACTGCAATAGTCAAACAATACAGACGTGACTATCAATTGTGTATATATCCCGCAGTAGCTATTTAATACACCATTTACCTACTAAAAACACTCGTATTTATATTACGCTTGCCACTACCATGGCGGCCGGGCGAAGGTTCAAATTATCCCGCGACAGCAGCGCCGTTAGTGAGTCTAGTTATTTTTACAAGGTCTTTGGTACGTCCATGTCCTTGTTGTGAAAGTCGTATTTGGAGAAGTCATTGATTTTTCTTCCCTTCAACATGCCAAGACGTAGTCTGAAGGTATTTAGCAAGCGCGTACATTGGCGCAAGAAAGTAAAGTGTACTCAGAATTAGTCTGATTCATCTTTGTCAGTATTTGATGTCCCAGTAGCGACTAACCTCGACACTGGTAGTGATACATTGAGTGATGCTGGTGCCACTACACCGGAAAGTGCTTCAAGAAGAAAACTAGCTGGAATTGAAGAAGAATACAAGAAACTAAATGCTGGGACTAAAATATATGAGATAAGTAACGTCTCTTTATTATCAGACGTTTTGGAGAACTGTGTGCTGCAAACAATGTGGAAAATTCGGTGTTTCATTGGAAACATACTTACATGTAGGACTTGCTTGTGAATTAGATTTATATGCAGTTATTGCAAACGCAGTGTAATTTTTTTTTGCTTCAATTCTTCACGTTACTGCAGATACAGGTAAACTATATGATATAAATATTAGACTGGTTTATGGATTGTTATGGTACATAACCCACCCCATTAGTCACTATACCTATCACTGTATGACTAAATTTCGACTTTGATCTATACTTATATTATATGCAATTCCTTAAAGTGGAAGCACTATAATAATTGTTATGTAATATTTACTTTTCATTCTTCCTATTGTTTTTCTTTGTAGTAATATGTAAAATATTTTAGTAATTATGTACACATATTTGCAGGTTATTTGTAACGTCATCCCAATATTTTGTATTAGAATCACTTCAGATATGTTTAAATGCACTGTACAACACTTTTTTTTATCCTGTAAATCTCTAATATTCGTAACATTTGTATATTCAGATATTTCGTTTTGTTTATAATGTTTTGCTGTTTACATATCAAAGAGGAACTATATGACATGCCAAAGATAAATTATATGTGCAGTATACACATTAACCTCTTTGATGAGCAAAGAGTTGTAAAACTTCTGCTATATAGCCAAGATATCTGTTCTAGCAGAGGCAGTAGGAAGTTGATGTTGGCTTATGCTTTTGAACTGTTATATCTTTTCCGTTGTAATTGTGATATATTTATATGTCTATTTTCTGGTAGTATCTATGCATTTAAGTTGTCAAGTTTAAATGGGCAATAAACCGTGTGTTTCTTTTGGAAGCTTGGCATTAATTTATATGCAAAAGTTCCTGATGTGCAACTAAGAGCCTGGAAGTGATCTTTATATGAAGGCATGACAGTTTTTGTCATTGGAAGTGTGTCGCCCCCAAGAAGTATGAGCGGTTCGCTTTCAGGATTACGGTGTATAGGAAAGGGCAGGGCTGCAGGTGCCATGTTCTGTGGTGTGATGAACCTCCCTGCTCCACCTTCAAAATTTAACAAACACTTAATTGCAATATAACAAAGTACAAAGTTCTGCAGAAGTTGGGGCTCTGTGTAGGATTACGAACAGCCGCAGCTATGCTTTGTTTATACAAGGAACGGCTCAGGTCTTCAGATATTGCCATAAAAGTATATTCAAAGATGGCTAGACAGCATAGGAGAGCCATCAAGAGGAAACTGTTGAACAAATCTAATGATACAAGCCATGGAGCTGAAGTAAAAGCTTTGAAGCTAATTTCCTGTAACTTACAAATGTTTGTGAAGCTTATGGGACTTAACTGCAGGTCATCAGTTCCCAAACTTACAAACTACCTATGAACTACCTTATACTAAAGACAGCACAAACATCCATGTCCTAGGGGGATTCGAACCTCCGACGGGGAACGGCCTCGCGCATCGCAACATAGCGCCTCAATGCGCCCGGCCGCTCCGCCGCGGCTTGCTATCTTGTCCCGACTATGTCAGATTTTTATGTAGGGCACATTCTGGAGAATGTGAAAGTTATGTAAGTGTCTGATTGCTTAGATGGTTTAAAAGTAATAATAATTCAAAGTTAACTAATTCGGGTCGCGTACATGATTTATTTAACCGCTTGGTCATCTTCTGATATTTCAGAATTTTTTAAATATAATATGATCCATTTTAATTCAGCTAAGCGCCGCCCTCCATCTTGGCGTGGAACGACAACTGTTGGAGATGCGATTTGTGCCAACGCGTATGCCATTTACAGAATATAAAAAATTTCTTTCTTCTTATTTCTCGCGTTCCTGAGATCTGCCGATCTATTAAATTTTGTCGAAATTTGATGATTTTGAACTAGATATGGTTAATGTTCAATAAACCGGCAATCTGCACTCCAACAGTTGGTTTTTTTCCGCGATCACCAATATATTAGCACCATTTGTGTTGTGCACTGATTGCATTTTTCAGGGCCTAGTTATAGCAGAAAGATGAAATTTTCTGTAGTTGTTCCTTAAGACATTCTAATATATCTGAATTAAAAGATATGTGAAATTATTTTCTATTAATGGATGTGTATTTTAAAATATTTGTTAAAATGTATAACTTTTTTAATATTTACAAAAAATAAAATATCTGAAAGACTATACATTATTTTTCGAAAATTATTAATTCAACTTAAAAGCAGAACATATGTCTGCGTTCTGTGAAAAAATCAAAAGTATCGTCCAAATAACAAATGAGAAAATTTAACATTGGAAGCATAGGGCGTTCCGTATGCCCTTAAGTGTCCCGTTGTCCCGACAAAACACATACGGGACGTATTTTGTCCAGTTTTTCGTTACTTCAATCAACGGACAATTTCCTAATATTCCACACGACGAACTTGGACGTCATGTGATTACGGAAATTGAAATACACATTTTCAATATTAATTATACAAGGATGGCAATAATATTTGTCTAATGAGAAAGAAGTTTATCCAAAGATGTGCAAAAAACAAAATTCAGTTGTGTATGCATTCGTTAAGATTGGTTACAGGAAATAAAAGTGTTAATATGTAAAGAGGGTATTAGGCGACGATAGGCTGCGAAAGATATAGGTGGGGACTTACGAGGTCGACCATACCGTGTGAAGTTGGAAATCAAAGTATGGCAGTAACGAAATAACGTTATTTATTGGCATTATATAAGTACATGAAAACGAAAATTGAAGTACCATTTTTCAATATTACTTATACAACGAACTATGAAACTTACATAATTCGAAAGGGGATTTACAATATATGTGGACAAAACAAACATCATGTGTGTACGCAGCCGTTTAGAGTAGTTGCAGGAAGTGTATGTTTTCATATCTAAACGGGGCATTAGACGACGATACACTGTGCGAGTTACAGACTAGCATGACAGGCATCTTGCAGTAGAATGGGCGAAACGAAGACGTCGACCTTATCGTCAGCAGTGGAAATGCAAATTTCGCGGTAACGGACTAACGTTATTTCTTGGCTATATCGCCTATTTTCCTGAAAGAGGAACTTTGTAGCTGCTACTAGCAGAGAAATAAAGTTCCTAATTTTAAATTGCTTCGTTTTGAATAGCTACGCCTTCCTACTTCCCTATTATATGGAAACTATATTTATTTCAGGCTATGCCTAGAAGGAAACGGGGTCGGAATTGAAGGTGCACAATTCGACGACACAGTTTTTGTGTATAGGAAGTAAAAGAAGGGTGGACATAATTATATGAATAGATGTTACCAAATGTTTGTTTTAACGAAAATTGAAACCAATATTAATATTAATTATACAAAGAGGCCAATGAAGCTTATATAATTCGAACGGGCCTTTGCCATTGATGTGCACAAAACAAAAATCTTGTCCGCAGTGGTTAAGGGGACCTGAACATGACGGGCTGCATTTTCATACCTTGCTTTCGGTACACTTTACGGAGAAAGTTGCGATTTTGTACCAACACTGAATGACATTAACTCAAGCTGTAATAGCAAATTCATTGACGTATCTGTTATAGTTTAATAATTACAATATTTTGCCTAATAGATGTTTTTATAATGCAACGTTGGCATTCTGGAACAATTTTTTGGTGCATCGTCAGTCTAATAGCATTCGTAAGGAAACATTATCCGTCTTGTTTTGTAGTTTGGAGTGTATCTGAGGAAATAGAAAAACGCTCATTACACTTCATTACTATTTTGTCTAAAAATGACCTTTAAAAGTATATACAGAATGTATTAGGCATAACAAAGATACTGTCCCATTCTTCATTTGTGAGAAATTTGGTGGACATAGCTAAAACCATTATGAAGATATATGTACCTAATGTTCTTAAAATGTTGTTTCGAGAAAATGAGAAAAGAATTCTCACAGTGTTTTTGACTCACCGTATGCCTCTTTCAGAACATTCCAGTGGCATAATCTTGCTGGCCAGCTGCTTCTTTATCCTCTGCAGAGTTTTTCAGGAGTCTTTTCCTTACTCTAGACTCTGTAGTGGTGGCTTCCACAGCCCTTCCAGCTTCAACTAGTCGCTGACGATCTTGAATGCCTAATCTGTTAATTACCTTTGTCCTGCCATTAAAACAGATAACGGCATCCATCACACCTATTTTGAGTACAGTTCGTCCAACAAACACTGTTTTCGGTTCCCGTTGCCACACGCAGCTGTTGAAAAGCAACTTTTTATCGGCAAGGTCCCTGTATATTGGCTTTATTGTATCCATGACTATGGCAGGCAAGGAATGTTTATGGTGATATTCTTGCCTGAAGGATCAGCGTGGCCAGTGTGCAGACATTTGTTCAAAGAGTGTTTAAGACTATAATAGCTGTTTAAAAGTAAATAAACTATACATTTTTGGAAACTGGAGATCTTTGTCTTTCACATTGAGGCAAAAAATTTTCTTTCGATAGTTTAGTCATTTTCACGTCTAAGTCTCCTTGAAGCAGGGGTAGGCAACCACAAAGCCGTGACAATCTACTGTTTCATACCATTGTATCAGAGAGATCTACTTCTTTTTATAATACAGTCATTCCTCATTATTTAACGATAAACTTTATATTCACCATTTGTTTAAAACATACAATTATTCCATAATATTTTACAAATATCATTTTACATTTAATCTGAAACTTGAGTAGATATTCGCTTAGCAGTGCCATTAATATTTGGTGTATAATGTGTTGTCCTTAGTCAAATACAGCATTCAAGGTGTTCGTCAGTCAGTCTTGTCTGCGTTTATTTTTAATTAAATTCATATTTGAAAACAAGTACAGCACAATAAGAAGAAGCAAACAAGGCCTTTATTCTAAATGCAACATTAACTAATATAGAGTATTTCTCCTGGTGAATTAGAATCCTACAGTTTTTGGATTCTGCAATACTTTTGAGAAACAATTTTTGGTGATAATGTTATTTCAAGTTCTTGGCACAATAAACCTTTTGAATATCTTAGTCACGAAAAATCCTGTACACACACTATAAAACGCAGAACTTCGTAGATTACCGCACCAAAGAAGTAAATATTTTAATCTTCTTGAATGGCACGAGGTATGAAACTCGACGCCTTCTCCAAACACGTATTGAACCAATATCACACATTACATAAGATGAATCAAATAGCGTAACAGAGAATGGCGCGCAGGTAGTGATAGATTGAACCAATGCGGGGAAACACAGTTATAAAGGTTCAAGGCAAGTATTGATAATAGTTCTACAAGATTGTTAATAAGTAAAATCACATTGCACGTCGAGCAACTACACATTTTGGCAGCTACGAAAAATAATTTTCAATTTTAATCAACAATTTATCTTTTTGTTAATCTATGAAATGCCAAAACGCTGCTTCACTTTATAGATGTTAAAAACTGTTTATTATTATCGCAATAGGCCTATTTCGGCACTGTGGCCATCATCAGGCTATCTGTGGACAAATATTTATGATTAAATTGAGTGAAATAAAGATACTTACAATTTTAATACATTTTCCGTGACATATTATTTCAGACTCACTTCCATATAGCATCGTGAAGGTATAATTGATTATAATGACTGCAATGATTGCAGTATACATGTTCTTTAGATGGTATATGTATTACTTTAATCAGGTCTTAATTCTTTACAGCTAGTCTGTCAGTTTGACATATCCTCCAGCGATGCTCTATGGTTACAGTTTCTTTATGACTGCATATAGTGGGATCTTTGGTAGTGTGGTGTGATCTTTATTATTTTATGGTATTCCGATGTATATCTTTGTTTTAGTTCGACTCGAAAATTTTAATAAAGTTGTCTAGATAATGTTTGCGTTGTAGTGCGGTTTGTTCATTTAAAATTTCGTCAGGGCTTTCCTTTAAATGTGTATAAATTTCTATCTCTTCCAGGATGTTCATATGATAACCTTTTGGTGTGATATGTAATATTTTCATTGCGTCTGTAATTCGATCGTTTTCGTGATTTTCTGTTTTCAAATGATTAAAGAAACCTGAAATATTTTTTTCGGAATTTCTTGTATGTTCTTTGTATCGAATTTCGAAAGTTCTGCCAGTTTGTCCTATATAAAATTTCTGACAATCATTACAGTTAATTTTATATATGCCTGGTAATTGGTATACTGGTATTTTTGTCTTAGTGGAATGGATTAAGGTTTTTATGTTACGTGTAGTTCTGTAGGCAAATCTGACTGTAGTATTTTTTAGTAATGCGTTCAGCTCATCAGACGTTCGTCCTATATAAATGTGTGGTACGTATTTAATTTTTTGTTTTAAGGACGTATCTTTCAATAGCTTAATGTCATTTAGAATTTTATTGGGTTTGTGTTTCGTGTGTTTGTCGTATAGTTTCTTTACTATACTTGGATTAAAATCTTTTTTGTGGGCTATATAGGTTAGTATTGAAAGCTCTTTATTTATAAGTTTTTTCTAATGGTAGGTTTATTAGTCTATTGATCATAGTGTTAAAATATGCATGTTTTTGTGCTTTGGGATGGCAAGAATTTGAATTGATAATATTATCTGAAGTTGTTGGTTTTCTATATATGTCAAATTTATGTACATTGTTCTTATTCCTAATTGTTAGGTCCAAGAAATTTATGGTTTTATCGTTTTCTGGCTCCATGGTAAATTTGATTTTAGTATGTAGGTTGTTTATTATTGTATATATTTGTTGTATATCAGTTTGTGATCCATATATTAATAGGAGGGTATCGTCTACATAGCGGTAATATAGAAGAAAAATTATTCAACTCTAATCACCCAATAATAAATAAAATAACCAAATTTGTAGAGGAGAAAATTCTCTACAACTTTGCTCTCTTATGTTTTTTTCATATTTCGTATCGTTTCAGAGATATTTGCAAAAATAACGGCGATTTCGGAATGTATGTCTGTCTGTCCGTCCGTCCGTCTGTCCGTAACGGGTTCCCTGTTTTTCAGACGAACCGTTCAACCGATCAGCACCAAATTTTGCAGATATAATTGTTGGCTACCAGAGACCAGAACCTCGCTTTTTGAAATATTTCGGATAAGAAATACGTTAGTAATAAAAAAAGCCGTTTGTAATGTAATTTTAATTGCAAATAAACCGTTCTTCTGACGCGAAAATTGAATAAACGAAAATTCTCTAGAACTTTGTTGCCATATGTGTTTTTTTTTTTTTTTTTTTTTTTTTTTGTTTTTTTTTTTTTTTTTGTTTTTTTTTTTTTCATATCTCGTACCGTTTGAGAGATATTGGCAAAAATAACGGAGTTTTGACACCTTCCATTGGATTAACGAAAACCAGCCGTTCGCAGATGTCACGTGACATTCCTCGCCCAGAAAACTCTGTGGCATACACCATCTTGTGTTGCGTATTTAATGATTTTCTTATTGTAACTTACACGTTGTCATTTCAAAGCAATGCCGGCCGAGGGGACTGCGGCGCTTCAGTCACGGTCTGCACGGCCACTACGGTCGGGGGTTCGAATTCCCCATCGGGCATGGATATTTGTGCCGTCCTTAGTTGTAGCTAGTTCATAAGTAGTTTGTAAGTTTAGGGACTGATGACCCCGTAGTTGTCCCATAAGCTATACAAACAATTGAACAATTGAATTCAAAGCAATGGCGCACTGAAGAATTAACAAAAACACGAAGTCCTACGTACGATAAATGATAATCTAGTGTCTACAAATATCATATTAGCTTCAGTTAACAATGAATACAATAGTATAAGATTACAGAACTCAACAAAACTCGTAACTGTCAGCTGTAGTGTATGTAGTAGGCAATGTGTTGGACTGTGACGCTGGGGGTCAGTGTTTGGAAACCCGCTGCTCCGTAAATTTTTTTTTTCCTAAAAGGGTTTCAGACACTCTTATTAATTAATTTTTTATTATTTAGATTATTATTTTGGTCCAAAATGTTTGCATAAACTTATAAAACTACAAATCTAAAGTGGACCGTAAAACACGTCAGTGCGATTTTTTTAGAATCACACACACATACACACGTCATTGTGACCTCTCTCAGAAATTTGATCTGCTACTCAATAGAAGAGTCATGATCCTTTCCCCTCTCCCCCCCCCCCCCCCCCCCCCACACACACACGGGCCAGATTGTATACCAACTAGATTCCTCTCAGAGTATGCTGATGCAATAGCTCCGTACTTAGCTATCATTTACAGCCGATCACTCAGCGAAAGATCCGTACCCAAAGACTGGCACTGTACCCCACAAGCGGCTTCTAATGAAATTGCGTGCTTATAGAATCTCCCCGATTGTGCGATTGGATTCACGATTTCCTATCAGAAAGGACACAGTTCGTTGTAATTGACGGTAAGTCATCGAGTAAAACAGAAGTGATACCTGGCGTTCCCCAGGGAAGCGTAATAGGTCCCCTACTCTTCCTTCTGTTTATAAACGATTTAGGAGACAATCTGAATAGCTCCCTTAGATTGTTCGCGACGAATGCTGTCGTTTATCGGCTAGTGATGTCAACAGAGGTTCAAAAGCAACTGCAAAGCGATTTAGACAAAATTTCTACATGGTGCGAAAATTGGCAATTGACACTAAATAAAGAAAAGTGTTAAGTAATACACATGACCACTAAAACAAATCCGCTGAACTTCAATTACGCGATAAATCAGTCAAACCTTAAAGTCGTAGATTCTACCAAATACTTAGGAGTTACAATTACGAACAACTTTGACTGGAGAGAACACATAGAAAATATTGTGGGGAAGGCGAATCAAAGGTTACGTTTCATCGGCAGAACGCTTCGAAGATGCACCAGCTCCACCAAAGAGACTGGCTACATCACACTTGTGCGTTCTCTCCTGGAGTACCGTTGCCCATTGTGGGACCTTCACCAGGTGGGATTGACGGAAGACATTGAGAAGGTTCAGAGAAGGGCAGTTCGTTTTGTTTCAAATTTCAAATGTTTGTATAGCTTATGGGACTTAACTACGGGGTCATCAGTCCCTAAACTTACAAACTACTTATGAACTAACTAATACTAAGGACGGCACAAATATCCATGCCTGAGGGGGGATTCGAACCCCCGACCGTAGTGGCCGTGCAGACCGTGACTGGAGCGCCTCAGTCCCCTCGGTCACCGCGGCCGGCCAGCTCGTTTTTTTCTATCACGTTACGGGGGGGGGGGGGGGGGGGGGGAAAGCGTCGCGGAAATGTTGGACGAATTGGGGTGGAAATCATTAAAAGAAAGACGTTATTCATTGCGGCGTGATCTGTTTGCGAAGTTTCAATCACCGACTTTTAGTTCTGAATGTGAAATATTTTGCTAGCACCCACCTACTTAGTGAGACATGACGATCCCGATAAAATAAGAGAAATCAGATCGGAAACGGAACGATTTAGGTGTTCTTTCTTCCCGCGCGCTATTAGAGAATGAAACGGCAGAGCAAAGTTATGAAAGTGGTTAATGAACCCTCTGCGAGGCACTTGAATGTGATTTGCAGAGTATCGATGTAGATGTAGATGTAGATGTAGATGTAAAGAAATGACCATCCCACGGACTCTGGAATGAGAATAGTACACCTGGAGGTAGGTGGTGCGCTGCCCAGGCCAGAGTATCGCCTGCTGGTGTGGAGGCCCTAAATGGACACCAGAGTGCGTGCCTCCTGCCTCCCCCCCCCCCCCCCCTTCCGTCCTGATTAGGAGGGAGCGGTCCGCATGAAATGTTGAGCAGCCTGCCGCGTTCCCCACTCTGCAGGGGCGCGCAGTCGCTCTCTGAGAGGACAGCTCTGAGCTGCGAACGGAGCCGACTCTTAGGCTGGATTCACACGGCGCGCGACCTCGCGTCACCGCCAGTGACGTCACACACCGTTAAAAAAATCGCACTGACGTGTTTTACGGCCCACTTTAGATTTGTGGTTTTATAAGTTTTTGCAAACATTTTGGACGAAATGATAATCTAAATAATAAAAAATTAATTAATAAGAGTGTCTGAAACCCTTTTAGGAAAGAAAATTAGGTAGTGGCGCGTTCCGAACCACCGACTTTTACCGTCAGAGTCTAACGCTGTTTTATTTTTTTTATTTTATTTTTATTTTTTTTTTTATTTTTTTTTTTTTTTATTTTTTTTATTTTTTTTTTTTTAACGAAAGACCTTCTGAAGGCGAATAAAAACTTCTTCTTGGTTTATGTACTGGGTGCCAATGATTGTTATCCTCTTTTTTTCCGTGGTCTTCGCAGCAGACTGTCCTCACGCACTGCTCGTCTTCACGTGGTTTATTATCCATGTTGTAATCCCCAAACACTAAGCTTGGTCTCGCATTCGTCGTCTGTCTGTCTCGTTGCTTATTTTGACTTCTCGTAGCCCTGTGCGTTACAGTCGGCGGAGCCACTCGATGGCCTATTCTTAATAAATAAATAAAAATCAAAGAAGAACAACAGCAGGAGAAACCCGCATTAACAAATTTGGTCCTTCATCCACTGTCCCTAATGTAGGATATGAAAGTATCCATGTAACAATAATAATAAATAAAACTCAAGAAAAGAAATCATATTTGAGTGCCAGCGACCATACATTTGCTACAGACGCTGCCAGGAACGCCTTGCCAACTACGCTACGACTATCAATCAGAAGATGAGTCCTATAATCTCATACTATTAATAGCCGTTGTTAACTGACGCTAATATGGCATTTGTAGACACTAGATTATCATTTATCGTACGAAGAACGACGTGTTTTTGTTACTTCTTCATTGCGCCACTGCTTTGAAATGACAACGTGTAAGTTACAATAAGAAAATCATCAAATACGCAACGCAAGATGGCGTATGCCAGAGAGAGTTCTGAGCGAAGAATGTCACGTGATATCACCGAACGGCTGGTTTTCGTTAATTCAATGGAGGGTGTCAAATCTCCGTTATTTTTGGAAATATGTCTCAAACGATACGAGATATGAAAAAAAAAAAAAAAAAAAAAAAAAAAAAAAACACAAGGGAGCTAAGTTGTAGGAAATTTTCTCCTCTACTAATTAGATCATTCAACTTTCGTGTCAGAGAAACGGTTCGTTGCAATTACAATTATATTACAAATTGCTTTTTTTTTGTATTACTACCGTATTTTTTGTCCGAAAACTTTGAAAAAGGGAGGTTCTTGTCTCTGGTGGCCTACAATCATGTATGTAAAATTTGGTGCTGATCGGTTGAAAGGTTCGTCTTAAAAACAGGGAACACGTTACGGACAGCCAGACAGACAGACAGACATCCCAAAATCGCCGTTATTTTTACAAATATCTTTGAACCGCTACGAGATATGAAAAAAAAAAAAAAAAAAAAAGAGCAAAGTTGTAGAGAATTTTCACCTCTACAAATTCGGTTATTCAATTTTCGTGTCAGATGAATAGTTAACCCGATTTTCATTTAAATTTCGAGCTGTCAAAAGACGATCGCATAGGTCCACTTTTAGTGTTACTACCGTAACCTAAAGTGGGTCAAAATCAAAGTCCATTCCCACTGCATGGAACAATAATGCAAGCACCATTTCCGAGTAGTACGAGAGCATTTCGAAAAGTAATGATACAATGGCTCGCATTCCTTAAATAGAACATTTATTTAGAAAACGTCACTTACATCTTATTAACTGCATTATTTGATATTTTTTGACATAATTACCCCCGTTATCCAAACATTTGTTAAGTCGGTTAAAATAGTTTCGTGATTATTAAGTGATTACATTCCATTCTACTACTTTCAAACTATACTCATCTTTTCAACATTACGACCGAGCGAGGTAGCGCAGTGATAACAGACTGGACTCGCATTCGGAAGGATGGTGGTTCAAATCCATCTCCGGCCATCCAGATTTAGGTTTTCCGTGATTTCCCTAAATCACTCCAGCCAAATGTCGGGATGGTTCCTTTGAAAGAGCACGGCCAATTTCCTTCCACATCCTTACCCAAACCTTTCGAGCGTAAGTTCCGTCTCTAATGACCACGCTGTCGAAGGGACGTTAAACTCCAAGCTTCCTTTTCAACATTACGATGTATGGGGGTTCTGCAACATTATTCTCGTGGGGCGTCGTGGTAGAAATAAATACTCGGTATGTACAATTTTTCAATTTTTCTTCAATTTGCAATCAAACTGCTTCTCCACCAAAACATTACAACTTCATAACATAAACAATGCAACAGAACTTAGGTGATAGTACTTCCATTGTAAAACACAGACTGACATAGCTTCCAGAGCACTTCAGAACCGCCGAAACTCGAACTCCCTCACGCAAGGCGGTGAGGCAAATCTATAACATCGACAATAATGGCATTGCATTAGGCATTGTTCATAACAATTGAATATACCAATTTACAATTACCGAACACAACAGTAAAACATTTCATGTACACAAAAATAATCACAATATAAAATGAAAACTATACATACAATAATTTTACATGGCGTATATCTTTTTAAGACGAAATCGCGGTACTTGACAACAAAGTGCGATGTTAAATGTCCATTAATTTGTTGATGAGTACATCATACATGTTCCTAACATATATTGAACTATCAAATATCTTGTCCATTCTCAAAATATACACCAAATCTTACGTCAGTCAATATATACAAAGAATAACAATATTCAAATCTCAACTATTACATTAATTAACACAATTTACTGGCCAACACAACTTGTTTATGGGCCTAACATATATACAATGCTATTTATTTTCATTTACATAAAGTTTCTTAAATTCGTCTATCTAGTTCTTGAAATAATGTACAATGACAAAACTATTGTTTATAGAACTGTCTGGAAAGCATCTAAACGAATCTCTTAATTAATGAAATCTATCACTTGTTTTAATCACAGTATCACCGAGACACTGTCCTACACTGATTCCTAGGCTGGCTATTTCGTTTTTAACTAACTTCACACGCAACATGTATCACTATTGAACCACACGATTCCGGGTCCGACGCAGACGGTATCGTACGATAACATTGAGATGAGAGGGCAGCAGTATCATCACGCGGTGCACAAGCTTTTGTATCCCACAGTCATAGAAGGTTGCCGCCTGTTGTCGGAACCACATTTCAACTTCATCTTTGATCTCTTCATCGTCGTTGAATGATTTTCCACCAAGATGTGACTTCAGGTAACGGAAGACATGAAAGTCGGTGGGTGCAAGGTCCGGGCTGTATGGCGAATGGTACAATATATCCCATTTGAATTGTTTGAGTAGTGCTTTGGTTACGAGCGCTGTGTGAAGCCGAGCGTCGTCATGAAGCAAGCGGACTCCATTTGTCAGCATTCCCCTGCGTTTGTTTTGAATTGCCCATCGAAGACGTTTCAAAGTCTGGCAATATGCAGCAGCAGTAATTGTCGTTCTAGAAGGCATAAATTCCAACAGAAGAATGCCTTGTCGGTCCCAAAAAAACAGAAGCCATGATTTTCTTCGCTGAAATCGACGTTTTGCATTTCTTAGCTTTTGGTTAATTCGAATGGCGCCATTGCATTGATTGTTGCTTGGATTCAGGTGTCACATGTCACAACGTGATCAAGGAGCTCATCACCTGCTTCAGCATAGCGTGTGAGGAAGTCGAGTGCAAAGCCCATCCTCTTCTTTTTGTGTTCTTCCGTTAACATTTTTGGAACCCAGCGCGCACACCATTTCCTGTACCCTAACTTGACAGTCACAACGTCATAAAGAGTTGTCATTGATACGTCCGGTATGATCTGATGCAGTTCTTTCAATTTGATACGTGTATTCGCACGAATTGCTTCCTCCGTTCTCCGAAGAAGGGCATCAGAGATCACAGATGGCCGACCTGTTCTTTGTTCATCATGAACATCGATCCTACCTTCAGAGAAATGACGACACCATTTCGTTACATCTTGTCGATTCATAATGTTCCCATAAACAGAAACAATTTCTTTGTGAATACCCGGTGGTCTCTGACCTTTTGCATGAAGAAAACGTATGACGGAGCGCACTTCGTATTTGGCGGGATTCTGAATCGGCGCAGCCATTTTAAACACGACCTACTCCAACCAGAAGCAACGTTCAACTGCCGAACGTCCGCGAGGAGAAAGCTAACGGTTCACACCAGTGTTGCCAACTTGCTCGTCTAAACTCTTCTGTTCCTCTGGCGTATGGTGTATCTTTACTTTCCGAAATACCCTCGTAGTTCAGAAGTAGTTATGAAGCTAAAAGGAGTAAAATATAGGGAGTGAAGAGTTATTTTCAGCTTGTACAAAAACAGACAGCAATTATTCGTCTCTTGGTCTCCCTCTGCGATTTTTCCCACACACACTTTTCTCCAACGCTAAATTTACGATTCTTCGTGACTAAGAATGTGTTCTACAAATTGATCCTTGTTTTAGTCAAGGTAAGCCAAAAGTTCCTTTTCAAATTATTTGTAAAAACAAGGGACTTAAATACATTGGTTATTAGTTCCTAAGCTTAAAAACTACTTACACTAACTTAAAAGTAACTTATGTTAAGGACAACACAAACACCCAAGCCCCAGGAAGGATTCGAACCCGGAACGGCGAACGGCCGCGCGCACCGCAGCTGATTTCCTTTTGTGCACGGGTATTCTGCTGCGGCAAAATTCCTTTTCTCCCCAATTCTGTTCAGTACATCTTCATTAGTTACTTGATCTACCCATCTTATCTTCAGCATTCTTCTGTAATACCATATTTCAGAAGACTCTATCCTCTTCCTGTCTAAACTATGTATCATCCAAGTTTCACTCTTTGCTTTCTTTTACAGCTTGCTCAATGTACAAACTGAATAACATTGGACAAAGGCTACAACTCTGTCTTACTTCCTTCCCAACCACTGCGTCCCTTTCATGCCCTTCAACTCTAAAAACAGCTCTTTGGTTAATATACAATTTGTTAATAACCTTCCATTCCCTATATTTTACCCCTGCTGACTTCAGAATTTGAGAGAGCGTATTCCAATAAACATTGTGAATAACTTTCTCCAAATCTACGAAAGCTAGAAATGTAGGTTTCTCTTTCCTTAATCTATCTTCTAAGATAAGTCGTATTGCCTCCTGTGTTCCTACATTTCTCCTGAATTTGAACTGATCTTCCCCCAGATCAGCATCTATCTGCCTTTCCATCCTTCTGTAAAGAATTCGTGTTAAAATTTTGCAACCATGACTTATTAAACTGAAGGTGCAGTAATTTTCACACCTGTCTGCGCCAGATTTCTTTGGGATAGGGATTATTATATTTTTCTTAAAGTCTAAGGTACTTCGCCGTCTCATACATCTTACTCACCAGGTGAAACAGTTTTGTCATGGCTAGTTCTCCCAGAGACTTCTGTAGCTCTGACAGAATATCATATACTCCAGGGTCGTGTTTCGACTTAGATCTTTCAGTGCTCTGTCAAAGTCATCGCTCAGTACAGTATCTCCTATTTCATCTATTTCTTCATCCCTTCTTGCAATATTCCATAAGAATTTCTAAAACCATTGGGAAAATGAGAATCAAAGTACGATACAAATTGGAGTGTAGAATCCACGACATTGAATGTACGGTTCTTTCTTACAATAACAAATTTTGAGTCCTTTGAGTCCTGTGTCCTTTTAGTTCTGAGAACTGTACACCTCATAAATACATTTAACATACAAAATCCAGAACTTGTAACATGCATTTGGCAGACGTTTTTTATTTAATTTTTTTAATTAATTTTGACTTTAGAAATGTTTTTCTGTGGTGTACATGAGTCCTCGAGACTCGCATCTACAATGATGATGTTGAATCGCTGAACAAAATCGATATGTGATATTTTAACTAAACATTTTATATCACATCCTCAAGCTAAAAATTATTATTTTAATATTGTAATGGTTAGGCGCATTAACCATTATGGAGTCGTCATGCACTCTTTCTTATTCTGAGGACTGTTGTGAACAGACGCTGCGGTTTTGCCACATGTCTATCATGCTTCACCAAGTTACGACGTTACATTTGTATTGAAAGTAGCTTGTGAAATTTTCTATGTAAGATCTCGGGCAGTAGAGATCTGCACAAGCAACTTAAAACGCTCACTGCTGCTCTAAATTACTTTGTGAGTGGCCACAGTACTTGTACAACGGAAATTTATCCAACTGCTCACTACTTAAGGGAGCAGCCAACGTTTTAACAAACACAAAATTAATGTTAAAAAAAGGGAATAGATAATTAAACATGGGATGGGGAGCATGAAATTATAAAGCAGAGGTTTGATACTTTAAATTATTATCTATTCAATAAAATGAACAAACAACATGTGGGGAGACCGAATAAGCACAATAAAGCACACACCTTGTACAAAAGTGAATTAAATCATAAAGTTACTGCCCATAATAAAAATGTTTCTGCCGTTTATGAATATGGACGTGACGTGGAAGGAAATTTGCAAATACACATTGGATAAAGGAAAGCACATTCATTCCCTCACAGACACGCACATCATGCTTGCGACATGTTACTCAAGCGGGAACACTTCATAGAAGCGGCAAAACGAAGCGTCGGCGGCGTTTTGACGAGATGGCGGGTGTGTTCAACCTCAATTAAAATCAAATGATGCGCCAAACGAACTCATGCGTGGGGAGGCAGCAGCATACTACCCTTAAGTACCACGTGGTGTACAACCACGGTGAATTACATAGAATTTACGAAAAGAATTTAGAATAAGAAAGTAAAGCACAGGCGAAAATTCATATAGAAGAAAACTAGTATCAGTAAAAGCATGATTGAAGGCTGAAGTAATAACCAACACAAAAGCACGTTGTGCAATCGGTAATACCAAGACAGGAAAGATGGAATCAAACCAGAAATTCTGGGAAAGAATTTAGCATGCTCGCGGAAACAGACACCGCACGAAAACGTTTGTTAAAAATTAACAAGGAATTCAAACTAAGTTTACTCAAAGGCTGAAGGCCATCCTCCCAGCATGATTCGATGAAATACTCACTTTGGCGGTCGCAGCAAGAGTGGTGCCTTAGGCCACATGCACAGGCTTCCCCTCTCCGCACTGGATGTAGGGCACGCTCAAAGCGATGCCGAGTGCATTCAGAGCCTACTCTTTACCAACTCTTGCTACCCAAAGGAGATAATACCCTCTACTAGCGCTCCAGAGAGGTCTCCTTTGTCACCTCTTTCGTCCATGATTATGTTGGTACTACACTAAGAACAGGCCACCTCCCCATCTTGCCAAGTAAGAGTGTCTCTGCCTACCTAGTAGACAGCAGTGCAGACGACATACGAAGCCATGCATTCTTAATTAAAGTAAACGAGGTCTAAAGTGTGAAGTGGCGACTGTAAGCCATTGCACAGCAGTCAATATTAAGAACAACCTTCCACATTCATACAAACACACCAGTTCAATCACACGGGAGAAAACATATATATCATGGTCACTGATCATTAATAAAGGAACAAAATAATTGATATACAAATAAACAGTATTAATGGTGGAGAAACACTTTAGAGTAATGAATAACTCAAAATGGAACACGACCACACATTCAGTGGACATGTTTCAGTACATACTAAAACCGATGTATCTTCCTGAACAGGCTTGAATTCGACATAGAACCTTTCGGTCAAACACATAGCATATGAACTTAACCACACAACAATGCACTTGTAACTGTAAAACCACACCTAATAATTGCATCTTTCTGCCGAAACGCATCATGCTAATAAAATATTAGTAAAAAGTGAATTCTGCAGTAAAATTATTCCACAAAAGTTTATAACACAGTCGCAAATGTCACAGCAATCCATATAGCATGGATGAATTAATGTAAAAATAATATTTATTTAAAATATCATTACTTAGAATCACTCACTTACTCACTCCATGGCTCTACAGCTCTCTGAGGACCTTGGCCTCCTCAATCACACATTTATAGTCCCCTCGATCTTCAGCGTGCTTGCGCCACCTACTGCTCTCAGGTCGGCTTCCACATTTTCTAGCCATCTTACATGCGGTCGTCCTCTCCTCCTCCTACCACTAGGATGTCCCTTCGAGAGCCTTTCTTCTTTCGTGCCCTGGACATGTCCTAACCATCTTAGCCATCCCATTTTAATTGAGGTTACCAAATCAGGTTCTTCATTAGTCTAATTCTCCATATCTCACCCTCTTTTACAGGACCAAAAATCTTCCTCAGCACTTTACTTTCCCATATATTTGGCCTCTTCTCCAAGACCTCCGTCAGTACCCATGCCTTACTGCCATGCATAAGGACTGGTTTGATCACTGTTTTGTAAAAGGGCCAGCTTTGGTTTCCTACTCAGGTTCTTACTTTTGAGAATGGGGTACAGTGCTCTATATGATCCGTCGCCAGCCTTCATTCGGTTCGTTATATCTGCTTCCACTCTGTTCAGTCGTTATTACTGAGCCATGAAAAATAAAGGTGTCTACTCTTTAAAAGTAGTACCGCTCTAACTGTAGATCATCTGTGTTTCTTCTCTCTCAGTTACTATCTTAGATTTTGTCTCTCTGATTTTGAAACCAAGGTTCTTGGCAGCGGCTTAAAACCCTTTGAAGCCTGATGTGAGTGCCTCTGTACTTCTAGTACTCATTACTAGATCATCTGCAAGGCTAAGATTTGTAGAAGTCTATTGTAAATATTACCTCCTGGACTTGTGGTTATTACTCTTCCCGCTTTCTCTAACACCAGGTTGAATAGCACTGGGGATAATTGGTCTTCCTGTCTTAAGCCTTCCTCCATTGGAAAAGATCTTGATAGGCAACCCTGAACTGTAACCTGACTTTTGCTGTTTTACAGGGTCATCTTAGTTATTTTTATTAGCCTCTTAGGAAATTTGAATGTCTGCATCGTTTCCCATAGTACTAATCTTTTTACTCTGTCATAGGCCTGTTTAAAGTCAATGAAGAGATGATCTAATCTTATATTCGTAAGTCTTCTTCAGCATCATACGTACTGTAAAGATACAGTCAGCTGTAGACCTCCCAGTTCTAAAACCTGCCTCGTACTCGCCAAGAATATTTTCTGCTCTTCTACTTACTCTCCTTGTTATAGCCTTAGAAAGGACTTTGTACACAATACTAAGGAGAGATATTCCTCGGTAGTTCTTACACTGCATGTGTGATCCTATCTTACGTATAGGGCAGATGGTTGCTAACGTCCAGTCCTCTGGCATTTTCTCTGTTTCCTAGGCCAGTGTAATTATTTTACGTATTCTCTGCACTAATATGTCACCTTCGTGTTTTATCATTTCCGCTGTTGCCAGGTCATGTCCAGAAGGTTTGTTACTCCCAAGTTGCTTTATAAATTCTCTTAACTCTTCTGTCGATGGAGCTTCTGTGTCAAATGCATCATCATCTCCATCCACCTCTTCTTCTACTTCACTTTCTTCTCTAGCCCCTCCATTTCTCTCTTCTCTCTTAACAGTTGTTGATGTTGTTGCTGTTGTGGTCCTCAGTCCGCAGACTGGTTGGATCCCACTCTCCACGCTACCCTGTTCTGTGCAAGCCTCTTCATCTGCAAATACGAACTGCAACATACATCCTTTTGAATCTGCTTGCTGTATACGTTCGTCGGTCTCACTCCACATATTTCCTTCTAGTGGTAAGTTGACGATTCCTTCGTGACTCAGAATGTGTCCCACTAACCTATCCCTTCTCTTAGTCAGGATATACCAGAAACTCATTTTTTCTCCAATTCTGTTGACCACCTCCTCATTAGTTACGTGATCTACCCATCTAATCATCATTCGTCTGTTACACCACATTTAAAACCTTCTGTCATGTTTTTGTTTGAACTGCTTATCGTCCATGTTTCATTCCCATAGAGTGCTACACTCCAGACAAATGCTTTCAGAAAGGATACTTCAAAATGTTGTGCCCATGTTTCCATTACGTTTTCCTTTTCAGCTATCAAACTGCCTGTCATCTTTCAGCATGTCCGTCCTTGGCTGACATTCTGTTTTTATTTGATTCATTAGATTGAAATCTCTTTTTTTGATATTAGTGCACTGTGGAGCTACTTGTATACATATCATGAAGGACAGTTCTAAAGGGGCATCCAAACTACTCGTGGTCGCCAGACTTGTGCTGGTCAAACTCGTGTATCAGGAGGCTTGTCAAATTTGTCTGACTTGCGCTCGTGGCTCGTGCCGTGCTGACAACACCCGGAGCCAGACAAGCCATATGCACGGGCGGCTCGCAAGCCTGTTTCGTGAGGAGCATACCTCCAATCACATTACTCGCAAGGCTCTCAAGTCTTACGAGTACACGACTAGTGTGGACGCATCTCAATAGCTCTGGTAAAATGCTATATTGCAACCGAATGAATCGACTGTGTTCCAAGAACTGTCAGATTGTATCCATTCCGTGTCTCACAGGTGGGCTATGGTCGTGCCGGCACGCAGCTCCCGCTAGAAGGGACTGGTTCCCATTTGACAGAAGCGGGCAGCCAGTGCCCCATTCGACCGGCGCTTTGAGGCGGATTTAGCGGCCAGCCCGCCGTCCGCGCCCGGAAATTGCCGATCGCGCAGTGGCGTGACGCGTCGCTCGTCGTCTCGTCTGGCTGCCGGAACAGGTCGCGGCGGCAGCGGCCCCCGGCCCTGGGCCATGAATAATTCGCCGCACGGCCCGCTGGCGAAACGGGTTTTAATGTTTGATGAGGCCCGGCGCTCGGCGGTCGCGGCGGACCCGCTGCGGCGCGGCGTGGCGCGCTGCTCTGCGGCGTGCGCCACCGCCACGCACCCTGCGGCCGCTGTCGTGACGTCACCGCAACGCCGCGGCGACAGTGATGTGATCCAGGGCTCTTCTGGTCCCCTCCTAGAGCCGTGTTTTCCAACCTGTGGGTCGCGATCCCCTGGGGATCACGGAGCCACGCTTGGGGTTCACGACTGCAGGAGGAAGTAGTTGAGGTGCGGCCGATAATGTGTCTTTCGTGAGGATCATGTGCTAGACCAGGGGTCTCCAACTACGGCCCGCGGGACGGATGCGGCCTGCATTTGAATTTCAGCTTTTTGTATCTAAGCGCACGATTTTCACACGATTAACTCAAAGAAGTAGCTAGGAGCATTCTCGTTCAATAGAGCCTCCAATTGTTCATAAATAAGAGAGAAACCACTACGAGCGCTCTTTCTGCAGGTATTATGTAATTTCTTTGTTTGAAATATGTGCACGTAGGTGGGTCAGAGTACTTGTGTAACATTTCGGCTGAAGTTAAAAAGAGAACCGTCGATAATGAGAACGTGAAGTAACCAAACATGGAGCGTAAGATGTTTCGTTATAGAGAAAGGGAACAAAACAACATGAGGGCTGTGTAAAGAAGCTATTGCTGTGCTCGAGAAACATAACATTAAGTAAATATATGTTGTACAGTTTGATGAATTCTGCGACAATGTATGTGAACATAAATTCGAAACATTGAAACGTGGACAGTATATTCAAAAGGCAAATTACATACCAAACTCTAAATGCACTAAGTGGTTGTTTCCTTTTTGTGACAAAAGTGTGTGGTCAAATAATAGTTGGGATTCTACAGACAGTGTTTGTAGATACGTTGAAGAATTTGGTGGAGTTAAATAATTCGTATGTTATTTATGTAACGAGAGATATCATGGTGGTCATATTTCGTGTGATTGAAATAGGGATGTCCAGCATCTTGATGATGTTACAGGTCTAATTATACAGCTCGCATTGCAATTTTCGGTAATCCTAAAGTATGCCATCCATCCTCCATTAAGAATCGAAACTTGAAATGTGGGCCTCACGGTCTAATAATTTGAAGACCCCTGTGCTAGACCGTATGGTAGGAATGTCACATGGAAGTGGGCAGGTATTCGTCAAAGCACATTGTAAAGTCGCTCACGCTCTGATGTGGTACTTATTTGTAGTAATGAATATGAATATCATTTAAACATATTTAACTCTTGAAATTCGTAATACGATGCCCTGCACTTTACGTCACTCAGTGGCACTGCTGACCAGCCAAGCAGTGGGCTGCCATCTGTGCACATCTGGCGGGGCCTACGAGAATGACAGGCCCCAGCGCAGTCGTCATACCACGTAAGCACGGCAGTTCCGAGCCGGCGGGATCGCAAGCTCAGTGGCTGCCCGCTATGACGCAGTGGGGTGTGCCCCAGCGGCCGGCCAATCGGCTAGCGATCGCGCCGGCTCTGAACTACCTTGATACGTGGCATGACGACTGCGCTAGGGCCTGTCTTTCTCGTATGCCTCCACATCTGGCACGTGACGTCAGCGGAGCAGCGTGTACCGGCAGCATCAAAGCAACAACAGCCCCAGCACTCGGTGGCGGCCAGCTATGGCACGGCAATGCGTGTGAATGGGCCCAAGTTCAGTTCAAGCTGTATTCACCAGTTCACCGAAGATGTTTGCGGTAGGGATGTCACGGAGGTTCGATTCCGAAAGTTAGGAAATTCCGATTCATTTTGCTCCTTCGATTCCGCGATGGAGACGGAAGGGATCACGCACAGGTAATCACAGCCGACACGAACGGCCGCCACAAAAACTTGTCAAACGATTGCAGGAAAATTATTTGGTGAAAAATTTGATTTTTTTACATCTTACAGCTTGATATCTCCGCTCGATGAAGGACTGAATTTCTTTTCATTATTCTGCATACTTTTTTGTGGTGTATAAATGAAGTAAATGGCTGCAATAAATTTTATGATTTTGTAGAGGTAAAAAAGCATTGTGTAGACTTTGCGTATTATTCATTTTAGATCATATGTTGCTGTGTATGAATGTTGTGAACATGTCGAAGTAAATAATTATTTCAGGTATTAGTTTATTGTTCTCACTTCTTAAATGGTCAACGTCTTTAGTTAATTCAGCTACAATTATTCCATCATTGTCA
This sequence comes from Locusta migratoria, assembly GCA_026315105.1. Classification (NCBI taxonomy): domain Eukaryota; kingdom Metazoa; phylum Arthropoda; class Insecta; order Orthoptera; family Acrididae; genus Locusta; species Locusta migratoria. The sequence continues at coordinate 268,474,010 of CM048748.1, read as the reverse complement.
ATGGCACTTCTCGCTGAAGGGGTTTAGGAATAAGTACACCTACTTATTTCCTCAACGATATTGTTTATACAATTTACGCTGTCATCCTTGTCATTTGTTGTTAACAATAACATTTGTACTTTTTGGTTGTTCCGTCTTTCTACTCTGACTTCATGTCTTGACTACGTCGATGACCTTAGGCAGCTTCTAAGTAGGGACCGCATCTACCTTTAATGTACGTTTCAATGGAAGGTTTAAAAGTTCATTTTTCAAGTCTCGAACATAATCAGACTCTTTAAAATGTTCTGAACATACACGACCAGTATCAGGGTTGAGAGAATCTAATCGCTTACTCGCGTTTATCCACTTGACCTTACCTCTTTATCTGTTGGAAATCTGTGAAATATCGCGTTCTTCTGTCTGCCGTGGTTCGTACAGCACGCAACAGCACAACACACCATAGTCACTAACAAGCCATCACTTATCACTTACAACTACTTAATACATACACAAACTATAAAGAGCCAGTGGGAAACAAGTTCTGTGGAGATACACTCATAATAGCAACACTATGGTAGCGCAGGAAAACTGTGCTGGTCTCCTGGTGACGTCAGTGGCGCGGCATACGAGTGCACATCCAGCGGTTGACCCCTACCGTCTATTCTAGTATCCGTGGATTCCGATTTCGGTTCCGATAAACGGAAGTTACATCGGAGGTTGATGTACAGTACACTACGGTCGGGGGTTCGAATGCCCCCTACTTCGTAAGTAGTTTGTAAGTTTAGGGACTGATGACCCCGTAGTTAAGTCCCATAAGCTGTACAAATATTTGAACATTTGATGTACAGTACCGGCGGCGGCGGTGGCGGTCGCAGTCCTCGTGTACAGCCATTTTCTTCTCCAAGACAGTCTAGATTAAATTTTCAGACTATTACTTCATCAGTAATGACACCTAGGACTAACGCTGGAATTCCATTATTTGTCACTCAGAATGCTCTGGTTTATACCAGAGCCGGCCAGAAATTCTGCACACATGCAGTGTTATTGCACATGTGCAACTTCCGGGTCCAAGAGTGAACACGAAACCGTCGCCGGTCACGTAGTGTATCTAGGCACAGATGTCACTGCTCTCGCTTTACCCAATATGCTGACTACAGAGTTCTAGTGTCTAATCACGGATGACTTAATACTATAATAAGATGTACTACCGACCAACTGAATTCAAAATTTGGAGATCTTTAACCTAACAAATTATTTCGAATCAAGGACGATCCTTTGTTATGGTGGAAAGTGAATACAAGATTTTAAAAACCCTGTACTGAAATTGTCAGCCATTATTTGTCGTCTCCACCATGCTCAGAAGCCAGCGAACAATTTTATAGTAGTGCTGGCCTAATCTATGACCCTTTGAGGAGTAGATTGGACGGAGATTATGGTTGGAAGGCTTCATTGAAGTATTTCGGTACAGTACGGGAACAGAATTTTGCCACAACGGAGTGCCTAGGAATGGTTTGAAAAATTCCGAAATGGTCGCACGATGAAGGAACTGGACGACCGTTTACCGCCAGAAATGAAGAATCCATTAAGCGTTCACGTAAAATGATTCTCTTAGACAGACGATTAACTTTTGACGAAGTGGCAATGTCCATAAATTAGTCACGGTTCTGCCTACGAAATCATTCACAGCAGACTTGGTTTTCATTGAGTTTGTGTAAGATGGGCCTCAAAACAACTCACACAGTTGCATCAACGAACGCGCTTTGACATCTGTAGAAAACATTTGGATCGCTATGGTAACGTCGGGGACAACTTCTTAGACAGGATCATTACTGATGACGAAACATGGATCCATCATTACGAGCCGGAGAGTAAACGGCAGAGTATGGAATGGAAGCATCCAAACTCGCCGTGCAAGAAAAAGTCCAAGACCCAACCGTCCGCAGTAAAACTGATGCCTACGGTTAACAGTGTATGTTATAGTGAAATGCTTACTGCCAAGGCTTTAGCCTGGCAACCGCCGAGGCTTGCTATCAAAAGGTATTGTTACACGACAATGCCCGTCCTCATACTGCTGCCCATACTGCTGATACGCTGCAGAAACTTTAATTTGAATCATCCTCCGTATAGTCCCGATCTTGTCCCTTCTATCACTTGTATGGCCCACTCAAACAGGCATTACCGGGCCGTCGATTTGCTTCGGACGAAGTTGTGAAATACGAGTTGCATTCCTGGCTCGCAGCTCAACCTAGAATCTTCTTTTATGATCAGGAAGCTTGTATAACAGTGGACCAAGTGCGTTGAAACGCAAGGAGACTATGTCGAAAAATGATATTCTTGTAAGTTTCCTATTTGATTACAAAAAAACTTTTATAACTACTTTGCAGATAATTATTGACATACCGTCGTATCAAAGACAACAAATTTTCCTTCTGTTGATAAAACATTATTGTAAAAAAAAAAAAAAAAAAAAAAAAAAAAAAACAGTATTGTACATTATAGGATAAATTGTAGTCCATTTCTGTGAATGGAAGACATTATATTATTACGTGAATTCCGAAAAAATATATGTTGTATAAGAAGGTTTTGCATTGCAGGTACACCCAAGAAGCAAATTATGCTCATTGAGCATGGTCCCACTATATAGTCAATTTGTAAACAATCGAATTTCTCAAAGTTACTTATTGTATCTTGTAAATTTAGCTATTACCTGGTACCTGAAAACAGTTGCTAGCTCTTTCATTTATTTATTGTTAATATGGTGTATTTATTATAAAATATATTTGTTCTATACAACTGAGAATTGATTATCAACAAGGAATCGCTTTATTTTAATATAAAATGCATTTCACTTTTCTTAGGCATATGTTTTTTCATTACGGAACACGTAGTATTTAGGCACGAAATGTTCAAATGTTTGTAAATCTATTGCACTCATCTGCATGCTTATTACTCTGTAGCTTACAAACTAAGCTTTTAACTAAGGTAAACTAAACTCAGGACAACACAAACACCCATGCCCGAGGGGGGACTCGAATCCCCGACGGCGAACGGCCGCGCGCACCGCAGCACGGCGCCCCAGTGCGCACGGCTAATCCGCTGCAGCTATTTAGGCACACTCCTGGCTGGTTATTTTCTAGTATATCTACTTCCTCCTGTGACGCGACCCGCTGAACAGTTTGGAGTACACTTTGTAATAATGTCCATTCACTGAAAACCTCTCCCGAAATCATATTCTGGCTACGCCTACGACACACAGAAATTAGTGGAGGGCGTGCCAGATCGTATTGGAGAAGTAATTGAGATGAAAGGAATGCCTACCAGATACAGAAGGTTTTAGACCGTCAGTAGAAAGATGTGCTTCCGAATAATTTTGTGCAGCATTGGTGTGCTTTTTGATTTTGTTGATTAATTGTTGGATTCGTATGTACAGTGTTCTTAACAAGTATAAGAGACATTTTGGGCCGGTTCGTCCATCTCTTGTTAATCTTCGCTTTAGTAAACGAGAAGATGCCTTTAATGTCCAGTGAAAAGTGTTCGATAAGTGCACTGCGTTTGTCATTGCCAGATACAGCTCTCGTTTTCTAACCTAGAGAAAACGAAAAGATACGATATATTTAGACTATATTGGCAATAGAGATGAAGTGCCGTCTGAATAAACAGGTTTTCGCCATATTTGACTAGCAGGGAATAGGTTAGCAGACAGTTGTTATTTGGCGCTATGGAAAACAAACGTTAAATGAGCTCGAATTTTATAAGAAGTGAGTGCGAGAGTCTTGACTCATTAACAGAGAAATATCAGGACACATTGGACTGAAAGAGCTTTCCAAGCAGGCGTTTTGCAGACACCAGCGAAGTCGCCTATGGCAATGAACATACTGTCAAGTGCATAGTACTTTAGAGCAAACAATAACTTGCACAAGGACGAAAGTGCACTGTTACTGTAGATAGGAGGAATAAATCACATTTTAGGCCTTACACTAGGCACAACAAGCATAAGTAAATACGGCACTGAATTAATAAGCTTGCAGACATAAATAACGTATTCTGTGCCCCTACCTATCTGTTGGACCCTTCAGACGGTCGTGGAGTTTTTCATGCAGCGTTTCCACGGGGGCCTTTCGAAGACGAAATCGCGTAACAAATTCTACATCATCCCAGCATTCAAAATGATTTGGACGAACATAAATACAATTGGGACGATGACCTCTACATCGTCCAAAATATTGACATCCGCAACTAAATCTCTTATTCTAGCTATTTTTATCATACCGATTCTCTCTTAATTAGTCGTTACCCGTAAGTTTGTATTTTGATATTGCAACAATAATTTTAAGGTTATGTTACGTAACTGCAATATATCAAAATCATCTAATCGCTACTTACATGGATGGAGGCGAGAAATATGACGACAAAAATTTACAATAAAGATGCTTTCCACGCTAGTTTTTCATACATGTAGTGCCTGTGTTATTGTTTTCGTTAAATTGGTTCACGTGAATATATTGCGCTATTTTAGCGCTTTGTAATCCTGCCATTTTCATACAGATTCTCACTTAACTGGTCGTTAGCCATGTAACGTGCAGAATTCTACTCGTTAACTTAATGACCAGTTTGAGGTCGTTTAACGTCAGGTTACCTAGTAACGAACCATTGACAAACGCAATTCTCCGCTAACGTCAGTGGCGGCTAGTACTTTATATGACTGGGGGTTCACTTCTTTCAGTGCCGAATCTATTTGGCGCACCTCTGTGAGTAGCGCGGGGGGAAAGCATCCCAGTTTTCCCCTCCCGTTAGCTATATTTTTGTTACTAGATCTGCAGAATATCTTACTTTGACTTGTTTGCGCTTGCTCCAACTCGAGCTGAGGCGTCGACCTGACAAGCTTCTTTATTTCTCACTTTTCTTCCAAGCTTAAAGCTGAGTAATTTATTTTTGAATGATACCGAACGTTCTTCATTTTTCTTTGATAATAAACACCAAGAACATATGAGTATGCACATGAACACTAAAACACAGTAAGCAACTGATTACACCGTTAAATGACTGTACAAAATGAATCTGTTACGATGAAGAGACAACCGTGAGGCGCAAAGACTGCTTCCCCCACATCTTTTCAAACAATTAAATGTTTGATGTGATTCTTGAGTTTCTCCCGGCGTATTTGATAATCAAAATATCCACGGGTGTACTGCCGGTCTTCATGGGCACAATATTTCGGCGATCATACATGTCGCCATCATCAGGTGAACTGACGGACTGAGCTCCTGGAAACGCGCCGGCACGGAGATCCGCACGCTACGGCTGCTCGAAGGGAACTGGATTCTAGCCCTTTTTTTTTTTTTTGTTTTGTTTTTTTTTGCACATTTCATTCACCTTTCCCTGAAGGGGATAAGGAGCGGGCTGTTATAGGGCGTGCTGATTTGCCCTTTGCAGCCATGGGTTTTAGGTTACATTTTTTTCTTTTATTACACGTTTCTTGCAATATGTGCAAATTACATAATACTTTTACAATAACTTTTACAATTTATCAATATTCATAGTTATACAATATTAATAGTGCTTAAATTTACATTTACATTTGTACAATTTCGTTTTTCACATATTGTTGCATGCAATTTTATACTATAAGGTTACTTTGTAGAATGAAAATAATATTAATATGTTGTAGTTCTATCTACATCTACATCGATACTCTGCAAATCACATTTAAGTGCCTGGCAGAGGGTTCATTAACCACCTTCATAACTTTTCTCTACCGTTCCATTCTCTAATAGCGCGCTGGAAGAAAGAACACCTAAATCGTTCCGTTTTCGATCTGATTTCTCTTATTTTATTGGGATGGTCATGTCTCCCTAAGTAGGTGGGTGCTAGCAAAATATTTTCACATTCAGAACTAAAAGTCGGTGATTGAAACTTCGCAAACAGATCACGCCGCAATGAGTAACGTCTTTCTTTTAATGATTTCCACCCCAATTCGTGCAACATTTCCGTGACGCTTTCCCCCCCGTAACGTGATAAAACAAAACGAGCTGCCCTTCTCTGAACCTTCTCAATATCTTCCGTCAGTCCCACCTGGTGAGGGTCCCACAAGGGGCAACAGTACTCCAAGAGAGGACGCACAAGTGTGATGTAGGCAGTCTCTTTGGTGGAGCTGGTGCATCGTCTAAGCGTTCTGCCAATGAAACGTAACCTTTGGTTCGCCTTCCCCACAATATTTTCTATGTGTTCTCTCCAGTCAAAGTTGTTCGTAATTGTAACTCCTAGGTATTTGGTAGAATTTACGAGCTTAAGGTTTGACTGATTTATCGCGTAATTGACGTTCAGCGGATTTCTTTTACTAGTCATGTGTATTACTTCACACTTTTCTTTATTTAGTGTCAATTGCCAATTTTCGCACCAAGTAGAAATTTTGTCTAAATCGCTTTGCAGTTGCTTTTGATCCTCTGTTGACTTCACTAACCGATAAACGACAGCATCATCCGCGAACAGTCTAAGGGAGCTATTCAGATTATCTCCTAAATCGTTTATAAACACGAGGAAGAGTAGGGGACCAATAACGCTTCCCTGTGGAACGCCAGATATCACTTCTGTCTTACTCGATGACTTACCGTCAATTACAACGAACTGTGTCCTTTCTGATAGGAAATCGTGAATCCAATCGCACAATTGGGGAGATATTCCATAAGCACGCAATTTCATTAGAAGCCGCTTGTGGGGTACAGTATCAAAAGCCTTCCGGAAATCCAGAAATATGGAATCGATTTGAGATCCCTTGTCGATGGCACTTAACACTTCATGTGAATAAAGGGCAAGCTGTGTTTCGCAAGAGCGATACTTTCTGAATCCGTGCTGACTATTGGTTAATAGGCCGTTCTCTTCGAGGTAGTACATAATATTCGAACAAAGTATATGTTCCAAAATCCTACTGCAAATCGACGTCAATGAGATAGGCCTGTAATTTTGGGGATCACTCCTATTGCCTTTCTTGAATATTGGAGTAATTTGGGCAACTTTCCAGTCTTTGGGTACGGATCTTTGTATTGTTTGTAATTGTATTTACAGTTTGTTTGTTGTTGTAGTTAGTAGTATAGTATAGGTGTGTGTATTTTTGTTATATTTGCTGTGGTACAAGGGTTTGGTGTTTGTTTTGATTTTTCGCACTGTGTGTTTGTGTTTTGCCATCTCTTAGCTCGTTGGTGTTGGTTTGGATGTGTGCGGGAGAGTCTATTGTGGTCTCTCGTTTATGTTTCTTCTTGGTTTATTTGTTGTTTCTTCTTTCTTCATCTTGTTTCAGCTTTTGTGTTTTCGGTGTATTGAGAGTCGTTGCAGCCCTAGTAGTACTAGAGAGGGTAGTTGTTGTGGTTTGTGTGTGTTTTTCTGTTTGGTGTTGGTTTTTGTTGTTACTTAGTGGGTTGTTTTAGTTGTTTTCTCTCTCGTCTAGATGTATTGGTGTTATGGTGTTTTGTATTAATGGTGTGAGTATTGGTGTGAGGTCAGGGTATGCTTTGGCTGTGTTTTGTGCAACTGTCATGGATGGTGTGATGTATTTGTATTTTGGTTTTCGTGTAGTTCTGTGTGGAGTTGAAATTATGTGTTCCATGTCTGGCCTTCTTTGTAATATGTTTCTGCCATATGTGGCTCGCAGTTTGACCATTCTTGTTTGTAGTGGTTCTATTTGTGTTGTGTCGTACACCTCGTTGCTTGGTGTTTGGGCTGGTAATTTCGCGATGCTTCGGAGTAGCCTTCGTTCTGTGCTGTACATTTTTTTGGCTATCGGCTCCTGTACTCCTCCTAACGGGGCTACCGCATATTCTAGGTTTGGCCTGACAAATGTTTTGTACGTATGGAGTGCAGTTCTCGTTTCGCATCCGCGGAAACGCCCCTGAACTTGTCGGATGAGGTTTTGTCTTTTGCGAATTTTGTTTAATATGTGGCTGAGGTGGGATTTCCAGTTAAGATGTTTGTTCATGTACACACCGAGGTGTCTCACGTCGTTGGCTAGTCTAAGGGGAGTGTTCCAGAGTGTTAGGTGTATGTCGTTTGTGTCTTGTTGCTTTGTTCGTGTTAAGTGTCTGTGTTGAAAGAGTATGGTTTGTGTTTTATTGGGGTTGGGGCGGATTCTCCATTGTGCCATCCAGGTGTCTAGTCTCTGTATGTATCTTTGTGCTTTGTGTTGTGTTGTGGTTGTGCGTAGTTCGGTACACCAATATGCTGTATCATCAGAATACAGGCCTACCGTTTCTGTTTGTGTTGGTGGAATGGGGATATCAGCAGTGTATAATGAGTATAGGAGTGGTGATAGAATTCCTCCTTGTGGTACCCCGGCTTGTGGTGTAAAGCCTTCTGATTTTTGTTCACCCACGTGTACGATGCACGTTCTGTTGGTCAGGTACTTCTCTACAATTCTGACTACTTTGGTGGATATTCCTTGTTTTGTTAATTTATAGAGAAGTCCCTGATGCCATAATTTGTCGAACGCTCGTTCGATGTCCAGCATTACTGCAAGGGTACAGTGGCCTTTATTGAATCCTTGTGTGATGGTGTCTGTGAGTTTAAAAGGTGGATCGCTGGCGGAGTGGTTTACTCTGAAGCCTATTGTATAAGGGGGAGAATGTTGTGTGTTTCGATGTATGTTTTGAGGCGGTCAGTTATTATACGTTCATAGGTTTTGCCTATGACGTCCAGGAGGGAGATGGGTCGGTAGGATTTGGGATCGGTTTTAGGTTTGTCTGGTTTTGGGATTAGGATGGTCTTACTGGTTTTCCAGCTGGATGGGAAGGTTTCATGGTGGAGGCAGTAATTAAACATTGTTTCGAGGATAGGTAGGAGGAGGTGTAGGGGCGCTTTTTGGAGGTGTAGTCTTTTTATGTTGCTTTGTCCTGGTGCTGTGTTTTTTCCACTGTAGATTGCGTCTGCTATTTCTGTTTCGGTGATGTGTTGTGTGAGGAGTGATTGGGTTTCTGTGTCGGTTGTTGGTGTTTCAAGTGTGTGTGGTAGTGTGGTGTCTGAATGCTTCATTAAATTTATCATCAGTGGGGAAGGCGTATACTTCTTGCAATACTTGTTTAACAGCATCTGCCTGTTCTTTCTCATCAGTGGTGGGTTCATTGTTTATGAGTAGTGTCGTCTTAGTTATCTTCCTTTGCCCAGTTAGGGTTTTGAATCTATCCCAGAATTTCTTCCCTTCCCTGTAGTTAAGTTTGGTGCACGTGTCTTCCCACTGTTGTTGCTTATGTTCGGAGATAATTCTTTTTATCCTTGCATTCAGTCTGTTCCATTGGCGTTTTAAATCTGGATTTCTGTCTCGCCTCATCTCTCTGTGCAGTTGTTTTTTCTGCCTTATGAGATTGAGGGCTTCTTGGGGGATGGTTGGTTTCCAATTTTCTATGGTTATTGTGGGGATGGTTTCTTGTATGGCTTTCTGGAATGCAGTGTTTAGTTTTGTTGTGATTAATTCTAGGTCCTGTGTGTCTGTCATGCAGATTGGGGACATGAGTTCCTCAGTGAGGGTTTCTTTATATTTGTTCCAGTCTGCATCCTTATACTTGTGTATGGTGCGCCTGGTGGGGATGGGTGGAGGTGGTTGGCTTGCTGTTGTTGAGAAGAGGATTGGAATGTGATCGCTTGTTATGGAGTTGCCAGTTCTAGGTTGGGTTATTGTGTCGTCTATGTTTGGGTTATATAGTACGTGGTCAGGTGCAGATGTGCCATGGTGACCAATGAAGGTTGGTTCGTATATAGGTAATCTACTTATTGGCTCTGTTGTAAGGAGGTCGAAAAGAATTCTTCCGTTTCTGTTATTTTGTCTGTCACCTAGCTGATGGTGCCTTGCATTTAGGTCGGCCATTAGTATGGTATTTGGTTGCGAGGTAATGTGCTGTATAAACTGTGTGGGTAGTGGTGTTTCGGGGGTATTGTATAGGCAGGCTATATTAAGAGGCCTTCTGTTTCGATCGGTCGTCCTAATAAGCATGGCTTCTATGTTGTTATATGCTGCTGGCAGCGGCAGTTCCTTGGTTGCCATGTCGTTTCTGACATAGATAGCTATGCCTCCTCTGCCGTCCTGTCTGTTCTTGCGGTATGTATTGTAACCTGTTAGGTCGCATTTGTCTGTGTCTTTCAGCCATGTTTCGGCTATGGCAGCTATGTGTATGTCTTCAGTTTTCAGTGTGTGTATGAGTAGTGTCCGTTTGTTTTTGATGCCTTGGGTATTTACAAAGAGTAGATTAAGTGTTTGTATTTGTTCTTGAGTGTGCGCCATTTCTGCGGTTGTTTTGGTTTGTGGGTTGGGTGTGGAGGGTTACTGCTGTGTGTCGTCTCTTTGTGTGTGTTGTTTGTGATTTGGTGTTGAGTGTGTGTGTGTGGTGTGGAAGTTGAAAAAGTGTTTTTCTGGGTCCCACGTTTATTTAATTGTGATGTGTAAGAGGTTGTTTACTTGTGTTGTTATTACTCCCCTCTCTAGTATCTGCTTGGATGCCCTGTCAATTGCTTGTTTGACCTCATCACGCCTCTCTTGAAACAGATCAATGAGGATCGTGGTCATTAGCCTGATCAGGTCATTCTTGTGGACAAGCTCCTCTTGGTATATGCTTCCGTCTTGTGTGTCGTCATGTGTCTTGGTTTCAGGGTTGTCGTATGTTACAATGGGGGCTCGTGTTTTCCCTTCTTTTACTGACTTGGGTCGCTGTTTGCATTTGAACGACAGGGATGAATGTTGTCCCGAGCAAGTGACACACTTTTCGGGTTGTTGCATGTTGCATTGCGACAGGCTGTGCGCCCCGCCACATCTTGCGCACCTGGCGTCGTTCTTGCACTTTGCAGCTGAGTGGCCAAACGCCATACATTTTCTACACTGGGCCGGTACCGATGGTGGGTCATGTGGGGGTTCGGCATGCCTCACTTTGTAATCTATAACTGCCCCCTCTGATAGCAGCCTGTCTACCGTTTTCGGATTGTACGTGGTAACCCTGAACTTCTCCGTTTGGATGTTCCCCAAGTTTTTATCCTCCATGCGTTGGAGATGTCCAAACCCTGTTCCTTAAGCTGCGTTTTGACATCTTGCTCTTCAGTGTCTACCGGGATTTTCTTTAATATCACCGAGAGGGAGGGGGGCTGCAGCTTTCGGATTGTGGTGTTGGGCGTCCGTGGCTTGAGCCACCTTACCTCCGCTTTCTCGAAGGTAGCGCGCCTTAGTTCGCTCTTAAGGTATGCTTCGAGTCCTCTCTCCTTTACTTCAAGGAATACTTTCCCATGCTTGGTGACAGTGAGCGACGTGATCCTGCTTTTGACCCCTGCTTTAAGGTACTGGTTGATGAACGTCTTGAATTTTGGTTGCGTAATACCAATTGGTAAGCCAGTGATTTGGTACGTGTTCCGGCCTATGTCGCAGAATGACACGCGGCATGGACTGGGTTCACTGGCTTCACTGTCGGTCGGTGATTCCGGGCTGTCTCTCATCTGGTTCCTGTTGTTGGGCGTACACAGTGGTTGGTGGTGGGGCGGGATGGAAGGGATGCCGCTTCTCCTGGGATCGGCGCACGTCGGTGGCGGCGTGTGCTGTATGTCCCTATCGTGTGCCTCCATAGTGTTTTGGAGTAGTGTTGTGGTGGTGTGGCCACGCAATATGGGTCTCCCTACACTACCGTGCGCTGAGCTCGAGGCCAGACAGTACCGCCGAAACGTCGGGTTCGGGGGTAGGGTGTCTCGGTCCTGACACGTATTTTCCCTATGCTTTGGGGTGCAGAAGTGATCTGCTGCGTGGCGCTATGATTGGACCTGTGCTCCGTTTACGGAGCTTCACAACAATTTTTGCTCTTTTGTTTTTCCGCGTGCTCGCCCTCCGAGAGGTGAGACCGCGATGGTCCTCCGTTGTTCTTCACTGCTTCGCGGTCTGCTGTGCTCCGCCACGTGGCCGCCGTTTCAGCCGTTACGCCGTCCGCGCCGAAGTCCGTATGTCTCGGCTGCTCCTGGCCGACTGCCGCCTCGCTGCTCTCGCCGGCCGCAGGTAGTGGAGGGGGCTGGGTGGCCGGTCGCCCCTTCCTATGCCGTCCGCGCCGCGGTCCGTCTTCATCGGCCGCTGCTGCACGACTGCCACCAGGCAGTGCAGGACGGTCGCCGGTGGAGGGGGGAGATTCCCTGGCTGCTGCTCTCCGCTGCCGCGCTGCGCTGACCCTCGCGCTCCGGCGTCCACCAGCCCGGTAGCGGGCCATTTAAATACCCTCGGCCCGCGGAGCGACCCCTCCGCGGTCCGCGCCCCGCGCCGCGGCCGCGCAGTGGAACCGATTGCGACGGCGTCCGAGATGACGTCGGTGTGAGGGCTCTGTCCGCCGTGGTCGTCACTTCGTTACGTTTGCTAGATTTACTCTTAATTAACCCAATCGCTGGTTCCCAAGCTTTGCTAATATTATAGCCACAGTCACGGTTTATGAGGTCTTCACTAGTGCGAATTTCAATTGCCTCTCTAATGACGCAGTCCCAGTATCTCCACGTCTGTAGCAGAATCCTAGTGCGTTCATACTCCATCGCGTGATTCTCCGACAATGTTCAGCGAGCACAGACTTGCTCGGATACATCAATCGTGTGTGCCTCTGGTGTTCAAGGCATCGATCCTCGACGGTACGCATCGTCTGTTTTAAATGTTTGTTACAACGAAGAGTATAACTGTCACTTACCCTCAAAATTTGCAAAAACATCCAAAGTAAATGTGCCAAGTAAGAATACAAAAGTTATTGTTGTTCCCGTATAAGAGTGGGTCTAAAAAAAATTGCTTTTAGTCGGTCTCTAAACCACTATCTTCGACGATCTACGACGGCTCAGCGCGATGCCGCTAACCACACAGCTATTCTTGCTAGGGGGAGAGTAGTGACATCACCATTATGCATGATCGGCTTTTCTGAAGGCTTTTTCATTTTATGCATCTTTAATTTAGAGTTATAAGATTTTTTTTACTAAATGTGACGTGTTTCTGATGAACGATGCCCTCTAATAATTTCGTGTGGCTCATTGACCTGGTGGAAGTCCTTCAATTCACGCCACTTGCCGCGTCGGAGCGCATTGAGGCGCTGTGCTACGATGCGCGAGGCCGTTCTCCGTCGGGAGTTCGAATCCCCCCCTCGGGCATGGATGTTTGTGTTGTCTTTAGTATAAGGTAGCTCATAAGTAGTTTGTACGTTTAGGGACTGATGACCCCGCAGTTAGGTCCCTTAAGATTAACAAACATTTGAACATTTGGACACCACTTCGGCGACTTTCGAGTACCTAGCCTACTCCATTTATTAAACCGGGGAAAGCTTAACGTGGAATTCCAACCACGTGTTGTTTCTGCCGACGCCTCACATCGTTGAGAGGTGAAGGGTAGGTTAAAGCGCAGCCCCGAAGGTCGGATGTTGCCTTCATGAAGGATTGCCGTATGCGCAAGGCGAAGTGCGTAGTAGCTTCATTGCCTTTACTTCGGCACCATACGTGCGATCGAGCAGCCAGGACTGGTGCTTCTACCAGCTCCAACGCCAGTGTTAAAAGCGGCGTTTCCCCTCGCCTCTCCCTGCCGCAGAAGCGGCCATGTGCTGCCTCCATGGGGTTCAGACGAGAATTTTAACCTCCGCCGCGCATGCGCATTGCAACGCTGCGGCCGCCACATCCGCCAGCATAGGCGACGGAGCTACGACTCGTATACATGCTGTCTCCGCGACGTAAAACGTTTCTCATGCGATAAAAATACTTTGAATGTGAGTACAAAATGATCTGATAGGAGAAAAAAACGAAGAATTATAGTTAAAAACACTTTTTATTTATTTATTTACTTACTTTTTCAATTTTTTTTCTGGAGGTTCACTGAATCAGTGAATACACAGGACGCTCCGCCACTGGCTAACTATATTTGTCTGTGCTAACGACAAGTTAAAATCCTAACTGCAACGTAACGAGACATTGACAAACCGGCCCCTATATTCCGTTCACCGAAACGAGAAACGTATTGTAAACCCACCGATGTACGTGGACAGGCGTGGACAAATCAGGGTCTCTCGCTCAATTTTGCTGCACCCGTTTCAGGTGTAAAGTGGTTGTGTGTTTTGTTATACAGCAGTGCTATTAGAAGCCAGACATTTAAAATTTATTTATTTTAACACTTTATAAAAAGTTATTTTCTCCGAAAATTTCCCAAATCTGCATCTTGGCTTACCACAGCAAGCACTTTGCTAAGTGTTGGAAATTTATTACGAAAAACTTTTCTTCGTATCGCATTTCAGTTAAGGTTATCAAGACGTTCCGAAAGCTTCTGTCGTATTTTCTTTTTCCCCCCTTGGAGGCTTCAAAGAGTGTGTGGCTTTCTATTGACTGATTTCATGACAATTTTCTGGACACAACAGTTGCGTTTCATACACACTAGGAACCATGGGTTTCTCTAAAGAACTTTATTACTTCTTCATTGGACGCTTCTAGTGTCGACTCAAATTGAAGGATGATACAATGAGGTTACTTTTAAGTGATACCATTGAGAGAGAAAAAGAGACGCACAGGCTAGGAATGCTGAATGTTATTGTAAACACTTAATATTTACTATTCGGCAACTCCTCCTTCAAGATGACGTTGACAGTCAATAGCTATTATCACTGCTATATAACAAAACTAATATTTCAGACCTCGATCGGAGGTGCAAGGATTATGATATGAAGCTCAGCACCTCCAAAACGAAAGTAATGTCTGTGGGAAAGAGATTTAGACAGATTGAGTGCCAAATAGGAGGAACAACGTTAAGAACAGGTAGATAGTTTCAAGTACCTGGGATGAATTTTCTCATAGGATGGCAACGTAGTGAAAGAACTGGAATCGAGGTGCAGGAAAGATAATGCAATAAGTGCTCAGCTAAGATCTACTCTCTTCTGCAAGAAGGAAGTAAGTACCAAGACTAAGCTAGCAGTGCACCACTCTATCTTTCGATCAACTTTGTTGTATGGAAGTGAAAGTTGGGTGGATACAGGTTACCTTATTCACAAGGTAGAAGTTACAGATATGAAAGTAGCAAGAATGATTGCAGGTACTAACAGATGGGAACAATGACAGGAGGGTGTCCATAATGAGGAAATCAAAGAAAAACTGGGAATGAACACCATAGATGAAGCAGTTAGAGCGAACAGACTGAGATTGTGGGGTCGTGTTACACGCATGGAAGAAGCAAGGTTACCTAAGAGACTCATGTGCTCGGCAGCGGAGGGTAAGAGGAGTCGAGGTAGACCAAGAAGAAAGTACTTAGATTCGGTGAAGAATGATTTTGAAGTAAAAGGCATAACATTGGCATAATGTTAGCATTGAATAGGGGATCATGGAGGAATTTTATTAGAGGTACTACGCTCCAGACTGAACGCAGAAAGGCATAATCAGTCTCTAATGATGATGTTGTTGTTGTGGTCTTGTCCGGAGACTGGTTTGATGCAGCTCTCCACAATACCCTATCCTGAGCAAGCCTCTTCATCTCCACATAAGAACGGCAACCTACATCTGTCTGAATCTGCTTACTGTATCCATCTCTTAGTCTTCCTCTGCGATTTTTACCCCATACACTTCCTTCCAACGCTAAATTCACAATTCCTTGATGTCTAAGAATATGTCCAACCAATCTATCCCTTCTTTTAGTCAAGGTATGCCAGAAATTTCTTTTTTCCCCCAATTCTGTTCAGTACCTCCTCATTAGTTACGCGATCCAGCATTCTTCTGTAGCACCATATTTCAAAAGCCTCAATCCTCTTCTTGCCCGCACTGTTTATCGTCCATGTCTCGATGATGATATAACAAAACACAGAACGATCTTACACCTGAAACCCATGCAGCGAAATTGAGCGACCGTCCCTATTTTCTCCACGGCCTGGTCACTCGCCTCAGTGTGTTTACAAAGTGCGTCTCTCGTCTCGGTGAACGGAGTGTAGTTTTCACGTTGCTTACAGGAAATAGTGTACACAGGAAGTGGTTCGGTCGCTAACTCTCGTGGGCAACGGTGTGCGGAAAGCACCTGGCGCCGTGCCGTGCCGTGCAGCAGTGTAAAGTCCCGTCCGTGAGCCGCTGTCTGCTGGCTAGGGTAAACTGGGGAGAGTGTAGGTTAATAGGAGCAGCCGGGTCCAGCAGCTGTAGTGGCGGTAGGTGGGGGGACGGCCGCTAGGGAGCGGTTCGTGGCATGAGGTGGAGGGGGGGGGGAGGTGGAGGGCTCCCCAGGGAGAGCACGTGTGGCGCGCCCAGGGGGGGGGGGGGGAGCAGGCTACCGGGCCAGGCGCATCTGACCCAAATACCAGCTGCTCTCAGCCGCTGCTCTAACAAAGGTATTACACTATCAAATTATTGGACAAAGAATTGGACGAAAAAATTGAATGAAATATTGGTCATATATTTTGACAAAGAAATTGGATGAAACGCAAAAGGGGGTATTACACTATCATCCAATATTTTGTCAAATTTGCTTCAAAATGGCGATGTAATGCTCAGCTGTTGTTTATACTACAGTTGTGTTGTGTCTGTATTTAGAAGAGAAGAAGGGGGAAAAAACGGGACCGGGAAGTTTTTTTTTTTTTTTTTGTTTTTTCTTTTTTTTTTTTTTTTCTTTTTTTTTTTTTTTATGCCGTCTGCAGTACAGCCAGGCCGTTCACTGCTAATTATTTTGTCGCTCTTCATCATTCACAGTTAGCAACAGAGTAACAAAAAGGCTGACTCAAACAGTGTATACGAATAAGATTGTTAAGTTGATAAAGCAAGTTACATTTAATAACGTTTTAAATGGAAAATGTGAACACTGACAAAGAGGATAATCTAAATTGTTTATGACGTTACTAACAATGTAAGGGGGCAAACATTGCTGATAAAGTAAATAGGCACTATTTATTTCCTTACAAAAATTGGCTGACGTATTTATATGTAGCCTACATAGATTCCCTTGCAAATAGATTTCGATGTTTTGCAAGTTGTTTCACTTCCCAGCACTTAGCACACCAAGTTACCAAAATCATACATTCTAAAATCTGTTTCGACCGTAAATAAGTTTTAGGGGTATTACTTCTTCAATTCCGATAGTATATAATGACTTTTTTAGATCACGGATTGTAACTCAACCTCACTTTCGCTGCATGGTATTGGGCTACGCGAATTGACGTGACGGACAATGTGAATTGGCCTTGTCGCCTGTTATACAACACACCATCTGGTTTTCTTAAAATTTTGTTGCTGCTAAAAAACACTACATTAACATTCCACTACTAGCCAGGTTTACGAATACGAACGTAATGTCCAAGTAATGTCAGATATTTAACCTCCAAATAAAACAGCTGTAGTGGCAAGGAAGCTGTATACTATGAACGCTCCAAGCAGTCACATTTCTCACTACAGGAAACAGACGACGAGCGATTTCTTTGATCAAATCTAGGCCGAGGTCTTAGATTTGATGAAATATTGGACGATGTTCCCATTACACTATGTCCAATTTTTCATTGTCCAATTCTTTGACAAATAATTTGATAGTGTAATACCGGCCTAACAAGCGGCGGTCGCGGGGTGCATCTCAGCCAAACCGTGTGAAAACAAGCAGCTTACGAGTCTTTCAAATTTCTAAATTATGGACCACAGCAAAGGAGAAAATTCACTGTTGATTATCATGCTCTGCATCTGACACAGATTTTTATTTTTTCAAAGCAAAATTCTTAATGTGGGAATGGAAGGGTTAAGAGGGAAAAGTGCAGCTGAAGCGATGCTAGCGCTCCAAGCGGCCGTTGGATTAGCAGAAGAATGGCACTATTCAAAATCGGTAGTTGATTTTTTTTCTATGTTGTTACTTTCATATTTCTTAATCACTAAACGCTGTTGTGAATTTCTAATACAAATATGAAAACGTCATTAAAGTAATATCTCTGCTTCTGTTAATGGCAGTCTGTAATAACAAAAATGTCATTGCAGTGTTATTCAAATGGCTCACATTAGATGAGTCGTAATTGTATCGTCCAAACACGTTTTCAGACCAGATATGAATTGCAGGATAAGTTTCACTACCTCTCTCTTCCGAATTCCCCAGGAATTCTTACGTCCCGCCCCCCCCCCCCTTTCTTTTTCCCACCTCTCATTACTCTTCATTATCCCCTGCAGAGTCTCTTAACCTTTAATGGCGGTTCTGTAGTATTGTGCTGTGGAATTTTAGTGCCCGCAACCGCCGTCGCCGGAAGAACCAGTGTTGCGTGTGTATTTTAACCAGTGTCTCCGTTCTTTCGTCGCCGTTTACTTGTTTTAACCTTCAGTGTGTTTTAGCCACCGTGGCAAACATTTTATGCTGAATATGTGTTTCTGTGCTCCGTTTTAATGTTTGCAATCGCCATTTTTATCTCCATTTCATGTCGTAATATCTCCATTTATGTCTCGATATATATCTTCAGTTTTCTCGCCGGCCGCGGTGGCCGAGAGGACTGAGGCGCTTCAGTCAAGGTCTGCACGGCCACTACGGTCGGGGGTTCGAATCCCCCCTCGGGCATTGATATTTGTGCCGTCCTTAGTCTTAGTTAGTTCATAAGTAGTTTGTAAGTTTAGGGACTGATGACCCCGTAGTTAAGTCCCTTAGACTATACAAACATTTGAACATCAGTTTTCTCCTCGGCAATGTAAACTAGGTTGTACATCTCCTTATAAACACTCTTTTCACCTTCTCCTTGCTTCTGTGTCTTGCTTGTACATACCATGATTTTTTAGCTATTCGATAGATATAAAACTGAACAGCTTAAAGAATGTGACTTGCTAACAGTGGCGGCGCGTCTTTTGTATTCACTATTTCAATGAACCCCTGGGAAAAAAAGTAAATGAATAAATAACATACGAAGTGTTATTAAACTATCATTCTTCGTTTCGTTCTTCTATCAGACCATTTTATATGAACAAAGTATTTTTATAGCATGAGAAACGTCTTACGTCGCAGCTTGAATACTGCTCACCGGTATGGGATCCGTACCAGGTGGGATTGATAGAGGAGGTAGAAAAGGTCAAACGGAGAGCAGCGCGCTTCGTTACAGGATCATTTGGTAATCGTGGAAACGTTACGGAGATGATCGATAAACTCCAGTGGAAGACTGCAGCTGCAGAAGAGACCTCAGTCCCCTCGGCCACAGCGGCCGGCGAACATACCTTTACCGAGGAGTCTAGCAGTATATTGCTCCCTCCTACGTATATCTCGCGAAGAGACCGTGAGGATAAAATCAGAGAGATTAGAGCCCACACAGAGGCAGACCGACAATCCTTCTTTCCGCGAACAATACGTGACTGGAATAGGAGGGAACATCGATAGTGGTACTCAAGGTACCCTCCGCCACACACCGTCAGGTGGCTTGCGGAGTATGGTTGTAGATGTAGATGAAGACAGCACGTGTACGAGTCTTAACGCGGCCGCTAAATAAAGGCGGCAGTGGCCGCAGCGTTGCAATGCGCATGCGCGGCTGAGGTTAAAATTCTCTTTGAACCCCCTGCAGGCAGCATATGGTGGCAGGGAGGGGTGAGGGGAAACGCCGCTGCCGATGGAGCTGGTAGAGACGCCAGCTCTTGACTACTCGTACTCTGGCGGTTACGCACGAATCACCCAGAAGCTAAGACAATGAGTTAACTGCGCACCTCGCCCTGCGCACAAGCAAATCCTCCAGTAATGCAACATCCACCCTTCAATTTTGTTTTTGGCGCACTGAAGATTCATAAAAAAAAAGACACCATGATGGTAAAATATAACCATAACGCATGAACTTTAAATGCCTTCAGAAGATGCGATCATGAATCATAATAGTCACTACTTTCCACATAGTCACAATAGCCGTGTGGTTAGCGGCATCGCGTTGCGCTGTCAAAGGAAGTGGATTCTAGGTTGACTGTAGCCGTGCGCCTAGGGAATGAATATTATTGGCTGGCAGTACACTAATGGAGGAGATGCTCAAAACGGCTGAAAACCGGGCCGCCTTCCTAAGTGACGCAGACTATAGCAGTCCAAACAGATGGAAATCACAGGACGACAGGTCTCGGCAGAAGGGTTGATATTCAAACTTCGCCCACTTGGCCAGTATACTTCGTGTGGCCCTGGAGACGTGTGGACCCGCGTTCATGGAGCAGAATCACTCCCTCCATGAACAGCCCAATCCGTTTGCTTTTGATGAACTTGCATAGTAACTATTAGTGGTTTTACCGTTATCGAGGAATTTGCTGAGTATCGGAACTCGGATCTCGGAAAAGATGGTGAGCATCATCTTGAATTTTTAGGGGGAGATGACGATGCATGCTTCGCGTCCCTAGATGTCGCCCCAAAGCGGCGTATTCAAATTTCAACTGGTATGGTTGTTAAGACGTTTCGTACCTTTTCAATTGAACACCGCTCGTACTTCTTCTCCATAGAAATGCTCACAGACAATTCCTAAGGGGCATCGATATCTTTTATACCATCCCAATACCAACGGCTAGAGAGGTACTTTATGCCCACTTTTTAAAAATATTGTAATCTAGTCATGCAATTTAATTCGAATTCCGTCCGTGGTACAAAACTGTTCAAATGTTTGTAAAGCTTATGGGACTTACAAACTACTTATAAACTACCTTATACTAAAGACGGCACAAGCATCCATGCCCAAGCGGGGATTCGAACCTCCGATGGGGGACGGCCTTTCGCATCGCAGCGTAGCCGCTCAATGTCCGTGGTACAAATCTTAATTCAAGGCCTCCCCTTATCTTCAACAAAAAAATATTTGTTGTTTACCTTTGGACATGTCCGAAAAGAACAGACACCACGTGGATAATTGTATATCTGCCGCAACAGGCAATTGACAATTTCAAAAAAATGTACAATTGTTTGTTAACTTATGGGACTTAACTATGGGGTCATCAGTCCCTAAACTTACAAACTACTTATCAACTACCTTATACTAAAGACGGCACAAATATCCATGCCCGAGGGGGGATTCGAACCCCCGACCGTAGTGGCCGTGCAGACCGTGACTGGAGCGCCTCAGTCTCCTCGGCCACCGCGGCCTGCGACAATTTCAATCCGGACGCATTAACATGCTCGATTCCTTGCAGGAATGAAGTATAGGCTGCCAGCAAGTGGAATCAAATGGGCAAGGAATCTTAGTGTGCTGCAAGGTGAGAATTTGGTTTGGAAGGGAAGCATGTCTAGATAGCCTAATTGGTCGCCGGGCGCCGTGGCTCAGCGCGCCCGGTCAGAGAGCTGAACGCCCTCTGTAATAAAAGAGCTGAGCCAAGAACACGAACAAATGAGCCCATATTGCAAAAAAAAGTTTGCTGGCTCAAAGCGGGAAGTCCAGGTTCGAATCCCGGTCTAGCACAAATTTTCATGTTGGTCATTGGTTTTATTTCAATGCCCTGAAATAGTAGAAAAGTTTAAATATTTCGAATTCGTAAAATAACGGCCGTTAACGTTCTTTCGGACATGACCGAAAATAACAGACATCATATAATCCTCGGCCACCGCGGCCTGCGACAATTTCAATCCGGACGCATTAACATGCTCGATTCCTTGCAGGAATGAAGTATAGGCTGCCAGCAAGTGGAATCAAATGGGCAAGGAATCTTAGTGTGCTGCAAGGTGAGAATTTGGTTTGGAAGGGAAGCATGTCTAGATAGCCTAATTGGTCGCCGGGCGCCGTGGCTCAGCGCGCCCGGTCAGAGAGCTGAACGCCCTCTGTAATAAAAGAGCTGAGCCAAGAACACGAACAATGAGCCCATATTGCAAAAAAAAGTTTGCTGGCTCAAAGCGGGAAGTCCAGGTTCGAATCCCGGTCTAGCACAAATTTTCATGTTGGTCATTGGTTTTATTTCAATGCCCTGAAATAGTAGAAAAGTTTTAAATATTTCGAATTCGTAAAATAACGGCCGTTAATGTTCTTTCGGACATGTCCGAAAATAACAGACATCATATAAATAATCTTATGTTGCACTCTGGCTTTCTCGTTCCATACTGCCTTTAGGCAGTGTTGGTTGTACTCGCGGCACATCAACACAGATTTAATAGTATAATTTATGCAACGTTAATTAAGTAGTAAAGGCCCGGTATGGCTGTGGCGTTGTGACCTACACGCCACGTCGCTAAAGCGTTTCCCCGGCACCGGCACCGTCCTAGTAGCACTGGTGATGTCGCGGCGCCGTGCAGGTCGTAAACGCGTCTGGCGGTGATGTAGTGCACTGCGCCCACTGCGTAAACAACCGTCGGCCCGGAGACGGCTGGCAGTGGCAGTGGCGAGTTCTAAATCCGGCACTGTTGCAGTCCATTCAGCTGCCCGCGTACTCCGCAAAACTGCGCGGCGATTCTTCAATCGGAGAGCAGCACCGTCGCGCTAACGTAAATAATCTCTCTGGAAACATCACAGTTCGCTCTGATCACAGTCATATATTACTAGACTGGCAAACTTGCCTCTCTCACTGAAGCTTGATACCGCCATCTTACCTCACGTCAAAAAGTTTCCATACGGTAAAATTATCATCTTCTGACTCGATATGATGATGTAAGATTTAGCCTACTGGTTGGTTTGAACATGATTTGCATTGGAGCAGGGCCGGCGCAAGCCCAAATGCCGCCTCGTGCGAGCTGCTAAATTGCCGGCCGCCTCCCCCCTTTTTTTTCAAAGCTTTTGTGCAGTTTTATTTAAATAAATCTGTAGGAAATACCGGCAATCAGTCATAATGTTTGTTTTTATTTTTACGATCTACCTAGGTTTTGGCCAATGAGTGGTCAGTCTCAAAAGTTTTTAACATCTGCTTCCAACTAACCGTCGTTTTACAGTTACGTTCAGCATGACTGTATAGATGTAAACATAACTCAAAGCATTGAGAAGAGCCACACTGTGCCCGAAATCTAAGTAGATCTGGAAAATAAAAACAAAAATTAGGACTGATTGGTAACATTCTCTTCAGATTTGAACAAAACAGTCGCTGGGCACCAGTTAAAAATGGAGTCAAACCTGATTGAAGAAATGTAGCTAATTTCAATAAGCCTAGTGAATTTACAAAAGTGTTCAAATGTGTGTGAAGTCTTATATTACTGTAGGATACACTGTTCAGGAGTTGAAGTCATGAGAATTGAGCCACGTGAAATTGCATTTCAGACCGAATTTCTCTAAAAACGCAGGTGAAACGGCCAAAGAGTGGGGCGGAAGACCATGGAGAGAGGAAGAAGAAGGAGATGGAGTAACATATAATGCAATAAATACACACCCGGGCATCGACGGGTACTGATGCTAGTCGAAATATTTTAACTCACTGCACTGCGGTTGTTCATTCCAAAGAACTGGCACTCGCCATATGTCGTAATTTGCATGTGTCAGTTGTGTCGTGTCTGATTATGGAATAAGGGGCAACATATTAGTCATCGCCGTATCACGTCACTTTTCTGCGCTTTATTTTCATTCTAGCTATTGAGACGACGCGTGCTTATTTGCCGACTTGCCAATTTTTGAAGTAACAGATCATAAGAAAAATAAATTTTCGTATTCTGCAATCTGGGAGGAGAAAAAACTTATGAGTAACATGCATGGGCAATACTAATTGTAAAATGTTCAAATATTTGTAAATCTATCGGACCAAACTGCATGGTCATCAGTCCGCAGATCACAAACTACTTAAACCTAGGTAAACTAACCTAAGGACAACACACACACCCATGCCCCAGGGAGGACGCGAACCTCCGAGGACGAGCAACGGCATGCTCCGCAGCGAGGCGCCTTAGACCGCTCGGCAACTCCACCGCGGCTACTAATTGTACGTTAGGTGAAAAGCACTTACCTATTACATCCCAAGTTGCAACAAATTGGGACTCACCAATTCTTCTGTTCTTACGAAACGCAATGCAAGTGCTTCTGACCAATCTTGACTCCCTCGGCCATCTACCATAACACATTCTGTAGTTTTTGGTGTAGAGAACACAACTATGAACAATAAAAAATGTTCAAATGTTTGTTAAGCTTATGGGACTTAACTACGGGGTCATCAGTCCCTAAACTTACAAACTACTTATGAACTACTTACGAACTAGAACGGCACAAATATCCATGCCCGAGGGGGGCTTCGAACCCCCGACCGTAGTGGCCGTGCTGACCGTGACTGGAGCGCCTCAGTCACCTCGGCCACCGCGGCCGGCTATGAACAATACCAATCGCCTGGAAAGGCGAAGTGGTGACGCAGCAGTGTCAGGAACTAGGTCACGTGACGAGGTACATCGAGGCTACGGTTAAACTAGTGCCGGCCGCGGTGGCCGAGGTGACTGAGGCGCTCCAGTCACGGTCAGCACGGCCACTACGGTCGGGGGTTCGAATCCCCCCTCGGGCATGGATATTTGTGCCGTCCTAGTTCGTAAGTAGTTAATAAGTAGTTTGTAAGTTTAGGGACTGATGACCCCGTAGTTAAGTCCCATAAGCTTTACAAACATTTGATTTTGTTAAACTAGCGGCCAAGAAGAATAAGCTCACAATAAGTATGTGACCGATGATATGGGTAAATGTATTATCAGGCAGCAATTTTTATGGTATTACGAACAATAGAAAGAAATACGAACTTTGTGAAAACTGCAGACAATTTGTAAAACAAAAATGAGCTTCAAAGCTAGCAAGGAAAACCTTAGAAGCAATGTTCTGTCTGTGGATTTTCGTTGTACAAGGCGTCAAAATTAGCGTTTTGTTTTGTGCGGACGAGAGGGCATTGTTGCTAAAAGACCATACTTTCTCAGGTTTTCATCAGAATCAAAGCGACCAGTAGTTTACTTAGATAAAACATGGATTCACACGCATTATACCGTACAGTAAACAAAAGTTGGCAAAGTGATAGTGTGCGAGTAGTATTGTCAAATAAAAGTGCCGGTCAGAGTTTGTTGTTCACGCAAGCGGAGACAGGTGTTTCATGGCTCAAAAACCAAAACATCCGACTATCACTCACACAGGTAGCAAAAAATGTTCAAAAATACGTCGAAACCTATGCCAGGCTTACTACCAACGTCTTTATCCCGTGTAATTACTCGCAGAGTATTTACCCATTCGGAACACTTCTAGCCATTGTAGGTGTTGGACATGTTGACTGTAGTAATGGTCAACCATTTTTTTTTTCCATAATGCGGGAAGAATGAAACACTCGGAAAATGTCATTCAAGGGCTTAGCAAAATTGCTTCAGACTTCACATGTAACAGCAATAACTGACATTGCATTCGAATTTCGAAATTAGATTTCGTCTTTTGCAAAGTAAGTTGTGAGTAAAAGCACGGCGCGTAACAGGCTGGCAGCGCTCCACTCATAAGAATACTGGCGTGTACGCCAGACTGCTTCCCCCTCTCTGTTCCTCCGGCGTATACACGGCGGTGCTGCCACAGTGGCGAGCAAGAAATCAGTCCTCCTGCCTCCCCTTGTTCAACAGGGGCGGCCGGCAGGTAGTCGAGGCGCCATGCCACAGTTCCCGAAGACGCCCCCTCAGAGGTTTGGTTTCGAATACCCTCTTGAGAATGAATGTTGAGTTTGTCCTAAAAAATAAGAAAATAAGGGTGGGCGGCAGATTTGCCGCCCCTCGGAAAGTGCCGCCCCGTGCGGCCGCACGTGCCTTGCGCCGGCCCTGCATTGGAGCTAACACTTCTGCAATAGTTGAATTTAACAGATGGGCCTACATTTGTCGAATCGTGTTTTTAGAAGAACGTGTTAGGTACGCTTAAATTTTACTTACTGCCCTGGGGGCCTCACATGATTATGTTGTCAGTCGTGTGACGTTGGTATTAGGCATTCGCTTGACGATGCGAATGTTTTGTCATGACAACTTCGTTTTACGAGGGCAATTACTATTGCTAAGTGAACGAAGGCACATAAAAAAAATCTGTCAACTGTAGAGCACGAACAGCATTAATGTTTACTTCATAATCTATACGAAACACTAATCAACTCACACTGTATGGATTATGTACTAAGAATACAACAGCTTGGTTAGGAGTTTCTACCGTTTTGTTGATGTTGCTGACATAAACATATGAGGCCACTGAGATGGCAAGTAAAATTTTACCGGTACATACATTAAATCAGATTGTAATTATGGGAAAAACACGAAGAAGAATAAAGATACCTGTTAGTCACGACAAATGGCTCAAACATTTAACGTTGTTGTTTCCGCAATTCCAGTATTAAACTACGACTTTCTACATAAAAGATCTCCACTCATAACCTCACTTCGAAAATCGCGTATTAGGATAACGAATTGACGTGATGGACAGTGTGAATACAACGTGACGTGACGTTGGACTTATATGTTCGGTTTGCCGCACGAAAAATTACAGCTACATACAACACATGAATCAACCAATATGTCAAATCTCTAAAGACAGCGTGGGTTCATCCGTATTTTTACGAATGTTTTCTGTAAATACACATACGACTGCTCACACGTTTGTAGTATAGAAATATGGCGGCGAGACTTCAGTGACACCAATGATACTGTATATGGCCTTGCCAGTCTAGTAATATATGTCTGTGGCCACCAGTGAGCTCAAAGATAATCTGGAGTCAGTACCGTGTATTACGAAAGCGTGACGCTCGACGCCACATTGGTAAACGTATATCTGTCTCTATCTAGTTGTTAGTAGTATTTGCGTACACCGAATTTAACGTTATGATATCTGTAATCTTTTGTTCTACTTGCTTTCCGAACGAAGTAACTCAAATACATCGGCAGGCCTGTGAAAATTTTAGTACTATTCACAAAATAGTTGAGACATCGAATAAACCGTATACTCATGAAACGTAACAGCAGAAAACGGCATAGGTTTTTTTTTTTTTTTTTTTTTTTTTTTTTTTTTTTAACGTTTTCGTCAGTTATAGTTTTATTCAGAAGTAATGTTTCTACCATATTGCGTTAAATGGGTAAAAGTGTTTTACTGTAGAAAGATAAATGAAGGTGTAAAACGATCAATTGGAGGTCTCTGATATAAGCTTTATTTTTCGTGCAGTAATTTCCAGTCGGTGGACTCAAACGGAAAGCATTATAAACAAGAAGCAAATAAAGAAATGAACGCGAGAAGTAGCGTCTACAACAGTGCCATTTATCCATTCAATTGAGTGTGATAGGAACTGGCTAAAATATAGTTCATCTATGGATTTGAACTCTACTTCATTCCTTTGAGTTCTCTTCAAGCATAAACGACTCGAACTTTAGTATAATGTATTTATTAAAGTAATTAATCATTCATATCTTATTTTAAAAGGACGCAGAAGACAAAAGAACAACACGACCTATACGTACAGAGTTGCCAACCTAACAAAAAAAGTGTGTCACGATTTTCACAGATTCAAAGCACTACAATTGTGTTTCCAGTGTTAATCATTGAGATCACTGAAGGCCACATACCGATGCACATACATATAAACCTCTGGTCACCCAAAATGCATCAATACGCAGCACCGGAGACATCGCAGCCAAATTTATCTACACAAATAACGTGATTGAAAATACTGCCCCATAAGAAGGTGATGAAATCCAGCTTATACTGGCCAAGGTGCTGCCATATTTTAAGCAAATTGAAAACTCGGCCGCCATGTTTTACAATGTCGCGTAGGCGTAAACAATCGTATGCTATAGCACTCAATCACTTTCACTTTGTGCAATGACTTAACAAACCGTTCTCTACCTGCTTATTGTTATTTTAATGCCATGTCATGTTATGTGATCTTCAGTCCGGTGACTGGTTTGATGCAGCTCTCCACAACACCCTATCCTGGGAAAGCCTCTTTAACTCCACATACGAACGGCAACCTACATCTGTCTGAATCTGCTTACTGTATCCATCTCTTGGTCTTCCTCTGCGGTTTTTACCCCACCCACTTCCCTCCAACGCTAAATTCACGATTCCTTGATGTCTAAGAATGTGTCCTATCAAACGATCCCTTCTTTTAGTCAAGATATGCCATAAATTCCTTTCCTCCCCAATTCTGTTCAGTACCTCCTCATTAGTTATGCGATCCACCCATCTAATCTTCAGCATTCTTCGGTAGCACCACATTTCAAAAGCCTCTACCCTCTTCCCGTCCACACTGTTTATCATCTATGTTTCTCTCCCATACAAGGCAACACTCCACACAAATGACTTCAGAAAGGACTTCCTTGGGCTTCAATCAATATTCGAGGTTAACAAATTTCTCTTTTTCAAGAACGCTTTTCTACCCATTGCCATTCTGCATTTTATATCCTCTGTACTGCGACCATCATTTGTTATTTTACTGTCCAAGTAACAAAACTCATCTACCTTGTTTATTGTTTCGTTACCTTATCAAATTCCTTCAGCATCGCCTGATTTTCTAAGACCGCATTCCATTGCACGATAGCTCATGATATTTTAACGGAAAAAGATAATTAAAATATAGAAAAGACATTTAAATAATAGTTTAAAGAGGTAAAAGTTTAAAAAAAGAGTATGTTTGTCAAGGTTTGAAATATCAAATATTTTGGCTGTGTGTTAAAACACGGCCAGAGAGAATGTACGTCTTGAATGTTTCAAATGTTTGTTAAGCTTAAGGGACTTAACTACGGGGTCATCAGTCCCTAAATTTACAAACTACTTATGAACTACCTACAACTAAGGACGGCACAAATATCCATGCCCGAGGGAGGATTCGAACCCCGACCGTAGTGGCCGTGCAGTCCCCTCGGCCACCGCGGCCGGCATACGTCTTGAGTGCCTAGATATATTCAAAATAGCAGAGTCGTACGTCTCAGTCGTATCGGCCATAAACATTTCAAGATCATAAAATATTTACAACTTGATTTGTTCAAAATTGATTCATTATGATTAAATCGGCAAGCTCGACGCAGAATTTCACGAATGTTCCTTTAATTTTTTTATTTCATAGAATTTCCGTAATTCATAAAATTTCGGTAATTTCCTTATTTTTCACGAAAAAAAACTTAAACTAAAAACAAAGAAAGCGAGGAAATATTGAAGTTCTATCAAAGTGTATTCATTAACTATACATTTGAACGAGTTAATAGTACCAGAATCACCGTTGCTGTTAACAGTGTATTCATTATATGCAAGTATATTTATTGTCAATCTTGCGTATAACATTTAGGTGCTTGATAAATTAGATATTTATTGTCAATTTTGTCTACAACATTTAGGTGCTTGATGAATTAGACCACGAAAATTACATAGCTGGCCAAAGCTCCATGATACGTTTCGATAGAAGCTGCACATAACGAGCATCTCGTTGATTGCATTTCGTTTGCTAATGATGCTGCATTCCATTTCTGCGGAAATGTTAACAAATGAAACTGCTGCATATGCAGTACGGAGTTATTTCATGCTACCACTGAATAAGCAAGACCGAAACTCATTTATCTAGAGTAAGTGGAATCGTAGGTCATCCTAATTACTGAAAATAAGAGTACCGGTACTCAATAAATGCTGACATAAACGGAGATAAGACGTTTCTTATAAATGAACAGACAAACACGACAGTTATTGAAAAGTAGAGTATAATTTTTTTTCGGGGGTCCGATTTTGATAAAATCATGCCTATATATGTTGACCTAAACTTCGTCCTAGTTACCTGTGTGAAGCGCATGTAAATTCGCTTAAGAGCTTTGAAGTTTAATATTTACAACGACGGACCTAGGTTTGCAGGTTTAGTATCAGTACAGAATTGACGGTTACTGTTGTTGCTCTCGGAGTACATTCAGTGAACTCAACAAAAGCTAATCCTTTAGTAGAAAACCAGATTAATGAGGATTGTAGACAGGTGGGTAGGAGGCGATTCTTGCTTTCGGAATCTGGAGTACAGAATTATAGACTTTTCTATTTGGTAATTGCAGAAATCGTATTACTTCTAAAAGTAATTTTCCGTGATACCATTCAAACACACGTGTAGCCACTTGTAATATCACATGCCTGACAGCACCAAGGAGACAGTAATATGGCGTTTCGTAACTGACCAACACGTTTGTAAATAAAGTGGATATTTTAGTCATCTTCGACCATTATTTACGAATTTCAATTTTTTCTCTCACATAGTTCTATAAACAACGCCCTTACGATCGGTATATAGATTTTTCTCGCCACGTCCTTTTCAGAAGTCTTTTTGTATACCGAGAGTATCGTACAGGCAGAGGCGAAATATTTTAGAGAACTTGGTCACGGTACAGGACTGCAGTTTTCAGCGCAACAATCTTCTCAGTAACTTATCATGTAAATGCTCACTGGAGTCTCCAAGTTTGCTACAGAACTACTTGCACATCATTTGTACCCAGACGCGGGACCGTGTGAGGCATGAAATATTGAACTTAGTGCAGACAGCGTAGAACTCGAGGGGTGGAAGCGGATGGCATTCTATCTTGACTGTGTATCACTCGGTACGGCGCAGCGCTATTTTTAAAGCACTTCAGAGAACTTCATTCGTGTGAATAGAACGGCAATGGAATCTGATAGACACTGTGGACTACTTTAAAAAATTCTGAGCAACGCGGAAGCGTTCACGCTATTTTTTCCGATTGTGGCGGCAAACACAGTGGAAGAATAAAGAACTTTGGGCATTTTATTTCAGAAGAGCTAAGTTGTCGGAATATGTGAGAAAGCCTAGGACAATTGTATCTGTTCCTGATTGCGTGTTAGATGTTGCTTTCACTCTTGCAGCATTCTGATAATTATGATGGTGTTCTCTACTTCCGAAGAGATTAAAAGATAATCCTTAAAGGATCATAAATGAACAGGTGATTATACACAGGCCCTACTAACTTCCCTTCAGCTGACATCTACGTCTGTAAAATATCGCTGAGAAAAAGATAGACGAACACAGGCAGAATGTAACAGTGGTGTTTTGTACACTGCAGAATCCTGCAGTTCATTGTGTCGAAATGTATGTTTGTGAATAAAGGGAACATACAATAGCTATTTTCACTTGATCTGTAGTGCGATTTGCGAGTAAACGGTTGTTCTTCTACAGGGAAGACTAAGCGAGAGATACGTTCGTAAATCTACGAATCGTCCAAGAATAATCCCAACTAGAGAATTGAATAATCCCAACTACCGAGTTGACAAAGTAGATTGTAAATTTAAAAATACGTTCATTGCAGAATAGGAAGACAAGCAAGTAGAATACCTCTCTGGAGATCGTTAGCCTACCAATGAAAAGCCACGGCTTACCACACACAGCATTTATTGAGACGGTTACATAAATCTGACCTAACGTTTTTATCCTCCTTTTACTCGAGGATACACCATTCATTCAGCGTATATTACAATTAACTGCTGTCCTCTAGGCCATTGATAAATTTTTACACTGAGATAGATAATGTTGGATCGTCTGCCTAACAGTTCGGATAAAGTATGAACTAATGAGAGCAAATATGTTTCTATACAGCTTACAGTGTAAACCCTTTTTTTTTTTAACCAAAGCATGATTGTCATACGTTTTGCTCTTGTTCATATCCAGATGTAACCGTGAGTATGTTGATATAGTGACACGAAAATACTTGTGTTCAGATAAAATCCATACAGCTGAAGTTACGTTCTTTATAATGGAACGGCAATCTACTACTAAGCATTAAAATATATTGTAATTGTTTTAAAACTGATAATTTCTTATTGTTAACATTTCTTGAGGAATCCATATTACTGAGTCTAAAGTGCTAATTACAAACTTTGTTTAAATCTATATTCCTAATAATTTCAAACTTACGCAATAATTTCAAAAATTTCAAAAATTTCTTTCCGGAGATAGGGGTAGAATAGAAAATAAACGTAAAAAATACAAAACAAGTACGTTATATTGTACTCCAAGGTGTTATTTATAGTGTAAGGAAGTGTTTTGTTGTGTCCTATTATTTTACAAAAATTATTAAATATTAAGTATCTCATTCAGCCTGAGTTCCCCTAGTAGAGGACATTGTACCACGTATTAAGGTCTCTTTCCGCTACGTTCTTATTTTGAGCACGGGAAGAATGTATATCTACAACTGAATGACAGCTCCGCATTTCACATTTAAGTGCTCGAACTACTTTAAGACTATTTTGCAACAATTCCACACTCAAATGGAAAGTGTGACAAACAGTCAGGATAAAAACCGTCTGTATCGCTAAAATTGTATTTATTTATTACAGCGTTTCGGCATCTGCCATCATTAGATCTGTAAGATGAAAGGAACAAGTGTTCGTTGTACAATAGAATTACACAGAAGGTTTTAAATACAAAAATAAAACTTTCTGTGTAATTCTATTGTACAATAACACTTGTTCCATTCATCTTACAGATCTGATCATGGCACATTCCGAAACGCCGTAATAAATAAATACAATTTTAGCGATCTTGAGGATTTTTTATTCTTACTGAAGAAAAATAAAGATCTCGGACTCGAATAGTTTTCTTCATACAAAAGTATGATAAAGATTTCCAGGGGGGCGGGTTCTGATTGCTTTTGATTTGTGCTGGGAGTCTACAAAATATGAGGGTTTGAACTGAAATCGTGGCAACGCTGCTGTGGAGACACTATGTAATGAAATCTACTGTCGTCGCTGACAGCACATTTTGTTGACATACCTGCCTTACCTCCGAGCAAGTGGACTCGCCCGTTCCCCAAGGGTCACTTATGAGCGAGCAGTCTAACGTAACGGTGTCACTGTGTTTTCAAAACAGGAACAATGGAGTTGGATCAAGGTTGAATGTGCCAGAGGTCGTTCAGCATGACAGTCTCATCAAGGTCTTCAAGAGGTGTGCGGGGAATCAGCATTGCCGTACAGAACAATGGGACGTTGGGTAAAAGCCTTCGACGAAGGTCGGCAAACTGTGACAGGCATGCATCGGACAGGTCGTCCTGACGTCTCTGAAGAAGAAGTGTACACTGTTGCCGCGTTAGTAGACAGTGATCGACGCCAAATGAAAGAACCTCTTCGTGGCATTAGCTTCAGAGCTGTTCCAGAGATTAGACATGTAGTATACCGCTCTAGTCGCACCATCAACAGAACAGGCTTTACTCTTTCCGCATCGCTGGAAAAAGATTCTACACAACGCTGGTGACTACTCTGAAGGACAGTAACAGGTGCAAACGTGTAATGGTGTTGTGTAGGTTGTGAAAACTAGGGACTGAATTTCGAAAAAACCTCTAACGAAATTGGCCATTGTTTTAATAACTGACACTTCAGCTCTTGTATAACATCGGCATTCGGAAACACTCTCTCCCTCAGTTTCGCTATAGTGCAGAACGAGCTGCCCTTCTTTGAACCTTTTCGATTTTCTCCGTCAATCCTACCGAGGGCTGGCGGAGATGCCGGTTGAAACACGCCTGCGCTCATCAAGATGTAGGTTTCACACGACTTTCCCTAAAACGCTCCAGTCAAATGACAGGATGATTCGTTTGAAAGGGCAACATCGATTTCCTGCCTCATTCTTGGCAAAGAAACAATCAGAGCTAGTGTTCCGTCTCTAATGACCACGCTGTCGACACGCTTCCTTTTCCGTCAATCCTATCTGGTAAGAACTCCACATCGCATAACAGTACTCTAGCAGACAATGTACCATCGTTGTGTATGCAGAGTCTTCAGTGGATTTGTTGTACGTTCTGTTTTCTGCAAATAAAACAAGGCTTTGGTTCTCCTTTCCCATAATTTTATTTTTGTGTTTGTTCCAATTTGAGGTGGTAGTAATTGTTATCCTTAGATATTTAGTTTAGATGTGTGTAATTTACAGTGGAACTGAAATTTAAGGGATTCCTTTTAGTAGTCTTGTGGAGGAGAAAACAGTTTATTGAGTTTATTGTTTAGAGTCAATGCCACTTGTCGCACCTTACAGAAATACTGTAGGTGTGTGTGTGTGTGTGTGTGTGTGCATGCGTGCGTGTTTGTGTGTTCATTGGGACATGGCAGAAACGAATACTGCAGTTGTAATGAATCAACAAACAAAATAATTTTGATGATCTGATGATTTTACTAGACAGTACCAGCTGCAAACAGTCGAACACGGCTGTTCAGATTCTCTCCTAAATTTCATGCAAGATATCATTATTGATTCATTTGGTTATTTTCCGTCATTTACAACCATCTGTGACCATTCTAACAGGATGTCATGAATCTAGTTGTTCAAATGAGACGGTCGGGGGTTCGAATCCCCCCCTCGGGCATGGATATTTGTACCGTCCTTAGTATTAGCTAGATCATAAGTAGTTTGTAAGTTTAGGGACTGATGACCGCGCAGTTAAGTCCCATAAGCTATACAAACATTTGAACATTTGATGGTATACGCAACGACGAACCTAGGTGCACGAATGGCAAAACGTCATTTTTTTTCGGATGAATCCAGGTTCTGTTTACAGCATCATGATGGTCGCATCCCAGTTTGGCGACATCGCGGTGAACGGATATTGGAAGCGTGTATTCGTCATCGCCATATTGGCGTATGACCCAACGTGATGATATGGGGTGCCATTGGTTACCTCTTGTTCGCATCGACGGCAGTTTGGACAGTGGCCGTTACATTTCAGATGTGTTACGACCCAGGTTCTACCCTTCATTCGATCCCTGCGAAACCATACATTTCAGCAGGATAATGCACGACCGCATGTAGCAGGTCCAGTACGGGCCTTTCTGGATACGGAAAATATTCGACTGCTGCCCTAGCCAGCACATTCTCCATATCTCTCACCAACTGAAAACGTCTGGTCAATGGGGAGCAACCGGCTCATCACAATACGCCAGTCACTACTCTTGATGAACAGTGGTATTGTGTTGAAGCTTCATGGGCATCTGTACCTATACACGCCGTCCAAGCTCTGTTTGACTCAATGCCCAGGCGTATCAATGCCGTTATTACGGCCAGAGGTGGTTCTGGGTACTGTTTTCTCAGGATCTATGTACCCAAATTGCGTGAAAATGTAATCACATGTCAGTTCTAGTATAATATATTTGTCCAAGGAAGACCCGTTTATCATCTGCATTTCTTCTTGATGTAGCAATTTTAATGGCCAGTAGTGTAGAAGCGTTCTGCTCAAAATGTTCAAATGTTTGTAAAGCTTATGGAATTGCGGGGTCATCAGTCAGTAAACTTACAAACTACTTATGAACTAACTTAAACTATAGACAGCACAAACATCCATGCCTGAGGGGGGATTCGAACCCCCGACGGGGAACAACCTCGCGCATCGTATCATTGCGCCTCAATGCGCTCGGCCGCTCCGCCGGGGCGAGAGTTCTGTTTGTTCAGTATGATGGAGTACCAATGTAACATAATACACACCCTGCGGGCCTCTGTGCCCATCAGCAGAAGATTCACAATCATAAAACATCTACAAAAACCATTTTACAAACTCAAAACTGGAACTAACCTGATTCAGAAGCTGACCAGTACGTTGTGGTTGCTGCACGACAGCCATTATGCACGGAACAATAATATAATGCTCTTAATCCGAGCTCTACAGCAGTGAGTGCCACTACTGAATAATACCAGACCTCTCCACAAGCAGCCCTTAAATAACAGTTGGAATAATGTAATGCGTTCCTGTCATGTTAATCCGTATTTCCTAAGACGGCAGCAGCTGAGGTCACTGTATCAATGACTGTAGCAGTCACCAATAAATGCTGTTGATATTGAAATCGTACGGCTGCGAGTGGTGCCGTTTCGACTATGTTTCAGGCAGCTGGGCCGCACTGAATGGCCGCGTGGTCTAAGGCATCATGCTACGGACTGGGCGGGCCGGCCGCGGTGGCCGAGGGGATTGCGGCGCTCCAGTCACGGTCCGCACGGCCACTACGGTCGGGGGTTCGAATCCCCCCTCGGGCATGGATATTTGTGCCGTCCTTAGTTGTAAGTAGTTCATAAGTAGTTTGTAAGTTTAGGGACTGATGACCCCGTAGTTAAGTCCCATAGACTCTACAAACATTTGAACATTTTGACTGGGCGGCCGTTACCGCCGGAGGTTCGACTCCTCCCTCGGGCATGAGTTTGGCTGTGTGTGCGCATGTTTGTGTTGTCCTTAGTGCAGTTAGCTGAAGTAGTTTGTAAATCTAGGTACTGATGACCAAAACCATTTTCGTTTGTGGTTGACTCCGCCTTGAATATCCAAACTAGTTTCGACACTTATTTTGCCATCTTCCATGGGTTTGTGGTGTTTATTTTATTGTGTCATTCGCAGGATTTACCAGTGCATTAATTGTGGAATGACAAGTTTTGACAGCCTGTCATATTTGAGCTGTGGTGTTGCTGCTTGATTGTTTGTGGCGTGTTGTTATGTTTTATGGTCTTCAGTGCGATTTTTGCTGTGAAACAGCACTGTTTACATCGCCATTTTACTTACAAGAAATGACAGGCTGTGCGAATGACACAATAAAATAAACAGCAGAAACCAACGGAATATGGCACAATAAGTGCCGAAACTAGTTTGGGTATTCAAACAAAAAAAGTGTCTTGCATAAGGCGGAATCAACCACAAATCTAATACTGCAAGCACGGAAGACACGAGCTGCACCATTCCAAGGCGATCAAACCCATTTTGGTCCAATAGGTTTATAACAATTTGAACATTTTTGAACAGGCAGCTGAGAAGCCGTTACGCAAACATTGTCAGTGGAACCGTGAAGGAAGCCCTGAAGAAAGCCATTCTTCGTCGTCGGGCGAAGAAGTACACGTCTGGATACATTCATGGTTCCTAGGCTGCAAAGGCAGTGACAGCTTGGAAATTTCCATTCGGCGGAACAGGATCAGAAACACTATTTATTTATTCGTCCGTCACAGTTGCTAATTAATTTGTTCTTATTAATGCTAACCAATGCCGCTACAGGAAGTGTCACATACATGATCAGCGACTGTAAAATGAAACATATTGGGCCACAATCAACTGACATAAATGATAATGTTCACAGTCACTACGGCTGCGGTGCAACGAACTATGTAAACTTTACCTTCTCTACCGTTTGAAGAGAATGTATGTAAAAGTACGTTTTCACGCGTAAGGCACACCGAATATCAGTTTCATTCGTACTGATGAAAATTTAGATTGTGTTGTGGAGAAACAGGATTTAAAATCCGCTGCTTGCGCGCAGTACAGATTTTTCGCCAGTCTTGTAAATTACCCGAGTAGAATGCCGTCATTACATTAACAAGGCTGTGGTCGGTGTCACACAGTCCGCTCCCCCCCCCCCCCTTCCTTTCCCACGACCCACATCCCTAGTATTCGCGCTGGCTTAATAAATCGCCATTAACGAATATGCTGTTGCGGGCTTTAAAACGAGTCGTCTGTTATTTTAAAATTAATTTGACAGAAATGGGACCGTTGACCAAATTGAAGAGGCATGTTTAAATGGGCAGTAGGCAGTCCAGAATACAGCTACGTAAACGTTACTTCGTCGCTGACAATTAAGAGGTAGCCACATATAATATTTCAACAGTAATTATTTTTCAAACGAAAAAAATACAAAACAATAATGTTACTGTCGTCAATGTACTTTAATCACTTGAGAACCGACGTTCCCATAAACAGATTTATAAATTTATGTAATGAAGATATATATAAGTTAAAGAACTTAAACTAGGCTGATTTAGTAAATAACTTGGTTGGCATACTGAGAGATCCACGATAGCAATATCTTTGTTTTATTATCTCACTAGATCATTGTTGGACAATGACTTAAATACAAGCATTTGTAATATAAAGATGGTAAAAGGTAAAGCAGTCAACAATCCGAAGATTGGTTTGAACACCACAGTGCTTTACTAGGCATGGTCCTGTTTGGAGGTGGTATGCCGTTGCCTTCCTCAGACCTGCGAACTGACTTACCCAGCCCAAGGTTAGTAAATATAAATTGGCCAGTAAGCGCTCTGCTCTGCCATTGGTTGGCGCTGTGACGTCACTGTGGGACTGCGTTCCTAAGCGACCTGCACAGAAATGTGCATTCTTATTAAGATTCCACGAAATATATTGTTTCTGCCTTAAATACCAAGTGTTATTCTGCTGTAAAATATTGCAGTTAAGAGTGCTACGTCATATTTTATAGTAGATTTACGCAATATGTATCAGTAACAGACCACAAACATTTCGACAATGTCTATAATATGAACTGCCGACTTTAAAAGAACAGGAATCTTTGAAAAAAATTTCCGTGGCAAATTAAGCAATTCCGACTGTAAATCCCTTACATAATCGGTTTCTCTGAAATGGCGGGAGCGTATTCGAGAATTGGCAATGTTTACTGAGTCCTTGTAGCATCTGGAGAGCCACACTTTCTTTAACGTTTCATTTCGAGGAAAAGATGTGAAACTTTATTTCACTTCTCTCTGTGTTCCGGCTATGGGAATTACAACCCGTAACAGCACAGCCTGGCATTGTATAAATAATAACAGAAGTATTTCAGAGAATTACAGCAGAAACGATAACACGCGCAACAAGCACTCGGGAAGTCAATAATATACTTTTCATTGTAAACTTTTTACTTCCAAAATATAAAGCGAAACAAACTATTTAGCCCTTTCATTCCCAGTGTTGTTCCTTGACAATAAACGTATTAAAAGCTGATTCGTATCGTATTTTGTGTATCAGTCACATTGTTGTTGATGAACAACATGCTTCTAGTACGACATGTACGGCGTGTCGCCACCTTTGAGGCATTAATCTGTTCGTCTCGGAGGTTGTGCTGTCTGTACGTGGCTGTCTGTACGTGGCTGAGAGTGTGAGCATGAATGTGGTTCCTTTTATTCTATTCCAGCAGTGAACTGTCTTGTCTTTGGTGCTGTGGCGAAGATTACGCTAGCGTTATTGATCTGGAAGTGTTAACTGTCAACAAAATAACGTCCCAAGTAATGAAATACTTCGATACAAACGTCTATGTTGTGCATGAAATACGTGACATAGAAAAATGAATAGTTGGACCAAAAGTATTAAAACTCGTATCTTGATGTTTAGTGCACTGTATTACTACAGAAAACACTGAGTTTTTAGTTTTTACAAACCTGAATTCATAAATGTGGGAATGGAAGGGTTAAGCAAATACAGTAGAACCAACACTGCATATTGTTTTAGTCTCAGGTGTACCACAGTGACGTCATGCGCAGAGCGACGAAAGCGCGTTTCCTACTGCGCATCGCTTACTGCGCCTCCCCCCCCCCCCCCCGACCCAGACAGTTACAAGGGGACCTACAGTTTAACGTGGGTTCCGAACCACGGAACCACGGTATAAAGATGGATAAAACTGGAAACGAGAAAAAAATTAAAACTGGAAAAAAAGAAGAAATCCATGATTGGAGAGCGCCTTTGTATGAGGCACAGACGCTTGGGGTTAACGAAAAACTGAAGCAGGACACGCCATAGAAGACGCCAACACCACCTGGAGCTCCAAAAACAGCGGTAACACCAGAAAACGTGGACGGAATCCATAATACAGTAGAGTCCCGTAAACTTGGTCTAATGTGGACCGAAGATTGGCCGTGTTTGTGAACGGCGTTTAAGAAAAGAATTGGTAAGATTGCTTTATTATAAAATACTTTCCATTGTTACTTTAGAATACAATACGAATGATAGAATACAGTAACACAAAATAAATTTAAGAAACTATCTTACTTACGAGTACGTACTTTAATTTACACTTCGAAAATTACTTCAAGAAGGCACATAGCCTTTAACAATGAAAAGTATTTACTACAATGACTTACTTCATAAAACATATTCCACGAAAATTTATGAAATTAGCTAGCCTACGTTTAGAAACAGGTTAATTTTTTTAAATGTCTTGTTGCTTTTCGCACTTCATTTTGTTTCTTGATGCATCGTCCCGAAGACGTCGAAGGAACAGTAACTCCCTTACCGGCGCTCCTTGCTGCTAAAAATAGTGAATGGCGGTTTCGACAGCCTGCAGTCTCTCACTGAGCGATATTTTAGGTTGTAGTGCGGTGGATTCCACAACATCAGTGCCGTCATCATTTTCTGGAATTTCTTCATTAGCTGTGACAGCAGAAATAATTTCTTTAGCGGACATAATGTCTGGCTCTACGTCATTGTGGAACCACTCTTCAACTTTATTATCACTTACTTTTGCACAGCCAGGAACTTTGTTGACGAGCTCAGTTTTTCACATTTTCTTCGTCATGATCTTCGACGAACTCATTCCCCCTCGTGATCAAGGAGTTTTATCCAAGAACGAATGTTAGTGGCTCTATCTCGCTCCAGGAGTCCGCCACCCATTCGACGACATCCGATAGACCTATTTTCTTCAACTTCTCGATAAGTTCTTGACTTTGAAGAAAGAAGGGAGGACAACAGCTTGTGCCTTTATCTTCTCTTAAGACTAACTAACTCTCCTTGGTCCAGGGGCTGGCATAATGCTGTAACACTGGGTGGCATAAAAGATCACTCCAATGCCCCCTTTTTAACTCTTCATTTTCAGGGTGTGAAGACGCGTTGTTCAGAATCAGAATAGCCTTCCTTGGCAGATTTTTAAATGTTAAAAACTGTTCAACCGATGGAACAAATACTCCATGAAAGCATTGTTTGAAAATTACACCGCTCGTTCAGGCATTAGACCGGTTTTGGTACCAAACTGGAAGTTTTCCATGTCAATGTGCTTAAAAGCACGTGGCTTCCTTAAATTTCCAATGAGACCAAGTTTTAATTTTTGCTTACCTGTTGCATTGCTGAATGCTATTTTTATGGGATGCTAAACCTCTCCTTTTAAATCCAGGGGCTGACTATTCTTCCTTGAAAGCAAGACTTGTAGATGGCAACAGTTTATAATTTAACCCTGTTTCATTACAATTGTACACTTGATCTACGGTCAAACCTTCAACCTCGATAAATTTCTGAAACGTCTTCTTAAACTGAGACATAGCGTTCGTGTCGCCAGATAGTTTTTCCTCATAAATAGTAAAGCTGTCTGACTCCATTGCATTTTTTTTCCAGCGATCAAGCCAGCCAGTGCTGGCGACAAATTTAGGGTCGTTCTCCTTTCTTAGTTCCTCATAAAACTTCATGGCCTTTTCCCGCAAAATCGGTCCACTAATGGACATCCCTTTATATATTGTTTGGCGAAACCAAATGTAAAGTGCTTCACTTACCTCATTGAAATCACTGTTCTTCATACTTTTCCTTTGTTTCTGTGCTCATTCGCTTAACACTCCAAGACTCGATTTCCTTACGCATCTTCTTCCAGTCTCCAATCGTACTTTTGCCAACTCCCAAGCCACAGCACTGTCACTTTCTCTACAGTATTATCCAGTCTGTGAAACAGCCTTGAACAATATTCACTCACATTGACTTCACAAAACGTGGTTAGGAAAAGACAAAGGCTGTGGCCAGACTGAGCGGCAGAGTTTCGCGGTTCTACCACATGTCGTTGTCTGCTGTAACCAAGTTCAACAACCCTTAAAACATCATATTCTTGTTTAATGTTATTATTATTCACTGTAGTTATGTTTGCAGATGATAAACTGGTATTCATTGGACAAATATATCATACTAGAAATGACATGTGATTACATTTTCACGCAATTTGGGTGCATAGCTCCTGAGAAATCAGTACCCAGAACAACCACCTCTGGCCGTTATAAAGGCCTTGATACGCCTGGCATTGAGTCAAACAGAACTTTGATGGCGTGTACAGGTACAGATGCCCATGCAGCTTCAACACGATACTACAATTCATCAAGAGTAGTGACTGGCTTATTGTGGCGAGCCAGTTGCTTGGCCACCATTGACCAGACGTTTTCAATAGGTGAGAGGTCTGGTGAATGAGCTGGCCAGAGCAGCAGTCGAACATTTTCCGTATCCAGAAAGGCCTGTACAGGACCTGCAACATGCAGTCTTGAATTATCCTGCTGAAATGTAGGGTTTCGAAGGGATTGAATCAAGGGTAGAGCCACGGGTCGTAACACATCTGAAATGTAACGGCCACTGTTCAAATTGCCGTCGATGCGAACAAGAGGTGACCGAGACGTGTAACCAATGGCGCCCCATACCATCACGCCGGGTGATACGCTAGTATGGCGATGACGAATACACGCTTCCAATGAGTGTTCACCGCGATGTCGCCATACACGGATGCGACCATCATGATGCTGCAAACAGAACCTGGATTTATTCGAAAAAATGACGTTTTGCCATTCAGGTTCGTCGTTGTGTACACCGTCGCAGGTGCTCCAGTCAGTGATACAGCGTCAAGGGTAACCGCAGCCATGGTCTCCGAACTGATAGTCCATGCTGCTGCAAACGTCGTCGAACTGTTCGTGCAGATGGTTGTTGTCTTGTAAACGTCCCCATCTGTTGACTCAGGGATCGAGACGTGGCTGCACGATCCGTTACAGCCATGCGGATAAGATGCTTGTCATCTCGACTGCTAGTGATACGAGGCCGTTGGGATCCAGCACGGCGTTCCGTATTGCCCTCCTGAACCCACCGATTCCATATTCTGCTAACAGTCATTGGATCGCGACCAACGCGAGCAGAAATGTCGCGATACGATAAACCGCAATCGTGATAGGTTACAATCCGACCTTTATCAAAGTCGGAAACGTGATGGTACGCATTTATCCTCCTTACACAAGGCATCACACAACGTTTCACCAGGCAACCCCGGTCAACTGCTGTTTGTGTATGAGAAATCGCTTGGAAAGTTTCCTCATGTCAGCACGTTGTAGGTGTCGCCACCAGCGGCAACCTAGGGTGAATGCTCTGAAAAGCTAATCATTTGCATATCACAGCATCTTCTCTCTGTCGGTTAAATTTCGCGTCATCTTAGTGGTGTAGCAATTTTAATGGCCAGGAGTGTAGTTTTAAATTACTTGTCTCTATTATCTCTAAACTCAAATTAATAATTTGACACACAGTAGCCGGCCGCGGTGGCCGAGGTGACTGAGGCGCTCCAGTCACGGTCAGCACGGCCACTACGGTCGGGGGTTCGAATCACCCCTCGGGCATGGATATTTGTGCCGTCCTAGTTCGTAAGTAGTTCATAAGTTGTTTGTAAGTTTAGGGACTGATGACCCCGTAGTTAAGTCCCATAAGCTTAACAAACATTTGAACATTTGATTTGACACACAGTATTCATTTTGATATCGTTAACTGGCTCTCAAATAATTGATTCGTCATGTAATATTTCACTCGTGGGTTGGAACTCAAATAGTTGAAAGTATTTATTCGTAACCGATACAAAAGCATAATTTGTTTGCATCTGTCACTGTCCTTCAAAGTAGTCACCAGCGTTGTGTAGAACCGGTTGTCAGTTATGTGGAAGGCGTAGTATACCGTTAGCAGAGCTGTTCTCTTGATGGTGTGAATGGAGCGGTCTACTGCCCGTCTAATCAATGGAATAGTTCTGAAGCAAATGCCTCGAAGTGGTTCCTTCATCATCGAAATCAAATCAAACTTATCAGGACTTAAGTTCGGGGAGTATGGTGGATGGTACAGTACTTCCCAGTCCCATCGACCAACAGAGCAGCCACAGCTTGCACTGTATGCATCCGCGCATTGTGCATTGTCGTGTAAAATGATGGTGGGTTGCACAGAAAGTGTTGCCGCTTCTTTTGCAAAGCTTAAGTCTATGTAACTTTGATTTTATTCCTGAGATGAAGGAATAAAAAAAATGTTCAAATGTTTGTACAACTTATGGGACTTAACTACGGGGTCATCAGTCCCTAAGCTTACAAACTACTTATGAACTAGCTAAGACTAAAGACGGCACAAACATCCATGCCCGAGGGGGGATTCGAACCCCCGACCGTTGTGGCCGTGCTGACCGTGACTGGAGCGCCTCAGTCACCTCGGTCACCGCGGCCGGCGATGAAGGAATCACTTGGAGGCATTCGCTTCATAACTGCCAGAGATTCGACAGGCACTAGACTGCTCCATTCGCACCATCTACATATTTTAATGTGTGACAACCCACCAGTACTATCCAACTGGCTACAATATGCATTTATGTAATAATGTTACTATTTAGTGCAGATATGTGAAGAAAACTCTTGACATATGATTATATATACATTTACTTAAATGGCATGTTCCTTTGTTGGTTTTTTTGTAACCATACATTTTATGTTCGCCATTAGGACCAGAAGATGATGTCTTTGTACATCGAAATCGGTC
This sequence comes from Locusta migratoria, assembly GCA_026315105.1. Classification (NCBI taxonomy): domain Eukaryota; kingdom Metazoa; phylum Arthropoda; class Insecta; order Orthoptera; family Acrididae; genus Locusta; species Locusta migratoria. Next base: position 268,429,972 of record CM048748.1, on the reverse strand, counting down.
GTCTGTTATAAATAAAGACGAAATACCGCGTTCTTGGCATTTCATTATTCACAAAATACGTTTAAAAGATCGCTCCCTGGCATGAGCAAATTGTATAAAAGGCTCTGCTAACGGTATACTACGCCTTCTAAACAACGCTGGTGACTATTTTGAAGGACAGTAACAGGTGCAAACATGGAACGCTTGCGAATAAATACTTGCCACTATTTGAGTTCCAACCGTCGTATTTGTAAATATTTGTCTATAGAAGTTGCTTGAGTGTAGGGCAGATAATGATAATTTATTTTTATTTTTAGTTATTTTTTTTTTTTCAAACGTGATTTACCGTGGAGAAGAGGATGGTATTTTATAAGACCGGTGACAGTTGCTAACATTTATTCGAATGGCGCCAAATTGACCAAACAAAGGTCGCAACCAAGGCGAATTTTATAGAATGGCAGGGGACAGTGAAGATGTAGTGATATACAGTGATTCATTGCTGTTATCTCCAGCACGAAGCCACGCCAGCGTCTGCTGGAAGGTCGATCACACGGTAAGTAAATATTTTCAGTCTGAATCATAACTGCTGCACGTCTGTTCAATTAGACTTAGTACTTAGACTTAGTACTTGCCACACTACTGAATCTCTACTCATGTAGACTAGGCAGTGGCTGAAGTTGCTAACACACCGTTAGAAGTTTGGTAATGATATCCCTTAAAGTACTCCCACTGAAGGTTTTGTCTCAAAGTAACGAATAATGCCCTGGAGTAGAGAAGCCGAGATAGTTGATAACGATTTTGACACCAGGTCTGGATGCAATACCAATCGGTTTTTCAAAGAGTTCTGTGTAACATTGGCCCGGCCCCGTGGGTGTCATTTACAGCGAATAGTTAGTGCAGTGAAAAGTCCAAGGGACTGGAAAAAAGTACTGGTGACCCCTATAGCCAGGTGCATTCAAGTCTACGGGTTGCAACTGGCCTGTTTTTAAGGATAGAACGTATGGTGTAATAAATCAAAAAGCAGGTAAAATGTTCTCGGTTTACTTGTAGCGTCAATTCGGGATAAACTCTGGAACTTTCGACGATAGCGACCATCGTCATCGTCAGGAGTAACTGTCACAGAACGCCAAAAATAACAGAAGTGCAAAGACCATGTTATCAGACGGAAACACAGAACGACAGCAGCGCTGCTAGTGGCCTGGCAGTGAACTTTCAATCCGAAAAATGTGGCGCGAAAATCCACATGTTTACTTCTAAATACACGAATGAGAAAACGTTATATTGGTGTTAGATGACAATATTTTTCATTTATTCTTTGAGGGTGGCCCCCATAAAAAGGTTTTTGAGACCTTGCAAAGTAATATATACGAGAAATCTAAATAAAAAACTAACATTAATTGTTTGTGGCTGTTGTTTACAGTCGGCCAAATTTCGTAAATGATGTCATGGTAATCTTTTTGACGTAAAATTGTTTGTTTCTAAAACTCGGCACTGCGATTTTCGCCATGTGGCGTTATAACATTCAAATAAATGTGATTTTGCGCATGTCAGACTAAAAATCATCTGATATTGCATGCATCTATGTAAATGATTTTTCAGTTTTCACATACGCTAAGGCACAATTATATCCACTCATGTGACCAAAAGAGGAATAGTAGGTTGTACAAATTAATAATTTTACAGTCATATACACTGTCCTGCATACAAGAATGTAGGCCTGCTGTAATGTCTACAAAAACCAATTTATTTTTATTCCTGTTGATTACTACTTATGCATCATCAGTCATATGAAATGGAACTTCTGTATAGTTCAAATAAATGAAATTTATGAAACTCACAAAATGCACACAGAAGATCGCAATTAGGAAGACGTTGCTATAGAACCTCAGCACAGAACACCACCTACGAATCAAAACAAGTATGGAGGACTGTAAAGCGTAAATCATCCAATAGGAAAGCGAGAAGAAAAATCGCAACGCTCGCAGCCTCTATGTGGCCTGGCAGGGAACCAACATTGTGTTACCGGAAATCCCAATATGAGTTTCACCCCCTTGTTAACTGTCTTCAATGCTGCTGTGGTGGTCTTATATAGTCCATGGACGGCTTCTGAATGGTCGGCATTCTGATTGGTCGGCGACGTCAACGTCTGCGCTGGTGGTGCCACCGTTTCCGTAGGATCGTGAACACTGCGAGGAATGTCTTTGCTATTTCTCAATATCGAGTGCTTGTTTCCATGCATTGCTAAGATTGTATCCACTATCACGGTTAAAGTTCTTCTCCTTCTCATTTCAAGAGCGTGTTTGATAACAGAATCCCAATATGTGGCAGTCTGGGACAAAACGTTTGTTTCATTAAACAGTATTTTATGGTTGTTCATGTGGCTGTGCTTAGCAACTGCCGATTTCTCCAGTGTCAATTATCTTTGGAACACAGAAGCTGAATTAAAGTTTGTGATGTGGAGGGAAATCGTACATAGACTATTCCAAGGCGCCTTAATCGTTTGTGATGTGGTAGTCTAACGGTTAAGACGTCTGCCTACTAAGCATGGATGTCCGGGTTCGATTTCCGGCCGCACCAGAAATTTTAATTCAATGCTTCAGATTTATCAGTAATATCTCCAGTTCTCTGTTTTTAGCATTCAGCTGATGTTCAGCACAGCGATCGGAAACGGTACGAATGGTCTGACCTGTGTAATTACATCCACAGGGGATATTATTATAAATCGCAGGAATGAGGCCAAGACTGTCCTTAAGTGGGCGAAGCGTCTCCTTTATTTTCTTAGGAGGACAGAGGACCGGCCTTATACCCTGTCTTTTCAGGATTCTTCCAATTTTGCTGGGACACATAAAGGAAGGAACACAATCGGTGATTCATCCCGTGAGTATTCAACATTTTCATGTTTACGTTTCTTGGAGAACGCTGCCTTTACATCGCGTGAACCATAGCCATTCTTTCGGGAACTCGTACTTGAGATCCTCGTCAAAAACAGTTTTAGCTTTGAATACCAACGTGCTTAAAATGGCTCATTTTTGAACAGGATGATGGAAACTCTGAGCATTGAGATATACATCAGTATGTGTCGGCTTGCGGAACACACTGGCCGATTTTATTTGTACTAAAACTTCTAAGAATGGCAGCCGTCCTTCGTTCTCAGTCTCGACAGTGAACCTGATGTTGCGATATATGCAGTTCATGGGTTCCACGAATTCTTCGAGAGCTTCTGCACCGTGTGGCCTAACGATGAACGTGCCGTCAGCATAACGATAAAATGAAGATGGACGAAGGTGAGCCTCATTCAACGCACGTTCCTCAAAGCCCCATAAAAAAGTTTGCCACTGCTGGAGACAACGAAGAACCCAACGTCATACTGTCCTTCATTACATAAAATTTACTTCCCTTCGAGTCATCACGTGTCCTACACAGGAACTCTGGTGAACAGCCAGACCACATCCAAACTGACTAGAATATCACATTGCCTTAGGATTCCTGGGATTTATAATGCACCCAGTGAATGTGGAAGCAATTACACAGGCCAGACCATTCGTACCGTTTCCGATCGCTGTGCTGAACATCAGCTGTATGTTAAAAACAGAGAACTGGAGAAATCGGTAGTTGTTGAACACAGCCCCTCAAACATAAAATACTGTTTGATGCAGTGGCGGCTGGTTATAATGTGCTAATGTGCTGCAGCACACTGTAAATATATTACTAAAATTATGCCATTTCTCTTCGAATGCAAGCGAGAAATCGCTGTAAAATTCCATCCTTTCTCTTGGAATACGAGCCACATATCACAATAAAATTATGCCAATTCCCTTCCAATGCGTATTAGAATGCCAGTAATAAGGATGAAAACGCATTTTGGAACGCTCTCGTCGCGATAGCGGGAAACCAGCTCCGTGTGCTGAAGTGGGATTCAGCCCCACTGGTACGTGCGCAGAGGCGCGGCGCAGTCGTCTCATCGCTAGTGCGCATGCGCAGACGTGACGTCAGGCCTGGCGACTCGTGTGCTGAGACCGACTGAAGCACCACATCATTATATTTCTTCGCGCTGCGTGTAACGGCTGCGGAAAAATAGTATGTGACGAATATTGCGGCTTACAGAGTCAAATAGCGCGCTGACTCAGGCGTCTTGCGTGTTGTCTCTCAATTCCTGTGTGAGGCTCGTATTCAAATACCTCTGAGTCTGTTTGTTGTTGTGGTCTTCAGTCCGGAGACTGGTTTGATGCAGCTCTCCACAATACTCTATCCTGAGCAAGCCTCTTTAACTCCACATAAGAACGGCAACCTACGTCTGGCTGAATCTGCTTACTGTATCCATCTTTTGGTCTTCCTCTGCGGTTTTTACCCCACACACTTCCCTCCAATGCTAAATTCACGATTCCTTGATAGCTAAGAATGTGTCCTACCAATCGATCCCTTCTTTTAGTCAAGATATGCCAGAAATTCCTTCCCTCCCCAATTCTGTTCAGTACCTCCTCATTAGTTATGCAATCCACCCACCTAATCTTCAGCATTCTTCGGTAGCACCACATTTCAAAAGCCTCTATCCTCTTCCTGTCCGCACTGTTTATCGTCCATGTTTCACTCCCATACAAGGCAACACTCCACACAAATGACTTCAGAAAGGACTTCCTTAGGCTTAAATCAATATTCGATGTTAACAAATTTCTCTTTTTCAAGAACGCTTTTCTACCCATTGCCATTCTGCATTTTATATCCTCTGTACTGCGACCATCATTTGTTATTTTACTGCACAAGTAACAAAACTCATCTACCTCCTTTATTGTTTCGTTACCTAATCTAATTCCTTCAGCATTACCTGATTTTCTTAGACTGCACTCGATTACCCTTGTTTTACTCTTGTTAATCTTCATCTTATATGCACCTTTCAGCACACTGTCCATTCCGTTCAACTGCTCTTCCAGGTCTTTTGCTGTCTCTGACAGAATTACTATGTCGTCGGCAAAACGCAATATTTTTAATTCTTCACCCTGAACTTTAATTCCTTCTCCAAATTTCTCCTTGCTTTCCTTTATAGCTTGCTCAATGTACAAATTGAATAACATTGGAGAAAGGCTTCAACCCTGTCTTACTCCCTTCTCAGCCACTGAATCCCTTACATGCCCACCTCTGAGTCTAAATTTTTAATTTCTGTAAATAAAATTAATATTTTTTAAACGTTATATTTACTACCTGCAGTGAATACATGCAGTTGGCAGCGCTGTTATAGATTCCCTTGAAGGTCTTACTGTCAATACAGTATTAATTGATATTTAATTAAAGGCAATCATACAAATGCTGACTTTTTATTTTAGTATGTTTTGTTTCCTGTTTATGTTTGTAATATTGTAGCACCTGGTCAAATTTTGTACGAGCCGCCACTGGTTTGATGAGACAAAAGTTTTGTCTCAGGCTGCCGCATACTAGGATTCTGTTATCAAAAACGCTATTGAAATAAGAATGAGCGAGTAGAACTTTAACTGTGATGGTGGATACAATCTTAGTAATGCTTGGAAACAAGCACTCGATATTAGGAAACAGCAAAGACATTCCTCGCAGTGTTCACGATCCTACGGAAGCGGTGGCGCCAACAGCACAGTCAATGACATTGACTGCGATAGCAGTACGTAGTAGCCGATCAATCAGAATGACGATCAATCACGAACCGTCCACGTGCTGTATAAGACCTCCAGAGCAGCACTGAAGACAGTCTTGCTCCTGACTATGACAATGATGGCTATCGTCGAAAGCTCGAGATTTTATCTCGTATTCTACATCTACATACATACTCCGCAATTCACCGTAAGGTGCGTGGCGGAGGTTACACTGTACCACTACTAGGCATTTCCTTTCCTATTCTACTCCCAAATTGAACGAAGAAAAAAAAGAATGCCTATATGCCTCCGTACGAGCCCTAATTTATCTTATCTTGTCTTTGTGATGTTTACGCGAAATGTAAGTAGGCGGCAACAAGATAGTTTATAGGTGAAGTACATCTTCCCAAAATTCTCCCAATAAACCGAAGTTGGCTGTCTGCCTTACTCACAACTGTCCTTACATGCTCGTTCCATTTCATATCGCTCTGCAATGTTACGCCTAGATATTTGAACGACGCGACAGCATCAAGAAGCTCACTACTAATGCTGTATTCGAACATTATAGGATTGTTTTTTCTACTCATGCGCATCACCTTACATTTTTCTACATTGAGAGCTAGCTGCCATTCTTCGCACCAACTAGAAATTTTGTCTAAGTCATCCTGTATGCTATTACAGTCAGTTACAGACGACACCCTTCCATACACCACAGCATCATCAGCAAACAGCCGCAAATTACAACTTACTCTGTCCATCAGATCATTTATATAGATAGAAAATAATAGCGGTCCTATCACACTCCCCTGGGGCACGCACTCGTCTCTGATGAACACTCGCCGTCGAGAACAACGTACTGCGTTCTATTACTTAGGAAGTATTCCAGCCAGTCACAAATCTGTGAACCTATTCCATAAGCTCGTATCTTCGTTAGCAGTCTGCAGTGTGGCACCGCGGCAAGTAACAGAGAAAATTTTACCTATGAATGCCGTCCCGAAATTCTTTCTCAGACCAAAAAGTGACGTTGTACCATTATTATATCTAAATAACATTTGACCTACTGATAATACTTCCTTGGAAGTGTAGATTTCTTATTTCAAAGTTAACAGAATAGTGCAAGTGTAAAAAGTCATTCTGCACCGACTTCCTGAGCGTGTTCTCTCTCTCTCTCTCTCTCTCTCTCTCTGGAAGTATTCAGTCTAGATGGCTGTTCTTTTCAGCCACATATTTTGCCAAACGTTGCATACAGACGTGGTCATTTAAAGAGAATGTTGCAAAATAATGAAAGTGCAATCATATATCCTGTTCTCCAGTAATGATTTCCATCAAAGACGCTTTTTCGGATAATCTCAAAGACCTAGCATTAAGACAGTAACAGATATAGGTTACATAATCTTGTACGCTAAGTGATAATGACACAATTAACAATAATATATTTCAGCTTCTTTTAGTGTTATTGATATCACCTATGTCTCCATCTACGCGCGCTGTGAATACGTTTTCAGCGGAATTGTGGGCTGAAAATTTTGTTATTAGACAAGTTCTGAATTTTAGAATACGCGACCCCCTTCCAAGAAAAAGTATTTTGGCGACCCCCACGAACGGTAACATAAATATTTTATCTCAAAGAAAACTAATTTAATATTCTTTCTTGTGCTACAGCTCACTTTTAAATTGTTAGTTCGTAATGGAACAAATTATCCTAGCCGGCCGAGGTGGCCGAGGGGACTAAGGCGCTTCTGTCACGGTCTGCACGGCCACTACGGTCGGGGGTTCGAATCCCCCCTCGGGCATGGATATTTGTGCCGTCCTTAGTTGTAGCTAGTTCATAAGTGGTTTGTAAGTGTAGGGACTGATGACCCCGTAGGTAAGTCCCATAGACTCTACAGACATTTGAACATTTGAAATTATCCTATCTGCTCTGGAGTCTAGAAAGAAGGTACGGTCGGTGCAGACATATCTGTGGTTCGTTTCCGTGTGTGAGTGTATTAAAAACTATATCTGCTTTACTTGTGATATTCTATGTAAAATAACGGACATCTGGTTTTATAGAAACTCCTCATGAACAAGTGTATTAGAAATTTGGAGCATATTCATTAATTACGCAAATAAGATACAAATCTCTGAAAATACGAGCGTTGTTCTACATGGGGGGTTACGTATCTCACTTTATGAAAAGAGTTTGTTGTTATTCCTGATGAGTTCACTGCAAGTCGGGCAAACAGTCAGATTAATTAATACCAGGTTCAAGGTCTGTATATTCCACTGAAGCGGACCCTTTAAATAATCGGCTTTGGGTTAAGTTGTGTTATAGTTTAATTGTAGTGGAACGAAATATTATCCCCGTTACTGCCTTACATCAACTCAGTTTTTCCGGTAAAAATCATGTTTATTTATGTTGTTGTTAATGATTTTTAATATTAATGATTCTTATTACATTATTCTTAAAACACTATGTGTTGTTTTCTTATGTTTCATGTGCGGTGACAACGGTGCAACGCACGAGAACAACTTCTTCTCTTCCGGTGCCATAGATGATTTAGCTGCCCATGAAACGTCGCGGGTTGACAGCTACGGAGCAAGAGAAGATCTTGTTAAGGCATGCCGTTGCCAACCGTCATAATCGAATAAACAAGGAAAAAAATTATACAAGCTTTCAGCCAAGATCGCGTTATTTATTTATGAAGGGCGGTTTCGACGTTCACAGACGTCATCTTCTGTTCTCCTATATTTTACATTGTCATAGTACATCACAAGATGACGTCTGTGAACGTCGAAACCGGTCATCCATAAATAAATAACACGATCCTGGCTGAATGCTTGTATAAATTGTTACAGATCGCCCCAAAGAACAATGAATTCCATACGTGAATAATTATTGGTATTATTACAAAAGTTTTGCTAGTTATGTAGATCACAAATCTCTACAAGAATGTTCTAAGGGTATTTATATTTTATTATACTAATTTGTGGAAGGGAATTAAAAGTGAAAATTTTACTTCAAGTGTCACTGTGTTGAAGAATATCATTTCAGACGTTGAAACACTGGAAATTTAAAATATTGGTCTGAATTACATTTTTGAAGTTATTACAGGATCTATTCAAGACTATACAGTTTTAGAGACTCGTCATCAGTTTATATAATGTGGAAACCATGTGTTCGAGTTTATGGATCGATATCTTATTTTACAACTGATTCATAAACTATATCTGTGGTTTATAAAACAACAGAGAATTTTCCACGAAATCTTTTGAAGAAATTTAAAGGAATAGACAATTGCAGTTTGATTTATCTTGACAGTTCAGTCGAAATTCACATTCCTATTTCGTACAAGGACGTTCTTCCTTCATGAGACAGTTGTATATATAATTTTGAACAAAATTTAATATTTCGTTTGTGTACGGACGGCGTGATAACGAAGTCGCACATGGTCAATAGCTGTCATTCACAATTACCAGAAATCCTTCTAACAGACGCCGTTCTGGCGCATTCTTCATCATCCCCTTCTCTAAAAGCTTTTATGTGATCTTAGTGAAAAGTACAATGTATGACAGTTTATAGGTTCGTACTGAATTTTCCATCCTGGAAACCGCAGCGAGAACTGCCAACGTCAGCGCGCCCCATGGGTGTCAGTAGAACTCAACTCATGACATCACTAGAGGCAGAGCATGCCTTCCATTACATAGGCCACGGCCGACAGTGCTCATCTTCAATGATCTACATCTACATACATACTCCGCAATCCACCGTAAAGTGCGTGGCGGAGGGTACACTGTACCACTACGAGGCATTAACTTTCCTATTCCACTCCCAAATAGAAAAAGAGAGAAAAGAATGTCTATAAGCCTCTGTACGAGCCCTAATTTCCCTTATCTTGTTTCTCTGATCTTTACGTGAAATTTAAGTAGGCTGCAGGAAGATCGTTCTACAGTCACCTTCAAATTCCGGCCCTCTAAATTACCTCAATAGAATTTCTCGAAAAGAACGTCGTCTTTCCTCCGATTCCCATTTCAGTTCACTCGCGCACTGGTCGAACCTACCAATAACGAACCTAGCTGCTCGCCTCTGAACTGATTTCATGTCTTCCTTTATACTGATCTGCTGCGAGTCTCAAACACTTGAGAAATACTCAATACGTGGTCGTACAAGCGTTTTATACGCGGTCTCCTTTACAGATGAAGTACATCTCCCCTTAATTCTCCCAATAAACCGAAGTTGGCTGTCCGTCTTACTCACAAATGTCCTTACATGTTCGTTCCATTTCATATCGCTCTGCAATGTTACGCCTAGATATATGAACGACGCGACAGCATCAAGGAGCTCACTACTAATGCTGTATTCGAACTCTGTGAGATTGTTTTTCCTACTCATGCTCATCACCTTACATTTTTCTACATTGAGAGATAGCTGCCATTCTTCCCACCAACTAGAAATTTTGTCTAAGTCAACCTGTATGCTATTACAGTCAATTAAAGATGACACCCTCCCATACACCACAGCATCATCACCAAACAGCCGCAAATTACAAATTACTCTGTCCATCGGAACATTTATATAGATAGAAAATAATAGCGGTCCTATCACACTCCTCTGGAGTACGTCTGGCGATACACTCCTCTGTGATGAATAGTCACCGTCGAGAACGTACTGCGTTCTATTACTTAGGAAGTCAGCCAGTCACAAATCTGTGAATCTATTCCATATGCTCGTATCTTCGTTAGCTGTCTGTAGTGTGGCACCGCGTCAAACGCCTTTTTGAAATCGAGAAAAACATAATTTGCTTGTTGCCGTTCATCCATGGCTCGCAAGATGTCTTGTGAGAAAAGGGCAAGCTGACTTTCACATGTACGATGTTTCCTAAACCCGTGCCGATTCATAGAAAGAAGCTTTTCCGTCTCAAGAAAATTTACTATACTCGAACTGACAATGTGCTCCAAACTTCTACAGTCAACCGATGTCAACGATATTCGCCTGTAATTGTGTGGGTCAGTTCCCTTTCCTTTCTTATAAACGGGAGTAACCTCCTCTTTTTTCCAATCACTAGGATCTCGTGGGAATAGGTGTATACACATGCACATAAAACATCTTCCGTAAATCTGCAACAGACTAACGTCAGAGATATAAGCCTTTAGGTTTGCGCATCCGTTCGACGACCATTCTTGAAAAAGGGTATTACCTGTGCTTTTTTTCCGTATCATTGGAGCGCATTGCTGCTCTAGAGACGTACGGTTTACTGATACCAGAAGGGGTGCAGATTCCTTCGCCTACTGTGTATGGAATCGAATTGTATACCGTTAGGTTCGGTCTTTTCTTTGTTGAGCGATTCCAGTTGCTTTTCTGCCCGCTTTGATGTAGAGACTCGAAACCCGGTCCTTTGCCTTTCGCGAGCGAGTGCTCTTCTCAATAAACAGTCTTCCAAAATTAACCGCTAACTGAGACTTTTGCACGTTTATGGTTCTTTGCATTTGGATGTGTGGACTTAGGCCTCTTAGATGCTGTCAGGACCAGATCTTTGGCTTACAGCAGATAATGGAGAAGTGCTAAGAGTGAAATTGTATCTATTATAGATCTAGAAAAGTCTTATGAGCATGTTCGTAGGAGGAAGCTGTTGACAGTTATACAAGATTGTGGAATAGGAGGCAAACTTTCGCAGGCAATTAAAGGTCTTTACGTAGACAATCAGGCAGCAGTTAGAGTAGACGGCAAATTAAGTTCATGGTTCCGGGTAGTTCCAGGGGAAAGACAAAGCTGGAACCTGTCACCACTGTCGTTCATACTATTCATGGATCATATGTTGAAAACAGTAGACTGGCAGAGCGGAAATAAATTAGGTGAAAAAAAAAGCAGTCTTGCATATATTGCAAGTCTTGCAGTATTGCAATATTTCAGAGCTCGATCAGAGGTGTGAGGGTTGTGATATCAGCATCTCCAAAACAAAAGTAATGTCAGAGGGAAAGAGATCTAAACAGATTGAGTGCCAAATAGGAGGAACAAAGTTAGACCAGGTAGACAGTTTCACTTACCTAGGATGCATTATCACTCAGGATGGCAACATAGTGAAAGAACTTGAATCAAGGTGTAACAAAGCTAATGGAATGAGTGCTCAGTTAAGATCTACTCCCTCCTGCGAGAAGGAAGTCAGTACCAAGACTAAGTTATCGGTGAACCGCTCTATTTATCGACTAACTTTGTTGTACAGGAGTGAAAACAGGGTGGATACTGGTTACCTAATTGAGGTTACAGATATGAAAGTAGTAAGAATCATTGCAGGTACTAATAGATGGGAACAACGGCTGGCCGGCCGCGGTGGCCGAGGGGACTGAGGCGCTCCAGTCACGGTCTGCACGGCCACTCCAGTCGGGGGTTCGAATCCCCCCTAGGGCATGGATATTTGTGCCGTCCTTAGTCTTAGCTAGTTCATAAGTAGTTTGTAAGCTTAGGGACTGATAACCCCGTAGTTAAGTCCCATAAGTTCTACAAACATTGGAACATTTGAATAACGGCTGGACGGTGTCCATAATGAGGACATCGAAGAAAAACCGTGAATGAACACCACAGATGAAGTAGTTAAAGAGAGCAGGCTGAGCTGGTGGGGTCATGTTACACGCATGGGAGAAGCAAGGTTACGTAAGAGACTCATGGGCTCGGCAACGGAGGTTAAGAGGAGTCGAGGTAGACCAAGAAGAAAGTACTTAGGTTCGGTGCAGAATGAGTTTGAAGTGAAAGGTGTGACATCAGACGAGGCATGAATATTAGCAATGAATAGGCGATCATGGAGGAACTTTATTAAGGAGACTATGCTCCAGACTGAACGGTGAAAGGCATAATCAGTCTCTAATGATTATGACGATGACAATAAAAGTGGATGGATTCTGCTTCGTATTAGTCTAAATAAACGGACTTAACACATGTGTTGAGTCTAACCAGGCAGTCTAACCAGTCAGGGAGTCACTGAAATATATATTTTGGCGCAGCAGTTCATTTCGCTCGTTACCATGAATATAGAGTCGGATACCGCAGGGCAGTTATATGAGCGAGAGTACGGGCGCGTTGGCACGGAAATATATTAGCTCCCTTTGCTGTAATAACACGTCGCAGTCCACAGCGCCGTGGCTATTGTATAGGGCTCAGCAAACTCATAAAACAAAACGGGACACAATATTCAGATTCGCTCTTGAATAATTGTCTTTTGTCATAGATTACAGTAGAATTTATGTAAGCAGCAGAGTACAATAGCTGAAGTAATAGTATTACATAGAAACTATAACACCTTAGGCCATAATTCTGTCTAAAATAAATGAGGCGTGAAGTGAGATCTAGACCTGGCCTGTAACCAATGGTGAGGGGCAAGCTGGTAGTTTGGATAAATTGCTTGGAAAAAAAATTCAATAAAATCTCACTAATAAGATATTTCAAATTTTTATTCATTTATTTATTTTCAAATGTTTCTAGTGTCAATAAATATTTTGAAAATCACTAATAATAACAAAAATCATAATATAGAAAGGAGGTTCGAATCCTCCCTCGGGCATGGATGTGTATGTAGTCCTTAGTATAAGTTAAAGTAGGGACTGATGACCATAGCATTTTGGTCCAATAGGTTTACTTGCTAATTGATTGAACGAGAAATGACTTAAAAGGTCCGATATTTTATGTATCATAGTAATGTTTGTATTACCAACTTTGGAAATAATGAAGTATAACAAAAAAAATCTGATTGTAGATTGGTGTAGTGTCTGTTCTTTCGGACATGTCTGAAAGAACAGGTACTACACCAATCTTTAATAAGTATTTGCACGCGAAGACGGCGTTTGGTTCATTTACTTCACCGTAAATACGGTCATACGTTCGACATCGCAAAGGATTCCGTAATGGCATAAGGACTCTACAGTGGTAGCATGCAACTCGTGGAAGTTGCCGGGCGCGGTGGCTCAACGCCCTCTGTAACAGAATAATAATAATAATCAAAATTAAAAAAACTGAGCCAAAAACTCAACGAACAACCTAGAAACTACAGCAAAAAAAAGATCATTCCGGAAAAAAAAAAAAAAAAAAAAAAAAAAAAAAAAAAAAAAAAAAAAGGTTAAGGCAACCGATGGCCCCAAGCGGGAAATCTGGGTTCGATTCCCGGCCCGCTTCGCATTTTCACTTGTCACCATTGTACAATTTCAATGCCCCCGTGCAGCTAATGTCAATCCTTACCTTCTTAATCCGGTTTTCTTCCCCTCCTTAGTAAATAATTTGCAAAAAATTATCCGATGATTCAACTCCAAGCAAAATTAATTTAACTGTCGCCTTACTACAGTATGTTAACGATGTGACTCCTATTATTTCTGTCACCAAGCTGACACGTAAATTCACGTGAACAGTGGTAAGAGACACAACATAACTGTTTACATCTCCACTTTGTGACTGCGGCGAAGCAGAAGTCACAAATAACTTTTATTTTTCTTTTATTTTTGGATGCATGAACAGATGGGAGCTTACATTAAAGTTTCTAAGTTAGGTCGTGAGCAGGAACTACCAGTTACCAATATCTGTGTCAAAATTATTGGCAACCAAAGACTTTGCAGTGTACAAAGAACTTATCTCCTTTCTAACGGCGGCGAAGAAAGAGTTATGAACTGTTATGTAAAAGATAAAACCACGTGTAATCAGTATATGCTAATTCAAATTGCTATTGTCTTTGTGTCATATCTTTAATGATTGTTATGTAACCTCAAATTGATCTTGCTGTTTTTGTTTTCTGTCATATCTTTGATGTTTGTTTGTTTGCTTTTGCCAACTTGCTTACATAACTGTACCACATGATGTCCTTATGATTACTTATGTGGATGGCGGCACTACCCAAAGGCCAATAACAAAAAAAAAAAAAAAAAAAAAAAAAAAAGTCTTTGCACTTAGCGTTGATTCCACTACTTGCATGCATATTTATTAAGCAACAGTACAAAAATATACCAGAAGAAGGGCACTCAAGCGCCTGAAACCGGTCGTTAAAGTTAAAAATAAATAACCACAAGCAACTTGTTGCTGCATTTCATTAATTTATTAAAAAAAAGTACTTGCTAAAAGATCTATTGCCTTTTTGGTGTTCTACTCACCCAATTCATTTGACCTGAGGTATTATTTTATATAATTGAATCATTGACGTCTGTACCGTACTACCTGAATGTTGAAATTCAGCTTTCTTAGCGTGTCACGCAAAGAATTTCATATTTTGTTTCTTGAGTCGATCTCTATACGACCTGAATGTTGAACTTAAGCTGCTGAGCGTTCCAGCTATAGGTGTTAATTGTTTCTTACCAAATTCAAATATGGCAGCTACGAAATGTTACTAGAAAATGTAAATAAAATACGTCTCGATTTGACACCCACACCTGCCTATTAGGCTTATATCGCATATTGACTTGCAGTTCAAAACAAGACGTAAGCAAGCAATTATTTTTTTATATACAAAGCGGTGGGAATTCGTTTGCAAAATTAAAACATGGTGGGCAATGCAAAATTATTTTAATAACACGTGATTCAGGCAAGCTGGAGTTCTATACTCAGAAACCGGAATGCGTAAACTCCCGCTCGGTACAATTCACAACAAACAGACAAGCACAACATATGTTCTTATACAAAGTACAGTTACTGAACAGTCGGCAATATCAAGTGAAGTTATGCTAACGGATGAGTAGTGTAACATAAAATAACTTTTAATTTACAAAAACTGCTAAGGCTTGGCGCTACAATTCTAAAGGATTTGGTTTGAGGAGGATTTGTTTTTGTTTAGATGCGATGGAAGTCACACATAGATTTGAAAATAATTTGTTTTGTAGCACGCTTGTGTGATTGTTATTTGGGCATGTTTAAAATCACCTTATTAGCATCATCAGTACATACATTTTCTGATAGTCGAGTCTTTGTTCGTTGGAGATACCTTTGAAACATGTCATGATCTCACCATACTGTTCGTAATTTTTTTCCAACTGTTTTGACTGTATAAAAGCAGACAAGGAATTGAGAAAGGCGGTCAAGAACATAAGTGTTTTCAAGGGGTTGCTAGATGATACTAATAATTATTTAATCTACAGTGAAATTGATTTTGTGAGGCCAAAAGTGCAGAAAGTCAAGTGCATATCTAGAAGGATACGAGCGGAGAAGCTTCAGGACAAGGAAATTAGGCACAAATACATAACAATGATCTCAGAACGGCACCAGTTAATTGAATGTAGTCATTTACAGTAATTGGAAGAGGAATGGAGCAGTAGTGTGTAAAGGCAGGAAAAAGCAACCAAAGCAACATGTAAAAAGTAAAAGAAGGCGTTTAAAAATGGCTCCATACTAGAACTCATGCAGACAGAAAAAGTTAAATTGAAAAAAGACACTAAGACAAACAAATAATTGCAGAATTCAAGCAGAAATCACAGGAAGACTTTGGAAATAAGAAACTTTGGGTCAAGCCACGGGAAAACCATTTGGAGTGCAATTCGCAATCTTAGAAAAGGAGGGAAGAAAGAATTAACAATAGTGTTTTGGACAAGTTAGGAAAGCAGCTAGTGAATCCTGGGAGGGAATATTTTAAAGATTGCAGGATGTCGGTGAAACGTTCAATGATGTTCCAGATTTTGAGGTACAATGGAATAGGAATAATGATGGAAATAGGATCATATTTTGAGGAAGTGGAGAGAATGGTCAATAGATTGCATTGCAATAAAGCGGCTGGGATGGGTGAAATTAAGCTGAAACTCATCAAATACAATGGCATATCAGGTCTCAAATGGTTACACAGGATAATAGAAAACTCGTGGGTGGCGGGACAGGTTACGTTTGTCCGTCTGACCTGACGGAAGCTGTAATTATGCCAATTTTCAAGCATGAAAACAAAAAATATTGTAACAGCTAGAAATGTATCCCTTTAATTAACATTGTGGGTAAAATATTCCCAAGCATTGTTGAAAGGAGAGTGCGAGTATTAGTTGAAACCATATTGGATGAAAATCCGTGTGGGTTTGGACCTCTTAGAGACTACCAGGACCAGATATTTGCGGCAGATAATGGAGAAGTGCTATGTTTTATAGATCTAGAAAAGTCTTATGACCGTGTTCTAGGAGGATGTTATTGTCAGTTCTACAAGATTATTGAATAGGAGGCAAACATTTGCAGGCAATTAAAGGTGTTTACGTAGATTGTTAGGCTGCAGTTAGGGTTGACGCTAAACTGAGTTCATGGATCAGGTAAGACTGTCACCACTGTTGCACATACTATTAATTGATTTTATGTTGAAAACATTTGACTGGTAGGGTGAGATTAATATAGGTGAAAACAAAATAAACAGTCTTGCATATGTGCACGACGTAGTAGTGATGGCAGGCTCGATTGAAAGGTGCAGTCTAATATTTCAGACCTAGATCAGAGGAGTGAGGGGTAATGGTATGGAGATCAGCATCTCCAAAACGAAAGTAATGTCGTGGGAAAGAAAATGAAACAGACTAAGACCAAATAGGCGGAATAAAGTTAGAACAGTTGGACAGTTTCAAGCACTTAGGATGTATTTCGTCACAGGATGGCAGTATAGTGAAAGAACTGGAATCATGGTGTAACAAAGCTAATGCAATAATTGCTCAGCTAAGATCTACTCTCTTCTGCAAGAAGGAAATCAGTACCAAGACTAATTTTGCAGTGCACTCTATCTTTCGACCAACTTTGTTGTACGGGAGTGAAAGGCGGCTGGCTACAGGTTACCTTATTCATAAGGTTGAGGTTACAGATAAGAAAGTAGCAAGAATGATTGCAGGTACTAATAGACGTGAACAATCACAGGAGACTGTCTATAATGAGGAAAAACTGGGAATGAACACCATAGATGAAGGGGTTAAAGCGAAGAGGCTGAGATTGTTGGATCATGTTACACGCTTGGGAGAAGCAAGTTTACATTTTTGACTTATGGTTTCGGCAGTAGAGAATATGAGGTGCCGAGGTAGACTTCGGTCAAGAATGATTTTGAAGTAACAGGCTTAATATCAGATGAAATACCAATGTTAGCATTGAATAGGGAATCATGGAGGACTTTTATTAGATGGATTATGCTCCAGACTGAACGCTGAAAGGCATAATCAGTCTCCAATGATGATGATAATTATCCCGTTTCATGTAGACTGTTTTTTATTCTATTAGTTTTTGTTTTTTGTTTTTAGACTTTACCTTACATACTCCGCTCTGCTCTCACACGCATACGGAATTTCCTCTTTCTCTTTTCATTCCCCTAATTTCTTAGGCCGATAATGATTGTAAGATTTGGTTTAGCAGGCATGTTATTTTGTGGTGCCAGCCTTCTACAGCGTTGGTCGTTTGATACCGCCGCTTGTAGTAATTCCAAGAGTAGATAGGGTTTTCTTCATTTTTCAACGGTCTATCTACAAAGTAGTGAAGAAATTAAAAAGTCAGCGCCTGTGAATTTATCTCGGGCCAGTTACCCGTAGACACGCCGCCGCACATATGTAAATTTGTTTTATCACTTTGTTTTCTTTGTATTCGTTAGTGAGTCTTGCACATTTCTCTAGACAGTCTTTCCCACGCGGAAGTAACATCCATACACTTCGGTTGCCGGTAGTACAACTTTAATCGCAGAAACCGCCGCTGATTCGAAATCTATAGGGTGAGGTGGTACAAATTTGACATAGGTACAATTCCGATCAACATAATTTGTCACTCTCGTAGTGTTGGTAGCACTTTCCTTTGTGTGGCATTTTAGTGTAGTAGGTTTCTACAGTTCCTCCTGTCGTTTTCAAGAATACATAAGTTTGTGCTACGGAGATATAAATTTTTTCTTGTTAAGATGTAAGTGAAGCTACTTGGTCTAACGCGCTCTTATAAATTTTCTATTTAAGGGTGTCTGGATTCGCTGCCAAAAGTGCAATGTTTGGTACCACAAAGTATGCGTTGGTGCCAGAGGGAAAAAGTAATTTTTATGTGTATGATGACATCAAAATTTTATCAGGAAGTGATCACAATTGTACCTAGTGTGGTACATTTTTGATCGATTTTTTCAACTCTGTAACCTTTTTTGTGTTTATACCAACATTTGTAAATGTCTAATATTTGTATGACATATTCATTAAACATCCAAGAACAAGTATCATAGTTAAAATTATTTCTTTTCTCAATATATTTCCATTTACAATAACATTTGTCCGATATGATCACAATTGTACCACCATACCCTACTCACATTTGCAGGTTTCATTCCACAATATTTCCTCCAATTTTCGAAAAGACGTATATATGTCCCCTTTATTTTGTTGGAAATAAAGCAAACACTTGAATGAGCCATCCATAAAGAGGGTTTTGTTTTCCTATTCCCCGCTGTAAACTATTATCCTTTCTCCGAAAGATAAATGCTACCATCATGAACAGCTAGTAAGTCTGCTCTGAGGTGAATTTCTTCTCTTCTCTGCGATTATCTCTCATTTCCCTGTGATCTTGCCCGCTAGTAGAATACAGTTATCTCCGTTGCTTGCTGCACAGGCTTTTGAGTGACGAAATCGTATCCTCGATTGTGCAGCCAACCCATCTCTGAAAATATTTTGGAGCTAGAAGTCTGCTCCTCTCGAACGCTCTTCTTTTTTCTTTCCCTGGCTCAAAGTCTTCCTTACTTCCAGCAGAGCATTTTCCGGAGCTCCACGTTAATGCTTCGGTGAAAAAAACCGCACTGTCTTGTTTTATGATTTTTGGCTAACATTTCGGACAAAATAATAAAAAAAAAATATAAATGATAAAGAAACGTGAACTATACGATTACGACTCTACTATTGTCGTAATATTCCCTCTGGCCGTTTATTAACAAACAGCCAAACTTATTTGATATTTGATTTTGACGAACATACGGTACCCTTTTCTAAACTTTCGCCTCTTTAAAATATTATTTTAACATCTCTCCCATATTTTCATTATCTTTTTCCGTTAAAATTACCTGTTTTGTCGAGGCAGTTTGTCCTCTTTTTCAAGTTTTTTTAATTTTCTTTGCCTGTATTAGTTTCCGTAAAATCAAGTGACAGTGCCGTATCGCCGTTATTTTTGGAAATATCTCTGAAACGGTGCGAATTATGAAAATAACTTAACAGGGCAAGCTCGCAGAGAATTTTTTCCCCTATAAATACGTTTATTCAATTTTCCTCTCAGATAAACGGTTAAGGCATTATTTGCAATTAAATTTCGTGCTGTCAAAAGGCCATCAGAAACGCCATATTTTTAGTGTTACTGGCGTATCTTTTGCCCGTATTTTTCCACGTATTTTATGGTCGCTGGCAGCCAACAATTACTCTCTAAAATTTAGTGCCGATCGGTTGAACGGTGCGACCTAAAAAGTGGGAACACGTTGCAGACAGACATTATCAAATCGCCGTTATTTTTGCAGATATCTGTCAAACGATCCGAGAGACGATAAAAAACATAAGAAAGAAAAGTTGCAGAGAATTTTCTCCTCTTCAAATTCATGTATTCAATTTTAATCCGTTAACGGTTAATCCGTTATTTTCATTTATATTTCGAACTGTCAAAAGGCGATCGCAAATGCCCACTTTTAGTGTCACTACCGTAACCTAAGGTGGGCCAAAAGCACAGTCGAATCCTTGGTTTTCAGTATTCCTTAGCAGTGGTTTGCTTTCCGTCTTGGACAGCGTCAGGTAAAAGTCCTGTCTCCTTCGTTCTGTTTACTATCTAGGAAAAACTTTGGTAGTGGAATCTTAGCTTACTGCGAATGCACGTTGAAACTTCCATATCGGAACTGTTGTGACAGGAATAAACAAGCCACACGATGTGAACTTTACGAAAGCTGGAACAGTATTAGAGCTGTTAGTTTAGACAGTCGGCTACTGGGATAGATTGCCTATATACACAGGCCCTCTAGGGTAGAGGATGTCTATCGGGGATCAGTTCCACTATGAGCCGTCTTTAGGACAGCCCGGGCACAGCTAAGCCGTGCCACAAAGAGAGCAGGTATTGTGTGCAGATTTCACACATTTCTAGTTGGGCGCAGTTTCATAGATTCAAGACAACAGTTCCCACGATAATGGGAATCGTTTGCCACTAACAGGCGCCAACTGCCGCACACGGAATGAACCTCGCGAACTTAACACTTCTAGAAACTGCAACGGAATGTGCTGGGCAGCTGTTCTCCAAATCGGTAAACTGCATTGCAATTCTGCGGTATATGTAGCAAACTTAAGGGGAATGGGAAGGTTAACCATTTCTGTCCTACTGTCCGTCATAAACTGTGCGTTTTCCGGCGGTAGTCGTTGCTATTATTTTTAAAGTTCATTAGCCGCGGTGGAGTAGCCGAGCGGTCTAAAGCGTCTCGCTGCGGAGCCTGCGGTTGCTCGCCGTGGATGTTCGAGCTCTCCCTGGGGCATGGGTGTGTGTGTTTGTCCGTAGGTTAGTTTACCTAGGTTTAAGTAGTTTGTAAGCTACGGACTGATGACCACGCAGTTTGGTCCGATAGATTTACAAACATTTGAACATTTGAAAGTTAATTAAATATTAACCCTAGCAGCACCAAGGAAATTTAGGTTACATGGAGCACCAAGCAAGGGCAAATTTTGCCCGTATTACAATAAGCTGTTAATCCTGTAAAATGCATTCAGTTTTTAGTCTTTGCCATCAGCTGTTGTCTGTCAAACATACGTGCATTGCGTTATCCTTATTGCAATATTGCTGTCTTGGATTGCCGAAAGAGTTACTATCGTAGACTTGTGAAATTTTGTTTATATACTATTATTTACATTAATTTCAGCAGTTATTCGGTCTGTTAGGCTTGTAAATAGCTGGGATATACTGAAATTAGAGTTCATGGACTCTGATTTTACAATAACATTTTTTGTCTAAGCTTGGTGGTTGTAGAGAAGACACTAAGAATTATGGTCACAAGGAGTACCAATCCAGGGCAAAATGTGCCCTTGGGCATAAAAATTCTATATTTTATTTGTAGTTTTTAAAATTGTAAATTTACGATGTAGTACTTTATAAGGTGAGAGAGAGAAACACAAAAAGGCGCATAAACAAAGAAAGATTTTTATTATAATTTTTAACAAAAGAAAAATGTACGAGCAGTTTTTGCGCGTGCTTGTTGCTTGTAGGGTTAAATTATTTACGTCCAACCACAGCTCTATACGTCAAGTAGTTTCCGAGTTATGGAACTTAAAAATATTGGCCTCTCTTCAGCCAATGTTGTTTGAGCTTCTTCAAGTACTCCGTACTTACAACTTTCCTTGCAGGATGAGTAGTTTTGCCGATATGTCCAAAACAAGAGCAAAATTAAAAATTGTTATTTTTTTGTCAAAAGAGACCAATATTTCTAGTTCCTTATCTGAAAAAAAAAAATAAATAAATAAATAAATACTGGACGTATAGAGCTTCTGTTGCAATGAAATTGTTTCATGTTTAATGTACTTAAAAACGGTAGGTATGAGTAATAGCCAAAACGCTTGGTTTATGATTTATGAGTCTACTACTAAGAATGCCAAAAAAACTTTCCATTTTTAACATATTAGCTCTGGAAGCACAGAACTGCGATTTACACTATCCTAAGTAATCATACATACTAAAACATTAAAAACTTAAAGCAGTATCAAGCTTTGCAATGTAAGTCTTTTTTGTGAATGTTTTAACTGGCGTGTATAGGGTTCGTAAGACATGTTGCAATAAAAGAACTTTTTAGTACGTACCGATATTTTAATTATATTCATTTCTGTGTTTAATAAATTGAATTCTATGATTTTTTTTACTTACATTGAGGAGGCAAAGGAACATAAGAAGACAGCGCAGCTAAGTGCTTACTGTATTTGAATAAATATTTTACACTGAGCATGTAATGTAACATGCAAAGAACAAATCAAAATAGGAAAATACATATTTGGGTATAAAAACGAAACAAGGTGTCTTGCATAGGCGTATTAACCACTAATCTACGAAGTTACTACCCAAGAAGTAGGAACGCACATAAGTACATACAGTAAGATCACCCGCGCGCCATCGCCACGGTAGCTCACCGCTATGATGCTCGATGCGTTATTCTTCTGAACGTGGCGAATACCACGGTAATGTGGAGTATCAATCCAACTCTGAGCGGTATTTTTATCTTTCACTATCACAACGAGTTTGCTTTGTTGATACTCTTTTCAAGCTCTAACCTTGATTTTAGTCGCCTTTGTAGTACATATAAGGAATAGGACAACTCTGAGCGCTATTATTATCTTTTATAACACAGTGCGTTTGCCGTTGTTGATTCTTTTAGTCAACAGTCATCACTTTAACTCGATTTTGTAATATTATGTGTTAATGGTGTATTTTCTAAGAACAATCGCACGTAAAAAGAATTTCGGTAAATAGAATCGTTTTATGTAGGCGAACCGAATGTCTGATATTTAAAACCTTTGGTTAGGACATTTTTATCACGGAAATTTATTCTCAGAAGAAAATGCCAACAATATTCCAAAATAATTAAATCTAAACAAAAACCAATATCGTTTGTTCACATCATATACCAGAGTAAGGAGCTACGTTGAGCGTTGCAGCAGTAGCCGAGCGTCGTAAACATTTTACTCCCGAACCAAAGATCGCGGGTTCGCGACCGTTCACACCTGAAAATTTTTAATCGACAATTCCTATTTTACCAGGTTGCAATTCAAATAATACATACAATTTGAGCAGAGAATTACTTATCAATGTTGTAAACATGTATTACCAGTAACTTCAAAAATTCAGTGAAAAGTAATTTACATTAAAACAAACAGTTCAAAAATGTTTATAAAATAGAAGAGATTACGGACGCAAGGCACAAACATAGATTTGGGTTTTATGATTACAAAAGAAAAAAAAACCTGATCCTAAAGTGAAGGTACAGGCTACCTTCAACATTTTTTTTTTTTTTTTTTTTTTTTTCAGACCGATAAGGAGGCAATAGGATTTTTATCTGTTACTTTCCACTTCTTTCGCCTCTGGCAATATTGCTCATGTGAAAAATAACGAGTAGCACCGTGGTTAGGAACACACGTTAAATTGTAGGTCCCCCTATAACTGGCTGGGTAAGTCAGTTCGAAGGTCGGAGGAAGGCAACGGCATACCACCTCCGCACAGGACCATACCTAGTAAAGCACTGTGGTGTTCAAACCAATCTTCGGATTGTTGACTGCTTTACCTTAAGGAGATAATCGGAAAATTTACTGCGTGATACAAAAGACAACATTAGAATTACAGATACGAAAAAAAGCTCCTTCCTTTTACCTCTCTTAATGGCTACGTACACGAAGGATTTTTATTTTGTGCCCATCTATGTTCTCCTTATATAAAAGGTTATTCCGTACATCAGTTTTCACGTTCACGTGTTACTATTGTGAACTAATATTATTCAATATATTTAAAACACATAATAAACGAAACGTATACTGATGTTTTGAAGGCTGACACGAACTCAGCGATTTCACGAACACTGGCATAAGAATGATCTTTTAATCAATCTGCTTCACTAGTATCGTCTGTTCCAGCCATGTTGTTACATTTAACAACTGGTAGAAAATCTCAGCTACGGGAACATTGCCTTTCGGATTTGCTAAGGTGTTAAAGAAAGCTACACCATATTATTAGGTCACGGAAGCTTAAATGTATGACACGCAGGGTTGCTTATGTAAGGATTCCCATTTATTCCGGTGCATTGTAATAAATAGCAAATACACTATATCACGCCAGACTTTAATTTGCTACACCTTAAATTTATAGAAGCCGTATATCAAACTGCAAGCTAGACTCTTTGCTATGGTGGGTGTGGCATGTTCATGTCTTCTGTTTTAGGCAAAAAATGTAGGCAACCTACGCGTAAGGTATAAGGACCATTGCTACTAATTCTCCGTATATAGGCCTCTAGATTATGTTAGCCTTGCTCTGTTTGATGCTGCTGGATGAATGTGAGGAAACTGTTGGTTTGGTTATGCCAATCTCTGTCTTGGGACGCGGGCAAATATTATTTCAACTACCAGGACCACATTCATTACAGTACAAGAAACTCGATCAATATCAGTTTAACAGTTGCCTAGTGATTGATTCCAAAGATCTTCCTATCTACAGTACGTTAAATTTTAAGTTGATCGTAATAGTGCGTCACCTTTCAAATGACCGTAATCGAACTTCAGTTCCTACAACCGCATCACTGATAGACAAAAATCCAGTTAAATTCCTTATAATAATACTTAAAGGTCCTTGTACTATGTAACGATACTGCTGGCCCCCTCATCTCAATGTTACCGTACGATACCGTCTGCCTGGTCCTCTCATCTCATCTCATCTCATCTCATCAACGAAAAGAAGTCTACCGGTCACAACAGTTTCGCTGTAGATGCCGTAAAACTGTCGCATCAGGCATGATCTTGGGATGGTTTACTTGATTACTAATGATGGCATATAGTATCGATATGTATCACTAAATGTGCCATCAAATTTATATCACTGTACGACACATACTTCAGGACATATTTAATATACCGGATGATCAAAAAGTCAGTATAAATTTGAAAACTTAATAAATCACGGAATAATGTAGGTAGAGAAGTAAAAATTGACACAAATGCTTGGAATGACATGTGGTTTTATTAGAACAAAAATATAGAAAAATAAAAAAAGTATTGCTAGAGGCGTGAAAGATCTCTTGCGCGCGTCGTTTGGTCATGATCGTGTGCTCAGCCGCCACTTTCGTCATGCTTGGCCTCCCAGGTCCCCAGACCTCAGTCCGTGCGATTATTGGCTTTGGGGTTACCTGAAGTCGCAAGTGTATCGTGATCGACCGACATCTCTATGGATGCTGAAATACCACATCCGACGCCAATGCCTCACCATAACTCCGGACATGATTTACAGTGCTGTTCACATTGTTCCTCGACTACAGCTATTGTTGAGGAATGATGGTGAACATATTGAGCATTTCCTGTAAAGAACATCATCTTTGCTTTGTCTTAATTTGTTATGCAAATTATTGTTTTTCTGATCAGTTGAAGCTCCATGTGTCGGATATTTTTTAAAGCTTTTCTTCTCTCTTTTTTTTTTTTTTTTTTTTTTTTTTTTTTCTTTTCTGATAAACCCCATGTCATTTTAAGCATGTGTGTCAATTTCTACCTCTCTATCTACATTATTCCGTGAATTATGAAGTTTTCAAATTTATACAGACTTTTTGATCACCCGGTATATAAAAAGTAATTTTGTTTTTTTTTCCCTTTTTGTTCGTATTTTATACATCGCCATACCGTACATTCGATTGTGATAAAACTTTGTCAACTCATTCCTTGCACTCACGCGAAGGTTATAAGCATACTAAAGTTAACTTCGTTTGGTGCATGGCTGTGGTTGCTCTACAGTTAGTTAATTCATATCTTATGCCTTCACGCTGAAATGGTTGGATGGATATGAAGGAAAAGGCGATGGACAGTTTTAAATGAAATTTGGAGTGGAGATATATTATACTCTGCGATACCTCTAGGAAGCCACCGTACGGTACATTACGGAGGTGTCTTACAGTGAGATAACACGTTTGTTTTTCTTCTCGCTGAAACGGCCCGACGGAACTGAATGAAACGTGGAATGAAGATAGCTTATACCCCGAATTAATACCTGGACTACCTTTCGTAAGCCTCCGTAGGTACATGGCGGAGGGTAGTTACAACGAACATCCAAATTGTTTGACTGGTCACCATGATCTGATTATTAAATGTTCAAATGTTTGTAAATCTATCGGACCAAACTGCGTGGTCATCAGTCCGTAGCTTACAAACTACTTAAACCTAGGTAAACTAACCTAAGGACAACACACACACCCATGCCCCAGGGAGGACTCGAACCTCCACGGCGAGGATCTGATTATTACCCTTTGAAAATACTACTGACTCTTTGACTTTTCAAATTTACCGTATTTCTGGAAATCATTTTTTTTGGTTGCTATGTTCTACGAAATATGATGCAACGCAATGAATATAAAACTGATACAATCCTCGCTGTGTTTAATCCATATATTTACATATTGATATCACAGTCTAACGTATATGTACAACTGCTATGGAAGATTAAGTCACGTGCTTGTAGCGACAATAGCGCATCTAACGGAAAGAGAGCCAACGGTAAGAATAATAATTATTTTCAGTGATATTTCTACTTCATTAAGGAAATACTTATTACTTATTATATTTCAGCTTTCGTTGCCTCAGCCCAATGTCCAGAGAAATGAATAATCATGAAATAAATGTTTTAAATGGCGAATATAACTGATGTATGATGTAAGCTACATCATATTCATGAAGGTATGCCTATTTCTAACACGTATTACAAAATAACTACTGACGCATTTTCATGCGATTTTCACAGGAAATTTGAGCTAAGATTGGGCAACATGTAGGTATGATTTCATCAAAATCAAATCACGGATAAAAGATACATCGCCATTTTAAGTGTTTTCAGTAACTGTCTGTTAATCTATTAGAAATACCTAATCGCCTAAGCTACTTCACGAATTTGCATGGAGCAACTTCGTTTCATAAAAGTGGAATCAGGGAAATTGTTTTAGAGGTAGGCACAGTATGGATTGCGTAGTACAGCAAATAAGCGATAAAGGTGCTGTAGTGCACCAAAGAACTAATAAACACCGCTACTGCATAATAAGTGTGGGGTAGTACAACAAGGAGTGAACGTCTTTGACAGAGTTAAGCAATCTTATGTCTACGAATACCAACAAACATTGAAAATAGTGTTACTGATTTCGTTTTGTGTATTAAACACTTCCTTGCTTATTTTGGCACGTTTCACTTTTTTTTATCAGAAACTTTATGAAGATACATCGTTCAATGACTCTTACCAACATTTGACATCTTTATGAAGATACATCGTTTCGGATAACTGAGTTTATTGACAGAGCGATCCAACAAGGATTCTATTTTTACTACTGAGGTCCGGAAACCTAAAGAGCCAAGATATACACAACCTTTGCGAATCACGGCCATATAAACTAGTATACGCTACTCAGTCGAATTGCATCACCTCGATCGTACATGAAACAAACAAAATCAAACAACATTTTTAAGTATCTCATGATAAAATACTTATACACAACAATTTAATATCTTCCTTATAGATATTCTGCAAAAGAGAGCTGATGTAGAGCTGTAGGAGCTGTTTATTCTTTCGCCCCACTACACCGCTTGGCTTGAAATGAGTGATATGTATTACGTAGAGTTCATTGATAAGATAAGGTGCGCGGATGCCTACCCTGTTCCTTCGGCAACGCGACATAGCAGCCTTCTGCTCGCCGAACACTTCGGATGATAGATTAAGATGTTCAAATGTTTGTTAAGCATATGAGACTTAACTGCGGGGTCATCAGTCCATAAACATACAAACTACTTATAAACTACCTTATAGTAAAGGCAACACAAACATCCATGCTCAAGGGAGGATTCGAACCCTGGACGTGGAACGGCCTCGCGCATCAGAACATACCGCCTCAAGGCGCTCGGCCATTCCGCCGCGGCGATAGAGTAAGATCTTTATTTGAAAAGCTACGATGCGCCTGTTTATTTCAGTGACACGGACAAAGGTATCAATTGATATTACAATGGTTCTTAATTCGCAACAGACTGGTCATACGTAATTTACAAAACTAAAATTTTATGTGAACTCGTATAAGTCTTCTGTGGTGGAATAAAAATACTATTTTTTTCTGAAAGCGTACAAAAGCGCACTCTGCAGCCGAATATTTTAACTAACTTTGCTGTTATAACTTGGCATTATTACTGCAAAGTTGCAACATTGGAACCATTATGATATCCAAGAATTTTCCACTTCTTCAATTAGAAGGTCGGACACAATATTGTCTATTTTATAATTAAATAAATAAATAAAATAAAAAACCTAACTATTGGTTTTTAAAGAAGCAGCAACCAATACCAGTAGAAATGGTTTTTGTAATTTTCGTTTTCAAGCACCTAACGCCTTGTTCAGACTATACTGGTGTCCTATGTTTTCAGTAGGAACATCATGGAAGGGCCTTTCCTCACCGGCCGCGGTGGCTGAGGCGCTTCAGTCACGGTCTGCACGGCCACTACGGTCGGGGGTTCGAATCCCCCCTCGGGCATGGATATTTGTGCCGTCCTAGTTCGTAAGTAGTCCATAAGTAGTTTGTAAGTTTAGGGACTGATGACCCCGTAGTTAAGTCCCATAAGCTTTACAAACATTTGAACATTTTGGCCTTTCCTCCATGTGTGCACTGACAGGGAAACAAATATAGTCTGAAGAAGGCCGCTATGTGCTTGAAAATGGTAATAATAAAACCATTTCGTATGCAACTGTTTGCCGCTTCTTTAAAAACCATTTTTAAAATTATGCTGTTCTTTATCGGTTAGTAAAGCCACCGCGTCCGTGGTAGCCGAGCGATCTGCGGCGCGCAGTCACGGTCTCCACCGCCGCTACGGTCGGAGGTTCGAATCCTCCCTCGGGCACGGGTGTTTGTGTTGTCCTTAGCCTAAGTTAGTTTAAATTAGTCGAGTAATTAGTTTGTAAGTCTAGCGACTGATAACCACGAAGTTTGCTCGCATAAGACCTCACACACATTTGAACATTTTTATAAAGTCACCAGAACATCAAAAGCAACTTCAAAATGATATAGATAAGATTTCAGCATTGTACAAAAAATGGCAGTTGACCCTTAATAATGAGAAGTATGATATCTTTCATACTATCACAAAAAGAAATCGTTAAACTTCATTTACACGATAAATAAGTCAGGCCGTACAGGCCGTAAATTCAACTAGGTAACAATTAAGAAGAACTTAAATTGGAAAGAACACACAGAAAATATTGTAGGAGAAGTGAACCAAACACTACGATTCATTGGCAGAACACTAAGAAGATGCAACAGTTCTACTAAAGAAACTGCCTACACTACACCTGTGCGACCTATTTCGGAGTATTGCGCCAAGTGGGACTGACAGAAGATTTAGAGAAAGTTCAAAATAGGGCAGCTCTTTTTGTGTTATCGCGATATAGGGGGAGACAGTGTCATGGAAATGATGCAAGAGTTGGGGTGGAAAGCATTAAAAAGATGGCGTTATTCGTTGCGCTGAGATCTATTTGCGAAATTTCTTTCGCCAACTTTCGAATGCGAACATATTTTGCTAGCACCCATCTACATAGGAATACATGATCATCAAAATAAAATAAGAGAAATCAGATCGAAAACGGAAAAATCTATGTGTTCCTTTTTTCCGCGAATGGAAATGTAGAGAAATATCATAAAAGCGGTTCATGTAAGAGGCAGTTTTTGACGCGTATCAATTCGATATCGAGTCTAATGACTCGCACATTTTTACGAACAATGTTTGTAAATATATCGGACTCAACTGCTTGATTGTTAGTCCGTAGCTTACAAACTACTTAAACTAAGGTAAACTAACCTAAGGACAACACAAACACCCATGCCCGAGGGGTGGGGGTGGGGTGGGGGGGGGGGGGGACTCGAACCCCGGACGGCGATCGCCCGCGCGCACTGCAGCACGGCAGTCCAGTGCGCACGGCTAATCCGCCGCGGCACACATTTTTGCACTTCACTCGTCATTCTTAAACGAGCGTATGCTTTTGAGTGTAATTACTTTAGCTTAAAAAGTCAATGATTGGAAGATTTTTGTCGTTTGAGGTTCAGCTGTAGACACAATTGTGCAATTGGTTTCTTCTTTGTTGAAAACAGTTCCCTTGCTTATGCCGTTTTACTGTCACGTCTGTGACGTTTTATCTTCATCTACAGCTGTGGTGGCTGATTTGGTACAGTAAATACTGTACTATTTGCATTCTATAAACGAAAAGGTGCAGCTCTCCTCTTTATTTATTAATGAAAACACGTCAGCTCGGTGGATGCGCCACTGGCGTGTAGGCATGGTGCAGATGCATAGCAAACCCGAACTCTACGAGAATCGACGAAATGCCGCGAGTATGAGTGATAACGGACAGAGGCAAAAAGTCAGTCGCCCGTCGGAGGTTCGAGTCCTCGCCCTAGCATGTGTATATATGTGTGTTGTCTTTAGCGAGAATATTTTAAATAGTTTCATAGAGCCCATGACCACTGCAGTTAGTCCCACATTTGAACTACGTCAGTACTGTGACGCTAAGAATTTGCGTCTGACTAGGGTAGCTCAGCCGGCTGCGTTGAATGTTGTGAGATAACAGTTATTTTAAATCATCCCATATCTTCTGAAGCAAGTCTGTGACACCATTAAAACAATTCACAATATTAAACCAGAAGATAGGAGAGATCATTTTGAGTTTTGAATACAGCCACAAAAGGAGAAGTAAAGGTAAGTCAGGGCCGATAAGGCACTTTTTGTGAGCGAAGGGAAGGGCTGTAAGAGACGAAAGTAGCCTTTCCTAGACTAAATTGTCTAGTACGCAGGAGGATACGGGTTTGTATCCTGGCTCAGTACAAATGTTCGACTTTCCCGATTGATTTAATTCAGTTTCCATTCGCAGCTAATGTTTAAAAATTTTTTTTGGATCTTCAATCTAAGAAATCCAAGAATGCCTATATACAAAACGGTTTCTACATGAAAATATTATTATGGCGATAAAACGATCCAACTTTTTACGTATTCTTTGATTTATATTCTGCTTTATTTAGTGTTAGAAAACTCCTTTGGCCCGAGGGTTTATTTTCTTTTATTTTCCCAGTAGACTGATATTATTTTTACACGAAACTCAGTCGAAATACGTAAAAATTACAAATTATACTCATTTCCTTTGTCAACTTACGCTTGACTAAATATTTGATTTTACAAATTGTTTTCACAAAATAAATAAATAAATAAATAAAATAAAAATAAATTTTAAAAAAAGGCGGACGGGATTGCCGTTCCCGCCGGACGTTCGAGTTCTCTCTCGGGGATGTAGTTCGTAAGTCTACGATTGATTAGCGTACGAGCTTGGTCCACTATGTTTAAAATCATTTTCTAAAAGGTTTCTAAGTTTCTTTGCAGCTCTTATGGATTCCAGTGTCCCCGTATTGACTCAGTAAAACTTAAATAAAGAAACACGGTATGTGTAAATTAATCGGCTTCTTCGCGGATTATCAAGATGAAACATGCCCCAGATTTTTAGACCTTCAGCCTTAAAACTATGAAAACCACATAATATTTCCTGCAGTAGCTATTGCATAATGCGCATATGAACATAGGAGCAGACAAACAAAAATTCTAAACATAATTGTTTTGGCTTATATTGCTGTTATAAAGGCATGCGATATTTAGTTTCCTTAAATATCTCCCATGCACAGTTTCATTTATAGACATCGGTCAGGTACAATTTTTATTTTGTGGTTGAGGTGAGGAATCTTCCTCAATAGAACATCAAATGGAACTATTATAAAATCTTTTATAAGTAACTGAAAGAGTTCGGCAGTAATTTTTGCAGCCTTCTTGTAACTTTACCTTCATAAAGGGAAGCTACAGTGCCATTGGAATACTCTAAAAATAAAAAAAAGACTTATTCAGCATTCCCGGTTATTGCATTAGTACTCATTTCATTTTACGCCTAGAGGAAAGAGTTCTCGATTGCATGAAATTGTCGTTTCTGTCCATCGCTATTCATTAGTGTCCAAAAATTACTCCTTCGTGTTATCAGAAGCGCGCAGAAAACGTCAAACTTCAATTCCCCGAGAAATTTTGTGAGTTGCAACGAACTGCTTTGGAAAATTTGACATACCATAAATAGTAAAAATAAATAAATAAAAAATCAAAAATCCGATAGTCGTATGGTCTCTTTGTATAATGTCAGGCAAATCATCCATCGTTCTGAAACATGTGTCACATTGAACACCGTTGATATTTATAAACGCCAACACCATTATCAATTTTCATGGACACAGCTCGATTGTTTCGAGATGATAAGGAAAACTTTTGATCATCTCCTTCATTCGTGTTGAGGCGCTGTGCTCCGATGCGCGAGGCAGTTCCCCGTCGGGGGTTCGAATCCCCCCCTCGGGCATGGATCTTTGTGTCGTCTTTAGTATAAGGTAGTTTATAAGCCGTTTGTAAGTTTAGGGCCTGATGACCCGCAGTTAAGTCCCATAAGCTTAACAAACATTTGAACATTTTCTTTTATTCGCCGTTTGTCCCCGTTATCAATGCTGAAATTTGGAAGACACTTTCACTGTAAGCTCTGAAAGGAATCGTATCCAGTGAGGATACCAATTCCTATCAAACGCACGTCACATGGCATGAGAGGAGCCGTTTTATGGTGTTCGCGTATTGTTTGCATTTGGTCCCTTCTCGGTCGTTCTCGACACCTGCTATTTATGCTAAGAGTGGCTGTTAGGTACAACACACGACACACCTCGTGTGGCTGCTCGCGATGAGGACAACTTTCCTGGGAAGACACGCGGAAGCACAGGTTTAGCGCGTGACTGTGTGTGGTGTCGAAAGGTAATCTGAGCGGGCATTCGCTTTAATTTTTTTTTCTAATTTCCTTCGGATGCATAAAATGAACTCTGTTAACATCCGTGCGTTAGATACAATATTATTAGATAGTGTCGCGTTACTTACAATCAAAAATTCCAGCAGAAAATCTGTGGACTGATATACTAGTTAAAGGGGCTTCGCTTGCAGGCAGCAGGTATAGCTATGCGCGTTTGTGCACGTGCAACGCCTGTAAATATCTAATGTGAGGGGTACACGGTTCAAACCTACGTACATGCTTATAGGCAAGTATCGTTTTATATACGATTTTTCGAACCATTTACGGCCTTTACGTACTGATCTAGTCAACTGCCTCATTCTTACCAACATTTAAGACAAATTTATAGCAATGTAAATATTTTTGAATCAGCTGCTGATTTATTTTCATTTGAATCACGGCAAAACTTAGATTTAGCGGATACACGGTTAGCAAACATATTACGGCAATGCCAGCAAGAATCATGTCCAATCACAGCAGCGTGACATCTTAACAATTTCGGAATAGATGTTGTGGACTGTTATCTATGCGATTTGGCAATGAACCTGTTGAAGAAATAACTCACAAACCCCTAGGACAATCTAAATATTGAGGTCAAACAAAGGAACTACTTCCCTAGCTGAAGAAATTGAATGCGGTGGAGCGGGCGAACGCATTGAGGCGCTATGTTCCGGACACGAGGCCGTTTCCCGTCGGGAGTTCGAATCCCCACCTCGGGCATGGATGTTCGTGCTGTCTTTAGTATAAGGTAGTTCAAAAATAGTTTGTAAATTTAGGGACTGATGACCCCGCAGTTAAGTCCCTTAAGCTTTACAAACATTTGAAGACTCTATTCTTTGTTTTATACGCAGAATATTACATGACAGCAATTCACACATTCATTATATTACCTTCGCAACGAAGGGTCGTCTCAAACTCTAGATTTTCAGGAATCAGTGTTTTAATAGATACGAAATCCTTATAGAAACAAATAAATTTCTTTTCCTAGCAAAGAAGGCAAATTTATAGAAAACCGTCGCGGTGGAAGAGTTGTCTTTAGTATAAGTTAGTTTATAAGTAGTTTGTAAGTTTAAGGACTGATGACCTCGCAGTTAAGTCCCATAAGCTTAACAAACATTTGAACATTTTTATACAAATCAAAAAATTTTCGGCAAGTTTTTAGTACACAAAGCAAAATCAGTAATTTCGTATATTCTGATTAAGTAAATTCAATGTTGCTTGGCGATCGTAAAATAAGATTGTGATACTTAATTCTGTCAGTGACGTAAGCTTCCGAAAGCATGCTATCACTGATCGTAACCTAAAATAAAGTAACAGGTCTATTCAGTGGTTCTTTGGTTTTCTACCCAATGCCATATTACGAAGCAAAGTAAACTCTTGATATTTCAATTTATGATGTAGTATTGTTTCCTAATTCGAATGTAATGAAATAAAGCCCGTACCTGGCGCTAAAGTGTGCACAAGGTGGAGATCGTAAGTCCAAAGCGGGAAGTCCGGGTTCGAGACTCGGTCCGACGTATATTTTCAACTTCGCTCTTGAATTTAATTCGATACCCTTAAACATTCGAAAGGTAAATATATCTCGGATTCATAATTTGGTTTAGTATCGTTATTTGTAAATAACTGTGCAGGGAGTGGGTGGAGACATAGTCGCAAAGGAGAGGAATGGTGCAGAACAAGTGGGTTTCTGCACGCAGTATCTACATCTACATGGATACTCTGCAAGCCACACGCATGAAGTGCATGGCAGAGGGTTCAGCAAACCACTTTTATGATATTTCCCTGTAGTTCCATTCTCTAATCGCTCGCGGGGAAAAGGTCAGGTCTCCCTGTGTTTTCTAAGAATATATGTTCGCATGCGGAAGAGAAAGTTGATGAAAGAAATTTCGTAAATAGATCTCGCATCAACAAATAACGCCTTTTCTTTATTGATTTCCACCCCAACTCGTGCATCATTTCAGTGACACTCTCCCCCTATATCGTGATCATACAAAACGAGCTGCCCTTCTCTGAACTTACTCTAAATCATCCGTCAGTCCAACCTGGTGTGGATCCCACAATGCGCAGCAGTTCTCCAAAATAGTCAGTTTCTTTAGTAGAACTGTTGTATCTTATAAGTGTTCTGCCGACGAAACGTAGACTTCGGTTCGTGTTCCTATAATATTTTCTGTGTGTTCTCTCCAATTTAAGTTTTTTGTAATTGTTATTCCTAGGTATTTAGTAGAACTGACGACCATTAGGCTTGACTGATTTGTCGTGTAAATGAAGTTTAAAGAGTTTCTTTTAGTGCTCATATGGATGACCTCACACTTATCATTATTAAGGGTCAATTGCCAATTTTTGCACCACCTATCTATCCTGTCTAAATCATTTTGCAGTTGCTTTTGATCTTCTGACGGCTTTACGAACCGATAAATGACAGCATCACCCGCGAACAGTTTAAGAGAGCTCCTAAATCATTATAAGGAACAGTAGGGGCCCTATAACACTTTATTGTGGAACGCCAGATATTACTTCTCCTCTGTTCGATGGCTTACCGTGAATTACAACTTACCGTGTCCTTTCTGACAGGAAATCACGAACCCAATCGCACAACTGTGGCGGTATTCATAAGCACGCGTTGTGATTAAAAGACGCTTCTGAGGTGCAGTATCCGGAAATCTAGAAAGACGGAAACTATTTTGACAGATGTTCAAATGTTTGTTAAGCTTAAGGGACTTAACTACGGGGTCATCAGTCCCTAAACTTACAAACTACTTATGAACTACCTTACACTAAGGACGGCACAAATATCCATGCCCGAGGGGGGATTCGAACCCCCGACCGTAGTGGCCGTGCAGACCGTGACTGAAGCGCCTCAGTCCCCTCGGCCACCGCGGCCGGCAACTATTTTGACATCCCTTGTCGATAGCTGTGTTTCACAAGACTCATACTTTCTGAATCCGTGTTGACTATGGGCAATAGGTCGTTCTCTTCGAGATACTTCGTAGGTAGTATGGATCGTTTGTACTTTTTTCTGCGATGTATTTGTAATTCTCACTTACAATGCGTTCCAAACTATTTTCATCATAAGCAGTTATATTGTCCCATTGACTCGTTACAGTTAAGTCAGATACACTGGTGTCTAAAATTGAAGCAAGGGATTGAAGAAGGGATTTCGAAGCTCGTGAAACGGTGTGACAAATGTCTCAAGGTAGGTATATGCAAAGTTTTTTGAAAAACATCTGAAGTTGTGTACTGTTCATTGATGTTGTTGTTGTTGTGGTCTTCAGTCCAGAGACTGGTTTGATGCAGCTCTCCACCCTACTCTATCCTGAGCAAGCCTTTTCATCTCCTCATAAGAACGACAACCCACATCCACTTGAATCTGCTTACTATACGCGTCTCTTGGTCTCCCTCTGCGATTTTTACCCCACACACTTCCCTCCAACGCTAAATTCACAATTCCTTGATGTCTAAGAATGTGTCCTATCAACCTATCCCTTCTTTTAGTCAAGGTATGCCAGAAATTTCTTTTCTCCCCAATTCGGTTCAGTACCTCCTCATTAGTTACGCGATCCACCCACCTAATCTTCAGCATTCTTCTGTAGCACCACATTTCAAAAGCCTCTATCCTCTTTCTGTCCACACTGCTTATCGTCCATGTTTCACTCCCATACAAGGCAACACTCCATACAAATGCCTTCAGAAAGGACTTCCTTAGGCTTAAATCAATATTCGATGTTAACAAATTTCTCTTTTTCAAAAACGCCTTTCTACCCATTGCCATTCTGCATTTTATATCATCTGTACTGCGACCATCATTTGTTATTTTACTGCCTGTTCATTGATATGTAACGAAATCCCCAAATAAAATGTTTTCTGTAAAAGGAATATTGGAACTTACTTGCGAAATTGTCCTCGTACTAGCACGTTACGTTCCGTCACGTGTGTTGCTAGCTGTTCCACGGTGGCTTCGGTCGATTCGGGCTCCTAGTGTAAACTATTTATGCGTGTTTCGGGCCAGTGACGTCAGCTTCGACAATTCTGTACTTTCGGAGGTATCCGTGTAGATTGTCACTGATTCTTGCACACGCGGAAACTGCATTTCAACTGCATGCAGTAGCCTCCTGCCTTCATTCCTGAGACCTGCAGAGGCAACTACACTTATGACAATGGCGTTGGCTGGAATTTTACAAAGCCATAAAACGCAGCCGGCCGCGGTGGCCGAGGGGACTAAGGCGCTCCAGTCACGGTCTGCACGGCCACTACGGTCGGGGGTTCGAATCCCCCCTCGGGCATGGATATTTGTGCCGTCCTAGTTCGTAAGTAGTTCATAAGTAGTTTGTAAGTTTAGGGACTGATGACCCCGTAGTTAAGTCCCATAGACTATACAAACATTTGAACCTAAAACGCATGGAGCTTGCTCAGGATAAGACTTAGCACCCGCTAATCTTCTTATATATTTAAGGTCTTGTTTAAATCTAGAAGTAAAGCGAGATTTGGCACTTCGGCACTCAAAGAAGTGAACCCCCAGTCATCTGAAGCACCAGCCGCCAATAGTCAATATACAAGAACCAAGAAACGTTAAGTGTCCTTACAACAGTTAAAACATGGTAGTCTCCATAGCAGAGCAAAATTAAACGAAATATATTTAAATATCTTCAAAAGTAAAACGCCAAGGCCGGCCGCGGTGGCCGAGGAGACTGAGGCGCTCCAGTCACGGTCTGCACGGCCACTACGGTCGGGGGTTCGAATCTCCCCTCGGGCATGGATATTCGTGCCGTCCTTAGTCTTAGTTCATAAGTAGTTTGTAAGTTTAGGGACTGATGACCCCGTAGTTAAGTCCGATAGACTTTACAAACATTTGAAACATTTGATTTAAAACGCCAAGATCGCTATATGATTAATTTACTTACGACCGGTTTCAATGGGCTATGCCACCATCATCTGGTGGTAAAAAATGTTATATAAAAATGGAGGGTAAACAATCAGTTGATAATATAACTTATGTAGTTTATATTTTGACTAAGTGCTATGTTGCACGTTCTGTTTAACTACCATTTTTTAAATAAGCGGCCGCACTAGGCGCTGTCTCCGCAACGTGAAACGTTTCTCATGCGATAAAAATACTCTGAAAGTGCACGTAAAATGATCTGATAGAAGGACGAAACGAAGAACGATAGTTCTAAAACACTTTTTATTTCATTTTGAAACATGTCTGTACAAATTCAATAATATTGTTTCGCCTGTCTTGTATCGATATTTGGGTGTAAAATGTTATATGAACTTCTTTGAGTAACTACGTCTATGGTTTACTCTGTTGTGTAAAAAGACTATGTATGTGAGTAGTAGCTGAACAGAAAGAGAGAGTTGGTGTGTAGCTCTGGTATTGATCGGACGTGCTTTTGTTAGCTGCTTTTGTACGAGCTGATGGAATAATTTTGAAATCTGATTTTCACAGACACATTTCTGTCCTTATAAGATTTTGTATCATTCATATATGAATCAGTCTGAGAAGATTTTGTTGTTCTTCAATCATAAGGTAATGTAATCATTTTTGTTAATAATAATTGAGAAAGTTGAACCTCTTTACCTGTTTCAATTTCGTAGTTAGGAAGCTAACCCTCTTCCTTACATTGAAAGTTATTGGCTATTAAAATCAAAGCATAATATTGACTAATCTGAGTTTGATTAACATATTTCTTTATTGGTGTGACGTTTAATATGTGATTGTTGTGCAATACTATACAGATAAACAAGATAGTAAGTTTCTGAAATCTGTCAGTTAGCGAAATAAATTCTTGCAGTTGCATTATTAGAGAGTGGTTTGTGTTTATCCAGATTTCTCTAGCAGTCAAATTTATACTGTAGTCAGTGAGCCTTATGCAGACTACGTATTGTTCTTGCTGTCTTCAAAATATCCGTTGCGCTTTCAATTAGTTTAAACGCACTGTTTCTTAATTAACTGTGCAGGTATTAATATTAGGGCCATAACTAAACAGAATTATAGTGTTAATGAATAAAAAACTGTGTACAACTAATATTTAATCACCGGCCGCGGGGACTGAGGCGCTTCAGTCACGGTCTGCACTGCCACTACGGTCGAGGGTTCGAATCCCCCCTCGGGCATGGATATTTGTGCCGTCCTTAGTGTAAGGTAGTTCGTAAGTAGCTTGTAAGTTTAGGAACTGATGACCCCGTAGTTAAGTCCCATAAGCTTAACAAACATTTGAACATTTTAAATATTTAATCAGCTTGATTGGATGGTTATTGTGAGTGTTAACTACCAGCTGATGACAATTATTAATGCTGCATTTAACACCAGATTAGTTTTGAATGAGTAGCTTTTCAAACAGGCCTCCTTTAGCTGATATTGCCAAATCCTTGTAGCGACCCTGTTTTTCCAATCAATAGAGCAGCCTTACATATATCCCACAAACAACATACCAGTTTTGATTTATTTACTTTTTTTCCACGACTACTTTTTACCGGGGGTTCACTGAGCCATTGAACACATAGGACGCGTTGCCACTGGTGAGGAGTTAGTTTCGTGTAAGTGACGCATGTCCTGTCATTTTTGTTCCTTGCTGTTCAGACAGCCATCTAATGTTGTGGCCTTGGGGCAAGAAACTGACAGTGCTTAGATGAAAACCGGTGTTGGTGACAGCTGTAAGCAGAGTTTTCTCTCAAAAATGTACTGCCACAGCTGCGGTTGCCCTGAGCACAGAGTCGTCGGTAGAGAATCATTGATTAGACAAGAAAATATTCAAATGTTTATAAAGCTTATGGGATTTAACTGCGGGGTCATCAGTCTCTAAACTTACAAACTACCTTATTCTAAAGACGGCACAAAATCCATGCCCGAGGGGGGATTCGAACACCCGACGGGGAACGGCCTCGCGCATCTTAGCATAGCGCCTCAATGCTCTCGGGCGCTCCGTCGCGGCGACTAAAGAAGACACAGCAAACCTGGTGGTATATTTCTCTAATGGGATGCAGCCTTCTACGATTATCAATAACGCTGGCACGTTGCCAGCCAGTATATCCTAAAAGGTGTTTTTGCGTTTCTTTTACTGACGCCTGCTACAGGTTTTTTCTGTGCGGCCGCCTCGACGCAAAGCATCTGGTAGCATCGGCGTACATCATGCCGTGCTTACCATTCGGGGTCCAGTGAACGGTGCGATACTCTTTCAGATGTACGGGCAAATGATGCGTAGGTGGCGTCTGTGATACTTTTGTTTC
Organism: Locusta migratoria; assembly: GCA_026315105.1. Classification (NCBI taxonomy): domain Eukaryota; kingdom Metazoa; phylum Arthropoda; class Insecta; order Orthoptera; family Acrididae; genus Locusta; species Locusta migratoria. The sequence continues at coordinate 268,389,667 of CM048748.1, read as the reverse complement.
TGTGTGTCAGTCATAAATATGGTCGTGTGTTTTGTTTACAACGTGTAGCTTAGTTCATGTGCATGATATTGTGAAATGTTTAGTTGATCTAGTGGAGGTGTTAGTTGTAGTGCAGATCGCGATACTGCCTTCACTATTTCCATATTTTTTTAAGTGACGAACATGACTTCATCGATAAATTAATTATTTCGAGCCAGTAATTAAAGTTTCATGAATATATTAAATAGAGGCTTTACTGTGCAGGTGTGAAAGGACATCCGGCTACTCTTTAAACTAACCTCGCCACGTAGATGCGGAGATGCGGAAGAAAGTTGAGAGACTGATATATATTGTGTGTGTGTGTGTGTGTGTGGCAAATAGTCGTGTTTATGTATGTATGTGCGATTGGTAAGAGAACGAAGACACAGGCGAAGTGGTGGACCAAGCGCGTCACATTAGCTGGATGTGGAAACCGGCTGCATTACTACACCTTGTGCTGCCGAGAGCGCATGCGCGAAGCTGCAGTCTCAGATGTTTACGTAACGTGTTAACTTCTCCGTAAAGAGGGGGAAGCAAACAGACGGTCCGACACGGCCATTGTCTTGTGCCTGAGAACATGCGCAAGCTATGTTTAAAGCTCAAGTGCTGGAGTGAATTAAACTCAAAAGCAACCACAGTCAGTCTTGTTTTTATTGAAGACGAGAGCCACGATCGCTTTTTATTTTTTATTAAGATTATCGGTCTCGGCAGTTTAACTGCCATCTTAGAATCTTATTATATCTTGTCTTCAATAAATTGATTAAAAGATCGCCCCCAAATATGACAAACCTTTACCAAACTTATGTTAATGTTTGTACAAATACTATAGCACTAGTCACATTAAGCGTTCTAGAAAAATCACAGAAATTTGTATCAGAAGTATCCGCGATAACATACGTAAAGCGGAATTGCCCGTCTGTGAGGCGGACGCACTATCAAAAATGAGGCAGGGAGTACTTTAACAGCAGAGAAGTAACAGCAGAATTGGTCGATAAGCATCTTTCAAATCTGAGTTACAAATACCGTAGGGACATTTCAGCCCTTGGCATGTTGACTATTGGTAATGTCGCTGCGAAGTGGTGAACATATTAAGTTTTAGCACAGGGACTAACTAGCAATGCAGATTTAGGAAATCAACGAAAGGAGTCACTTGTGAAGTGTAGAGTGCTTCCAGCAGTCTTTACATAGAGTGAAAAAATGCAATGTGACACTCGATTACCTGCAAATAAACGACCCATGACTGCAAATGATATATTTGGGGTGCTGAACCATACTATATCCTATATAGAGTCACCAGATGACAAACTTAAAAAAGGGAATTTTCTATATCATACAAAATTTGCAAAAACGTTATAATTCCAGTTTGAAACTGGGAGTCTTAGAAGCCGAACTACCTCGCACTGTTCAAACGTAATGCTCGCATTTCACGATAATTGCCACAGCAGTTACTTCAATAGATCTCAGATCGTAACTTGAGCTCGGCGCGGCGTCGACGTAGAAAAGAGAAATGTCATTATTGTTCTAAGAAAGGTTAAATTCATTGTAGTTTTAGCATTTTTGTAGCACTTGTTTACAAATGTCAAAAATATATCCAGTATTGCATTTTTAAACCATCTGCTGTACAAGTTCAGCTTTATTCCTGTACCTCCCTGTACATTGTCTTCACCAAAAAAGGCACCCCACCATTTTATCGCTAAGTAAATAGTTAAAAGACTTTAAAAACTTTAGGCTGCCAATGTAAATGCCTATTAAAATACTTTGTTTAAAAAAGTTCCTATATTTTATACATGTATTCTTTTGAAAGTCGATTTACTTATTTTCGCACATAAATTTTAATCGTTCGAGGTGGTTCCTGTCCAGTTCACTTCGAATTAAAGAGACTCTACTAAATAGCCACCACAAAAAATTCCACAGTCCTGCATATCTTGTTGTTGGAAGATACCCTTTGCGTACACTGCAAACATTCCAAGTAGATACCGCGAAATCCCAGAGCTTGGAAATGACTACTGCAACAAAAAATACGCAGAAATTAATAATTTCTTTGCTCCATAAGCAGCCTCTTTACAATTTTTTTTCCTGGGTGCGATAGCGTTCTATTGCTGTGTTCACTCCCGTTTCTGTAATCGATAAACAACTTTACATATCTCCTTTTTGGCATTCCGAACACATAATACATTTACGTTACAGTCAGTAAATCAACTTCAATCAGTGCTGTAGAAACTACTTTGAAAAATAAGATCACAGATTCGGCTAACAGTATGATAGTTGTCAGTAAAAATGTACGCAAACTAATCAGGAAAAGCTGTGTACAACATGATCAATGATTTCTAAACCCATATTTGTTATTAAAAAACTTATCAGCATAACAGTATGATAACACGTTCCATTACGTCCGTTACTAACATAGTGCAAGAATATAACTAAGATACGATTGCATTATATTGTGCTTAACAGCAACATATCCACAATTTTTGCGTGGGAGGAGAGACTGCTAGCAGTTATACGGCGCTCTGTGAACTGAGGTGAAGTGTTATTGTTAACTGAATCCATCCCGAAGGCGACCCGACTTCATCAGTAAGTTCAAGACAGCTAGTTCCGGCGAAGCCGAAGATTCGTCTGATTTTGGCCGTTTAGATTACATTAGTAGCCTACTTGTGCCATAGATCATTGAATACGACACTTCGTACTGATGTGGAACGTGTCAGGTTAATGAAAGGTGTCTTTACAAATTATTACTTTGTACTAAATATTACATGACCTAATTTTCTTGTTTCTTTTTTACATTTACTAATTTGTATCTAAAAATTCATCTATAGTGTAAAAGGAGTTCCCATTCAGAAATTCATTTATTTTTAAATGCTGGTTGGCTATCTGCCAGGCTTTTGATGCTGTTTGGTAGGTGACCAAAGACTTTTGTGGCAGCATAATTCACCCCCTTTCTGTGCCAAAGGTAGATTTAACCTTGAATAGTGAAGATCATTCTTTCTCCTAGTGTTGTAGTTATGTACACTGCTATTTCTTTTGAATTCGGTGGGATTGGTAGTAATATACCGAAACTTCGGCCGAAACCAATACTTTGACCCTAACCGAATATTCGGTCGGTCATTAAATTTTTAAGACATCAGCAACCGCCGAATAGGCAGAAGTGTGTTCTCGCGTTTTTTTTTATCGTCTCTCCGTTCTCGTCGCCGTTAACCAAAAAGTCTTAGTTTTAGCCACCGTGACAGTTTTAATACCGACTATGTTATAAACCATGCATTGCATCGTTTTTAATTATCCGATTTTGTCTCCTGTTTTTAGTTTCTCCAGTTTTTACTGTATTTGCTATTTGTCAACCTCAAACACGCTTTGGGCTGAAGAGCAGTATACAAGGCTACTGCCAGGCTGCTCCTCGGCGCATTAAAAAGCAATAAACAAAGAAAAAAACAAAGGATAATAATTAATAGATTAAAACATCGTTTTAATTGTAATCCATTTATCTACCTTCGTACGGCACAGTCACTTGACGCTGCAGGTTCATCAACAAATCACTCTTCCTACGAATTTTAATTTCTCAATGGTAATTTCATTTAAATACATTATGCAGTATCAGACACGATCACATATATTTACAAATTTTTTTGAAAGTTGTTATTTTTCTACTCATTTCGTTGTCTCACAGGAACATTAATTTAATTTCGAACGTCTTGTTACGAAAAGGTACCGCATTTGAATATGACCGTCTCTATTACGCGTATTAACGAATCCACGTTACTTTCGTTTTTAATATATCCGTGGCATACAAGCTCAAGAGTTGCCAACACTGAAAAGCAAACAAGCAAACATTCCCACTATCATATCATGTAAACAGCGGCCGAGGCCAACCTTTTCTCAGCTCCTGCTTCGGATCGTGTTCAAATATTTTCATAGCTACCAGGACTTCTCTTGTCTTTCGCAATTTACTCTCAATACATATTCTGTACTCAGTAGTTTATTTATTCCATTCAACAAATCATGTAATCCTTCTTCACTTTCAGTGCGGATAGCTATGTCACCGTAGAATCTCTGTTATTTTTCGCCCTGTAATTTTACCACACACTTGAAACTTTCTTTTATTTCAGTCTTTGCAGTCTTTGTTTACTAATGTATATACTGAACAGTAGAGGCAAAAGACTACATTCCTGTTTAACACCCTTTTTAATCCGAGCACTTTGTTCTTGATATTGTAGTCTTATTATTTTCCTCTTGGTTCTTGTACATTTATATCTTATTCGATTTCTCCATTGCGAATAATTTTCCCAATAACATCGAACATGTTCCAACTTTGCAAAGGCCTTTTATTTGAGTGTGGTTTGGCACACAGTTTTATCTACTGGCGCACACTCTGCTGCGGAGTAGTAATTTCATTTTGGATATACGAACTTTTACGGGATTTGAGACTGCTGCGATGCGTAATTATATGCTGCAGTTGATATTTGTATTCGGCGTTTATTCAGACTAATGAATTTTGGTCTATGTAAAGTTGGCAATGGAAAATTGAGCTTTCAGTCTATGAATGAATTCTGTGAGTTTACGTAAGCTGCTACGCAGTCAAATGAACTTTTCTCTTGCGTCTTTTTTGCATTCGGTGCCCTGCACGCGCTACATACATTAATTATTGTTTAATTACTTTTTAATTTGAATCATCAGAGTTTTGGGGCCACGATTCACGTACGTGCGAACATTATTTAATAAACAAGTATTTCATTTAAGCTATAACCGTCCGATTTTGTCAACGTAATTAATCCTATGGTATTTATCCAATCATGTCACATTTTGTATAATATCCGCTAACTTCTATGCTTGCTAAAAAAAATGCAGCTTGACAATGAATTGCATATTAAAGCGATAGATCACAACCAACCCCACTCACAATAATGAGACAAGCCGATAATTAGGTCACGCAGTGCTCGTAACGACTGCGGCATTTAACCCTCAACATACCAAGGTATTTTTCGTTTCGCAAACTACTAAAAGAAATCCAAAAATACAAGGAAATTGTTAACCGTTATTGATGAATGGTCTAGAATTTGAAAATATCTTGTAGTATACCTACAAAAAATACTTGGACATCACAGGAAATACTAAATTTAATTGATGAAAGGAGAAAATATAAAAATGCAGTAAATGAAACAGGCAAAATGGAGTACAGACGACTAAGAAATGAGATTTACAGGAAATGCAAAATGGCTAAGCAGGAGTGGCTAGAAGCCAAATGCATATCTGTAGAAGAATGTATAAGAAGGGGAAAAGTAGATACCGCCCACAGAAAAATAAAAGAGACACTTGGGGACAAGAAAAGCAACTCTACGAATATCAAGACCTCAGATGGGAAACCAGTTCTCAGCAAAGAAGGGAAAGCTGAAAGCTGGAAAGAGTACATAGAGCAGCTCTACAAAGGAAATGAACTAAGAGACGATGTTGTTGTAGGAAGGGAAGAGGAAGTAGATAAAGATGAAATAGGAGATACTATACTGAGAGGTGAATTTTACAGAGCCCTGAAAGACCTAGGTCGGAACAAGGCACCAGGAGTAGATGACATACCCTCAGAGCTACTAAAGTCTCTGGAAGAGCCAGCCATGACAAGACTATTTGAACTGGTGTGTAGGATGTATGAGACAGGTGAAATACCCTCAGACTTTAAGAAAAATGTAATAATCCAAAGTCCAAAGAAATCAGGCGCAGACAGGTGTGAAAATTACAGAACCATCAGTTTGATAAGTCATGGTTGCAAAATTTTAACACGAATTAGACAGGAGAATGGAAAAGCTGGTAGAAGCTGATCTCGGGGAAAATCAATTTGGATTCAGGAGGAACGTAGGAACCCGGGAGGCAATACTCACGTCTTATCTTAGAAGGTAGATTAAGGAAAGGCACACCTACATTTTTAGCTTTTGTAGATTTGGAGAAAGCGTTTGACAATGTTGACTGGAATACACTTTTTCAAATTCTGAAGTCAGCAAGGGTAAAATACAGGGAAAGGAGAGCTATTTACAACTTGTACAAAAGCCAGACCGCAGTTATTAGACTGGAAGGGCATGAAAGGAAAGCATCAGTTGGGAAGGGAGTAAGACAGGGTTGTAGCCTTTCTCCGATGTTATTCAATTTGTACATCGAGCAGGCGGCGAAGGAAATCAAGGAAAATTTTGGAATAGGGATTAAAGTTCAGGGGGAAGAAATAAAAACATTGCGTTTTGCTGTCAGAGACTGCAAAGGACCTGGAAGAGCAGTTGAATGGAATTGACAGTGTGTTGAAGAGAGCGTATAAAATGAACATTAACAAGAGCAAAACAAAAATAATGGAATGCGGTCTTAGAAAATCAGGCGATGCTGAAGGAATTAGATTAGGTAACGAAACAATGAAGGTGATAGATGAGTTTTGTTAATTGGGTTGTAAAATAACATGCGATGGTTGCAGTACAGAGGATATAAAATGCAGAATGGCAATGGGTAGAAAAGCGTTCTTGAAAAAGAGAAATTTGCTAACATCGAATATTAATTTAAGTGTAAGGAAGTATTTCTGAAGGCATTAGTGTTGCCTTGTACGGGAGTGAAACATGGACGATAAGCAGTGCGGACAGGAAGAGAATAGAGGCTTTTGAAATGTGGTGCTACAGAAGAAAGCTGAAGATTGGGTGGGTAGATCGCATAACTAATGAAGAGGCATTGAAAAGAATTGGCGAGAAAAAGAATTTTTGGCATAGTCTGACTAAAAGAAGGGATCGCTTGGTAGGACACATTCTTAGACATCGAGGAATCGTAAATTTAGCATTGGAGGGAAGTGCGTGGGGTAAAAATCGCAGAGGGAGACCAAGAGACGCGTATAGTAAGCAGATTCAAGTGGATGTGTGTTGCCGTTCTTATGAGGAAAAGGCTTGCTCAGGATAGAGTAGCGTGGAGAGCTGCATCAAACCAGTCTCCGGACTTAAGACCGTAACAACAACATACCTGTATCAATACTAGAAAACTTTATCATTTCACACGTAGCGTAGCGTATCTCCAACTACGTCTTCAGAAAGATTTCGCAGTACGTGGAAGGAGGAAGGAAGCTTAGGGTTTAACGTCTGATGGACAGCTTGAGCCTTAGAGACGAAGCTAACGCTCAGAGTTTTGGGTATGGGCGTGGAAGGATATCGGCCGTGCCCTTTTGAAAGGAGCCATCCTGGCATTTGTCTGGAGTGATTTAGGGAAATCACGGAAAAACTAAATCTGGATGGCCGGAGGTGGATTTGAACCACCGTCCTTCCAAATGCGAGTCCAGTGCCTTACCACTGCGCCACCTCGCTCGGTGTCGCAGTACGTAACACGTGTCCTGACTAGAGATACATACCCTTCAAACCGAAAGCTATGTATTAAGGGCTACGTTTTCTACCCCGTCTTCGTATTTGATCAGTTGTTGAGATGGTGTGCTAACTTCAACACTGTATGTGGGTAGTACCAGAAAAGGCGTGCAATGTGCCGTGGTGAGAGTCAGATATCAACTTCAGTGTGCCGTGGATGGACAGTAGTTCAAGCAGCGTTAGTGATGATGAACTGTTGTTGTTGTATTCAGTGTCAAATGAATCGAAATGGATTCATCCGATAAATGTTAGAAGAACAGCGTATGGCGAATACGACCACTTAATGCAAGATTTACAACTTGACGATAAAAAGTTTAGAACTTATTTCAGTCTTAATGAAGAACAGTACCAGAGCCGAACATAAGAGTCGCCAAACTCCCAGTGATTTTCTGCAACTTCGCGACTGCAGCGCTGCCAAGCGGCCGGGTCGTGAAGACACACCGCGAAGGGATTGAGTAATGATTGTGTATTTGGACTGAAGCAGCATTTTCAAAGCCGGCCGCGGTGGTCGAGGGGACTGAGGCGCTTCAGTCACGGTCTGCACGGCCACTACGGTCGGGGGTTCGAATCCCTCCTCGGGCATGGATATTTGTGCCGTCCTAATTCGTAAGTAGTTCATAAGTAGTTTGTAAGTTCAGGGAATGATGACCCCGTAGTTAAGTCCCATAAGTTCTACAAACATTTGAACATTTTTTTGAATAACAGAATGTTATGAATAACAGGTGTCCGTTTACAGTGGTTAGTTATACTTTTAGGCATAGAAGTAAATTCACGTCCAAACTTTTGCTGTTAATGAGAATCGCAAATACTTGACCACTATTTCATAACGTTACTGCTGAATAAATGTAATGTATGAATGACTGCTTAGGTTCGTACCTCAGGTCACAAAAAAGATAACCCTGTATACTAACATATTTTGTCGGTTACCTACTAGTTTGATAAATTGAATACGTAGCTACAAATAAATATGTCCATATATAATCTGTCAACATTAGCACATCACATTCTGGAAGATATTCAGTTTGATATGTGCCAAGTAGCTAAAAAATTGTGATAGGTACACGAAAGGCACAAAAGCAAGGACGAGGTGAAAAGATGGTTTAAACTACGATGTAGAATCTGGTCCCCTACGATGTGAAAATCGTGTGTACTTTTGAAAACATTACAATGTCCGAAATTCGCTAAAACAAAACTCGTGCGACATGTCAGTACGCACGGAGCACGCGAACATAATCAGTTCCTTTTATGTATTTCAGCACATCACGTTGCAATTCGTTTGTGCTTTCAAAAGGTTTTGGGCGATATGAATATGACTCGGGTATTGTTAACTATATGAAATGCACTGCACTGACAGTATGTTAAATTATAGGCTGCCATTAACAGAAGCAGTGATATTACTTTAATGGTGTTTTCGTATTTGTATTAGAAAGTTCAGAGCAACGTTCACTGACCAGAAAATATGAAAGTAACAGCATTAAAAACGGCAACTTCTCAGTTTGCGTCATGCCATTCCACTATTGTTTCCTACTGGCCGCTTGGAGCGCTAGTATCGCTTCAGCTGCAGTTTTTTCCCTAGAGAATTTAGCGACTGTATGTGATAGACCGTGATAGTACAGTGAAGTTTTTTCCCTCATCAGCAGTGACATTAAAGAACAGGATACAAATTACATAAAATCAATACCTCATGAACGACTAGCTAAGGTAACAATTCCTTGCCCATAATTTCAAATAGAAACGTATTCCAGCCGCGCGGAAGTCGCCGAGCTGTATGAAGCGCCACGTTAAGTAATTTTTGTAATTCTTGGCCGTGTCGTGGCTCAAGTTTGATTTAACCGCGCAAAACTGTCATTCGTTTGGTTTCGTTTGTGGCGCGGGTTGGCTTCGATTTCCGCGAGAGGGCGCGCATACGGGTGGGAAACGTTGGAGTAACGACGAGCAGTTGAGTTCTGGCAGCACGGGGGAAAATTTTACAGGAAGTAAAGGCGGCGTTGCCTGTAGCCGGCGCCGGGCAGGACGCCTGATTTTGGTATCTTGTTGTGAGCTCACTAGTTTCGCTTGCGCATATTCTCATGCACTTGATCGTTTCATGGAGACTGTCGACCAGAGCCGTGAAAGTGTTTTCCTGAGCCAATTTGTTTGGTGGGAGAAACCTAGCATATGCTCCCCATAGTACTTGTCACTGCCTTCTCAGCCTGTAAAGTGTTTTTAATTTATTATTGTTGTTAAGGACCTCGTTTTGTCTAACTACACAGCTGGGTACTTGAGTAGCGAAATCAGTCCACTGCGGTGCTGATATACTAACCCTGGTGTTAATAAAAATGGTGCACATAAAGCCTGGTACGTGGCAAAAAAAAAAAAAAAAAAAAAAAAAAACTTACTGTAGAGTGGTGTCACGTGTTATTCTTACGACTGATGGTTTATGGATCATTAAGATTTAAGATGTGCATAGTTATTTCTTTATTTAGCTGGAACTGTCATGTATTTTAAAGTTGGTTTTTTTTTTTTTTTTTTTTTTTTGTGTGTGTGCCATACGCATTTCGCTTCTTTATTTATGAAGCATCATCAGTGGCCTGTAATACGTGTTATTTTTGTGTAATATTGTAGTACAGTCGTAATGTTATAGGCATTTTTCACAGTATGACAGTTGTCTTGTTACAATTTAAGTTCGGATATACTCGGTTAGAAACAACTTCTGTAACACTAGCTTTTGCAGTTAATTTAATTATCCAGTTTTTGGCCCTACTAACGGTTTTATTCCATGTGTCTTCATGGAGATGTTTGTGAGGTCTTCAGTTGGATATGGTATTTTCGGTCTTGATGAAAAGCCTTGCATCACCACAAACAAAAAACAGCTGATACTCAGATACAAGGAACACAAACAAGAGACAGACGAAAAGCGACAGTTAGCAACACTAAACATTGTAAACAAACGTTCAAAAAAGAGTACACAGTAAAGTGGTGATACAAGGGTTTTCATAAAGACCGAAAATACCATATCCAACTGAAGACACACATGGAATAACACAGGAAACCGTAAGTAGGGCCAAAAACTGGATAATTAACTGCAAAAGCTAGTGCTACAGAAGTTGTTTCTAACCTAGTAGATCCGAACTTTAGAAATTGTAACATGACTGTTAACTGTCATACTGTGAAAAATACTTATAACATTATGACAGTACTACAATGTTATACAAAAATAACACGTATTACAGGCCACTGATGATGCTTCATAAATAAAGAGGCGAAACGCGTATGGCACACAAACGCCTTTCATTTAGTTGCTAAAGACAGTAATACACCTCCACCAGTTTTAAAGTTCTTGTAAGCTATATCTGTGTGTAACTGGCCAAGCTTGTTCTTGTCATGAATCTCCATTTCGTGACTGCCTATTAATACCTGCCTCTTGGTTTGTTTCTATATGCTGTGATATCATCACCTGAGACCAGTGGTTGTGTGGGCCAAGCTCCCGCGTGAGAGGGCGGTATACGGAACTGGGAGAGTCTATGACCGACCGGGCTCATTGAACAACATATTGGAAATATGTCATTTCTTGTGCTTTCTATTAGGTACTGTATCTTGTACCTTGAAAACCAGCAGCGTGGTTCTTGGAGTCACTTTGGGGATAATTTCAGTGGCTGAATTGTACTTAAGCAGTGCCGTTACCCACGTACACACGTACGTATTTGTCTCAAAGAAAGATGTCGATCTGGATTAGTTAAAAGCTAAATATGCCCGCCATCAAGAGTGTCAGTTGTAAATTGTCTTAATGTTTTTTCTCTGCTTGTAAGTTGTATGGCACGCTGCAAATTTAATCTAGAGCAAATTTTTTAAAACATTCATTTGGGGTTTAATTATTCCCGGTCGGGAAAGTCTGTAATTTGACTAATTGATCGTTTGAAGTGTTAATGTTTATTAACAGTTGTAAAAGGAGGCAGCCTGGATCTTTAATCTTGTTCTTATCGTAACTGTACTTTGCACACGTGATTCACTTAAATTGAAGAGAATGGAATTCGATCTTTGTGTTCATTGTTTTATCATCAAATGTTAAACGTTTTGAGGGCAAATCTTATATGCCATTAAATCGTTCTCTCCGACTTTTTCACTGTTTTATCAAATGTTAAACGTTCTGAGGACAAAATTTAAGTACCATTGAGTTATCTTTATCTTGACTGACGAGTTGAACTATATAACTAATTGAAATTGTTCCTAGCTTGTAATAACTTGTGTAGAAATACGATATTTTCTTACAACAAGGCTTGAACCAAAAAGGTTGTTCCCACATGTTTCCCATCTGCTCCTCAGTTACCAATGAAATTTGAAACTGTTAAAGGCTGGCTTCAAAATTGGTTTAGCAGCAACGTATTTTCAAAAAAATGTTTCATCCCCTATTTCAACCCTAAATGATTAATTTTCTGAAAAAAAAAAAAAACGAAACACGAGTTTTTTAATTCTGACCAAAACATACCAATTTATATGGTTGTGGTTTCAAAATTGCCTTAATAGCAAAAGATTTCCGAAAAACATCTCCAATTTAACCCCCTTGATGGTTGAATTTCCAAAAATACCAAAAGACTTTTTTTTTTAAATTCTACCAGACAATACAAATATCAATATTTAAAGCTCTAGCTACAAAATTGACTTAATTGCAACTTCTTTTTAAAAAGAATTTTTCATTCTCTATTTTACCCTCTTACATGCTGAATTTCCAAAATACTGAAACTCTTGTTTTTTTTTTTTTTTTTTTTTTTTTTTTTTTTTTTTTTTTTTTTTAATCCTGACCACGATTCCATATTCGAAGTTTCGTATTTTTAGCTTAAAATCAGAGTGAACAGCAACGTAGTTTTGAAAATGAATTTTTTGCGGCCCCTATTTACCGTCTTATTGGTTGAATTTCAAAAAATACCGAAACACGTGTCTTTTAAATTCGAATCCGGAATTAGAAGTTTTGTAGTTCTAGCTTTAAAATTGCATAAATAGCAACGTATTTTCAAAAACGTTTCATCCCCTATTTCACTTCCTTGCGGACGGAATATCGAAAAATCTCTCCTTAAATGACGCCTACAGAGTAAGATCAACACCCTCTACAAATTTAAAGTTTCTATCTTCAGTGGTTTGGGCTGGGCGATGGGTCAGTCGTCAGTCAATCGGGACATATATAGAGATTACAAAGTAACCAAGGTCGCCCTCGTAGTCTAGTAGACAGCGTAGTGAACTTCCAGGCAGAGGACCAGAGTTAGATTCCCGTTCCGGTCGGGATACACACAAGGTAGCGAAATTGCGTCAGCTAAGACGAATTACACCGGTCATGCTGAATACGACCCCAGTTGGGGTCTAACGACCATAAATGCCACAATCATCAGTACGTGGCCCTAATGTTTTGACTAATTAGTATGTATGCAAGTGTGGTTTCTGTCCTTCGGACGGGTTCGTAAGTCTGTTTTCACTTCAAGAAAATAGGTAATTTTGTAACTCGTTTAAATCACAATTGCCACTGTTAAATCACAGGACTTGATTTATATTAAATGGAACGCAAATTAATCTCATAAGGTTTTGAAATGATTATTTTTACTGCTGCTAACAATCCGATTAACTCATTGGCGCTTTAATTGAAATACATGGTCAGGATTTTGCCATTCTGAGCGAAAATTTCAGCCCCCTCCTCCACCGCATTTTTGACATCGTCAAAAAAATGTTCAAATGTTTGTAAACCTCGACAAAGTCATCTTTTCTCACAATACAATTCAAATATGACATATTTTCACATACTACACTCATGTCTCATGAACGTGTCTTTAAGATAAATTTTTTGAATGTATGTAAAACGATGCGACTTAACCGCTGTGGATATGTCCCTTGGCTTACGGACTACTTTAACTTAAGGACACCCATGCCTGACGAAGCACTCGAAGACCGACGGAGAGCAACCGCGCAGCAAGGTGCCTTAGAGCATTCGGCCACTCCACCACGGCTACAAGGCCAAAGCAACGCCTGTGTTACGTTTGCAGTGCAATACATTTTTAGCCATAATTACAAAATTGTCAACCAACAATAGTTTGCCATCGACAGAGCATAAAACGTCTTATAGTTCCTTGATCTTGTTTGAAAATGTTCAATGGTCATCGGTCCCTAAACTAAAAAAAAAAAAAAAAAAAAAAAAAAAAAAAAAAAAAAAAAAAAAAAAACTTTAACTAATTCTTAGAGCAACACTCACATACACCCATGCCCGAGCGAGGACTCGAAACTCCGGCTTCGAAGCCCCCTCCCCCCCTCCCCACAGGGCCTCACAGTTCATTCGTGAATACGTGCGTGGCGAGCACGGGATCCCAAGTTAATGAAGTCTTCCTTCCTTTACTTCCCGGACTGCATTTCCTTTCCCCTGCCCTCCTTTCCTGTGCTCACTCCTTCCCCTCCACATCGGGGGACTGATAACCTTAGCAGTTTAGTCCCCCTATCCCAGCCGCGGCGGAGCGGCAGAGCGCATTGAGGCGCTATGCTGCGATGCGCGAGGCCGTTCCCAATCGGGGGTTCGAATCTCCACTCGGACATGGATGTTTGTGTTGTCTTTTGTGTAAGGTAATTCATAAGTAGTTTGAAAGTTTAGGGACTGATATCGCATCCAACGCTCCCTCCAGTTGCTAGCAGATGACAGCTGTCACGTTTCTTTTTTGGGTCCCTGGCCACGTGGGTGTGCCCGGGAATGAGACCGCCGACATAGCAGCTAAGGCAGCAGCTCTTTTGCCTCGCATGGCTACCTTCTGCGTCCCATCGACATTCAACGGGCTCTTCGCCGGAGTATCGTTTCGTCCTGGCACAGTGCGTGGTTTCACTGTACGACAATAAATTGAGAACTGTAAAACCGATCCCGACCGCTTGGAGGACCTCCTCACGCCCCTCTCGGCGAGAGGAAGTCATCCTGGCCCGGTTGCGGATCGGTCATTGCCGTTTCAGCCACCGTCATTTGCTAACCGCCGACCCTGCATCGCTGTGCTCCTGCGGTGAACTGCTGACGGTGCGACATGTTTTACTGTCTCGTGTTAATTTTAATCATCTCCGTGTAGCCCTTCACTTTCCGTCTACTCAGGAGGAAATTTTAGCTGATGACACACGAGCCGTTGCTAGAGTTTTGGGTTTTATCAACTTCGCCAATTTATCAAAGGATATTTAACCCTCTTGTCTTTCGTTTTTAGCCTTCTCTTGATATTCTAACTGGCAGTTACCAATTTTTTGAGATCTAGCGAATCTCTGTTCTTGTCTGGGCGCTAATGACCTTAGCAGTTGTGCGCCCTAAAACCACACACACACAAAAAAAGACTGATGACCCGACAGTTAAGTCCTTTAAGCTTACCGAACGTTTGAATATTTTGAACATCTTTATCCCAACCCAACTCGAATGGCTGGGTGCACCGCAGCAATGCGCCTTAGTGCGCACGGCTATTCAGCCGTAGCGTCTTGATTTAACGTTTTGGAACTACATAAAAATGCAAAAAATGCCCCCTGAGCGATAACACGCCCCTCCCCTAAGAGCCGTTCATGAGGTATCATAGAAATTTCCTACCCATTCATCAGATAAGCCCCGCTCTCGCATTTATTAAAACCCTCCGCATTCTTTAAGCTTGTACGTTGTTCACCTTGGATAATGACATTGATATTGCATCAATCGTTGTCGCAGTACAGTAATAAAGTATTACAATCGCATTAGATGGGATATCACAAAATCGCATTGCGAGCAAATTAGCGAAGAAGCCACTAAGGTTACAATGAAAACCATAACTAATGCAAAGGAGTAATCTTCCCAATCGGCCTGAAAAGTAAAAGCCAGATTGAGATTTAGTGGGGAGAATCTTAAGGTTATGTAATTTATCTACAAAAGAAATGGGTTACGGAACGCTAATTGTACACATTCTTGAATTTTATTGAAGAAGCGAGGATTCTATGGGCGCCGCGGTAGACGAGGGCGTGTTAGCAGAGTACGCTGCTGTGTGATAGTAAAAAATGAGATGAGATCTAATCGATAAGCTTTGAACAGAAATTCTCCCACGTCCGCAATAAACCTACTTACACGAAAAAAGAACCGCAGTGATAAGACCCTTCAATCTGCGACAATGCTGTTGCTGAAATCGATTCTCAGTAGCAGTGTTCAGGTTTCTTCTGATTTATGTAAACCGATCAAGACGAATGGTCTGTTTATAAAGGCCCGGCGAACTTTTCCACACTCCAAGCTTGTGCTCCGCTTCTAATAAATTCATAGTAAACGAAACGTTCAAACCTAATTTTCATTCCGTCTTATTCATTATAAACTAGGATGAGACTTTTGAATAGGTGAAAATTCAGAACACAAGTTCACGAGTAGTAGTGAAGACTTTTGAAATATAATATCCGATTACCGAGTCCCAAATTAAGGGTTAGAAACTATCCACGTAGCGGCTTTACGCGTTCGGTGAAAGAAGTAGCTATTTTGAATGGAAGTTACCCGACGTCGAAAATAACTTATTGATATTTGTTACGCGGTTTGCAGGTAGATGTCGCGCATGCGGACTACAATAGCCGTCGGCGAGGCAGGCTGCCATCTGTTATCTCGCTATCGAACCTTCCGCGTGCGCAACGCCCCTCGGTGCGATATAGACCTCGCAAAAAACAGTACTGCAAACGCAAGGGGCTTCGTGGTCCGCGGTGATGGCAAGCTACTTCCATGGCTATGAGGGCTGCGGCCTGTGTACGTGAGATCAATGCTAACACTGAGCGGAAATTTTTGCTGTCGTCAACTTTTACCTTAGAACTAGTTGAGTGCAATACTACGACAGAATATGCTTCAGTTGTATATATCACTGGAATAAGCGATAAGAAGTTAATAAGTAGTTATCGATTTTGTGACAGATTCCCTCATCTAGTACCGACTATAGTGATTTTGTTTGCTAGTGGGATATTTTTCGCTTAGCTGCCATGCAAAAAGTTTCTTTTCCACTGACACAATGTGCTCACTGCCGTGTTTAGCTTTTCCTTGACAATTAACTACTAACAAGGAGCGCATGGCCATTCAAACATCACCAGTATTTTTCAGACTAACGAAAGTGCTTTGTAATGCTCGTGGACTCGTTTAGCGAGTGTACCAATAACTTAAACCTACACTAACTTAGTACTGTTTTAAAATGCATTGTTATGCTCGTAAGCGTCGTATTCCTGTTTGCTCGAATAGACAAAATGCGCCTTAATCAAATCAAAACAAGTTTTCGGTTACTTTCCGTAGCAACAGATATTCTTTTTATTAATTACTAATTAAGTACCTTAGAAGTTCTGGCACACCTTTTTAAACGCAATTCAGTTATTCAAAAAAATGAAGGAAAATTATCGAAGAAAAGTATAACTCAAAATTTTCCACAGGGCCAGGAGGGACTGTGATGATTGACACTGATTGGTGGTGTGTGAGCGATGGTGTGAAGCGGAGGGAGGTGTTTAAAGGTCACTCCTTTGTTTTTCTATAGAATATCATAAATTCTGCGGCTTCTGACAAAATAAAATTCCCAGTACAAAACAGCACTGAATTAAGTTTCCTACAAAAAATGGTCTTAGATATTTACCCGCTGGGACTAATTTTCCGCTTTACAGGGTATGGAAAAATCTCTTATTAAAAACGTTATTTTTACGGTATAAAATTAATATTTGTCATAAATGACGTGGTAAAAACTACGTCTAAGAGCAATAGAGCCGTAATAAAGGTTGACGCCGTGTAGGAATGGCCGCGCGCTCTAAGGCATCTTGCTGTGTAGCACGCAGCTGCTCCCCGTCGGTGGTTGGAGTCCTCCCTCGGGCATGGATGTGTGTTCTCCTTAACGTTGGTTTCAGAATTTCGTAAACCTAGGGATCGACGACAATGCTGCTTGGTCCCATAGCTTTACAAACATTTCATTTGATTTAGAGAGGGATGAATTGTGTTCTGTGGGTATAACATGGTGAAGGGGGGCGGGAATGTGAGTGGTAGAAGTAAGAATTCATGCACATCATTCTTTTACAGGTCTGCAAACTGAAGGTGTATCACGTGATTCCACAATTTTATCTACCCAACGACGTCATCAGGACCAAGTACAGGTTTTCACAAAGTTTTACCGAACATACACGACTTTGCGCTGGAGGTTGTTTACTCTCCACAAAATGCGTTATCACGACATGGAAGGCAGTTTAAGAGTTGAAAATACTAAGGAAAGTAACGCATGGGGACAGAATCCACTTTGCGACTTTCTCCATCATGAGCACTGCTCGATTTTAATTTTGCAGACTGACTATACCTTCCTGGCAGTTCCTGGCTAGTTCTGTTATGTGAATAGACAAGTCTTCTTTTAGCACTTGTTTATGTGAGTATTTTTTTAATGTGTCAAGTAAGCATTATATTAAATATAGTCCTCTAAACAATCTGGAAAATTTTTGTCAGTGACCCATGCAGTGTTGGTAAGAAATGTATGAAAGCACCGCCGAGTGAAAGAATAATAACGTGTATGAACCCGAATGTAAATGTTCAAGCAACACCCATTGCAAAGATAGTTCACCCAAGGAAAAGTATTTACAGAATTTATGGAATTCTCTAAACAATCACCACAATAAATAAAGATTGAAAATTAAAATTGACTTAGATGATGACTTAGGTGGTGTGTTAAGAATGAAATCGCAACAGCTGTCAAGATGTGTTTATTCCGACACTACCGGTTTCTCATCAGTAAAGATGCATCTTCAGTTGGATGACATAAGAAAATGATTACATAAGAAAATGATTACATAAGAAAATGATTACATAAGAAAATGATTACATAAGAAAATGATTACATAAGAAAATGATTACATAAGAAAATGATTACATAAGAAAATGATTACATAAGAAAATGATTACATAAGAAAATGATTACATAAGAAAATGATTACATAAGAAAATGATTACATAATAATTGCAACAGCATCCAGCATCCTTTATAAAGAGGATAAAGCGGGAATATTATTTACCTAAAGACGACCACACCCTGTTGTGGGAATGTTTTAACAAGGTACCCTGAAAGCTGGATGCTGTTCCAATTATGTAATCTTTTTCTTATGTCATCCCCCTGAAGATGCATCTTTACTGATGATGTCGGAATACACACATCTTGACAGCTGTTGCGATTTCATTCTTTATACACTTCCACCTAAGACATGTCAATTTTAATTTTCAATCTTTATTTTTTGTGGTGATTGTGTAGAGAATTCCATAAATATGTATTTAAGCTGTGGTTGCCCTTTTAAGAAAATTGTTTGTATTTACAGAATTATACAGGGCGTTGGGAATGTCCGACAAAGAGCTAAGGAATTGAAGATGGGAGTGAGTACATATTTTGATACGATGCCCATTGTTTACTCTCGACTGAGTGAAATTACGTAAAGAGGGCAATATTCACACAGGATTAAGTGAGAAATCTTTGTTTTGGGCACAAAAGTGTGGTCCTCCTGGCTTCAACTAATCCTGTTCTCAGAATATATAATGCCACCTCCCTTTATTCCAACCTCCTTGGTTCGAGTAATCTTCTTAGGTTGCTTGCAAATGGTCCTCTGATTCATGCTCTAGTAAATTCATCTGAAGATCAAAACCTACTGCAGAACGATTTAGATAAGGCATCTGTACGGTGCGAAAATCAGTAACTGATCCCAAAAATTGAATGGTGTCTGTCCACAGGGAGTACTAAAAGAAATCCGTTACAAATCACTGAACTCGCTTTGGGCTGGGGGGGGGGGGGGGAGGGGAGGGACGACGACCGTGAATCAAATGCTCCTCGTGAGTGAATAGCTGTCAAAAATATGTGGCTCCTGATGAGAGAATGGAGAATAACTGGTAAAATATAGTGTCTCCATTACCCACTTGTCAGCACCAGATCGTTTTGTTGGAACAGATATGTAGAACATTCTTAATCAATTTTCTTTTTTTTTTTCTCATATTTCGCACCGTTTCGGAGATACTAGCAAACATAACGTCGATTTTCAATTGTCTGTATATGTCTGCAACGTGTTCCCACTTCTTAGATCGTGCCGTGAAACCGAACGGCACAAAATTGTACAGACGTAATTTCTGCCCGACAGCGATCAAAAACTCCCTCTGGTGGCAGCAACAGGGCGGCACTATGCCGTATCTCGGCTGCTATGCGACGAATCTAAAATAATTTTAAATAAGTTGTTCTGAATTTAATATCGAGTAACTCATGTCTGAAAATTTTTTCGATATTTGAAAGCCGATACACACGTCTAAACGTGTAATTCTTTAAAAGGCTCTACCGACATATTCTTTAGCTAGTGTAAGTCGTTTACCGTAGGTTCGAAGAATGAGTTGAGTTTGATATTTCATCTACGGAAGAATACATCGCAGTACAAATATATTCATAATTAATAATGATTATTATTGAAAAGGTCTTCCAGAAAGGCCGAAAAGTAAAAAATTATAAAAATAAAAATCGCACTGGCCCGATTTTCGGCCCACTTTTGCAAACATATCGGACAAAAAATATTTAGATAAATTTAGATATATAAAAATAATATATATTGAATATTACATAGTATCAAACATGAGAGGCATTGAATTAAAATTTATGCTGTGGCTGGGATTCGAACTCAGGACCTCCTACTTACCAGGTAGGCGCTTTAGACCAACACAGTATGGCAGCCAAAGCGCCTACAGGGATGTCTTAAAGCAAATCTCCCTCCATACCATATACTTTAATTCTGCCTCATGTTCCCTGTGAAATGTGTGTCAAATTTTACAAGTTGGAGGTCCCGTGTTCGAATCCCGGTCATAGCATAAATTTTTATTTAAATGCCTCTCATTGTTCAATACTATATACTATATATTTTTATATATCTAAATTTATATTTGTATCTTTCTTTATAAATTTAATTTTATATTATTATATTTGTACTATTTTTGTAGACATATTTGCGACTTCTTAGACATCATTTAGCTCCTCTCTGCAAGTGCACCTCCTCGGCAGACGCCCTGGTTAGTCTCCCTCTTCGCCCGTCCCTAAATGTGTGTAAGAAACAGCAGAATACCTGTAATACAATCCTGGAGATCGCCACACCACCTCCGTTTTAGTCGACGAATTCCCATCAATTACCTTTTTTTCCTCTGACAGGAAATCTCCAGTCACCTGTCTGATACGATACACCATTAGCAAGTAATTTGATTAAAAGCCGTTGGTGATGTAGATGTCAATCTTTCTGGTGATCTAGAAATATGGAATCCATTAGAGATCCGTTGTCGGTAGCACTCATTACTTCATGTGAGTAAAGGGCGGGTTGTGTTTCACAAGAACGAAATAAATCCATATTGACATTGGGTCAATAGTTTTTCGAGGTTGTTCTTAACCTTGAACGAAGTATTTGTCCAAAACCCTGATGCAAACATATTTTAATTTATAGGCCAGTAATTTAGCTGCTTACTCCTCTTGCCTTTAAAAAATATCGGTGTGACCTGTGCAACTTTGCAGTCATTCAGTGCCGATCCTTCGTTCAAAAATGTTCAAATGCTTGTAATCCTAGGGAACCAAACTACATTGGTCTCAGTCCCTAGTCTTACAAACTACTTTAACTTAGTTTAAGTAGTTTAACATAGTTAAACTAACCTAAGGACAACACACATCCATGCCCGAGGGAGGATTCGAACCTCCGACGCGGGAGGCCGCGCGAACCGTAACGTAGCGCTCCAGACCTCTGCTACTCCCGCGCGGCCCGAACTTTCGTTGTCCAAGCGGTTCTGTATAAATAATATCTATGGAATTATCGCAGCCGGCCGTGGTGGCCGAGGTGACTGAGGCGCTCCAGTCACGGTCAGCACGGCCACTACGGTCGAGGGGTTCGAATCCCCCCTCGGGCATGGATATTTGTGCCGTACTAACAAGTAGTTTGTAAGTTTAGGGACTGATGACCCCGTAGTTAAGTCCAATAAGCTTAACAAACATTTGAACATTTTGAATTATCGCATCTACTACTGTGGTAGGAAACTGATTGGTTTACGATCTTGACTGGAAGACTTATTTTTATCAAGCGACTTACTGTACCCACGATCCATGGTAATACCTATTTTAGACTAAGTTCTGTCAGTTACAGGTCAGTAGATAAAGCACTTTCCGAGATATTCTGTTAGTAACAAACGCACTGTGTAAATGTTCCAAATACAAATTCTTGGCCGATACCAAATTCTTGACTGATCCCTTTATAATTTTTATTACGTTTGCGAAACTTCTTGCGAATAGGTATACCTTCATGAATATATTATAGGTTGCGTCATAGAATAAGTGGTATTCGCCACTTTTTAAATTTGTTTCATTCATATCTCTTGACAATTTACTAAGAGTTTCGGGAAAAAGAACAGTATTTCTTTAATTACTTAGAAATATTAGACACAATGTTACGGTTGGCTCTCTGTTAGGGCCGCCACTGTCGCTCTAATGCCATACGTAATCTTTCATAGCAGTAACTGTCGTGGCTAAACCGAGAACAGATATTACTAGGTTGGCAATCCTGCCTCTGTGACTGAAGACTGACGCCGCCTTCTTGCTTTACCTCCCGTCAAGAAGTTTCAATATGGTACTAGTATGATCTTCTCAGGCGAAGTGACGTTGCACGCTTTACTAATTGGTTTAAACACGCTTTGTATTTTAGCTAATACTTTCGTGGTACAAGGAGGTTAGAATACAGGGAGATGACCTTACGATGAAAAAGTGAAGCCTGCCTCCGCCATATTGCTAAGTTATGAAGAAGTGTTCATATTGTAGAATTGTTTTACGTCACTTAAATCAGGGAAAAAAACTTCCGACGGTTTTGCCGTGATGTACAACGTGTCAAGAGTGCAAATTAGCTGTTAAAAAGAAAGTTTTCAAATATATTATGAGCTGCATTTATCACTATTTATTCAAGAAAGTATATTGTTTTTAAGTATATACTTTGCAGTGATTCAGTTTAGTGCACTAATAGTAAGAGGGTCGACTTAACGCATAGTTTTAAAAGATAAATAGCATTCCAAAACTGACAAAGATGGCGGGTAGGCTTCAACTGCCGTATGTGCTCGGCATAGATAATGCCATCTCCCTTTATTGTAACCTCCTTGTCGTGGTAGTTGAATTTAACCCATACAAGGTAGAATTGTTTTCTGTCGAAAACATGTTCCGTACAGTTAAAGCAGACTGAAATTATAGGAAAAACAGGATATAACTACATTTTATGCATGACAAATGGCACATTTATAACTTCCACACTATTGAAAGAAAAGGCGAAGTTGATCAAAAGTTGAAACACATTAATAAACATAACAAATTAAAGCAATTCATTACTATATGTATCAGAGCGAACTGTTGTTTTCGGAATAACACTAAAATGAATAGATTCATTATGAATTAGAAAAAAACATTTTTATAACATACTATTGAAACGAAAGTATAAGCATAGTTATATTAGCTCATCCGTATTTTTACCACTGTTTCCTGTAATTACACGCAAGTCTTGCGGCGAGACTTCAGTGATATTGTATACGACATTGCTAGTCTAGTAATATGTCTGTGGTATTGAGGGAGGTAGCGCATTGGTAACACATTGGATTCTCGTTCGAGAGGCCGGTGGTTCAAATCCGCCTCCAGCCATCCAGCATTAAGTTTTCCATGGTTTACCTAAACCATTCGAGGCAAATACCGGATGGTTTCTTTCAAAAACGCATGGCCGATTTCCTTCCCCCTCCTTACCCAAAAAATTCGAGCGTGAGCTCCACCTTATGTCTACAGGGAGAAGTTGCAAAAAAGAGTAGTCGTCTGTCAGTGACATGGTAAGGATCTGGAATCGTTTTCAACTGTAGGTAGTATTCATGACTTGCCCCTTACTGGTCGTTGTAGTGAGACGAACAATGACGATCTCCACTTACCTGTATCATCCCTGTTTTGTAGGGTATAAAGGAAAGTCAGTTTACACTTATAATATTATGAAATTGTATATATTTATTTTGTGTATAAATATTGTAATGTGATTCTTAAAGTGTTTTTGTTTTCTGTATGTTTCATGTACGATCAAGGCGTCGCAATGAACAAGAGCAGCGTCGTCGCCGCCGAAGCCAACATTACAGCAGACGGCCACTTAGAATTTAACCGACGGCTACGAGACTACAAATCCGGCTGCGCCTTCTTCATTACCGCACATCTATCGTTTTCAAAGAAAAATTATGTTGATTACATTGTTTGAGTTGTACATGATCTGTCGTACTGAACAGACGTTTCTTACGAACAGTATTGATTTGGACTTGTACTATTTCAGACAAGAATAAATGTCTATTGTATTCAAAAGTATTTAAAGTGTGTTAAAAAGATTTATTTAATGTGTGATCTATATTTCTGTAAAACTAATCTGATTTATGGAGAACTCGAACTTTATTTGAGGAAAGATTTAATATAATTATGTAATCTAACATTTACTTATATTGTGTGTGAATGTGGAACGTAGAGTTTAGCAGGCGGCGAATTATAATGTTTGAGCTGAAGCTATTAACAGCGAATCGTAGTGACTGTGTTAGAAATTGAGTTAAATTTCAGTAACGGTTACTGAACAATTCTTCTGCCCCTGCTCGTACGAGAATCTGATATTTTATTCAAGAACTATTTAAAAGGTTTTCCTGGTTATTGCTGTGGTACGGGAACTTTAAACAGTGGGTGTTGCTAAGGAGTAATAAAGTCAACAACTACCTAGTAACTAACTGAAACTTAACGAAAGTGAAATATTCTTCAGAAATAATATTCATATACGGACTTTACCGTTCCAGTATGGAAGTGAATTACAGAATTACCATCACCCTAGCCCCGTCCCACCGCATCGTCCTAGGGCAACTTGTGCGGCAGACCGGTATCTGTTACTTCTCACCCGAAGGAACGCCGACCAGACTGCCTACTTGAGAAACAATGACGTTGTGAGGACCACCGGGATGGTAGTATCAAACCAGACTGTACTAAACAGCCTCGAACACATCTACCTGTATTGGCCAAAAAAATAGGGTTACCACATGTTCATCATAAAGGACATTCCATACAAAAAAGGACATTTTACTGTTAACATAATGTAATTTATAACTTCATTAATAAACAACGCAAAACTACTACAAACTAAAACATTGTGTGGTTGTTGTAAAACAAAATATTATGAACCTTGATAGTTTATTCATTCTAATTGTCTTTTTTCACTTTTGAAGGACTACTTGGAGGACGACGAAATCTCTTGAGATAGATTTTTGTTTTTCCACAAGTATAGATAAAAGCACAGGCATTTCAGATGTTTGAAATTATACTGTACACTTGCAGTAGCTTTTCTGTTTTCTATTTTACATCTCTTCCTGTCTTTTGTCCACTGTGTTCCTTGCTAACATTATGACTAGGTATAGAAAAAAAGAATTCTACATTTTTTTGCAACTCAGCATAACAGCTACAAAGATCGTAGCATATATATCCAGAATCACACACTAAAGTAGTGAGTGAGGTAAATATAGGAAAGGTTGGGGAAATGCCAGCCGACTATATTATAACCCCATACTGCTTCAACAAGCCTTTCAGTATAACAATTGGAACCAGGGAGCAGTGGGAGAAAATAGTTCGACAACGTACAGGGGATATTGTCTGGTTCACTGATGGGTCAAAATCAGACCAAGGTGTTGGGGTCGGGGTATATGGGGTGCAGCCAAGACTGGAGGGCGTCATCTCTCTAGGGAAACTGGCCTCAGTATTCCAGGCCGAAATCACTGCCATCAGGGCGTGTGTGGAGGAGAATTTGCGTAGATGCTACGAAGATTGTAGCATCTATATCTATTCAGACAGCCAGGCAGCCCTGTGATCACTGGCAGCTCCTGCAACAAGGTCTAAAATTGTTGCAGTATGTCACAGGGTTCTGGTGGAGCTAGGGGAAAGCAATAGAGTAAACGTATTGTGGGTCCCTGGCCACTCGGGGATCAGTGGCAACGAACATGCCGACAGATTAGCCAGGATGAGGGCAGAGACTCCATTTATTGGACCGGAATCTGTCGTGACAATCACCAAGGCAATGATCAAATTGGAGCTACATAACTGGCTCAGAAGACAGCACGTAGAATATTGGACCAAAGTCTATCAACAAAAACATGGCAAGGTAATGATGCCAAAGCCATGTTTTAAAAGAAGCTCTGCAATCCTGGGTCTGAACAGGAGAGAGATTAGACTCATGGTTGGATTGCTGTCAGGCTATGGGAATTTCAAAAAACACCTACGTACGATGGGAATAACAGAAGAGGACCCTAAATGTAGGATCTGTGATGAAACTGCATCACATCTAATCTTAGAATGCATTGCATTGGAGAATAAAAGGCACAGAATATTTGGGACAACCAGACCCGAAGAAATTGTCTAATAAAGAACTGGTAAAGGGACTCCTTGCACTGTTCAAGGGCATTGGTTGGCTTTACTAAATATACAGGGAGCGATACCGCACAATAAACTTAGTTTCGGTGCGGGCAGTGGCGGGTTGGACCAAGACTGTTTTGGCTTCTCTGGAAAAATCAAATCAATCAGCATAACACTATATGATTGACTGAAATGTGTACACCACATTTCAGCTGCTGGTAGGTTCAATTATTTTTATTTTTTTTTAATTTATATCTTTTTCTGTATTTCTACAAGAGCACATCATTTAAGTGACTTTGTTTTCGGCATTTTGTATTTTTCATAATTTATTTTGAAGCAATAGGCTACCTACAATCTCGAACACACAATACTGCCACAAAGTATATCAAATCAACAACATATATCAAAAGCAACACTAAAGAACATAATGCAGAACACACTGATTATATACAGGACAGACAACCGGCTCCCTTTGCAACTGTCAGATTCATGCGGAGAGCCAAATTGTGAACGGCAATTTCGTTCTGTGAATGTGCGTAATAGTTGCGAACCGTTTGGAACTGCAGTGCGAACGAATCCGTTGTCGCGAATGACACAAATCTAAATAAATCCAAAAAAGGACATTTAGAAGCATTTTATAAATTCCGACCGGACACATTTTCTTGCCTGACAGACGTCGTGTCCGGGAAAGAGGACGTATCGTAACCCTACACAAAAAGGACCGGCCCTACACCGACACATTTCTGCACGGTACAGGTTGACCCAAAATCACAAAGAATGGCCTTTGGAAAATTTGAGGCAAGGTCTCTTCTTCAAAGACGAGTGCCGCATATTTCTGACACCAGATGATGGTCGACAACGTGTGGGTTTCGAGTGGGGGTGGGGAATCTGGTAATGCTGCACACCGGAAGTCAGTCAAGAACAAGGGGGCGGTTCAATGATATTCTGGACGAATAGGATTCGAACTTAGTGGCAACTATTTATTCATAACCGATACAAAAGCGTTAAATTTCTGCACCAGTTACTGTCATTCGAAGTAGCCACCAGCGTTGTGCAGAAGCCGTTGCCAGCGATGTGGAAGGCATAGTATACCGTTAGCAGAGCTGTTGATGGTGCGAATGGAGCGGTCTACTGCCTGTCGAATGTTTGGAACACTTCTGAATCGAAGTGGTTCTTTCATCTTCTGAATCAAATCAGTCACAGGGACTTAAATCCTGGGAGTATGGTGGATGGTACAGTACTTCCCAGTCCCATCGACCGAACAGAGCAGCCACAGCTTGCACTTTATGCGTCCCCGCATTGTTGTGCAAAATGATGGGTGTGATGCGCAGGGTTGCCGCTTCTTTCGCAAAGCTGGTCGCAAGTGATGCTCCAAAAACGAGCAGTAATGCTGTGCATTGTCGATCTGCCGTGGTGGAACATAGTGACACCGTTACGTAAGACCGCTCGCTCACAAGTGACTGTTTTTCCCTGGATTGTGAGCACACCGGTGACATGGGACGGGCGAGTCCATTTGCTCGGCGGTGAGGTAGGTATGACAACAATATGTGCAATCAGCGACAATAGTAGATGCCATTGCATAGTGTCTCCACAGCAGCATTTCCACTATTTAATCCTTTAATGCATAGTGTAGCTGATCAGCTACATACCCTATTTTTTCCATGATCTTTCAAACTGATCAAAATTCTGCTTCTATACATAGTGTTACATATGGTAGTAGCTCGTCCTAGCCCTCACCAACTGTGAAATCTACAGAAGCTGGATTCCGATTGAATAATGGTATAACTAGACCAGCGATTGTTAAATGAATTCGTCGGGAGGTTTTCACGTAGGGTACAGACTTGTATAAATGCAAGAGATCATGCAATTCTTTTTTGAATGCGGTTGTTACGAATTGGGATTACCTCATGAAAATGTTTTTAGTTTCTTTTTCAATAAGAGGGTGTGATTTTCTGGGTTTTGGTTGTCAATAAAACGGAAGATATAGCACTATATGCAGTTCAGAACCTGTAAGAGACTTCCATCCAGCATATGCATAAAGTATGACGAAGAGCAGATAGAGCAGATAGAGGAGGTTGACAGTATAAAAGCCGGCCGCGGTGGCCGAGCTGACTGAGGCGCTCCAGTCACGGTCAGCACGGCCACTACGGTCGGGGGTTCGAATCCCCCCTCGGGCATGGATATTTGTGCCGTCCTAGTTCGTAAGTAGTTCATAAGTAGTTTGTAAGTTTAGGGACTGATGACACCGTAGTTAAGTCCCATAAGCTTAACAAACATTTGAACATTTTTTTTGACAGTATAAAATTCCTGGTATTACAGTTTGATAATACATTGCATTGGGAGCAGCACACCACAGAACTGCAGAAACGACTTTACACATCTGTATTTGCAATGCGAGTGGTATCAGACATAGGAGACATAAAAATAAAAAAGCTTGCATACTTTGCTTACTTTCATTCCATAATATCATGTGGTGTAATACCTTGGTTTAAGTCCTCAAGCAAAAGTTTTCAGAGTCCAAAAGCGTGTGAGCGTATTTGTGATGTAAATTCACGGACATCCTGCAGAAGCCTCTTCAAAGAACCGGGCTAACTACTGCCTCTCAGTACATTTATTCCTTAATGAAGTTTGTCATAAATAATATATCCCTTTTCCCAACAAACAGCTCAGTTCATACCTACAATACTAGGAACAAAAATGATCTACGAAAGGACTTAAAAAGCACTTTAGTTCCAAAGGGGTCCACTACTCAGGAACACATTTTAAATAATTTAGCAACAACCATAAAAAATTTAGCTACAAATAAAGATCAGTTTAAGACGAGCCTAAAAAGAGTTTCTAGTAGCCAATTGCTACTCCACTGACGAATTCTTAAAAAGAACTAAATGACTCATTCATCTGTATTCATACTATAAGTATTATAGTATCAGCCTGAAAAAAATGTATGTACCTGTATTAGTGTTATATTATCAGCTTGTAAAATAAATAAACATCTTGTTTTACATCCATGAGGATCTCAACACAAATCTATGGAACGAAAAAAATGCGTTATAGGTTCCCTTGTGTTTATAACAGATTTAAGAGACAATTTGAATAGCTCATTTAGACTGTTTGCGGATAATGCTGTCGTTTATCGGTTAGTGAAGTCAACAGAGGATCAAAATTTCTACTTGGTGCGAAAGTTGGCAAATAACACTAAATAATGAAAAGTGTGAAGTAATACACATGGCCACTAAAAGAAATCGGCTGAACGTCAATCACACGATAAATCAGTCAATCCTTAAAGTCGTAAATTCTACCAAATACCCAGGAGTTACAATTACGAACAACTTAGACTAGAGAGCACAGAAAATATTGTGGGGGAGGCGAACTAAAGGTTACGTTTCATGGGCAGAACGTTTCGAAGCTGCAACAGCTCCACCAAAGAGACTTCCTACATCACACTTGTGCATACTATACTGGAGTACTGTTGTCCAGTGTGGGACACTCACCAGGTGGGACTGACGAAAGACATCGAGAAAGTTCACATAAGGGCAGCTAGTTTTGCTTTATTACGTTACAGGGGGGAAAGCGTCACGGAAATGTTGCACGATTTGAGATGGAAACCATTAAAAGAACGTTATCTTTGTGGCGACTTCTAATTGCGAAATTTCAATCACCGACTTTTACTTCTAAATGTGAAAATATTTTGCTAGCACCCATCTTCACAGGGAGACATGAACATCCCAGTAAAGTAAGCGAAATCAGATCGAAAACGGAACGATTTGGGTAGAGAAAGGGTATGAAAGTAGTTAATGAACCCTCTGCCAGGCACTTACATGTGATTTGCAGAAAAATTATGTAGATGTACAGGATGATTAAAAAGTCAGTATAAATTTGAAAACTTAATAAATCACGGAATAATGTTGATAGAGAGGTAAAAATGGACACACATGCTTAGAATGACATGGAGCTTTATTAGCACCCCCAAAAAATGTTAAAAAATGCCCGACAGATGGCGCTTCATCTGATCATAAAATGAATAATTAGCATGACAAATTAAGACAACGCAAAGATGTTCTTTACAGGAAATTCTCAATATGTTCACCATCATTCCACAACAATAGCTGTAGTCGAGGAATAATGTTGCGAACAGTACTGTAAAGCACGTCTGGAGTTATGGTGAGGCATTGGCGTCGGATTTGTCTTTCAGCATCCCTAGGGATGTCGGTCGATCACGATACAGTTGCGACTTCAGGTAACCCCAAAGCCAATAATCGCACGGACTGAGGTCTGGAGACCTGGGAGGCCAAGCATGACGAAAGTAGCGGCTGAGCACACGATCACCAAACGACGCGCGTAAGAGATCTTTCACGCGTTTAGCAATACTTTTTTTCTATGTAGAACAGGTATACAGTTTCAAGTACCTGGGATGTATTTTCTCACAGGATGACAACATAGCGAAAGAACTGGAATCGAGGTGCAGCAAAGCTAATGCAGTTAGTGCTCAGCTAAGATCTATTCTCTTCTGCAAGAAGGCAGTAAGTACCAAAACTAAGTTAGCAGTGTACCGCTCTATCTTCCGACCAACTTTGTTGTATGGGAGTGAAAGTTTGGTGGATACAGGTTAACTTATTCATAAGGTTGAGGTTACAGATATGAAAGTAGCAAGAATGAGTGCACGTAATAATAGGTGGGAACAATGGCAGGAATGAACACCATAGATGAAGCAGTTAGAGCGAACAGACTGAGATGGTGAGGTCATGCTACACGCATGGGAGAAGCAAGGTTAACTAAGAGACTCATGAGCTCGGCAGCAGAGGGTAAGAGGAGTCGAGGTAGACCAAGAAGAAAGTACTTAGATTCAGTGCAGAATGATTTTGAAGTAAAAGGCATAACATCAGACAAGGCATGATTGTTAGCATTGAATAGGGGATCATGGAGGAATTTTATTAGAGGTACTATGCTCCAGACTGAACGCTGAAAGGCATAATCAGTCTCTAATGATGATGATGATGATGATGATGATGTTGTTGCTCTCGGAGTACATTTAGTGAACTCAACAAAAGCTAATCCTTAAGTAGAAAACCAGATTAATGAGGATGGTAGACAGGTGGGTAGAAGGCGATTCTTGCTTTCGGATTGCTTGTAGAAGTAATTTTCCGTGATACCATTCAAACACACGTGTAGCCAGTTGTAATATCACATACCTGACATCACCGAGGAGACAGTAATATGGCATTTCGTAACTGACCAACACTTTTGTAAATAAAGTGGATATTTTAGTCATTTTCGACCATTATTTAAGAATTTCAATTTCGTTTTTAACCCACAAAGGTCGATAAACAACGCTCTTACGATCGGGAAAATAGATTTTTCTCGCCACGTCCTTTTCAGAAGTCTTTTTGTGTACCGAGAGTATCGTACAGGCAGAGTCGAAATGTTTTAGAGGACTTGGGCACCGTACAGGACTGCAGTTTTCAGCGCAACAATCTTCTCAGTAACTTATTATGTAAATGCTCCAGACTGAACGCTGAAAGGAATAATCAGTCTCTGATGATGATGATGATGATGATCATGATGATGATTAATAAAACCCCATGTCATTCCAAGCATGTGTGTCTTTACCTCTCTATCTAAATTAGCCGGCCGCGGTGGCCGAGGGGACTGAGGCGCTCCAGTCACGGTCTGCACGGCCACTACGGTCGGGGGCTCGAATCCCCCCTCGGGCATGGATATTTGTGCCCTCCTTAGTCTTAGTTAGTTGATAGGTAGTTTGTAAAGTCCCATAGACTATACAAACATTTGAACATCTAAATTATTCCGTGATTTATTAGGTTTTCAAATTTATACTGACTTTTTGATAACCCAGTAGATCATCATATATAGCCGTTTGTCACTGTACCACTACTAGGCATTTCCTTTCCTATTCCACTCCCAAACTGAACGAGGAATAAAAGAATGCCTATATGCCTCCGTACGAGCCCTAATTTCTCTTATCTTGTCTTTGTGATCTTTACGCGAAATGCAAGTAGGCGGCAGCAAGATCGTACCACACTCAGCTTCAAATTCCGGCCCTCTAAATTTACTTAACAGAAATTCACGAAAAGAACGTCGTCTTTCTTCCAGCGATCCCCAATTGAGTTGCCGGAGCATTTCCGTGACACTCGCGCATTGGTCGAACCTACCGGTAACGAATCTAGCTGCTCGCCTCTGAACCGCCTCTATGTTTTCCTTCAAACCGATCTTCTGCGGGTCCCAAATAGTTGAGCAATACTCAAGACGTCGTCGTACAAGCGTTTTATACGCGGTCTCCTTTACAGGTGAAGTACATCTTCCCAAAATTCTCCCAACAAACCGAAGTCGGCTGTCTGCCTTACTCACAACTGTCCTTACATGCTCGTTCTATTTCATATCGCTCTGCAATGTTACGCCTAGATATTCGAACGACGCGACAGCATCAAGAAGCTCACTACTAATGCTGTATTCGAACATTATAGGATTGTTTTTTCTACTCATGCGCATCACGTTACATTTTTCTACATTGAGAGCTAGCTGCCATTCTTCGCACCAACTAGAAATTTTGTCTAAGTCAACCTGTATGCTATTACAGTCAGTTACAGACGACACCCTCCCGTACACCACAGCATCATCAGCAAACAGCCGCAAATTACAACTTACTCTGTCCATCAGATCATTTATATAGATAGAAAATAAGAGCGGTCCTATCACACTCCCCTGGGGCACGCCTGACGATACACTCGTCTCTGATGAACACTCGCCGTCGAGAACATACTATAGAATTCCATAAAAACTTCTGATTGGTGGGTGATAAAAACCTTTCCTTTTGATGTGTGTACTGGTTTCAGGGAGTATTTTGCGGTTGTAGCTAAGGCCGTGGCGTCTCCGGGCGGGGAGCCTGCGGCGCCTGGTGGCGATTTCGATTGCATGTGTCTGTGCGACGTTGCAGTGGGTCGCGCGACCTGGCGGCGTGCCCAGACGACTGGCACGGCCCACGCGGCGGTGGATGCAACGCGACACCACACTACGTCACTGCCAGACCTCACCAGCCTGATGGCCCGCTTTACATCACACGGCATCCGGAAAGAGGAGCTTTCATTCAGCCGCGAGGGACCACTTACTGTGTGTGTGTGTGTGTGTGTGTGTGGAGAGAGAGGTGGGTAGTGGGGGCTGGTGAGTGGCCGGTTCGGTGTTTGGGTGGGCAGAGCAAAGGGCAGGGAGTATACGAAGTACCCGACCCAATTAAGAACACAGGAATTTGTGGGGAAAAAATGTATTTATATTTCAACATAATCGCCTTTCACCTTGAAACGTGTCCATAAAAAATACGTTTGTAAGAAAATGTCTAATATTGTACCTCCTGTTTTGTGTCGAGTAACTTGCTTGCAAGAAAATGTATAATATCACTTCTACTGTGTGTATCGATATGTGTACTTAACTCTGTGAAGTTTCATCTTTGGCAAAGATCATGTATTGCATAGCATTGTAGCTCGCGCTGAGAGAGAGAGAAGCACTTGTGGTTCAGCTCACTTGGAGAGCGGTTGAGTTGTGTGTATGGCTCCGATATAGAGCAGAAGCTGCTGTGTCAGCAAGTCGATTTGATTGTGAAACTTCCTGGCAGATTAAAATTGTGTGCCGGAACCGGGACTCGAACCTGGGACCTTTGCCTTTCGCGGGCAAGCGCACTATCGACTGTGCTATCCCGACACGACTCACGATGCCGCCTCACAGCTTTACTTCTGTCAGTACCACGCCTCCTACTTTCCAGAAGTAAAGTTGTGAGGCGGCATAGTGAATCGTGTCGGGATAGCACAGTCGGTAGTGCGCTTGCCCGCGAAAGGCAAGGTCCCAGGTTCGAGTCCCGGTTCTGGCACACAATTTTAATCTGCCAGGAAGTTTCATATCAGCGCACACTCCGCTGCAGAGTGAAGTTTCATTCTCGATTTGATTGTATTCGGAATATATATTGTATGGTATTGTAACACCGCTGGAATGAAGGTAATTCATTTGGTGTCATTAGGAAGAAGTTGTATTACGTAGGTAATGTAATGCTGATTATTAATAATAAGTAACAAAGTTGACCTTTCATTTCTGTTTCTTTTACGTAGTTAGATTAACCTACTTCCTTCATTTGATAATTAGTTATTAGTAGATTTAAAGTGCAGTATTGATTTTGATAATATTGTCGAACAGATTTCGTTATTGGTGCCATAGTAAATGAAAGTTAATTGACTATGGTACTAAATTTCAATAATCAGAAACTGATCTGCATACAATTCTCACAGTCAAACATTGAGAAAGTGGTTTGTGGTTTTTTTAATAACTTTCTCGCAGTCAAAATTTTTAGTATAGTCAGTGTCTGTTTCAAATGGTGACTTGACACAGTTGTTTTGTGTTTAAAATATCCGTTGCGCACATCATCAGTTTAATGCACTGTTTCTTATTTAATAGTATATACATCAATATCAGGGCCATAATTAAACCAAATTGCTGTGTTAATGAACAATTTGTTGTCTGATTTAACGATAGGTTCAACATCCACCACACACACACAGCTTTTAACCTCTGTACAGTTTGATATTATCTGACATCGCAGGTTGTGGAGGCGATCTGATAGATTAATAATCCTCAAAAGTGAAAAGCCAAGATCGCAAAATACTTATTTATCACTTGGTTCATAAAACCTTCCATTTTTTGCGGACAAGCGACCATACGTTGGCATGCAATTTTTTTTTTTTTTTTTTTTTTTTTTTTTTTTTTTTTTTTTTTTCAAATGTTTGTAAATCTATCGGACCAAACTGCGTGGTCATCAGTCCTTAGCTTACAAACTACTTAAACCTAGGTAAACTAACCTAAGGACACACACACACACACACACGCACACCCCAGGGAGGACTCGAACCTCAACGGCGAGCAACAGCGCGCTCCGCAGCGAGACACTTTAGACCGCTCGGCTACTCCACCGAGGCTTTTTGAAATGTCTTGGTCGCATTGTTTTTTTTTTTATTTTACCATTACGCGTTTCCATACATCATCAGATCTGTGGCACAAATAATAAAAATAAATTACATTTCGGATGTTTACAGCTCTTAATCACAAAATTCATATGGAGCACAAACACATTATATGCAAATATACTTACAAACTTTTTTTTAAAAAACGATGGTAATTAAAATACATCTTATTGGAGAAGACTAACTGAAATATCAACCACCATCGTGGATGTCTAGTGAAGGTGTTCAACTAGTATCTCATGCCAAAATGTGGTGAGAGGGGGTGGGGGGGGATGGGGAGAGAACAGCATAACAGGTAAAGTAGGCCAAATAGCCGCCAGATGGCGCAGGGTTAAAATTAAAATGAATTTACAATATCATCTTGCACCCTCTGCACTGTCAACTGCCATAGAAGCTACGAAAACCATGGCTACAAGATGTGTTAAGTCAAAAGAAAATATCAGATACCTTAATAAAACATATTACTTGGATTGGGCGTACGAAATATCAATACAACCATATGACAATATAATTATATACACAGGCAGAACCCATTTGCCAATGGGTCATAATACATGCTTAGGTATTGCAATACATATCACTCGATGAAGAGAGGGAAGTAGGGAATAGCGATGAGAGGAGAGGGGGGGGCAATCAAGAGGTGGATAGGTGGGGATTTTTTTCCTATTTCCTCTCTTTCTGTTTTTTTTTTTTTTTTTTTTTTTTTTTTTTTTTTTTTTTTTTTTTTTTTTACAATGAATTCATTTCATGAAGACCGGTTTCAGTGACTATGCCACCATCATCT
The DNA here is from genome assembly GCA_026315105.1 of Locusta migratoria. Lineage (NCBI taxonomy): Eukaryota > Metazoa > Arthropoda > Insecta > Orthoptera > Acrididae > Locusta > Locusta migratoria. Next base: position 268,354,092 of record CM048748.1, on the reverse strand, counting down.
GATCAAATTTTACAAGTTGGTCATATTATTTTAGAAACAAAAACTACTCTAAATAGCACTTGCAACACAGCGCTTAGTCTAAATATAAGGATTCGTAAGTTGAAACATCAACTACTTGTAAGAGTCTCTTACTAGCTATTGAAAAATTGAGATTTAAATATTACGTGCAAATAGCACTTAGCCTAAATATAAAGATACTCCTACTAGCTGTCGATGTTTTAACATGTGTATCTAGCCAATTGTCGCACCAGTTGTCACTTATATAAAATTGTCGAAACGACATGTTTCGGGACCAACATTATCCCATTCTCAAGTCCTACAAGAAACAAGGAAAGAACGTAAAATACGACTTGAAATTTAAGATGCGAACACATGATACAATTATCCTTTCTGGGATAACTTACCCAAAGATTAAAATGAATCAGTCATTAGACATCGTCCACCTTAAAATATTTGCACCATCGGTGCAATGTCAAACAATAATCTGACATGTCGATTTGAAGCACCACTATGAACTGCCGGCTAGCTGCACTGTTGTTTCAGCGATAATCTGTGAGCAGCTACAAGTCAAAGATGACTGACGGCGTAACATCCACGGAAGGAGCCAAATGTTTTCCAATAAAATTATTTAAGAAGGAGCTAAAAAGTGACTGCGTAGTTGAACATTTATAACTTCCATATAAATTTTGCTATTTCTCCAAGAGGACATTATTAAAATGGACCCAGAATTTCCCTTTGGACAGTTCCATCTTTTCATTTAATACCGCTGACGCCTCGATTTGATTTTAGTCTTAATATTTTCTGCACCTTTTCGCTATTTTCCTATTTCCTCCTCACAATGTTCTAGATGCTTTTCATCTTATTTTACGAACTTTCAGCCTTTTTTCCCTATCACATAAGGTTTTACAGTTTTGTAGTACATTCTTAAGAATATTACAGTATAGCTTATAACGAGAATTTTTTTTCTATATCTTTGGACATCCAAAATGCAGTATATAGTGTTCTATATGAGCCATTTTCTACCCGTAAAAAGAGCAAACAATTATATTTAAATGTATGTGATTTTCAGGTGAATCGTTATGAAAACTTTTCAGCAATAGGATTGCTTCACACCTCTCAGGGTCGTTAGGCAATCTGAAAAATGACAAATGAGGTATCTTTTTCTGGGTGTTGCTGCAATTCATCAAGCTACAGGCGTTTTCCGTTCCAAAAAACTATCTGGAAAACGATCATAACAAGACTTGCAAACTCATGAGACACCGTCAACTCAGTAGTGTTCGCGGCTGGCCGCCTGGGGCGCTGATATCGCGGAGAGTAATAAGTAAATAAATAAAATAATAAATAAAATAAATAAATAAAAAAATTCTCTGGAGTATCGTATGTTAAGAGTGTGATATCATACGAGGAACATATACTATCTCTTGGTAAGTAGTAATGGGAATTAACTTCTTTTTCTGAAATGAATTTACTGACAGAGGTACTTACAGGGTGAAAGTATCATTCTGGAAACATCCCCCAAGCTGTGGTTAAGCCATGTCTCCACCATATCCTTCCTTCCAGGAGTGCTAGTCCTGCAAGGTTCGTAGGAGAAATTCTATGAGATTTGGGAAGTAGGAGGGATGCAGACATGAGTTAGCCAGATTTTCCAGAATCTAAAGCTGTAGCTTAAGTATAGCTGTGAGCTGAGCGACGTTCCACAATAGCTCAGTCGAGCGCTTGCCCGTAAAAGCTAAGGATGATAATAAAGAATGTTGTAGATATTGTTCACATTATAATATTTGATGTTTTTATAATAATTACAATTGGTAAAATTCTACATCAAAAATTTGGTAAATTACTGCAATTAAGAAGAATTGAATTGAGAATGGTATTGGCCGGCCGCGGTGGCCGAGGGGAGTGAGGCGCTTCAGTCATAGTCTGCACGGCCACTGCGGTCGGGGGTTCGAATCCCCCATCGGGAATGGATATTTGTGCCGTCCTTAGTCGTAGTTCATAAGAAGTTTGTAAGTTTAGGGACTGATAACCCCGTAGTTAAGTCCCATAGACTTTACAAACATTTGAAATTTGAGAATGGTATTCGTGCTGATCTTTTTGGGTCCAATCTCCATTCAAATGGTGATCTTTTTCGAGTGTCATTGATTTTTTGTTGGGGTTGTTGCAATTATTATCGTAGTTGAAACTTCCTGGCAGATTAAAGTTGTGTGCCGGAACTGGGACTCGAACCTGGGACCTTTGCCTTTCGCGGGCAAGCGCTCTACCGACAGAGCTATCCCGACACGACTCACGTTGCCGCCTCCCAACTTTACTTCCGCCAGTACCTCGCCTCCTACTTTCCAAACTTCACAGAAGCTCTCCTGCGAACCTTGCAAGATTAGCACTCCTGGAAGAAAGGATATGGTGGAGACATGGCTTAGCCACAGCCTAAGGGATGTTTCCAGAATGAAACTTTCACTCTGCAGCGGAGTGTGCGCTGATATGAAACTTCCTGGCAGATTAAAAGTTCCGGCACACAATTGTAATCTGCCAGGAAGTTTCATATCAGCACACAATCCAAATGTTCAAATGTTTGTATAGTCTATGGGACTTAACTACGGGGTCATCAGTCCCTAAACTTACAAACTACTTATGAACTAGCTACTACTAAGGACGGCACAAATATCCATGCCCGAGGGGGGATTCGAACCCCCGACCGTAGTGGCCGTGCAGACCGTGACTGGAGCGCCTCAGTCTCCTCGGCCACCGCGGCCGGCGAGCACACAATCCGCTTGACAGTGAAAGTTTCATTCTGGAAACATCCTTAGGCTGTGGCTAAGCCATGTCTCCACCATATCCTTTCTTCCAGGAATGCTAGTCTTGCAAGGTTCGCAGGAGAGCTTCTGTGAAGTTTGGAATGTAGGAGGCGAGGAGGTACTGGCGGAAATAAAGTTGGGATTCGTTATTTACGAATTATGTAATTTGGGAAAATTTCCGGTGGGCGTTTAATACCATCTGCACGCCTTATGCTGTTGATGTCCTCTGTGACATAATGTCATCTCTGCTATTGTACTGGGTTCCTCACAGTTGTTCTTTCCCCTTTGGCAATGAGATCGTAATCAGAGGGCCTCATGTCACGTGAGTTCAATGGATATCCCAGAATTACACTCTTATAGCCGCACAGGCGAAAGCGACGATATTTATTGCAACAGCACGGCAATCATTCTGGATGATACTGTACTCTGTCACACTACTGCTGCTTTCAGGACCTCTTGCGTCGCTGGCAATGAGAGATTCCGTAACATCCATCGTACTCATCTGATATACGACCCCGTGACTAGTATCTCCTTCCCAGAGTAAAAAGATTGCAGGTTCGAGTCCTTTCACGGTCGCCAATGATAGTTTTTCTTTTTTAGCTGGTGTTGTCGTCAAGATTAAAGTTAAGTACCGTTATTGAAATTTAGTAAACTGCGAAATATTGCAATGAATATTAATTTTGAAAAGATAGAGACACTGAGAAAAACATGAAAGATTCCGCCATCAGTATTTAGCGGCAATATTAGAATAAAGACAACACCAGAAAGTATCATTACAAAAGAAAGTGGTGGAATCCGTGTTTTAACTGGCAGGATAATACAAATTGGAGTCTTCACAATGAAGTCTCACGTGTACGGAATAATTTTCTTCTTTACTGTAAAATTATGCTTGGTTGCATAAGCTTCGAATACTAAAGTTTCAGGACCGTCTTTAATTCCAATTACGATTGATGATTAAAGTTCCAAAATTATCAGACTTCGTTTAAAGAAAAGAATTACTACAGGCATTGAAACAAAATTCGCCGGCCGCGGTGGCCGAGGGGACTGAGGCGCTTCAATCACGGTCTGCACGGCCACTACGGTCGGGGGTTCGAATTCCCCCTCGGGCATGAATATTTGTGCCGTCCTTAGTTGTAGGTAGTTCATAAGTAGTTTGTAAGTTTAGGGACTGATGACCCCGTAGTTAAGTCTCTTAAGCTTACCAAACATTTGGACATTTGATTTGAAAGAAAAGTCAACAAAAAATGTGCGTAAGTAATATTAGAGCCTGGAATGTTCTTCCGCAATCGCGAAGCAATTTACAACAATGGCATCATTTTACGAATTATGCTGGAAACAAAGATTTAAAAAAAATTATGAAAAACAGGGAAAGATCTCCATTTAAATAAAGTAATAACTGCAGACGAATTACTGAATTGATTACAATTAATTGTTTTTAGCTCACACTTACATTGTCAATATGGAGAGACCAAAAGAGAGATGTCCGATCTGTTCAACAGTAAGAAGATGAAAGACACAAGCGATTCCGTTTTCTTTCCAGATCGTTCAAAAAATTTGAAAGTCTCTTATGAAACAAAATACTCAGAGATTTACTGGCAGAGAGAACGGATGCCAGTTACAGATATAATTTTAATAAAAAAAAATAATAAAAAAAATTAAATGTAATGCTACATGTGAGTGATCCAGTACAACTTCAGAGATTCCATGGACAGTACATACGGGGCATCAGCAGAAATATCCGCGAAATATTATACGACGCCTTCCGGTCGTTTGGCCAAATGTCATAAATAGCAGGGGCGATTACAGTAAAAAGTGTAACTACACGAATCTAGGTCAATAACATCGTCATAGAGAAAAATTAAATAGCTTTTTTTTTTATCCAGTTGCCGTTCGTCAGATCAAATAAAAATTCCCTTCAAGTCCCTTTTACACGATAGACTAACATGCCTGACAAGAACACAGTCTCTACTGGGGGCCACGGATTTTAAAGCGTTTTAAGATAAGGAATTACTTGAATGAAATTTTCACTCGGCAGCGGAGTGTGCGCAGATATGAAACTTCCTGGAAAATTAAAATTCTGTGCTGGAACCGGGACTCGTACCTGGGACCTTTGCCTTTCGCGGGCAAGCGCTCTACCACTGAGCTACCCCGACGCGACTCACGGCTCCCCCGCACGACTTCAATTTTGCCAGGAAGTTTCATATCAGCGCACACCCCGCTGCAGAGTGAAAGTTTCATTCTGGAAACACCCCCTGTGGCTAATCCATGTCTCCACCATATCCTTTCTTCCAGGAGTGCTAGTCTTGCAAGGTTCGCAGGAGAACTTCTGTGAAGTGATTCTTGAATTTTTCCCGCAGGACATAATATTCCATCATCTTTCGGGAGTGCACCCGGGACAGCGACAATTCTTCTTCCGATATTTCAGCTGCAAACCTTACAGCCATCTTCAAGGCGAGTCCAAGACTGAGTTCTCAGCGTCTGTGCGTGCCTATTTATACGGTAAATCACGTGATCCAAGCTACTGAGGATTAGACTGCCCTTTGCTTGAAGATATCACATTCGTAACTGCTGCGCTAGTCATAGATAAATATATACTTCAAAGATAATCTGTGAGCAGTGAGTGCAAACATAAACAGAGCTGTTACGTATCCACAGTGCTTACAAATGAATAATTAATCATTAAAAGTGGTATACACGCCTTCTTCAGTCCAACAAGTCTGCAGTAGCCGAACATTGTATTTCTACTGGCCATTCCATGAATTACAAAGGAGTAAAGATTTTAACCACAGCTTCCACTTTCTGGGACTCTGTTGTAAAGGAAGCTGTACATATACAACTGGCGGACCACCTGCTAAATCGTGACGACGGATTTCATCTTGACAATGCATGGAAGCCACTTATATCACGCCTTCGTTCTGAAAGAATGTCTGCGTCTTCTATTCCGATTGATGTTACCACTTTTAATGATTGATTATTCATTTGAAAGCACTGTGGACCACCCCCATGAACCACAGACATTGCCGAGGTGGGGTGGCTTGCGTGCCTCAACGATGCAGATAGCCGTACCGTAGGTGCAACCACAGCGGAGGGGTATCTGTGGAGAGGCCAGACAAACGTGTGGTTCCTGAAGAGGGGCAGCAGCCTTTTCAGTAGTTACAGGGGCAACAGTCTGGATGATTGAGCTGGCCTTGTAACATCAGCTAAAGTGGCTTTGCCATGCAGTTACTGCGAACGGCTGAAAGCAAGGGGAAACTACAGCCGTTACTTTTCCCGAGGACATGCAGCTCTACTGTATGAACATATGATGATGGCATCCTCTCGGGTAAAATATTCCGGAGGTAAAATAGTCCCCCATTCGGATCTCCGGGCGGGGACTACTCAGGAGGATGTTGTCATCAGGAAAGACAATACTGGCATTCTACGGATCGGAGCGTGGAATGTTAGATCCCTTAATCGGGTAGGAAAATTAGAAAACTTAAAAAGGGAAATGGATAGGTTGAAGTTAGATATAGCGGGGATTAGTGAAGTTCGGTTGCAGGATGGATTTCTGGTCAGGCGAGTACAGGATTATAAATACAAAATCAGTTGGGGGTATCACAGGAGTAGGACTGATAATGAATAAGAAAATAGGAATGCGGGTAAACTACTATGAGCAGCACAGTGATCGCATTATCATTGTCAAGATAGATACGAAGCCAACACCGACAACAGTAGTACAGGTTTATATGCCAACTAGCTCTGCCGATGATGAGGAGATCGAAGAAATATATGAGGAGCTAAAGGAAATTATTCAGACAGTTAAGGGAGAGGAAAACATAATTGTGATGGGAGACTGGAATTCGGTAGTAGGAAAAGGAAGAGAAGGAAAAATAATAGGTGAATACGGACTGGGCAGGAGGAATGAAAGAGGAAGTCGCCTGGTAGAATTTTGCACGGAACATGATTTAATCGTAACAAACACGTGGTTTAAGAATCACAAAAGAAGGTTGTATACATGGAAGAGACCAGGAGACACCGGAAAGTATCAGAAAGATTTTATAATGGTAAGACATAGATTCCGGAACCAAGTTATAAACTGCAAGACGTACCCAGGGGCAGATATAGACTCTGATCATAACTTGTTAGTCATGAACTGTAGGCTGAAACTGAAAAACTTGCAGAAAGGTAGGAAAATAAGGAGATGGGACTTAGATAAATTGAAGGAAAGTGAAGTTGTGGAGAATTTCAGAGGGAGATTTAGGCAACAATTGACAGAAACAGGGGGAAATAAAACAGTAGAAGTGGAATGGGTAGCATTGAGAGATGAAATAGTGAAGGCAGCAGAGGACAAAATAGGTAGAAAGGCAAGACCTACAAAAAATCCTTGGATATCACAGGAAATACTAGATTTTATTGATGAAAGGAGAAAATATAAAAATGCAGTAAATGAAACAGGCAAATTGGAGTACAGACGATTAAAAAATGAGATTGACAAGAAGTGCAAAATGGCTAAGCAGGAGTGGCTAGAAGCCAAATGCAAATCTGTAGAAGAATGTTTAAGAAGGGGAAAAGTAGATACCGCCTACAGGAAAATAAAAGAGACGTTTGGCGACAAGAAAAGCAACTCTACGAATATCAAGAACTCAGATGGGAAGCCGGTTGTCAGCAAAGAAGGGAAAGCTGAAAGGTGGAAAGAGTACATAGAGCAGCTCTACAAAGGAAATGAACTTACAGACAATGTGGTAGGAAGGGAAGAGGACGTAGATCAAGATGAAATAGGAGATGCTATACTGAGAGATGAATTTGACAGAGCCTTGAAAGACCTAGGTCGGAACAAGGCCCCAGGAGTAGATGACATACCCTCAGAGCTACTAAAGTCTCTGGGAGAGCCAGCCATGACAAGACTATTTGAACTGGTGTGTAGGATATATGAGACAGGCGAAATACCCTCAGATTTTAAGAAAAATGTAATAATCCCCATTCCAAAGAAATCAGGCGCAGACAGGTGTGAAAATTACAGAACCATCAGTTTGATAAGTCATGGCTGCAAAATTTTAACACGAATTATCTACAGGAGAATGGAAAAACTGGTAGAAGCTGACCTTGGGGACGATCAGTTTGGATTCAGGAGGAACATAGGAACCCGGGAGGCAATACTCACTTTACGTCTTATCTTAGAAGATAGATTAAGGAAAGGCAAACCTACATTTTTAGCTTTTGTAGATTTGGAGAAAGCATTTGACAATGTTGACTGGAATACACTTTTTCAAATTCTGATGTCAGCAGGGGTAAAATATAGGGAAAGGAGAGTTATTTATAACTTGTACAAAAGCCAGACCGCAGTTATTAGACTCGAAGGGCATGAAAGGGAAGCATCAGTTGGGAAGGGAGTAAGACAGGGTTGTAGCCTTTCTCCAATGTTATTCAATTTGTACATCGAGCAGGCGGTGAAGGAAAGCAAGGAAAAATTTGGAATAGGGATTAAAGTACAGGGGGAAGAAATAAAAACTTTGCGTTTTGCTGATGACATTGTAATTCTGTCAGATACAGCAAAGGACCTGGAAGAGCAGTTGAATGGAATGGACAGTGTGTTGAAGAGAGCATATAAAATGAACATTAATAAGAGCAAAACAAAAATAATGGAATGTGGTCTTAGAAAATCAGGCGATGCTGAAGGAATTAGATTAGGTAACGAAACAATGAAGGTGGTAGATGAGTTTTGTTACTTGGGTGGTAAAATAACATGCGATGGTCGCAGTACAGAGGATATAAAATGCAGAACGGCAATGGGAAGAAAAGCATTTTTGAAAAAGAGAAATTTGCTAACATCGAATATTAATTTAAGTGTAAGGAAGTCTTTTCTGAAGGCATTTGTGTGGAGTGTTGCCTTGTACGGGAGTGAAACATGGAGGATAAGCAGTGCAGACAGGAAGAGAATAGAGGCTTTTGAAATGTGGTGTTACAGAAGAATGCTGAAGATTAGGTGGGTAGATCGCATAACCAATGAAGAAGTACTGAACAGAATTGGTGAGAAAAGGAATTTTTGGCATACCCTGGCTAAAAGAAGGGATCGCTTGGTAGGACACATTCTTAGACATCGGGGAATCGTAAATTTAGCATTGGAGGGAAGTGTGTGGGGGAAAAATCGCAGAGGGAGACCAAGAGACGCGTATAGTAAGCAGATTCAAGTGGATGTGGGTTGCCGTTCTTATGAGGAGATGAAAAGGCTTGCTCAGGATAGAGTAGGGTGGAGAGCTGCATCAAACCAGTCTCCGGACTGAAGACCATAACAACAACAACAAGCACTGTGGATACGTAACAGCTCTGTTTATGTTTGCACTCACTGCTCACAGATTATCTTTGAAGTATATATTTATCTATGACTAGCGCGGCAGTTACGAATGTGATATCTTCGAGCATGCGCAGTCTAATCCTCAGTAGCTTGGATCACGTGATTTACCGTATAATAGGCACGCACAGACGCTGAGAACTCTGTCTTGGACTCGCCTTGAAGATGGCTGTAAGGTTTGCAGCCGAAATATCGGAAGAAGAATTGTCGCTGTCCCGGGTGCACTCACGAAAGATGATGGAATAAAATAACTTCTGTGACGTTTGGAAAGTAGGAGGCGAGGTCCTGGCAGAATTGAAGTTGTGTGGGGGAGCCGTGAGTCGTGTCGGGGTAGCTCAGTCGGTAGAGCGCTTGCCCGCGAAAGACAAAGGTCCCCTGTTCGAGTCCCGGTTCCGGCACATAATTTTAATCTGCCAGGAAGTTTCAAGGCAAACTAAACTAGGCAAACTAAAGAGACCGTAGTCCAGTGGTCAGCTTGGTGGGTTGCTATGCTGGGGTTGGAGTCCAATGGTCAGCTTGGTGGGTTGCTATGCTGGGGCTCTGGGTTTGATTCCCGGTCCGGTCTGTGATTTTCTCGTCTCGCGGACCGAGTGTTGTGTTATCCTCATCATCATCGACACGCAAGTCACCCCACTGGCGTCACCTAAAGACTTTCATCAGGCAGGCCGAACACGATCCGAACTGGGGTCTAACGACCAAAAATGCCACACGAAATCATATGTAGCTGTAGCTGTAGATATATGGGTACTATTGCATCAGCTATTGCCTAAGCTGTATGATTGAAGCATATTGCGCAATGTCTTTGCCACATGATGGTATTCATGGACACAATTGACTTGCTCAGTTAAGTAACACTTTAAGAATGATACATAAACGGCCTCTCGACCCAACTCACTGATCCAACTCACTGATCCAGCTCACTATTGCACATTGGGTAGTCTTGCAGTTGTTCACATAATTCTGCCATATCTTGGAGAAACTCACACCTCTTGTAACATGAATCAGCCATATGTCCCACCATTATTCAGTCCAGCACAGAGTAATGTTTACACTTGCCTTCATATTCTTTCATGTAGCAAGGCGCATTAGAGAGCTAGGCTACTTCACCGCTACGGTCGGGAGTTCGAATCCCTCCTCGGACATGGATGTTTGTGTCGTCTTTAATGTAAGGTAGTTCATAAGTAGTTTGTAAGTTTAGGGACTGTTGACCCCGTAGTTAAGTTCCATAAGCTTAACAAACATTTGAACATTTTGAACTGCACCGCGGGCGTGATGTTTCGAGTCTGTGCTATCGTCGCAGGGGTCCTAGAAGGATTGCTTAAAAGAAATTCCCTCGCAGTCTGAGGGGTAACTATACATTTAGCTGGGTTAATTTTTAAGGGTTGGCTGGATGCCCTTCCTGAAATCATCGCTCTCGAGGTGAAACATGTGTACCTCAACTGTTTGCGTTTACTGTTATGTATGTCGAAGTGGTCGCACGTTTTTCTGAATCGTGTAACTGAGGTTGAACTTGGGTACCAGCACTTTTACTTAGTGGGATGTGGGAAACCACCTAAACACATTTGAACGCCAATCGTGTTAAATAAGCTGAGTTCAATTGGCAACTTTGTAACCATTACTGAAACGCATGCTCGCTACTATAAGCACTGATACACGACAGCGGGAATGTTCAGACTCCCACAACGTATTATATATGACGTAAGATTCATAGTTGGTGTGAGCTTGTTAAGTCAAAGACACTGTTCTCTTCGTCAGTTTCTAGATTCTGTACCCGGCTTAGAGTGTTTTTAACCGGGAGTAATCCTTTCCACGTCCACTCTTGAAACTCGAACCAACGCCGTGTTTACACGTACAAATCTGTTACGTGCCATATTAAGATTCAAACTGCAAAGCTAATGCTTCGCATTCCACTGATGTTACTTTTCTGAGCTGCATTTTAGCGTTGGCAGCTGCGGCGAGAGCAGAGTCCGCATTGATATGCAGGGAGCAGGCGTCGTATAAGCTTCTGAGTGCGTGCACGTGATAAGTGGGGCCCCTACTGTTATTATCATTACTACAGTTATTGTTATCGTCGTCATCACCATCATCGTTGCTGTTACGGAGGCAGCATCTGTTTCTAACGACAACTGAAATACGTGTTTGCTTACCAGTCTTTCTTTCTCACAAGGGACCTGTTTGACCTCCACGCTCGAAATCTCACTAAGCCATGCTCAGCCATTAAAAAAGTACTCTTATGATTACCATGCGAAACGTGGCATTCTACAATAAGTGGCATCCTAACAGAGAGAAACAAACTAAAACTCTATCAGTGCCGCAGTAGGGAAATATACATGATTTAATAACGTCCGTGTATCATTACATTTCCAAGCAATATTACCAGACAAAATCGTTTAAAATAATTACAATAGCACACACACACGCGCGCGCGCGCGCGCGCGCGCGCACACATACACACACACACACACACACACACACACACACACACACACACACACACACACACACGCACAAACCTAATCTATACGTATCATAAAAATGAATGTATGTATTTATGTATGTACTATGAACCTGGTGATCAAAAAGTCAGTACACTTTTGAAAACTTAATAAATAACGGAATAATGAAAATAGAGAGGTAAAAATTGACACACATGCTTGGAATGACGTGGGGTTTTATTAGAACAAAAAAAAAAAAAAAAATGCTAGACGCGTGAAAGATCTATTGCGTGCTTCGTTTCATGATGATCGTGTGCTCAGCCGCCACTTTTGTCATGCTTGGCCTCCCAGGTCCCCAGACCTCAGTCCGTGCGATTATTGGCTTTGGGGTTACCTGAAGTCGCAAGTGTATCGTGATCGACCGACATCTCTACGGATGCTGAAAGACAACATGCGACTCTTTACAATGTGGTTCACAACATTATTCCTCGACTACAGCTATTGTTGAGGAATGATGGTAAACATATTGAGCATTTCCTGTAAAGAACATCATCTTTGCTTTGTCTTAATTTGTTATGTTAATTTTTGCTTTCCTGATCAGTTCAAGCGCCATCTGACATTTTTTATTTTTATTTATTTATTTATTTAATTTGATCTAATAAAACCCCATGCCATTCCAAGCACGTGTGTCAATTTTTACCTCTCTACCTACATTATTCCGTGATTTATTAAGTTTTCAAATTTATACTGACTTTTTGATCACCACTTATATGTATGTGTATCTGTCTTCTTCCAAACTAACTGACTGTTCTGAATGAGATTAGGAATTAGCGTAAAGAAACCATCACCATGTGAGTGAAATTCACATATGAGTATCAAAAAAACTGTTCAGCCGTGCTGGCTCAAAAAAAAAAAAAAAAAAAAAAAAAAAAAAGTTCAAATGTTTGTAATTCTGTCGGACCAAACTGCGTGGTCATCAGTCCGTAGCTTACAAACTACTTAAACTAAACTAACCTAAGGACAACACACACACCCATGCCCCAGGGAGGACTCGAACCTCCACGGCGAGCAACCGCGCGCTCCGCAGCGAGACGCTTTAGACCGCTTTTTTTTTTTTTTATTTTTTTTTTTTAGGATCGAACTCACGACCTTAAGATTATGAGACTTACGCGCTGCCTACTTCTTTTTTTTTTTTCTTTTTTTTCGGGTCTCCTTCCTCCCCTTCAACCCGTCCTTCCGCTCACCAAATTCGCCTTCATCGGCGTCGGCTTCATCGGCCTTTGGTAAAACAATTTTCCTTTCTTCTGCAGGTAAAAATTAATGGCTCTCTTCCACGATGAAAATCAAATTTTTCTTCAATAAAAAGACTAAAATAAAACTTCGTTTCTCCATCGAAGCCATTTTCTTTCCTAGCTCTCTGAACGATTCCGAGTTCGTCTTCTCGAAAATTGAGTGTTACCGTTTAGTTTCCATCGTTTTACAATTCAATTAAATTCTTTGTCTCTTCTCTTTATTTATCTGCTCTTAACTCGCGAACCGTGAGCTGCCAGGTGCTGTATTTTTATTGTTACACATGTTAACACATAAGGGAATGCTGAGTACATAATAAAAAAAAAGGCGTCTTCTCGCCGTTTAAACGTGGAACTTATGGAATAAAAGTACTGGAAACAATAGAAAAATAAATCGATTGAAATTGCTCTTATTCCAAAGATATTAAACTACATTCAATCTTCGTGTTTCCTGTTTTTAAATGTCTGGGGTGCTCAGTAGTTTCGAAATTCTTCTCTGAAAACTGCTTCTAGAAAGTTTGCATAGTTTCGCTTGTAATGTTTTTTTCTTGATAACTTGTGAAGTTCCTGAACTATATACATGGAGATATCCTCTTTGCTTTCAGCTGTACTGGACATTAAGTGGTGAACGAAGTGTCCTTTCAGCCAGTTAACAGAGTTCCTCTTGGTTTTAGGGTACGGAACAGTATCTGGGTGCAAGAAATCATCAGGTGTAATATGAAGAGCCGATGTTCTTGTCATGATTGCAAGCTTCTTCCGAATAAATTCCCAAACGTCCTGGACCTTGGAGCACACAAAAAGATGTTCGTCGCTGTCCAATAAGTTGCACGTTGCGCACAATGGTGAGTCCGCCAAGTGTATGGAATATAGCCTGGAGTTGTTGTGCACTTTCCGGTTCACTAAGCGATACCAGGAGGCTCTGACCGCAGTTGTCAAATCACGGCAGTGTATGTTCTTCCAGATGATTGGCCATCTGTGATTAGGATATTTTTGTTCAATAATGTTCCGGTTCTTCGTTTCCATTAGCTTCTTATAAACTTTACGCACCGTCATAAGCTCATCATCTTGCATGTTTATCTGCAGGTAGCTCAACTCAATTATAAAGGTTTGGAAATGGAACATAGCGCTCGGAATATGTTGGACGTTAATTGGAGGCTGCAGACTGGTAGGCGTTATCTCGTTTAACAGGTGGGCTGTTAAACTATTAGGTAAGTTCTTCCATATCTTATATGTATTACACACGTACAGCGCCCGTGTCTTAGTTTCAACATGTGTAAGGTTTAATCCGCCGTCCCAAACAGCCAAAGTGAGCGTGTCGTATTTCACTTTAAAGATGTACCCTCGAGTGACGAAGTGACCCAGGGCGGACATAATTCGTTGCATTGTCCCGTGTGGCATCGGTAATACTTGTGCAACATAGTTCATCTGCGATGTTACGTAAACATTAGCGAGGGTAACCCTTTGTAAGTCATCAAGCTTCTTGATGTAATGGCTCTGTATGCATGCACGCAGACGTGCGAGAAGATTGCGGTAATTGACAGCGATCGTGTGCCTTATGTCACTCCGGTATTCGATGCCTAAGCATGTCAGTTTGGAGACTGGAGTTAAGTATTCATGGTGCTGCACTGCAATCCCACTTCCTATGTTCATTAAACCACACTTTCGTTCATTTAACTTCGCCCCGGAGGCAAGTTCGTATTGCTTAACGATGAGGAGTGCTGCTCCTAACTCCTGTTCGTCCATGAATAAGAAACCCACGTCATCCGCGTAGGCATTGCAGGCAATCTTGAGTCCACTGATTGTCAATCCTCGTAGACGTTGGTGCAGTGTAGCAAGCAGGGGTTCTATGGCGATAGCAAAAAGAGCCATTGACAAAGGGCAGCCCTGTCTCACCGAACTCTTTAATTTAATTTCTTTTGTGAGCTGTCCATTCACTAATGCTCTTGTAACACCTTTACTGAGGATTTCACTGATGAAGTTCGTGAAGCGCTGCGGGAAGCCCATAGCACGCATGGTGCTCAAGAGGTACTGGTGGTTCACTTTATCAAATGCCTTCGCAAAATCAAGTGATACTAGGGCACATTGAATTTTGCAAGCCTCTGCTGTAGCAATCACGTCTCTGTATTCGCATAAATTTTGTTGGATTTTCCTGTCAAGACCCACGCACGTCTGGTATCTGCCTATTACTGAATTCAGCAAAGGTTTCAATCTATGGGCAATTACTCGTGCCACGATTTTGTAGTCACAATTTAGTAGCGTCAGAGGTCTAAAATCGTCAATAAGTCTGCTTCCCGGATGTTTAGGGACGAAAACTGCTATTCCTTCTACCAGCTCTTTAGGCAGATTAAAATGTGGCTGGAACAATTCATTACACATAGCTAGTAATTTTGGCTGCAGTTGTTCACGAAAAATGTAATAAAATTCCGCGGTGAGACCGTCAGGGCCCGGTGACTTGTTTTTGGGGCTTCGTTGGATGGCATATTCTAGTTCCTCCTCATCAATTTCTGTAAGGAGATTCTCAGCTTGTGCGTCACTTAATGTCCCTTGAAGGTTGTGTAGCAGCTCCTGTTGCATTGTTGCGTCGTTGCTTCCCTTTGCCAGCAGCTCTTCCAGGTGAGTATGGATTGCATTTTTTATTTCGTGTTGCTGCACCAGGGTGGTCCCATCACGTAACCGGAGTTGTGTGATAATTTTTCTTTTTCCTCTCTTATTCTCTCGAATGACATGGAACATAGAAGGTTCTTCCTGCTCTATCAGGTTATCAGACCTAGACCGGACTTTGTACCCATCACACTGTTGCCGTTTAAGTTTTAGAAGTTTAGCTTTAATTCGCTTTATTTGTACATAATTGTCGATTATCGTCGCGTCTGATTTATGTAACTCTCTTAGACAGGAGAAATAAAATTCTGTAGTCTTCTTTTGCCAGTAATACTTTTCTCTTGCATAAGTTTGAAACATTCTCCGTATCCTTGGTTTGGCATGTTTGAGCCACCATTCCGTCACTGAATTGTACTGTGATACTTTACGTTCACATTCCCTCCATGTTTCATTAAATGCACGCTGGCATTCTGCATCTTGGAGAATGGAGTTGTTCAGTTTCCACGTGCCTCTGGCACGGTATGTGCCCTGTTTGCTCATGTTAACAGTACATATATATGCAGCATGGTCTGATAAAATTGTCGGCCAAATTTCGGAATGTAGGACGGAAGAAGTGAGTTGTTCGGTGATATATATTCTGTCCAGCCGACTTGCAGAATGGCTCGTGACATAAGTGAAACCTTGTAACATGCCGTGCAGGTGTTCCCAAGTGTCAATTAAACGTAGTTCATTAACGATACGTTTCAGCTCCATCGATGTATTGAAATTGGGCGTCTGGTCTTTGCGGTGCAGCACACAATTAAAGTCACCTGCAAGTATTAGATGATCATAATTCCGACCAAATAGCGGCACTATTTCACCAGTAAAGAATTCTGCTCTGCGTCGCCGGTTGCTATTGCCGGATGGCGCATACACGTTAATTATGCGAGTTCGGTAAACTGTGACTGCAATTCCCCTGCTATTCGGTAATTTTTCCACATCAGTCATTATGATGCCGTCTTTTGCCAGAACAGCTGTTCCGAGATCCTCTCCACTTCCCGGATTGGTGATAGCAGTATATCCGACAATGTGTTCGAGTTCTATGGCGGCCACTTCCTGTAGCAATATGATGTCAATATCGGCAGCACGTAACAGATCCTGTAACATGGACAGCCGCATACCCGACCGGATCTTATTGATGTTAAGGGTGGCTATTTTATATGCTTGCGACTGATTCATGGCTTTAGGGTTGCTATTAGTTAGTTTGTCCTGTTAGGATGACTGGGAATAGAGGCCTCATGTTCCTCAATCGGGGCTACCATAATGGCATCTTTTGTAGTTGTGAGCTGCTCCTTCAAGGTGGTTGAGGATTCCGTCCCCAATTCCTGGACCACAGCCGTGTCAGCGTCCTCCTCTGCTTGTTCCATTTCCTCTGCCCATGATTTTGGACATGTGGACTGGTGCAAATCCTCAGTTTGTTGTACCTCTGCAGAGGAATCCAGTGCTAGCAGTGTAGACGGGATAGAGGTTGTGTCACCACTGGACTCTTGGTGCGAAATCGATCCGGAAGAGGCAGACATCTCGACATCCATTTCTCCCGAGACCGGCTTATTCACATCAGCAGTCACAGAATTTTCATTACGGATCTTGTTAATAATCTTCTTTGCTTTCTCCCTCAGTAAAGGTGCGACTTGATTAGCGCCCTGGTGGGCTCGTCTCCTTTTGTTTGTCTTCTTTGTCGAAGACGACTCCGTTGATGATTCCGAACCATCAGTATCAGAGGTTCGTTTTTCCGTCGAGTGGTTCTCGTCAATAGATCCAAGATCCATCAACTCCCGTATTTCATTAGGTCCAGGTGTAGGGACGGGTTTACCCAAATCTGTTAGTTCACGGTCTGGTTTACTCAGCGCTGCTTCATCACTCATTTCCATGTGTGTGTCTGAAAGAATCTGCGCAGTCGATAGTACATCAACGTTTGAGCTAGCAGGTACGCTTGTTGTGACTGTCGGCGCAACAGCACGTTGATCATTGCGTTCTGGTGGAGGGACATCTAAAGGTGGAGTCGCGGTTTGCACTGCAGCTAGCACCGACGAGTAAGTCAGGGGCAGCGCCGTTGTCACGGAGGGACGCGCGGCCTCCCCGGCTGGTATCTGCGCCACGCGGCGTTGTAAACATTGCGCTCTGACGTGGCCTGTCGCGCCGCAGCCAGCGCAAGTCTTCGGCTGCCCATCATAAATTACAATTCCACGGTGTCCGCCTACAGTGATGTAAGAGGGGATGTGTTTTGTTAAATCTATCTTAACCTGTCGCACTCCGCTTAACACAGGGAATTTGTGACTCTGAGAAAACTTTTCTGCAAAATTGTTTAACACCCTGCCATACGGCGTGAGGACCGCATTAATTTGTTCCGCTGTTGTTTCAAAGGGCAGTTCAAATATCCGCACTGTTCGGATACCAAGTCCCGCGTGAGTGACAGTCACATCTCCGACAGCACCGTCCCTGTATTTAAATTTCAAGGCCCCTCCACTGCTTGCTACTACTCTATCACATACGTCTGAATTTATCACTTTAAGAAAGACCACACTCGTCACGATAGAGAAATTAATTCCAATGACTTCATCAGCAGATATCTTAGCGGTTTCTTCTAACCAGTTTTCTACTTCAAAAGAGCTCGGTCTAGGGAGAGTCGTGTCAAAGGTGAACTTCAGTGTATCTATTCTCTTAGTTTGATTCATGGTTCCATGGTATTCTACACTGCTAAGACTACGCTGTATGCACGCGACTCACCACGTAGAAGTAAACAAACTCGCCACGGCGCGCTGCTCCGCCGGAGGTCCGCACACCGCCGTGACCGCTCGGCTACTCCACCGCGGCGTGCTGGCTCCCTCATATCTTTGCTTGTTAGTAATTCATTTGGGGCCCAGCGATTGTCTTAAAATTTCAATTTTAGTTCCCGTCTGCACCATGACCTTCTGTCATTCATCTCGCCTTTGGCAACGTCTACTCGTCAAGCGCCAGTAGCATACATATGAACTGTAGTTTAACCCACGTGAATATGAACTTCCTATCTTTACTCTTTCAAGATGTTTTTAATCGAACATGAGTGTGTATTGAGTTTTTTTATGGACTGATGTCCTGCAACGACCAAATCTTACTCCAAATTTTTGCTGGATCGCTGGTGAGAGACTGTTTGTATGGCGGCTCTTTCCGCAGACAAAGTGAGATGTTCAAATGTTCGTATAGCTTATGGGACTTAACTACGTGGTCATCAGTCCCTAAACTTACAAACTACTTATGAACTAGCTAACACTAAGGAAGGCACAAATATCCATTCCCGAGGGGGGGGGGGGGCGTGCACACCGTGACTGGCGCGCCGCAGTCCCCTCGGCCACCGCGGCCGGCAGAAAAAGTGAAATACAATCTCATGCCTTTGGAACACTTTGTTATTTATATCGTGGGTGACTTGGATGATGCAGACCCACTGACCTTTAGCCAAACGTGTGACCTCTCCTTAACGACATGGTCCATTCCGAGGTAGTGCGAATTATTTGCCAATGTGTCAAATTCGAACCACAGGTCCGAGTTTCCTGGTCAGAGGGACCCGAGAAAGGCCGATTGGCTAAACAGCCCACATGTAAATAGGTGGATGTCCAGCTTCACAACACTTTGAGGATGACCTATGAAGTAATTAAACCCACCTCAACGCAATGGCTCCCAATATTAAACCACATCCCACCGCCAAATTTGTGACGTACTGACGCCCTTGTACGAGAATATAAAAATATCTTGGGAAATTGAAGCCTGCCAATTTTATTTATTTATTTAGCCTGATCAGATTAGGGCCATCAGGCCCTCTCTTACATCGGACCAGGGTTTTACACATACAGTATTTCTTTACATGTGAGTTACCTATAACATAATAATGATTTTTACAGATGAACAGTTAATAACATTATTTATACAGGTTGATTACATGTAAAAGGATGTAAATAAAAGGTAATAACTTAACTCTACATATGTAATAACTTAACTCTAAATAGGATTAATACTAACAGTACCACTGAGACACCTTCTGCAGCTGCTGCTGGTGTAATAATAGAAGTAACAACATTTATATTAGCAGATACAATATTTACTTTTGAATATATCGAGACTGGTTAACGCATGGCGAATTCTGACAGAAGCTGTACCTGGCGAGAGCAATGGCAGTTGAAGAATATCTGGGAGGAGGAATGGATGTGACGTACCTGGACCGTAGGGTAATAAAGACTGGCGTCATTATTGCTTTAGTAGATAATCCATTAACTGTCGTTTGAAGCTGGCAGTGTTATTCAGTTCTCTGATATACTGAGGTAGACTGTTCCAGAGCCTGGTTCCTGCTACTGAAAAGGATTTTGAGAAACCGGCTGAGTGATGGATAGGGACAGAAAGGGTTTTGCTCTGACAGGAACGAGTAGTTCTTTTATGTTGATCAGATAAAAGTGTTAAGGTCGAGGAAAGATATGAGGGACAGTGTACGTTGATAAGAGAGTAGAGGAAACAGAGTGTATGAAAATCTCTGCGCTTGTCAGCACGGAGCCAGGATAGTTGCTTATAAGATGGTGAAATGTGATCAAAGAGACGGATGTTACATATATATCGAACGCAGGCATTCATGATTAGTTCCAGACGTCGTGAGCTTTCCCAAGAGAGACCTTGCAAGATAACATCACCGTAATCAATAATTGGAATTACAAGCGTTTGTATAAGTTTCTTTTTAAGATCGAGAGGAAAAAACTTCTTATATCTCTGTAGGGCATGAAGAGATGCTGATGCCTTCCTACACACGGCGGCTGTGTGCTCAGCCCAATTTAGTTTGTCGTCTATTATCACTCCCAGACTTTTTGCCGAGGGCGAAAAATAGATAGGTGTGTCATTTAATATTAATGGTGGTTGAGATTCGCGGTATTTGTGGTTAATGAGTTTAGGATGACCTACCAGAATCGCTTGTGTTTTACTTGGATTGAGCTTTAATCCTATATTCTGTGCCCACTTTGATAATGCACATAGGTCAGAATTAAAATTCTCGATTGCTGCCTTCAGGTTTTTTGGTTTTGCACTTAAATACAACTGGAGGTCATCGGCATACATGTGGTATTTACAAAAGGACAAGACCGATGATACGTCATTTACATACAATGAAAAGAGAAGTGAACCTAGCACCGAACCCTGTGGTACGCCTGATAGAACTTTTCTCCACTGTGACTTTTCGGTGCCGGACATGACGCATTGAAGACGCGATGTCAAGTATGAGCGAAACCATAGCACCACGCCTTGAGAGAAATTTAGACTGCTAAGTTTAGCAAGTAAAATATCAAAGTCCACAGTGTCGAAAGCTTTGCTAAAGTCTAAGAAGCACATAATAGTCGCCTCTTGTCTATCCATTGCCTGCTTAAGATCGTCTGTTACTTTTATCAAAGCAGATGTTGTGCTGCGATATTTGCGAACACCTGATTGGTGTTCGTCAAGAAGTTTATTAGTAGTCAAGTAGCTGGTTAGCTGATCATGTACTATATATTCTAGGGCTTTGGACAGTGCCGGAAGAATGCAGATAGGTCGGTAATCAGAGGGTGCTGTGACAATGTCCTTTTTTGGCAGTGGCTTAACTAGTCCACGTTTCCATGCATCAGGAAAAACACTTGTGGCTAAGGACTGATTAAATATATCTGTTATGATGGGCAGCAGTGGATCAATAATCAGCTTTATCATTTGGATAGTGATACCATCATCCCCGGTAGATGCTGATGTAATACGCATAATGGATTTTTGACTGTATTTCCAGTAACATGCTTAAAACTTATCATGGTTAGCGTTGTTGATCCTCGTGATATGGTCAATAAGTGTTTGTTTCGTTTGGTGATCGATTGAAGTGGTAGGCGTTGTGAAATAATGATTTAGTTCCTCAATGGAGACAGTGGGTTCGGCTGCAGTTTTTATTTTCCCGATACCAAGACCGCGCAGGTTTTTCCAGAGGACAGCCGGTCTATTTATGTTGTCGGTTAATGAATGGGCGTATCTGAGTTTAGCATTTCTCACAGCCTGGCTGACTCTGTTACGTTTCTGCTTGTACGAGGTGTGATTTTCAGGTGTAGGGTGCAGTTTGTATGTCCGATGTGCAGTCACCAAGACATTGAGGTCGCAAACACTAATAGGCTTCGATCTAGGAACCCGCCAAAAAGAACAGCAAGGGCATGTGTACAAGAAGATTCCAGCATCACAAACGCATGGTCTGAAAAATGGAACGCATGGAAAAATCATAACATACCTCACATCACACAAATGCCACCTGGTTTTAAGCTATTACGCAACATGTGTTCTACTCTAGATAGGATTCGAACTCGTCATGGCAGAGGTGCTTACTTCCTGTATAAACAGATTAAAACATGTAGCGCTTTTGTATCGTTTGTGAATAAATAATTTCCACTATTTAAGTTCCAACCCTGGTATTATTGGTGACTAAATATCTACTAAAACACAGAACACAGAATCCATTGCTAAACGTTCGCTGTGTTAGTTATATACAATTACGCATCATACCGGATATTATGTATATAGCTATTTTACATAAATATGTGAGGACACTTTCACACATAGTAAAAATTTAGACTATTTGCAATGAACAGACGGTATCGAAATGGCCATCCACACATTTAGTGGCTTTTGGTACTCTGAAATCATGTTTTTGGTGGGTTTTCTCTGGAACCTCCACATGGATAAATGGTACATTCAGAATCCCCTCTGAGTGACTGCGGAGAGAATCAGACCATCAGCCATATTGTTGGAGAGTGTCTTAGAAGCATAGACCAATGATAACATAGACTGCGCATGTCCCTATCTCTGCCGTGTTGTGGTTTGAAACCAACATCTAATTGCCCCGAGTCACGTGACTGAGGCTTCGTCATTACGAACCACAGCGTTTCTATTTTACAGGTGAAGTCAAGCGTTGATGTTAACAATAAAACGACTTCTCGTATTGCTATTACGCATGTAATATATTAAGGTAACATGATTTCTCGGTATTACTGACATTAATGCGGTGATTGTCGTTTTTACATCTGAACAGGCGAAAATTATTGTCAGTTGTGTTTACAAGCAACAGAATTACAGATCTTCAATGTGCCTGTTGCATTATGAATGTTTTACTTTTATATCAACTGACCAATGTGATTTTTTTAAATGGAAGATTATTTCAGCGTGTCTTGACTGAGTATACATGTCAGCAAGTAAATAATTTCTGGTGCAGCTCTGCCATTAATCGAGTTCAACAACGCTGAATACAGACTGTTTATTATCCCTATAAAACCAGTTCTTGTGTCGTACATCAATAATTTTTTGAACATATTATTATTATTTTAATGTAAATAGCCAATGTTTTTCTTGCTTTACGTTTTGGCTGCACTGTATGTGCAAAACGTCATAAAATGTAAACGCTTATATAGAATTAAAAACAGACATTATGGATGCAAACCGATTTCAGGTATATATAAAAGCCTGGCAAAACTTTTCACATTTATCGTATGAAAATTGATGGTGCTTGTCAAACTAGTATTTCGTCTCCTGTGTAAGCTACAAACTAAAAGACTCAGCCGGCCGCGGTGGCCGAGGGGACTGAGGCGCTTCAGTCACGGTCTGCACGGCCACTACGGTCGGGGGTTCGAATCCCCCCTCGGGCATTGATATTTGTGCCGTCCTTAGTTGTAGCTAGTTCATAAGTAGTTTGTAAGTTTAGGGACTGATGACCCCGTAGTTAAGTCCCATAAGCTCTTTAAACATTTGAATTTTTAAAAGACTCACAGGACAACAAAAACAGTCAATCACTTAAGAACTGCAGTTCTGTTGCTTATAAAAAGAACTGTGAATACATTTCATCTAGGCACAAGTAAAAACTGTAACCGTTGCATTGATATTGTGAATTACGGATAACTAACGCCCATTGTACTACTGAATGTGTAATACGAATACGATAACACGTTTTATTGTCGAAATCTACGCTTAATTTCCACCATTAAGGAGAAGAACTGCGACTTTCAGCTGCACTTCACACTGCTTGTAATGACGAACAGGGTTTCCTGCGCTGAGTCACGTGACTTAGATGTTGGTTTCAGTATAATGACGTCACGCGCAGTCTATCTCCTATAATGAGAGCCCAGATGACTTCCTGTTCGCAACTCCAGATAGATTACATTAATAGACTTGATGTTTGTTGGTAATTCTTACTGTTTGTTATATTAGTGATTGGTCTGTTTCTTTCTTACGTGTCTGTATTTGCCATACGATAAGTAAATAAATAAACCACTGTGTCAGACCTTGTCTTCACCGCCAATATACTGGCAGAATTCCTGACTATTGCAGATTCAACTCTTCATTCAATTTATATATCGATAAACCAGTATGTGAGCAGCTTAGTGAAGCATGAGCAGGCATCTAGTTATGAGCCCTGCCAACCTTGTTCCTAGCGACCTGCAGCCGTCTGTTACCACTGCTTATAGCTGCAGTTAAATAGTATTACTGTTATGCAGGTGTAGTCGGATAAATATGCTCACGTTTGTGTTACGTTGCTGAAAAAAAAAAAAAAAAAATTACAGAATTTCATTTTAAGGAAAGTGAAAACTGTATAGAATGTCGGATTTTGGATTTCAATGATGAATTCGAACATATTTTATCGTAGCATGTGCGGCAGCGCAGTGCGTGTGAAATAGTGATTGTTCAGGGGCCCATATCTCGTGTGCTATTCATCACAGACATAAGTTGTGAAGTTTTCGGATAGGCCCATGTCCTAGTGATCATTTGTAAACATTTTAGAAGAATGAGAATATTGAGTTTTACTACAGTAGAGCGTCAAAATGTAAACATTACACACTCCCTGTAGCTCATCCAAATTGAGACAATCCGTTAGTTCATGCACATTAAGTGTGGCCTATGGTGTGCGTTAAACGGATTCTAAATGTACAATTTATCCATGTGTGTGTTCCACAGAAAACCCCAAAAAACATGATTTCAGAGTATCAAAACCACTAATTGTGTGGATGGCCATTTCGATACTCTCTATTCCCTGCAAATCGTCTAAATTTTTACCATGTGTTTTTAAGATGGCAATACCGAGAAGCCGCGAAAGTGTTCTCCACAATCTGCTAAGTTCAAAGATACGTATATATTTATGTAAAATATATACTCCCATTAACCACAGACATTGCCGAAATCGGGTGGCTTGCGTGCCTCAACGATACAGATAGCCGTACCGTAGCTACAACCACAACGCAGGGGTTTCGGTGGAGAAGACAGACAAACGTGTGGTTCCTGAAGAGGGGCAGCAGCCTTTTCAATAGTTACGGGTGCAACAGTCTGGATGATTCACTGAGCTGGCCTTGTAACATCAGCTAATGTGACTTTGCCACACAATTACTGCAAACGGCTGAAAGGGGAAACTACAGCCTTTACTTTTCCCGAGGACATGCAGCTCTACTGTATGAACATATGATGATGGCATCCTCTCGGGTAAAATATTCCGAATGTAAAATAATCCCCCATTTGTATCTCCGGGCGGGGACTACTCAGGAGCATGTGATCACCAGGAAAGACAACACTGGCATTCTTCGGATCGGAGCGTGGAATGTTAGATTCCTTAATCAGGTAGGGAAGCTAGAAAATTTAAAACGAGAAATGGATAGGTTGAAGTTAGATATAGTGGGGATTCGTGAAGTTCGGTGGAAAGAGGAACAGGATTTCCGGTCAGGTGAGTAAAGAATTATAAATACAAAATCAATTGGGTGTATTACAGGAGTAGGTCTGAAAATGAATAAGAAAAGAGGAATACGGGTAAACTATTATGAGCAACACAGTAATCGCATTATAGATACGAAGCCAATACCGACCACAGTAGTACAGGTTTATATGCCAACTAGCTCTGCCGATGATAAGGAGATCGAAGAAATATATGAGGAGCTAAAGGAAATTATTCAGACAATTAAGGGAGAGGAAAACGTAATTGTTATGGGAGACTGGAATTCGGTAGTAGGACAGGGAAGGGAAGGGAAGGGAAGATAGTAGGTGAATATGGTCTGGGCGAAAGGAATGTAAGAAAAAGCCGCCTGGTAGAATTGTGCGCGGAACATAATTTAGTTATAACAAACACCTGGTTTAAGAATCCCGGAAGAAGGTTGTATACGTGGAAGAGACCAGGAGACACCGGGAGATACCAGATATATTTTATAATGGTAAGACATAGAATTCGGAACCAGGTTTTAAACTTGAAGACATACCCAGGCGCAGATATAAACTCTGACCATAACTTATTGGTCATAAATTGTAGGCTGAAACTGAAAAAAACTGCAGAAAGGTAGGAAAACAAGGAGACGGGACCTGGATTAACTAAAGGAATCTGAGGTTTTTGAGATTTTCAGAGTGAGCTTTAGTCGACAATTGACCAAACGGGAGGAAATAAAACAGTAGAGGAGCAATGGGTAGCATTGAGAGATGAAATAGTGAAGGCAGCAGAGGACAAAATAGGTAGGAAAGCAAAACCTACAAAAAATCCTTGGATATCACAGGATATACTAAATTTATTCGATGAAAGGAGAACATATAAAAATGCAGTAAATGAAACAGGTAAAATGGAGTACGGGACGATTAAGAAATGAGATTGACAGGAGGTGCGAAATGGCTAAGCAGGAGTGGCTAGAAGACAAATGCAAGGATGTAGTAGAATGTATAAATAGGAGAAAAATAGATACAGACTATAGAGAAATAAGAGATATTTAGAGATAAGGTAAACAGTCTATGAATATCAAGAACATAGATGGAAAACCGGTTCTCAGCACAGGCGAAGTACCCTCCAACTTCAAGTAAATGTTATAATCCCCATTCCAAAAAAATCTGGCGCAGACAGGTGTGAAAACTACAGAACTATCAGTTCAATAAGTAATGGTTGCAAAATATTAACACGAATTATTTACAGAAGGATGAAAAAGCTGGTAGAAGCCGACCTTGGGGAAGATCAGTTTAGTGTAAGAAAAGGCAAACCTACATATCCAGCTTTTATAGATTTGGAGAAGGCTTTTGACAATGTTGATTGGAATAAAGTCTTTCAAGTTCTGAAGGAAGCAGGACTAAAATATAGGGAGCGTAAGGTTATTTACAACTTGTACAAAAACTAGACAGCGGTTGACAGAGTTGAAGGACATGAAAGGGATGCAGTGGTTGGGAAGGGAGTAAGACAGGGTTGTAGCCTTTCTTCAATGTTATTCAATTTGTACATTGAGTAAGCTATAAAGGAAAGCAAGAAGAAATTTGGAGAAGGAATTGAAGTTCAGGGTGAAGAATTAAAAACATTGCGTTTTTCCGACGACATAGTATTTCAGTCAGAGACAGCAAAGGACCTGGAAGAGCAGTTGAACGGAATGGACAGTGTGCTGAAAGGTGCATATAATATGAGCATTAACAAGAGCAAAACTAGAGTAATGGAGTGCATTCTAAGAAAATCAGATGATGATGAAAGATTACGTAACGAAACAATAAATGAGGTAGATGAGTTTTGTTACTTGGGCAGTAAAATAACACAAGATGGTCGCAGTACAGAGGATATAAGTTGTAGAATAGCAATGGGTAGAAAAGCGTTTTAAAAAATAGAAATTTGTTAAC
Organism: Locusta migratoria; assembly: GCA_026315105.1. Lineage (NCBI taxonomy): Eukaryota > Metazoa > Arthropoda > Insecta > Orthoptera > Acrididae > Locusta > Locusta migratoria. The sequence continues at coordinate 268,326,998 of CM048748.1, read as the reverse complement.
ATCTAATATTGATTTAAGCCTAAGAAGTCCTTTCTGAAGGCATTTGTGTGGAGTGTTGCATTGTATGGGAGTGAAACATGGACGATAAACAGTGCGGACAGGAAGAGGATAGAGGCTTTTGAAATGTGGTGCTACAGAAGAATGCTGAAGATTAGGTGGGTGGATCGCGTAACTAATGAGGAGGCACTGAAAAGAACTGGGGAGAAAAGAAATTTCTGGCATACCTTGACTAAAGGAAGGCACCGATTGGTAGAACACATTCTTAGACATCAAGAAATTGTGAATTTAGCGTTGGAAGGAAGTGTGTGGGGTAAAAACCGCAGAGGAAGACCAAGAGATGGATACAGTAAGAAGATTCAGACAGATCTAGGTTGGCGTTCTTTTGTGGAGTTGAAGAGGCTTGCTCTGGATAGGGTATTGTGGAGCGCTGAATCAAACCAGTCTCCGTACTGAAGACCAACAACAACAACAACATATACGTAATATCCGGTATGATGCGTAATTGTATTTATCTAACACAGCGAACGTTTAGCAATGGTGTTCTGACGCAACGAAACTATGTTTTTAGTCATTATTTAGTCACATATAATACGAGGGTTGGAACTTAAATAGTGGAAATTATTAATTCACAAACTATACAGAAGCATTACATGTTTTCACCTGTTACTGTCTTTCAAAGTAGTAAACAGCGTTTTGTAGAATCCGTTGACAGCGACGTGGAAGACGTAGTATACCGTTAGCAGAGCCTGTTCTGTTGATGGTGCGAATGGAGCGTTCTACTGTCTGTCTGTCTGAAGCAAATATCACGAAGTGGTTCCTTCATCTTCGGAATCAAATAAAATCATAAGGACTTAAGTCCAGGGAGTGTGGTGGTGGTACATCATATTGCCCGACAATGCACGTCCGCTTACAGCGGAAGCTGTGGCTGCTCTGTTCGGTCGATGGGACTGAGAAGTACTGTACCATCCACCTTACTCCCTGGACTTAAGTTGCATTTGATCCCGAATATGAAGGAACCACTTCGTGGCATTCGCTTCAGAACTATTTCAGAGATTCAGCAGTAGACCGCTTCATTCGCACCATCAACAGAACAGGCCTTGTTAACAGGAGGGTGATCACTTTGGTGGACAGTAACTGGTGCAAATATGTAACGTTTTTGTATCGGTCGTGAATAAATAGTTCTAACCCTCGTATTTTTAAAGTTCGCAAATCAAAGGAAATTTGGTCCGTGATATAACATTTTGTAATTTTTACTAGTATTCCTTACAGATCGCCATACAGTGTGCTTGTGAAAAAGACTTTGCACTTTTCAATGTTATACCTGTCACATATTGCCATAAATCTCGTATGTGGTGAAAAAATCTGCAGTAAGAACCCATAGCTTATCAGTGTTGTGTCTAACAAAAAATTATTTGCTATGAGCTTCCTCTCCTCTCTCTCTCTCTCTCTCTCTCTCTCTCTCTCTCTCTCTCTCTCTCTCTCTCTCTCTCTCTCTTTCTCACCCCGCGAATCCGTGTGTCATATGCCTGTATCTATGATAATTTGTGTTTCACAAAAAGGTGAACGTTACCATCTTCTCTGCTTTCCACGAATAATCCGACATGGTTGAAACAATATCAAGATTGTCTCTGCTGATAGTCATAGAGTAGTCTACTCTATGCTGATAGTGATCTCTATTACAGAAAAATGTTCAAATGTTTGTAAATCTATCGGACCAAACTGCGTGGCCATCAGTCCGTAGCTTACAAACTACTTAACTAAGGTAAACTAACCTAAGGACAACACACACACCCATGCCCCAGGGAGGACTCGAACCTCCGACGGCGAGCAACCGCGCGATCCGCAGCGAGGCTCCTTAGACCGCTCGGCTACTCCACCGCGGCTCTCTATTATTACAAACTGGATGTATAACTATGGTGTCCAAGCATAAAACTGCAACATGCCGCTGCGGCGGATTAGCCGTACGCACCGGGGCGCCGTGCTGCGGTGCGCGCGGCCGTTCGCCGGCGGGGGTTCGAGTCCTCCCTCGGGCATGGGTGTATGTGTTGCCCTAGGATAGTTTACCTTAGTTTAAGTAGTGTGTAAGCTACGGACTAATAAACACGCTGTTGAGTCCGATACATTTACAAACATTTGAACGTTTTTATTTTTATTATTTTTTATTTTTTTATTTTTTGTAACGTGTCCCATTCATATGCTTTGCACACGATTTTGCATAACACGCCATATTTTAACTTGGCTAACGATTTTCCATTTTTTACTACGTGAGAAATAATTGCTCGCTTAGCTTTGGATTTGAAATTTATATTAAGAAGCGATGTAATAGTTTCTTATGGGGGAAGAATCGAAATGTATTTTATTTTCGTTTTCTTGTAATATTTCATAGCGGCCATATTTGAATTTGGCAAGAAATATCTATGGCTGTCACGCTCAGACAGCTGAATTTCAACATCCAGGTGTACAGAGATCACTGTTAATAGTAGCTCTTAATATCTCTTTGCAACAGCTTAACATTGCTAATCCTATCACCCTTTCGTTCGGCAAATGTTATAATAAACTAACAAAAGTGTGATACCATCACTGCCCAGAAACTTTTGTATAAGAAGTATCATATATTTTATGTAATCTTTACCATCTTAAAATGAATGTGACCTATGCATATTTGTTTGGATGTCATTTATCTTAGAAGCATAAATTGTATTATCAGGAACGCTGTTTGCACGACAGTGGTGAATAGTTCACAGAACCATTTTGGTCCCAGTATTTATTAGAAAAAATAAAACACATGTAAGGAATTTAAAATTTGGAGCACAAAAAATATCTCTTAGCATTCTCGAGAAATAAGATTTGTAATGATTTGGCGCTTCTTATATACTCCGGTTCATTTATATACGGTGTATGACGAATAACGAAAATATATACTGAGAGCCAAAATTATTGTTGAGGAAGGAGGAATCAGGAGTGAGGCAAATGTTTCATTTTATCCTAATTCTGAATGTACTTAACTGCCTTATAAATAGATTGTCGCAGAATGATATTTCGTTGAATATCTACTGTTGCTTGAAACGATTTGCGTCTATAAAATTACATGGACTCATTACTTGGAATCAAACAAAATATTATTAGAATTTCTGCCAATCTGTGTTGATAAAAGATTTCATTACTTACTGAAAACTTTGATGTTTGATGCATTTTTCGATATCGTATCCCTGAAAAAGTAAATTCTAATAATCTTTTTTTGTGCGTGTTTTAAAAGATGGAATGAAGTTTCAGCCTCGGCGATGTCCACGATCTCACTTCCATATTACTCGAACATGACACAAGACAGGAAGAAAAGACACACCATTTAAAGTCCAAAACATGAGGAACTCTTTTTGCCCTCTCCCCCCACCATGTCTACAAAACTTTATGAAGTTTTCGACGGAATTTAAGAGGTCACGCGAATTCTTCACGGAACTGCTCAAGAAAAACGACAAACAAAGAAAGAAGGAAGAAGGAAAAAATATTGAATTCGTTTCCTTTGGTGTGGAAGGATCCGAGTCAGATTCCCAGTATGTACTTAATGTGTAACACTAGAATTAGCAATAAGCCTAATAGCATAAGTAGCTGAATTCAAACGTTTCGGCATATCAACAATGTGTTTCTTTCAATTCAATATCTCGCCAATACAAACGCCTAAAATTTTGAATACTCTACCATAGTTACAGGTTTCCGTCCGTAGTCTATGTTTATTGATATCGTCATGCCATATACTGTATAGAACTGTATATACTGTGTTTTACCAAAATTTAACTGGAGTCCATTTGCAGGAACCACTTAACGATTTTCTGAAACAAATTATTTTCAATTTTATGGGTTAATTCTTGTTGCTTATGTGTAATTGTGTAAACTTGTATAGTCAGTTAGAATAATTAATTTTGCATACTTGTAATATATAATGGCAAATCATTAATATAATGTATATTTAGAATAGAAGATGACTACGACTGAGCCCTGTGAGACTCCATTATTGATAGCTCACTAGTTTAATAAAACAGCTGATTTTTGCACGTTATGTATCCAGTTAAACTTTCTGCATTGTTCCAGTTAAGTACGAATCAACCATTGGTGCACTGTTCCAGTCATACCACAACCCTTGAGATTATCTAGAAGGATTCCATGAAACAAAAAATACCAACCGGTCATGTAGAGTCGTACATTTAATATTTGATCAGTAAAAACATATATAGCATATTCTGCTGAAAATACTTTCTGAAACACAAACTGACATTTTGTTACTACAAGAATACATTACTTTGTCAAGAATTTGATATATCGGTCAGAAATGAGATTGGGCGGTGTGACCTCGAATTAGGGTCATCAGGAGAGTGGAAGGGCTGGAGAAGATTAAAGGCGTCTTGTATTTAGGTCAAGACTAAACTATAAGTTTATGGTCAAAGGAACAATGTATAAGATGGAGCCGATTTGTGTCATTAAACAGTTAATGTAAAACACACTTACTTCAGCCAAGATCGCTAGTTTATTTGTTGTTTTATTTTTTTTACCGGTTTCGATGAACTATGTCATCATCTTCAGAAACAATTTTTTATAACAATTTTCTCCTATTTTCAATAAAATAGTTATTTGTGAAAATGTAATAAAAGAAAATGAACATTGTTAAACGATTAAAATTTGCATCACCAAAGTGGATCGTCATCTGTATTGCTCATTTAAAAATTGTGGGTGGTCTTGTCACAAGTAACAAGGAGACTCCTTGGAAATAGAAGAAAATTGTTTTAAAAAATTGTTTCTGAAGATGATGACATATTTCATTGAAACCGGTAAAAAAATGCTCCTAGGACAGGATACTGAAAATTAAACATTCACTGCCTTAAGAGAGAGATACACCAAATTTGTTAAACAACATCGCAGCCAACCTTTTAATTTTGAAGTAATTATCCAAACAACATGGCATAGCTTAAAAAGTTAAATAATATTTACCTTAGGAAGAGAACATCAAAAGTTCAAACTTCACAGTCAGCAACTAAATTCTCAGAAGTATTATAGCACCTACAGATAGACGATGGGTGCTTTAATAATAGGGACACTAAATTTCTCAAACTTTGTAGTCAAGCTCTTAGTCGTACAGTAATGTTACCATATTTTCTGTGAAGGACATGTTTTATGAACGTATTTAGAGAGAGTGCATCTGTTTTGCTTAAAGGTCGTTTCACGAATTCGAAATATTTAAACATTTCGACCGTTTCAGGGGATTGTAGTGCCTACTGCCCATTTGATTCCATTTGCTCGCGGCCTATACTGCATTCTCGCAAGGGATCGAGCTGTTAATGTGTCTGCATTGAAATTGTCAATTGCCTGTTGGGGCAGATATACGGTACAATTATTTATATGGTGTCTGTTCTTTCAGATATGTCCAAAAATAAGTCGCCATATAAATAAAATTCGTTTTGTTAATTTCGTGAGTAAAATTTCTGGTGCGCATAAATTCCATTAACTACCCTGTTTATTGTTAGCTATGCCCAGTAGGTACGCCTAAACACAGCCAAGCCAACAAACAACGGAAGACGAGCATAGTTTATACTAAATATGCAACTGATGAAACATTCCTACTTACACCACACATATCCGCAAATACAGGCCTAATCGCTTCTCATTGTCATCGTAATTTAGTGATTTTAAAAAGAAACTGAATACGTTACCAAACTGTATCCATAAGTACAACTTTCATCTCCTTTTTCTAGTGATATACAATAATTAATTTTGAACAGGAGAAGGAATTACAGTACGGCGTAAGTTTCACTGAGCTTTTGGCATTTGGCAGTGATACATCTTGTTAAAGTTTCTTTCATTCTTAAATTTTATATACGAGTGTTTTAATATAAAGAGAATTTTTAGTAGAACATCGGTATCGCCTTCTTATCGTGCTCATTTTGATTTATGACAATAACGTTTTCTCTACCATATTTTCAGATATTTTAATTGAATAAGAACTCATACATGCTTTCCAGTAAACAAGCAGGCGAATATATTAATTTAGTCCAGGGGTTTAAAATGGTTTTTCAAAATGGCTCTTTATTTCCAATCTTCACTGTAATTAAATTCATTATCATATGCAGATACCGTATGCAAATTAGTAATTAAATATTCATAATACATTTACGTTAATTAAAGTGATAAAATATTTCTGAGAGTTCCATCGCCATTTATTGTCTGTCGCTAAACTTTGACATCGCATTAATGAGGTGCTGAATATGCAAACGAATCGAATTAACCTCAACCGGCGTAATTTTACAGTTGTGTCAGGCACTGACATTCAGTAGATAGATTTCGAAAACAGCTATCGATGAATTTCTTGCTATAATAATAATAATTTCGTGGGGCTCATTGGCCTGGTGCAAGTCTTTCAATTGGACGCCACTTCGGCGATTCTCGCTTAGCGACGTGTTATTATTGACTTAGAAATACAACTTATATTAATAAAGCATACCATGGTGTAACTTCACAATACACAGCTGTCATCATACTACACTTGCACTCGAAGAATATTTTCGTGGTTTTAACACCTTTAGCAAACAATTCCAATCCAATTTTATCCAGCTTTTGTAGTTGTGTATTGTGACTGTATTCAATATACAGAAGGAGTGAATGAAAATACCTTCGTACTTTATTATAAAAACTCGAGAGACATTTCGCGACCCGTGGGTCCATCAGCAGTTAGTGTCATTGAGCGATGTATGTTTCTTTTCTGAACGTTAGATATTTGGTTCGTATTTTGTGAATCAACTGTGAAAAAAAAAAATTACGAAAAGTATTGGAGGAAACAGTGAACAACTTACTGCATAATCCGTGAAGGAAACCATGAGTTGTTTCTCGTCAGTTGGTCCTTTTAGTAACACTAAAAGGTGGTCGTTTGCGATGGCCTCGAAATTTAATTGCAAGTAACGCCTTAATAAGCCACCTTAGACAAAATTGAGTACATAGATTTCTAGCGGATTTTCTGCAACTTTGCTCTCTTATGCTATTTTTTTTCTAGCGCCGTTTCAAAGATATTTGAAAAAAGAACAGTGATGTTTGTCTGTAACGTGTTCCCACTTTTTTAGGTAGCGCCGTTCAACCGATTGGCACCAAATTTCACAGACGTATTTGTTGGTCAAGTCACCAGAAACTGCCTCTGGCGGCATAATCGGATGCAACTAGAGGGAGGCATAGTGTCCGAACTCGGCTGCTATGTGTCAGATAGAAACAACGTTTCAAGTAAAAGTTATATCAAGTAACGTTTTCTTGACGTTTTTTCGATATTTTGACTCTGAAAGTTGGAACACACGTCTAAAAGTAAAATTTTACATATGGGTTTACTGTCATATTTTTTTTTTGTAAGTCATTTAATAGACGTTACAAGAATGGTTTAAGGTTAATATTTTATCTAGGTATGAATATAGCGCAGGAAAATACTTTTTTTGTAAAGACTATAAAATTATTTCAAAATAATGACTCATAATTAATAATCTTCATTCATGATTATTGGGATTGATTGAGATACTCCCGAACGCGCCCCCAAAATATATAAATATTTGCTGTAACCGAAATTCTTGGAAAAGGTCTTTCAAAAAGGCCAAAAAGTAAAAGACATCTATACCTATAAATGTGAATGTTCGGTGTACGTTTATCACGTCTGAACCACAAGACATAAAGAGCTAAAAATTTGTACAGTTACTAATGCCTACCCAGGGAAGGCTTCAGGCACGGTTTTATGGCGATCGGATAGCTATCTGTTCGGTGTACGCTTATCACGTCCGAACGACAAGACGCAGAGGCTTAAATATTTGTACAGTTACTAATTTATACCTGAGGAGGGTTTTAGGCACGGTTTTATAGCCATCTGAGAGATATTTAGTAATTTGAAGAATATAACGCGAAATGCGGAACAATAATTACGCTTTGAAAATGGTTTTATTGGTTGCATTGTTGCTTGAGGGTTGGTATTGATAAAAGGGTGGAGTATATTGGGATGGAAAGTTAATGGTGTATATAAAATTCTAAGTGTGTGTGTGTGTGTGTGTGTGTGTGTGTGTGTGTGTGTGTGCGCGCGCGCGCGCGCGCGCGCGCGTGTGTTTGTTAATATTTTGCTCCGCAGCGAAAACTACACAACGCAAATGAATGCCGGCCGCGGTGGCCGAGGGGACTGAGGCGCTTCAGTCACGGTCTGCACGGCCACTGCGGTCGGGGGTTCGAATCCCCCCTCGGGCATGGATATTTGTGCCGTCCTTAGTCTTAGTTAGTTCATAAGTAGTTTGTCAGTTAAGGCCTGATAACCCCGTAGTTAAGTCCCATAGACTTTACAAACATTTGAACATTTTTGAGCAAATGAATGGTCTGTGTCTAACTGTTGTCTGAAGTCTCCCTTTGTACACCATAGCAGTTCCATACCGATAACTATAAGGGGGTGGAAAATATGGTGGTTGAAAGTCGTCAAATTATAAAAAAAATTCCGACTGACGGCCAGCGATGACGTTCGTGATTCTATAGCAAGGAGGTTACATACAGCGAAACGTGATGCCCATGGAGGTAAAAGGAGGGGAGATGACATGACGTCACAGAAGTGAAGGCCAAGTCCGCCATTTTAGGTGCCCCAAAACAAGCAGACGGCCATACAGTACACGCATGGAGGTACACACGTGGACGTGAGCTTCGAGACCACTGATTTACTTTCATAGTTTCAAGCGAGAACATTTGTTTTTGGTGTGTTACTTGTGTTGAGTCGTGATAAAAATGCCAGCTTGTGTCGTTTCCGGATATACGAATCGTTGTGATAGAAGTGTTAAGTCTAAAGGAATAACGTTCCATTCGTAAGTGAAGCCATTCAAACGATATTTCTGTTTGTACTTATGAATTTCGGTTACTCAGTTTACTTTTGCATTTTATTTGTGTTCTATTCTTTAGATTTCCTCTCAATCCAACTCGCAATACTCTGTGGGTGAATGCTGTGGGAAGGAAAGACTGGAAACCAAACAGACACAGTAAAATATGTTCGAAGCATTTTCGAGAGGAGGACATAGACAGAACATCACTTTCAGTAGTGCGTATCAGGGAAAATGCTGTGCCATCAATTTTCCCTACAGTTTGTCATCTCTTAAAAGAGGTATTGTAGCTGAAGTGTATCATACTTTACTTTTGTTCCTGTTTGCTTTCGTGCATAACTGTACACTTGTTATTCAGTTAATACCATAATCTGTTCATTTTGTAAAGAAATGCGGTGGAAATACATTTAATAGAATAATGTAAATGTAAGATGTACCTTCTAATACAGAACTTTATTATTACGATTATTATAATTATTATTTTCGTTTACTTTAGAATGAGAGGGTGAGAAGCCCACTAGTACCACTTCCAACAGAGCAGCAGGTGGATGCAATAAGTATTGATTGCCCTGTTCACAATGAAGCGACCTTCTCTTCCTGTGTTAATAATAAAAGCGATGAAGAGGTGGGTATTATCAAACTCCTAGAGAGGGATGTGCCACAAAGTTTTTCTGCTTTGCCTACTTACTTAGAAGAGGTATGTAAAGTGTCAAATGATAGTTTTGAATTGCTCCTGAAAAATCAAATTGTAATTATGCCTGCTGCTGACCTGTGTATATTAGTGCAAATTCCATATTTAATAATTCCTATGGAGGTAAAACTTTTACCTCAATGATAATTCCATACAGGTATTCTATGAGTGATGTAGCTTATGAGTTTAAATTTCTCAAAGGCATGACTATTATCAGTGTAAACTTAAACATTGAAGTTAATACCTAAATAATAGAAATATTCTGCAACTCTTTTTCTATCATTTATCAGCATTAACTTATATAAGTTACATGGGTGGCACTTTTTTAAAAATATGCAAGCAGTCCCATGTATCACTAAAACTATACATTAGTTATATGCTTAATTATTGTTGAAGTTGAAGAAATAAGTCTCATTTAATGTTATTGAGTACCTATGCTCAAGAAATACTGAACTGTCTAAAACATTTTAATTCAAATCATGTGTCCATTAAAAAATCTGCCTACCTTTGCCTTTTTATGAAAAAAGCACAGTGATGGATGGGACATGATGCTTTTGGGACAATTGATATGAGATAATTCAACTAGAACCTAACCTGTAAAACACCCGAGCATGATATTTTTGTGCAATGGTATGTTTTAGGAATGTATTGTGGTGTATCCAAACTAAATTTTTGTTCTCTATTTTATTTTGATGGTGCTTATCTGGAATTATCTTAAAACATTAGGGTCATCTGAAGCACGGTGTACAACCTGTCGGTTTTGACCAATGACGTCACATCTGAGTCTCCGACAATAGTTTGTTTAGAAGCAGACTGGTTGCATACCGTACTTCAGTTGACCCCCTTTACAATATGTTACTAGTAAAAAAAAGAATGTACGTCAGAACTGGAATCTGAGCCAACTGGTTGTATTCCATGCTTCAGTATTCCCAAAAATTAGGCCTAGATATAATTGATAGGTTTTCTGACTTTCTCTTTCTTCGTCTTCTTATTTTTATTTTTTTCCCCTGCTCATCTTTATTTCCATGTCAGTAAAATTCCAAGAGGGCGTTTTCTTACTCTGATGTACGTTAGTAATGATTACCATGCTTGTTTACTAGTTGTGATGTTTTAGTTTCAAATATTACAATTTAAGATATGGTGTCTTTCCATAAAGTCTACGTTACCTGATTGACCAATACATATGACGTCTTCAGCCACCTTTTTCAGCCAATTAGCAAGCAGAAGACCAGCAGTACCACAGCCAATCAGGGAAACATAAGACTTTCCTGCCTTTGGGGTATTATACACAGTAATCTACAAACTACAAATTGGAGCTATTTCTGTGCTGTCACAAAATCGTAGGGTCGTACTGTTAGTTTTATGTTTAGCAGTACTAGTCATCTTCCTGTGATGTCTGCGTTACCAAGCATTTTAGTAGTGTGTTGTTTGTGGTATAGTTTGCCGTTCTATAGTTTCATTTGTTTAATTGTTTTTATTTTGATAGTAAGGATATAACGAAGTTTATTTCTTTCTCGTTGTATGACACACTGGGGGGGGGGGGGGAGACTGTTGGCCATGATAAAATTTCTTCACCTGCTTGGTGTTATAGCTGACTGTAATCAGTGTGCAACATGTTGGCAACCAATGAAGGTGACGAAATGATTGTGGGTGCCTCATTTTTTTAGTATTTTGTATTTGTTTTTTTTTTGTTTTTTTTTTTTTAATTTTATCCCCAGGACATAATTTTGGTAAGTTTTTATTTTTAATGCATTGACTTTTTGTAGTGTAGTTTCTGTTGGTGTAGGTGGCAGCTGATGTTGGCGTAAGGTTCATATCAATGTATGAGGGGGGGGGGGGGGAGGTTCAGCAGCATTTCCGTAGTGTGTAGGTTGGTAGAATACCATATTACATATAGGTGGTGTGGTGTGATTGTTGCTTTTGTTAAAGTCAACTAATGTGAAAATATCATGAGAAATGTTGCATGTAGGTGGTGCGGTATAATTATTGCTTTTGTGAAAGTCAACAAATGCGAAAATATCATAAATATGTTGGAAGCAACATTGGTGGCATGAAATCTTTGTTTATTTACATTAACAAATTGATTTCGGTTACTGAGTGGCCATCTTCAGTGCTAGATTGTGTGTCCGCACAGGGCTTCCTTTCTTGTAGCACTGAAAAAGGAGTTCTCATTGTACATGACTAGATACTGTTGTATTAATGGTAAATGCCTGTTGCTAGTATATGTGTGCGCACAGGGCTTCCTTTCTAGTAGCACTGAAGATGGCCACTCACTGACCGAAATCAATCTGTTAATGTAAATAAATAAAGATTTAATGCCACCGTAGTTGCTTCCAACATATTTATGATATTTTCGCATTTGTTGACTTTCACAAAAGCAATAATTATACCACACCACCTACATGCAACATGGTATTTTCCAACCTACACACACTACTGAAATGCCGCTGGAAATCCCCCAGGAGTTTTCATTGTACATGACTAGGTATTGTTGTATTAATGGTGAAATGCCTGTTGCTAGATTGTGTGTGCCCACAGAGCTTCCTTTCTAGTAGCACTGAAGAAGGTCACTCACTGACCAAAATTGATTGGTTACTGTAAATAAATAAAGATTTCATGCAACCGAAGCTGCTTCCAACATTTTTCATGATTTTATTGATGTTGTTGCTTTGCACATGGCTGCTTATGGAGTCATCTGTATATAAATGTGAAAATAGGAGGAATGGTCGTGGTGACAGACTGATCTGTAGCTTAAGCCAAGGTCTAGGTTTTTGGTTTTCATAAATATTGGCATATTTATTTGTGCATGGTTTTTGTGATTGTTCCGGTCGCCGTATTGGCTGTGAGTGATATCTGTCGTTTCCGCCATTTTGATGATGCCATGGGTCAAAGCCAATCGGTGGTATCCTGGTCTTCAGTTATGTCCAGTTTTGGACATTTCCCATCTGTCACATAAAGTTTACTGTTTCAGAAACCTTAAATTTACTAACAATCAAGTTATAGTAGGCAACAACTTTTTGTACAGCTTGTAATTACATTTCACTATTGTTTGTGTTTATTTTTTTAGAATGTGGAGAACAGACCACCAACACAGCAGCAGATGGTTGCAGTAAGTACTGCTGAAGCTGAAACTCAGGTCTTCTATTCTGCTGGCAACAGCTCTTCTTGTATTGGTGAAACATCAGGTGATGAGTCTATATTGGTGAGGAGCCTCAAGAGAAGTGTAAGTGACCTCTCTTCAAAAAATGAAGTACTCAGAAAAAAGATAAAGGTTCTTCAGCAGTCAAAGAGGCGGCTGAAGAAGAAGGTATCATCTATGGGTGTAGTAATTGATGAACTGAGGAAAAACAATCTTATGTTTGAAAGTGGCCTTAACATTCTAGAAAACATACCAGGAATGAACAAATTCTTGCTGCAGAGACAAGCTGCAAAAGCAAATTCCAAAAGTCTGCCCAAAGCATATAAGCCGGAACTTCGTGCATTCGCCCTCACATTACATTTTTATTCGCCGAGAGCGTATAATTATGTAAGACGAGCCTTTAATACCTGTCTCCCACATCCCAGAACTTTGGCGAGGTGGTATCAGTGTGTGGGCGGGGAACCAGGATTTACCACAGAGGCCTTTAACTTAATTAGGGCAAGATCTCAGGGATGTGATAATGTCACTCTTTGTAGCCTAATAGTTGATGAAATTGCTATTAGGCAACACATAGAGTTTGATGGTGAACAGTATTATGGCTATGTCAATATGAGGTCCTCTATTGCCACAGACAGTTTACCCGTGGCTAAAGAGGCATTTGTCCTTATGCTTGTGGCAATTAATGGCTCCTGGAAACTTCCAGTGGGTTACTTTCTGACTTCTGGGATAACTGGAGAGCAGAAAGCAAACCTTATCCAGCAATGCATAGGCCTTGCCAGTGCCAGTGGTGTTAGGGTAGTTTGCCTGTGTTGCGATGGCTGTGCCTCAAATTTGGCCATGGCAAAATGCTTGGGATGCCGTCTTGACCCTCATGCTCTGAAAACAACTTTTTATGTTGAAGGTGTGAGCTCTGAAGTGGCATTTCTTCTAGATCCTCCACATATGTTGAAATTGGTTAGGAACACTCTAGGCGAGAAAAAAAACATTTGGGATGATCAAGGTGAAGTCATTTCTTGGCATCTTTTTGAGTTGCTCAATAAGGTGCAGATAAGAGAAGGACTTCATATAGGGAACAAAATAACAAACAGCCACATTAATTTTGTCCAGAATAAGATGAAAGTCAGGTTAGCAGCCCAACTTCTCAGTGATTCTGTGGCAGATGCAATGCAATATTGCAATGATATGAATATACCTGGTTTTGATGATGCATCTGCAACAGTCAGGTTTATTCGGCTTTTCAATCGCCTTTTTGATGTGCTGAATTCCAGGAACCTCTTTCAAACTCAGTGGAAGCAGCCATTGAGGGTGCATAACTTTATAGTGGTCGAAAGGTTTTTGTTGGATGCAGCAGACTACATCAGAGCACTTACTCTGTCACCAGTAGTTTCTGGAACAAAACTTGTAGATTGCAATAGGAAGACAGGCTTTGTAGGTTTTCTGGTAGGTATTTCTAGTATGTTGCATCTTTATAGAAAGCTAGTCGAACCTCAGACTGCACCCTTACTGAAATTCTTGCCCACATATAAGTGCTCACAAGATCACCTGGAAATGTTTTTCAGTGCCATACGCAGTCGTGGTGGGTGGAATAACAACCCAACGGCACGTCAGTTCATGTCTGCCTACAAAAGACTTTTAGTGCACAATGAGGTTAGGGAGTCACAGAAAGGCAATTGTGTACCACTAGAAGACATACCCATTATGACTTACAATGGACAAAACATTGAAGAACACATAAATCTCACTGCTGGGCGTTCACAATTGGCAGACACAGAAAGCCACTTGGTGAGTCATGATCATGACTACGTTGATGCCGGTGTATTTCTCTCTGAGGTGGCAGCACATATTGTTGTGTACATTGCAGGATTTGTTGTTCGGCACCTAGAAAGGGTACTGAAATGTGAGTCATGCCTATCTGTGTTGCGAGGGGATGGCAGCCACACTTTTTATGCACTTATACATAAAAAAAACAGAGGTGGTTTAGTTCTGCCATCAAATGATGTCGTGGAAATTTGTCTATCTGCAGAAAAGACATTCAGGAAATACTCTGCAGAAAACTGGAAAATGGAAAAGTGTATTTTCTCGAAGTGCGTGTCAGAGGTGCTTGGCACTTTTTTGTTCAGGCCTGTATTCATTGATTTGGCTGATCACATGAAAGATCAGGATCCATTGGACAATCACTTACTGTTGTTGATCAAGGCTGTTGCCAAGAAGTACCTACTGATACGGCATAAACATTCAGCAAAATGTGTGAGTGATGGTTTACACGCAAAGAAGTTGCGAGCAGAGTACACGAAAGTTGTTCTTTTCAAGGGCCAGTAATACTGACTCGTGTGTGTGTGTGTGTGTGTGTGTGTGTGTGTGTGTGTGTGTGTGTGTGTGTACCAGCTATGTCTAATACATTTATTGGCCTGATATATTTGACCACCTAGCATGTCAGTGTAATTTTTGTGACTATTGTTAAGTGTTTGTGGAAATATTGAAATGTCACGTAAACATAGCATTTAAGTATTGTGTAGCTTATATTTCAATACTTTGTATCCATTATTCAATATTTGTATTTTGTTTAGATTTGCCACTTTTACACATTGTGGCTTGTAGATTATCTTCTCTTGTTCTGTTTCATGCTGCCGTAACATGCATTTTTCTTTATTATAATCTAGTTTGAGTTGTAAGTTATTTATTATTAAGAAGTGTTTGTATTTGAATGTATGTGCTCATTCATATTTGTTGTTTCTCATTGTGATGTACAAATTTTTTTGTGGGGTTATGCAGAATTTCTCTTGTTTATCATTGCCTGTAAATTTACCCTTGATTTGTGTATGTAACATGGTTTATAGGCCTCCTGGGGAACTCGCCATGCAAAATAAAGAGTAACGCATCAAACTTGGTAGCTCTATGGTGATGTGGAAACCCAAGCATTGTCAATAAAGATAATAATTCACTGTGTGCCTGTTTATTTGATTCCTTTATCCTGTTACTTCATGGTAATTTAATTGAAATGCCCAGTTGCTTATTCAGACATTAACTGGACTATGTACCCAGCCATATCTAATAACTCTATTACTTGTCACAGGTAAAGTATGAGTATTCTACAAAGCCATCAATCAATTGTGGCAAAATAAATCACTTGGTGAATGGTGGACATAACTGAATGTTGGGTAGTTTCCAAGAATGTTTGCAATTACAATTTGAATTTTCCTCATGTTTTGTGCTTATTGTTGTCTATTTTCACTACTTTTGAAAGGTATTATGAAGATACTCATCAAAATGCCAGATCCAGAATTTAAACAATATAACTTTGAAAACTTAGAGCATGGCCTTTCCTAAGAAATACGTAATAATGTGTACATAGAAAATTTTTGTCATCAACTTGATGTGATTGCTTCATATGAAAAGTGGCAACGGTCTGTCAAACCTTGGCTCTCAGAATTGCAACGAATTTTGTAGCCACTTTAGAGGCTTATATCTACATTTTTTCCATGGTGTGATTCCTCATATAAAGTTGTCTAAGTACATTAAAACAAATGACCAAATGTTTGCTAGTACTTGTTAGTTAGCATAGGGTGACCAGATTTCCGAAATCAAAATACGGGACTCAAGAAGTTGAAACCACATTTATGAAATGTTTCGTAAATACTGTATCAGTAAATAGATTTGAGTTCACATGTTTCATCCATACTACAGCTGCACACATACTCCTTTGTAAACACACACACTTAGAAAAAGTGTAAAAATATGGTGCATTACTAAAGCCATAAATATTTTATTTTAGTCACAAACGCAATACGTCAACTTTATATATATTATACTATAGTTTGACGAAGTTTTGCTCTAGAGAGCTAGGCTGTGTGATACAAAACGTCAAACTGTTGACGAAAAAAGGACTTCTATACAACATAAAACTAATTTCTCATGTTGATGTAATTTCTCAAATGAAAACTCGTCTTAATTCCTTTTGGTATGTATGTAATAAGAGTAACGCAACTAATGACTTAATGGTTTAAAACGACAGACCTAAATTATATGTCCTGAAGCAATAACGAATGCACAACTATTCGCCATGTGAAAGCATTACACAGTACTAAAGAAAGAACATCAATCATTCCTTGTTACTGTGCTTTAATTAAAAAGTGTACTTTTGTTTATCCTTTGTCTAAGATTACATATCGAGCTATCCATTTTATTGTGGTATATGTTACTTAAAAACACGTTTCAATAATATAGGACTTAACGAAATATTTTGTCGGGACAGCGGGACAATTAAGTTAAATACGGGATGTCTGGTCACTCTATGTTAGCAGTAACCCAATCCAAACATAATAGCAATGTGCATAGCTGCATGATCTAACTTTGGAACAGAATCGGGTGACTTGTACTTGTCTTTGGTAACTTATCAAATAGCATTAAGTCTGACAGCCAACTGGCATTAAAGTGAATAACAACCCCTTCTACTCAATAGATGAATTTTTTGAGATAAATATTGATATTAAAAAAAAACTTTTTATTAAACTGCTATTTCAAACCATTTTGATATTTCAAATTCACAATTTGTGGAACAAGTGTTAATCTAAACTGATATTCAAAAGACCTGACGAACAAAGCAGAAAATACTTGACAAAGCCATATGTTAAATTCCCAAATGTCATATTTTGACCTAGTATTGAAGGTATTAGTTTAAGAGCTCATTAAAACCTGCCACTAGTTACATTTATAGCATTCTACAGTGTTGTAAAATGATAAGTTTTCTCACCAAGTTTAAATTACTTATTGTTCACATGCTGAATGATTTAGGTGTTTTGAAGTGAGATGATGTCTAAATGATAGTGAGACTGACATCCTAATTTTAAAAATAGTCCACTCACAGTCTGTTTCTTTGCCATTGGAGAATCTTTTAATTTCTTGATATGTACAAGAGGTGATAGCAGGGCTTGCTTCTTCCCTCATTGATGGAGTAGCAAAGAAAACATAAGTTTTCTTGGTACAACTTAAACATTGCAGGGGTTGTGCATTCAAAATGAATGTTGAAATTGTAACTAATAAGATCCACTACCAGTAAGCAAACAAGCATTGCTTACAGAGTTCTGGCTTCATTAGCTGTTGACGCAAATATATGAAAAAACGATTGGAATATTTTACAAAAGCAAATTTCACATCACATATGTATCCTCTTGGTAATTGAAAATGTAAAAAACACCGTTACAGTAACGAAACCAAACGTGTGATTTTGCTGAATCAGATGCATGCGTATTTAAGGCGAGAAAAACGTTTGACACTGCTTTCCTTACTATGTTATTCACGTAAGAACACTATATTTGAACCAGCTGTTGTCTGGACACGACAGAAATTTAAGTATCAGATGAAATCCTTCCGCAGTCATCAGCTGTCGACGTAAAAACAGGGCATTAAGGGTTGAGATATATTACGAAAGCAACCTTCTTACACCCTGTACTTCTCTTGTAAATTCAAAATGTATAAACAAGAAACAAGGCCAAACGTATGTTTTTGCTGCATAAAATGCGCATTCAAGACCAGAAAAACATTTGACGTAAGCATAGTAAATTTGAAACAGCTGTTGTCTGAACATGACAGAAATTTAAGTATCAGATGAAATCCTTTCTTAGTCATCAGCTGTCAACGTAAAAACAGTAAAATAAGGATTAAAATATATTACGAAAGCAACCCTTTCACACCATATACTTCTTCTCGTGGTAAATCGGACTGTATAAACAAAAACAAAGTTACAGTAACAAGTCCAAACGTGTTATTTTTCTGCTCAAATGCGCATTCAATATCAGAAAATTTTTGGGAGTATGTTATTTCATAAGTACTTTATATTTGATACTGAAAATAGCTGGTGCCTGCACACGACACAAATTTCAAGAATGAGAAGAAATCGTAAACTGTAGTGTAGTCTGCTATAGCAGGTGCAAACTGCTCCCATCAGCCACCGCGCCTTGGGGCATTCAAAATGGCGGTTGGCCCCGCCCACTGGCTTCAAAACAAAGTACAGCGAAAGTCTGCAGTGCCATCTCCCCTTCTTTTACCTCCATGGTGATGCCACAGACCATATCTTTGGTTTATGCGTGCTACAATGTCTTCAGCTCTTTCTCTGTAAGGATAAGCATATGAATAAGGAAATATAAGAATAAATAAATCGTTAAAAAATGCTCAGTCTCTGTTGCAGTATTTTATTTTCCAATTACGCGTTTCGCGCTGTTAGCGCATCGTCAGATTGGGCGGAGATGGAGCCGCAGAACTATCTATTGCTGTCTAGGAGGTATCTTAACAATTTGTGTTATTGGGCGCCATAGCAGCAGAGGACAGCGACTCCTCTGCTGCTATGGCGCCCAATAACACAAATTGTTCAGATACCTCCTAGACAGAAATAGATAGTTCTGCGGCTCCATCTCCGCCCAATCTGACGATGCGCTAACAGCGCGAAACGCGTAATTGGAAAATAAAATACTGCAACAGAGACTGAGCATTTTTTTAATATTCAACACTGTTGCTGCACCAGCCGCCACCACCACCATCATGGAATGGAGTGAAATGAATAAATAAATCGATTTGACGTTTCGCACACTACATCAAGTGATCTATCTGTGACATTATTACAATCATTATTGTAGAATTTCGTGATTCGATTCTTCGAAACCAGTTCATTTTTACACTTCGAAACGAGTGCATTTTTATGTGTGATTTTTTTTATTTCTTATATATTCTCTGATAAATGTAACATGTTTTTAGGAAAAAAAGGAGATGGACAGAGGGAGTGAATAGGAAAAGTACTAATTCAAGGCTCGAATAAATAAATAAATACCCGGGCAACGCCGGGTTTTCGGCTAGTTATAAAAGAAAAATAGCTATTATGCGGCCCACTTTTGCAAATAATTAGGACAAAAATGTAAATAATGTAAATAATAGATATTAGATTATTATTTTCATATACTTAATTTTATATTATTTATATTCTTATCATTTTTGACCAAGATATTTGCAAAAATCATAACACTAAAGAAAACCTTAAGTGGTGCATTAAACACGCCAATGCGATTTTTTAAATATCAGATTTACTTAACTTTAACATATATGTACTTTAAAAACACATCACATATGTACTTTCATAGTAGTATTTTTTTTAAAAGAAAACGCCTTCTACTGCTGCAAAAGAAGATTTTATTTATTTTTACAATTCACCCATACGCATTTCGTCTTTTTCACAAGGCAGCATGAGTTGGTGTCCTCAAATATGCTTTTTTTTTACACATTTCGTTTTTGGTATAAAATGGTGTACTTACAGCACTTGCTACTCCATATCTCCCTCTTTCTGGCAACCAGGTCGATATGTTGCACTATTATGCCATACTGCCATAACTGTGTCCACTGTAGCTTGTTTTGTAAGTGTTGCCAAATTTCTCGGCTTATTTGTAATAAGTATTAGCTCAGATGGAAAGTATGTTTCAACTAACTAATAAACCTTACAACGTCAGTTTGTGTCAGATGATCACATTAGTACCATATGAGACTTAACCAAGTCTCTTTCTTGATTCTTTGTTTAAACCACTGTTTAGGAGTCTTCTTTGCTTCTGGAACGCTTCTTTCGCCAGATCCATTCTCGTTTTGATGTCTTGTTGGCAATTCATATCTTCCTTATCCAACTTCCCAAATACTTGAATGCTGTCACCTGTTCTATGACCTCTGACTCCATACAGATATAGTGAAATACAAAAGGACTTCGACTGATAATCGTGATGGTGACGAAGATATCGAATCGACAGCGTGTAGCAGTAAAAGTGACCCATCTGTGGCAACTTACGACAATGAATTCTAAGGAAAATGATTCCGGCACAGAATATGGTAGCTGCAGGGGAACGACTGTTCAAATGAATTGGGTAAATATATATACATTGCCTCAGTATGACGAAAAAGATGACAAAGTTTATTGTGTGTTGTGTAGGGCTATGTGTGCAAACGAGAAATTGAAATTACTGTGTATTAAAAAATTACTTCTCTCCTTTCAGAGATTAAAATGTTCCTAAATTAACATCACATGAAGCAAAAAAGAAGAAATACTACTAAAATAAAAAAGTATTACTTTAAACTTACATTTGTATTTGGGGTGGGAAAATTTAGACGTTACAATAAAGATGTTTTGTACGAGTTAATATATATATATAATACCCGTCGGAGGGGGGGGGGGGGGCTCGAGGCCGGCAACCGACCCCAGCCCCCCCCCCCTTCCGCCTAAGCCACTGAGCGAATTGTTGCTGGTATAACTTCCGGGTTATAAGGCCGTGCTCCATAAAACTTTGCAGTTTCACCTAACGTTTCGTCCAGAGCTGCGCCAGACATCTTCAGAGGTCTTCTTACTTGCGTTGTGTCTTGCCGACTCAAGACTCAACGCAAGTAAGAAGACCTCTGAAGATGTCCGGCGCATCTCTGGACGAAACGTTAGGTGAAACTGAAAAGTTTTATGGACCACGGCCTTATAACCCGGAGTTCTACCAGCAACTATGACATCCGGTCGTGATAGCCTTCATTGCATGACCACTGAGCGAACCCCAAGATTTTCAAAAGCCGGCACCTACGTAGTGTGGTGATAGTAGACATTCAATAAATCACAACGTAACTATAATTTGCCAAGCACAAGTGAACATGACAATGGGTCGCCAACGTGATGCCGCCACTGAGAACGTGTACTGCTGTTACTGTGAGCGGTTTCTAACATAAAAGTTGTAAATGAGTTTTCTATCACAAAAACATTATACACAGAAAAAGTGAGGACAATCTTGTAACTTTCGCTAACACTGCTATAATAGTCTACCCTTGCATCATCAGAACGTCACCAGAGCTTGGAGGGTTTCTTTATTATGATTTACTGCTTTGGCTGGACGTAAATCGATTACCCTCGAAATGGGATGTAATGAATTTTGTGAGATAGGATGTATAAAGCAATTTCGTTTCTGCCCACAGGCTTAAAAGTAAACGTAACTTTGTGATTTGGTCGCCGTTTAAAATCTTCTTTAATAATCTTGTAACCGTGTAAAATATTTTTGGCATCACAGGCTTCGATATACTCTGATCTTCTGCAGGATAAGTGATCTTATTGTAACAATTAATTTCATTTATTATAAAATAAAGAGACAAAAACAGACTGTTGCATTTGACAACAAACTCTATTTTCATCACCATAAAACACAAAATGTTCACAATATTCACGTTCATATACATGAAACGTCTCATGGAACACTTATCTCGACTTATTGTCCTTTTGCGTTTTTTTTAACTCCATAAAATTCATTTGTTATTTCAACAAGTATTGTATTAAATGTTCACTGGAAGTGTATTTCTCCGTGACATTTTTTCGCCATCCACTTTGCTGCATTTCTAATGTATTTCACAACTCCACCACGTCCGCTGTGCACTGTCCGATCGGCGTAAAAGATCAAAAGACCCGCACACAGTATATGACCGATTCTACTAAATCTAAGATTTCAAATATTTTTAAATGTCAGTACCGGTAACTATTATTCACGACATCTTTCCTTTCGTGACCCAGTATCCAGTGGAACAACCAATTTTGCTTCTTTCACTACAAGCTTCAGCTAAAGACAGAGTGATTTCGATCACGTGACATTATCTTCAAATGTAATGATTTTTAAAATGCTCAAATGTTTGTAAAGCTTATGGGACGTAACTGTGGGGTCATCAGTCCCTAAACTTAGAAACTACTTATGAACTAACTTATACTAAAGACAACACAAACAGCCACGCCCTAGGGAGGATTCAAAACTCCGACGCGGGAGGCCGCGCGATCCGCGTGTGGTGCTCCAGACCGCTCGGCTACTCCCGCGTGGCTAAGCTTTACTTTACGGAAAATAACACATCTGTTCTACTAATAATTAGCGAAAATGGTATTTGAACGTTATAATCATTCAGAATAACAACAATTCGAACCATATTTTCAACGTAGGAAAACAGCCTATTATGTAGATGGACCGAGTGCAATTTTACATTGTTCTCTTTTTTCGGAAAGTTGAGCGTAATAAAATTATATTTACATCTTCTTTAGTTAAATACTGCCTTCGTTATAAATACGTAGCATGTTCGAGCGTAATAAAATTATATTTACATCTTCTTTAGTTAAATACTGCCTTCTTAATAAATACGTAGCATGTTCGTCGATTTTATCATTGATTGACTCAAATGCTGGTGCAAATATTGATTATTCAAAATATCCGCTCCGTATCTTGTCTTCCTATTTCCCAGTTTCCGGATTCACATTGCCTTGGGCTGGCAGTGGCCATTATATGTTTCGCGTTGTGCACGTGTGGCTTGTGATTGTAAATTACTGTTAACCGTGCCCGAGTGAATTACATAAAACATCTGACAATGCCAAAACCCATTTCCTTGTTACTATCGCTCCCATAAGTCACTGCACAGAGTGTCACCTTAATTTGCGCTACTTATTTAAGTACATTCTCAAATGGTCATCCTTACAAATATCCAGAATCCAAGAACGGGAGAAATTAAAGCAGAACGTAAAATATGCTGAGCTGGAACTTACGCCTCAGTGGCCAATAAAGGTAAGAAATAGCTCGACAGATTGTTTTATTGTCGTGGTTTTATTTCTGGGTGTCTTAATCATTCGGTTTATTGTATTCGAAAGGTTAAAGTGCAGTTTCCATGTCGGCGGCAGTTACTTGACTTGTAGCGCCGCAATAAATTATGGTAGGTTACTGGTTTTCACTTTTCTTGCTTTGTAAACAGTTCTGTGTTGTGCACATAATTATTTTTGCGAGTAATATTGCAAAACTGCTTGCAGATCCTGAGTCATTAGATAGAGAATCAGTCACTACATTAATGTAACTGGTGCGATATACAAATACAAGTAAGCCTACATACAATTTTAATGGCCAGGAGTGTATTTCAAACAGGGTTTCTTTAAGTAACTGCTTTGTCCAATAGTTGCGTGATAGCGTGACCAAATGCAGTCGTATAAAGAAGAGGATAAATGTTCAAATGTTTGTAGAACTTATGGGACTTAACTACGGGGTCATCAGTCCCTAAACTTACATAATAATTATGAAGTAGCTAATACTAAGGACGGCACAAATATCCATGCCCGAGGGGGGATTCGAACCCCCGACCGTAGTGGCCGCGCAGACTGTGACTGAAGCGCCTCGGTCCCCTCGGCCACCGCGGCCGGCAAGAAGAGGATAAACAGCTTCAGAAAGGAGGAGAAGGTAAGGATGACGAATACACGCTTCCAATGTGCGTTCACCGCGATGTCACCAAACACGGATGCGACCATCTTCATGCTGCAAACAGAACTGGATTCATCCGGAAAAATGACGTTGTGCCATTCGTGCACCCAGGTTCGTCGTTCCGTACACCATCGCATGCGCCCCTGTCTCTGATGCAGCGTCAAGGGTAACTGCAGCCATGGTCTCCCAGTTGATAGTTGTCTTGCGAACGTCCCCATCTGTTGACTCAGGGATCGGGACGTGGCTGCACGATCCGTTACAGCCGTGCGGATAAGATGCCTGTTATCTCGACTGCTAGTGATACGAGGCCGTTGGGATTCAGCGTGGCGTTCCGTATTGCCCTCCTGAACCCACCGATTCCATGTTCTGCTAACAGTCATTGGATCGCGACCAACGCGACCAGCAATGTCGCGATACGATAAACCGCAATCGCGATGGGCTACAATCCGACCTTTATCAAAGTCGGCAACGTCATGGTACGCATTTCTCCTCCTCGAATTTAATAAATGAGTTGATTATTACAATGCGTAATATACATTCGTTAATAATTATGCTTAAATTGCTGTTTACGTGAATTGGTCTGCTTCTTGAGGCTAGTAGCGGCGCGATGAATGAGGGAGAGTCTGTATGTACCCGAACGAGCCAAGGAAATGATGTCAAAATGGCGTAGTCGGCCGCTCCCGTCAAACTTCCCGAGGTTTGTTTGGGTGCAAGCTCTATACTGCCATCTTCCCTTTCGTATTTTCATGATATTCAACATAAAGCTGACGTGTTGCTGTTTCAAAGTAATGGTACACTGAAGAAGTACCAAAAATATTGGCGTATCACCCGACGTGATGGTATGGGGTGCCATTGGTTACCCGTCTCGGTCACCTCTTGATCGCATCGACGGCACTTTGAACAGTAGCCGTTACATTTCAGATGTGTATGACCCGTGGTTCTACTCTTCATTCGATCCCTGCGAAACCCTACATTTCAGCAGGATAATGCACGATCGCATGTTGCAGGCCAGTGCGAACCTGCTGGACACGGAAAATGTTCGATTGCTGCCCTGACCAGCACATTCTTCAGATCTTTCACCAATTGAAAACGTCTGGTCAATGGTGGCCGAGCAAGTGGCTCGTCACAATACGCCAGTCACTACTCTTTATGAACTGTGGTATCGTGTTGAAGCTGCATGGGCATCTGTGCCTGTACAGCCCATCGAAGCTCTGTTTGACACTATGATCAGGCGTATAACGGCCGTTATTACGGCCAGAGGTGGTTGTTCTGGTAGGGTAAGGTGGTACAGTTTCGATCATTTCAGACAAATGTCATTGTAACTGGAAATACAATGAGAAAATAAATAATTTTAACTATTTCACTTGTTCTCGGACGTTTAATGAATATATAACACAAATATTAGACAGTTACAATTGTTGGTATAAACACTAGAAAAGGTTACAGAATTGAGAAAAATCGATCGAAAATGTACCACGCTAGGTACAATTATGATCACTACCTCGTACAATTTTGATAATGGGCATCTGCCACATAGAAAGCATTTTTTCCTTAAGGCACCAATGCACACTTCGTGGTAGCAAACATTGCGTATTTAGAAGCGAATCCAATCACCCTTAACCAGAAAATGTTTAAGAGCGCGTTGGACTAAGTAGTTTAACTTATGTTGATCGGAATTGTACCTATATCGAATTTGTACCACCTTACCCTACTGATTTCTCAGGATCTATGCACCCAAATTGCGTGAAAATGTAATCACATGTCTAGTATAATATATTTGTCCAATGCATATCCGTTTGTCATCTGCATTTCTTATTGGTGTAGCAATTTTAATGGCCAGTAGTGAATTGTATTATTCTGCTTCTCCAGACCACTTTCATCGGAAATAATGAGAAGATAAATTGTACAATCCTTTTTCCTCTGAAACAGCACGATGATTTTTTTTTAGCTTTACCGCCAAGCTTAGCTTTGTGATCCCGTACCATTAGCAGTACGCATTTAACCTTTCTGCATATATAATATATATACACGATTCATTATTTATTCATATGCTTTAGAGTTACAGTGCGACGAAAAAGTAACTGTAATGTTAGCTACTGCTGATACAGTACTTTTTATGTATGGTAATTATATCTGTAACTAAGTTACAGGTACTGTTTAATAACTTTCCCAGTCCTATTAAATTTCTCTGTGAGTCCTATAATTAAATTAATTTCTCCTCGTGATCCCTACGTCATCTCTGTGTAGGATGTTATTGTGTATTCCTAAATATATTATTTAAGGGCAATTCTTACTGTCCAGAATCAAATCATAACAGCATTGGATGAAATTACATTTATTTGCTGGGTAAAAACATGTAGACACTTAAACAACATAAGACACAGAACAATACTCTTTGGAAACCAAAAGATAAAAACATTTGCAAAGTAAAAAAAGAGAATACACCAATCACAGACATACATTACTAGACTGGCAAACGTCCCTCTGTGACTGAAGCCTGACGCCGCCATCTTGCCTTACCTCACGTCAAAAATTTCCGTACGGTACTACCATGATCTGATACGATATGACGTTGTAAGCTTTACTAGTAGTAACTAATACTTCCACAATAATTAAATTTAACACATAGGCGTACATTGTCGAATCGCGTTATGAGCAGAACTTGTTACGTACGGTTAAATTTTAGTAGGCGTCTTAGCCGCTTCGCGTCATTATGTTGCCAATCATGTGACGTTGGCATTAGCCGATCACGTGACAGTGTCAATATTTTGTCATGAAGTCTTCGTCGAGGGCAATTACTTTTACTGAGTGAATGAGGGTACATACAAGAACCTGTCAACAATATAGCAGATACAGTATTATTTATTTACCTCATTGTCTGAACGAAACACTAATCAGGTCACTTTGTGTGGAATTCTAAGAATATATTTTCTTGGTGAGGGCTTTCTATCGTTTTGTTGATGTGGCCAACATAATCATGTGAGGCCGGAGAGTTGGTAACTAAAATTTTACCATTACGTACAGTTAAAGTAGACTGTAGTTATCTGAAAAACACTCATAAAGAGATGCGTTATCTACGACAAGTAGCACATTTATAATGGTAATACTATTAAAAGAAAAGCCGAAGTTGATTGAAACTGGTAACAGATTAACAAAAACAGAAAACGCTAGTCATTAGTGTACGTGTCAAAGCAGACTGTAGATTTCGTAAGAACTCTCAAAAGAGGAGAATACATGTTATGCAACGATAAACTACACCAATCAGCAGAGCGCCAAAGATAATAAAAACACGCAGAAACAATTAGCCCAAGTCATACTAGACAACACTTTAAGTAGTCTGCCATTTCAGTTTCATCAGCATTTCTGTGAGATATGCATGAGTTCGTGTGCGACGGAGCAGACTTATTTATTTATTTATTATTATTATTAATGCCAGATCCAGGTCATACAAAATGAGAGGCAGAAAAATATCATTATCATTCTCGCGTAGGCTTACCAGTGTTGTTGGGAAAATATTTGAAGTTTTTTGTCATCAATAAGCTACCAGATTATATTCAGATTATTCTGGGTGTCATAAGGACTGGTAGAGAACGTGCTGTAGACTAAGTAAGAAGACTCAGGAACGTTTGGGTTGAATGGCTTAGGCATTTTATTTCCGGACTAGATTGATCAGCCTTACTGCACACTGAAGAACAAATAAAAAATCTTGCATTCAAGCGCGCGAAGACTGATTTTTCAGTCGGTGGTTTTAGTTTACTGCTACTTGATATCACTTTAGGTGAATGGCAACCGATAAGAGGCGCCGGTATAAGAAAGTTGCCTTCAGCATGTCAATATGGTAAAGCAAGGGGAGAAAAATTTTGATTACTTGAAGAAGGTCTTAATCTTTATTAATAAAGGAAGTTTATACATTAAAAATAAAAAGAAAGAAATTAAAATATTTTTCCCGACCTGGGATCGAACCAGGGACTTTCAGCACCGTAAGCGCGGACCGAACCCCCCTACTATAACAGAAACGAAGCTTCGTCTCTCTGTATCATGGTGACACTCCGCTGCTAGCGCTACTTTCTACATATACCGTTCCCTTGTGACATTCATCCGCATGGTTGTGTAGCGTAACCGCTATGATGTGAGCTTGTCGGGAATCTCGATGAAAACTATGATTTCACCAACGTGTTCTGAGCGGGTATTTTTTCTCACTTTATTTAGTTGCTCAGTTGGCTCAATATACATAAAAGATTGACTGCTTTTTCTACTTCTGTAAGATTTGTCTCCATTATATGAAAAACATCCCTTTGTTTGTAGTAGCCTTTGGAGTATTAACTAGATGAAACAAGACATTTTCCGTTGCACAGCTGCCGTCACTTCATCCTCGTGAAAGCTGATCACGTTTATTACTTTCGCTCTTATGTAATAAAATACTCTCAAATTCCACAATGGCCCAAACACCGATAATGAATACATATGTTAAACTGCTGTATTTAGCCTTGATGTTACTTATTTTTCCTTTTTACTGAAGTAAGAGATCTTTCGTCAATAGAAACGCATATTTTTGCTTCTATCTGCAAACAAGGAATAGCACAAAGACAGTCGACAACTGTATGTGATACTGATAAGTGCTGATAATTCGAACGTGCTGTATTGCTTCCTTGCTTACCATCACTGTAATATCTGTGAAACAAATATTAAACGTGGTGAACTACACAACGAATAGATTGTCTCTCACATATTGACTTCTAAATACGTAGATTTCTGATGGAGTATTGGCTTCTTCGAGGAGGGTACGGTGGGACTTACTCCTTTGTGCTCTTCAATTTAGTAATCTGGAGTACAGGGTTTTTATTCATTAACTTACAGTATACTGATACAAACCTACAGAATTCATTTCTCATAAATCTACTAAACCTCTCGATCACCAAATTACAACAACGTACGATCAACTACACCATGCCTTTAGCAAATTTTATATAAAATAAAAATTTCAGTCCCTCCCTCCAGCCACCCATATTCACAGGACATCCACGACTGACTATGCTATTTAAGTATTGAAGATTACATGCAATCTTCCCATAGAAATAGAACCAAATAAATTCTCAGATTTCTGTTAAGCTTTATTAAGAGAAACAGAACAGAATTCGAATAGCGTCTCACAGTGACTAGATCATATCAATGTAAATTCTCAGATTTCTGTTAAACTTGGTGAAGAGAAACTGAGTTCGCATAGCATCTCACA
This sequence comes from Locusta migratoria, assembly GCA_026315105.1. NCBI lineage: Eukaryota > Metazoa > Arthropoda > Insecta > Orthoptera > Acrididae > Locusta > Locusta migratoria. Next base: position 268,297,810 of record CM048748.1, on the reverse strand, counting down.
GGGACTAGATCACATCTAAAGATGAGCTTCGAAACATCAATGTAATTTTTAGAACTTTGGCTATCTGGCGAAACTTAGTTTCGGTAGCAGCCAAACGACTAACGAGTGTTATTTTAAACACAACACACGATGAGTAAAAGAGGCGCGCTGGGTAAATCAAACCAACTTGCTGGGAAACTGCAAAACATGTTATTGTACCTTTTCCTGAAACTATCTATTACACTTGAGCAATAGATTTATTTGAAAAAAGAGTAGATACGCAGAAATAAAACTTTTATTACCGTATATATTCACGAAAGCGCATCATACTATTTATTGACGATTCGTACGCGAATTGTGTGCAAAACAATGATGTATTTTTACGTTCTAGATTACTTTAAAATCAAATTCTTCGTTGAGTTTATTTACATAGAACCGAAGTTAGGAAATAAATATTTTCGCATAAGGAAAAAGCAGTTGTTTCTGCAAGAAAAACGTACACAAATCAAAACGCAGAATGTAATTAAATCATTCTTTACAGTTAATGAATTATTTCTGGTAAGTTCACTAACATTTACCCTTCTATCTACATTCATGAAATTCACAGTAAGTTTGCCACTATGACTATACTACTCGCCGTACTCGGTTTGTGCAGCGTTTAGTTCCGACTTACGATACAGGGAGCGCGTGTTCTACAATTGAGATTCTCGCCGCCAGGTGGCAGGTTGCAACAGCGGCTTGATTAGCTGTAAACAGCTGAAAACTCAGCCGTGTGTTCCATATTAAACGGAAACTTTAAGTGAGATGACTGCTCCCAGTGAAACGTCAGTTGAGAGTATACGGCATGATACTCTTGCCTCATATCACAGCTATCTATATAACCTTCAGAAGCAATTGTACAGTACTTACTATGCTGACGTTTCCTATTCGAATGCATTCATAAATGATACGCGTATTTCACAGCTTTTTCTTCTGTTTGTGGGCTTGTGCGGGGTGCAGCATACAATGAGAAATAAAGAGAACTGTTGTATCTACAGATAAATTTGACATGGTTCACTGTTGATCACATGCATGCGCATAATGCACCCTTTAGAGAAAATTCGAGTAAGTTAATTTTGACACGAGAGTTTGCTTATGTAAATCGGTGTGTTTGGGGCAGCTATACTGTGGAGGCCACAGTACAATGTTACTTGAAGTTATTACGTGTTTCTGTAACTTCATTATAAAGTTTCCGTGGGATAGGTGGTGTTGTTAACTGACAGTAAAAGTTCCTTAAAGTTTTTGGGAAATGTGACAAATATTTCATTAACTTATTTTTTTGAGAAAATAGACACACAGTTCTACAATATAAATAAACTACTGTAATGAAAATTTACATATCTGTTTCTAACAAGTGATCAGAAGCAGTCTGCACCATAATGAATCTTCTCATTATCTTTTGATACATTTGATTATTTCCTTTTTCTATTTTTTTCAGTCTTTAGGCATTTTGATGAAAGGAATATCTAACTTGGCAATACAGAACCTGTCAAATTCTTTTAGAATAGTTATAGTATTCTGAGTTACACACCGAAATGTTCTACTAGGTCTGTTGTGGCAAAGTTTCCATGGTTTTGCATCACCTCAACTTCTGGCATCCCTAATTGTAAAGTTCTGTTGCCAATAATTACATTTTTAGGGATGTGGGTTCACACAATGTTGTTGCATGACTCATTTATGTACAGTCTTCCTCAGTAGCTCAGAGTGGACAAGGTCTTTGTTGATTTAAGTTGATCCATAATTGAAACAGGAGAATAGTGATTCTGAGTAAATGTTTTCAGGTTGCCAGCTGCAAAAGTTTATGTAATCTTCGGGGGGGGGGGGGGGGTTAGATATTTCAAAATGAAAATAAAAAATACAATGTGGCTGAAGTACAGATAAAAGTGCAGCATGTTAAGAGTACAGATACTTCTCTAGATCATTCAGCGGAGCAGATTAGTTCACACTCACAACCAAAACCATAAAAGTTAATTTGGAATAAGAATCCAGTGTTTGTTACATGTGTAAACCATTGAAAGCCTACATTACATTTCACACTATATTACACACATCATCATGAATCTAGGGATTCAAGACCCTTTACATAAAATTGGATGAGAGATATTGAAGAAAAACATTTCAGTTCTCTTTATTGGTCATGACAATAGAAAATGAGAAGTTGTACAATAATAACATTGACAGTTTGAATTTAAATTCCAGATTGCAGCATACACCATGTAACAGATTCTCTTACACTGATGCATGCCTGTATTTGCCATCACATACTGTCAATTAGATGTTGGTCCAGATTGTTCTACTCCTCAATGGAAATTCAGACTAGATCTGTTAGATTGGTTGGTGGGTTGTCTCATCAAACAACAAAACATTTCAATATATCCCAGACAAATTCAATAATATTTGTCTTGTTCAGATGCTGGCCATTCTAATGTTGGAATGTTATGAAGGAACACATTTACAAGATGTACTCCATGCGCATGAGAATTGTTGTCCATTAAGATAAATCCCACACCGAAATGCTGTGGACATGGTTGCACTACACAATGGAGGATGTCATATCTGTACTGTTTAGCTATTTGGTGGCTCCACACAATGTTACCTCAAAACATCAGGGAACCACCATCTTGCTGGCCGGTGTGTGTAAGAATATTCAGGCCGATGAGGCTGTCTCCAAAAAGTCTATGTCATTTGTCTGCTTGAAGACGGCTGTAAGTCTCATTCGTGAATAGTGCTTGATACCAATTCTGCCGAGTTCATTTAGCATGCTGTTGGACCTATCTGTACCTTGTTGCATGGTGTCGAAGCTGGACGTCATCATGAAATCGGAAGTTGCTTGTCATGCAGCCTATTACATACAGTGAGTTGGAATACGACATCCAGTGGGACACAAAAATCATTATTCAACTATGTTGCATTCCTCTCAGAGTTCCCCGAGCTGAAATCCGTAAGTAGTAATCAGCTGTGTGGTAACCTTTGGGCGGACAAAGCAAGGCAATTAATCATTGACACTGCCTGTACCTCTCTACTTCCTCCATGTCCAAGCAACATCACTTTCATTCAATTGGAAACTTGATGAGAGTCCCTCCTGACCCAAAGTAACAATGTGAATATGATCAGCCATCTGTTTGTCGTAGGTAGTCTGTTACGTTGGCACTGCCATGCTGCACTATGGCATATAAAATCATCTTGCCTAAAACAGGCTTGAACATATGACTCAATATCTTGAAATTAATCTTGCTTTCTTTAAAAAGGATAAGATTCTTAGGAGACAAATAAATCATACAATTTTTATGGCTAATGTAAAAAGTTGTATCATACTTTACATTTGCCCCCAGTTCTTCTCATCAAATTATCCAGATGAATGAATACTCCAAAACAAAAAGAGAAATTTTTATTTATCTTTCAGAAAATATAACTAATTCATGATATGGATGTGTTGTGGTGTTCAGTCTGTAGACTGGTTTGATACAGCTCTCCACCCTATTCTATCCTGAGGAAGCCTCTTCATCTCCTGATACGAATGGCAACACACATCAATCATAATCTTCTTACTATATTCGTCTCTATTGCCCCCCCCCCCCCCACATACACACACACTTCCCTCCAATTATAAATTTATGATTCCTTGATCTCTGACAATATGCCCTACAAATGACATCTTCTTTCAGTAAAGATATGACAAAAATTCCTTTTCTCCCCAATTCTGTTCAGTACTTCTTCATTAGTTACAGCTAGACTGAAATGGTTTATTAAGTGATACTAGTGCTCAATATAAAAGAATTTACTGGTTTACAGTTACTAAATTATCATTTAAATTTAAAGGGATACTATTAAGCAAACAGAAAATTAAATTATGTGGTACTAATATCTTTGGTCAAAAACTGTTGTGAAACAAAGGCAAAGCTCACTATATATTCACATTATGTAGCTACAGGCATGCCACAGTCAAGACACTCCTGATTGTACAGGGACAAACATATTGTGAACACACCAACAAAATTACATAAATAGCACTGAGATAATGAAGAGTACAATCAATCATTGCTGACAAGTTAATAATATTTTTGTGTACTGAGAATCTCCATTACATTGCTGTACCAAATTGCGGTTTTCATTCTCTTCAGATCACAACTCAAGCAATAATCTTCATATTGTAGCATAACTGAAGACCAGGATACCACTCGTCAGCTTTGATCCATGACATCATCAAAATGTTGGAAAACCTGTATACATGATAACATCTTAATACTTGTGTATTGTAGATAATAAATAATCTGTGGTTATCCTCATAAATTACAGATTACACCCTGTCAGGGGTTCGAATCCCCACTTGGGCATGGATGTTTGTGCGGCCTTTAGTATAAGGTAGTTAATAAGTAGTTTGTACGTTTAAGGACTGATGACCCCACAGTTAAGTCCCATAAGCTTCACAAACATTTGAATTTTTTTTCACATATCACAACAACAGAATGTACCATCAATCATAGATTTCAGCCCAAAAATTCGCACCTTCTGAACTCACAAAGGAAAAAAAAACTCTCTCTTAACCTGTACCTCAATGTCAGATTGAAGCTACATATCACTTTCTAAACACAAAATCTTGAACTATAATCTATTTTCTAATTGTAAACATTGTCTTTAACCCAGCCACCACATAATTACTCAGGCCACATACCAACACGCACACACTCAGTGACACACCGATGCCACAGGTCAAAGCCAACAGGTGATATCCCTGTCTTCAGATGATTCATATTATTTTGTAAACCAAGGCCTTCAATCACCTAGGCACACTAAAAACTTATACTACAGAATCTAGAAACAAATGCTCATAACATACATTGGACAACAAGAAACAATCAATTTGCTTCAACCAAGCTGTCTTAGGCAGAAAGTTATATTATCTACTAGTTAGCAGATATTTTTAATTTTCACTTTTCTGACATAAACATTTATTCTACTGATTTATTTTCACTTTTCTGTTGGTTTATTTTTTGTTACTCTATTTTCTTTTCGTTTGCATATATTTGTGGTGATGTGATCACAATCAATCATCAAATGGGCATTAAAAAGATGAAGCGTCATATCTTGCTGACCAGCATCGTTGGGGTTGAGAGGTGCTCTGCTGCCCACAGACCATGTTGTATCAGTCTGGGATTGTATGTTGTAGCATAAACAATAAAGTTGTTACTGTGCCATATCTCATACTATTCTATAAGGCACATCTGTCGACTGGTCAAAGCATTTTCACTTTCTGCTGATGAGGTAAGAACACTAAAATTTGGATTTATGGTTCTGTTTTAATTCTGTTGTTAACTTTGTGACTGGCACTTCTAATTTTTATCTATCAGTTTTGTTCATTTTTGTGTTAAAATCATCTATGAATATGGGAGTGTATTAATTTCTTATTATGAGATCTCATTTTTAATTTTTATTAACCAAAAGTTAACTGGCAACTATTGAATCTGACTCACATTCATTATAGCAAAGAAATGAAATAAATAAATGTACTGTGAGCAGCTGTGGAAATCAATAAATAAATAAATTAAAATAAATAAATAACCAAAAATGTTCTGTCAGTATGGATTGAGCAGCAATCAGATCAGCAAACAAATTAAATCCTCTGTGACCTCAAGTCAATGTGCTACTACATGGAACTATGAAACTATAAGAAAAATTATAGCCAAGGCAGTTGTGTCACTTAGTTGTATGGAAAATTAGAAATGAAATCCCTTCAATGCAGCAGAAGTTATGAAATGCAAGCATCACAAAAGTAATCAACAGTGCCATGGATTCAGTAAGACAACTAAATAAACTGTCATGAATTTAGAGACCATTTACATAAATTCCGACCAGTTGTAACCACGTAATCCTACACACATAAATGAAGCAGCTATAATCTTGGAAACCATTTATGGTAATTGGTTATAGACACAAAACATAACATAGAGATTAGATTACCAGTTTCAGCCTGGCTCCTGTTCTGTGATGAGTCAGAATAAGCTGCAGTAATATTTTCATAATTAAATTTATAGCTACACACATCTACTTAGAGAACAATGCATTATACCCATTCAAAAGGGTTCCAAACTTTGATACATAATAAACATGAAATACCTTATCAAAGAATGGAAAGTCCGGTTGAAATTCGACAATATAATGAGGATAGTTTCCAATTCTCTGTAAAGATATTCATTGACAGGCACATCTGTGCTCTTGAAACTTACCTTTTACCACAGCTTCTGTTAGAAATGGGACACATACTCTTATTCAAACAATTATAAAAGCACACCATTATCTTTAGGCTATGGCATTCTGATTGGTAATTGGATGAAAGGAGAGGGGGAACAGAAAGCATGCAAGGAGGTGGTGGTTATGAATATAATGCTGCCTTATGGAGCATGGGAAAGGGGGGGAGGGAAGGGAAGCAATATCATATAATATTTAATAGGTCTCATATAAACAGATGTCCCTATTCACTCATCAATTATATCATTTCACAGCTACAATGACAATGTACACAACGCACTAAAAACCATGAAGGAAAGGGGACATCCAAGCAAAACTCATGTTGTATATACTAAATCATCATAATGAAACAAAGGAAAGAGACTGAAGACAAAAATAGTATGTCATATACTTGTGAGTGAACATTTCCTGAAAGCATTAGCTTAAGTTTTTATGTAGAACTACTAGCTCAAGGTAAATACCATTGAAGAAAAATAAGTTTACATACAAATGTCAGTTTTCAAAGTTCACACAGTGGTTAGGTGCTGCTGAAGGCACATGTGCTACATATTACACATATGGTTGTCATCGTCTTCAATACAGAGATTGATGTGATGCAACTTTTTATCCTTTCTAATCTCAGCAGGCCTCTTTGTCTCCTCATAAGAATGCCAACCACATCCATTTGAACCTTTTTTCTGCATTCATCTCTTGGTCCCCCTCAGCAACATTTACATCACGAACTTTCCTCCAGTGCTACCTACATTGATGATTCCTAATGGTTAAGAACGTGTCCTACCAATTGATCCCTTATTTTAGTCACCCCAGATATTGCTTTCCTCCCCAATTCTGTTCGGTACCTAATTGGTTATGGAATCTGCCCAGCTAATCTTCAATACCACATTTCAAATCTTCTATCCTCTTCCTGTCTGAACTATTCATCAAACACATTTCATTTCCATTCAAGGCAATACTCCACACAAATGCTTTCAGAAAGTCTTCCTCACACTTAACAAATTTCTCTTCCAGTAATGCTTTTCTTCCCATTTCCATGTAGCATTTTATATTGTCTTTAGTATGACTATCATATGTTATTTTACTGGCAAAGTAACAATACTCATTGACCACTTTTATTGTTTTGTTACTTAATCCCATTCTTTCAGTATCACCTGATTTTCACCAGATACATATAACAGTGGTGCATAATTTAACAATGGAAAGTCCAGGTTGGAATTCAACTATATAAACAGAATAGTTTTCAACTCACCATGAACTCATAGTAAGGGCACTCATACACATGTAACTTAAAGCTTTTGGACATAGCCATTGTCAGAGAGACATACTCTCTCATACTTCTAATTACACAAGCACACTTCACAGACAAGAAGAGGTGTAGAGTGAAGGAAGCAAGACCTGTTGGGTGTGAGAAAAAGGGGTTACTGTAGGCTGAGAACTGGATAGTTTTGGGATCAGAGAATGTACTTTAAATACTGTGATGTGTGGAGGATGGGATCCATATGACAGTAGTTGTGAAGCAACAATTGAAATCAAGTATATACTCAGCAGCTTCACAGTCTGGGCTATCTGGTTCCTAAAAACCACCTCTTTTACCTCTATTCTAAAATTCTCCCAATTTTTGTATTCTCTCTCTCTCTGTGTGTGTGTGTCCTCCTTCCTCCAGCACCCAATCTAAGCTGCATCTCTTTCCACCCATGTAGTATCTATATGCTCTGTAAAGTCATGCTGTATCCATCACTACCACTGTCTTACAAACTTCCTGCTCCCCTCCCATCCGCTCACCTCAGAGCGTTACTTGGGATGCAACAGGCAGAGTTGATGATTTTGTGTCTATGAAGTGTGTTTGTGTGATTGGATTGATGTGTCTTCTTCTGACGCATTGTGTCAGATACAAATTCTCAACTTTACCCTGCCTACTGTATTTTTTATTGTCTATCCACCTTAAAAAATCAAAATTGGAGTGTGTATTAGGAAGTTGTGGTTGAATTTTAATCACAATGTTTATTTATTTATCTAATTTGGTGCTCAGAATATATATTGTACAGAAATACACACAAACATGTCTATGAAGTTATAAAAGTAATACATAATTATAGGTTTGCAAGAGTACATTATTAGATTAATAACAATGGATGTAATTTTTATGTAGGTCTCATATTTATTCAGTACTTGAATCTGACATTTATACCAATAAAACTTACTTTCAGTTATATTACATTATCCTCAAATAAGGTCAGTAATTGACATACAATGCCTGATGTTCTTTCAATGTACAGATTCTTATGACAGGCTGGTTTCAATAAATTCTTGTTTGTTGTATAATCAGTGCTGCGGTGGAGTGGAGTAGCTGAGCGGTGCGGTCTAAGGCGCCTCGCTGCGGAGTGCGTGGTTGCTCGCTGTCGGTGGTTCGAGTCCTCCCTTGGGCATGGGTGTGTCTGCGTGTGTGTGTGTGTGTGTGTGTGTGTGTGTGTGTGTGTGTGTGTGGTGTTTGTGTGTGTGTGTTGTCCTTAAGTTAGTTTACCTTAGTTTAAGTAGTTTGTAAGCTACGGACTGATGACCACGCAGTTTGGTCTGATACATTTGCAAAAATTTGAACATTTTTTTTGTAAAATCAGTGTTGAAGTAGGAGTAACGACAGTTTTACTCGAAAATACTTCAATTGGGCACTGTTATTTACTTCTGTTGGGAAATGACTGTACAGTTTTATTCCCATACATTTTACACCTTAATTGTATGGCTTTGTTGAATGGGGAACTAACCATAGTTTGACCTTTTTATCCTGATGGTGCCAGTCTGAGGGTATTGATGTTGGCAACGGATGAAAATGGCAGGAAATGAAGTGACCAATGAGGGAGCAGATCAGAGGTGCCAAACCCCCTTGCGTAAATTGAATCGTACTACAGTTCTGCCACATCCCCTCCACGAGGGCAGAAGAAGGCGGGGCATGTTGTGCACGTGACTAGTCTGCAGTAGCGCTTCCCAGTGGCAGAAAGCAAAAGCTTAACGCTGTCAGCTGTTGCTGTCTTGTTCAGTTTTATATTTTTACGTCTGTAGCTCACGCTGTCAGCTGTCTTATATTTAAAGTTCATTTTTTATTTTTTATTTTTGACATCTGTAGCTCATGAATGTTCCTATTTTAGTGAAATTTCGTAGTAGATACTACCAAGGTTACGTTTCTCCCTACTATCCCTACAATATGCTACATAAATTGCAAGCCTGAAGGAGTGGGACAGTTCTGAGGTACAAACAAAAATGATAGAATTGGAAAAGTGTAAACATTAACTTAGGCCTACCGGTACCGTAAATTTTATCTCATATATTATTTATGTTCTAATTACCATAGTCTTCACTACAGGAATAAAAAATTATGGTCTTTATCTGTCTGTGCTGACTGACTGCCACTGGTGTTTTTACTAATGAACAGTAGACTTAAAATCACACCTACGCTACTGGCAACGAGTTTAAAGAGAATAAAGGCATGTGACAACACATTCTTTTACTCAAGTCGCCGAAGTGCCGTCCAATTTAAAGACTTGCACCTGGACAACAAAGCCACACGAAATTATTATTATAGGGAGATGACTGTAGCCCACATGTCTTTGATACGTATAATTATAAATATTTCATAAATTATGTATTTAAAACGCACTTACAGCAAATGAGACATTCTAAATCAGATGGTGAGAAATATATATTTTTTATTTCAGAAACTTGACATAAATTACACACGTCGGCTCTAATATTCGGATATCGGTATAAGAATGTTGTCAGCATCATTCTTTACATTTTCTTCGATGGAAAGACGTGAGAGGTGCTTCCACACTCAATTGACATTCATTACAAAACTAGTGATTTTTTTTTCACCGGTAGTTACATCACGAATAGAAGAATGAAGTATTGAAGCTTCCCGTTTCATTTGAGGCTACTAAAATCACATAAGGAAGGCAGCAATTCACTCTTGTGTTCAGACTGCTGTACAATATTTTCATGTTACTTTGCCGAGTCTGCTCCGGGAATGGAATTCACACAACCTAACCTACATGTAAAATAAAGCACGTAAACTGTAAACAAAAGTGACCGAAGCTTTTGCTGTCTGCCGCTTGGATGCGCTACTGAATACCAGTCACGTGCTCAAGAGACTCCGCCTCCTTCTACCAGCACCCCCTATAGGAGGGGGGTTGGCAGAACTGTAGTACGTTTCAATTTACGCACCCCCCCCCCCCCTTGGCCAAAGGTTCACCCCCTCCTCTCGAAACTGCTACCAACCCCCTCACTCGAGATATTTGGATTCCTAATTTTTACCTAATAAATATGATTTTGCCAATTAATATTGAAATTAAATTTCACGCCCCAGAAATTTCAATTGTGCAGTTTACGTCATGCCCCTCCCCCCTCTCTCTGTGGGCACCTCTGGAGCAGATGCAGGAAACCAATCGGAGTTGTTGTTTCATGAAAAGTTATTACTACAAACAAAAGGACTTAAAGAATTTTCGATACGTCCTCTCTTCAGATGTTATACTGAATTCTGACATTGTTAAGTTTTATGTAGCGACATTATTGATAGATGTGAAGCATTGAATTAAAATTTGTGGTGCGGCCGGGAATCGAACCCGGACCTCCATGCTTACTAGGCAGACGTCTTAACCGTTAGACTACCACACCACTAACGATTAAGGCGCCTCGGAATAGTCTATGTACGATTTCCCTCCACAACACAAACTTTAATTCAGCTTCTTTGTTCCAGAGATAATTGCCACTACTGCCAAGGCTCTCCATGTAGCGGAATAGCACCTCAGCAATGGACATGGTGGAACAATCCTGTTATGGTGATATAAATATCAATTAAATACAATGAAAGAATCCCTGAGACGGATTTACGTCTCAAATATGTCAAAGACATTATTGATAGATGTGAAGCATTGAATTAAAATTTGTGGTGCGGCCGGGAATCGAACCCGGACCTCCATGCTTACTAGGCAGACGTCTTAACCGTTAGACTACCACACCACTAACGATTAAGGCGCCTCGGAATAGTCTATGTACGATTTCCCTCCACAACACAAACTTTAATTCAGCTTCTTTGTTCCAGAGATAATTGCCACTACTGCCAAGGCTCTCCATGTAGCGGAATAGCACCTCAGCAATGGACATGGTGGAACAATCCTGTTATGGTGATATAAATATCAATTAAATACAATGAAAGAATCCCTGAGACGGATTTACGTCTCAAATATGTCAAAGACATTATTGATAGATGTGAAGCATTGAATTAAAATTTGTGGTGCGGCCGGGAATCGAACCCGGACCTCCATGCTTACTAGGCAGACGTCTTAACCGTTAGACTACCACACCACTAACGATTAAGGTGCCTGGGAATAGTCTATGTACGATTTCCCTCCACAACACAAACTTTAATTCAGCTTCTTTGTTCCAGAGATAATTGCCACTACTGCCAAGGCTCTCCATGTAGCGATTCCCGGCCGCACCACAAATTTTAATTCAATGCTTCACATCTATCAATAATGTCTTTGACATATTTGAGACGTAAATCCGTCTCAGGGATTCTTTCATTGTATTTAATTGATATTTATATCACCATAACAGGATTGTTCCACCATGTCCATTGCTGAGGTGCTATTCCGCTACATGGAGAGCCTTGGCAGTAGTGGCAATTATCTCTGGAACAAAGAAGCTGAATTAAAGTTTGTGTTGTGGAGGGAAATCATACATAGACTATTCCGAGGCGCCTTAATCGTTAGTGGTGTGGTAGTCTAACGGTTAAGACGTCTGCCTAGTAAGCATGGAGGTCCGGGTTCGATTCCCGGCCGCACCACAAATTTTAATTCAATGCTTCACATCTATCAATAATGTCTTTGACATATTTGAGACGTAAATCCGTCTCAGGGATTCTTTCATTGTATTTAATTGATATTTATATCACCATAACAGGATTGTTCCACCATGTCCATTGCTGAGGTGCTATTCCGCTACATGGAGAGCCTTGGCAGTAGTGGCAATTATCTCTGGAACAAAGAAGCTGAATTAAAGTTTGTGTTGTGGAGGGAAATCGTACATAGACTATTCCGAGGCGCCTTAATCGTTAGTGGTGTGGTAGTCTAACGGTTAAGACGTCTGCCTAGTAAGCATGGAGGTCCGGGTTCGATTCCCGGCCGCACCACAAATTTTAATTCAATGCTTCACATCTATCAATAATGTCTTTGACATATTTGAGACGTAAATCCGTCTCAGGGATTCTTTCATTGTATTTAATTGATATTTATATCACCATAACAGGATTGTTCCACCATGTCCATTGCTGAGGTGCTATTCCGCTACATGGAGAGCCTTGGCAGTAGTGGCAATTATCTCTGGAACAAAGAAGCTGAATTAAAGTTTGTGTTGTGGAGGGAAATCGTACATAGACTATTCCGAGGCGCCTTAATCGTTAGTGGTGTGGTAGTCTAACGGTTAAGACGTCTGCCTAGTAAGCATGGAGGTCCGGGTTCGATTCCCGGCCGCACCACAAATTTTAATTCAATGCTTCACATCTATCAATAATGTCTTTGACATATTTGAGACGTAAATCCGTCTCAGGGATTCTTTCATTGTATTTAATTGATATTTATATCACCATAACAGGATTGTTCCACCATGTCCATTGCTGAGGTGCTATTCCGCTACATGGAGAGCCTTGGCAGTAGTGGCAATTATCTCTGGAACAAAGAAGCTGAATTAAAGTTTGTGTTGTGGAGGGAAATCGTACATAGACTATTCCCAGGCACCTTAATCGTTAGTGGTGTGGTAGTCTAACGGTTAAGACGTCTGCCTAGTAAGCATGGAGGTCCGGGTTCGATTCCCGGCCGCACCACAAATTTTAATTCAATGCTTCACATCTATCAATAATGTCTTTGACATATTTGAGACGTAAATCCGTCTCAGGGATTCTTTCATTGTATTTAATTGATATTTATATCACCATAACAGGATTGTTCCACCATGTCCATTGCTGAGGTGCTATTCCGCTACATGGAGAGCCTTGGCAGTAGTGGCAATTATCTCTGGAACAAAGAAGCTGAATTAAAGTTTGTGTTGTGGAGGGAAATCGTACATAGACTATTCCGAGGCGCCTTAATCGTTAGTGGTGTGGTAGTCTAACGGTTGCAGTCTGCTTTCGGCGGGCGAGCTGTGTGGTTCGTGTTTACGTCCTCGCTGCGGCCGGCCGTGTGTTGACACTGTGTGGTGAGTTGGACGCTCTCGCAGCGCATATCGTAGTTATATTCCAACATGTATAGATCATAAAGATGAATCAACCTTTAAGAAAAGACACCTTGAAGTTCATGTTTAATGAACAGTTCGTCCGACCTAGAGCTTTTGAAGTAGAAGCTTTCTTAAGAGATGTAGTTAAACTTAATGTGAATGAAATAATAGGGATCCATTTATCGATCGTTAGTAGCACGGTCTATGTTAAAATGATCAGTTCAGAGTGCTGTGATAAAGTAATTGAACGTTGTCGAGGACACCTTAAATTCAATCACTGCGACGGCAATGTTGGCGATGTACAAATTGATTACGCCGGTTTTGGCATTAGAACAGTTCGCATATTTGAACTCCCATTTGAAATAACTGCGGAGCAGATTAATTCAGTCCTCAAACCATACGGGAGAATTATTAGTAATACTGCGGAAAAGTGGACAACGTTTCAAACTTTTCCAGTATTAAACGGTGTTCGACAAGTGAAACTAGAACTACAGAAACATATCCCGTCGTATATTTACGTATGCGGATATAGAGCCATTGCCATATACGATGGTCAGCCACGTACTTGCTCAGGATGTGGGCAGTCAGGTCATGTTAGGTCGGAGTGCGTACAACGTAGAGTGACGCAGCTGCCGGCAGGGGAACCAGTCGCTCCTATGACGATGACGTCACTGCCAGTGACTTACGCCACGGCCCTCCGCGTTAATACGGCCACCACGTCGAGCGCCGCAGTGGGTGGAAACGATGACGTACATGTAGACGGTCCGTCACTAGCAATGGATGTTGGTGCCGCGGAAAAAGCGACTGTCACCGACTCCGACAAAACAGAAACAGCCACTAAAGAAGAACGTGAAACAAACCCAGAAGATAAGTCCGGAAGAGGAGTACGCAGAGACGAAGACGATAGTGCAGCACAAGACCTTAGCACGACTTCAGAGACTGAGGTTAGTCAGGAATCTCGATCCTCTCTTAAAAAACATAAGAAACGGCGTTTAGCTCCTCCCGACGCCAAACAAAAAGCTCAGGCAACGCGTGAAAAAGCGCAAGAAATTGCTCGCAAATTAAGTGAAAAAGCACCTGAAATTTCGGAGCGTAGCAAACAGACGACAAATTCAGCGGCCAATGAAAATCTGAAAAATGTAGAAACGATAACCCAACAGGATGTGGAAATGGAACACCCTGCAAAGCAACAATTACAGAATAAGATCCCACCTAGTCTTGGTCCCGAAAGAGAAATGCACCATCGCAATGACGGAAGAAACTGGGCAGATGAAGTGGACTATCCCAAAGATGAAGATATGCAAGAAGCTACAAGTCCAAAAAGGACTCGTCCTCCGCACTAATGGGAGAGAAAATGAAAGGGCCATCGCATCCACGACCGGTGCAACAATAATATAAGGCGTCATGCGCATGTTATAACATCTAATATATAAAGTCAGTCTACATCTCACAATTGCGTTACAATCGTACAGAATTGCGACGATAAATATCAATAAGATTCGTAGTCATTTAAAACTAAAGACCTTACAGGACATGTTATACGCTGCCGACATCGATATTGCTATGTTACAAGAAGTAACAGATATTACACTTGATGCAACAATAGGATATAATGCAATTGTAAATTCAGGGCACGACCATGAACTCGGCACGGCAATTTTAATTAAGGAAGGCGTAATTGTAAAAGATGTGGAGAAACTGCCAAATGCAAGGGGTATAGGCGCCACCGTCAACAACACTAGATTAATAAATATCTACGCACCCTCTGGTACAAGCAACAGGAGGGGAAGAGCTGTATTTTTTAAGGAGGATATGGTTCCCCTATTCTGCGGCCGATATGATCAGATAATTTTTGGCGGTGACTATAATTGTGTCCTGTCGGCTAAAGATCAGACCCCAAATTTTAACTACTGTGCCGAACTTGACGCTATTATTAAACAATTAATCTTAACTGACACTTGGGAGCACAAAAACGGTGCATTACCAGGGTTCACTTACATTACAAATCACTCTGCCAGCCGTATTGACAGGATTTACGTTTCAGCCAACCTGAAACAGCATGTTCTGCACACAGAGTTGTGGCCCACCATCTTTTCGGACCACATAGCGTACATATGTACCGTTAACTTAACAAGGCAACAAACATACAGGGGTCGAGGATTGTGGAAACTTAATACAGAATATCTGAACGACCCTGAATGTCATGAAGTATTCCAAAATGTGTGGAACGAATGCGAGAAGCGATTTCCATCCTATCCTTCGGCACTCACATGGTGGTTGAAATGTGCCAAACCGACGATAAGAAGAGCGCTAATAAATTACTCACGGGAAAAGATGGCCTGGCAGAAGCAGACGACCGAATTCTACTTTAAAGTCCTCCGAGATTTGTACAGATCCGATACACCTATAATTAACAAACACCTGGAGATAAAAAGAATTCAAGCTAAGCTCATAGCTTTACGACGGAAACAGCTTGACGGTTGCAAAATACGATCAAGACTCCAAAATGATGTACGTGGAGAAAATACATCAATATACCATGTTATCAATGAAAGAAAGGGACAGCGGAGGAAAATAATAACTGAAATAATAACCGCGGATGGCCGAGTATTGACGCAGCAAAGTGACATCAAGACCGAAATACAAAACTACTTCGCCGAGCTCTTAAACAATGCAACAACGGATGTAACAGCGCACAATGAACTTACAACAGGACTCACCCGGAAGCTCGACCAAGAGGAAGCAGCCGCTTTGTTAACAGAAATAACAGAGGAAGAGGTTGAAAACGCAATCATAAGAAGCCCGAAAAATAAATCTCCTGGACCCGATGGGATTCCGGCTGAACTCTATCACACTTTTAGGAGACAGATGATATCTAAACTAATATGTATTTGTCAAGAACTGATGAATCCAAACACTAATATACCGAGTGACTTCCGAGAAGGAACAATAGTTCTCATCCCGAAAACTCCTGCAGGGAAATCAGTATCAAATTTCAGACCTCTCACTTTACTAAATTGCGATTATAAAATATTTTCACGCATCATCAATGAGAGGTTAAAATCAGTCCTGAACAATGTCATTGGGGATTATCAATCGAGCGTTGGAAAAGAGCGATCCATCCACCACACAGTGACCGACTATAGAGACATTATTTCAATTGCTGAAGTCTGTAAAATTAAATGCGCCATGGTCTCCTTAGATTTCGAGAAAGCATTTGATAGAGTTAGCCATGATTACCTCTTCCATGTTATGTGCGCTATGAATTTTCCACAGCGTTATATCGCAATTATAAAGAACTACTTAAACCACTCTACATCGAAAATCATGGTTAACGGTCAACCCAGCAGACCACTTATAATAAACAGTTCAGTGAGACAAGGGTGTCCTCTCTCTATGTCCTTGTTTGCGATAGCCATTGAGCCGTTACTTTTAAGCTTAAGTCAAAATCTTCAAGGCATAGTAACGAATGGCCAGAAATTTGTCATTAGGGCATATGCTGATGACGTCATGTTTCTGGTCAGAGATAGCAATGAGATCAAAAAGGCACTAGAAATAATACAAACATACGAGCTCGCATCCGGCGCAAAGCTGAACAGAAAAAAATCTGCAGTAATGAACATCGGACGCGGATTAGGAGCGCCCATCCAAGGACAGATTAAGGAGACGGACAGTATAAAATGCCTTGGAATAGAATATACGCGAAACATCCGGCACACAATTGCAAAAAATTACAGGAGGATACTGAACACCATCCGGGCCAGCATACAACAACACAATCTCAGAAAACTGGATGAACTGCAGAGAGTGGCATTGATAAATATTTATTTAACATCTAAAATAAATTACGTAGCACAGGTCTTGCCAATGCCACGAGATGTCGCCAACAGAATTTTGGCTGCCTTTGGTTACTTTGTCAACCGTGGCCATATATTTAAAATACAATATGAAACATTGACGTTACCAACCGACAACGGTGGCCTAAATCTCATAAACGTATATAACAAGGCACAGGCATTGTACACCAGCAAAACGTACAAGCAGTGGACGACATCATGGAATAGTGTCGTAAAATTCTTACTGAATGAAATAGCGCCGCCCAACCACGACGCTCCAATCGATGTTCACCACATTCCCAACGAACTTTTCCACCTGAAACATTTCTTGATAGAATATAGTTATATCCGAATGTGTCTGCCAGAGAATGATTTGATCAGAGTGAAAGAAGTTTACAAAACTTTCATGAACAACCACAGCGAAAACATCATAGAACAAAAGTATCGTCACTTTAATTGGCAAAACATATGGAGAAACCTCCATCATCCGCAGTTGCCTACTCACGTGAAGGCACAGTGGTACTATGCCGTTAATAGAAAAATCCCGACGAACTCAAAACTCCACGCCATCCATCTGGCAGATTCCGCTTTGTGTACTGCCTGTAAAATCAACGATACTGATGAACACCAATTTGTCTGCGGCAATGCTAACAATATATGGCAGTCAGTAAGAAGGATTTTAGCAATTATCCAACGAACATCGCCCCACACAATAACTCCAACAAATCTCTTACACCCGGATGAAGCACTATACCCTAACACGAAGAAAAACGCCGTGAACTGGTTGAAGGGGCACACGGTGTTTTACATATTGTCAAACAAGGAGAAGAGCGAAGGTGACTTTTGGACTTATATCGCGACCCAACATCACACATTACTCCAGATGAATAATTACAATAAACATTATGCAAATTTCCTCAAAAGGACCATCATGTGAACTCCTCTATTCACGCTGATATCTTGAAAGTGTGACTGAAATTGATTTGAAAATAAATAAATCTACAATTATTTAATGAACAAATACGATCATGATCAAACAAAGAACAGGTACTCAGAAGTTTATTTTTTATTAAAAAAATAATTTTAGAAAAAGTCATAGTTTTGTAAAGAGACATTTCATTTGTGTCCCCTTCTAGACTGATCTCGCGACAACTAACGCGTTCAGAGTTAGAGAAGATGTAATAAGAATAGTAATTAAAAAAATAATGAAAACGAACATAGGAACAGACAAAAAAGTACATGGAAACACTCCATTGTAACTGTCGCGAAGACGAACTCTGAAATCGTCGGTGAGCAGAGATTGAAAAGAAGGATCTTTTTTTATTAATATTTTTTTTATTTTTTACTTATTTATTTCGTTTGGTAAAAATTTATATTTATGTTTCCAACCGAAGAAGGTACTGTTACGTTTCATGTGTTACATTTTTAAATGGAAAAAGAAGGAGACGACGCAATTAAGCTGTGGAATACAGCACTCATAAGAAAAACTTTCAGTTTTGAATCCAACCAAGAAGGGATTATTTGATTTTATTAAACTTTTGTTATGGGTGACCAACGTTGAGTAAGAAGAGAATTAATTCCATTACAAGAAAGAAGGAAAAAGAAAAAAAAAAAAAAAAAAAAAAAAACGGTTAAGACGTCTGCCTAGTAAGCATGGAGGTCCGGGTTCGATTCCCGGCCGCACCACAAATTTTAATTCAATGCTTCACATCTATCAATAATGTCTTTGACATATTTGAGACGTAAATCCGTCTCAGGGATTCTTTCATTGTATTTAATTGATATTTATATCACCATAACAGGATTGTTCCACCATGTCCATTGCTGAGGTGCTATTCCGCTACATGGAGAGCCTTGGCAGTAGTGGCAATTATCTCTGGAACAAAGAAGCTGAATTAAAGTTTGTGTTGTGGAGGGAAATCGTACATAGACTATTCCGAGGCGCCTTAATCGTTAGTGGTGTGGTAGTCTAACGGTTAAGACGTCTGCCTAGTAAGCATGGAGGTCCGGGTTCGATTCCCGGCCGCACCACAAATTTTAATTCAATGCTTCACATCTATCAATAATGTCTTTGACATATTTGAGACGTAAATCCGTCTCAGGGATTCTTTCATTGTATTTAATTGATATTTATATCACCATAACAGGATTGTTCCACCATGTCCATTGCTGAGGTGCTATTCCGCTACATGGAGAGCCTTGGCAGTAGTGGCAATTATCTCTGGAACAAAGAAGCTGAATTAAAGTTTGTGTTGTGGAGGGAAATCGTACATAGACTATTCCGAGGCGCCTTAATCGTTAGTGGTGTGGTAGTCTAACGGTTAAGACGTCTGCCTAGTAAGCATGGAGGTCCGGGTTCGATTCCCGGCCGCACCACAAATTTTAATTCAATGCTTCACATCTATCAATAATGTCTTTGACATATTTGAGACGTAAATCCGTCTCAGGGATTCTTTCATTGTATTTAATTGATATTTATATCACCATAACAGGATTGTTCCACCATGTCCATTGCTGAGGTGCTATTCCGCTACATGGAGAGCCTTGGCAGTAGTGGCAATTATCTCTGGAACAAAGAAGCTGAATTAAAGTTTGTGTTGTGGAGGGAAATCGTACATAGACTATTCCGAGGCGCCTTAATCGTTAGTGGTGTGGTAGTCTAACGGTTATTCCCTCGGCGGCAGCCGTGCGGCTCGGACGCGCGGAGCGGCTGCGCCGCTGTTTACGTCGTCGCTGGCGGCCGTTGGCGGTGTTTACTGGTGAGTGCAAGCTTTCGCATTTGCTGTAGCGCTGAAAATGACAACATGAACGACTTCACGGAGCGGCTTGAACGAAAAGACACTTTGAAATTGACTTTTGATCCGACATTACCACGACCTAAGCCTTTTGAAGTAGAATTGTTTATTAGAGATGTCATGAAGGTAACTTTAGATGACTTGATCGGTATTCATTTGTCGATCGTTAGTAGCACTGTCTACCTTAAATTGGTTAGCCCTGAAAAATGCGTTCAAATAGTCGAATCTTGTGGTGGACTCCTAAAATTTAAACACTCAAACGGCCATGTCGGTGAAGTGAGAGTTACACAAGCCGGTCTTGGACTGAGAACCGTCCGAATCTTCGAATTACCCTTTGAGATTACCGCCGAGCAGATTAATGACAAGCTTAAGGATTACGGGACAGTGGTCAGTAATGTCGCCGAAAAGTGGTCTGGACAACACATCTTCCCAGTCCTAAACGGCGTCAGGCAGGTAAAAATCGAACTGGTAAAGCACATCCCGTCCTATATCGTTGTCTGCGGATTTAGAGCCGTAGTTATATACGATGGGCAACCGAGGACTTGTTCGGCGTGTGGCTCGACAGAACATGTACGTGCGCAGTGCATTCAACGGCGTGTCGCGCAGATACCGATAGGCGAGCGGGAGAGGCAGGGCCTGACGTCTACGTTGCCACTGACTTACGTAGCCGCCGCCCGGGTGAACACCGCTCCAGAGCCAAGTTTAGATGTTGCGCTGGCTGCTGTACGTGACCAGATGGAACATTCCGCACCGATGGAGACTGATACGGTACCAGACAGTCCCACAAACACCTCTACGGACGTTGGGGAGGGAACCACGAAGGTGCAAGACCAAAAACCGAATGATGACTTAGTCCTAGAGAACGCGCAAACCGACGGTGGCGCTTTCAGAGAGGACCCACCAGAGACAATCGACAATCAGGAACAGGAGGCTAAGAGCTCATCACCTAAAAAACAAAATAAGCGACGGAGAGCACACCAAGGGGCGGCGAAAAACGCGCAGATTTTGCGCGAGAAAGCAGCCCAGATCCTCAAGAAAATGACGGAGGAGACAGCCGGAACTTCTCCGGAAAATTCTCAAACCTCCAAAAAGTCCCGGACAGACGTAGCTGAGTCTGGCCAAGGGAGGAACAACTTAGAGACGCCCACAATGGACCAGGATGTTGGAAGTGAGCAGCGAGAAAAAACAGGAAAAGACAGACATGACGGTAGTCCACCACTGAACTGGGCAGATGATACTGATGATTGCTCTCCTTGTGAAGACATGTCCGACGTACAGAAAGATACTAGAAGAACGGCTGCTGGAGTCCGGACCGCAGAATCAAACCAGCTACAGAAGTCTGCTGCTGCTGCTGCCGCTGCAGTCGACGATGATCCTGACTTCTTCTAATGGTGCTTACTTATAATAATTACAAAAAGCTATAGTATGAAGCATACCTCTAGCAAATGACACCCTTGCAGGCCTATCGTGTTGCGACAATTAACATCAACAAGATTAGCAGCGCTTTCAACTTACGGAATCTTCAAGATTTCTTATACGCGGCCGAAATCGACATTGCCATGTTGCAGGAAGTAGTAGCAGAAATTAGTCTCGACCACATCACGGGCTATAATGCTTTGATTAATCCCGGATTTGGCAATGATCTCGGGACTGCCATAATGACGAGAGAAGGCATCGTCGTCACCAATGTGGAACGACTCACCAACAGCAGAGGTATTGCTGGTACTATTAATAACATACGAATGATTAACGTGTACGCACCATCCGGGACAGGGAAAAGGCAACAGAGAGCACAATTTTTTAAAGAAGACATTGTGCCACTCTTCCCAGCCGGTACCGATAAAATAATCTTCGCAGGCGACTTTAACTGTGTAATTAGCCCAAAAGATCAGACTCCCAACTTCAACACTTCTATAGAGCTTCAAACAATAATTAGAGATTTAAACCTAGTAGATACGTGGGAGCTAAAACACGGCGATGCGCCGGGGTTCACTTATGTGACCAATCATTCCGCCAGTCGCATCGACAGAATTTACACGTCGTCAAACCTGGGAACATACGTCCTGCAAGCAGAGAGATGGCCGACGGTGATTTCCGATCATGCGGCGTACATATGTACTGTCAACCTCGATAAACAAGGCACCTTCAGAGCACGAGGATCATGGAAACTGAACGCTTCACATCTAGCGGACCCAGGCTGCCACGCAGTTTTTCGAAACACGTGGGCAGAATGCGAAAGGAAGTTTGAGAGGTTCGATTCAGCCATTAAATGGTGGCTCAAATGTGCCAAACCCGCACTAATAGCAGCCATGAAACAATATTCCCGCGAGAAACGTTCTTGGCAGACAGACACCATTGAGTTTTATTTTCATTGTCTGCGAGATTTATATAGTCAAGATACTACGGTAAGGGAAAATTTTGCTCAAATTAAAAGAATAAAGGCCATAATACTATCACTGAAGCGGAAACAATTAGAAGGCCTCAAAGTTCGAACACGTCTTCATAATGCGGTACATGAGGAGACAACGGCAATGTACCATGTAATACAAGAGCAGAAAAAGAGCAAACGGAAAATACTGACTGAATTGAAAACTACGGACGGACGACTTCTAAAAACTCAACCTGACATACGGGACGAAATTTATAAACATTTCACTGTATTATTAGCTGAAAAACCAGCGGATGAATCAGCGCAACAGGCCATTTTGGCAAAGACGTCGAGGAGATTAACTCCAGAAGAAGTAGAAATCCTTGAGACAGAGATAACAGAAGACGAAGTACTGGACGCAATACGACGCAGCCCGAAAAATAAATCGCCCGGTCCCGACGGACTGTCGGCAGAATTCTACCAAACTTTTCAACAACAGCTCTCCGGTAAGATGACTCTCATATGTAATGAAATCATCGATAACAGGGCTGTCGATATGAAAGAATTCTGTGAAGGAATAGTAGTATTAGTCCCTAAAACCTCAGCAGGCAAATCCGTCGACAATCTGAGACCTATTACATTACTTAACACTGACTACAAAATTTTCGCACGCATCCTCATGCAGAGACTAAACTCGGTGATTAACACTGTCACAGGCGAGTACCAAACGAGCGTTGGTAAAGACCGTACAATCTTTCAAACATTAGCCGAATACAGGGATATAATAGCGACAGCAGCAGCCTGCGACATAAAAAGTGCCATAGTGTCGCTTGACTTTGAAAAGGCATTCGACAGAGTTACCCACTCGTATCTCTTCCGCACCATGGAAACGATGAACTTCCCACAAAAAGTCACCGACACAGTAAAAAGCCTTTTGGCAAACAGCGTATCGAGAATTTGTGTCAATGGGCAACTCAGCAGACCTATCAAAGTAATGAGCTCGGTCCGACAGGGCTGCCCCATGTCTATGTGTTTGTTCGCCATAGCTCTTGAGCCGTTCCTGCTATCCCTGACTCACGACCTACCTGGATTAAGCATACACGGCCAGAAGATCCTATGTCAAGCTTATGCTGACGACGTTAGTTTCGTGGTAACAGATGGGGAGCAAATAAAAAGAGCATTGGAGATTATATCGACTTACGAGGCCGCATCAGGGGCGAAACTGAACCGGCACAAATCAGGAATTATGAATATTGGCCGTGGAATAGAACTTAGAGGTGATACGCCGATAAAGAGCATAGACACACTGAATTGCCTCGGTATTGAATATACGCAAAACGTCCGCCGCACGGCTGCCTTAAATTATAAAAAATTACTGACAAAAATACGGGCCGGGATCCAACAACATAGTCTGAGAAACCTAAACGCCATACAAAAAGTGACGCTAGCCAACGTCTATATTACAGCTAAAGTAAATTACGTCGCCCAGGTGCTGCCACTACCGAAGATGATTGCCCAGAAAATGTTATCGGCACTCGGCCACTTTGTGACTAGAGGTCAAATCTTCAAGGTCGAATACCAAACCTTAACACTGCCAACTGAGAGGGGAGGCCTCAACCTCACAGATGTTTACCTGAAAGCGAAAGCGCTCTTTATCACCAAGATGTACAAACAGTGGAGACGCTCGCCCAACACTCTAACGGCCCACCTCTTAAGTGAAATAGCACCGGACAATATGGAGCCGCCCATCGACGTCCACCACATATCAAATGCGCTTTGTCACCTAAGATACTTCCTGCTGGAGCTCAGCTATCTCCAGAGAAGTACTCCCGAGAAGAACCGCTACACGGTAAAGTTAGTCTATGACAGCCTGACGAAAAACAAACGGGGAAACATAGCAGAACAGAAGTATAAAGGACCTGACTGGCAAAAAATTTGGGAGAATATCCAGGACCCAGACTTAACATCTAATGTGAGGTATAATTGGTACATGGCGGTAAACAGGAAGATCCCAACAAAGACAAAATTACATAAAATTCACTTGTCTGACAACCCATACTGTAGCAGCTGTCATTTAGCCGATACGGAAGAACACAGATTTACGTGTATATCCGTTGAAGATATATGGCAACTTTGTACTCATAAACTAGCAAACATACTACGTACGTCACCTAGGTCAATCACACCAAGTCGATTACTGAACCCGGACGAAGTCCCTTATCCCAATACGAAGAGGAAAGCTGTCAACTGGCTAAAGGGACAGGCAGTAAACTATATTCTATCAGAGAAAGAAAAAAGTAAAGAAGATTTTTGGCTCACATTATTGACAGAACACCAGAAACTTCAACGAAGAAAAAAGTACAGGGAAAAATATGGATTATTCTTAATTAGAATATTAACTTGAGCAGACTAATTACCTTCGAAGGTGTTTTTTTTTTTTTGTATTTCCATTTATTTTTAACTGTTTAGAAACATACATTATTTTACTGTTTTTTATTTATCCTTCTACATGGAGTGGAGTACTCCGCTTTTGGTTTTAGAGAAGAAATTCAGAGCTCGGGCAATACGACGGATTTTGGAGACCAGCGCTTCGAGGTTAATGAGAAGTCAAATTAAGAATTGAGACTCAATACGATGACACGAGAATATCACGGAAACTTTGCGATGGCAAACTTTTTCGAGAAGACGAACTTCGAAGCTGCCGGACCGACGAAATCGATTCAACGTGCACCTACGACTCAACGACAGAGAGAGAGAGAGAGAGAGAGAGAGAGAGAGAGAGAGAGAGAGAGAGAGAAACAACACAAGAAGCAGCACTGTTATTTTTATTTCTCATCGGAAAAGGAAATTTTGTTTATAATTACCAAAAGAAGACGTACTGTTATTTTTTATTTCTAATTGATGAAGGATAATTTGTTTATTATTCTCCGCAAAAAAAAAAAAAAAGAAAAAAAAAAAAAAAAAACGGTTAAGACGTCTGCCTAGTAAGCATGGAGGTCCGGGTTCGATTCCCGGCCGCACCACAAAAAAAAAAAAAAAAAAAAAAAAAAAAAAAAAAAAAAAAAAAAAAAAAAAACGGTTAAGACGTCTGCCTAGTAAGCATGGAGGTCCGGGTTCGATTCCCGGCCGCACTACAAATTTTAATTCAATGCTTCACATCTATCAATAATGTCTTTGACATATTTGAGACGTAAATCCGTCTCAGGGATTCTTTCATTGTATTTAATTTTATGTAGCGCTTTGGCAAGGTAGTGAGCCAATGTAGGCAACGACATGTTACTTTTACAATGATAATTTATTGACCGGGCAAGAGTATATGCAAGAACCTGTTAACCATGGAGCAGAACAGCATTAATTAATCTTTTGTTTTGATAATGAAGTAAATGATTACTACTGTTCCTGCTCTATGGTTGACAGGACCTTGTATGTAACCTTTCTCGGTCACTAAATTATCATCGTAAAAGAAGCATTTCGTTGTCAACATTAGCTCTCGCTCGATATTGCAGCATAATTAAACATTAAATATCAAACAAGGAAATGCGTTCGTTTATTCCGCGTAAGAAACCAGCAAATCTCATTAGATACCGCATACTATCATGCGGTTGCCTAATGACATCAAACAATTCCCGCCATTTTTATCTGCTAACAACACCAACACGGTACGGCGCCAACATCGTAAATAAAATTTAACCAAATGATCAGCTATTTTGTTGACTCATACAGATCTTCTTCAGGAGCCACTGACAGAATGAATAACTAATAAAGTTTTATTTCCTCTTTTAGTGTTATCTGAGTTGACATTCCTGCTCTGTGCCGGTCGCGGTGGCCGAGGGGACTGAGGCGCTCCAGTCACGGTCTGCACGGCCATTACGGTCGGGGGTTCGAATCCCCCCTCGGGCATGGATATTTGTGGCGTCCATAGTCTTAGCTAGTTCATAAGTAGTTTATAAGCTTAGGGACTGATGACCCGTAGTTAAGTCTCATAAGTTCTACAAACATTTGAATTTGAATAGTATCCTGCTCTGTGAAGACGCTTGGAAATGTATTGTACATATCACGGCGCACCGACGTTGGCAGCAGTTGTGCGGTATGCTGGGACAAATTCCCCTGGATTTGGCGAAATTTCAAAGGAAGATTTCACAATATCTGTGCCAGAAACCATAGTGTTAGTGAATTCTTTGACAGCGAAACTGCAAGCTGGACTGTCTGAACAATGCACCATTAAGTGAATCAATTGAACATTTACTTGCTGAAAATTGCTCTACTTGTGTCTTTTTCTTAATTGTAGCTACATACTTTTTTGATTTGTCTCGTGTATGTCAGTATAAACTGAACCTGGTAACAATGACGCAGTGTGTCCAGTCTTAACTGTCGAATGACGTAGCTGTGGTAATAAATTGTGAGACAGCCGCGTTCGGACGAAAAATATGATGAAATATTTAATTTTTGTCATGTAGCACTTTGCATTGCAAATTACCAATGTTTCAAGCGATTAGTTTTTGTTTTAATTAGAAGATGGGGCTTTTTGGTGTATGTTTAAAAATAAACGAACAAAATTGTATTGTAAAAGAAATGACACGATCTTATAAGAGAAATCATCGCAGATGATTACTGTTTACATGATTAATGTCTTTAATTAAATCAAGGGGATCAGCGAGTGTAAAGAAGACATCAGGTTGCACTGTTAAAAGTAATGACACATTCGTAATAAGACTTCTCCACTACCGCCATAACCACTGTGACGTAAGCCAGCCAATGAGAAGGCGTCTCCTTGTTATATAAGCTGAAGCCTCCAGTTCACGGCAGTCAGTTTTACCCCTGACGACGATTATGGAGGATATAGTTGAAAGATTGGGCTCTTAACCATATTTGACTCGGCAAGAACACCAAGAATATTTTATGCAAGAACTACTGTACGTCGTGAAAGACTCCATACTCATTGTCCACTATTGAACCATCGGACATTCACCTTACAATAATGTCGCCATATTGTGTAACCTAGTTCAAGACCACGACCGACCTTGCCACTGACCTATGAAGTAGCACATGGCTACTACTAGTTTGTGCAGGATAAGTGTGGGCACTGTTACTGCGTTTTCTATGTATTCTGTGTTATATCTGTTCAACCTATGGTAGTGTTTGTCTTAACTGTGATTTGACGATTCACATGTTTGTGTTGTGTTTGTTTGGTTTCAGTGTTGTGTGTTTTGTGTGGTTTTGGTGTGTCAATTCGCTACTGTCGTAGCCGATAAGGCCATCTTGTGATTACCCTCCTATGTACCTAGTTACCCAGGTTTAAGATCAGCCTGTTTTGAGATGGCTGGGCCTTTTCGTAAAATTGCTTGGCAATTGCCTGTATTTTAACCTTAAATGTTCAAATGATTGTAAATCTATCGGACCAAACTGCGTGGTCATCAGTCTGTAGCTTACAAACGACTTAAATAACCTGAAGACAAATAAATGCCCCAGGGACGACTCGAACCTCCGGCGGCGAGCAAACGCGCGCTCCTCAGCAAGGCGTCTTAGACTGCTCGGCTACTTCACCGCGTCTATTTTAACCTTAATGAGGGGCACTCCTGTTAGTTCATGTATTTCCCTCGTTAGGAAATCTCTGGAGACGTACATGATGTCTCAAGAGCCTGTCTTGCAGGCCTTGTAGCCTTTTGATATGAATGTCTGCTGCGTTCCCCCACACCACAGCCGCATACTCTAGAACTGGTCTTATCAGGGCGAGGTACGGTGTTATGGCGCAGTGAGTGGGCAGTGTGGAGTTTGGGTGGATTATTGGATACAGAACCTTAATTCAGGCAAATGATTTTCCTCTGATATCCCTAATGTGAGGTCCCAAGGTGAGATGCCTGTCTAAGGTAAATCCTAGATATTTTTCTGGGCAGGACCAAGGGCTGCCCCCCCTCCCCTCCACAATGATTTGTACCTGTTGGAGGTTGGGTGGTATCCTCTTTCTCGTGAAGATGGTGGCCTTACTTTTTAGGGCGGTGTATTTTAGTCGACATTTTGTTGCCCATGTGTCAAGAGTGTCACATGCCCTTTGGTGACGGTGTTTTCAATTGGTTAGAGATCTGGAGAATGTGCTGGCCAGGCCAGCAGTCGAACATTTCCCAGGTCCAGAAAGGCCCATACTTGCCCTGCAACATGCGGTCGTGCATTATCCTGCTGAAATGTAGTGTTTCGCAGGGATCGAATGAAGGGTAGAGCCACGGGTCGTAGCACATCTGAAATGTAACAGCCACTGATCAAAGTGCCGTCGATGCGAACAAGAGGTGAGCGTGATGTGTAACCAGTGGCACCCTATAACATCACGCCGAGTGATACGCCGGTATGGCGATGATGAATACATGCTTCCATCGTGCATTCACCGCGATGTCGCCAAACACGGGGGCGACCATCATGATGCTGTAAACAGAACCTGGATTCATCCGAAAAATTACGTTTTGCCATTCGTGCAACCAGGTTCGTCGTTGCATTCACCATCGCATGCACTCCTGTCTGTGATGCAGCGACAAGGGTAACTGCATTCATGGTCTTCAAGCTGATAGTCCATGTTGTCTCCGCATTTATGCTTCTTGTGTATACGGCGGTGTCGTCCACATATAATGCGGGTGACACCTCGTCCAGTTTTGGCATGTCTGCGGTGTATATGGAGTACAGCAGGGGTTCTAGGACTGATCCCTGAGGCACTCCAGCGAATGTGGGTATGTTGGTAGAAATGTCATCACCTGCTCTCACGTTGAATTCCTATCCTTGAGGTAGGATGGGATGAGTCTGACGTGTTGCGTTGGTACCCCCAATACAAATAGTTTGTAAAGAAGGCTCTTGTGCTGCCCATGTCAAATGCCCTGGAGACGCCGAGCAGTACTACCCCTGTGTACTCCCGACTCTCCAGGGCGCGCATCGCCTTCTCTACCAGGCGCAGCAGTTGCTGTGGTGTGGTATGTTTACTTAAAAATCCTCAGCATTAACATGTTGCATCAGTCATTTTAGAAACCGTCTTTTGAAAATCTTGGAGATTGCTGGGAACAGACTGATCAGTCTGAAGTTTTGTGCAATTGTGCGTCGGTGCCCTGTTTTGGGATGGCAACCATCTCTGCATGTTCCCATGCTGTGGGCTAGTTGCAGTCCTCAGGATGTGGTTAAATATGTCTGTGATGGTTGGGATAGCAGTTGGTGAGGGTTGTTTCAGCACGCCGTTCTCCACTAGATTGCATCCTCCTGCCTTTCTTACACTGAGATATTTTAGTGGCAGCTTCACCTCTTTCTCCAATATTTCCACCAGATCATCAATGTCATGTTCCCCATTGAAAAATACCGATCACGTAATCCAATCGCCTGCCATACTGACACGAAAGAAGTGTATATGAGTGCTATGGAAGCATCACCATCACTCTGAATGCTTGGCCGTCCTTAACCAATTATTATTACCGGTACTATATATTTTAATTTTTCTCAAGACAATAAATAAGTTCCTTTAGTTAATGTTTTGAAGAATTAAGTAATATTCTTCAATTTAAAGTGTACATAAATACACTACTGGCCATTAAAATTGCTACACCAAGGAGAAATGCAGATGATAAACGGGTATTCATTGAACAAATTATAATATACTAGAACTGACGTGTGATTAAATTTTCACGCAATTTGGATGCATAGATCCTGAGAAATAATTCATTATTCATTATACACGCTTCTCGTATGCACCTAAAAAATTTTCAAGTTTTCTGCTATGTTTACTGACTACATGTGTTGTCAAGCTGAAATATTTGAGCAGTATGATTAATTAATGTACATACGGGAGCACTCATTTCTGATGCATTTTTAATAAAAATTTAAATTCTAACGTACTTCGTTATGTTTAGCTGTAAAAATTTTTTTTATTGTCATTTAAGCTCATACTGGGCAGGCTGTCAGAAGCTTCCTATGCTACTCTTCAGCCTACAGAAAGTGTGCAATGGAAATGAAGATTTTTAAAAAATACAAGGGGGAGTATAACGGCGAATTTTAAAATAGACATGATGAAAAAATGTGAAAATTAAAACATAGACATAGGTTAAAAAAATTCAACCTTTAAAAGTTAGCCACGGTAGCATAAAATGACTTTGATAGACATAAGCACTTGTAGCGACGAATAAAATGGAGACACTGAATAAAATACACTGGTGAAACTTCATGCAGAGGTCACAACGAGTTAAAACACAGTGAGTAGGCGGTGTGACAACACTGACGTCGATGCAGACATTGAAACTCTAGCACTTTGGGCCCCGCAGGGGGGGGGGAGGAAAGGGGGGAGGAAGCATGGGGGAGGGGAGGTGTTGAGAAAAGGAGGGGAAGGAGGTGCGTAAGCATGGGAGGGAGGGATAACAGGGGGATGAGAAAAGGTTGGGGGAGAGGGGGCGGTGGATCTACAAGGTGCGAGGGAGCGGGAAGGATTAGGGTTGGTAGGATGGGTAGATATCGGGACAGAGGGCGTCATCCGATAGGTGAAGGTGGTGGAAGTAACCGTGGGAGAGGATGTGTAGATAGTGGAGGTGGAGGGACTGATAAAGTGGTGCAGGCATAAAAGAGGCCCAGGATTGCTAGGGATGGGTTAGACCAGGGGGTTGCAGGAGTCTATTTTACGGGAGGTGTACAGGATATGTTCAAGGAATTGTAGAAGGCGAGGGAAGACATTAGGCCATAGAGAATCTGTATGGGGAAAGGGAGGTGGATGCAGTAGGCGAGGCGGAGCGCATGGCGTTCGAGGATCTGGAGCGATTTATAATAGGCAGGAGGAGCGAAAATCCAGTTGGGTGGAAACTGCATAGGATGGGGCGCATGATGGAATGATAGGTATGGAGGATGGTGGAGGGGTTGTCGCTATGTCCAGCCAGACAAGAACTTTAGGAGGTTGGGTCAGGAGAGGGCTTTCTGGTGGACTGTGCAAAGGGGTTCTGGAGAGGGATCGATCAGTTTCGGTAGAAACTGCATAGCATCTGGTGCATGATGGAATGATAGGTATGATGGTGGAGGGGTGAGTCCCCACATACAGCCAGACAAGAACTTTACGAAATTAGTAGAGGGCTTTTTGGCGTACCGTCCTGGAGGGGGATTGATCAGTTTGGATGGGAAAAAAATGTTCAAATATTTGTATATCCATGCCTGAGGGGGGATTCAAACCACCAACTCTGGTGGGTTTGGGTAGAAACTGCATAGGATGGGGCACATGATGGAATGATAGGTATGGAGAATGGTCGAGGGGTTGAGTCCCCACATCCAGCTGGACAAGAACCTTAGGAGGGATCGATCAAGGGTGAGATCAAGGTATTTGATGTTGGGGATGTGATGGATAGTGCAATCTTGGAGGATAAGGTAAAACTCATGGAGGTGGAAGGAAGGGGTGGTGCAATATATGATAATTGCCTGGGATTAATCAGAAATCATGGAAAGGAGCCACTGGTTACACCATACAGCGAACTTGGGGAGGTGGGACTGGAGCAATAGCTGGGTAGGCAGTATCGTCAGCATATTGCAGGAGGTGGACAGGAGGCTCGGGTTGGGGTCGATGGGCGAGGAAGGAAGCAATGAGGCAGGCATAATTAATAAGAAGGGCGTAAGCCTGGAGCTTGAAAAAGAGACCAGAATGCCATACATGGTCGTAGGCCTTCTCGATATCGTGGGAGACAAATGTAGAAGAGCGATGGGAGTTAAGCTGGATGGAGAGGAGATGGAAGAGGTGCAGGAGCTGGTTATCGGCAGAGGAGGGTCGGAAGCCACATTGGGAGAGGGGAAGGTGTTGGCGAAGGTGCAGATGGATGCAGCGGGAGAGGATGGTTCCCAGGACCTTGCTGAACACAGATGTGAGACTGATGGGATGGTAGGAAGAGGTCTGCTTTGGGAATTTGAGAATCCGGAAGGTTTTACAGAGGCTGGTGTAGAGAATTACATCATAGGGGAGGAGAGGGCGGTGTAGAAGGTGAGGCGACAGGACCAAATGTGCCTATTTGTTGAATAGTCGTGACCAGGAGTGTAGAGTGTTTTGGATCAAAGGCACTGATTGGTGTGTTGAGTTCTGAGGGGAAGGGATGTGCTCCAACAGGGACTAATCAAACTGGGGATTATCAGGGATGGAAAAGATATCGAAGAGGTAGGGGGTGAAGTGTTCAGCCTTACTGACATTGTCAGGAAAAGAACAGTCTTTGTGAATGAGTGGGTAGTGGGCTGTGGAGTGACTACCATTAAGGCGGTGGAAGGCCTGTCAGTACTTGGATGAGTTGACAGGGAGCATTGCATTAAGATGGGTGCATGTCTGTAACCAGTATTAGCGTTTTTTTGGCAGACAAGAGGTTTATAATGTGATGTTGGATTTGCCAGTGGCGGGTGAGTGTGTCCTGGTCACGGATCTGCAGGAAGGAATGGATGATATGATGGGGCCAGTGGAGGAAGAAGGTGGTGTGATCGATGTCAGTGGGAGTTGTTGGTTGTTGGTTTTTGGAAGGGACTCAGTGGGAGTGAGGAGAGGGAGTGGGTGGCTAGCAACCAAGGTGTTAATTGATCACTGGTAGGCATCCCAGTCAGCACGGGAGTAATTGTGGATAAGTTTGGGTGGAGGGGCAAGTTGGGAAGGATGGATGGTTTGAGGGTGGTGGTGTGTGATCACTGCCTATGAGGTCATGAACTTCCGCCATTAGGCATCCAAAGAGCTTGGGAGACGCCAGGATGGCGTTGGGGCTGGTGTTGCTTTTGGGTGGGTGTGTTGCAGTGGGGAAGGAGAAGGATGTCATCCTGGAGCTAGGTGGTGACAAACTGATGCCACTGCCGGAGTTCGGTAGGCAGTGTTCAATGTTTGTAATACCATGGGACCAAACTAATTTGGTCATAACTTACAAATTACTTAAACTAACCTAAGGACAACACACAATCCTTAGGGAGGATACGAACCTTTGATGTGGGAGTTACCACAAGTTCAGTAGGTCAGGAAGAAAGGTTTAGGTTGGTGGCAATCACATAGGTTGGGAAAGATTGATCAATATGCGAAAGGAAGTCATAGGAAAAGGAGCAGTGCTATGGTCATATATGGTGTGAGGGAAGGTAGGAGGACATTGTGGATGAGGGGTGAGATCATTTAGGAGAGGTTGTAGCTGGACGGGGGGATGGTGGAGGCGGCCAATCGGCACTCCGCCTTTAGCCAGGGGTGGGGGACCGTCAGTACGATGGAGGATGTAAGGAGCAGTATTGATGGGACATCAGGGTTGCAGGAAGGCTCGTTGAGTAGGACAGCGTCCATGCGGTGGTATGAAGGGATGTGCATGAAGAGATTATTGCTTTCAGGGAGGGAGCGGATGTTGTGGTGCAGGATTGTTATAGGAGGGGCTTGCCTTACGGGGAACAGCAGTTGAGAGAGGGGGGGTGGGAGGGGGTGGGAGGGGGTAAATGGGAAATGGGTCAAGTTTAAATGTGGGAGAATGTGAAGTGGGAATGGTTGTGGGAAAATATGGCGTAGGAGATGGAGTGGGCAGCAAAGTCTATCTGTTGCAGGTTGTGGGGATACTGGAATGGATGGATGTTTTGCTGGATGGTGGTTACAAATCTGATGACGTCCTAAACTGTGGGTGGGGGGCGCAAGGAGTTGTTGGGATGCACGGATGGGTCGATAGGGCAGGTGGAGGCAGTGAGTTCAGGGGAATTGGGAGTGGGGGAAGGAATGGATTTGCATTTATAGGAATTGGTGGGATGGGGGCTGCCACAGGTGTTACAGGTGGGTGTGGAAGCAAGGTTGGGACATTGTTTCAGGATGTGGGAGAACTTACAGTGGGGACAGGAGGGCAGGTTGTGGCAGTTTTGGGTTAAGTGGTCATTATAGGTAAGGCACCAGGTGCTGTAGTAGGATTGGGGCTGGGAGTGGGAAAGTTCCACCCCTCAAGGATGAGGTGGTCGATGGCTGATCTGATGAGGATGGGGCTGGTGGAGTTTTTGATCTGCTTGGCAGGGTAGGATGTGCTTGGCAGGGTAGGATGGTGAGGTATGGGAGGGAGTTTAATTGGCTCAACACTTCCTCCTCCTCTGTGATCACTGGACTAAGCTTAGTGAAAAGTGGGACTAGAGGATTTGATGAGTACTGAGTCCTTATGCTGGATAGTTGAGCTAGGGAGGCGACAGGATTTCTATGGAGAGGGTGCAATTATCCCAGAATTGAGGATCAGGGTGGGAGAGGAGAAAGGTCTGAAGGTCAAGAGCTTGCAGGGGGATGTGTGCAGTGTCCATGAGGTCAGTGGGAGGGGCAGAGGAGACAAGGAAGGGGAGGGGGGGAGACTTTTTGGAGGAGGAGGCGGCGGGGCCCGCACTGGCACGTTTGGTTGATTTTTTGGTATTATGAGAGCTCGGGGGTTGCGAGATAAGCTGGATAGCAATGTGGCAGGGAGCAGGGCATTGTTGAGGGTAAATCAGAGGTGAAGGTGATTGTGTCATGTCTGCCACTGGCGCGATGAGTGGTGATGCAAGCAGGAGAGGAGGGAGTGGGGTTGGTGAGGGATAGCAATGGTAGAAGGGGGAGGAAGAGGCGGTGGAAGAAGAAAGGATGGTAGATAACGGGATGGCAAAGGAGGTGAGCTGGTAGGATGTACTCCATATTGTGGTTTTGCAGTCTTGCGTGGGGGTGGTTGGTGGGTATCTAGTCCATCATGAGTATTGGTGAAGATGGAAATGAGGTAGAAGAAGAGACAGAACGATTACCAGTAAGAGAGTGAAGAGCGACAGAGGTGGCTATGGTTGCATTGTCGTCGTCGTCGCCAGCAAAGAGAACTTCAACGGGGCGATGGCGGGGAGTACTGGATCACAGGGGTGGCAAGAACCACCGGCGGCAGCTGGGGCTCCTGCAGCAAAGTTAACAGTTGAAGGCGGCGGTGGGCTGAGACGTCTGGGCTGAGCAGGCTGGACCTGGGGTGAGGAACGGCAAACCTCAGATGGGCAGGGACGGGGCCCCTGGCAGCAGGGCAGGCATCGGTCGAAGGCATGAGGTCCTGGGCACCAGGAGCAGCGACGGCAATGGTGAGGCCTATCCGATGGCGAAGGCAACTGACGAGGTCGGGCAGCAGCAGGTCCTGGAGTCAGCGTTCCGGGTTGGGTGACATCAATAATAAGGTGGCAGGGCAGCGAAGTGGCGAGATCAGCCTGTAAGAAGATAGCCAAAATTAGCTGCTAGCTATTGAGGTTATGCCTGCTTCTAGGCTGCAGAAAATGGAGGATGGGATATTTAACCCCTTTACCAGAAAAGTCGCCCGAAACATACGTGATTAGTATGAGATCCGTTCAAATAAATCTTTCACAACATTTTTCCACCGTTACCTCCTACGCATTCTTCTTCGAACTATTTTCTTCACAATTGATCCACCACTGCCAACGCCATTTCCACTTCCGGAAGCTCCGTCAGCAAATTTTCTTATTGTGATGCAAGAGCCATGGATTGTCTCAATACTGGCCGTTTCCTTCTCGCAAGCGTCGCAATACGGCCCAATAGAATCATCGATTAACAGTTCGTGTCTGTGTTACGAATTCATAATGAAAAAAATGCTTGGCGCGTAATGGCTGCGCGGTCTCAGGCGCCATGTGACGACTTGTGCGGCCGCTCCCCTGGGCGTTTCGAGTCCTCTGGCATGGGCGTGTGTCTTGTCCTTAGCATGTTAGTTTACGTAGTTAGTAAGTCTTGGCATCGTGACTTCAGCAGTTTGGAACCTTATGTTTACAAAGATATCCTTCAAAGTAAGACAAAATTATTTACATGGTTTTGATACTTGACCTGACTTGAGGAGAACTTGGGCTTGGAGAACCTTTCCGGATCTATTCTGCGGACTAAACGTCTTTAAGCACTCATAACCGAAGACTTCCTGTATCATTAGGATAGGGGTAACAGATCTTCTAATATATAAAGCAGAGTGTCCGTATGTGTGTGTGTGTGTGTGTGTGTGTGTGTGTGTGTGTGTGTGTGTGTGTGTTTTAAATGATGCATGCAAATCTACAGTTTTATTCCAATCTTTATGAAATTTTGTACGCGTAATATTCAATACATAAGGACGGTCGCCGTAAGTGTAAGAATCACACACGATAAATAGTTCACGATATATGAAGTCAGAAATGGTGAGATACGCGAAAAACTGCTGCATTTAGCGACAATGCTGCTCATTTCCTACTAAACTATTGAACCGATTTCAACCAAATTTTGTACACAGATTCCTTACCATGAGGCATCAATTTCTGCAGGGACAAGAATAACATGCGACTCGTAGTTCAGGAGATATGACGTCATGAACAATAGGAATCGCAAAAAACTGCCACATGATGCGGCAAGACTTTATAAATACGCAATATGAGAATGAGAATACTTAGCAACTTGCAACAAACATAATTTCAAACCTTTAATAAACTTTTCTCGCTGACAACCATGGCAAAATGGTGAAAGGAAAAAAGTTTCTCACTTACTACTTTTCTGGTTTATGGAGTAAAACTATGGCATGATGTTACAATTTGAACACTACAAATTGTAGCCACAATACATTTTACAGACAGTATACACGCCTATAGGTGAGTGTACCCTCTAAATTGTATCACAGTACGACAAGCAATCCACAAGATATGAGCACATAAACAGTAATGTTCATGGAAAACCGCCCCATCACGCATCAAGGTTTAATCTATTTTTCACTACTAACTGTATTCCCAAGAGATTTTATAGACATACAGCCCTTATACAAATGAATATATACCTGGAAATATTCAGGAATAAGTAAATAAATACGCGTACAACGCCAGATTTTCAGCTAATTTTAAAATTTAATAAAAAAAAAAACAAAAAAAAAAAACGTGACACTTCAATAATAAGGGTATCATGATTTGTACTCACCTTTTGGAGATCTACAACACGAATTATTTACAGACAAATGGAATAACTGGTGGAATCCGACCTTGGGGAAGATTGATTTGGATTTAGGAGAAATGTAGGAACATGCGTGGCAATACAATAAGGAAAGAGAAACCTACGTTTTTACCATTTGTGGATCTGGAGAAAGCTTTTGACAATGCAGATTTCCTGACGACATAGTAATTCGGTCAAAGACAGCAAAAGACCTGGAAAAGCAATAATATGGATTGAACCGTATCTTGAAAGGAAGGTATAAGAGGAACATTAACAAGAGTAAAACAAAGATAATGGAATGTAGTGTCAGAAAATTAGTCTATGCTGAAGGAATTACCTTAGGTAAGGAGATAATAAAATTAGTAGATGAGTTTGGTTATTTAGGGGCAATATAACTTCTGATGGCGGAAGTAAAGAAGATATAAAATGCAGTATGACTATGGAAAGAAAAGCGTTTCTGAAGAAGCGAAATTTGTAGACATCCAATATTAGTTTAAATGTTAGGAAGTCCTTTCTGAAAGCATTTGTCTGGAGTGTAGCATTTTATGGGATTGAAACATGGACGATAAGGAGATGAGACAAAAAGATAATAGAAGCTTTGTGGTGGTACAGACGAATGATTAAGATTAGATGGGTAGATCACCTAACTAGTGAGGTGTTCAACAAAATTGGGGAGAAAAGGAGTTTGTGGCATATCCTGATAGGGATAGGCTGGTGGGACATATTCTGAGACAACAAGGAATCGTCAACTCAACATTAGAAGGAAGTTTGGGGGGTAAAAATCGCAGAGGGACGAATACAGTAAGCAGATGGAAAGGATGTAGGTTGCCGTTCGTACTCTCAGATGAAGAGGCTTGGCCGGCCGCGGTGGCTGAGGGGACTGCGGCGCGCCAGTCACGGTCTACACGGCCACTACGGTTGGGGCTTCGAATCCCCCACTAGGGCATGGATATTTTTGCCGTCCTTAGTATTAGCTAGTTCATAAGTAGTTTGTAAGTTTAGGGACTGATGACCCCGTAGTTAAGTCCCATAAGCCCTACAAACATTTGAATATTTTGAAGAGACTTGCACAGGACAGCGTTGCGTGGAGAGCTGCATCAAACCAATCTGCGGACTGAAGACCATAACCGTAACAAGTACTTCCAGTCACTCCACTGCCAGAAGGTAACGTCGCCGACTTTTTGTGTTTTGCGAACTGTATTTTGCAGATCCATGAATCAGGGGCAAAATTTTACGATATTTTAAAAGGAAGTCAGACAATCCACACACTTGTTGTCGCCGAAATGATTTACTGTAACAGCTTCCACCTTGTCCATGCTACTTCGCCCTTTTGTCCCAACTGCATTCGGAAGGGAGAATATACAACACGAGAAATGATACAGGTTTTCATGTAAGCACTCGAAAGAAGGTAATTTGTTTCCCAATACGCTTTCGTACTGTCCACATAACGCATAACATACATATTTTCTTGATTAACCTATTTTCATTAAGTGAGCAGTCAAATATCTATAATAACTTGAGTTACTGATGTACATCATTCAATGTGTACGACGTCTTTAGATAACTCCATGCCAAGAAAATTATCATAACTCATCAAATAGCTCCCATTCCTTTAGATACTCAATTAATCTCACTTTCAATTTAGTGAGAAGATTTTTCTCCGCTAATGTGCGAAAGTCGCTTGTCTTTTTTTTATCTACGTGCATGATGCAATCCAGCGCAAGTATTGTAATATAGTGTTGCTGGACCGGTTTAATAGGTGACAGTTGACTGTTGACGTCAGAGAAAATTATCGCATGTGCTAACACTGTCTGACCAGGAAAAACGATGTCACGTTTTCGTTTGAAAAGAAACAGCAAGATAATATCATTGTGGTGATTACTACGTTTCCTATGTTTTTGCTGTTCATGTCACAATTCGAGACGCCAATTTCTCCCCAGGAAACTATACTCAGCTAATGAAGACATAAAACAATAATTTAATAGAAAAGTAATATTAAAAAGCGGTGCAAATGTAGGTCCTGTGAGACATTTAGGCAGGATATGGGGCGTAGGTTTCAAAATCTGCCCTGTCCTGCTGTGAGCGGAACGTCTTATATATATATGTGGCCTTCTTCAGAAAATAGAACACTCACGCAATCACACAGGCACACAACACAGTCATACAACCATCACCTCCGGCTGCCGCACTTCGAATTAGGGATGGGTCAACTCGAGTTACCAAACCGAGTTAACTCGGGTTAGGACTATTTCGGGTCAACTCGAGTAAGACTACTACCAACTCGAGTTGCGTACGTGTGCTACACTCACCGTCACGCCGCCAAAATCCGAGTTTACCCGAGTTGTCGCGCCGAAAGAACCCGAGTCAGAATGTGGCCGCCACGACACTAGCGACACGTAGCGGGTAGCAGAGGCACTAGGCAGCCACTGCTTACTCGAGTTGGCCTAAGGGGGGTATTACACTGTAAAAGATCTTTGACAAAGTTCTTTTATCAAAGCTCTTTGGTCAAATCTTTGACAGTGTAATGGGTCATCTTTCATAAAAGATTTCTTTTATAAAAGATATTTGATAAAAGTTAGCGAGAGAGCCTAGCTTTTATAAAAGTTCGCCATTGTATACATGCGTCTTTCGTTGCTTTGACTCTTTTTAACCTACAAATTAACGTAAAAGTGTATTTGTTGTGTCGCTACTGCCACAGTGATCGTTTAAAAGTGAGAAGTGTGCGGAATATTTATTAATACAAAGCACATTTCCAAAAATGTAGTGTTAGAATCATATAAAGAAAAAGCTACTGCTGTCAGTTGTATTCAAAGTGGCTCACTGAAGTTGATGATAGGGAAGAAATTATATGGATCAAAGGATATATGGAGATGCATAAGTGAAATAAATGTTTTTATTTGTATTACTCTAACCTAACCTCATAATTCCTCCTAAAGTGATTTACATCTTGGTTCACTCATGTCTGGAATAATACGTGAAATCTTAGGCCTACACTGTAGGATTCGTGTATTTTACTGCCTGCTGGAATAGATTTTGTATGTGGATATAAATGGGAGGATCTTCAGTGGAAAGGGATTCATGATTTGCCTAATGAGATACTGCACTAGTTAGATCCATATTTTTTCTTGCTTTGCACGATGCTTTTCGACATTTAACCACAAGTCCAGGTATTTATACGGATATTTGTTTCGGAAAATCAGGCAAAACAAATGTCAGACTGCAGCAAACATAAAAATGTCTTTCGCAGGGCATATTCCTCAATGAAGCCTAACATGAAAGAACTACGAAAATATTCTCTTTTCTTAATTATCATAAAGTGTCTAACGAAATTATGTTTAGCATGACACACGTTAAATTATTTCAGTTTTTCATTATTTACCCATTGACACAGCTTTAGGGCTTCCTGAAACATCGAATATAATGAAGTATTTATAAATATGTGGGTGAATTAAAATATTTGGTCACACGTTCTTAAACAATTTAGGTTATTATTTCCAAGCAGTGTAGCCCGTGGAGTACATTTGTGCGAGCAGTTTTCGTATTTTCCTCTTGCTATTCACGGTTTTACCTAAAAATGTTTCCATTTTTCGTTCTTTTCAATGAATGTATTCCCGAGCAACATTATATTACATACTATAATACAGACGCTTTACTATTTTGGAGTCTTATTCCGAGCAACTATGACGAAATATTTTACGATAGTGTAATGTGCTCCTGTGAAGTAGTTTCGTCAAAGATCTTGGATAAAATCTTTGACAAAGATCTTTGTCAAAGATCTTTTACAGTGTAATACCGGCCTAACCCGAGTTGGGTGAAACAGTTTTCACACTACCTTTTGCAATCGTGACGTCATTGTGACGTAGCGGCACTGTGAAGGCGACCTGAAACCAGACTATCGATTTGTCGATCGCTGTTGCGAGTTAATGTTTAGGACTGTGTAAAGGCCAATTCACACGTCACGTCACCGTCCGTCAGAACATTCCGGAATGTATTTCTAATGGCGACATTCACACTGTCCGTCACGTCACCTTTCTCGAGAAGAATGTTTTAACAGAACGCCCGTCTGCTAACATCGGAAGTTAACCTACTTTCGTCACGCGAATTACATGTTGCAGTCGACGATTGCATTGTTTATATGAAAAATGTGTCTTAGTCATCTTTATTTTGTTGTTATACTTCGTTTTAATGGAAAATCTCAAATGTTTCATGACGACTTAAATATTTTTGTCAATTGAGTGTGCCCCTAAAATCGAGGTTGGATATCTGAAACCAAAAAATGGTTTATTTTACGTAACATTGTAACAGAAACGACTGAAGCAAACTGTTTATTTGAATGAGACTGTAATTTGATTACGCATTTTTCATTACATAATATTTTAAATGAAAAAGTCAGTTCTAATGAAGGATTTAATGAAAGACAAAACGTTCAGTTGTTAAAGTGTAAGCGGGCACATCGTAACGAATAAAATAAACAGGCGCTATTTATACTCTTATAAGTATTGTTTGATGTTTTCATATTTTTATCTTTTCGCTTAAAAATTGTTGTCGATGTTTAAGAATGTGATTGTATAACGCGTGCAATACTTCCTGCATTTTAATCAGAAATTTTTGTTTGTTGTATACAATGCTTGCCCGTCAACGAGAATTAGTTAGTGTTTAAAAAAGTAGTAGGTAGCCTACTTACTGCTTTTAAATGTCCCATACAGCACTGTAGTAACCAATCTATGAAACACATATAGGCTTATACTTCGTTGTAGAAATTACCAATTTACTAGTAATTATGAATAGCATTGAGCTTTTCTGATATGAATGTGCTAATAGAACAAATGCTACTTACAGTGAGAACGACATTACTGGAACACGTTTAAATAACATTCCAGTCAAATATCCCCTTAAATTACTATAATTTACAATTGCCTGTACCAGGTAAAAAAAATCTTCACCTTCCTTTATACACTTTTCTACTGCCCTATGGTGTATTTTCTCAACAGTAAACTAGTTTAGCGAACTGGCTGATCACAGCATACTCCTATTTAAAATTATTTAGCTATATCTCAAGTAAACAAGTAATCGAAAGGCACACATCTCACACTTGGCTCGTTCACAACTCGATACTCGAAAGCTGACGGGTGACGTCACGATTGCAAAAGGTAGTGTGAAAACTGTTTCACCCAACCCGAGTTGGCCCAGGTGCGACGCAGTAGGCAGCACTGCGCATGCGCGCGGAACCCGAGTTGGTCTAACCCAAGTTGGCCCTGGAAGGACGCAGTAGGCACTCTTACTCGAGTTGCCTCAGCCCGTCAGGCAGCTTACTCGATTTAGTGCGGCCCTGCCCATCGGCAGTGGACGCACAGCTGTAACAGCTGTAACCCGAATAGGCCCGTACAGTGTCGCGCAACATACATACATTCAAAACGACTTACATCCCTTATTTCTGGCCTTGCCCGTAATTGCACAATAAAACACTAGACAAACTGGAGTGATGTATAATCGAAAGAACTGATATTTGACTACCTTGTACAAATTATGTTTTTTTAAGAATAATAATGAAAATCAATTTACGAGTTATATGCAGCCAGTAAATTTTAGGCAAAAGAGGCCGATAAAATCTGCACTCGGAAAAGTTTCAAAGTTCGGGAACTTGATTTTACATCCCTGGGACGAATGGGAAACTTGGCATGTTATAAACTAGTAACACAATCCAATTATAAAGGTTCATTAATGTACCACATTCGAATGATTATTATTATTATTATTATCATTATTATTATTATTATTATTATTATTATTTTTTTTTTTTTGACGTGGTTTTGCATCACACTATATTCTATACAACTGGTCTCCCTGCGATATGTGAAGTCGAAATTTGGATGCGAATTTATTCGGGCGATTTGCCTAAAATTTACAGGATGATGTGCCTCTTACATTCGTTTCACTATTACTTTTAGGAGAATGCATAACGTTGCTCAAGACCGCCAATTTTCATCTCTTTAGTTTAATATTTCCCGAGTTATAACAACTCAAATTCGGCAGAAATTCATGCTCGCTCTGTGCAAAGTAGGGCATGGATTCAAACAAGTGACAATTATTGTTTCAAAGAACGTTAACTTCACCTATCTCCATCAGGACAGGTGCTAATGTTCATTTGAATTTCTACCGAAATCTATGACGGTGTCGAGCACAGTGGACTGGTTGACTTACCGGTACAACGACACTTGGGCTTCAGTAAAAGTATTTTGTAAAAGCCTGAAATTTTAATTATTAAAGTAAACAACAAGTGTTTCGCTTAGATTTGGCAATTTTAACAAATGAATTTGAAGGGTAAAAATTCGCCAGATAACATGCTATTCGTAATTACTTGAAATCAAACTTCGCGTGTTCTAATAACT
Organism: Locusta migratoria; assembly: GCA_026315105.1. Lineage (NCBI taxonomy): Eukaryota > Metazoa > Arthropoda > Insecta > Orthoptera > Acrididae > Locusta > Locusta migratoria. Next base: position 268,254,005 of record CM048748.1, on the reverse strand, counting down.
CCATGCTTTTGCCTAGTTTAATTAAAAGTACTTAATTCCTTGCCTGTTGTATGGTTTCAATAATTATGCAAAAAATAAAAATGACTACAGTGTGAGTCAACACATTGATAGCCCAAATATCCATCCACTTCTTACTGATTCCGATTTGCTAACCATGACGCAAAACGCAAACGAAAGTTTTTATTTTATTTGTTATTTATTTATTTATAGCTAGTTAATTCTATCGAATGCTGTATAATTATATCTGCAGATCGATTTGGTTAACTGAAAGGCGAATGAAATTGGCCGTTAACGTACATTCTTGCTCTTACTCGGGTTACCGAACTCGGGTTAGGCGAAATTTCTACTCGGTTAACTCGGGTTGACGTGGAACCCGAGTACGCCCATCTCTACTTCGAATCACGCTCTGCGGTGAGGAAATCGGGGCCGGGACGGGAGGGGTGGGGGAGGGGAGAGGAGAGGGGATAGGAAGGTTACGTCCCCTCCCCACCTGTCCACGATTTACTCGCCACAGAGCGTGATTCGAAGTGCGGCAGCCGGAGGTGATGGTTGTATGACTGTGTTGTGTGCCTGTGTGATTGCGTGAGTGTTCTATTTTCTGAAGAAGGCCATGGCTGATACTGAAAGTGTTGTATATGTGTGTCTTTTGTATGCGCCTGTCGCAGCTCGTCGCCACGTCTTTGCGGTGAGTTGTAAACTGTCCTTACTATGTTATTAATTCCAACCTGGACTTTCCATTATCTATATCTATAAATATGAATGTCTGTTCGGTGTACGTTTATCACGTCCGAACCACAAGACATAAAGAGCTAAAAATTTGTACAGGTACTAATGTCTACACGGGGAAGGCTTTAGGCACGGTTTTATGGCGATCGGATTGCTATTTATCTATATATATTAATGTGAATGTCTGTTCGGTGTACGCTTATCATGTCCGAACCACAAGACGCAGAGGCTTAAATATTTGTACAATTACTAATTTATACCTGAGGAAGGTTTTGGGCACGGTTTTATAGCGATCTGATAGTTATTTAAGATTATCTGACATCGTCTGGAAACCAGCTATGGTGCTGCCACCTTGCTCCAAAATATAAACTATAATTTTCATACCTGTGCAATGTTGCACTTCTTATTTTATACCCAATTTTTTAACAAGATGACCAGATTATAAATGGTGACACAGTGCACCGAAACCGGTCGTCACTTAATAAATTGTTAGTTTGCGATCTTGGCTTATCATTTGGAAACTATGATAAATATTTAGCAATTTGAAGAATATAATGCGAAATGCGGAACAATAATTTCTCTTTGAAAATTGTATTTATTCTTTGAAAATGGTTTCATTGGTTGCATTGTTGCTTGAGGGTTGATAACGATAAAAGGGTGGAGTATATTGGGATGGGAAGTTATCGTTGTATATAAAATTCTACGTGTGTGTGTGTGTGTGTGTGTGTGTGTGTTAATATTTCGCTCTGCAGCGAAAACTACAGAACGCAAACGAATAGCCTGTGTGTAAATGTTGTCCGAAGTCTCCCGTTGTACACCATATCAGTTCCATGCAGATAGCTATAAGGGGGTGGAAGATATGGTGGTTGAAAGTCGTCAAATTATAAAAAATTCAGACTGTGGGCCAGCGAGACCTTTACGACTCTATAGCAAGGAGGTTACATACAGCGAAACTTGATGCCACAGATCATATTTTTTGTCTATGCGTGCTACAATGTCTTCAGGTCTTTCTCTGTAAGGATAAGCATACGAATAAGGAAATTTAAGAATAAATAAATAAGCAGTAAAAAGGAATTAAAAAATACATCTCTTTAAAAATCGATTTGACGTTTCGCGCATTACATCAAGTTATCGATCTGTGATATTATTACAATAATTATTGTTGAATTTCGTGATTGGATTCTTCGAAACGAGTGCATTTATAGGTGTGATTTGATCTACACTACTTACTTTCCTGATAATGTTGATAAAATGGCGAACAGAGCCGCGGGTTTAAGCTAGTTTTATGTATATTTAAAATTTAATGCAGACACACTGTGCTGCTAAATCGACCACCTAGAAATTCACAAGCTGTGTGACACAAATTTCTAGTAAATTCAGTACTGAACATGATGATTTAGTGTGGCATTTTTGGCCGTTAGAACTCAGCTGGGACCGTTTACGGCCTGCCTGGAGCAAGTCTTTAGGTGACGCCATATGGGCGACTTGCGCGTCGATGATGAAATGATGCTAAGGACGACACTACACGCAGTCCCCAAGAAAAATCTGCAACTCCACCGAGAATCTAACCTGGGCCCCTGCGTGGCAATCTAGCACGCTGTACGCTGGACTACGGAGGCGGCCACTTCAGAACAATCATCTACATCTAAATAAATACTCTGCAAGCCACACTGAAGTGCATGGCAGAGGGTTTATCGAACTGATTTTACTGTATTTCTCTACGGTTCCATTCTCTAATAGCTCGCAGGAAAAAGGAACACCTAAATCTTTCCGTTTTTAATCCGATTTCTCTTATTTTATTTTCATAATCATGTCTTCCTATGTAGGTGGGTGCTAACAAAATATGTTCACATTTGAAAGAGAAAGTTTGTGAAAGAAATTTCGCAAATAGATCTCGTCGCAATTATTCAATAACTATATGTAAACACGGCGTTGCCCGGGTGTTTATTTATTCTACACTCTCGTCGTCCACCTCCCCTTCCCTCCTCTATCTGCATTCAAATCTTTCTTTCCCATGTCTCTGTTCGTCTCCACCATTCCCTTTCTCGGCAATGTTTTTCGCAAGGTACAGTCGGTGACAGAATTCGCGAGACCCCTCGCCTGATCGCTATACACAACCGCAAAGTTCTGCTGCTTGGTGGGAAGTATACGCAGCTAGGCAACACGATCGTACATACTGTCGATTATCCATCTGACACGAAATTTGAGAGGGAAATGTTATCTTCAAGTATCGCAGCTAGTTGTAACAACATGCGTGCTTTCTATGCGACGTGAAGGCGACTTCGAAAACTGATTTTAGAAACTGCTTTGTGTATTAGCCATAGCGTTTTAAGCTGTTCACGACCGACAAATTCCTTTCCACATTTCTTTTCTTATAGTTTCAATGAACAAAGACAGCAATTAGGATTGAGATGCTGCAGTCCGTGAATATTTTCGGACATTACTGACACATTCAAATGGAAAAATTGCAGGTCTATCGTAGAATTAATTCAATTACATGAATGGACTTTGTTATGAAGCTAAGTTTTATATCATGGTGCATCATGTTCCGAGTATCGCTGACGGTTTCCGCCCACCGCCTCGGTTGCGCTATAAAGACGACAACCGTATGGCGCCGCAGATCACTGATGGTATTTCCGAGAGTGAAGGTATCGTGTCATTTCCACTGGTTCTCTTTCGGTTGATGTTGCAACTAAGATATCAGCACAAATTTAACAAACATAAGCCAGCTGTGTCACCACAAATTACAGTTCTTCTCAGATGTTTGGTACTTTTCCATACTCCTTGTCTTACTGAAATGCCTAATAGTAAGCATTCGACAACATGTTGGGCTATTATAATACCAGATACGATTATGTTAAATGAATGTGCAGAGAAGCAAACAAATGATAAAGATAAGCTTATTTATCTCGCCAAATGGCTAACTACTGATCAACGAGCGACAGTTCGATTACTGACTCTTTCACATTTTTCTTCTATTTTGAAATATGGCTCATTATGTTTCTCATTAACAATAACAAACACACATGATAATTGCCGCGGTGGAGTAGCCGAGCGGTCTAAAGCGCCTCGCTGCGGAGCGCGCGGTTGCTTACCGTGGAGGTTCGAGTCCTCCCTGGAGCATGGTTGTGTGTGTTTGTCCTTAGGTTAGTTTAACCTAGGTTTAAGCAGTTTGTAAGCTACGGACTGATGACCACGCAGTTTGGTCCGATAGATTTACAGACATTTGAACATTTGAATACATGATAATTGAGTAACAATCTGTATCGCAATCATTGTGAGGAAATTATTATTCCGAAACCATGACAATATAATGATTATACTACATGAAACATGTGCAACAGAGAATTGTGTTGCATCAAATGAATTTCTTTAAACTATCGTATCCAACACATAATTGTATTTTTCTTTCGTTTCTTTCAATAACGACGCAAAAGCTACGTTATTCGTGCAAGCAACATTAGGAATATTAAATCGCTGTGACATTCAAATCCGTGGTCGTTTAATATAATCCTGTTTCAATCCAGACAGTAATACAACAAGAATTCCGAATACTGGCGAGCTCGGTGTTCGCCACTTGGTTTCCCCAGAGGTTAAAGAGATTTTTTGGTGTGAGTTGGTCACTAGCGAGTATCGAATACGATATGTTTCGCATACTAATCAAAAATATAAACCCGCCAAACCACCCGCACCTAGTAATACATCATGCAGGAAGTAGACGTCTGAACAATCACCTTAGAACGAAGTCGGTCATCTATTCAAAGAAGCAGGCATTAATTTGATAATGCAAACAGCAAAAACAAGTAGATTGAATAATTTGTAAAATCTCAAACCTAAGAGTCGACTTTTGGTGATTCTCCATCGTAGCAATTAGAGGAGTGAAATATTCTAAAGCTAATTCCTTGGTTTTAGAAGCCGCAGCCGTTTATTCTGTAGTAGGACAGCGTTACACACCGGTGGGTTTCAGTTACTGTGCAGAATACAAAATCACGGTTTTTCGTCAAAAGCGTGCGTAGTTTCCTACAACTTATGAATAGGTAGTAGACCTATGTTCCTGCAGAGATTCGATAAACGGCTATGCTATAGTATGTGTGGGTGGCGCCGGAATAAATGCGCAGATGCGTAACACGAGATCCTAGGATCGATCTGAGATCCGCAGCACTTTTATTTTTAATTATTCACTCATTTTCACGAGTTTCAATCCGTATTTTTCACACACGTAACTTTTATGCTCAGTAACAACTTTGGTAGCGAATATAGTATCAAAACGTTTAAACTCTTCATTCAGCCAATTGATATGATAACAAATAGAAGTTTTAAATGAATGAACGAAATAGACAGTCTATTTGCGTCAGATGTTCTGAGCAGATTGACACTGCCACCAGAAAAATGCAACAGATCGTGTGAGTCATAGCGTAAGTTTTTCCATAGACAGATAATAAACGTTTGGCCGGCCGTGGTGGCCGAGGAGACTGAGGCGCTCCAGTCACGGTCTGCACGGCCAATAAGGTCGGGGGTTCGAATCCCCCCTCGGGCATGGATATTTGTGCCGTCTTTAGTATAAGGTAGTTGATAAGTAGTTTGTAAGTTTAGGGACTGATGACCCCGTAGTTAAGTCCCATAAGCTTAACAAACATTTGAACATTTTTGAATAAACGTTGGTTTCAGGACACATATCGTATGGATTTATAAATATAAAAGAATATAGTAGTCCCAATTTATTAGCTGAAATAAGTGCATACTGGAAAACGTCGCCTTTATGTGGGTTCAAAACTTGACAAGCACATACCAAGAGTGTAATAGCTACAACGACAACACTAGGGATCGCTGGATGGGTCTCACCTACTTGGCCCAATCTGTGCGAGAAGAAACACGAATATGAACTTTATAAATTCCTACAATATCTTCCCTGTGTAGGCCATAGAAAAAGAGAAAACTAACGCCAAATGATCCAACTACAGATAGGTGCAATATCAGCTAATATTGCGGCTCACCATTGCTGATGACGGTGTTTTCGGTGTTGCGAAGTAGCTAAACGATTAGCTTTTGAATGAAACAGCACGGGTTTGAATCCCGTCCCTTCCAAAATACTTTTCTTATATTAACCCATGTAGTTTTAATTATCAATTATAAAAATTTCAATGCATAGTATATATATTTGGTTTCGTTATAACTAATTTAATTAATGTATCTTATTTCATCATTTAATTTTCATAATTTGCTGAAGTGTTAAATGAAAATAATATTTCAAAAATTGTAGCAGTGTATTTATATGCCGAAGTTATATTACATTCCTTAAGGTGTTCATCGTCAAAGAAAATCTCCACAATAGGCAGACTTTACCAAACTATTTTAAGCGAGAAATTTTATCCGAAATATGCTTCGGTGTAAAGCATACTTTATTCAAGTTTTTAAGTAAATAACTTTTCATTGTTGATTTTTGTGCATACCAAGTGTATGGATGGGAACTGTGCCACTGAACTGATGCTGTAGGATTGAATGTGTTTTAATTGAGACACCTCTTGACATCAACGTTCGTGGCACACTGAAACGTTTAAGTAAATTTAAATTTCATAAATAAAAGTTTTACATTGCGAGGGGTAATATGAAATGAACAAAAATTTAAGGAGTGCAGGGGAATCGAACCTTGACTTCCAACTTTGCACTCCAACCACTTGTCCACTACGCTAGGAACAATCCTCAAGATCTTGGAGTTAATAAGCAGCTTATATCACACCTTTTTGTCTGTGAGAAATTTTCGCCACCGTATTCGCTTTCCCTTTAGCCAACTCGGATGGGATATTTTGGGAATTTGAAAGGTTTGTCAACTTCCTTCTCGCAGGGTTGGAACAAAATCTTAGAAATCCATCCCGCAATCTACTCTGTCAGTCATAAACATACTACAGTATAAATTGAAAGACAGAATCGTTGAGGAAATGTCTGCCTCCCCCCCCCTCCTCCCCAATCCTTGAGGGTTAAAATTCTAGGAGTAGGAACATCCTCATCCATGATCCACGGACTGACACGCGATATTTTTGTGAAATTCAGTGTCCTGTTACAGCGACAGTCGTAAAAATTGTGGGAATGAAGTTTATGAAGTAGTTTTTGTTAATATTTATAAAGAAACTTTACGCTGTAGCTACGAATGCCTGTTCTACGAAACAGCAACGAATCTAAATCATTAGTAGTATATGACCGCCGAAGCGAGTACACTAAATCATTAATACGAACGTGTTTCTGACGGCATTTGGACTCGTGAGTGTTCTATAGTTCAAGGGCACATGCGGTAACATAATCGTATCTGGTATTATAATAGCCCAATATGTTGTCGAATGCTTACTATTAGGCATTTCAATAAGACAAGGAGTATGGAAAAGTACCAAACATCTGAGAAGAACTGTAATTTGTGGTGACACAGCTGGCTTATGTTTGTTAAATTTGTGCTGATATCTTAGTTGCAACATCAACCGAAAGAGAACCAGTGGAAATGACACGATACCTTCACTCTCGGAAATACCATCAGTGATCTGCGGCGCCAAACGGTTGTCGTCTTTATAGCGCAACCGAGGCGGTGGGCGGAAACCGTCAGCGATACTCGGAACATGATGCACCATGATATAACACTTAGCTTCATAACAAAGTCCATTCATGTAACTGAATTAATTTTACGATAGACCTGCAATTTTTCCATTTGAATGTGTCAGTAACGTCCGAAAATATTCACGGACTGCAGCATCTCAATCCTAATTGCTGTCTTTGTTCATTGAAACTATAAGAAAAGAAATGTGGAAAGGAATTTGTCGGTCGTGAACAGCTTAAAACGCTATGGCTAATACACAAAGCAGTTTCTAAAATCAGTTTTCGAAGTCGCCTTCACGTCGCATAGAAAGCACGCATGTTGTTACAACTAGCTGCGATACTTGAAGATAACATTTCCCTCTCAGATTTCGTGTCAGATGGGTTATCGACAGTATGTACGATCGTGTTGCCTAGCTGCGTATACTTCCCACCAAGCAGCAGAACTTTGCGGTTGTGTATAGCGATCAGGCGAGGGGTCTCGCGAATTCTGTCACCGACTGTACCTTCTGTCATGTACCATACGAACATGTATATATCTTGTGACCTTCCTCTTGGTATAAGTTTCGTGTGTGCAAAACTTCATCAAGATCTGAGAAAACTTATTCATTTTGTCAAAGTTCGTATGTTAAGTACCCTCCACCGTGCTCCGAACGAAATTTTATACAGACAGTGACATTCCTCTTTTTGTTATGGTGAAATGAGCAAAATTTCATAAATATCTGAACAAAACTATAGATTTGTATGCATTATAAACACAGCGTCACATTTAAAAACGCACTTTGTTGTTCTCAAATTTTCCAGTTTTATTTCATACAACCTGTGTTTGAGAATAACGAAAACAAGAAAAAAAAGGATCTGTGAAATCGGTCGAGCCGTTCTCAAGTTATGGCGCGACCAACATACTTAGGGATCCGTTTTTATCTTGCAAGATACTCTTCCCCATACACCGTATGAAACTTTAGGTAGACGGTGACCTTCCTTTTGAAGGTCAAGCGTGCAAAGTTTGGTGAAGGTGGGAATGAAACTGTAGATTTGGTCAGTGTATAGGAAAAGTATCCTCCGCCATGCACCTTCATTCCGTCCTATCGTAAATACTTTCTTAGCTAACATCTTCTACCTTTAAACTACAACCGGCAAATTTCGGCTTCTGAGGTGCAGTAGTTTTAGAGATTTCGTGTTTCGTCAGTGAGTGAGTGAGTTATCTTTAGCTGTTATATCTTCTGAATTATGGGCCCTACAAAGACATTATTTACCAGGTTCGTAGAGAGGAATATTAGGAAACTGCCTGCGAAATGTGTTGTAAATTGATTTGGTAGTAAAGACGTAGTAAATTACAAACTTATGCTTTTTAGGGCGAAGTTTCATGTATTTCAATGTCTTTGACGTCATAGCACCTGAACTATATGTCGTAATATGATATTATTTCGAAGGTATATCCAGTGGTTCATATGTAAAACGTTTGCAAAATACGTTGCGAATAGTGTTAGTAGGAAAGATGTAACAAATCAAAACGTCATGCGTGTTTTCCCGTATTTCATTAACGTAATTGTTTATTACTCCATATCTCATGAGCTGTGTGTCGTACTGTGATAAAATTTCGGACGTTCCATGGTATGTGTGTATACTGTCTGTAACATTTCTAGCGAATACAATTAATAGTTTACGAGTAATAAATTGTAACGTCATGCCAAATGCCGTAATTTTACTTCATAATCGCCGAAAAAGTAGTAAGCGACAAACTTTTTTCCTATCTCATTTGCTGGGTTGTGAGCGAGAAAAAGCTTCCTAAAGGTTTGAAATTATGTTTGAAGTTTGTTGCAAGTCGCTAAGTTCTTCTCAAATAGTGGACTGCTACGGGGAAGTTTTCATTGTTTATGATGTCATATCTCCTGAACTATCGGCCCTATCGCAAAATCCTTTCTGAGCTGGCGTCTTCTACCGACGAACTACATTCCTGCCGAATTTCAGCTTCATAGGTCAAGTAGTTTTCGAGATTTCGTGTTTAGTCAGTGAGTGATTGCGTGTCTGAATGAGTGCCCTTTCGCTTTTATATAGATAGAGATTAAAACTTCCATCAGTTATACATTCAACACAAGCCACTTCCAGTATGCTCCAAATCTCCATTGGCTCAAGATCATGAATGTTGTGTTATTTTTTCAACAGACCTCGTCGTATGTCTTCTACAAAAACCATACCTTCCCCCTCCCTTCCATAGAGAGAGAAAGGGATAGAGAAAGAGAGAGATGTATCTTTCATTACAGAGACGAGGAGCCTGCTTTCTATAAAACACACAACACGGAGAAGGTAACGAAGGGCGTTTATAGCGGTCAATCAACTTTAGTATTCCGGAGAAAGACGGAGTTTGCAGCTGTAAAGGCTGCCGGTATAAAAAGGGAAGTCTTGTGATTGACTCGAGCAATTTTGACGGCACCGGAATGCTGAACCCCTTTCGAAGGAAAAGGGAAAAAAGCAGTGAACGGGGCAGCAATGCAGCAAAAAGGCACATGTCGAAATGATGGAAGAAACTATCTTCTTCCCAGCGTTTTGATAAGGCGGCCAATCGTCTCGGATTCTGCGGGACAGTTTCGCATTTGGACTCATTGTCCCACATTGGAATAATTACTGAAAATGTCCCGCAAAATGGCAAAAGAGTCACGCATTCCAATGATTTTAAAATTATTGGTCTAAGAGCACAAACCGAAACTATTTGTGTACTGCACGCTATGTCTTACTCGTTGCAAGTCAACTTCACAATGCATCATTTACCAATAAATGACTGTCTTCTTACATAGAATAAAAAAAGAAAAAAGATACTCATCAACCAAATTTCACGATGGAGGAAAATATTTTGCGTATATTGTACCCTATTATTAGACTCACTATTTGACACGCCAGAAAGACCTGTAAAAATATTTCAAAAATTCAAATGTTTGTAAATCTTTGGGACTTAACTGCGTTGGCTATTAACCCCTAAGCTTACAAACTACTTAAACTAAGTTAAAGTAACCTAAGGACAACACACACACCCGTGCCCCTGGGAGGACAACAATATTTCGGAATGTTTCGGAGGGATTGTTATGTTTGTGAAGCTTAAGGGACTTAACTGCGGGATCATCAGACCCTAAAGTTACAAACTGATTATGAAATATCTAGTAAAGACGACACAAACATCCATGCCCGAGGGGGGATTCGTACCCCCGACGGGGGAACGGTCTCGCGCATCGGAGCATAGCGCCTCGATGCGCTTGGCCACCGGAGGGAATGTTTGAGGAGCTGGTATCACAGATAATGTGTCAGGGCAGCGTTATTTATGGATTGTCATGTACTCCTTACATTAAAATGTTAGACGCTGTACACTATGAGGACTTTCTTATATCTACTGGAACGTGTCGGATTATTCCCGTTCCGAGTCTGTGTTTAGAGGCTGGTGAACCAGAACTTCGGGTTAGACAGTGCCTCATTCAGGCTCGCCAAGACTTGAACATCTTAGCAGTAGACCTACCTCTTTTACTGGGGTTTAGTGCGGTGTACACCCCATGTTTGAGTAGCTGTTCAGGTTTTGCCCCACGCGATTAAGTCATCCGGGGTAGGTGCTAGTAATTCTCATACAAATCTATATACCTCCGAATACACAATCAAAGATGAAAAATGTTTGCCAAAGCGTCTACAGAGGCTGAAAGTGTTTTTATGCTTGACAAAGTACGAGTAAACTTTTGATGAAATTGTCATTTTTTTATAAGAATAAGCAGATACAAAGGTTTTAACATTATACACGAATCAAAACAATTGGGGGTCGGTTGAGATATGAGGAGCTATTTTTCAAAACGCATTATGTCCCGAAAAGTAAATTTTTCAGGAGAAGCGAAAAACGTGTACTGCAAAAAATATTCGATTAATTATTCAGGATTTTACACCACATACTCAGGTAGGGCTTTTGATCCAAATGTGTTTAATAAAAGGAAATTGCTTTTTATACTTTCAAGCTATGAGCACTTAAGTGATGGACAAAGTGCGTTTTGTTGGGTTCTGTTGCACAATCTGCCCTTTTTGATTTTCTCTTCATTCGTTTTCTCGTTCCACGTTTCATATCCTCTCCAACAGTCACACATTCACTCGCTATAATACTCTCCATCTTAGCACAACAATGATTTTTACGCCTGACTACCTAACTGACAGAATGATAAACGTTTATACACAACAATGCTGTAATACTGAAAACGAATATTAACTGATCATTGTTGGTCAGTTAAATGGTTTCGCTTTTGTCCACGAGTCTTACATTGCAGCGAACATACCTTAATAAAACAAAATAAAGGTAACTGTTGGACTTAATGCAGTTTGATTCAATCATACTAGAGGACTAAATGCTATTTGTTGCATATGCTACTATTCAGCGCTCTTTTTGAAGGTGTTAAAATGCGTTTTGGCACAATCTGATTGCAGGAGTGTGTGGAGTGGGTAATAAAATACCAGATTCCATATCAAACTCAATTTTGTCCACCAGTGGACATAATGCGTTTTGAAAAGTTGCTCCTCATATGTAGGTTCTGAAGTATTGTCACCGGCAGAATGAAAATGATTCGACAGCTTCTTTCGGTTATACGGAATGGAGACAACAACATTACGGCAACCGAGGTAGTGGTAATAATAGAAACTTGCTTCAGAGGGCTTGGCGTTGACTTGTGTTTACCAAACGAATTACACAAGCGTTTGGACTCAGATAGTGTACTCAGCAGGTAGTGCAATGTAACAACAACGTTACTTACACGAAGTTATGGCATAGACAGATAAAGGAAGATTGTAAGCGGGGCAGACTGAGAGGAAGTTGGCTACAGCTATTGGAGTGTCCCAAAGTGTAATTACCAGTACCTGGAGACGATTTCAGACAACAGGAAACACAAAAAGAAGGCACCGCCGAGGTCGTCCACAGGACTGAAACCCGGTTGAGAATTCTTGGATCCACTTGGCAGACGCGTTGCAGCTATACCAGCACCTCGCACCTATACCTGATGGAAAATTGGCCAAATATACCTCAAGCTATCATCTCTTTCTGTCCACGCCATGCAGGTGCGCAACTTTACTGGACGTCCGAGATCACACACCATATTATAGGGCAACGAGAATTTTTTACTATTATGGTAGCCCCATGGTGCCTCGCTCTAGTAAACGCCAGATAAACATCAAGTAAAGAACTGAGACATCAAAATATCGTACTGTTTCTCACATACATTACAATTGTAAACTGAGACATCAAAATATCGTACTGTTTCTCACATACATTACAATTGTAATCAATATCTAAATCCCCTCAGGGGCTCAGCATTCATTTGCTGAGTACGGGCTTGGCGAACCCGGGGTCCTGAGCTGTGGGCTGTGTCGCGCCAACAGTCCGCTACACCGTAAGCTCTGTGCGTGCCTCAACGACCATCGTTCGGTGCGACGGTGGAACGTTGTACGTCTCAGAGCCTGGGGATCTCGGCTTAATCGCCCGGGTCGCGAGGATGGTACAAACCTCTCTAAAAAAAACCTCAATCTCAAGGTGTGCTACGTGCCGAGGAGATGCATGGCTGTTGAGGTTGAACAGTCGTTAGCGAGCAACCTCTGGGGAACCTGCCGCACCTCAGTTGTATAAGGCTTACCCAGGCAAGCGGGGCTCTGCCTGGGTGGACCTTTAGTTCCCTAGCTGCTCGTGGGACCAGGATGAAACGAGCACTCAATAGCGTCGCCACACGCAAACATGGCGTCTCAAAGCGTGGTAAGAATGACTTCAATGCGGTAGAGTATGATCCCCAAACGTTCCCTTCCCTGGCTACACCATGGGAGGAACGTCGGGCAAAACAGAAGGGTGAGGCTTATGCTCCGAAATACCTTGTATGTACCCGTAATGATGGAGAATCGTTCAAGAACACTAAGCCCTTGTTTTTCGTTGAGAACTTGGAAGACAAGTTCGGTGAGGTTGAAGGAATGTCCAAGATGCGCTCTGGGTCAGTTTTAATAACGACGTCATCCCCAGCCCAGTCATGGGCCTTGCTTGCCTGTGACAAGCTGGGTGATGTTTCCGTAACAATAACGCCACACAAGACCTTGAATATGGTCCAGGGGATAATATTCCATAAAGACCTGTTGCTGCAGTCTGATGAAGAACTATGTGCTAACTTGGAACGCCGGGGAGTAAATTTTATTCGGCGAGTCCATAGGGGTCCGAAGGACAATAGGGTAGCCACCGGTGCCTTTATCTTGGCTTTCGAAGGTGATTCATTACCCGAGAAGGTCAAGGTGATGGTCTACCGGTGTGACGTAAGCCCCTACGTTCCTCCCCCTATGTGTTGTTTCAAGTGCTGGAGGTTTGGGCATATGTCCTCCCGATGCGATGCCAATCCTACGTGTCGGGAGTGCGGACGTGCAGTCCATCCAAACGTCCCTTGCACCCCTCCTCCGGTATGTGTAAACTGCGGCCAGCATCACTCCCCCTGCTCACCTACGTGCTCAGTATTACAGCAAGAGCGGAAGATTATGGAATACAAGACCCGGGACAGACTGACCTACTCAGAAGCAAAACGGAAATATCAAAAGCTCCATCCCGTTCATCTGACCACTTCCTACGCCACAGCAGCCTCATCGTCATCCATAGTGCCTCGAGTACCGCGTACTGAACCACTGCCAGTGGGCTCCCACGCCCAATCAACTACCCCTGCCCCCTTACCAGCTGGGGGTACTTCCTCTTCGGTGGCTCCCACTCTTTTCACAGTGGGAGCAACAACCGCATAAACATTGGGGACACCAGTCCACACCTCTAAGTCGGAGAAGGAGAAGCCTTCTCCGGCCCCTCTCGCTCGGAAGGGGTCCCGTGGGACACTCCCTTCCGAGGCTTCTCCACATGGCAAAGAGGATCCCAGCAAATTGCTGCAGGATCCTCTTGTTGCTGACCGAAGGGCCTCCTGCTCTTCGTCAGCCCCCGAGACCATGCCTGAGAAGCCCTCCCCGCCCTTAAAACCCAAGGGCCAGCGATAGGCTAAGAAAAAATCCACAAGAAAAAAAGAACCCTTGGTGGCTCCAAAGCCACATATACCCTCATCCTCTGGTTCAGAGGATGAAGTCAAGATCCTCGCTTCCCCCGAGGATCTTGCACTTACTGATCCAATAGAACGTATGGATCATGACTCTATTGATGCTGAACACAAGGCAGACGGCGATGCAATGGAATAACCTGATCCTCAGCTACTATTTATGGCATCTCAGCTAGAAGACAAAGTTATTCTCCAATGGAATATCGGCGGTTTCTTCAACCGCTAAGCTGAGTTGCAGCAGCTGTTATGCCACATCTCGGTGTTTTGTATAGCACTGCAGGAAACGTGGTTTCCTGTTCAGAGGACCCCAGCCCTTCGAGGCTATCGGGGCTTTTACCGTAACCGCGATATATGCGATAGGGCTTCGGGTGGTGTCACTGTTTACGTCCTTGCAACTGTCCCTAGCGCTGCTGTGCCTCTCCAAACGACCCTAGAGGCAGTTGCTGTTTGCATTCGAGCGGGGCAGGAATTCACCGTCTGTTCCATTTACCTTCCCCCGGATGCAACCGTCTCCACTACTGATGTTGCTGCAGTGGTAGCGCAACTGCCCCCACCATTTCTCCTCTTGGGGGATTTTAATGCCCACCACCCATTATGGGGTGGAACGCAGACGACGGTTCGTGGTAGGGACATTGAGACACTTCTGTCCCAGCAGGACATCTGTCTTTTAAACACTGGGGCCCCCACGCATTTCTGCGTGGCGCGAGGCACTTACTCGGCCATCGACCTCTCTTTATGTAGTCCGAGTTTGCTCCCACATTTTCGCTGGAGGACCCATTATGACCTTTGCGGCAGCGACCATTTTCCTATCCTTGTGTCGCACCTGCACTTCCAACCTGCAGGCAGCCCACCTCGATGGTCTCTCTGTCGAGCTAATTGGCGGGATTATACGTCCACTGCTACTTTTCCTGTACAATTGCCTGCCAATGTGGACATAGCGGTTGGTCAAGTCACTGCCACCGCTGAGGCCACTGTTCCCACCACTTCTGGCACCCCTCGGCGCAGGTCTGTGCCCTGGTGGACGCCGGAGATTGCTGCAGCCATTCGGGAGCGTCGGCGGGCGCTACAGCGCCATCGACGCCACCCCACCTTGGACAACCTGATAGCCTTCAAACGGCTTCGGGCCCGAGCTCGACAGCTCATTCGCCAGAGCAAACAGGACAGCTGGGAGAGGTATGTAGCCAGCATCGGCTCTCGTGCTTCACCATCTCAGGTGTGGTCCCACGTTCGACGCCTCTTTGGGTACCGCACGTCAGCAGCGACCCCCAGCTTACGGACCAGGGGTACTGTATGCACTGACGCCACTGCCATTGCTGAGCATATGGCGGAGCATTATGCTCGCAATTCCGCAACTGCGGCATACAGTGCAGACTTCCGTGCACTGAAAGAGCGGGTAGAACAGCGACGGCTGTCATTTCACACACGTCGAACAGAATCGTATAACACTGATTTAATGTGAATGGGAATTCGACACTGCCCTTGCTGCATGCCCCGATACCTCTCCAGGTCCGGACAGGATCCACAGCCAGTTCATTCGGCACCTTTCCGTGGAGTTTCAGCACCAGCTTCTCGCCCTGTTTAACCGTTTATGGGTGGAGGGGGCTTTCCCGTCACAATGGCGAGAAAGCATCGTTCTTCCTGTGATCAAACCTGGTGCTGATCCACAGGTGGCTGATAGTTACCGCCCAATCAGCCTCACCAACGTTCTGTGCAAACTATTCGAACGTATGGTGAGCCGGCGGCTTATGTGGGTACTTGAACATCGGGGTCTGTTGTCCCCACGCCAAGGGGGTTTCCGCCAATGCCGCTCCACTGTTGACAACTTAGTGGCTCTGGAGTCCGCCATTCGTACGGCATTTAGCAGGCGTGAGCACCTTGTTGCCGTCTTTTTTGACCTCAGGAAGGCCTACGATACCACTTGGCGCCACCACATTCTGGCTACACTGCACGGTTGGGGCTTGAGAGGTCCGCTGCCGGTTTTTATTCAGAACTTTCTTTCCCTCCGATCTTTTCGAGTACAGGTTGGTACTTCCCTCAGCTCCTCTCGCGTCCAGGAGAACGGTGTCCCACAGGGCTCTGTCCTTAGTGTACCCCTATTTTTAATTGCCATCAATGGACTTGCTGAGGCAGTGGGGTCGTCGGTTTCTTCCTCCTTGTTCGACAATGACTTCTGCCTATACTTCAGCTCAGCTAGCATTGGGGTAGCTGAAAGGCGTCTACAGGGAGCCATTCGAAAAGCGCAGTCGTGGGCATCAACCCATGGGTTCCAGTTTTCTCCATCTAAAACCCGGGTTATGCACTTCTGCCGCCATCGAGCTGTCCATTTGGACCCAGAGCTATATTTATATGATGAACTTCTTCGTATCGAAGAGACTCACCGATTTCTTGGCATGCTCCTCGACAGCCGGCTCACTTGGGCGCCCCATCTTCGCCAGCTCAAGCAGAAGTGCGTGCGGTACCTCAATCTTTTACGCTGCCTCAGCCACACTAGTTGGGGAGCCGCTCGTTCGAGTCTTATGCAGCTCTACAGAGCGCTGATTCAATCACGGTTAGACTACGGGAGCTTTGTGTATGGTTCGGCAGCCCCATCTGCATTGCAGGCCTTGGACCCAGTACACCACAGTGGCGTCCGTTTAGCGACGGGTGCCTTCCATACAAGTCCCGTGACAAGTCTCCTTGCTGAAGCTGGGGTTCCCCCCCTCCGAATCCGCCAGCAGCAGCTACTGGCTTCATATGTCGCCCATATTCATACCTCACCTGACCACCCAAACCACAGGCTTCTGTTCCCAGCTGCTGTCCTCCCTTCCCCACGGCGACGTCCACGGTCGGGTTTCCCGATTGCGGTTCGTGTTCGTTCCCTTCTTTCGTCCATCGCATCCCTTCCAATCCCTACCACATTCCGATACCTTTCACCTACACCTCCATGGTTCGTACCTCGCTTACAGCTTCGGTTAGATTTGTCCGGTGACTCGAAAGCCTCAGCTTCGCCAATGGTCCTTCGTCGAAAGTTCCAGGCACTCGTAGATACTTTCCGTGGTGCAGAAGTCGTCTACACTGACGGCTCCGTTGTGGACGGAAGTGCTGGGTACGTGTATGTTCATAGTGACCACGTTGAGCAGCATTCCCTACCCTGTGGGACTAGCGTTTTTACAACTGAGCTGGTGGCCACTCGCGCGCTCTTTCACATTTCCGCAACTGCCCCGGGGAGTCCATAGTTATCTGTAGTGACTCCCTGAGTGGCCTGATGGCGCTAGGCCAGTTTATGCCAAAGCACCAGTTGGTTCGGTCCATTCAGGACACCATATTTACCCTCAGCGAATCAGGACGTTCGGTGGTTTTCCTTTGGACCCCGGGTCACGTAGGCATCCCAGGAAATGAACGGGTTGATTGCCTCGCCAAGCAGGCCACCACATCACGGCCCTTGAAGATAGGACTTCAAGAAAGGGATCTACGACTACAACTAACCTGTAAGGTTCTGGGGATTTGGACCTCGGAATGGGATGCCTTGAACGTTCCGAACAAGCTGCGTACAGTCAAGTCCACCACAGTCGTGTGGAGATCCTCCCTGCGAGCCTCTCGTAGGGAGTCTGTAGTCCTCTGCAGACTACGTATCGGACATACGTGGTTAACACACGGCTACCTTCTACGAAGAGAGGACCCACCAACTTGCCGTTGTGGTGCCGTATTGACTGTGGTCCACATTCTGGTGTACTGCTTACTTTTAGCCGACTCGAGGCAGGCTTTTACGCTGCCTTGTGAGCTCCCATTGATTTTATCTGACGATGTCTCTGTGATCGACCGTGTTTTAGGTTTTATGAGTGCAACTGGCTTCTATTGGTCTATTTAATGGTGGGGCCTATAGGCCCGCCTTATCGGGCTTCACCCTTCCAGAACAATAGGCCGCTGTCATTTTACGGTTTAAGACTTGCTTTAATTTAAGGATTTTAAAGTTTGCAGAGTGGCTGGCTCATCCTGTATTATCCTTGTGATCAGCCAGCCACACGATTCTGCTGCCTTGTTTTAGTTTTCTGTCTATTTTGTCAACACTTGTCTTGTTCTTTGTTACTTCATTTTACCATTGACTGTCTCTTTGTACTAGGAGTATACTGGACTTCGAGTACTAAGCGACAAAATGCAACTTTTAAAAGTTAACTCTTAGCTGGGAACAGGGGACTGATAACCCAGCAGTTGAGTCCCCTTTAAACACACAACAACAACAACAACAATATCTAAATAAAATACGTGCGTTACCATATGTACATTGTGTATGATATTATACCTGATCCTCTGTTTTGAGCAGTGTATAAATGGGTGTATGCTTTCGGCTGTTCAGCTCTTTTCCCTGATAGTTCCTTCCAAATACTCCTTCTAGAACAAGTGAGCCGGCCGCGGTGGCCGAGGAGACTGAAGCGCTCCAGTCACGGTCTGCACGGCCACTACGGTCGGGGGTTCGAATTCCCCCTCGGGCATGGATATTTGTGCCGTCTTTAGTATAAGGTAGTTGATAAGTAGTTTGTAAGTTTAGGGACTGATGACCCCGTAGTTAAGTCCCATAAGCTTAACAAACATTTGAACGTTTTTCTAGAACAAGTGACAATGATACGGCACTGGAGTGAATTCGGAGGTTTCTCAGTGTAAGGTTTCTCGTATGTTTTAACTTTTTCTGTTTAGTACTAGAGATGTAACTCATGTATCCAGTAGGCTGGTTGATTGAGATCTTCCATGACATCTTATATCTAGATCTAACACGGAGACAACAAAGTTGTATTTTGCCGGGTGTGTGGGCAAAAAACTTACAAACTACATATGAACTAGCTAATCCTAAGGACGGCACAAATATCCATGCCCGAGGGGGGATTCAAACTCCCGACCTTAGTGACCGTGCAGACCGCGACTGGAGCGCCTCAGTCCTCTCGGCCACCGCGGCCGGCCGGTGCGTGGACACACGGAGACAAGATAGATGTATTTTCACGGGTGCGTGGACATGGCGGGATACAAGATAATAAGAAACTAAACTAACCATCAGGAAATGCGCACGAGAATGGTGTATAACGTCGATACGCCGTCGCCTTACATGTGTCAGTTGGGAACCATGCGTCTGCGGGAGAACAAATGGACGGAAGGGCTTCACTAAGGAACATATAGCCATGGCTTACTTCATGTCACCCACACTGATGCATAAAAATGCTGCTCACCGGACTGTTTCATGGGACAATGTTTATTAACACATGGTATCGTATGCAAGCGTACGCTTTCGCAGTCGGGGTCATCTATATCTATAAATGTGAATGTCTGTTCGCTGTATGTTTATCACGTCTGAACCACAAGACATAAAGAACTAAAAAGTTGTACAGTTACTCATGTCTACCCGGGGAAGGCTTTAGGCACGGTTTTCTGGCGATCGGATAGCTATTTATTTATATATATTAATGTGAATGTCTGTTCGGTATACGCTTATCACGTCCGAACGACAAGACGCAGAGACTTAAATATTTGTACAGTTACTAATTTATACCTGAGGAAGGTTTTAGGCACGGTTTTACAGCGATCTGATAGATATTTAGTAATTTGAAGAATATAATGCGAAATGCGGAACAATAATTATTCTTTGAAAATTATATTTACTCTTTCAAAATGATTTTATTCGTTGCATTGTTGCTTGAAGGTTGATAATGATAAAAGGGTGGAGTATATTGGGATGGAAAGTTACTGCTGTATATAAAATTCTGCGTGTGTTTGTCTTAATATTTCGCTCTATAGTGAAAACTACAGAACGCAAACGAATGGTCTGTGTGTAATTTTTGTCCGAAGTCTCCAATTGTACACCATAGCAGTCCCATCCCGATAGCTATTGGCGGTGGGGGGGGGGGGGGAGATATGGTGGTTGAAAGTCGTCAGATTATAAAAAAAATCCGGACTGAAGGCCAGCGATGACGTTTGCGACTCTATAGCAAGGAGGTTACATACAGCGAAACGTGATGCCACTTCTATGCGTGCTACGATGTCTTCAGCAATTTCTCTGTAAGGATAAGCATACGAATAAGGAAATATAAGAATAAATAGATAAAGCAGTAAAAGAGATATTTCTTTTAATACATCTCTTTAAAAAATGATTTGATTTTTCACGCATTACATCAAGTGATCGATCTGTGATATTATTACAGTTTTTATTGTTGAATTTCGTGATTGGATTCTTGGAAACGAGTGCATTCTTACGTGTGATCTGATCTACACTACTTACTTTCCTGATAAACGGTAAGTGCATAGACTTCTGCAATCTGATAGGAATATTTTTCAGTTTGTTTCTAAAGAAGGTATTGTATTTAATTTCATCCTTCAAAACCAGTCTCATAGCACACTACTGTAAGACAGCTTATATATGATAATCAACCAACACGCGAGCGGAGCCGCGGGTTTAAGCTAGTTTTCAATAAAAGTATTCGGGGTATGAAACCGCATCGTCATTTTTATAGCATCTACCGACGCTCCGGCCACTATTGGAAGCAGCCTCCTTCAGGGCTGCCACATGAGTAAGGCATGGACCCTGATGAATGCCGCCTGCAACAGTGGCCGAAACGTCGGTAGATTTTATAAAAATGACATCGCGGTTGTAAACTCTCTACCTCTTTTCGGAATAGTTTAAGCTGATCCGACGATTTTCCCCTAAATTACGGAGAGTTATTTCACGTATTAGCCATTAGGAAACAAAAAAATCTATTCCACTGTAGGTGAGGAACAACACTTATCTTGTTAGCTGGTCGGCGTCCATTGCGTTGTTAACATGGTGGTACGTATGCTCTCCACATTCACTAAATGGTACGTGTTTCAGGATCACAAAAAAATAAAAGTACCTGATAATATTTTCTTTTATTTCCATCCCAAATCACAGTGTTGCACAATGTAAAAATAAATAAATAAAATCCAGCAGCAGATTACAGAGCTGCTTACAGTTTCACCTCTCGATCCTGAGTTTCGTAACATGACCTCCAATCAACGGAACTGCCTAATAAGATTAATGATAACGTTTTGCAGTTATCAGATTCATAATACATTTATATTTGAAACAGGTCAAAATGTTTATATTGAAATATGACTTTTAGTTTTCAACTATTTAGCTTCATGTTTGTACGTGTTTCATGAAACTTGCGTTTAATGTAATACGCAAACTAAAAGTCGTGTTTTGACTCATGTTAAATTTTCAATTTGTGGTTTCAATTTTTTATAAATACCAATTTGTTTAAAGTCGTAATAATTTTGTTGATTTCGGCAGTAGTTTCTTCGTACAGATGAAGTAAGAGTTGAAATAATCATAATAAGTGTTAGATTTAGGATCCAGTGATATATAAAACAGGGTCCGCCCTAATTTATTTAAACTAAAGGTAAATATGTAATAATGTTGTGAAATAGTTATAACATGTAGTGTTGTTTTTATATTTGTATGCTTATTTATAGGATCAGCATATTCCATACCTATGTGCAATGTATTTTTAGTATTTGTAATTGTTATTTACGAAAGTGTCCAAGTTAAATGTTACGTAAAGAGACAGACAAAGGTAATTTAAATTTAAGTACTATCGCTTAAACGTGCGAAAATGTGATATTTTACATGTCTGGTGGTACAGTTTTATGTAGGATTTCTAATACTTCGTGTTTGTGATATCTGAAATGGATATGTAAGGAGTGTGCAACACAGCAGAAACGTTATTCATTGCGGCGTGATCTGTTTGCGAAGTTTCAATCACCGGTTTTTACTTCTGAATGTGAAAATATTTTGCTAGCACCCACCTACTTAGGGAGACATCACCATCCCAATAAAATAAGAGAAATCAGGTCGAAAACGGAACGATTTAGGTGTTCTTTCTTCCCGCGCGCTATTAGACAATGGAACGGTAGAGAAAAGTTATGAAAGTGGTTAATGAACGCTCTGCCAGGCACTTAAATGTGATATGCAGAGTATCGATGTAGATAGATAGAGAGAGAGAGAGAGAGAGAGAGAGAGAGAGAGAGAGAGAGAGAGAGAGAGGGGGAAAGGGTATGGTTTAAGGAATGTCCGAAAGAATTAAGGAACTACAACCTTAACCTGAAAGGAAGCTTTAATTTCCCACAACATTGCCCAAAAATACGACTACGGTTGGCATAATTTGCTCGTAGAAGCAGAAGGAGAACACTTCACCTATGATTAAGGCAGTCACCTGGATGGGCCACGAGGCAACATTTGAGTAAACGTTACCCGAAAAAAACCCAGAGCCACTTAATCTGCAATCAGCAAATAGCAGTTAAGAAACCATAAATGATCAAATTTAATGGGCGAATAGCTGCTGAAACAGAAGACCTAGTTGTTATCAAGCACAACAACCACTATCGGTCATCAAAGTACACATATTCACAAGGACATAAGCGTGGAAAACCGCTGGGGTTCAGCTAATCACCCTGGACTAACAAGCAAAGTACTTGGGCTCGAACAAACACATATACATCAAAATCGTACGAGAGATAATGTAAAGATCCCTTATTGCACTAGTGACACTCCCGCATCTGCAAAACTCTGCGATCGTCCGTTAGAGGCCTCTGCGTGTGCCTGGCCACATTGAACTTTGTCGGTTCACCAGTAGGGTCGGTGCGGTGTGCCCCCGAAGTTGCGTTTTGTGACATTTGTGTGGTGAACCGTCAGATGGAGCGCTGGTCGAGGTGAAGTTACGAAGAACCCTTCTTCGTGAAGATGGTATTAGTGTAGAATATGAATCATTCGCATGCTTTCTCGTATCTGTTATGGTACAGTAATAAGAGCGTAAGTTAGATACTGTTGTAACACTAACACATGATGATGGTAATAGGGATGATAATGACGAAGAACGCATTGCTAGCGGTAGTGCTAAGGTAACTGCGGGAAGAGGTGATGGAAGCAGTGGCAGTGAATACCAAGTCTTCCGAGAAGAAGGTTAAAGTTGCAACTATAATCACGGCTTTTGATGACAATACGCTAGAGAACATGTACGACGATTATTACATAAATTATAGTTCAGATATCTGCATTACGTATGGCGTCTACAATTACATCTACAGTGCTATCTAGAGCATGATTGCAAAGTTTTGTATAAAAACGACACCCACCAGCACATTGAGGTGTACGTAGAGATACCGTAACCAAACGTTCATACAGATATGTTCGTTCCAGCCCAAGAACTTTCCTTGTAAGACGTGGACACAAAGACAGGCAAGTACATGGCGAGCCAGGAGGGTAAAATGCGCCAACTAACGCAAATAATTAGTCATGGCCAAGCAAAGCAACTGCCTAATTTAAATGTTCAATAATAGCTGTACACTATTTGCCACGGTGCCTGGATAGACTACTCAGAAGCAAAGTCTAATTTGAATCCAAGTTGGCTCGTAAAGGCCCTACGCCCTCTACTTACTCGGTGCCGAACTGCCAGTGCCTTGTGCACGGCGTCACCAGATATACCCAGCGCCAGCCGCGAGACAAATGGCAAACCAAAACTAGCCACGCCAGCCGTGGTGAAATAACGAACGGATATCGATACCCGAGTTGGAGAGAGATAACTGGCACCAATACAAGTAAATCGAGCCAGCGCGGCTCAGAATTTTGATACGGATCTATCGCCATATGGACGGTGTTATGCATCACTAAACCAAGGGCCTTTTATTGATATCTTCTGATTCGAGCAAATTTTATTGGGAAACATGATAATCAATGTGGATAAAAATTTCCTTGAAGTTTGATTCCATTACCTGGAGGTGCTCAACGACCACACAATGAAGAACACACCAGATGTATTTCGCAGCATTGGCCGTTAATGTTTTATTAAAAAAAAATCACAGATCGATTTCAATTACCTGGTGACCATCTTCAATGTCCTTCAAACAAGCATTATGAATGCCCTGAATGTAACTCACTTATCCAGGCATGATAAAAAATACGAAGTGCCACTTCGCCTATCGTTAATTTTCAATTTTGCATCACAAGTCCATATGCGACAAACCAAACTGTAGTTCTGCAACAGTAGACCAAGCGCGTCCCGCCGGTCTTTGGTCTAGTCAGCGCTGGTTCACAACATCGGCTGTGTGCACCGATCTAGCAAAACACCTTGTCATCTTGCTGTGTGGTGTTTACGGACCTAATACTAGGTTTTGTGTTGTAATGTCGTGACGTTCTGCCTCAAAAAACAAATCGAGGAAAATGTCACTGCAAAAGAACTTATTCTTTGGTCAGACTCGTGTGGAGGCCAAAACCGTAACATAAAAATAGTCATCATTTTTTCGATTTCCGTCCATAGTTGCATATGAAATTGGTGGAGATGTATTACCGTCTTTAGCAACTAAATGAAAGGCGTTGTTTTGTGTGCCATACGCGTTTCGCTTCTTTATTTATGAAGCATCATCAGTGGCCTGTAATACATGTTATTTTTGTATAATACAATTTCTAAAGTTCGGAAACAACAGAAGTTGTTTCTAACCTATTAGATCCGAACTTTAGAAATAGTAACAAGACTGTTAACTGTAATACTGTGAAAAATACCTATAATATTATGACTGTACTACAATATTATACAAAAATAACATGTATTACAGGCCACTGATGATGCTTCATAAATAAAGAAGCGAAACAAGTATGGCATACAAAAAACGCCTTTCATTTAGTTGCTAAAGACGGTAATACACCTCCACCATTAAAAATAGTCACTTAAAACGGTTTTGGAAAGTCATCCCACGGTGGAAAAGATTACTTTGCGCTATGTTCTCCCAGAGCACAGCTTTTTTTCCCCAATGACAGTGATTTTGGAGACACAGAGTGTGCACTGAAGCAACAACAACGGTTGTACACCGTCGACGATGTTATGAGTATAATGAAAGTATGCCGTAAAAAGAATGCTTTGGTCATTCACAGAGTCGAAAAGAGAGACTTCGTTGGAACTCAAATGCTGTAAAACAAATACCAAACCGCAAGTCCGACACAGAAAACCACAAAATAAATTGGCTGAAGACTAGTGAAATTGAAATGAGAAAGGACAAACCTCCAAGCATTTTTATGAAAAGCGACTTTGCCCAGGAGACTGCAGCTGAAATATACATTCAGAAAAAGGAAAGAAGAGGGCGACCTTCTTCTCACCCGTTGAAATTGAGTGAACACTTAATACCACTTGTGGCCAGGTGAAAACCGATTTCTAAAGAAAAACTGGCAGACTTGAACTCTCGTTTCGAAGTGATCCCAGTGTGGAAGACGACATCGATGGTTTCAATGGACACGTTGACTTCGAAATTGAATGCGAATAATGAAAACAACCTCTAATTTTGTTTTGTATAAGTTTCATTATGTTCATTTTACTGGGTGTGTATAGTAGGCCCATTGTGATGTACGTTTGGTTACACTTACTTCCATTTAGACTCTTGTAGTGCTGTCAGACATTTGTAAGGGATCCATGAAGTGTCTGTAGTGTTATTAACATTGTTACAACTAATTTGTGTCTCATAAAATTTCTTAACTAAAATGTCAGTGATGCAAAATGATACAACTACTTCAGTATTGATACCTTCTGCATGTTTTGGCCCACTTTAGGTTACGGTAGTAACGCTAAAAGTGGGCCTTTGCGATCGTCTTTTGACAGCTAGAAATTTAAATGAAAATATCGGCTTCACTATTCATCTGACACGAAAATTGAATAACCTACTTTGTAGAGGAGAAAATTCTCTACATCTTTCCTCTATTATGTTTTTTTCATATCTCGTAGCGTTTCAAAGATATTTTAAAAAATAACGGCGATTTTGGGATGAATGTCCGTCTGTCTGTCTGTCCGTAATATGTTCCCTGTTTTTAAGACGAACCGTTAAACCGATCAGCACCAAATTTCACAGACATGATTGTAGGCCGCCAGAGACCAGAACCTCTCTTTTTCAAATTTTTCGGAGAAACAATACGGTAGTAATACCTTAAAAGGGCGTTTGTAATATAATTCTCATTGCAAACGAACCGTTCATCAGATACGAAAATTGAATAACCTAATTGGTAGAGGAGAAAATTCTCTACAACTTAGCTCCCTTATGTTTTTTTCATATCTGGTATCGTTTGAGACATATTTGCAAGAATAACGGAGATTTGACACCCTCCATTGAATTAACGAAAACCAGCCTTTAGGAGTTGTCACGTGACATTCCTCGCGCAGAACTCTCTGTGGCATACGCCATCTTGCACGTATTTGATGATTTTCTTATTGTAACTTACACGTTGTAATTTCAAAGCAATGGCACACTGAAGAGTTAACAAAAACACATCGTTCTTCCTAAATGATAATCTAGTGTCTACAAATGCCGTATTAGCATCAGTTAACAACGGCCATCAATATTATGAGATTGTAGGACTTATCTTCTGATTGATAGCCGTAGCATAGTGGGCAAGGCGTTAGACTATGATGCCAAAGGTCGGTGGTTCGGAACCCGTCACTACTTACTTTTTTTTCCTAAAAGGGTTTCAGACACTCTTATTAATTAATTTTTTATTATTTAGATTATTATTTTTGTCCAAAATGTTTGCAAAAACTTATAAAACTACAAATCTAAAGTGGGCCGTAAAACAAGTCAGTGCGATTTTTTTCTATATGCTTAGCTTACAAAACTTATTTTGTTCCTTATTTAAGCTTCGTTTTCCGTATCGTGACCTCATTATGTTGTTTCAGGATATGAAAGGCACATGGCTTCCTAAGAATGCCTAATGCACAGTTCAGTTACGCATAATGAGACCAAAGGACGTTAAAGTCCTTTAGTCCATTGATGCATAACAGAACTGCACAAGCAGCAGTTAATCATTAGTAGTCTAACGACTATTTGTGTTATTTTTTCGTGATTTTTAGCTTTTAATTACAATGATCTTCCACTAATAAGTGAAACAATAACAACCCTTCATCTCTACAAAAAATTGGGAACCTTCAACAATACATACATTTTTAAGGGAACGATAACTTTGGACGCCAATATCTCGCTTATGACGTTTTGGCGCTTGGTATAGTTATACATAACACCTTCCATATGCAGCTTATCAAGTGTCCCTGTGACAGCGTGTTTAGGAAGCGGACGCATTGGCTCAGGCCTGTCTTGATCACGCGACAAGTCGTGAGCGCCGTGGCCTGTATTTTTTTCGTTGGCCTCGAGCATGACATCACAGTTAACCGCAACGTCATATAGATTATTTTATATTTACATGTGCACAACATCAGCATGGGACGTCATTATTTAAAACAAACGCATTATATTGCGTACTTAGGGTTGTTACCGGTGAGCCAATCACCGCTTCCTAAACACGCTCTCACAGGGACACTTGATAATCTGCATATGGTGATAGATCCGTAACAAGACGTGCGCTCCGTGGTCTGTCTGTTTCTTTGAGCACATGTAAGCATTGCCAAGGAGAACAAAAATATTTGCCGATGTTGTGTGTGTGTGTGTTTTGTCCGTAGTGTAATTTAGTTGAAGTAGTATATGCTTGACATTATTCAAAGCAAGGGAGCGCTCTAAATTGTTATTTGATGAGAATTTATATAATAAGATCACTGTTCAAATAACC
Source organism: Locusta migratoria (assembly GCA_026315105.1). Lineage (NCBI taxonomy): Eukaryota > Metazoa > Arthropoda > Insecta > Orthoptera > Acrididae > Locusta > Locusta migratoria. The sequence continues at coordinate 268,226,063 of CM048748.1, read as the reverse complement.
GGTTTCGACAAGCTTACCAGTCATCTTCACATCTGTAACTCTACATTTTTTTAGCTTAAGTAGTCTGTAAGTCTAGAAACTGATAACCATAGCCGTTTGGTCCAATAGGTTTTAAAATATTTGAACGTGATGTGCTGCAATGCTAGTGAGGTGTATCTTCTGTTGCCACAAACGCATGCTGGAAATTACATCTGATTCGAATGTTTCCTTTTGACTGTTGCAATTTCTAAAAATGTTCAAATGTTTGTATAGCGCACGGAACTTAACCACGGGGTCATCAGTCCCTACACTTACAAACTACATATGAACTAACTAAGACTAAGGACGGCACAAATATCCATACCCGAGGGGGGATTGGAACCCCCGACCATAGTGGCCGTGCAGACCGTGACTGGAGCGCCTCAGTCCCCCCCCCCTTTTTTTAAGCCGTACAGAAAGGAAAACTGTGTTCTTAAGTAAATAAATGTCTTCTTTCAAGAAAAAAAACTCTTTCTGCCTCCATGTTAATGTTGATCTGAAAGGTCTTATGGCTCCATTGCCGTTTATAACCTAAAATCTTTCCTCTTGTTAATGTTGCCATTTACTGTTCAAAATAAACCAACAGAAATTAAAAGCATGTCCTATCTTTCGGTAAAACGTGGGGACCATCCTGTCCTCAATATTAAAACATAATACTTTGACTCCTGAACTGAAGGTAAGGTAAAACAATGGCGATATATAAATTTGGCTTCGAAACTAACACATAAGGAATGTTGTGTAAATAAAAATTTCCTTCCTTCCTTGTTACGGTAATGTGTTTAGTAAGAAATTAGCGTAATGTTTCTTGTAATGTCTTGTTTTCATCAGCTTGTGATGCTCCGTGGTTAGGTATACCCAGAAATCTTCCAATTTCATGTCCGTGTTTGAAAAAATATAGTGGACGGATGCCCCCTTTAGCCAGTTGATGGCGTTTCTTTTTGTTTTGGGGAACGGTACGTATTCTGGGAAAAGAAAATCGGAAGCTGTTATGTAGTTTGGCGACGTTCTGCTGATGGATGCCAATTTCCGTCTTATATACATCCATATTTCTTTGACTTTGTCGCATCCGAATCGGTGTTCTTCGGTATCCAATACGTTGCACGTGATACAAAGTGGTGAGTTTGCCAGGTGGATGTTGTAAAGTTTTGTGTTAGTTGCAATTTTGCGATTTACAACTATGTACCACGTAGTCTTCATCGTGGAAGGTAAGTTACGAAAATGGATATTTTCCCAAATTATTTTCCAGTTGTGAGATCTGTATTTGTCTTCTATGTTGTTTTTCTTTTTATCTTTCATTAATTCACGGTATATGTCTTTAACTTTCTTCTTTCTGACATCGGGGATTCGTGCTTTTAAATAGCTATACTCTAATAGAAAGTATTTCAAGTGATAAAGTCCGTTCGGGACATGTTGTACACTGATGGGTGGACTGAGGTCAGCCGGAGCTATTTATCCAACAACTGTGCAACAAGACTGTTGGTACAATTCTTCCATTGTTCAGTAGTTTTAGCGATGTATAACGCCTGTGCCTTCTTACCAATGTCTGTGAGATTGAGACCCCCACTTATTGGCGGAAGCGTTAGGGTGTCATAATGCACTTTGAAAATGTGACCGCGACTGACAAAGTGGCCAAGTGCGGACATGAATTGTTTTGTCATAGTTGAAGGTATGGGCAGGACTTGAGCGACATAATTAAGTTTTGCAGTTAGGCAGATGTTGGCTACTGTGACTTTCTGGATTTCATTGAGTTTCCTGGTACTGTATGTCTGTGCACAGGCGCGTAGTTTATTTAACAGTGCCTTGTAGTTTGCTGCTATGGTACGACGAATAGTATGTGAAAGTCAATACCTAGGCACTTGAAAACCGACAGCTCACGTAGATGTTCAGATGTATGTGGCCCTAAACCACGGCCGATATTAAAAATTCCAGATTTTGTTCTGTTGAGCAGCGCGCCAGATGCACGTTCATACTGTTGTACGATCTGCAAAGCGGTCTCTATTTCAGGTCTGTTGATGACAAGGAAACCCACATCATCCGCATAGGCCTTGCAAACTATTTGGTTTCCATGTATTTGTAATCCTTGTAGACGCTGCATCAGCGTGGCAAGCAGGGGTTCAATTGCGATGGAAAGGAGCGCCATAGAAACTGGACAACCCTGTCTAACAGAACTGGCTACTTCTATTTTCCTGGTAGGCTGTCCATTGATGATGATTTGGGATATATTGTTCGTTATCATATGTTGCAAAATAGTTACGAACCGAGGCGGAAAACCCATCGCATGCATGGTACGGAGGAGATACTGGTGATTGACCCTGTCAAAGGCTTTGTCAAAGTCTAATGATATTATGGCACATTTAAGTTTACAGACCTCGGCAGTTGATATGAGATCGCGGTAGTCACACAGGGTGTGTAAGAGTCTCCTATCTTTGCCCACACTCGTCTGGTAGGGTCCAGTTATGCTGTTGATGGTCGATTTAAGCCTTTGTGCTAAAGTCGAGCAAAGATTTTGTAGTCACTGTTAAGAAGCGTTATAGGTCTCAAATTGTCAATTTTTTTACTAACAGGATTTTTTGGAATCAATACTATGATGCCTTCGCGAAATTCTTGTGGGATCTCATGTGTGGGCTCTAACAGTTCGTTACAGAGGAGTGAAATTTTTGTTTTGATCTGATCCCAGAACACTTGCCATCCGCTCCTGGAAATTTATTTTTGGCACTTTCCCTAACTGCGTATTCCACGTCTTCTTCGGTTGCGTGTGCAACAAGTTTCTCTACTTCCGTGTGGTTGACTCTGCCTTGCACATTTTGCAGTAGAACATTTTGTGCTTCTTCGTCCACTTCTTTATGAGACATCAAGGCTGTGAAATGGCTTACTATTGCTTCCTTGATTTGTCTATGTGTGGACAATGTAGTACCATCTGCCGCTGTTAGTTCTGTCAGTATCTTGCTGTGTCCTCGTTTCCTTTCTTGTATGACATGATAAATAGACGTATTTTCTTGTTGTGCCATGGTTTGGACCCGTGATCGAACTATGTATCCTTCTAGTTGTTTGCGACGCAGGGCCAAGATTTTGGCTTGTATTCTTTTGATTTGTTCATAGTAACCAGTATCTGACGTGCCTAGCACGTAGAGTACTCTTAATCAGTGAAAATAAAATTCTATTGTTTTTTTATGCCATGAACTTTTATCTCTAGAGTAGTTAATAAAACATCTCCTTATTTTAGGTTTTGCACACTTTAGCCACCATTCTATTGCCGAAGTATATGAGGCGAATCTGTGCTTGCACTCCCTCCAGGTGTTCAGGAAGGCCTCTTGACATGCCCGGTCTTGTAGGTGTGAAACATTTAATTTCCACAGACCTCTGTATCTGCACGTGCCTTGTCGTTCCATATTTATAGTACATAAATATGCTGCGTGATCGGAAAAGGCCACTGGCCAAACTTCAGATTGCAGAATGTGAGTGCTCAAGGCTGACGTGACATATATTCTGTCCAAACGGCTTGCTGAATGATTGGTGATGTGGGTAAACCCAGGTGCCACTCCATGTTTGTACTCCCACGAGTCAATGAGTCGTAAGTCTCGGACTATGCGCTCCAGTTCAATCGACTTGTTCATGTTGGGAATTTGATCTTTAGCGCTGAGGACGCAATTAAAGTCACCTCCTAAAATGACGTGTTCGTTGTGAGCACCAAACAGAGGTACGGTGTCTTCCTTAAAGAAGTCTGCTCGTAGTCGTCTATTACTGGACCCAGATGGAGCATAGACATTAATTAGCGTGATGTTATGGAAGGTGCCAGCAATACCCCTACTATTGGGTAATTTCGTGACATCCTTGATAATTACGCCTTCCTTCACAAGTAAGGCGGTACCCATTTCAGAACCCATACCAGGATTAATGAAAGCATTATAGCCTGGTGTGCAGTCAAGCCTGATGTCTGTTACTTCTTGCAGGAATGCTATGTCAACGTCTGCAGCATGTAAGAAGTCTTTTAGATGTTGTAATTTCAGCTCACTACGTATCTTATTAAGATTTACCGTTGCGAGCCTATAGGCCTGTAGTGGAATGATGGGTGGCTATACGCAAATTAAGCTTAGAAAAAGGGATCGTGGTACTAACCATGAAGTGAGTCTAAAGGAAAGTTTCTAAACGCATATAGAAAGATGCTTGTGTAAAAATCTACCACCAGGTACATCAAGAGCTGTTTAATAGTATTCGTCATTAGGGAATGGATCAGTCGAACTTGCTTGTTGTGCGTTAATTTCTGTAGAGCCATCGTGGAGGGAATGACAGTCGCCGTCCGTATGTAATGGACCTGCGGGGGTCTCGGTTTCAGCAGTATCCATCTCCTCTTCCGTACTAGACCCCATTTCTTCGGCCCAAGTAGGTGGTACTAAATTTTCCGACGTGCTGATTACCTTGTCAGGAGAAAGTTCGGCGACAGTCTGGTCATCAAGTCCGGAATCGGGGTGTGAGGTGTATTCAGTATTGAATATCACAGAAGTCGTGGCCTTTTATATTGTTCCTGACACATTGGTGGACGTGTTTTCTGAGTTCCTAAGTTGAGCACCTATCTGCTTTGCCTTTTACCGCAAGGGCGGTGCAGTGACCTCCGCTCCCTGACGCGCAAGCCGCCGTTTCCGTCTTCTCTTGGGAGATGAACCTCTTGACGGACTTTGGTTATTTCCGAGCGGAGCTTCTGTCGGTGTAGGAGTCTCTGCTGGTGGGTGCGCTACAGTTTTTGGGACAAAGAGCTGTTCCTTAATACTCTCAATAGGTGTTGGTTGTTCTAAAACTGACGGTGCGGGTTGTACAAACGTTGGAATAATTTCCATAGGGGCCTCTGGTAGGACGTCAGAGGTTGTCGATTCCGTCGCTTGTATTGCAGGGGTCTGTTCTTGTACGGCTACAGCAGGTGGCGGTGTCCGAGAAGTCTGAGGGAGGGTCTGCGCAGTTGGTTCAGTTGTCGCCGTCGTCAACTCTACCTCAGGCACGTCAAGACAAGCATTGACTTCGGGGCCCGCAGCAGCAGGGAGACCGCGCGCCGCGGCCGCAAACGTCACCGGCAGAGTCGTCAACACGGGCGGCCTGGCCGCCTCGCCGACCGGCAGCTGCGCCACGCGCCGCTGCACGCACTCGGCTCTTAGGTGGCCCGGAGAGTTGCACGCGGCACACGTCTTAGGCTGGTCATCATACATCACTATTGCTCGGTATCCGCAGACCTGAATGTATGACGGAATGTGCTTATGCAAGTCGACTTTCAGCTGTCGTACCCCATTTAGTACCGGAAAGCGATGAGCAGTAGACCACCTTTCAGCAACATTACTAATCACTCTACCGTATGGCGAGACCACTGCGTCTATATCGGCACTTGTTATCTCAAAAGGCAGTTCAAAAATGCGCACAGTTCTTATTCCAAGGCCTGCATGAGAAACGAAAACCTTTCCAACATTGCCATCACTGTATTTATACTTCATAACTCCACCACAGGATTCGACTATTTTGGCACACATATCGGATCTAGCGAGTTTCACAAAATCAACACTGCTAACAATCGATAGATGGATGCCAATAATATCCTCGATTCCTATTTTAACGCATTGTTCTAGCCATTCCTCAATTTCAAAAGATTTCGGTCGGGCAAATTCTCTTTCAAAAGTAAACTTCAGGGTATCCTTTCTATTCCTATCAGTCATCACTATCTTCTACAACGGAACACGAATAACTGCAAGTTGCAACAGCAAGCGCAGAGACTTACCACGCGGAAGCAGCAAGCAGCGCAGCGCACAGCACGGCGTGTGTTGCCTCCACGCTGTCCGCCACTAGACTGCGTCCCCTCGGCCACCGCGGCCGGCTTGTAATTTCTGTGCCAAGTAGTGTATTTCCTGGAAACTTTATTAATCATACATTGCTAAGATGTCAACCAGGTTGTTATTACATTGACATGTGAGGTGTGTTAAGAAAGTAAGGTGACTTTTTAACTTCATGAAAAAAATTATTTATTCATCAATATCCGTATTGTCCTCTTCAAGCCGGCCGCGGTGGCCGCGGGGACTGAGGCGCTTCAGTCACGGTCTGCACGGCCACTACGGTCGGGGGTTCGAATCCCCCCTCGGGCATGGATATTTGTGCCGTCCTTAGTCTTAGTTAGTTCATAAGTAGTTTGTAAGTTTAGGGACTGATGACCCCGTAGTTAAGTCCCATAGACAATACAAACATTTTTGTCCTCTTCAAAGTAATCCCCCTCATCTACATCTACATGGATACTCTACAAGTCACATTGAAGTGCATGGCAGAGGGTTCATAGAACTACTTTGATGGAATTTCTCTGTAGTTCCATTCTCTAATAGCTACCGCAAAAAGGACAATGATAAGTATTTGCCATTTTGCTACGTCTAATATTCTGTTGTCGATATGATTTCTCTAATATTACGATACCGATCATGTCTCCCTGTGCAGGTAGGGTGCTAACAATATATTTACTATGATAAGTCTATTCTTGGAACCGACGTTGCTTATGGTCCGCAGCTATAAATGTTAAATATATATTCATTACTTCGCAATTTGCTATAATTTCCAACTTTAGCTGCTCTTCTTCAGTTGGTCTATCTTTTTGTGTCTTATGAAAATTTGTGCCGCTCTGCTATTTATACAGAGACAGAATGTACCAGAAATTAGAACAATAGTTAACACAGAATCAAGTAGAAATTACAAGTGAACATAATAAACATGTAGAGCATTCTGGAAAGGTTAATTACAAAGAAATAAATTTTTTACCGGTGAACGGGATTGAACCGGCGACCTTCGGCCCCGCAAGCGGTGACGCTATCCCTTGCGCCACGCCGGCCGTCGTTTAACGTGGGATTCGCGGCAATAGTCATAACTCAATGGTCATTCACTTCGTTTTATTACTACTTTAGGAACTGCTTAAAGAATCTTGGAAGCTATGAATGTGACTTATACCATAACGACTACAGCTCTCAACACTCCATTACGTGTTCCGCAAATACATCACGGAGAATAGCAGTTTTCGGGACAAGCGATACGGCGTGCAAGTTGCACCAACTTTGGCCGGCAAACTCTGAGCTAGATGGGGGGAGCTGTGCCATGCATCACAGGTGTGTACGTAGCCCCACCAAAAGCGAGAATGCTGATGGTCATTGATCCCACGAGTATATACAACATCTGACAAACAACACGACGCTTTTCCAGCAGTACATTTCATTTCATTCAGAAATCCATGAAGAAAAGTACATAACTTGCAGCTAAGAAACAACCAAATGTGGTGAGAAGAAAACGTACATCCAAGTATAGGATAGTATTTTATCAAGCTTTATTTCCAGACATTGGGTTTATTCTCGTACTTTATGCATTGCCTGTTAATAAGAACAGTTCTATGGCTATGAAGAGTTCAAACTCAAAACTAAACAAAGAAGGGAAAGCTGGAAAGACTATAAAATGTTTGTTCAAATGTTTGTATAGCTTACGGGACTAAACTACGGGATCATCAGTCCCTAAACTTACAAACTACTTATGAACTAGCTAATCCTAAGGACGGCACAAATATCCATGCCCGAGGGGGGATTCGAACCCCCAACCGTAGTGGCCGTGCAGACCGTGACTGGAGCGCCTCAGTCCCCTCGGCCACCGCGGCCGGCGAAAGACTATAAAGAAGGTCTATAGTCTAAAAAGGAAATGAAGGCAGGATGTAGAAATGGAAGTAGGTGGAGATAAGATAGCAGATACGTTCCTGCGAGATGAATTTGACACAGCACTGAAAGACCTAATCTGAAACAGGACCTCTGGAGTAGACGACATTTCCACAAAATACTGATCTCATTGAGTGTCAGCTACAACGAAAGTATTCTCCCTGGTGTGCAAGATGTATGAGAGGGATATGCTCTTCTCTGTATCTATAACCACATCTCCGTCTCCACTTTCATACACGAGTAAAAATAGATTTGTTTCCCTCCGTACACTTCTTCGATTTTCGTCACCTTAAGGCAGATTACGGAGTATAAAAAATTTACTCCATGCAAAATAGCTTATCTGACCAGCCAAAGGGTATCGAAATTTATTGAAAGATGCCATCCAACATGCACCATACCGTAGCTTGCGGATTATAAAACCATTCTCCGCTAATAAATGTGTACTAACTTTCATAGTGATCAGGTAGTGACAGACCGTGTCGAAACTGTTCATCGCAATTAAAACAATATCCTTTCCCATACACGCCAGGTGCATCGTAATTTATGTTACACACGCCTAGACCTCCCACGCCTACCCATGAGCCTAATGTTCTTAATGAGATGGTAAAGGCTATCGTTAAATAATCCAAGCAGTGGAGGCTATAACCAGAACGTTACTGTACCTTTATACTTCGCAACAACGATCCATTGGTGGGTGACAAAAATCTAGAACAAAAATGATTTATATCTTAATATATGCAGGACAAACAGAATGCGACAAAATAACTTTTAAAAACAAATGATCTTACGGTCGCCAGCACGGGAGCAAAGAATTGCTGAAAGTTAATGAAAATGAAGTTAATTAGTGACCTGAAAATTACGTAAATGGGAGGGCACGGAATTTGTGCTGTGCGGACCAAACCAGGGTTCAGAAAACAGTTATAATTACATAAAAGTTTTCTGGGTGTTGTACCGAGTCATGATGTAGGAAGGCTATTACTTTAATAACAGACGTTTCGGCCAACGTTACCCCCTAAGCCTAAGGGCTGTGGATAAGCCATGTCTCCACCATATCCTTTCTTCCAGGAGTGCTAGTCTTGCGTGTTTGCAAGAGAGCTTCTGTGAAGTTTGGAAAGTAGGAGGCGAGGTACTGGCGGAAGTAAAGTTATGAGGCGGCATCGTGAGTCGTGTCGGGGTAGCTCAGTCGGTAGAGCGCTTGCCCGCGTAAGGCAAAGGTTCCAGGTTCGAGTCCCGGTTCCGGCACACAATTTTAATCTGCCAGGAAGTTTCATATCAGCGCACACTCCGCTGCAGAGTGAAAGTTTCATTCTGGAGTTTTTAATATATTCGAAGAAAGCTTTTAATAGTATTGCTTGTTCTTTAGCAGACTATGAAGATTGATGAGATACTACGACTAGAAACGATTGTATTGTTAAATGAATTTTACTGACACTTATTATTCAACTCGCAAAGTTAAGTGAATCAATTACTAGTTCTTTCTTATTATGACGTAGCCTCGCTTAAATAATGGATTAGGAAGGGACCTGTCTGAACAGTGATTGTGGTGAATAAAGTCTTTAACACGGGTTCTAAATTAACAGGTTTCACTATTGAAAATTGTTACACAAATACACTGGTTAGCTATACATGCTTTTGAAAGCTGGTCGGATCTTTCTTTATATAGTTTGTAAGTTTAGGGACTGATGACCCCGTAGTTAAGTCCCATAAGCTTAACAAACATTTGAACATTTTGATTTTCTATATATGCCGTGAAGGACGTTGGCACTTAAGAATTGGCGGACACAGGCTCTCCTTGGTGACGAAATAACAGTCTCAAGTTTGGGACGGTGAAAGCATGGCCGTGCGCGCTAAGCCGCCTTGCTGTGGTGCACGCGGCCATTCGTCGTCGTAGTTTGTAAGTTTAGGGACCGATGAGCACTTCAGTTAGGTCCCATAACTTTACAAACATTTGAACAGCATTGCTCGTGATATGTGCTTCCTGATTACGTCTGATGTGCCCATACAATAATTAATATTACCTGTTCGCCGCTTGTCCTTCTTGTGCCAAGGCAGCACCCAAGTTTAGCCTAATGTTCCCCACGAGGTACCACTGTTCATGCTGACTCACTATTGCGTCCGACACAGCCCAGCAGCTTGCAACATCAACTCGCTCCACGCCTTCCTATTTCATAACTACAATATCAAAGCTCTAACTAAAAACAGCGTGTCTACTTCGTTGCAAAAGCATTTCGGATACATTAATAAATTAAATTCAACTTTACATTAGTTTACACATGGATGAAAAGTGGAGTTGGTCACTGTTTTGTTGTTACAATTACTACTGGTGGTTGTAGAGGGGCAGTAGAAAATTTCCACACATGAATATAAGCCAGAAAAAGCCATTTCTTTCGATACTAAGAAGCAAAACTCTTCCACTACAGCTGTTCGCTTTTCAAAATCCAGTCTAAAACGCACGCCTTAAGAGCTACGAGCAGATCTTCAGTTCGGTAATGCGGAACACATCTCTACTGTTAATTTCTCATAGCTTTGGAGGTATGAATTTTAGAACCGACATTTACTGGCCTTTCGTTTTTGGAAAGCAAAGACCTTGCATTATAAGAGTTTTGTCCCACTGTATGAATACGTGCTCAAAGCTCCGTTGTATGATTTTATAAAAAGCAATCTAGCAGTCTACGTATCGAACGTACAGAACAGCTGCTTGCTACACTGGCCAATGAGCGGCCCCTGTGCGCTGGCAACCCTCATAGCACATTGGCATACCGGGAAACATACTCAACAAGCGAACGCCATGGTCCGTATTTCAGCAACTCGGAAACGGTACAATGGACGTAAAATAAAATTATAATAATAAAAAAAATTATGAAACACACAAGCACAGAGTAACATATACAGAGGAGATGCCCCCCCCCCCCTAAACCACTGTCCTACGCTCCCCTCGTAGTTCCATAAGATGCTAGCAGGTGTCAGGCGGTTCCCTGGCTTAGGATGCCTCTCGCACATCAGAGGGTAGCGTGGAGGGGAGGCTGAGGGGAGAGCTCGTGCCGCCTGCCACGAGGCCACGGCTGTATCCAGCTTGCTGGCGTTTGATGTGTTTTTGCCGGGGGGCCTCATCCGAGATGTGGAGGCGGCCTTGCCGGCGGCTATCGAGGGTGCGGGGTGCAGTCGACTGCAAGTCGTAGCTCACGTCGGCACCAATGACGCTTGTCGCTTGGGTTCTGAGGACATCCTCAGGTCCTACGAGCGGCTGGCAGAATTGGTGAAGGCTGCTGCCTTCGCACGCGGGGTGCAAGCAGAGCTGTCGATTTGCAGCATTGTTCCCAGGGTTGATCGGGGTCCTTTGGTTTGGAGCCGAGTGGAGGGTCTGAACCAGAGGCTTCGCCGACTCTGTGACAATCATGGCTGCAGATTTCTGGATCTGCGTTATCGGGTGGGGAATTGTAGGGTGCCCCTAGATAGATCAGGGGTGCACTACACTAAGGAAGCGGCTACTCGGGTAGCAGAGTACTTGTGGAGTGCACATGGGGGTTTTTTAGGCTAGGCGCTAACTCTGATGAGCACTCGACTGTCAGCATTCAAACAGCGAATTCAGGCCACGTTCGGAACAAAAATTCGAACATAAAAATATTAGCCGCGAACTTACAAAGTATTAGAAACAAAGTTCCCGAATTTGCAGCGCTGCATGGAAGTTATTGCGCTCAGATAGTTTTAGGCACCGAAAGCTGGCTAAATGATGATGTGGCAAGTTCAGAAATATTTAGCGAAGCGTGGAATGTATATCGGAAAGATAGATCTGATACAACTGGAGGAGGAGTGTTCATCGCTGTGGACAAAGATATTGTTTCTACTGAGATCGAGGTTGAAAGTAACTGTGAAGTTATCTGGGCACGCATAACAGGTCTAAAAGAAGTAAAGTAAATAGTTGGGTGTTTTTACCGGCCCCCCAGTGCTGCTGTAGCAGTTTTAGAATCATTCAAGGAAAGTCTACACCAGGTAGTGCATAGGTATCCGGGCCATGCAATATTAGTCGGAGGTGACTTCAACCTTAAGAGTATAGATTGGCACCTCGCTAGTTACATTTCAGGCGGTACAGACAAGCAGTCTTGCGAGCTACTTTTGGACACATTCTCCGAAAACTGTCTTGAGCAGTTAAACCGGCAACCCACGCGCAATGGAAATATTCTAGACCTTATAGCCACAAACAGGCCTGACCTTATTAACGATGTCTTTGTAGAGACAGGAATTAGTGATCATGATATCGTCATAGCGTCGATGGTGACCAAAGTTCATAAACCAGTCAAGAAGGCTAGGAGCGTGTTTTTGTTGGGGAAAGCCGACAAGCAAATGTTACGATCGCACTTAGAAAATGAATGGGCATCGTTTAATTCTGGGACTATGGATGTAGAGGAATTGTGGACTAAATTTAAATGCATTGTTAATGAAGGGTTAGAGAAATATGTGCCAGTAAAGACGATTAAGGATGGAAAAGATCCACCGTGGTATAATAATAATGTTAGAAAGCTGCTGAGAAAGCAAAGGCTGTTGCACTCTCGATTCAAAAAAGAACACGCAAATGATGACAGGCAAAAGTTAGTAGAGATTCGTGCGTCTATAAAAAGATCGATGCGTGAAGCATACAATAATTATCACAGCCATACCTTAGCAAAAGATCTTTCCGAGAACCCGAAAAAATTCTGGTCCTATGTAAAATCGATAAGCGGGTCAAAGCCCACTGTCCAGTCACTAGTTGGTCATTCCGGGGCAGTAATAGAAGAAAGCAAACGGAAAGCTGAAGTTCTAAATTTAACCTTTAAGAAATCTTTCACGCAGGAGGACCGCACAAATATACCATCATTTGATGGGGGACATAGCAATAGGTATTTCCGGTGTAGAGAAGCAGCTGAGAGAGCTAAATACGAAAAAGTCTGCTGGTCCGGATGGAATACCAGTTCGGTTTTACAAAGACTATTCTGCGGCATTGGCCCACTACTTAGCTTGCATTTATAGCGAATCTTTAATTCAGCGCAAAGTTCCTAGTGATTGGAAAAAAGCGCAGGTGACTCCCGTGTATAAGCAAGGAAAGAGAACTGACCCATACAATTACAGGCCAATATCGTTGACATCGGTTTCATGTAGAATTTTGGAGCATATTCTCAGTTCGAATATAGTAAATTTCCTTGAAACGGAAAAGCTTCTTTCCATGAATCAGCACGGGTTTAGGAAACATCGTTCATGTGAAACTCAGCTTGCCCTTTTCTCACATGACATCTTGCGAGCCATGGACGAAGGGCAACAGGCGGACTGTGTTTTTCTCGACTTCAAAAAGGCGTTCGACGCGGTGCCACACTGCAGACTGCTAACGAAGGTACGAGCTTATGGAATAAGTTCACAGATTTGTGACTGGCTGGAAGACTTCCTAAGTAATAGAACGCAGTACGTTGTTCTCGACGGCGAGTGTTCATCAGAGACGAGTGTATCGTCAGGCGTGCCCCAGGGGAGTGTGATAGGACCGCTATTATTTTCTATCTATATAAATGATCTGATGGACAGAGTAAGTTGTAATTTGCGGCTGTTTGCTGATGATGCTGTGGTGTATGGGAGGGTGTCGCCTGTAACTGACTGTAATAGCATACAGGTTGACTTAGACAAAATTTCTAGTTGGTGCGAAGAATGGCAGCTAGCTCTCAATGTAGAAAAATGTAAGGTGATGCGCATGAGTAGAAAAAACAATCCTATAATGTTCGAATACAGCATTAGTAGTGAGCTTCTTGATGCGGTCGCGTCGTTCAAATATCTAGGCGTAACATTGCAGAGCGATATGAAATGGAACGAGCATGTAAGGACAGTTGTGAGTAAGGCAGACAGCCGACTTCGGTTTATTGGGAGAATTTTGGGAAGATGTACTTCAACTGTAAAGGAGACCGCGTATAAAACGCTTGTACGACCACGTCTTGAGTATTGCTCAAGTATTTGGGACCCGCAGCAGATCGGTTTGAAGGAAGACATAGAGGCGGTTCAGAGGCGAGCAGCTAGATTTGTTACCGGTAGGTTCGACCAATGCGCGAGTGTCACGGAAATGCTCCGGCAACTCAATTGGGGATCGCTGGAAGAAAGACGACGTTCTTTTCGTGAATTTCTGTTAAGTAAATTTAGAGGGCCGGAATTTGAAGCTGAGTGTAGTACGATCTTGCTGCCGCCTACTTACATTTCGCGTAAAGATCACAAAGACAAGATAAGAGAAATTAGGGCTCGTACGGAGGCATATAGGCATTCTTTTTTTCCTCGTTCAATTTGGGAGTGGAATAGGAAAGGAAATGCCTAGTAGTGGTACAGTGTACCCTCCGCCACGCACCTTACGGTGAATTGCGGAGTATGTATGTAGATATGTAGATATGTAGGTAGATGGGAGGTGGTGGTGGGGGCAGCCGCTACCTGCCGCCTGCTCTGGCCAGTTTAAAGGGCTGCTTCTGACCGCAGCGCCATCATGGGACATCTTACGGAACTGCTTTAGCACCCCCCGCCCCGCACCTCTGAGCGTGGGACCGGGCCCTTACGGAGGTTTTCCGTCTGTATATATTTGTCTGTGACACAAGCCTAATACTTCTTGTAGGGGGTGCTGACTGCGATAGCGCTTACACACCAAGCCCTGGCTCGACGTATCCACACACTCACTGTTGATTGGCCAGATCCACAGCTGGTTCCAATCCAGTTCGCGTACCGAATAGTGCAACAACTAGATAAAACAAGACCTCTGGACCATCCGCAGAGAGAACGTCACATCTCTACGCCGGTGGTCTATTGGGGGTATCTTCTCGGAATCTTTGCCTGTAAGTTGACTCGCCTTCGGATGGACTACGGACTTGGTATCTGAACTCCACATTGTGACTTCTGTACTGTTTTTCCTGTGACCTTTCTTCGGACCGATGAAATAAGTCTCTTTTTGTACTGCCGTGATAAGATTGTTGTATGGGGGAAGGAATTTAATAGTCTTTATTTAATATGAAGACAGTCCCTATAGTCGCTTTGTCGCTAATTCTGAGCGGTCTAAAGCGCCTGGCTTGTAAGCAGGAGGTCCAGGGTTCGAATCACGGCCACAGCACAAATTTAAATTCATTGCCTCTCCTTATCTTTAATATCTTTATTTAATGATTATTTCGTCACGTTCTGAAGTAATTATGCGATTTCCCTTGTGTTCTGTGAACTGATACCAAGAACTTTGTTAATAAATCGTGTTTCTAAAATTTTTTTGTTTGTCAGGAAAAGAAGGGACCCAGCTGAAGAATAGTTCAGTCGAAGAACCAAACACGGAAACACGTTCCTGTCTAAAAGTCACTGACAAACAGTTGGGGGACCTGCTACTTCAGTAATCATTCTGCCTTTCCACCAAAACATTAGGCGTGCGAACATGTCCATGCGATACTGTGCTGAAGGAGAGTGGCAGTGGAGGAGAGACTAACCGAGAGCAGACACTCATTGTGGGAGAGTTAGTGACTCTAACAAGGGGACTTTCAGATGAGGAGAGAACGGATTTTGATGTGTGTCGCATATGTTGTACATGGTCATATCCTGAGTATCTCCTTTGTTTTAGAGAAAATGGATGTTGGAGTTCACTGCGCGATCTAAGACGCTAAAATGCGGATAGCCTCATACCCAGAGTATGTCACTCTACAACATATCCGAGACCCATCAAAATCCGTTGTTTACACCTCTGAGGGTTCCCTTGTAAGAAAGATAAGTAGGCGAATACAGCAACAGTGAGACCAAAACAGTTAAACTGAAAAAAGAGAAATGAATGTACACATAAGCTTTCGGGATCCGCACCCCCAAACCATTCAACTCTAAGAACAAAAATTTTGTCTCCCTTCCCCAATCTGTTTGTTAGTTACTCGGTCAATAAGTTAGAAGCCTGAGTCATACATCTCCAAAACAGAGGAGAAGATGGTGATGGAAGAAACAGGGAGCAGACTTTAAGAATGAAGGATGGCAATGTGAGAGAAAAAGAATGGGACATAGACAATGGCAGAAGAAGGCAGGCAATATGGAGATAAAGGGATGGATGCAATGACAGTGCGAGAAAATGGAGGCCGGTCGCGGTGGCCAAGCTGTCTGCGGCGTGTCAGTCACGGTCTGTACGGCCGCTGCGGTCGGGGCTTCGAATCCCCCCTGGGGCATGGATGTTTGTGCCGTCTTTAGTATAAGCTAGTTCATAAGTAGTTTGTATGTTTAGGGACTGATGACCCCGTAGTTAAGTCCCATAAGCTCTAAAAACATTTGAACATTTGATTTTGCTGTACTTAAGTTCATAAGCTGCTGCAATAAGGTCACTACAAATGGTGTAACGCGTTATAAATGAATGAACGTCATGAAGAAACATCCGTTAAAACGTTATTACTGCAAAACTGTCACTGTTTAAGTTAAATGCTAGTACCTCTTTGATTGCAGTCAATGTTAATTCCGACGAACACATCGCATCAGTCGTAGAATAATTACCTTAGAAATGTGATAGGCTAATGGCACTGCTACGATGATCCAGTTTATATGGGCAGATTGTCAGTTACTGATTTAAGAATTACTTTTCTAACTGAGGTACGCCAAAGAACATGTTGCGTAAGGCGGAATGTAAATCGCCTGTGAACATTAATAATTTAACTGCGAAAGAAACTGAAATAATTATGCCTGATAAAATTTCGTTATGTGTGGTATAAATAAATTCTGTTTTTTTAATCATTATGTAAGTTTGATTGTTCTGTGGTAAGCTGGGATTACTTAGTTATGTCAGTATTGAGCATCTTTAACAAATCTGGTAGCATGACAGAGGGAACATATAAAATTTGTTATTAAACTGATTTAATAAATTAAACAAGAACCATTTAATCCTCAAATGACAAACCTAGAGTAAGTAACTTCCGCGAAAGTACGTGAACAATTCTGTACTTAATATTATTATGACTCCTGACACTGACACAAGGAAAAAAATGAATTTGGCTGCCTGCGGACATGGAAACGCTCATTTTATCATGCAACTAGAATCTTATCAAGATCTATTAATGAACTGTTTTTCTTCACTGCAAATTGTATTGATTAATGAGCCACCATGTGCACTGTACGGACATTCTTTTTGACAATCTTTGTAAAAGCACACAAAAGAATTCATAATAAAATATCGTCGAAAGTAGGGAACGGATTTCACTACACACTTCACGAAAAGGCACTACTATAGTTCACTGCTAAAGTCTCTATTGTTCCATAATTAACCATGAACAGTAATTCTGCCGGCCGTGGTGGCCGAGCGCTCTGCGTAGCGCCAGTCACAGTCTGCACGGCCACTGCGCTCGTGGGTTCGACTCCTCCCCTCGGGCATGGATATTTGTGCCGTCCTTAGTATTAGCTATTTAATAAGTAGTTTGTACGTTTACGGACTGATGACCCCGTAGTTAAGTCCCATAAGCTCTACAAACATTTAAACATTTTTGAACAGTAATTATAACGGTGCACAAGAAAGATGTCTTTATGTTACGCATATTCAGTACATTCATATAATTATAATAAATTCTTCTCGTAGTTTTAATATACAATGAAAATATTTCAAACAATAATAATTGCGTCCAGAGCTTGGTAAGTCGTGTTCACTGTAATGTACGAGAGCCAAACATTAACTGATTTGCCAACCCACAACTAAGTAGTCCGGATACCGCTCGACAACCGAACAGCGTAGCAACCTTTCTGACTAGATGACAATATCTCTGTCCAGTACCAACATTCAAAATATGACATTCCAAATGCAAACACAATAAACTAAGCAGAAAAAATGTTCAAATGTTTGTAAATCTAAGGGACGTAACTGATTGGTTATTAGTCTCTAGCTTAGAAAGTACTTAAACTAAGTTAAACTAACCTAAGGACAACGCATACATCCAGGCCCGAGGGGGGGAATTGAACTTCCGACGGCGAACGGCCGTTCGCACCGCAGCTCGGGGCGTCAGTGCACACCGCTATTCCGCCGCGGCCAACTGAGCAGAAACGAAATAAGATGGTCCAACACACAGACATATACTACTTGACTGGCAAACAGTATCATTGATGTCAGAGAAGTTTCGCCGCTATATTTCTATACGTTCGGGCAGTCGTGTGTGTCATTATAGAAAATAGTTGTAAAAATACTGATGAACTTACGTAACTACGCTGTATTTAGAGCTTCAACATATGGGAAATTCGTGTGTTGTATATCCCTGTATTTTTTCAGCCGGAGTAAATTTGAAACACACAGTAATTAGCTGCAACGATTTTCTGTTATTATTAATCTCTCACCAGTTTCATTCAACTTCGAATTTTACTTCAGTAGTATGATAATTATAAAAGTGTTGTTTATCGTGGGTAACACGTATCGTTATTCTTTTGAGAGTTCTTACGCAATCTAGACTCTACTTTGATGCACACACTGAGTCGCGTTAATTTGCTATTTTTATTAATCTGTTACCAGTTTAGATCAACTTCGACTGTACTTGTAATAGTATGATCGTTATAAAAGTGATACGCCAGTAAGGCGATGACGAATACACGCTTCCAATGTGCTTCCATCGCGATGTCGCCAAACACGGATGCGACCATCATGATGCTGTAAACAAAACCTGGACTCATCCGAAAAAATGACGTTTTGCCATTCGCGCATCCAAGTTCGTCGATGCGTACACCATCGCAGGCGCTCCTGACTGTGATGCAGCGTCAAGGGTAACCGCAGCCATGGTCTCCGAGTTGATAGTCCATGCTGCTGCAAATGTCGTCGAACTGTTCGTGCACATTGTTGTTGTCTTGCAAACGTCCCCATCTCTTGCCTCGGGGATCGAGACGTGGCTGCACGATCCGTTACAGCGATGCGGATAAGATTCCTCTCGACTGCTAGTGATACGAGGCCGTTGGGATCCAGCGTTCCGTATTGCCCTTCTGAACCCACCGATACCATACTCTGCAATCAGTCTTTGGATCGCGACCAACGCGAGCAGCAATGTCCCGATACAATAAACCGAATCGCGATAGGCTACAATCCGACTTTTATGAAAGTCGAAAACGTGATGGTGCACATTTCTCCTCCCTACACGAGGCATCACAACAACGTTTCAACAGGCAACGCCGGTCAACTGCTGTTTGTGTATGATAAATCGGTTGGAAACTTTCCTCATGTCAGCACGTTATAGGTGTCACCACTGGCGCCAACCTTGATGTGTGAATTCTCTGAAAAGCTAATCATTTGCATATCACACCATCTTCTTCCTGTCGGTTAAATTTCGCGTCTGTAGGCTGCCATCTTCGTGGTGTAGCAATTTTAATGGCCAGGAGTATAAATAAATGATGCTGTTCCTGATGTATGGTTGACAATTTCTCGTATATATCCTCGTTCACCCAGTGAAAGTTATTGCCCTTGCAACACGAAGATTTCACGACAAAACATAAGTGCGTTGTCACGCGATTGGCTAATGCCAACGCATGGCTGACATAATCAAGCGAGGCCACCAGGACGGTAAATAAAATTTAACCGTACGTAACATGTTCTTCTCATAACACGACGTGACAATTTAGGTGTTAAATTCAACTATTGGGAAATATGTAGCTCAAATGCAAATCATGTTCAAACCAACTAGTCTAGCTTACATGTATATATCGTGTTAGTGAACCATAGTAGTACAATACGGAAACTTTTTGACGTGAGGTGAAGAAAGATGGCGGCGTCAGGATTCAGTCACAGAGGGACGTTTGTCAGTCTAGTAGTGTATGTCTGTGGTCTAACAGACCTATCACAGTTTCCTTCAAAGGTTAAGTGTCCATATCTAATAACACAGCAAATGTGTTAAGTGTCCGTTTTTGAAGCAGTTAATGCTAAGGCAGTTGCAGTTAGTAATAAGTTAATATCACAGCAAAAACTACAGTAACAGAGAAATGCCAAATTTCGCATAATCAGAGATATATCAAGTCACAAACAGTACACAAAGAGCCATTTAAATTGAAAGTAAACAGAGATTTAATTAAAGTCAAATGTAATGAGAATACAGACTTTTTTCCTTTTTACTTACAAAGTTTGCGTGAAAAAACCAAAATTAATTCGTTTATAGAGGTAGATTAGATGGACGTTTTCGTCAAGCATATTAAAAGAACAGTACTCGCGTGAGGGAAAACGAAGAGTTATGCAAATTTTGATCGATGTGCTGGAATAAGGAATTCGTATGACGCCAGCATAAAATCACGTCCGTCATATTGCATGACAACTCGAATCATTATAGGACACTTGCGGGTAACAGGTCAAGTATGAATGTGGTACGATCAGGGGAGTTAATAACAGTTCAAAGTACGAGGGCGGATCGAAAAGTCGCACTTCCACGTTATGGACATTTATTAAACCACCGATACAAACGCTACAAGGCTATGACAACATACAGTGTAAGTTAAATTTTCTACATTCTCTCCAGGAGACTGTAAACATTTTTCTGAAGGGTGAACCAACTTTTCTATTCCGTTTGCATGGAAATCTCCTCCCGCGTTTTGCAACCACACGGACACAGTCGCTTTCACCTCCTCGTCGTTTAGAAATCGTTGTCCACCGAGATCCGTTTTCAGATCACGGAAAAGACAAGGCGCTAAGTCGAAACTGTATGGAGGATGTTTGTAAACCTCTCACTTCGGTCGCTGCAGCAGTTGGTACGTTCGGCGGGCCTTGTGAGATGTTGCGTTATCGTGTAACAATATCATACCTTCGCTCAATTTCCCTCGGCCCTTCTCTTTAATTGATTTTCGCAACCGAGACAACGTTTGGTCTACAGAAATCGGATTCTTGCTCGCACATCCTATTTGAACATTCAGTTGACGCGCCGTTGCTTTTAGCCCATTAGTCACACAAAACACTACGACCAAACACAGCAACCATCCTACTTGACGTCTTTTAGTGGGTCGAAATATTATCCCCTGCTACTACCTTTACGTCAGCTCAGTTTCGCAGGTAAAAGAACATGTTTATGTATATTGTTGTTAATAATGTTTAGTCTTAATAGGTTGTATTTCATTCTCAAAGGAAATATGTGTTGTTTTTATGTTTCATGTGCGGTGACAACGGAGCAACCTACGAAAATAGCATCTTCTCTGCTGAAGTCAAAGATGATGTACCTGGCTACCAATCGTCGCGGGTCGACAGCCACACATCAGAGAAGATCCTGTTGGAGTACCTCCGTTGCCAACCGTCACAATCATATAAACAAGAAAAATTGACTAATGTGTTGTAATAAAAAGTCTGTTCATGTTTTATGTTAAAAACAGTTTCAGTCTTGATGTTGAGACCTTCCCAGCAAGTTCTGATTGTATGTCATGTATTACGTGGACTTATAACTTACAAAATAAAACGTAAACTTTTACTTCCAGTGCCAGTGTGAGAAAAATAATTATTGCATGAATAAGAAGAGAAGATATTTACATATTGAACTGAATTTATATTTTTGGAACGTATAACAGAATTTCTCCTATTTTATACCAGTGTAGGGACTCAGCAATAATTTTATTAACTGGAAAACAGTGAGATCAAGTTTTATGAATCGATATATTTTACGACTGATTCAATGTGCAACATCTGTGATAGTAAAAGATTATCTTAGGAAATCTTCACCATTTTTTTTTAATTTTTTATTATTATATTTTTATTTTTATTATTATATTCAACGAAAGTGCGTACCAGATTTTGAACTTTTACAGTATTTTTTGGAACAGTTTTATTTTTCTATTATCTTGCACAAGAACCTAGCAGCGAATATTTAAAAGACTTTTTTCCTATGAATGAAGATTTTTATTAATTCGAGTGTAGTGGAATGGCCAGGGTCGAAGTCCGAGTAAATCATACTGAAGAAATTTACTCCTGAATACACAATTCCATTATAATCTGAAGGAAGAATCGGCTGTTCCACCACAGTTTGCGCAGTTAATGTTCTTTTTGTTGTGGGACGAAATATCATCCCAACTACTGCCTTCCATCAGCTCTGTTTTGCAGGTAAATTCATGTTTATTTATGTTGTTGTTAATGATTTTTAATGTAAATGATAAAGAAATTGTTTCACTTGGTATGCAAGACGTATGAGACAGGAGAAATACCCTCAGACTTCAGGAAGAATATAGTGATTCCAATCCTAAGAAAGCAAGTGCAGACAAATGTGAAAATTACAAAACTATCAGTTTAATAAGTCATGGTCCCTAAATACTAACCGAATTGATTACAGACGAATGGAAAAATTGATGGAATCCCACCTTGGGGAAGATCAGTTTGGATTTAGGAGAAATGTAGGAACACGGGAGGCAATACTCACATTACGACTTAGAAGATAGATTAAGGAAAGGGAGACCTACGTCTTCAGCATTTGTGGATATGGAGAAAGCTTTTGGACTAGAATACACTCAAATTTTGAAGGCAGCAGGAGTAAAATATAGGGAGTGAAGAGTTATATACAACTTGTGCAATAACCAGACAACCGTTATTAGTGAAGACGGGAGTAAGACAGCCTTTCCCAAATGTTGTTCAATCTGTACTTGAGCAAGCAGTGAAGGAATAAAAGGAGAAATTTGAAGACGAAATCAATGTCCAGGGAGAAGGATTAAAAACCTTCCGGTTTGCTGATGATATAGAAATTCAGACACAGCGAAGGATCTGGAAGAGCAATTAAATGGAATGGACAGTGTCTTGAAAGGAAGATATAAGATGAGCATTATAAACAGTAAAACGAGGGTAATGGAATGTAATGTCGGAAAATCAGACGATTCTGAAGGAATCTGATTAGGTAATGACGCAATAAAAGCAGTAGAAGAGTTTTGTTATTTGGGTAGCAAGATAACTTCTGATGGCAGAAGTAAAGAAGATATAAAATGCAGAATGACTATGGGAAGAAAAGTGTTTCTGAAGAATCGAAATTTGTTGACATCCAATATTAGTTTAAATGTTAGGAAATCCTTTCTGAAAGCATTTGTCTGGAGTGTAGCATTGTATGGAAATGAAACACGGAAGATAAGGAGTTAAGACAAGAAGATGATAGAAGCTTTTGAAATGTGGTGCTACAGATGAATGATGAAGATTAGATGAGTACATCAGCAGAATTGGGGAGAAAATGAGTTTCTGGCATATCGTAAGAGAAGGGATAGGTTGGTGGGACACATTCTGTGACATCAAGGAATTGTCAACACAGAAGAAAGTGTGTGGGGTAAAAATCGTAGGGGGAGACCGAGAAACGGATATAGTAAGCAGATTCAAAAGGATGTATGTTGTCGTTCGTATGTTCAGATTTAGAGGCTTGGATAGGACGGGCACCGTGGAGAGTTGCATCAAACCACATGCGGACTGAAATGTTCAAATGTTTGTAGAGAATATAGGACTTAACTACGGGGTCATCAGTCCCTAAACTTACAAACTATTTATGAACTAGCTAATACTAAGGACGGCACAAATATGCATGCCCGAGAGGGGATTCGAACCTCCGACCGTAGTGGCCGTGCAGACCGTGACTGGCGCGTCGCAGACCGCTCGGCCACCACGGCCGGCAAATGCGGACTGCAGACCACAACAACAACAACAACAAAAACAACATCAACACAACGATGCAACGATAGACATATATGCAAGACACACACACACACACACACACACACACATATATATATATATATATATATATATATATATATATATATATATATATATATATATGTTTCAAGAGGAATAGGCCATGTACCTGTAACTGGTTTCACCCTCTCCATCATCTCCAACACGAACTCGCATTCAGGAGGACGGTGGTTTGAATACACTTCTGGTCATCCATATTTAGTCTCCTTCGATATTACGTGACCGCTTACTTTCTTATTCTTATAAAAAATCCGTGTACGAATGACTACGATGTCGACGTGAAGTCAAACGCTAAGGTTCCAAAACGAACACGACACTAGTATCACATTCACTAGACTCAATTCAATAGACAGGGATAGGTGCGAATGATAGGGGAAACGTATCCAACAGACGGCTGAACTTGCCTTTCTCGCTCTAAAAAATCAAAAGTTTGTAAACCTATATTGGACCAAACGTCTACAGTCATCAGTTCTTAAACTTACAAACTACTTAAAGTAACTTACTCTAAGCACAACGCTCACACAAACATACTCGTGCATAGTGGTAACGCGTCCTATGTGTTCACTGGTTCAGTGAGCCTTCAGGCGAGAAAAGTAAGTAAATAAATAAAATAAAAATTGTTTTTTAACTATCATTTTTCTATCAGATCATTTTATATGCAAATGCAAAGTGTTTTTATCGCATGAGACAGTACATATACGCTTCATGGCGCAGCCGCTTAGTGTAGGGGGCAGTGGCCGCAGCGTTGCAATGCGCATGCGCGGCTGAGGCTCAAATTGTTTTCTGAACCCCCTGGAGGCAGTATATGGGCGCTCCCGCGGCAGGAAGGGGCGAGGGGAAACACCAGTTTTATTAACACTGGCAGAGACACCAGGTCCTGGCTACTCGAGCTCTGGCGGTTACGCATGGATGATCCTGAAGCGAAAGACAATGGAGCTACTGCACACCTCGTTTTGCGCATGCGCAAATCCTCTATGAAGGCAACATCCACCCATCATATTTGTTTTTGGTGCATTGAAGATTAGTCAAAAACTGATCATATTTGGTAAAATATTTTATAAGTATCGAATAAAGACGCATCACCTGTAAAAGATTTCCGAAGATCCGATCATGATTAATAATAAAGCACTACTCTGTATGTAGCACGAATAGCCATGTTGTTAACTGCATCGCACTGTGTGTCAGACATAGCGGTTTCTAATCTAACTGCAAGAATTTTTTAAAAAATGAACCTTCCTTTTTTTTACAGATATGGGAACAACAATGATTTTGGCTTGTTATTTGACACATATTTTGGCCTTTTTTTGCGAATGTGTCGCGATTTTCAGGATAAATGACATTTATACCCTTGGTTGTAACAAATATTTAACTGAAAGGATTTTTTTTAAATTATTTTGTCAAGTAGGATCAACCACAGATATCGTGTAAAAACACTAAAATATGACGCGTTTCAAGGGTCAAGCCCTCATCATCAGATAATCTGTACAACAATATTAAAACATGAGACAATAAAAATATAAAACGTAATAAAGGAAAACGTGGTTACTTTCCTTGTAACCGTGTCTACGAAGAAAGGTCCTCAGCATGCTGTGCTTCGTCAGTATTCAAACCAGACTCCAGCACTGGCGACGCATAACACAACCGAAATGCACGGAGTCAACAACTGGGGCGCACGTATGCACATGAAAAGAAAGACCTCTAAATTCCAAAGATCATCCACAAGCTAGTGGGTACATTCAGGTTTTTACACGATATCTGTGGTTGAGCCTACTTGACAAAATAATGAAATAATACAACCGCGACCTCACATCCATTATGGATATAATTACGTTTGAAAAGAGGTGGGGGAGCAGCCTTTGTGGATGCATAAGGTTATAAGAGGGGCCACTATCAAGTTCGGCCTCGGTTCGGAAATGAACTCCCAGTCATCTGGAGCACCAGTCGCTACTGCCCATGCCACAGGGACGATTCGATCCTCCGACGGCGAGCAACCGTGCGCTCCGCAGCAAGGCGCCTTAACTGTAATCGGCCAGTCCACCGCTATATTTCGGGATCTTTCTGCTCTTCATGCCATTTGACTTCAGTTTCCTTCCTTTACTTCCCACTGAACAGCGTATGATGTGGTCCCTCGGCATACCTTGCTTCAGGCCATCCAAGAATCCTTCTATGCCATCGACCGATGTGGGCTGTCAGTGGTCTTTCTATGGACTCCAGGACACTTTGGGATCGATCGGAACGAGCTAGCTGATAGGTTAGCAAAGGAGGCTATCCATAAACCTACCTTATCTATAGGTATCTCGGTTACTGACCTCTGTTCGCAGTTGCACAGCCGAGTTCTTGGGCTGTGGAATGCAGAATGGCATTCCCTCCAAACACCCAAGTTACGGGCGATTAAGGAGACAACGCACGTGTGGAGGTCCTCTATGCGGACACCCCGCAGGGACTCTGTTGTCCTCTGCCGACTCCGTATTGGCCATACTTGGCTTGACGCACAGTTACCTTCTGCGTCGCGAGGACCCTCCTCGTTGTCATTGTGGTGAGCATTTGACAGTCGCTCATATATTGAAGGAATGCCATTATTTCGCCACTCAAAGGCAGCGTTTTAATCTCCCTGACACCTTAAATCTTATTTTAGGTTCAAATGTTTGTAGAGCTTATGGGACTTAACTACGGGGTCAACAGTCCCTAAACTTACAAACTACTTATAAACTAGCTAATACCAAGGACGACACAAATATCCATGCCCGAGGGGGGGAGGGATTCGAACCCCGACCGTAGTGGCCGTGCAGACTGTGACTGGCGCGCCGTTATTTTAGGTGACAATGCCTCTGTGGCTGATGCTGTTTTAATTTTTATTCGTAACAGTGGATTATATAATTCCATCTGATGTTTATTGACTATGATTTATCTATTTGCTCTGCACCTGCTTAATTTTTTTTAGGCAGGTGATTTTAACGTGATAAGAGTGTCTGGACGTTCTTTTATTTCCGTCACCTCGCGTCCTAGACACTCTGGTATTCTCTTTTAAATCTCTTCTTTCTCCCCCTTTTATTTGCTTCTTGGTAAACTTATAATATCGTTGAATGCTGCCACTACAGTCTATGCTAGGCTGCCACTATCAAAAACTGATAAAAATCGGGTATAAAATAAGAAGTGCAACATTG
The DNA here is from genome assembly GCA_026315105.1 of Locusta migratoria. NCBI lineage: Eukaryota > Metazoa > Arthropoda > Insecta > Orthoptera > Acrididae > Locusta > Locusta migratoria. The sequence continues at coordinate 268,199,541 of CM048748.1, read as the reverse complement.
CAGTTAGTCACTATATAAAAAAATAAATAAGTTAAAAACATGAGTATTTTGTAAGCTGTCGTGTTTTTAACTTATGTATTTTTTTATATAGTGACTAAGTGCAATGTTTCACTTCTTATTTTATACCCAATTTTTTTAACAAAATGACCAGATTATAATATATATATATATATATATATATATATATATATATATATATATATATATATATATATGACCAGATGATCGTGACACAGTGCACCGAAACCGGTCGTCACTTAATAAATTGTTAGTTTGCGATCTTGGCTTATCATTTGGAAACTATAATACGAATTGATCGCCTCCAGACCAGACGATATCAGGTAATCTTGATAAAAATCGATTAATATAACTACTGCTGCTGCACTTATGTATTTTTTTATATAGTGACTAAGTGCAATGTTTCACTTCTTATTTTATACCCAATTTTTTTAACAAAATGACCAGATTATAATATATATATATATATATATATATATATATATATATATATATATATATATATGACCAGATGATCGTGACACAGTGCACCGAAACCGGTCGTCACTTAATAAATTGTTAGTTTGCGATCTTGGCTTATCATTTGGAAACTATAATACGAATTGATCGCCTCCAGACCAGACGATATCAGGTAATCTTGATAAAAATCGATTAATATAACTACTGCTGCTGCACATATACAGATAAGCAGCAATGGATAAGCATTACATCAGCTTTTAGAATCAACTGGGCAACAAATAAACGACAACATTATGAGTAATGTAAGTAAAACTTTGTAAAAATTTTATGTAATTATATTATAAGAATATATGTAACAACTCCTCTATGTTACACGTATTTACAGAACACCTAATGATGGCCTAAGGCGGAAATAAGCATATAGTGAGATAATAAAGTGTAAAAATAATTTATAATTATTGTGGTATTGATCTTTCATGTCATCTCTTTGATTAAAACAAGGGACATAAGGCCATAGTAGTTTGGTCTCTTTATATCCCCAACCAATCAACCAACTATTTGCATCAGTACGAGCAGTAACTGCGTCGTCCACAGCGGCGGACCGACCGAAAGCAGTGTGGGACGATAAATGTAGACAGAAACGAAACTGAATCTGGGAGTAGAGCGTGCAGTTTTGGGCCGTGTAGGTGACGGATGGGGCTATTAGAGCGACCAGCTCTGCGTCATGCAGTGTTCCCGGCTGGTGGGCGCGTGATTTGCTGTGGTGGACCAGGCCTAACGAGCCGTGCTGGTGGCCAGACATTAGCAGCACACGCCGGCACGCGCCCAGACTGAGCGACGGGGCAACGGCCGCCCCACTGCACTCGTCTGACCAACACACCGAAAAAGACGGCCGCAGCGCGCTCGTGCCACATCACGCACAGCAGGTCGCTGTCGCCACAGACACGCTTAGGGATGCGGGGATGGAAGGTTCCGTAAGATGTCCCACGATGGCGCTGAGGTCAGAAGCAAGCCGGCTGCGGTGGCCGAGGGGACTGAGGCGCTCCAGTCACGGTCTGCACGGCCACTACGGTTGGGGTTCGAATCCCCCCTCGGGCATGGATATTTGTGCCGTCCTAGTTCATAAGTAGTTTGTAAGTTTAGGGACTGATGACCCCGTAGTTGAGTCCCATAAGCTTAACAAACATTTGAACATTTTTTTAAACTGGCAAGAGCAGGCGGCACCTCCCCTCTAACGCCCTCACACCGGCATAGAGTAACATATACAGAGAGGAAGCCCCTCCTAAACCACTGTCCTACGCTCTCCTCGTAGTTCCATAAGATGCTAGCAGATGTCAGGCGGTTCCTCAGCTTAGTACCGGTAGACCACAGTAGAGGCGCTTCTGAGGATACCTGTCGCACGTCAGAGGGTAGCGTGGAGGGGAGGCTGAGGGGAGAGCTCGTGCTGCCTGCCACGAGGCCACGGCTGTGTCCCGTGTGCTGGCGTTAGAGGGGAGGTGTGGTGGGGACAGCCGCTACCTACCGCCTGCTCTGGCCAGTTTTAAAGGGCTGCTTCTGCCCTCAGCGCCATCATGGGACATCTTACGGAACTGCTCTGGCACTCCCTCCCTGCACCCTGATTACGGAGGTTTCCTGTCTGTATATATTTGTCTGTGATACCGGACACGTCTGTGGCCTCGGGGTAAGCGGCACGAGCTCTCCTCTCAGCCTCCCCTCCACACTACCCTCTGACGTGCGAGAAACACCCTCAGAAGCGCCTCTACTGTGGTCTACCGGTACTAAGCCGGGGAACCGCCTGACATCTGCTAGCATCTTATGGAACTACGAGGAGAGTGTAGGACAGTGGTTTAGGGGGGGGGGGGGCGCTTCCTCTCTGTATATGTTACTCTGTGCTATCGTGTAGCTCAGTGGCTGGCTGGTGGGGCACAACCAACTAGGCTCTAGCGGCCTGCCATTCAGCTACGTGATAGAGGCCTGCTCTGCGTGACGTGTCATGAGCGCGCCGCGGCCTTATCTGCCGCGGCCAAGTGCAGAAGCGAGGCAACTGTCCCCGAATTGAAGCAGCTTATCGCCGCCATTTGCAACAAGATGTTTGTTTTTAGAAAAATTACTGATTATTCCAGTCTGTTTAAAAAGTATTCTTAAATGAATGAAGTTTCCTAATTTCGGAAATACGTCTGTATAGAGACACGGAATTTACGAATGTAAGGTTCTTTTCTGAGAGGGTAGAGCGATCTTGCATCGAGATATTTGCATAAGATGATTCAATAAAACCTGTAAAGTAGCAGAGAGTGCGGTTATTATTTAATTCATCTTATTTTCCGTCAGGTCCTGTTAACGTTTCGCCGGCCACTCTGTAAGTTTTGCACGCTTATTTACGTATACCACATTTTTGACTATAATCCTTTTCATATTACATAGAATTTTTCTTTCAACTTCCTCGAATTTGGGTATGAATAATTGTCATAAATCATGCAACTTTTAACAGTCATTTCATTCGTACATTACTTTTTAACAGAGTTGGTACCTCTCAAATTGATTGAATATGTAACATTCGATCAAATAATGACCATTTACGATGCACAATCACCACCTGTTACGTGTATAAAGCAATTATATTACCTACTTCTGCATCACACTTATATGATTTAAAATTTAAATACCTCGTATACGCCTAGATCTTCATTCATCTCAACTGGGTACATTAATCGTATCAGTATTTTTAGCAATATATATGCGAATAAAAAGTACTTGACATGCAACAAAGTACTTTTTTCAGTTTTAGAGAATCATTTGTAAGAGAAAAACTAAACACAAACAAACGCTCATGATTTATCATTTCTCCATAAGAATTGTGAACGGTATACAAGTAATGACTGACCTATGAATTGTAACATTGTTTCCGTTTTGCTTCCATTCTTACTGTTACAGTTAAAAGCAGCACACGAACGAACCATGTTTACGCACGGTTTCCCTGCAAATGGTGGCTTCTGTCACATTCAATGTGCGGACGCGACACTAGCTCCAGTGAGCGGTGTAGTTTTTATTTTGTAAGTCTATGGCCGCGGCTTGAACTCCACTTGTCTGTAGCTGATTGCCGCACACTCTCTAGGTGAACGATATGCACCACTGGTGGCTAAAGCCTCTTTCACACGACCAACTTTCTTGTTTCAGTTGACTGCTCGAGCCGAGTGTGTCTACTGCAGCGCCGCTGGCGTGCTATTCCCGTACTGCGCCTCGCCTGTCTCCAGCAGTCGTTTTCGTTTAGGCGAAAACACCAAAACTGTAAAGCCGACTGCTATGTAGTTTCGCAACTGAATGAAGAAGTGGGGTTATGAGGGCACTTTTTATGTAGGAGCAGGAAAATGATAATTGAGTTTATCAATGATGAAAGGGTAATTCGTAGTTGATGTTGTCCTCAAATGTCACGTAGCAAATTTTGTACACAATTGAGAACCTAAATAGTAGGAAAAGAGTCATTCAAAGTTTTGAAAACTTACATATTTGTTTGCTGAAGAACATTTATACTGCAAACACATGAAACACTATCGAAAATTGAGTGAAAAGCGACTATTTAGTTTCGTTTTTATATCTCGTTTTCTTGCTAACGATCAAATTAATTTTCTCATCTAATACTTCTGACTTTCCTGTATGTAAAATTTTCGGTAAAATACGTTTATGAGAGAGATAGATAGATAGGTAGTGTAGCCTATTCCACCATAAAACGAAAATATTTTTCTGCTTTCAGATATTTACTCTCTATTGTAAGAGAAAACTAGTAGAAAAACAATATTAAGCTCTGGTGGAACTTTTTTGGTATGATGAAAACACAAAGGAAACAACAGAATAAAGTTAAGGATGAAGCAAAAGCAATTCTGTAATATGAATACGCTGGGACAGAATAGGTTAACTTTCGAGATTAGCAGTAATACTTGGTGGAAGATAATAACGCACCTGTAATGTATCCACTGAAGATGAGCCGTGCAGTGGCTTGAAAACTAGTTATGGAGTAAAACGCATTCATAGAAGCAGCTGGTTGCATTTTCTTTAACGAAAATAAACCGCCAGTTTACGCCACAGCTGCAGTTCGTATCCAACATGGATATTTTGAATGTAAGTGTTACATCATATAATTATAGGGGACTGATGACCTGGTACTTTAGTCCCTTTAAATTAACAGCAGTAACAGCAGCAGCAGCAGCAGCAATAACAACAACAACAACAACAAGAAATAATTATAAGAGAGTAGCGGTGATTATTTGTAACAAAAGACAATCGGAAAGTCATGTGCGTAAAATACTGACAATCATATGAAAATACGTACATGGTTGGTGAAAAATGTGTTGTTTTACAAGTTTACGTTCTCGCAATGCCAGCTGCCTTCCTGCTGGTACGTGTTCTACATCTACACACATACTCCGCAATCCACCGTAACGAGCGTGGCGGAGGGTACACTGTACCACTACTAGGTATTTCCTTTCCTATTCCACTCCCAAATTGAACGAGGAAAAAAAGGATGCCTATATGCCTAGTAGTTATGTTAATTTCTCTTATCTTGTCTTTGTGATCACTACGCGAAATGTAAGTAGGCGGCAGCAAGATCGTACTACACTCAGCTTCAAATTCCGGCCCACTAAATTTCCTCAACAGAATTTCACGAAAAGAACGTTGTCTTTCCTCCAACGATCCCCAAATGAGTTGCCGGAGCATTTCCGTGACACTCGCGCATTGGTCGAACCTCTGTTCGCCTCCGAACTGCTTCTATGTCTTCCTTTAAACACAGCCTTCTAAACAGCCGAAGGTACCCGACACGCAAACAGTTTTGTTTTCTCCACTCCACTGTTCATCATAGATGTCAGACGCCAAAGCGTTTCTGAACCATATACCGGGTGATCAGAAAATCAGTATAAATTTGAAAGCAAAATAATTAATTACGGAATAATGCAGATGGAGAGGTAAAAATTGACAAACATGCTTCGAATGACATGGGGTTTTATTAGAAAAAAAAAAAAAAAAAAAAAAAGCTCAAAAATGTCCGGTAGACATCTGGTCAGGGAAACAAATTAAGACACAGCTAACCATTACGGGAAATGCTCAATATGTTCACCATCATTCCTCAACAATAGCTGTAATCGAGGAATAATAACAGCACTGTAAAACATGTCCGGAGTTAGGTGAGGCACTGGCGTGAAATGTTGTCTTTCAGCATCCCTAGAGATGTCGGTCGATCAAGATACACTTGCGACTTCAGGTAACCCCAAAGTCAGTAATCGCACGGACTGAGGTCTGGGGACCTGGCAGGCCAAGCATGACGAAAGTGGCGGCTGAGCACACGATCATCACCAAACGACGCGCTCAAGAGATCTTTCACGCGTCTAGCAAAACTATTGTTTTTTTTTTGTTCTTATAAAACCGTTTAGCATTCCAGGCATGTGTGCCAATTTTTACCTCTCTGTCTACATTATTATTTTCAAATTTATACTGACTTTTTGTTCACCCGGTGCATATAGCTTGAAATCAGTTCCTGATGGTTATGAAAGCAACTGCCATTTACATTCTAAGACAATCGTTTGGTTTCTATTAAGAGCCGACCGAATATTCGGTTTTGGCCACTTTCGGACAAAATATTTCTTTCGGCCGCACTTTCGGTTTCGACCGAAAATCAGCCGAATCATCGGTTTGCCGAAACTATCTTTCTTGAACTTACTGATGAAGTCGGGTAGCGTTCGGAATGGATTCAGTCAACAATAACGCTTTGCCTCACTGAAGGCGCGCCGTATAACTGCTAGGAGTCCCTCGTCGCGCGTAAAAATTGTGGGTATTTTGTTGTTAAGCACAATATAACTCAATAGTATCTTATAGAGATATTCTTATACTATGTTAATCTCTTACGTAATGAAACGGGTTATCATACTGCGATGCTGAAAAGTTTTATTAACGACTTTCCTTGAAAGCGAGAAGTTTTTTTATTAACTAATATGGGTTTAGGAAACACTGATCATGTGTTACACACACCTTTTCCTGTTCAGTTTGTGTAAATTTATACTGGAAACAATCACACTGTTAGTCGGAACTGTGCCGTCCGCGGTGGACGAGCGGTCGGCGGCGTGCCAGTCACGGTCTGAACGGCCGCTGCGGTCTGGGGTTCGAATCTCCTCTCGGGTATGGATGTTTGTGCCTTCTTTAGTATAAGCTAGTTCATAAGTGTTTTAAATGTTTAAATGTTTGAGGAGCTTATGAGACTTAAACGGAGTCATCAGTCCCTAAACTTACAAACTACTTATGAACTAGCTAATACTAAGGACGGCACAAATATCCATGCCCCAGGGGGGATTAGAAACCCCGACCGTAGTGGCCGTGCAGAACGTGACTGGCGCGCGGCAGACCGCTCGGCCACCGCGGCTGGGTAGTTTGTAAGTTTAGGGACTGATGGCCCCGTACTTAAGCCACATAAGCACTACAAACATTTGAACTTTTTTTTTAGTCGGAACTGTGATCTTTTTTTTTTCGAAATACTTTCTGAAGCACTGATTGAAGATGTTTTTACTGACTGTAACGTATACGCGTTGTGTATTTAGGAATGCCAAAAAGGAGATATGTATAGTTGTTTGTCGATTGCAAAAACGGAAGAGAACATGGCAATAAAAAGCTAACGCTCCCAAGGAAAAAAAATTGTAAAGAGGCTGCTTATGAAGCAAACAAATTATTACTTCCTGGGTATTTTTTATTGTGATACTCATGTCCAGGCTCTAGCATTTCGTAGTATCTACTTAGCATTTCTGTTGCGTAGCTGAAGAGTATCTTCCTACCAGAAGATATGCAGGAGTGTGGAATTTTTTGTGGTGGTTGTACAACAGAGTCTCGTTAATTCGAAGTGAGCGGGACCGGGACCGCCTCAAACTATCGAAATATATGTGCGAAAAAGAAGTAAATTGTCTCTGAAAAGAATACATGTGTCAAAAAATGAAGTTTTTAAAGAAAGTGTTTAAATAGGCATTTGCAATTGTTTTAAAGTCTTTTAACTATTTACTTCACGATATAATGGTGGAGTGCCTTTTTTGGTGGAGACAGAATTCTGCCAGGTATCACAATGGAAGTGAAAGAGAATGGTCGCCTTCCTTTCCTTGATGTGATAGTCAGGAGAAAGGCAGATGGTACGTTGGGACATGCTGTTTATAGGAAGCCAACGCATACTGATTTGTATTTGGAAGCTGACAGTTGCCGCCACCCAGCTCAACGTGAAGGGGTTCTTCGAACCTTAGTGCATAGGGCTCACGTCATTTCTGACCGGGAAAGTTTGCCTACTGAGCTGTCCCATCTGTAGGTAACTTTTCGAAAGAATGTCTATGGTGAAGAGCAGATTAAAAGAGCGTTGCGCTATCGACTATATGTGCAACGGGCTAGTGATGATAACACTGAGTCGGCACCCACGTCAGTGGCCTTTCTGCCATACGTTGGCAGCACTTCCAACAATATTGGCCGCATTTTGCGTAACAACAATGTAAAATGTGTGTTTCGTCCACCTTCTAAAGTTAAGACACTGTTGGGATCCGTTAAGGATGATTTCGGTTTTCTCAAGGCGAATGACTACCGTACCTCATGTAGCTGCGGCAAATCATATGTTGGTCAAACTATTAGGACTGTTGAGGACCGTTGTATTGGGCATAAACGTTACACACGTTTACAACAGCCAAACAAATCTGCTGTGGCCGAACACTGTCTTGACACAGGTCACCCTATGGAATACAACAAATTCTGGCATGCACTTCCAACTACTTGAACTGTGTTATCGAGGAAGCGATAGAAATAAAACTAGGTGACAACCTTATGAATAGGGATGGAGGATTCTGCTTAAATTCCGCTTGGGATCCTGCTCTCTCACTTGTCAAAAAACAGGGATAAAACTAAAGTCCGACTTCATTCTTCGAGAATTGTTGTTTATTATCGATATTTTGACCGGTTTCATCTTTGGTCGTGTCGGCGTTGTGTGCTTGCGTGCTCGGTGTGTGTTGTCTTTGCTGTTTACTCATTGAAAACCGAGGCTTTAAAGATCGTTGCACATTGCTTCCTCACTGCAGTTTCGCCTTGGAAATAGCAGGGGGTCTCCTGCCGAAATATCGGCCGTCGTCGATTTTGATACCTGGCAGCATACCCGTAAGTTTTTCGAAGTTGTTATTCGCCAGGGGAAATTGAGGAATCAATTTTTGTTTTGTTTTATGACGCTCGGATTTACGCGAAAATCTTAATTTCAAGACTAAATATCTACTGCAGTGCTTTTCTAACTCTCCCTCATGGCGACACCCTTTCATAGCTTACAGTTTTGCGCGACTGACTTTCACTAATATAAATACATATGGTGGAATTTAGATGGTTATAGGGGGGGGGGGGGGAGGTGACAGAAATAAAGTATTGCTAAAATGTAGTTTGTAAACCAAACTGAAATCCTCGTACGCATTGACATGTTTAATGTTGATCCTGACTGCAGCAATTACGTACAGTCATCGAAAGAAAAGGAAACGTTAGGAACTATGGAGATGAGTTTTTCGCTGACGTGTGTATATGTCAGGGCCAGATACTGTTTTGCTGAATCGATTGAAAACGGTATTTGCAAATTAGCTGTTCGGATTTCTGATTTCGACAGCACAATGGCTGTTGCCTTTCAGTTAAATATTACCAAATTATTTTCAGAAATAAAGAGGATGTATTTATGACAAGTGATGAATTATTATTTAAGTTCTATTGTTAGGTTCTTGCTTCACTACGACCTCGTAAGTCCCGACGTATTCGGAAAAATGGATAAATATTTGTGACAAGTAAAAATATGAATGTCATTTCTGGTCCCAGAATCTCTTACATCCAGGAAACTAAGGAAAAAAAAAAAAAAAAAAAAAAAAAAAAAAAAAAAAAAAAAAAAAAAAAAAGACATTAACGCAATGCAGGCTTTGAACCAACGATCACTGCAATTAAAATACTACTATCCGTTAATCACTCGCCCATACTTCATACTAGACATCGCTTCAAATGTTCAAATGTTTGTTAAGCTTATGGGACTTAACTACGGGGTCATCAGTCCCTAAACTTACAAACTACTTATGAACTACTTACGAACTAGGACGGCACAAATATCCATGCCCGAGAGGGGATTCGAACACCCGACCGTAAAGGCCGTGCAGACCGTGACTGGAGCGCCTCATAGACATCGCTATTGAATAGCTTTAGTCAGTAGACAATTGTGACTGCTTCTACAATCTGTGACAGCTTTTACAGCCACTGTGTCATTGATTGACATTTAATTGTAAGAAACGCTACCAAGAGTGACGTGGCTTTGATAAATCCATTAAAAAACACTCAGGTGCAGCTTTTTGAGAAGGAAAGCAGACTACAGTGAAGGTTCATTCAAGCAGCTGCCAGTTCCAGCAAACTGCGCATAGGAAGAGCTGTTATCGAGTATCAGCAGCAGCTCTGCGCATGAGCAGTTTTCTGGAATCTGGCAACTGGCAGCTGCTTGAGCGAACCCTGAGCGTCTACTGCTGCTGAAGCAGAGCACGCAATTAATCTGCAGCGATCATTTCTTTAATACGTGATCTGTAGTGCACTGGAGAAGGATGATTAGCTGCAGGCGAGTCTTCAGGGTAGTATGAAGACAAGGATATTTTGTGTTATTTTATGATAACTTTTTTTTGTTTACAGTCTAAATTTGTTTGTCACGCGACACCCTTGATACTACTAGGCGACAGCCCAGGGTGTCGCGACACCCAGTTTGGAAAGCTCTGCTCTACTGTATCGAATCCAGTTTACTTCTTCGCTAACTTACTTTAATATTCTAGTTACAAAATGTCACAACAAGGAGAATAGAATTCAATTTGGAAGTACTTTAATAAAAATACCGTCGATTTGTCTAAACCTGTTCGCCTCCCATGTTATCTTTTACGGAATCCTGGCTCAATACAGGGAGGGGATCTTGCAATACGTGGAAAAGCTAATGATTTGTGGTGTAATTAAAATGTACCGAAATTTTAACTTGATTACGCAAGTTTCGGTTTCGGCCTAAACTAGAAGGGGACCTGAATAGTCGGTTACATTACGGCCACAAATCATGTTCCGCTCGGATTCAAGTTTCTATTTAAAGAATCCGCCATAGTCAACACAAAAAAAAACAATGATTTTGCGCACTGTTGATTTTAAAAAATATATACATAAAAAATACGGATAGTTATTTGAGTTGGGAAAGTTCACTGGCCGAAGGCTGGAATCGAGAAATAAAGTTTATACCACAAAAGAAAAATATGAATCTCGCTGAGACATTCTGAAGTAAAGTTCAACAAAAGTTCTACGTTCGTTCCCGATGGAGGACCCGTCTCCCATGGTGCGGCGATGTAGAGCATAGTAAACCCCAGCCAGATTAATAAGGCCTGTGCGCTGCTGCCAAGATTAGTCACAGCTACAGCAGACTACAAGAGTTGTGTAGCACTGTGATCAGTTTGGAAATACGCGAGTGCTGCACAACGTGTTTTATAATGTATTAACGACTTAATGCCTGAATTAATTTCCACTACAAGGAAAAAAAAACATATTTTGTGTTTAGAATTGGTAAACTACACCATTTATAAAGTGAAATGTAAGAAAAGTTATATGTAGTTGGTATAATTGGGTACTTGTCAAATTTGTGGCAACGGGCAACTGAGAAATAAAAGGCTTACAACTCTTCATCGAAGGAATTTATTTTATTGAACTTTCTTATATAAAAAAATTATTTACATAGGTTTGAGTTACATTTGTGTTTATGTCTAAACCTAATGCATGTGCTCATGGAATTGCTTGAAATAGAGTTTTTGTTTGGGCAAAGGTAAAGCTTGCATTTCGTACACATATTATCGTTAAAAAAGGTGTAAATAACAATTCATGAGAGTTTCCGCAGTATGCCATTAGTGAAGTGTAATCAGAAAAAATCGTATTGAAACATATTGAGCACTCGAATTCAATGATCGTTGTTACAAATAAACTGCAAAAATATCAGTCACAAACGTAATATGGCAATGAAGCATATTAGCGTCAAAGATGAATGAACATTACCATACTTTATCCAATTTACTTCGTTTATTGCATGTGCCCATAAATGTACCTAAGTGCCTTACGATGCATATTGTACATAAACAGTTTCTTGTGATCACTGACAGCTGTATCTACTTTATCGCATCTAAATGTGTATTTCAACACCTAAAGATATCAGCAAAACAAAATATATAGTTTTCGAAATGAATCTTACCTATGTATTTAGCTGTTTTCCACGAAAGAATGACCACAACCTCGGGTGACTGTAAACAACACGCATTCGATGAACGATGGTTGTTGTACAAGTACAGTGAACGCTCAGTAAACATTTCACACGCACTGGTCCCGTTATTGCAGAATCTGCTTCAATCGCCACTGGCACTCCAAAACTCTTATTCTGTCCAAGATATATGGCTCAAATGTTCAAATGTTTGTAAATCTATCGGACCAAACTACGTGGTCATCAGTCCGTAGCTTACAAACTACTTAAACTAAGGTAAACTAACCTAAGGACAACACACACACACCCATGCCCCAGGGAGGACTCGAACCTCCGATGGCGAGCAACCGCGCGCTCCGCAACGAGATGCCTTAGACCGCTCGGCTCTGTTCAAATTTGTATTGAGAGCAGTAAAGATGTCCTATGTATGGCTTGTCAAGAGGATTCTTAAAATAGCTCAACTAATCTATACATATAATAAAACAAAGTACTCCGGTCACGTTTGACTATTCTAGATAAATTAAAAATTTTCAACTTTCTCCGTTTATTTAATTCAATGCCCACTGGTAACTAACGTCGTAAATTTGTTGGTACCGATAGAATCATTTGCAGACCTGTCAAACTGCGCCTGTCATGATGTTAATGACAATGACTGTGAAAAGGACGACAAATGTCCATATTCAGAACGTAAAACACCATGGTGGGTAAAACTTTCGTGTTGAATAAACGGAGCGATGACGACGAGACCAAGAGACACATTTAAAACACAAGGCAAACTATGTTCTTTCTTAGTTGCTGGTAGAACTTCCGGGTTCATCTACATCTACATGGGATACTCTGCAAATCACATTTAAGTGCCTGGCAGAGGGTTCATCGAACCACAATTATACTATTTATCTCCCATTCCATTCTCGAATAGCGCGCGGGAAGAAAGAACACCTGAATCTCTCTGTTCGAGCTCTGATTTCTCGTATTTTATTCTGATGATCATTTCTACCTATGTAAGTGGGAGTCAACAATATATTTTCGCATTCGGAGGAGAATGTTGGCGATTGGAGTTTCGAAAGTAGCCCACGCCGCAGTGATAAGCGCCGTTGTTGTAATGATTCCCATCCCAGATCCTGTATCATTTCCGTAACGCTGTCTCCCCTGTACCGTGACAATACGAAACGAGCTGCCCTTTTTTGGACTCTTTCGATGTCCTCCGTCAAACCCATCTGATAAGGATCCCACACTGGGCTGCAATACTCCAAAAATGGACAGACAAGCACAGTGTATGCAGTTTCTTTAGTAGTTCTGTTGCGTCTTTTAAGGGTTCTGCCAATAAAACGCAGTCTCTGGTTCGCCTTTCCCATGATATTATCTACGTGTTCTTTCCAGTTGAAGTCTGAAGTAATAGTAATTCCTAGGTATTTTGTGGAGTTTACGGCCTTCACATTTGATTGATTTATGTTGTAAACAAAGTTTAACGGATTTCTTTTTGTACTCATGTGGACGACTTCACATTTCTCATTATTTAGAGTCAATTGCCAATTTTTACACCATACTGATATTTTATTCAGATCGTTCTGCAGTTGGTTTTGATCTTCAGATGATTTTACTAGACGGTAAATGACGGCGTCATCTGCAAACAACCTAAGAGAGCTACTTAGATTTTCCCCTAAATCGTTTATGTAAATAAGGAATAGCAGAAGACCAATAACACTACCCTGTGGAACGCCCGATATCACCTCTGTTTTAGTCGATGCCTTACCATCGATTACTACGAACTGTGTCCTCTCTGACAAGAAATCCCTTATCCAATCGCAAATTTGGGGCGATATACCATAACCACGCAATTTGATTAAAAGCCGTTTGTGAGGTACGGTGTCAAAAGCTTTCTGGAAATCAAGAAATACGGAATTTATTTGCGAACCTTTGTCGATAGCACCCATCACTTCGTGTGAATAAAGAGCTAGTTGTGTTTCGCATGAACGATATTTTCTAAATCCGTGTTGACCTTGGGTCAATAGATCGTTCTGTTCGAGGTAATTCATAATATTTGAATACAGGATATGTTCCAAAACCCTGCTGCGAATTGACGTCAATGAAATAGGCCTGTAGTTCAGTGGGTTACTCCTACTGCCTTTCTTGAATATAGGTGTGACCTGTGCAACTTTCCAATCTTTTGGTACAGATCCTTCTATGAGAGAGCGGTGATATATGACTGTTAAGTAAGGAGCTATCACTTCAGCATAATCAGATAGAAATCTAATGGGTATACAATCCGGGCCAGAAGACTTGTTCTTGTTAAGTGATTTTAGTTGCTGCACTACTCCGATTATATCTACTTCTATGTTACTCATTACGGCATCTGTTTGTAATTCGAAATCTGGAATATTGGTTTCGTCTTCTTTGGTGAATGAGTTTCTAAAAGCTAAGTTTAGTAACTCAACTTTAGTAGTGCTGTTATCGGCAGGATCGCCATTACTATAACGTAGTGAAGGTATTGTTTGTGACTTGCCCCGAGTATATTTAACATATGACCAAAATCTCTTTGGGTTTTCAGTCAAATTACGAGAAAGAGTTTCGTTGTGATAAATATTGTAGGCTTCTCGCATTGAAATCCCCGCTAAATTTCGAGCTTCTGAGTACGATCGCAAATCCTGGGGATTTCGTGTTCGTTTAAATTTAGTAAGCCTTTTCCTTTGCTTTTGCAACAGTGTCCTAACCTGTTTTGTGTACCAAGGGGGATCACCTCCTTCTTTTATTAATTTATTAGGTATAAAACTTTCAATTGCTGAATTTGAGCCACATCTGGTCTACACCTACGTTTAGTGTTAGAAACGAGTGGAAGCTGTCTTTCAAGAAGCAATGTATTTTGTTTCTATCTGCATTCCTGAACAAATATTCTTTGCGTTTATTTTTGGTAACTTTGGGACTTTCGATATTCAATTTCGCTACGACAGCCCTGTGTTCACTAATACCTGTATCCGTTTTGATGCTCGTTATGAGCTCAGGATTATTTGTTGCTAAGAGATCAAGTGTGTTTTCACATCCATTTACAATTCTAGTTGGCTCATGAACTAATTGTTCGAAGTAATTCTCAGAGAATGCGTTGAGTTCAATTTCGGACGATGTTTTATGCCTACCTGCTGATTTGAAAATATAATTTCGCCAACAGATCGAGGGTAAATTAAAATCACCACCTACTATTATCGTGTGAGTCGGGTACGTTTTTGTAATTAGACTCAGGTTTTCTTTGAACCTTTCTGCTATTGTATCGTCAGAGTCGGGAGGTCGGTAAAAGGAACCGATTATTAACTTCTTACGATTTTAGGGTACAACCTCTACCCATAATAGCTCGCACGAACTATCAACTTCAACTTCGCTACATGAAATACTACTTTTGACGGCGACAAACACGCCCCCACCTATTTTGTTTAATCTATCCTTTCTGAACACCGATAGATCTTTTGAAAATACTTCTTCTGAACTTATTTCCGGCTTGAGCCAACTTTCGCTGCCTATAATGATGTGTGTTTCGGTGTTTTCTATTAACGCTTGCAGTTCTGGAACTTTCCCGACACAGCTACGACAATTTACAACTGTTATACCGATAGTTTCCGGATCTACATTTCTCCTGTGATCCACCTGAACCCTTTGAGATTGCCCATTTTCTATTTCCTCGAAGCTCTTTATCCTAAAAAAAGCCCAGTCCACGCCACACAGCCCCCGCTATCCGTGTAGCCGCTTCCTGCGTATAGTGGACTCCTGACCTATTCAGCGGAACCCGGAAACCCACCACCCGATGGCGCAAGTCAAGGAATCTGCAGCCTACACGGTCGCAGAACCGTCTGAGCCTCTGATTCAGACCCTCCACTCGGCTCTGTACCAGAGGTCCACAGTCGGTCCTGTCAACTATGCTGCAGATGGTGAGCTCTGCTTTCATCTTGCAAGCAAGACTGGCAGTCTTTACCACTTCAGTTAGCCGCTCGAAACCTGAGATCCGAAGCGACACACATCATTGGTACCGACGTGAGCCACCACCTGCAGTTGGCTGCACCCCGTACCCTTCATGGCATCCGGGAGGACCCGTTCCACATCTGGAATGACTCCACCCGGTATGCACACGGAGTGCACGTAGGCCTTCTTCCCCTCCTTGGTAGCCATCTCTCTAAGGGGCTCCATCACCCGCCTAACGTTGGAGCTCCCAACTACAAGCAAACCCACCCTCTGTGAAAGCCCGAATCTTGCAGGCTGGGTGGTGACAGGGTGAGAGACAACATCCGACTCAGGAACGTCGTCCTGAGCAGACAGCGCCTCAAACCTGTTCGCAAGACGAACCGGGGAGGCCTCACGATCGGTCCCCCGGAATGTCTTGCGCCTCCTGCCACGCACTGGAGCAACCTCCCATGCAACCACGGGTGGGATGTCTGCCTCACTGCTAGCAGTTTCAGGGCATGTCGCTGCCGCAGGCCGATCGGTGGAGACGACGGGAGTCCGTTCGGTGCCCACCGCCGGCCAACAACAACGACGCCCATCGATCGCAGCTTCCAACTGTGCAACCGAGGTTAACACAGCTTGAAGCTGGGAGCGAAGTGTCACCAGCTCAGACTGCATCCGCACACAGCAGTCACAGTCCCTATTCATGATTACAGTGCCAACAAAAACAAAAACTACGTTCGCGATGCGTTCAAAGGAAAACTACACTGTTCGTTAAAAAGCGGATGTGAATTCAATACGCACGACAGCTCAGTATAACTTTACAAATTGAAACGAGAAAGTGCAGCCGAAAATCAAAATACTATACGTCGCTTCTAATCAGAAAATAAAGACAGACGACTGTCGCGACGCGGTTCACACGGCGGAATAATACACTAACGAGATATTTAACGCGAATGTGAATCAGATAAAAACGCGAGCACACAATAAATTTAATGAACTCGAGGGAAAACGCACTGAAAAGTAAAAATATGTAACTTCTAGAGAAAAGGCGGTTACACTTACAACTGATAATTTACTGCTACGCCACTGGAGAGGTGTGCTCTGGACGACATCCGCTGGGCGTCTTGGGTCGGCAAGGCTCAACGCAAGTAAGAAGACCTCTGAGGATGTCCGGCGCAGCTCTGGACGAAACGTTAAGTGAAACTGAAAAGTTTTATAGACCACGGCCTTATAACCCGGAAGTTCTACCAGCAACTATGACATCCGGTCGTGAAAGCCTTCATTGTATGTTCTGTCTGTGCGGCGGTTGCTGACGTTTTAAAAGCACACGTACACTGGAAGCAATAAATCACTGCACACTTAAAACCACTGACATACAAGTAAAATCTCTGAGCAGGCCCCGCAGTGGAGAGGGAGTGGGAAGGAAAGTGCGGTGGGTAGAAAGGGAGGGGAGGGGGCGGAGTGGGGATGAGATGGAATGGGATGGAAGGTCTCCAAGGAGTGGGTGGGGATGGGGATCCAAGCGGAGGAAAGGAAAATGATGGGTGGTGGTGGACGTAGCACTAATCTACAAGGAAGGCTAAATTTGATAGGAAGGGTATATGTCAGGACGGACGGGGTCATTTGGGAGCTGATGGAAGTTACCCTCGGATAGCATATGGAGAGTATGGAGGTGGATAGAGGGAGGAACATGCTGGTAAAGGCGTGGCAGAGGCCCGGGATTCAGGAGGGTAGGAGAGACCAGTGGGTGACGAGATTCTATTTTGCGGGAGGGTTATAGGATGCGGAGATGTTTAAAGAACTTTAGAAGGTGGGGGAAAGGGATAAGAACATATAGGATCCTCGGGGGGGGGGGGGGGGGGAGGCGGATACGGTAGCGAGGCGGAGGGCGTCATTTAGAGGCCGCTGCCTTGCTTATATAGCCGCACCGCTGCCAGTGACCACACATGGCAATGATTTGGTCGCGCGTACGCCGCGCCCGCGTCACCTCTGCAGTTACAGGTTCCCATGCCGTACTCAGCTGCAAGCCGCCGGCTATATTGAGGTGTTTTCAGAAATTTTGATCTCTATGGCTTCGTTGTTTACGCTGTCCCATAAGCTGTTCGTTCGTTTAATAATTGATGTCTTGTCGAGAGCTATTCGGTGTCCGTTTTCCAAAGCATTTTCCGTCAGAGCTGACTTTTCGGGATAGCGTAATCGAAAACACCTTTTATGTTTTATACGTTGCTGTTCAATAGTTCTAATAGTCTGGTCGAAATAAAACTATCCACACTCTCAGGGAATTTTTATAAATGTCTGGTGTTCTGAGACCTATATCATCTTTCACACGATTCATTAGTTGCCGGATCTTTGATGGGGGCCAGAAGATTGTGTCGATTTATTTTTCAGAAAACGACTAATTTTTTCTGTTATAGAGCCACAAAACGGTAAATAAGAAGTTTTATTGACGTCTTCTTAAGATGCCTTCTGATGACTTGGGTGAAACTACCTGAGATATTTGTCTCTTGCTGTAGCCGTTATCCTTGAAAACTTTACATAAGAGACTAAGTTAGTTTCACAGGTTTTTAGCATCTGAGACAGTTTGGGCTCTATGTACCAAGGTCTTCAGAACAGTCTGAGCTGGGTGATGCTAGCTGGTGGCGTTCAAATACCGATCGTGTGGGCGGGCTTGCGGTAAACGCTGTGACCCAGACTTCCATTGGGTTTATGGCGGACAAGAATGTCCAGGAATGGCAGGGAACTGTCCTTCCCTACTACCATAAGAATTTGATGTGACCATGTACACTGTTGATGTGCTCTAGGAACTCTTCTAATTTTTTCTGTCCATGAGGCTAGATGATGAAGGTGTTGTCGACGTAACGGTAAAAGCAGCTAGGCTTTGCAGGAGCCAAGGGAATGTCTTCGAAATGCTCCATGGAGAGGTTGGATACAACTGGAGCTAAAGGGCTTCCCATAGCCATGCCACGCCGTGACCCGCCGTGGCCGTAACCCGAGAAGATTTTATTAGTCATGTGAAATAAATAATTTCTATGCAAGTGATCGCTGCCTTTGATGCAATAAAACAGGATTAATAATTTAAAATGAATAAAAATTTGAACTTTCCAATTTATCGCGGATTATATTTTAACTCTGCGGACCACAGGTCGTGAATCACTGATATAGATGGTGTTGGCACAGAACAGTAGCGACAGAGACGCTAGTGTCGGTGCAAGCTGTATGTCCGTACTGAGAACGAAGCTAGTCAACCATATGTGTACCGGTCATGTTCTGCTTGTTTTCAGCTCCTCTAGCGAATCCTTAGAAGCTTTCCAATAAATTAATTACTCTGTATATATACCGATATAAATAGAGAAGTGTGGCGTCACACAGGACTGTCAGCATCTAGTGATATGTCCAGAGATAGCCAAAACTTGTACATTGGAAGACATTATTGCAGCAAATGACAAAGCATCTGTGTCGCCGATTTTTGGAAATACGTGCTACAGTTGGTGACGCGGACACGTAAATTAAGATGAGAAGTAGTGCCTTGAGGGCGGGCAACCCTTGACGCTTCAGTGTTAGTTGTGTTGCCGTCGTAGTAGGCGTAACGTCGCGACCTGTCAGAATGGGTTAGGTCTTTGGATCTTCATACAAACACAATTCTCAAGAAGAAATTTTAAATGACTGCGAGTGGCTCATATTCCGCGCAGACACCTGGAAACAGACTGTGCTGAATCTCCACAAAGACGGGGAAGTTCTTCACGGTGCGGTCACGGGAAAAAACAAATACATTATATATATTTTCTGCCAGTCTGTAACTTTTTACATCGACCTTTTTTACTACACTTATACCATAGAATCAAAATGAACATTCAAACAACTTTATACTGACGTTACTTTGATCAATGCTGGAGGTTAAGATGGCCACCTGGGAGGTACATTCACAGAAATTACACATTATCATTTGCGATATAAAACACATTCACTTTTCAGAAGCGATGCAAACGTCATTATGATAAACATCTATACATCGATATATCCAAACAAGAATTTTTGTAATCTGTAATTTTAACAAAAAACTATGTCTAACTTCTGTAGTATGAAGTGTGTGAAAGAAAGTAAATAATTGCTAATACAAAGGAGATAAGTTTGATAACATGAAATACATTTATAATTTTATAGTTTTCATACAAACTCTTAATAGTTTCAACATAAATGCAATACATGATATTTTCAACTCAGTTATAGTATTTTTTATTTTGGTAACAAAAGTTTAATTAATTGGTAGGTAACTGACTTTTAAAATGTCCTAAAATAGTTTTACCCTTCAAGTGATAACCTTGCTGAGTTATTGTCGCACTGGCTTTGAAAAGGAAGGCTTTCCTTGGAACTGACCATATTTCAAATATTCAACAGAACATCGATATAAAACATGGCTTAAATAACGTCCTTACCTCAATGACAAACATCCGTAGCTTTTTATTGAAATACTTATCTTTAAAATATATTGAGGTGTCATTTGGCCCCTTAATTTTGAGGTTACTATGCCATAAGAACGAAATTTAATGGGAGATATAACTGCTTATCATTCCACAGATTTTGGTGGTTTTCCATACATTATACATAAGCTGGTACCATTTGTATATCTTTCCAGTACTACAAAGTGACCAGCCGTTTATTTTTAAAGAGGATGACTAATACTTTGGCAGTTGAGTTTATATTACAAATTGCAACGACTCCGTAACTCTTCTAACCGATATTTCCGAAGCTACCTTTGCATCCATTTGCTATGGCGCTTTCATTCTAGTGACAAGTGTGATCCGATACTCAATATAATTCTATTTTATTCACTAAGAAACAACTGAATACCATATACAATACCTTGCGGAAGTCACGCAACATGGTATTAACCAGAATTTCTGCTCTTTCGAGCAAAGTGATACGCGTTTTCAAAATATCTTCGTTTGTTTGTTTATTCTTAATATAGAAAAATGGTCATACTAAGAGAGCATAAAAAGTGTTCCTCTATTCTACAACAAAGTAACATTAGCGATATAGACCTAGAAATATAAAACATTCTCCGACGACACTTCTCCAAAACAAGAACGACCATCACATTTTGCTATCGTCATGTACACTTCCATGCTCCAGTAACTTTCAATAATCTGATACTAGAAATGAAGCAGGCTGTTGCGTATGATTTGCATAGGAAACTATAGATACCTCACGAAATCTTGATGTCTTTCCTCTGTTCAGCAATTTTAGTTGCTTTTCTATTTCACGATCACTTGTTTCACTGTTATTTCAGATTTACAGAGTGAAAGCAACGAACTAATTAACGTCCATCCACGCTGGGGAACATCAAAATGGTGTTTTATGCCCTCTAAAAACAATTAAAAATGTTCTAGAGACCATAATGCATTGAGCACAAGGTGTCTGAGATGATGTATCTCTCTAACTGGGTCAGAGATGGTAACTAAATGTCTTGCGGAAAAATGGCGCCTCTCAGAGTCGTATTTCAGTGCCATTTCTAGCGACGTGAGGAAGTAAAACACCATCGAAAAACACAGCAAAAGGCTTTCGCCATTTCTTAGCTCAGAGATGGGGATGAATGTCTACCTCATTATAAGGAAAACCTTAAATCTGCATTCTTGCCACCACAAAAAAATCAAGTTTTTCTTCTTATGGTGGCAGGCCGTGTGGGTCAACAATAGATAGGCTGGGAGTGACTGATTGAATTACAGCTCGAATATTTAATGACAGTTATCGATAAAATGCTTATAACAGCATACCTAGATATCGTTCGACAATTGTGGTCTTAACAACAAGAATAGTAGCGACGTTAAAACAAATCACTTAAAATATTATTAACAGGCTTACAGAGGTATTATGCAAACATATGAAGAATAGCTAATTACTACTAATCAACCAAGTTGTCACACGTAACTACTGACAGTAAAACATAACAGCAGTTGTAGTACTTGCTTCAGCCTAAAAGTCAATAAAGTTTACTGACGTCAATCAACCTTTGAGTCTTAAAATTACTGTAAAATATTGCAACAAAATTTTCCTTAAGGTCAGTTAAACTAGCAAAAATAATCTGTAATTCTACGTGGAATTGCTGTTGCATCAAATTAGCTATTAATGAAATTCATAGTTCACATTTAATAGAGAACAGGATTCAAATACGAATCGTGTGCTTCCTTTTTAAGTTTTAGCGTGTCCCTTCGTGACGTACTTATACTGGTAAACATATTGAGTTTTCAGATTTACAAGGTAATAACACAGTAATTAAGAATCACCTAAAACTGATATTAGTAATTTACAAGGTAATAACACATTAATTAAGAATCACCTAAAACTGATATTAGCAATTTTACTAAAAGCTTTGCCAACTCAGTACATCGTGACATGACTCCCAAGTTACAGGGACAGCTAGTATTCTCCACCTTTAATTATAGTTATCGTGTTCACCAAAGGCCAATGAAATCTATATTGCAAATAATTGTTTGTAACACACAAGCTAAAGCAAGACTTGATATAGTTCAGGAACGGATTAGAATATCCGAAGCACCATCACAGTACCTGCTCCACTCATATACGGAGCACTTTCCTGTACATGCATACGTAGTTCATTAAATGATACTTGGAAACTTCCAGAATAGTCGAGAACACGCACAGTGTATGTCTTGGAAGGCGAGATCTACACAAGCTCGTCCCGTCGCCGACTGACTTCACGCCTGGACAAGTCACAGCTAACAATATGGGGGTATTGCCAACCTAGGCATGTGCACTACAAGGCACAGATTCATGAAAGATACAGGACTGATGACGTCCGCCGGGTCTACACTGTGGTTTCTGCAGCTGGTTCAAACTGAACACCTCCATATACACAGATCACATGGGCCCCGATTTCATAAAGATATTCTTCAAACGTTTCATTACTTTACTAATCGTTAACTTGCTAAATATAAATATTAGACCACTTGCTGCTAAACACGGTATTTCCCGGGTAGATATGCATTTTTCAGTCTTGTATTAGAAACGAAAACAAAAATTCGGAAAACATGTCATCTTCAGGTAATCATGAAAACAGCTTATAAATTATGAAACAGTAGAACAAAGAAAAATACATAATGTACAAAATTGTATATGAAGTATCCAAAGAAAGAAAAATAGTAACAAAATAAAATTAAGAATAACATTAATTTAATTCAAAATTTGACTATAAAAATATTTGATCTATCTGGTTCTTCCCTTCCTTTCCATTGGCTTCTACCTTACTATAAGCAATTATCATCAATAACTGTATTAGAATTGCAATATTAAACATTAGATTTTTCTCAAAAGTACATTTTTTTACTTACAGGTACCATTATTTGATAAACTAATGGGGTAGAAAGATAAAATTTGGTCTCTTTGTAATGAAGATGGTAATAAATCATTACAAGTAAATTGAGAGCCTCAAAATAATCATCAACTGTTTTATAATCATTAATGTACTAAAGAGTTAAATTTTGCATGCGAAAGAAAAAAAAATATTTTCTTCAAAACCATTAGAGTTATTCTGTTCATTTTACTTGTAAATTGAGACATATATGTTATATATATGCAGTAAAAATTTCGTTGTTTTATCACTTATAATTCCTTTGAAAAGTGTACCTATTCAAAGGGTAAAATAGCATTGGAAGAATAGGGATAAAAATTGCCTTCCGTCTCCCCTTAAGTTTCGTTTTCATGCAGTTTAATACTTACGGTCGCTGCGGAGTGGCCGAGAGAATTGAGGCGCTATGCTCCAATGCGTGTGCCGTTCCCCGTCGGGGGTTCGATTCCTCCGTCGGGCATGGATTTTTGTGCTGTCTGTAGTAAAAGTAATTTTAGGGACTGACAACCCCGCAGTTCCATAAGCTTAGCAAACATTTGTACATTTTTTCAATACTTATGACATCATATACCCTTAACTATGGGTCCTACAATGATATAATTTTCCGGATTTATACAGTGTAATATTAGGCAACTGGCTGCGATGCATAAATAGTGGATAAATAAAGTCTCGTAAATGACGCGTCGCTTGATGGGAAAGTTTTTGTAACTCATTTTTTTTACGACGTCATATCTTATGAACTGTGTATCGTAGGTAGTTTTCAACCGCACAGCGATTGTTGTCTCATAGTAAGCAATATTGTACCAAGTTTAGTTGAAATCGTTTCATTATTTTAGGAGGAGGTGTGGAAAAATAGCGCATGGTGTAGCAGTTATTCGAAAGTTTAATTGTTTAAGACGTCATATCTCCTGAAATATATGTTGTACTATGATGTAAATTTGAAGGTACATTCACTGGTACATGTGCCTAATGTGTGCAGAATGTGTGGTGGTGGTGTTTGTAGTAAAGACTATTCGAAACCTCATGTGTGACTATACGGTTTTCCATGAACCAAATTCTTTATGACTTCATATCTCATGAACTACATGTCGAAGTGTGATATAGTATCGAAGGAAAATTCAATGGTATGTCTCGCGAATACATTTTACAGTGTAGAAGTAATGACCTGTAAAGTCAATGCAAATGCCGTAGTTCTACATCATGAACATCGGAAAAGTTGGGGTTGTGAGCGAGAAAAAGTTTCGTAATGATTTGAAATTGTGTTTAAAGTTTATTGGAAGTCGCTAAGGGCTCACATTCTCAAATGTTGAGAATAAAATCACGCTATCACTTGCCGCACGATGGGGCAGTTTTCACTGTTTATGACGTGACATCGTATGAGCTATGAATCATAGGTGGATTTTGCCACCATAGCAAATGATTCCTGACCTTAAAGAATATTTTCACCAAATTTGGTTGGAATCGGTTCATTAGTTTAGGAGCAGATGTAGAATATTATAGTATGATTCGGCCGTTTTTTACGAGTGGCATTGTTTATGACGTCATATATCCTTACCCCGTCGTATCTCCTATCGTCTGATAGTAACATACACCACGTGTACCAAGTTTGGTTGAAATCGGTCCAGTAGTTTAGGAGGACGTGTGGAACATACATACCCACATACAAGCACACATCCTATTTTATAATATGTGTAGATAGATATTAGACTATTAGGACCTCCTACCTACTAACGATGTAAACCCGACGAGACGACAGCAGCGCCATCTGACGAGGGATGACCGATAGTGAGACAGAAGCTCGTTGCATTTGGCGTCAGTGAGCGTGCTGTTTGTATCTATAAAGGGAAAGGCGAGCGACCTTAGTTTGACCGAGGGCAGATTGTGATGGCTGAGATGCTCGGCAGTTGCACGGATTGTAGGGTGTTCGGGAATGCTGTGGTGAGTGCCTTCAACGAGTGGCGAAATCATGGTGACATTACGTCCGAACGTCGACGGTTACAGATGTCGGACGCCGTATATAGAAGAAGGCGGCGGACTGTGGAGGAACTAACAGCATACTTTAATGCTGGGCAGAGTACGACGACGACCAAAGCACGTGCTGATTTTTTATTTGCATATTATCTTACCAAACTGATGAGGAAGTCTCCATGATCGTGAAACGAATCAGTACATTAAACAATAGAATACTAACAGATTAAGTGAAAGGCATAGAAGTCCTATGTACACAACATGCCAACGCATAAAAATAATAGCTGACATGACACGGAAATTAGCTTAATTTTTTAATTTTCCAGGAATTTATCGACAGAATAGAAAGAGTGAGCCACGAGGAAACTCTTCACTTGAGCCTTGAAAGTTCGAGGATTACTACCGAGCATTTTGCATTCTGGTGGTAGCTGATTAAGAAAAGGTGTGGCAGAATACTGCATACATTTCTGCGCAAGGGTCAAGGAGGTGTGATCCAAATGTTGATTCGCTTTCTGTGTAGCCTTAACAGAGTGAAAGCTGCTAACATTAAAGAAAATATGTGCTGATCGGCCAATGTCAGAATTCTCTGGGTACAAAACAATACGCGAGCTAGCCCCAAATATTGTTCGAACCGCCCGTGTTTGCGCAATAAATCCCATTTGAATCAGAGCAGGTATCTCCCCCCCCCCCAAAAAAAAAAAAAAAAAAAAAACTTACGTTATAAGCGAATGAAAATGCGGAAAGTACACTACTTTTAATAAAGATAAACCTTTAGGTTATTACGCCAAGATCGCAAATAAAAATATTTGTTTTCTTTCACCGATTTAAGGTCAACATGTTAAAAAAATCGTCACCAAAATGGATCGTCATATTAAAGATAAAATGTGACAATTTCTGACGTATCAGACAGATTCATTTTATGTCTCGACGAGAAACTCACTATTTGACAATTTCTCCTTAATGAAGACCTTGCAAACCATTCTGAAGTTGATGATTTACATAATTGAAATCGGTAAAGGAAAATAAATATATTTTATTAGCGATCTTTTGCGTAACAACCTAAAGAAGGTTTATTTTTATTAACATTGAACCAGTTCACTCTTCACTGGCGTAACATACCAGGTAATTATAGTCTAATTTTCTTGTTGAAATATCACTTTTTTCAGAGACGGTTTCAATGATAACGTAACATTTAGTTTATGAACAAGATTCTTAACGTGGGCTTCCCATGACAGCTTACTATCTCTTTGAACGCCCAGAAATTTGAACAGTTCAGTCTCCCTTATGTGCCCAGTCTAATTGAAATTCCAACTTTTGTTTAATTTGTGTTAGAAACTGTAAAAACTGAGTCTGTGATTTAGCATCAATTTATTTTCTACAAGCTATGAACTTATTTTTTTAACTGCATTATGTGATGGTGCAACAATATTGCCAACAACATCCTTCACTACCAAGTTAGTGTCATCAGCAAAAAGATATCTTAGAATTTCCTGTTATACTAGGAGGCATATCATTTATATTGATGATAAACAGCAGTGGCCCCAGAACAGAACCCTGAGGCACCCCCCACTTAACTATGCCACATTATGAGTGCATATCACAGCCATTTTCTACACAATGAATCACCTTCTGCTGTTTGTTATTACAGTAAGAGGTGAACCAATTCTGAGCTAATGCCTTTAATGCAAAATGTTCCAATTTCTGCAACAATATCGTTTGGCAAAGACAATCAGATACTTTAGCTAAATCAAAGAATATCCTAGAGTTCGCAACAAACAACAGTCTTTACTGCTGGGCACAGTACGATGACCCATGCAGGTGCCAATGGTAACACCGTGACATCGTCACCAACAACTGAAACTGGCACTTGACCATGGTTACTGGATGTTGGCGCAACGTCAGAGCATTTCACGACCTAATGAATCCCGATACCTTCTTCACAATGTCAGTGGGAGACATTGCAATTTTTCGATGGTGATCTACGAAAGCTACTCTGTTCGCCACCATCGCCGTCCATAACGGTGGATAAGGTCTGAAGATGATATTAACAGCCGAAGATGATATTAACAGCAGAAACCGGTAACCTTATAATAGATTAGCGGTCAGTGAGTGTTTTATTAAAGCATAACGTGGCAGCTGGATCAGTGTAGGATGGCTGGCTCACGGTCATAGGCATTGAGTTATTAAGAAACCATAGCTTGTAGATCATGTCATAGGTGGAATGGGAGAAAAAATGACATATGGTACAACATATCGCATTCTCGTGAGAAATTGCGCAAATACTGTCCATACTGTGATTGGCTGAACCCACCTCTGTGTAAGATCCTCTTTATGATTCTTTACTTATAAATATTAGATAAACTGTTGCATAGAACTTAACGTGATTTTGTGTAATTAATGTGTTCACATGAAGCTTTATTACGATATGTTTACTTTGTGTAAACAGTTGAATATACAATGTTCTAGAAAGTGCGCTTCGAGTCACAATCGATGGTGCGCGGGACCAGCACTGCACACTGGTAGGCAGTCCAGAAGCTTTAAGACAACACCGCCTAGAAGACAAGGTCTGACAACTGGCCGTGCCTACGTCACTCCAAGAGGCGGCGGCTGCCAGCTGACTGGCTGGCCGCTGGGGCACGCCCACCGCCTCGTAGCGGCCGGCCAGTCAGCATGCGTTCGTCCCCTCTCGCTGTGACGTAGGCACGGCCAGTTGTCAGGCCTTGTCTTCTGGGCGGTGTTGGTTAAGACATATGACAGCCGCGCTCTTAAAATAGCCTGTTAGGCAGTTCATACTGTTATTAGGATTGAAGTGTACGAAAACCAAGGATAGTGTTAAATACGTCGCTTGCTGTTTCACGACATTCAAATAAACATTATGAAACAACTGGCATCCCTTCTTAGTACAAAAATACGTATGAGCCTAGGCACAAGATTTAAAAATTCCACAGCGCTTCGAGATAGGAGGATCTACAGCCTGTGCGCTGCTTCTGCGTGGGAACAACAGCAGAAAACAAGAAGCCAGTTTAGTGAACAGGAACTTTAACTGAACGCACTGACGATGCATGTATTTCTACGGCCCTCACATGCAGTGCTACGTATTTAACTCTTGCGACATTGGCACGAGTCTGCTGGTAACACCACCGAGGGGAAGTGTCAGGTGAAGTGTTGGAGAGACAGATGACTTACAAAAACTTTCCTCCTTTTATTTCCTAACCCGCCATATCAGGCGTGAATTTATTGCTTCTTTACTACTAAAACTTTCTCAACACATTTTCCTTACAGTATACCTACAAGTCTCGGTGGATGCACATTATAACATTTACATGCTATATAAGTAATTACAGTTTATTCTACCGATACTCATCTTTTCAACATTGCGATGTATGGGGTTCTGCTCGCTGCAACATTATTCTTCTGGGGACTCGTGGTAGAAATAAATACTCGTTATGTACAATTTTCACTTCTTTAATTTAAATCGAACTTCTTCTCCACCAAACATTACAATAACGTTCACAAATTACCACAACAACACAGACTGACATAGATTCCAAAGTACTCGACAAAAGACAAAACTCGAACTCCCCCACGCAAGGCGGTGAGGCAAATATATAAGATCGACAATAATGACCTTACATTATGCATTGTTCATAACAATTGAATATACTAATTTACAATTAACAAACACACAAAGAAAACTTTTCATGTACACAAAAATAATCATAATATAAAATGAAAGCTATACATACAATAATTTTAGATTGCACCTATCTCTTTAAGTTTTAATCACGCTCCTTTTTGTTTGACAACAAACCAAAATGTTAAATGTCAATTAATTAGTTAACGAGTACATCATACATGTTCCTAACATATATTGAACTATCAATTATCTTGGCAATTCTCAAAATAAGTTCAAAATATCACGTCAGTCAATATATACAGAGAATTATAATATTGGAATTTCCACTTTTACATTAATTACACAATTAGCTGGTCTACACAATTTATTTATGAGCCTAAACTATATAAAATGCTATTTATTTTTATGGCTTTATGTCTTACATAAGTTTGTACCCTTCGTCTGTCTATTTATTAAAATAATGTACAATGACCAAAGTACTGTTTATAGAACTGTCTGGAAAAATCTTAACGAATCTCTTAATTAAAGCAATCTATCACTTGTTTTAATCACAGTATCACCGAGACAGTGTCCTACACTGATTCCTAGGCTGGCTATTTCGTTTGTAACTTCACAAGCAAAATGTATCACTATTGAACCACACGATTCCGGATCCGACGCAGACGGTATCGTACAATAACATTGAGATGAGAGGGCCGGCAGTATCGTCACAACATACAAAGTTATAAAACAGCAAACAATGCAGGCGATATGACGTCATAGACACTAAGATGCGGCAAATACATTTCCTTTGATTAAAACTCCCAATTTTTACTGCCCTCAGCTGGGATTTTGTACTGGGTAAATAACGTGACCGGCTTCGGGCGGTGGTCTGAACTGGCGTGAAGATAGAAAAACAGTCTAACACAGACAATAGCGAAATTTTATAGGGGAAAATGTGCAGCTGAAGTGATGCTACCGTTTCAGGTAGGAACTAACAGAGGAATGGCGTGATACAAACTGAGAAGCTGCTGTTTTAATGCTGTTTCTTTCATTTTCCCTAGTCACGAAACGTGGTAATTAATTTTTAACACAAATATGAAAACGTCATTAAAGTAATATCACTGGTTCTGTTAAAGGCAGTGTATAATGTCAAAATGTCAGTGCAGTGTAATAAACGTGGCTCAGAAATAGTAAATATGTAATCATATCGTCTAAAAACATTTTAAGAGCAGAAATGAATTGTAACCTGATGTCTGTTCAAGTTCAAAACAAAATGATGATTATTTTCGCGTACTCGGTGTGTACTTTCACATTACATGAGTTTCGCTTTAGCGGATTTCGGACATTGCAGTATTTTAAAAACTAGACACGGGTTTGACTCTCTTGGAGACGAGAATCTACATATCTTTATCTTTTCACCTCGTCGTTGCTTCTGCACCTTGCGTGTACCTATCACGATTTTCTTTAGCTACTTCTGAGGTATCAAACTGAATACCTTCAAGAACGTGACGTAATAAAACTAACAGTTTATACACGGATATAATATTTGGTTTTCATAATGGTAGGTCATCGCCAAAATATATCGGTATAAGGACCTACAATTTTGTGTGGAACTGATGTACAAAACTAAGGAGGCTCTACTGAAATATTAGTCTATCTGCAGTCGGAAGCCTTTAAAATCAAGCCTTGTTAAGCTTATGGGACTTAACTGCGGGGTCATCAGTCCATAAACTTACAAACTAACTTATACTAAAGACAGCTCACGACGGGGAGCGGTTTCGCACATCCGATAATAGTGCCTCAATGCGCTCGGCCACTCCGCCTTGGCGGAAGCGTTTAGATGTTACTTCTGTACAGCAATAGTATAATGAAGTAGTGGGTATATATATATTTGACGAATTACAGTGTTCAAATGAATGAAATAAATCGGAATTTGCGATGTTATGGCTTCACTGTATTAGGTTTAGACGGAATACCAAACTGTGGCG
This sequence comes from Locusta migratoria, assembly GCA_026315105.1. Taxonomy (NCBI): domain Eukaryota; kingdom Metazoa; phylum Arthropoda; class Insecta; order Orthoptera; family Acrididae; genus Locusta; species Locusta migratoria. The sequence goes on along the minus strand of CM048748.1, from coordinate 268,168,927 downwards.
AATGAAAATTTGTGCCCAGCTGGGATTCGAACCCGGGATCTCCTGCTTACTAGGCAGACGCGTTGACCACTCCGCACCCAGGGCACAGTGACCAGCCCGACTGCAGAGGACTCTTCCCTCCACGTCTCCCGCCACACCCAAATCTCCATTCGCCACACTGTCTCTTTCCTATACCACAGCCTATTTATTCTATAATGCTCGCAGCCATAATACTGTATTCCCGCATCAGGGAGAACAGACCATGAGGTATCGAGACACAATTAAACCTAATACAGTGATGCCATAACATCGCAAATTGCGATTTATTTCATTCATTTGAACACTGTAATTCGTCAAAAATATATATATATAATTGTATACAAGCCGAGGCTGGGCTCCTGACGACAATTAATTGTGTCTCGATACCTCACGGTCTGTTCTTCCTAATGCGTGAATACAGTATTCAGGCTGCTAACATTACAGCACGAATGGAGATTTGTGTGTGGCGGGAGACGTGCAGGGAAGAGTCCTCTGCAGTCGGGCTGGATACTGTCCAAGGTGGCGGAGTGGTCAACGCGTCTGCCTAGAAAGCAGGAGATCCCGGGTTCGAATCCCAGCTGGGTACAAATTTTCATTCGCCACCGTTTGGTATTCCATCTAAACCTAATAGTGGGTAATCATTTGCGAACATCATTAAGAGCAGAGGTTTCGAAGTGAATAGATTGTAAAAGAATTTCTTCCATGGCGAAAAGTGGATCTAGCCACCGTAAATGAACACTTGTTATTTGTGACTTTATTCTCTTATTTCTCAGCGTCCTTTGCAAAAGAGGGTTTTCCGGATTATTTTTTTGGTAGTTGCTACAATTTATAGCGCCACAAAAGCTCCTATCTACGAGGTTATTCTGAATGTGCTGTTGCACTCCAGATACAGATTCAATACACAATCCTTTCGCGGTATGTTTTTACGACTCAGCCGCTTGCGGCGCTGCATTTGTGACGTTTAGTTTCCCGACTCTCATGTTTTGTAGAAACGTGGGGGGGGGGGGGGGGGGGGCAAAGGTGTTAGAAAAGGGTTCGGTACTACACGCCCCCTACTTGTTTCCGTGTTGACACAATACGTGGTCAATCACAATCGCAGTTGACATGGGATCACCGCGACTAAGCCGTGGAGCAATTTCAGCTCGTCGCCTGGACGGATAACATTTCTCGTTATACCTGGACGGCGGTAGTGCTCGGATTCACTGTCATTCACAATGAAGGATGGTCGAAACATTTTCTTTACCACACAATCAGATGTCGGTTGCGACCTTCCTATCAGTATTCACCAATAAGAATTGGGCAATACATAGCTCAGGGTAGTAAAAGTTTATGGGTCGTTGTCTCTGTTCATAGGGGTGAGTTATCTATGTCAGTTTCTATGCCCTAAACAGCTACCCAATCTGTTTAAACAAGATCAATAATTAATCTGTAGTTTGGCTAGTCTATGAATCTGCATTCTGAATAACCAACAAAATGGATTCTAAGATAAAGAAATGGTTCACTCACGAAATAATTCTTTATGAATAGAGTTTATTTCTTTTTCTGGACATGAAAATGCGGACGTGGTCCTACTTTATACATCGGTAAATAACTGAATATTTCCCCAACTATTGCTCATGAGAAGCACAATAAGTATCACACGCATTCGAGAGTAAAAGTTCCAAATTAATCCGCGGCTGAAGTATTTGTTATAAAACACAGTTTGAAATCACACGAGTATACGATTGCTGAATTATCACAGTTTCACAGACCTGCTACAGTGCATAGTTTACCATTTTTCACTAGAGACTAAGTTCTGGAGTCACAATCCCGTAAATTTTCTAAGTCCACACATGCCTATCTCTTCATATCACAAGTTCATAAAGCGGCTTCAGACCGCCCAGCGTTACAACCTTTCGCCACCGCGTCCAAGTTACGAGTCCCTTCCCAAGCGTTCGAAAGCGTGCTCTCTCTGCTTCCAAAATTGTATCCTCCTAACGCGTCATCTTTAAAATATAATTTCCCTTTCAAACTTTTATACATTTGAATATCACAGAATTAAATGCTTTGATACCTCCCTACGAATGTTATTTACATTTAACAAACAAATATATATTTAACAATAATAAAAACGATTGAGACTAAAGCTCTTTGCTCAGATAGCCATTAAGCATGGCGTCTCACTGTTCAAATATACTGCCGCCTGCGAAATATATTCACACAATTAATATTTAATTTATCATGGCTTTTTATATAAATATATTCAGTTCTTGTCCACAATACTTATAATTGTTTATATATAAATTATCTGCTGCATATCTACTATTTTTAGTAGGCCATGAAATATTTAAGTGGCATAAAAAACGTTACTAAGAATAATATTAAATATAATAAAATACATATATAAATGTATGCACTCTGCTGTGTTCATGTTTTGTGTTTCTGTGGTTGAATCTGTGTTCAGACACAAGAATATTACTACCTCAACGAAAAGCAGAACAAGACAGTAAAACAAAGGTTATTGAAATAATACAGAAATAACGTGGTACGTCTTTTAAGAAGCTTAGGGTTTAACGTCCCGTCGACAGCTTGGTCATTAGAGACGGAGCTAACGTTCGGAGTTTTGGGTATGGATGGGGAAGGAAATCGGTCGTGCCCTTTTGAAAGGAACCATCCCGGCATTTGCCTGGAGTGGTTTAGGTAAATCACGGAAAACGTAAATCTGGATGGTCGGAGGTGGATTTGAACGTCTTTTAAGATAGGTAGCATGGTGCAATGCTGCCCATTTGCTTCTTAAACTGTTATTGATAAACACTACGTATCAATAATTGTAAATATTAGTCTTATTATTATTATAGTGCTTTTTAACTGTAAGGGATATTGAAATTGTAATTACGGCGTTTGATTCTCTCAAGTCTCCTGAATCTATTCATATAATTATATTTGCCGTATTATCACTCCCTGATTTTTTATGGATTTTTAGAATAATGTTTGTGGCTATATTGTATTTCAGTTGCAATCTGGAATAGCCGCCCTCGCTCAGACAAGACAGTAGCTTCCTGTTTCCGGACACATTAGGAAAACCCTGACTGCCTGCTGTATCCCATTCACTAGGTACAATCTGGTAGCCGGCCGGCTGGGGAACCCAACAGCCTGGCAAAACCCGTCTTTCACATGGAAACAATCAGCTTCCCCCTGCATCTGTAATATCACATGGTGATCGCGTCATGAGAGACATTCACCTGGGCTTCAGTGAGAGCTTGTAATATGTCACAACAACTGGGGCCTGTGTAAACATAATTACAGAAATATTCATCATATTATCGATTTGCATGTCTTATTATTGCCGTGTTTGCAGTAAAAAATTGGGTATGAGGTCTGCTTAAAATACAAAACACTATGTAGAGTTTGCTGGGGAATACCTGGTTTGGCGACGAAATATTCATCATTTTTTCCATTTCCAGATCTTATTAGTGTTTTTATTATCAGGCGGACCTCACACTTAGAATTACAGTACGCTTTCATGCATCATTACTTCACATTTAGCAATATTTTCAGTAGGATAATTACCTGTTTCAGAATACCAAAATTATGTTGCACTGAGTTCAGGATGTTGATGTCTTGTCCACCACGTTCACCTCATCTGAACCCTGTGGGACACATCTAGGGCCATTATGGTCGGGGTTTTGAATCCCCCTTCGTGCATGGATATTTGTGGCGTCCTTAGTATTAGCTACTTCATACGCAGTTTGTAAGTTTAGGGACTGATGACCCCGTAATTAAGTACCATAAGCTCTACAAACATTTGAACATTTGCTTCACGGTCCGTCCTCTCAGCTTTACGTTAGCCAGTATCTCGGCTCCTACGTTCCAAATTCCACTGAAGTTCTCCTGCGAACCTTGCACCACTATACACCTGGAGGAAAGAATATGCTGGAGACATGGGTTAGCCATAACCTCGGGGATGTTTCCAGTTTGACATTTTCAACTCTGAGGACGGACCGTGAAGCATGCCGGAATAGCTCAGTTCGTAGAGTGCTTGCCCGTGAAAGACAAAAGTCCCTGGTTCGCCTCCCGGTTCCGACAAACAGTTTTAATCCGCCAGGAAGATTCATATCGGCGCACACTCCGCTGCAGAGTGAAAATAACATTATACATAACAGAATGTCTGAGATGTTTGGCAGATATGTAACTACAGGTTCGTTGGGGTGTGATGGAGGTAGGGGAACGGGGTGGGTAGTCGTTTGTTTGTGAGTGGGATTGGCCTTAAGAATAGGGGTAGTTAAATATTCTTGCATATTGTTACGTTAGGTGGTTCAAAGTAGTCAAATGTTTGTAAATCTATGGAACTTAACTACTCTGGTCATCAGTTCCTAGGCTTACAACTAAGAGGCGTCTTTTAACTAATTACCTTTTCTAAATTAAAAAAGACTTGCTATGATATCTCAATAATTTTATGCGCACTGGGTACCTACATCTGTTGTCTACGCACTGATGCCATTACAGTCTGATTCTTCCTTGTTTAGGTTGTGTACTCCGATAATCGTGAGTACCGCCGACTGTGAAGTACGGGCTGTTATTTCTTAGTGAGAAAGGCCTAAAAGCGATCGACATTTATCGTGAGATCTGTGCAGTTTACGGAGAAAACACTATGAGTGATGGAATGGTAAGAAAGTGGGTGAGAGCATTTAAAGATGGACGCATAAATGTGCATGATGAACAACGGAGTGGGCTTCCTTCAGTCGTTAATGAAAGTTTGGTGCGGGAAGTGGATAATAAGGTGAGAGAAAACAGACGCTTTACGATTTCCTCCTTGCGGGATGACTTTCCTAATGTTTTGTATGGCATTGTGACCGAGCAAGACAATGACGAAGTCAAAACAGTTGTGATGTAGTGGTTAACAAGTCAGGCGGCAGACTGTTATGAGTAGGGTATTCTAAAACTGGTACAACGTTATGAGAAGTGCCAGAATTTGGACGGAAATTATGTAAAAAAATAAATTAGGGTACAGGCTTTCATGTAAAAATAAAATTATTGAGAAATCTTAGCACGTATTTTTTTAAATTTCAAAACGGTACTTACATAAAAAACACGCCTCGTACTTAAAACTAATATATGCTAAGGAGAAGAAACTCATCCTTGCCCGAGGGAGGAGTCGAACCTCCGACGGCAAGCATCTTCGCGTTCTATCTTTTATCTTTTTTAACTCTCGGCCACTCCATCACTGCTGTTAGGTGGTCAACAGATTGAATAGTATGTAGTCTGTTAGACTGGTTTGGTCATTTACGAAACGTTTCTGTTACAATTTTTTGGATTAGAAGTTTTTTTGAAGAGGAACACGGTGCTTCTTGTTTATTTTTAAGATTTCCACGTCTGTATCTTTGGTGATGATTTTATGTTGGTTTTGGTGTAACTATTCTGCAAAGGTTCAGTGACTTGTTTTATACTTCGAGAATCGTAAAAACCGAAATGGTGTGAAATAATTGTCTTATTTTGCAGTCAGCACAAGATGGGAAACCTCTTGTAGTGAATTTTAACAGCTGATGCGGAAGATGGCCGCATAAGTAAACACGGTATATTGAAGTTGGTGGTGGAATTTTGTGAAATTAATTTTGTACTTCGTCATTGTCTTTGCCTGAAGTTTGTTTGGGTTACAAAGTAACAGCTCTATCTCTGTCCCCAATAAAAATTGATGCTACATGGCATTTTTATTACTTCTGTACGACTACCTCGTAAAATATTTAATATTTCTCCGGATACAAACTGTATTACAAAGCAATTCGTCCCTATGTTTATACCTGCATCTTTTGCTCTTCCAACTTCCTTTAGAACTCTGCAGGTCCTTCTAGTTCCTTTAAAAGCTTCCAAATTTCTACTACATCCGTTAATTTTTAATCTTCGGGACAGAAAACGAAATGTATTACTAATAACGAAGCTCCTTTGGCACCAGTTGCAGGGTTTCATACATGAGGATGGATTGCATGGGATTTTGTTTTCTTGGTAAAGATAGCCACAGCGGAGTGGCCGAGCACATTGAGGCTCTATGCTCCGATGCGGGAGAACGTACCCCGTCGGGGGTTCAAGTCTCCCCTCGGGTATGGATGTTTTGTGCTGTCTTTAGTATAAGATAGTTCATAAGTAGTTTGTAAGTTTAGGGACTGACGACCCCTCATTTAAGTCCCATTAGCTTTACAAACATTTGAACATCACATTTTCGTAAAGATAATCCAAATAGACGCACACACCTAACGAATAATGTAGAGGTGGTAGAATTTGTCAAGGAAACCAATACAGTATACACTTCTAGCCATCCATAATGCAACACCAAGAAGAAACGTAAATGTTGTTTTTACTAAATAAAGTTCTAAATTTGCTGCCAAGTTTAGATTTTATTTTATTTCATCACTACAGACTCTTTCGGTGCATTATTGCCATTTTCAAGTGTCGTCTGTTTTGTGTCCCAACTTCGTCGCCGCTTTTGTGTCCCAGCCTCGTCGTAGGTGTCGGTGGCCGAGTGGAACGAGACCGACACAGTAACAAGACAGCAAGCCGGTGCAGGTACGGAGGGGAGCAGCCAGAAACTACAAACACTAGAGTAAATTAGAAAGAGATATATTTTCACAGAATGTAACAATACTTAACTTTTACATAGTACTGCAGAAGGTTGATACATAGTTGTTAGAGGCCTGCCTAGTGCCTGTACAATAGCAAAGTCTTCACTCGTGCCTATCGGATTACGAAGGTCCTAACTCGTTGCTATCTCAGTCCGAAGTGACCAGTGTCTTTCCGTGGTGGCCACGAGCGGGGTTGCAGCAGAGGGCGCTCGTGGCTGTCGACGTGAGAACGCCGCGCTGTGCGTGCATGGCGGCGCGCGGCGAAAGTAGGTGGCGCGCACTTTGTACTTGTGCGACACCACACCCCTCCCCCCCAAACCGCCGCGCCGTCGTGGCGTAGGGCTGAGGGCCACGGCGACGGCACTGGGAGGAGGGCCTGGGCGGGGGCGTTACTGGTGGGACGGGCGTCGTAGCTGAGGCCGGGATCGAGACGCCGTCCGCGCCCCGGCATCCGCCTTGCGATCCTCCAGGGAACCCGCCGAAACCTGGGGAAGGGCACACCCCCCCGCCCAGAGGGAGCAGGTCATCTTCTTCTGAGGTGCGTGGCCCAGGCGGCGGCGGCACGCACGGTCCCGGAGTCCCTCTCGGTGACGCTGTCATCTGCGGCGGCGACAGCGGCGGCGTCGCGTCGATCTCCATCGGGACGATCTCGTAGTCCGGGGACGCTGGACCCGTTGACGAACGATGTGTTTGTGCTCCCTGGCGGTGAACTGGGTCTGGAATCAAGAAACCGGAGACAGGATCGCGCAGTCTGTGCAGGCGCAATTGGTTTGCGTGGCGCCGCAGCTCCGACCCTGTGGAAGAACGTACAACATACATATTTCTACCGAGCACGCGCTGAATGGTGCCCGGCAGCCATGTCTTCTTGTTTCCAGCAAACACCCTGTACAGCACCGGCGTAGAAACCTGAAAACGCGTAGCGCCATACGAACCGACTCGGTGCGTGGGAGGCTGCAGCAGGTGAAGGAGAGTGCGGTGACGGCGGCCGTGTAGCAGCTCGGCAGGAGACGGGCCGTCACGTGGCATGCACCGATACGTAGACAGGAAAATTTGAAGAGCTTGCTGCCTGGAGTGCTGACCTTTCATCTTCTCCATGTGAGACTTGAATGTTCGAACGAAACGTTCTGCTTCACCATTGGACTGAGGGTGAAAAGGTGCGGTGGTGATATGCTGAATGCCATTCACACGACAAAACTGTTGAAATTCCGCACTAACAAACTGAGGTCCATTGTCACTGACGATAGTTTCAGGCAAGCCTTCGATGCAAAACACTGATGTTAAGGCACTGATTGTACTAGACGCCGTCGTTGAGTTCATGGCAATCACAAAAGGAAACTTGCTGAAAGCGTCTACAACAATTAACCATCGCGTATTCCAGAAAGGTCCGGCAAAGTCAATGTGTAAACGTTGCCATGGTCCCTTGGGGCGTGGCCAGTCTGAAAAACGTTGCGGAGGAGCCGCCTGATGCTCCGCACAAACAGTACACTGTGACGTCATGTTCTCTATCTGAGCGTCCATACCAACCCAGGTACAATGACGTCTGGCCAGTTGCTTTGTCCTAACAATACCCCAATGTCCTTGATGCAGGAGGCGTAACACTTCTCGTTGCAGGGAACGAGGAACAATCACTCTTGCTTGGTCGTTGTCGGTATGCAACAACAGTACACCCTGACTTAAAGATAATGCATGACGTTGTGCAAAATAACGTCGAACCAGAGGCCGATCAATGTCTTTGGCTCTGGCAGGCCAACCAAAGCGAACAAAACGTGCTACCACACTTAAGTCTGCATCCGCAGCTGTTTCCTGTGCGACCCGACGAGAGTTCAAAGGAAAGTCTGCGACAGCGGAAGCATCTCTGGAGTCTATCTGACAACATGCCATTTCCGAAGAATCAAACGACACATCCTGGCCAACCGGAAGTCGGGAAAGTGTGTCCGCGTTGGCGTGTTTAGTGGTAGGTCGGTACAAAATCTCATACTGATAATTAGACAATATCAAGGACCATCTCTGAAGCTTTTGTGCCGTTCGTGGCGGAATTGGCTTTGTGGGTGAGAACAACGACGTGAGAGGCTTGTGGTCTGTCAACAAATAGAATTTTCTGCCATAGAGATAATGATGAAACTTTGTGACGCCGTAAATGATTGCTAAGGCCTCCTTTTCTATCTGACTATAATTCTGTTGCGTCGGCGTCAGTAGCTTGGATGCAAAGGCAATAGGACGATCGTGACATCCAATACGATGTGAGATTACAGCGCCCAGACCGTACGACGAGGCGTCAACTGCTAACACTACAGGCTTTTGTGGGTCAAAGGGAATCAAACATGCATCACTGAGTAGTGCAGACTTTAGTTTGTCAAAGGCAACCTGACAATCTTTAGACCATACAAAAGGAACATTCTTCCTACGTAAGTGATGCAGTGGAGCTGCAATCTGAGAGGCATTGGGAATAAACCTGAAATAATAGTTAAGCTTTCCCATCACTGCTTGCAATTCATGCACATTCTTAGGAGGAGGCAAGTCTTTGATTGCTCGAAGATGTGACTGTAAGGGATGAATTCCTTGGGCATTAATCACATGGCCTAGGTACTCTATTTCAGTTTGAAAAAACGAACACTTTGCTTTATTACAACGTAGACCTGCTGCAGTCAACACTTTGAAAAGACACTCCAGGTTTGCTAAATGTTCTTCAACTGTACGTCCGGATACCACAATGTCATCTAAATAGTTCGAGCAACACGGTACAGAAACTGTCAGCTGTTCCAAAAAACGCTGAAAAATAGCGGGAGCGGAAGAACTGCCAAAGGGTAGGCGTTGAAATTGAAAAAGGCCCTTGTGAGTATTAATGACGAAAAACTTTTTGGACTCGTCATCAAGTGGAATCTGTAAGTATGCCTCTGCTAAATCAATCTTAGAAAAGAAGCGAGACTGTCCTAATTTGTCCATCAGTTCCTCAGGTCTGGGCAGAGGGTAAGTGTCTACAATTGTTTGACTGTTCACTGTTGATTTGAAGTCCGCACAGAGACGAAGTTTTCCTGACGGCTTGGGTATAATTACTATAGGCGAGGCCCACTGACTCGCAGAAACAGGAGAAATCACCCCACTATCTTGCCAACGTTTAAGTTCTTCGGCAACTGTATCACGCAAGGCGATAGGCACTGGTCTAGCTTTACGAAATTTTGGAACTGCAGATTCTTTTAAAGTTACATGTGCCACGAAGTCCTTTGCGCAACCTAGTTCCGGCGAAAACAAGTCACTATATTTGTCACACAATGCATTGATTTTATCCTGAGGCACTATTGACGAAATTTGAAGCACATCTCTTTGAATTGATAAACCAAACAAGTCAAAAGCATCTAGTCCAAAAATGTTCTGTGTCGATTTGGCCTGAAGAACTACAAAAGCAACTGTTTTTGTTATACCTTGGAAAGAGGCGGGCAGGCTACATGTTCCTAGCACGGGAATATTTTCACCTGTATAAGCTGTTAACACTTGCTGTGACGGCGACAATTTTGGCGAACCCAGAAGTTCATAAGTATCTTTATTAATTAATGTGACAGCGGAACCAGTATCAAGCTGAAATTGCACCGTCTTATTTTCTATGAAGAGAGTCACAAACAGTTTCTGCTTGCGGCGCTCGACCGGTGCGCGAATGTGGGCAACGTCTGCTACGGTTTGTTTCCTGCGTCTGCGCGGGCCGCGTAGTGAAGTAAGCGGCGCAGACTCGGCACGCAGCGGATTAACCACACTGTCACTAGATGACACTACCGCCGGATCGGCGTCCGCGCAATGCGACGCTACTCCAGATGTACTAACTACTGCACTACACTTTTGAGTAGCTACTTGGTGTCTACTGTCACTAGCTACACAGTACTGGGCACTATTACAAGGAGCAGTTGCAGAAGGCACTATTTTCACTACAGGAATGCACTGTTCATAGTCATTTTGCTTGTCCCGAACCCTTTTCCGTTGCACTGTTTTATGCGCTCGTCGGCGCTTGCTACGTGGTGCACTATATAGTTTTGCCGTAGGCGCAGAACTACTTTCTTGCATGTGAGAATCAATAGAAGCACTGTCCAAGTTCACAGCATGTATAACATTTACAGAATGAATTGTTCTCGCACTCTGCGAAGCAATGTTCCGAAAGGTACCGTTCTTGCAATTTTTATTTTGCATACACACTGTTTGTATGTGTCCTGATTTGCCACATTGATAATAGGTCGCGTTGCGACTAGGGCAATGAGCACGTTTGTGGCGAGATACACACTGAGGGCAAGACTTACGAACATTTTTCTGAAATGAGCGTTGGCGCCCGTTATTCAAATTACTGTTTCTAACACGACGGGGCGACCTTTGTGTCGCACTTTTACACTGGCTACTGTTCACTGTCTGTTCAGCACGGCCGGTAGAAAGATAAGAATCACTAGTGCTATACTGAGAACTACGGCTAGGAAAGCGTCCGTTACGGCGCACTGAATTTACACTGTGGCTTTGCATTTCTACATCTGCTAAGTCAAAAGTATCATGCGCTTCTATAAGCTGCAGTACACTGTCTAATGAAGGGTCTGACTGTTTTAGAATTGCTGCCCGAATTCTGGGATCCTGAATGTTCTGCGTAATCGCATCCCTCAACATCACGTCACTATAAGAAAGTCCACAAGAGCAAGTAAATTTACATTGGCGGGTTAAGCCCTTCAACTCGGTGATCCACTCTTGGTGTGACTGTTCGGGTGATTTTTTAAGTCTGAAAAATCGGTATCGTGCAGCGGCTACAAGAACTTTTCTCTCATAATGAGCATTTAGTGCCTCTACTATTTGTTCAAAGTCTACATCACGAGGAGATGCTTGCGGAAAAAGTTTTTGCAATAGTACGAAGGTCTGGGGGCCCACAATCGATAAGAAAAGGTTCTTCACTCTCTGACCTGTAATTTGATGAGCCGCGACGAGTTCTTGAAACTGTGCGAAATAGTCGCTCCATTCTTCCTCACGTTCGTTGTCCTGGCGGAACGTCGGAAGAGGTGCAGCGGCAGGTGTGGGCTGCTGAAGCGGCGGCTGTTGTTGTTGGTTAGCTGCCTGCGCTGTGAGCTGGGACACCGCTTGGAGGAGTTGCGTTATTTGCGCCGTCTGTAACTGAATAATTTCCATTAAGTTTGGGTTCGGGGTAGTGGCCATGCTGACCGATTAGGCGCCGCGCATACAAGTAAATTATAACAAAACACAAATGCAATATGAAAGGAGGGCTCGCTCTGCAACAAAAAAGTCCACAAAACACGTAACAAAATATGTTCCCCCAAAAATCTTATAATAAGGGTGGGTGGGCGGGAGCAATTTCTGCGTGCTCCGACTGCTGCTGTCTGGCTGCTGTAAGCGGGCTGGTCCAAGGTTCTATCCCATCCTCGTCGCCACTTTTGTGTCCCAACTTCGTCGCCGCTTTTGTGTCCCAGCCTCGTCGTAGGTGTCGGTGGCCGAGTGGAACGAGACCGACACAGTAACAAGACAGCAAGCCGGTGCAGGTACGGAGGGGAGCAGCCAGAAACTACAAACATTAGAGTAAATTAGAAAGAGATATATTTTCACAGAATGTAACAATACTTAACTTTTACATAGTACTGCAGAAGGTTGATACATAGTTGTTAGAGGCCTGCCTAGTGCCTGTACAATAGCAAAGTCTTCACTCGTGCCTATCGGATTACGAAGGTCCTAACTCGTTGCTATCTCAGTCCGAAGTGACCAGTGTCTTTCCGTGGTGGCCACGAGCGGGGTTGCAGCAGAGGGCGCTCGTGGCTGTCGACGTGAGAACGCCGCGCTGTGCGTGCATGGCGGCGCGCGGCGAAAGCAGGTGGCGCGCACTTTGTACTTGTGCGACACCACAGTCTGGATGGAATGACGTGCATATATCATCATATTGCACTCTCTGATGTTTGTCAATTACCTTCTGGTATTATAAAAAATTTACTGAATTTCGTTTGACAGTTTGGACAGTTCCGATGATATATGTTTGCAGATTCTGTCATGCAAAGGTAAACTCAAGAGCCTATGAATGGATCACAAGGAAATACATAAAGAACTCGGCATTTTGAAATAAATTGCGATAGCTAATAGTTTTTCACTAAACGATGTCATGCGCCCATACAACAGCATAAAGAAACAAAATAATAATAAGAAGAGATACTGGATCTTAGGCCCAGTAGACGAAACTTAGAAAGAAAAAATGAAAACCATTTCATTGAAATTTCATGGTCAGGTGTCCCAACAAATGGAAATTTTTTTTAGAAAATCTAAAATTATATGTGATTTTCAAGTAGACAAGTGCCTCATATAAGCGTGTGGTATCTATTTATGACATAGCGTTTCCTGTTCAAATTTCAGACATCTACACAATTTTATACTTACACAGTTTATTACAGTTTTCAGTTTCACATATTTATAAACTAAGATAAGAGGTCCTTTCTCGCAAAATATTTTTATCTTTAGCATAAATAAATGAAAGCTAAATATGTTAATTGCAACAGTAACGATACCTAGTGGTTGTACGACCAAATTACTTGTATAGAGCTACTGAATTACAGTTTGTTCTGCACAGTAACGTAGTAAACATGTTGTCACCATCTCTGTGGCCCATTTATATGTTTACTAGCTGAAAACCCGGCGTTGCCCGGGTATTCATTTATTTATTCGAACCTTGAATTAGTACTTTTCCTATCCACTCCCTCTCTCTGTCCATCTCCTTTTTCCAAAAAAACGTGTTACATTTATCAGAGAATATATAAGAAATAAGACGTAAAAACGCACTCGTTTCGAAGAATCCAACCACGAAATTCAACAATTATGATTGTAATAATATCACAGATCGATCACTTGCTGTAATGCACGAAACGTCAAATAGATTATTTTTAAAGAGATGTATTAAAAGAAATTTCTTTTTTACTGCTTTATTTATTTATTGTTATATTTCCTTATACGTATATACAGAGAAGGAGCTGAAGACATTGTGGCACGCATAGACCAAAGATATGGTCTGTGGCATCACGTTTCGCTGTATGTAATCTTCTTGCTATAGAGTTGCAAACGTCATGCTGGCCTTCAGTCCAATTTTTTTTTTTTTTATAATTTCTCGACTTTCAACCACCATATAGCCATCACCCCCTTATAGCTATCGGCATGGAACTGCTATGGTGTACAACGGGAGACTTCGGACAACAATTACACACAGACAATTCGTTTGCGTTCTGTAGTTTTCACTGCAGAGCGAAATATTAACATACACACACGTATAATTTTATATACACCGAAAACTTTCCATCCCAATATACTCCACCCTTTTATCATTATCAACCCTCAAGCAACAATGCAACCAATAAAAAAATTTTGAAAGGGTAAATATAATTTTAAATGGGTCATTATTGTTCCGCATTTGGCGTTATATTCTTCAAATTACTAAATATCTATCAGATCGCTATAAAACCGTGCCCAAAATATTCCTCAGGTATAAATTAGTAACTATACAAATGTTTACGTCTCTGCGTCTTGTCGTTGGGACGTGATAAGCGTACACCGAACAGTCATTCACATTAATATTTATATATAGATAAGTAGCTATCCGATCGCCATAAAACCGTGCCTAAAGCCTTCCCCTGGTAGACATTAGTAACTATACAAACTTTTAGCTCTTCATGTTTTGTGGTTCAGACGTGATAAACGTACACCGAACAGACATTCACATTTATAGATATAGATATCACGACTCATTCATGAAGATACACTTATGCTGTGATGATGGCATTATGACTATATTACATTAAGGAATGTAACAACAGGTATGCTGTATAATATTTTTAAACACGTTTTATATGTTGATGACAGTAATGCATTATTTATGTTTTATAAGGTACAACATGTCCTGTTTCTGAGTTGCTGTGGACTTGAAAATGATCTTTACTGACCGAAACCTGTCGTCAAAACGACGAGAAATTTTATGAACATTGACGAAAAGAAAGATTTAAAAATAATTACAAAAAGAATCACTGATTTAATTTCGCGACCATGTCGCACCTTGTAAAAGGGTTTGAATGTGATTACCAAATACTATGATATATCTGATATTAACTTGGATAGTTTCTTCTTCGAATGAAATAGTTGTCTGTTTTCGGGTAACTGCTTCTAAAAGTGCTGTAAAAGGACTCTTCATGAATACGTACACCAGCGGCGGTATGGACATAGTAGTACAGACGGCAATAATGGAATTATCTGGTAACTTCACGTTCTGTAGCGGTATTGCGCGGACTAAGAAATTACAGGTTAGAGATTTCGTGATGGATTTAAATCGAGAATATGATGACTTAATATCCTGCTGACATGACAGTAGCATAATTTCCGTGTCGCAAGCTCTCTTGTAATTGATCATTTAATGGTGAGGTCGGTTTATCTGCGGCGCCTCTAATTTACGTAAGCTACGTGCCTGGCACGTGAGGACACAGTGGCGTGGTGGCTTGTATTTAGTTTCATACCTGCAATTTGTGGCTTAGATTCCCTATTCAGGTGCCTATTTTTGACATTCACGAATCTGTCTACTTAACCTCTGGTAACGTCAGTTTATGAAGTCAGGTTGCACCGTAGTTGAAATTTCGCATTAAACAGACGTCAGTTTGCTGCCAGCTTGTACAGACTTGCTTTCGATTGATTGGCAGTAACAGGCAGAAAACACGGGTGCCGGACTAGGGTTCCAATTCAGATCTCCTCTTTCGCGGTATTTGATCCCGTTGGAACAGTAGGCCTATTGTTCAATCACTTCGTAACTTCCTCTTCATACTGCTCTAGGTCTCGACGAAAAGCACGGATGTGGATTAGAATCGTAGCCCAGCACAAAAATATTTTAAAGTTTCATTTGAAGCAATAGCATGTGCTAAGGGTAGCACTAGTGAAAAACAATTCTCAAAATCTCTTAATGTCTTGAGCAGGTTTCGATTCACGTTAATACAAAACATTAGATCCTTATTTCAAATTCAAACACTCGCTGCTGGTTTAAAATTCTATTAATAACTTCTGGTTTTACATTTTTAACAATTCCAGGCCCTCGTGTCGTATCTCTACCAAACCTTTATATCATGGAACTTGAGTTTAACATTTTTAGTAGTTTAACATGGTGACAGGGTTACTGAAAGGTTCCCCGTTCAAGTTAAAAATAAAGTAATTTATTTTCAATTTTAGAGATGCGAACTGATACCTGGTAAAACTTCCATCTATATATATATAAAAGACAGTCGTGTTAGTTACACTATTTATAACTAAAGAACGTCTGAACCGATTTGGCTCAAAATTGGCGGGGAGTTAGCTTAGAAGCGATTTAGACAAAATTTCTGCATGGTGCAAAAATTGGCAATTGACACTAAATAAAGAAAAGTGTGAAGTAATACACATGACCACTAAAAGAAATCCGCTGAACTTCAATTACGCGATAAATCAGTCAAACCTTAAAGTCGTAAATTTTACCAAATACCTAGGAGTTACATTAGGGTATTTGACTGTTTTCTGGAAATCGTTTTAAATTGTTAATTATGTCATATTATGGTCCGAACATGCTTTTTTACCTCGTGGATTTCAGTGCTTTTTTTAATATAAAGAAATAAAATTCAAATAATTTGAAAGCCCGCTAAAACGCTGCATTTGAGTCACGTGATGCCTGTGACGTCATACAACACGCTGCTGCTCTCGTAAGATAAACAAATACCTGTATATTGTTTGGGCCGAGGCCTCGTGTTTGGGCGTTAACGTTTGCATAATGACCTACAAATATTGCTTAGTTCCGCACTGTACCAACACATCTGTCAAGACTCCAGAAAAATTGTTCTTGCAAATACAAAAATTAGAAGATACGCAAAAAGTGATTGACACTGGCACGAAAAGATCCAAATGAAATAGCGGCTACTTCATGTGTGTATTTCTGTGAGGATAATTTTGATGTAAGTAAACAATATTATTCCAAGTGACATGCCTTTGGCTACGCGAAATGTGCGTTGCCAACTGACGAGCGATATGAAAACACCGCCGATGCAACCCGCTGTCCCTGTTCTAGATTAGAGATATCTTGTATAACTATACATAGGGCATTTTTGCTGTATATTACAGGTTTTGATGTTTCACTTTGCACCAGTATTGAAGTAATTAAATAAAATTACTCCCTTAGCTGCGTGCTTGACTGGGTTAAATTTTACTAACTATCCTGGCGGCTTCCTATGACTATGTTGGCAACAGATGCTGAGTAGCGAGAATCATGAGCCGTCGCCATTAGCCAATCGCGTGACAGCGCAAATATTTTGTCGTGAAACCTTTGATTTACGAGGGCAGTTACTTTTACTGACCGGACAAGGGTACATACAAGAAGCATAGAGCAGGAACAGCATTATTTATTTACTTCATGGTCTGTACGATACACTAATCTAGTCATTCTATGTGGTCAGAACATCTGGACAAAGATTTTCTATCGTGTTGATGTTGCCAACATAATCACTCAAGGCCGCTTGGATAGAAGATAAAATTTCACCCTTTATTGCATAATATGGTGACTTCAGATTAAGTCTGCTGACATCAACAAATAGGGTGCATTCTTCCAATTGCATAAAATATCTCTCGAAATAATTAGCTTTAAAATGTAGGTATGCGTTACTTACAATGCAGTTTTCACGTTTCTTATTCCTGGCACATAAAAATTTGGATTGTTTTTAAAGAAAGAAGACACCATGATTGCATCAACTTTAGCGAGGTTTCCGCTGACAGCCTTCACATAACCATCTTCCATTCTGGCATAAAAAACTGTAAACGCGTTTAGATCACGAAAAAACTGAACTTAAAGCTGCGAAATGGAGGAAACGCGTACAATAATACAGCTCCGACTTCTAGATGTCGTCACCAGTACTTCAACCAATAACAGAGCGTTTTCGATCACGTGATCTAATCGTGAAATTTGATGATTTTTAAGCTTTAATTACGTAAAAATAACAGATGTTTTGTAAGAATTATGAGGGAAAATGCTGGCTGAATGTTATAATCATTCAGAATAACAACAATTCGAACCATATTTTTAACACAGGAAAATACCCTATTACGAACAACTTTGACTGGAGAGAACACTTAGAAAATATTGTGGGGAAGGCGAACCAAAGGTTACGTTTCATTGGCAGAACGCTTCGAAGATGCACCAGCTCCACCAAAGAGACTGCCTACATCACACTTGTGCGTCCTCTCCTGGAGCACTGTTGCCCCTTGTGGGACCCTCACCAGGTGGGACTGACGGAAGACATTGAGAAGGTTCAGAGAAGGGCAGCTCGTTTTGTTCTATCACGTTACGGGGGGGAAAGCGTCACGGAAATGTTGCACGAATTGGGGTGGAAATCATTAAAAGAAAGACGTTATTCATTGCGGCGTGATCTGTTTGCGAAGTTTCAATCACCGACTTTTAGTTCTGAATGTGAAAATATTTTGCTACCACCCACCTAATTAGGGAGACATGACCATCCCAATAAATAAAGAGAAATCAGATCGCAAAGGGAACGATTTAGGTGTTCTTTCTTCCCGCGCGCTATTAGAGAATGGAACGGCAGAGAAAAGTTATGAAAGTGGTTAATGAACCCTCTGCCAGGCACTTAAATGTGGTTTACAGAGTATCTATGTAGATGTAGATGTAGAAGCAGGAGACGGACATAGGATACTTTTATGTCCCGTTCGATCGCGTTCCCGTG
Source organism: Locusta migratoria (assembly GCA_026315105.1). Lineage (NCBI taxonomy): Eukaryota > Metazoa > Arthropoda > Insecta > Orthoptera > Acrididae > Locusta > Locusta migratoria. The sequence continues at coordinate 268,150,584 of CM048748.1, read as the reverse complement.
TTACGTGACATAAATTATCTAACTATATTAATAAAAATGAATTGCACATGTATGAAAGCGCATCACTTGAGAATAGCTACACATATTTCGCTGAACCTTCCTTTGTTCTCTTTGTAATTTACAGGACAAGGTTTTTATGAAAGAAAATTTTTGGAAAATCTACTGGAAAATATAAAATTTTTGAGAAAAACTGAAAGTACGCTTCCAGCTCGGATCAGTTTCTAGATGCTCCAACAGTCAGCTTATTCATTCGTTACTAGCCTAGCAACCAAATACGCTATAATAGAGCGAACAAATACGTCAAGGAGGTTAGAATACAAGATTAAAACAGCCACACAGATTTAACACGAAACTTTGTTTCTTTAGAAGTCCCTCCGTATTATTCTTACCTCCATGGTCTTACCTGTGTGATCATTTGGGGCGTTGCAAAGATAGACTCTATGTCAGTTGGTGGTATTTTTGAGTGTTAAACAAACAAATGAAGTACAGATCGTGGTTTATTTTTTTAGATCAATGCCTTCATTGTGGCGTCGTAATATCTGTCGGCGTACGCGCAATGATATGACGATTAAAAAAGCGCAAGGCCTGTTGTTGAAAGTTAGTGGAATAAATCTTGAATTGTCGTGCTTTTCCCATGGGTAGTTGTACGTGGCGTGTTAGTAAACCATCTGCTCTGTTCGTTTTCTCTCCGGGCGGAAAGACAAAATACATCGTTCATCAACAGGCGTTACAATGAACGCAACACAAAGACTTTCGAAACGTTGTATTTCCATTCCACTTATCGTATTTCAAATAATCGTTTTGTATCATATGCAATTTCTATCACTGAAGTATGCTCATGCTACATTTATTTTGTTTTCAATTCAACGTCTGTAGAGCTTAAGGGACTTAACTGCGGGGTCATCAGTTCCTAAATTTACAAACCACTTATGAACTACCTTACACTAAAGACGGCACAAACATCCATGCCCGAGGGGGGGATTCGAACCCCCGACGGGGAACGGCCTCGCGCATCGTAGCATAGCGTCTCAATGCGCTCGGCCGCTCCGCCGCGGCTTTTGTATTCGATTTTTGATTTTTTTCATTCCACTCCATATGAGGATGGCGGGCCCATTTTCGAACATTTAGTTCCTTTTAAGCCAGGAAAACTAAGTACTATTTATTGCTGTGGTGACTCATATTATGTTATTTCATAAGGGATTTGGACTTTTGCTGTGTGTAATATTCTATTATTGATTCCCGTGGGAGGTTACCCGCAATTTTCATCTGCTGAGGAAACCCCCCCCCCTGAAAAAAACCTCATATATTAGTTAACCATCTGATCGCTCTTCCTGAAGTAATAAATGGTTACATAGATCTTCTTCTCCTAAGATTGATTGAATGTTGTATTTACCTGGTTCTACTCTTTCTATAGCTTGCGCTATGGCACTAGCGGGTACAGATATTTGTACCTTGGATAGCCGATGGTGACTGGACTTCGTTGTAACAACTCAGTCGTCTTAGTGCTTACTGAGAGTCTGGCTATTCCGTATTTTTATATCATACTAATCAGCCTTTTTTTCTAGCGGTTGAATATTTACTGTTTGTTACAGTTCTTCCCTACTGGTGCTGGGGCTAATTCTGGCGGCAATTCGTAGTATTCTTCTTTCAGTACTTAGTATTTTGTGAGAATGTGCTCTTGATGTTAACCATATAGGTGCTGCAAATTCAAGATTCGGTCTGATATAGAAATAGTAAATATAGATGAGGACTGAAAGTAATGCTCCACCAAATTTGCCTTTTATCATCTTTAATAGCCCAAGTCTCTTTCTGGCTTTATTTACCAATTTGATATTGTGAATTTATAAGTTACAGTGGTATCAAATGTAATACCCAGAATTTAACGTTATTGTGAATTTGAATAAAATACTTTTACAAAGATATAAACACTTTTAAAAGGAATTTCTATTCTTGTCGCTGAGAGAAAAACACGCTAAGCTGTATTGTAAATATGTGCGGTTTTGATTTCCTTTTCCCAATGATCTTTAATATAAACAGAAAAGCTGTTTTTTGGAATGAATCGGATTTAAAAAAGGGATTAGGGTTGATAAGGACGCAGAAAGGGGGGAAGAAGGAAGGAAGGAATCTTAGGGTTTAACGTCCCGTCGACAGCGTGGTCATTAGAGACGGAGCTTAAGCTCGGATTTTTGGGTAAGGATAGGGAAAGGAAATCGGCCGTGCCCTTTGAAAGGAACCATCCCGGCATATACCTAGAGTGATTTAGGGAAATCACGGAAAACCTAAATCTGGATGGCCGGAGGTGGATTTGAACCACCATCCTTCCGAATACGAGTCCAGTGTGTTACCACTGCGCCACCCTGCTCGGTAAAGGGGGGGGGAGAGGAGATGGATATGGTGTGGGATAAGAGGGAGTGGCGTGAAGGTATGGGGAGGAGGAGGAGGGAGGAAGGGATATACTTAGGGAGAAGAAGAGAAAAGGGTATATATCCCATACATGTTAGCTACTGCGAAGCGATGCCGGGTTTGCTAGTATTTCATATCTCTTTCCGCATAGTCAACTATGACGATGTTTGTCGTGACCGCGTCTTGATAAGACACGACAGTAGTGTATAATTAGCAATGGATGTTGGCGCTTGATTTCGTTTCAGAACCAGAACAAGACAGTTCGTCATATCATTCCAAGTTCGAAGATGTCCACAAATATTTGTTCATTCATGGGTACAGGTAAGCAGCTGATGAATACTTTTTAGTAATAAAGTTTCATAGAGCGTTCGATGCTGTTGTCTGGTCAGTTCAACTAACAGTTTGGTCAAAAACAATCTCCACCGGCACAACGATTCGGACCGTTGTGAAAAACCATCCAAGATCAAAAGTATTTCTGATTGGTATAAGATTTTTAATCGTAAAAATACTTAATTCTGTCTCAGGATTAATGAATGATTAATGTGACGGATTTCGTTTTCTCAGACTCTAATGAGGGTGATAATGCATATGAAAAGTACTTATTGTAATGAAAATTGGGTTTACAAGCGCTAGGGACAGTCTCATCTGTAAAAACGTGTTTCCTCGTGGTGTTAATTTACATCTGCAGTGATTGAGATAAAGAGCAGTGTTCTAAAGTCAATGGGATATTTTGTGTACTCAATAACTGTACCACGAAATGATTACAGGATCCGCAAGACAGCTACGTAACATGATATTCATTCATATCAGTTGAAAAGCAATTCAGGTTTTCGATATTTTTCTGTGCATGATAGTACATCTTTTTCCAAATACAAAATACGGTCGCCATGTCTGTAACTGGTGAAGTTTTTCTAAAGAAGATTAAGCAAGAAGGGTTGCTGCTTATCGCCTTTCCTCTCAGACAGGAAGTGTCACTCACCTGCTGATCTGCTGTCCTTGGACCGAAAAGGCGTCGGACTTCTTCTTTCGGCAGGTGTTTCGTCGCCTTATTGAAGATTCATTAATTGAAAAGAGGACAGTAGGAAAGTTACAGAACAAATAGGCAGAATTGTCGTGAAATCTGTATTCATAAAGATATGACGAATTTGAGAAAGCCCTTTTGCATGTTTAATATTATTTCACAAATAAGACTATTTTGCCACGAAACCACCTTGCTGTAGGTCAAGGAATTACTAACCATAGTCAAGAAATAAGATAATTTTATACAGATAAATTTGCAGTTCCTAGAGAGAGCGGAGTGTGGTTGAATGAGAGAGAATGTTACTAGCCATGAAGTCGTAACACTAAAATCAGTGCAGGGGCCAAACGGCCAAGCTTACCTCACTGTAAATTGAATGGTGAGTGTACCGGGTGCTTCCACTCGCCCATCATTGTAACAGACGTGGACGGTCCTCAAAGTTAAACTTTCCTAGCAGGCGGCGGTGGCCGAGCGTTCTGCGGCGCGCCAGTCACGGTCTGCACGGCCACTCTCGGGCATGGATATTTGTGCCGTCCTTAGTATAAGGTAGTAAATAAATAGTTTGTAAGTTTAGGGACTGATGACCCCGTAGTTAAGTCCCATAATCTATACAAACATTTGAACATTTTTGAACACTTTCCTAATACGGCTGTAGCTTCCGCCCTAAACTGTCCGCGAGGTGGATACTTCGAAGCTCTGCAACCGAATGGCGGTGCGTGTCTGTTCGCCGGACATGGCCCCGCAGTGTTCTTCCGTTGTTCAAAAGTAGTCCCTGTAGCCAACCTTACAGGTAGCGGAGAGAAACCATTGGGCAAGCTTAGCCCTTGCCGACGGCACTGTGTCTCGGAAACTCAGGTTGGGACACCTGTTTGGAGCGCGGGACGAAGCTGGTATGCCTCCGCCACGGCGTCGCTTCCGGTTGCTTTTAAATTTAACGGCTACAGGAAATTCTGCAAAACGGGTAATGCAGAAATTGCTGTCCCTTCCACTCGATTGTCCTCTAAGTAAGCAATCATTCTGTGATGCTCCTTGGTTGGTGAAAATTAATAAATCGTCCTAAATTAATTGAGTTAATTTTGCTACTTTTTAATTAAGGTCCCATCCGGTCTGTTATTGGTATCGGGGAGTTTGTAATTTTATTGGCAACTTGGAACCGTGGTCGGAATAAAATATTGAATTTTATTTTGCTCTGATTTCTTTCTTATGACACAGCCGTTGCGGCCAAGCATTGTGTGCCCTCAAAAAGTCTGTGCGTTACAAACCTTGATACTTAATATTGTTTGGGAACAGCAATAGGGATGATGACAAACATGTTATCGGAATTTGTAGTTTTAGATTTCTCATACATAGTTGAAGAACATCTCCCAGGAAAGTAACTTACTCGAAACAAAAATTCACACAAAGGAATTTACGCCATCATAAATGCAATCTCTGACTACAAAGTTCGGTGAATTGTCAGAACGGTCCATCGGGCAATACAGGCGAATCACAACGCTGAAACTGCGTAGCGGCCAGTCTTGACAACCTGCACCCACCGTAGTTCAGTTGAGCGTAGTGTGTGTTCCGTGTTAGACCTGTTGGACGAAGTGTTTCTTTTGAATTGAGAACAGGACAATGAACGAACAAAGGAACAATGTAAAGTTTAGTTTTAAGCCTGGCAAGACAACTAAAGAAACTCATATCATGTGGATAAGGCTATGTGTTTATGTGGATCAAGCACTGTCCATGAAGTGTATGTACGAGTAGTTTGCCCGTTTTCGAGTTGGCGGGGAAAGTGTTTCTGAGAATCCCCGTAACGGACGACCGGTGACCGCCTTCGGTGACGAAAACATTGAGAAACTGACGACATTAATCAAGAAGTATCGTCGATGATAGCGGATGGACTGCAGATTAACCGTGAAACCGTGCGACAAATCTTTAGCTACAAATAAGGGAAGAGGAAAACGTGGATGAAACCTGCTGTCTCCGGTACGTCGCTGAAAGGAAACGGCAAAGCACCTTCTCGTCGAAAAAGGTCAGCGCCGAAAAATCACCTTCTTAGATAGTCAAGGCATTATCTACAAGGAATCTCTATCTGAGGAAACGACGTCGAGCATTGCAAGGTTTCAGGCGAGGTCTGTAGAGGGTACGACTCCATTATCCGTTATTGTTTCTCCCAAATATTTAAAGTGTTTAACCCTTTCTATGAATCCAACAATTGTGTACAATTTGTTGACATTCTTAAATTTGTTAGACATGAATTTAGTTTTTTTCTTGTGATATCTGTAAACCAAATTTAGCTGCATGCTTTGCTAAGATTTCTATTTCTTTAGTTGCATCTGATATATTCGTGGACAGTAGCGCAATATCGTCTGCAAAAGCTAGTGCATGTATCGTACGCACTTTGACTGATCCTCCTTCTTGTGTGTATTCCGCCAATGTCTTCCTTATTATGAGAGTGATGTTGAATAAGATTGGGGAGAGTCCATCCCCTTGTCTCATACCTGTTTGGATTTTGAAAGGTTCTGAAATCTTGCCTCCAAATTTCACCTTGGACTTTGTATCTGTCAATGTTTTCTTAACAGTCTCTCTAGTTTTCCTGTCAACTCCGAATACCTCCAGAGTTCTAAAGAGGCTTTCTCTGTCTATTGAGTTTCTAAAATTTAATAAATGTTGTAACATGTGGTTGACAAGCACGTGTTCTAATTATCTTTTTAAGATAATTAGCTCCTCCCTTTTCTAAATCCGTCTTGATATTTTCCTATTTGTGCATCGAGAACTGGTTCAATTCTGTTTAATAATATCTTGGAAAAGAGCTTGTATGGAACGGATTTGAAGGGAAATCTCCCTGTAATTGTTCACGTCTGATCTGTCACCCATTTTGTGGTGTGGGTGTATAAGTGCCGTCCTCCAGTCCTCTGGGATCTTCTCGGTTCGCCAAATTTCTTTAATAATTGTACCGAGGTGTAGTGTTACTTTTTCCTCGCCTAGCGTCAACAGTTCATCTGTGATTCCATCTTCGCCAGAAGATTTGTTGTTCTTGAGGTATTTTGTAGCTTGCCGAACTTCATCTAGAGATGATGGATGTAATTCTGCAGGAATTTCTTCTGTAGTTTTGAATTCCGGTTTCCCGGGGGTGCTTTACAATTCAGCGAATTTTTTTCACGACAACGCTTGTCCACACACAGCCAACATCGTCAAACAGTTCCTCTAAAACAAAGGGGGTACTGCAACATGAAATCCACCATACTCGCCGGTACTCAGTCCTCCAGACTTGCTACTATTGCCTCTATTGAAACGCGCTTTGAAAGGAAAGAGATCTGACGGTATTCCTGACATAGCTTCTTCTTTCCTATTAAACCATATGATTATATATTTTAATGGCTTCTCTGTATTGCCGTGGACAATAATTAGTCACTGTGGATAAATCTGTTGTTTCTGAAAACCTTACTACATGATTTCCAGACTGAAGATGTTCAAATGTTTGTATAGCTTATGGGACATAACTAGGGGTTATCAGTCCCTAAACTTACAAACTACTTACGAACTAGCTAACACTAAGGACGGCACAAATATCCATGCCCGAGGGGGGGGGTATTCGAACCCCCGACCGTAGTGGCCGTGCAGACCGTAACTAACGCGACGCAGTCCCCTCGGCCACCGCGGCCGGCCAGACTGAAGAGCACGCTCCGCTACAGCCGATTTCTCTGTTTTTCGTAGTCGGCAAAGATTTTTGTGGTCCTACAGCTTTGTTTCTACACTTCTTTTGGTGTTTCTATCTTAAACTTTTTCGCATGTATACATGAAATATTATACACGCCACAAACAGAAGAGAAGGAACACAAAAGTCTTCATTGTGGAAGTCACGTAGTGAGTTTTCCGAAACAATAGTTTTATCCACAGTGACGAATTATTATCCACGGCAATACAGAGAAGCCATTGAAATAAATCAACATAAGGATAATTTTAATAGGAAAGAAGAATCTACAGCTTAGTGACATACGTACAAATTATTTTTCAAAAGAGAGAGGTTGGCTGGCCAGTGCTTACCTTTGTGCTGCACCGGCGATAGTGACACAACGAAGAAAAAAAGAAAAAGGACGAAAAAAGACAAGCTTTCGGAACACAGTTCCTTCTTCAGATGGGAGGGAAGGGAAGAAAAAAGGATGGGGACGGAAGGGGAAAGTAATTCACGACCTAGGTCATGAGCATGGTGTTTAAGGAGTGTGGAAGTCAGAGACACTGTATATTAGTACTGAGCGAAACCAGACAGTATATATAACCAAAGAGGAAAGATCAAGCAGTAAAGAGAAGAAAAGATCAGTGAACTGAATGATGCTGAGCGGCGGTTGGGGAGGGGGGGGCGGTTATCTAAACTTTTTGATTAACAGGGAAAGATGGAAAGATATAAAGGAAAACACACACACACACACACACACACACACACATATATATATATATATATATATATATATATATATATATATATATAATAGAGAGAGAGAGAGAGAGAGAGAGAGAGAGAGAGAGAGAGAGAGAGAGAGAGAGAGAGAGGAAGGTAAGGAAGGGGGGGGTGAGGAATGGATAGTTGAGTTAAGGGTGTAGGGGAGGTTAGCGTAGATTTGGGCCAGGAGGGTGGCGGGAGGAGAGGATATGTTGGAGGGCAAGTTTTCATCTCCGTAGCTCTGAGGCATTGGTGTTAGGTGGCAGTATCCAAATTGCACGTGTGATGTAACACGTGCCCAGGTCCCTGGACTCACCTGGAGGGCATGGTCTGCTACCTGAAGGAGGAACTGTGCTTCGAAACATTGTCTTTTTTCCTCCTTTTTCTTTTTTCTTCATTATGTCACTATCGGTGGTATAGCACAAGTACTGGCCAGCCAAACTATCTCGCTTGAAAAATAATTTATTATGTCTGAGGAGAATTTCCATCATTAATCTGACATATGAACAGTAACTTTACAAGATCGACAGGTTTTATCTCTGACAGATGGCAATTTACTATCTCTGCTGATAACGTGACAGCTTGAACACGCCCACTTTCCACAGTATATATGTCGCTCTCAGACGCCGGACTCGTCAGTCGGCAAGACAGCGGAAGTAGGAAGACCTCCGAAGATGTCCGGCGCAGTTCTGGACGAAATGTCGGTGAAAACGGAAAAGTTTTATGGACCACGGTCTTGCCACCCGGGAGGTCTACCACCAGCTATGACATCCGGCCGTGAAAGCCTTCATTGCATGAATCATATTACACCCGGCGCGGATTCGCACCTGGTTCTGCTGGTTACTAGGCAGTCGCACTGACCACAAAATCAATGGGAACACAGCGGACTACAAATTCAAATGTTTGTAAATCTGTCGGACTAAACTGCTTAGTCATCAGTCCGTAGCTTACAAACTACTTACACCTAGGTAAACTAACCTAACGACAAACACACACACCCATGCCCCAGGGAGGACCCGAACCTCCGACGGCGAGCAACCGCGCGCTTCTCAGCGAGGCGCCTTAGACCGCTCGGTTACTCCACCGCGGCAGCAGACTATCCCAGCGCGCCTCCTGTCAGGTACAAATTCTCATTGAGACGCTACATGTCGTCGATTCCTGAGTTCGGGTATGGCGTGCGTCCGCACTGAAGAATGATTTACTGCCGTGAATAATGTCACACTGGGCTGTGGCATTACGCCAGTAGTGTGTGGGCACAGTCTAACATAAGAGTCACGAAACTCCCAGAGATTTTCAACTTTGCGACTGCATCGCTGCCAAGCGCCTGGGTCGTATAAATATACGGCGAGACGATTGTGTATTGGATGCGTATTTGAAGCACCACATTCAAAATGCTGTCGCATTTAGGAGCATTTGTGGTACCATAAATTGTAACAGCTGTCAAAAATATAATCCGGAAATCTCTCCAATATACAAAAGATGCTGAGTACTAACGTCACGAATAACAAGTGTTCGTATACGGTGTTTATCTAATTTTTTTTTTTTTTTTTTTTTTTTTTTTTTTTTTTAGTCATGAAGGAAAAATATCTTGCAATGCATTCAGTCTGAAAGTTTGGCACTAAATGATGAAACACGACGTGTTCCATTTTGATTCATTCATTAACCTAAAGTGTTTCTGCACCATCACTGTTATTTATCTGTATGTTAATTATTTTATTCTTTTTATTAATAATCAATGCCCCATGTTTACATATGTTTGCACCCAAGTGATTGAACTTGTGTGTTCATGTGAATGTGGAAGGTTGCTCTGGATTCTGGCCCTGATGACTGTGGAAGTAAGTACTCCGCCGAATCTTGCTGAGGGGAAGGCATGCTGTTAGGACTTTGGTTCCTTTGAGATCAGGCAGTTTTGGTTTTTCAGCGATATTTCTCTTGAGTAATTCTTTCGCTATGCGAGGTGAAGTGTGTCTTAATTTAAAGAACTCGAGTAAATTCAGAGTAAATTTATTATTTGCATTTTCATTCCAGTGATGATCGTGTCTTCGGTTTTGCTCAAGTTAGAACACACGTGTGTGGCCTTCAGCCTTTGTGTAAACCTAATATGTTTGAATTTCCTTCTTGTTTTTAACCAACTTTTCACGATGCATCTGTATCCACGAGTAATATTTCTTAGATTTTCTTGTTTGATTCCGTCTTTCCTGAGTTGTATGACTGATTGCACAACATGCTTTCATAATGGCCGTTACTTCAGCCTTCACCCATGATTTTACTAATAGCTTTCTTCTACACAAATTCTTGTGTGTTTTATTTGCTTATTCTAAATTAATTTCTTTTGTAAATGCTATGAAATTGGGCTTGATCGCACACCACATGGTACTTAAGAATAGTGAGCCGCTGCCTCGCCAAACGTGAGTTCGTTTAATGACCAGTACAATTTAATTTGTGATAAAGACACCCGCCATCGCGTCAAGACGCTGTTGACGCTTCGTTTCGCTGCTGCTTTCATGCGTTCCAGCATTGTAATGTACCGCCAAGCATTATGTGCATGTCTGTGAATGAATGAATGTGCTTTCATCTATCCATTGTGTGTTTGCAAATTTCCTCCCACTTTACCTCAATATTCATAAAGGGCAGAAACAATTTTATTATGGGCAGTAATTATATGATTTAATTCACTTTTGTACAAGGTGTGTGCTTAATTTGGTCTCCCCACATTTAGTTGCTTCTTCATTTTTCTGAATAGATTATGATTTTAAAGTACCAAACCTCTGCTTTATGATTTCATGCTCCCCGTCCCATGTTTAATTATCTATTTATTTATTTTTTAACATTGATTTTATGTTATTAAAACGTTGGCTGCTCCCTCAAGGAGTGAGCAGTTAGATAAATTTCCATTGCGCATGTACTGTGGCCACTCATAAAGTAATTTAGAGCAATAGTGAGCGTTTTAACTTTTATTTGCGGGTCTCAACTGCCCGAGATCTTGCTTATTTTAATAACAGGCTACTTTCAATGAGAACTGCAAAAATTTAACCACTACTTTATAACATTACAACTCTTTAAAAGTAAAGTCTTCAAAACTGTTCAAATGTTTGTATAGCTTATGGGACTTAACTACGGGGTCATCAGTCGCTAAACTTACAAACTACTTATGAACTAACTAAGACTAAGGACGACACAAATATCCATGCCATGCCTGACCGTAGTGGCCGTGCACACCATGACTGGAATGCCTCAGTCCCCTCATCCACTGCGGCTGGAAAAGTAAAGTCTGGATGTGGTATTGCAGTTAATCAGCTATTTCAGTAGCGTTTGCAGTGCATCGTACTTCAGTTCGATAAAAAAATGTACTCCTATATACTGACAAAGTTTGGTTTTCCCATCCCACCTCCACCTGTTCTGTTGGTAAGGTGACCATGTTGCCAAACTCATGGGTAAACTTAATGTCGGCTGTTCAGTGTTACCATTTTTCTTTCGCCAGTGAACGTTCTAGTGTTTCTACGTTGTAGTGTCTCTAGCGCCATTGGATGTTTCCCTCTGGCGGCTAACTATAAAGATATGCTTTATGATACGCCTTTTGGCACGTTCTGGCCATACCGTCTAGATACAAGAGTTCACAATGCGTCACGTCACACTGATAGCCTGTCATCGCTAGCTGAATGGCCGGCCGCTATGAAACAGTGGGCTGTGACCCAGCGGGCAGCCAGTGAGCTAGGGATCGGGGTCAACTTGGTGTGAAGTGACAAGGACTTTTGCCAGCCCTTCTCTCTAGGCGGTGTTGGTTGTGTGCACACTCGCAACTACGCGCCCCTCACTCGCGCCTCACCGACCTATCAAAAGCAGCCATTATATTTAAACGCCCTATAGTATGCAGGAGACAGGTTCGAATACTGACTGGGCACAAATTTACAACTTTCTCCAATGATTTATTTCAGTGCCCAATGGCACTTTTGCCTATCTTGATTGATTACTAACAGCTACAGGATAACGAATGGTGTGTGCTCTTTTGGAGAAGTGCAAGAGATCAGGCACCACGTAAATATACAGTCAAAGTTATTACGTGAAGCCCGCTATATTTCGACCTTAGAAGAACCGCGTTTGCTTCCTTCACATGTTATTTCATGGTTGGCAGTTTTTGCATGTCAACTTCTATTATCCATCATTCAAACTTGATGTGAGGTTAATTTTGTTTTTAAAACACACATTTATGTCACTTTACGTCATAAATGAACTTTCTGAAAATTCATTCTTAAAATCTAATATAAGAATAAATGTGAAAAAATTGCTCATATATCTAGTTCCACTATAAATTTTTGCTTCAGCAGACTAAAATTACAAAAAGCAAAATTTACTTATTATAATTTCAGTTAATGATTAATAATTCAATACCATTACTAATAAATAATAATAAAAATCATTTCAATAAAATATACAAAGACCACAAATTAATAAAATTATTTTTTATTAAAACCAATAAATAACAAAGTAATAAAATAAATTATTCAATTAAGTACAGTGAAAATTATTAGTTCTAAATTGTCCGATGATTTCAACAGTCAAAATAACATGTGTAACACACAGAAAGACATTACTGAGCTAGACAGTATAACTGGAAAAAAGTATATAATTTTTGGACTAGAGAACCTGTAGGTTTCCGCTGTAAGTGTGTTTGAGGGTTAGATTGTTTTGATGGGTCTCAACCTATGGCTCACGACATGTAAGGTTGTTCTTCAGGTCTCCACCTTATGTATATTTATACTTAGACCAAGAGTTATGATGCTTGTACTATTTAATCTCCATTTTTAAAATAAGATAACAAACTTGCAAAATTTGATATGACCAAATGATGATGGTATAGCCGACATACCGGTTGTCATTCAATAAATATTTTGCGATGTTGATTTTTCACTTTTGAAGATTATTTGACTTATATTAATTCTGAATTGAATAGAGCATGGGTTGTTTTATAATGGAACCACTGCGTTAACGATGAATGAACACAAAGGCTGATAACTGTTTTCAGGAACCAATCGGTAGTTAACTGAATATCATTCAGTATGTGATTTTGAGAAATTCGAAAAGAAATGATCATTTTCTTATAACTTGACGTTGTGATATTACAGATACAGGGGAAGGCTGATTGTTTAAATGTGAAAAGCGGGTTTTGCTGGGCTGATTGGTTCCCCAGCCGGTTTGATACCAGTTTGGACGTATTGAATGGGATACAACAGGTATTCAGGTTAATGAAATAAATCGCAATTTGCGATCACTTATGGCATCACTGTACTAGGTTTAGATTAAATACCGAAGTGCAGCGAATGAAAATTTGTGCCCGGCCAGGATTCGAAACCGGGATCTCCTGCTTACTGCGCAGACACGTTGACCACTCCGCCACCGAAGACATAGTGACCAGCACGACTGCACCCGCACGTCTCCCGGGTTCGAATCCCGGCCGGGAACAAATTTTCATTCGACGCACTTTGGTATTCCTTCTAAACCTACTACAGTGATGCCATAAGTGATAGCAAAATGCGATTTATTTAATTAAAGTGAACGCTATAAGGTCGTCAAAAATATATAATGGTATTCAGGTTTTCCTTAATGTGCTCGGAAACCGGAAACGCTTGGCTGAGCGAGGGCGGCTATTCCAGATTGCAACTGAAATACAATATAGCCATACACATTATTCTAAAAATCCATATAAAATCAGGAATGGTCATACGGCAAATATAATTATATGAATGGATTCAGGAGACTTGGGAGAATCAAACGCCGTAATTACAATTTAAATATCCCTTACAGATAAAAATTCGATAAATTTCAGTAGTATAATAATTAATATTATAAGATTTATATTTACAATTATTGATATGTAGCGTTTATCATTAGCAATTTAAGAAGCAAATGGGCAGCATTGTACCACGCTACCTATCTTAAAAGACACACCACGTTATTTCCGTAGTCTTCCAATAAACTTTGTTTTACTCTCTTGTTCTGCTTTTCGTTGAGGTAATAATATTCTTTTGTCAGAAGATGGATTCCACCACAGAAAAACAAAACATGAACCCAGAAAAGCGCATTATATTTATATATGTATTTTATTATATTTAATATTATTCTTAGTAACGTTGGTTTTATGCGTAGACTGCCACTTAAATATTTAATGGCCGACTAAAAATAGTAGATATGCAGCAGATAATTAATATATGAACACTTATAAGTATTTGAGGACAAGAACTGAAGTATAAAAACACATAAGTTATATATTAATTGTGTAACTATATTTCGACGGCGGTAGTATATTTGAACAGTGAGACGCCACGCGTAATGGGTATCTGAGCAAAGAGCTTCAGTCTCAACCGTTTGTTAGTATTGTTAAATATATATTTGTTTGTTAAATGTAAACAATATTTGTAGGGAGGTGGTAAAAGCATTTAATTCTGTGATATTCAAATGTGTAGTATTCTGGAAGGGAAATTGTATTTTAAACATGAGGCGTTAGGATGCGCGGAAGGATACAATTTTGGGAGCTGGGAGAGCACGCTTTTCGAACGCTTGAGAAGGGACTCGTAACTTGGACGTGGTGGGGAAAGGTTGTGACGCTGGGCGGTCTGAAGCCGCGTTACCAACTTGTGATTTGAAGAGACAGGCATGTGTGGACTCCGAAAATTTGCGGGACTGTGACTGCAGAACTTTTCTTGAAAAGTGATGAACTATGAGCGATAGTAGGGCTGTGGAACTGTGATAATTGAGCAAACGTGTACTCGTGTGATGAGAAAGGTCTGCGGCGCTTCAGTGCACGGCCACTACGGTCGGGTGTTCGAATCAGCCCTCGGCCATGGATATTTGTGGCGTCCTTAGTATTAGCTAGGTCATAAACAGTTTGTAAGTTTAGGAACTGATGACCACGTAGTTAAGTCCCCTACTAACATTTGAACCTTTTTCCTCCAAAACGTAGCCGCTCGTATGGCTTCGACAAACCCTAAAATCAAATCATCTTGAGTGAAAGAGCCATCCAGCAGCATGTCATTGAACAGCGGCACATTCGCAACTGTCGTCTTATTTGTATCCCCATTTCTTCAAATTTTTACCATCTGGCTGACACCCGTTCTTAATCTGTTTAGGTTCCTCCAAACGAGATATGGTAGTGATCCTCCTGGGGCAAGTTCTTCTGCTATTTTCTCGCCACCTACTTCCTCTACTTTTGCTGACTTCGTCCTGGAGGTACGTAGGATGCCCGTTATCGGTTAGTTCTTTCTGGCGTTCTTTTTCTGTGGCAACCTGCCGCCTGATTTTTGGAGGAGTGGTGCCTATCAGCTGGTATAATTAGAGACTGATGTAGGATTTAAACAGCCGCTTACACTTCGAACTGTTTCGTTCAGAGTGGCGTCCACCAACTTGGCCGAGTCTTCCTAGATCTTCGTGGCATACTCACCAGCCACTAAGCATAGCGTTGAGATTGTGGCACGAATAGTCGAAGAAATGTACGGCTACCGGTATTAACGGCTACCCAGTTCAAATGTGCCATTAATGACAGTTACACAATGGGGGCCTCTAGATAGTATAATTAAAGCACCGAAACTGCTCGCGCAAAATTAAATAAAGAATTTCTGTATATCTGCTGGTACTTCCTTCCACCTACAACAAGCATTGCGCCAGCGCTCCCGTGAGGAGAACAATTGCTGAGCACTCCACGATGACGCTGTCAGTTTTCTGAGTATCTAGATATCTGGGATTCGGACAATGGTCAAGGCGTATTCCTTTCCATCTGATATTTAATTCACTCTGGCGGTCTCTCTTGCGTAAGTGGAATGAGCAAACTTCAGTTTTGTTCGGGTTTGGCTTCAAATGGTTAGAGAATGGATAGAGAATGCAAAGTAGTTACCAGTTTTTCTTCCATATCTTGAAAGTGGAAGAAAAACTGGAATTTGCTTTGCACTCTATAAATTTGAAAAAAAAGTCACACTTTAAGCCAAACCCGAACAAACCCAATTGTGCGCTTTACGTTACAACGGGACCTTGCTTAACGAGAATAATTCCTAAGTCTGACCTGAACATACGAAACACTCGTTCTGCAAAATGTATTTTTCTTTCGAAAATGTTGTAGAAATAGGGAAATGTATCCAATTTCGAAAAGTACAGTAAACATTCATCCTACGAAGTATACCACTGCACATTCTTTTCTACAACAAAATTAAATGCATTGCTTTTCAGGTGATTTTTGTTACGTATTCACAAAAGGTTGGTAAACGCTGGCCTAAATCGTTAAGCCAGGTCATAGTCCTTGTCAATTTCCTATGATAGAAGGGACGTTTCGACCCTTATCCTGGGATATTTTTGTTTTCGATTGTTGAATCAGATAAAATTTCTGAGAAACTTGTAACACTCCTGCTATCCAGGATTCTCAGAAGTAAT
Source organism: Locusta migratoria (assembly GCA_026315105.1). Lineage (NCBI taxonomy): Eukaryota > Metazoa > Arthropoda > Insecta > Orthoptera > Acrididae > Locusta > Locusta migratoria. Next base: position 268,134,325 of record CM048748.1, on the reverse strand, counting down.
CTATAGAAAATGGCAAGTTACGTGCAATATGTTTACACCGTTAAAGTTTTACCTACCTAACCGTTCCCAGCCGCTTCCCACAATTACACAAAGTTCCTGAACAGTAACGCGCCCCTCCGAGAGGAATACCGTGTGCTTACTAATGGATAATGGCATCAAACCTTATGTGTCTCTCGAAGATTTTATACAAGGGAAAATTTTGTAAACTAGTACACTACTAATACGAAAATTAATGGTTCTTTGTACTGAGGTATTAATAAATTTAATAATAAATACGGTCGCCAGACTATACAGTCAAATTAATGTTTCAAATGATCTTATAGGCAGAGGCACCAACTACGTGAACAATTTTTTAAATTTGGAATAGACATACAAAAGAGCAGAGGCTGTCAGTATCCAATTATGCACTTTGTTATGAAAGTAAGATTGAAAATAATTAATTTTTATGGTAAAATTTTTTGCAATTAGAAAGTGGAAAATATGTCCCACAGTAATATACACTGCTCTTAAGATGGTGTACCAAATATTTACGAATAAGTCTAAACAGTTAGTGGGAGATATCACACTTTGTATATTGTAGGCCTAGATTTCCTGCTTACATATGCACTAGCAAACTTGTTTGCGTCAGTGGTTGACAACTGTATACTTTCACATAGACTATTTCTTTTAGTGGTAGAACACTTTTCCTACATTAATAATTTACTAATATGGGACAAACCTTTTCATGTTATTTAAATAAGTTGACTTTCTGGCCAAATAGTTACAGTATGAGCCTGTAATTATTTTCAACTAATTTTATTGTTAACCATCAGTAAGATCAAATGACTTCAGGATAATTAATTTGTAAAGCAGAAAAGTCTACACTGATATACCAAGCATGAACAGAGTAAGCTACTTTCTGAATCACTGTCTTTCAATATATTATATGTCAATATTATTATGAAAAATTCTATTATCTGACTTCTGTTTTAAATAATTACTCTTTAACTAAATCTTTTAACATAAACTTCTATATAAACTATCTGAGAAGATTCACACGCCGGCCGCGGTAGCCGAGGGGACTGAGGCGCTCCAGTCACGGTCTGCACGGCCACTACGGTCGGGGGTTCTAATCCTCCCTCGGGCATGGATATTTGTGCCGTCCTTAGTTGTAGTTAGCTCATAAGTAGTTTGTAAGTTTAGGGACTGATGATCCCGTAGTTCAGTCCCATAAAAAATAAAAAATAAAAAAATCAATAAAAAAAATCACACGTATTTTTGTTGAGAATGCAATTATCAGGAATAAAATCAGTTTTTCACTGCATTAATAAATATTTTAGGATACTCTGGTAATCGTTTGCACTTATAAGGTTAGGAACCTATAAAGGTCAGTGACTTAGTAAAATAATACATACAAAAGTGAGTTCTGGCTAACAAAAGTAATAAAGATTGCATTGCCTGTGTTCGCATGGAAAAGCAGGTGCGTGGTTTGCCGTTGCGCAATTGTATAAGTATGGGCTCTTACAGTGCTGTAGCTTTTGTAATCTTCTTGGCGTCGGAAATTTAAAACCATTAAGCCACCAATATTTGTGCCACTGCTCACAATTTGCAGCGTTCGTCATCCGAGGCCATTTCCAGAAAAGCGTGCAATATTGGCCTGATAAGACACTGCCCTAGCTGCACACTGCTCACCCTTCGGAGGCTCAGACACCACTACTCTCTCAACTAGAATGTTCTTAGCGCACAACAGCGCTGCTTTGGCGCACTTTCCCACCTTTCCTGTCCACGCACGATCTCTCCGTTTTTTAGTTCTTCCCACAGGCGTTTACATTACACATACATTTATAAAATCCCTAAGCCAGATCCTCTATAAAGCTATTACAATAAAGTAATTTCAAAATTTTTAGCATTACAATCCACGCAAGATTAAAATACACATTTTTAAAATACATTAATAAAAGTATTAAAATATTCACAGCTTTTGTGAGTAGAAAGACACCTCATCCATAGAACATTACTACACACACATTAATACAATTATGGAAAAGAAATCTAACGCAACAAATTTATACATTTTGATGAAATATAGCAATATTAAGATATTGTATTTCATGGTGTCACAAACTCTACGCGGCTTGATAACCTACAGTTAAATTTGAAACATGAGCTGTTTCGTGGTAGTACTGGCTCTTTCCTTGGCTACTCGTTTTAATATTCGCACTGCTGACTTTTTGTGCAGTTTTGAAACTTTTGTAATTTACCATTTTCATTGTCATGATGGAGACAATATGTGTGCTGCATCAATTTTAACCTGTTTCATAGTGGTTTATCTTTTAAATATGATTCAATACTTTGTTCTTTACATTTATTGTGTGATATATCAAACTTACATCACTATGTTAATTCCTATTTGCCCCGTTTTGCATGAAAGAGTGAGTGACTATGTACGTCTAGTATGGATTTACGATATGGTTGGTGGAACAGTGCTTCCGTCTGCTGTAGCTAAAGTTCGACTAAAGTTTGGTAACGGAGGTAAAGAGGTTACAAGAGTCATAAGTTGGTGGCAAAAGGGATCTCTCTGGTCACTTCCGTAAGCGATAGGTAGTTCGCTGGCTAGAGTCCAGAAGTTCGACACTGGTGAGGTTGAAAATGTGTAAGTTTCCAGGCTATCTGAAGTTCTCCAATAGTTTCTTTTCCACCTCTAGCGAAATCATAATTCATGACTCACTTATTACAGGATTCGATGTTATTTTCAGATTTTGCTATGTTTAGGTGGGTACTGTCTTTGTTCTAGTGCCGAACTTTATTATTACAGGTTGTATTTTCATTTTGTGTTCCGCAGCAAACTGCGGAGATCTGACCACGAAGTATAATTGTGATAGTAATAATAATAACTTGTCAGAACAGTCTAGTTTTTATTTCTGAGTTCATTATGAACAGTTTCCTAAAGACTTTATTTCTAGAATAATAGTAAAGAAAAGTTCAAACAATATAATTAGATGATATTTTCATATCGTACACTCTAGGCAAACCATATTTCTCAACAAATAAGTATATATTCTATATTAACAGTTCCAGCTTCATTCGCTAGAAAGTCCTAAGCGTTTATAAATGAGACAATGAGGTTTCCTGGTGAGTTCCTTACCCAGTTCCTGATGTTGTCCGCGCGCTGGCTGAGGGGTGCACTTGAGTCAGCGATGGAAAAAAAGGAAGGAAGAAGGGTTTAAGTCCTGTAGACAACGTCGTCATAAGAGACGAAGCACCGACTGAGATGATTTTTGCCAGGGACAGGGAAGGAAATCGGCCGTTGCCTTTAAAAATAACCATCGCGGCGTTTGCTGGAGTGGTTTAGGAAAATCACTGAAAACCTAAACCAGGGAGGTCGTAGAGCGGATTTGAACCACCGTCCTACCGAATGCGAATCCAGTTCTGCTAACCACTGCGTACCGCGATTTGGAAAAGCCTGAATTACAATAACGTCGAAAGTAACTAGCAACTTCAGAATCAGATTAGTGATGTAGTTAGTATTTGAGCGGTTTGGGAGAACAAATTGGTAAGCGCCAAAATCGAAGTTTCGAGATACAATTGATTTAATGTTTCAATTGATCTAAGAATCTGATTAATTTTTTTCCGGTCATTCCTTTTATTCTGTAGAGCTTCTAACATCTACCTTCTTTTAAACTGACTAATAATGGAAATTCCAGGTTGGAATAAATAATATAGTAATAAGGAGAGTTTACAACTCACCGCAAAGACGTGGCGACGAGCTGAGACAGGCACATACAAAAGACACACACATACAACACTTTCAGCTATCGGCCATGGCCTTCTTCAGAAAATAGAACACTCACGCAATCACACAGGCACACAACACAGCCATACAAACATCACTTCCGGCTGCCGTATTTCGATCGATTGATAAATAAAATCGATCGATCAAAATAGTAAAAACTGATAAAAGTCTTCTTGCTTTATCTGTCAAACAAAATAACCTTCTCTAAATGTCTTCTTTCAAATTCTAAAATGGTTTGACAGTAAATAATTCTTCAGCGCCTGTCAATGAATATATTTCTTGTAAAATTTCTACAAATATCATTATTTAATGATCGTTGGCACTTGGTTAACTTTGGAGACAATGATATTTATTGCTCTCACAATACAGACCTTGAGTTAATGACAGTACCTAAAGACTGATTTTATGGTCTTTTTGATTTTCCACGAAAGTTTGTATTATAATGATCCGCGACGATAACCGCAGAGACCAGCATCTTCTAGCCTCGTGACCGTCGACCAACGACTTGAAGTGGCCAGATGTTTACTCCTTGAGCTCGACGTCAAAGATGTTACTCTCGTAGGTTGAATCGCCGTCACATGAAGCACAAGAAACATACGATAACTCTTTTAGAATCACATAACATAAAACATTTTCATAAAAATCATTTAAAAACATAAAATATAAGCATAATCTCCTGCGAAACTGAGCTGACATAAGGTAGTAGTGGAGACAATGATCGGTCCCACTACATAGTGAGCTAAACGTCCTCTGTAATAAAAACCTGAGTCAAATATTCAACGAACAACGATCTGATCCGACGACCGTAAAACATAGATCTACCTTTAGAAAAAGAAAACAAATGGTAGTACTGCTCTGACCTCACTACTACCATGATTCTAATCCTGGCATGACAGGTTATTAATTTTTTTTTCGTAGTGTTACTTACGAAATTTTAATATCTAATGGCAATTTTTACGAAAAATGCACGTAATTTTATTTATTGGTAATGCGAGCACCTACGACACTGTTTTTGGAAAGTCATCTCCATAGCTACCAATGGTTTTGCAAGCAGTGACGCGACATGGTTTCACCTCTAGTACATACACAAATAAATAACTAATTAATAAAAAAGAAGACATAACACATGGGATTAAAGATCCCAAAATGTTTTATATAACTGTATTCGAAAACGGAAAAAAAAGAAAAATGTGTCAGACTGGGATTCGAACCACCGACTTTGTAGGTGCGATGTTAGAACGTTACCCCCTGGCCGCGGTAGAGTAGCCGAGCGGTCTAAGGCGCCTCGCTGCGGAGTGCGCTGTTGCTCGCCGTCGGAGGGTCGAGTCCTCCCTAGGGCATGGATGTGTGTGTTGTCCTTAGGTTAGTTTACCTTAATTTTAGTTTGTAAGCTACGGACTGATGACCACGCAGTTTCGTCCGATACATTTACAAACATTTCAACATTTTTGCTACTCCTGAGCTACGACGACAGACGATGCAACTGTATTAATTATTGGTACTTACGTGTACTTTGCAAATCTTCAAAGTCGATTTTCTCGAGAGTTTTCGAGAGTTGCGTCGAAAAGTTTTGGCTGAGTGTTATATACGTTTTGAACTTCACGTACCGTAAATATAAAGAAATTCTGAAATCCGATGCCTATGTGTTTTTTTTGTTTTTTTTTTTTTGTTTTTGTTTTTTATGGGACTTAACTACGGGGTCATCAGTCCCTAAACTTACAAACTACTTATGAACTACTTACGAACTAGGACGGCACAAATATCCATGTCCGAGGGGGGATTCGAACCCCCGACCGTAGTGGCCGTGCTGACCGTGACTGGAGCGCCTCAGTCACCTCGGCCACCGCGGCCGGCGATGCCTATGTGGTCACCTTGTTAGAGCGCTCGGCCACTGTCGCGCAGCTGACATTTGTTGAGCGAATTTAGAAATACCGCAAAACACACGGCAATGGCGCTTACGACATTGTGTTACCCCGAGACGCTCGTTCGTGAGAGTAGAAACACTCACTGGGCTCCCTGTCTATTAAGTCGCGCCACAGACGTATCGTTTTACACTGGCATCAGGTCAGGCCAGCGATTGGGAACACTGGAGAAGTAATCGACCGTCGGGTCGGTGGAGAGCGCCGTAAGAAAACCTAAATCAGGGCTGTTGGAGAGGGTCGCCGTGTGTTTTTCTGCGCCATCGCGCCCACCGCTCTCCGCAGAAGGCAGAGACAGTTCGGGAAGTATACAGCCCGGCCGGGGGAAGTGGAGCACGCAGGCAATTACACTGCCATGTAAAACGCGGCCTGCGGCGTGGACTGGCGCCAGCAAAGTGAGCGCGAACCGCACCGGCGCTATCTGGCGGCGAGTGAGAGCTGGCTGCACCGGGTAGCGGCGGGGAGTCTCTGTACCAAAGAGCTTAACCCATTTCACAAAATTTAGTCTTACAAAATTCAGTCGAATTGGACTTACTATACAAAACTCACCAAACATGTGTTAAAAGGCATTCAAGAGCTCTCTGTATGTGTGTTAAAGTTTCACAATTACCTTAACATTTCGTAAAAAGATGCAAGATTTACAAACGTCAGACGATCTACATACTCAAGAAATGTCAAGTTCAGCTTCACACAGAGTGTTTTTCAATATTTCATGAGTGATACAATCAATGTAAGTCAGAAACTTCCTGGCAGATTAAAATTGTGTGCCGGAACCGGTACTCGAACCTGGGACCTTTGCCTTTCGCGGGCAAGCGCACTACCGACTGTGCCATCCCGACACGACTCACGATGCCGCCTCACAACCTTACTTCCGCCAGTACCTCGCGTCCTACTTTCCAAACTTCACAGAAGCTCTCCTGCAAACACGCAAGACTAGAACTCCTGGAAGAAAGGATATGGTGGAGGCATGGCTTAGCCACAGCCTGAGGTTGTGAGGCGGCATCGTGAATCGTGTCGGGATGGCACAGTCGGTAGCGCGCTTGCCCGCGAGAGGCAAAGGTTCCAGATTCGAGTCCCGGTTCCGGCACACAATTTTAATCTGCCAGGAAGTTTCATATCAGCACACACTCCGCTGCAGACTGAAGTTTCATTCTGGAAATGTAAGTCAGAGTTATCATATAATAGACAATATTGCACAATTTGAACAAATAGAAGAATGTGATCACAAAAACTAAATTTTTCTATTTTTTTTTACTAGGAAACAGCGCAACATAGTGGGTGGTGCAAATTACAACACATACTGGTAGTTTGTAATATTTGTAATGTTATTTCAATTATTTTAAAGAGAACCTGATGACTAAACATAACACTTTTTCACAATTTCTATTTTTGGGAAGAAATGGGTTAAATTTCTCAGACTGGCTAACACACGAGCTACAGCGCTCTTTGCGGCAACCTGTGTAAACTCGGCCGCCATGTTTTTGGTGGTCAGTACACGTGAGAGGAGTCTGTCTATCGTATATTGTTTTTGAGCTTGAACTGCTGTATTTAGTGTACACTGTATGTAGGGTGTACTGTCTGTACAATTTTTCCTGCTGAAATATGCCTAAAAGTGTACAGCATTTAAATGCGTAAATCGAAGTGATAAAACGCCAAGTAATTCATGCAAGAACACCAGATGTTTTGCCTTGTTAGATCTGAGTCTGTCTATACAGAAACAAAATTCCTGACTAATGATACTTAGCTGCCCCAAGAGTGAAGCTTCAGATGACCTATCCTGCTATTCCTTTGAAATATACATCATAAAAATATGCTCATTTTCGTACCTGGTGTTTTATATATCTTCTGTGGTTGACATTTTTGAGTGTCTACAATTTGTATATTTCTGCGTTCTTTGGAACAAATATATACTTATTACAGCGTGGAAACAAGGAAAGTACTTAATGATACGTTATTTCGGTGTGGAAAGCTTTTGTGACAGCTGACCGAGGCACATTATTATTGCACTTTTCTGTTATCACTATCGTCTTTGTACTCGAATTTCATGTACCAAACGTTACTCGTTTCAGCATGGCGGCAGGGAAAGTTACTAAAGAGACCTTATTTTGACGTGGATTGCTTTTGTGGCAGATGAAAATTCAAATGTCTGTCAATCTATCGGACCAAACTGCGTGGTCATCAGTCCGTAGCTTACAAACTACTTAAACCTAGGTAAACTAACCTTCGGACAAACACACACACCCATGCCCCAGGGAGGACTCGAACCTCCACGGTGAGCAACCGCGCGTTCCACAGCGAGGTGCTTTAGAACGCTCGGCTACTCCACCGCGGCTGTGGCAGATGACCTAGCCGCATTTCTAACTGGAGTATTTTGTTGTCACTTTCTCTTTGTATTCAAATATCGTCCACCGAAGTTTACAACCAAACCCTTTAACAGCAATTTTAGAAGTTTGTAGTCGTAATAGGTTTAGTAAACACAAGGTAAGTGTATACTAGACTTTATGAAATCAGGTGTCATTACACATTAACAACAGATACAAATCCGTGGTCATGATTGTTCGTCATAGCAATTACTGTTCACTGTATGTTTCACAGCTCGTTTAGACCACGCACTTACATTAAAATCAACACACATATTTTGGCAGCGGCACTTTAGTTGTTATTGCAAACCTCAACTAACTGTTATACTTCGAACTGGAACCGTATTACTGACAGGTTGTCGATAAGTTATTACCGCATTTTTAGGAAATTTACTACCAGCTCGTCAATTCACAGCTTCAAAAAAGTTTGACGGAACTTGATACACATCCGTATCCAACAGTCAATCTTTATTTAAAACTTAACGTGGAACTGTAAATAAATAAAATTATCGAGTAGGTGTGTCATACCAGTACCCCAAATAACAGTTCAATTTGCCTCAAACATGGCGGACCTATCGACACTCTATGAAATTCTAGCTCGTTGCTCTGTACGACACCTGCATGTTTCTCAGAGAAATGAGCAAGGTTCATTCAGTTCTGGTGCGCATGGACTCGAGGATAAAAGACAAGCACCGATTGATATCTTTATTTAATCCTTTCGTGACCGAATTAATTCTAATTTCCCATATTGTTGTTGTTGTGGTCTTCAGTACGCAGACTGGTTTAATGCAGTTCTCTACGCTGCCCTGTCCTGCGAAGGCCTCTTCATCTCAGAATAACAACGGCAACCTACATCCTTTTGAACCTGTTTACTGCATTCGTCCCTCGGTCTCCTTCCACGATTTTTACCCCACACGCTTCTTTCTAATGGAAAGTTGACGATTCCTTGATGTCTCACAATATGTCCCACTAACTTATTCCTACTCTTAGGATATGCCAGAAACTCCTTTTCTACCCAATTCTGTTCAGCACCTCCTCATGAGTTATGTGATCTGCCCATCTAATCTTCATCATTCGTATGTAGCACCACATTTAGAAAGCTTCTATCATCTATTTGTATGATGTCCTTATCTTCAACGTATCACTCCCATACAATGTATGTTGATACGTAATGATATATATATATATATATATATATATATATATATATATATATATATATATATATATATATATATATATATATATATATCGTAATATTTTATGTTCGTGAGAATGTTATTATTTAGTTCAAAATATAATTATTTATATGGTATTATTATCACAGACAATTTCTATTTTTGGTGACTCTCAGGACGTGTAGTTTGGCCAATAAATAAATTCTTCGCCAATAAATGAAAAGACTTCTGACTCAAGACGAAACTTTTACAAAATGAAAATCTTACAAAATTGGATTGCTTCCATCACTTCAGATAACTAAAGAAGACTAATTCTCTAAATTTATCTTTACCTTACTGATTTTATGAATTATCTGTGGTCTATCAACTGACAATAAATATATCGTAAATTAATTAATTAGGATTTTCTTTTTTAAATTAAAGAAAAATCCATCTCCCCTACTCTCCTTTTTACCCATATATCTCCTGCCTCATGTATCATCACAAATGCTTTCAGAAAGGACTTCCTAACATTTAAACTAATATTGGATGTCAACAAATTTCCCTTCTTCAGAAACACTTCTCTTCCCATAACCATTCTGCATGTTATATCTTCTTTACTTTGGCCATCAGAAGTTTTTTGCTACCTAAATAACAAAACTTAGTCACTACTTTTATCGTCTCATTACCTAATTCCTTCATCATTGCCTGATTTCATTACCGTCGTCTTACCATTTTTAATGTTCATCTTACATCTTCCTTTCAAGACACTGTCCATTCCATTTAATTGCTTTTCCAGGTCCTTTGCTTTCCCTGACCGAATTACTATGGCATCAGCAAACCTCAAGGTTCAATTTCCTCTCCAAATTTCTCCTTGCATTCCTTCACAGCTTGTTCAATGTACAGACTAAACAACATTGGAGAAAAGCTATAACCCTGTCTTACTCCCTTCTCAACCGCTGCGACCCTTTCATGTCCTTCGACTCTAATAATTTCTGTCTGGTTTTTGTACAATTTGAATGTAACTCTTCGCTCCCTATATATTACCCTTGCTACCTTCAGAATATAAAAGAGAATATTCCAGACAACATCGTCAAAAGCTTTCTACAGATCCACAGATGCTAAAAACGTGGGTTTCCCTTTCCTTAATCTATCTTCTAAGATACGTCGTTATATGAGTATTGTCTCGCGTGTTATAACATTTATCCTAAATCCAAACCGATCTTCCCCATGATCGTATTCTACCAGTTTTCCAATCGTCTGTAAATAATGCGTGTTAGTATTTTTGTCTGCACTTGCTTTCTTTGAAATTAGAATCAATATATTCTTCTTGAAGTCTGACGATATTTCCCCTGTCTCATACATCCTGCATACCAGATGGAACAATTTCTTCATGACTGGCTCTCCAAAAGTTAAAAGCAGTTCAGACGAAACATCAGGGGCCTTGTTTCTACTCAAAACTTTTAGTGCTTTTCCTTTCGCAGTATCGTATCTCCTATCTTATCTTCATCTACTTCGTTTACATTTCTAGAATACTACATTTCCTTTGTGCAGGCCCTCCATATATAATAAAGATTAAATGTGCCAGAGGTCGTACAGCATGACAGCGTCATCAAGGTCTTCAAGAGGTGAGCACGGAATCAACATTTCCGTACAGAAAAGTGACGCGTTGGGTAAAAGCCTTCAACGAAGGTCGACGACTGTCAGACATGCATTGGGCAGGTCGTCCTAGCGTCTCTGACGAAGGAGCATCACCTTCTACCAGCTTTGCGAAAGAAGCGGTAACATTTACTGCGTAAACCACCGGACATTTTTGGGACTGGGAAGCACTGTACGACCTACCATAGTCCCCGGGCTTCAGTCCTTGTGACTTTGATTTCATTCCTAAGATGAACCACTTCGTGGCATTCGCTTCAGAACTGTTCCAGAGATTCGACAGCCAATAACTGCTCCATTCTCACCATCAACAAAACAGGCTCTGCTAATGGTATACTACGTCTTCCAAATCGCTGGCAACAGGTTCTACACAACGCTGGTGATTACTTTGTAGGACAACAACAGGTACAAACATGTAATGCTTTTGTATCGGTTGTGAATAAATAGTTGCCACTATATAAGTTCCAACCGTCGTGATATAGTGTAGTCGGTACATTCAGTGGAGCTTGTGTGTACATGATATAGTCTATAGAATGACTCGTGAATGCAATTAGTTGTGTAAAAGTAATAGATTGTAGCGTGACGCCGATTTCCGTTGTTTCACTGCATGAACAGCGGAAAAGTAGTAAGATGAAGACTTCTTTCCTAGCATATTTTTTTTTTAGTTTGTCAACAAGAAAAAGTTGTACAAAGGTTTAAAATTGTGGGTAAAGTTCGTAGCCAGATTACAAGTGCCAGCATTCTCAATCAGTGAATGAATAACGTCTCGTTAAAACGTTGCATGATGGAGAATTTTTAATTGTTTTTGACGTCATATCTCCTGAAATGTGTGTCAGAGACAGTTTTTATCCCCATAGCGAATGATGCATTTAGGCAAAGAATGTTTGCAGCAAATTTCGTAGAAATTGTTCCATTTGTTTAGAAGGAAGCGTAAAACATTTTCATATTATGTGGAAGTTTTTGTGAATTGCAGTGTTTTGTCACCATATTTCATGAAATATGTGTTGTACGTGGTTCTTACTCCACAGCTTCGATTGAAAGAAACATGTGTGCCAAGGCTAGCTGAAATCGGACCAGTAGGTTTCGAGGAGATAAGTACTCAAATACATACAAACATACATTTCTATAATATGCACCTATATAGTGGATCGTGTATGCCTCGCTGCACTCGACGAGCAATAAATGGTGATAATTTTAGTACGAATTGGGATCTGGTCAAACAATGAGTCTCCAAAGAGCTAGTACATTAAACAATAGATAGTAGCACTTCATATGCCTGTAAATTCGGGGAAATAAATTTAGGTGTACTCCACATATACCCAGGTTTCCACGAAAGGGTAAATAGCACTCCTAAAATATATTAGAATTTCATTGACGGACTCTATTTTAAGTGACTAATAAGAACAAGTTGACACACATTACCAGGTGTAAAATCAAAGTTCATAATAAATGTAACTATGCCTCAATTTTGTTTACAAGACACTTTACAACCTTCGAAAGACTCTTTTATCAAGTTTCGAAGTAGGCCCGACACGAATCAATAAACACGATACGAGAATACGCATACAATATTATTACTTTTCGATTAATTTTTATTTGTAATTACGTGATGCAGTAAAATATAAATACGATATATGCATACACACACACACACACAATAATATTACAGTTCGATTAAAATTTTGAAGTATACAGCAATTTGGTTGCCTTAGATTTACCAAAATTTCAACGATTAAATTTACTTTCAAATAAGATAGGAAATTCAAAAAAATATTCATGCAAATACATTTTTTTTAGAAATTTTTATTGAGCTAACAGGCGACGCTGTCTTGATCAAGACTAGATGTCAAGTATTTTTATTGATTGACTTGTCTGTAAGATTGAATTGGATGGTACATCATGTATCCACTTATCCAAGCTGTCCTTCAAGATGGTTTGGAACCGAAACCAGTCGAAATTATAATAAACAGATGATGGTTCATTATACGCATTTTTTAAAACATTTTATTTTTCTTTATTACCTCTTAAGTGTCTTATAAATTTAATAATAGCACTAATTATGAGACAAAATATAGGTTAAAAACGAAGTTTCAGCGGGAGTCGAACCATCGCCTCATCCATGATCATCTTACAAGGCTCGAAGGCTAGTGGCCTGCACCTACGCACAGATACATAAGCTTCATAAATGTCGCCTTAAATTTCTCTTGCTGATTTTCTTCTAATTGTCAGACAAGTGCGCCTTACTACTTGCTTATTACATTCATTTAATGGCTTACTAAAGGTGTACAAAGCTTGAAGTAAGTCCGTGGCCAAAACGAGGTGCTCTCCCCTTGTTTTAATAGCTGCCAGCTGTTCCACAAATTCATTTATCGTGCTAAATTTTGAGAGCGTAGTACTGGAACTATTTCTTCCCATCTCCAAAGCAACTGTACACGTCTTTCTGAGGTGTCGTTAGAGAAGTGGAGGGTGGAAGATAGTGCTGGTATCTGCTATTAACAGTGGCTAATGAGCACCACGGATAAAAGACACGCCTTCAACGAGTTCGTCTCGCCGCTGCTGTGTTACGAAACTTAAGAGGCGATAACAGTTCCGCTCGTCCTCACTTCAACGAAGTCTTTACAAGGTGCAGTAGGTCACTTTCAGGTAATTGTTACGGTGTTCTGGAACTAAGAATGTAGCAAATTACTTTGTACCTCAGTTACGAAAGTTTCTCTTCTCAATTTGGAGTAGCAGCAGTATTTGTATTGTGCATCAATAGCAGCACAATTATACGGTCAGAACAAAGACTAGAAACTGGAATTACATGTTCACAGGGTCTGGAGGTCTAGGCGACTGCACACCCGAAATCAATTTCGCGTCGCGCGCCGAACGAGTAGGTTATATAGTTACGTATCTACTGCAGCGCTAGCGAACACACAAACTATGAAGAATCATCTGTTTTGACGCCATCGTTTAACTGTTTCACTAATTACATGTGCAAATCACGCGCGAGTTGTCAATAATAAAATTGCCGGCCGCGGTGGCCGAGGGGACTGAAGCGCTTCAGTCACGGTCTGCACGGCCACTACGGTCGGGGGTTCGACTCCCCCCTCGGGCATGGATATTTGTGCCGTCCTTAGTATTAGCTAGTTCATAAGTAGTTTGTAAGTTTAGAGACTGATGACCCTGTAGTTAAGTCCCTTAAGCTTAACAAATAATAATAAAATTTATATGTCAACACGACGAGTTTCGGGACGACACTATCCCATTATCAAGTTCTGTAAACATAAAATAGAGCACTATACATCGACGACTCAACTACATATTCAAATTAAACTAACATACTAAACTACCATAAAACTTATCTGCAGCTAGGCAACATCATCAAACATAATAAAGCAGCTTATGTACTTTGTCAAAAACGAATTATCGAGCTGAACCACATGTTCATCGGAAGGCTCAAAGCTGTGCACTGATGGACGGCAGTTTTAAACTTCAAAGATTATCCATATGCATTACAGATGTCATTGGTGACTAAAGTATCATTGTCCAGACATCCAACACTTATTCATAGTCATCCACTAAACTTCAAGGTGTTGTAATGGAAGTACGTCCTAAGTTACTCAGTAAAAGCAAGACGTTGATATTTAAAACAGAAGAACATATCAGTGCTTCTCAAGGTGGAGATTGCTAAAATGAGCCCAGTAATGGCTTTTAGATAGTTCTGTGTTGTCATTGACCACGTTGCTGGAATTTTCCCTCAATACAAACGATCTCAATCCTTCCAAACTGGATAACAACCAAACGTTGTACTCATAGTGTACGACCTTCAAATTATCATTTATGGAGTCCAACGAGTGATGTTCGATTTTCAGGTGCTTCGCTACTGCAGATGAGGCATTATCTCTATTACTGTGCTCTTAAAAAACGAACTTTAAAATTCCTTCATATCTCAATATTGACACTTTGTTTGATATACTCCCGCTTTCCCTATCCAATTCTCTCTTGCACCAATCTTATGATACAGCCTATGTTCCACTTTATTGTCGGTTCTAAAAGCAATTTTAACGTCTCTCATTTTAAATATCCTCGCCAATTTTGTAGGAGATAGGTCCCCGGAATGGCGTAAGTCTATATTTGTACAAGTTTTCCTCGGGTAGTTGATAATGGGATAATGTCGTCCCAAAACACGTCGTGCTGACACATAAATTTTATTATTGACAACTGGTGCGTGATTTGCATTAATAACCTCTGACAAGGATCGGTGAATTGAAGTCAGAACGGTCGACTGGGCAACACAGGTCAATCACAACGCTGCCCGCTCCTGCATAGCGGCCGGTATTGACAACCTGTTCTCACCGTAGATCAATTGAGCGTAGTGTGTGTTCTGTGTTACACATGTTACAGAAAGTGCCCCTTTAGTGCGTTGATTCTGAACTGAAAACAGGACAATGAATGAGCAAAGGATCAATTCAAAGTTTTTTTTTAAAGCTTGGCTAGACATCTGGTACGTTTTTTTTTTTTTTTTGGGGGGGGGGGGGGGGACTCAAGCACTAATCGTGACCATAGATACTCGTAGACTGAGCATGGCATCGTTTCCTTGGCACCAACATCTCTGGATATAAACCATTGTTTTGGCAACACTCACATGGTAAATGCAAATGTAGGCTTCCGCGGCTGTTGTCACTATCAATGAAATTCTTTCGGGTATGAGACCGCGTCGTCATTTTATAAACTCTACCGACGTTTCGGCCTCTGTTGCAGGCGGCCTTCGTCAGGGTCTCTGTCTGACTGCTGAGTGTAGGATAGCTTGGGGTTTATATAGCAGCGGATGTGGGAGAGGAAGGGGGACGTTGGGTTTCCTTTATTGGTGGTTACATCAGCGTCCGTTTCAACCAATGGCGTGCAATAACGTAACCACCAGTAAAGGAAAACCAACGTCCCCTTTCCTCTTCCTCATCCTCTGCTATATAAACTCCAAGCTATCGTACATTCAGCAGTCAGACACAGACCCTGATGAAGGCCGCCTGCAACAGTGGCCGAAACGTCGGTAGAGTTTATAAAATGACGACGCGGTCTCATACCCGGAAGAATTTTATTGATACTCAGGTGGTAGTGTACAGCTTTCCCTAGGATTGTACAGAGCTTTTTGTGAAGGAAAGTAACACTAAATTTCAAGTGAAAGTGTTATTAGTTTAAAATGATGGCATTTCTTGAAAAGTGTGGAGTTATTTATTATATCCGGGTAATGTTTGCCAGCAGTCACGTGGTTCTGTGTTTGAACCACGCCATGCATGTAGCCGCTCTGCTGTTTGTCCGGTCTGTTAGTAGTGGGCGACCGGCGACGGCCATCAGTGAAGACAACATTGATAAAGTGAGGACATTAACCACAAACAATCGCCGATTAACTGTGCGCATGATAGTGAATGAACTGCAGATTAACCGCGAATCCGTATGATAAATCCCTACCCAAAAGGTAGGAAAGAGGAAAATGTGATGATGTCGTCTTGTGCCACATCACTTGACTGATGTTCAGACACTAGCAGGTGTCTTTCGGCAAATGCAGAGTTGGTATGAAGTTAGGGTTTTTAACCTTGAACCCACGTAATTCTGAGGGGCATTCTTCTCTCTTATTGGCATATACGACATATTCGGCGAGAACTCTTGCCCATCCGGTGGCCAACAGTTACAGGTCTGTAATGATATGGTGATCAAAAAACTTTTAAAAATTTTCAGAGGTTTGTAAACCTATTGGACCAAACTGCTAGGGTCATCAGTCACTATACTTACAAACTAATTAACTAAGGACAACAACATACTCATGCCTGAGGGAGGACTCGAACCTCCGGCGGCAGCAGTCACCCACCCTACAGATGGTGCCTTAGATATCTTCATCTACATCTATATACTTCGCTAATCTAATCTTCATCTACATCTATATACTTCATTAATCACTTTTAAGGGCATGACGGAGGGTTCATCAGACGACTTTTTTGATATTTCCCTATCGTTCTATAATAGAGAGCGGGAAAAAGAAATACCTGAATCTTGCCGTTTTCGATCTGATTTCTCTTATGTTATTAAGATGATCATGTCTCTCTAAGTATATGGGTACCAACAAAATATGTTTACATTCGGAAGAGAAAATTGGTGACAGGAATTTCGCAAATAAGTCTCTCCGCAAGGAATAACACTTTTTTTATTTTTATTTTTATTTTTTTAAAATGATTTCCACCAAAATTCGATCATTTCTGTGACACTCCCTTATAAAGCGATAGTACAAAACCAACTGCCCTTCTATGAACTGTCTCTACATCATCCATCAGTCCCACTTGGAGGAGATCCCACAATGGGCAGCAATACTTTAAGAAAGACGTTCAAGTGTAATATAGGCAGTTTCTTTCAGTAAAACTGTTGTATCTTCTAAGTGTTCCGCCAATGAAACGTAGCCTTTGGAACGCCTTCCCTACACTATTTTCTATGTGTTATTTTCGATCTAAGTTGTTCGTAATTGCTAAGTATTTAGTTGAATTTACACCCTTTAGATTTAATTAATTTATCATGTAAATGAAGTTTAACGGATTTCTGTAACAGTTCATATGAATAAGTTTTTACTTTTCATTATTTGCTGCCAATTGCCAATTTTTACGTTATACAGATATTTTATCTAAGTAGTTTTGAAGGTACTTTTCATTTTTAATGACTTTACTAACCGATAAATGACAGTATCATTCGTGATCAGTCTAAGAGAGATGCTCAGCTCATGTTGTGACATTACAGATACAGGAGGAAGCTGATTGTTTCCATGTGAAAGGCGGGTTTTGCCAGGGTGTTGGGTTTCCCAGCTGGCCGGCTACCAGTTTGTACCTAGTGAATGGGATACAGCAGGTAGTCAGGGTTTCCCTGATGTGCTCTGAAACAGGAAGCGACAGTCTTGGATGAGCGATGGCGGTCACCCCAGATTGCAACTGAAATACAATATAGCCACACACATTATTCTAAAAATCCATATAAAATCAGGGAATGATCATACGGAAAATATAATTATACGAATCGATTCAGGAGACTTGTGAGAATCAAACGCCATAACAAGCTCACAAATTTCAGTACTATAATAATAATAGTATAAGACTTTTATTTACAATTATTGATACATAGTGTTCATCAGTAACAGTTTAAGAAGAAAATGGGCAGCGTTGTACCATGCTACCTATCTTAAAAGACGTACCACGTTATTTCCGTATTCTTTCATTAAACTTTGTTTCAATACTCTTTTTCTGCTTTTCGTTGAGGTAGTAATATTCTTATGTCAGAACATAGATTGCACCACAGAAACACAAAACGTGAACCCAGTAACGCGCATTAAATTTATATATATATTTTATTATATTTAATATTATTCTTAGTAAAGTTCGTTCTTTATGTTGTAGACTGCCACTTAGATATTTCATGGCCGACTAAAAATAGTAGATACGCCGCAGATAATTTATATATAAACAATTATATGTATTTGTGGACAAGAACTGAATATAATTACATAAAAATCCATGACAAATTAAATATTAATTGTGTAACTATATTCCGACAGCGGCAGTATATTTGAACAGTAAGACGCTATCTGAGCAAAGAGTTTCAGTCTCAACCGTTTTTAGTATTGTTAAACACATATTTGTTTGTTAAATGTAAACAATATTTGTAGGAAGGTGGTCAAAGTATTTAATTCTGTGATATTAAAATTATTATAGTTTGGAAGGGAAATTGTATTTTAAAGATGAGGCGTTAGGATGCGCGGAAGGATACAATTTTGGGAGCAGGGAGAGCATGCTTTCGAACGCTTGGGAAGGGACTCGTAACTTGGACGCAGTGGCGAAAGGTTGTGACGCTGGGCGGTCTGAAGCCGTGTTACGAACTTGTGGTTTGAAGAGATAGGCATGTGTGGACTTAGAAAATTTACGGGACTGTGACTGCAGAACTTAGTCTCTGGTGAAAAGTGGTAAACTATGCACGGTAGTAGGGCTGTGGAACAGTGATAATTCAGCAATCGTGTACTCGTGTGATGACAAACTGTGTTTTATAACAAATACTGTAATTGTGGATTAATTTGCAACTTCAATGTTCGATGGACTTCTCTAATTTACGAGTGATAATTTGGAACTTTTACTCTCGAGTGCGTGTGATACTTATTGTGCCTCTCATGAACAATAATTGGGAAAATATTCAGTTATTTACTGATGTATAAAGTAGGACCATCTCCACATTTTGATGTCCAGAAAGAGAAATAAACTCTATTTATAAGGAATTACTTCGTGAGTGAATCACTTCTTTATCTTAGAATCCATTTTGTTGGTTATTCAGAGGTTTAATATATGTTTGTTTAGGTATATTTTCACCTCATCATATGCAGATTGATAGACTGGATAACCTACAGATTAATTATTGATCCTGTTTAAAGAGACTGGGTAGCTGTTTAGGACATAGAAGCTGACGTACATAACTCACCCTTATCAACAGAGTCAGCGAGCCATAAATTTTTTACTACCCTGAGTTATGTATTGCCAAATTCTTATTGGTGACTACCGATAGGAAGGTTGCAGTGTCCTAAATTTTTTATAAGGATACGGATCAGTAACATTCCGGTGGAAAATGTCAGAAATCACTTCTATTTTACTCGATGACTTACCGCCAGTTACAAAATATGAGTCGTATCTGACAGGAAATCTGGAATACAATCGCTCTACTATGACGATATTGCATAAGCACGGAATTTCATTAGGAGACGCTTGTGAGGTATATTGCTGAAAGGCTTGCGGAAATCTTGAAATATAGAATCGATTTGACATCCCTTGTCGAGGCGTCATCACGTCATGTGAGTAAACAGTAGAGGCCGTCAAACGCGGCCTGGCTCCCGCTCGTTCCCGCCAGAGGGAGCGGCTAGCGAGACCGCCGCACCCGGGAGCCGGCCGTGCCGATAATGCAGTCTCGGGAGCGAGAAGACTCGGTACTCCCGGCTGGCATGTGGAACAGCCGACAGTAGTGCGCATGCGCAAGGTCAGCCCCCTCACGACACCGTTAATTATTGCGCCCGTCCGGCACACGTCTACGGCGGTGCGTTCACACTGCCGAACGGGCCGAGCCGAACGGGGATGTGCCAAGACGAAAAAGAGGGGGAAAAACAACTTTTTCGATTTTCAAGTTGTAAGAAATTTTGACGGTATATAAGACCACATCGCATCGTTTTATCAACTTATTTTTTCCTTACAAGCTTTGCCTAGCCTGTGAAAAAATAAAAAGTCTACTTTTCATTCCGCACGAGTTTTCAGTTTCGTAAAGCTCCTCACTCGATTTTGATGAAGGTATTCGGTTAAAAAAATCTGATTTTTGGACACAGGGTAGTACGACATCTTAGCTTTCCAATAAAACATTCACCTTCTCGAAATTCGTAACAATCGTTTTCAAATGATGCTTTTTGTCAGGTATGCGCACTTGATTTACAAATCGTGTATTGAAAAAGTTCGATAGCGGGCAGCTTACTGTACTATGCATTTTAGGTCATACATTATAGCGAGTGAAATTGAGCTAAAAGAACAGAAAAGTTTTTTAAATGGTTATCGCACTGATATCTACCTCCTTTCACAAGTAATTGTGAGTTATCTGAGCGGCATCATGCCGTGTCCGCAAGCCTACGAACTCGGCGTGTATTGAGCGTGGCGTAAAGCACTGCAACGCCGGAAAATTATTTGCTGGCCACGTATGTTGGTCCCTAGTGATGTGTTAATAATTCATAGCCAGAAAATAGCTATACCCTAATTTTTCTTGGGTGGCAACCGATTACAATGGACAATGATCTACTATGGTTTTATGTAAGGTAATACTTCACTAAAGAGGTATACAAGTAGTTTTTTGTCCACATTGTACAATTAATGGAATACATATTTCGTGTTTCAAACTACAAGAGAAGAAACAATGTAAACTGCGAATTTGCTGTTGATGGACTGAAATAAATTTTCTGAAATTCTACTCAATGACTTTTTAGTTGAGGATAATAAACGGAAGAAACCCAAAAATATACTTACATTTATTGATGCATCTACACCTAAGATTACACTATTTAGCCTTCTCTTAAGCCGGCTGCGGTGGCCGAGGGGACTGCGGCGCGCCAGTCACAGTCTGCACTGCCGCTACGGTCGGGAGCTCGAATCCCTCCCTCGGGAATGGATATTTGTGTCGTCTTTAGTATAAGGTAGTTCATAAGTAGTTTGTAAGTTTAGGGACCCCACTGTTAAGTCCCTTAAGCTTAACAAACATTTGAACCTTCTCTTAAATTTCGCTTTTGTAACTCCCAGAAAATGTTCTAGCACGAGGTGAAACAATTTATATACAATGTCTCACATAAAAGTGCTATCCCTCACACCGAGACTGAAGTAGGAGTACATAACACTAAAATTAAAGACATTTAGTTACCCCCTGATAAGGGATGCTGCAACTTATAGCCATGGGGGTACGTCAGGTGTGCCAGATCTATGTGGTACACGCTGTACATGTTTCAGCTGATCTCCACTTTCAAAGAACTCTGCACGGTTCTCAGAATTTTTATTTATTATGTTAGGAAGCTGTCTGATGGGAACTGCTTTTGTATGAACATTTCCTGATTCTCACAATTTTCCTTTTCTCCACGGTACTTTCATATCGACATTTATACTTTAAATGAAAGGAAAACGCGCAGATTTTGTTTAGGCTCAGACAATGCAGATCAGTAGAGGATGAGAAGCAGCTGTCATTTTTTTCATGTTGTGATTTGTTTTTTCGTTCTTAGTGGGCTTGTGGCCAGCAACAAGGGATCGTCACCCACTGTCACTGGAAGATCGAAGGAAACACGGGTGTGACCAGTACTTGTTCACTGCCATCTTCTTTGAGCCAGCTAACTGTTAATTGATTTTGTAATTTTATTACTATTGTTTGCACACTGTAGTGACTCATAGATTTATAAACACATTAGAAATACGTGGTATGGACCCATTTAGGAGAGTTTTTCCTTATGTGAAAAACTAAACATTTCTTAATTTTTTTAAATTCATATTAAAGAATTAATAGTAATAGAAGAAAAATAAACATATTATCATAAGTATAATTGAAAAAAAAATCATGCAGAGGAGCTTTGCTGAAAGCAGGCTGGAGACTTGTGATACTTGTGCTGCAGAAGCAACGCCATACCCCAATCGGTTCGTGCCGGCGCCGACTCGCGCCGGGAATATTAAAGATATCGAATGTTAAAGGAAGGAAATACTCTCTTAAATGTTAGTCTATATGGATGGAACGAGTGCATTACCTCCTACTTCTTATGTTCATAAAATTCGACGGTTCACTACAGTGTAAGAACAATAGTAATAAAACTAGGCGACCTGTGCAAATACTTTGCAGCATTAGTGGCCATTCATGTGAAATGGAAATAAGTAAAATTAAATAGTAATCATTTAAAAATATTTATTATAGATAGTAAAAGTCTACAGAATATTACATAAGCTTGTGTTTCCTTAAATTCATATCAAAACACTTATTTAAAATCAATTATAATTATAAAATAGATTATTTAAATATATAAGAAAGATAGAGGACCCGTGCGAATACTTCGCACCGTTAGTGGAATGACTAAAACGTTGGGAAGACATGGAAGTAAAGTTGAATGTTCACGCATAGCTTTCTTCAGAATAAATCCGTGCAAGTGTTTAAAAGCACAAATGAAAGATCTTGATCCGTTGAGCTTTGTTAGGTCAGAGAGAACTGTGTACTTTATTTAGAACCGAAGATATCCTAAAACAAACAGATTAAAATATTCAATGCAAGAACAGAAGGATCCCGTGTTTGAATGAAAGTAAACCAAGGAGAGACTTAAGTTAATTATGGTACTTGATGACGAATCTGCGAATAAATACCTCTCGTTTAAAGCGAAAATAAAGGAAATGGGTCGGATAGAACAGCCTGACAGAATGACTTTAGTTTAAAGCCAGGACATCTCCATAAGAAATATACAGAAAAAATCTCGTTTGAGTGTAGAAAAAGTGGATGAATACCTTAAGTTTTACACAAAAATGAAGGAAATCAGCTGGGTAGTTTAGTCTGTCCGACTGACTTTAGTTTTGGTAGATTCTTTTAATATATAATAAAATCAATGAACTGTTAGCTGGATTCTTGAAGTGGCCAGCAATCGATCTTCTGCTGACAGTGGGTTGGGATTCCTTATAGCTGGGGACAAGCTCTTCACTTCCCTCAGAAAAAAATAATTAGAAAAAAGTGACAGACGCTTCGCATCCTTTACTGATCTGTCCTGCAGTATCTGAGGTTAAAGTAAACCAGCGTATGTTGAAAATTCGAAAGTACCATCTTGCAGACAAAGAAAATTGTCTTCAAATGATACGGCAAAATGTTCGTAGAAACGTTGTTCGTCTCAGACAGGTTACTACAAGCAACTCAGTTCATTATTACTTTCATCTCAGACTGTATACAATTATTTTCACCCTGTGGGAACACATTTTCCGAAAGCTACAAAAGCGAAAAGGTATATATTGTGTCTTAGGAGTAGATGCATCAATAAATATAAATATCTTTTGACTTTCTCGTTCATCTGCAACTAGAAAGCCGTTAACTCTAATGTCACAATTTTATTTCAGTCCATTAAGAGCAAAGTCGCAATTTACATTACTTTGTTCTTCTATTCTAGTTCCAAACACGAAATATAAATTCCATGAATTGTATTATGTGGGAAAAACCAGATGTATGCCTCTCAAAGTTAAGTCTGATCTACTGTAAAACCGTAGCAGATAGTTGTCCATTGTAATCGGTTGCCACCCAAGAAAAATTAGTTCATTATTGTTCTCTGATTATGGATCTTCAACACATCACGACCGACAAACGTAGCCAGCAATTCAGATTTTTCGGCACTGCAGTGCTTCACGCTACGCTCAACAAAGGCTGAGTTTGTAGACTTGTGATCGCGTCCCGAAGGCGCTCAGATAACTCGCAATTACTTGTGAAAGGAGGTAGATATCAGTGTGATTACCATTTCAAAAACTTTATTGTTCTTTTACCTCCATTTCACCCGCTGTAATATATGGTCTAAAAATCATAGAACAGTAACCTGCCCGCTATCTAACTCTTTCAATACACGATTTGTAAATCAAGTGCATATACTTGAGAAATAGCGTCATTTGAAAACGACTGTTTGGAATTACGAAAAGGTGAATGTCTTATACGAAAGCTAAGATGTTTTACTATAACGTTTCCAAAAATCAGATTTTTTAAACGCATACTTTCATCAAAATCGAGTGAGGAGCGTTACGTAACTAAAAACTCGTGCGGAATGAAAATTAGCCTTTTTATTTTTTCACAGGCAAGGCAAAGCTAGTAAGGAAAAACTAATTTCATAAAACGATGTAGCGTGATCGTGTATACCATCAACAATTTTTACAACGTGAAAATCCAAAAAGTGTATTTCCCCCCTTTTTTTGTCTCGGGTACGTCGGCGCGCCGACTAGGTCTAGGCTCAGCCAAGCTCAGCTCGTCCCGGCGGGCGCGACGTGAACTCGGGAGTATCGTGACTCGTCCTGCCCGAAACGTCTCGCTCTCGCGAGTGTGACGTCATCGCTCCCCCTCTACCAACCCTTTACCCGCCGTCAGCCGTCGAGAGCGAGGCGCGAGCGCTGCGGGAACCGAGCGGGAATGGAGGCCGTTTTGACCGGCTCTAGTAAACAGCTGCCTGTGATTCACAAGAACGACACTTTCTGATTCCGTGTGGATCAATAGGTCGTCCACTTCGAGGTAGTTCGAAACGTTTGAGGACAGTATATGTTCTAAAACCCTGTTGCAAACTGACGTCAATGATATAGGCCTATAATTTTGCGGATCGCGCCTATTGCCTTTCTTGAATACTTGGAGTGACCTGTGGAACTTTCCAGTCTTTGGGTATGCAACGTTCGCTGAGCGAGCGGTTGTATGTGATAGCTAGGTACGTAGCTATTGTATCAATATACTATGTAAGGAACCTATTGGTATAAAATCTGGACAAGGAGACTTGTATTTAAGTGATTTAATTTGTTTTAGACCACGCGGCTATTCCAGCGCAGCACTCAAAAAAACAACAATAATATTAAAATCCTTCTCACCTACAGGTACGCGGTTATAGGTTAATTACTATTTTTAGCGACCAGGAAGGAACCTGCTTTTATTGGAATGTGGTCACCTCCGCACCAGTTGCCCGCGTATTAAAACCCAAATATGATCAGCGTAAAAAATCTGACCTTAGCGGATCTTCACCCACAAACAAGAATCTACAGCTGAGCCCACCATAATTATTGAGGGTCCGTAGAGGCTCGTGAATCTTCCCCCCCTCCCCCTCCTCGGTAGGACCGGCCCCAAAAATTAAGAGTAATCAAAACAAGTGTCGTAGAAACCAGGATGACAGTGCCCTTTCCATGGCCTGACCCTCCGATGCCCAACCATTGAAGGAGGCGGGGGTACCGGCCTAAAATTGTGGATCAGGACGCAATGATGCTATTGCATCTGTTCAGATGGCCCCGAAAATCCATCAAGGGAATATCCCACCATAGAGGCCGGCCCGTCGGGAATATCCGTCAGTAAAATTGTTTCAGGGCCCCCAGTTATGTCGGATACATCCCCTGTTTTATTAGGCTCCCAAACAATGTCTGCGACTTCTGTTATGGCCTTAGTGTCTTAATGCGTTGAAATGCATCAACAACTAGTGAATGATCTACAGTAATGATGCCACTCGTTTATTCCTTTAATTAAGTTTATTATAACAAACAAAATCTCAGTACTACTCTGGCTAATTCTATGACAATAAACACCAATCAAACTGTTGTCAATGCTACAGAAAACAAAAGCATCCGCTAAACAAAATATCCACTGGTTTCCAGTTACAGCACTTTAACGTATTCAATGTTCACTGAGCCGGATCGATGATCTCCATCAGCGATCGGCGAGTTTCGATTGACTCATTATCTTTGGCAGAGAGCCTAGTGAGACACGTGGAAGGGTTTGTGGAGGGCGTGGCTAGAAAGTGTGTGGCGAATGAAGTGTGAGGCGAATGACGCTACGCGCCGTATGCGGAGTAAACAGGGTGTGGCCGTTACGTCCGCTGTCTGGGAAGTAGTCAGTGTCGGCTGCGCTGCGCGACGTGTTGGTTGCAGCCATACCGAGCAATGGAACGACTGGCCGAGCTGCCTTGATGTGTTCCGAAGGCTGCGCCGATGACTCCGTCTTTGTAAGATTCACACATTAAGTGTGCTACCAACGCGTTTTCCAAGGCAGCGAAATCAGCATTTTATGCTACGGTGAGACAGTGCTATCGTGAGTTTGACAGTTTAACTGTGCGTTTAGCCTTATTTGGGTGCTTCCGCTTGGTCAATGGTCTCGGTTGATAGCGATGTAATTGAATTGTCTCGTCGCCGTTGAACAGAGTGATGGCTCAATCCACCCTTCTGCAGATCAAGTTGTTGTAGTGTTATGTTTTGCTCTCATGCTGTGTACATCTACTCGCAAAGTCGTGGTTAACGCACAAGCTCCTGTTTCTAACGTGGTGAAGTCTGAAGGCCATGGAAAATGGCGCGAAGTAGTGGCATGTATTAAAGCTAAATCTTATGGAAGTCTGGGGCCTGTTACAAGACAGTTACCTCGAATGTGAATTGTTTTTGGAAGATATTTCTTTTATATATAGGCTGTATTATTTAAAGTTTAACCAAAGATTCTTGTTTCGTGGATCATATATTAAATACCAGCCATTAACGTATAAAATTTAACCGCGGCGGAGCGGCCGAGCGCGTTGAAGCGTTATGCTACGATGCGCGAGGCCGTTCCCCGTCGGAGATTCGAAACCCCCCTCGGGCATGGATGTTTGTGCCATCTTTAGTATAAGATAATTCATAAGTAGTTTGTAAGTTTAGGGACTGATGACCCCTTAGTTAAGTCCCATAAGCTCTACAAACATTTGAACATTTTTTTTGTAAAATTTATATTAACTGCATTTTTTAAGATCGCCCTTCAGGCGCTGTTTTTTAGAATTATAAGAATATTTTAAGATAGCCCATCAGACGTGTTGATTGTTTAAATTCAGGCGTTGAATTATTAACTTGATCTCAAAACTTGCCCTTGTAGTGTTGAATTGTTTAAATAATGTTTTATTAAATTAATCTGCAAATTCTATTTTAGTTATCTGTGTATTGCAGACTAAATAAATTGGTGTAAACTGTCCATCAATTATGTGCGAGTGAATAAAAACTGGCTGAGTCCTTCCTTGATCCTTTGGTTACATGGGGCCGGGTTCGAGGTCTGTCACAGGCAGCATTCACCAAATCTCGGACGTCAATAAAGAGGATTTGTAGGTCGGCAGTTCCCACGGTCAGCGGCGGTGCTGCGGAAACCCCGCTGGCATCCTTAGCGGAGCG
The DNA here is from genome assembly GCA_026315105.1 of Locusta migratoria. Taxonomy (NCBI): domain Eukaryota; kingdom Metazoa; phylum Arthropoda; class Insecta; order Orthoptera; family Acrididae; genus Locusta; species Locusta migratoria. The sequence continues at coordinate 268,107,028 of CM048748.1, read as the reverse complement.
GCTGAGCAGCGGAGCACTGTCGGCGACGTCGGAATGCGGAAAAGTTGCAGGTCCCGTGGGTGGCGTCCGACTGCCGTGGCTATGCGGTGCGTGGTCTAAAGTACGCACGTGGTAGCAGATCTCCAGGATCGGCTTCTCGGTCACGCGTATGGCGGACGGGAGTACGTCCCTGCTTCCTGCGTCATCTGGAAGTGCGGCTAGCGGCCAGTGAACTCATGTAGTCCCTCGGAGTGTTCGCCTAGCTGTCCGGCAACCTGCGACGCCTACGTGTTGTGAGTGTTGCCGCTGCAGTAGGCGGACAGGGCAGCAGGTAGATTCGGTTGTTACTAACCAAATAGCCTTCCGTGAACCTCTGTTTGTCGACGTGTGCAGCGCGTGAGCCTCTAGAGCAGTGTTTTTCAACCTCTTCGAATATGCGGCCCCCTTACAAGTAAAAATATGTTGGCGGCCCTCTTCCAAATAAAATTATTCTGGCCCCCCCTCACCCTTTCTCAGGAACTGTAATAAAACTAATTCTCAAAAAAAAAAAAAAAAAAAAAAAAAAAAAAAAAAAAAAAATAATAATAATAAAAAAATAAATAAATAAATAAATAAATAAAAAAATTAAATGTTCAAATGTTTGTAGAGTCTATGGGACTTAACTACGGGGTCATCAGTCCCTAAACTTACAAACTACTTATGAACTACTTACAACTAAGGACGGCACAAATACCCATGCCCGAGGGGGATTCGAACCCCCGACCGTAGTGGCCGTGCAGACCGTGACTGTAGCACCTCAGTCCCCTCGGCCACCGCGGCCGGCAACTATTTCTGTCAAAGGAACCAAATTTAATCTTCTTTCTTTTCCTTCAGCTTTCTTTTAAATTGTTGGAGGTAATTTTTTGTGTATTTTTCGGAATGGACCACATTATTCTATTTTCACATGATTTCAGGCAAGATTCAGAAGCGAATTATGATCAATAAGAAACGACGCACTGTATCGATAATATATAAAGAAGTAATTCTTTTTTTCGAAATGTTCAGAATTATTTACTGTATCACCTTCATTTTGCAAGGTATTTCGAATATTTAAAATGTTTAAAGTTTAATGGAAATTGACCAATACTGCTTACTACGTACATGCGAAACTGAACGTTTAAAACCGAACAATGTGGTGACTTTGACCACTGAGGTAAGTCTTGAAGACATAAATTAATATGCACAACAGAGACGCCAGGAAAATAGGGGAAACACAATTACTAACAATTATGGCCCTGTTATAAGAACACCCGAAGGAAATATTGAATGAGAAAACCATCTGATAAATTTATATCATGGAAAGAGTAACAATCTGGCTGCGTCACAATAAATGAAATTTGAAAATGTTCAAATGTTTGTTAAGCTTATGGGACTTAACTACGGGGCCATCAGTCCCTAAACTTACAAACTACTTATCAACTACCTTATACTGAGGACGGCACAAATATCCATGCCCGAGGGGGGATTCGAACCCCCGAACGTAGTGGCTGTGCTGACCGTGACTGGAGCGCCTCAGTCACCTCGGCCACCGCGGCCGGCAATGAAATTTGACTTACCTCGTATTCTCATTACAAAACTGGAAACCGGAAACAGCAAGCAGGTCACTGCATGTAGGATCATTAATTTTATCAAATGTATAAAAAAAATGCAAATGTTTGATAGGTATAATGAGGTTAAAAATACTCAAAAGTGAAAACAATGAAGGGGAAAGTAACTACAAAAACTGAAAACGCGAAAAGAAAAAAAAAATTATGAATTACAATAATGTCGTGCCGCAACACATACCTGATGGTTCAGTTGATAATGTACATTATTAAGCCATATGTCAGTATACATGCTATATCTCCTACTGGTTTGTAATGAAGGGCACATCACAACTTCTCTCCCCAATACAACTCATTAATCGGTGGGACGAGATAATGTTGACGTTAACTGTGTAACTTATGTTCATAATGGAATGATAAAATTCGTATGTCGACACTAGTTATGAAATAAACTTAATTTTATGCAAGTCCATTTAGTTGCTAATCAGTTGTTGACTTGTAGTTTACTGTTCCTTAGCAACACCCACTGTCAAAAGTTACCCGTGAAAATTTTATTGACGTCGTTCCGAAGTTTCCGCACCCCAGCAAGAATCAGAAAAAAAAGAAACAGATATTTTAAATAGTTCTTAAATAAAATTTTAGGTTCTTGTACGAGCGGGGCAAGAGAACTGATCTGTAACCGTTACTGAAATTTAAATCAAAGTCTAACACAGGCACTACGGTTTGCTGTTGATAGCTTTAACCAAATATTAAAATTCACCGCCTGCTAAACTTGACGTCTCACATTCGCACCCAATATAAATTTCTTGTCACAGTCGAATACAAGTCAATGTTAGACTCCATTACTGTATTAAATCTCTTCTCAAACAAAGTAAAACTTGAAACTTTCTGGCAGATTAAAATTGTGTGCCGGAACCGGGAATCGAACCTGGGACCTTTGTCTGGGAACATTGCCCAGGTTCGAGTCCCGGTTCCGGCACACAATTTTAATCTGCCAGGAAGTTTCATATCAGCGCACACTCCGCTTCAGAGTGAAAGTTTCATTCTGGAAACATCCCTGAGGCTGTGCATAAGCGATGTCTCCACCATATCCTTTCTTCCAGGAGTGCTAGTCTTGCATGTTTCGCAGGAGAGCTTCTGTGAAGTTTGGAAAGTAGGAGGCGAGGTATTGGCGGAAGTAAAGTTGTGATGCGGCATCGTGAGTCGTGTCGGGATAGCTCAGTCGGTAGGGCGCTTGCGCGCGAAAGGAAAAGGTCCCAGGTTCGAGTCCCGGTTCTGGCACACAATTTTAATCTGCCAGAAAGTTTCATACCAGCGCCCACTCCGCTGCAGAGTTTCATTGTGGAAAGTAAAACTTATCTATAAATCAGCTTTGTCTTCCAGTAAATATAAATCACACATTAAAAAATCTATTTTCTTCTGAAATAGTACTAGTTCTAATAAGTAATGCTTGTAAGATTACATGTATTCAGCACGACTAACTCAGAACGACTATTAACAATGTCATTAATATATATACAGGGTGTTTCACTAAGTGTGTTTGCCTCTGTAACTTATAAAATAATAGGTGACGGGAAATTTTAATGTGGTAGGTCAACAAAAGAAATGTTACACTTTCTGCGGAGCTATGAACATAGTTTATTGTATCATTTTCCAAAGAGTTACAGCACAAAGATATAATTTTTTAAATGGAACAATAGTTTTTTTCTATCGTGCATTGGATTCGTTGAAACCAGCTGCATCCAAATCAATTTAAACTACATTCCTTTCACTGTTAGTTTGGGAGCTACAACCCTTCAAAGTTCCGGGGGCGGAGGCTACGACAGCGTAGCTGACTGGCTGGTGGTCATGAGACAGTGGGCCGTGCTCCAGGGGATAGCTACTCGGCCAGTCAGCTACTCTTTCGCAGCTTCCGCCTCCGGAACTTTGAAGGGTTGTAGCTCCCAAACTAACAGTGAAAGGAAAGTAGTTTAAATTGATTTGGACGCAGTTGGTTTAAACGAAACCAATACACGATAGAAAAAACTATTGTTCCTTTTAAAAATTATATCTTTGTATTGTAACTCTTTGGAAAATGATATAATAAACTATGTTCATAGCTCCGCAGAAAGTGTAACATTTCTTGTGTTGACCTACCGCATTGAAATTTGCCGTCACCTATTATTTTATAAGTTACAGAGGCAAACACACTTAGTGAAACACTATATATATGAAAACGATTGACGCGCAGCAATAGAGAAGGCGCAGCTTGATCCGTAGCCCTGTAGCCGTCGGTTAAATTCAGATAGCGGCAGTCTATTGTAATGTTGGCTGCGTTGACGACGACGCTGCACTAGTTCATTGCGACGCCTCGATTTAACATGAACATACAGAGGCAAATAAAAACATGTTAAGAATCGCATTAGAACAAGATAATATTTACACAAACAATAAACATATACATTTTTGTACAAATATCTTTTGGTTTATAGCCTTCAAAACAGGGCTGACATAGGGAATAGGAGAACGTCTATGTTCGTCCCATTACAATTATCCAGCTATAACATAACGACTGCATTCACCAACCGCCTCTCGTCACAGCTACTAACCAACCCTGGCACGTTAAGACTACTGACTGAACCTGGCGCGTTACCGCTAATGCCTCTCGCAGTCGAAGCGCTCACTCTATAGTTCCAAGGATTACTGTGCCACTTAAAATGTATGTATATCTGTGACCAGTTCACAACATCAACTATATTGAATATCTTTACTTTAAAATACGTACTAAATAACTTGAGCACAATACAGAATGACAAATAATCAGATATGATATAACTTTATAAGTTCTGTGGGAACACTATTGTGGCTTAAGTATTATAGAAAATTAATTATATCGGGACAATCTATCAATTGTTTCCTGGAAACGGATTTCAGACGTTGCACTGATCCATCATTAACACACTGTATTTTAAAAAAAAAATGTATCATCTACTCAAATCATAATGAATGTTACACAAGGAAATACGAAATTTTAACATTAAATAAATTTCACTTAGACATACTTTTTTGTATCATTAAAACCCTACTTCTTTTATGGTGCACCGTATTTCGTCTTGTGACAGCGACAACCCGAGTAAGAGCAGTGTTTTTCAACTCAGGGGGGTCGCGACCCACAGGTGAAAAACCCCGCTCCAAGGTATATAGTGCATGTCGTAAATTCAGAATTCTGAACGACCAATTAGAATCTGGAGATCACAACTTAAGATCTATTATGAGAGAAAACTCCTATTAAGTGCCATCGTCAGGTGTTTCGTATTTAGAGCCCTGAAGTGCTTCAACCGACTAAATATTAGACGGTGTTTTATACTGAAAATGGCCCGTTATGATTTTTAAGTAAGATCTCGGGCATTTGAGATCTGCAAATACAAGTTAAAACGCTTACTGCTGCTCTAAATTACTTTACGAGTGGCCACAGTACTTGTGCAAAGGAAATTTATTTAACTGCTCACTCCTTAAGGGACCAGCCAACGTTTTAACAATTACAAAAGTAATGTTAAAAAAATGAATAGATAATTAAACATGGGATGGGGAGCATGAAATCATAAAGCAGAGGTTTGATACTTTAAATCATCATCTATTCAATAAAATGAACAAGCAAATAAATGTGGAAAACCAAATTAAGCACACACCTTGCACAATAGTGAATTAAATGATAAAGTTACTGCATGTAATAAAATCGTTTCCGCCCTTTATAAATATGGAGGATAACGTGGAAGGAAAATTGCAAACACACAATGGATAGATGAATGCACATTCATTCGTTCAATGCCAGACATGCGCATAATGCTTGCGGCACATTGCTCATGCAAGAATACTTCATAGCAGCGACAAACGAAGCGTTGGCGGCGTTTTGACAAGATAGCGGGTGTCTTGAAGCACAGATCTGAAAATCACTGTGCACCAAAGGAACTCACGTTCGGGGAGGCAGTGGCATCCCATTCTTAAGTACTACGTGGTGTGCGACCAAGGCGAATAGAATTTACAAAAAGAAATTAATTAAGAAAAAGCAAGTAAAGCACACCCGAGAATACATATAGAAAAGCATGGCTGAAGGCCGCAGTAACGACAGTTACAAAAGCACGTGGAGCAATCGGTCGTGATAAGATAGGAAAGACAGAATCAAACCAGAAAAGCTGAAAAATATTTAGCATACTCGTGTATACAGACACGACATGAAAATGTTAGTTAAACAACAGCAAGGAAATTCAAACATACTAAGTTTGCACAAAGGCTGAAGTCACTCACGTGTATTCCAACTTGAGAAAAACCGGACAAAAATCATCACCAGAATGATAATGCAAATACGAAATTTACACTGAATTTTTCGAGTTCTGTAAATTAAGAAACACTTCGCTTCGCATAGCGAAAGAATTACTCAAGAAAACTATCACTGATAAACCAAGAGTGCCTGATCACAATGAAAGAAAAGTTCTAACAGCATGCCTTCCTTCCGCGGTCGCAGCAAGAGTGAAGCCCTAAGGCCACGCCACCTCACAGCGGACGTAGAGTGCAGTAAATGCCCATACAGAGCGCGTTCAGAGAATAGTGTCTACCAATCCTATCTGAGGAAGATTATATCCTCTTCAATGGCTCCCAGAGAGGCCTCTTGTCACTTGTTTCGTCCAAGATTAGGTTGGTACCACACTAATAACACGGCCACCTCGTCATCTCGCAAGTATGCTTGTCTCTGGCCACCCAGAAGACGCCAGCGCAGACGACAAACGAAGCCAAGTGTTCTTAACTATAGTAAACAGGTGGCGATTGTAAGCCATTTCGCCGCAGTCAATATTAAAAAGAAACTTCCACATTCACATGAACTCACAAGTTCAATCACACGGGTGGAAACATATGTAAACATGGGGCATTGATCATTAATAATTAACATACTAATAGACAATATTAATGGTTCAGAAACACCATAATGAATAACTCAAAACTGAACACGACCTCACATTCAGTGGGCATGTTTCAATATTTCATTTACGAATTGTAGCCAGTTATTATATTTGAATACTGAATATTCCGAGACGTTGACATGCCGCGGGGGAGTAGCCGAGCGGTCTAAAGCACCTCGCTGCGGAGCGCGCAGTTGCTCGCCGTGGAGGTTCGAGTCCTCCCTGGGACATGTGTATGTATGTTTATCCGTAGGTTAGTTTACCTAGGTTTAAGTAGTTTGTAGGCTAAGGACTGATGACCACGCAGTTTGGTCCGATAGAATTACAGACATTTGATTTTTGAGACGTTGACAGATGTCGCCACTGGCTACTATTCTTAAATGAAATGTCAACGAATGGTGTATGCGCTTTCGGACCATTTCTATAACCGTGTGTATGCCTTCAACAGGCACGTGACAAGCTCTGTGTGAATGTGCAGACACGCCCTGTTCTTTGCGGTTATACAGTGTTGCTGCGAGCAAGTGGAAGTAATGAGCAGGGGGCGAATTTAAGCAGGACGGGAAGTGTGTCTGGATAGCCAGATTGACGGTAAATAAATAAACGAATAAATAAACTGAGGCAAAAGCTCAACGATCAACATGCAACACGTACGATACCAAGTCCACAAGAAATCGGTCCACCCATGGGAGGGGTGGGGAGTGATTAAGGCCAAAGCTAGCCCATAGTGGAAAATCTGTTTTGGGACCATTGCTGTTTCTTATTTATATAAATGATATGCCTTCGAGTATAACAGGTGACTGTAGAATATTTTTGTTTGCTGATGATACCAGCAGCCGGCCGCGGTGGCCGAGGAGACTGAGGCGCTTCAGTCACGGTCTGCACGGCCACTACGGTCGGGGGTTCGAATGCCCCCTCGGGCATGGATATTTGTGCCGTCCTTCCGTCCTTAGTTGTAGGTAGTTCATAAGTAGTTTGTAAGTTTAGGGACTGATGACCCCATAGTTAAGGCCCATAAGAAATACAAACATTTGACCATTTGATGATACCAGCTTGGTAGTGAAGGATGTTGCACGTAATATTGACACAGTATCAAATAATGCAGCTCAAGAGATATGTTCATGGCTTGTAGAAAACAAGTTGATGTTAAATCACAGGAAAACTCAGTTTTTACAATTTCTAACATAATTTCACGAAAGCCGACATTCTGATTACACATAATGGGCATATGATAAGTGAGACTGAACAGTTCAAATTTCTAGGTGTTCATATAGACAGTAAGCTGTCATGGAAAGCCCATGTTCAGGATCTTGTTCCAAAACTAAATTCTGCTATATTTACCATTAGAACAATATCTGAGATAAGTGATTTTTCAACACGAAAAGTAGTCTATTACGCTTACTTTCACTCACTTATGACGTACGGCATTATTTTTTGGGGTAACTCGCCTGATGTAAAAAGGATATTTCTGGCTCAAAAACGGGCGGTTCGAGCAATATCTGGTGTAAGTTCGCGAACGTCATGTCGACCCCTTTTCAGTAGTCTGGGAATTTTGGCGTCACAATACGTTTTTTCTTTAATGTCGTTTGTTGTTAATAATATCAGCTTATTCCCACGAGTTAGTAGCTGTCACTCCGTGAATACTAGACAGAAGTCGAATCCACATTTGCATCACACCACCTTAACACGTGCAGAAAGGGGTATAGTATTCTGCGGCATCCATTTTCAATAAGCTGCCACAAGAACTAAAGAATCTTAGCACTAATCCACACGCTTTCAAATCTAAATTGAAGAGTTACCTAATGGCTCACTCCTTTTATTCTGTCGAGGAACTCCTAGAAAAGTTAAACAATTAAGCTAATTCATTTTTTTGTTTATTGATTCTTTTCAATTTGTCTTAAGATTATCGTGTGAAAAGGACTACTTAAAATTTTTCTATTACCATTCTTGTGTAATAATTAATGTATTGACTTGTTCCATGACCATGACCTCAATAGGGTCCTATGGAACAGAAAAAAACAATGAAAAAAAATTAATAAATTATCAATTTCGTCTTTGAATTTATTTGAAGGACCTTTAACAGTCAATTTCTTTGAATATTTCACATTCATTCTGTCTCTGTTGTGTGGTGTTTGATGGGGTATACTTTATTTTCCTAAGATAGATAATTAAAACTCGATGGGACAGTGCATTATTGACTACGTTTGTGTTCCATTGGTTTTCCTCTTTACGTGTTATAGTTCGTGGTAAGTCGAAGTTCGAGCTGCGGTGGAATCGTCGTGCAGTCTAAGGCGCCTTGTTGCGGGGCGCGCGGTTGCTCCTCGTCGGAGGCTCGAGCCCTCCTTCGAGCAGGTGTGTGTGTGTGTGTGTGTGTGTGTGTGTGTGTGTGTGTGTGTGTGTGTGTGTTTGTGTGTGTGTGTGTCTTGTCCTTAGGTTAGTTTAACCCTATCCTGTACGATGGGACTTAAAAGTCCCTGCCCATTTACAGCGACATAAATCAAAGTGGAATATATCTGACTTCTGTTGCTGACGGGACGTTAGGCTCCATCTGATGTATCATATGAAACTCGCCTTGGCTGAGATTGTTCAGTATCAATGCTTACAGACAGCAGTAAACAGCGGACTGTTTTAGGTTTGTCTTCCGGATTTCATTAGACGAGTTTTTTGTCACAAAAAGACGCTGTTATATGTTCTCATGTTGGTAATTTGGTTTTGTATTGTTTTGGCTAATGGAAACATATTTTTCAAGGAATAGAGCTCTTTTTATTTATATAGTGTTCAAAACTATGTCTGGAAGTTTTTAATAGTGACAGTGTCTCAAAGGAATTTTGTGCATGTTATTTTTGTAAGTTGATTTTTTTTTTTTTTTGCTAGGTGTCAGTAATAAATGGTTGTAGTTTCGTTTTCTTTTGTTTAAACATTTCATAATGTCTCCCAAATGCATTATATCCTCTTGAATTTGAAGTCCCATTATTAAATTTTTTCTTTTCAATTTTTTTGCATCAAATAAGGGAAACAAAAATATGTGAATACATAAAGTGCTTTTATTCGCTTTGGTAGTAAAATAATCAAATATGAATTTATTTACTCGAATATTTGATAGCTTGGACAGGAAAGACCTAAGTAGTTTATAAGCCTAGGGGCTGATAACCACAGCAGTTAAGTCCCACTGATTTAGAAACATTTAAACATTTCTAAATCCGAGCTCCAATAAAATTTTTATCTTCACCGTCTCTTTTCGAAATATACGTAGCAAAAATCAATATACTACTTGACTCAGTTGTAGATAAATACATCTGAAATTTAAACACATGCATTTGGTGTAGCTTCGATTGAAAAAGTTGCAGAAAATAACATTTAAATAATATTCGTTACAATATCGACATACTCGTTTATACACTCATCTTTGATCGTACTATCTTTAGAAGGGGGCGTGGCCGGAGCGCGCCTTGGGATTTTGATTTGTATTTGGTGAGTTTGATGGCGCGGTGCGAAGCCGACATGACGGGCAGTGGAGCAGTTAAGACTCTGGTGACGGTTGGGAGTGGTGGCTGCGCGGTTGGCAGTTTGGGAGTCAGTGGTTCAGTCTGCTTTAGGCAACGCAGCGGCGTAGCGGACGTGTTTACGTCTCGCCGCGGGGTCTCGAGCGCGCGCGCGGCTCTTTATCGTTGTGTTTCTCGAGAGTACGTACTTACTGACACCAAATCGAACAATCATATAGAAAGGCAACTATCAAGATCACTTTCGCGCCTTGATACGCGTTACTCAAAGCTTTGGAAATCGAACGTTTCGTAGAAGAAGACTAAAAATTGACCCACAGTACGTAATTGGCATCCATTTCTCTGAAACGAGCAGTGTGGTATCTCTGAAACTGGACAACGATAAGGTATGTCGGTATGTGACAAACTTGTACGTGACCGTGCGGATGGACTAAAATTTAAACATGCCGACGGAAATGTTGGATCAGTATGGATCGACCACGCGGGTTAGAGACAACAACGCTCACCGTCTCATGTTTGGACCCTCAACGGAAGAATGACGACTTGTTACGAAGATGTCTTCTGCACGTCGGACAGCAAAATATATACCCCATGTTTGTCCTTTTTCCAGACAGACCGTATTACCCACGAGCCAAAATGAACGCGCTGACATGGCTTCGAGCCCAGGTGGTGTATTATTCGCTTCGAGACGGCGCGAAGCATTTTCTGGACTTCTGGAACCGTTTACAAGAACGAACGAAATATGGCGCTGGTACGGAACCCGAAGTACCAACAATATTTTTCTATAATTTCTCCTGGCGAATAACAACTTCGAAAAAACTTACGGGTATGCTACCGGGTACCAAAATCGACGACAACCGATATTTTTTCGAAATATTTTTCTAATTTTCTGGGGAGTGCGCTACGAGATCCTCCACGCAACTGGAACGTCCCGGCTATGAGAAGCTTATTTGAGCACGATGAAGAGACATTTGCTGAACATGATGTAACGGTCACCTCTTACAAAATAACCAGCAGATGTGCCGGGTAGCAGAAGCACTGGAGTAGATTGCCCGGAAATTCACCTCTCCACACACACACACACACACACCCACACTCAATGTCTTTACTTTCATTTCTTCTTTAAATTTTCAGTTATATACGCTACACCCTTTGGTAAATAGCGCGTGAAGGATAATAGCTTTATGTTACACACACACACACACACACACACACACACACACACACACACACACACATATATATATATATATATATATATATATATATATATATATAGAGAGAGAGAGAGAGAGAGAGAGAGAGAGAGAGAGAGAAAATGTTCAAATGTTTGTAGAGCTTATGGGACTTAACTACGGGGTCATCAGTCCCTAAACTTACAAACTACTTATGAACTAACTAATACTAAGGGCGGCACAAATATCCATGTCCAAGGGGGGATTCGAACCCCCGACCGTAGTGGCCGTGCAAACCGTGACTGGAGCGCCTCAGTCCCCTAGGCCACCGCGGACGGTTGAGAGAGAGAGGAAGAGAGAGAGACAGAAACGTAACTTTAATAACCGATAAATGACACCTACATCCGCGATCAGTTTGAGAGCTACTCCGATTCTCCTAAATCTTTTACAAAAATAAGGAACAGCAGAAGCCATGTAAAAATTCCGTGGAGAACACCAGATATCACTTCTGTTTTGCTCGATGACATTCCGTCAATTACAACGTGCTGTGTCTTTCTGACAGGAAATCGCGAATCCAATCGCACTACTGTGGTGAGATTCCATAAGCACGTAATTTCATTAGAAGACGTTTGTGAGTTACAGTGTCAAAAGCCTTATGGAAATCTAGAATTGTGGAATCGATTTGATATCCGTTGTCTATTACACTAATCACTTCATCTGAGGAAAGAGCTAGTTGTGTTACACAAGAACAATACTTTCTGAATCCGTGTTGTCTCAATAGGTAGTTCATAACATAAATTCTGCTGCAAACTGACGTCAATGATATACGCCTGTAATATTGCGGATCATCCCTGTTGCCTTTCTTAAATATTGGAGTGACCTGTGCAACTTTCCAGTCTTTGGGTACGCAAGGTTCGCTAAGCGATGACTAGGTATGGGCCTAACTGCATCAGAATACTGTTGAAGGAATCTAAAATTGCTCATAATCGGAACCGGAAGACTTACTTTTGTTAAGTGATTTAAGTTGCTTTAATACACGAGGAGTATCTACTTCTAAATAATGCATGCTGGCAGCTGTTCTTGCTACGAGTTCTGGAGTATTCTTCTTTCGTGAAGAAATCTTATTTTTCAGTTTTTTATGCCTGTCAGGAAAAGGAATTTAAAAAAAAAAGTCGTGAAACGTGAGCCGGAATTTAAAAAAGAAAAAAAAAAAGTCGTGAAACGTTAGTCGAGAGGCGACCGTTATCAGTGGCAGTATACCATCGTTTTGTCTGTACGGCGTCTGGCGGCTTCATGGTGTTATTCCACACGCTTGGTTCACGTGTGTGTGGAGTATGCAGAATTTGGTGCTCGAACAGTAGCACAGACACCCGCTAACGGAAATTTCGCACTGTACTTACTGTGCGATTTATCGGGCCAAGAGGTCTGTTCTTTGCTTGCCGTGCTGGAAGCGATTTATTATTTTCCAAGGCCCAGAGTGAATTAACGAAAGCTTTTTGGGCTACATCATTCATCCACATACAATCTCTCCTGTCTGTGCTGTCGCCGCTAATTTGATTTGAATACGGTGACCAGTATATAGTTCTGTGCTTTCTCCACATGATGGAATAGGTTTCGGGGAACGCTAGTGAGTGGTCCATTAGTCTCCCGTTAGTCTTGCTAGTTGAGAACAGCAGTCCGTTGTTTTAATTCCAGTGTCACTGCTCGGCCTCAGAGTGTCCGAAAAAGTTTAATGTGATTATTTATAAATTTCGACCGTCTCATGAGTTCTTGGGAGCCTTGCCATTGCGCTAGCTGGTTAGATCATAAGAATGTAAATCAGTGTTCGCATTATTCTGCGTTCTTAGGCTCTGCTGGGCACTCCGTGCATTTCTTTTGACTGATTTCTTACTAATGTACACGGAAGTGCCCTGTGTTCTACTGAACTGTTCAAATTCACTTACATGTTCGTGGTACTTATTGCACCGTTTCGTAAGTTTTGGTATAATTAATTCTTCTGAGATTGCTTCTAGATTAATGTGTAATTCCGTAATCATTCAGAAGTTATTTTGCTTGTCGGCGCTAGTCTGTTAATCACCTTCCAGTTGGTAACGGAAATACTTGTTTATTGCATTTAATCTGCTAAGTTTCGTGTCGACGTGTTTGTTAATCCTTTGTATGTACTAGGGTTATTATGGAGGTTCGAATCCGTAACTGAAAGTTCGAACTTCCGATACATTTTGCTCCTGCGATGCCGATTTCGGTGGCGATCAATTTTAAACGGAAATTATATCGAAGGTTGATGTACAGTGACAACGGCGGTCGCAGTCAGCGCGTACAACCGTTTTCTGGTTGAAGACAGTCTACATTAAATTTTTAGACTATTGTTTCATCAGTAATGACACCTAGGACTAACGCTGCAATTCCATTATTTGTCACTCAGAATGCACTGATTTGTACCAGGTCCGGCTAGAAATTCTGCACACGTGCAGTGCTTATTCACATGTGCAACTTACGGGTCCAAGTGTGAACCCGAACCGTTTACGTGGTGTGTCTATGGACAGATGTCACTGCTCTTGTCGTATCCTAACACAGAAGAGAGGAAAAGGGGTTGTCGGTCAGTCTGTTAGTCCCGAGCGGAAAGCAGTGACTACAGAAAGACAGGTAATAGGCGTCTACGAGATATGCGGATTTCGGGGCTCGAGAGGATACTTGTTCCGAATATTTATGGAATTCGTTCAAATTGTTCAAATGTTTGTTAAGCTTATGGGACTTAACTACGGCGTCATCAGTCCCTAAACTTACAAACTACTTATGAACTAACTAAGACTAAGGACGGCACAAATATCCCTGCCGAGGGGGGATTCGAACCCCCGACCGTAGTGGCCGTGCAGACCGTGACTGGAGCGCCTCAGTCCCTCGGCCACCGCGGCAGGCCTGGGGCTTTAAAGGCCAGTGCGGGTTCACTGTCTTTCCCCACTTTCTGGTACCTAACAATTTCCTATTCGCCACCGCTATGTTAAACGAATCTAACTTGTGGCTTGCCTCCTTCCCGACTCCTCTAGCGAACCACGTTTCAGACCTGTCCCCGCTGCCATTCACTGCTTGGGGATCTGACTTGCTTTTGCAGTAACAAACTCCATTCATACTTGGTAGCAACATTGTTCAGCTGAAAAGCAACGGTGCTACCCAGTATGGTCAACAAGCTTTTACGTCAGTTGGCCACGCCTTACGCCCTTTCCAGAGTAGGGAGTTGCTAACAAGCATTTCCTCCTTTACCCTCTCACTCTAGCCTCATGAAACTTCTGACGTTCCTATTCCCAGGGACTGGTATCAACTTTGCTACGTACATTAAAACGTGTCTGTTACCAACCAAGTGTCCAGACGCTGTATTAAGTAACCTTGCTATTATCCGAAAGGAAACCCTCTACCCTGAGACATCTGCAGTTCACAAGAAGATTTCTTTACCGCCTACATTCCGTAAGTTATATGGGTCCACTTCACACTGTTATCTATAATGGTCTATTTCTCAGCACGGAGTGCGTCTCTTTGGCTTGACACAGCCTCTCGGCAATAGCGACATTAATAATCAATATATGACACTCTGAGGAGTAGATTGGACGGAGAAAAAGCTGGGAAGCTTTTGTTTATAAAATATAATTTAGTTCTTTTGGAGTCACGTCATTTGGGTTGATTTATTATTAGTGTTTAATAAGTTTGTTTTTATGAAATAAATCGGAATGTGCGATAAGTTATGGCTTCTCTGTATTAGGTTTAGATGGGATTCGAACCTGGGATCTCCTGCTTACGAAGCAGACGAGTTGATCACTCCGCCACTGAGGACACAGAGACCAGCCCCACTGAAGAGGACTCTTTCCTGCACGTCTCCCGCCACACCCATTACAGAACAAATAGGCAGTGGTAATAGGAAAGACTGGGGCCGGGGTATATGGGGTGCAGTCAAGACTGGAGGTCGTCATCTCTCTAGGGAAACTGGCCTCAGTATTCCAGGCCGAAATCACTGCCATCAGAGCGTATGTGGAGGAGAATTTGCGTAGGTGCTACAAAGACCGTAGCATCTATATCTATTCAGACAGCCAGGCAGCCCTGAGATCACTGGCAGCTCCTAAACTGTTGCAGAATGTCACAGAGTTCTGGTGGAGCTAGGGGAAAGCAATAGAGTAAACCTGTTGAGGGTCCCTGGTCACTCGGGGATCAGTGGCAACGAGCATGCCAACAGATTAGCCAGGATGGGGACAGAGACTCCATTTATTGGACCGGAACCTGTCCTGACAATCACCGAGGCAATGGTCAAATTGGAGCTACGTAAGTGGCTCAGAAGGCAGCACGTAGAATATTGGACCAAAGTCCATCAACAAAAACGTGGCAAGGTAATGATGCTAAAGCCATGTTTTAAAAGAAGCTCTGCAATCCTGGGTATGAACAGGAGAGAGATTAGACTCACGGTTGGATTGCTGACAGGCCATGGGAATTTCAAAAAAACACCTACATACAATGGGAATAACAGAAGAGGACCCTAATTGTAGGATCTGTGATGACGGTGATGAAACTGCATCACATCTAATCTTCGAATGCACTGCATTGGAGAGGAAAAGGCACAAAACATTTGGGACAACCAGACCCGAAGAAATTGTGTCTAATAAAGAACTGGTAAAGGGACTCCTTGCACTGTTCAAGGGCATTGGTTGGCTTTACTAGGTATGCAGGGGGCGATACCGCACAATAAACTTAGTTTCGGTGCGGACAGCGGCGGGTTGGGCCGAGACTGTTATGGCTTCCCTGAGAAAATCAAATAAATCAAATCAGTCAATAGGAAAGAACGTGGCGAATGGAGATTTGGGTGTGTCGGGAGACGTGCAGGGAAGAGTCCTCTGCACTGTGTCCTCGGTGGCAGAGTGATCAAATGTTCAAATGAATGTAAATCTATCGGACAAAACTGCGTGGTCATCAGTCCGTAGTTTACAAACTACTTAAACATAGCTAAACTAACCTACGGACAAACACACACACCCATGCCCCAGGGAGGACTCGAACCTCCACGGCGAGCAACCGCGCGCTCCGCAGCGAGACGCTTTAGACCGCGGAGTGATCAACGCGTCTACCTAATAAGCAGCAGATCTCGGATTCTAATCCCGGCGGGGTACGAATTTTGATTCGCCGCACGTTGGTATTCCATCTAAACCTAGTACAGTGATGCCATAACTGATCGCAAATTGCGATTTACTTCATTCATTGAACGCCGTAACGCTGTTAAAGATATATAATTGTTTGTTTTTTATTTTCAGCACCCAGGTATACAGTATAAACCTACCTGTATTACTTTTTGAACTAATAATAAGTATATAACTGATGTATAACGAGTGAAATTTTCTTTTATTAAACTGTTTAACACAGCTCTCTATTGCCTTCAGTTCCTATCGCGGTTCTGATTCTGGTTCCGGTTCCGATAAACCGAATTTAAAAACGCCGCTTCCGAATTCGGTTTCGATATAAGCATTTGCGTTACATCCGTGGTATGTACTTTTGTGACACCGCAACGCCATTGCGGGCGTACCGCAGCCGCACCTGTGAACAGGTCCCACGGCGCCTCCGAGTAATACACATACGCTATAAACACAGCCTGAACGCCCCAAAGCTGCAATAATGAGACCACTTCAACTGCAGCTGGTTGCTGCTTCTTTAAAAACCAGTCGTAAAACAGTTGCTAAAAGTGAATTATTGCACACTATTATTGACCACCTAAAGGCCCCTATAATGTAGCGCCTATAAGTTGTTGGGATTTGAGACGTTAACTGAAATATTACGTAAAAGCTTTGAATCGGGGAGAAACGGAGGATAAAAGGAGGGTATCATTTTAAATATTCTTTGATTAATTTTGTATAACGTCAGAAATAAGGGGAATGTTGGCGGCAACTACATCATAAAAAAAGTCGACCATACATCTGTAAATTAAAAATGAGATTAACTGAAAGTAAAACACCATCAAAAGCTAACAGTCGTTCAACACAGACCTGTTTCTTGACTGAAGAATGTAACACGACCTTAGCACATGGATTATGGATTTATTGTAATTTTTTTAACAAAACATTAAGTTTACTTTTTTTGAAGCACTGGAAATTTAAAAATTCAATATGACTATCTTCTTCTAATATATAAGACTGAGTGTCCGTATGTTTGTGTGTTTGCGTGTACAGGTTGCATACAACTCTACAGTTTTGTTCAAATCTTTATGAAATTTTGCGCACGTAAACTTCAATCCATGAGAACGGTCGTCGTAAGTGTAAGAATCACGTACGATACATGGTTTACGAGATATGACGTCGTAAACAATGAGATTCGCGAAAAACTGCTGCATTAGGGACAATGCTGCTTATTTTCTCCTAAACCACTGGACCGATTTCAACCAAATTTGCTACACACATCTCTTAGCGGAAAAAAATTGCTGCAGGGTTAAGAATCACATACGAGACATGGCTTGGGAGATATAATATCATTAACAATAGGAAATGCAAAAAACTGTAACATAATGCGGCGAGACTTTATAAATACGTTATATGAGAATTAGAGTACTTGCGACTTGCAACAAACTTTAAACATAATTTCAAACCTTTATTAAACTTTTCCTCACTGACAACCAAAGCAATATGAAGAAAGGAAAAAAGTTTGTCGCTTACTACTTTTCTACTACAAATTGTAGCCGCAGGAAATTTTACAGACAGTATACACACATATAGTAGAATTTACCTTCCAAATTGTGTCACAGTGCGCCCTTAGTTTATGAGATATGAGCACAAACAGTAATGTTAATGGAAAACTGCCCCCTCACTCACGAAGTTTTTATCTACTACTTCTTTACCACTAATTGTATTCCCGAGAGATTTTACAGATATACAGCTCTTATACAAATGAATATATTCCTGAAAAAATGGCAGGAATAACTGAATAAATACCCAGGCAACGTCGGGCTTTCAGCTAGTTTTATTATAATTTTTTAAAGTTCATGTACAGGTACTTGAGAATGGCGATATAGTTTGGCCGAAACTAGTTGTACATAATAAAGGCAAACCATTAAAGTGAAAAGTGACTGTGGTCTGTGAGTATATTGCTTAAATGTCTTTATCATGGGGCTGGGGCCGCGGGGGAGCGGCCGAGCGCATTGAGGCGCTATGCTACGATGCGCGAGGCCGTTACCCGTCGATGGTTCGAATCCCCCCTTGGGCGTGAATGTTTGTTCCGTCTTTAGTATAAGGTAGTTCGTTAAAATTCGCTGGATTACGATAACGTCATTAACAAGCAGATATTCGAATTTTATAAGTATTTTAAAAGATACATGTAACCCTGTCTGTTACTTTAAGGCTTGAGATACATTTAACAGGGCCGCGGTGGAGTAGCCGAGCGGTCTAAAGCGCCTCGCTACGGAGCGCGCGGTTGCTCGCCGTGGAGGTTCGAGTCCTCCCTGGGGCATGGGTGTGTGTGATGTCCTTAGGTTACATTACCTTAGTTTAAGCTACGGACTGATGACCACGCAGTTTGGTCCGACAGATTTACAAACATTTGAACATTTAACAGGAACAGATGACTCCATCTTGAGCCACGTCAGAGTGTCCACATTAATAAAATTATAAAAATGTAGTAAACAGCTCTGGTCGCATGAAATCTTTATTGCTTGAACTATTGCATATGGATTTCGGTCACTGAGTGGCCATCTTCAGTGCTAGAAACATAAACAAGCAAATTGCATTTTAATATGGAATATATAACGATATACAGTCAACGTCATGTAGAGTACTGCGACACTCGAGTTTAGTATTGTACATGACGCTGACTGTATACAATTATATATCCCATATTACGATGCGATTTGCTAGTTTATGTGAGCCCACAGGGCTTCTTTTCTAGCGCTGAAGATGAACACTCAGTGATCGAAATCGTAATGCAATAGTTCAATAGAGATTTCAAGCGACCAAAGCTGTTTCCTATGTTACTTGTACGGAAAATATATTTTTGCTTAGAGATAAAACGCCGGCCGCGGTGGCCAAGGGGACTGAGGCGCTCCAGTCACGGTCTGCACGGCCACTACGGTCGGGGGTTCGAATCCCCCCTCGGGCATGGATATTTGTGCCGTTCTAGTTCGTAAGTAGTTCATAAGTAGTTTGTAAGTTTAGGGACTGATGACCCCGTAGTTAAGTCCCATAAGCTTAACAAACATTTGAACATTTTTAGAGATAAAACATTACAAAAACAGTTTACACGAAACGCGTACTCTTTACAATGAGCAGTCGGCAAGCTATCATTACAATCGGCTTCACCTGTTCACAAGTCCTTTATAACCACTCCTACACAAAATAATTTTAAGGCTTTAGATAATTTTTATAAAATGGTATATTTTGCTTAGAGGTGAACCATTACTAAATCAAACACTCTTTCCAAACAGCAGTCGGCAAGCTATCATTCTTGTATTACAATCGGCTTCTCCTCTGCACAAGTGGTCTGATTACATAAACAACAGCTGCTATTAAGCCTATCATGCAGATATTACTCGGCAAAGCCACGTGGTAATCTCGCGGCGGTGACAGCACCGAGAGAGAGAGGGGGGAGCAGTATGGCGTACATGTATTCCTGTAAGTGGGCCGCTGCTATCATGTTATACACGCAGCTCGTTTACTCACGATTAATTTCGAGGAAGACTAAATCTAATTTGGAAATTCGAATGCAATGTTCGATGCTATGGTTAGATGTTAAGCCTTCATCGATTTTACTAATCCTTTCAATGGCGGTTTCCGAGTGTTTGATTCTTCTCATTTTACGAAAAAAATTACGAAGGAATCATTGGTTGAACATTACTGCAGTCAAGCACGCCCAACACCTAAAATGGCTAGAAGTATTCCGAATGGATAAAGACGTTTCGAGTACTCAGAAAGACAGAGCTAGAATACTGATTCTACGATATATTCCTGACAGCAGTATCTTACCTCAGCTGTTCACGGAGATTCGCTGGCAGTATCTGTAGAACTACCTCCCATGCTGATCTCGTCTTCCTCAGCTGTCTCTGTCGATTCGGTCGCTGACGATAATGATTCTTCATTTGAATCAAGGCCGAATGATATTATTTTTTCTATTTCGTCGTCCATCAGAGCAATCTTCTTCGTTAGTCCTCGCACACTTTTTGTACGTGACATATGGCCTTTCTCCAATCATCTACTGTCACAGCAGCAAATGCATCAGCTGTAACTTTTTTCAGCTCCGTGAGTGAAGCACTTGAGATTTTCTGAGTACGGATTTTATTTTTTACAATGTTCGAGATTAATTCGGTGGGATTCAGGCCTAGATGGTACGGAGGCAGTCGGAGGGGTACAAATCCATTCTCTTGCAAACATTTGTCAATACAATAAACAGGAGACGTTTGTTGCTCCTTAACTAGTGCCAGAAGTTCGGATTTCCTATAGGTCGGAGTCATAACGTATGTTGTTGTTGGGGGGGGGGGGGTCGATTCCCCCTTGGGCATGGATATTTGTGACGTCTTTAGTATAAGGTAGTTGATACGTAGTTTGTAAGTTTAGAGACTGGTGACCCCGTAGTTAAGTCCCATCAGCTTAACAAACATTATGACATTATTATGTTGTTGTTGGTCAGCAGGATTGTATTTCACTTTTTAGAGAGCTAGAGGAAGGCGGTTTATTCTCTTGTTTATTGTGATATGAAGCATTATCATAAGTTGGGTTCCAACTAGAGGTCTGCAAATCGCCGGTTTCGCTTGCTCGTACTCGGTCGAGTGCGCAACGCTCGGCGGTGGCGCGCCGAGTGTGTTACGCTCGCAGCGAGCGTGTTGACACTCGAACCAGGCTGCGTGGGGCGGGGCGGGCAGAGGCCGCACAGCGTAGTGCTGCCGCTGTTCTCACAAAGAAACCTACCGCTTTCCGATTTTTATGAAATTTGCATATGTTATAATACATGAAAAACTATGAGACACGTATTTAAGGGGTGAAACGGTCCCTCCGAAATTGTCGCTAAAATAGAAACATGGCGATAACTTAGAGACTAGTGAAGCGATTTTAATGATTTTTGGTATGAAAGTCTCTTTTGATTAAAGACAAATTTCATAGATTCAACTTCGATTAAATCAAAATAATTTTTTGAGCACAAAAAATTGGTCACTTTAGGGGTAGCTGTCCCCCTAATTTTCACTACCTAGGCCGATATCTTATCAAGAGATACTTTCATACCAAACATTATTAAAATCGTTTCACTAGTCTCTAAGTTATCGCCATGTTTCTATAAAAAAAGAAAAAAAAATCTTTGTCAGTCGCTGCGGCAGCGGCTCTGAGGTGGCGTGAGCTGTAGACGTGCATTCCTGCATAGTAGCATGTAGCCGCAATATCATTATACCGCGAAGGAGGAAAAAAGGTTGTTTTCACCAACTACAATATTTGGAAGTAATGTAAAGGATCCAAAGAGAAACTACGGAACGAACAACGTTTTTATTGCAATGCACAAAAGTGAATGTTAACGTACAACAAAGTATACATCGAAAAGTAACAACATAATCCCCAAACTATTAGTTGGTGGCACTGTAATTGCAATGTACTGTTAAAATATCATTGACACGTTCCAGATCGAGTCGAGTTCTTCTATCAGAGATCAGGTTCCCTGCCGCACTGAAAGTGCGTTCACTAGGTGCATTTGAGGAGTGCACACAAAATACTCTGTCAATACAGCTAGCTTATGAAAGAGAGTACTGTTGGGTTTTTTACCATTCATGAGGATCGTTGTCATCACCTTCAATTAGTGCTAAATAAAGGTCCAGCTTATTGGTGGATTGCGCCTCACGCATTTCACAGTCCAGCCATTCCGAAAACATGCACTTCATTCTTTTGGCTGGTGCACCCGGGTGACATTGTTCAGACGGCCCTAAATAAATATAACACAGATATTACTGAAACAGGAGCACCATAAATTCGTACAGCTGTGTAAAGTAAACAATTGGAATAGGAGGATTTAAAACAGTTATATGAGCATTAGACCGGCATATGACCCTGACACGGAAGAAAGGGCGGATCCTATATATTGCACAAAAGCTTGCAGACGTTCTTTATTATGTAGATAAGAAAGACGACAGTGGCAGTGGGGGATATATGAATGTTGCAACTGGAAAAATGCCCGTTAAGGACTCACCCGGAAAAGGTAGAGGCGCAGCAACCACGCACAGGGACAAAATGTTACGGGAATATGTATTAACGCGGTGCAACAGAGAGAGATGCACAAACCTAACTTAATAGGTGTACATCAATATCGTGTGTTTAATATCAATATAAAAGACGGACAAAGTATTCCAGGCCTTGAGAGTGATAAGAGGAATGGATATAAAATACAATTACTTCCTCGTTAAGACGGCAAGTAACACCTACCACTAAACAGGCACTAACAGTCCACAAAATGGGAATAAGAAAGAAAGACAGAGCGTGGAAAACTCCTTTAGTAAATGATCTTAGCACAGAAACTTTATATTAATCACGTATAATAACCTGTATGGTAAAGTATAAAATGCGAAACTGAATGGCTAGTTCAATTGGATAGAGAGAACAGCTTTCGAAGCACCCGAGAAAAACAATTCCAAATTTCGAGGTCAGGATGTATTCTCAAGCGTCTAGTTTGCTCCTGACATTCGCCTTGGACTAGAGTGGCGCTGTGGTAGGCGACCGAGTGGCGAGCGGGCAGTGTGGACGGTCGGGCCTGTCGAGCGTGCGCCGCTCGAACGAGCGAGGAGGAAGTCGAGCGCAGCCACACGCTTTGCCGCAAGCTGCAGTGCCGACACCTGTCGGACTGTCATAGAACGACATGTACCACGCGATTCGAGCGAGCAGCCGAGCGAGGTGCAGACATCTAGTTCCAACGTACTTTTGAAAGTTTTTGCTATTCATTTCTGATTGATAGTCGGACGTTTTGGTCTTTAAATCATATATGAAAAGTGCGCCCGGAATGAAACCCATGTCTCCGCCTGCATGAACAACAATTAAACGGGGACCGGCACTTTTGTTTGACAACGCTACTCGCACACTATCACTTTGCCAACATTTATTTACTGTATAATGCGTGTGAATCCATGGTTCATCCAAGTAAACTACTAGTCCCTTTGATTCTGATGCTAGATATTTACGTAAAAACGTAACAAAGTAAGCCCTTTTAGCAATAATGTCCTATCGTTCGAACAAAACACGTTTATTTTGGCACCTTCTAAAAAGAACTCCCATTGACAAAACAATTTTTCTCGGGGTTTCCTTGCTAGCTTTGAAACTCAGTTCTGTTCAACAAAAGTTGTGCAGTTTTCGGAAAGTTCGTATTTCTTTATATTGTTCATAATACCGTTAAGGCTGCCCGATAATACATTTATCTATATAATCGATCACATACTTCAAAAAATGTTCAAATGTTTGTAGAGCTTATAGGACTTAACTACGGGGTTATCAGTCCCTAAACTTACGAACTACTTATGAATTAGCTAATACTAAGGACGGCACAAATATCCATGCCCGAAGGGGGATTCGTGACCGTGCAGACTTTGAGTGACGCGCCGCAGAACGCTCGGCCACCGCGGCCGGCTAATAATAGTGGTTCAGACGATACGTCATCTACTCTCGCGCCTCGTTTCTACTCAAATCTTTCAGAGCTCTGTCAAATTCTCGCAGTGTACTATCTCCTATCTCCTCTACTTCGTCTTCCATTTCTAGAATATTGCCTTTAAGGGTTTTATTTTTTATTTTTATTTGTACCGGTCCTCTGTGTATTGCTTCCACCTTTCAGCTTTCCTTTCTTTGCTTAGTACTGGTTTTCCATCTGAGTTCTTGATATTCACACCGCTGCTTTTCGTGTCTCCAAATGTCTCCTTTATTTTCTTGTATGCGGTATCTATTTTCCCCTAGTTATACATTCTGTTGCGGTCTCGCATTTCTCTTCAAGTCACCCCTTCTTAATCAGTCGGCACTTCCTGTCAACCCCATTTTCCAGACGTCTGTACTTCCTTTTTCCTGCTTTATTTGATGCATTTTTATATTTTCTTCTTTCATCAATGAAGTTCATAATCTCCTGTGTTATCCGCTCCCAAGAACCATAGCCGGGTGGGGTGGGTTGCATGCCTCAACGATACAGATAGCCGTACCATACGTACAACAACGGCAGTGGGGTATCTGTGGAGAGGCCAGACAAACGTGTGGTTTGCGAGGTTCTTGCTTCTTCTTCTTCGCCGTACAAATGTGAGCTCCACTCTTTCGACATCGTGTCCTTCCCGTAATTTGCAAACCATGCTCTTCCTAGCTTTAACATTTTGGCAGCACGTTCCGTCGCTTTCTGTACCGACACGGTCAATCACCTCCGTTTCTCGTAGCCAATGAATTTAATTACGCTAACCGCAAGCCGCCGCGCCTGTCGGCGAAGACACTTTACACGCTAACCTTCCATTCTCGCACTTACAGGTAACAACGCGCACTAGTGTAACCGTAGTCCGGCTGTACTTCGTCACATGAGCAAGTTATAAATAGGATAAACAGAAAAACAGTGTAACAGTCCACTAGCACAGGCAAGCTTAATAAGAATTACAGCATGGCAGATTATATTACATTCAAATATAACGTTGATGAACGTAGCAAGAAATGTGACTTAAAATCGTGAAATCCCACTGGCCGCGGCGGAGTGGCCGAGCGCATTGAAGCGCTATGCTTCGATGGACCGCACGCTGCTACAAGTTTCTGTCTCCAATGCTTCCTGTCCATTGATGTTATCCCCCACCTGTTCACATCTATTGCTGCTTGTTTGACGTCTTCATGGAGGCCATCCCTCCATCGTTTCCTTGCTCTTCCTCGGGGTCTCCTTCTCGCATGAACGAAATCCAGGAGCTTGTGAGGCCACCTGCCATCTTCCATCCGGGCCACATGACCGGCCCACTGCATACGCTTGGCTTTCATGGTTTCTGCTATGCTGGGCTGTTGGTATAATTCCTGGTTGTGCCTGATCCTTTATTCCCCTGTGTCTGCATCCAAAACCGGACCGTCGATCTTCCGAAGAACTTTTCTCTCAAAACCAAGGAGCTTGCAGAAGTCCTGTTTTCGAATTATGTTTCACAGCCATATAGCACAACAGGCAGCATCAGGGTTTTTTACAGTCGGATTTTGAACTGTCTGGATAGACATTTGGAGCGAAGCAGTTGCACTAGGGTGTAGTAGGATTGGTTTCCAGCTTGAATTCTGGCGTTGATATCCGCTTCACAAGAAGAGTTGTCTGTGAAAAGTGCCCCCACGTATTTAAATTCACGCACTCTCTTGAAGGACATGTCTCCCACCGGCAGTGACAGTAGATGTCCAGCAGTCTCGCCATGGGTCATAGCGAGGTACTCTGTCTTGGATTCATTGATGAGTAGCCCAAATTTGCTGGCGGTCTCCTTTAGTGCTGTGGTCATTTATTTCAACTCCTCTTCAGAGCTATAGAGAGATGTCATCTGCATAGGTCAAGTATACCAGTCTGTTTCCCTCAATTTCAGTCCCTTCATTATTTTGGAAGGTTTCGCGATCTTCTCGAGTGCATAATTGAACAGAATTGAATTTCAAATCCCTCAGTTACACGATTTCCCATTTTAACAACACATCCAGAAAAACGGGCAGACTTCAAATATTTCAGAAGCTTAAAGTAACCAATAGCAATATACTAAAATACAGCACTTGTACAGAAACACGGGTGATTTTGGAAGGGAAATAAATATCTCGGTTGAAAGCTTCTTCCTCCCGAAACAGAGTGCATATTTCCAGCCCCATCAGTCCGTGGCGTCACGCAGCAACGCCGCTGAGATTAAGAAGCGAGCAAATGGGATAACACAGGAGCTACTAGTCACGCAGTGACACGACGTACTCAAATATAACACAATTAATCAAGAAAGAACAATACCGTCCCTCGCAGCTCTCTCAACGCCAACCGTACGTGAGAGAGAAAAAGAGGAGACAGGAAAACAATGCTTCCCTTTGAATACGCCCACAGAAACCGGAGTAGCTACGGCAGCATGCAAGGCCACAAGGGAGAAGAAACCGCTGGATTGCTTAAATGCCCAAAGAGCCAGACAACAACACGTCAATCGCGATAAACACTCCAATAACCTTGCAATAGCAAAACGGCATATTTAGGTACCAAATACGTTTCAGTGAATCAGTGTCTATCCCACTAAACAAGCACTTGCAACTCCGGAGGATTACGATGCCAGAGGACAGCTCCACCGCCTGAAAACTCGGCACCTCTTTACCGAAATTTTAAGTTAACTACGCAAGTTTCGGTTTCGGCCGAAACTAGAAGACGATCCGAATATTCGGTTACGGCTTCGTTTTCGGCCGCAAATCATGTTTTGGTCAGACTCTAGAAGTGTGTACATGATATCTTGGTTAGATTAGATTAGATTAATACTTGTTCCATAGATCATATATACGACATTTCGTAATGATGTGGAACGTTTCAGTATACTAAATGTTGTCTACACTTAACAATTAATATTTTAAGGATTTTTTATTACATTTTTTGTTGATTTTCATTTTTTAATATATTTTTTATTGTTTTTAAGTTTTATCTAAAAATTCATCTACATTGTAGAAGGAGTTGCCATTCAGAAATTCCTTTAATTTCTTTTTAAATACTAGTTGGCTATCTGTCGGACTTTTGATGCTACTTGGTAAGTGCCTTTCTGACCCAAAGTTAGATTTAACCTTGAATAGTGAATATCATCCTTTCGCCTAGTGCTGTAGCTATGCACACTGCTATTACTTTTGAATTGGATAGGATTGTTAATAACAAATTTCATGAGTGAATATATGTATTGTGAAGCAACAGTGAAGATCCCTAGATACTCAAATAAATGTCTGCAGGATGCTCTTGGGTGGGCTTTAGCAATTATTCTGATTACACGCTTTTGTGCAATGAATACTTTTTTACTCAATGTTGAACTGCCCCAGAATATGATCCCATATGACAGCAATGAATAAAAATAGGCGTAGTAAGCTAATTTACTGAGATGTATATCACCAAATTTTGCAATTAGTCTGATAGCATAAGTCGCTGAACTCAAACGTTTCAGGAGATTTTCAATGTGTTTCTTCCAATTCAGTCCCTCGTCAATGCAAACTCCTAAAATTTTTGAATATTCTACCTTAACTACAGATTTATGTTGAAAGTCTAAATTAATTAATGGGTTCATGCCATTTACTGTATGAAACTGTATATACTGGGTTTTATCAAAGTTTAATGAGAGTCCATTTGTAGAGAACCACTTAATAACTTTCTGAAAGATATCATGTACAATTTCATTAGTTAATTCCTGTTTGTCAGGTGTGATAGCTATACTTGTATCATCAGCAGAAAGTACTAGCTTAACATCTTCGTGAATGTAAAATGACAAGTCATTAATATATATTAAGAACAGCAGGGGACCCAAGACCGAACCTTGTGGGACCCCATTTTTGACAACTCCCCAGTTAGAGGAATTAATTGTTTCATCTATATCATGTGAACTGCTCATTTCAACTTTCAGCACTCTTCCGGTTAAGTATGATTTAAACCATTTGTGCTCTGTCCCACTCACATCACAATACTTAAGTTATCTAGAAGAATTCCATGATTTACAGAATCAAAAGCCTTTGAGAGATCACAAAAAATCCCAACTGGTAATGTCCGGTTATTCAAAGCATTTAATATTTCATCAGTGAAGTTATATATAGCATTTTCAGTTGAAAAGCTTTTTAAAAACCAAACTGACTTTTTGTTAGAACTTTATTTTTACTAATATGTGAAGCAACTCTAGAATACATAACTTTTTCAAAATTTTTTGATAAGGCTGTCAGAAGTGAGATGGGGTGGTAGTAGTTGACATCGGACGTAGACCCTTTTTTTATGCAAAGGTTTAACGATAGCATATTTCATTCTATCCGCGAAAATACCCTGCTTTAAAGAGCTATTGCAAATATGACTCAGAATCCTACTTATCCTCTGGGAACAAGTTTTTAATACCCTACTGGAAATGCCATCAATTCCATGTGACCGATATTTGACAATGTGATACTGATTATCTAACGTGTTCGTGTGTGTGTTCTCTACATGTAAAACATTTACTTACATACTCTGCAATCCCTTCAGAGGTGCGTAGTGGAGGGTACTCAGTACCAATATCAGTTACTTGCTTTCCTGTTCCATTCCCGTATAGAATTAAGGGAGATTGTACGCATCCGCACAAGCCCTAATCTCTGTGATCTTGTCTTTGTGGTCTTTACGCGAAATTTAAATTGGCGGCAGTAAAATCGTTCTGTAGTCCACCTCAAATTCCGCACCTCTAAATTTTTCAAGTGTTTCTCGAAAAGAACGTCGCCATCCCTCGAGCACCTCCAGTTTGATTTTGCAGCGTCACATGGAGAAACGATATTATTAGTAAGTGGCGCCCTATTGAATTCTAATCGAAAAAAGAGTACAGCCGGCCGCAGTGGCCGAGCGGTCTGCGGCGCGCCAGTCGCGGTCTGCACGGCCGCTGCGGTCGGGGTATCGAATACTCCCTCGGGCATGGGTGTTTATGTTGTCCTTAGCGTAAGTTAGTTTAAGTTAGTTAAGTAATTAGTGAGTAAGTCTAGCGACTGATGACCACGAAGTTTTGTCACATAAGACCTCACACACATTTTAACATTTTGCTCATGAGTACAGTGACGTTAAAGATAGTGTTACCAAGGACGTCAATAAACTGTTCTTTACGCCAAACAAATTTTAATATCGTCGTGAATGTTATCTCATCTCTTTGTTCGAGTACTATTTAACCCTTTCGAACCCCCCTGACTACAAATGTGTACATAACTTCTACGGTGTCTAAGACGGTTCAGAAGCATTTTTTTTTCAATGGAAAGAACATGTATATGACACCTGAGTGTTCAATCATTCATCATGCACAATTACTGCCACCTGCGGAAGATCACTATAAAAATATTAAGAACCGAGTGTTGCACTGCGCAGCAGTTGGCGAACTTCAAAGAACACGGAAATCGTGGGTTACTTGTATTCCACTGTATAACTGAAAGCAGAAGTTGTTATTTTGCGATGTAGTTATTGAAGCGTCAGTTTATTTAGTACAACAGTTGGAACTACAAAATTAATTAATTTAGTCCGTAAAAAATGCCTTGTTTTTCAGTACACATAAATCTTGCTTCTAAAATCACTGAAAATTTAACTGAAGTGTATTACAGCATTAAAAATAATTTCCTTGATAGAGAAAAAAACCAGGTCTGAAAGGATTAAACAATTGTACAATGTGTAATCCTTCTTGTCTGGTCTTGTTCTTGTACGTGTCATGTCTTTAAAGGACGATATTATCATAGTTTTGCGAGAGTCGCTGTTATATTGTTTTATCTCAACAATAGTAATCAAGGTCTGTTAAATGATTGTAAAATGTCAGATGTGATCTTCAAAAGAAATGTTAAACAGTATATCGTGTCGTTGCTAAAACTCTTCTGGGTATTGGACCGCATCGTCAATATATCAAATATTTCACCGACGTTTCGGCCACTATTGCAAGCGGCCGTCTTCTAGGTGTTACGTTTACTGCTGGATGAGGGAAAGCTGGGGTCTTAAATAGTAAATATTGCCAGTTATAATTGGTGGTTTCAGTTCTCTTATCATCGGTGTTTGCTTTTTTTCTTCCTATTGGTGAAAAAGGAAGTCCTGGATTGGTGTTTACATTAACGTTTGCCATTGGTTGAAACTGACGAATGAGGAGCGGTGGTAGCAGTGACGTAGCACTGATGCCTAGCGCCGGCTAGAGCGTGCTGTTTGCTCTGTGTACGCGCGGCCGCTGTTGTCTCCGGGCTATGTGGGCCCCTATGGACTGCACTGCGCGCGGTGTCGTCGCGAAGCGCTGCTACTGCTGGCAACCAAGACGCGGGAAGTCTACACCCGTCTTCTCTGTTCGCTTAGTTCTGGTCGCTTAGCTATTTCTATTGCTTCCCTGATTTTCCTCTTCAAAGTGAGGGGTTGTTTGGCAGTACAGTGACTTCCTGAAAACCTGTCTGTTTGCCGCACTCTTCCTGGTGTTCAGGTACTGCCGACTTCGTATGCTTTCCCAGCCCAATGTACCTCTCGTGCTCGGCTATCCTTGTGTTGATCGGCCGCCCAGTTTCTCCGATGTACACCTGGCCGCACTCAGTCGATTTCATAGACTCCGGTTGTGTGCGATTTATCAGACATATTTTATTGTTGCTGCGAAATATAGGTGTGATGCCATCTCGACGAAGAACTTTGCCCACTTGTTCGATGACTCCCTGTACATATGGCAATAGGGCAATGGTTTGTTCTTTTTTTTCCCTTTTATTTCCATAGTTGGTTGTCATAGTTTGCTCAATCATCTTCCAATAACCGTTTGCTTCGAAGATGGACCTAAGGTTTTGTAATTCTGCCTTCAGGTGTTTTTCATCACTAATCCGATAGGCCCTCTTAGTTACAGTGTGAAACAAGGACTTCTTTTGCGTGGGATGATGGTGGCACGTTGCGTGAAAGTACCTGCCGGTGCTGGTATCTTTTCTGAATACACGGTGGCCTAGTTTGCCTTCTGGCTTCCGGTAAACCTCTACATCGAGGAAAGGGAGCACCCCATTCTTCTCAATCTACATGTTGGACTGAATCTTGTTGTGCTGTTTGCAGCCGATATTTTCATGGAGGCATTCTAGGAAGCAGCTCTCCGCATCACTACGCCCAGACTGCTGGCTGCGATATGTAGACGACACGTTTACCATCTGGCCCCATGGAAAAGAGGAGCTGCAGAACTTCCATCAACACCTCAATCAACAGCGAAATATCTTGTCTGATTTCTTCCGCCCGTTCCTCCGGAAGACGTGACACTGCTTGTTCCATTGAGGAAATGAATTCCATAGTGAGAACACTTCTAGGCGTGGGTGCGAAGTTTACATTTGAGTTTCGATGTGGTGGCTCTTTTTACTCATGTTCTTGATCTTAATTAACGAGAAACTACATACGGAAATGACGAAGCTTTACCGCCATGTACTGACGTCCACCTATTTCTTATTCAATGACAAGCATTTTGAACATACTGACGGCGTGCCCCCCCCCCCCCCATAGTCGTCAATATTTTTATGGAGGACTTTGAGGAAATGGCACTGGAAACATCTGTTTTGAAGCCGACTTGTTGACGGTCTGTTTCTTGTTTGGCTACATGGAGTAGATTCTCTGCACTGCTTATTACATCATTTTAACTGTCTCCATCCTAACATCAAATTCGCGATGTAAATTGAAAAGGACGGTAAGTTACCATTTTTGGATATATTGGTCTATAAAAAAAGATGACGGAACTCTTGGACATAGAGTTTACAGGAAACCGACGCATACTGATAGGTATTTACATGCGACCAGCTGACATTTTCCTTTTCAACGTGCAGGAATCCTGCGGACCTTGGTAAAAAGAGCGTATGCCATCTCTGATGCTGAAAATTTACCTCAAGAGCTGCAACATCTAAAGAATGTTTTCCAACAAAATGGCTATACAGACAGGAAGATTCGACGGGCTTTTGAGTTCGGACCACCACGTGAACCAGCTGAAGACACTTCCAGTTCTGTTGCTTTCCTTCCTTGTGCTGGTAACGTGTCTGTCAAGATAGGAAGGATTTTGAAGTAACACAAAATAAAGTGTATTTTTCGTCCGCCAGCTAAGACTAGAGCACTTCTTGGCTCTTTTAAAGATGATTTAGGCATAAGAAAGCCAAGTGTTTATAAAATACCTTGTGAGTGCGGCAAAACATACATTGGCCAGACTGTTCGCACCGTCAGTGACAGATGTGTTGAACATCACCGCCATACGTGATTGATGCAGCCTGAAAAATCCGCGATGGCTGAGCACTGTCTCTCA
Organism: Locusta migratoria; assembly: GCA_026315105.1. Classification (NCBI taxonomy): domain Eukaryota; kingdom Metazoa; phylum Arthropoda; class Insecta; order Orthoptera; family Acrididae; genus Locusta; species Locusta migratoria. Next base: position 268,074,949 of record CM048748.1, on the reverse strand, counting down.
GAGGATCACAGGATGCTATACGACGAGACACAAGTTGTTGCAAACACCTCACATTACTGCGATTGTGTTTTGAAAGAATCTATTGAAATCAGAATAACAGATATCACAATTAATCGTGACAGTGGTTATTTTCTGAGTAAATCGGCATCTGCATCAAATATCAACGAATGACAATCTATAACGATCCATCAGTTTCGACATTACCCTCCAGGAGTCAGAAGCTACGAGTAAACGCACGCCCTCTGTACTTAGCGCATGCGCCTTCGTACTCTCGTTGCGTATATAGAGATAGCCGCTCAACAGTTTCACTCAGTCACGGCGAGAGCGGCTTAGATTCCTCACCTGATTATGGCGGCCAGTTGGACCGCAGAAATATTGTGTTAAGATGACAGAATGATCCGGCTGGAACCCGCGAAGAATTTGTACAATTTTTTAATTTTTTTTTTTCTTTTTTTGCTTGGACGCCACAAGTTCCCGGAGCATTTCAGTAACACTCGCGCATTGTTATGCTTATCAGCACTAAAAGAAATGCATTAAATTTCAGCTACACGATGAATCAGTCAAATCTACAGACCGTCAATTCTACTAAATACCTAGAAATAATAATTTCGAACAAATTAAATTGGAAAGAAGACGAACCAAAGACTACATTTCATTAGCAGAAAACTTAGAAGACGCAACAGTTCTACTACACTATACTTGTGTGTCCGGTTTTGAAGTATTTCTGCGCATTGTGGAACCCATACCAAGTAGGACTGGCGATTGAGAGAAAATTCAGAGAACGGCAGCTCCTTTTGTATTATAGCGATATGGGAGAGAGAGTATCACAGAAATGATGCACAAGTTGGGGTGGAAATCATTAAAAGGAAGGCGTTATTTGTTGCGTTGAGATCTACTTGTGAAATTTGTTTCGCCAACTTTCTCTTCCGAATATTGCTTGCAACCACCTACATAGGGAGACGTGGTCATCATAATACAATAACCGAAATCAGATCGAATACATATTGGTTTAGGTGTTCCCTTTTCCCGCGAGATATTAGAGAATGGAATTATACTGAAACATCATGAAAGTGGTTCGATGAACCCTCTGTCATACACTTCTATGTGACTTGCAGAGTATGCATGTAGATATGTAGATGTAGCTCGAATCTAGCAGTTTACAAATACAGGGTGGTCCATTGATAATGTATGATAATTTCACAAAAGTACATGAATCACATTGGAACAACCGAAATAAAGTTCGGACGTACCTAAGTCCTGTGTTTTAATTTATAAAACCTACCTGTTACCCACTGTTCGTCTAAAATTGTTAGCAATATGTTTGTGAATATTACAGCGCCATCTATCACAAAGCGGAAAACATGCCAAATACAAATTCATATTTATTTACGTACTAGACGAATATGTATTTAAAAATGGGGCTACCTGTTTAAAAATGCAGTTGATATCCGTTTGACCTATGGCAGCGCCATCTAGCGTGCCAACCATAGCGCCATCTGTTCTCCCCCTTCAAGCTAGAAAAGTTTTGTTCTTTGTAGTTTTTCGTTTGATGCTTATTTCGTGAGATATTTGGCCCGGTCACTATCAATGGACCACCCTGTATATCCGCCCGTCTCTGAACTGCCTCTGTACTCCTTTCAAACGATCTGGTGTTGATCCCAAACACTTGAGCAATACTCAAGACGGGATCGTATGAGTTTTATATGCGGACTCCTTTACAGATGAATCACACTTGCCAAAATTCTCCCCGTAAACCCAAATCAAATCAAAACCTTAGTCGACCAAACGTCTTGCCCACAACTGTCCTTATATGCTCGTTCCATTTCATATCGTTGTGCAGCCTCAGGCCTAGATATTTAATTGACGCGACTCCGTCAAGCAACATCCACTCACCCTATGTTCTATGAAACGATTAACAAAAATGGTAGCTCGCCTGTGCTCCATCCTTAACAACAGCAGCAATTAACAATATTATAGCACTACTGGCTCTGTCCCAGAAAGATCACAGTATTCAGAAGACTTTCGATTCGTCATCTATAGCTGTCCAAAACTACTTTATTATTGATAGCTATGACATAAGTAGTAGAAGGGGAGTCAGTAGCTACGGACCGCAGACAGCAAATCCTACGGTACCTGCAGCCACAGAGATAACCCCATGTTGCTAGACCTTCAACCAACACCACCACACTTATCGCTTGCACCGTATTTGAGTTTAAGGCTGCTTACTCTTGTTCGTGATCGTTACACGTATTTTTTGTGTAGTACTGAATAATCCACTCCCATGAACCACAGACATTGCCGAGGTGGGGTGGCTTGCGTGCCTCAACGATACAGATAGCCGTACCGTAGGTGCAACCACAGCGGAGGGGTATCTGTGGAGAGGCCAGACAAACGTGTGGTTCCTGAAGAGGGCAGCAGCCTTTTCAGTAGTTACAAGGGCAGCAGTCTGGATGATTGACTGAGCTGGCCTTGTAACATCAGCTAATGTGGCTTTGCCACACAGCTACTGCGAACGGCTGAAAGCAAGGGGAAACTACAGCCGTTACCTTTCCCGAGGACATGCAGCTCTACTGTATGAACATATGATGATGGCATCCTCTCGGGTAAAATATTCCGGAGGTAAAATAGTCCCCCATTCGGATCTCCGGACGGGGACTACTCAGGAGGATGTAATCATCAGGAAAGTCAATACTGGCATTCTACGGGTCGGAGCGTGGAATGTTAGATCCCTTAATCAAGTAGGAAAATTAGAAAATTTAAAAAGGGAAATGGATAGGTTGAAGTTAGATATAGTGGGGATTACTGAAGTTCGGTGGCAGGATGAACAGGATTTCTGGTCAGGTGAGTACAGGATTATAAATACAAAATCAATTGGGGGGATCACGGGAGTAGGATTGAATAAGAAAATAGGAATGCGGATAAACTACTATGACCAGCACAGTGATCGCATTATCATTGTCAAGATAGATACGAAGCCAACACCGACAACAGTAGTACAGGTTTATATGCCAACTAGCTCTGCCGATGATGAGGAGATCGAAGAAATATATGAGGAGCTAAAGGAAATTATTCAGACAATTAAGGGAGAGGAAAACTTAATTGTTATGGGAGACTGAAATTCGGTAGTAGGACAAGGAAGGGAAGGGAAATTAGTAGGTGAATATGGTCTGGGCAAAAGAAATGAAAGACGAAGCCGCCTGGTAGAATTTTGCACAGAACATAATTTAGTTATAACAAACACCTGGTTCAAGAATCACAAAAGAAGGTTGTATACGTGGAAGAGACCAGGAGACACCGGGAGATACCAGATAGATTTTATAATGGTAAGACATAGATTTCGGAACCAGGTTTTACAGTGTAAGACATACCCAGGGGCAGATATAGACTCTGACCATAACTTGTTGGTTATGAACTGCAGGCTGAAACTAAAGAAACTTCAAAAATGTAGGAAAATAAGGAGATGGGACCTGGATAAATTGAAGGAACCTGAGGTTCTTAAGAATTTCAGAGGGAGCTTTAGGCAACAATTAACAGAAACAGGGGAAAATAAAACAGTAGAGGAGGAATGGGTAAAATTGAGAGATGAAATAGTGAAGGTAGCAGAGGACAAAATAGGTAGGAAGGCAAGACCTACAAAAAATCCTTGGATATCACAGGAGATTCTAATTTTAATCGATGAAAGGAGAAAATATAAAAGTGCAGTAAATGAAACATGCAAAATGAAGTACAGACGACTAAGAAATGAGATTGACAGGAAGTGCAAAATGGCTAAGCAGGAGTGGCTAGAAAGCTAATGCCAGGATGTAAAAGAATCTATAAATAGGGGAAAAATAGATACAGCCTACAGGAAAATAAAAGAAATATTTGGAGATGAGAAAAACAGCTCTTTGAATATCAAGGACACTGATGGAAAACCAGTCCTCAGCAAAGACGGAAAAGCTGGAAGTTGGAAAGAGTATATAGAGGGGCTCTATAAAGGAAATGAACTTCGAGACAATATTGTAGGAAGGAAAGAGGATGTAGATGAAGATGAAATAGGAGATACTGTACTGAGAGAAGAATTTGACAGAGCCCTGAAAGACCTAAGTCGAAACAAGGCCCCTGGAGTAGATGATATTCCCTCGGAGCTACTGAAGTCTCTGGGAGAACCAGCCATGACAAACCTGTGTGTAAGATGAATGAGACAGGCGAAGTACCCTCAGACTTTAAGAAAAATGTTATAATCCCCATTCCAAAGAAAGCAGGTGCAGACAGGTGTGAAAACTAAAGAACCATCAATTTAATAAGTCATGGTTGCAAAATATTAACACGAACTATATACAGAAGGATGGAAAAGCTGGTAGAAGCCGACCTCGGGGAAGATCAGTTTGGGTTCAGGAGAAATGTAGGGACACGGGAGGCAATACTCACTTTACGGCTTATCCTAGAAGATAGATTAACAAAAGGCAAACCTACATTTCTAGCCTTTGTAGATTTGGAGAAGGCTTTTGACAATGTTGATTGGAATAAACTCTTCCATGTTCTGAAGCAAGCAGGAGTAAAATATAGGGAGCGTAAGGTTCTTTACAACTTGTACAAAAACCAGACAGCGGTTGTCAGAGTTGAAGGGCATGAAAGGGCTGCAGTGGTTGGAAAGGGAGTAAGACAGGGTTGTAGTCTTTCTCCATTGTTATTCAATTTGTACATTGAGCAAGCTATAAAGGAAAGCAAGGAGAAATTTGGAGAAGGACTTAAAGTTCAGGGTGAAGAATTAAAAACATTGCGTTTTGCCGACGACATAGTTTTTCTGTCAGATACAGCAAAGGACCTGGAAGAGCAATTGAACGGAATGGACAGTGTGCTGAAAGGTGCATACAAAATGAACATTAACAAGAGCAAAACTAGGGTAATGGAGTGCAGTGTAAGAAAATCAGGTGACGCTGAAGGAATTAGATTTGGGAAACGAAGTAATAAAGGAGGTAGATGAGTTTTGTTAGTTGGGCAGTAAAATAACAAATGATGATCGCAGTACAGAGGATATAAAATGCAGAATGGCAATGGGTAGAAAAGCGTTCTTGAAAAAGAGAAATTTGCTAACCTCGAATATTGATTTAAGCCTAAGGAAGTCCTTTCTGAAGGCATTTGTGTGGAGTGTTGCCTTGTATGGGAGTGAGCCATGGACGATAAACAGTGCGGACAGGAAGAGGATTGAGGCTTTTGAAATCTGGTGCTACAGAAGAATGCTGAAGATTAGGTGGGTGGATCGCGTAACTAATGAGGAGGTACTGAACAGAATTGGGGAAAAAAGTAATTTCTGGCATACCTTGACTAAAAGAAGGGCTAGATTGGTAGGACACATTCTTAGACATCAAGGAATTGTGAATTTAGCGTTGGAGGGAAGGTGTGGTAAAAATCGCAGAGGAAGACCAAGATATGGATACAGTAAGCAGATTCAGACAGATGTAGGTTGCCGTTCTTATGTGGAGATGAAGAGGCTTGCTCAGGATAGGGTATTGTGGAGAGCTGCATCAAACCAGTCTCCGGACTGAAGACCACAACAACAACACTGAATAATATCAGATTAAAGTTCACGGAATAAGCGGAAAAGACCCCGCTAGTTGTGTTAGCCAGGGGTTTGTCGTACGACATTAGTCCAGAGAAACTGTTTCCACTTTTAGTATCTACTTGGCCCACTTATTTCCATTCGCTATGTACTTTACGGCTTATCCTAGAAGATAGATTAGGGAAAGGCAAACCTACATTTCTAGCCTTTGTAGATTTGGAGAAGGCTTTTGACAAGGTTGACTGGAATAAACTCTTTCAACTTCTGAAGCAAGCAGGAGTAAAATATAGGGAGCGTAAGGTTATTTACAACTTGTACAAAAACCAGACAGCGGTTGTCAGAGTTGAAGGGAATGAAAGGGTTGCAGCGGTTGGGAAGGGAGTAAGACAGGGTTGTAAGCCTTTCTCCAGTGTTATTCAATTTGTACATTGAGCAAGATATAAAGGAAAGCAAGGATAAGGAATTAAAGTTCAGGGTGAAGAAATAAAAACATTGTAATTCTGTCAGAGACAGCAAAGGACCTGAAAGAGCAGATGAACGGGATGGACAGTGTGTTGAAAGGTGCATACAAAATGAACATTAACAAGAACAAAACGAGGGTAATGGAGTGCAGTCTAAGAAAATCAGGCGATGCTGAAGGGATTAGATTAGGTAACGAAACAAGAAAGGAGGTAGATGAGTTTTGTTACTTGGGCAGTAAAGTAATAAATGATGGTCGTAGTCACTACCGTCTCTACCATAGGGGCAAAAGGGCCACAGGTCCACGACCCCCAGCCTGATGGGGGCCCCGAGAAACTCGTTCCTTTCTTCTAGGCAATTACTTTTTGTGGTGTCGCACAAGTCCAAAGTGCGCGCCACCTACTTTCGCCGCGCGCCGCCATGCACGCACGGCGCGGCGTTCTTACAACGTCAGCCACGAGCGCCCTCTGCTACAACTCCGCTCGTGGCCAACACTGAACGACATCGTTCACTTGGGACTGAGATAGGAACGATTTAACACTTCGTATTCAGATAGGCACCAGTGAAGACTTTGCTATCGGATAGGCACTAGGCAAGCCTCTAGCTCAACTATGTATCAGCATTCTGCAGTACTGAGCTATGTAAAAGTTAAGTATTGTATAAATTCTGTGCAATATATATCTCGTTCTAATTTACTCTAGTGTTTCTAGTTTTTGCTGTCCCACTGGCTGGTCACCTCCTACCTGCACAAGCGTGCATCCTTTATTCCTGTGTCGGTCTTCCTACTCGGCCACCGACACCTACGACGGAAACGAGACACAAATGCGGTGACGAGGCTAGGACACAAAACTTTTTTAAGTGAATTTTCGACGCACTTAAAGACCCAGAAATAATCTCGAAACGTGTTATTTATGGTGTGGCAAGTGACTAGGTTTGCTGTCTGCAAGCAAAATCGTAGTTATTATTGGGGGTTTTAGCTACAGAACACACGGCGACACTGTTGTAGTGCACTTTGTGGCAGGCTGTTTCAGATACAACTTGGCGGAACATTGTATCCGATAGCGGCCTTCGCAAACGCCTCACGGGGCTGCTGTTGACCGGCGAAGCAGCGGGTAGGCAGGCGCTTACGTCACGAGACGTCAGCGCAGACAGCCACAGTAGCGGCGGCATCAAAGTTGCCCACAACAGTACAGCAGCTGCACCGTTCTCAGGGGGCAGCATTTGGCGCCGTGCCGTGGGATTACAGGGTTGCCAGGTGTGGCGATTTTTCGCATTCTTGGCTATATTTTTCTTAGCCCGGATCCACACATTGGACCCAACGTTGGCGCCAACAGTGTTGGTCCAATGTGTGGATCGGTGAAACAGCGTTGGAACCAACGTTGGCGCCAACGTTGGTACGGCTCCGTTGCTTGTCGGTATTTCGACCAAACATCAAAGGACCTTGGGCCAATATGGGTACGTCGTACACACATTGGCGCCAACGTTTCATCCTGTCTTTGTCGTCTGCTCATCTCGAAACTGTTTCTTTCTTCGTTCGTTCTTCGTCGCCGGTTTAAAGTTTCTCTTTGTAAATAATAGAACTGTATCAGAAAGTGATTCATTTGTAAAGGAAACCTAAAAAACGAAATACCATATCAAAACTTAGGCGCGAACTGTGAAATTAAAAACTTTTTAGACTTTCGACACACTCCATTACTGAATTTAATTTTTAAAATTGACAGTGCATTGCTTAATATTTCTTGTCAAGTTTTAAATATTCTTTTGCAAACTTCAAGCACTACCACTGATATCAATTACATGATTATTTTAAAAGGGAAGTGTAGGCTTCTAAAACTGTCTCCTTTAGCAAGAAATCGAATCGTAATACCAAAAGAATAGCATCCCTCCAAAACATCTTTCTTTTTTATTTCAAGCATTTAAAGTAGCAGGTCTAGGATTTAATAATGTGTATCTTTTAATTGTAGCATATTTTAAAAATCAATGATTTCGTACCGTAATTAATGTTCGGTAGGAAGTGATAGAACAACCCATCATCTTTTACGTATGTTTCCCATTTTGGTTGACAATGACAAAATGTAATTATTCACACTCAAAAGCGTTAACGCATTGGCCGCGATTTGTACGTCAGATATGTTTACGTGGGCTCTCGATGGATTCAACTGAATGTTGGCTCCAATGTGTGGGTGCAGTCTCAAAAATATTGGCCAATGTTGGTGCCAACGTTGGTACCAATGTGTGGACGCGGGGTTAGAATAATATCCATTCTAGCTTTATGGCGACTGGCGATTAAATGTGGCTGGTAAAAGAATTAGTTGGCGACTTAAAGGCTATTTTATTTTACTTCAAATAATACGAATTTAAAGCAATCCCCCTTGAAAATCGTCTAAATGATACTGACTGAACATCACCAGAATACTGGGGAGATGTAATCACACTATAGAAGTTGGCACAAATGTCTGCAAGTATCTTTGATCTCTGAGAGAATGTCATGGAGATGCAAAGATGTTAAACTTGCAGACATAGACGTAAAATACCTCGAGGAGTCGACTTACAAAGGTTCAAGAATAGGCTTTAAACGAAGACTCCTAAAATATACTACAACCTCGTATCCATGGCTCCCGTAGACATCGCGAGGATTACAGCATTCACAGAGGCATTTAAACAGTAATATTTTTCGCGCTCCATGTCAGCACAACAGAAATTCCTAATAACTGTGAGACAAGCCTTTTGCTACGCAGTTTGCAGTAGTTAACAATGGTTGCAGATATGTCAATGTCGAACACTCCGCAATTTCTCTCGGATAAATGTTTCCTTGAAGAGCGAGGTTTCTTGGAATGTCCAGTCTGGTGTCTATGAATTTCAGAGCGCCATAGTTTGTGTTACTTGTTACTCAGTAAACAACTTACTCCCTGAATTTCAGGATTATTGTTGTCGAGAACATACGACATAATACCATAAAGTTAACTGATTATAAATTGCGATGCTTGACTATTTTTACTGAGGAAAAGGTGGATATATATGTAGACATTTTGATAAAAAGATGGCGATATATTGGCTACTTCTTGTTTAAAATTTGGCGACAGAGCGATGGAAAAACCTGGCAACCCTGCGTGGGAATGCATGAGCGCCGTAGAGTGTAATGGAGGACAAGTCTAGCAATCACACAGTGCTGTACACTAGAGACGGGCAACCCAGTTCATTTTTGGAACCCAGTTCAATGATAATAGTTTCGTTTTTGGAAACCGTTCATTTCGACTCGTACACCGTTCCTTTTTTATCCAGTTGTCATTGTCTACAGTTTTCATAATAGTCGCATTGGCTCTGTACTCACCAACTCCGTTACACACATTTTACAAAAGTTAATTGCTTCAGTCGATGGAGCACCGGTTTAAACCGCTGTTCCTTCCATAACAATGAGCACGCTGCTTCACCGAACTCAAAAAAAAAAAAAAAAAAAAAAAAAAAAAAAAAAAAAAAAAAAAAAAATCGGCAGCATCTCTACAGTGTACAGAGCAGTGGCTTTTGATGGTAAAGCCAGTTATTGGAACTAGGAGTATTTTTGTAACAGGTGAACGCAATATTTTATAGTGTAGTAGTTTACAATATTCAAACACGCGAAAATAAACAGTCCATAAAAAGTGAAAGATGATTCTTTCCATGCAGAGTAATTGATGAAGTGGAAAATAAATCCTAGTATGCAACGCAAAGCGCCGGCCGCGGTGGCCGAGGGGACTGAGGCGCTCCAGTCACGGTCTGCACGGCCACTACGGTCGGGGGTTCGAATCCCCCCTCGGGCATGGATATTTGTGCCGTCCTTAGTGTAAGCTAGGTCATAAGTAGTTTGTAAGTCTAGGGACTGATGACCAGGTAGTTAAGTCTCATAAGATATACAATCATTTGAACAACGCAAAGGGCCTCATAATCGCATACTCTACCGTAACACCAATGAAACACACATTAGATCCAATGCTTTGAAAAGCAGACTAACCGGTGAGAAACGAAGGATTTCAGATGTGGAATAATGCCTACAGACTTGCTTTCGACAAAAGCACGCAGATAACAAACTTATTTCGAGTGCAGCACTGAAATTTTCATTTTAGCATTAATCTCACTTGTACGTTTATTTTAGCATTCGCTACAAAAACGTATAAACGAGGTTTCACTGCATATAAGGTGCGGACACACATATCCGGGCCGGGACCTGTCCGAGTATCGGCCGCCACCCGGAGAACGAAATACACCATTGAAATAAACGCAGGTGCCACACATGTCCCGGGTCGTGCACGGGCCGGGCACGGAACGTCTACGGACCGGGAGCGGGCCGGGCGGAATTCGCAGTTTAATTTTTCACAGGACGGGAACGCATGCCGGACGACGCGACGGTATTGTTTCTCAACAGTGGAAGACTGTTTGTTGTAAGAAATGGACGCGGAACGATTAATAGAAGAACTTCGTAAGTTTCCGGTACTTTACGATCATACAGACGTGAAGTAGCGGAATATCGAAGGACAAAGTCTGGAAGACAATTGCAGCAGATTTGCAAGCCAAAGGTAAGATAATAACTATTGAAGTTTCAATACCAGAAAAAAATATATATATATATTTAGTAAAATAAAAATTATACATGTCTGAACATAAGAAAAATATTTATTTAATAATGTAAAAATACTACAAGTTTTAATACCAGACAAATATTAAATGTTCAAATGTTTGTTAAGCTTATGGGACTTAACTACGGGGTCATCAGTCCCTAAACTTACAAACTACTTATTTACTACCTTATACTAAGGACGGCACAAATATCCATGCCCGAGGGGGGATTAGAACCCCCGACCGTAGTGACCGTGCAGACCGTGACTGGAGCGCCTCAGTCCCCTCGGCCACCGCGGCCGGCGACAAATATTAATTTACTTTTTATTGCACAAACAAATCTGTTTTTGGTTCAAAATGGTTGAAATGGTTGTTAAGCTTATGGGACTTAACTACGGGGTCATCAGTCCCTAAACTTACAAACTACTTATGAACTACTTACTAACTAGGACGGCACAAATATCCATGCCCGAGGGGGGATTCGAACCCCTGACCGTAGTGGCCGTGCTGAACGTGACTGGAGCGCCTCAGTCACCTCGGCCACCGCGGCCGACGAATATGTTTTTGCTTTATGTCACTGGTATATCGTCTAGGCGAACATATTTACAACTTTCACAAACAGGAACAAAGATCAGAGCATCCGAATCACTGCGATGAAATGAGACACGGACGTGTGGCCGCTACAGGAACGGGCCGGAGCACGGACGTCACCCGTCCGATACTCCGTCCCGACACGGCCCGGATATGTGTGTCCTGACCTAATCAATGTGATTTCCTGGTCATATTAAGAATTATGAACATTTAGCCAAAATGGCATTTCATCTTTCCCTTTATGTATTATTACTGTATTTCAACGACGGCGTGGTCTCTCGGAAAGTTTAGCATCATTTTCTGTTCTAGGCACCTGATAATATATAGGTTACTTCGATGTGTAACAGTTATATGACTGTACCTCAATCAGGTAGTAAAAGATAAAACAATTGACTTTAAAAATTTGCGGCATTCGTCTCTTCATGGTAATCATCCCTTTTATGCCGCGCTATGATGACAGGTGTCTTATTTTATTTGGCTTCGGGCAGTGCCCATTTAATCAGATACAAATCTTTAACATATGGAAGCAGCAACACGTCAGCTTCGATAACTAGAAGGGTCTGAAGCAGACTGATGCGGTCTCCTCTTAGAACAAAGTAATGGACTCGCCCGGCGCTTAGGACGACAAGGCGCAACGGCCTCCCCTATGAAGAAACTGTGGTGTCGCACAAGCCTTAAAGTGCGCGTCACCTACTTTCGCCGCGCGCCGCCATGCACGCACGGCGCGGCGTTCTTACGACGTCAGCCACGATCGCCTTCTGCTGCAACTCCGCTCGTGGCCACCACTGAACGACTTCGTTCACTTGGGACTGAAATAGGAACCAGCTAACACTTTGGAATCAGATAGGCACCAGTGAAGACTTGGCTATCGGATAGGCACTAGGCAGGCCTCTAGCTCAACTATGTATCAGCATTCTGCAGTACTGAGCTATGTAAAAGTTAAGTATTGTATAAATTCTGTGCAATATATATCTCGTTCTAATTTACTCTAGTGTTTCTAATTTCTGCTGACCCACTGTCTGCTCACCTCCGTACTTGCACAAGCGTGCATCCTTATTCCTGTGTCGGACTCTTTCTACTCGGCCACCGACACCTACGACGGAAACGAGACACAAAAGCGGCGACGAGGCTGGGACACAAAAGAAACCAATGGACTCGCCCGGTGCTTAGCACAGCACTGCGCATCGGCCAATGCATTCAGTCCTGGTGAATTCGACGTTGTTGGAGTTTCTCCCTTATGAAGGGATAGTTCGGTATCAGGCTGCTTCTAAGTGCCATTTGATTGTGATTTACTCGATTCACTCTGTTTACTTGACAGTAGCGTCTTTCAACAATGTCAAAAAGAACGTTCTTAAATAGCTCAGAAAAAAAAACTTTCCATTCAAAAAGAAACCATCAGCAGACTACCTAAACTTCAATTTTTCACTGTTGAAGAAACTAACAGGCAGAGTGATTCATCTACCTCATCAAGATATATCTAAATCTCAGAGCTTAGAAACGGTGTCCATGTTTAACATAGAGGATAACATTTGTGTTTGGAGTCCATCAGTTCCACTTATGAAGACAGCTACACACACAAATCACAACATGCTTCTTCCATCTCAAGCCACTTGGATTCGCCATACAGAAGTATCTTAGAAAACATACCTCACAACCCTGGTAAGTACTGTGATGAAATTTTAACGGAAGAAGTCCGTGATATTTGGATTCACAACGGTCCAGAGTTTTTCCATTACAAAAATAGCGACTTCTCAGAAACCACTACACATTTTGCTGATGTAAGTGGTAAAACAAAAACCAGAAAATTAACAAGGACTATCTTAACTCGCAAATTGACGAATGGTGAGTGTGTGGAAAGAAAGTGGCTTCTGTATTCACCATCCATGATATCTGTGTACTGTTGTTGGTGCCGTCTTTTCAGTAACACTGTCGGCAATAATTAGAGTTTTTCCAGGGGATACAAAGATTGGAAGCATATAAACAATTTCTTCAAGAAGCATGAGAACAGTTACAGCACAGGGAATCAACGATGAATTATGATGCAAGAATCAAAATTGTTGGACTAGTTGATACTGGATTGCTTTCCCAGTTTAATGCTGAGGTCAAATATTGGAGCAGCATATTGAAAGGAATTGTTGCAGTTCTGAAATTTTTTGCGCCAAGGGGACTAGGATTTAATAGAGAAAATAATATTTTGGGGTCTGAATTATGTGGGATCCTTAGAATTAATAAGCGAATTTCACCCTTTTCTTGCTGATCATATACGAAAGTATGGCAATTGTGGCAAAGGAAGCACATCATACTTGTCTGCAGATATTTGCAATAAATTTATTAATGTAATCGGACAGAAAGTGTTACCGACGATTGTCAACGAATTAAAAGCAGCCAAGTACTATTCAATTCCTCGCCAATCTCTCCCATGTTGAACAGCTAACTCTCATCGTTCGGAACATGAAACATGGCCAGCCTGTTGAGAGACTTTTACAATTTTTGACTATGGAGGAGATTAAGACTCAAAGTATAGAAGATACTGGTATGAAGTTTTTGGATAGCTTTGACATTTCAATAAAAGATTGCCGCGAACAGAACTATGATAAATTAGCAAATATGGCTGGAAAGTATTCAGGTCTTCAGGCAAGATTAAAAGACAAATTTGATATTTTTATACCACTTGCCACACTCACATTCACTAAATTTAGTAGGTCTTCAGGCGGCTCCATGTGTTTCTGAAGCAGTAACATACTTCCAGTTTGTCCAAAAATTGTTCACTTTTTTTTCTGCTTCGAACAATCGATGGAAAGTTTTGAAAGCATGTTTAGGTGCAAATAAAGTTCTAAGTCCCTCACTGCAACCGAATGGTCTACTCGTGCTGACGCTCTTAACGCTTTGCATAATAGCTACAATGATATTTTTGAAGCTTTAAAGTCACTTAGTAGCCAGTGGAATAAAGACATGAAGCTGCAAGAAAATGAAAGAACTCCATACCATTCTTTTAACGTAGATATGCGATGACCTTTTGAGACTATCAACAATACAAATGTAACTTTACAAAGTAGTACCGACAAAGTAAACGTTGCAACAAAGCTTCCTGCATCTATTCCCTATTTAATCAGTTCTGCACGCAGTAGATTCGATCAGTATGAATCTTCAGCCAAAGAGAAAAATCCAGGTGCTGATTATAAGGGTAATTCCCAAAGGACGAGAATTTGCAGCTAGTACATCACTTTTTCCAAAAATTCGTCAGACTGTTCAGCTGAGTGCCAAAGAAAAAATTGCTGTAGAAGTTTTTCTGCCTATAATTGACACATTGGATTCTAATTTGAAGCGACATTCAGAAGCATACGAGAAAGTTAGCAATCATTTTAGTTGCCTTTCTCGGTTAAAACAAATCGATTCTGAACAGTTGAGAAACAGGTGCAAAGAATTTGCAGAATTTTATCATGCAGACGTTAATGTTGATGAGCTCATATTAGAATGGTTTCATTTAAAACAATGTTTGAAAATCATTCCAAATGAGTCTCCAGAGCTAAGTATATTATACGTGCATTCTTTAATAAAAGGAGATAAAATAAAAGAAACCTTTCCGAATGCAGAAGTTGCTACTCGGATATTTCTTGGTAACCAATTGCAGTGGAGAGCGTTCATTTTCCCAGTTAAAGAGAATCAAAAATGAATTACGAACGACTATGCTACAGGAACAACTTACTAATTTGTCAGTCGTGTGCATAGAAAGTGACGTCCTTGAACAGTTGGACTTTGAAGACTTAATGGAAGATTTTGCATTTCAGAAATCCCGAAACAAACCTTTAACAGCAACGTAGGCCTACGTCCAATTTGCAAAACAGTAATCACTAGTATTTTATTTGCGTATTTCTATCCATAACAACTAATAAATTCGCTAAATAAATGTACAAAATTCTGATCAGTTCATTCAAAGGAAAATTCTGTTTAGTTGTAGGGTCCCCTAATCTGTGTGCCAGTTATTTGCATAGGAAGAGATATACTTCAAACATTGTGCGTATTGTATTCTGGAAATCTTTAAAGCAATCATTAATTTTAATGAAAGACTAACTTGTGGAAATAATCATTAGTATCTGGTTTGTAATATTAAGTCACTAAATAAATACACACCAATCTGATGCGTTCATTTAGTTCTTTTTAAGGGCCCCAAAACACTGAGTGCCCTGGGCCCCTGCATGGCTTAAGACGGCCCTGGTCGCAGTACAGAGGATATAAAATGCAGAATGGCAATGGGTAGAAAATCGTTCTTGAAAAAGAGAAATTTGTTATAATCGAATATTGATTTAAGCCTAAGGAAGTCCTTTCTGAAGGCATTTGTGTGGAGTGTTGCTTTGTACGGGAGTGAAACATGGACGATAAACAGTGCGGACAGGAAGAGGATAGAGGCTTTTCAAATGTGACGATACGTAAGAATGCTGAAGATTAGGTGGGTGGATCGCGTAACTAATGAGGTACTGAACAGAATTGGGGAGAAAAGGAATTTCTGGCATACCTTGACTAAAAGAAGGGATCGAATGGTAGGACACATTCTTAGACATCAAGGAATTGTGAATTTAGCATTGGAGGGAAGTGTTTGGGGTGAAAATCGTAGAGGAGGACCAAAAGATGGATACAGTAAGCAGATTCAGACAGATGTAGGTTGCAGTTCTTATGTGGAGTTGAAGAGGCTTGCTCAGGATAGGGTATTGTGGAGAGCTGCAACAAACCAGTCTCCGGACTGAAGACCATAACAACAACATGTATATGGAATTTTTTCTTTTTTTTTAAGATTTTTAATTTTTTTAAGGAGAGGAACGAAGAATGATGGGGAGGGAATGATTAACTGCATTAGGGCATTTACGTTACTAAATTGCGACAAGTGAAAATGTGATCCGCTTCGGAGCAGAAATCGCCTTAATCACATGGCAACCCGCGCTCGCCTCCCGTCAATCTCAAATTCCCACAAGTCCCACACTACTGCCTTGGTGCCTCTATCGTCCATGCCCTCTTACACTCACCATTTCGAAATGTTAATATGTTTATAAAACTATGGGACGTCTTCGGTTATTAATCCCTAGGCTTACAAACTACTTAAACTAACCTAGGCACAACAGACACACCCATGCCCCAGATAGGACTCGAACTTCCGACGGCGAGCAACCGCTCGCTATTTCGGACTCCCGTATGAAGTCGTACGTTATTACCTACAGCATCTGCGGTGAAGTAGATGAACCTTACGCGGTCATCGCCTATAAATACATTTCTATAGATCGGTATGCAGTCTGTCCTTTCGGACATGTCTGAAAGAACAGAAACCACATCAATCTCTATAAATGTATAAATGTATAAATGTATAAATGATACAGGTCTGAACCTTCATTGTGAATAAGCGAGGAACAAAATTCGGAGTAGTAAGTAGCTGCAAAACAAAATCATATTAAGGAAATTTTTGAAATATTAATAAGAAAGTCTTAGCACAAACTAATTCCAAATGAAGTTCGTACCACGAATCCAGTCTACATCACAAAAAATAAACAGTACTTTATAGCACAATAATTTCTACAAAAGTGATACACTTTTATTTCTTCTTTCATTACTGGGTGAAAGGTTTTCACCACAACAGAGACTGGTGAATATTTAATTTGTTACTTTAGAAGTAAATGGCAGGCTCGAAAAATTAAAACAGGTTAATTATACAAACGTTCAAAATGTTCAAATGTTTGTAATTCTATCGGACCAAACTGCGTGGTCATCAGTCCGTAGCTTACAAACTACTTAAACCTTGGTAAACTAACCTAAGGACAAACACACACACCCATGCCCCAGGGAGGACTTGAACCTCCATGGCGAGCAACCGCGCGCTCCGCAACGAGACGCTTTAGACCGCTCGGCTACTCCACCGCGGCTATACAAAGATTGGAACATTTGAAGGTCGGAACTTAAATGGTAGCAACACTGCTGTGAGGGAGCGTCTAACGTAACGGTATCACTATGTTTTCGAAACAGGGACAACGGACTTGGATCAAGATTGAATGTGCCAGAGGTCGTACAGCACGACAATGTCATCAAGGCCTTTAAGTGCCTCTGATACCTGGTATTGTTATGGTGATTCTCATGTAAGACAGTGATGGTGTTATCCTAACTCATTACGTTCCTCCACGGCAGAGCTTCAGTGCACAATATTACTGTTGGGTTTTGGATCATCACCTCCGACCAGCTTTGAGGAAGAAGCGGCAACACTTTCTGTACAACCCACCCATCATTTAGCACGACAATGCGCGGGCGCATACAGCGGAAGCTGTGGCTGCTCTGTTCGGTCGATGGGACTGGGAAGTACTGTACCATCCACCATACTCCCCGGACGTGTGATTTTGATTTGATTCCGAAGATGAAGGGACAACTTTGTGGCATTCGCTTCAGAACTGTTCCAGAGATTCGACAGGCTGTAGACCGACCCACAGAATAGGCTCTGGAAACGGTATACTACGCCTTCCACATCGCTGGCAACGGATTCTACGCAGCGCTGGTGAATACTTTGAAGGACAGTAAGAGGTGCAAACACGCTTTTGTATCGGTAGTAAAAAAATAATTGCTGCTATTTAATTTCCAAACCTCGTAAAAGTTGGGTATCATCTGTGAGTTCCATAGTTATTACTTTGTGAACTATTACTGCCAATTCTTGTCCCCCATTTTAAACTAATGCTACAATTATGCAATCTGCTCCCGGTGCTTTATGGTTTTTCAATTTGTCGATTGGATCTTAAATATCAGTAGGGAAAAAATCGCACTGACGTGTTTTAGATTTGTAGTTTTATAAGTTTTTGCAAACATTTTGAACCAAAATAATAATCTAAATAATAAAAAATTAATTAATAAGAGTGCTTGAAACACTTTTAGGGGAAAAATTAGGAAGTGGCGGGTTCCGAACTACCGATAGTTAGCGTCCTAGTCGAACGACTTGCCCACTACGCTACGCTTATCAATCAACATATCAATCCTTTAATCTCATACTATTGATGGCTAATATGGCATTTGTAGACACTAGATTATCATTTATCGTACGAAGAAGGATGTGTTTTTGTTAATTCTTCAGTGCGCCATTGCTTTGAAATGGCAACGTGTAAGTTACAATAAGAAAATAATCAAATACGGAATGTCACGTAACATCTTCGAACGGCTGGTTTTCGTTATTTTTGCAAATATGTCTCAAACGATACGAGATATGAAAAAAACATAAGGGAGAGACTTTTCTCCTCTACCAATTAGGTTATTCAATTTTCGTGTCAGATGAACGGTTCGTTTGCAATTACAGTTATATTACAAACGGCATTTGTTTTTGTATTACTACCGTGTTTTTTGTCCGAAAAATTTGAAAAATGGAGGTTCTGGTCTCTGGCGGCTTGCAATCATGTCTGTAAAATTTGGTGCTGATCGGTCGAACGTTTCGTCTTAAAAACAGGGAACACGTTACGGACAGACAGACAAACATCCCAAAATCGCCGTTATTTTTGCAAATATCTTTGAAACGCTACGAGATATGAAAAAACCATAAGAAAACAAAGTTGTAGATAATTTTCTCCTCTACAAATTCGGTTATTCAATTTTCGCGTCAGATGAATGGTTATGCCGTTATTTTTCATTTAAATTTCGAGCTGTCAAAAGACGATATCAAAGGCTCACTTTTTAATGTTACTACCGTAACCTAAAGTGGGCCGAAAAGCGCAGTATTAGAGGTTCCAGTAAGCAATGCTATCATCTCTTTTGTCATATAGAGGTGTGGGCACGGAATCTTACTCATCATTAAATACTAGCTCATGTCGCGTCGGAATTTGTCCTGCTAGCTACCAGTACGTGAATGGGCGCTTCTCGGAACTCGCCGTTGCAGTCAGTGCATTTCAGGGATTCTCGGAGGCGCAACAGGGCAAAACCGCATGAGTCAGTCGACGTCGTCGTCGCGACCGGTCGCAGCACACACACACACACACACACACACACACACACACATACGTACTCTTTTGCGTAGGAGATGTAAGGGAGGGGGTGGGGGGAGCCGCGACGCTGCTACGGCGTCGGGCGCTGCGCCAACAATGCGGAGACGGGCGGCCGCGAGGCGCCGCGTGCGACCCGTGCCCTATTGGCCCAGTGCCGCGGTGGTGGGGGGACGCCGCGGTCCCCGCCGGCCAATGGCGGCGGCCGCGGGCGCCGTGGTGGGGGGCCGGTCCGCGAGAGCGCGGCGATCGAAGTGCACTCGCGGCCGCTCAGTCGAACGCTGCAGGAGCGTCCGGCAGCTGCGACAGCGCGACGTGCACGCGGAGACCGCAGCCGGCGCAGTCAGCGGCGAGGCGGGACGAAGCGAGGCAGACGCACGCGGCCGGCCAGACGCTGCCGACCCCCAACAACAGGTGAGATCCGCCGCTGCACGGCCGTCTACTTAGCCACCACATGCTCTCTTTAAATATGGGCTGTTCCTAATATCACGTCACGCCGACTTTGCCGATTGTTGCACTGCACAACAGGGAAAAACTTCTTTTTCACCTAAATTTATCCATGTTACATGGATATTTCTTGAGGTCTGCGACTGTATTGAATGAAATAATACTGCATCACTCACTTTTTCGGTAATTCTGAAGATGTGATACATAGCACGGCGGCGTCCGAACAATATGTATGTAGAAGCCGTTCATTTAGGAATGGTTTGTAACGAACAAGAAAATTTTTTACGAATATGTCATGATTTTAAAGGATGTGGTTAGATAGGAACCTAAGAGTACTGCTTAAATTGTTTCGAGTTAACATAATTATCACAGTGCCATCGGGATAATATGTTAATACTTGTGTACTGTAAGCCATTATGATTTTCACGAATATGTCATGATTTTTAAGGATGTGGTTAGACAGGAACCTAAGAGTACAGTTTGTTAACTTGCATCAATTTAAGCTGTACTCATAGGTTCCTGCCTAACCATATCCTTTAAAATCATGACATATTCGTGAAAATCATAACGTTGATTTGTTCGATACCTATCGCTCCGATAAAGCGGGTGACCAAAAAGTCAGTATAAATTTGAAAACTTAATAAATCACGGAATAATGTAGATAGAGAGATAAAAATTGACGTAAATGCTTGGAATGACATAGGATTTTATTAGAAAAAAAAAGGTTCAAAAATGTCCGACTGATAGCGCTTCATCTCATCAGAAAAGCAATAATTAGCATAACAAATTAAGACAAAGAAAAGATGATGTTCTTTACAGGAAATGCTCAATATTTTCACCATCATTCCTCAACAATAGCTGTAGTCCAGGAATAATGTTGTGAACAGCACTGTAAACCATGTCCGGAGTTATGGTGAGGCATTAGCGTTGGATGTTGTCTTTCAGCATCCCTAGAGATGTCAGTCGATCACGATATACTTGCGTCTTCAGGAAGCCCCAAAGCCAAGGACTGAGGTCTGGAGACCTGGGAGGCCAAGCACAACGAAAGTGGCGGCTGAGCACACGATCATCACGAAACGATCAGGAGATATTTCACGCATCTAGCAATACTTTTTATTTTTTAAAGGTTCTAATAAACCCAATGTCATTCCAAGAATGTGTGTTAATTTTTATCTCTCTAACTACATTATTCCGTGATTTATTAAGTTTTCAAATTTGTACTGAGTTTTTGATCACCCGGTATATCGTTTGGAGGCTGCCGCCGTGCTATGTAACACATCTTCGAAATTACCACTTTTTTACTAATATTTAATTAGCACGACGCGTTTCGGCAGCATGTTACCTTCATCAGGTGCATTACACAGTCATTTATACATGTGTGTGGTTCCCGTTGTGTGCCAGAGAGGTTATGGATCTAACAATAGACATTTGGTTGGTATTTTTAATGTATGAAACACACATAACTGTATAATGCACCTGATGATGGCAGCATACTGCCGAAACGCGTCGTGCTAAGTATTAGTAAAACGTGATTGATGCAGTATTATTTATTTTATAAAAATATAAACACGTTTTTTCGTAATAATAGATGTTGGGCCCCAGAATTCCAAAATGGTACTCGAAACATCGTGTCACCCACGCTTTTGGCAATGTTCGTATATTTATTTCCCAATATCGATATCACATACTAAAGTAGTACTTACATGTGACACAGAATAGGAGGATAAAATAACAACGTATTGAAATACGCACACAGAGAATGTGGAACAGACCATGCACGAACCTAATTCATCCCGTGCTTTCGTAGTTGTGATGCCGCGCCGCTGACCAGCACTTTCTCCAGATCTCACACCAACTGAAAACGTCTGGTCAGTAGTGGCCGAACAACTGGCTTGTCACAATACGCCGGTCACTAATCTTGATGAACTGTGGTAACGTTTAGAAGCTGCATGAGAATCTGTATCAGTACACGCCATCCAGGCTCTGTTTGACGCAATGCTCAGGCATCTCAAGGCATTTTTTCGCACTACATCGTCATGGAAAACTCTTAGTGCTGATACTCCTAGCGGATACCTCATGTGTATTCGAAAACGTACTACCTATCAGGCTCTTTCGAATCCATCAAGCATTCGTCCTACCAAACAATTACTTACTGAGATAATAACGTACGTGGGAAGATGCTATGTTAGCAACTCACCTTGTCTCGATTTTTGAATGTTAAAACGTATGATTACTGACAATAAGGCAGGTAGGTTTTGGTGTCAGGAGGAGTAAAAAATTTTCAACATACAAGTGATGTGGAAATTTAGAAGACATTATCTGCTTGCCATATTTTCGGTGCAATTTTAGCGCCTGATTACTGTTATAAACAAAACAAGCTAGCAGTTTAATTATATTGAAACCAGTTATTACAACCCTTCTTTTAAGTTTCTTTTTCTCCCCCACAACTGACGTCGTTTTCAAAAAATTGACTACATTGTTCACTTTATTCTTGCAAGTTTTCTACCATTAAAAATGTTCGTATGCAAAACATTTTCCAAATTTTGCGTCTTTGAACCACAAGCACATACTTCAGATTCGACTTTCAAATCTGTTAATCCTGTTCACGCTCACACCCAAGCTCTAGGGTTATGCGTAACACCAAACCGATGGAGTACCTCAGAATCTAAATCATTTTGCGTTCTCAGAGACATAAGTAGCGTGTTTAGGGAACTTCCAAATTTTAGCCCCATGTTTTGTCATCTGACTGTACACTGCAATAAATCGTGCGAAACTGCATCTGAACTCTTCTGTAAGCACCTCCTCATGACGGATCGCGCCGGCCGCGGTGGCCGAGGGGACTGAGGCGCACCAGTCACGGTCTGCACGGCCACTACGGTCGGGGATTCGAATCCCCCCTCGGGCATGGATATTTGTGTTGTCCTTAGTCTTAGTTAGTTCATAAGTTGTTTGTAAGTTTAGGGACTGATGACCCCGTAGTTACGTCCCATAAGCTATACAAACATTTGAAACATGACGGATCGCTCAGGTTAGTTTTATAATAGTTAACGTGTTGCATTCCGTCAAGAAAAGCGAAATAAATAAAAAAAAGTCAAGTTTAACTTTATCACTGAAAAATATGTCTGAGAAACACCAACGAAGACGTAGAACGTCACATCTCAATCCTACACTTTGTCCATTCGACGACGGTACTGTCATTTTATAGTAGGCGAGTTCATGATTTGTCTCGGCAAGAAAAGCCTTCCTTTTCTCAAGTGTTGTATTTCTGAGGCGTGCGACTGTTAATGCCACCGTGCAGTATATCATTCTAAGTGTTGCATTTGGTTTTTTGCTAATTTTCTAGATAATTTACGTCACAAATATCACGGCCTTTTTTCATTTTCGTAAACGAATCCTCACTTTGGGGCACTTATGCCCATGGCTACTGAGTAACTTCTGCAGACTAATAACTGCATTGTAATGATAACACCACAGAATATTTGATCTGATACAGCACTATGAAACAAACTGCAAGATGACGAAAACAATTTTTCCCAAAACATAGGCGTTCTTTATGTATTTCAATCTTCTGGATTCGAAAATGAAAGACTACTTAAAACATCACATCTCCTACAGTTTTTCCCGAAATCACATACATTTGTAATTGTTGATAATTCAATGTCTATAATAATATAATATTCTCGAAAAAACCATATGAAGCACAGAATTACCTGTTTTCATGCGTGAATGGGCCAGAAGAGCTCCTGACAAACCGCAAGTCGGGGAAGATCCCAGGGGGCAAAATTATCAAGTGTGAATGTTGCCTCCGTGCATTTCTATTAATCATTTGACAGGTCACGGAAATGTGAATTGCTATGTGTATATTTAGTGCATAGTGCATAAGTGTGGGAACTGCTTCAAATATCTATGTAATACGTTTCCCGACCTCTCAGATGCTACTTTTAAGGAGAGCGTGTTCATTGGTCCCGATATGCGAAAACTAAGGCTAGATGAAAATTTCCTTCATTCGGCGAATGATGTGGAGCGAAAAGGCCGAACTGCGGGTGGAGACTTCATGAGAAACAGTCGTAGCCCTGAGTATATTTCCTCAGTTGGGAACATACTGGGAAATTTCAGACTGCTGGGATTCTCAGTGAGTTCCAAGCTACATTTTTTACATTCGCACCTTGCCCTATTCCCTCCAAAACTGGGTGATGGCTGTGAGAAACAGGGTGAAAGATTTTACCGGGATATGTCAGGCACATGGTATGACGATACCAGGAAACGTGAGATGTTCCGATGGGTGAATATTGCAAAATGCTTCAACGCGAACGTACGGAAATGCGCCGTAAGAGAAAAAGAAAGGAAGGAAAGATCACGATTTAACGTCCCATAGACAATGTGCTCATTACAGACGGAACTCAGGCTCGGAAAGTTTGGATAAGAACGAGGAAGGAAATCGGCTGTGCCCTCTGAAAGTTCCACCTGTTGCCTGGAATGATTTGGGGGAAAATAACGAAAAACCTAAATCTAGATGGCCGGAGGTCATGTGAGGAAAAGGCCCGTACAGGACCTGCAACATGTGGTCGTGCATTATCGTGCTGAAATGTAGGGTTTCGCAGGGATCGAATGAAGGGTAGCATCTGAAATGTAACGGCCACTGTTCAAAGTGCCGTCGATGCGAACAAGAGGTGACCGACCCCATACCATCACGCCGGATGATACGCCAGTATGGCGATGACGAATACACGCTTACAATGTGCGTTCACCGCGATGTTGCCAAACGGGGATGCGACCATCATGATGCTGTAAACAGAACCTGGATTCATCCGAAAAAATGAGGCTTTGCCATTCGCGCACCCAGGGTCGTCGTTGCGTACACCATCATAGGCGCTCCTGTCTGTAATGCAGCGTCAAGGGTAACCGCAGCCAAAGTCTCCGAGCTGATAGTCCATGCTGCTGGAAACATAGTCGAACTGTTCGTGCAGATGGTTGATGTCTTGCAAACGTCCCCATCTGTTGACTCAGGGATCGAGACGTGGCTACACGATCCGTTACAGCAATGCGGATAAGATGCCTGTCATCTAGACTGCTAGTTATACGAGGCCGTTGGGATCCAGCTCGGCGTTCCGTATTGCCCTCCTGAACCCACCGACTCAATATTCTGCGGTCGTTGGATCGCGACCAACGCGAGCAGCAATGTCTCGATACGATAAACCGCAATCACTATTGGCTACAATCCGACCTATATCAATATCGGAAACGTGATGGTACGTATTTCTCCTCCTTACACGAGGCATCACAACAACGATTCACCAGGCAACGCCGGTCAACTGCTGTTTGTATATCAGAAATCGGTTGGAAACTTTCCTCATGTCAGCACGTTGTAGGTGTCGTCACCGGTTCCAACCTTGTGCGAATGTTCTTAAAAGCTAATCATTTGCATATCACAGCATTTTCTTCATGTCGGTTAAATTTCGCGTCTGTAGCACGTCATCTTCGTGGTGTAGCAGTTTTAATGGCCTGGAGTGTTTATTATCAATTAACAGTGCAAAAAACCCTGCTTAAAATAATCGTAAACGCGAAAAACATGCATATCTTGCATACTGAATAGTGGTTAAGCTCTCCTCAAAGTGTATATGCCCGATATCGGAGAAGTTATTAAAGCAAAATGTAAGAGAGCAATGTGAACGTATCATTCAAAATAGCTATCACATTGAATCAGTCCAATATCAATAGCCACAGTAATTACATTTTCAAATCCCATGTATGCTTTCTGAGAAAGAATACAGTCTAAGAACCATCGGGTGTGTAAGATATGTGTGTTTTGAACTATTATAATCACTTCAGCGTTTTTTGGCATTATTGACTGAAAATGTAGTATTATATTGACTCCCTGAATTAAGCATAGTTTCCCTGCTATGGCAGTGGTATCTTGTTACTTTCTTTCTCTCTATTAAGTTGCCACTTGAGGTAGAATGGAAATTACTCAGGCCATTGTTTTATTTTATAAGATTTACTTTACTCACGCGGCGCCGAACGTAAGAGGTCAGAGAAGTCCCTTGAAAGAACGGATATGCAACAGGACGATCAGGTCACAAAGGTTTTAGGAAAGGTAGACTTCAAATAAACTTGCAGTGCAGCTGTAGTAGTAATCGAATACACTAAGCTCCGTAAGAGCGTTTATAAGCTAATGCTGTAGTGTTTGTAGGAAATAGACATGACAGACATCAAACGACCTAATAAAAAGGTCGCTAGGATCCTAATACGTCGGCAAAGTTGGAAGAAATTAAAGAATTGCTGATATAGTCCTTGCGAATCACTATTAGGCATCTGTAATCTACTAGAGTGTGCGACTGTTACGTCGCAGAAATATGTAGAGAATAAGATAAACCCGATTAGGGCGTGCACAGAAGCATGTAGTGAGTTTCCCCTTTCTTTCAGTGAGTGGAAGAAAATCATTAATGTTGTACCCTTCAAGGCACAGAGGATTGCGGAATCGTTCGTGAGTTAGTCCTGGGGACTGACTTTAGGATTGCCGGCTGCGGTGGCCGAGGGGACTGAGGTGCTCCAGTCACGGTCTGCACGGCCACTACGGTCGGGGGTTCGAATAACCCCTCGGGCATGGATATTTGTGGCGTCCTTAGTATAAGGTAGTTCATAAGTAGTTTGTAAGTTTAGGGACTGATGACCCCGTAGTTACGTCCCATAAGCTATACAGACTTTAGGATCGCGTGCAACGCGTATGACACTCGGAGCTTCTGGGGCGACATTTCAGATGTTCCTGTTTTCTAGTCAGGTTTTATGGTATCCGTTACTGTAACAACTTCGGTGATGCTGCATGCTGATATTCGTTTCTACGTTCCAGTCATTATTTAAGATACACTTCCCTAAATTGGCTGGATATTCGTAGAAAATAAACATTGTAGCATCTATTCAGACACAGCGATTATCTTCGGGTTGCCACTCTCGTGACGCAATCTGAATTTTTCCGGGATGGTAGAAAAGTGACTTTAAGCTACGGCCTATAGTATTTTGATTTAATAGTGATATTGAAAGATCGTCTCATGTTTCACTGTGTCGATCATTCTTTCAGTGACACATTTAAATTTTATAACAATGCAGCTGAGTCTGCGCTAATATGAAATTTCCTGCCGGATTAAATCTGTTTGGCGGAATCGGGTTTCGAACCTGGGACCTATGCCATTGGCGCTCTGCCGACTGGGCTACCCCGACACGCTTCACGGTCCGTCCTCAAAATTTTACTTTCTTTTGCAAATTATTGATAAATGAGGGGAAGGAAAAAGGATTAGGAAAGAAAGGTTTGACAGTGGCTGCATTTGGGCATTGAAATTAAACAATGGCGAAAAGTGAAAATATGAGCCGGGCCCGGGAATCGAGCCCGGATCTCCCGCTTTGGGCCAGCGGTCGCCTTAAGCACTTGGCTACCCGTGCTGACATGGGACTTCTGACATGTACGAAAGAACAGACACCACACCAATATAATATTTTTTTTCCCACAAGTACCTCGCCTCCTACTTTGCAAACTTCACAAAAATTCTCCTGTGGACCTAGTAGGAGGCGAGGAACTGGCGGAATCGGATCGCAATTGTGCGATTGGATTCACGGTTTCCTATCAGAAAGAACACAGTTCGTTGTAATTGACGGTAAGTCATCGAGTAAAACAGAAGTGATATCTGGCGTTCCGCAGGGAAGCGTTATAGGTCCATTACTCTTCCTCGTGTTTATAAACGATTTAGGAGACAATCTGAATAGCTCCCTTAGACTGATCGCGGATGATGCTGTCGTTTATCGGTTAGTGAAGTCAATTGAGGATCAAAAGCAACTGCAAAGCGATTTAGACAAAATTTCTGCATGGTGCGAAAATTGGCAATTGACACTAAATAAAGAAAAGTGTGAAGTAATACACATGACCACTAAAAGAAATCCGCTGAACTTTAATTACGCGATAAATCAGTCAAACCTTAAGGTCGTAGATTCTACCAAATACCTAGGAGTTACAATTACGAACAACTTTGACTGGAGAGAACACACAGAAAATATTGTGGGGAAGGCGAACCAAAGGTTACGTTTCATTGGCAGAACGCTTAGAAGATGCACCAGCTCCACCAAAGAGACTGCCTACATCACACTTGTGTGTCCTCTCCTGGAGTACTGTTGCCCCCTGTGGGACCCTCACCAGGTGGGATTGACGGAAGACATTGAGAAGGTTCAGAGAAGGGCAGTTGGTTTTGTTCTATCGCGTTACGGGGGGGGGGGGGGGGGGAGCGTCACGGAAATGTTGCACGAATTGGGGAGGAAATCATTAAAAGAAAGACGTTATTCATTGCGGCGTGATCTGTTTGCGAAGTTTCAATCACCGACTTTTAGTTCTGAATATGAAAATATTTTGCTAGCACCCACCTACTTAGGGAGACATGACCATCCCAATAAAATAAGAGAAATCAGATCGAAAACGGAACGATTTAGGTGTTCTTTGTTCCCACGCGCTCTTAGAGAGTGGAACGGTAGAGAAAAGTTATGAATGTGGTTAATGAACCCTCTGCCAGGCACTTTAATGTGATTTGCAGAGTATCGCTGTAGATGTGGATGTAGAAGGAAAGCTGTGAGACCGGGCCGTCAAGCCAGCCGGGATAGCTCAGTCAGTAGAACGCCTGCTCGCGGAAGGTCCCAGGTTCGAATACCGGTTCCAGCACAAAGATTTAATCCGACAGGAAGTCTCAGAAAGCAGTAATTAATATGCAACCTATTTAGAATAATCATCTTGCTGCAGAATCCTCAGTTTGAATACGATAAATTTCCTTGAAACCGAAATGTTTGCGTCCATGCATCTGCGTAGTCGTGTGAAACTCAAATTGTCTCTTTTTGTCGCACATTTTGCGAGCCACGGATGTAGGGCAACGAGAAGACCATGTTTCTTGTTTTCCGAAGCGTTTCTCACGGTAAAAGTCTCATTCAGACAATTACCTGCTGTATGTAGATATTTTATAAAAATTATTTCACGTTTAATTCTTCAGCAGATTTTTATTCATCACTACATCTACTTCTTTACACTGCAAATCACATTTAAGTGCCTGGTAGAGAGTTTAACGAGACGGTTTCCGTCGAGGACCATTACACGGTGCCGCAACTTAAGATTACTAATACATAAAGATACGTGTTTCCGAAGGTGATTGCTCATCAGAGACAAGGGTATCTTCAGAATTGCTCCAGGGGATTGTTATAGGACCGTTATCAGTCTCTATTGTCTACATAAGTCAGCTGACAGACAGATTAGCAGAAAAACATCTTTCTTGAAAAAGAAGCCGCGGTGGAGTAGCCGAGCGGTCTAAGGCGCCTCGCTGCCGAGCGTGCGGTTGTTCGCCGTCCGAGGTTCAAGTCCTCCCTGGGGCATGGGAGTGTGTGTTGTTCTTAGGTTACTTTACCTTAGTTTCAGTAGTTTGTAAGCTACAGACTGTTGACCACGCAGTTTGGTGCGATAGATTGACAAATATTTGAACATTTTTTTAAAAAGAAAACCCATTTACATTAAGCTGTTTAACCTTCATTGCATTCCTTGAAGAGAAAGGATAATTTTCGACACCTGAAGCTCGAAACAACAGAGATATAACGTAACGTCAATTATATCACTGCGAAACAAACATGAAGTAGAATTATAGGATCATTTTGTATATAGTAACAAATAAAAAAAAGAAATGCAAATACTTTTTAAACATATATATCAATGGTGTGAACTGTGCTGTCAAAATGTAATAAGTGCAAATAATAAAGTGCACAAAACATAACATAAATTCAGTTTTAGCCTAGCTGACTGAAACGGAGTTCTTGCTCTTTCTCCTTGCTACTCTGCCCCACACTCCGCTCGCGGGGCGGTGTTTCGCCGTGCCCTCTAGGTGGTATTGGCAACACCACCTAGAAGACAAGGCCTTACAAAAGGCCGTGCCTACGTCACACTTAGAAACCGCGGCCGCCACCTCACTGGCTGTCCGCTGGGGCACACCCACCGCCGCGCAGCGGCCGGCCAGTCAGGTGGCGGCCGTGGCCTCTAAGTGTGACGTAGGCACGGCCTGTTGTAAGGCCTTGTCTCTAGGTGGTGTTGGCACGGCACGCTGCTAGCCCGAGTTGACGCGGTATGGGTAAGGCGAGGGGACACCAAGGAGGCAGCAAAGAGTAGATATGGACAGTGAGAAACTGATACGTTTAGTGAAAGGAAGAAAGAGGTTGTGGCACCCAGAAGACAATAAATATCACAACCGGGATATAGTTCGAAATCTGTGAACTGATATTAGAGTTTTATTGGAAACCGAAACTTGGATAAATCTCTTATCAGAAATTTTAGGCGTAAATTACAACCTCAAAAAATGTGTTCAATTCCAAATGGTGACGTATCTTAATGTTACTTTAGTGGCTTTCTTACGTAACTTTGTGATATTCGAGTATTAGTTTTCCACAAATTATTCTTACTGGTTTCTGGCGTTCTTTAATAAGGTGATGTGCTGATGCTTTAGATCCTTACTTAACAGCCATGTACAACCGCTCGCTCAAAGAAGGATCTGTACCAAAAGATTGGAAACTTATAAAGGTCACAACTATATTCAGGGAAAAAATTTTCAAATGTTTGTAGAGTCTATGGGACTTAACTACGGGGTCATCAGTCCCTAAACTTACAAACTACTTATGAACTACTTACAACTAAGGACGGCACAAATATCCATGCCCGAGGGGGAATTCGAACTCCCGACCCTAGTGGCCGTGCAGAACGTGACTGAAGCGCCTCAATCCCCTCGGCCACCGCGGCCGGCTATATTCGGGAAAGGCAGTAGAAGTAACCCACTACAGAACAGGCCTATTTCATTAACGTCAATTTTCAGCAGGGTTTTGGAACATATCCTGTATTCAAATATTATAAATTATCTCGAACAGAATGAATGACCCAAGATTAAGATGGATTTAAAAAATATCACTCGTGTGAAACTCAACTAGCTCTTTACTCACACTAAGTGATGAGTACTATCGACAAGGATTCTCAAATTGATTCCGTATTTATAGCTCTCCAGAAGGCATTTGACACCGCACCTCACAAATGGCTTTTAATCAAATAGCGTGGTTATGGATGTATCGCCGCAGATTTGTCATTGGATATGGGATTTCCTGTCAGAGAGGACTCGATGGTAAGGCATAGACTAAAACAGAGGTAGTGTTATTAGTATTCTGCTCTTCCTTATTTACATAAACGATTTAGGAGAAAATCTGAGAATTTCTCTTAGCTTGTTTGCAGATGACGCCATCATTTATTGTCTAGTAAAGACATATGAAGATCAAAAACGACTGCAGAACGATTTAAATAAGATATCAGTATGATGTAAAAATTGACAATTGACTCTAAATAATGAGAAGTGTGAAGTAGTCCACATTAGTACGAAAAGAAATCCGTTAAACTTTGTTTGAAAGATAAATCAGTCGAATGTGAAGGCTGTAAACTCCACTAAATACATAGGAATTACTATTACAGCAGACTCAAACTGGAAAGAACACGTATATAATATCGTGGGAAACGCGTTTTATTGGCAGAACCCTTAAAAGATGCAACAGAACTACTAAAGAAACTGCACACACTACACTTGTCCGTCCTGTTTTGGAGTATTGCTGCCCAGTGTGGTTTCCTTATCAGGCGGGTTTGACGGAGGATAGCGAAAGAGTCCAAAGAAGGGTAGCTCGGTTTGTATTGTCACGATACAGGGGAGACGGCGTCACGGAAATGATACAGGACCTAGGATGGGAATCATTACAACAACGGCGGTTATTGCTGCTGCGTGGTCTACTTACGAAACTCCAATCACCAACTTTCTCCTCCGAATGTGAAAATATATTGTTGACTCTCACCTACATAAGTAGAAATCATCATCAGTATAAAATACGAGAAATCAGAGCCCGAACGGAGAGATTCAGATGTTCTTTCTTCCCGCGTGCTATTCGAGAGCGGAATGGGAGATAAATAGTATAAAGGTGGTTCGATGGACTCTCTGCCAGGCACTTAAATGTGGTTTGCAGAGTATATGTAGTAGGTGGTGATTCTGTTCTATGAAGTGGCCTGCAAATGTGGTCTACGTGTGTTTCCGCTTTGCAGTGGTTTTCCTGTTCAAAACTAGCTTATTCTTGCTTTCACATTAGTCTGTCACAAATATGTTGTATGACAGTCATTGAAGATCAATGTAACTTCCTTTCGTTCATCATGATCTGGACAGCCTATAACTGTGTTATTCATGGATTTAAATTCTGAAAAATTGCACCGATTATGTGTTTTTGTGCTTATCACAACGCATTTCGAGAATTTTTCTCGCTTTTAGTGAATTTATTTACATAAATAAATAGTGTCGTTTACATGTGTGATTTTATACAGCTCTTGCACAGCTGTAGTCTTTTTGAGGTGAAGGATGGGTTAAAGTGCGGAATGAAAAAAACCGAGGTCCGACCGGGTTTTGAACCCGCGGCCCTTCGGTTTCCAGTCGAGCACTTACCCGAAGACTGCAATGAGGAAAATCGTACCTAATATTCCTCGACATGCTTTTTACGTACTAAATACTATTTATGTCTGTACTTGAAAGAACTGCGTCTGATCCATTCCATTGGGTATCACAACACAAAAATCGTGCCACGGAGGAGTGGCCAAGTGCATTGAGGCGGTAAGGTTCCGATATGCGAGGCCGTTCCCCGTCGGGGGTTCGAATCCCCCTCGGGCATGGATGTTTGTGTCGTGTTTAGCATAAGAGAGTTCATAAGTAGTTTGTAAGTTTAGGGAATGATGACCCCGCAGTTAAGTCCCTAAAGTTTAACAAACATTTGATCATTTTGTAGTAGCAATAGCTTAGGACAGTACACAATTCTCGTTACTTTCTTCTTTCGAGATACATATAGCTCATTCGTATGCATCCGATGTTTTTATTAATAACAAACTCCGCATTGAAAGACTCATTTCAAAGCGTAAAAATGTCGGTGGTATACATTGTACCACAGGACATTGAAATCTATTATACTTCAGACACAGAACAGATCTAATATATAAAGCAGAGTGTCCGTATGTTTGTACGTGTTGCATACAAATCTACAGTTTTGATCCAATCTTTATGAAATTTTGTACACGTAAGATTCAATCCATGAGGACGGTCGCCGTAAGCGTAAGAATCACATACGATATATAGTTCACGAGATATGACTTCAAAACAATGAGATGCGCGAAAAACTGCTGCATTTTGCGACAGTGCTGCTCATTTTCTCCTAAACCATTGGAGCGATTTCAACCAAATTTGGTACACACATTCCTTACCGTGAGGTAACAATTGCTGCATGGTTAAGAATCACATACGGCATATGTTTCAAAAGTTATTACGTCATAACCAATAGAAATCTCAAAAAATTCCATATAATGCGGCGAGACTTTCGAAATACACTGTGAGAATGACAGTACTTAGCGACTTGCAAAATACTTTGAACATAATTTAAAACTTTTATTAAACATTTTCTCGCTGGCTACCACAGGAAAAAAGTTTCTCACTTACTACTTTTCCGCTGTTTATGGAGTAAAACTACGGCTCTCGGTATGACGTTACAATTTATAATTTGAACACTACAAATTGTAGCGACAGGAAATTTTACAGACAGTATACCCGCATATAGTTGAGTGTACCATCTAAGTTGTTTCACAGTACGACACGCAGTTTCTGAGATATGAGCACATAAACAGTAACGATCATGGAAAACCGCCCCGTCACACACCAAGTTAAAATCTATTACTTCACTACTACTTATTGTATTCCGAAGAGATTTTACTGACGTACAGCCCTTAAGCAAATGAATATATACTTGAAAAATGGCAGGAATAAATAAATAAATACCCGGGCAACGCCGGGTTTTCAGCTAGTTCTAACCTAACCTAACTCGACCAAGTGACAAACTATATCGGATGCAGTGTGACCACGCCATGGGCCGATGTTTCCAGTCAAACTCGGGCGACGGCGTCTGACGACGGTTTGTCGGTGCCACGGAATTCGAGCTGGCCCGACTCGCAGCACTCTCGAGTTGGCACGGCACGGCACGAGTGTCACTGCTAACCCGAATTGGCCCGGGCGCGCAGCAGAGCACCACCACCTGGAGAGAAGGCCGCGGGCGCTCTCGTGTGACATCAGGCAGAGTAGGTTGCGCGCGCATATCTGACTGGCTCCCTGCTTCAGCATAGGGGGCCGTGCCCCAGCGGCTACCCAGTCAGCTATGCGCGCGCAACCTACTCTGCCTGACGTCACACGAGAGCGCCCGCGGCTAGAGCACTGTATAGTACAAGCAGAACAATCCGCCATTTTGAATCCCACATTGAAGGTGCGCATTTAAAGGCTACGGCACACTTACGCTTTTCAATATGCTCTTAAGGCCATTAAATATACTTTCCTAGCAGAAATATTACAGCCTACTAAATTTATTAGCTTAAATTTGCCTGTAAGAGGCAAGCAACGTAAAGTTAGTGATTAGAGGGATATTTAGAGATACGATACATTCACTTATATTCTGTATTAAAGCATGTGTTGCAGTTCTCAATATGTACAAAATAAAGTTAAAAACACGGTACAATTATCGTATTTTCTAGTTCATAAGTAGTACATCCACATACTTTTACGGCAACTAAGAGTTGCATACGAAAACAGCTACAAAATAATGTTAAATTGCCCATCTAATGTCTCGCATATTTTACACACACCGTATTTTACGTCTTTCCTGATCCCATTCTTTGCGAAGTTTAATTTATTATTTTTCTTTTCCAGACATCCCGTTCACAGCTTGGCTTAAGCCTACATATTCCAGTGCTGAGAGTCACATTTAATTTAAACAATAAACTAATGCGAAATAATATAATTTAAAAACCAATAACTGGGTAAAGCCAGCTGCACTCATGCATCACTTAAAAATACAATTAATAGACCTTAGAATAACTACCTAGTTGGTCTAAATAATATCAAGAAAAGCAAGTTTAAACACACTGTGTGTCGTGATATATTAACAATCTATCAAAATGAAAATAAACTATTGCTAACATGTGTAGGCCTATATTTTCTTTACTACCTCTCTGTCAGCGTAACAATTTTAATACAAATAAAAGAAGGTTTAATTCTTAACTTTACTTGATTTTGGCGTCCATACTTGGCATCTGGAATTTACAAGCCACCTTTTACGCCGACCTGTGTTTCAAGAAAACCGATAAAACTTCTAGCGACCGTGTCTGCTATTATTTGAGCAGTTTGGAGATGCACAACCAGCCATTTCACACTTTGAAACAATAAAATCACAATTTGTTGGCTGATTCACTTCGCTGCACCAGGCAAAGCATACAGCTGCGTCGTCAGATTGGGATTCAAAATGGCGGATTGTTCAGCTCGGTATATCTAGTGCTTTACCCGCGGCCAACGGGAAATACAGGCCTGAGCGCGCACATCATCTGACGTAAGCAAGGTAGTTCCGAGCCGGCGCGATCGCTAGCCGATTGGCCGGCCGCTGGGGCACACCCCACTGCGTCATAGCGGGCAGCCACTGAGCTAGCAATCACGCCGGCTCGGACCTACCTTGCTTACGTGGCATGACGACTGCGCTGGGACCTGTCTTTCTCGTAGGCCACGAGAGCACCGCGACCTTCTCTCTAGGTGGTGTTGCGCAGAGGCGTTTCTAACTCTAGTTGTGCCGACAAGCTGCATAGAGCACTGCATTGCAGACTGTCGCGCTATGTAAGCCGAGTTAAAACCGTGGTGTTTCTAATGAGCTCACTTGCGAAAATATTAGAGACCCTAGTAGCTGCGGCAGAATAGTTGTGCGCATTAAGGCACCCTGATGTGGAGCGCGCGGCCTTTCGCCGTCGGGGATCGTAGCTCTCCCTCGGGCATGGGTATTTTGTTGTCCTTAGCATAAGTTACTTTAAGTTAGTGTAAGTAGTTTGTAATCCTAGGGACTGTTAACCAACGCAGTTAAGTCCCTTAGATTTACGAACATTTGAACACTTTTTTGAAGCGAGTATTTTGTAAAATCAGGTCGCAGTAAGCACATTCTTTTACCTTCTAAAAAAGTCTTCAAATTTATACTAAATTTATTCAAAATTGAAAAGTGATATATTAATAAAAGTTTATATTTGGGAACCTTGTGTTGTTAGATTACCATGAGCGTAGTTTCAAGTTCGTAGTACCTTTCGTCCTAGCAACATAAGAAAACAAATTTAAAAATATTTTCTGACGCCGCTTTATCGGGGAGATTTTGCATAAAATTTACTGGCTGAATATGACTCTCAAAATTCTTTTCATATTATTCTTAAGAGAAGCCAGAGTTTTGTAGAAGATAGACAAATTTAATTTCTTTCGACAAAATATTGCTCGATTTATAACCGTTAAATTAGCCAGAAATACATGCTCGCTTTGCGCAGAGTCGCGCAGCAAATAAAAGTGACCATATTCGGCCATTATCGTTTCGACGAACGTTAAAATTTACGATGTACGAATGTTCACATAAATTTTCATCGCAATCTGATACGGTCTCGAGCAGGGAGGCCTAGATGATTTGACATAGAAGGACGTATTCCTGTCCCACCAATATTTTGTAAAAACTTGAAATTTTTGTTTCTAAAGTGAACAACTTGTGGTAGAGTCTGCAAATATAATCGATGAATGTTAATCATCAAAATTGGAGAGATAAATTGTTATTGTGGTTGGTTTTTTTAGGGGTTCCAATAAGCTCATGCTTTTAGCCAGAATAATTAAAATACTTTATTTTCTGAATTTTAATAAATACTTTCTATCTTGCTGTGGTATCGTTTCACTAATCATTGTCCAATAATAGAAAACATGTGAGTGAACACAATGTTAGCACAAATATCAAAGCGAGCAGATGTGAATGAAGAAAACTAGATTCGTTTATCGTATGCTTTCAAATGTTTCCTGTCTACTCCGTTTGATTAACTGTACCCGATCGTAATCGGTGCAAGCGGAGCACTGAAACAAACGAAGTCGAACATTGTGTCACGTTTTTAGTTCTAACTCCGTCAAGTCGGGTTGGTGTAGTGCTATTTCAACATCGATCAACACTACGTCGACGTGAAGTCCACATTCACCCAGCTCTATCTACGTATAATCAGTTCAAGCACAGTCTAATATATACAGTCGCGACACTACCGCTGATTTTTGTTATACTAGGCGACTGCAGCGCTCCTTGCGGACGTAAAGTCACGTTGCTCTATATCGTATACGAGACGTGTGTTTGTTGTGTGTTTTAGTGTACGAAATGGTTTTTACGAAGGGAAGCGTGTGTAGTGCAATAAATTGCAGCAACAACAACTAGAAGACGTCATATTTATCATTCTTTAGGTTTTCTACAGAGCCTGAGAGGTATGTGATAAAGTTTCGGTAATGCTTATTTACAATTATCTTGTGAGCAACACACACATATTGAAGATTATTTCTTTTTAGGATCAAGAAATGGCTTATAAATAGCAGGCGACAAGATCTTTTGGATAAAGTTGCCGCGTATTTACGTGATAATGTGAAGTTCTGCTCGCTGCACTTCGATGCAAACCAGTTCATGAATGATGAACGGAAGAAGCTGGTGTGGAATGCTGTGCCTATATTGTTCGATGTTCCAAACAAACCACCGAAACTGGGAATGAAAGGGAATCTACCGCAAAGACGTGATAATATAAAGGCGGAAGAAATTAAACTGTGTCCTGAAACAAGTATTACGACTGCGGTTGCTGCTACATCACAGCTAGAAACATTTTTGTCTGGGCATTCGAAAGTAATTCACTATAGAGGCAAATGTATAAGAAATGTATGGTAAAGAAGTATTCATTGTTACCGTTATTAATGTTTGAAAGGTTGAATGTTTTCTCTTTCATCTAAAGGAAACCACAGTCTAACACATGAACCTATTTACCTGAAACCACAGAGCCGTCTTATTTTACAGACGATTGTCCCCCGCCCCCTCCCACTCTGCCTTCATCTTCGAACCATATGATGACAGACTGTGATAATGACTGAGGATCATTAATATAACATAACATTTAGACTGTCGTGTAATCGACGTAATATTATCTTAAAATAACATATAATTGAAATAATCTCGTAGCAAAATTATATTAGATGAAAGTTTCATAGCCAGTGGGTGTTCTCATAACTAAAAAGCAGGGAAAAACATTGTTTCCAACTTTTAACACCGGGAAGACCAATTACATGCTTCTCATGTGCGAAATACTATGTTTACCAGCAAAGTAAGGTGCAATGTCTGAAGAATTTCGTCATAAATATGTTGCAGTTAGCGTCAGTTTATTCACGAGTTTTTACTAAATTTACATTTGTTGATATTTAGCTGTCCGTTAGAAGTTCTTTTATAGGCTTGTCTGCACAAAATACTATGTTTATCTATCACTACTAGCAAGGTAAGCTGCAAGCAATTTCTAAAGAATTATTTCGTAACATATTGCACAATTGCAGTTTGTGTCCGATCACAACGAGTTTTTGTTCGATTTGTTTCTTTTACACTCAGTCATGTGTCAAGATACTTAAATAAAGCTTGGAATGCAAGAATATATACAATATTTAGAAAATCACACAAATGTAATTACAAGCAGGCATTATTAATGTGTCGTATACGGCGTTAAAGGACAGCCGGCTTTACGACCGCTTGGAGCGCTAGTGTCGCTCCAAGTGTCCAGCGGTAACAGCTTTCTCAGCAATGAGTGTCGCGACTGTATTTATTAGACTGTGGTTCAAGTTTCAAGGACCATGAATCTATAGAATTGAATTTATAACCTACAAGTGTGAACATTACATCTGCCATTTATAAAACTACTTTTCAGATTAATCAGCTGCGAGAAATATCTATCATCAATATTTTCTTACTGTTACCCAGTTGTCTTGACATCCACCGTTAGTTACATAACGTCGCATTTGAGAGATTATCTGTTGCTAACAGAATGCCATTTCAGCAGTCGATAATTTGAAAGTGTCGTAAATCAAAACCTTGTTAACATTACCTGACATCGCAAGTTTTGGAGGCGATCTGATGGTTTGATAGTTTCCAAACATGAAACGCCATGATCGAGAAATACTTATTTATTTAATGACGACCGGTTTCTTTCGTACTTTTTCTTAAATTAATTTTTTACTTTTATTTTATTTTTTTATTTTTAGTTTAAGACGCTTCACAGAAGCTCTCCTGCGAACCATGCAAGACTAGTACTCCTGGAAGAAAGGATATAGTGGAGACATGGCTTAGCCACAGCCTAAGGGATGTTTCCAGAATGAATCTTTCACTCTGCAGCGGAGTGTGCGCTGATATGAAACTTCCTGGCAGATTAAAATTGTGTGCCGGAACCGGGACTTGAACCTGGGACCTTTGCCTGGCTAAGCCATGTCTCCACCATATCCTTTCTTCCAGGAGTGCTTGTCTTGCATGGTTCGCAGGAGAGCTTCTGTGAAGTTTGGAAAGTAGGAGGCGAGGTACTGGCGGAAGTAAAGTTGTGAGGTGGCATCGTAAGTCGTGTCGGGATAGCACAGTCGGTAGTGCGCTTGCCCGCGAAAGGCAACGTTCCCAGGTTCGAGTCCCGGTTCCGGCATACAATTTTAATCGGCCAGGAAGTTTCATATCAGCGCACTCTCCGCTGCAGAGTGAAAGATTCATTCTTTATCCAATTAGTTTGCACATTCGTCTATTAGATGGCTGTATTA
Source organism: Locusta migratoria (assembly GCA_026315105.1). Classification (NCBI taxonomy): domain Eukaryota; kingdom Metazoa; phylum Arthropoda; class Insecta; order Orthoptera; family Acrididae; genus Locusta; species Locusta migratoria. Next base: position 268,035,587 of record CM048748.1, on the reverse strand, counting down.
CATGCAATTTATGTATATTTATCGCCTTGAAGTAACGTATACGAAATTGGGAAGGTCGACACAAAACTATATCTGATATTTCATAGTCGCTCGCTGAGCCTATGTAAAGATAAGGACCACCTTGAAATGGGGTAAAATTTTACGGAGTATAATGTGCTATTTTCGTGTCGTCTCATAATGTACTCATTACCAATGGTGACCCCATTAAATACAGAGTACAATGTAATATTATGTCAGATTAGGGAGCAAATCTACTGGATGTGAAACGTCAAAACCTTCATTTTAAAGGTGTAGAAAATATATAAATCACGTCGTAGAAAATGCAACTGTTAGAAAAATTTCGCTCTTTGACTATGGATTATCTGTAGCACACAGTATAATGGGATAGTACCAATAGAAATGGAAACTCAATGTGTAGCTTGAAATTACGTTTTCTGATACAAAAAGAAGTTATTTGTTGAAAGAATTATAGATTTACTGTCATAGGTATCATTTCTAAGATTTTGTATTATATTTCTCTGGTAAATATTACACTGTCGTAGAGAAATTTAAACAGCTTTAGACACCGTTAAGTGCGCACATTTAGATAAAGATATCCATTTGTGACAATTGTAGGCCGATGAAAATTACTAGCAAATTTCACATGCGATATCTGATTTTATAGCCATGGAATCGTTATTACAGTCGCCGTATACGTACTTTTTGTATGTCAAAGTAAATATTCTGTATTAAGCTAACAAATTTTCCTATCTCACCGCTGGACCAAACGATTTGTCGCTGTTTCCCTAGACGTTACTCTCTGAAAGAGGTCTGCAGACTGTTCCCATTATTTATTGTTACTGGATACGAAGAATAGATTTTCTAAATTGGGTCAATGTATTCAGTACTTTACGGCTGACGAAGCGTAAAACAGATTATGGTTTCTGTCTTACTGCTAGTACCTCAGTCGTAAACTGTTCATTTAAATTCTGCAGTGCGCATCCTTTAGTAACTAAGTAGACCACCACACGTAGTTTCAGCGGCAGAAAAGTCTATCTGGAATGTAGGTTTATTGTTTTACATGAAATCAAACTAGACTGAACACAGTAACTTTAAGTCTCTGTATATTCATCTAGGTTAGACGAATGATGGGACGACGGCGATGTAATAATTTGACAAATTAAAAACCTTCAGCCGTTACTTTTGGTATTTTAATTACATGTTTCGAGAATACATCATCGTCATCTTCAGACCCTTATAAGATCCGTGCTTTAATGCGAAACTAGGCATCCATTATAATACTGCATTACACGCTCTCACACCAAGATGTACCCGACAACTGGTCATACTGGTATGACACTTGTCGGCTACATCTTGGAGTGAGAGGGTGTAATGCAGTATTATAATGGATGCGTAGTTTCGCATTACTGCACGGATCTGTATTCTCGAAACATGTAATTAAAATTCAAAAACATAAAGGCTGAAGGTTTTTCATTTGTCAAATTAATACAGTAACTTCAATTTAGAGACAGCATTGCAGTGATACCTACTATTCATTGCTCTTTATTTACACCAACGGACAGGGCCTGTCCATGTATGGCTTCCAACATTTCTCCTGTAACGTGGATGCAACTATTTAGTGGCACGTCATGTAAAAAATACTAATGAAACGTTATTCGTATCTTCGTGTCATCTTAATTTCCGTGAATGAATTTGTTAACCTTCGCAATACCACGGAATTTTTCCTAACGTTTCGCGAGAAAAAATGAAAAATACAGAATTTATTAATCGTTGATTCTTGGCAGTGATGTGAGTTTTATAGGTTACTGATGCGTAAGAGGGGATTTTGGAAAGTCCGTGCAAAAATAACGACTACTAACGTGTTTGCCGCGGCGGAGCGCATTGAGGCGCTATGCTACGATGCGCGAGGCCGTTCGCCGTCGGGGGTCCCAACCCCCATCGGGTATGGATGTTTGTGCTGTCTTCACTATAAGGTAGCTTATAAGTATTTTGTAAGTTTAGGGACTGATTACCCCGCAGTTAAGTCCCATAAGCTTAACAAACATTAGAATTTGAACTAACCCTAAAAAAGCGACCTACTTCGCGGCCGAGCTGCGAACTAATAGGAGAGCTACCTGTCACGAACTAAAATATGCGCGATCGGTCGCAAACTAAAATATGCGCGATCGGTCGCGAACTATTATGCCAAACGTATCTCCTTCTTAGTTCGTTGCATTCTTTTCTGAAAACCGACGGGCAATAGCGAGAGGGCGTGCACCAGAATTAAAAATCACGTGTTTGCCTTCTGCTGATGAGAGCCATTCCGAGGTGAGCGTCTGCCTGCTAGATTACATAGCTCAGTGTACAAAATTTCTGTTTTGAAGTATTCTGCACTCTGCCAATATCTGACTAATGAATTCCATACTGCCAAGATATAGAGATAACTCTAAACTTAAACGCGAGAAATTATAGACAAACTGTTTCTTTTGGTTTGCGTCACATCGTTAACGACTCACGCAGCAAGAGCATGAAGCAGCTAGGTGGGGGAACTTCTCCCTCGCAGACCATGCCGCTCAGCTGTCAATGGAAACGAACGAACTAGTACGCGCAAGTCTAACCTGCAACATGCGGTAGAGCGTTATCCTGCTGAAATGTAGGGTTTCGCAGGGATCGAAATGAAGGGTAGAGCCACTGTTCCAAGTGCCGTCGATGCGACCTAGAGGTGACCGAGACGTGTAACCAATGGCACCCCATACCATCACGCCGGGTGATACGCCAGTATGGCGATGATGAATACACGCTTCCAATGTCCGTTCACCGCGATATCGACAAACACGGATGCGACCATCATGATGCTGTAAACAGAACCTGGATTCATCCGAAAAAAGATGACGTTTTGCCATTCGTGCACCTAGGTTCGCGTTGCGTACACCACCGCAGGCGCTCGTGTCAAGGGTAACCGCTGGTCTCCGAGCTGTTAGTCCATACTGCTGCAAACATCGTCGAACTGTTCGTGCAGATGGGTTTTGTCTCGCAAACGTCCCCATCTGTTGACTCAGGGATCGAGATGTGGCTGCACGATCCGTTATAGCCATGCGGATAAGATGCCTGTCATCTTGACTGCTAGTGATACGAGTCCGTTGGGATCCATCGCAATCGCGATAGGCTAGAATCCGACTTTTATCAAAGTCGAAAACGTGATGGTACGCATTTCTCCTCCTTACACGAGGCATCGCAACAACGTTTCTCCAGGCAACGCCTGTCAACTACTGTTTGTGTATGAGAAATCGTTTGGAAACTTTCCTCATGTCAGCACGTTGTAGTTGTCGCCAGCGGCACCAACCTTATGTGAATGCTCTGAAAAGCTAATCATTTGCATATCACAGCATCTTCTTCCTGTCGGTTAAATTACGCGTCTGTAGCACGTCATCTTCGTGGTGTAACAATTTTAATGGCCAAGAATGTAATGAATAAAAGGAACTGATATGACGTAAAAATCTAGCAATAAACTCGTTGTAATAAGAAATAACAGCGAATGACCAAATAAACGAATTACTTATAGATGTTACACGCAAATGGTCAAAGAAAAACAATAATTTGCAAAAGAAATATCGAAATTAACGAACTAAATTACTAAATTCGTACCTTTAAATGGTAAAAAAAGATCTAGCAAGAAAGGAATATTCATGTAAGAGTAACGACGACTCTGGCAAAAAGAACAGGAAATCTGGCAAGAAACAGCACTAAATGCCGCAAAAATTACACTGAAATCGGCAAAAATTTGTCCTTTGTTACACAGAAAGTGATAAATTATTATATGCAACGAAAAATGGAAGAAAACACAAATACTGAAAAAAATTGAAAGTAACAAATAATTCGTGAATAGAATACCACTGAATTTCCCAAAAAGTATCACCGGACTCGCTAAAAAGTAACACGAGAAATTGGTTGAAAGTACCAACAGAAACTGGTAAAAAGTAACACAAGAAATCGGTTAAAACTAGTACGAGAAATTGGTTAAAAGTAGTACGAGAAATTGGTTAAAAGTAGTACGAGAAATTGGTTAAAAGTAGTACGAGAAATTGGTTAAAATTAGTACGAGAAATTGGTTAAAAGTAGCACGAGAAATTGGTTAAAAGTAGCACGAGAAACTAGTTAAAAGTAGCACGTGATAAAAATGTCTGTAAATATATCGGACCAAACTGCGTGGTCATCAGTCCGTAGCTTACAAACTACTTAAACCTAGGTAAAGTAACCTACGGACACACACACACACACATACACACACACCCATGCCCCAGGGAGGACTCGAACCTCCACGGCGAGCAGCCGCGCGCTCCGCAGCGAGGTGCTTTAGACCGCTCGGCTACTACACAGCGGCAAAAGTAGCACATGAAACTGGTTAAAAGTAGCACGTGAAACTGGTGAAAAGTAGCACGAGAAATTTATGTAAAGTAGAACGAGAATTTGGTGCAAAGTTTCGATAAATTGGTGCGAAGTAGCAAGAGAAATTAGGGTAAGGTAGAACGAGAAATTGATGGAAACTAGAGCGGAAAAGTGGTGTAAAGGCGAATGACAAATCGGGAACAGTAACATGAGCAATTAAGGATAGCAACATGACAAATCGGCAAATTAATGACACTGGAAGTTACACCGAAATCGGATAAGGAACACCGAAATGGGAAAAGTAATAGCGAAATCGGGAAAGTAACACCGAAAGTGGAAAAGTAACACCAAAACAGGAATAGTATCATCGGAATCGGATAAGTAACTGCGGAATCATATAAGTAACACCGAAATTGGAAGAATAATACAGAAATTTGTAGTAAGAAACACAAGAAATTGTTTAAAGGTAGCACGATAAATAGAGGAAAAACTAACACCTTTAAATCGGCAGAAAATAACACGTCAAATCGGTAAAAATTAACACGACAAATCGGCAAAAAGTTGCTCCGAAATCGGTAAAACGTAGCACCGTAATTGGTAAAAAGTAACCTGACAAATTGGCGAAGTAGTAGAACCGAAACTGTCCATAAAATAAAACGATTTTCTTTTGTTCCTAGTTAATTTTTATTTACTGAAGACCTATAAGTTACTTGGTATCGTTGGTGACTCAGGGAATAGAGAATAATGGAATGTTTTTACCTACTTCATCGTAAGTGGTAAAATGTATTTGATGTTTACATATCGATATGTTTTATTGTTACGTCGTAGGCAGGTATGCAACGGAGCTGGTGTACCAGGAGGATAGGCACGAGAAATTTATGTAAAGTAGCACGAGAAATAGGCGTTAGGTAGAACGATAAATTGGTGGAAACTAGAATGAAAAAAAGACTTAAAGTCGAATGACAAATGGGGAACAGTAACACGAGCAATTACGTATAGCAACATGACAAATCGGCAAATTAGTGACACTGGAAGTGACACCGTAATCGGAAAAGTAACACCAAAATCGGAAATGTAATAGCGAAATCGGAAAAGTAACAACAAAAGTAGAAAAGTAACACCAAAACACGAATAGTGTAACCGGAATCGGATAAGGAACTGCGGAATCATATAAGTAACACCGAAATTGGAAGAATAAAACAGAAATTTGTAGAAAGGAACGCAAGAAATTGGTTAAAGGTAGCACGATAAATAGGGGAAAAATAACACCTTTCAATCGGCAAAAAATAAAAAAAAAAAAAAAAAATAAAAAAAATAAAAAAAACTACGCGTCAAACCAGTAAAAAATAACACGACAAATCTGGAAAAAGTTTCTCCGAAATGGGCAAAAAGTAGCAACGTAATTGGTAAAAATTAGCCTGACCAATTTGTGAAATAGTAGCACCGAAACAGTCCATAAAATAAAACGATTTTTTTTTTTTGGTTCCTAGTTTCTTCTGTTACTGACGACCTGTAAGTTACTTGGTATCTTTGGTAACACGGGGAATAGAGAATAATGGAAAGTTTTTACGTACTTTAACGTAAGTGGTAAAATGTATTTAATGTTTACATATCGATATGATTTATTGCTAGGTCGGAGGCAGGTATGCAGGGAGCTGGTGTACCAGCAGGAGGATTAGCGGAGGAGAGACAGAAGGCGCTGAGGAGAGCGCCGCTTTCCGTGGCGGTTCATTTGTCAGGCGCGAGTGGCAGGCGCCACGAGATAGCCACAGCCGCGCGGAGGGGGCACTCCTAAAGCCTCGGCAGCGCCCGTTCCCGGAACAGCCGGCGTCATTTTGTTTTTCACCTGCCCGGTGATACAGCCACGACGAGGAAATCAGAGGAATTACAGATCATACCGGCGGTTACCGACTAGCTATTCCCGTTCACCGGACACAAATGGCCAGAAAATGAGGAAAATGGTGAGGACAGCTGAAGGAAAGGGCCGGGTTGACGCCTTTGAAAAGCGCGTGGCAGATTTTCCTTTTTTTTTTTTTTTTTTTTTTTTTTTTTTTTTTTTTTTTTTTTTTTTTTTGTGGTGTACAAGTAGATAGCATGAGTTATCTGAAAAATCCGTCCACTCCATTGTTTTTTGCTTTCTCCAGCTATATGAAACACTGACAATACACGAAAAGGAATTATTTTGCCAAGTAGGCTCAACCACATAGATCGTGTATAAAACACTATAATATGACGCGTTTCAAGGGTCAAGCTCTCATCATCAGATAAAATATACAAAAACCTGATGATGAGGGCTTGACCCTTGAAACGCGCCATATTATAGTGTTTTATACACGATGTGGTTGAGCCTACTTGACAAAATAATTAAGCATACAACCACGACCTCAAATCAATAACGGAAAGGAATATTCTTTACCGAATGACGTTAAAGTTTTAGAACAATTACTGGAAGCAGAAGATATCTACATCGGTACTCGCCGGCCGCGGTGGCCGAGGGGACTAAGGCGCTCCAGTCACGGTCTGCACGGCCACTATGGTCGGGGGTTCGAATCCCCCCTCGGGCGTAGATATTTGTCCGTCCTAGTTCGTAAGTATTTCATAAGTAGTTTGTAAGTTTAGGGACTGATGACCCCGTAGTTAAGTCCCATAGACTTTACAGACATTTTAACATTTTACATCCGTACTCCGCAAGCCACCTGACAGTGTGTGGCTGCGGATACCTTGAGTACCAATATCTGTTCTCCCTCCTATTCCAGTCACATATTGTTCGCGGAAAGACAGATTGTCGGTATGCCACTGTGTGGACTATAAACTCCCTAAATTATCCTCACTACCTCTTCGCGAGATATACGTATGAGGGAGCAATGCACTTCAAAAATGTTTCAAATGTTTGTATAGCTTATGGGACTTAACTACGGGGGCATCAGTCCCTAAACTTACAAACCACTTATGAACTAACTAATACTAAGGACGGCACAAATATCCATGCCCGAGGGGGGATTCGAACCCCCGACCGTAGTGGCCGTGCAGACCGTGATTGGAGCCCCGCCCCTTAGTCCCCTCGGCCACCGCGGTCGCGAGCAATGTACTGCTAGACTCCTCGGTAAAGGTATGTTTTCGAAACTTCGACAAAAGTCCGTATGGAGCTACATAGCGTCTCTCCTGCAGAGTCTTCCACTGGAGTTTATCGATCATCTCCATAACGCTTTCACGATGACCAAATGATCCTGTAACGAAGCGCGCTACTCTTCGTTGGATCTTCTGTACTTCCTCTATAAACCCCAGCTGCAACGGATCCCACACCAGTGAGCAGTATTCAAGCAGTGGGCGAATAAGTGCACTGTAACTTACATAATTTGTTTTCAGACTGCATTTCCTTGGGCTTGTTCCAATGAATCTCAGTCTGGCATCTGCTTTACCGACGACTGATTTTATATGGTCGTTCCATTTTAAATCACTCCTAATGCTTATTCCCAGGTAATTTATGGCATTAACTGCTTCCAGCTGCTGACCTGCCATAGTGTAGCTAAATGATAAAGTATCTTTCTTTCTGTGTATTCGTAGCACATTACACTTGTCTTCATTGAGATTCAATTGCCATTTCCTGTACTATGCGTCAATTCGTTGCAATCCCACTGCATTTCAGTACAATTTTCCATTGTTACAACCTCTATGTACAACAGCATCATCCGCAAAAAGTCTCATTGAAATCCGATGTTATCCACAAGGTCATTTATATATATTGTGAACAGCAACGGTCCTGTGGCACATCTGACATCACTCTTACTTTGGAAGACTTCTCTCCATCGAGAATGACATGCTGCGTTCTGTTATCTAGAAACTCTTCAATCCGGTCACAGAATTGGTCCGATAGACCTTATGCTCTTATCAAAGCAAGACTTATTAGTCTCCAGGGAGTTACTGCGATCGTTATATGAATAAAATTCTTGAATATCCGTCTCCAGATCGCTTATATTTTCTAAAACATGACCGGTTTCAGGACAGCTGCCCATCTTTAGATCAAATTTCGAAGTTACAGAGTAACCTGTCCTGTGATGAACAAATGCCGTTACTAACGACTGTGAACATTCGTTCATCACAGGACAGGTTACTCTGTAACTTCGAAATTTGATCTGAAGATGGGCAGCTGTCCTGAAACCGGTCATGTTTTAGAAAATATAAGCGATCTGGAGACGGATATTCAAGAATTTTACTTATGCTCTTACTTTGTTCATTAAACGACTGTGGGGAACTGTATCAAACGCCTTGCGGAAGTCAAGAAACAAGGCATGTACCTAGGAACCCGGGTCGTGGACGAATAGCGTGAGCTGGGTTTCACACGGTCGCCTTTTTCGGAACCCATGCTGATTCCTGCAGAGCAGATTTCTAGTCTCCAGAAATGTCATTATACTCTAACATAGTACATGTTCCAAAATTCTACAACTGACCGACGTTAGAGATATAGACCTATAGTTCAGCACATCTGTTCGTCCCTTCTTGAAAAATGAGATGATATGCGCCATTTTCCAATCATTTGGAACGCTACGCTCTTGTAGAGTCTTAAGGTCCACCGCTCCATGAAGGGGAGCAAGTTCCTTCGCTTAGTCTGTGTAAAATTGAACTGGTATCCCATCAGGTCCAGCGGCCTTTCCTCTTTTGAGCGATTTTTAATTGCTTTCCTGCGTCTCTGTCATTTACTTCGATATCTGCCATTTTGTCATCTGTGCGACAATCTAACGACAGTGCAGGCTTCCTCTGTGAAACAGCTTTGTAAAAAGACATTTAATATTTCAGCCTTTAGTGTGTCATCCTACGTTTCAGGACCATTTTCGTCACAGAGTGTCTGGACGTTTTGTTTTAATCTACATACCGCATTGAAATAAGACCAAAATTTCTTAGGATTTTCTGCCAAGTCAGTACATAAAACATTGCTTTCGAGTTCGTTGAACGCCTCTCGCATACCCCTCCTCACGCTACATTTTGCTTCGTATAAGTTTCGTTTTTCTGCAAGGCTTTGGCTATGTTTATATTTGCAGTGAAGTTCCCTTTGTTTCCGTAGCAGTTTTCTAACTTCGTTGTTGTACCACAGTGGCTCCTTTCCATCTCTTACGATCTTGCTTGGTACATACCCATATAATGCATATTGTACGTCGGTTTTGAACTTTGACCACTGTTCCTCAAAACTACCTACTTTTTATCACTTTTGTCAAGTATCTGGGAGTATACGGAACAATTTGAAGTTGACGTAACGAATTAAATTAATTTTGGTTAAGGCTGATGTCAGACCGAGATTCCTTGGTAGAATTCTGAGGAATGTAGTCTACCAACGAAGGAAGTAGCTTACAAAACACTTCTTTGGCGAATACTTGATCTATACTCACCAGCGTGGTATTCATACCAGATCGCCTGGATAGAGGATATAGACAAAAGAAGAGCGGCACGCTTCGTTAGTGGTTCATTTCTCACGGAGATGAGACGCTACAAGAGGGGCGTTCTGCTTTTACGGTGTGGAGTTCTATGGAATTTTTAAGCTCGTATGTTTGTATACGAATCAACCATTATATTGGTTATTTTTGAGAACATTATGTATGGATCAACAGAGATATTATTAATTCAAGTAACAAGGCAGTCTAGAAAGCAATTCCTTTATGTCCCTGGTAACCGGTTTCGGTCACATACATGACCATCATCAGATGACAACCGTAATGGTGCATAATGTATTGTAGGAGATATAAATTACTTCTAAACTGAGTATTTAAAATAAGAATAAAATATACTCGTAATGTTGGACACCGGTTTTTTACAGCTGGATCTGCCAAAAGGTTTAATGTTCACTGCTCTAGAAGTAGGCGCAGTCGTCCTTTAAATACTGGAGGTCCACCCTCTAATTCAAATGCTGGCCAATCGGGTATAAGTTCTAACGGAAGATAACAATGGATTTCAAAATGCAGCAAAGCAAATTATATGTACAATGGTTGGTCATGTCGAAAAATGTAAAAGAGATTTAGAAGGACATTATATATGGTCTTATAAAAGACATATGTAACATAACGAAAAATAGAAAACCGTTTGATAATTTTTTTAATAGTTTGAAAGACGGAAATCGGAGGTACTATTTTACTATTGTCAGATTATAAATTAAAACATTGTTGTCATTATGCCAGAACAATATTTTAATTAATAATATAAATTAAAATATTGTTGTCATTATATCAGAACAATATTTTAATTAATAATCTGAAAATAGTAAAATAGTACCTCCGATTTCTGTTTCTCAAATTATAATACCCATCGGATGGTTTTCTATGTTTCCGTATGCTACCTATGTGTTTTATAAGACCATATACAATGTAATTTTAAATCTTTTTACACTTTTCGACCTGATTAATCATTCTATATATAATTTGCTTTGTTGCATATTGAAATCCATTGTTAACTTCCGTTAGAACTTATACCTGATTGGCCAACATTTAAATTAGAGGGTGGAGCTTCTAGTATTTAAATGACGACTGGACTTTCTTCTAGAGCTGTCAACATTAAACCTTTAGGCAGATCTAGCTGTAAACAATTGGTGACCAACATTACGAGTATATTTTATTCTTATTTTTAAATACTCACTTTAGAAATAATTTATCCCTGTAATATTATGTCATATATCGTTACAGTTGCGATCCGAAGATGTTCGCGAAAGTGACCGTAACCGGTACCAGGGAAAAAAAGAAATTACGATCGAGACTGCCTTCTTACATGAATTAATATTTTGCTTCGTGCCACATTTTTCTCGCGAAAAGACCGTGAGAATGAAATAACAGAGCTTAGAGCCCACATGGAAACCTACCTGCAGTTCTCCTTGCGGTGAATCACACGCGACTGGAATAGGAGAAAGCAGAAGTGACGGTCTTGTACAAAGTTCTGTTCACCACACACCGTACGGTTGTTTGTAGAATATTTTTTTATTGGTTTTTTCTGTTCCATAGGACCCAATTGAGGAGTGAGACTCCATGGTCATGGAACAAGTCAATACATTAATTGTTACACAAGAATGGTAATAGAAAATTTTTAAGTAGTCCTTTGCACAAGACAATCTTAAGACAAAGTGAAAAGAATCAATAAAGAAAAAAAAAATTAGCTTAATTGTTTAACTTTTCTAGGAGTTCCTCGACAGAATAAAAGGAGTGAGCCATGAGGTAACTCTTCAATTTAGATTTGAAAGCGTGTGGATTAGTGCTAAGATTCTTTAGTTATTGTGGCAGCTTATTGAAAATGGATGCCGCAGAATACTGTACCCCTTTCTGCACAAGTGTTAAGGTGGTGTGATGCAAATGTAGATTAGACTTCTGTCTAGTATTCACCGAGTGAAAGCTACTAACTCGTAGGAATAAGCTGATATTATTAACAACAAACGACAGCAAAGAAAATACGTAATGTGACGCCAGAGTCAAAACTCCCAGACTACTGACAAGGGGTCGACATGACTTTCGCGAACTTACATCAGATATTGCTCGAACCGCCCGTTTTTGAGCCAGAAATATCATTTTTGCATCAGGCGAGTTACCCCAAAAAACAATGCCGTGCGTCATAAGTGAGTGAAAGTAAGCGTAATAGACTACTTTTCGTGTTGAAAAATCACTTATCTCAGATATTGTTCTAATGGTAAATATAGCAGAATTTAGTTTTGGAACAAGATCCTGAACATAGGCTCTCCATGACAGCTTACTGTCTATATGAACATCTAGAAATTTGAACTTTTCAGTCTCACTTATCACACGCCCATTATGTGTAATCAGAATGTCAGCTTTCGTCAAATTATGTGTTAGAAACTGTAAAAACTGAGTTTTACTGTGATTTAACATCAACTTGTTTTCTACTAGCCATGAACTTATCTCTTGAACTGCATTATTTGATACTGTGTCAATATTACGAGCAACATCCTTCACTACCAAGCTGGTATCATCAGCAAACAAAAATATTTTACAATCACCTGTTATACTCGAAGGCATATCATTTATATAAATAAGAAACAGCAATGGTCCCAAAACAGACCCCTGGGGCACCCCATACTTAATTGTGCCCTATTGGGATTGCACGTCATAGCCATTTTCTACATTGCGGTATAGTGGTAGATGAACACAACTGATATAAAAGAGGAGGGAATTTTACTTGATGCAACACAATGACATCATAAAATGCCCATAAATGAAAATGAAACAAATTTGTTATATGCAAAATCTGTACGTGATAGAAACTAAAAGCAATTTAGAAATCAGCTTAACATTAGTTAAGAACAAACTCTATTTTTTATTTATCTGTTATCATGCGGACTGGCTCTATTATTGTTATGATTTACACTGGGTGTCCCAAACATTTGTAGTGAGAATTATACAGAGAGAACGGCAATTAGTGGTCGGAAATGAATACTTCAGACATCGCGAGCTCTTAAACAAACAGTGCATATGCGACGTGTTTGGAAACTGTTTATGTTTCATAGAAAATTACCGAATGCTGCATCGCCGATCGTAGCGTTACTTCAGAACCAATAATACTCGTCGCCGACGCAGTTGGACTGTTTACAGTTTATGATTAGTTGCAGACGACGGGGAATTACAAACGTGCTTGTAATGCTTAGTGCAGCGCTATGTAGCGTCCGAAAAATCGAAGAATTTCGCAAGAAGTGTCGTAGTATGAAAGAAGTGGAAGTATGTCGCCGAAAATACATTCATGTTGGGAAAGAAACAGGGCCTACTACGGATAGGAAGGTCATATTAACAGGACATTTACCAAAAATTTTCCTGTCATCTGTGGGATAAAGATTATTCCACCTGGTGTGCAAGATATATGAGACAGGTGAAGTACCTAGTGACTTCAGAAGGAATGCAATAAATTCAAAGGAGGGAAGTGCTGAGGGGGATGACGACATCTACGCCTGCATACACCCAAAGTTAATAAATATAAGGTTGGGCAGTAAGCGCTCTGCTCTGCCATTGGCTGGCGCTGTGACGTCACTGTGGGACTGCGCGCTCATAAACGGCCTGCACAAGCTTATTTCGGTATGGCACGGAATGTGCATTTATAATAAATTTTTGACTAAAGAAATTGTTTCTGCCTTAAATACAAAGTGCTATTCTGCTGTAAAATATTCCATTTAAGAATGCTGGGTCATATTCTATATCAGTAACATATCAAATCACAAACATATCGACAATTTTTTTAATATGAACTGCTGACTTTAAAAGAACAGGAATGTTTCAAACACTTTTTTCCGTGGCAAATTAAGCAACTCCGACTGTAAATCCCATACATAATCGGTTTCATTGAAATGCCGGGAGCTTATACGAGAATGTGAAACATTTACATTGTCCTTCCTGTAGCACTTTGAGAGCTACACTTTCTTAACGTTTCATCTCGAGGAAAAAGTGAAACTTTATTTCAGTTCCCTTTGTGTTCCTGCTGTGAGAATTACAACCCATAATAGCACAGCCTGACATTGTATAAATAATAACAGAAGTATTTCAAAGAATTACAGCAGAAATTATAGCACGCGCGACAAGCACTCGGGAATTCAATATACTTTCCACTATCAATTTTTTTATTTCCAAGTTATGAAATGAAACAAACGATTGAACCCTTTACTTCCCAATGTTGTTCCTCAACAACAACGTATTAAAAGCTGATTTATATCGTATTTTGTGTATCAAGTCGCATTGTTGATGATGAATAACATGCTGCAAGTACGACATTTTGCCGCTTGGTACGACGTGTAGCCACTTTTAAGGCATTAATCTGTTCGTTTGGTTGTTTGTGTTACGTAGCCGTCTGTACGACGCTGTGATTAGGAGCGCGAGTGTGGTTCATGTTATTTTATTTGAGCAGTGAATTGTCTTTGGTGCTGTGGCGAAGATTATACTAGCATTATTGAAGCGACAGTGTTAACCATCAACAAAATAATGTTCCAAGTAATAAAATACCTCGATATAAACGTCTGTGTTGTGCATGACATACATTACATAAAAAATCAATAGTGGGACCAAAACTTTTAAAATACGTATTTTGATCTTTAGAATGCTATATTAATACAGAAAACACTCAATTTTAATTTTTACAAAGCTGAATTCATAACGTGGGAATGGAAGGGTTAAGCAAATACAGCAGAAATGGCAACACACATACACGCACACAAGTTAGCAACCAACTCTGCATATTGTTTTGCTCCCAGGTGTCCCACAGTGACGTCATGCGCAGAACGGCGAAAACGCGCTTCCTACAGCGCATCGCTTACTGCGCCCCCCCCCCCCCCCCCTGCCTACACCCATATTCCGCAAGCCACCTTACGGTGTACCAATCTGTCTTCCTTCTTCTACTGCTCCAGTCGCATTTGACTCGCAAGAGAAACGACTGCACATAACACTATGTGTGCACTCTAATTGTGGTGTCGCACAAGTATGAAGTGCGCGCCACGTACTTACGCCGCGCGCCGCCATGCACGCACGGCGCGGCGTTCTTACGACGTCAGGCACGAGCGCCATCTGCTGCAACTCTGCTCGTGGCCACGACTGCTGCATCGGCCACTTGGGACTCAGATAGGCACCAGTTAAGACTTGGCTATCGGATAGGCACTAGGAATCGTCAGTAGGCAGGCCTCTATATACTCTATGTATCAGCATTCTGCACTCAAGAACTATGTAAAAGTTAAGTATTACCAAGACTCCACGAAATATATATCTTGTTCTAATTTACTCTAGTGTTTCTAGTTTCTGCTGTCCCACTGGCTGGTCATCTCCATGCCGCACAAGCGTGCACCCATTATTCCTGTGTCGGTCTCTTTCTACTCGGCCAACGACACCTAAGGCAACCGGCGGAAAAGATACACAAAAGTGGCGACGAGGATGGGTACAAAACTAATTACCCTAATTTTCCCTTGTTGCCTTTATTGAGAGAAATACGTAAGAGTAAGCAACATACTGGATCACCCACTCGGTTAGCCGTGTGGTCTAACGCATCGCTTTCCGAGTCGGGGAGACGTACCGTCCCCGGTTCCAATCCGCCCAGCGTATTAACGAAGGGGGTCGGAGTGCCGCCGAGCCTGGATGTGGTTTTTAGGCGGTTTTCCGCATCCCCCTAGGTGAATACCGGGCTGGCTCCCAAGTCCCGCGTCAGTTACACGTTTGGCAAAAACATTTCCTAGCACTTTACATTTTCCCACGTATAACACTATACAGACATTTGGGGTACACATTTCCTTCCGGGAGGCAGGGGGTGGCGGCAGGAAGGGCATCCGACCACCCCGTCAATAATAACACGCCAAATGTCAATAACCAAAGCCGACCCTGCACGTGCGGGACAAGGGCAGAAGAGAAAGAAAGTAATATACTGGTTCACTCTATAAGAAACGTACACTTTAGGGACTTTGACAGAAGCATGTACCGCGATACAGACCGTCTCTCTTGCAGCGCGTGGTACTAAAATTTCCCTATCATCTCCGTTATGCCTTCACGCTTGTTTGAATAAACCTAGAACGAAGGTCTCTCACAAAATTTCGTCCTGCGCATATTTCCGTCGCTAAATGGACATCTGAAGACTGACGGGTGTGTGTTCCATACGCGAATGTGTTTTAGAATTACACCAACAGACTTCTAGTCCATAGATTTCTACTCATTTTGTTCATCGGACATGTCCGAAAGAACAGACCCCACACCTGCTTCTCAGCCATATTTCATTTGCAAATTATTGATGAAGCAGGGAAAGGAAGAAAGATTAGGCAGGAAAGGATTGGTAGTGGCTGCACTAGGGCATTGAAATTAAGCAATGGCGACAAGTGAAAATGTGAGCCAAGCCGGGAATCGAACCCAAGTCTCCCGTTTCCGGCCAGCGTTCACCTTAACCACTTTTTTTTCATTTTTTTATGGGTACTTCCGTTCCATGCTGTTACTTATAGTGATTGTTCGTTGTTGTTAGAATGTATTCTTGGCTCAGCATTTTTTTTTTAATTTTATTATTATTATTATTATTTTTTTTTTTTTTTAATCACAGACGGCGTCAGCCCTCTGACCGGGCGCGCTGAGCCACGGCGCCCGCCTCCGTCCATCTCAGTTTTTCACAAGCACGCTATAGCTGTAACGCCCTTATCGTCCATGACATCTTACACTCGCCATTACAGATTCTCGTGCGAGGTCGAACGTATGACCGCAATTGCGGTAAAATAAGTGAAGCGTGTAAATACTTATTGTATTGGTGCGGTGTATGTTCTTTCGGACGTGTCAGCTGCAGTAGCACACACAATCAAACGTGGGCGTCTGCTATTGGCTCCACGGTAGCATGGAAACGTCATTAGTTTCAGCACGGACGCCAGAAGAGTGGCGTGATTTTAGAATCAGCAGTCAGTACTGGTTCTGGCCGGCTCTGTTTTGCAAGATGGACAGGCTTGGTCGCGTTGTCAAGGCGGATGTTGTAGTGGAAGAACACTTGTAAAACTTAGGCGAAGTTTTGAAATAAAATTTTTGAATTCTTTCCCTAACCTATTTTAGACTGGTTGGTCATCATGTACATAATTTGGCGCCGATGCTACCTCCAGGTTCACAACCGGAGGGAATGTCATTCATCCTAGGGGCGTTGCTTCCACTTAGGACTCGCACTGCCCTGTCAGTCTCGCAATATCGTATTATCTCCTATCTTGTCTTCACTCTCTCCATAATACTGTCTTTAAGTTTGCTCTCCTTATAGAAACATTTTTGCATGTATCAGCTCACCATTAATTAGTTAAAACAGGGTGACCATCTGAACTCTTGACAATCGTACAGCTACTTCTCTTATCTCTAAAGGTCTCTAATTTTTCAACAGAAAGAATGCCTCCAAATCATTTGTTTTGTAATACACTTCTGATTGCTCTGCTGCACTGTCGCTCGATAGGATAATGAGAGCCTCGTGGAATGGTCGCGTGGTCTAGGGCGTCATGCTACGGACTGGGCGGCCGTTCCCGTCGGAGGTGCAATTTCTTCCTCGTGTGTGTGTGTGTGTGTGTGTGTGTGTGTGTGTGTGTGTGTGTGTGTGTGTGTTGTCCTTAGTGTCAGTTAGTTTAAGTAGTTTGTAAGTATAGGGACTGATGACCTTAGCAGTTTGGTCCAATTGGTTAACAAATATTTGACGATAAGGAGTGCTGGAAAGAAAACTCACAAGAAATGTACTTTACATCTCAACCTTTTGTTTGCCATACAACGTTAAAGACGCAAACGAGCACCAACGATTCTGGAATGGCGGGCTATATGAAGAGATCGCCTGACACAATAACGACAGAAAATGGACTGCTTCCGAACAAAAGGCCACACCCTAAAATGAAAAAGCATTCTGCTGGTTGCCAGACAACCATACTGTATGATGTCGAGGAGAAGCGAGTCAGACTTGGAAGGTTAATGCTAGTACATTTCAACGGAACACAATATAAAGACAGTGGAAACTTGGCAAGATTCTTGATAGCAATTGCGATATGCCTTCTCAGCCATCAAATTCAAAACCGTAGCACAATGAGAAGCATAATTACAGCTCTAACTGGAAGATACAGAAAACATTTCGTGTCTGCATCGAATAGTTTCTACAGACTTCCTACCTATAGCAGACAAGACATGTGGAAGAGACCTATCTTCGCCTTACATTCAGTCAGGAATATTCTGCAGGTGTGTTAAAATTTAATTTTTATCCTTCATTCAACCGTCTTAGCTGCTCATTTTTTTATGATGAGTTTTTATCAATGTCTGACCTTCAGACCATTAGACCACTGCTCATAACTTATGCAACCCCGGCATATTGACACGGAACTGCTTAGATGGTGTAGTAAAGTATAACTTTAAAATATGTTTTCTGTGAACCTTTGTATTTGTGAAACAAAATTTACGAAAAAGAAATATCGACTGCTACAGGCAAGATTTCAGGTTCGAATCTCAGTCCGTCACAAATTTTCAGTCTGCCAAGAAGTCTTAAAACGGTAATAGTTTGAAGTAGGCCAACTTGGTAGCATTCTATACGTGTTAATAGAAAGTGGGGACGTTGCTATTGTGGCAGTAATAGTTACTTGTTAATAAGTTAATATTTACCGATTATGGTCGACTTGTCCTAACCGGGGCTTCAGCTCCCGTTATGGTGTCGCCAAAGGAAGTGACCCATTGGTAAAATACTCGTTTGTGGCGAACGGGGATACCATTTCCGTTTGGGCAACCAGATTTAAGAAAATACATCGTGAAGATGGGGCACGACCAGCAACTGGATATGTAATGAAAACCATTTCTTTTTCTTTTTTTGTCACAGTTGCACTATTTAGAAGTTGGTAACTAGTTTCGGACTTGTTCGTCCATTTTCAAACCAAATGCCTTATTCCAACCGTAACAATACACTACATGAATCAAATGACTGATAAAATCTGTTCGTTGTCCACTGTTAAAACATGATTATATAGAAATTTAAAATAGGTTAAAATAGATGTTGTGTTCATGGGCCTCCAACGTGTACACATTAACCTATTTTAAATTTCAATGTAATCATTTTTTAACAGTGGACAACGTACAGATTTTATCAGACATTTGCTTCATGCAGTGTATTGTTACGGTTGGAATAAGGCATATGGTTTGAAAATGGATGAACAAGTCAGAAACTAGTTACCAAATTCTAAATGCTGCAACTGTGACGAAAAATGAAAAATAAGTGGTTTTCAACCAGAATTAAGTTTTCCAACATTTTCTTCTTCCGATAAAGCTAAAATCCTTCAAAAGGAATAGCTGATTAAAAAAAAAAAAGAGCTTTGTGATACGCTTATATAGCGGATTACTTAAAAGGATCTTTCTAAAGATCCGTATCTGATGTCAACTTTGAGGTCGATAAAACTGCAGCGGATCTTTTATTTAAGAACATACGTTGCAGTGAGTATAATATATCCATATTTATAATTTTTACGTTTCTTCAAGAAAACTTTACCAGCAGTGCACGGGCTTTCTTCTCAACAGCCTTTACGTTTCTTGTGGAAAATTCAAACATTCTTCACTCCTTAGACCAACGATTCTAACGCTGACTGTCTTAGAACTAAAGGAATGACTTTTTAAATCTTGCAACAATCACCATATAGTAAGTAATATATTATAAACTACCTTCCGAAGTAATATGGTATGTGAGTTTGTAATATTTAAATCCTTTTGTATCCTACCTATGTCAACTTAGATACTTAACACTGCTGTAGTTAATACACGTTATCGTAAGCCAGCATTAGAAAAACGGAATGAATGCACTCCATTACAAAGAATTCCTTCTCTTTATTTTCCCAGTATCTGAAAATTTTCTCCTGAACTAATGAGAAAAGTCTTGGGGGAGATGGAATCTACTTACTTAATAATTCTTTCTGTTTCGATTAAAAAAAAAAAAAAAAAAAAAAAAAAAAAAATATATATATATATATATATATATATATATATATATATATATATATATATATATATATATATATATAAATAAATAAAAACTATAATAAATAAATAAATAAAATATAAAAATAAGGAAAGAAAAAAGTGTCTACTCGGTCTCAAACTCACTACCTTCGATGGCGCAACGCGACGCTACTAACCGTACGGCTATTCTTGCTAGATGGACAGACAGTAGTGACTTCATTATTATTCATGATTGGATGTTCTGACAGCATTTACATATGATGCGTCTTTATAGTTACAAGATTTTTACCAAATATGACTTGCGTGTTGTTGATGAATCTTCAATGCGCCAAAATGAAAAATAAAGGGCGGATGTTGGCGTCATGGAGGATTTGTGCATGCGCAAGGCGAGGTGCGCAGTAGCTCCATTGTCTTGCTTCGAGACCATTCTTGCGTAACCGCCAAAGCTCGAGTATTCAGGAGCTGACGTCTCTACCAGCTCCAAAGCCTATGTTAAAAGCGACGTTTCCCCTCGTTCCTCTCTGCCGCAGGAATGCCCATATGATGGTTCTCTTCTGAACCACCATATGGTGGTTCAGAAGAGAATCTGAACCTCAGCCGCGCATGCGCATTGCAACGCTGCGGCCACTGTCTCCGCGACGTAGAACGTTTCTCATGCGGTAAAAATACTTTGAATGTGCATATAAAATTATCTGATAGAAGAAAGAAAAGAAGAATGTTAGTTTAAAAACACTTTTTATTTAATTTACTGATTTACTTTTTTTTTCGTGACGAGCTTTTTTCCGGTGGTTTACTGAACCAGAGAACACGTAGGACGCGCTACCACTGCCCTCAGCGCTGTATCTTGATGGGATGAATGTTGTATCTCAGTCTTTCGTATTAGCAGCTGCGGAATCTGCCCATAACAGAAGTGGCACGTTTCTGCGAATTAGAGCCAATTGGCAAATAAAATTACGGACACCTCGGCGGCTGCAGATGAAAGGACGAGTTTCTGCGAAAACTCTTTCCGGTCGGCGGCGACCAAACAAGCTAGAACTTATTCCCTCCTTTTTTTACGCCTCCGGGGTGATACCTCGTTAAATGAAAAACGGCCTGTTAGGAATGATTTATGCAGAGGGAACAAGTCGAAGCCCATAAAATCTCAGAAATCTATTTCGGCATTCATTACCTCGTAATTTATTGTCCAGTCCCACAAAGATCTCACGTAACGGAACGAATTTAGAGCTACTCCACCGTTTGGAAACTGACTCGAAAACAACAGTCAGATGTAGTCCAGTTTATATACGTGTACCTGTCCAAGGAAGACAAGCACGTTGTATGTTAGGGATACAAGCTGTCATGGGCCGCAAAGTGTATTATAAAAAACTTAGAAGAAATGGGCTATCCGAAGATTGCAGCATGATTAGCTTCAAAGGAAGATGTCTTTTTGACGGATGAGTAAGGGCTAAGGAAACAGTTCTTTAAGCACCAGACAATACGTATACAACTATACAATAAAAAACTGCAAAACCACATGTCTGTTGTTAATCTGTTTCCAAAATAAATCAACAAAATACCACGCGGTTGTCACGTGTAACTGAGGATACGTTGCTTGTAGCGGCCATTTGAGCAGCAGCAGAATACTATGTATTTTCACTGTACTGTTTTTAAAGAAAAACACACACACAAAGATACTTTCAACACACTTTCAATAAAATAGTTGAATTTCAAATAAGCTGAGGAAGTTGGTAACACTACAAAACAAACTATAGTGGACACAGTATGGCAGGAGATGACAGTGGAACCAGAAAAATGCGAAGTTTTTCAGAAAACTGTGGAACCTTTCGACCTGCTTGCCGGAAAGAGACTGATATGGAGTAGCAAGTGCTGTAAGTACACCATTTTATAGCAAACAACGAACTGTTTTGAATCAGAAACGAAATGTTTTGAATATACGTAAAAAACCTAACCTTTATTTGTAAACAGTGCTGTAAGTACACCATATTATAGCAAACAACGAACTGTTTTGAATCAGAAACTAAATGTTTTGAATATACGTAAAAAACCTAACCTTTATTTGTAAACAGAAACATGCAAATAATTCAGGACAGCCACTGATGATGCCTTGTGACAAAGGCAAAAAGCGTTATAGAAATAAAAATCATTCATTTGCAGTAGCAAAAGTCGTTTTCTTTAAAACAGTACAGTGAAAATAGCCGGTCGCGGTGGCCGAGGGGACTGAGGCGCTTCAGTCACGGTCTGCACGGCCACTACGGTCGGGGGTTCGAATCCCCCCTCGGGCATGGATATTTGTGCCGTCTTTAGTATAAGGTAGTTCATAAGTAGTTTGTAAGTTTAGGGACTGATGACCCCGTAGTTAAGTCTAATAAGCTTAACAAACATTTGAACAGTGAAAACACATGGTAACTGAGGATGTTTGGGGCAACACATACCATTTACGAATTAGATTTAAACCGTTTCAGGGCATTAATGGTAGGTGTACAGCGACATCTGCACTTTGTAAGAACCCCCAGGTGTAGCACGTAATTCACTGTGTGCCCACAAATTACAATGCTGACACCGTAAACACTGAAACTTCCTGGCAGATTAAAATTGTGTGCCGGAACCGGGACTCGAACCTGGGACCTTTGCCTTTCGCGGGCAAGCGCACTACCGACTGTGCTATCCCGACACGACTCACGATGCCGCCTCACAACCCTACTTCCGCCAGTACCTGGCCTCCTACTTAACACTGTTCTACGGGTTTTCAAAAAATGTTCAAATGTTTGTATAGTCTATGGGACTTAACTACGGGGTCATCAGTCCCTAAACTTATGAACTACTTACGAACTAGGACGGCACAAATATCCATGCCCGAGGGGGGATTCGAACCCCCGACCGTAGTGGCCGTGAAGACCGTGACTGGAGCGCCGTAGTCCCCTCGGCCAACGCGGCCGGCTCTACGGGTTTTAAATGTGTGTGCAGTACAAGTAGTGTGAAACTCCGGAAGCATCACTGTAGTGAAAATACGTCCTTTTCTTAAAATTTTTCTTCTTCGAAATTAAGGTTATTCTTTCTTTTCTTATTTCCAGTACTTACTTCTTTCTCATGCTTATCTCATGTTTTTTTGTATAGGGATTTTTACTTTTGTCACAATTTTGAGGTCCTATCACACTTTCGCTGTTTTTCTTGGTGGCAATAGTTAGTGACTCGCCCTGTAGAATACACTTTTCATATTCCGCACTTTGATACGGCTTATTTAGGCCAGACTACGCGTACCAAGGACGTACGCTACACGGAACAAATGCAGCACACGTCTTTTGCAACCATCAAGTATGATATTTTTGATTAAGTAGACAGTATCTATAGCCTTGACCGCAAATTTTATTAACAGTGATGACCGGTATCATTTCTGAATCATCCTCGGATCAGTTTTCATGTTTGCCAATAGTTTTATATGCCATCAGACAGTATAACCTTCCAATCATCAAATTACAACTTAAAAAAAAAGAGGTTACCCTCTCAGAGGTTAACTTCAGTCAACTCCCTCTCCCGGATGACACCCTCCGTCCCGACATCTATCCCTCCTTTCAACCTTAGTCCATCCCCGTATTTGTACGTCTCCCTTCCTCCCCCCCCCTTCCCGCGCTTGGCTCTCCTCTCCCAGCTCCTTCCTCCCCTCTCTTCCCTCTCCCCCTCTCCTCCCGTCCTTCTCCTACCGTGCTTCCCCCTCTTCCCCCTTTCCCAGTGCGGGCCACCTGTGTCGACATATTTTACCAGTGCGCCGTTTAGTGTTGTACCAGTGTTTGTGCTACGTGCTCAAGTGGTGTTTTAATACTTCAGCAGCCGTCGGTCAGGCCGAATAATCGACTTGCCATGTACTTTTAAATGTGTGCTCCCGTCTTCGTCTCCCGTTCTCCACGGAGTGTATTTTATTTTCCAAAAGTTTTAACACTATATGACTATTTTAACCGCTGTGCCCACTCAGCAAATGTGTCTTCGTGTTCTTTATGTATTCTTGTAATTCTCCAGTTTTATCTCCTTTGTATGAAGTTCAGCGTTATTTTTTCCATCGATGTTTTAATTCATCTTGACAAACTGTCTGTACTCTCGGCTACGAGCGGTAATGAAGCTTCTGCCAACCTGCCACCACGCGATGGCTTCAAAATAACAATGAAAAAAAAAAAAAACCTGGCAAACTATCCTCAGGTCAACAGTTCAAAAGATTTGTTAGCACTTTTACAGTGGTATCCTTATAACATTCAGAACGTGCAGCAAATTACAACGCTGTAACTTTGCACGTTTTTATTCCCTTGCATGCATGGAAATGAATTAAATGTACTTGCTGATTATTTTTATGACGGACGAGGCATTCGGTCGATTTCTCTGCCAAAGGAATCTTAGTCGCGACAATATCCGTTTTATTTCCTTCTTTATTATTATTTTATAACCCTTCGCCCAATGCCGGCCGCAGTGGCCGAGTGGTCTGCAGCGCGTTAGTCACGGTCTGTACGGCCACTACGGTCGGAGGTTCGAATCCCCCCTCGGGCATAGATATTTGTGCCGTCTTTAGTATTAGCTAGTTCATAAGCAGTTTGTAAGTTTTGTGACTGGTGACCCCGTAGTTGAGTCCTAAAAGCTCTACAAACACATTTTTCATTCGCCCAATACGGGCGGGGAATGCCGAGATTTCAGATCCTTTTAGTATTTAGTAGTTATTAATCTGTGGAAATATGTTTGATAATCGGGACGTCGTACCATGGTGCCAAATCCCAAAAAGCTGGCCAAACGTAGGACATAAAATTTTTTATTCTAGGGACTTTTAATGGTTGGAATAGTTGTAGTGGTACACCTAGTATTATGACCACAAATAAAAGGGAATCGTCCCTACCTGGCTCAGAAACGCATTGCGTTTGTTAGCATCGGCCCTGCCGCACTATTTACTCGTCAAACGTCGAAAGCAAAACGTGTGTTCAAACGTGTGTATAGTCCATGGGACTTCACTACGGGGTCATCAGTCCCTAAACTTACAAACTACTTATCAACTAGCTTATCCTAAGGACGGCACAAATATCCATGCCCGAGGGGGGAATTCGAACCCCAGACCGTAGTGGCCGTGCAGACCGTGACTGAAGCACCTCAGTCCCTCGGCCACCGCGGCCGGCGACATTTCTTCAAAAAGTATCAAAAATTTAGCTGCAACTAGCTGTGACTTCGATTTTAGTGATAATTTTTATGCGATGATTTGTGCTCTCTTTGTAGTTTTTCGTTTTTTTTTACCGTCTGAAATATTTTTATAAGAAACTGGTCACAACAATTCTCCTATTAATGTTATTCCTTCATTTTCTACAGAACCTCTGGATAATACCGTAGAAATTTCTTTCACAAGATCCGCGACGGATTAGTCGCGCGTGCTGGAGCGCCGTGTTGCGGAGCGCGCGGCCGTCCGACGTCGGAGGTTCGAATCCCCTCTCGGGCATGGATGTTTGTGTCGCCTTTAGTATAAGGTAGTTCATGAGTAGTTTGTAAGTTTAGGGACTGATAACCCCGCACGTAAGTCCATTAATCCTTATAAACATTTGAACATTTGAATTTTCTTTCACAAGAAAGGAAATTTTCGTATTTGTCAAATCGGTATTGAACGACAATATCAACGTGGTCACTGACACTGTTGAGATGGAGGCATCAAACAAATCGAAGCATCCATACATTTTGCCGAAAAGATTGAAAGATCTCATGGTAAAATTGCCATCGGTATTCAAGAAGAGCCGCGGTGGAGTAGCCGAGCGGTCTAAAGCACCTCGCTGCGGAGCGCGCGGTTGCTCATCGTGGAGGTTCGAGTCCTCCCTGGAGCATGGGTGTGTGTGTTTGTCCGTAGGTTAGTTTACCTAGATTTCAAATCAAATGTTTGTTAAGCTTATGGGACTTAACTACGGGGTCATCAGTCCCTAAAATTACAAACTACTTATCAACTGCCTTATTCTAAGGACGACACAAATATCCATGTCCGAGGAGGGATTCGAACCCCCGACCGTAGTGGCCGTGCAGACCGTGACTGAAGCGCCTCAGTCCCCTCTGCCACCGCGGCCAGCTTACCTAGGTTTAAGTAGTTTGTAAGCTACGGACTGATGACCACGCAGTTTGGTCCGATAGATTTACAGACATTTGATTTGATTCAAGAAGAGGTGGCTTATTTCAACCGCCATTTTGTTTTTCTAAATTTTCGAATTCGTAATAGGCGACCCAGAAAATCGCCTAGTCCAGATTTTCAGCTGATTTTATAACATTATATACTCCGGCGAGAACGACAGCGCCTCTGCGGAGCGGCCGAGCGCATTGGGGCGCTATGCTACGATGCACGAGGCCGTTACCCGTCAGGGGTTCGAATCCTCCTCGGGCATGGATATTTGTGCCGTCTTTAGTGTAAGATAGTTCATAAGTAGTTTGTAAGTTTAGTGACTGGTGACCCCGCAGTTAACTCCCATAAGCTCTACAAACATCTGAACATTGTTTGAATGTCTTGGACAGTGTTGCCGTTTGTAGTAAATATGTAGCAACTATTGTGCTTTCTTAAGAAACTGTTCATTTGCTTTCGATATTTCACTGTCACGTTTGTGAGGATTTTCTTTCAGCTACAGATGTAGTGGCTGATCTAGTGCATTTAATAATAAGTTTCTTACGTTCAACACTTGTTAATTTGACGGGTATTGTATGAAGAAATCTTGATGTATCGGATTAGAAAACCGACGTATTTCTGCAGAAGGTTCGGTCTTTTGTTGGTTATTAGCCATTTCGTGTTCTTAATAGAAAAATGAAATTCTTGATTAAAATTAAATGTTCAAATGTTTGTATAGCTTATGGGACTTAACTACGAGGTCATCAGTCTCTAAACTTACAAACTACTTATGAACTATCTTATACTTAAGACGACACAAACATCCATGCCCGAGGGGGGATTCGAACCCCCGGCCGTAGCGGCCATGCAGACTGTGACTAGCGCGCCGCAGACCGCTCGGTCATTTCGGCTCGCAAATTCGTGATTAAAAAGTCGTATAAATCAAAATAATCTTAAATAAACTGTCCTGCAAAGTGCCCTTTCATATCTTCACATGGTTGTTAACAAACTCAATACAGACAAATGGGGAGTTATTTCCTAGTTATTAGCGATTTTTATGGCACTACATACCTTCCTTGTTGTAAAAAGTATGTTCAACGTATTCAGACATGTACCTAGCCAGCCGCTTGCAGTACTGATGTCGTGGCCTATAACAATACCCAGTAGGAGTATCGTGACTGTATGTGTGTTTGAGTTTACACTGTTCACGTATGCAAGGCACAAATGTCTGCTCTGTCCATGATTAACTGACGAATGAGACGCCAGTAAGGTTTCTGGCCAGGAAACGTTAAATGACAAATCAGTTCGCCGAGGGACTCTGTACTACTTCACGAACATCTGAACAGAGGCAGAGAGAGAGAGAGGCAGTAGACAGTATGGTGAAGATTTACAGTGTTGATATAGCTATCAAATTTTTTTCGCAATAGTGAATTTCTATTTGCGTCACTGTATAAGGTATAGATGTTCTACCAAATGGTGACATATGAAAATTTGTGCCGGGCCGGGACTCGAACCCGGGTTTCCCGCTTTTCGCGAGCGGGCGCCTCAACCACTAGGCTACCCGAACACGACTCCACTTCCATATGCCACACCGACTGCACTAATGAGTCAACTACATTCATCCCTTAGCACTCACAGCTTGATCTGCGTTCGCGCACCAGGGAGAATGAAAACAACGAGGCATTAACCTACGCTAATGTCGTCATTGCCTCGCTTAGGCATCTGTTAAATTACTGTATGATGACCATTTACAGTGTTGATATATTTATCAATATTTCACTTTGCTTCACTGTATAATGTATAGATGTTCTAACAAATGGTGACATTAGAAAATATCTGCCGGGCCGGGACTCGAACTCGGGTTTCCCGCTTTTCGCGAGCGGTCGCGCCACTAGGCTACCCGAACACGACTCTAGGACCGACCCAAACTTCCATATGCCCCACTGACTGCACTTATGGGTCAACTACATTCATTAGCTGCGAGTGCTAAGGGATGAATGTAGTTGACTCATAAGTGCAGTCATTGTGGCGTATTGAAGTTTGGGAGTCATGTTCGGATAGCCTAGTGTTTAAGGCGACCGCTCGCGAGAAGCGGGAAACCCGGGTTCGAGTACAGGCCCTGCACAAATTTTCATATGTCACCTTTTGGTAGAACATCTATACCTTACACAGTGCCGCAAAGTGAAATTCGCTATTGCGAAACAAAATATTGATAGACTCTGAGGAGTTGCATTTCTGCTTCTTCATTTTGAACAGCTTCTCAAGTTTTCAAATTGGAATATTCGCTACGGATCCCGGTAGCTGGTGAGCTTTCGCCTACCTCGGCTTCAGTAGGAGCTCCGTCGGAGCGGCCGTCCTCGGAGTTAGTATTCGGCGGGCGGTGTTGACTCTGAGGATGGTGTCGGCATATAGGGCCGTCACACTAGCTCGCGTCTCGAGCACTCTGCACACACCACGTCCGACCTGGCCGGGCGACTGGCCACTGGCGCCTAAAAGCGTCGCGGGCAGAGCTGCAAGCAAAACACACACACTCGCGCGCGATCCGTTATTGGAAGCGGGCGTCTTGTCTGCCAACTTATGCACGCGAGAACCGATACAATCACCTGAGGCTCTGACCTGCCATAATTCTTACCTCCGGAAGGCGTTGCATCCAGGCAGCAAAGATTCTCATATACAGCTTCGAAGGTTTCGAGAAATCAAGTAGTTATTAGTTTTAGTTGTTGTCCCAAAGACAACTATGTAATTGTAAACGGGCGGCGTTCATAACGTGCGCAAGATGCGATCATAATTAATGCTTCCCCTGTTTCTTCGATGAATATCACCACGGTACATGTAATTGATCAATTGCAAAAAGAATGGAAGTATCGATTTACATATACGACGTCCCCAAGTACGCGTTAACGAGTCCCTTTTTAAATGTTTATAGTTCCGAATTTCATACAATGCCACCCCCCCTTTTGTTGCTCATATACATTAATAAAATAACCTATATGATGTTGAGGTTAATTATAGCATCAGTGTACATCTATATAAATACTCTGCAAACCAGTGTGAAGTGCATGGCCGGCTGCGGTGGCCGAGGAGACTGAGGCGCTCCAGTCACGATCTGCACGGCCACTACGGTCGGGGGTTCGAATCCCCACTCCGGCATGGATATTTGTGCCGTCCTTAGTGTTAGCTGGTTCAAAAGTAGTTTGTAAGTTTAGGGGGACTGATGACCCCATAGTCAAGTTCCATAAGCTCTACAAACATTTGAACATCTTTTGTTTTTCGGACACACACATTTTGATTAACAAATAAAGATTTATGTTAGCTACCAGTAAGCACTGAATTAAAGCAATGGGACACCCGGTTATTTTAATGATCGATTTCGACTATTCGAGATCAGAGGTGACCCTTTTCCAATCTACCCTTCTAATCAGGAACCTTTGAGTAACACCATATTCTAAAGCGTCCACGTGTAGTGTAGGGCCTGTTGGGTGAAGCTGTAGCTGTGGCTGAATAAGGAAAAGATGGGAAAATTACCCTTCAAAGAGTCTCCGAGTATCATTGTTTCCTGACATGCAACTCACCTGCAGATCTTCTGTCCAGGCGGTCGGACTTCGTCTCTTACAGCAAGGGCTTCAGTGCCTGCTAAAAATGTTCAAATGTTTGTACAGCTTATGGGACTTAACTACGGGGTCATCAGTCCCTAAACTTACAAACTACTTAAGAACTAGCTAATACTAAGGACGGCACAAATATACATGCCCGAGAGGGGATTCGAACCCCCGACCGTAGTGGCCGTGCAGACCGTGACTGGAGCGCCTCAGTCCCCTCGGCCACTGCGGCCGGTGCCTGCTAAAAGGTTTACAAAAAGGGACAGTAAGGCAAGCTACAGACAATGAAAGACGGGATAGCCAATCGAAACACACATTTAAATCAAAACACATAGAGGCGAGGTAGCCCTGTCACAAATTTCCATAAACCCTCATGCAGCCACTGGGCGTGGAATAGACTAGCTGTAGGCCAAGTTGCAAAATGAGTACAAGAGTAAGAATATAAATAAGGACCAGTCCTCACAGAGTTTTAAGACGAAAGGTAAGAAACTAGCCATGAGTTCCCGCACCATCACAAGAACCAGGGTCGGACCTAGGCTCCGAACTTGCTACATACCGGAGTAGCAGCACCCGAATAGACGGCGCAAATGCATAAGTAAGGCGTTCGCGACCACGGGAGATGCGAAGTATGTCGTATCGGTGAT
Source organism: Locusta migratoria (assembly GCA_026315105.1). Taxonomy (NCBI): domain Eukaryota; kingdom Metazoa; phylum Arthropoda; class Insecta; order Orthoptera; family Acrididae; genus Locusta; species Locusta migratoria. The sequence continues at coordinate 268,005,466 of CM048748.1, read as the reverse complement.
CATGTTGAGTCTGGCGCAGGAGTCTAGGACAGGCTGGTTGCTCCCTAAATAATGGGAAACTCGTGACACGAAACAACGGTAACTGCTGCACGCTGATCTGCCGATGTCGATACCTCCAGGAACTGCGACGGAATGGGGCTCCGGAGCTGCTCTCCAGGCTATTTAAAGATGTGACCAGTTCATTCATTTGCACCTCCGCGGTTGGCGAAGAGGTCCCAGTAGCCAACCTAACAGAGGAGGGAGGACTCGCCGTTGCCTATCTTGTGGCCGCCGGCAGTGGCGGAGTTCCAACCGTCACGTTGGCTGGCCTGAACTGCTGCGGATTCGCAGGACGCAAAAACTCGTCTCCCTCCGCCACCGCGTGCTACACCTACGGTTTGAAATAACGGGCGAAGGAAAACTAAACAAGATTCAGCCATCTTGGCCATTTTCTGTAATAATTAAATCTGCTGTGCCAAAATTATGGTGCTCCTCTATGCAGACAATACATCGTTAGTTTGATGCCTATAATCGTGATATGAGATTTTTTAATGATTATTAACTAACTAATTAACCGTTCTGAGTGTGTAATCAGTAAACTTGGTATCTCATCTGGATTCAGTTTTTGTAACTGAATTTGATGTATTATGATTATAAATCACACTTCCTTTGTCTGAAGACTGGCCTGACAGATTCTGTGGCTTTATCACGTGTCTTTTAGCGTTACCGGAATCCAGTGTGTTACACACTCTGTCCTTGATCTTAATGTTTATCGGTGACATTTTATTTTCATTCAGAGTAACGCTATAATTTCTTCAGGAAGAAAGTATAGGGTAACTATGTTGAAAGTGAAATTTTAACAAATTTTACTATTTCAGGGAAACTTCCCTTGCCATTGCTCGACACTGTGTTATATCCTCTCTACTTTTGCAATTGTTACTACATTTACTGTCACAACCGCAAGACCAGTCTGTTTCTTTCTGTAACGCAATTCCTCCGTCATAACCTGATATTATTCGACTACATTATTCTTGTTCTATTCAATACACCGCCCTTTTTGACAAAGGTGATCCTCCGAATCCTTCGCAGTCTGCGACAGAATTACGTCATCGGGAAACTTAAATTTGTATTTCATCTCCGTGAACTTCATTATCTAGTGTAAATTGATCCTCGTATTATCGTTACTGCTTGTTCTGCATACAAATTGAGCAACAGGAAGATGTCGTCACTCCTTTATACACTACTTTCCTCCTTTCTTATGCGTGGACAGATGGACCTATAGTATGGTGTCTGTGTGTTTAATATATTATTCCAGAAAGCTTCATAAATTCAAACAATGCCATCTAGTAAACATTATATACTAAAGTGTATTTTAACACTTATTTTACTACAGAGCTACCTCTCTTCAGGACTTTTATTGTTTCAAATACTGTTGTTATTCAGACCTCAAGCGAATCCAGTACTAGCATAATGAACTGTCAGTCTAGAGTGATAAGTCGTTGTTTATATTCCAGCTGTTTCGTAAACATCCGGCTGACGTGTCCACATCTGGTAATGGTAATTCACGTTACGTAAACACTTTGAATCTGCAACGCGGAATGTCTCTCTCTTCCGCCAACACCGAAGACGTTTACACGTTCCACGCTGCACCATACTAGCTTTCCTTTGGAAAATAGGTAACAAAGTTATACAATTTTTCAGGTTGAGCCAATGTGAACGTGGTGGAAGTTTTCATTTGATGACAAGAGGGCCTGAGATGTTCATGCATCATATATCTCTTAGAAAGAGATCTTTCGCACTGGCCCACTTTGATTATCTTCGTACGTATCGAAATCAGTTTCATGTCCCGGAAGTAAATTTCGTAAGGCAGTAGGATGTAATTAAAAATCATTTTAAAGGTACTTTGACAATTACAATCTTGAAAGGTATTACGATGTAATTAATATAAATGAATACACAGTGTAAACGATTCAAAACAGTCAAATAAGCGAACAGTATCTTACTACTTGCCATTTATTTAAAGCATATGTAAAAATAATTATTTGCACGCAATAAAGACAAAAAGTTAAATAATCAATATTCAGAATTACGTAGCTTGGAACTCAGTATCATCATTGGCCACATATCTTGACAGGTGATAGCTGCAGTGTTTGTGTGGTTATCAGTTACATTTCTTCGTATGTCTTATCAAGCCAATGGCAGCACGGCATCTCTTGTCGCAGTTGCCACAAGTATACTTAGCTGCTGAGGGAGGAGCAGTGGTACTATTGCGAAGTTTTTTCTGCCTTAATCTGTCTAACAAGCCTTGTTGCTGCTTCGACATTCCAGCTGATATATCTTGATGTCTTGTCTCATGCTAGCCCGTGCTCCACCTGTTGATATTGGTGCCAAAACTCTCCATGTCTCGCTTACAGTAGTCCGTGAATCACGATAAAGAACGACCTAAGGGTATTTGGTTACAGAAATCTCTGCAAGCATCATCTCACGTGGTAATCTCTCAAGGTGCTTGTGGTAGACGTGTCCCAGAGAGCGGAGTCGTCTCTGCTTCAAGGTAGCTGAAATGCTGTTGTAGTTAGTTTTAGACGGTATTGCTTCATTGGTCATTCGGTCCTTCCAAGTTACTCCAAGGATTGGCTTCGGGCACCTCAAGTGGTAGAAATCGGCGACGTTCTTGTTTGTCATACCTAGTCGATGTTTCCCATGCTTACATGAAAGGTGCGCCTAGGTTGCACAGTGATGGAGTGCCAGATTATAAATCCAAAGATCGCGGGATCGATCCCCGCCAGGTCCTAGGATTTCCACTTCTTTCACCTCTGGCAGTATGTGAAAAATATCGAGTAGCACCGTGGTTCGGAACCCACGTTAAACTGTAGGACCCCCTGTAACTGGCTGGGTAAGTCAGTTCGAAGGTCGGAGGAAGGCAACGACATACCACCTCCAAACAGGACCATCTCTAGTAAAGCACTGTGGTGTTCAAACCAATCTTCGGATTGTTGACTGCTTTACCTTACAGAAGGAAGCTGAGGACGCAAGTTTGATATTCCAGAATTTTTCTGTTCAAAGAAAGTTTGCTATTTTTCCAATCACGAACAGAGTTGCCTGCCAAATTTCCTCCATATTGCGAATTATTACCAGCCTGTTGCACTAACAATCATAGAGAACCCGTCCCAGATTGCCGTACTCCCCAACAAATTCATATGCGAAACTTTAAAAATATTTCTGTCTGGAGTAAAAAATTCCCCCTTCGGGCATGGATATTTGAGCCGTCCATAGTATTAGCTATTTCATAAGTACTATGTAAGTATATGGACTGATGACCCCGTAGTTAAGTCCCATAAGCTATACAAACATTTGAACATTTTTGTAAAAATTGGCAATTGACTCTAAATAATGAGAAGTGTGAAGTCGTCCACATGAGTACGAAAAGAAATCTGTTAAACTTTGTTTACAAGATAAATAAATCAAAAGTGAAGGCTGTAAAGTCGACAAAATACCTAGGAATTCCTATTACTTCAGACTTTAACTGGAAAGAACACGTAGATAATGTCGAACAAAAGACTGCGTTTTATTGGCAGAACTCTTAAAAGATGCAACAGAATTACTAAAGAAACTGCATACACTACATTTGTCCGCCCTTTTTGGAGTATTGGTGCCCAATGTGGGATCCTTATCAGGTGGGTTTGACGGAGGACATCGAAAGAGTTCAAAGAAGGGCAGCTCGTTTCGTATTGTCAAGGTAGACGAGAGACAGCGTTACGGAAATGATACAGAATCTGGGATGGGAATCATTACAACAACGGCACTTATCACTGCGACGTGGGCTACTTATGAAACTCCAATCGCCAACATTCTTCTCCGAATGCGAAAATATATTGTTGACTCCCACTTACATAGGTGGAAAGGATCATCAGAATAACATACGAGAAATCAGAGCTCGAACGGGGAGATTGAGATGTTCTTTCTTCCCGCACGCTATTCGTAAATGGAATGGGAGATAAATGGTATAACGGTGGTTCTATGATCCATCTGCCAGGAAGTTAAATGTGATTTGCAGAGTATCCCATGTAGATGTAGATGACCTTCATGAGACTGTCGTGCTGTACGACCTCTGGCACATTCAGTCTAGATCCAACTGCGTTGTTCCTGTTTCGAAAACATAGTGACACCGTTACGTTAGACCGCTCGCTCACAAGTGACTGTGTTTCCCTCGAATGTGCGCACGCCGGTGAAGTGAGACGGGCGAGTCCATTTGCTCAGGGTAAGGTAGGTATGTCAACAACGTGTGCTATCAGCGACAATAGTAGATTCCATTGCATAGTGTCTTCACAGCAGTGTTGCCACTATCTAAGCTCCAGCCGTCGAATTTGAAATTCGTCATTATGGGCGCATACCTCCTGCAAGACGTAGTCACGACTAAATTTTAATTTTTTTTTTTTTTTTTTTTTTTTTTTTTTTTTTTTTTTTTTTTTTTTTTTTTTGCTTTCGATATGTTATTGTTGCGGTCTTCAGTCCGGAGACTGGTTTGATGCAGCTCTCCACAATACACTATCCTGAGCAAGCCTCTTCAACTCCACATAAGAACGACAACCTACTTCTGTCTGAATCTGCTTACTGTATCCATATCTTGGTCTTCCTCTGCGGTTTTTACCACAAACACTTCCCTCCAATGCTAAATTCACGATTCCTTAATGTCTAAGAATGTGTCCTACCAATCGATCCCATATTTTAGTCAAGGTATCCCAGAAATTCCTTTTCTCTCCAATTCTGTTCAGTACCTCCTCATTAGTTACGTGATCCACCCACCCAATCTTCAACATTTTTCTGTAGCACCACACTTCAAAAGCCTCTATTCTCTTTTTGTTCGCACTGTTTATCGTCCATGGTTCACTCCCATACAAGGCAACACTCCACACAAATGCCTTCAGAAAGGACTTCCTTAGGCTTAAATCCATATTCTCTTTTTCAAGAATGCTTTTCTAGCCATTGCCATTCTGCATTTTATATCCTCTGTACTGCGACCATCATCCGTCATTTGTTATTTTACTGCCCAAGTAACAAAACTCATCTACCTCCTTTATTGTTCCGTTACCTAATCTAATTCCTTCAGCATCACCTGATTTTATTAGACTGCACTTCATTACCCTTGTTTTGCTCTTGTTAATGTTCGTATTATATGCACCTTTCAGCACACTGTCCATTCCGTTCAGCTGCTCTTCCAGGTTCTTTTCCGTCTCTGACAGAATTACTATGTCGTCGGCAAAACGCAATATTTTTAACTCTTCACCCTGAACTTTAATTTCTTCTCCCAAATTTCTCCTTGCTTTCCTTTATAACTTGGTCGATGTACAAATTGAATAACATTGGAGAAAGGCTACAAACCTGTCTTACGCCCTTCCCAACCACTGCAACCCTTTCATACCCTTCAACTCTGACAACTACTGTCTGGTTTTTGTACAAGTAGTAAATAACCTTACGCTCCCTGTATTTAGCTCCTGCTTGCTTCAGAACTTGAAAGTATTCCAATCAACATTGTCAAAAGCCTTCTCCAAATCTACAAAAGATTTCCTTAATCTATCTTCTATGTTACTTATTTTAGCTGTATCGATAGCCGACAGTGATATTTTTAAATATCGATATATCCGATTGCCGTAATTTTTTAAAAAAATATCAACTCTCCCAATCCATACGTCGTCATCGGCTGAATCGATTTATCCCAACCCGTGTAATAGAGGAGGATGGGCTGGGTGTTGAGGGCGCCTTCTACAGCCTGTCTGGCCAGAGACAGGGTGGCCCTCGAGTTATCGGCTCGGCCCGCCACGGAGAGATAAGTCAGCCGCCTGCGCTATCGGCCCCACGTGTCGCCGTGTCCACAAGACACCCCCCTCCACCCCCCGCACGTCGCCCACATTACCCACCTTCCGCCCCCCCCCTCACGGTCGCCTTTCGCCCATCGACTGTCTCGTGTGGCTACAAGCCTCCACGATGTGACCTAACTTCACTCTATCACAGACAAAAATGTCGCTGCTAAATAGCAAAGGCTACTTAACCCTTTCATCCTAACGGATCCATATGGTCTCATTACAGGTTTTCGATATTTGTGCAATATCCGTGAAAGCGTACTTGCCAGCCACTGCAGTCTAGTGTGCCATTAGATGGCACCACCAAAAGGATCTTGAGCAGTGCTACGTGAAAGTAGCAAAATAAGCTTTCTAAAAAATTTAGTATTTCCAATTTCTAATTTAGCATTTATATTTATCATTGTTTTTCGACATTTACTACATTACAGGCCATTAAAATTCCCACACCAAGAAGAAATGCAGATGATAAACGGGTATTCATTGGACAAATATATTATAATGCTTTGGTGAGGCGAGTGTCAACAGCCGTAATATATATTTCATAAAATGCATTTAAAAAAAAAACACCATCAGCTGTTTATTCACAACCTTATACATCTACCAGTTTCGGTCAATAGACCATCTTCATGGATAAAAAGGTGTTAAAACAGAATGGTAAAATGCACCAAATAAAATACATCTACCTGAGACAAACAGGAGTCAGTATAACTAGAAGTGTTTAAATATCTTAGATAAAACCTTTCAGTCAAATATAACATGAAAGGTAAGAACAGACTATGAGTCTAAGATGACCACTGTAATTTAAACACTTTTAGTTATACTGACTCCTGTTTGTCTCAGCTAGATGTATTTTATTTGGTGCATTTTACCATTCTGTTTTAACACCTTTTTATCCATGAAGATGGTCTATTGACCGAAACTGGTAGATGTATAAGGTTTTGAATAAACAGCTGATGGTTTTTAAAAATGCATTTTATGAAAAATATATTGTACTAGCACTGACATGTGATTACATTTTCACGTAATTTGGGTGCATAGATCCTGAGAAATCAGTACCCAGAACGACTGCCTCTGGCCGTAATAGCGGGCCTTGATACGCCTGGGCATTTTCAAACAAAGCTTGGATGGCATGTAGAGGTGCAGATGCCTATGCAGCTTCAACGCGATACCACAGTTCATCAAGAGTTGTTACTGGCATATTGTGACGAGCCAGTTGCTCGACCACAATTGGTCAGGCGTTTCCAATTAGTGAGAGATCCGGAGAATGTGCTGGCCAGGACAGCAATCGAACATTTTCCGTATCGAGAAAGACCCCTACAGGACCTGCAACATGAGGTCGTGCATTATCCTGCGGAAATGTAGCGTTTCGAAGGGATCGAATGAAGGGTAGAGCCACGGGTCGTAACACGTATGAAATGTTAACGGCCACTGTTTAAAGTGCTGTCATTGCAAATAAGAGGTGACCGAGACGCGTAACCAGTGGCACCCCATACCATCACGCCGGGTGATACGCGATGACGAATACACGCTTCCATTGTGCGATCACCGCAATGTCGCCATACACGGATGTGACCATCATGATGCTGTAAAAAGAACCTGGATTTATCCGAAAAAATGACGTTTTGCCATTCCTGCGCCCAGGTTCGTCGTTGCGTAGACCATCGCAATCGCTCCTGCCTGATGCAGCGTCTAGGGTAACCGCAGCCATGGTCTCCGAGCTGATATTCCACACTGCTGAAATTCTGTGTATGTATTTTAAAATTCTTTGTTGAATGTATCAGTCTCCTTTTTAAATCTCCTGTCAAATGGTAATTCTGCAATTTTATCATCGTTCAATGTTTTATACCGAATTGTCAAATTTTGTAAAATCGATCGGATGAAGAGCAGTCCTGAAGGTGCTGCTAGCCTGGTACCACAGTTGGCTTTAAAATATCAGCAAAGAAAAAAAAATCCAAGAGAAAGGACTGTAAAGTCGTAAGTGCGTCATCTTACAATTAACAGTCTTGACAGTGAGAGGTGTGCTTAAATACGGTAGTGTTACAGCCTTTTGTTTAAAACCAATGTCTCCGAAAGAAAGAGATATTTTAACATAAATTACATCGTTGCTCAATAAAATTCAAGCACAGAAACTATGAGAGAAAGCACTGAAAGATATATTACTGAAACAGGAAAGACTAAATATATAGGAGTACTATTGTAAATTAAACCTTCAAAAATATATGTATAAATATTATATGTATTGCAGGTGACCTGTAAATTGCGAAACGCCGAAACTATCGTTAAATAACACTTACAAAAATTGTAGCAACAATAGGAATACGCGCGGAATCGCTGCGTGGTCTAATGCGTAGTGCTACTGACTGGGTCGCCATTGCCGCCGAAGATTCGAGTCCTTTCTCGGGAATTGGCGTTTGTGTTGTCCTTAGTGTGAATTATTTTTTTTAAGTCTAGGGACTGACGAGCATAACAGTTTGATACAATAGGTTTAAAGACATTGAAACAATTTCAAACTACCGGGTGACGTTGTCGACCACCGCCAATATTTCTACAGGACCACATCATGCCATTCTCAGTTCACAACTGCACTCAAGAAAGCGATGTGCAAGTATATTTAATACCTCGGTTTGCAAAGGGTAAACAAGAAGATATCACACACTGTACAAGTAAGCGGAGAATCAACAAAACCAAAGATGACCATCATAAGAAATATCGATAGTGACTTAATCAACAAGTGAGGCAGCATTAATTCTGTCCCTCTGTGTTTTGACGAGAGACACTGTCGGGTTCCATGCAGAATTTAAACAAAAGGTCGCTTGCTAATTTAATTTCGACAGCTTCCTTAATAAAACTATCCCACTATGTGGAAGTGCATGCCAGAAGCCGTGTGTTGTGGTACTCCGTAGAATGACCGTGCCAAGACAACGTTCTGCAACAGTGGATTTGCTCGGCTGTTGTAAGCGAGTGTGGCGCTCGTGTTCAGTACACCTGTCTTCCACAGTCCTGACTGTCTGACCAATATATGATGTTTCACAACTGCAAGAAATGAGGAAGACACCAGCCTTATTCAAACAAAGATCTTCCTTTACTGACCCCAACAGGGTCTTATATAAGAAGGTGCTCGAAAAACACATTTCACATCATATTTCCGCAAAATACGACCAATCCTGAAGCAAATGCATCCTGCGTATCGTAAAAAGGCCATAAACCCATTTATTGGGATAGTGTTATTAAGGAAGCTGTCGAAATTAAACTAGCAAGCGACCTTATAAATAGAGATGGTGGTTTTTGTATATATTCTGCATGGAATCTGGCCCTGTCTTTTGTCAAAAAAGCAGAGGGACCGAGTTAATAGTGCCTCACTTGTTGATTAAGTCACTATCGAAATTTCTGATGTTGTCATCCTTGATTGTGCTGACTTTGCAGTTACTTGCATTGTGTGTGTTACCTTCCTTGTTTACCCTTTGCAAACCGAGGTGTTAAATTCGCTCACACATTGCTTCCTTGAGTAGAGTTGTGCTTTGAGAATGGCAGGGTGTCCTCATGTCGAAATATCGGTGGCGGTGGACAACGTCACCCGGCAGCATACCCGGAAGTTGTTTGCAAAAACGTTACACCGGGAAAAGTTTAGGTTTCACCTTTAGTCCTTTATGGCCTGAATTTTTATCTTTTCTCGTTGATATTTCGTAATTTTTCTGTGGCATTTTATATTTTATATGTTTAGTATAAAGAGAAATCAAATTGTTATATAGGCCTGACGAGACTTCCAAGAACAAAATTATATTTACAAATTTATTCTGTGGATTTATAATATATTCCGCTACTAACCAATAATTATCATAAATTGACTACCGAGTAACAGGTAAAAATTATGATCGCTTTCCCACAGGAAGTGCACAGAATACAAACTGAACAATCAACCGGATACAACTAAATATTCCAAGGTCTGCGTGCTGAAATTCAGATTGCTTTGACGTCACAGATATCACGTCAATGAAAGAGCTGCGATGCATTGACAATGTACCAAAGCAAGAATAAGTGGCATGCTACATGTCCGCGGCATTTCAAATGACGAAGAACGGTTTACACTCATTTTTATGAAGTGGGACTTTGAAGTCCCGTCAGATCATAAATGATTAAATATTTGAATACAAGGAATAAATATTTAAAATGTTGCTGATGACTATTTAAATATCTTTTATTACTTTATGTTACCCGGATTGCGATATATGTTTTTTGGAGTACTGCAGTTTTAATCAATGATCATCATATTTTAATCGTTTAATCGTCTAATTCTCATTTTGGCCCACTTTAGGTTACGGTAGTAACACTAAAAGTGGGCCTTTGCGATTGTCTTTTGACAGCTCGAAATGTAAATGAAAATAACGGCTTAACTATTCCTCTAACACGAAAATCGTATAATCGAATTTGTAGAGGAGAAAGTTCTCTACGACTTTGATCTCTTATGTTTTTTTTTCATATCTCGTAGCGTTTCAAAGATATTTGCAAAAATAACGGCGATTTTGGGATGTATGTATGTCTGTCTATCCGTCTGTCTGTCCGTAACGTGTTCCCTGTTTGTAAGACGAACCGTTCAACCGATCAGCACCAATTTTTACAGACATGATTGTAGGCCGCCAGAGACCAGAACCTCCCTTTTTCATATTTTTCGAACAAAAAATACGGTAGTAATACAAAAAAAATAAATAAAAAAAAGGCCGTTTGTAATAGAATCGTAATTGCAAACGAACCGTTCATCTGACACGAAAATTGAATAACCTAATTGGTAGAGGACAAAATTCTCTCCACCTTAGCTCCATTATGTTTTTTTCATTTCTCGTATCGTTTGAGACATATTTGCAAAAATAACGGAGATTTGACACCCTCCGCTTAATTAACAAAAACCAGCCGTTCGCAGATGTTACGTAACATTCCTCGCCCAGAACTCTCTCTGGCATACGCCATCTTGCGTTGCGTATTTGATGATTTTCTTATTGTAACTTACACGTTGTCATTTCAAAGCAATGGCACACTGAAGAATTATCAAAAACACATCGTTCTTCGTACGATAAATGATAATTTTGTGTCTAAAAATGACATATCAGTTAACAACGGCCATCAATAGTATGAGATTTAAGGACTCATGTTTTGATTGATACCCGTAGCGTATTGGCCACGGCGTTGTACTATGACACTAAAGGTCGGTGGTTCGGAACCCGCCACTACCTGAATTTTTTTTCCTAATAGGGTTTCAGACACTCTTATTAATTAATTATTTATTATTTAGATTATTATTTTGGTCAAAAATGTTTGCATAAACGTAAAAGAAGATAAAGCAGTCAACAATCCGAAGATTGGTATGAACATCACAGTGCTTTACTAGGCATGGTCCTGTTTGGAGGTGGTATGCCGTTGCCTTTCTCCGACCTTCGAACTGACTTACCCAGCCAGTTATAGGGGGACCTACAGTTTAACGTGGGTTCCGAACCACGGTGCTACTCGGTATTTTTTACATGAGCAATACTGCCAGAGGTGAAAGAAGTGGAAAGTGACAGATAAAAATCCTTTGGATTTGTAGTCTGGTACTCTACCACTGTGCAACCGAGGCGCACCAACTAGAAATCTAAAGTGGGCCGTAAAACACGTCAGTGCGATTTTTTGCTTATAGAGGGCAATGCAAGAAAAGGAGAAATCCTGAATACAAATATTAAGAATATAAAATGACACACTCAGCGATATATTTGTGTAATTGGACGAGGAAACGTTAATACCTCCAATAGATCGTATTAGAAATTGATCTGCGAAAATAAATTGGCCAGTTAAATTCTTGTGACAATCTTTTTCATCTCGTAAGCTGTTCAACTCTGGATAGAAGAATAATTCGCGCTCGGATGTCGCGTGACTCATATCAATATATCGTTCACCGTAACGACGGCACTTGGAAGAATCGTTCGATCTATATCGCTGTCGGCACTGCGAGGTCGTTAAAATCGATCGCCACCGCCCCCGCCTCGCGACTTTATAACCTCGTTCGGAGGTCGGGGACGGGAAGCGAAAGGGCTAGTCGCCGACACACCAAAGGAGGCCGCTTCTCGTTGATCTTCTTAAGTTACAGAAAAACTGCCATTGCGAAAGAGCTGCTCCTTGCCATTCCACTCATTTTTTTTTTTTTTTTTTTTTTTTTTTCTCGAAATATCGCATACAGTTTAACTTTAGGAATGTGGTTATTTGTTCCGTACATGTTGGGTTTTCCAGAACATTTTCCAATTCATACGACGGTTGGAACGTAACAGTGACAACATTGCTGTGGAAACACTACGCAATGGAATCTACTATCGTCACTGATAGCACACTTTGTTGACATACTCACCTGACTTCCGAGCTAATGGACTCGCCCGTCCCACGTCACCAACGTGCGCACAACCGAGGGAAAAACAGTCACTTGAGAGTGAGCGATCTAATTTAACGGTGTCACTATGTTTTAGAAACCGGAACAACGGAGTTGGATCAAGATTAAATATGCCAGAGGTCGTACAGCACGACAGTGTCATCAAGATTCTCAAGAAGCGAAAGTGCGTCAAAGCCCCAGTCTGGTGAAAGTTGTGATTCTCGTGTACGACTGTGGTGGTGTTATCCTAACGCTTTACGTTTCTCTATGGCAGTCCATCAATGCACAGTATTACTGTTCGTTTTTGGAGCATCACCTGCCATCAGTTTTGCGAAAGAAGCGGCAACACTATCTTCGCAACCTAGCCTTAATTTTGCACGACAATCCGCGTGCGCCTACAGCGCCAACTGTGGCTGCCCTATTGGATCGATGGGACTGGGAACTACTGTACCATCCATCAGACTCCTCGGACTTAAGTCCTTGTGACTTTGATTTGATTCCGAAGATGAAGGAACCACTGCATGGCATTCGCTTCAGAACTTTGCCAGAGATTCGACAGGCAGTATACCACTCCACTCGCACCATCAACAGAACAGGCTCTGCCTTCCACATCGCTGGCAACAGGTTCTACACAACGCTGGTGATGATTTGAAGAACAGTAACAGGTGCAAACATGTAACGTTTTTGTATCGGTTGTCAATAACAGTTGCCACTATTTAAGGCCCAAACCACGTAATTACAGTGGGGCATCCGCTCTCACTTTTAGTATATCATCTTACTTCAGCATGGAACACTAGTTGTAAGGCCACATATCGTTCTTAGGTTGCCTGTGCAGCAGTTATTGTAATGAATCACTTTTTTTTTACCTTGCAAACACAGTGTTTGTTTCAATGCTAGATATCTGGCAAATATTTAGTAATCATGAAAATAAATTGTAATAAATCAGTTCTTTTCATTACATTGCAAAAACGGTGTTTTTTTTGAATGCTAGATATCTGGCAAATATTTAGTAACCATGAAAATGAATGCCTAAGTTTTCTAAACCAATTTGAGGCTGACTTAAGAAGTGAAATCCAATAAAATGGAAATAGCTAATTCATTGTTATTCTTGAGTTTCATCATCATCTCAATCATCTCAAGCATCATCATCATCCTGCTGTGTGTTTTTCTGTCACACATCTCCGACACCAAGTAATCGCACCATGTCTTAAACCCTTTATTTGGCACACAGAGAAATCACGAGAAGAAAAAGTATTATGTTACTTAAATGTATAAGGCCTTGTGAACAGATTTACACGATTTTTTTTTCAGAATATAGTTTCTGTTTTGTAAGTAACATTGCCCAAAAACTTCGCATCGTGGTAAAAAATTATATTACAGTGTTGTTCTTATGACTATAGAAATTATTGTATTTTGTACTACTTCATGTGAAACGTGTGAAAACAAGTAGTTTTTGGTGCAAAATTCAGAACAGTCCCATGATTTCCACATTTCACAGTCAAGTATCTCTGAAGAAAAAACTTGCAAATTCCTTTTATCCCATAATGTGTCAAGTGACAACATATTGTCATATCTGTCATACCGTACATCATTGACTGGTACGGAGATGCTGTTTCATTCTTGTTTTGGACATGTTGCCCATTTTGTAGGAGTCTACCAGACCTCCTTTTCCCAATAAATACAAGTCCATTTCAGTCTCCCATATAAGAACTCGTCAACAATTTTTCATGATAATTGAACTTCAAGAATTCCCATTTCCCTTTTATAAGCAGTTTTCCATGTATCACGAAAAATATCGTCACAAAATTGGAACAAAAGTATACCTCGGTAACGTATGCTTGGAGTGTCCGCTAAAGATTCAGTTTATTGCTAAAATTTTTGCAAAAGACAACGATACATCACTTTATTGGAGAGCTTAAATATTAGTTTCAAGCACTGTTGCCCATCCAAGGATGAAACTTGAAACATGTTCAGAAAAACACGTGCAATTTTTGAGCGGTCTGCGGCGCGCCAGTCACAGTCTGCACGGCCGCTACGGTCGGGGGTTCGAATCCTCCCCTCGGGCTTGGATGTTTGTGTCGTCTTTAGTATAAGGTAGTTCATAAGCATTTTGTAAGTTTAGGGACTGATGACTCCGCAGTTAAGTCCCTTAGGCTTAACAAACATGTGAATATTTGATTTTGAGAGCAACATTGCCAAATAAAGGGTTAATTTCAGTCCTGTTCTGCTGTAGTGACAGCGTTCCTTGGCATTTGGGTTTGTTCATAGGTTGTAAAAGATCACGCTATTCCTGTGTGTACTGTTCGATGTTATCTACGCTGGATAGATACACGGAATTTGAACGACAGGAGGAAAAAGATCATTGACGTACCAACATCATCATTTGAAAATGTAATTAGCGTGGCTTTTGACATTAGGCTGCGTGAATGCGAAAGTTATTTCTCATGTGATAACGTGGCTTTAGTGAGGTATGCACATTGTCCTCTCCCACTTTGTTTTAATCAGTTCATCGAAATCCCTCATCTGCACTTTAAGGACTAATATAAGCGCTTTCAGGTGTGTGGTGTTGTGTTATGTGTTCTGTGCTATTATAAGTACTTTAAGCCGCTGCCGTTAAATTACATATAATTTCATTCTTATGGTATTGGTATCTTGTTACTTTCTCTCTGATAAAATGTTATATGTGGTACAGTGCAACATTTTGCTTGGAAATGATGCACACCTGTTATTCCAAGCATGTTTTTTTTTTGCAATTGTGAGTGTTCAAGGTCAAAGATGTCCCTTATGGAGAGGGAATTAGGTCAGCTTGTCACATCTCACAGACTCGGACACTGCCATCACCATAACTGCGACTGTTTCGTTCACTGGTGGCGCACGACAGCACAACTATAGCCCACTTCACGTAGGAAGGCGTCCCAGTTGTCAGCTGTTCTGCGCATCTCCCTCCATTGCCGCACTGGAAGCCAATAATATTCATTCTGTAGGCGTGTGGCTGGCCGCGAGTTACCCAATGTTTCTTACTGTTGGCGCTCGGCCGTAGCTCCTCCCCTCCACTCTTCCCCTACCGATCCGCCTGTATGCGCGGAAGCGCCTTCCTACATGACGCCAACTATAATTTTTACCCAAAATGGGTCACGCGGCCTGTTTCTCTCCAGAACCAAGTGCCGAGAGCGCCGTCCAACGCCCTGGAAAAGACCTGGCAGAAAGTCGGCGTCACCAGGGCGGCCGCTGACAAATAAGATAATTGATAACTTACTTAGAACCCAATCGAGCTTTCCAACTCTCGACGGAGCCGGCGCGAAACTGGATCAAATTCTTTCCCCGAGAGGAGGGCCGTAGGGGGCGAACTCTGCGCCAAGAGTTCGTTACAGAAATTCTCTTCTGACGTCAGAAGACGCCAGACGAATCGGGACATTCTTTAACAAACTATGTTTTCAGCACTCGCCGTGTGATCGCGACGGAAATGACGTGTTTTCGTGTCGTGTTTCTACACAGCAGCGACAGGAGGAACTCCGAGAATACCGGGAAGTGACGAGTGTTACCGGACAGCGTACTTAATCTCCCCAAGTAGCGACATTGCTCTAAGTCGCTTTCCGGTGCGCGCTGACATAGTCACTTCAGAACTAGCGCAGTCCTGAGAACCGAAAAGTTTCGCTCTGAGTGGATCCTCCTCTAACGGAAGCGGGCACGGACCGGACTGAAAAACACTGCGATTTTCTACAGCTGAAATAATCTCAATCAAACGGAAATCAGCATTCCATGAAGGAATTTATTTCCCCCTTGCAACACCAATCGTGGGGAGCAGCTGACCGGTTGGGCATATTAACGGTACAACCCTTGTAACTTGTAACCCTTAGGGATCGAATGGCAAACGCTATAAGGAGTCGTTATGCAAAGCAGTGTTGGCTCGACTTGTGTATTCACTGAAAAAAAGTTGCTCGTAAAACAAAAATATTTTATTCAAATTATCATTCTTTGTGTCATTCTCAAATCAGATAATTTTATCTGCATTTTCAAACTATTATTGTAGGATGAGAAACTTCTTAAGGCCTCCAGATATCACGCATATTTGCCATAGAGTTGCCCAGGCACTGCTGAGTTCAGAATGTTTTCTGAACTTCCTAAGGGCGCTCCTTCGACTTGTAGGGGCGAGGGAAATGTCGTATAGTAGTAACACGCTCCTTTGCCTTCGTGCGGGCATAAATTCTTACCCCACTGCCGCGGTGGAGTAGCCGAGCGGTCTAAGGCGTCTCGCTGCGGAGCGCGCGGTTGCTCGCCGTGGAGGTTCGAGTCCTCCCTGGAGCATGGGTGTGTGTGTGTTTATCCGTAGGTTAGTTTACCTAGGTTTAAGTAGTTTGTAATCTACGGACTGATGACCATGCAGTTTGGTCCGATTGATTTACAGACATTTGAACATTTTCTTACTCCACTCTAAGAATGTTCAAATGTTTGTATAGTCTATGGGACTTAACTACGCTGTCATCAGTCCCTAAACTTACAAACTACTTATGAACTACGTACGAAGTAGGACGGCACAAATATCCATGCCCGAGGGGGCATTCGAACCCCCGACCGTAGTGGCCGTGCAGACCGTGACTGGAGCGCCTTCGTCCCCTCGGCCACCGCGGCCGGCTTACTCCACTCTGACAGAAACGCACGAATTTGCCCCAACACAAGACATAGAAGATAGTTTCCCCACCTTCCCTTGCGCATGCGCAAAGTCTCCCTCATAGTTGTTTTGGGCGTAATGGAGGTTTATCAAAAACACGCCATAACTGGTACAGTTTCTTATAACTGAATGCCAAATAATGACGCAATACCTGTAAAAGCCTTAATCAATAAAATTATTGTGGACGAGACACCGCATTGTCAATCTTTAACCCTTTCATTCACATTGCTGTTCCTCGACAACAACGTATTAAAAGCTGATTTACACCGTATTTTGTGTATTAAAGTCGCATGGCGGTGGACGACCAACATACTTCTAGTACGACATTTTACCGCTTGGTACGGCGTGTAGCTAGTTCTGAGGCATTAATCTGTCGATATTGGAGATTGCGTTATGATGCCATCTGTAAGTGGCTGTGAGTTTGAACTTGAGTGTGTTATTTTATTTCAGCAGTGAACTGTCTTCTATTTGGTGCTATGGCGAAGATTATGCTAGCATTATTGATCTGACCATGTTATCAGTCAACAAAATAATGTCCCGAGTAAGAAAATACTTCGATACAATCGGCTGCGTTGTGCATGGCTTACATGACATAAATAAAAGACAATAGTTGGTTCAAAAATTTTAAAATACACATTTTTAAGTTCAGTGCACTGTATTAATACAGAAAACACTGAATTTTAATTCTTCCGAAGCTGAATTTATAATGTGGGAATGAAAGGGTTAAGAAATTGACAGACGATTTGACTACTGTTACTATTTGTAGTTTTGCCTATTACAGTGCTATCATGAAACGAAAAAAAATGTTTCACACCAAAGTTACACATTTTTTCATGTAGAATCCAGATCTGCAATAAGAAAGATTGGTTCCTATTTCAGATTTAAAGTCTCCTTCACTCTCCATCCCGCAGGTGGTGAAAGGGGGAGGGGGGTCGAGCATCATGTGAATGGATTTCACTGTTCGAGGTGAACTTCTTTAGATCTGATTGTATTCTTCCAAATATTCCGAAAACAGATTTAAGTGCCTCACCCAGTGTAAAGAAAATAAAGATACTGCAACTTGCAGTGACTTTTGAATTGTTACTTGCCACAAATATTTGGACGTTATTTTAGAACATGTCGCGATTTCGAGTGTTAACAAAGTTTATGTTCTTCGTTGCCACAAATATTTACCTGATTAAAAATAGGTGTGGGATGTTCAAATGTTCATTAAGCTTATGGGACTTAACTGCGGGGTCATCAGTCCCTAAACATACAAACTACTTATGAACTACTTACGAACTAGGACGGCACAAATATCCATGCCCGAGGGGGGATTCGAACCCCCGACCGTAGTGACCGTGCAGACCGTGACTGGAGCGCCTCAGTCTCCTCGGCCACCGCGGCCGGCTAGGTGTGGGAGAGCGGTCTTTGCGCATGCGTAATGTGAATTGCGGGTGCTGGTTATCTGGAAAGTTAAATTGCATAAGGTAGTAAAAGTAGTAAAGACGCATTTCATTTTAGGAGCTGACATGCCATGTAGTTAACTGTTAAATCACTGACAGTCTACGTACCTGGAGGAGACAAGTCATATTTGTTTCAAATGAAGACATTTAAACAATGTACTTATGTGCCAAAGTCGCTATATTACTTATAACATTTCTTTATTTTGTACAACTAATCTCACCCGACGGCGGTGGCCGAGTGGTCTGCGACGTGCCAGTCACGGTCTGCACGTCCGCTTCGGTCGGGGGTTCAAATCCCCCACGGGCATGGATGTTTCTGCCGTCTTTAGTATAAGCTAGTTCATAAGTAGTTTGTAAGTTTAGGGACTGATGACCCTGTAGTTAAGTCCCATAAGCTCTACAAACATTTGAACATTTGAACTAATCTCAATGAAGCAATGTCACCGTTTCCAAGTACTTTTTGACCAGAGATATTTTTTATCCTTTACCAAAAAACCTCTTCACAAAATTAAGCTTAAGTACTGCCTCTTTACTAATACAAGTGATTATAAAAATAAAAATAATATATCCTCTCTAAAATAATGGATTCCTACATCAGGTTGTTACATCATTCCTGTAATGAGAGAAGAGGTCTCGGCTGAATTATTTTTAGCTTTGTTCCTATGAACACTTGTCTGTTCAGATTTCCAGTCAAGAGAATAACAAGTGTTCTTAGGAACAAAGCTTATACTAATTCGCCCAGACCTGATCTCTTAGTACAGGAATGGTGTAACAACTTGATGTAGGAATCCATTATTTTAGACAGGATATTTTACTTTTACTATTTTTATTTTTCTAATCACTTGTATTAGTACAGAGTACTTTATTTTTTTTGTAGAGGATACAAAATGTCTCTGATGGTACAGAACTAGCTTCAGTGAAACTAGTTGTCTAATATATAAAGCAGAGTGTCGGTATGTTTCTACGTGTTGCATGCAATTCTACAGTTTTGTTCCAATCTTTATGAAATTTTGTACACTTAAGCTTCAATCCACGAGGACGGTCGCCGTAAGTGTAAGAATCACATACGATATATAGTTCACGAGATATGACGTCATAAACAATGAGATGCGTGAAAAACTGCTGCATTTTGCGACAATGCTGCTCATTTTCTCCTAAACCATTGGACCGATTTCAACCAAATTTGGTACACACATTCCTTACCGTGAGGTAACAATTACTGCATGGTTAAGAATCACTTACGGCACATGGTTCAATAGATATTACGTCATAACCAATAGAAATCGGAAAAAATGCCATATAATGTGGCGAGACTTTCGAATTCTACTGTATGAGAATGACGGTACTTAGCGACTTGCAACAAACTTTAAACATGATTTCAAAGCTTTATTAAACTTTTTCTTGCTGACAACCATAGTAAAATGATGAAAAGAAAAAAGTTTCTCGCTTACTATTTTTCCGCTGTTTATAGAGTAAAACTACGGCTCTCGGTATGTCGTTACAATTTATAATTTGAACACTACAAATTGTAGCGACAGGAAATTTTACAGACAATATACACATATATATTAGAATGTAGCTTCTAAATTGTATCACATTCCGACACGTAGTTCATGAGATATGAGCACATAAACAGTAACGTTCAAGGAAAACCGTTCCATCATGCACTAAGTTTTAAACTATTACTTCTTTACTACTAATTTTAGTCCCAAGAGATTTTACAGAGATACAGCCCTTATACAAATGAATATAAAAAAAGGTAAAGCAGTCAACAATCCGAAGATTGGTTTGAACACCACAGTGCTTTACTAGGCATGGTCCTGTTTGTAGGTGGTATGCCGTTGCCTTCCTCCGACCTTCGAACTGACTTACCCAGCCAGTTATAGGGGGACCTACAATTTAACGTGGGTTCCGAACCACGGTGCTACTCGGTATTTTTCACTTGAGCAATACTGGCAGAGGTGAAAGAAGTGAAAAGTGACAGATAAAAGTCCTAGGAACTGGCGGAGATCGAACCCGCGACCTTTGGATATGTAGTCTGACACTCTACCACTGTGCAACCGAGGCGCACGCACAAATGAATATGTATACCTGAAAAATGGCAGGAATAAATAAATAAATAAATAAGCCGGGTTTTCAGCTAGTACAAAATAAAGAAATGTTATAAGTTATAAGTAATGTAGCGATTGTGGCACATAAGTACTTTGTTTAAATGTCTTCATTTACAAAAAAATCTATTCCAAACGCACTCCTCATAGACCATGTCTGATGTTACAAGTAATGTATTATTTTTCTTCCTGCGTATTACTCACTGGAACGTCAAGAAATTCGAGCACGCACGGAGGCTTATTAGCGATGTTCATCGCTCCGGTGACTTGACTTGACTTGACTTGACTTGCGGAATATTGATATATGACGCATTTTGTATCCCCGCCTCGTCGCCACTTTTGTGTCTCGTTTCCGCCGATGGTCGTAGGTGTCGGTGGCCGAGTAGGAAGAGACCGACACAGGAAAAAAGGATGCACGCGTGTGCAGGTACGGAGGTGACCAGCCAGTGGGACAGCAGAAGCTAGTAACACAAGAGTAAATTAGAACGAGATATATATTTCATAGATATTTAGTAATACTTAACTTTTACATAGTTCTTGACTGCAGAATGCTGATACATAGATTAGATAGAGGCCTGCCTACTGATGATTCCTAGTGCCTATCCGATAGCCAAGTCTTAACTGGCGCATATCCGATTCCCAAGCGTTAACTGGTTCCTATCTCAGTCCCAAGTGAACGATGCAGCAGTCGTGGCCACGAGCGGAGTTGCCGGCCGCGGTGGCCGCGGGGACTGAGGCGCTCCAGTCACGGTCTGCACGGCCACTACGATCGGGGGTTCGAATCCCCCCTCGGGCATGGATATTTGTGCCGTCCTTAGTATAAGGTAGTTTGTAAGTAGTTTGAAAGTTTAGGGACTGATGACCTCGTAGTTAAGTACCATAAGCTTAACAAACATTTGAACATTTTTGAACGAGCGGAGTTGTAGCAGAGAGCGCTCGTGGCTGACGTCGTAAGAACGCCGCGCCGCGCGTGCATGGCGGCGTGCGGCGTAAGTACGTGGCGCGCACTTTAGACTTGTGCGACACCACAACGCATACCTAGGTATAGCGTACACCGCTATTGTGGCGTGGTCTATGATGGTGCTGCAGTAATTGTGAATCAGGTAGTATCGCCGTATGTCGTGGAGTGTTTTTCGGGGCATATTTCAAGGCCTCCACCAGTGTGACGAGGCTGGTTCAGAAGCTGGTGCCCCCCGCCTCTTCCCCCACAGTGTGTTGTGGCAGACAGGGCCCCTAAAAGCCGCCGTCGGCGCCCCTCAGCAGACGGGCTGCATGATGGATGGCCGGTTGACGGCTGGTGTCTACGCACGCGCAAACCGCCGTACCTCGCGTCCGCATCTGAACTGCCAGTGCCGGCCGGCACTTCTTACTCCAGGGCTTACTAACAAGGAAAGTACTTGGGCTCGAACAAACACATATACGAGGTTATGTCAATTATTATCCGCAATTTAGTATATTTTTAGAATGAAACTTTCACTCTGCAGCGGAGTGTGCGCTGATATGAAACTTCCTGGCAGATTAAAATTGTGTGCCGGAACCGGGACTCGAAAGTAGGAGGCGAGGTACTAGCGGAAGTAAAGTTGTGAGGCGGCATCGTGAGTCGTGTCGAGATAGCACAGTCGGTAGTGCGCTTGCCCACGAAAGGCAAAGGTCCCAGGTTCGAGTCCCAGTTCCGGCACACAGTTGTAATCTGCCAGGAAGTTTCATATCAGCGCACACTCCGCTGCAGAGTGAAAGTTTCATTCTGGAAGCATCCCTTAGGCTGTGGCTAAGCCATGTCTCCACCATATCCTTTCTTCCAGGAGTGCTAGTCTTGCTTGTTCGCAGGGGAACTTCTGTGAAGTTTGGAAAGTAGGAGGCGAGGTACTGGCGGAAGTAAAGTTGAGGCGGCATCGTGAGTCGTGTGGGGGATAGCACAGACGGTAGTGCGCTTGCCCGCGAAAGGCAAAGGTCCCAGGTTCGAGTCCTGGTTCCGGCACACAATTTTAATCTGCCAGGAAGTTTAGTTATATTCTTGTTTACGTTACTGTCGTTTTACGTTGGTGACGCATGCTTTGTTTATTTGTTGTTATATCTTTGCAATTTTCAAGCTGCTACGTTAGTTTCGTTGTCGCTGCCGTGCTGTTTATCATGGCTTCTCCGCTGTCTATTTGCACCAAAGAAGAGCAACGTAAAAAAAAAAAAAAAAAAAAGGAAAAGGTTCAAATGTTTTTAAATCTATCGAACCAAACTGCGTGGTCATCAGTCCGTAGCTTACAAAGTACTTAATCCTAGGTAAACTAGTCTAAGGACAAACGCACACAACCATGCCCCAGGGAGGACTCGAATCTCCACGGCGAGCAACCGCGCGCTCCGCAGCGATACTCTTTAGACCGCTCGGCTACTCCACCGCGGCACAACGTTCAGTGATACGTTTTTTGTGGGCGGAAGGTGTACCAGGGGTCGGAATTCATAGACGATTTTCAGTACAGTACGGGAGCAGTGTTTTTCCACAACGAAGTGTGTTCGAGTGGATTGTAAAATTCCGAAATGGTCGCCTGAGTGTTAAGCACGATGAAGGAGCCGGACGACCGTTTACCGCCACAAGTGAAGAAACCATTGAGCGATCACGTGAAATGATTCTCTTAGACAGACGATTAACTATTGACGAAGTGGTTCATCGTCTTCAAATTAGTCATGGTTCTGCCTAAGAAATTATTCACAACAGACTTGGGTTACGTAAAGTTTGTGCAAGATGGGTCCCAAAACAACTCACACAGTTGCATCAGCAAAAAAAAAAAAAAAAAAAAAAAAAAAAACATTTGAATCGCTATGGTAACGAAGGGGACAACTTCTCAGACAGAATCATTACTGGTGACGAAACATGGATCCATCATTACGACCCGGAGAGTAAACGGCAGTGTATGGAATGGAAACATCCAAATTCGCCGTGCAAGAAAAAGTTCAAGACCCAACCGTCTGCAGGAAAACTGATGTTTACGGTTTCTTGGGATGCACGAGGTCCTGTACTGGAACATTATGGTGAAAGGGGCACAACAATAAACAGTGTACGTTACAGTGAGATGCTTACTGACAGGCTAAGGCCTGCAATTCGAAGCAAACGCCGAGGATTGCTGTCAGAAGGTGTTGTGTTGTTGCTCTACAATGCCCGTTCGCATACTGCTGTCCACACTGCTGAAACGCTCCAGAAACTCAAATTGGAAGTACTGGATTATCCTCCATATAGCCCGATCTTCCCCTTCTGACTATCACTTGTTGGTCCACTTAAACAGGCATTAAGGGGCCGTCGATTTGATTCGGACGAAGCAGTGAAGGAAGCGGTGCATTCCTGGCTCGCAGCTCAACCGAAAACTTTCTTTTATGAGGGCATAAGGAAGCTTGTAGAACGATGGACGAAGTTCATTGAAAAGCAAGGAGACCATGTCGAAAATGATGTTCTTGTAAGTTTCGTATTTTATTACAATAAAATTTTATAACTACTTTGCGGATAATAATTCACTTACCATCGTTCATCAAAATCGTACGAGAGATAATGTAAAGATCCCTTATTCCACTAGTGACACTCCCGCATCTGCAAAACTCTGCAGTCGTCCGTTAGAGGCTTCTGCGTGTGCCTTTCCACATTGCACTTTGACGTGTCGGTTCGCCAGTAGGGACGGTGCAATGTGCCTCCGATGTTGCGTTTTGTGACATTTGTGTGGTGAAGCGTCAGATGGGGCGGCGATTGCTAATCAATCCTGCTAAAGTATGGCGATTGGTTGAGATGAAGTTACGAAGAACCATTCTTCGTGAAGATGGTATTAGTGTAGAAGATGAATCATTCGCATGTTTCCTCGTATATGTTGTGGTACAGAAATATGAGTATAGGTTAGATTCTGTTGTAACACTAACTCACAATGATGATAATAGGGATGATAATGACGAAGAACTTATTGCTAGCGGCAGTGCTACGGTAAGTGCGGGAAGAGGCGATGGAAGCAGTGGCAGTAAATACCAACAGTCTTCCAAGAAGAAGGTTAAACTTGCAACTATCATAACGGCTTTTGATGACAATACGCTAGAGAACATGTACGACGATTATTACATAAGTTATAGTTCAGATATCTGAATTACGTATGGCGTCTACAATTACATCTACAGTGCTATTTAGAGCATGATTGCAAAGTTTTGCATAAAAACGACACCCACCAGCACATTAAGGTGTACGTAGAGCTACTGTAACCAAACTTTCATACAGATATTTGTTCGATCCCAAGTGCTTTCCTTGTACATATCCTACAAACGGCTACAGGTTTGATACTGATCATTACCGAAGCATAAATTCTAGTGTCGGTCTGTTATTTTTTTTGACCCTACCTTCCATTAGTAACTCACCACTCTTCTACTCCTCTCTGTCCGTCTCC
The DNA here is from genome assembly GCA_026315105.1 of Locusta migratoria. Classification (NCBI taxonomy): domain Eukaryota; kingdom Metazoa; phylum Arthropoda; class Insecta; order Orthoptera; family Acrididae; genus Locusta; species Locusta migratoria. The sequence continues at coordinate 267,980,619 of CM048748.1, read as the reverse complement.
TTCGCCCTATCACATCTAACGCCCTTCGTCAATTTCCTCCCGTGTTCTCCTCTTCCTCGCTAGGCCAGTTCACTCTCCCACCACATCATCTCTTCCTCTCTCTCTCTGTCCACCTCCTCTTCTATCTCTCCATCTCATTCTCTCTTTGCCCACCTTCTCGTGTTTGTCCATCTTCTCGTCTTCCTTACAGATCTGCTCCCTCTCTGTCCCTCTCCTGCTCTTTCCTCTCCTCTCTCTGTAAATCTCCTGCTCCTCTATCCATCTCCTCCTCCTCTTTCTTCTCCTCCATTTCCTCATCTTCCTCTCAGTACATTTCGTCCTCCTATTAATCTTCCTCCTGTTCCATTTCCGTTTCCCTCTGTCCCCCGTCTAGGATGTAGTTTAACTTCATTACCTTTTTAAATACCAGCCACGTGCCCCTCCCTCCCCCGATACCCCATTTTCCACATATCCAGAGCCCAATATATTTTCTATTGAGCCCAGTATCTAAGATAAGTACACATTATTTATAAAATACATCACATTTTAGTTATTTATTCATGACAATTGTGGGCATAACCCGACATAATCTTTTGGTTAATATGTTTGTATCTATTCTTAATCGTTAGGACAAAGTTCAAATAAATGTCTTTAAAATATGTTTGTTAATGAATTGATGTAATAAAAATTAGCTTGTTTTCTTACTGTTGTAACTTTGTTATGTTAACACCAAAACAAGGATCTGTTGTCAAAGTTATCTCTTGAGGCATTTATATTAGACTAATAGCAAAATGTAGCTACCTCAACTGTTAATGGCTTTAAAATAAAACATTTTAAAAGCTTATGTGAATGGTTGTGTTATTCACCAAGAAATATAATGAGTTACATATATGTGGTATCAGAACAGACAGCACTTTTGAGCCTGAAATTTGTATCAATTTATATTCATAGAATTTACAACATTAACTGGGAATGTGTAACGTTGGAAATCTGATCCCAATCGCGATTCGAACCCGAGTCTCCCGCTTGTCCGGAAATTGCGCTGACCCTTACTCTATTCTGCTGCGGACACAGCGGACATCACAACTGCAGAGACTACTTTAGTTCGTCTCTCGTAAGATACAAATTCTCAACTCACTCCTGCCCACTGAACGGTTTTTTCAAATTAATTCCCATAAGACTAAGGGCCTAGGAGTGCCTCCGTAGTGAGAAAAAGATCGTTGCCCGTCATCGGCTGCAGAGGGAGTTTGAGTAATAGTTGGAAGGGTGAAAGACGACACTCTGCCGTCTTCACTAGGTTTTTCACTTTGTAATTTTTCTAAGTTCACTAGAAGGGCCTTTTTGCTAAGCGAGAACCCCTTTCGTTTGGAGGCTTGAGGAATAGCATTTCATTTCATTTTTTAAATGTTATTTTCTGTAATACTGTGTCAATATTGCTGGGATTTTATTACGCTAATAAATGTGAAATGTGGCAATATGAACGGTTTTTCCATGACGCCACTGTCCCTGTGAAAAGGTGTACTTGCTTTATGCTGCATGTGCATGTATGAGCATCTTCTAGCATGGCAATCGGAGTGTATGTTTGAGAATTTTCGTCGTCGGTTGCTGGCTGATCGCTTTGCATGTTTCTCTGGCTTGGTGTCGATAGGTAGTCGTTACCAACTTCTGATTTTGATGCTACCAAAGAGGTTCCTCCACCCTTTGGTTACAAGTTGGGTTGGCAATGCCCGGTAGCGAGACTCGGTAGCACGAGCGAGTCGGTTTTCTTGAGTTTTTACCGATTTCCGGCCCTGGCGGGCGACTCGCTGGGCGACCCTTCACTCTGTGGCTGCAACTCGACCCGGTGAGACGTTCTGATTTTCTTTTCTCCCTTGAGCTGGTAGCGATTCATTGTCTGGTTTGTTCAAGTTGTTTTTCAGAACTTAGGTTCATTTTTTGGAATAAGTTTCTTCGATCATGTACGGAAGTTTATTCAATTTCATTTCGGTGATTATGTATAGGTAAAAGTGGTGAATATGTAACTAATTCGGTTTGATAACGGCTGAGAATCGGTAACCTTTGTGAGACTAGCTGGCGGTGTACAAACTCGGTTTAATTTCTGTCTACCTTTGTGGGATGCAACTAATGTGCGGGAATATTTTTATCCTGTATAGTGCATGTGAAGTATTCCGTTTCCTCCTTCCGCGAGTGATATGTACTCCACGTGGTGCGTTCTCAGAACAAAGTCTTCAGTGTCTGTTTCTATGCCGTTCAGGCAAGAAATCATGCATGTATCTTTCTGATTTCTCTTAGTACATCGCGATCTCCTCTCTGTCTATTTTAAATTGCTGTTTCATTTCCAACTTGTACTTTGCATTCAGACTCTGTCAGTAAATTCTCTTCTAGCCTTGTAGTACCCACTTTATTAGCTTGCTTATGAAATACTACTTATTTCTAGGGGCTGCATGCCGTATTTCTTAATTGATTTACTTCGAATTTGAATTTATTCCATTCTCTGATTTTTGAAGACTGGACTTCGTCCATCCGTGTAAAACATTCCAATCACGTCTAACTGTATTTCTTTAGCTTAATTATGATATCCTACGTATTTCTATGGTTTGCATGCCGCAGCTATTTTGCCTTATTTTTTCGGAAATTGAATTTTTGTATTTTTACTGGTTTTCGGAACCACGTGGTTCCGAACTCCGACTTCAAGGGTTTATAGCAAGTCACTTCTTGTCACTGCTCACATACCAGTGTCTTATTATTATGTATTATTGCTTCGTAATCTATGATTCCGTTGAAATGAATAAAATCTTTAAGCACTTCGCCTTCAGTGGGGTGCGAATATGTAATGTAGCAGACACGTGCCGTGTGTCTCAGTAAGTTTGCATGCTCATGGTTCGATTTAAATGGAAATTAATCTCGCTGTTATCGCTACGAAGTCTATTTTCCTTGTGTTGTGTGGTACATCCCGCTACGCTGAATTTCGCCTACGATAGCGGCGCTTGCTTCTGCTTCGTATCAGCTCGCTGAGTTGTTTAGTTTTGCTTTGCTTCGCGCGTGTGAGTGGATGAATGCTTATTGATTGTAAATCCCTCCCCCGACGATGTTCAGTTCAGATTACTTTAGGTTAATTTTCAATGGGATGCATTTTTATTGTTTAACAAAATTGGTTCCCCCATTTGCTTATCTTTGAACAGAATAAATAAGTTATTGTCAGTGAAATTTTATCCTACTTATGAATATTTGTTAATGAATACCTTCTACTTTTATTTAATGTTGATTTTCACCAGTGCTGAGAAAAAATTCAGATGCAGATTATCATATTTTTAATTCCGTTGCGCCATAAATGTTCTCACAGCCACCTTCATGAAATGATTTAGTTCGGGTTGGCTTCTATATTAATGATTGTAATTCTCGTGATCTACGACGTGTGTTGGCCACCGTCTCTTTGTCTTCCTGCTGCTAAGGTAAATTTTCAGTCAGTTCTAAATTCTGGGCCAGGAAACAAGATTCTGTTGCAGGAAGTAATCAGTAGTTCACGCGAACTCTTTAACTGGTCTTTACGGCCAGAATTATATGCTTAAAGTAAGCTTTTAACTGTCTTCTGTCAGCTAGAATTAATTTTATAAATAACGGTGGTCTTCAAGGGTAAAGTTGCGAATTTGTATTTGACGGGAAGCGTATTGCAAGGCAACTGCCTAGCAAGCAGGAGACCCCTGTTCGAATCCCGGATGGGTACGCATTTTCAATGTTAGCCATTCGCAGTTAATGTAAATGTGAATATGAGATATTAAGAGGTTAGTGTGCGACTTTGTCACTCTTTTTCTATCGGTCCTTCTTTCTTTCTTACGCTATCTTTTTCTTTAGAGAGGGAGACAAACATTAGATTGGTAGAGGTCCATTGGAAAGTTGTTCCTCATACATCATATGCTGTGTGTGTGTGTGTGTGTGTGTGTGTGTGTGTGTGTGTGTGTGTGTGTGTGTGTATGTATGTATGTGTGTGTGTGTGTGTGGGTGTGTGTGTGTGAGTACACAGACAGAAACGGAGGATAGGAAAACAAACTGGCATTACCATCGCGGAGTACCAGAGGAGAACCTCTTGTGGTGGAGAGCGGCATCCGACAGGCGTCGCCCTGTTTGTCTTGTCTGACAGTCGGCTCGGCTGTGACGTGACGTGACGTAACGGGGACGCATCTGACGGCGCTGTCTCGCAGACTGCCAGCTAGAGGCCAGCTCTGTGCTCAGGAGGCAGGTAGCGGAGCCAGTAGGCGATCGTGATAAACTAAGCATTCACAACATTTTGGCCCTATTTAGGTTGGTAAATCTAAAAGTGGGCCGTTTGCAGTGGCCTTTTGACAAATCGAAATTTATTAGCTACTAACGCCTTAACCGTCCCTCTGACACCAAAGTTGAATAGACTAATTTGTCGCTGAGAAAATTCTTATAACTTTGGTTGTTTCCAGTATCTTGAACCCGCCGCGGTGGAGTAGCTGAGCAGTCTAAAGCGTCTCGTTGCGGAGCGCGCGGTTCCTTGCAGTGGAGGTTCGAGTCCTCCCTGGGGCATGGGAGTGTGTGTTTGTCCTTAGGTTAGTTTACCTAGGTTTAAGTTGTTTGTCAGCTACGGACTGATGAACACACAGTTTGTTCCGATAGATCTACAAACATTTGAACATTTGAATCTTGAACCGTTACAATGAGCCGGCCGCGGTGGCCGAGGAGACTGAGGCGCTCCAGTCACAGTCTGCACGGCCACTACGGTCTGGGGTTCGAATCCCCCCTCGGGCATGGATATTTGTGCCGTCCTTAGCCTTAGTTAGTTCATAAGTAGTTGGTAAGTTTAGGGACTGATGACCCCGTAGTTAAATCCCATAAGCTATACAAACATGTGAACGTTACAATGATATTTTCAGAATAACGACGTTTTGACACTGTATGTACTTCTATAACGTGTTCCCACTGTAGAGATCGCACAGTTCAACAGAATTATCCAGACGTCATAACCGGATGCCTCTAGAGGGCGGTGCTATACACTATCTCCACTATTATGCGACGTATCGGAAAAATTTTCAAGTGAGACTGGTTCAGAATTTAATTTAGAGTTTTGATTGACATTTTTTTTCGATATTTGGACTCTAAAACTTGATGCACACGCATAAAGATATAATTATTCAGATGGCTCTGCCATTTATTCTTTTAATGTAATTCATTTAATGGAGCTTCGAAGTCTGATTGATGTTGATATCCCTCCGCCGGTGTTCCCCAGGGAACTGTCCTCTCCCCCCTCCTCTACCTAATTTACTTGGCAGCCTCCTATCCATTTCCTTCAGTTTGCTGACGACATAGTTTCCCTAGCCCTCACCCTCTCCCGCGCTTGATCCCAGCACCTTCTCCAGTCGCACGTATCCGAATTTTCCTGGTGTTACCAGTGGTGTCTATCCGCCAACCCCACTAAACACCTTGCAATCATTACCGAGACCTGTACCTCACTATCCATGTCTGCCCCGTTCCCAAAACTATCACCCTCAAGTATGTTGGCCTCACCATTGACCGCTCTCTATCCTGTACTCCTCAAAGCGTCCGCCAAATAGCTCTCTCCCGCCTCAACCACCTCAAACTCCTCTCCACCCGGATATGGGGAATCAACCCCTTCGCCGTCCTCCATACCTACCGTTCCCCAATGCGTCATGTCACGTAGTTTCCACCCTGCCTGAGTCTTCACCTCCCCTGCCTATTACAAATACCTCCAAATCCTTGAGCTTCACGCCCTCCGCCTCCCTTACCGCATCGGTCTCCCTCCCCCACTCCGATTCTATATCTCAACCTTTTTCCACACCTCTTTAAATTGCTGGAGCATGTCAGTACCTTCCATGTCTCCCGCTACCCTTTGGTGTCCCCCCGTCTTCTCTGAATTCCGGGCCTCTGCTACGCCGATACCTATACAGGGTGAATCACCTAACACTTGCACCGCAGATATTGCGGAAACGGAAAGTGTGATTGATGTGCGGTTTTCACAGAATGGATTGGTAGTTAGAAGCTCGTATTGTTAGCCAATAAACAGCTTCTAAAAACACTTAGAAAGTGTTTTTTTCTTTTTTTTTCTTTTTTGCAAACATACAACTTTTTAAATGGAACAATGGTTGTTTCCATCATGCTCTCTCTGGCTCTGTCTCTCTCTCTCTCTGTCTCTCTCTCTCTCTCTCTCTCTCTCTCTCTTTCTCTCTCTCTCTCCATCCCTTCCACCCCACCTCTAACTCTTCCTCCTCCCTTCCCTCTGCTTCGCCCCAATGTCAGACCAATTCCTCTTTGGCCTTCCTCTCTATGTAACCTTCCCTCTCCTGTCTCTGACCATTTTAATACCCCTTTCTCCGGTCTCCTTCTCTCTGTTTATCACCTGCTGCTCCCTCCTCTCCGGTCCACCTCCTCATTCTCTCTGTCCATTTAGTCGTCAACTTCTCTCACTCACCCCGTTTACATGGGCACCCAAAACCCTATTAGTAAACCGATTTCCCTTATCCTCTTTTGGTTGGTCATATAAACACTACAAAATCTATAATGGAAATCCACTTCGGTAAAGCGGTTTTCCAGTTCCACAATCGAGTTTCGTGCTCATGTAAACGCAACCGTTTCTGAAACGTTCTTGGCTTATCAGACTGTGTTTCCTTGTTAAGAATATTCGGATCATATCAAAAAGCAACATTTTATTAAGTGAAAGAGAAGTGTACATATTACAGGGAGCAATTAATCTGTTTATTTAAATAAAGAAAATTGACGATTCTGCTGACTTAAATCAGCAACTGTCAGCTGTTATTCCGCCGCCATATTGAGTCGGCTAGGAAATCCGATTCAGGCTATAACATGTAAACACGACAGCGAAAAAACGGTTTACGATATTCGATTTTCGTCTTCCGGTATATGTGTTGCATGCAATAGAAGTTTTTTGCCCCTGACATGTAGACTGCCCGGGAGAACAAGTAGATAACACAGGCTGATACTATTCCCACATCTTTCTTTCTTTCTCTTCAGCCCTTTTCCCGCACCTGCAGGTTCGGCTGTGTTTAGTAGGATTCGGCGGGTTAATACTGACAGGGTGCCGGATGCCCTTCCTGCCGCCATCCCCTGCCCCAGGGAGGAAATGTGTACCCCAAATGTCTGAGTATAGTGTTATATGTGGGAAAGGGTAAAGCGTTATGAAATGTTTGCGAATCGTGTAACTGAGGCGGGACTTGGGGACCAGCCCAGTATTCATCTAGGGGGATGTGGAAAACCGCCTAAAAACCACATCCACTCCGACCCCATCGTTAATTCGCCGGGCGGATTCTAACTGGGGCCGGTACGCCTCCCCGTCTTGGAAAGAGATGCGTTATACCACACGGCTAACCGAGCGGGTCGATACAATTCCCACATAACACAGTGGTTATTCAGGGCAGCCTATACGGCCTATACGTTTTTTTTTTTTACGGATCCCCGCTCTTATAAGAGCTAGGGCGTTATAAACCCAAATATCTCGTGACTGAAATTAATATTTTTCAATGTAGAAAATGTGTTAGGGCCTCACTGTGCAACAAGCCTGTTTCTCTGGCCAGCTAGCTGCAACGCTTCGTCTATACATTCTCCGTTCAAAGTTTTCGTTACAATACTATTGTCACAGTTTGTCGCCTACGGCAGTCCATAACTGACTGAGTCTTCGCCTTTGATTTTTAATTGTGCTGAATCGGGAATCCACATGTTTATTCGTTTCTTTCGGAATCACTCCGATACACCCCACACTCGTCCTTGATGATCAGACCATCGTCAGTTTGCCAGTCATTCCCAGTGCATCACCGAGCGATGGTCTGCTGCTTCGTTCAATGTCATTGAAACTCATCTGACCACACAACGTAACCACTGTCATACTATTGTGTACTATCGTACCCTTCCAGCAACTCAACATTGATTCTTCAAGGAATGTTCTCCTTTTAATGCCGAAGAAAACACAATACCATAAAATATTCCACTCGATCAGTGAGCTAAAATATTTTATTCTGGTTCCTCTCGCGGCATATTAGTGTATTGTGGCGCGTGCATGCCGTTGTGTAATCTGACTACAGATGAAATTGCAAAGGAACAAAAATTAATTACATTACTTCATTTGCGAGTTCATAATTAAAGGCTTATGAGTACATCACGCATCCGTAATCACAAACAAATCGCGCACAGTTGACTCTCCGTAATTAAAAGTGCAAAGGGCGGAAAGAGAATATCGAATAACAGAGGTCTAATAAATGAGGAGAAGTCGAAGTAGATGAAAAAGTACTGCAGTTCCAAAAATTTGTGTTTGTTAATAAACAGTTGCAGAAAGTAGAAACTAGAAAGGAGAGGAAAATGCTAATTTTTATCTATTTAATAATATTTTTAATTTTTTGGGTGGACTCAACTAATTCTCTAAGCACTCAACAGAAGGTGGGAATTCCTCATGCAAATTTTTAGCAGTCTTACTAATATGCTTCCTCATTGTCGACAAACTATACAACCCGAATCCTGAAAGATTGTGGTACATCACTTATCTTTTCTCCCCGGACATTCCACTGTCCCAATCAGTGTTACAAACTCTGTCACTCCTATTTCGTTTATCCAAACTTTCGAAATCTGCAAGAAATCTGCCAGAAAAAAACCATGTGGCGAACATGTTTTCTTTATTACAAAATGTGAAGACATTGTGTTCCTTAATCGAAAATTATTCGTTTTTAGACCACTGATCATTCAGATTTAACATATTGTTTCATGAATGGAACACAGGAATTTCATCTAAACGATTCAGTCTATATAAAAGAGTATATCACGATCATGCACTTCAAATGGGTGGAAGACGTGCTGACAGGGATTGAGAGATTGCTGTCATTATAGTGTTGAAAATAATTGCTATATTAGCACTACTGACAACATTGATATTCATGTCGGGTTTCCAGCCGGATCATCGAGTCATCTTGACACAATATTTCAACGGACAACCTGGCCGCCATCTTCAGGTGCTGAGTCTCGTAGGAAACTGAAGTCTTGCCGTGCCCGGCGGCCTTATATACGCCGCGAAGTACTAACGGCGCGTGCGCCAGAGAGTCGTGGCTGCGTCCTCTGCCGCAAGCAGCCGGTGCAGCGCCTCAGTGGAGAAAACTGGCAGGAACGATGTATCACTTACATGCGCTAGTTGTCACAGGTGGAGAAAAGAGCACGCTGTTTTTTAAAATTAGACAAAACTGGATTCCACATGTTGCTAAGAGGGAACCCCTTATCTCTATTTATTAAATTGTCCGCGATACATCGTTCCTGCCAGTTTTCTCCACTGAGGCGCTGCACCGGCTGCTTGCGGCAGAGGACGCAGCCACGACTCTCTGGCGCACGCGCCGTTAGTACTTCGCGGCGTATATAAGGCCGCCGGGCACGACAAGACTTCAGTTTCCTACGAGACTCAGCACCTGAAGATGGTGGCCAGGTGGTCCGTTGAAATATTGTGTCAAGATGACTCGATGATCCGGCTGGAAACCCGACATGAATATCAACAATTTATACGCCGGGAAACTCTTAGTACTGACAACATTGTAGAAAATGCTATTGTTATTCAACCAATGCACTGTTTTCCAGTTGCAGTCGTATTGCACCACTCCTAACGAAGTTGAGAACAATAATCAGAATACCGACCGAAACAATCGATTCAGCTCATTGTTCTAAATGTCCATTCAAAATATTAATACCATTTTGAAGTTATTGAAACTTCTTCTTAGAACATTAGTATTTTAGCAACAACATGCATTAAGACAATTAAATTATTTAATTGTAATTACAGCAGTCCCAGAAAGGGATCTTCCATAGGCGCTGAACGGCAGCGTCCTTCTGGTCTGGAGTTCAGAATCGTCTGACTCGAACGCACTGAACAAGCTTCGTGCGATCAAGCTCTCTTCGGCCGCATGGAAGGCCTCACTGGGGGCCTTTCGTAGGCTCTGAGTTGTTCTCTGTCGCCTACGTCATACCTGCTTAACACATGGCCATCTTCTTCATCGCAAGAACCCGCCCAAGTGCCGCAGTGGTACTCTCTTGACAGTGCTCCACCTCCTGTTGGACTGTCCACTTTTATCCCCCTTGCGGCAGTCTTTCAATCTGACTGCTTCTAATCTACCTTTAAATCACGGTGACGTTGTCTCAGTGGCTGACTGTGTTTAATGATTTATCCGGGCAGGTGGTCTTCATCATCCCATTTTGTGCTGGATACCTTAGCCTGATCTCTAAGGTTGTTGTCACGCTTCCAGAAATTTTAATCTATGTGTTGTTTGCTTGTGGCTGGAGATTTTAGTGTATGCAGAGCTATGCTAATCCTTTATTATCGTTGTGATCAGGCAGCCACAGTACCCTGCTCTAATATTTTAAGTCAACCACTTGCTCCATTACCTCTGTGTTCCCATTCTTCTGTGACTGTACACCTTGGGGGTTTCCCCTCTGGGTTTTAAACGTTAGGTTTGACTGGTTTTTTTAATTCTGCTACATCTCAGTTACGAACTGAGAGACGATGACCGTGATGTTTAGTCAATTTGAAACTCTAAAAACAACAACAATTTCCATCAATACGAGAAAAATGGCAGTTTTGGGCTGTCAGCTAACAAGGATATTTTCCGGTTTTGTATTCGTTAAATCGAATTGAATCATACGAAAATCGTTTAAGTTGGCAAGCATGGTCCCAATAAACAATAGTGAATTAATTTCACAGCACAATGAAAATGATTGTGTTGTTTTATTACTCCTATCCTTCATGGTCTCACCTAACATACGTCCCCGCAACCAGATCAACCATACTAACTTTAATCACTCTCACCAATTCATCTGATCCTCATCAATCAATCTTTAGAATCTCTATAACACACCCTCCTCCCAACAACAACCCTCTACCCCCCCCCCCCCCCCTCCAATTAGTAATCACATGTCAGGCTATAAAACTAGTTTCCTACATTAAGGCATCGACTAAAACAGAGGTGATATCGGGCCTTCCACAGGGTAGTGTTACTGGTCCTCTGCTGTTCCTTATTTACATAAACGATTTAGGGGAAAATCTAAGTAGCTCTCTTAGGTTGTTTGCAGATGACGCCGTCATTTACCGTCTAGTAAAATCATCTCAAGATCAAAAACAACAGCAGAACGATCTGAATATATCAGTATGGTGCAAAAATTGGCAATTGACTCTAAATAATGAGAATTTTTAAGTCGTCCACATGATACGAAAAGAAATTCGTTAAACTTTGTTTACAAGATAAATCAATCAAAAGTGAAGGCCGTAAAATCCACAAAATACCTAGGAATTACTATTACTTCAGACTTAAATTGGAAAGGACACGTAGATAATATCGTGGGAATGGCGAACCAGAGATTGCGTTTTATTGGCAGAACCCTTAAAAGATGCAACAGAACTACAAAAGAAACTGCATACACTACGCTTGTCCATCCATTTTTGAAGTATTGCTGCGCACTGTGGGATCCTTATCAGGTGAGTTTGACGGAGGACATCGGAAGAGTCCAAAGAAGGGTAGCTCGTTTCGTATTGCCACGATACAGGGGTGACAGCGTTACGGAAATGATACAGGATCTGGGATGGGAATCATTACAACAACGATGCTTATCGCTGCGGCGTGGGCTACTTGCGAAACTCCAATCGCCAACATTCTCCTCCGAATGCGAAAATATATTGTTGACTCCCACTTACATAGGTAGAAATGATCATCAGAATAAAATACGAGAAATCTGAGCTCGAACAGCAAGATTCAGGTGTTCTTTCTTCCCGTGCGCTATTCGAGAATGGAATAGGAGATAAATAGTATAATGGTGGTTCGAAGAACCCTCTGCCAGGCAATTGAATGTGATTTGCAGGGTACCCATGTAGATGTAGATGTAGAAGTCCAATAATCTGAAGGCTATCTGTCCATCCCCACTATATAAAGCTGGGTTATTTGCACATGGTTTTAAACTGAACTATACCATACTATAGGTCACTGTCAATGCCATAGCGACTATGTTTGTGTTGCTATTTACTTACTCTAGAAAGCTGCTCTATTTATATAACACAAATATGTCATTCCCACACACATATTTTATTATTAATTGCAACCAGCTATCTGTTCATAGAAGTTCTTAAGCTGCATGTAGTCAACTACTTTATATTTGGTGTGTTATGATACATACTTTATTACGTCGGCTTCCTCCCTACTAACTGTCCTACTCTACCCTTTATGTTACAGAAATATTTCGTCCTATGATGCCATGTTTTTTGATATTATCATACTTTACTTTTTACAGTAGTATATGACTCTGCTAGGCCATCAGTAGACCGGTTTATGACTCTGTTGGGCAGTTAGTATGCTGGTTTTGCATACTCAAAGTTCCGTTTTCTCTTAATAATATTGTATTATATGACACTTACTTCCTGCAACTGTATTCTCCCTTTTCTCTTTACGCCCACTAAATGTTTTATCCAAAGATACACATATTAACAACGTAGTTACGAGTTCTAGCATAATTTCTGCACTTAATGTTCAGCGTGGTTACAAAATGCTCTGTTTAAACCTGTAAGGCACAATTTATGTCACATTTTATGTAAGTACCTAAAAATTCTTCGATTATATGAATTTAATACTTCGTACAGTTACTTATTTTATCAATAAGCAGTACTATAGCGTATTACTATTTCACATTTTGTCGTTTTTCGAGAAAGCTTTATATGGAGTGTACTTCTTGCCCCTTTAATCCTGTGATTCTACTGCGAATTTCTGGAGAAGGGCAATAATTGCTAAAAACCGGTTGTAAATAAATCTTCAACCTAGCAACAGGAGGCTGTTCACTTTTCCGACCTAACATTACCAAATGTTATATAAGCTTCCGGTATAGCGCAACACGCAGGCTGCAAGCTTGCGATACAGGACGAGGACCAGACCATGGCTATACTCGCGCGACGGCTTAACAACCGTGACTGGCGTTGCTGCCCCGCTTTGGTGTGGTTTTTAGGCGTTTCCTCACACCCATTTAGAGAAATCCTGCACTGTTCCCCATTCCTCCCCCCCCCCCCGCAGGAATTAAGATACACAATGTTTAAATACCGTTACGCACAGAACAAAGTGTACGCGATGCCAGACCATCGGGTTACACTCACCCCCCCCCCCCCCCCCCCCACTTTCCCCTCTTATGTAACTCAGGGCTACGGCGGCATTCGTCTCAAATTTATGTCACTTAATACATTCCATGAACCCCATCCTCAACGAAATGAACAAGACAGACCATTAACAGTCGTTTCTCCCAAAGAAGCTATCGTGATTCTTTCAAGCTAATTTCCATTAATCGAGTCTGGCATTAGTGACGGCTGACTTTGTCATTATGAGCTGTAACTGATTCGTCAGATACAAGCAAAGGTCACCGCGGCTGTCGTCACTGCCAAGAAATTTCCTCAGTGTAACTGTCACTGGGAAATTATCCAACGTTTGGGTGACTTGATCATTCTAGAACTTCTTGCCGCATCAATTCTTTATAAAAGCTCAACCTCCATCGTGTTTGTCAGGAGCAACAGACTGTCTAACCTGGTGCTGTGATGGCCCCAAACAGCCCAGGAGCTCCTTCCGAATGGTCATCTTCTGATTGATCGGCAACTGTCACAGATGGTGTCGACGTCTGCACAGGTGGCGCCACCGATCCCGCAGTATCATGGAAGCTGTGCGGAATGTCTCTGCTGTTTCTCTGTAACGAGCACTAGCTTCCATGCACCGCTCCGATTGTAACCGCCATCACAATTAAAGTTGTTCTCGCACATTCTTATTTCCATATCATCTTTAATTACAGAATCGTAGAAATCTATTTTTTTATTTGATACCAAATCCGCTTCGACTCCAATTAACATTTTTTTTTTTTTTTTTTTTTTTTTTTTTTTTTTTTTTTTTTTTTTTTTAAAGCACTACCGGTTTCGCGTCCTGTAGACGCATCATCAGCTGCTTAAAATTCCTTAGAAAAATATGTCTGCCATTTAGCCTTCCCCAGCGTTCACGTAAAATTTAAAACAATTAAAAGCTTCTTAACTTTACGCAACAGCGTTCAAGTTTTATATTTTTTAATGAGGACGTAAAGTTAAGAAGCCTTTAATTGCTTTAAATTTTACGTGAACGCCGGGGAAGGCTAAATGGCAGACATGTTTTTCTAAGGAATTTTAAGCACCCGATGAAGCGTCTACAAGACGCGAAACCGGTAGCGCTTTTTAAAATAAAAGTTAATTGCAGCCTAAGCGGATTTGGTATCAAAAACATTTGGATGCGATGCCCGAAATTCAAGATAACATGCTTAATCTAATTTTAGTCTGGGACAATGTCCCAGAGATAAATTAAATTGGTCCCATTGCCCTGGTTCCAACCAAGGTTTTGGGGAGGTCTTCCTTGGTTGTAAGCCGTATGCCGGAACTGGTAAGCCCCTCCCACTTATTCTCAGTTGGGATCCCCCTTTGCCCCACTATCAGATAATTGGCTGAATAGAACCGCGACTCTTTATGGGCCGGATCTCAAACAGCCCGCTCCACTCCTCGGAGTGGAGAATGAAATGAATTTTTGTTTTTATGTGGATGCGTGGGATATTTTTTTTTTTTTTTTTTCAAACGAGATTTTGTGTTTGTTTGTGAGGCTGTGTTCAGCGACTGCCGATTTCCCCAGTTCTCGTTTTAAATACGTCATTGATGTTCTGTACAGCGATCGGAAACATTACGGGAGGAATCACCAATATACGTACTCCCGCATTCACACGGTATCCTGTGCCCGAGACCCCCTTAACAGGGAGCAGCACGTTTATTTTCTTAAGAGGTCGGCAAATTGACCTAAAACTTCTTGTCCCCAGGGCTTCGCCTATTTTGCTGGATGTAGTCCTACAAAAAAGAAAGAAACGCAGCTGGCAGCCCATCGCGTGAATCTTCAACGTTTTAAAGTTACAGTTTTTGGCGAACGGCGTCTTTGTCACGTGCTCTGTAGCCGTTCTTCCGGAACACACACTTCAGATGATTGCTTTCGGCACCCAAGTGGTCCTCATCGGAAAGTGTTTTGGCTCTGCATATCAATGTCTTCAGAACGGCTCTCTTCTGAACTAGGCGATGGAAACTTCGTGCGCTGCGTTACAAATCCGTTTCAGTTGGTTTGTCGTATGCAGAATAGGCGAGTGTACCGCCAGATTTATGCTGTTTTAAGACATTTAGAGACGACAGACTTACTTCCTTCTCCGTCTGAAGAGTAAACTGGATGTATGGATGTACACTTTTCGAGTGTTCCACGAAGTGCACGAGAGTTTCCATATCATGTGGCCACACTATGAAAATATCACCAACATTGCGAAAAAATAAAGGGGAGGGGGTAGGGGTGCTGAATTTAATATTCGTTCCTCAAAATTGTCCTTAAAGAAGTTCGCCATTGCATGACACAACCCGTAACTATTCCCTCAGTCATTTCATAAAATTTCCAGCCATACAAGAAGCAGATGTACGTCATCACAAGGCGGAACAATTTTTCAGTTTCAGGAAGAAAATGGTCTGACAGCAGACTTGATCGTAATATAGATTTTAAACCCGTTATAATGGCCGCGCGGAAGTAGCCGAGCGGTCTGGAGCGCCACTTTACGGATCGCGCGGTCTCCCGCGTCGGAAGTTCGAATGCTCCCTCGGGCATGGATGTGTGTGTTGTCCTTAGGTTACTTCGTTTGTAAGACTAGGAACTGATGACCAACGTAGTATGGCCCCATAGAATTACAATCATTCAAACAAACACTGTTCTATGTGTTGTTTCATTAATTACGATGAGCCCATTTCGGCTTTGTAACCATCCTCAGATTTTCGGTAAATACATATCAGGAAATTGTAACTATAAGAAAAGGAGTTTATATACACTAGTTTTTTAGCTATTTACATCGTTGTTTGGCACTGAAATTTTTGCTAGATGTTGTCTTTTATTACGTAATACTTCCCAATTTGCCACGTTATTTCGTTTTATGTATGTCTACCCTTTTCCAGGCGTTTTGTAGCTTGATTTACAGAGTGTCAACTACACTACATGTTTACATATTTATCACCAGAGGTAAGTGGCGGATAGTTTCCGTTACTTGTTTCGAATTTATATCTTTGATGTGTGGCTTTTCTGTTGTTACTGCGTTTTTCGCTTATTGATTGTCTTTGGTCCACTGATTTATCCGTTTTCTACCTTTAAAATTGTACCATAAAAAGTAAGAACAGACTATGATAATATGTTCTTACCTTTTATGTTGTGTTGACTGATAGGTTTTATCTAAGATGACCACTGCATTTTTAACATTTTTAGTTATACTGACTCCTGTTTGTCTCAACTAGATATATTTTATTTGATGCATTTTACCATTCAGTTTTAATACCTTTTTATCCGTGAAGATGGTCTATTGACCGAAGTGGTTGATATATAAGGGTTTTAATAAACAGCCGATGGTTTTAAAAATGCATTTTAAATATATTACGGCTGTTGACACTCGCCTTACCAAAACAACCAAAGATATATTGCTGATTATATAAAATACGAAAAATTTTACCTTACGGACGAATATACACGATTATAGGAAAAAAGAATTACAACGGAACACCATACGACGTTTCTTGACTTGCACTTGTTTAACATAGCGCTGCTTCCACATAAAGCGCAGAGTTACCGTTTTGTACTAGATGGCAGCACAGATTAACCATGACAGGGTGTCCTCAGCGAGGAACCGCGCTTCCAGTAGACACAAAGTGAAAATATTACGGTAGTTTCGCTACGAAACCATTTAGCCTGAAAGGGTTAAACAACCGGTTATCTTGGGCGCTTTTACAGTAACGTTAAACTGGAAATGAAAAAACCTGTTTAGCCGAAAAGCAGTTGTTTTAGCGGTAGCCGCCATCTGTAAGCAGCAGTCTACATCTACATGAGATACTCTGCAAATCACATTTAAGTGTCTGTCAGAGGGTTCATCGAACCACCGTTATACTATTTATCTCCCATTATATTGTCGAATAGTGCGCGGGACGAAAGAACACTTGAATCTCTCCGTTCGAGCTCTGATTTCTCGTATTTTATTCTGAGGATAATTTCTACCTATGCATGTGGGAGTCAACAATATATTTTCGCATTCGTAGGAGAATGTTGGCGATTGGAGTTTCGTAAGTAGCCCACGACGCAGCGATAAGCGCCGTTGTTGTAATTATTCCCATCCCCGCCGGCCGCGGAGACCGAGGGGACTGAGGCGCTCCAGTCACGGTCTGCACGGCCACTACTGTCGCGGGTTCTAATCCCCCCTCGGGCATGGATATTTGTGCCGTCCTTAGTATTAAGTAGTTCATAAGTAGTTTGTAAGTTTAGGGACTCATGACCCCATAGTTAAGTCCCATAAGCTTAACAAACATTTGAACATTTTGATTTGAATACCATCCCAGATCCTGTATCATTTCCGTAACGCTGTCTCCCATGTATCGTGACAACACGAAACGAGCTGGCTTTCTTTGGACTCTTTCGATGTCCTCCGTCAAACCCATCTGATAAGGATCCCACACTGGGCAACAATACTCCAAAAATGGACGGACAAGCATAGTGTATGCAGTTTCTTTTGTAGTTATGTTGCATATTTTAAGGGTTCTGCCAATAAAACGCAGTCTCTGGTTTGCTTTTCCCACGACATTATCTACGTGTTCTTTCCCGTTTAAGTCTGAAGTAATAGTAAATCCTAGGTATTTAGTGGAGTTTACGGCGTTCACTTTTGATTGATTTATCTAGTAAACAAAGTTTAACGGATTTCTTTTCGTACTCACGTGGACGACTTCACACTTCTCATTATTTATAGTCAATATCCAATTTTTACACCATAGTGATATTTTATTGAGATAGTTCTGCAGTTGCTTTTATCTTCTGATGATTTTACTAGACGGTAAATGACGGTATCATCTGCAAATAATCAATGAGGGCTACTTAGATTTTCCCGTAAATCGCATATTGTTGAGCAGATGGGGCATAACACGTTTGAGATAATTGCAGAACGACATATTGACCATAGCTGTTTATTTTTCTCAGTGCTACCGGTTTCGGTCATTTACCATTATCAAGCGTTAGCAGAGATTAGCTAATAGCTTAACATGTCAGTTATACAATAATATGTTATGGTTTTGAATTCTTGTATAACGACATGTTAAGCTATTAACTATTCTCTGCTAACGGTTGATAATGGTAAATGACCGAAACCGGTAGCACTGAGAAAAATAAACAGCAATGGTCAATATGTCGTTCTGCAATTCCCCTAAATCGTTTATGTAAATAAGGAACAGCAGAGGACCAATAACACTACCCTGTGGAACGCCGATATCACCTCTGTTTTAGTCGATGCCTTACCATCGATATCTACGAACTGTGTCCTCTCTGACAGGAAATTCCCTATCCAATCGCAAATTTGGGCCGGCCGCGGTGGCCGAGGAGACTGAGGCGCTCCAGTCACGGTCTGCAAGGCCACTACGGTCGGGGGTTCGAATCCCTCCTCGGACATGGATATTTGTGCCGTCTTTAGTATAAGGTAGTTGATAAGTAGTTTGTAAGTTTAGGGACTGATAACCCAATAAGCTTGAACATTTCGCAAATTTGGGGCGATATACCATAACCACGCAATATGATCAAAAGCCGTTTGTGAGGTACGGTGTCAAAAGCCTTCTGGAAATCAAGGAATACGGAATCGATTTGCGAACCGTTGTCGCAGTGAGCGATGCGCTGCCGACGGCCACTTGCCGGTCGGTCCCAGTGTGCTTCAGCACGGCCGCTTATCTGCGTATTCGAACAGTCGGTCGGCTTGAAGAGGCACGTGGGCCTGGGGACCGCTGCGTGGGGGGGGCGACGTCGTATTTCCTCGTTCGCCCCTTTTTTTCCTGCGGCGGAGAAAACGGGCGCGGCGTCCCTCTCTGGCGCTTTGATATTATTATCGGCGGCGAAGTGAATCACGCGCCGAGGAAGTGGCACCACCAAGTAGGTGGGGGCGGGGGGGGGGGGGGAGGAAAGCGTGGGAGTGCACCGGCCTCCAGGGCGGCAGACGTCTCCTCGCTTCCTCATACTGTCAGCGCCAGAGGCGTCAATCAATACGCGCCAAGAGGCACCACCACTGTACCCTGATCTCTGCGAAAATGGATTTTGGGCTGCTGCATGCTGGTTTGTACTCTGACAACGTACGAAATATCTGAAATAACAGGGAAATTAACACAGACATCCTAGCCGACACATGGTGATAGCACAGTTTAAAATATGCAGTCGCGACACTCATTACTGTGAAAGTTGTTGCCAACTGACAGTTGCAACGACACTAGCGCTCCTAGCGGTGGGCAAGCCACCGAAGGATAGATGTTTGTTTATAAATATTTTTGTGCGTATTTAAATAAATAGTATAATTTTGTCCTACAAAGATTAGTAAAATATCAATTGTTGTACAGAATACGGAAATTTACGTAAAAACAGCCGAATTTAACCTATTCAGTGGTATAAAGGAGAACTTCGTCATAAAAAAATACTTCCTAATATTTGTATACTAGCTGAAAACCCGGCTTTGCCCGGGTATTTATTTATTTATTCCTGCTTTGAGTTAGTACTTCTCCTATCCTTTCTCTCTCTCTATCTCCTTTTGTCTTACAACATGCTATATTTATCGGAGAATAAATAAGAAATAAGGCTGTATCGCATAGTGTACTAAATTATAAGTATCCAAACAAGATAGTAATCGAAACACAAATGACATATAAAATGCGTACGATCTCATATTTATTGAGTTATATGTTGTACAGTTGTATAATTTTGCAGGTATGTATTCATTTGTATAACAGCTGTATGTCTGTATTAAAAGAAATTTCTTTTTTACTGCTTTATTTATTTATTTTTATATTTCCTTACTCGTATGCTTATCCTTACAGAGAAAGAGCTGAAGACATTGTAGCATGCATAGACCAAAGATATGATCTGTGGCATCACGTTTCGCTGTATGTAACCTCCTTGCTATAGAGTCGCAAACGTCATCGCTGGCCTTCAGTCCGAATTTTTTAAAATAATTTGTTGACTTTCAACCACCATATCTTCCATTCCCTTATGGCTATCGGCATGGAACTGCTATGGTGTACAACGGGAGACTTCGGACAACAATTACACACAGGCCATTTGTTTGTGTTCTGTAGTTTTCACTGCAGAGCGAAATATTAACACACACGCACACGCACACGCACACACACACACACACACACACACACGTAGAATTTTACATACACCGATAGCTTTCTATTCCGATATACTCCACCCTTTTATCATTATCAACCCTCAAGCAACGAGGCAAAGAAAATAAAACCATTTTCCAAGAATAAATACAGTTTTCACAGAGTAATTATTGTTCTGCATTTCACGTTATATTCTTCAAATTACTATCTATCAGATCGCTATAAAACCGTGCCCTAAGACTTTCCTCAGGTATAAATTAGTAACTGTAAAAATATTTAAGTCTCTGCGTCTTGTCGTTCGGACTTGATAAGCGTACACTGAACAGACATTCACATTAATATATATAGATAATAAATATAGATAAATAGCTTCCCAGGGTAGACATTAGTAACTGTACAAATTTTTAGCTCTTTATATCTTGCGGTTCAGACGTGATAAACGTACACCGAACAGACATTGACATTTATAGGTATAGATTTGCAGCTTATTCCGCTGAAAGTAAGTGGAATATAAACATACGACGAACATAACTTTCTGTTAGGGTCTATTATTAAGAGAACAGGCAGTTTTTTTACATGTTTCATTGCAGTGTGTAGTCTAATCATTCGCCCATTTTTACACCTCACTAGTCTTTCTTATACGCGCATATTCTTTTGAGTGTAATTACTTTAGCTTGAAAAGCCAATGTTTTGAATATTCTTGCCGTCTGTGGTTCATATGTAGCAACAATTGTATAATTGGGCTCTTCTTTGTTGGAATACAGTTTCATTGCATTGTCGTTTTATTGCCGCTTCTGTGACCTGTGACGTTTTTCCTTCAGTACAGCCGTGGTGGCCGATTTGGTACGTTAAATACTGTAGTTATTGCTTTATATATACTTTTCCTACGTTCCACCCTCACTGATTTTACTGGAATTGTAATGAAGAGCCGGCCGCGGTGGCCGAGCGTACTGCGGCGCGTCAGTCACAGTCTGCACGGCCACTACGGTCGGGGGTTCGAATCCCCCCTCGGGCATGGATATTTGTGCCATCCTTAGTAGTAGTTAGTTCATAAGTAGTTTGTAAGTTTAGGGACTGATGATCCCGTAGTTAAGCCCCATAAGCTCTACAAACATTTGAACATTTGTAATGAAGAAACGTTAACGTTCTTGTGTAGAAAGCGACGTCTTTCTGCCAAAGGGCAGCTCTTCTGATGTCTGCTAGTCATTTTTCTATTTTTACTAGTAAATGAAATTATTCAGTAAAAGCCTGTAGGTTAGAAGATAAATGTAAATAAACTGTTACGTACTGTATCGTTTCGCACCCTATCACGGATCTTAGCAAACTTGAGAAAAACAAATGTGGAGCTAGTTTTAAGTTATTACCTATTTTATGACATTTCATGCGTTCCCTAATGTAACTAGTATGTTAAAATCAATATAACACTCGTTCAGTATCGTATTCAGAAATGTAGCTCTCCGTCCGCTTGGAGTCCTGCTGTAGTAGTGTATAACAAAATTATGCGGGAGTGTCGTGACTGTATATGTTAGACTCTGGTCATAGAGAGTCTACGTTTACGCATGCCACATCCAAGAGAACTTGCTTCGCCTGTTCAGAACAGTTTTTTTTATCCTCCTCATAGAACGGTCTTTTCAGAATTGTGGAGGGGGCAAAATGCGGTTTTGTAATGGTATTCTATACTTAACGATTACTACTTCGTGTCCTAAAATACGCCTTCGCAAAAATAAAGAAATAAGTAAATCTTTATAAATGTAAATTAATTTCAGCATGTAGTTTTGTAATTCTCAGGAATGGGTTTGTAAGAATTTTTTAAAAGTCTACCGGAAAATTTAAGAAAATTTAAAGATCGTTTTTTAGTGGGTTTTTGAAAGAACTCAACACTATAACTCATGATTCCGACGATGAATTTATATATATATATATATATATATATATATATATATATATATATATATATATATATTAAATTCTTTTGTGCGTTACAGTTCCGGAAAAATTTCCAGAAAAAGTATTTGGCACAGTTACAAAGTATAGTCGGAGAATTCGAATAAAATTCAAAAATGATAATGTTTGCATGTAATCTATCATGTCAGTCGACAGGAAAGACGTACGTGATTTTAGCGATCTGTAACACATTTCCATGGGTCCATGAGCACTTTAAAAATTATTTAATGAAAAAATCACAGAAAATTAGTTTGTATGAAACGATGTTGAAATTTGAAATGTTGTACTATGATTTTTGTATCAGAATGGTTTTCAAAGCAAGGTTTTTTTCATGTAATGGAACCTCCATGATCATTGTCAAGCAGTGTTAAAGTATTCTGTGCACCGTAGGAGTTCTGTAGAGATCATGGTACTTGTTCTTTTCAAGCTCTTAAAGCGATAATTTCTATCTTGCGAACGTCTATAATTACTGAATATATAACTAAAGAATACTGAGAAAAGTTACGCATTTTTACTTGAAGCAGCAGAGATTTACCTTGGGCTCTTTGAAAAAATAGTATCTGTGCTTTTTCTTTAATATTGACGAAGTCAATAATTTCCAATTGTGATAAAAATGCAGAGTATTTCAGAGACCAAAAGTGCTAAACACTTTCTTTTTTTTTCTTTTTTTATTCATAAAAGGTAATAAAAGTAATATATCCAAAAGGAAATATTTACTGTGATCTAGAATTGATAAACTCACTTTTCACGAAAGCCCGCGAGATTAAAATTTCCTGACGCTACCTAAGTTTGAGTACCGATTCTTTCATAAAAACAGTGCTTACAGTAAATTTATTGCTATTACATCGTTTCCTGAAAGTGAAAGAATATTTACGATTTAGACTTTGAAAGATTAGTTCAAAATATTAATTTACAAAACGAAGTTAATTTTCATTAGTTTGTGCTGTAACAACATTGAAATCGAATCACCATATAGTGTCGAGTTCGATAGTGGAATCAGATCGACTGTTACACTGTTATCATAACCTTAAACATAAAATGTTATGAACATTCTTTTACGGAAGTGAAAGAAATTTTACTGAAGAGTGACTTTATTTTTACTAGCTGTCATTCTAAACAAGCAACGTAGTGCATATTTTGAACTATTAGTCGTCGCAAAACCAGTTTAGAGCTAGCAATGGATACCTCCTTCGTAATACAGAACAAAAGGCCCTGAAAACTTGAAATTAAGAAGATCATGCTCCCCATCTGAATAAATGGTAATGCATTATAATACTCTTCTAGAATCTGTTTATATGATAATGCGTAACGGACAGTCAAGGAAGTGTGTTGCCAACTCCCGTTACGCTAGTCTCTAAAAATGTTCAAATGTTTGTATAGTCTATGGGACTTAACTACGGGGTCATCAGTCCCTAAACTTACAAACTACTTATGAACTACTTAAGAACTAGGACGGCACAAATATCCATGCCCGAGGGGGGATTCGAACCTCCGACCGTAGTGGCCGTGCAGACCGTGACTGGAGCGCGTCAGTCTCCTCGGCCACCGCGGCCGGCCGCTAGTCTCTGAGTGAATGAAACATACTATCACGAAGAGAATCTTAGAGATCACTTTCAAATATGGCAAATTTCTGTATTTTTTTCGTTGTTTTCATGCTCTGTGACCCACCGTATGGTAGATTCCGACGCCATTTAACCGGTCAATTGAGTTTATCAACGTCTTATCTATCATCAAGAAAACTTCGCACATTTATGTATGCCTTCATGGAGAACGTTTTTACCCTCTGTAAGCTGCTGTACGGTGCTGAGGGTAACTTGCAACAGGCTTCGACGCTGTTAGATCATAATGAAAAGTAGCAGGTGTATGAAATTTTTCATAGCTTGATGGCAGAGATAGAGGAGTAGAGGCAGGAATAGAGGGGCTGAGAAAAGATGGGACGAGTAGCTGGAGAGAGAGAGAGAGAGAGAGAGAGAGAGAGAGAGAGAGAGAGAGAGAGAGGTGGATGGAAGTAATGGACTATTGCTTTTCATTGCTTTTCATCCGCAGTCAAAAGCTCTTGAAGAACACGAGTACAGCTGTTGCATTATGTTTTCGGCGTAAATATCCGAAAAAATATACTAAAATTGGGAGGTAATTAACTTAGTTTAAATAGTTTTAAACTAGGGCCTAATAACCAAGAAGTTATGTCCCATAGATTTACAAACATTTAAACGTTTCTTCAATTACCCCCGAATACTCGGAAAGCATGGGAAAATTCTTAGAAATTAGTGGTTAGGATACAGTAATTATTTTGTTTTGTAAAGCAGTCGAAAGCAAAATTGACATCCAACGGTACTTACCCCGATAAACTAAAATTTGATACATATCAGTGAAATATAGTGAGAAAGCGACACACAAGAAAATATCAGAACGTACAGTTCATATGTGGAATATTGTGTTATTTCACTCGTAATCAAAGGAAAATTTGAAAATCCCCTTACACACAGTACGGCTAAAAACTAGCATCTGTTTCACGTCTTTTGCTCTGGTGATATTCAGACGATGTTCCTGGAACATGGTATGAACAGAGGAGCACATAATATACAATTTCTTATATTCTTTAACATGTGCGCTACCCGAGATATTGCTGCAAATGCCCTTCATTAAATGGAACGATTCTCACTGAATCGCAGTGCATGAAAATTAGCACACACGTGTTATGTTTCCCACGGATTCCTTTGAAATGCGCCGATTTCCTACGGCCACTGGGAGAAGTCCAAACGTGCCTTCACGGCCTCAACACGTGTCACCGTGACCACCTCGAGTGGCTTTCTGTGGCGAGCAAGAGCTCTCTGCGTAGGAGGCGTTCTGTGGCCACAGCTATGCCAAGTCGTGGTGGGCTAGTTCCCGAGAAACGCGTGGCCCTCAGGCTTATATCAATATAATTATTTATATGGTGTCTGTTCTTTTTGGACATGTCGAAAGAATAGACACTTTTTGTTAACATTAACCATTTCGACCTTTCCAGGGCATTGAAATACATCCAATGGCAAAGATGAAAATTTGTGCTAGACCGGGATTCGAACACGGATTTCCCCGCTTTGGGCCAGCGGTCGCCTTCACTAATTACGTTATCTAGGCAAGCTTAGTTTCCAGCCCAAATGCTTACCTTTTATAACACTACGATTGTAGTGTCCCTGGTACATTTGATTCCACTTGCTCGCAACCTATACTGGATTCCGTGAGGGATCGAGCGTATTAATGCATCCGCACTGAAATTGTAACTTGCCTATTGGAGCAGATATACTATTATTTGTATGGTGTCAGTTCTTTTCGGAAATGTACGAAAATTACGGCTATTAATATCAACAAATGGTGTCCGTTTTTTTCAGACATGTGGGTCGTTGGTACGGCGTGGAATGGTCTTCAGTGACTTCTTCCCTAGCAGGCGCCTTCTGCTTCGGAGTTTTCCACACGGCTATCATTTGCTTGGTGGATGAGAGTCACGTGGCTGGTCCCTAGAAGGATGGCGCTGGAATACTTAGCTGCTTCTCAACTACGCTGCGTCTTCTGTAAGAGAAGGTCCAAACTAGGCTCGACAATTATTACCGTCACGCTTTATGGCGCGTACTAGCCATTGAATCGGCTAACCCGCCGAGCTAGAGTTCATGGCGTGTTGCCTGCTTGTTAGGGGTAAGCTGACAGGACAGTTATATCAATATATGCATAGATCATGCCCACGTCCTCGTAACTGTGTTTCCACCTAGCTGTTTCTAAACCTGCCCAGTCAACAAAGGTGCCGACATTGAGAGGGGTTGCAAATCTCGTTTCACAGGTGTGTGAAGCCGCCTGCTTGTCGTGCGGGCTCGTCTCTTCAAACATGGGTACCTTCACCATTTTCCCAAGTTAAATATTGTGCCGTCAGAACAACCTACATGCTTTGAGACTCTCATTTTCAACCGACACAGTGCTTGGTTGATGATGCACATTTAAATTACAATTGTGAGGCTACCGGGAAAGTGAGGTACCTCACAGTTTTGCCGCGATAGCGTTGTTGACATCGAACCCGCACACCGACAATGTTCAATGTTCCAATGCTAACCATTTCTGCTGAACATGGTGATGTATATATCCTGTGAATATGAACGTCCTATCTTTAGTCTTTCGATGTGTTCAGATTTCTTTTCCTGAACATGATTGTACCATTTTGCGTGTATCGTGTCTGTTCATTCGGACGAAAGAACAGCATATATATTAAAATTTAATTTTTTTCGATATGTCTGTAGCTCTAGTGAAATACTTATAGTTGCTTCAGTATCTCGGTAGACAAAATATTAATGCAGTTATGCGATCTATATTAATTATCTGTAAACCTCATTTGAATAATCGTGGAATACTCACCTTCAACAGACGAAGGATAGCTGGTCATGACTGGATATCAATTCGATTTTACACGCAGTATGCTAGGAACTTGCTCCTCTTATAAGAGCGGTCTACCGAAGGTTTCTAGAGGAGCGTAGTTTTCCTAAAAATTGGAAATATTAAGTACAGGTCATTTCCGTCTACAAGAAAAGTCGTCGGTCTTATGATCAAAACTATACGGTATAGGGTACTCTCGGTTAAAAAAAAGGACATGTAAACTAAGACAGGAAAAAGCAGAGATTCGTGAGTCTGTAAAAAGATCGATGCGCGAAGCATACAATAATTATCACACCCACACCTTAGCAAATGATCTTTCCGAGAACCCGAAAAAATTTGGTCCTATGTAAAATCTATAAAGGGGTCAAAGGCCACTATCCAGTTAGTCGTTGATGATTCCGGGGCAGTAATAGAAGAAAGCAAATGAAAAGCTTAAGTTCTAAATTTAACCTTTAAGAAATCTTTGACGCAAGAGGACCGCACAAATGTACCATTGCTTGATCAACGCACTAACTCCCAAATGGAGGGCATAGTAATAGGTATTTACGGTGTAGAGAAGCAGCTGAGAGTGCTGAATACAAAAATGTCTTCTCGTCCGGATGGAATACCATATCAGTTTTACAAAGAGTATTCTGCGACATTAGCTCCTTACTTAGCTTACATTTATCTTTAATTCAGCGCAAAGTTCCTAGTGATTGGAAGAAAGTGAAGATGACTCCTTTTTATAAGAAAGGTAAAAGAACTCACCCACATAATTACAGGCCAATATCGTTGACATCAGTTTCCTGTAGAATACAATAAATTTCCTTGAGATAGAAAAGCTTTTATCTCAAATGTTCAAATGTTTGTAGAGCTTATGGGACTTAACTACGGGGTCATCAGTCCCTAAACGTACAAACTACTTATGAACTAGCTTTTACTAAAGAAGGCACAAACATCCATGCCCGAGGGGGGATTCGAATCCCCGACCGCAGCGGCCATGACTGTTACGCCGCAGACCGCTCGGCCACTGCAACCGGCAAGCTTTTTCCTATGAATGAGCACAGGTTTAGGAAATATTGTTCGTGTGAAACTCTGCTTGGCCTTTCCTCACATGACATCTTGCGAGCCACGAATGAAGGGAAACATGTAAATTGTGTTTTTCTGGATTTCAAAAAGTCAATTGATGCATTGCCACACTGCAGACTGTTAACGAAGAAACGAGGATATGAAATAGGTTCACAGTGTTGTTACTGGCTGGAAGAAGTCATAAGTAATAGGACGCAGTACGTTGTTCTTGACGGCGAGTGTTCATCAGAGACGAGTGTATTGTCTGGTGTGCCCCAGGGGAATGTGATGGTAACGCAATTATTTTCTATCTATATGAATGATCTGATGGACAGAGTAAGTTGTAATTTGCGGCTGTTTGCTGATGCTGTGGTGTATGGGAGGTGTCGTCTTTAATTGACTGTAATAGTATACAGGATGACTTAGACAAAATTTCTACTTAGTGCGAAGAATGGCAGCTAGCTCTAAATGTAGAAAACTGTAAGGTGATGCACATGAGTAAGAAAAACAATTCCGTAATGTTCGAATACAGCATTAGTAGTGAGAGTCTTGATGCAGTCGCGTCGTACAAACAGCTAGGCGTAACATTCAGAGCCGTATGAAATGGAACGACCATAGAAAATCAATCGTGGCTAAGGCAAATGCCAGATTAAAATACGTTGGAAGAATTCTTATGAAGTGTAGCCCGTCAACAAAGAAAGTGTGTTACAAATCTATCGTTCGGCCAGCTCTCGAGTATTGCTCATCAGTGTCGGATCCGTACCAGGTAGGGTTGTTATAAGACACAGAGAAGATGCAATGGAGAGCAACAGGTATCTTTACGGGCTCATTTAGTACGATCGATGCGTGAAGCATAAAATAATAATCATAGCCATACCTTAGCAAAAGATCCTTACGAGAGTCCGAAAAAGAAATCTGGTCCTATGTAAAATCGATTAGGGGATCAAAGGCCACTATCCAGTCAGTCGTTGATGCTTACAGGCAATCATTTATACCGCGCACCACACACCAATGGAATAGGAGGACGTGATGGTGATACGCAAAGAACCCTCAGTCACATGCCGTGCGGTGGCTTGCGGAGCACGGATGTAGATGTAGACGTAAAAAGCGGGGCAGGTTTTGTGAGATTTCTTTTCTACCCTGTATCCACGTAGTTAGGTTTAGAGCTTCCACAGTAGCGTACTAAAAGGGGAGAATAGTGCCGCTTCGGTTTATCCAGCTCGAAACAAAGTAGCGGAGCTGTACAGCAGTAGGCCTTTCAGTTGAGGCGTCTCATGCGGGAGTTCGGGGGGAGGGGGGGGGGGCAGAGCCACTGAATAACACAGGCAGAGAAAGCTTTGCCGGCGCATGGCATGGAAATGCGGGCGGCAAGTGGCGCCAGGCTCTAACTCCGTCACCAGGGGGGGGGGGGGGGGCAGGCGCCTAACTTGGCGGAAGATTTTCAATTCAGTCCCGGGCCCAGCGCGGCACTGCAAGTTGAGCAGGCCAGCTCCGCCGTTGCAGCTTTCTGCTGATGCTTCAATGTGCCGTCTGCAGACTGAGCACATTAGCAACAGCTACTAAACGTCGGAAGGTACCCCTGACCTATTTCCTGTATTCATATTCGCGAATGTACGACAGTAACTGCGAATGGGTAAAGTTGTACCCAGCCGGGATCTGAGCGCGGGTCTCCAGCTGTCTAGGCAGTGGCGTTGACCTCTACACCAGTGGCGAGACAACGATCACCGCACCTTACCCAAGTACGACTCTCGCTCTCACTCTGCAGCGGAGCATGTGCTGATATAAACTTTCTGGCAGATTAAAATTGTGTGCCGGAACCGGGTCTCGAACCTGCGACCATTGCCTTTCGCGAGCAAGCGCTCTACCACTGAGCTACCCCGACACCACACACGGTGCCGCCCCGCAACTAGTAGAGCGCTTGCCCGCGAAAGGCAAAGTTCCCAGGTTCGAGTCCCGGTTCCGGGCACACAATTTTATCTGCCAGGAAGTTTCATATCAGCGCACACTCCGCTGCAGAGTGAAAATTTCATTCTGGAAACGTCCCTTAGGCTGTGGCTAAGCCATGTCTCCGCCATATCCTTTCTTCCAGGAGTGCTAGTCTTGCAAGTTTCGCAGGAGAACTTCTGTGAAGTTTGGAAAGTAGCAGGCGAGGTACTGGCGGAAGTAAAGTTGTGAGGCGGCATAGTGTTCAAAAAGTTCAAATGTTTGTATAGTCTATGGGACTTAACAACAGGGTCATCAGTCCCTAAACTTACAAACTACTTATGAACTAACTTATACTAAAGACGGCACAAACATCCATGCCCTAGGGGGGATTCGAACCCCCGACCGTAGTGGCCGTGCAGACCGTGACTGAAGCGCCTCAGTCCCCGCGGCCACCGCGGCCGGCGTGGCATCGTGAGTCGTGTCGGTGTAGCTCAGTGGCAGAGCGCTTGCCCGCGAAAGGCGAAGGTCCCAGGTTCGAGTCCTGATTTCTGGCACACAATTTTAATCTGCCAGGAAGTTTCACAAATTTCTGCGCACCAGAGTTCTAGTATCAGACGGGAGGCATACTTAGGTAATTCCGTACAGGTGTGTTGATCGCTGTATCCTCAGAGGTGTAGGTGTCGGCGCAACTGCCTAGACAGCAGGAGACTCGGCTTCGGATTCCGGCTGGGTAGGTGAATAGATGATAAGTGCAGGATCAAAAGTGGTGTCTGTTCTTTCGGACATGTCCAAAAGAACAGACGCCACATTTAATGTCACGTATAATTCGGCACTAGGGAAGTAGTTCATCGTTTCTCATCTAGAGACGTTAAGTAGGTATCGCATTCTAATTCGTTTTGGGTACAAACTCTAAACATCAAAATTTGTTACGTCCTTTAGCAACATACTTTGTTTTATTTTCATCGTTCAGACATATTTAGGCACTTACTGTGCCGTCGTCTGTGCGTTTGAAAGTAGGCAGCTATAGGCAGGGTAACATTATTTATGGATTTTTCTGCGATATTTTGTGAATCTGCACATGTATTTGCCTTACGGCTTTATTTGTTTGTAAAATTCATCTATTATATGTTTGATAATCTTATTTGATGTTTGTAACCACTGCACACCATAATATCTTTGCAACTGCGATGCAGCATCTTTGACCGCTGAGGCGGGCAGTGGAGAATAGGCTAGTAAAAGCGTCGAGTGGAAGATAGATCAATCAGTCGCATGGTCGTCACGGTGTTGTACGGTTCGGTTGATCGGCTATGACTCACGTGCCGAATTTGTTTCCGCTGATTGGTATAAGTACCTATGAATATATACTGCCATTTTGAAGAGGAATTTTGTATTAAGAGGACGAGAATATTTGTATGGAACGGTATTGTACAAACCCATTGTAATCACCATTATCAACAAGTCAACAACAAAGGTATGTTTCTTTATCAAAATAATTTAATGATTACTAATTTTCTTATTTCAGCTCAACCTAGTTCCTCATTTCCCTGATTGTAATTTTTTTTTTATCATGGTTCTTGTCGAGTTTGAGATTTTCTTTAAATGTAAATGTTCACGTGCCAGTAAAGTAATCATTTCTTTGAGGTTTGATTCCATTTCCTGGGGGTGCTCAACGACCACACAATGATGAACGCACCGGATGTATTTCACAGCATTGGCCGTTAATGTTTTTATTTTAAAAAACCACAGATCGATTTCAATCACCTAGTGATATCTTCAGTGACATTCAAACAAGCATTATGAATGCCCTGAATGTAACTGCAACGGCAAACATAAAATTGCAGTGTCAAAGATTGATTTTCAAGCATGGGGATCTCGCCTGAGTCTCAGGACGTGCGCTAGCCGCGCGTTTCGCGTATTTCAAACGTCAACTTCTCGTCGCAATATCTCGAGATGTAATTGGAATATTGCGATGCAATCAACGCCATTGTTTTTGTGATTTGTCTTGCTATGGATTGATGAAGAGAAAATACAGGGTGTCCATTTAAAAAAAAACATAAGTTTGTGTTAAAAACCACATTTGCTTTCGTTTTAGAATTTTTCCAAATATGTACATTCATGGCCCCAGCCGTACATTGATACCGGTGAAAGTCGTTTTCCAATAGCTGTTATTGTTCCAGAGATATTTTGGGTGGACATGATAGCTGGGACACCCTGTATAAAAATCCTTTTATAAAATTATAATTAACAGTACAAATTTATAAGAACCTGTAACAACTAAAGTATTCTTCATCTTGAGGTTTAAAAGCTCTTCAATCTCCGTGTTTGCTTACGAAATAAATTTGCTTTATAGGTTTGGTCCGCCTTGAGCAAACACAAATGTTTTTTTCATTTCTCCCATACATGTTTCGCTGGCGTTGCAGCATCATCAGTGGGATGTTTATTGTCTGTCAAATTAACAGTGGAATGATTATTACTTTTTTACATTAACAGTAAAAACTACAGATAATTGTGAGACTACTATACATCGTTTCTTATTTTTATAGGTATGCTATAACAAAATAGAAGCAGTAGCTACAATAAAATCAAACCAAAACACAAAAACTACGTCCTGTATTTTCATAAAAAATCCCGATATTTACAAGCTAACTATTCACCACATTAAATACACACGTTTTGGTTTGCAGATGACAAACTGTCAAAAACTATCAGTGACGTTTTGTGAGTGGAAAAACCACAAACATAACAACATGTGGTATTAAGGTAGGCGTAGCGTACCTATAAAAATAAGAAACGATGTCTGTAGTTTTTACTGTTAATATAAAAAAGTAATAATCATTCCACTGTTAATTTGACAGACAATAAACATCCCACTGATGATGCTGCAACGCCAGCGAAACAAGTATAGGAGAAATGTAAAAAGATTTGTGTTTGCTCAAGGCGGACCAAACCTATAAAGCAAATTTATAAAATATTCTTGTTGTTCAATTCCCACTGAAATACAGACCCAAAAACATGGCTTCAACATCGAGATGAAAGAATGAAAATGAATGTATGAATGGACGTGAATGAATGAACGAGTCAATGAATAAATAAATGTTTCCTACTACTTCGACTTAGCGCCCGATGCACTCTTTCGAATGGGAAATGGCGCGAACGAAAACCGCGAATGTATCGACGAAATAACGGCATTTTCCAGAGCAGTACTGTTGCGGTTATTTCTGCTCTCGTGGTGCTCCGCAGTGGCGTACGGCGAGTTTGTTCACGAGTTATTACGGAATGCTAAAGAAGGGGCGGGCGCACGAAACATTCGGCCCGTATCGGGGGTCGTTAAAATGCTAAGACAACAGGCCGCCCCGCCTCTGGCCACCGTGTACCCCCGGATTTGCGACGCTGCTCTTGGCAAGCGCTACAAGCAATTTGGCAAGTGCTTAGCCTCCGTATATTCTTTGCGGACGAATCGAAGCGGTCGGTGGCGGTCCCCGCCGGAAAGAAAAGCGACCAGAAGCAACTGGGCGCAGAGAGGAAGAAAAAGAGCGGCGGAGTCCGTATCTTAAACGCCGCGCCGGCCAAGGGAGGCGCCCGCGTGCGTCCAAAAACGAGCAACGCCAGCAGTCGCGGCGCCTCGGTGTCCTATCACATTGCGGGAACGACTGCGAGTGCACACGGACCGAGCGTCGGATATCGCAGTGGCACCTGTAACTGCTGCTTAGAATTACGCTACACCATCGCGTAAGAATGTAGGACTCGTGGCTCTATCACTTATCTTGGAAGACAGCTTAAAACAAAACAAAAATGGTCTCCCGGGACAAGGTCGTACATAACTTCTGGCCACATTTCAATATCAACAAACTACGTTGTCTAATAGAAGTCTTCATATTTGTTTAAAAAGTAAACAGACCAGCCGGCCGCGGTGGCCGAGGGGACTGAGGCGCTCCTGTCACGGTCTGCACGGCCACTACGGTCGGGGGTTCGAATCCCCCTCGGGCATGAATATCTGTGCCGTCCTTAGTATAAGATAAGTAGTTTGTAAGTTTAGGGACTGATGACCCCGTAGTTAAGTCCCATAAGCTTAACAAACATTTGAACACTTGAACATTTAAACAGACCAAGGAATTATGCAGTGCGATACATTGCTACGTATTTATTCTCGCCGCGGCGGAACGTCCGAGCGCATTGAGGCGCTATGTTCCGTTGCATGAGGCCGTTCCCCGTCGGGGGTTCGAATACCCCCTCGGACATGGCTGTTTGTGTCGTCTTTAGTGTTAGCTAGTTTATAAGTAGTTTGTAAGTTAGGGACTGATGACCCCGTAGTTGAGTCCCTCAAGCTTGATAAACATATGAACGTTTTTCTTATTCTACTTTGCCCTTCCATTAGTTTTAATATCCCTAGAACCATCTTTTTGCAGAAACTGAATGGTCAGCGAATGAATTGATCTGCTGTTGTGACGGGTCATAATTGAGATTATGAGACATTTCTCATCTGATCAAATGATAAACTGGTCACATTAGATAATGTTACGCCAAACTAATTTCACAGTCAGTAGCGTGTGGGTCATGCTACATCTACATCTATATCTACATGGGATACTCTGCAAATCACATTTAAGTGCCTGGCAGAGGGTTCATCGAACCACAATTATACTATTTATCTCCCATTCCATTCTCGAATAGCGCGCGGGATGAAAGAACACCTGAATCTCTCTGTTCGAGCTCTGATTTCTCTTATTTTATTCTGCTGATCATTTCTACCTATGTAAGTGGGAGTCAACAATATATTTTCGCACTCGGAGGAGAATGTTGGCGATTGGAGTTTCACAAGTAGCCCACGCCGCAGCTGTTTGTGTCGTCTTTAGTATAAGGAAGTTCACAAGTAGTTTGTAAGTTTAGGGATAGATGACCCCGCAGCATGACAAACATTTGAATTTTTTTTATTTATCCTCCTGTAATGGAAAATTCTTACTTTGCCTGGAATAACGTGTATACCATATTTACCCCGTCAGCTATCGTACCCCCTCTTAATTCTTAAGGTCAAAATATTAAATTTTGAAAAATTCCTGAATTTTTTAGTTATGTGAAATTCGGCAGCACTATCTGTCTCTTACTCCTGGAACAATGGTATTTTTGCAACATAACGGTAATGTGAAATTTTTTTTATTTATAAGGTGGTGACTAGTTTCGACTTGTCATTTACGAACCACTGTTTTTGATTGAATATGTAAACCACGAGTGAATCTGAGCAGTCAAATAAGTTATTTGACTGCTCAAGTTCACTCCTGGTTTACATATTCAGTCAAAAACAGTGGTTCTTAAATGACTGACAAGTCGAAACTAGTTACAACTTGTCCCCAGTGGTGTTGGGGTCAGCGCAACTGCCTAGAAAGCAGGAGACCCGGGTTCGAATCCCGCTGGGTACACATTTTCAGCTTTGCCCATTCGCAATTGATGTCATATATTCTGTGAAGAAGTAAAAAATTTCCACAAAGATGGGCTCTGAAATGCATTCCTGGAGAACTAGCAGCCCTTGTTCATTTTGACTAATCATATCCGCTTTATTGAAGAAAATGCTAGTTCTTCAGTAATGCATTGTAGATGCCATATTTACGGGAGTTTTCTTCTTGTTTCGACCCATTACTAGTTCCTCCCAAAAATGAGGAAACCAAAGAAATTGCAGAAGAGGATATGTATCTCCCAATGTCGAATGAATACGTGTTAACAGCTCTTAAGGTATGAGTTTTGGAGACCATGATTACTAGACTTTCTTCTTTGCTGTAATGAACCGGAGCGAACACTTTGTTGGCTTTCTTTGCGACATCCTGTAATGGAGCATCACTTACGGAAGGGCAATACAAGCGTTTCACGTGCTGCATACAAACGTAGCCTCGCCGTATCTCACAAATGAATTACAGCCTGTCACTAGTTCTACCGGCTACTTAACATGCATGGACGTTCCACTTCGGAAGACGAGTAAAATAGCTGTATGTACACAGACGGAAATGTACGTCTATGTTGAGTTCATGGGAGACACTCGTTAATCTCAGAGTATTGCTTGGAAGGCAAAGGTCGGCGGGGTGCCCTCGGATATAGAAATGTTATTAGAGGCCAAAGTAGTGATGTAGCGGGCATGCATGCTCGCTTCCAGTCGGCCCGACATCGCCACGTGGGCTGCAGAATGGCACCTCCTGGTATGAGGGGGTCACGCGATATCGACATCGCTCACCCCAAATGGTGGGGAGGCGTGCTTCTCGGGCCAGCAAATTTCCGTTCCGCAGCCACTGTCGCGTGAAACCTGGTACCGCGTAGTGCGGCCAGCTTGTTTGTGGCCAGGGAAGTGTCTGATGCAGTATCCTCTTCAACACGAATTCACCACAGATAACACTACATCTGTTCATTCAATTGTTATAGCAGCAGCAACCACTGGTTCGGCAGGTACACTCTTTAAGACACACGACATAATAATAAGCTTATTCACTAATCACAAATACAAACTGAAATGGTCTGTCGGCCTTCCCAATGTGTTGTCTCAGGTTGTTCCTAATAATAAATGTTCAAATATTTGTAAATCTGTGGTATTTAACTACGGCAGTTATTAGTCTCTAGCCTTACAACCTGCTTAAAGTACAAACGTAGGCTTCCGCGGCTGTTGTCATTATCAATAAAATTCTTCTGGTTATGAAACCGCGTCGTCATTTTATAAACTCCACCGACGTTTCGGCCGCTGTTGCAGGCGGCCTTCATCAGGGTCTGTGTCTGACTACTGAATAGACGATATCTTGGGATTTGTATAGCAAAAGCCAATCGGAAACGTCCATTTTGACCAATAAGGGGGAATAATGTAACCCCCAATCACATGGAAAACAAGCCTCTAAAACACCAATCATCATTGCCGATTTCCACCAATGGCGTGAAATAATATAACCACCCATAAAGGCAAACCAACGTCCCCCTTCCTTTCCCTCATCCGCAGCTATATAAATCGCAAGATATCGTACATTCAGCAGTCAGACACAGACTCTGATGAAGGCCGCTTGCAACAGTGGCCGAAACGTCGGTGGAATTTATAAAATGACGACGCGGTTTCATACCCAGAAGAATTTTATTGATAGTGATACCGCTTAAAGTAATTTAAAGTAATGCAAAGACAACACAAACACCCATACCCTGGAGAGGACTCGAATCTCTGACGGAAAGCAACCGTGCTCTCCGCAGCAAAGCGCCTTAGAGCTTCTGACATTCCACCGTGGCTCGTAATAATAGGAAAAACTTAGTGTGAAGGTATGCTCTTCTTAATGTCAGATGAGACCATCATTGTACCACATGGTGCACACAAACCTGTCAGGCTTCTAATCAGTTTTCCTCTATTGGAAAGACGAAAAGAAGTAGGATGTTTGAAATATTTTTTTTAAAATATTGAGATATGAGCTTCTCAGTTAGGTAACCCAGACCATTCTAGCATTAATTTTAGGTCGTACAGAAAAACCTGATTTATTTGTTTTAACAGATGCTATTAATTTGGGGTTATCAGCATTCATCTGCACAAACTTTTTTTCTTCTATACTGATTAGCGGACACTTTGAAAGATTTCAAAACAGGTATTTAAAGTTCAAATCTATTCTTTTCTTCCCATTACCTTCAAAGAAGTTACACACCTATCACCTAGGCTTCCACACAGATCATTAATACATTAACATCATTATCATCACGTACTGTGAAGTTCTCATTATCAAACAGTTTTTTAATAATTTTAGTGATGATATTGTTTTCAGATGTAAATTATTATCTTCATGCGTCATTGGCACGGATTGAAACTTGAGCCCAGACTTCGTGATCATTGCAGTCCCGCATTCTTCACAAATCAAATGTTTGTAGAGCTTATGGGACTTAACTACGGGGTCATCAGTCCCTAAACACAAGGAAGAGTAGAGGACTTATAAGGCAATCCATGGGGAACGCCTGATGTTTCTGTTTTACTCGATGACTTACCGTTAATTACTACGAACTGTGTCCATTCTGATAGGAAATAGTGAATCCAATTGCACAATTGGGACGATATTCCATAAGCACGCAATTTCATTAGAAGCCGCTTGTGTGGTACAGTGTCAAAAGCCTTCCGGAAATCCAGAAATATGGAATCGATTTGAGATCCCTTGTCGATGGCACTTAACACTTCATGTGAATAAAGGGCAAGATGTGTTTCGCAAGAGCGATACTTTCTGAATCCATGTTGACTGTTGGTTAATAGGTCGTTCTCAAATGTTTGTTAAGCTTATGGGACTTAACTACGGGGTCATCAGTCCCTAAACTTACAAACTACTTATGAACTACTTACGAACTAGGACGGCACAAATATCCATGCCCGAGGGGGGGATTCGAATCCCCGACCGTAGTGGCCGTGCTGACCGTGACTGGAGCGCCTCAGTCACCTCGGCCACCGCGGTCGGCAGGTAGTTCTCGTCAAGGTAATTCATAATGTTCGAACAAAGTATATGTTCCAAAATCCCACTGCAAATCGACGTCAGTGATACTGGCCTGTAATTTTGGGGATCACTCCTATTGCCTTTTTTCCGTATTATTTCGGCCATCATAAGTTATTTGATTACTAAAATAACAAAAGTCGTGTGAATTTTTATTGCCTCGTTTCCTAATCTAATTCCTGAGATTGGAATACACCCAAGCAATAACTGGGGGCGTAGTTGCCAGTCTGCGATGAAAATAATCTGAAGTTACTAACGCAGGGGTGTTTTGGGGGTAGCTACGGTCGGAGACAGGGCGTCTACAGCTTATTCCGTTATCGCCCCCATTGACACTGATGAATGCCACGTGTCGTAAATTAATGCATATGTTGCGCCTAGTCCGGAGCGCCATGCCGTGCCTGACCTGGAGAGAAATGGTCCTGATATCCATTAGCAGTCTCTAATGGCGGCCTGACGGACCTCCTGCTATCACCAGCAGCCTCATTCATCTGCGTTTGACACGGCCGTCCCCAGTAGCCACTTAGTCTCTATCAGCACGTACGGTATCGGTTTCACCATTTCACTGCGCACGCGGTGTCCACAGCATGAACGGCGATGGCCACACTATATTGGTGGCGCTGCAATAGATACCGGGTACCTCAGAATAATGTACAGGATCTCTCATGTAACACACTTCTAGAAGGTGTAGAATTTGCACGTAGGTATAGGGGCGTTCATTTGCAACCAACCAATGTACGAATGACCGCTGTTAAATGTGCGAAGAATATTCTTCTGCAAGAAATTCACTCTGAGACTCTGTTTCAACGAATATGAGTCCCTCGAAGAAAAAATCTGGGAGTTATAGACCTCCAATTTGGCAAAAGATTGATTTGATTTGATTTTCTCAGGGAAGACAAAACAGTATTGGTCCAACCCGCAACTGCCCGCACCGAAACTAAGTTTATTGTGCGGTATCTGCATATCTAGTAAAGCCAACCAATGCTCTTGAACAGTGCAAGGAGTCCCTTTACCAGTTCTTTATTAGACACAATTTCTTCGGGTCTGGTTGTCCTAAATGTTCTGTGCCTTTTACTCTCCAATGCAATGCTAAAATGTTCAAATGTTTGTTAAGCTT
Organism: Locusta migratoria; assembly: GCA_026315105.1. Classification (NCBI taxonomy): domain Eukaryota; kingdom Metazoa; phylum Arthropoda; class Insecta; order Orthoptera; family Acrididae; genus Locusta; species Locusta migratoria. Next base: position 267,941,507 of record CM048748.1, on the reverse strand, counting down.
ATGGGACTTAACTACGGGATCATCAGTCCCTAAACTTACAAACTGCTTATGAACTACCTTACACTAATGACGGTACAAATATCCATGCCCGAGGGGGGATTCGAACCCCTGACCGTAGTGGCCGTGCAGACCGTGACTGGAGCGCCTCAGTCCCCTCGGCCACCGTGCCCGGCCAATGTAATGCATTCGAAGATTAGATGTGATGCAGTTTCATCATCGTCATCACATATCCTGCATTTAGGGTCCTGTTATTCCCATTGTATGTAGGTGTGTGCGGAAGATACTGGACGTGCACTTCGTGATCAAAAGTATCCGAACAGCTGGCTGAAAACGACTTACTAGTTCGTGGCACCCTCCATCCGTATTGCCGGAATTCAATATGGTATTGGCCCACCCGTAGCCTTGATGAAAACTTCCACTCTAGCGGGCAAAAGGAGCAATCACGTGCTGGGAGGTTACATCCCGAATGGCAGTCCATTGTTTACGGAGTGCTGCACTGAGGAGAGGTATCATGTAGGTCGTTGAGGCCTGGCTTTCGAAAATATCCCAAACGTATTCTATAGAATACAAGTCAGAACTCGGTCAAACCAGTTCAAATGTTTGTAAATTTATCTGCGTGGTCATCAGTCCGTAGCTCACAAACTACTTTAACCTAGGTAAACTAACCTAAGGACAACACACACGCATGCCCGAGGGAGGACTCGAGCCTTCACGGCGAGCAACCGCGCACTCCGCAGTGATACGCTTTAGACCGCTCGGCTACTCCACCGCGGCGTCAGACCAGTCTATTACGAGGATGTTATTGTCATGTAACCACTCCGCCACAGTCCGTGCATTATGAACAGCTCTCGATCGTATTTTAAGATGGAATCGCCATTCCCGAACTGCTTTTCAACAGTGGGAAGCAAACAAGTGCTTAAAACATGAATATGGGCCGGTGCTGTGAAATTTGTTTTCCAAGTTTTTACGATGCTTATCACCTTGCAATGTTTGAGACCACATCGAAATGAAGGATTTTTTTATTTTTTAGTACTGCCACAAATATGGAATTTGCCACGTTTGCCACACGGAAGTAGCCGAGCGGTCTGGAGCGCCACGTTACGAATCGCGTGGCCTCCCGCGTCGGGGGTTCGAATCCTCTCTCGGGCATGGATTTGTGTGTTGTCCTTAGATTAATTTAACATAGTTTAAGTAGTTTGTAAGACTAGGCATTGATGACTGGCATAGTTTGGTCCCATAGGATTACAAACGTTTGAACATTTTTGACACGTTTTTTTGTACTTTTCTTTTTCTAAATTTAAGTCATCATTATTGACAAGCCTTTATAAAATATAGAAAAATCACGATTAAACAAAAAATACGTTCGTTGTTCAGTAGGTAGTAACATGGTACAGGTATTGGAAAACGAATAAATAAATATCTCTTACAGTAGGATTCGAACCACCGACTCTATCTTTGCGAAACCAGAATGCTACCACCTGAACCACACCTACAGGTGCAGCAATTAATTTAATTATTAGTACTTTCATGTACTCGAGAATTTTTGAGAGTTGCGTAGAATGGCTTTAGCTGATGGTTTTATAAGTTCTGAACCTCACGTAGCATAAATATATAAAAAAAGAAATTATAAAAAATGTTCAAATGTTTGTATAGTCTATGGGACTCAACAACGGGGTCATCAGTCCCTAAACTTACAAACTACTTATGAACTACTTACGAACTAGGACGGCACAAATATCCATGCCCGAGGGGGGATTCGAACCCCCGACCGTAGTAGCCGTGCAGACCGTGACTGAAGCGCCTCAGTCCCCGCGGCCACCGCGGCCGGCAAGAAATTATAAAATCCGTTACCCACGTGGTCTCCTTGTAAGCGCACGTCCTTCGCGCCGTCTGGTAAAAACATGACAACTCTCTCCCTATACAGACTCTCTGATAATCCGCGCTTCCAACGCCCTCTGCACTGCGTGAATCTCAGCAGTCCCACTTGTTTGTGCTACAGAGCGTCGTGGCGCCTTCAAAATGTTCAAATGTTTGTAAATCTATGGGACGTTAACTGCGGGGTTATTAGCCCCTAGCTTACAAACTAGTTAAACTAAATTAAACTAACGTAAAGCCGTCGGCACACGGAGCGTGTATCTGAACGTGTGTGGTCAACGTGCCGAGTCCACCGTGCGGCTGAACGCTCGGAGACAGCGCAACTTGAGCATACGACACGTGTGCCTCAACGAGCTACACGCGACCGCAGCGCGCTCCAGCGACAGTTGTCGGCAGTATCAGTTGCTGTAATCACACTGTTTACCAAATCAGAAGAGTGGAAGTCCTGCTTTACCTCTATTGAATCGCTTATTTCTGCGATTGTGCTTATGTTCTGTAATAGTCCTAAGTAACAACAAAATACGTATGAACATAAGACTCTTATGAAAGTTTCATGACAAACTTTGCGATGTATAAGCTGGTCGCGGTGGCCGAGTGGACTGAGGCGCTCCAATTACGGTCTGCACGGCCACTACGGTCGGGGGTTCGAATCCCCCCTCGGGCATAGATATTTGATAGATAGTTCATAAGTAGTTTGTAAGTTTTGGGACTGATGACCCCGTAGTTAAGTCCCATAAGCTATGCAAACATTTGAACGTTTTTGTGCGATATAAAATTAGAATAGTCCTTCACAACACAAAGATTATTGCAAGACTCTCCCTTATTAGTAAATCTTACAAGATATTGTTTAACGTATTGCATTTTACACGTTCTTAACATTCTTCTACTGAATAGTAACATTGACTGTGGAAGCATTATCTTTTGCGTATTGTACTCTAAGTGAGGTGCAAACTGTCTTGTTTATAAAACGAATCCAACAAACTCACTCCTTAGAGTGTGAGCTCTTATTTTTACATATAATCGAATATTATGCACTATACTTCTAAGAAATATGTAGGAAATTCTTTGAGTCAGTCAGAAAACCGAATAAAAGAAGAAAAAATATTTGCTTACGTGGAGCCTTGAACCAACACCTCAACCTCTTTTAACTTCAGAGTCCACGACTTAACCCCCTGCACTTTTTTTATCTGGTAGATCTATGGTTCGCGGTCGGTCGTTTAGTTTGTTCGTGGTTGATCGTTGAATGGTTGGCTCAGCTTTTTTTTATTACAGAGGGCGTTCTGCCCCCTGACCGGGCGCGCTGAGCAGTCGTATACCAATGTATCTTCATCTTAGGTATTAGACTGTCGTATATGCTGCTGGGTGATATGTCGGTTGTTGACATGCAATTACAATGATACAAAGAACTATTCGTGTTGCTAGAGCTTCAGTCCGCCTTGCCTTGAAACGGCAGATTACTGTAATATGGAATTTTTTTAAACCACATACAAGACGTTTTCAGTCATTATTCCAACAAATAGTACCTTAATGGCCGGTTTCCGAGAGATTCTCCACTTACTCAGTTACTTTTACTTGATCTGAAATGTCATACATTCATAAGACCTAAGTTATATACAAGAAAACCACGAAATACGACGACCAACACGGCGTCTACAAGCTTCCTAGGGTTTTATTTGCGGACGGAGAAGTTAGTACTGCTTCCTCCCACAAGTCCCCTAAAACCTCCACATCCTTGCGGATGCTGTTGCGTAGCAGTGTGCGTTTGTACCGCCCTACAGTACGCACGAGGTGCCGTAGTTGCTTTCCAAGACTTTATGGAAAGCATAGAGTTCTGACTAACCTGTTGTCTTCTATAGTTGTGTCCCCAGCGAAGAAGACAGCATACAGGTCGTTGGTTCTTCTACAGCATACAAGTGAGGCTAAAATAAGTTCTGTATGATGGAAGCATAATAAGCGACTCGCGAGATTTTTAACTGTCAGGGATGCCATTTATTAAATAAATAATTTAAAAAATGAGCAACTATTGTTAATATGATACGGCCTATGCTGCCCATAGCTCATGTTGAGACCTCGACTGTTATCACTGTTACAAAAATCTTTAGTCATAACCGGCGCGGTCCGGCGCGTATAGTGGTCAGCTCGAGACTGAAACTGCGGCGCGATGCGAGAGGGCACCTGACGCTCTATTTCGCGCCAAAACAGGGCCGTCGCGCGCCTTCTGCAAAACCGCTCTTTTCTTGTTACAATAAGAGAAGGCACGTTAAACTTTTTAAACTGTCAAAATCTAACCTGTCCTTGAGAGATATTTATTACAAATTCTCAGCTCCGAATAATTAATATTTAGTTTATAATAAACAAAAGTAATTACAAAAGAAATTACGTGACGTGAAATGCAGCAGCCAATGCGAGGAGAGCACCAGTAACATAGGCGGGCTTTCCCACGGGAACCAGCACCTCATGTGCCATATGCTACTGCTCCCCACCCCACATTTCAACATATGCTGCACTGCTGTCTTTCTTCCGCGTTTAAGACACGTACGATGTTTACAAAGAAACGGCCAGCGGCCAGAAATATGAAGTGGCCACAGGCCAGGAATATCAAAAAATCAAATGTTCAAATGTTTGTTAAGCTTATGGGACTTAACTACGGGGTCATCAGTCCCTAAACTTACAAACTACTTATGAACTACTTACGAACTAGGACGGCACAAATATCCATGCCCGAGGGGGGATTCGAACCCCCGACCGTAGTGGCCGCGCTGACCGTGACTGGAGCGCCTCAGTCACCTCGGCCACCGCGGCCGGCCCAGGGGCCCTATTCTGTATCTTTTCGGCGCCCCAAAGTTCGGTTCGGTCAGAGAGCGCACCGAGGGGTCGAGTTATCGATGCAGCTCCATTATGTTATTCTGTATGCCTTTCGGTGGCGTTGCGGTCCGTCTTCGTGGACACCGAAGCTCACGGTGGCGCTATTGCCAGATCTGCTCTCATCAGCCAATCAGAAGCGCCTGACTGCTTCTCCGCGCATGCGCACTGCTGGTGAGCAGGGGGGACGGCAGCCATGGCCGGCGTTCGCTGCGTTTTCTACCATGAGAGACAGCCCATCAAAATGTAAAAAAAATGAAAGTCTGGTATTTTATAATTTGGCGACATAACATGATAGTGTGTTCCGAGAACTACCTACTGAAACTTTTTTTAAATTTAATTAAAATTTTTTGTCACTGAAAACAGAATATTTAAACTTTTCTGAAAAGTTGTTTATTCACGGTACTCTATGTTTATCACCGCGTATCTCCTAAACTAAGCATCACACAGCAAAATAATTTTATAATTGCCTTCAGTGCTATATGTTGTCGATGTCTGCAAACTTTCCGGCCAATATATTCAGTGATAGTGAAGTAATAAATTAAAATCCCACGTCTGACGCAGAACTTTTACCAAATCAACGTCCAAAATGTAGTAAGCGACAAACTTTTTCCCTTTACATTTTTTTGTGGGGGTGTAAGCGAGAAAAAGTTTCGGAAAGGTTTGAATTTATTTTTGCCGTTTGTTGGAAAACGTTAGGTGCTACCGTTTGTCCTAGACGAGAGCAGAATTGTGCGGTTCATAGTGGCGGCGCGAGTTCAACGCGCTGGGAGGGAAGACACGGCGTTAGCAGCAGAGAGAGCGCAGAGCTAGCAGTGAAAAATTTCTTATTTTGGCACTACAGAAGTACATGGAAGTTGCGTGAAAGGAAAAGGATTACATATTAGTGGAGACAGCTCTTAGAAACGCAAATTAGTGAATGTTTTTGTACTGAAGAAAGAGCGTACAATATTTTAATAACAAAACAGTTGTTTGCCGATGCGGGAAAGCTAAAGGATGTTTTTTTAGATTCACTCATAACCAGTTTTAGTATTTTCTGTCGTTAATTGGACAAAACCTGAAACGTCTTTTTGATTCCATCTTGAATCCAAGTGCTCAGTGGCTGTTAACATATACGGATGATGAAGAGCAGTCGCAAATATTTCTTTGCTGTCGCAAAATTTGATTTTGGTCGCTGTCAGACTCTCATCAGTGCTTAAAAAATAGTTTGAAACGTACAAAAATGTTCAGTCTTCATATTGAAGATTATGTGATCGTCAACACGAAGGCTGAAAACTTTTCTTTGTTTCAAACTGCATTTCAAGCATTGAGAGTAGTCACACATGAGTTATTTGTAACAAGACTAAAAAAGTAAATGAATAAAAAGTCTACGTTTGTTTCACTCACAGAAATTTCATCCTTTGTTTTATAATAAGAGTGAACCCTGATGTAGAAGAAACTACTGCTGGCGCTCGCTCTTACATGTACATGATAAAGAATATTGCAGTTCATGCTTCTCTTACACCACTAGAAAAGTGTTCCAAACAAGATGACTGGTGAAAAAATATTTTGCACCAGGAAGGTTTCGAACCTAAAACACTTAGGGTAGGAGGTTGTCGCCTTAACCGCTAGACCACACCGTCTACAAGACTGGCCGGTCTTTGTTTCCATTGACTTCTTTGCGGAATGATTATCCGTTATTTATACTGCTGCTAATTTGTATGATTTCCACTATCTAACTTCACAAAATTCCTTTCCATTTTAACTTAAACGTTGTAAAAGTGTTTTCTGTAAGTAATAAATACTCAGTTTGTACGGAAAAGTAAGGTAAAACACTACTAAGTACCGTTCAGATACGTCGGTAACGTGCTAGTTGGCACGACAGGAACTTAAGATTGCGGTGAAAATGGCTCATTTTATGAAGATTTTCCATGCGGCAGAGTATCTGGAGTGCATATTTCAGTAATTCTCACGTGCAAATACGAAAATTTGCCAAATACGACGCGACAGCTTTGCGAACGGCGAAAACGAAGGTGACGCCGTATTTGATAGATTTCGTATTTACACTTCCGTAATATGAGAGTTTGCAGGATAAATGAAACGGCGCATTAAAGACATGACCGAGATGCGTATTTTAAGATAAAGTTTATTGCAATAGAGTTTACAGAAGTGCTATATCGTTATATTAAACTCTAGAACGCTAGCAGTTTTAACGAAATATTCTGATAATATATGTAGACAACCTTGAAAATTAACGTTCTACAGTTACTTATTACTTAAAAACAACAGATGTATCATTATCGGAATTTAAAACGACACAGCATTGCTAAATTAATAATTTATCTTCGCAATCCAAGCCCACCGAAACGAACCAAACGGCCTCACCGAAACCTCAGCGGCTTTCGGTGCAGCGTTCGAAATTTCGGTGGCCGTTTCGGGCGGTAGCAGGCCGCAGAAACGTACAGAATAACCATTTTCGCTACCGCACCGAAATTGACGTAACCACCGAGAAAAAGACACCGAACCGAACGGTACGAAAGATACAGAATAGGGCCCCAGGAATATCACACGTCTTCGTCTCTCTACCGAAAAGAGCTGTCCCCCTTCCCGGATAGCCACGTGGTGTGACGTCGGGGACGTTCTCCCACCTTATTGGTGATCGTTCAGACGCTCGTTGAGAATATCTGGCATGCTTAATAGTGCCCCACACGTTGGGAAAGTCTCGCCAACGTGCGATTCGCACTCTGTGACGTCAGAAACTCACTACGTTGGCCACACTCGTTCAGATACACGCTCCGTGTGCCGACGGCTTAAAGGACAACACGAACATCAATGCCCGAGGGAGGCGGCGCGCTGCAGACCGCTCGGCTGCTCCCGCGCGCTGGCGCCTTGATACAGGAGCCGCGCCAGCTGGTATCGACTGGCGCCACCTGTGAGCTCCCACGCGGCCTCTTTTGATCCCAAACTTGCGTCATTTGTGGCAGCAATTAAGCGCCAGATGGGGGCCGTTAACCGAGGCGCCCGCCGGAATTTCCGATGTCGCGCCAACTCGCGTTTGATGGACGCATCGCAAAACTGCTGATGGCCTTCCGCTTTATACGTTGTCTGGAGTTTTAGGAGCTCCACCCGCCGAGGGAAAGACTCAAACTGTTACATGTTTTTGTGGACGTGGTAAAAGCTCGACTGTGTTGCAGTAGTCACAACTGTGAAAGCCAACACAACTCTCCACGTTAGTCTGCCACTAGTGAAGCCCTTGTTTCAAATTATCATATATAGAACAGCACCTGATTGCCTTACAAACGGCCGCGGTGGAGTAGCCGAGCGGTCTAAAGCACCTCGCTGCGGAGCGCGCGGTTGCTCACCGTGGAGGTTCGAGTCCTCCCTGGGGCATGGGTGTGTGTGTTTGTCCTTAGGTTAGTTTACCTAGGTTTAAGTAGTTTGTAAGCTACGGACTGATGACCACGCAGTTTGGTCCGATAGATTTACAAACATTTGAACATTTTGAACCTTACAAACGGGTTAATGTGCTTTAATAACGAATTGTGGAAGTAGTACGAGCGTCGTAAGTACCAGACCCAACAAAAAATTTGGAAAAATGTATTTATTTTTCAACTTAATCTTCTTTCAGCTTTATACACTTTTCCCAGCGAGACCCTTTTTATAATGTGAACTAACCCCTTTCCCAAGTTTGGGAACAGAAAATAATCCTTGGGGGTTAAATCTGGCGAATATTGTGCATGAGGTAGCAATTCAAACTTTAATTTATGAATATATCGAAGTTTATACCATGAATCTGAGTCAGTAATTGAGACATGCGGAAAAGGAGAGTTGCTTTTTTCAGCCACATTTCCAGACTACCAGAAACCAGGCTACTGAAACAACTGTACACCTACTTTTGGAAAAGTAAGACCAAGAACAACTGGTTCAAAGAAGTGCAAAATCATTTAAATGACTTAGGCTTGACAATACAACAAATTGAAGGCATAAAAGAAAAGAAGATCCTGAAACACAGTAACACGAGATATAATTAAAGACATTTAAAAGCAAAAAATACACCATAACTGACGAAAAAGGGCAGCCAGGCTGGAAAGGATGAAGTTCAACTAGCAAACCCCATTGGAATAACTGACTTGTGAGCTGGTGCACTGTCGTGAGGAAACAACATTTTCTTCCTAGCAAAATACGGTCATTCGTGCTTGATTTCTTCACGCAAATGTTGCTATAAATTCTCACAATACTCGCCGTCGATAGCGTTTCCATTTTCAGGGCAGTCAATGAAAATTATCCCACGCGCATCCAAAATTAGCCGACGCCATGACCTTCCATGAAGATGAAACCCTCTTCGCATTCTTTGGAATCAATTGTTTTTCTCGTTATTTTGTCTCAGGTGTGAAGTGTGGTGAATCCATGTTTCATCCATGGTTATGATACGGTGCAAAAAAATCATCTTTTTTGCTGTCACACTGCGCTAAACACTCAATTGAAACATCTTCACGGCACTGTTTTCTCTCGAGTCTCAGCAAACGTGGCACAAACCTGGCACACAGTTTACTCTTATTTAAATTTTCAGATAATGTTCGATGTACTGCAACATTTTGAAATGTCTGCTACGTCTGATAGCTCTCGTATTTTCAGTCAACGATTATGTAGTACCCCTTTGTGGATTTTCTTCACCATTCTGCAGTCGTCATCTCATTTGATCGATCACTGTGGTACTCGTCATGGAAGCTCGTACTGACTCGTTTAAACTCAATTATCCAATATTTTATTGTATAAATCTTCCCATTTCATTTTTACGTGGTGTGGTACAGCAAACGTGTTCAGTTGAATTCTTGAATAACAGAACGTCTTGATTGCAAATATTTTTTATTACAATGACGCATTTCTCTCAGTTAAGGCATCTTCAGATATCTTCATTATCTTGTATTTAATCTTATATAGTTTCGCCACCACTTATTCAAGAATTCAACTGAACACGGCTGCTGTACCACAGCCGGCCGCGGTGGCCGAGGGGACTGAGGCGCTCCAGTCACGGTCTGCACGCCCACTACGGTCGGGGGTTCGAATCCCCTCTCGGGCATGGATATTTGTGCCGTCCTTAGTTGTAAGTAGTTCATAAGTAGTTTGTAAGTTTAGAGACTGATGACCCCGTAGTTAAGTCCCATAGACTCTACAAACATTTGAACATTTTTTGCTGTACCACACCATGTAAAATGGAATGGGAAGATTTCTACAATCATTTGGCTTGTCGGGCAGAAAAAGAAGTGGTGGTCAAACTATATAAGATTAAATACAAGATAATAAAGATATCTGAAGATGCCCTAACCGCGCGAAACGCGTCATTGTAATAAAAATATTTGCAATCAAGACGTTCTGTTATTCAATAATACTTTAGTGTGGTAAAAACAGTCTTGGTTCCACAAAATTGATCTATCATTTATTTATACATGACGCGTTCGCCTCTTCTAGGCATCATCAGACGTTGAAAGGGGGGTAAATCTACAAATTTGTTAAATAAATAAATATAAATATATATTAGAAATAGGGAAGGTGCAGACTGATAAAACTACAAGCCACATGACCACATTCACGTTTGGCTTGGGGGAATGAATCTTGAACTAATAAATACCCCTAAAGAGCATAGTTTAACAAATAAAATTACTTAGCTTTGAGGTTGCAGGGTGTCAATTATTACATTCATTAAAATAGAACCTTTAAAACCGATGTGGTAACTGTTGCTAAGAATGATAAAACCTCAATTAGCCGCGCGAAGCTTTGTTTACTCACGTAAGAGCCGCTCCCAGCCACTACCACGCACTGCCTCCGAACTCGTTTCTTGCTAGTAAATGTTTTAAACAAGTTTGTAAATTTTCCCCCTTTCAACGTCTGATTCTGCCCAGAAGAGGCGAAACGCGTCTTGTATCAATAAATGAGAGATCAATTTTGTGCAACCAAGACTTTTCTTCAACCAAAATATCTATTACGGTTAATGTGCCAGCGCTACAAAAATATGGATTGGTGTGATTTTGAATATTTTATTATTGTAAACGGAGCCGACTCTCCCAAAGTAGAACCTAGCTCAGCTTTAACCCTGCGATGCACGAATTATTAACAAATGGTTGGACGTTGAAATAGCGTTATTTATAGTAAAGAAAATTTATTTAAATTTATCATTCAAAGAAAGTCATTACACTGTAGTGGTTACAGTAAGATATGAGACCTCCAGAATCCCTCGTGTTAAATTTTCTCTTTTGTATGGTAACTTTTCAAGCAATTTGGTTACAGAGGCTCTTTGTATTTAGTCAAAATATACTTTGTCTTTTTTTTTTTTTTTTGTGAAACTGATGGAATACTGTTATGAGAACGGTCACTACGTTTCTCGTCGCCATCTTGACATGCTAATTCGTTTTCGTGAAAAATTGATGTTTGTCAGTTCAGCCGTCGACACTTACAGTGCAGCATCTATCGCAAAGTTCCCCTAGAGTGAACTCTGCGTTCACGAGCTAAAAAACGAAAGCAGATACACAGAAATGAGGTCAGCAACATCAGTCTACTGCAGCGGACGCCATGCACCACAGTGTTAATATTGCTTGTGCTGAGGCCTTTCAAGAATGTTCACTCACTACGTTCACTATTGATGACTGCCAAACAAATACTAAACAATGTGGTGTCTTCAAACTTGGAACGTATGTTTCACGATCGTATACCTTATAATGCTGAGATATTTTTCAACGAGTTATGGACTCACCCTCCCACAGAGATCAAAAGGATACTTTCTCACTGCAGTGGAGTGTGCGCTGATACGAAACTTCCTGCAGGATTAAAACTGTTGCCGGAACCGGGACCTTCGCCTTTGGAAAACAGAAGGCGAAGTACTGGCGGAAGTAAAGCTGTGAAGACGGACCGTGAAGCTTGCAGAGATAGAGCTTCCAGACGGCAGAGCGCTTGCCCGCGAAAGGCAAAGTTCACACGCTCGAAGCCCGGTTCGGGCACACAGGTTTAATCTGCCAGGAAGTTTCAAGTATAGAAACCGCTTTAAATCTTGTTTTCATCTTGTCACCGAGCGAGACGACACTGTGGCTAGCACGCTGGACTCCTTTCTGGAGGACGGCCATTCAGCCGGCCGCGGTGGCCGAGGGGTCTGAGGCGCTCCAGTCACGGTCTGCACGGCCACTGCGGTCGGGGGTTCGAATCCCCCTTGGGGCATTGATATTTGTGCCGTCCTTAGTGTTAGGTAGTTCATAAGTAGTTTGTAAGTTTAGGGACTGATAACCCTGTAATTAAGTCCCAAAAACTATACAAACATTTGATTTTTGACGGCCATTCAGATTTTGATTTTCCGTGATTTCCCTAAATGACTCCAAGCAAATGTCAGGATTGGCACATCTCATTTCCTACCATGACTTCCCCAAACTGTACGAGCATGATCTCCGTCTCTCAAGACCAAGCTGTCGTCGGCCAATTAAACTCTAATTTTTATATTCGCAGAATATATGACTTCAACTGCAAATGGGAAAAGCTGAAGATGTGTACCCAGCCGGGATTCGAACACGGGTCTCCTGCTTTCTAGGCAGTTGCGCTGACCCCTACACCACTGGGGACAGTGATCACCGCACCTGCAAGGACTACCTAAGCACGCCTCCTGTCAGACACATAATTCCAGCTTTATCCTGCCCACAGTACTCAAACTCGTAGTCACTATGTACTAATTCCCGTAAGAGTAAGGGCTCCAAACTTGCCCATCCCTTCCCACTATCGAAAGGATGTTTGCCTGTCACTGGCGTATTATATACACACATGTGGCGTCTATTCCGAAAGACCCGGGTTCGAATCCCGGCTGGGTACACATTTTCAGCTTTGTCCATTCGCAGTTGAAGTCATACATTCTGTTAATACATAACTGCAGGATCAGACGTGACTATATAGTACTTTTCAATAGTTTTTTGGAGGTCCCAAAGTATTGCCGTCGTCAATCACTGGATGAATGTACTTCACGCTCAACTCTACAAAAAGACAAACAAACCTAGATTTAATGCATCTCAAACTTTAAGAAGACGATTCTCCGGAACTGCGTTTCATACCATCATATATTGTTGTTGCAGTTAGATTCAGTGATCTATGTGGATTGCTACTTTTCTCTTTTCACTCACAATCTGCATTTTATGCTCATCGTTTATTCCATTCAACGGGCCCTGCAACTACTCTGACCGTACTGTTGTGAAACGATCTGAGATGTAACAAACACATACACAGTGTGATCAAAAGTATCCGGACACCTGGTCAAAATGACTTACAAGTTCGTGGTACCCTCCGTCTGTAATGCTGAAATTCAATATGGTTTTTGCCCATCCTTACCCTTGTTGACAGTTTCAACTCTCGCAGGGGCATATGTTCGATCAGGTGCTGTAAAGTTTCTTGGAGCAAGACACCCATTCTTCATGGAGTGCTGCACTGAGGAGAGGTACTGATGTAGGTCGGTGAGTCCTCGCACGAAGTCGGCGTTCATATTCAAGTCAGGAGTTTGTTCAGGCCAGTCGTTTACAGAAATGTCACTGTCGTATAACCACGCCGCCATAGGCCCTGCGTAATGAAAAGGTGGTCGATAGTGTTGAAGCTCCAGTCACCATCCTTGAATTTTTCTTCAACAGGGGGAAGCAATAAGGTGCTTGAAACTTCAATGTTGGCCTGTGCTGCGATAGTGCCACACAAAACAACAAGGGGTGCAAGCCTCCCCCATGAACAACATGACCACACCGTAACACCTCCGCCTGCGAATTTTACTGTTGGCAGATGAAGTTCACCGAGCACCGGCCATACCCATACCCTGCCATCAGATCGCCATATTGTGTACAGTGGTTTGCCATTCCACACAACGTTTTTCCACTGTTCAATCGTCCAATGTTTACGATCCTTACGCCAGCGAGGCGTCGTTTGACATCTGCGTGATATTTGGCTTATGGGCAGCCATTCGGCCATGAAATCCAAGTTTTCTCACCTCCCGCATGTCATAGTACTTGGAGTGGATCCTGATGCGGTTTGGAATTCCTGTGTGACAGTCTCCATAGATGCCTGGCTGTTACACTGTACGACGCTCTTCAACTGTCGGGGGTCTCTGTCAGTCAACAGACGAGGTCAGCCTGTACGCTTCCGTGCTGTACGTGTCGCTTTGCGTTTCCACTTCACTATCACACCAGTGGAGGTACAGATGTTTAGGAGGGTACAAATCTCGCTTACAGACTTCTGACAGAGGTGATAGTCACCTGACCACATTCAAAGTCCTTGAGTTCCGCGAACTTCCCATCCTGCTCTCTCACGATGTCTATGCCTACTAAGGTCACTGATACGGAGTACCTGGTAGTACGTGGCAGCAAAATGGACGTTACATGAAAAACTTATGTTTTTGGATGTGTCAGAATACTTTTGATCATATACTATACGTTAAGTTGCAAGAAAGGCAAATGGCTAACTCCGGTAGGTTAGGGCAAGTCTAAAAGTGTAATCCGTGCTGAAAGTGCGACCAATTTCTGAATATTGTTTGAGATTTTAGATTCACAGCTTGTCATATTATAGGAAGACAACGAAGCTGTTTATAGGTATGTTGCTTTCTGTTCGAACTATGTAAAAGTATTTTAAAACTGCCCTGTAACCTGTGATGGAATTCCGAAGAGTGGGGGGAAGCTGTGTCTGGAAAATACTATGGAAGACTATACAACATAAATTTCTTTTATACTGTGACTAGACTGTAGTGCTTCCAACGTTCATCTCACATCTGAACCATAAGATCATAACATGGATGATTACTACTCGTTTCGAGGGATGAAAGCAATCATTTTTCAAACTCTCCATTTTCAGTAGAACAGGGAATCAAAAATAAATTAAAGGGCGTACCCAACGCATTGCAGTCTCCAGTGGTTTGAGGACCTCGAATATAGATCTAGGTAAGCAAACACGTACGCCAGATAAATATTAGATAGGTCATAAATGCGTGAACTCATCTGCATGAAGGAGATTACATTCCGCCTCACGAACTCATAAATTTATTACAGTTTCATTACGTCGGGACTTTGGTTAGAAAGCCAAATACCACGCTAATAACAGAATTAAAGGAGCATATATAAACAAACAGTAATCGTATAATTACACAGTCATTCAGATACCTAATTCGTTACTGTGAACTTAATGTTGCCAGACCTATAAATCTAATCGTATCGTGTGAAATGAATCGAATTGTTTAAGGATTATAGTGTGAGGATAATAAGACATTGGCCATAATTTCATTTGAAGTCATTATTCCCACGTCTTCGATTAACATGTTCTGATGGCGGATTCGATGTTAATTTCTACTAACTGTTGCACACTCTTTTGTTATATCATATGACACAGCATTGCTATGTGATTCTGCACTCGTCGTATTAAACTGATTTCGTTCGTTAACTTACTTAAAAAAAATGTTCAAATGTTTGTAAAGCTTATGGGACTTAACTGCGAGATCATCAGTCCCTTAACTTACAAACTACTTGTGACCTAATTTATACTAAAGACAGCACAATCATCCGTGACCGAGGGAGGATTCGAACCTCCGACGCGGGAGGTCACGCGATCCGCAACTTTGCGCTCCATATCGCTCGGCTACTCTCGCGCGGCGTTAACTTAATTGCAACAATGGTATGCGTGTTGCCTTCCGTTCTGAGGTGCGACAAAGGTAACAGAATAAGGCATTTTTAATTAGTGATGTTTACACAGAATAGGTGCAAGTGCACAAAGAGATACAAAATTGCCACGGAGGAGCGGCCGAGTGCATTGAGGCGCTATGCTACGATGCATGAGGTCGTTCTTCGTCGGGCGTTCGAATCCCCCCACGGGCATGGATGTTTGCGCCTTCTTTAGTATAAGCTAGTTCACAAGTAGTTTGTAAGTTTAGCGACTGATGATTCCGTCGTTATGTCCTATAAGCTCTAGAAACATTTGAACATTTTTGATACAATTTTTTTTCTTTCTGCAAGAAAATTGAATTAATAGGAAAAGAGCATTGCTTCATAGTAAAGTTGTAGACGTAAACTGGATAAAAGGGACAGAATTAACCAATGCTCTGGAAATATTTTAATCCTCCTAATGTAATGCTCATTAAGGTAATAAGTGTCTAAAACATAGAAAGTATTTATTAGGTGGTAACCATACAGGTTTTCGCATCCTCATTATTACCGAAGATATACAGTATACAGCTGGCTCCGAAATTTCTCACAATTCGCAATAGCATTAAATAGTTATTCAAAGCATTGGCGGTGTGTTACACGTCGCTGCGTATTTTGTGAGTGTATACATCTAGCCTTCAAATCAAGAAAAGTTGTAGTTTACGTACGGTACCATTTTCGGCTTCTTCTTCGTCTTCTTTCGTAGCATTTTCCCCATTACTTGGGGTCTGCTCTTCAGCTACGTCTCCTTCACAGAGCTCTGTTGTGAACCTCTTCATGGCTACATCCGTATCGCACATGTCCTCCTTGATGTTGTCCACACACCTCTTCAGCAGTCTACCACGGGGTCGGCGTCTCCTGGATCGAATTGGAGTGCTGTTTTAACAACGACCGTACCACCGAATACGAACCTCTCTTGCCTTCTCTATGATTGAGACTGTACCAAGCCTATGGCGGACATAGTTATTTGTTGCCATTTCCGGCTTCCGTCAGAAATAAAAGAGCACAAACAACTCGTTCCCAGATATTTTAAGTCATCCGCGACTTAAGATGTTCAAGTGCTACGAAGTAATGTTCTTACACGACTTCTTTACAAGTTGTATTTGCTTCTGTAACCACTGATAAGATATTATTTGATATTTCTGCTGTCAGGATTCCTTTCGGATAATTTTCTAAAGTTTAGTTAGCTTTTAACATCAAATCATGAAGAATCTCAAAAAGTACTTTTGACCGAGCGGGAATGGCCGCGTGAGCTGGTCGCATCAATACGGATCACGCGGCCGCTCGCGTCGGAGTTTCTATACCTCCTTCAGTCGTGCGTATGTTGTGTGTTGTCCTTAGTTTAGGGAGCAATGACTTCAGCAGCTTGGTTCCATACCTTTACAAACAACTGAACAATTTTGAAGTCCTTTTGTGCCAAGTTTTGCTTGCACATTGTGCAAGTAAAGCCTTAAAACGAAAGGAAGTATATGGATGTTCACGAAACCTAAGCAATCTTCATTATCGCTCTTGTTTACCCTGTTAAATACATCAAATTTTGTCGCGGACGAAATCACTTAGCCGCGGCGGAGAGGCCGAACACTTTGAGGCGCTATGATCAGATGCGCGAGGCCGTTCCTCGTCGGGGGCTAGAATCCCCCATCGGGCATGGATGTTTGTTGCGAGAGTGAAGGTCGGAGTGAGAGTTTAAAATAGGGAAAGATTAAGTTTTTAAAACTCACAACCACCAACTGCGAACCAAATTCCTAAACATGGAAAAACACTGGATCTGTGATTGCTACTGTTTGACTCGTTTTCTAGGGGATGATATCGCACGTTCACAGCTTTCCTTCCCTGCATATGATGAACAAAAAAATTCGTAATAAAGTCAAGTTCATGAGAGAAAAGGTTGTACTAACTACTATTTTTTGAAAACACGTGAAAGTTCACTTTATGTTGTTTATTTCACAATATTAGAACCCTGTGGCTGATACGTCTGTACGTCGACACATTTATCAAATAAAGTTATAGCTCGTGAGCCCCCAGACAAAATGAATATTTGTCGCAAATTGTTTTCACACCATGTGGATGTCTCAAACACCGTTTATGTTCATGCCTATGCGATGACACGTGTTACATTAACAAATCACAGTCACTTTAATTCAATGCGATGCACACCTTGTTCGACCGGCTAAATATTCACAAACACACAGTAGCACTCGATTCAACTTGGTGCAGTCTACGACGAGTAACCACACGTGGCGATTGCCACAGACAAATCTCAAGTCACCACCTCGAGATCCACATGCCGACTGATGCAGAGCGACGCCGCCCGGCCAGCTACCCCACTCGCTCCCGACTCCCGACTGCCTACCTGGGCCGCGCGAGCGCGCGCGCGCCAAAGCCCAACGGTCGGGATTTTTCCCTACGTCATCAACTTTCCCATGTGAGCTGTTCTAACCGACTTGCCAACGTACAGCGCTCAGCCAATACATTTCTAGAACTTTACTTAAAATCAAAATAATTACACTACACATTAAACAAATGTCTTCTTAGATTTTTATATTGGTATAAACATCCTTTGTACTATTTATTATAATCGTGCAATTTCTTATATCACAGATAAGTGATTCAACTGAATATTTCAAGATAAAATACACAAGATTAATTGAAAATAAAGTGAGAAATAGTTAATATATTATTTTTATAAACAAACATTGCCATGCTAGTTGTGTAACTGTCTTGTATTCATTGGTAATTTATTACTTTTCATTGTCAATTAAACATATTACTCCAGATGTGACTATATCAGCTAATGTATTGTTTATTTATCAACAGGCTATTTTGTAATGAGGGCCTTAAAGGTTCCTAACAGCATCTTATTACTTCAAATGCCAGTAGTATTAGAATTATTTATTTCACGTTGTGCCTGGCACTCGCCATTGTCCCTCTCTCCCCTCACCGGAAACGAAAACTGGAAAATCCTAAACTGGAACAAGCCACCAACGTCGGCCTGCTTGCTGGCCTCCCGTCAGCTACAAGCACACAGCAAATCTCAACGTGGAGAATTTCTACCTTTGGCCTAACTATAAATGTTGTCACACAACTGCGTACATACATTGCTACCATAATTAATAAGATTAAAATTGTGTAACATTTAGTGCATTAGCATGGTCAATGTTTGCAGTGAACTTCATACTGTTTAATTATCAAATGCTATTAATTACCAGTATTTCTATTGGGCGGTAATCTCACATTGTGCTGTCTTTATTATAAGCTAGTTCATAAGTATTTTGTAAGTTTAGGGACTAATGACCCCGCAGTTAAGTCCCATAAGCTGAACAAACAGTTGAACAGTTCAACACATTTAGACTGATGTCATAGTTGTGTATCACTCCGCCACAGGCCCTGCAGTATGAACAGGTGCTCGATCGTGTTGAAAGACGCAAACGCCATCTCCGAATTGTTCTAGAACAGTAGGGAGCAAGAAGGTGCTTCAAACATGAGAATGTAGGCGTGTGCTGAGATAGTACCACGCAAAACAATAAGGGTTGCAAGCTCCAACCACGAAAAACGCGATCACACCGTAACACCATCGTATTTTACTGTTGGCACTACACACGCTAGCAGATGACGTTCACCGGGCATTCGCCATACCAACGCAAAGTTTTTCCCACAGTTAAGTCGTCCAATGTTTACGCTCCTTAAACCAAGCAAGGTGTCGTTTGGCATTGATTTGCGTGATGTGTGGCAACCGCTCGACCATGAAATCCTCCCGGCTGTCATAGTACTTGAAATGGATCTTATGCAGTCTGGAATTCCGGTGTGATGGTCTGGATAGATGCCTGCCTATTACACTGTGCGGACCTCTTCAACTGTCGGCGGTCTCTGTCAGTCAAGAGACGAAATCGGCATATAAGCTTTCATAATCTACGTGTCGCTTCATGTTTCCTCTTAACTATCAAATGTTTGTCAATCTGTCGGACTCAACGGCTAGGTTACAAACTACTTAAACTAAGGTAAACTAACCTAAGGACAACACATTCACTCCTGCCCGACGGGAGGACTCGAAACCCCGACGGCGAACGGCTTGGCGCACCGCAACACGGCATCTCAGTGCGCATGCCTAATCCGTCTCGTCTCTTCACTATTACGTAAGAAACAGTGGACTTAGAGATGTGATACAAAATCGTCTGACCACGTTCAAAGTTCGTCAGGTTCAGCGGAGCACCCCATTCTGCTCTCTCACGATGTCTAATGACTACTGAGGTCGTATAATCCGACATGTTGTCGGTAAGAAGTGCAACTAATAGAATATTTATGATAGAGACCTTGAAGCAATGTACCCACAGGCAAGCATGCGCTTTTTTACTTTTATGGTTTGTGTGTATTTAAACTGTACAACAAGTTACGGCGAAACTATGTCGCCATTCTGTAGTACCTGTACCACAACTATTTTTTTAAAATATAAAATCAATCATATTGAATTTCTAAATTTCCATTACTTCAGGAACAATAAACTTAAATAATGACTCTGTTTGCCAAAAAAAAAAAAAAAAAAAAAAAAAAAAAAAAATATATATATATATATATATATATATATATATATATATATATATATATATATATATATATATATATAGTCCACGTACTAAGGTTGGCTTACATAATTCATACGTTGAAGATAAAGATGATGCATTAAATTAAAGTTTATGATGCGCCCGGGAATCGAACCCGGACCTTCATGTTTACCAGGCAGACTTCAAACTGCTTTTTTGTTCATTGCGGTCGGTGATATTGCTTGTTTGTTGTTGTTCGATATGCCTTTGGCGTAGCATTGTTATTACAGAGGGCGTTCTGTCCTCTGACCGGGCGCGCTGAACTACGGCGCCCGTACCGCTAGACCAGCGCATCACTAGCGATTAAGGCGCCTCGGAATAGATTAAGCACGATTTCCTTCCACGTCACAAACTTTAATTCAGCTTCTGTGTTCCTATCAATTATTGCCACTACTGCCAAGGCTCTCCATTAAGCGGAATAGCAAAAAAAAAAAAAAGTTCAAATGTTTGTTAAGCTTATGGGACTTAACTACGGGGTCATCAGTCCCTAAACTTACAAACTACTTATGAACTGCTTACGAACTAGGACCGCACAAATATCCATGCCCGAGGGGGGATTCGAACCTCCGACCGTAGTGGCCGCGCAGACCGTGACTGGAGCGCCTTAGTCCCCCTTTTTTTTTTTTCTTCTTTTTTCTTTTTAGGGCCTCCCTTCTCCCCTCACAGCCCTTCCTTACGCTCTCCAAATTGTGCCTTCTTCGGCGAGCTTCTGTTGCTTTCTTCGAAGTAAATGAAATGAAATAAATACACCATTATCTGATTTTAAACGAAAATATCTTCCTGGAAAATGGAGTAGAAGAAAAAAGATGCCACACTGAAAATAATCTGTTCATGCTGAATCCTAGACAGCAGATAAATAAATGAAAGAATATGTACTTCTTGTATCAATGACAGTAAATCTTCTCTTTGACTCGAAATGTGAAACATACATTCTTCTGTAAACGTGCGTTGGGAAACCGCAGAAATTAAGGCATAATAACGTCGTCATGTAGAGTGCGTACGTGGCACGAGTTGTCGGGAAATCACTGAATTGTGTATCGCAGAAAGTTAGCGAAGAGCTTCTTGTAGGTCTTTCTCTTCATAAGCTTCTGGTGCTGTGTACGAAGGTACAAGTGGAAACCATATTTGTTTTTCGCTTCTTCTGTCAGTATGTAGTGTAAAGCGTGCCCTTTTATCCAGTTTACGGCGTTTCTTTTCGTGGCTGGGTAAGGCACGTCGCTGGGGTTTAGAAGGTCTTTCGGTGTTACGGTATGTGGAGCCGTTCGGGTGACTTTGGCTATGAGTTGTCGAGTGATTTGCCAGATTTCATCTACTTCAGCGGAAACCAGTCGATGCTCTTCAGTGTCAAACAAATTGCAGGTCGGGCAGTTGGGTGAATCTACAAGGTGGATGCGGTGCAACTTAGAATTGGTCGGTAGTTTTCTGTTGACGGCTTTATACCACGTAGCTCTGACAGTGGTCGGTAGAAATCGGCTACTGATGTTTCTCCAGATGGCCTTCCAGTTATAACCTGGGTATTTCTGTTCCACAACATTCCCGAGTTTTGTTTTTATCAATGTATCATATATCGTTTTCGCTTTGGGCGTTCTCTGCACTGTGATCGTTGTGGGAAGATAACTAAGTTCAACTAGAAATTGTTGAAAATGATAAAGTCCTATGGGAACGTGCCGAACGTCAGTGGGTGGGGTGAAATCTGTAGGAGCAATTTCCGTTAGTAAGTTGGCTGTGAATGAGTGAGGTGTCATCTTCCAGAGCTTGAGCATATTGCTTATAAATAATGCTTTGGATTTCATGAAGGTATCAGTAAGGTTGAGCCCCCCATTTTCAGCTGACAGAGTTAACGTGTCGAATCTGACTTTAAAGAGATTCCCACGACTGATGAAGTGGCCGAAAGCCGACATTATCCTTGCAGCAGTTGCACCTGGCATAGGTAAAACTTGTGCGACATAATTAATTTTGGAAGCTATGTAGATATTGACAAGGGTTGTCTTCTGGATTTCGTCAATGTGTCGCATACTGTGCTGCCTGACTCTGGCCCTCACGCTGTTCAGAAGGTTCCTGTAGTTAGTTGCTACCGTTTCTTTTATGTGGCGCCGATAATTAATCCCTAAAATTGTCCGCTGGTCGACCACTGGAAGTTGTGCGTTCTGCACCAATAGTCCTTGGCCTAAATTCATGATGCTGGATTTAGTTCTGTTTAATGTTGCACCTGATGCCAGTTCGTACTTGTCGATAATCTCCAATGTCTGTTCTATGTCTCCATTGTTGGTGACTATGACACCTACATCATCTGCGTAGGCCTTACAGACAATTCTCTGATCTTTAATGCGTAGACCTTGTAGATGTTGGTACAGTGATGCGAGCAAAGGCTCGATAGCAATGGCGAACAAGGCCGTGGACATGGGACATCCTTGCCTCACTGAACTGTTGAAGTGAATACTCCTGGTGAACTGGCCATTCACCATAATTTTGGAGGAGCTGTTCTTTAAAATCCTGGTGACGAGGTTTACAAAGCGGTGTGGAAAGCCCATTCTACACATCGTTTGGAGGAGGTAAGCATGATTGACCTTGTCAAACGCCTTTTGAAAATCTAAAGTTATTAATGCGCATTTAATGTTGAGAACATCCGCCGTTGCTATTACGTCGCGATATCCGCACACTGTTTGTAAAATTGACCTGTCCTTGCCAACACTAGTCTGATACGGACCAGTGACCTCATTCATTATCAGTTTGAGCCTTCGGGCTAAAATGCGGGTCATTATCTTGTAATCACTGTTAAGCAGTGTTATTGGTCTTAGATTCTCAATGTGCGCAGAACGTGGATTTTTCGGGATAAGTGCAACGAATCCGGCAAGGAAATCCTCTGGGATGTCACTGTCTGAATTCATGAGTTCTTTGTAGATGAGGAGTAGTTTGGGTTTCAGCTGCCTGTAGAAAACCTGGTAGAACTCGGCCGGCAGGCCATCGGGTCCCGGTGATCTGTTTTTGGGACTGTGTAGGACGGCAGCGTCCAAGTCTTCTTCGTCGATCTCAGCGACCAAGCTGTCAGACGCCTCAGTGCTGAGCCGTGCTCGCAGGTGTCGGAACAAATCTCCCTGCGCCTCAACGCTAACCGCTCCGCCGGACATGAGAGTATTGTAGTATTCATAAATTTCAGTTTAAATTTCAGTTTGTGTAGTAAGACTGGTTCCATCGGGTCTTTGGATTTCAGAGATTATTTTTTGTTGACCTCTCTTTTGCTCCCGGATAACGTGGAAAATCGACGATTCTTCACCGTTGAGAGCATTCTGTGTACGTGCCCTAATTTGATACCCGTTTAATTGCATTCGCTTCAGAGACAAAATTTTGGATTTAATTCTCTGTATTTGGACATAATTGTCAATGACAGATGCGTCAAGCGTGTATAATTCCCGCAAACATTGGAAATAAAATTCAGATGTCCTCTTGTACCAATAAGCTTTCTCCTTGGAGTAGTCCATCAGCATTTTCCTCAGTCGAGGTTTGTCACAGGACATCCACCAGCTAAGAGCGGAATTGTACGATGGGAGACGTCGTTCGCATGCCTCCCATGTTTGGTTAAATCTTTCACGACATTCCTCATCGTGCAGGTGGGTGACGTTTAATTTCCAATACCCTCGTGCACGGTAGGTCCCTTGTCGTTTCATGTTGATCGTACTTATATAAGCTGCGTGGTCGGTGAAGCTGGTTGGCCAAATTTCGGCGTGCACAATACGATGGTTCATTGTATTCGATACGTACATCCGATCTAATCTACTTGCTGAAGTTCGCGTAATGAATGTGAAACCTGGTGCATCACCGTGTGTGTATTCCCATGTATCGGTCAGGCGAAGTTCTTTAACAAGATAGTCCAATTCAGGAGAGGTGTTGAAATTAGGGACCTGGTCCTTTGGGCTCAGGACACAGTTAAAATCGCCAGCTAAAATAATGTTGTCTTGACGGTGGCCAAACAGAGGTACGATTTCGTGTTTGTAAAACACCGCTCTATTGCGTCGATTTGTGCTTCCTGATGGGGCATACACGTTAATAAGCCGAACGTTATGAAAGGTACAAGCTATTCCTCTACCATTGGTCAATTTTTCGATGCTGTGTACAATTATGCCCTCTTTCGCTAAAATTGCAGTCCCTAAGGTATTGCCGTTACCGGCATTGCTGTGAGCGTTATACCCACGTATATTGTCCAAGGCAATGTCTGTCACTTCTTGGAGCATAGCAATGTCTACATCTGCAGCATATAAAAAGTCTTTTAAACAATCCAACTTTACTGAACTTCGTATCTAGTTATATTTAAGGTAGCAATTCGATAGGCCTGAAAAGTATTCATGATTGGGTAGATAACCGATGTCGGGAAAAGACGTCACTATCGAACATTTCAGTACGTGTCAGTTTCGTAGCCGCTGGCCTTGTCATGATTCGGGAGGTCATCGGTGGCATTCGGCGATGCTTCACCTTGAACGATGCCTTGTTCGCTCATATCGACATCTTCCATTGGATCCTGTGACCAGTCGTTGCACGAAAATCTTGAATTATTATCCACGGCAGTCGTTTGCGGTTTTCCATCACTACCGCGCTGACTGGCTTCCGGTGGGACCTCGGCTTTGGTAGCAGTTGGTACAAGGGCTGGCAAGGAAGCGGTGAAGTGGTTCCCCGCGTTGTCAGGTAACGTATTAGCGATTTGTCTGGCTTTTTCTCGCAGTTTGGGGGCAGTTTCTGCTGCACCTTCATGTGAAATCCTTCGCTTTTTGTGTGTTCGAGAAGTACGTTTTTTCTTTGGCGATGCAATAGCTTCTACAGAACTTGTTAGTTCAGTTTCCGTAGCTGTGTCATCAGTAGGCGAGTCCTCTATGTTGGTGCTGGTCTGTTCCCGTGGTGGTTGTGTCGGCAAATCGGTTAACTGCGATGTAGCAGATACAACCGCCACAGTGTCTGGGATTTCCATCGGAATCTCGTCAACCTGTGGTGTTAGTGGTTGTGCCGGCAAATCGGTTGACTGTGATGTAGCAGAAACAACATCGGCAAAGTCCGGGCTTTGCATCGGGACGTCTTTATCAATGACGGTGGGTGACTGGTTCAGTTCCGTGACGGGTGCGTCGAGCTGGCAGCGGACGCATACGTCATAGGCAGCGACGTCATCACGGCTGGCCTGGCGGGCTCGCCGGCCGGCAGCTGAGCCACGCGGCGCTGCAGGCACTCGGCGCGCACGTGTCCCTGTTTACCGCAAGCGGCGCAGGTGCGGGGCTGCCCATCGTATGACACTATGGCGCGGTACCCGCAAACATTTATGTACGATGGAATATGCTTGTGAAGGTCGACCTTAAGTTGGCGAATACCATTCAGTACGGGAAATCTATGAGAGGTTGACCATTTCTCAGCTACATTACTAAGTACTTTCCCATATATAGACACCACTGCATTTATGTCCTCGGCCGATACCTCGAAAGGCAGTTCGAATATCCGTACAGTCCTGATTCGAGATCCTGCATGGGTGACTTCAACAGCACCAATGTGTCCATCGCGATGTTTGAACTTTAAAGTTCCTCCACAAGACTGAACTACCTTTTCACACAGTTCCGCACTTTTCAACTTTACAAAAACGTCACTGTTTACGATAGACATAGAGATTCCTATAATGTCGTTAAAATTCAACTTCACTGTTTCTTCTAGGAACGTTTCAAATTCAAAAGAATTCGTTCTCGGACGGCTACGATCTAACATGAACTTCAACGTATCAATACGAAATGGTTCATACATCACGGACTCATTTTTCAGAGACTTCGAGCCACGAATAAGTTACAGCTACAAGCTGCAATAGCGCAATACTCACCAAGCGAAAGCGCAATCGGCCGCAGCGCTCAGCACACAACCGCTCACGACCACTGCCGCCGGCGAACTGAATAGCTCCTCAGCAATGGACATATTGCAACATTCCTGCCTTTAACCATAGGCTGAGGTGATATATATTTATTACTAGTGATGCGGTGGTCTAGCGATGAGACGTCTTCCTCGTACCCATGAAGGTCCGGTTTCGATTCAATGTTTCACCTTTATCTTTAATGTCTTTGACATGTTCGAGACGAAAAACAGTCTCATGGTTTGTTAATTTCTATGTACAATGGTATATATGTATTCTTCACAGAGTCCAGTTAAGAAAGAGGTCTCTGCTGAGCAAGTGTAACCATTGTACCAAGTTGTTAGCTGTTTGTTGTTTTTTGGTCACTTGAGTGGTTAGTCTTATTCGACCTCTCAGGAGAACAAAGAAACAAATGTACAATTTGATCAGAAGCTAACAGCTTTGTACAATGGTTGCAGTTGCTCAGCAGATACCTCTTTCTTAACTGAACTGTAAAAAAAAAAAAAACCCTCAGTACATGAATTACGTATTTTTTGTAATTATTTTTGAAAAATTGTTTCTAAAGTAAGGGACATTTAGAAACTCAATATCAAAGATTTATTATAAATAATTTTTTAGTTCAGGTACAGGTGCTTGAGAATGGCGACACAGTTTCGCCGAAACTAACTGTACAGTGTAAATAAATACAAACCATGGATGTAAAGAAAGCCCCTGTTCGCCTGTGAGTATCATAAAGAACTGAAGTGGCTGATACTGACTACCTGACAGTAGGTGGGAGCACAATGCACCTAATATGAAAAACGTATTTTTGGAGGTGATCGGATACTTTTGATAACGTAGACTAAACTGTCTTGCATTCCGCGGAATATCCGCACCGTTTACTTGAGTAGTAGAGTTCAAACGACTTGATGAGTCAGTGTCAGGTCCTGTGGGACAAAAGGGACACCAGGGGGACTTTCGCTACCTCACTGGCTGTTTTAACCGGTGGTGTCGACGGCGAAGAGCCCAGCGTCTGGTGTAGCTGCGCGGGCACCGGAGACCAGTGAATGGCTCGGTCAGAGTCGCGGGATGGTGTCCGCCTAATTGCAAGCCAGAGGGGGTCGCCTTGCAATTAGCCCGGCGCGTCGGCAGCCGGCAATTTCTGGACGTAAAGGCTGGCCGGGCCAGACGCATCTCCTGCTGCAAGGTCGATCCCCACACTGTAATGCATTGCGCCTCTGCCCAACCTCTCCTTTATGGCTGTCCGGTATGCGGCCGCGAGTGGCTGAATTACACAGCCGACACCTCCAGTCTGCCAGTGCGTGTATTGTTATACAGGCTGAGGTTTCGTCGTGCACAAACTCTAGGGATTGAATGTAGGAATGCACAGTTTCGCGGCGAGTCATGTTGATGAAATTCTCTCGGGCTTCCAGCCGCTTCAAGTGGTTTGATATCCACGAGCTTTCGGCCGAAATCTCCTCGGCCATTGTCAAGTTGTAACGATACACTTAATTTTTTTTCAATTAATAAAATGAAAGAATCCCTGAGACGGATTTACGTCTCAAATATGTCAAAGACATTATTGATAGATCTGAAGCATTGAATTAAAATTTGTGGTGCGGCCGGGAATGGAACCCGGACCTCCATGCTTACTAGGCAGACGTCTTAACCGTTTTTTAATAAACTTTTATTTACTCTATTCCTTGTACATTGTACTATATACAGTGAACATCAATTATAACATCTTGGAATACATATGCACAAGTAAAATACTTTACACAGGTACTCATAATGATATACTCACACATAAACAATCATAAAAAAAGGAAAACATGTTGATTTACTCCTATTTTACAGTTCAATTTTTAAATAATTTAACCTTAGCATGTAGGCTTCTCAAACACTTTCAGTTTTTTTCTTGTAGGTATCGATATAAACTTATATTCAATTAGTCCATGTATATATATTAACCTATCCCCATTCGTTCAAATACGATAATTAGCATGTTTCCATATTTGGATTTTTGGTCCATATACTTGCTAAGTTTTTTATATTCATCCTGCATGTACAGTTTGAAGTCAATGGTGGTGTCCGGTCCAAGATTGTTAACGACGCATCTCACGTACTTTCCCAATAACCAGTATACTGCGTTTTTTTTCCCCTGGAAAATATCTTGCATCTGGTCTACATATTATGGATGGAGATACGTATTCAGGTGAAGTTCTTGTGAGGAGTGCTATTTGCGCTCTCACCCATTTCCAGTTATTTAAGTTTGCCCCACAGGTAAATCTGTGTATAACTGTATCAACAAGATTACATTGTTGGCATAGATCTGTTTGATTTATACCGATTCCACAGAGTCGCCACTAACGATTAAGGCGCCTCGGAATAGTCTATGTACGATTTCCCTCCACAACACAAACTTTAATTCAGCTTCTTTGTTCCAAAGATAATTGCCACTTCTGCCAAGGCTCTCCATGCAGCGGAATAGCACCTCGGCAATGGACATGGTGGAACAATCCTGTTAAGGTGATATAAATATCAATTAATACAAAGAGACGATCCCAGAGACGTCTGCCTAGTAAGCATGGAGGTCTGGGTTCGATTCCCGGCCGCACCACAAATTTTCATTCAATGCTTCAGATTTATCAATAATGTCTTTGACATATTTGAGACGTAAATCCGTCTCTGGGATCGTTTCTTTGTATTAATTGATATTTATATCACCTTAACAGGATTGTTCCACCATGTCCATTGCCGAGGTGCTATTCCGCTGCATGGAGAGCCTTGGCAGTAGTGGCAATTATCTTTGGAACAAAGAAGCTGAATTAAAGTTTGTGATGTGGAGGGAAATCGTACATAGACTTTTCCAAGGCGCCTTAATCGTTAGTGGTGTGTTAGTCTAACGGTTCAACAGTCCGCGTCAGGCAGCGCAGCGGTGCGGTTGGCGTGTTTACGTCCCGCAGCAGTGTCTCGCGCCTGAGGTTGTTTACGTAACTCAGCCGCCTCTACGCGACTTACTTGATAGAGCAAGCATGGCTCAATCCTGGAGACATTCGACCTTGAAGATCAGTTTTTCGAAAGCATATCCACGACCGAAGGCACTGGACATCGAACAGTTTATTAGAGACGAAGTGAAAGTTGCCTGCAGCGAAGTTGTAGGTATTCACTTTTCGATAGTGAGCAGTGTCGTGTACTTAAAGCTCATCAACGACGCGGTCTGTGAGAGAATTCTGAACGCGACCAGAAGTGGACTGAAGTTCCGTCACTCGGACGGACATATTGGTGAAGTGACAATTGAACACACGGGTCTCTGCACGATAAGGATATTTGAACTTCCATTTGAGGTGCCAGAAGAAACAGTGATTTCCGCGCTTCGCCCTTATGGGCATGTGATCAGTCACGAAGCTGAAAAATGGGCACAGTTTACCACATTCCCCGTACTCAATGGGGTGCGGCAAATACGTATTGAACTGAAAAAACATGTTCCATCTTATCTGACCATCGGTGGATGCCGTGCAATAATAATTTATGACGGCCAGCCGAAGACGTATTCAGGCTGTGGACAAGAAGGACACCTACGTTCCCAGTGCATGCAGGGCAGGATCACACAGTTGCCACCTGGGGATGAACAGCTCCCGCCTGCACCGACGACTCTTCCGGTGACGTATGTTCAGGCTCTCCAGCATCCTGTGCCGACGTACGTTAAGGAACCCTCACTGAACGCTGTAGCGCACGAAGGGAACGAGGACAAACTGGAAACTACGTCCACGACCGATCGTATACCACCAACGAATAATGAGGTGTCTCAGGTTGAGGAGATGGACGCCACATCACCGGTAGTGCCTAATGACGTTCTTGCAAAAGACCAAACAGCAGTGCACCAATCGACAACAGACGACAAGACGACGGCCAACGTACAGTCGTCGCTCTTACACCCGGCCGAAAATCCTGAAGGCACCGACCTACCACACCACCAGACTGACACTATTGAGAAGATGGATGTCGAAACTGAAGTAGTACCGACGTCTGCCTTCATCACTACGGAGACGGCGTCAGATGACTGCCGACCGACCTCCGATACAGAACACCACGTCCGCAAACAGCGCACCCCGCGGAAACGCAAGAAGAGGCGCCATTCGCCTTCTGATGATCAGATGCAAGATAAGGACGAGGAACCGACGTCGGATGAAGCAACTGACTCTGCCTCTCAGGTGTCCGGTGTCATCACTCCCCGTCTGGCACGTCCCGATACAGCAGCGACAACACCTGCTCCTGTCTCAGATTCACCTTCACCTGCTACTGAACACCAACATGAGACTCAGGATGAAACATCCCCTCCACAACTACGAAGTTTCACGTCTGACGCTTGGGCAGACGATATCGAGAATGAAGCGGAAGATCTTGAGGGAGTCGAGGGTAGAAGTGCTCCCTCGGCTGCATCCAGCACTCCCCTATCACAATGACTGAGGCTGCACCAACAGCTTCCATGGCGCCGCCGGATCCGCCTGCTGACGATGTACTGAACAACTCAATAGAAGGTCTAGGCGCACAGACATACCGGCTCGCTACCGTTAACATCAATAACATACGTGCACGCCACAAATTGGCCATGCTACAGGATATGCTCAATGCAGCGGACATCGACATAGCCCTCCTTCAAGAGGTGCATGTAGAAGACTTCACAGAACCCTACGGATACACGACCTGCATCTCCCATGCGTCTGCCACTGGCAGTGGAGTGGCGATCATCCTCCGTGAAGGTCTTCTTGCTGAAGATGTCGAGTATCTTCCTGACGCCAGAGGGATGGCTATCACTGTCCAAGGAGTTCGAATAATTAACGTCTATGCGCCGTCGGGATCGGGACGCCGACGTGAACGATCCACCTTCTTCGCAGAAGCGATCACACCCCTCTTTGTGGGACAACAAGACGCCTTGATAGTAGGAGGGGATTTCAACTGTACTCAAGCTCCGAAGGATCAATTACCTCGTCACTCTCCGTGCATGGAACTCGGAGCACTCGTCCACAATCTTCGGTTGGTGGACTCATGGGAACATGTTCATGGCGACCGGCCTGGCTTTACGCATTTTACCAGCCATTCGTCTAGCCGCATTGATAGGATTTACATCTCGTGTTCCATTGTCAGAGGGACGAGAGCAGCCGAAGTATGGCCTGTAGCGTTTTCTGACCACGAAGCCTATATTTGCGACCTTACCCTCAGACGTCAGAAAGTATGGCACAGCCGTGGTCCATGGAAGCTGAATGTGTCCCATCTCGCCTCTCCAGAATGTCGGCAGCTCGTAGAGAACACATGGAACAACTGCAAACGCCGACGCGGCGCCTACCAGTCTGCCCTTGCTTGGTGGTTATTCTGTGCTAAGCCTGCCCTGCGGAAGACTTTGATAGGGTATGGGAGAGACGTAGCGGCATGGAGGCGACAAACAAAGGACTTTTAATTCAATATTTTAAGGGAATGTACCAGAATGCCATATTCACCTGCGAGGCAGACTACGGTGAATCACGCCAAAGCCCAAATCATCAGACTTACACGCCAGCATCTTGAAGGAACGATAGTCAGAGCCCGTACTGAAGACAGAGTAGCTCAAGAGAGTCCCTCCATGTACCATATCATCAGAGAACGACGGCGTCGACGAAGGGCCTTGATACATGTGCTGACTACAGATAGAGGACGATACGACACCCAGAGAGATATAGGACATGTCCTTCACGCTCACTATACGCAGCTGTACACAGAGCTCCGCCACCCCCCAGAAGTAATCGAAGCGGTATCCCAGCTCACATACGGCAAAATTGCACAAGCTGCGGCTACTGAACTGACAGCCGATATAACAGAGGAGGAAGTCACTGAAGCGATACAGATGGGACCCGCCAATAAGTCGCCAGGCCCTGACGGCCTCCCTCTGGAGTTCTACAGGGCCTTTCAACAACTGCTAGTACCAGTCTGGACGTAAATCTGCCGCGATTTCATGTCCCCCACGGTGCAGATCCCTGAGACGTTTTGCGAAGGGCTTATCATACCTATACACAAACCACGAGGTGGGACCAACATCAGCGACTACCGCCCCTTGACCCTACTGAATAGCGACATGAAGATCTTCACTCGACTGTTGGCAGCACGACTCAAGCACACGGTCCGATACGTTGTTTCACAGGATCAGGCATCTTTAGGTGGCAGTCATAACATTCGCACTGCCCTCTGCCGCTATCGCGATATGATCGCACTTGCCAAGACAAATAAAATGCCTGGAGTTTTGGCTTGCCTCGATTTCAGCCAAGCTTTTGACAGAGTCGACCACACATTTTTAAAGGCCGTAATGCAACAGATGGGTTATCCCGAGACCATCGTAGACTTATTGGTACGTCTCCTTCACGGTGCGACATCAAGAGTACTGTACAACGGACGCCTCACACCGCCGATCCTCATTCAGAGATCGGTGCGATAGGGGTGCCCCCTATCAACGATATTGTACGCCCTCGGTTTGGAACCGCTGCTCTGTGGCTTTCGACAACGCTTGACAGGGATCACACTCGGTGGACATACTTTTTGCTGCACTGCCTATGCCGACGATCTGGTTCTCTTTCTTCGTGGTGAAGACGACGTCCGCGCAGCTTTGGCGTGGGTGGCGACCTACGGCGCAGCATCGGGCAGTGAACTGAATGTACACACATCGCACGCTCTATCTATAGGTGACGGGCTGCCCGATAGGTGCGTGGCCCCATTGATAATAACAGACACAATGCGCTGTTTGGGCATTGATTTTACAACTGACCTGCGGCGGACGATTGCCCTCAACAGTAGGCGCCTATTGCAACAGATTAGGGCAGGGATAGGCGACCACCGTCTTAGAACACTAGACATTCTGCAACGGGTGCGATATGCTAACGTCTATTTGGCGTCGCGCATCCCCCATGTTGCGCAGACACTGCCGATCCCGCCATATCTGGCCCGCAGCATGCTGGCGGCTATGGGGTCTTTTGTAAGTACCGGTATGCTCTTCAAGATTCGTTACGACTCCCTCACACTACCGAGGAACAGAGGTGGTTTAGGACTTTTTCACGTTCCGGGCAGAGCACGGGCCTTATTTGTAAGCTCTCACATGAAGATATGGCGACAGTGTCCGACGAGTCTTACAAGCCTGCTGCTAGAGGCCTTAAGGCCGATCTACCTCACCCCTCCAATACCACTATCCGACATTCCAGCCCCTTTCTTTTATTTCGGGCAATTCTTCCTCGACCTCAGCTACATGCGTACCGCACTTCCGCCCACACAATTGATATCGGCGAGGGCAATATACTACACCATGGAACAGAGCAGAGCCCCGAACGTGATAGAATCAAAACACCCCCATATTAACTGGCGTGTTGTGTGGCGAGCGGTGAGCGCGCCCACTCTCAACACAGACGTACAGTCTGCGTGGTACATCACAGTCAACGGGAAGCAGGTGTGCCAGTATCGCCTCCACCGAATTCATCTTGCGGACTCTCCTTTGTGTACCAAATGCGGAGTCGTGGATACAGATGAGCATCGCCTTGACTGTGGATCGGCGAAGGATGTTTGGTATTTGGTGCGCCAGGTACTGGCTTTCTTCACACGCACAACCCCCGAAATGATAACTACCAAATCGCTTCTCTTTCCAGAAGACTCGTATTACCCGAGAGCGAAAACTAACTCTTTTAAATGGATATGTGGCCACGCTGTACACTATTTGTTCGGCGATGGAGAGAAGACTGTACTTGATTTTTGGAACTATATGAACAAGCGACATTGTGCAATAGTTAGGAACCCCAAGTACCGCGAATATTTTTCCAATTTTCTTTGGAGTGCGTTCCATAACCCGCCTCGCAGCTGGAATATCGATGAAAGGAGAAGTTGACCCCAGAACGACAGAAGCACTGATTGAACTACAACCGGCAACGAAAGAAATCGAGAAGACGTTCATTGATAATCCGCAGCTAGACCTTCCTTGGAACGCACCATGTCGTAATGCGACGACCTCTTTATTTTGTTTTTACGCCGGATGTGGAACGGCAGTATTTTCTACATAAAAATGCAGAACTATACATACTAATAAAGAATATACATGAAGCTTTATTTCTCCCTTTTCCCCATTACAAATCTACAGATATCTTTATGGGCCGATGCGGAGGAGGATTTTTATTTCATTTTATTTATTTATTTTTATTTTTTACTTATTTAATTTTTTTTTCCATCGAGCACGACTGGAGCGTTTGCGTACGTTCTATACTTGAGGTTAGGGTAAAAGTGGCGGTGGCACTAGCTTATTTTTTTTAGGTTTGTACATTATTATTAAGGGCGTGATGGGTGTTAGGAGCCAACGCCTGAAGTGGCAGAGATAGACGTGGAAAAAAAAAAAAAAAAAAAAAAAAAAAACGGTTAAGACGTCTGCCTCGTAAGCATGGAGGTCCGGGTTCGATTCCCGGCCGCACCACAAATTTTAATTCAACGCTTCAGATTTATCAATAATGTTTTTAATTTAATTTCGTTCGTCATTTTTTTACTCCCAAACAAACGAGAAGACGGAACCGAGATAGTAGTTTTACTCACTCTCTGGTCTGTATCTGATGTGATAAGACGACTTTCATACCTGTATCCACTTAGGTAAGAAGAATGCAAGCTGTTGCTGAAAATATATTATTTAAATTCAAAAGCATTCCTTCTCCTTGGTTTTCATTTAAATCAAACTCCTCCACGTCAAATATTTATTTTCTTAAGGTTTTCAGCTCCTTCGCCTTCGTAATAGTTTAATGTTCAGACGCCGTTACAATCGCTTCGCATTGTCTGCAAAATTTCAATCAAACAATCATCCTTATATAATACTTTCTTGATTTTAGAATCTGCAGTCATTTCTTTTGTAATTTTACGAAGTCCGATCTTATTTTTTTAAATTATTTTATCATTACCAGTAACTTCATATTCCACCCACGGTCGCACAACAATGAAAAGCGAAGTGAACAGTCTGAACATTGATCTCCTACGGAAAGTATCTTCAACGTTCATATATTAAATTAAAAAAAAGTTATCATTTCCAGCTTCTACAATACGAAGCGCAGGATCCAGCTAGATGCTTTCCGTAAGTCTTATAACGTGCTGTTGCTTGTATGGTGCCGGACTTTAATATGCAACCCGCGGTTTATTTGCTTTAATGCTCATTTTGTGCTGTACTTTAACTAACTTATTTCAAATTCAAACATTCGGTACCATCAATTCCTTGTCCCAAATTAAATATCTACTTTAACATACGCAACTAGGGCAACGTTATAAAGTGGTGACTGTCTTATCATTGCTGCCGCCGTTCTAATATACCTGCGAGAGTTAGTGTGACGTCACTGGTGCTCAGCCGCATCGCCATATTTGGCAATGTTTTGGCCGCGTGCCTGCCGCGCCCGCTTCAACCGGCCGATGTCCTGATCCCAAGCTGTGCTCAGTTGCAAGCCGCCTCTCTTTTAATGATTTCCACCATAACTCGGGCCTCATTTCCGTGACAATCTCTCCTCTATATCGCCATAATACGAAACGAAGTGCTCTTCTCTGAATTTTCTCTAAATCGTGCGTCTGTTCCACAATGCGCAGCAATATTCCAAAATTGGACGCGCAAGTGTAGTGTAGGCAGTTTCTTTAGTAGAACTGTTGCATCTTCTAAGTATTCTGTCAACGAATCGTATTCTTTTGTTCACTTATCCTACAGTATTTTCTATGTATTCTTTCCAATTTAAGTTGTTCGTAATTGTTACTCATAGGTATTTAGTTGAATTAACGGCCTCCAGATTTGACTGATTTATCGTGTAAAGTAAGTTTAACGGATTTCTTTTAGTGGTCATATGGATAACTTCACACTTTTCACTATTAAGGGCCAATTGCCATCTTTTGCACTATGCAGAAATCTTATTTAAATCATTTTGCAGTTGCGTTTGATCTTCTGGTGACTTTTCTAACCGATAAATGACGGCATAATCCGCAGTCTAACAGAGCTACTTAGTATAGTTTATAAAAATAAGGAACAGTAGAGGCCCTATAACACTTCCCTGTGGAACTCCAGATAACACTTCTCTTTTATTCGATGACTTACCGTCAGTTACAACCATACTCCGCAAGCCACCCGACGGTGTATGGCGGAGGGTACCTTGAGCACCACTCAAGTACTGTGTCCTTTCTGATAGGAAATCACGAATACAATAAGCACAACTGTGGTGATATAACACAAGCAGGGAATTTGATTAGAAGACGCTTGTGATGTACAGTGTCAAAGTCTTCTAGAAATCTAGAACCTCGGTGTCTATTTGACATTTCTTGTCGATAGCACTCATCTCATATGGGTAAAGAGATAGCTCTGTTTCACAAGAAGGATACTTTCTGAATGCGTGTTGACTATGGGTCAATAGGTCGTTAGCTCTGAGGTGGTCCATATTATTAGAGGAAAGTATTATGTTCTAAAAGTCTGCTACAAACCGACATACTTTCTCGTATTCATTTTGTAAATTTATGAGATTCTGAACCTCTCTCACCCTCTCTGTTTGTTCAACACTTCCTCTTCTATCCCTCTATGCGGCCTCCCCCCCACCCCTTTGTGTTATCTCCTGTCCTCTCCACTTCATCTGCGGCCCTCTCTGTATCTACCTCCGCTGCTTTCATCTTCTCCTACTTTGCATGTTTTCTTCCGTGTTTCATTCCTTACCCTTATCTATGAGAAATTGCATACATTCCCAACTTCCCTGTTGATCGATCAGTCGATATCAAGTCTATAGCAAAGTAATGTCGGCATTGGATCTACGTGTAACGTCGTATGTGTGAATTCAGCATGAAAGAACAGCGAACACACACATTATATATATATATATATATATATATATATATATATATATATATATATATATATATATATATATATATATCTTTTTCCGTCCCCTCTTTCTCTGCCCCTGCCCCCCCCCCCTCCCACTCTCTCTCTCGCTCTCTCTCTCTCTCTCTCTGACACAAATAGTTGCTTTCGCGTTGATTATATGACAACTGTAAAGTTCATGATTTTCATTTTGTGCGCTGCTAGTCTGTTTAACAACGTTGATGTTTCTTTTCAGGTACGTCAGACGTCCAGCTGCATCGATGTTCGGTTGTGCTTGGCACAATGCGGCTGCCACATTTGGCGTTTTCCAGTAAGGTTAGTACCATCAATGACAACCAGTAGACCACATGCCCTTAGGAAAGATCTAAATCAGATCTAAAGTTGAGTTAAATATTCCGGCTGAGAGACTACTATTTAGTAACATCCCAATCTGTCGGGGGAATACTGCTGTAGGGTGGGAGTAGAGGGGAGTTGACTGGGTGTAACACATGGGAAAAGATACTGCTATGGAAGTGATAGGAAATCAGAAGCAACTAACTTGTATAAATTGCTTCTGCTTCGCAACGAAAAAGAAGAATTCTTTTTTTCTTAGATGTTGGAAAGGTAGGCTTCGCGCCCTGCAAATTTCTTGCCAGTGACTGTATCATGCAAGAAATAAGGTAACGTCCCACTACCATTGTTACTGAACGTAATGATCTACACATATTGTGTGAGTGTGTGTGTGTGTGTGTGTGTGTGATAGAGACAGAGAGAGAGAGAGAGAGAGAGAGAGAGAGAGAGAGAGAGAGAGAGAGAGAGAGAGAGACAGAGAGAATGTTCCCCAAGCTTAAATATTCCTTACTATCAGTCGACAATAGCTGTTGATATAAGAACCACATGCAACACATAATAGTGAAGATATGACGTCGTAAACTATGAAATCTGCAGCATCATGAGATGCGTGAATCATAAAACTATATTCATCTCGTATCTGGCTTCTTGCAACAAAGTTTACACATAATTTAAAATCTTAACGAAACTTTTTCTTGGTGACAATTCCAACAACACAATGTGCACACGCATATGCACGCGCACACCACCCACTCACCGACACACACACACACAAACACACACAAATATCATTGAATGAACCTTCGAAATTACATCGTAGTACGACACGGTTCATGAGCTATCAGCTCATATGGAATTTGTTTGATGCACGAATTTTCGATGAATTGCGTCTTTTTACTAACTTAATGTGCGCCTTATTTTTCAGACTGTGTGCGTATATACCACTGAATATACCTTCGAAATTAGATCACTATGTGACGTAATCCATTAAGACAACAAAACGTTCACTTTGAAAGGTGTAATCTTGTTCCATTTCGAGAAGGCAACAGGAGAACTCTCACGCTTCCGTTATGTACCGGTGCGTTGCAATGAAAATAAAATAAAATAAAAAAAGTAATAAAAATTAAAAAATATACAAATAATAATAATAATAATAATTACGTCTGACTTGTGGTTAGCGTTCAAGCTACATAGAGTATCACTGGCCATCAAATTATTATTCTAATTTTTTACACTTTTATATTTCAATATCACTTCTGTGTATAGTGTCTGCAAAAATTTCGCGAAAGATATAGTAATAAAGACGTGGATAAACTGAAACCTTTTCATTAATCAATTTTTATGACGTCATATTTCATGACGTATGTGTTGTACTATACTACAATATTGAAGATAAATGCAGTTGTCTGTAATCTGTAAAATGTCTCGCGTATATGTCGAATGCCGTAGTTCATAACAGCGGAAAAGCAGTAATCGATAAACTTCTTTCCTTTATAATTTTACTAGGGTTCGGACACTGTCATATCATTCGCAGTTTTGCTCGAATTTCGTTATCGCTTACTGCTTCTCCGCTGTTAATGGCATTCGACATACACGCGAGACATTTTACAGAGAGTATACACACAGACCATTGCATATTATCTTCGAAATTTAATTATTGTACGACACATGAGATATGACATCATAACTTATTAATGAAAAATCGAACTATTGTGTTTGAAGTTTCGATTTATCCACGTCTTTACTACTACCTCTTTTCGGGACTATTTTGCTGACACTATACACAAAGCTGACTGTATCTTCGAAATTATGGATATTGCGACACGTGGCTCAGGAGATATGACCTTAGAAGCAATAAATTCATAATAAACTGCCCCAATAGACATGATGATGAGTTTATTACGTCTATACTATCAATTACTTTCGCAACACAGATTTCGCCGACAGTTTCCTAATATTTTACTCTAGGAATCTAGAAAATTATATTTTATAGGAACTATTATTCAGCAAGTATGGTGTGATAAGGGCTGAGCTGCGTGAAAGTGAAATTGAAATGTATAGGGACAGACAGGGAAGAAGTATACAGAGTAACATAAGAATGAAAAAAAAAAAATAAATAAATAAATAAATAAATAAAAAACCATGTGCCCGACATAGCCGGGAACTTAGTTCAGTATAAATCAGATTGTGGAGTTTAATCAAATATTCATCACTTATAATGGAACTGCCTTGGGGGTTAAGGTTTATGAAAAAATTTAATTTTCAGTTCAGAATTAATTTCGTAAATAGTTCGTAAGCCAGGGTTGAGTTCAAAAGAGTCAAATATTTCGTAACTAATACTTTCACTATTCGAAATTTTTGAATAAATGGTCTAAATAGTTTTGATTCTTTAAATAATTTGGAAAATAGAATGGTAGATGTTGGCAGCAGTTACACTACGAAAAGAGATGGAATTTACCTTTTAACCTTTTATAAACATACGTCAACTCATTCTGTTGGTGGCTATAACAAGAATTCGTGTTAATTAAGGTAAAACACCGTCGTGATATGGAGTTGGACTAGTTACATTGTTTGTTCGTGCAACGGACCGTGCGTTAAATTTTACTTCACAGTCCAGTCGGAGTTGCGGGAAAAAATATTACGCGGAAAGTTATCGGACTCCTAAATTCAACATTAGCAAAATGAAACGATTGCAGGTCCTAAAAGCCGGTTACTTTTCAAGGGGGAATTATATGGTTTGAAAAATAATAAAAGTTGCAACAATCACTGCACGAAATCTCGTCAGGCGTAATGCCGTCCAAACCCATTGCACAACTTCAATCGGCGGAATTTTTACGCCAATATGAAATGGCGGGATGTTAAATAAATGAATTTATTTAGCTTTTGGCGCTACACACACGGTTTACACTCGTTACATTATGAAATTCATCATCATCATCATCATGATTAGACTGATTAGCCTTTCAGCGTTCAGTCTGGAGCATAGTACCTCTAATAAACTTCCTCCATGATCCCCTATTCAATGCTAACATTGATGCCTCTTCTGATGTTATGCCTTTTACTTCAAAATCATTCTGCACCGAATCTAAGTACTTTCTTCTAGGTCTACCTCGACTTCTCTTACCCTCCGCTGCCGAGCTCATGAGTCTCTTAGGTAACCTTGCTTCTCCCATGCGTGTAACATGACCCCACCATCTCAGTCTGTTCGCTCTAACTGCTTCATCTATGGTGTTCATTCCCAGTTTTTCTTTGATTTCCTAATTATGGACACCCTCCTGCCATTGTTACCATCTATTAGTACCTGCAATCATTCTTCTTATGAATAAGGTAACCTGTATCCACCCAACTTTCACTCCCATACAACAAAGTTGGTCGAAAGATAGAGCGGTGCACTGCTAACTTAGTCTTGGTACTGACTTCCTTCTTTCAGAAGAGAGTAGATCTTAGCTGAGCACTCAATGCATTAGCTTTGCTGCACCTCGATTCCAGTTCTTTCGCTATGTTGCCATCCTGTGAGAAAATACATCCCAGGGACTTGAAACTATCTACCTGTTCTAACTTTGTTCCTCCTATTTGGCACTCAATCTGTTTTTATATGTTAAAATACAGTATAAAATATATAAGTGAAGGATAGATAAAATATAATACATAAACACAGTGAAAAGTAGAATCACAGCAGATATTATGCGTTACACGAGTCTTCAAATTCTGACTTCCAGGGTTGGCGATCCATTGGAGTCAGGGCGGTATGGCGTTGAAGAAGTCAGCCCGACTTCCCTGGTAGGCTCTTAATTCACAGTCTTGGGCGACATGCTGTATTGTTTGATTTGGTGCCCCACAGTCACAACAATGGCTGGGAAGCTATCCCCGCTTGTGTAGGTTGTGTGCACATAGTCCATGTCCTGTTTAGGCTTTCCCATAGCTGTCGTGGAAGTTAAAAGCCCTGTGGTGGACAGATCAGTTGACGGTTGTCAGGGGAGGCACTAGCAGTCCAGGTCTCGTGTCAATGAATATCCATGCTGAAGTTGGCAGCTGACAGTTGCTGGGCCATTCTAAGAGGGGGATTTCTAGAGCGGAGTCGTGTTCTTCCCAAAGTTGGGATGTCCTCATGGATAGCCACGGCGGAGTGACCGAGGGGATTGAGGCGCTATGCTCCGATGCGCGAGGCCGTTCCCCGTCGGGGGTTCGAATCTCCTCTTGGGCATGGATGTTTGTAGTGTCTTTAGTATAAGGTAGTTTATAAGTAGTTTGTATGTTTAGGGACTGACGACTCCGCAGTTACGTCGCATAAGCTGAACAAACGTTTGAACATTTTCTCCATGAATAGGAAGTATGGGGTTATTCATTATTTTTGAATATTCCTTCATCAGAACTTCCTGTGTTCGCAGGGAGGGTGGAGCAATATGACTAAGTGTTTTTATGCATCCAGTTATGGTTCTCATAGCAGCGTTGAGCTTGCTGGTTAACCATACTGGTGCAAAGTACTCGGCTGAGGCGAGTGCAGAAGTTCTTTGTGTGTCTGCTGATGCTCTCCATTTAGTGCTGCAGAGCCTCTGAATGAGGTTGTTCCGTGATCTTATTTTATTGGATACATTTTCCAAGTGTCTTTTGAAGGATAAGGTCCTATTTAGAGTAACCCCCAGGTACTTTGGATGTGTCTGATATCGCAGTTGACTGTTACTCATATGGATCTTCAGCTCATATCTTGCCATTTTGCTGTTCAGATGAAAACAGTTGACTTTAGTATGGCGAGAGTTGGTATTAGCCTCCATTTGATGAAATACTCATGCATTATTTTTAGGTCAGTTGTGAGTGTGTTTTCAGTTTCTTCAAACTACGTGCTTTGGATAGCTAGAGTCATATTATTATCAGCATAGCTGAAATACATTGAAATGGTGCCAGGCAGGTCAGAGATGTAGAGGGTAAAGAGCATCGGTGCTAAGACTGATTCTTGAGCCAGTCCATTATTCAGTTTCTTCTGTTTGCTTATGTCATTACCATGTATCACCTATAAGTATCTATCCGACAACGTGTTGTTGCTACGTCTCAGCGTCGTACGGTAGCGGATTATTTTTATCACTTTGTGTAGAAGTCCTTCCTTCCACACATACGCTACTGTTAGGTCTAAGAAACTACTGAAGTTTTTTTTTATTTCTCAAAACCAGATTTAATATAAGCAGTTAGACTTTGAACCTTGTCGTTGCAGCTCCTATTGGGTCTGAAACCTGCCTGTTTTGGGGGATGACTTCTGAGATTGGTGGACGCAGCCCTTTGAGGAGCAGCCGTTCCAGAAGTTTGTAGCAGCAGCTGAGATGAGCGATAGGGTGGTAACTTTCTGCTTTATCTGATGGTTTGCTTAGTTTCAGCACAGCCATTATTTCAGTAATTTTAAAAACTTTGACAGACAGCCCGATGTTTGTATGCATGAGTAAAACTTGGCCAGCCATTTCTTCGTTTCTTTCTCACATCGAGTCAGGAATGCAGAGTGTATTCCATCATAACTATCATAACACGTGATGTTAAGTTGGCAGTTGACAGTTGCTGGGCCATTCTCAGAGGGGGATTTCGGATGTCTTCATGGATAGCCGCGGCGGAGTGTCCGAGCGGATTGAGGCGCTATGCTCCGATGCGCGAGCCCGTTCCCCGTCGGGGGTTCGAATCTCCTCTCGGGCATGGATGTTTGTGCTGTCCTAAGTATTAGGTAGTTTATAAGTAATTTGACCCCACAGTTCCGTCGCATAAGCTGAACAAACATTTGAACTTTCTCTTCATGAATAGGAAGTAAACAAAAATAAACTTGTAGAACATACACAAAATTTAATTTTTTTATTTTATTTATTAAGTAAGATACCTCCCAGTATATTTCACAAATAGAAGCACTATAGTCACTTTATCCATTACAAGTATCACAAGCAGCCGCTACAACACGTCTAAAGTATTCGGAGAAAGGCACAGACATAAAACAAGGGAATGTGGATTAACGTTCAGAGATATACGATAAAGAGGAAAACGCTCATTGATTAAAAATATCTTGGGCTAATCAATAAATTTTTAATGAACGTAATTAAAGGCATTGAATTTAATTTTATGCTGTGGTCGGGATTCGAACCCGGGACCTCCTACTTACTAGGTAGGTGCTTTAGACCACTTTTTTTTTTTTTTTTTTTAGACCACTCAGCTAACACAGCGTTGTAGCTAAAGCAACTACGCGGACTGTCTTAAAGCTTTGGCTACAACGCTGTGTTAGGTGAATGGGCGCCGTGGCTCAGCGCTCCCGGTCAGAGGGCTGAAAGCTCTCTGTAATATAAAAAAAAAAAAAAGAAAAAGAAAAAGGCTGAGCCAAAGAACACATAGAACCAAAACGAACAAACACGGCCGGCCGCGGTGGCCGAGGGGACTGAGACGCTCCAGTCACGGTCTGCACGGCCACTACGGTCGGGGGTTCGAATCCCCCCTCGGGCATGGATATTTGTGCCGTCCTTAGTTGTAAGTAGTTCATAAGTAGTTTGTAAGTTTAGGGACTGATGACCCCGTAGTTAAGTCCCATAGAATCTACAAACATTTGAACATTTTTTTGAACAAACACGATCAGCGTCCGCAAGGACAAGAACTACCCATAGAGCAAAGGAAAAAAAAAAGTGGTCTAAAGCACCTACCTAGTAAGTAGGAGGTCCCGGGTTCGAATCCCGGCCACAGCATAAATTTTAAGTCAATGCCTCTCCTTATGTTTAATACCTTGGGTATAACGAGGAAATGTTGTCTCCAAGTAATTGTATTATTTGTTAATAACTTTTTATTTGTATCGTTTCAATCTCACTTCTAAAGCTATGTTATTTAGCAATTACACGCTATGCGAAAATTATATTGCGACAAAAACACTGTTATAATTATTTATATGGCTTAGATCTCATTTGATACATTATGTAGGTGGGAGAAACCCTTCTGTGGTGCTGCGCGGCATCTGGCTCTCTGCGGTCCATAGGTTTCAGGGGCTGCATTGTTAACAGCGTGATCAGCAGTGACTTGACGTGACGTGACGCGGTGTAACGTTTCTTCCAGTGATCGGTCGGCATTGTGCTCGCGGTGACGGCTGCAGGTGTCGTTCGCCCGTCTGCCGCCCCTCGCCGGCTTTTGTGCCTCTCTAATTCGGCTGCCGGCGGCCTCGTGCTCACGGCCCGGCGAATTAATAAGTTCCGTCCGCTCTGGCCGCGTTATTAGATTACGCGTCTAACTAATTAGTTCATTATTATTACGCACGTCGTTGCCGCAGCTGATTAAGTGTAACGATAGCTGTGATTAAAATGCACGGCCGCGCACGAAATATTAATAGCTTCATTACCGACGCTTTTGATTTGCTTCGAAACGGCTGCGGAACTTGTCCGCGAGCGCGAATTCGTAGCGCGGGGGTATCGAGCAGAAAGGCCTACTTTTCGTCAGTTTTTCCCAGCTCCGTGGGAGAACAAACCCTGCCTATTGAGTTTAATGTAAACGTGGTTGCACGTTACTTTAGGAGGCAGATGAAACTCTAAGCAATAGTGTTGGAGTTACGTGAAGAATCAGAATAGT
Organism: Locusta migratoria; assembly: GCA_026315105.1. Classification (NCBI taxonomy): domain Eukaryota; kingdom Metazoa; phylum Arthropoda; class Insecta; order Orthoptera; family Acrididae; genus Locusta; species Locusta migratoria. The sequence goes on along the minus strand of CM048748.1, from coordinate 267,896,876 downwards.
TTTTTCGTCCTATTTCGGAATGTTTTCATCCATCGCATATCATCGTCAACGATAATGCAACCTTCGAGAAATGATAGCGAACAAGAAATAAATGAAAAAAGTACGAATCACTAACTTAAGACGCAAAAAAAAATCTACTGTGTTCCACTATTTTATTTAAAGGTAAACAATTAATAATAACAATGATAATGATGCTGATGATGATAGCTTGCAGTGTATCCCGAATGAATTAAGTTGAATGGAAAGCGACCAATAGCAATTCGGAATGAATTAATTACGTTTAATGGTAATTGAGCAATAGTGTGGACTACGTACGTGGAAAACTTGTAGTTGTGGTCTTCAGTCCGGAGACTGGTTTGATGCAGCTCTCCACGATAACCTATCCTGAGCAAGCCTCTTCATCTCCACATAAGAACGGCAACCTACATCTGTCTGAATCTGCTTAATGTATCCATCTCTTGGTCTTCCTCTGCGGTTTTTACCCCACACACTTCCCTCCAACGCTAAATTCACAATTCCTTGATGTCTAAGAATGTGTCCTACCAATCGATCCCTTCTTTTAGTCAAGGTATGCCAGAAATTTCTTTTCTCCCCAATTCTGTTCATTACCTCCTCATTAGTTACGCGATCCACCCACCTAATCTTCAGCATTCTTCTGTAGCACCATATTTCAAAAGCCTCAATCCTCTTCCTGGAAAACTTAACTTTTAAAAACCGTACAATGTGGTGACTACGACCAGCGAGGTAAGCCTGAAATAACAAATTAATAAATTACTACACACAGAACTTTCCGTCGTTCTTTATTTTGCTCTGCACTCCTCTCACATAACTACTACAACTTTAATAAAGAAATTATCATGATCGTCCGTAGATTTGAACCCACAAAAAAGGTAATGAGACCTTTCATAATCAGAAACTTGTAAGGTACCAGCTTTGCAACGACTATCATTATATTCAGACTAAATCTGCACTTTACGAGCGTCGCTTGCACATCTTCGTACTTTGTTTTCAATTTCTTCCCTTACCGTGATCCAGAACGTCTCTCTGGCAGCTTCTGCCTTCGGAATTGTCCGATCATCTCTTGATGCTTTCTTGCATGCTAAATCGACCTGTAACTTCTGTCCAATACGGATCTCACGCAAATGCGAAAAGTTCAAGTATTGATGTAACGAGTGTTTTGTCTTCTACTTCCCGACGCTTCCATTGCATCTGTCTGTCATCTGCCTTTCCTACGATATTGTTGTTGTTGTGGTCTTCAGTCCGGAGACTGGTTTGATGCAGCTCTCCACAATACCCTATCCTGAGCAAGCCTCTTCATCACCACATAAGAACGGCAACCTACATCTGTCTGAATCTGCTTACTGTATCCATCTCTTGGTCTTCCTCTGCGATTGTTTCCCCACACACTTCCCTCCAACGCTAAATTCACAATTCCTTGATATCTAAGAATGTGTCCTACCAATCTATCCCTTCTTTTTATCAAGGTATGCCAAAAATTTCTTTCCTCCCCAATTCTGTTCAGTACCTCCTCATTAGTTACGCGATCCACCCACCTAATCTTCAGCATTCTTCTGTAGCACCATATTTAAAGACCCTGTTTATCGTCCTTGTCTCACTCCCATACAAGGCAACACTCCACACAAATGCCTTCAGAAAGGACTTCCTTAGGCTTAAATCAATATTCGAGGTTAACAAATTTCTCTTTTTCAAGAACGCTTTTCTACCCATTGCCATTTTGCATTTTGTATCCTCTGAACTGCGACCATTATTTGTTATTTTACTGCCCAAGTAACAAAACTCATCTACCTCCTTTATTGCTTCGTTTCCCAATCTAATTCCTTCAGCATCACCTGATTTTCTTACACTGCACTACATTACCCTAGTTTTGCTCTTGTTAATGTTCATCTTATATGCATCTTTCAGCACACTGTCCATTCCGTTCAATTGCACTTCCAGGTCCTTTGCTGTATCTGACAGAATTACTATGTCGTCGGCAAAACGCAATGTTTTTAATTCTTCACCCTGAACTTTAATTTCTTCTCCGAATTTATCCTTGCTTTCCTTTATAGCTTGCTCAATGTACAGATTGAATAACAATGGAGAAAGACTACAACCCTGTCTTACTCCCTTTCCAACCACTGCATCCCTTTCATGCCCTTCAACTCTGACAACCGCTGTCTGGTTTTTGTACAAGTTGTAAATAACCTTACGCTCCCTATATTTTACTCCTGCTTGCTTCAGAACTTGAAAGAGTTTATTCCAATCAACATTGTCAAAAGCCTTCTCCAAATCTACAAAAGCTGGAAATGTAGGTTTGCCTTTTCTTAATCTATCTACTAATATAAGTCATAAAGTGAGTATTGCCTCCCGTGTTCCTACATTTCTCCTGAACCCAAACTGATCTTCCCCGAGGTCGGCTTCTACCAGCTTTTCCATCCTTCTGTATATAATTCTTTATACGTATCGGTTCCAATTCTGTTCGTTTCTTAGATGCTCTTTCAGATATTTAATGGAAGTAGCTGCTTTCAATGATGGTCCTACAATTGTGTAGTCATACAGTAAAGGATCCTTAATATTTTCATTCGCATTACACTGAATTTGTTTTCGTTGATAATTTTCACCAACTGTATCAGGCGACAATGTGCTGCACCTAGATGCAGAGCGCGCCGCTGCTCGCCGTCAGAGGTTCGAGTCCTCCCTCGGACACGCGAGTATTTGTTGTACTTAGCAGAAATTACTTTAAGTTAGTTGAAGTAGTTTGTAAGCCTAGGGGCTGATGACCAGCGTAGTTAAGTCCCATAAATTTACAAACACTTGTACAATGTGATGCAACTCGTATTGCAGTTCGCTAGCATTTTCCTTAGTTGCCACATCTTACATAGGTAGAAATGATCATCAGAATAAAATAAGAGAAATCAGAGCTCGAACAGAGAGATTCAGGTGTTCTCTCTTCCCGCGCGCTATTCGAGAATGGAATGGGAGATAAATAGTATAATTGTGGTTCGATGAACCCTCTGCCAGGCACTTAAATGTGATTTGCAGAGTATCCCATGTAGATGTAGATGTAGATGTAGATCTCTGTATACTACAGCATCCACCTCAGAAAGCAGTATTAAAATTCAAGCGTTATTCACCTGATCACGTTTATTGTGAACGGTAATGATTCTACAATACGGTGTGGAAGGAATCATACTCAAAACTGGCTGGCCGCTGCCGCCGAAGGTTTACAAACATTTTGATACTATGATTCTTTAAATTCCAAAGTTATCTACTTTGTCACTGGCAGTTATTGCGAAAGGTAATGGTTCTATAATACTCTCTTGGTGCCCACCAGATATAAATTTCACTTCGGAAGACCTACTTCTACTGAGAATGGCATCTACTGGAGAGCCTGTATCTATTGCTTTATGGTTCTCATAAACGAACAGAGATGCAGTGGTTGCTCTTAGGACCAATCATTCACAGATCTATGGTCTATAGAAGTGTCGCAATACATGAGCATAAAACATGTTTTAACACTCTACCACAGACTGACGTCAGAGATGATTACTGTATATCAGATGCAAACAATAAATTAGTTATCTTCATGTTTTCGCGGCGCAATGACTGTTCTATCAAAGATGATTTGGAACTCCGGAAGGCCGGGGTTTACAAGATCCCCGTGAATGTGGCCTTTTCTACATAGGACAGACGACACGTACAGTCCAGGAAAGATGTAAGGAACACCAAAAATATACCCGTCTCTTACAACCTAATAAAACGGCAGTGGCAGAGCAATGTATTGATACTGGACACTCATAAACATCAACATTTTAGCGTCCATTTGATATTTATGGGTCTCAGTGGTGAAAGAAGCAATTGAAATTCGCTCGGGGACGAATTTAATTAACAGAGACAGCGGCTTCAGTTTAGATAAACCTTGGAATCCGGCACTTTCTTTAATAAATTTACAAAGACGCCGTCACAGCACAGATCATAATACCTCGATTTCTCCTCAATAATCGACCATGCAGCCACAGACATAATTCACACATACGTGTACTTCTTTGCCACCGATTAACGTCTTTGGCGCCTTTTTGTATCTGTGGCCGCATGCGCAGTAGCGCTGTCCGCGCGTTTATATTCAAGAAGTGCGTGCTGGATCGTCAGTCTTCGACTCTCTCTGAAGATGGCTGTACGGTTATCAGCCGAAATATTAGACGAAGTTAACTTTATGCGGCTGCACGCCCGAAACGTCTTTGGACAAGAAATTAGTAGCTTAAGAGCATATCGATATCTCATTTCGTTCTCTAAATATTTGGTGGTATATGTGGCAGATTTCTCGAAACATTTCGTGTTATATCTGACAGAGTCCCTGCCACATCGTCACGTCAGCAAGGAAAGTCACTACCGTCCTTCCCTGCATATATTGTCATCAGAACGGTCAAGTCACTGACCTCTAAATCCTCTGATGACGTGTCGATAGCCAACAGCTTATGTAGTCCTTCTTTCGTCTCTCAACCATTTTCTATAGGTTCTCACGACAATAGCATGCAAACAGCGGCCATCTTCTCCGTTTCAAATGTTCAGTGTTCAAATGTTTGTAATTCTATGGGACATACTACGTTTGCCGTCAGTCCCTAGTCTTGAAAACTACTTAAACCAGGTTAAACTATCCTAAGGACAACACACATATCCATGCCCGAGGGAGGATTCGAACCTCCGATGCGTGAGGTCTCGCGATCCGTAACGTGGCGCTCCAGACCGCTCGGTTACTCCCGCGCGGCTCCTCTCCGTTTCCTAGAAGCTCATATCCAAGTGTTGGGCGTCAACAATCCTGTGTCAGTGTATTCTCCAACTTGCGGCATCGTTGCTAGAATAATTTCCTCATTCGTCTCAGCTCCTCTTTTACACTGTCCTTGACGCATCACTTGACTCTAAGATTACCTGACATGGGATGGTCTGGAGGCGATCTAATCGTTTTATAGTTTTCAAAATTTCAAGCTAAGATCATTTATTAAATGACGTCCGGTTTCGGTGCTCTGTGTCACCATCATCTGCTCACATATATGTTATAATCTGGTCACCTGTCAAAAATATAAAAGACATGCAAGAAATAACGTAAAACATAAAAAAAATAACATACATTTGGGATTAAGAGGCACTTAACCTGCCTTGTTAAAAACATTTCACAGAGACCAACCATGGTGCTGCCACCTTGCGCCAAAATGTAAACTAGAATTTTGAGAGCTGTCAGTATTTTGTAAGCTGTCATGTTTTTAACTTATGTATTTTTTTTATACAGTGACTAAGGGCAATGTTGCATTTGTTATTTTATACCCAATTTTTTTAACAAGGTAGGTTAAGTGTCTCTTAATCCCAAATGTATGTTAATTTTTATGTTTTTACGTTATTTCTTGCATGTATTTTATATTTTTGATAGATGACCAGATTATATATGTGACCAGATGATGGTGACACAGTGCACCGAAACCGGTCGTCATTTAATACATTGTTAGTGTGCGATCTTGGCTTGTCATTTTGAAAACTACTTGACTCTAATTCCACGAGCTGGCTTTCAGTCTTACGTTGGCCATTAGTCATACTGTTTGGTTCATAGGTGTGGGCGGTGCTGCTCCTGCCCGTCTGCAGCGTCAGTGGTTAGCTGGCGCCCTCTTTCGGACCAGCTATCTCCGCCATACACGGCGGACCACTTATCGTCTCTGTATACAGTGGCAGGCTGGACGATAATGCACCACTGTTTACTTTTATTCGCTTGACCTGAAGCTCGCGCGGTGAAAGGGAAGAAGGTATCGTGCGAAGAGTCTAGGAACAAATACGATGAGAACTTATTCGTTTGTGCCTGTAGATAGAGTCCCAGTTGTGGTAGTAATGTACATAGAAGAATAGCTCATGAATGTCTTGAGCAAACATACATTTGCATCACTGAATATTTACACAGGATGTCCCTAAAATGTTGCGACAAACCTGGAGACATTCTGCAGGGTGCTTTGAGGAACAAAATGAGGATAGGAAGCAGTAGCCAGACACGTCGACCAAAGATGCTACAAGTGTTTCCGGATACGGGTAGTTTCCTAAGTTTCTTTCTCAGAGCACAATCTAACACCACTCTGTTTTTCAAAACGTCTTTCAGACCCCAGCTATTGCCCTGCTGTCTGCCGTGATCCTCTTCCATGTGTGAGGAGGAGGAGGGGGGGGGGAGGGGAGGAAGTTAATGGGTCAAGAACGCTATTCGAGGATGGAAGGCGAACTAAAAGTTGTCGGGAGCTTCAAGAGTTTCGTTTCATGTTGACAAGGTTAGAGAGTACAGAATCAAGTCAGAGTTGAAATAAAGAATACATCAAAAGAAACTTCAAAGACAGATTGCCAGTACTTTTTCTTGATGTCGAAAATTATCAGTATCGTGTCGCTACACAAATGCGCTACACTAGGACTTAAATTCGACCTTGGCTGTTTGCTCATGGTTAAACGTACAAGATAACAGAATGTGATCGCATTTTATTGAGTTGCAAATTTCTCGAAGGCACTCCTCACAAAAACGATTAACTTGAATTTGCTCGTTTAATATCCAGACATACCAGAAGGAAGAAATAATTTTATGTCCTGCCCTCAGCTGAGATTAATATTACAGAGATTTTCTCGGATTTCAACTAGGAATAAGACGGTCACGGACCTTTCAAAGAACCATCTCGCCATTATGGTGGACTGATGTGAGTGACCACAGAAAATCTACCTAGCCTCCCTCTCCTCGGGTTGTTTTGTAATGGCACTATAACGTTCCTGTATCTATGCTCATTTACGATGTCCAACCATGTACCGCCCCCTGCTGGCCAAATTTACCTCAGTAGTTTTACAGGTGCTGCACGTGAGTGTAGCCATGATGAGCTTTGATATGGGGAGGGGGGAGGAGGTAAGATTTAAGAGGTAAGGGAAAACGATAGGAAAGATAGGCTGGAGGCTTTGGGAGGTGTCTTGATGGAAGGGTGAAAGGGCAATAAGATGGTTCGATTGGAAAGGAGGAAGGAAACTCGTGACTGAGATCGTGAGAATAGACTAAGAGTGAGGAGGAGGGAATGGAAAGGGAGAGGGGAGGATAAGGTGGACAGAGAGAGAAGGGAGGAAAATATTTGAGCATTTTGTTTGTGGAACATGTATAGCACCCAATGGCGCCAACGGAGTTTGAGGCGCCACGTCGTGGACTGCACGGCCGCTCCCGCTGGAGGTTCGAGTCCTCTCTCGGCGATTGGTGTATTGTACTTAGCGTACACTTTGCTAAGGAGCAGAAAAGTATTTGCCGCCCTGAGGAGTCAAACCAGCGACCCTTTAAATACGAAACCGATCTCATGCCGCCGAGCTATGGACCGCTTGCTAAACATATTGTCAGTGCGACAATTCATAAGGTGCATATGGTGATAGACCCATATCAAAATTCCTTTTACTAAAATCACACCACTCCATTTCTTTGTGACGCTGGCTCAGCAACCGTAATAGATATTTTGATAAAAAACAGTCTTGGTTGCACAAAGCGGTGTTTCATTTATTTATACATGTCGCGTTTCGTCTACATCTGCAGGGGTACTCTGCGAAATCACATTTAAGTGCCTGGAAGTGGGTTCATCGAACCACCCTTATACTATTTCTCTCCCATTCCATTCTCGAATAGCGCGCGGGATGGAAGAACACCTCAATTTTTCAGTTCGAGCTCTGATTTCTCGTATTTTATTCTGATGATCATTTATACCTATGTAAGTGAGAGTCAACAATATATTTTCGCATCCGGAGGAGAATGTTGGCGATTGGAGTTTAGTAACTAGCCCACGCCGCAGCAATAAGCGCCGTTATTGTAATGATTTCCATCCCAGATCCTGTATCATTTCCGTAACGCTGTCTCCCCTGTATCGTGACAATACGAAACGAGCTGCCCTTCTTCGGACTCTTTCGATGTCCTCCGTCAAACGCACCTGATAAGGATCCCACACTGGGCAGCAATACTCCAAGAAAAAAGAACGGACAAGCGTTGTGTACGCAGTTTCTTTAGTGGTTCTGTTGCATGTTTTAAGGCTTCTGCCAATAAAACACAGACTCCGGCTCGCCTTTGCAACAGCGTAATCTACATGTTATTACCAGTTTCAGCCTGAAGTAATAGTAATTCCTAGGTATTTAGTAGAGTTTACGGCCTTCACTTTTGATTGCTTTATCTTTTAAACAATGTTAAGAGATTTCTTTTCGTACTCATGTGGACGACTTCACACTTCTCATTATTTACAGTCAGTTGCCAAATTTTACTCCATGTTGGTATGTTATTTATATCGTTCTGCAGTTGGCGTTGATCTTCAGATGATTTTACTAGATGGTAAATAACGGCGTCATCTGCAAAGAACCTAAGAGAGCTACTTGGATTTTCTCTCAAATAGTTTATGTAAATAAGGAACAGCAAAGGACCAATAACACTACCCTTTGGAACGCCCGATATCACCTCTATTTTAGTCGATGCCTTACCGTCGATTACTACAAACTGTGTCCTCTCTGACAGGAAATCCCCTATCCAGTAGCAAATTTGGGGCGCTATACCGTAACCAGGCAATTTGATTAAAAGCCGTTTGTGAGGTACGGTGTCAAAAGCCTTCTGGAAATCAAGAAATACGGAATCAATTTAAGAACCCTTGTCGATAGCACTCATCACTTCGTGTGGGTAAAGAGCTAGTTGTGATTCGCATGAACGATATTTTCTAAATCCGTGTTGACCTTGGGTCAATAGATCATTCTGTTCGAGATAATTTATAATATTTGAATACAGGATATGTTCCAAAACCCTGCTGCAAATTGACGTCAATGAAATAGGCCTGTAGTTTAGTGGGTTACTCCTACTGCCTTTCTTGAATATCGGTGTGACCTGTGCAACTTTCCAGTCATTTGGTACAGATCCTTCTTTGAGAGAGCGGTTGTATATGGCTGTTAAGGAGCTATCGCTTCAGCATAATCATATAGCAATCAAATGGGTATACAGTCCGGACAAGAAGACTTGTTCCTGTTAAGTGATTTTAGTTGCTGCACTACTCCGATGATATCTACTTCTGCGTTACTCATTCTGGCGTCTGTTTTTAATTCGAAATCTGGAATATTGGTTTCGTCTTCTTTGGTGAACGAGTTTCTAAAAGCTATGTTAAGTAACTCAGCTTTAGTAATGCTATCATCGGCAGCATGGCCATTACTATCATATAGTGAGGGAATTGTTTGTTTTTTTGCCCCTAGTATATTTAACATATGATCAAAATCTCTTTGGGTTTTCAGTAAAATTTCTAGAAAGAGTTTCGTTGTGATACGTATTGTAGGCATCTCGCATTGAAGTCCTCGGTAAATTTCGAGCATCTGTGTAGGATCGCTAATCCTGGGGATTTTGTGTTCGTTTAAATTTCGCATGCCTTTTCCGTTGCTTTTGAATCAATGTCCTGACCTGTTTTGTGTACTAAGCGGGATCACCTCCTTCTTTTATTAATTTATTTGGTAGAAAGGTGTCAATTGCTCTTTGAATTTGAGGCACAACTGGTCTACACTTAACTAACGTTTAGTGTTAAAAACGAGTGGAAGCTGTCATTCAAGAAGCAATTTATTTTATTTACATCTGCTTTTGTGAACAAATATATTTTTCGTCTATTTTTTTTTTTTTTTTAACTTTGAGACTTCAATACTTAATCTCGCTACAACAGCTTTGTGTTCACTAATACCTGTATCGGTTTGATGTTCGTTATGAGCTCAGTATTATTTGTTGCTAAGAGATCAAGTGTGATTTTACATCCATTTAAAATGCTAGTTGGCCTCTTCTGGGCATCATCAGACATAGAAAGGGGGGAAAACTACAAAATTGTTTAAAACACAGGAGTTAACTGAAAACATGTAAAATCTTTCTTTAGCAAGAAGTATTAGAAATAGTGAAGGTGCATACTGATAAAACTGCAGGCCCCCGTTGGCCATTGACTCACCCCCCCCCTCCCAAACTGCGACGAACACCTTCCTCACGCATAGCAGAGATGTTAGGTCCTGTCTTGCCATTTAATATTGAAATTAAATATCTTTTAATTCGCGTTTTGTAATTTGTTTTGTAAGCCTCCCCTTCCCCCACGTCCCCAGGGTGGCCAAAAGTACTAATTTTCACACACCCCTCCCCAGTAATTTCAATGACACAATATGCGTCATGACCACACCTCCCCCTCCCTCCCTCACACACGCAACACTCTGGCCACCTTTGTGCAGGCCACATGACATTCATGTTTTGGCGTGGGGGTGAATGAAGATTGAACTAATAAATACTGCGCCGCGGTGGAGTAGCCGAGCGGTCTAAAGCACCTCGCTGCGGAGCGCGCGGTTGCTCGCCGTGGAGGTTCGAGTCCTCGCTGGGGCATGGGTGTGTGTGTTTGTCCGTAGATTAGTTTACCTAGGTTTAAGTAGTTTGTAAGCTACGGACTGATGACCAAGCAGTTTGGTCCGATAGATTTACAGACATTTGAACATTTTTGAATAAATACTGCTATGCTCTTTAGCGGTATTTATTTGTTCAATCTGCATTCCCCCCCCCCCCCCCCCACCCTCCCTCTCCACGCAAAAACGTGAATGTGGCCATGTGGTCTGCAGCTTTATCAGTCTACACCTTCCCTATTTCTAATATTTCTTGCTTAAAATTACATAATTACAGAATCAGCAGTTTGATACGTCTTGGTTGCAAAATTTTAACACGAATTATCTATAGGAGAACGAAAATGCTGATAGAAGCTGACATCGGGGAAGATAAGTTTGGATTCAGGAGGAATGTAGGAACACGGAAGGCAATACTCACTTTACGACTTAGATTAAGGAAAGGCAAACCTACATTTTTAGCTTTTGTAGATTTGGAGAATGCGTTTGACAATGTAGACTAGAATACACTCTTTCAAATTCTGAAGTCAGCAGGGAGAAAATACAGGGAAAGCAGAGTTATTAACAACTTGTACAAAAGCCAGATCACAGTTATTAGACTGCATGAAAGGGAAGCATTAGTTGGAAAGGGAGTAAGACAGGGTTGTAGCCTTTCTTCGATGTTATTCAAATTGTACATCGAGGAGACGGTGAAGGAAAGCAAGGAAAAATTTGGACTAGGGATTAAAGTTCAGGGTGAAGAAATAAAAACGTTGCCTTTTGCTGATGACATTGTAACCCTGTCAGAGACAGCAAAGGACCTGGAAGAGCAGTTGGCTGCAATGGACAGTGTGTTGAAGACAGCGTATAAAGTGAACATTAGCAAAAGCAAAACAAAGATAATGGAAAACAGTCTTAGAAAATCAGGCGATGCTGAAGGAATTGGATTAGGTAACAAAACGATGAAGGTGGTAGATGAGTTTTCTTACTTCGGTAGTAAAATAACATATGACGGTCGTAGTACAGAAGATATAAAATGCAGAATGGCAATGGGAAGACAAGCGTGTCTGACAAACAGAAATTTGTTAACATCGAACATTAATTTAAGCATATGGAAGTCCTTTCTGAAGGCATTTGTGTAGAGTGTTGCCTTGTATGGGGGTGAAACATAGACGATAAACAGCGCGGACAGGAAGAGAATAGAGGCGTTTGATATGTGGTGCTAGAGAAGAATGCTGAATATTAGATAGGTAGATCGCGTAACTGATGAAGAGGTACTGAACAGAATTGGTGAGAAAAGAAATGTTTGGCATACCTTGACTAAAAGAAGGGATCGCTTGTTAGGACACATTCCTAGACATCGAGGAATCGTAAATTTAGCATAGGAGGGAAGTGTATGGGGGAAAAATCGCAGAGGGAGACCAAGAGATGAATGTAGTAAGTGCATTGAAATGGACGTGTGTTGCCGTTCTTATGAGGAGATGAAAAGGCTTGCTCAGGATAGAGTAGGGTGGAGAGCTGCATCAAACCAGTCTCCGGACTGAAGACCATAACAACAACAACAACAACAACAACAACAACAGGATAGATTTTTACATATTTTTAGTTGAATCCTGTTTTTTAAAACAAGTTTGTAAGTTTTCCCTCACTTTCTCCGTCTGATGATGCCCAGAAGAGGCGAAACACGTCATGTATAAATAAATGAAACATCCTTGGTGCAACCAAGACTGTTTTTTTATCTTTTTTTTACCAAGATTTCTTTTATTTCCTAAACACTTTACCATTTGGAGTTCCCACTTGGGGCACTTCGATGTACCACAAATTTGGACGAATTGGGCGATGACGCGTAGGCGTCCTCTCGTTGTGAGCCTGTTACAATGCGTGAGCTAGCGCCAGCGCCGTGGGTGAGGTGGGGACAGACAGGGAGCTCGTTATCTGGTGTCCGCTTTAATAAGTCTGTGGGGCGGACCCACGTCTTAATTGTTCGTGCCGCGGCCGCGGTCTCGCGGGCGCTACCTCCGCGATGTAGGTGGCGGCGGCGGGCGATGGCAGATAGCAGAGGAATGGGACGCGGGCACCCCGCGCCACGCAGGTACGCCTTATCTACACTCTGCTCTGTTTACTCTGCCGGCGCCGGCCCGTCTCTCTGTCTGCTGGCCGTACAGCCGCCACCACTCTACTGTGCTGTGGCCAATAATCGACAACAGTCTGCGACCTTCCTATCGGTATTCACCAATAAGAAATGGGCAATACATAACTCGGGTAGTAATAGTTTATGACTCGTTGTCTCTGTACATAGGGGTCAGTTATGTATGTCAGCTTCTATGCCCTAAACAGCCACCCAGGTGGCCGCGGTGGCCGAGGAGACTGAGGCGCTTCAGTCACGGTCTGCAAGGCCACTACGGTCGGGGATTCGAATCCCCCCTCGGGCATGGATATTTGTACCGTCTTTAGTATAAGCTAGTTCATAAGTAGTTTGTAAGTTTAGGGACTGATGACCCCGTAGTCAAGTCCCATAAGCTTAACAAACATTTGAACATTTGATTTTTGGACAGCCACCCAATCTGTTTAAACAAGTTCAATAACTAATCTGTAGTTTAGGCAGTCTATCAGTCTGCATATGATGACGTGAAAATATATTTAAACAAACATAAACTAAACTTCTGAATAACCAACAAAAATGTATTCTAAGATAAAGAAGTGGTTCACTAACGAAGTAATTTTCTATATACAGAGTTTATTTCTCTTTCTTGACATGAAAATGCGGATTTGGTCCTACTTTATACATAGGTAAATAACTGAATATTTCCCCAACTATTGTTCATGAGAGGCAGTAAAAGTATCACACGCACTCGAGAGTAAAAGTTTCAAATTATCAGTCGTAAGCCGGCCGTGGTGGCCGAGGAGGCTGAGGCGCTCCAGTCACGCTCTGCACGGCCACTACGGTCGGGGTTTCGAATCCCCCCCTCGAGCATGGATATTTGTGCCGTCCTTAGTTGTAAGTAGTTTGTAAGTTTAGGGACTGATGACCCCGTAGTTAAGTCCCATAGACTCTACAAACATTTGAACATTTTATCACTCGTAAAGTAGTGTAGTCCATGGAACACGGCAGTTCCAAATTAATCCGTGATTAAAGTATTTGTTATAAAACACAGTTTGTAATCACACGAGTACACGACTGCTGAATTATCACAGTTCCACAGCCCTACTACCGTGCATAGTTTATCACTTTTCTAGCAGAGACTAAGTTCTGCTGTCACGGTCCCGTAAATTTTCTAAGTCCACACATGTCTACCTCTTCAAATGACAAGTTCGTAACGCGGCCTCAGGCCGCCCAGCATCACAACCCTTCACCACCACATCCAAGTTACGAATATCTTCCCAAGCGTTCCAAAACGTGCTCTCCCTGCACCCAAAATTGTATCCTTCCGCGCATCCTAGCGCCTCATCTTTAAAGTACAATTTCCCTTCCAAAATATTATACATTTGAATATCACAGAATTAAATGCTTTGACCACCTCCCTAAAAATGTTGTTTACATTTAACAAACAAATATATATTTCACAATACTAAAAACCGGTTGAGACTAAAGCTCTTTTCTCAGATAGCCATTAAGCCCCCGTCTCAGTGTTCAAATATACTGCCGCCGTTGAAATATAGTTACACAATTAATATTTGATTTATCATGGCTTTTTATATAAATATACTCAGTTCTTGTTCACAAATACATATAATTGTTTATATATAAATTATCTGATGCATATCTACTATTTTATAGTTGGCCACGAAATATTTAAGTGGCAGTCTACAACATAAAACGAACGTTACTAAGAATAATATTAAATATAATAAAATACATATATAAATGTAATGCGCGTTGCTGGGTTCATGTTTTGTGTTTCTGTGGTGGAATCTATGTTCTGACACAAGAATATTGCTACCTCAAAGAAAAGCAGAGCGAGTAAAACAAAATTTATTGAAAGAATACAGAAATAACGTGGTACGTCTTTTAATATAGGTAGCGTGGTACAATGTTGCCCATTTGCTTCTTAAATTGTTACTGATAAATACTACTTATCAATAATTGTAAATATAAGTCTTATACTATTATTATTATAGTACTGAAATTTATCGGCTTTTTATCTGTAAGGAATGTTTAAATTGTAATTACAGCGTTTGATTTTCCCAAGTCTCCTAAATCCACTGATATAATTATATTTGCCGTATGATCATTCCCTGATTTTATATGGATTTTTAGAATAATGTCAGTGGCTATATTGCATTTCAGTTGCAATCTGGAAAAGACGCCCTCGCTCAGCCAAGAGCGCTTCCGTTTTCCGAGTACATTAGGAAGCCCTGACTGCCTGTCCATTCAAACTGTTAAAACCAAATGTTTGTATAGCTTATGGGACTTAACTACGGGGTCATCAGTCCCTAAACTTACAAACTACTTATCAACTAACTAAGACTAAGGACGGCACAAATATCCATGCCCGAGGGGGTATTCGAACCCCCGACCGCAGTGGCCGTGCAGACCGTGACTGGAGCGCCTCAGTCCCCTCGGCCACCGCGGCCGACTCAAACTGTTAGCCAGCTGGCTGGGGAACCCAACAGCCTGGCAAAACCCGCCTTTCACTTGGAAACAATCAGCTTCCCCTGATCTGTAATATCACAACTCTTTTCAACTCCGCTACTGAAAAGGTAGGTGTTTCAGATGTATGAGTTGCTGAATATAAGGAGAGGCGTAGAATTAAAATGTGTTCTGCGGCCGGGATTCGAAGCAAGGACTTCCTCCTCCTCCTGGACAGACGCTTTAAACAGCTCAGCTAACACAGCATTACGGATTATCCTGCTATACGGACTTTCCTAAAGCACATCTCCTTCCCCATCAAATTATTATTAATTCTGTATGGAACTCATTGTTCTTTGGGGCGATCTAAATCAATTTGTACAGTTTTCCAGACAAGATCGCGTTATTTTAGGATGACCGGTTTCGACGTTACGCAGACGTTATCTTCTGATCTCCTATATTTCACAATGTCATATGGCTTTACCTGTTGTTGTTGTGGTCTTCAGTCCAGAGACTGGTTTGATGCAGCTCTCCACCCTACTCTATTCCTGAGGAATCCTCTTTATCTCCTCATAACAACGCCACCCTACATCCGTTTGAATCTGCTTACAGTATTAAAAAAGTCGACCCGTATAATTGGAAACACACTTTAAATACTAACGTACTCATTTATGTTCAAAGATATTTCGGGCTTGCAGCCGGTCGTCGATGTATACACAGCACGATATATCAACTGGGAACCTGCCAGTCATCCTCAGGACAGCCATCGCAGACTGACGAGAGCGTCAGTGCATCCGCAATTTACAGCACGCTAAGCGTGTTCCGGACATGCGTCACGTTCAGATGGTCCCCACTGCCCAGCGAACGGCGAAACTCAGTTGTCCTGTCCATTGGCACTCGCTGCGGACATCAGCGTTCTCAAATCAAATGTTTGTAGAGCTTAAGGGACTTCACTACGGGGTCATCAGTCCCTAAACTTACAAACTAATTATGAAGTAGCTAATACTAAGGACGGCACAAATATCCATGCCCGAGGGGGGATTCGAACCCCCGACCGTAGTGGCCGTGCAGAACGTGACTGGCTCGCCGCATCAGCGTTCTCTGTCCTTCATCAGCTACCAGCTGGACAACGCATGGACCTTTCATCTCTAAGATTTGCTAAACTTGGGGACGATAGAAGGCGCTGGTGTCCGCAGCAAGTGCCAATGCACAGGACAACTGAGTTTCGCCTTTCTATCATCTACGGCGCCGTTCGCTGGGCAGTGTGACCCATCTGAATGTGACACATGCTCGGAACACGCTTAGCGTGTTATATATTATGGAACCATTGACATCGTCGTCGTTACTCCTCAAACTCCTTGTTGGCCGAACTTGGGGCTTGAACCCTTCCACCATCCTCTAACAAATTCCTAATCCGCCCCATCTTCTGCGTCTCCCATTCTGCCTGGATCTCTGCCCCATCTGCATTTCACAGGCAACATTAGGCAGAATTAAAGTATGTTTTGTGGAGGGAGACGTGCTTTAAGACAGTCCGTGTAGTCGCTTTGGCTGCAACGGTGTATTATCTGAGTGGTTTAAAGCGCCTACCTAGTAAGTTGAAGGTCCCGGGTTCGAATACCGGCCACAACACAAATTCAGTGCCTCTCCTTGTGTTTAATATTTTTGGTATAAAGAGACAATATTGTCTCAGGGGCCGCGGTGGAGTAGCCGAGTGGTCTAAGGCGCCTCGCTGCGGATCGCGCGGTTGCTCGCCGTCGGAGGTTGGAGTCCCCCATGGGGCATGGGTGTATGTGTTGTCCTTAGTTTAGTTTACCTTACTTTAAGTAGTTTGTAAGCTGCGGACTGATGACCACGCAGTTTGGTCTGATAGATTGTCAAACATTTGAACATTTTTCTGTCTCAGGGAAATGTATTATTTTTGTTGATATTTATGTCACCTCGGCCTGAGGGACAAGGGGGGATTGTTCCCATTCGCGTTCTTTGCTAGGGTGCTATTCCAATGTAGGAGAGCCCTGGCAATTTGATACGCATTTCACAGGGAACATTCAGACAGAATTAAAGTATGTGGCGTGGAGGGAGTCAGTTCGTGTAGTCTCCATGACTGCAACGCTGTGTTAGCTGAGTGGTCTAACGTGCCTACCGAGTAAGTAGGAGGTCCCGGGTTCCAATCCCGGCCACAGCATAAATTTTAATTCATTGCCTCTCCTTATGTTTAATACCTTTGGTATAAAGAGACAATATTATCTCAAGGAAATGCATTATTTGTTGATACTTCTACAACTCCTTAGAGATCCTGGAACGCCACGCCCTGCGTCTCGCCTTCCGTATCCCTTCCTACCCCCCCCCCCCCCTCCCCACCCATCCACCACGCGGCTCCTTTACGACCTCATGCCCTTCTCCTGCCTTGTCCGCTTCATTGAGCATCTTCGTCTTCGTTTCCTCTACCATAAACTGGATCCCCCTCACCTTATTGTCCATCCTCTCCTCACCTATCCTAGTCCGTTGCCACTCCATTACCACTGTATCCCCCCTGCTCTCCACTTGTTCACCCTCCTGACCTTTTCCCGTGGCAATTTCCGCACTCTGCTCCTCCCTGACGATGCCCGCCCAGACATCTACCCTTCGTACAAGTCTGACGTTGCGCCTGTTGATCCCCCTATGACGGCCCCACTCCCTTCCGCCCTCCCACCCTCCCTTCTCCTGCCAGACCCTTCGGTATCGCCCCCTACTCCTCCTCACAGCTTCCTGGAGCATCCCTCCCCCTCCTTTTCCTTATGGTGTGGCCCTCTCTTCTGCCCCCTCTCCCCGGTCCTCCCCCCCATCAACCCCGCCCCCTTGCTCCTTCCCCATCATCATTTCACTACATTAGTTCACCTTATGCGTGTGATTTGTCTGTGCTCATCGGAGTGAATCTTATCAGTTTATTTGTAATGAAACTGCGATCGGTCACCTCGCAGCCGACGCCTGTGTATTTTAACTGTCCGTGTGCATCAGTGTTGCAGTGTTTGTGTCTCTCCGTCATCGTCACCATGTCTGTTTATCCATTCTTCAATACGCTCCATTCAACGAGGTCTTACCTTCATTTTTTTCGCCATTTTTAATTGTTTCGCTCCATTTATGTACCCCTTGCCATTTTTGTATTTCTTGTTTGTTTTGTAATTCTGTGGGATGAAGAGAGCCTTAAACGCTGCCAGCTCGCTCCATGAGCCGAATAAAATATAAAAGAATAAAAAAATAAAAAAATGATAAAAAATAAAAAAAGACGCTCTCATCAGTCTGCGATGGCTGTCCTGAGGATGACTGGTAGGTTCCCAGTTGAAATATCATCCTCTGTATACATCGACGACCGGCTGCAAGTCCGGAATATCTTAGAACATTCTGTTCGCCGGAAAAGTTTTCACATACTCATACTCATTTACTTTCATCGTTTAACATTGAGCGCCGGCCGCGGTGGCCGAGCGGTCTGCGGCGCACCAGTCACGTTTTGCACGGCTACTACGGTCGGGGTATTAAAGAGCTTGCCAGTTGGAGGTCGTCAAAAAAGTCAAGAAATCAGAATGCGTAATGATATGCTGTAGTAATAATAATTTCATTATTGAATGTTGCAGCAAATCACAACTGATGGGTCGCAACAACACTTTCGCAGTGAAAGTTAAAATTTTGAATAAATAAAAAAATTGATATTAATTAACTTGAAACAGTCACTGTGATAATTAATTAAGCTTGGCCCTATCTGGCTTAGCATTGACTACAGCCTCCAAACAGCACCTCTTACGATTCACGAACAGCACAACTTCACTAATAAATGTGTCAGAATTCATGTAGTGGTGATAATAGCTTAGTACTGTGAAACTGCGTGTCGCAATGAGCCTCACAAATACTACAGTCAAAGTTCCCAATAATTTTGATAATATTGTTTAAAGCATTCAACTTCCTAATAAAACTTTACGTGAACTATTTTTTGATTAATTGGTTCCAGGGCCTGGGTAGCGTGCGCGTGTAACTGGCTGAGCAGAGTCTGGCATTTAACGTATTTCATAAAAATTACTTTCGTCAAGTCTGGTTAAACAACTATAATACTGTTAGCCTGGTTGTTTTCTATATAAATGAAACCAACTCTACTTTACGTGCAAACTCTCTAACAAGTTAAAAGCTTTGGCATAATAATTGGTTGCAAAACTTAGAACAGCACTGCACTTTAATTACTAGTCTCTGTGGTTGTAACACGTTTAGCAATTCCTTAACTCGTCTAGCAATTTCTTTAAAACTGATCGTAATTACTTTGAAAAATGATTGAACATGTTAGTCAATGTACAGGCTTGAATAATCAACATAATCTAATAATGGTGATAATGGGGTGACTACAACTACTTACAAAATTAAGACTGGTTTCAAAATAAGTCATGTATAATTGAACCAAAATTCTGATTGGGTTGACACTACATTTACATGCATACAAAATAAAATGTTACAAAAGTACTCATCTGTTTTCGTCGTGAAGTTCATACAAGATAGATATGATTACAATAGGTACTCTTACTGCTGGTTCAAAATATTTTTATCGACAACTCTTTGTTCAGCTCGTCTGGCTGAAATCTCCATGCATCGATATCACTTCGATACACCTTCTAATCTCCGTAATTACAACAACGATCACTCTCGGTGACAATAGACTTGATAACCAAACAATTACTTTCTTGCACACATGAAAAAACATTACACTGGTCACTTTCGAGTATAAATAAACTTATTTCGCACTTCCTTCAATACATTAAACAGTACGCCTCTCAGGCTTCTTGCAATTGCATTAAACTCGCGCCACACTGCGCCTACCGTGCCTCTGCATCATCAACAAAACATTTATGTGTTTACGATAGCGAGTCCGCTCCGCGACTGCTTCAGCAGCGCAACACTCACAGCTACTACTTCTGTACCAAAGACAGTCTTTACAACAGGTTCAACATTTTCTCTGGCGCATTGCCAACTTACAGCATAAGAATATCCGTGCATTCATGCGGGTTTACACATACAGTATATGTTTACACTAAATGATTCAATATAGGAAATGACGTTACATAAGAAATATATCTAGCATACAAGAAATGAAAATACGTGAAATGAACAAATGTAAGACAATATATACATTACGTTAAATCAAACTGTAAGATATAGCGACAGGTGTGCTCTTACAGGGGGTTCGAATCCCCCCTCGGGCATAGATATTTATGCCTCTGGGGTACAAAAGAAGGTGAATTTTGATACGTATTTCGCTAGGCCAAGTCACGGGCCATGCTGCGTGCCTTCTGCTAGAGAATTCCACAAGCATGTTCCCAACACGTGCCAGCCTATTGGACGCTCCTTGGTGCCTCGAGTCTGTTGGCTAGTGTACGCCTCCCTGGGAAACTCCGCAGAACCCAGCTACCAACCACGAGCCAGTGTGGTGATCACGTGGGGCGTGCTATGCCGAGACCTGAACGACAACTGAAGAAGAGACGCTCTGTTTCGCTCCGGCCTCCGACCTGACTAGACTTATTCCCTTGAGATCCGAGCTTACCATAACGTATCCTCCAAGATGTACCTCGACCTCCCCCCGGATCCCGTTTATAGTCGTGGCGAAATACGATGATCCGCGGCTCCGCCTACTGGGCTCGGAGACCGCCCCGGCCGCGGAAACTGAATGCAACCATGTTGCCGAGTAGTTAGTTCGCTGCTGGACAGAATAGCTACCGGTCGCTGTTGTCTGACAGAACTGGCAACATTGCACAGCGCAGCCGGACGTACGCATGCACAGAGCAGAGCTCGCGTTTGACTTACTCCAATGGTCTGCTGCGGCAGCCGGCGCTCAAAGCCGATTGGCGCAAGCACCAGGGATCGTAATATTTCGGCTCGATTATAGTACCACGTAACAGTTTCGGCAATATAGCGCTTTTTGATGTCACCGTAACTTCACGCGATTCCTCATTTCACTCCATGCTCACTCCTTCTCCCGAACATCCTGGCGCAATTGAATAAATGGTCTCTAGGTCCGAGACAACGGAGAACTTTTTTGTTTCGTATCTACATACATAATCCGCAATTCACCGTAAGGTTCGTGGCAGAGGGTACACTGTACCACTACTAGGCATTTCCTTTCCTATTCCACTCCTAAATTGAACGAGGAAAAAAAGAATGCCTATATGCCTCCGTACGAGCCCAAATTTCTCTTATCTTGTCTTTATGACCTTTACGCGAAATGTAAGTAGGCGGCAGCAAGATCGTACTACACTCAGCTTCAAATTCCGGCCCTCTAAATTTACTTAACAGAAATTCACGAAAAGAACGTCGTCTATCTTCCAGCGATCCCCAATTGAGTTGCCGGAGCATTTCCGTGACACTCGCGCATTGGTCGAACCTACCGGTAACAAATCTAGCTGCTCGCCTCTGAACCGCCTCTATGTCTTACTTCAAACCGATCTGCTGCGGATCCCAAATTCTTGAGCAATACTCAAGACTTGGTCGTACAAGCGTTTTATACGCGGTCTCCTTTACAGGTGAAGTACATCTTCCCAAAATTCTCCCAATAAACCGAAGTCGGCTGTCTGCCTTACTCACAACTGTCCTTACATGCTCGTTCCATTTCATATCGCTCTGCAATGTTACGCCTAGATATTTGAACGACGCGACAGCATAAAGAAGCTCACTAATAATGCTGTATTCGAATATTATGGGATTGTTTTTCCTATTCATGCGCATCACCTTACATTTTTTTCTACATTGAGGGCTAACTGCCATTCTTCGCACCAACTAGATATATTGTCTAAGTCATCCTGTATGCTATTACAGTCAGTTACAGACGACACCCTTCCATACACCACAGCATCATCAGCAAATTACAACCTACTCTGTCCATCCGATCATTTATGTAGATAGAAAATAATAGCGGTCCTATCACACTCCTCTGGGGCACGCATCTCTGATGAACACTCGCCGTCGAGAACAACGTACTGCGTCCTATTACTTTTACCGATTAATCCCTATAGTTCTTTAATTGTGATTAAAAAAAAAGAATCACCCTCCGAAAAAATTCAGAATGCACTCAGATGATCATTTCTGAGGAAGAATATCACGGCTTACACAGCTGGAAGTGCACAGGTGTATTTTATTTGTACAGGTTCGTTTTTGTCGGCTTTCGGCGAGTTTCCGTATGGTGGAGGCTCTAGAGAAACCTCTAGAAGTGAGGCTGCCGGGGCTGCGGAATATTAGGGCAGTGAGGTAGTCGCGGAACATTTCGCTGTCCACGTCCGACTAAACGAGTTTTTATGGCGCCGTAATTTGAGGAGGGGGGGAAAAGCCCTCTCCCGCAATCTGGGTCCCCACCCTCGGGACAGCAGCCTGTTTGGATGCATTACCACCAACAGGAGCATCCGTACTCACCCCATCTGGGCGCTCGCCGTTTTACGTCCGCATACTGGCCACAGTTGCACTGTGGTAGAGTGCCAGACTCCAAATCCAAAGGTCGCGGGTTCGATCCCCGCCAGTTCCTAGGATTTTTATCTGTCACTTTCCACCTCTTTCACCTCTGGCAGTATTGCTCATGTGAAAAATACCGAGTTCGGAACCCAAGTTAAACTGTAGGTCCCCCTACAACTGGCTGGGTAAGTCAGTTCGAAGGTCGGAGGACAGCAACGGCATACCACCTCCAAACAAGACCATGCTTAGTAAAGCACTGTGGTGTTCTAACCAATCTTCGGATTGTGGACTGCTTTACCTTTACTGTGTCATCAACAAGGGGGTCCCATTTACCTTGACCACTACAAACGACTTTTCGTTCAGAAGTAAAATGAAGAACTATATCGAATGTCAGTAAAATTCTTCTGGGTGTTTGGCCGCATTGTCAACATGTAAAATTATGACGTTTCGGCCACTGTTACAAGTGGTCTTCGTCAGGGTGTCTGGCAGACTGCTGAATGCAAGTTTTTTTTCTTTATTGTTACTTTAATGCTAACTACTACACAGTTACCAGGCTGTTCAAATGTTTGTAGAGTCTATAGGACTTAACTACGGGGTCATCAGTCCCTAAACTTACAAACTACTTATGAACTACTTACGAACTAGGACGGCACAAATATCCATGCCCGAGGGGAGATTCGAACCCCCGACCGTAGTGGCTGAGCTGACCGTGACTGGAGCGCCTCAGTCACCTCGGCCACCGCGGCCTGCTACCAGGCTGTCAGCAGAACCTTACGCCTCTCTTCCAACATGGGAATGATCAAAATCTTCATGTCTTAAAACAGTGGCTTCCGGGTGTGAAACATTGAAATTTTAAAATTTATACCAGAAGTTTTTGGTGAACAAAAAATTCTTATATATGGGACTACTTTAAACCAACCTAAGGACAACACATATACCCATGCCGGGTGAGGACTCGAACTTCCAACGCCGAACGGCCGCGCACACCGCAGCACGGCGCCTCAGTGTGCACGGCTATTCCGCCGCTATTTGGTGAACATATTAATATTATAACCAACGATAAAAACAAGTAGTAGGTTTAAAAATCTGTGCTGCGGTGGCGTTTTCCTAGTACTTATACAATAGTGGGAGAAGCTGCCGCGGCGGAGTGGCCGAGCGCATTGAGGCAATATGCTGCGATGCGGGAGGCCGTTGCCCGTCTGGGGTTCGAATTCCCCCCTCGGGTTTAGATGTTTGTGATGTCTTTAGTATAAGGTAGTTAATAAGTAGTTTGTAAGTTTATGGATGACCCCGCAGTTAAGTCCCATAAGTTTGATAGCAGCTTCTCCAAAATGTTCAAATATGATTGGATATTGGTGGCAGGGGAGGGAAATATTAGGCGTTCTTTATTGCTGTATATTATAGCTTGTGATTCGAGGGAATATACTTCGCCGGCCGCGGTGGCCGAGGGAACTGAGGCGCTCCAGTCACGGTCTGCACGGCCTCTACGGTCGGGGGTTCGAATCCCCCCTCGGGCATGGATATTTGTGCTGTCCTTAGTATTAGTTAGTTCATAAGTAGTTTGTAAGTTTAGGGACTGATGACCCCGTAGTTAAGTCCCATAAGCTATACAAACATTTGCCGGCCGCGGTGGCCGAGGTGACTAAGGCGCTCCAGTCACGGTCAGCACGGCCACTACGGTCGGGGGTTCGAATCCCCCCTCGGGCATGGATATTTGTGCCGTCCTAGTTCGTAAGTAGTTCATAAGTAGTTTGTAAGTTTAGGGACTGATGACCCCGTAGTTAAGTCCCATAAGCTTTACAAACATTTGAACATTTGATTTATACAAACATTTGATTTGATTTAGAGTTACTTCATTGGTGTTTTCATTATTTCTTTCTATTGATGGAAATTTATGAATGAGAGGCGGGCGGCAGTTATGACGTCAAAATAAATAAATAAATAAATAAATAAATAAATAAATAAAAAGTTCAAATGTTTGTTAAGCTTATGGGACTTAACTACGGGGTCATCAGTCCCTAAACTTACAAACTACTTATGAACTACTTACGAACTAGGACGGCACAAATATCCATGCCCGAGGGGGGGGGGATTCGAACCCCCGACCGTAGTGGCCGTGCAGACCGTGACTGAAGTGCCTCAGTCCCCGCGGCCGGCATTATGACGTCACGCTGTTTACTTTCTTCCTGGCGTTTTCTGGGGCACGTTAGTACTCAGTCTTGTGTAGTTCGCGAGCTAGTTCGGAAGAGCGCTTCCACAGGCGAACTACGCCAACTAGTTCGCAGATCTCTCGCCTCTTACTTCGTTCGCTTCTTTTCCGAAGACACGGGGAACAGCGAGAGGACGCGAGAGCGCGTAGAATCGCGTGATTCCCTTCTGACAGTTACCTTCATTTCGAGCTGAGATGCAGTTCGGCTGTAGTTTCATAGTTCACTGCCACAAGAAATCCATTTTAAAAATAAAGTACTAGGAGTACTCTGTATGCAAAGTAGTTGAATACCATTGTATCACCCATTCGTGTAAATAACTGGATTACCCAAAAATATGGGTAATAGCACACGCTTTGGCAACACTGATTCATTATATAAAAAAGCTGTCATAAAAATAAGAGCTCTTTCAGTAGTGGTAGCAAAAGCCAAAAAGAGCGGACGAACTAGAAGAAGCGGGCGAACAAGAAGGAGCGTGTGAACTAGGAGCAGCGGGCGAACTAGGAGCAGCGGACGATTATGCCAAACGTATCTGGCTTCATAGTTCGTTGGATTCTTTTCCGAAGGTCGACGGACAATAGCGAGAGGGCACGTAGCAGAATTAAAAATCACGTGTTTGCCTTCTGCTGATGAGTCATTTCGAGGTGAGCGTCTGTCTGCTAGATTACATAGTTCAGTGCTACAAAATTTCTGTTTTCATGTGTTCTGCGCTCTGCAATATCTGACTAATAAATTCCATAATGCCAAGATATAGAGATAACTTTAAACTTAAACGCGAGAAATTATCCACAAACTGTTTCTTTTGGTTTGCGTGATATCGTTAGCGGCTCAAGCAGCAAGCGCATTAAGCAGCTAGGTGGGGGAACTTCCCCCTCCACCTGCACGCCCAGACCACGCCGCTCAGCCGTTACTGGGAGCGGACGAACTAAACGAGCGAACTAGTTCGCGGCAGAGCCGCGAACTAAAGTGAGCGGTCCCGATCGCGAACTATTATGCGCAAGTCTGTAGTACTCTGTGAACATACAGCCGCAGTGCTCTCCCGCGCGCTTGAGTTGGTTCGCGCTATCGTCCCGAAGAATTGTCAAGGCTGGCAGCCAGGATGCCGTACAGCGAGACAAGAATTCCCAACACGCGGCCAAAACCCTGAAAAATGTATTTTCGATTCTCGGAATTTTGATGGGTGGTTGGGTAGGGGAAGGATTGGTGCATTTCATTTCAGAAGGATAGGTCGGCTTCTTCGATACCTGTCGACTTACGTCAGTTCAAAAGTGACCTTCGTCGAGAGCACACACGGCGCTGTGAAAGCAAGGCAAATTTACTCTCGGTTTGTGAGCGAATATTTTGGTAGTGAATTGAATAAATTTCAGTTATACAAGATGGGGACGGTTGCTACAGGTATGTACAAAATGTTCGTACACTAAATAGGCGTGTATTTCATGGTTATCCTATTTATATTTTTCCCGTCGCCTGTGCAAAACGGCCATGCTTTTCCGAACTTGCATTTTCAACTAAAGTAGAAGTAGCATATACCGCAATATACCGCCGACTTTCAACTCCCAGACTGTAGACTGATTAATTATCTGATGGAATTGACAAGAATCAGCTGCCAAAATCTGCCATTTCTCTTGTATAATGAATATTTACAAGTGCCCATGCGGCCGACATTTCGTAGCACAACGAGGTCGAAGCAGCACGCGGCACGGTAGGCTACGTAACTATATGTTTCCCGAGCCACTCGCTTTCGATGTCTGACCATTTGTCTACGCTTAATGCGTTACTAATGCTATTGTAATAACTTTCACACATGTTCGGATGGTCGATACGTAAAATTCACTCGGCAAGAAATATTCAGCACTGTTGAACAACGGTTGAATGATGCTCTCTACCTGCACTAATACCTTATCTGGAAGAACAAATTTCTGAGAAAATTGGTTGACCATTACAGATACCGGAGGATATGAAAGTCTCTTTTTCCTCATTCCCTGATAAATTGAGAACAAGATGGAAAAAGGCTAAAAGGACAGAGGGCATAACTTTGAAACAAAACAACCAATGGCTTAGTGCACCAATTTCATTTCCGGCACCTACTTTCAATGGCAATTCTCAGGCTGACTATAACCTGCCATCGACTAGTACAAATAGTGAACGCCCGACTGTGGATTTTGCGTCATTGAGCAAGAGGTCGAAAAGAAAAAAAAGTCAACCTGTTCATGAAACTTCGACGCCACAACAATTAGATTATGCTACTCTAATGAGTTTACGCACTTTAGGTCAACTGGATGCTGCAAAAGTTGTTTATGAGACAACAATGACAAGTCCGTCGAGAGCGTCCAAGTATCGACAGGCCTTTGAATCGACCACGACAAGCGAGAAAACTGTGTCAGCCGAAGCTGCACTTGCATTATATGTTGAATTGAAGTTTACAAAGGGTCAGTATGTGGGATTGCGAACGATAAGAAAGGAGGACAACTGTAGGCCCTATCCTTCCAACATGAAAGTGGCAGAATAAAAAATAAAAACAAACAAACGTTGTTATCCGGCTAATACTGCTATCACCATCACATAAAACATGGTGAAGTCCAGTTACAAGCTTTATTGGATCATACAACAGATCGCATTTTATTACGCCAAGAGGATATCTTCCGCAAAGTGAATCAAGCGAATGTGAGTGACAGGCAATTAATTTGCAAATGGGGCTGTGATTATAATATTACATTTGTTATTTGTGTTTTGTACCGACTTTGAAGATTGTTTCATTATATTATTGAATTCCAATGTGTGTGGCATCGAAGAATTTTTTCCGTTATATTTTCGACAAATATTCTGTTATTTTGTTACTTCCATATATAAAAGGCAATGTCCAGACTGACTGACTGATTGACTAATCATCGCCCAGTCCAAACCGCTGAATCTTGAAATTTAAAGAGGGTGTTGATCTTACTATGTAGGCGTCATTTAAGAAGCGATTTTACGATATTCCGTCCGTAAGGGGGTGAAACATGGAATGAAACGTTTTTTGCCAATTTTGAGGTAGAACTACAAAATTTCGGATTTTAATTCAGGGTTAGAAGTTAAAAGACATGTGTTTCAGCGTTTTTTGAAATTCAACCAATAAGGGGGTTAAATAGGGGACGCAAGAAATTGATTTTCAAAAATACGTAGCTACATCTACGAAACTTCGGATATGGAATTTTGATCAGGATTAAAAAAACACGAGTTTAAGTATTTTTGAAAATTCAACAAGTAAGAGAGTAAAATAGGGGAGGAAAATTTCTTCTTGAAAACACGTTGCTATTAAGACAATTTTGAAGCTAGAGCTGCAAAATCTGGTATTTGTATTGATGGTAAGAATTAAAAAAAAAAATACATGCTTGGATATTTTTGGTAATTCAATCATCAAGGAGACTAAATTGGAGAGAGGATGTTTTTCGAAAATCTTTTCCTATCAAGGTAATTTTGAAGCTACAACCACATAATTTGGTATATGTTTTCTTTGTCAGAGTTAAAAGGACACGCGTTTCGGTATTTTCAGAAAATTATCATTTAGGGGGTGAAATATGGTATGAAATTTTTTTTGAAAATCATTGCTACTAAGCCAATTTTGAACCCAGAATTACAAAACAGGATGTTTACATACTTGGTTGGAATTTGAAAGATACATGTTGAGGTATTTTTCGAAATTCAACTATTAGGTGGTGCCATAGGTGGTTTACAAGTAATAAAATAAAATGTTCAAATGTTTGTAAATCTTAAGAGACTTAACTACGTGTTCATTAGTCCCTAAGGCTTACAGACTAATTTAAGTAACTTCAACCAACTTAGACTAACTTATGCTAAGGACAACACAAACACTCATGCCCGAGGGGCGAATCGAATCCCCGACGGCGAACAGCAGCGCACACCGGAGCATGGCGCCTCAATACGCACGGCCATTCTGCCGCGGCTACAAGTAGTACCACAACATTTCATTATGGTAATACTTATCTACATCTATGAAAATTTATTTTAAGCGAAGCAGCGGGCGTTAATCTAGTAATAAACAAATCACGTTGGCAGTGTATTAATTATTAGTGTCTAAATACTATATATACGCTATTATTAATAAATTATTATCGCTTTTCATAGGTAACGTTGCTACATTAGCTCCGAATGTTGTTTAGACAATTTTTACCATCAAATTCGTAATAAGCGACCTCAAAAACCCTCGTGTGATGTGTTTTGTGTGAATTAAACGTCTTCTTGGGGTTTTGGCCACTTTTGGGGATTCCGTCCCGCTGTGCGTCGGTAGCGTGCACGCCCATCCTCTCTGTCCGTGCTGGTGGGTCGCTTTGCAGTTTCTATGGCCTCTGAGCTTCCTCCTCCATTGAAATGGCTGTTTCGCTAGAACGCGTGCTTTTCGAAACATTATTACTTTCACGCACTACTCCTGGTGTTCTGCCACCGCTGACTTCGTGTATTATCCCAGACGAGTGTATCTTTCGTGTTCTGGTATTCGCGTCTTGGTCTGTCGCCCTGTTTAGGCTATGTTTACTCGTCGACTCTCACGGCCGACTTCGACAACTCCGGCAGTATTCAGCTTGTCGACTGCGTCTTTCGTTGTCGAAGAACATCTTTCACTTTGTTGTTCCTTTTGAAGATAGGCCTGAAGTCCGCTCTGCGTAAAGTTTTCCCCGCCCTTGTACATATGATAATAAGGCAATATTTTGCGTTTCCTTCTGATTTTCCCTATTGCGTACATACTTAATAGTCATAGTTTCCTTTATCAACGTCTTACCATAACCGTTGGGCCGGCCGCGGTGGCCGAACGGTCTGCGGCGTGCCAGTCACTGTCTGCACGAACGCTGCGGTCGGGGGTTCGAATCCCCCCTCGGGCATGGATGTTTGTGCCGTCTTTAGTATAAGCTAGTTCATAAGTAGTTTGTAAGTTCAGGGAATGATGACCCAGTAGTTAAGTCCCATAGACTCTACAAACATTTCAACATTTCATAACCGTTGGCTTCGAAGGTGGATCTGAGGTTTTGTAGTTCCGCCTTCAGATGTTCTTCATCACTGATCCTGTGAGCGCTCTTAGTTAAAGAGTGAAGGACGGATTTCTTTTGCTAGGGGTGATGGTGGAAGGAGGCGTGTAGGTACATACCGGGTGATCAAAAAGTCAGTATAAATTTGAAAACCTAATAAATCACGGAATAATGTAGATAGAGAGGTCAAAATTGACACACATGCTTGGAACGACATGGGGTTTTATAGGGAAAAAAAAGTATTGATAGACGCGTGACAGATTTCTTGCGGCGTCGTTTGGTGATAATCGTGTGCTCAGCCGCCACTTTCGTCATGCTTGGCCTCCCAGGTCTCAAGTCCTCAGTCCGTGCGATTATTGGCTTTGCGGTTACCTGAAGTCACAGGTGTATCGTGATCGACCGACATCTCTAGGGATGCTGAAGGACAACATCCGATGCCAATGCCTCACCATAACTCCGGACATGCTTTACAGTGCAGTCCACAACATTATTCCTCGACTACAGCTATTGTTGAGGAATGATGGCGAACATATTGAGTATTTCATGTAAAGAACATCATCTTTGCTTTGTCTTAATTTGTTATGTTGATTATTGCTTTTCTGATCAGATGAAGTGCCATCTGTCGGATATTTTTTGAACTTTTTTTTGTTCTAATAAAACCCCATGTCATTACAAGCATGTGTGTCAATTTTTACCTCTCTATCTACATTATTCCGTGATATATTCAGTTTTCAAATTTATACTGACCTTTTGATCACGCGATACATTATTCCGTAATTAAACAATGCTATAAGGGATGCTTTAAAAAACAACGTAACAGGGGTCTGATGAACTATACTGAGTATAATTCAGCAGACCCATGACGTGGTACAATTGTAAGAAACTTTACCCCATGTTTTAGATTCTGACTATGACAAGGTCGAAACGCGACAATAAATAACAGCCGCATCACCACCTGTGGCCTTCATGTTTTTTAAAGCGTACCTTATAGCATTGTTTAATTACGAAATTGAACATGGGCGCGCATACCTCATTACTGACTTCATGTCAAATTTGGAACATATGTTATTCGTTTATATATATCGAAGATGTTTTGATATCAGGGACACATTACCCACTTTTTCTCACAAATGAATCATATGGAAACTGCAAAACTTTGGTCACTTCTCAACGTAATTTCCCTCTCAACAACCAGACCATTATTTCATAGCCGCTGCGAACGCGTCTGTGATTCTACTTTGAGCACTGGAGAACCGCTTCGTATTGACAAACGGCATCCTTTTCTCACCCATCGTCACAATCGATGAAAAGGACGTCTCGTTCATGCCGCCATCACTCGTCAACATTGCCTGACAACAAGCCACGTCGCAGGCTTGTGGTTACCAGTCAGCATTCGAGGCACCCAATTCCAGGACACTGTTCGCGTTTTCAGGTCATATTGTGTGCACAAATCACACGGAAATGCTAACTTTGAAGGCGACTCCGGTCCTTCGAAGATCTCCAAAAACAATTTTCTCTACTCGGCTGGTGCAAGATGTCTTGGTGTGTTATCGGACGACCTTTTGCCTTATCTGAACTGTGGTACCCAGAAACGCACATTCGACATATCCATGACACCACTCAACTGGCGATGATTTTCACATGACGCAAATGAAAAAAAAAAACCCCGAAAGATTAGTTGCTGTCCTTGTAACGATTTAAGCATAAGGAAGTCTTTTCTGAAGGCATTTATGTGAAGAATGCTGAAGATTAGGTGGGTGGATCGCGTAACTACTGAGGAGGTGCTGCACAGAATTGGGGAGAAAAGGAATTTTTGGCATACCTTCTTGACAAAAAGAAGGAATCGCTTGGTAGGTCACATTCTTGGACATCGAGGCATCGTAAATTTAGCATTGGAGGGAAGTGCGTGGGGTAAAAATCTTAGAGAGAGACCAAGAGATGAATATAGTTAGCAAATTCAAATCGATGTAGATTGCCGTTGTTATCAAGAGATGAAGAGGCTTGCTCAGTATAGATTAGGGTGGACAGCTGCATCAAACCAGTCTCCGGAATGAAGACCACAACAACAACAACAACTGGCTTTCTTTACAGACTCACCGTCGTATAATGAATATACGTTTCTCCGTGACTAACCACTACTAACAACTAGCGGTTGTGCCGGTGCATAACCACTGGGCGTAAGTAGACCTAGTAGAATTTAGTCTCTGTACGTCACACACTTCAGAAGATATGTCACTAACAATGAGAGCCTGTAAAACTTCATACAAATGGCATGTGTAGGTCGCAAAACCGTTTCTCCATAACCAATCATGGTAGAATATAGGTTTCTCTGATAATGAGATTTACAGGATGCAACAGTTCCACTGAAGAGCCATCCTACAATAGAACTCTGCAGCCCTTTCTATTGTTTTTCCTTGCGTATGGCTGAACAGTGTGGGATAGTCACCGGGTGGGACTTTCGGAGAAGGGCTGTTCATTTTTGAGTTACGCTATACAGGGGAGAGAGTGTTACAGAAATGATGCACCAATTGGCTAGGAAGTCGTAATAAAACAGTTATTCGTTGCGGCGAGATCTATTTACAGACTTCCTTTCACGAACTTTCTCCTCCCAATGCGAACATATTTTCATGTAACCCACACTACATAGGGAGATATTTAGAATGCAATAGGAGAAATCGGATTAAAACTGGTAGATTGAGGCGTTCCTTTTTTCCCCGAGTTCTCTTCGAGAATGGAAAGGTACAGAAATGGTCTGATAGCGGTTCATTGAATCCTCTTCCTGACAAATGTGAATTTCTGAGTAGCTATATAGATGCAGATCTAGATGAGACACAAAGAAAATGCATGCCAGTCATTCTGTCAACTATCTTCAGTTGAAGCGATGTATAACAATATATACCAACGTAGAAATGTTACTCATTGTGGAAAATCTTGAAAGAAGGATGGAACCCTGTTGTTGACTGGAATTTTGTTGGTTTGTGTTAATATCGTATTGGAGTATATGCTGTGAAAATTTCTTCTAATGTTTATGTAGCGGTTAGTGATGTAGACTATGACAACTCTTTTACTCCAGGCTTTGTACTATATGAATGTTTACACATTTATCCCGGCCCACTAGCAGATAAATTCATGTTGTATCGTGAAAACAGTAAATGTACTCCACTCTAAATAAGAGCCACACACACTATTTGAGGCATATTCTGTCCCTCACAACGTGAATCCGCTTAACTATTTCTTTTACGGGCCACTTTATTCAGTATGCAAAAAACGTATTTTGCAATTACCATTGCATCACCTGCACAGAACAGCATTTTTTTTATCTTCATAACCTGATACTCGTAAAATGTTTTGTAACACGTTAAAAGTTGAAACATCTGTCCACAGAACCGTGTAGACTTTTGACTTTTTCATTCACGAGAACTTTTATCTCGCTAGTTTAATGTGCATAATTTTACAGGATGCATTTACAGAGTTAAAATTGTAGTTTGCGCAATGTTTGCAGTACTTTCGGGTCGCTCTCGTGGAACGAAAATTAAATCTAATCTACGCTGTTGTGCAGTTAAGTTACATTTCTAAGGTTTTAAATATATAGTAATGACTTGCCATTCTATATTCACGAAAACACTAAGCTAGTTCTTTTTGCTGTCGATACAAATGTAGCTATCACGCCTGCCAAACAGAATTTAACTGATGAAATTGTAAATGATGTCTTTCAGAAAATTAAACTTTGATAAAACACAGTGTACACAGTTTCATACAGTAAACGGCATGACATCAAAAATAAATATGGACTATGAACAAAAGTCCGTAGCTAAGGTAGAATATTCAAAATTTTTTAGGTGTTTGCATTGATGAGGGATTGAACTGGATGAAACACATTGAAGATTTACTTAAACGTTTGAATTCAGCTATTTATGTTATCAGGATCAATGGAAAGTTACACATCTCAGTAAATTAGCTTTCTGCACCTATTTCAATTCACTACTATCGTATGTGATTATTTTCTGGGGCAATTCAACACTGAGTGAAAAAGAAGTCATTCCACAAAAACGTGTAATCAGAATAATTGCTGGAGTCCATCCAAGATCATCCTGCAGACGTTTGATTGGCAACTCCTCGTGCACTTTAGATGAATTTTTAAATAAAACTTAATAATTTCGCTAGAAAAGACATAACAAATTATATAACTCTGACCATAACTATTGGTCATGAATTGTAGGCTGAAACTGAAAAAACTGCAGAAAGGTAGGAAAATAAGGAGATGGGACCGGGATAAACCTAAGGAACCTGAAGTTCTTGAGAATTTCCGAGGGAGCTTTAGGCAACAAATGACAGAAACGGGGGGAAATAAAACAGTAGAGGAGAAATGGGTAGCATTCAGAGATGAAATAGTGAAGGCGGCAGAGGACAAAATAGATAGGAAGGCAAGACCTACAAAAAATCCTTGGATATTACAGGACATACTAAATTTGATCGATGAAAGGAGATAATATAAAAATTCAGTAAATGAAACAGGCAAAATGGAGTACAGACGACTAAGAAATGAGATTGACAGGAAGTGCAAAATGGCTAAGCAGGAGTGGCTAGAAGGCAAATCCAAGGATGTAGAAGAATGTATAAATAGGGGAAAAATAGATACTGCTTACAGGAAAATAAAAGAGATATTTGGAGATAAGAAAAACAGCTCTATGAATATCAAGAACGCAGATGGAAAGCCAGTTCTCAGCAAAGAAGGGAAAGCTGAAAGGTGGAAAGAGTATATAGAGAGGCTCTACGAAGGAAATGAATTTAGAGGCAATATTGTAGGAAGGGGAGAAGAAGTAGATAAGAATGAAATAGGAGATACTATACTGAGGGATGAATTTGACAGAGCACTGAAGGACCTAAGTCGAAACAAGGCCCCTGGAGTAGATGATATTCCCTCAGAGCTACCGAAGTCTCTGGGAGAACCAGCCATGACAAAACTGTTTCACCTGGTGTGTAAGATGTATGAGACAGGCGAAGTACCATCAGATCTTAAGAAAAATGTTATAATCCCCATTCCAAAGAAAGCAGGCAGAGACAGGTGTGAAAACTACAGAACCATCAGTTTAATATGTCATGGTTGCAAAATTTTTACACGAATTATTTACAGAAGGATGGAAAAGCTGGTAGAAGCCGACCCCGGGGAAGATCAGTTTGGGTTCAGGAGAAATGTAGGGACACGGGAGGCAATACTCACTTTACGGCTTATCCTAGAAGATAGATTAAGCAAAGGCAAACCTACATATCTAGCTTTTGTAGACTTGGAGAAGTCTTTTGACAATGTTGATTGGAATGAACTCTTTCAAGTTCTGAAGCAAGGAAGAGTAAAATATAGGGAATGCAACGTTATTTACAACTTGTACAAAAACCAGACAGCGGTTGTCAGAGTTGAAGGGCATGAAAGGGATGCAGTTCTTGGGAAGGGAGGAAGACATAGTTGTAGCCTTCCTCCAATTTCATTCAATTTGTACATTGAGCAAGCTATAAAGGAAAGCAAGGAGAAATTTGGAGAAGGATTTAAAGTTCAGGGTGAAGAATTAAAAACCATTGCGTTTTGCCGACGATATATTAATTCTGTCAGAGACAGCAAAGAACCTGGAAGAGCAGTTGAATGGAATGGACAGTGTGCTGAAAGGTGCATTTAAGATGAACATTAACAAGAGCAAAACTTGGGTAATGGAGTACAGTGTAAGAAAATCAGGTGATGCTGAAGGAATTAGATTGGGAAACGAAGCAATAAAGGAGGTAGATGAGTTTTGTTACTTGGGCAGTAAAATAACAAATGAAGGTCGCAGTACAGAGGATATAAAATGCAATGCAAAGGGTAGAAAACCATTCTTGAAAAAGAGAATTTTGTTAACATCGAATGTTGATTTAAGCCTAAGGAAGTCCTTTCTGAAGGCATTTGTGTGGCGTGTTGCCTTGTGTCGGAGTCAAACATGGACGATAAACAGTGCGGACAGGAAGAGGTTAGAGGCTTTTGAAATGTGGTGCTACAGAAGAATGCTAAATATTAGGTGGGTGGATCGCGTAACTAATGAGGAGGTACTGAACAGAATTGGGGAGAAAAGGAATTTCTGGCATACCTCGACTAAAAGAAGGGATCGACTGGTAGGACACATGCTTAGACATCAAGGAATTGTGAATTTAGGGAAGTGTGTGGGGTAGAAACCGCAGAGGAAGATCAAGAGATGGATACAGTAAGCACATTCAAACAGATGTAGGTTGCTGTTGTTGTGTGGAGTTGAAGAGCCTTGCTCAGGATAGGGTATTGTGGATAGCTGCATCAAACCAGTCTCCGGACTGAAGACCACAACAAACAACACGCACACACACACACACACATTCTATATCCTTAAAATATTGCGTGTCATGTATAGGCACCATTTATTAAATTGACACGTTCCACATCACTGCAAAATATATTTATGATCTATGGTACAGTTTATTTCTGTTTATACAGTGCCCGATAAACGCAAAGTGGAGCATGAGGAAGACGAGGTGGTGTATTACTTTGTTGGCAGCAAGACATTATGATAATGTGTACTAAATTTTCGTTTCATTTTATGCAAGTAAACTTTTAATTTGATTTATACAAACATTTGATTTGATTTAGAGTTACTTCATTGGTGTTTTCATTATTTCTTTCTATTGATGGAAATTTATGAATGAGAGGCGGGCGGCAGTTATGACGTCAAAATAAATAAATAAATAAATAAATAAAAAGTTCAAATGTTTGTTAAGCTTATGGGACTTAACTACGGGGTCATCAGTCCCTAAACTTACAAACTACTTATGAACTACTTACGAACTAGGACGGCACAAATATCCATGCCCGAGGGGGGGGGGCATTCGAACCCCCGACCGTAGTGGCCGTGCAGACCGTGACTGAAGTACCTCAGTCCCCGCGGCCGGCATTATGACGTCACGCTGTTTACTTTCTTCCTGGCGTTTTCTGGGGCACGTTAGTACTCAGTCTTGTGTAGTTCGCGAGCTAGTTCGGAAGAGCGCTTCCACAGGCGAACTACGCCAACTAGTTCGCAGATCTCTCGCCTCTTACTTCGTTCGCTCCTTTTCCGAAGACACGGGGAACAGCGAGAGGACGCGAGAGCGCGTAGAATCGCGTGATTCCCTTCTGACAGTTACCTTCATTTCGAGCTGAGATGCAGTTCGGCTGTAGTTTCATAGTTCACTGCCACAAGAAATCCATTTTAAAAATAAAGTACTAGGAGTACTCTGTATGCAAAGTAGTTGAATACCATTGTATCACCCATTCGTGTAAATAACTGGATTACCCAAAAATATGGGTAATAGCACACGCTTTGGCAACACTGATTCATTATATAAAAAAGCTGTCATAAAAATAAGAGCTCTTTCAGTAGTGGTAGCAAAAACCAAAAAGAGCGGACGAACTAGAAGAAGCGGGCGAACAAGAAGGAGCGTGTGAACTAGGAGCAGCGGGCGAACTAGGAGCAGCGGACGATTATGCCAAACGTATCTGGCTTCATAGTTCGTTGGATTCTTTTCCGAAGGCCGACGGACAATAGCGAGAGGGCACGTAGCAGAATTAAAAATCACGTGTTTGCCTTCTGCTGATGAGTCATTTCGAGGTGAGCGTCTGTCTGCTAGATTACATAGTTCAGTGCTACAAAATTTCTGTTTTCATGTGTTCTGCGCTCTGCAATATCTGACTAATAAATTCCATAATGCCACGATATAGAGATAACTTTAAACTTAAACGCGAGAAATTATCCACAAACTGTTTCTTTTGGTTTGCGTGATATCGTTAGCGGCTCAAGCAGCAAGCGCATTAAGCAGCTAGGTGGGGGAACTTCCCCCTCCACCTGCACGCCCAGACCACGCCGCTCAGCCGTTACTGGGAGCGGACGAACTAAACGAGCGAACTAGTTCGCGGCAGAGCCGCGAACTAAACTGAGCGGTCCCGATCGCGAACTATTATGCGCAAGTCTGTAGTACTCTGTGAACATACAGCCGCAGTGCTCTCCCGCGCGCTTGAGTTGGTTCGCGCGCTGTCGTCCCGAAGAATTGTCAAGGCTGGCAGCCAGGATGCCGTACAGCGAGACAAGAATTCCCAACACGCGGCCAAAACCCTGAAAAATGTATTTTCGATTCTCGGAATTTTGATGGGTGGTTGGGTAGGGGAAGGATTGGTGCATTTCATTTCAGAAGGATAGGTCGGCTTCTTCGATACCTGTCGACTTACGTCAGTTCAAAAGTGACCTTCGTCGAGAGCACACACGGCGCTGTGAAAGCAAGGCA
The DNA here is from genome assembly GCA_026315105.1 of Locusta migratoria. NCBI lineage: Eukaryota > Metazoa > Arthropoda > Insecta > Orthoptera > Acrididae > Locusta > Locusta migratoria. The sequence goes on along the minus strand of CM048748.1, from coordinate 267,858,939 downwards.
AATTTACTCTCGGTTTGTGAGCGAATATTTTGGTAGTGAATTGAATAAATTTCAGTTATACAAGATGGGGACGGTTGCTACAGGTATGTACAAAATGTTCGTACACTAAATAGGCGTGTATTTCATGGTTATCCTATTTATATTTTTCCCGTCGCCTGTGCAAAACGGCCATGCTTTTCCGAACTTGCATTTTCAACTAAAGTAGAAGTAGCATATACCGCAATATACCGCCGACTTTCAACTCCCAGACTGTAGACTGATTAATTATCTGATGGAATTGACAAGAATCAGCTGCCAAAATCTGCCATTTCTCTTGTATAATGAATATTTACAAGTGCCCATGCGGCCGACATTTCGTAGCACAACGAGGTCGAAGCAGCACGCGGCACGGTAGGCTACGTAACTATATGTTTCCCGAGCCACTCGCTTTCGATGTCTGACCATTTGTCTACGCTTAATGCGTTACTAATGCTATTGTAATAACTTTCACACATGTTCGGATGGTCGATACGTAAAATTCACTCGGCAAGAAATATTCAGCACTGTTGAACAACGGTTGAATGATGCTCTCTACCTGCACTAATACCTTATCTGGAAGAACAAATTTCTGAGAAAATTGGTTGACCATTACAGATACCGGAGGATATGAAAGTCTCTTTTTCCTCATTCCCTGATAAATTGAGAACAAGATGGAAAAAGGCTAAAAGGACAGAGGGCATAACTTTGAAACAAAACAACCAATGGCTTAGTGCACCAATTTCATTTCCGGCACCTACTTTCAATGGCAATTCTCAGGCTGACTATAACCTGCCATCGACTAGTACAAATAGTGAACGCCCGACTGTGGATTTTGCGTCATTGAGCAAGAGGTCGAAAAGAAAAAAAAGTCAACCTGTTCATGAAACTTCGACGCCACAACAATTAGATTATGCTACTCTAATGAGTTTACGCACTTTAGGTCAACTGGATGCTGCAAAAGTTGTTTATGAGACAACAATGACAAGTCCGTCGAGAGCGTCCAAGTATCGACAGGCCTTTGAATCGACCACGACAAGCGAGAAAACTGTGTCAGCCGAAGCTGCACTTGCATTATATGTTGAATTGAAGTTTACAAAGGGTCAGTATGTGGGATTGCGAACGATAAGAAAGGAGGACAACTGTAGGCCCTATCCTTCCAACATGAAAGTGGCAGAATAAAAAATAAAAACAAACAAACGTTGTTATCCGGCTAATACTGCTATCACCATCACATAAAACATGGTGAAGTCCAGTTACAAGCTTTATTGGATCATACAACAGATCGCATTTTATTACGCCAAGAGGATATCTTCCGCAAAGTGAATCAAGCGAATGTGAGTGACAGGCAATTAATTTGCAAATGGGGCTGTGATTATAATATTACATTTGTTATTTGTGTTTTGTACCGACTTTGAAGATTGTTTCATTATATTATTGAATTCCAATGTGTGTGGCATCGAAGAATTTTTTCCGTTATATTTTCGACAAATATTCTGTTATTTTGTTACTTCCATATATAAAAGGCAATGTCCAGACTGACTGACTGATTGACTAATCATCGCCCAGTCCAAACCGCTGAATCTTGAAATTTAAAGAGGGTGTTGATCTTACTATGTAGGCGTCATTTAAGAAGCGATTTTACGATATTCCGTCCGTAAGGGGGTGAAACATGGAATGAAACGTTTTTTGCCAATTTTGAGGTAGAACTACAAAATTTCGGATTTTAATTCAGGGTTAGAAGTTAAAAGACATGTGTTTCAGCGTTTTTTGAAATTCAACCAATAAGGGGGTTAAATAGGGGACGCAAGAAATTGATTTTCAAAAATACGTAGCTACATCTACGAAACTTCGGATATGGAATTTTGATCAGGATTAAAAAAAACACGAGTTTAAGTATTTTTGAAAATTCAACAAGTAAGAGAGTAAAATAGGGGAGGAAAATTTCTTCTTGAAAACACGTTGCTATTAAGACAATTTTGAAGCTAGAGCTGCAAAATCTGGTATTTGTATTGATGGTAAGAATTAAAAAAAAAAATACATGCTTGGATATTTTTGGTAATTCAATCATCAAGGAGACTAAATTGGAGAGAGGATGTTTTTCGAAAATCTTTTCCTATCAAGGTAATTTTGAAGCTACAACCACATAATTTGGTATATGTTTTCTTTGTCAGAATTAAAAGGACACGCGTTTCGGTATTTTCAGAAAATTATCATTTAGGGGGTGAAATATGGTATGAATTTTTTTTTGAAAATCATTGCTACTAAGCCAATTTTGAACCCAGAATTACAAAACAGGATGTTTACATACTTGGTTGGAATTTGAAAGATACATGTTGAGGTATTTTTCGAAATTCAACTATTAGGTGGTGCCATAGGTGGTTTACAAGTAATAAAATCAAATGTTCAAATGTTTGTAAATCTTAAGAGACTTAACTACGTGTTCATTAGTCCCTAAGGCTTACAGACTAATTTAAGTAACTTCAACCAACTTAGACTAACTTATGCTAAGGACAACACAAACACTCATGCCCGAGGGGCGAATCGAATCCCCGACGGCGAACAGCAGCGCACACCGGAGCATGGCGCCTCAATACGCACGGCCATTCTGCCGCGGCTACAAGTAGTACCACAACATTTCATTATGGTAATACTTATCTACATCTATGAAAATTTATTTTAAGCGAAACAGCGGGCGTTAATCTAGTAATAAACAAATCACGTTGGCAGTGTATTAATTATTAGTGTCTAAATACTATATATACGCTATTATTAATAAATTATTATCGCTTTTCATAGGTAACGTTGCTACATTAGCTCCGAATGTTGTTTAGACAATTTTTACCATCAAATTCGTAATAAGCGACCTCAAAAACCCTCGTGTGATGTGTTTTGTGTGAATTAAACGTCTTCTTGGGGTTTTGGCCACTTTTGGGGATTCCGTCCCGCTGTGCGTCGGTAGCGTGCACGCCCATCCTCTCTGTCCGTGCTGGTGGGTCGCTTTGCAGTTTCTATGGCCTCTGAGCTTCCTCCTCCATTGAAATGGCTGTTTCGCTAGAACGCGTGCTTTTCGAAACATTATTACTTTCACGCACTACTCCTGGTGTTCTGCCACCGCTGACTTCGTGTATTATCCCAGACGAGTGTATCTTTCGTGTTCTGGTATTCGCGTCTTGGTCTGTCGCCCTGTTTAGGCTATGTTTACTCGTCGACTCTCACGGCCGACTTCGACAACTCCGGCAGTATTCAGCTTGTCGACTGCGTCTTTCGTTGTCGAAGAACATCTTTCACTTTGTTGTTCCTTTTGAAGATAGGCCTGAAGTCCGCTCTGCGTAAAGTTTTCCCCGCCCTTGTACATATGATAATAAGGCAATATTTTGCGTTTCCTTCTGATTTTCCCTATTGCGTACATACTTAATAGTCATAGTTTCCTTTATCAACGTCTTACCATAACCGTTGGGCCGGCCGCGGTGGCCGAACGGTCTGCGGCGTGCCAGTCACTGTCTGCACGAACGCTGCGGTCGGGGGTTCGAATCCCCCCTCGGGCATGGATGTTTGTGCCGTCTTTAGTATAAGCTAGTTCATAAGTAGTTTGTAAGTTCAGGGACTGATGACCCAGTAGTTAAGTCCCATAGACTCTACAAACATTTCAACATTTCATAACCGTTGGCTTCGAAGGTGGATCTGAGGTTTTGTAGTTCCGCCTTCAGATGTTCTTCATCACTGATCCTGTGAGCGCTCTTAGTTAAAGAGTGAAGGACGGATTTCTTTTGCTAGGGGTGATGGTGGAAGGAGGCGTGTAGGTACATACCGGGTGATCAAAAAGTCAGTATAAATTTGAAAACCTAATAAATCACGGAATAATGTAGATAGAGAGGTCAAAATTGAAACACATGCTTGGAACGACATGGGGTTTTATAGGAAAAAAAAGTATTGATAGACGCGTGACAGATTTCTTGCGGCGTCGTTTGGTGATAATCGTGTGCTCAGCCGCCACTTTCGTCATGCTTGGCCTCCCAGGTCTCAAGTCCTCAGTCCGTGCGATTATTGGCTTTGCGGTTACCTGAAGTCACAGGTGTATCGTGATCGACCGACATCTCTAGGGATGCTGAAGGACAACATCCGATGCCAATGCCTCACCATAACTCCGGACATGCTTTACAGTGCAGTCCACAACATTATTCCTCGACTACAGCTATTGTTGAGGAATGATGGCGAACATATTGAGTATTTCATGTAAAGAACATCATCTTTGCTTTGTCTTAATTTGTTATGTTGATTATTGCTTTTCTGATCAGATGAAGTGCCATCTGTCGGATATTTTTTGAACTTTTTTTTGTTCTAATAAAACCCCATGTCATTACAAGCATGTGTGTCAATTTTTACCTCTCTATCTACATTATTCCGTGATATATTCAGTTTTCAAATTTATACTGACCTTTTGATCACGCGATACATTATTCCGTAATTAAACAATGCTATAAGGGATGCTTTAAAAAACAACGTAACAGGGGTCTGATGAACTATACTGAGTATAATTCAGCAGACCCATGACGTGGTACAATTGTAAGAAACTTTACCCCATGTTTTAGATTCTGACTATGACAAGGTCGAAACGCGACAATAAATAACAGCCGCATCACCACCTGTGGCCTTCATGTTTTTTAAAGCGTACCTTATAGCATTGTTTAATTACGAAATTGAACATGGGCGCGCATACCTCATTACTGACTTCATGTCAAATTTGGAACATATGTTATTCGTTTATATATATCGAAGATGTTTTGATATCAGGGACACATTACCCACTTTTTCTCACAAATGAATCATATGGAAACTGCAAAACTTCGGTCACTTCTCAACGTAATTTCCCTCTCAACAACCAGACCATTATTTCATAGCCGCTGCGAACGCGTCTGTGATTCTACTTTGACCACTGGAGAACCGCTTCGTATTGACAAACGGCATCCTTTTCTCACCCATCGTCACAATGGATGAAAAGGACGTCTCGTTCATGCCGCCATCACTCGTCAATATTGCCTGACAACAAGCCACGTCGCAGGCTTGTGGTTATCAGTCAGCATTCGAGGCACCCAATTCCAGGACACTGTTCGCATTTTCAGGTCATATTGTGTGCACAAATCACACGGAAATGCTAACTTTGAAGGCGACTCCGGTCCTTCGAAGATCTCCAAAAACAATTTTCTCTACTCGGCTGGTGCAAGATGTCTTGGTGTGTTATCGGACGACCTTTTGCCTTATCTGAACTGTGGTACCCAGAAACGCACATTCGACATATCCATGACACCACTCAACTGGCGAAGATTTTCACATGACGCAAATGAAAAAAAAAAAAAAAAAAAAAATGAAAAAAAAAAAAAAAAAAAGAAAGATTAGTTGCTGCCCTTGTAATGATTTAAGCATAAGGAAGTCTTTTCTGAAGGCATTTATGTGAAGAATGCTGAAGATTAGGTGGGTGGATCGCGTAACTACTGAGGAGGTGCTGCACAGAATTGGGGAGAAAAGGAATTTTTGGCATACCTTCTTGACAAAAAGAAGGAATCGCTTGGTAGGTCACATTCTTGGACATCGAGGTATCGTAAATTTAGCATTTGAGGGAAGTGCGTGGGGTAAAAATCTTAGAGAGAGACCAAGAGATGAATATAGTTAGCAAATTCAAATCGATGTAGATTGCCGTTGTTATCAAGAGATGAAGAGGCTTGCTCAGTATAGATTAGGGTGGACAGCTGCATCAAACCAGTCTCCGGAATGAAGACCACAACAACAACAACAACTGGCTTTCTTTACTGACTCACCGTCGTATAATGAATATACGTTTCTCCGTGACTAACCACTACTAACAACTAGCGGTTGTGCCGGTGCATAACCACTGGGCGTAAGTAGACCTAGTAGAATTTAGTCTCTGTACGTCACACACTTCAGAAGATATGTCACTAACAATGAGAGCCTGTAAAACTTCATACAAATGGCATGTGTAGGTCGCAAAACCGTTTCTCCATAACCAATCATGGTAGAATATAGGTTTCTCTGATAATGAGATTTACAGGATGCAACAGTTCCACTGAAGAGCCATCCTACAATAGAACTCTGCAGCCCTTTCTATTGTTTTTCCTTGCGTATGGCTGAACAGTGTGGGATAGTCACCGGGTGGGACTTTCGGAGAAGGGCTGTTCATTTTTGAGTTACGCTATACAGGGGAGAGAGTGTTACAGAAATGATGCACCAATTGGCTAGGAAGTCGTAATAAAACAGTTATTCGTTGCGGCGAGATCTATTTACAGACTTCCTTTCACGAACTTTCTCCTCCCAATGCGAACATATTTTCATGTAACCCACACTACATAGGGAGATATTTAGAATGCAATAGGAGAAATCGGATTAAAACTGGTAGATTGAGGCGTTCCTTTTTTCCCCGAGTTCTCTTCGAGAATGGAAAGGTACAGAAATGGTCTGATAGCGGTTCATTGAATCCTCTTCCTGACAAATGTGAATTTCTGAGTAGCTATATAGATGCAGATCTAGATGAGACACAATGAAAATGCATGCCAGTCATTCTGTCAACTATCTTCAGTTGAAGCGTTGTATAACAATATATACCAACGTAGAAATGTTACTCATTGTGGAAAATCTTGAAAGAAGGATGGAACCCTGTTGTTGACTGGAATTTTGTTGGTTTGTGTTAATATCGTATTGGAGTATATGCTGTGAAAATTTCTTCTAATGTTTATGTAGCGGTTAGTGATGTAGACTATGACAACTCTTTTACTCCAGGCTTTGTACTATATGAATGTTTACACATTTATCCCGGCCCACTAGCAGATAAATTCATGTTGTATCGTGAAAACAGTAAATGTACTCCACTCTAAATAAGAGCCACACACACTATTTGAGGCATATTCTGTCCCTCACAACGTGAATCCGCTTAACTATTTCTTTTACGGGCCACTTTATTCAGTATGCAAAAAACGTATTTTGCAATTACCATTGCATCACCTGCACAGAACAGCATTTTTTTTATCTTCATAACCTGATACTCGTAAAATGTTTTGTAACACGTTAAAAGTTGAAACATCTGTCCACAGAACCGTGTAGACTTTTGACTTTTTCATTCACGAGAACTTTTATCTCGCTAGTTTTATGTGCATAATTTTACAGGATGCATTTACAGAGTTAAAATTGTAGTTTGCGCAATGTTTGCAGTACTTTCGGGTCGCTCTCGTGGAACGAAAATTAAATCTAATCTACGCTGTTGTGCAGTTAAGTTACATTTCTAAGGTTTTAAATATATAGTAATGACTTGCCATTCTATATTCACGAAAACACTAAGCTAGTTCTTTTTGCTGTCGATACAAATGTAGCTATCACGCCTGCCAAACAGAATTTAACTGATGAAATTGTAAATGATGTCTTTCAGAAAATTAAACTTTGATAAAACACAGTGTACACAGTTTCATACAGTAAACGGCATGACATCAAAAATAAATATGGACTATGAACAAAAGTCCGTAGCTAAGGTAGAATATTCAAAATTTTTTAGGTGTTTGCATTGATGAGGGATTGAACTGGATGAAACACATTGAAGATTTACTTAAACGTTTGAATTCAGCTATTTATGTTATCAGGATCAATGGAAAGTTACACATCTCAGTAAATTAGCTTTCTGCACCTATTTCAATTCACTACTATCGTATGTGATTATTTTCTGGGGCAATTCAACACTGAGTGAAAAAGAAGTCATTCCACAAAAACGTGTAATCAGAATAATTGCTGGAGTCCATCCAAGATCATCCTGCAGACGTTTGATTGGCAACTCCTCGTGCACTTTAGATGAATTTTTAAATAAAACTTAATAATTTCGCTAGAAAAGACATAACAAATTATATAACTCTGACCATAACTATTGGTCATGAATTGTAGGCTGAAACTGAAAAAACTGCAGAAAGGTAGGAAAATAAGGAGATGGGACCGGGATAAACCTAAGGAACCTGAAGTTCTTGAGAATTTCCGAGGGAGCTTTAGGCAACAAATGACAGAAACGGGGGGAAATAAAACAGTAGAGGAGAAATGGGTAGCATTCAGAGATGAAATAGTGAAGGCGGCAGAGGACAAAATAGATAGGAAGGCAAGACCTACAAAAAATCCTTGGATATTACAGGACATACTAAATTTGATCGATGAAAGGAGATAATATAAAAATTCAGTAAATGAAACAGGCAAAATGGAGTACAGACGACTAAGAAATGAGATTGACAGGAAGTGCAAAATGGCTAAGCAGGAGTGGCTAGAAGGCAAATCCAAGGATGTAGAAGAATGTATAAATAGGGGAAAAATAGATACTGCTTACAGGAAAATAAAAGAGATATTTGGAGATAAGAAAAACAGCTCTATGAATATCAAGAACGCAGATGGAAAGCCAGTTCTCAGCAAAGAAGGGAAAGCTGAAAGGTGGAAAGAGTATATAGAGAGGCTCTACGAAGGAAATGAATTTAGAGGCAATATTGTAGGAAGGGGAGAAGAAGTAGATAAGAATGAAATAGGAGATACTATACTGAGGGATGAATTTGACAGAGCACTGAAGGACCTAAGTCGAAACAAGGCCCCTGGAGTAGATGATATTCCCTCAGAGCTACCGAAGTCTCTGGGAGAACCAGCCATGACAAAACTGTTTCACCTGGTGTGTAAGATGTATGAGACAGGCGAAGTACCATCAGATCTTAAGAAAAATGTTATAATCCCCATTCCAAAGAAAGCAGGCAGAGACAGGTGTGAAAACTACAGAACCATCAGTTTAATATGTCATGGTTGCAAAATTTTTACACGAATTATTTACAGAAGGATGGAAAAGCTGGTAGAAGCCGACCCCGGGGAAGATCAGTTTGGGTTCAGGAGAAATGTAGGGACACGGGAGGCAATACTCACTTTACGGCTTATCCTAGAAGATAGATTAAGCAAAGGCAAACCTACATATCTAGCTTTTGTAGACTTGGAGAAGTCTTTTGACAATGTTGATTGGAATGAACTCTTTCAAGTTCTGAAGCAAGGAAGAGTAAAATATAGGGAATGCAACGTTATTTACAACTTGTACAAAAACCAGACAGCGGTTGTCAGAGTTGAAGGGCATGAAAGGGATGCAGTTCTTGGGAAGGGAGGAAGACATAGTTGTAGCCTTCCTCCAATTTCATTCAATTTGTACATTGAGCAAGCTATAAAGGAAAGCAAGGAGAAATTTGGAGAAGGATTTAAAGTTCAGGGTGAAGAATTAAAAACCATTGCGTTTTGCCGACGATATATTAATTCTGTCAGAGACAGCAAAGAACCTGGAAGAGCAGTTGAATGGAATGGACAGTGTGCTGAAAGGTGCATTTAAGATGAACATTAACAAGAGCAAAACTTGGGTAATGGAGTACAGTGTAAGAAAATCAGGTGATGCTGAAGGAATTAGATTGGGAAACGAAGCAATAAAGGAGGTAGATGAGTTTTGTTACTTGGGCAGTAAAATAACAAATGATGGTCGCAGTACAGAGGATATAAAATGCAATGCAAAGGGTAGAAAACCATTCTTGAAAAAGAGAATTTTGTTAACATCGAATGTTGATTTAAGCCTAAGGAAGTCCTTTCTGAAGGCATTTGTGTGGCGTGTTGCCTTGTGTCGGAGTCAAACATGGACGATAAACAGTGCGGACAGGAAGAGGTTAGAGGCTTTTGAAATGTGGTGCTACAGAAGAATGCTAAATATTAGGTGGGTGGATCGCGTAACTAATGAGGAGGTACTGAACAGAATTGGGGAGAAAAGGAATTTCTGGCATACCTCGACTAAAAGAAGGGATCGACTGGTAGGACACATGCTTAGACATCAAGGAATTGTGAATTTAGGGAAGTGTGTGGGGTAGAAACCGCAGAGGAAGATCAAGAGATGGATACAGTAAGCACATTCAAACAGATGTAGGTTGCTGTTGTTGTGTGGAGTTGAAGAGGCTTGCTCAGGATAGGGTATTGTGGATAGCTGCATCAAACCAGTCTCCGGACTGAAGACCACAACAAACAACACGCACACACACACACACACATTCTATATCCTTAAAATATTGCGTGTCATGTATAGGCCCCATTTATTAAATTGACACGTTCCACATCACTGCAAAATATATTTATGATCTACGGTACAGAAAAAGAAAGTAACCCTGCAGCAGGCCTCTTCGACATCTAAACGGTTTCTGATAAGACCTGGCTTTATAATCGCATAACTAGCTCCTGACAAATGTAAACAGAACAGTGCAGTAAATGAACTGTGCCAGGTAAAACAAGTGTGCCTCAAGACTGTTCGATAGCAGATGAGTTTATTTCTGTTTATACAGTGCCCGATAAACGCAAAGTGGAGCATGAGGAAGACGAGGTGGTGTATTACTTTGTTGGCAGCAAGACATTATGATAATGTGTACTAAATTTTCGTTTCATTTTATGCAAGTAAACTTTTAATTTGATGAGGAAATGTTTATTTAAATTTTACCTTTGTCTCAGTTGCACTTTTTACAACACAACACAATGATAGTGACAGTAGTAATACCATATTTTGCCACTATAAAAGTTTTTTGGCAATGCAGAGTTAATTTTATTAATTTTAAAGCAAGATCAGAAAGAAAAATTATTTCCAAAGTAAAGTTGGACGTCGAAGGCTAAAGGGGTCAAAGCACTTCATATAATATAATTCTTTTGTCTAAGATCTACTATAAATACGATTGTCAGATAGGTCTCTGTCTCTTTTATGTTCGTGTCAGTTAGGTCAGCCTTTGGTGTTATTCATTCTTGTCAGTTTTCCTAGGCAGGAAAGAGATCAATTAATCGGTAGGTAACTTTGGTACAGGACAGATCACTGGGTCAGGACCTGATTAAAAATATTACACTCTCTGAATAGATTTTATCATTGTGTTAACAAGTATATAAATGTGACAATTTTATTTCAAGTTTATTAAGTACCGTGTTATTTGTATGAACTGAAAAACTTCGAAAATATGATAACTTTTCCAGTACGAAATTCGTTAAAATTTCATTTAATAAATTGGACCTAAAGATGGTCTTTGATTTCAAAACAACTTTACATGTGTGTAGGGATAAAGTGTTCGCTTCCAATATCATTGAAATATTGGGAAGTGTTATCTGTGAAATAATAATCTGTGTACTATTAATAATGAAATATTATATCAAGGACTAATTTAAAGGAAATATCAGCAACATTTTAATGTACAGCCTGTTACTTTTGTAACAGGCTTTGTCACAAATTAGAAATAACCGGGAATGAATAACATTTACTCGTTACGTTAAAGTTATGTTATCAGCAACTTAAGCCCCTGATACGACGACGTCAAGTGCTCATAAATCAGAATATTGCCAACTCTGGAACATTAATTTATAATAAAGTAAGATCCATGAATAGTTTTAAAATAATAAATTGAAAATTTGGTTGCTAGGGACTGCGGTAAAATTGTACGCAATAAAGTAGGAGTACCAATTTACCATTCAAACAGACAATCCGACTAAAATTCAGAGCCCATTTATGTACGGACTGCAGCAGAAGAAGCCCGTTACATTTATGATGCAGAATCAACAGAAAGCGTCTAGGACGCCAATGGCTGAGCGACAATTACAACACTCATATGTTTTGATGAGCTACGCGCTCCTCACTCTCTGTTCCGCTATCTGACTAAACTCTTACTTTGGTCCCTTCAATAAAAAGTTAGTCAATGAAACTGATCAAATACAATATTACGACCACTTATCTAATATGCAGTGTGACCACCTTTGGCACGGATAACAACGGCGATGCGTGTTGTGGGGCAGCAGTGAGGCCTCGGTGGATCGTTGGAGGGAGTTGGCAACACAAGTCCCATAATTCCCGTGAATATCGAGGAGGGGGTGATGAACTGTGACAACACGTACAACCACATCCCAAATGCACTCGGGACTGATGACCTAGCTGTTTAGCCCCCTCAAAACAACCAACAACAACAAATGCACTCAATGGGTATCATTTCTAGTTGGAAGGCTCTCAATTCAATTGTAACTGTCTATTGTTTCCCTTGAAATCCTATCATACTTCTTGCCTTGTAACATAGCGCATTATCTTACTGAACGTGGAACTGCAGTTGGGGAAATACGATCCATATGAGGGAGTGTACGTGGGCTGCAACCTATGTGCGATACTTCTTGGCCGTCACGTTGCCTTCCACGAGCTTCAGTCGGCCCACGCATGCCCACGAGGTTTTTGACCAGAGTGTAACGAAGCTGTCGCCGTCTTCTCTATCAACCCAGAAAGAAACACTGTGTTTCGTCACTTTGAAGTTTCAGGTGCATATCAATAATTATCCGTCGAACAACAGAGTCCGCCAGAAAAACGTATATACCCTTTCTCAGACTCTATAGAGATATTCGATATTGTCGTTTGATTTGAGTTACGAGCTGTGGTATGGTGCTTGGCTCAAAAGATGATAGTACTTACATTTCGGTATTCAGAAAAGCCGACGGCTGGAGCACGCTTGACATTAGAGCAAGGAAACTGTCTTGTGAAGCGGTTTCTCTGGTTTCATAACGCCAATGAAGAGTTTCGTCAGTGGAGGCGGGAGTATGACACAGAACCGCTAACCCAGGTATTGACAAGTTTGAACTGAATTGAACTATTTGTGATATTCACAGAGGTAAATCAGGAAGGCAGTATACAGTTGCAAGTCTAGTATCTGTATCCACATAAATACTCTGCAACTCACATTGAAGTACATGGCAGAGGGTTCATCGAACTTCATCTATGATATTTTTCTACAGTTCCATTCTCTAATAGTTCGTGGGAAAAATGAACACCTAAATGTTTCTGTTTTCGATCTGATTTTTCTTATTTTATAATGATGTCCATGCTTCCCTAAGAATGTGTGTGCTTAGAAAATACAACCCTGGCCATTAAAATGGCTACACCACGATTATGTAGTGCTAGAGACGCGAAATTTAACCGACAGGAAGAAGATGCTGTGATATGCAAATGATTAGCTTTTCAGAGCATTCACTCAAGTTTGGCGCCGGTGGCGACACCTACAATCTGCTGACATGAGGAAAGTTTACAACCGATGTCTCAAACACAAACAGCAGTTGGCCGGCGTTGCCTGGTGAAACGTTGTTGTGATGCCTCGTGTAAGGAGGAGAAATGCGTACCATCACGTTTCCGACTTTGATAAAGGTAGGATTGTAGCCTATCCCGATTGCGGTTTATTGTATAGCGGCATTGCTGTACGCGTTGGTAGCGATCCAACGACTGTTAGCAGAATATGGAATCGTTGGGTTCAGGAGGGCAATAGGATCCCAAGGGCCTCGTATTTACTAGCAGTCCAGATGACAGGGATCTTAGCCGCATGATTGTTACGGATAGTGCAGGCACGTCTCGATCCCTGAGTTAACAGATGGGGACGTCTGCAAGACAACAACCATCTGTACGAACAATTGGACGACGTTTGCAGCAGCATGGACTATCAGCTCGGAGACCATGGCTGCGCTTACCCTTGACGCTGCATCACAGACAGGAGCGCCTGCGATGGCGTACGCAACGACTAACCTGGGTGCACGAATGGCAAAACGTCATTTTTCGCATGAATCCAGGTTCTGTTTACAGCATCATGATGGTCGCTTTCGCGTTTGGCGACATCGCGGTGAACGCACTTAGGATATTGACGTATCACCCGGCGTGATGATATTGGGTGCCATTGGTTTCACATCTCGGTCACCTCTTGTTCGCATCGACGGCACTTTGAAAAGTGGCCGTTACCTTTCAGATGTGTTACGACCCGTGGCTCTATCCTTTATTCGATCCCTGAGAAACCCTACATTTCAGCAGGATAATGCATGATCGCATGTTGCAGGTCCTGTACGGACCTTTCTGGATACGGAAAATGTTCTACTGCTGCTCTGGCCAGCACATTCTCCAGATCTCTCACCAACTGAAAAGTCTGGTCAACGGTGGCCGAGCAACTGGCTCGTCACATTACGCCAGTCACTACTCTTTATGAACTGTGGTATCGTGTTGAAGCTGCATCGGCGTCTGTACTTGTACACGCCATCCAAGCTCTGTTTGACTCAATACCCAGGCGTATCAAGGCAGTTATTATGGCCTGAGATAATTGTTCTGGGTACTGACTTCTCAGGATCTATGCACCCAAATTACGTGAAAATGTAACTGGCGAAATGTACCTAGAAATGTTATGCACGTCATTGTTGCCAGGTATACGAGCGCTTAATGGGGCTGATGAAGACGTCTCCTACAAATAGCAACCAACTAGCCGTACGAGCTTTCCTGGATGACAGTTTTCAGGATCACTGGATTGGACGGTCGCCAGATCTGACACCTCTGTACTTTTATCACGTACAACTGCTAAAGATAATGTCTATAGACATAATCCACACACGATGGAGGAACTTGGCCAGGATATTAAAGCGCCATGCGCAGCGATGTCCATTGAAACATTGGCTGACGTAGTTGCGTCGACCGCTCGTCGATCCGCTATGTATTTAGCCGCCAATGGTAAACATTTTGAACATTTAACTGTTTTTTGGCACACACAGAAATCACGAGAAGAAAAAGTATTATATTACTTAAATTACATGTGTAGGGCCATGTGAACAGATTTATACAATTTCTTTCAAAATATAGTTCCTGGTTTGTGAGTAACATTGCCCAAAATCTTCGCATGATGGTACGGTATCAATACTACAGTGTTGTTATTATGACTACAGAAATTATTGTAGGACTATTTCATGTGAAACGTGTGAAAACAAGTCGCTTTTGGTGCAAAGTTCAGAACAATCCCATGATTTCCAGCCGGCCGCGGTGGCCGAGGTGACTGAGGCGCTCCAGTCACGGTCAGCACGGCCACTACGGTCGGGGGTTCGAATCCCCCCTCGGGCATGGATATTTGTGCCGTCCTAGTTTGTAAGTAGTTCATAAGTCGTTTGTATGTTTAGGGACTGATGACCCCGTAGTTAAGTCCCATAAGCTTAACAAACATTTGAACATTTTTTGAACATGATTTCCACATTTTACAATCAAGTACTCCTGAAGACAAAACTTGCGAATTCCTTTTGGTCCGTAATCTATCAAGTGAAAACATATTGCCATATGTCATACCGTACATCATTGACTGGTACAGAAGATGCTGTTTCGTTCTTCTTTTGGACTTTTTCTCCATTTTGTTGTGGTCTAATAGGC
This sequence comes from Locusta migratoria, assembly GCA_026315105.1. Classification (NCBI taxonomy): domain Eukaryota; kingdom Metazoa; phylum Arthropoda; class Insecta; order Orthoptera; family Acrididae; genus Locusta; species Locusta migratoria. The sequence continues at coordinate 267,843,665 of CM048748.1, read as the reverse complement.
CTCCTCTTCACAATAAATTAAACTCCATTTTCAGTCTCCCATATAAGAGATAGTCAACAATTTTTCTTAATAAATCAAGTCAAAGCTTCCTCTTTCGCTTTTATAAACAGTTTTCCATGTATCACGAAAAATATCGTCACAAAATTGGGAAAACATGTACCTCGGTAACTTATGCTTGGAGTGTCCTCTAAAGATTCAGTTCATTGCTAAACTTTTCGCAAAAGACAGTGAAATATAACTTAATTGGAGAGCTTAAATGCTAGTTTGAAGCACTGTCTCATGAAACTTAAAACACGTTTCCGAAAACAACGCGCAATTTTGATTTTTCTTGAGAGCAACATTGCCAAATAAACATTGATGAACTGTAGGTTGCACAACATATGTCTTAAATTATTCTATGTAACATAAATACATAAGTAATTCTTCTCTTTTCTTAAAACGTGTATACATTTTTCTAGCGGACTCTGTATATTGCTGCTCTTCGCAAAACATCATAATTTCATCTTTTCATAATTTGTTAAGATTGCTGTGCGATGTGTACAACCGCAACATGCACAACATCTCTGGAATGTTCAGGATGTAAGGTTTCCCTCAGCACTGTATGCTTGTGCCCGTTTGGTTTGGATAGGACACCGCGAGAAAGCTTGGACAACTGGAATTAATCTGCTGGTATATTATACGTGCGGTGTCCAATGTGCCCGTGGCTGTCAAATATAAGTCAATCCGAAGATGCCCATACAACAGCAAAACGCGTCATTGGGATATAAAGCATGAAATTTCAATACTGCAGGCCTGCCTGTTCCTTCGTACTTTCCAGTACGTCCAGTTTCACAAATCTCATCATTCGAAGGCGCATTAAATGACACGCTCTTTTGTTCATTTTTTCATGAGGCATTTCATGGATTTACTTCCGAATAGGGTCAGGGTTTACTGGTGTAGCAGGGGTGGAGAATCAAAGAACGCAAACAGTAAGAGGCCGAGATGATTAATATCGATCGTGGTAGACACAATGCCGGTGTCTACTTAATTTTTCAGTAATTTCTTTTAAATTGGGCAATTATCACTAGCGGCTTGTCATGAAGTAGCGCACGCACGTGTACGAAATCGAACGGCACCTCGTCCCAGATAATATACCGATGCTCCACCAGCTGTTACAATTATCCATAAAACTAAAAATGGCAAAAAGCCAGTTAAATAATTGTATTTTTAAAATATTCAAACTTCTTATGAATTTATACTAAAGACGACACAAACATCCGTGCCCAAGGGAGGATTCGAACCTCCGACGCAGGAGGCTGCGCGATCCGCAACATGGCGCTCCAGACCGCTCGGCTACTCCCGTGAGGCTTTTATATTTAATTCAGGACTTCTCTGTGACTAACTAGTGGCTAGTGGGAAATTTCAAGTTATTATTTCTTCAACCTGAACTTTAATTCCTTGTTCAGACTTACCTCTAACTTCGTTTACCACTTGTCCGTTGTACAGATCGAATGCCGCGGTGGAGTGGCCGAGCGGTCTAAAGCGCCATGCTGCGGAGCGCGCGATTGCTCGCCGTCGGGGGTTCGAGTCCTGTCTCGGGCATGGATGTTTGTGTTGTCTTTAGGTTTAAGTTAGTTTAAGTATTTTGTAAGCTTAGGGACTGATAACCACAGATGTTAAGTTCCATAATATTTAAAAACATTTGAACATTTGAACAGATCGAATGGCATATGGGTTGGATGACAATTCTCACTCCCATCACAATGCATGATTTAGTTCTTTTCGACATATGTTATTGCCTCCTGGTTTTCGCACAAGTTTTTGCAGCCGCGGTGGAGTAGCCGAGCGGTCTAAAGCGTCTCGCTGCGGTGCGCGAGGTTGCTCGCCGTGGAGGTTCGAGTCCTCTCTGGGGCAAGGGTGTGTGTGTGTGTGTGTGTGTGTGTGTGTGTGTGTGTGTGTGTGTGTGTGTTTGTCCTTAGGTTAGTTTACCTAGGATCAAGTAGTTTGTAAGCTACGGACTGATGACCACGCAGTTTGGTCCGATAGATTTACAAACATTTGAACATTTGATTTTTTTGCAGCTTTTTTGCTCCCTCTGCTTTCCCCGTGTTAACTTCACAATTTCTTAGACCGTACTGCAGTAAACGTTGGCCAAGCTTTTTGATTCTAAGAAAGTAAATGAATGCAAATTTGTTTTTATATGTCATCCACTTCTGTATCCATATTCCGCAAGTTACGTCATTTACTTTTTCTATTCCACTTGTGTATGGTTCGCGAAAAAAACACAGCTGGAATGACTGCGCGTGTGCTCAAATGTCGCGGTCTTTTACTGAAATATACTTAGAAGAAAGCATTTAGCTGGTGAACTCTCGGAACTTTCCTAGAATGCAGTATTTTATTACAGATAAATCTGACGTTCTTTTTATGCGAATTGGGACAGCGTGCTCAAAATTAACTCGTTCCATGTTAAAACTTCCTGGGAGATTGAAATTGTGAGCGGGAACCGGGATTTAAGCGCGGGACCTTTGCCTTTCGCTGGCAAGCCCTCTACCACTGAGCTATCCCGACACGCTTCACGGTTCGTCCTCACTACTTCTACTGGAAACATCCCTTAGGCTGTGACTGAGCCTTTCCTCCAAAAATATCCTTTCTTCTAGGTGTACTAGTTTTGTAAGTTTCGCAGGAGAACTTCGTGAAATTTGGAAAGTAGGAAGCGAGGTACTGGCAGAATAGCTCAGACGGTACAGTGTATGCCCGCGAAATGCAAAGGTTCCAGGTTCGAATTCGGTTCCGACACCCAATTTTAATCTGCCACAAAGTTCCACATCAGCGCACTCTCCGCTGCAGAGTGAAAGTTTCATTCACGTTCCATGTTATTTTTATCAATACTTCTAATGGAGGTACCCTTATTAGGTGTTGAAACCAAGTAAAGTCAATAGTTAATTCATTTCTGTCTTTTTTATCACAGTTGCTTCTTATCTTAATATACAGATATTTATTTATATAAACCGTCTATGCAAATAAATAAGACAATTTCTTTTGCCAAACGCGTTTCGCCATTATTTGCAAGGCATCTTCATTGGCAATTTTCGTAGATGCTAGTTTACATGTGATGTTTGTTGGCTGAGGTTACTGTGTTTCTTTCTTTCTTTATTTCATTTGGATTTTTCATTCTAGCACTCTAGCGCTAGGCACGTATCATTTTTATATAAATAAATATCTCCTGGAAGACTTTGTTTAGTTTACCACGCAACTTCTGAGCTGCTAATTTGCACATGCACTAAAACGTTAATTGTTTCTTTAGGAGGGATCTGCGTTGCAGCAGAAATCCGATTTCTTAAAAAGTTAGCACGATTGAAGTGTAAAATTAATTATTTACTCTTCGGTTCTGGCAGCAGCCGAGTATGTGGATCAATTAAAAAAAAATCTAAATAATAAAGTTAGATATTACAAAAGAAAATGGAACGAACATCTAGAAAGAATGGAAAGTGAGAGACTTCTTAAAAATGTTCAAATGTTTGTAAATATATCGGACCAAACTGCGTCGTCATCAGTCCGTAGCTTGCAAACTACTTAAACCTAGGTAAACTAACCTAAGGACAACACACACACCCATGCCCCAGGGAGGACTCGAACCTCCACGACGAGTAACCGTGCGCTCCGCAGCGAGACGCTTTAGACCGCTCGGCTACTACACCGCGACAGACTTCTTTTAAAGGCAAGAAATAATAAGTGTCATCGAAGGAGAGATATAGGAAGACCCCGACAGAGATGGGTATCATAACAGGCAACTCCTGCCTGATGCCTGAAGAGAAGAAGAAGAACAAAAGAAGAAGGCAAAATCAAAATCAAAAAGTGTGGCTGACTTAATGTGGAATATATTAGCTAACAAATTGCTGCTCTTTAATTATTTATTTCCACTGTAAGACAGTGGTGAACATTCTTTTGCTGTGAGCTAACTCGTCGAAAGAAGGGAGAAAGGTGTAACAGGTAACCTTATGAGTAGGAGCAACATAAATGTCTGAACTTTTCGCATTACTGCAAGCAATTATGAGAACTTTAATACAACAGGAGTCTAATTAAGTTTTCTGCGAACGCTACAAGCAACGAAACAGCTCGTAAAGTACGTCTGTTTCTGGGAATCTCGCAAAGTAAAACAGCATAAAGTTCCACGTCGTCACTTGTTACGTTATACGGTTCTCTTTTTTTCTCCGCTGCAGTGACTTTCACATTTTTACCCTTCAACAGGGTTGCCGTATATAGATGGGACCTCTTCGAGACACTCTGAGGTGGGGGTGTAGAAGCAAAGTAAAAAAAAATATTTAATGAAATTACTTTTTATTTAGACCAGTATTATTTTGCAAATGAACACACTGCGCATAATTTTAGAACAATCCACAGAGCTGCAATAGTCATTGTGTATACTCTTTGTAAATTTTGGAAAATCGTTTGACAGTGTAATGAAGAAGAAGATGTGGAAAGCTATCAAGAAGCCGAAGAAATCTAAGAGAACTACACATGTCAGGTTTTACATCAAGGGATGCTGTCGGAACCCATTTCAGTAGACACAGGAGTTAAGCAAGGATGTTTGCTGTCACCTATTCTATTTCTTGTGATGCAGAAGGCAATGAATCGCCGGAGAGCAATTCAATGAGGATTGACAGTCAGGTTGGAGGACTTTACAGATGACCTGTGTTTGCTAGGCAGCAGTTACAAGGCAAGGATATGGAAGCAAAGCTGAATGATTTAAAAATGGAAGCATCAGAGGTGGGGTTGAAGATAAATGGAAAGAAAACTAAGGAGATGCGCTATAATGACCGAAATGAAGCACTTTTTTGTAACCCAGGAGATCGACCAATTCAAGCAGTTTTGCAATCTGGTAAGTATAGTCACCCCTAGGGGGGGGGGGGACTATCGAAGATATAGTAAACAGAATAAAAAGGGCTAAAGGAGCATTTTGAGTGCTGGGACCAATGTGTAAATCAAGGGAACTTAACAGCTATACAAAACAACGCATCTTCGATACAAATGTCAAGTCGGTTCTGCTCTATGGGTGTGAATCATGGAAAACTAACAAACAGCTGATTAGCAGACTTCACACATTTGTGAAGTTTGTGGAATTTGCTGGCCACAAGTAATCTCCAATGAAGAACTTTGGAGAAGAACCCATCAAACACGCATTGATATAGAGCCGTATGAAATGGAAGTGGATTGGGCATACATTAAGGCGTGGTAAAGACAACGTGGCAAGACAAGCCCCAGAAGGCAGCAGGAGAAGAGGCGAACCAAGGAATACAGGGTGGAGGACTGTAATAGCAGAGGGTACCGAGAAAGGTGGGAAGACTTGGATCAAGACACTGGCACAAAACAGAGACGGTGGCGGAAGTTCATTGATGCCCTGTGCTCCGCTTAGGAGATACAGGAAATATGTCAAGTGTGTCAAGTCACTATTACATTGAACATGCCGCGGTAGAAGTAGTTTTCACACGATATTTTTCGGAAGATCTCACTTTTTCCCTTTTACGAATTTATAAAACTCCAACTAAGTCATACTGTAATTGAACTGACTCTAAGAATGGCTCCACAATCCCGGCAGCGGTCGATTTCATGGCCCGACATGAGCGAAAACACTCTTTCCACAGTGGCGTTGTGTGCGGGTATAAGAAACCAAATACTGGCATAACTTAAGCAGTTTGCGTTTTTGAAGTTGTAGACTAAAGGGGGCAGGGGGGCGGAGGGGGCAATCCACCTCGGGCCTTTCGTCCTGGGGGAAGGAGTGCCGTGGGACAAAGGTAAAGGGTGATGAAGGACGTTACGTTTCCTTGATAATCCTCCCACGTCATGAACTCATCATAAATCTAGCTCACTCTTATTAAAAACCATGTTTATAGATCTTGTAATCAGTTGCTAAGTAACTATTTACAATGTCAATGTCACCTAACGACTGTCAATGCCAATTTCTTTTATGACTTTGAACAGTGGCCGTTACATTTCAGATGTGTTACGACTCGTGGCTCTACCCGTCATTCGATCCCTGCGAAACCCTACATTTCAGCAGGATAATGCACGACCGCATGTTGCAGGTCCTGTACGGGTCTTTCTGGATACGGAAAATGTTCGACTGCTGCCCTGGCCAGCACATTGTCCAGATCTCTCACCAATTGAAAACGTCTGGTTAATGGCGGCCAAGCAACTGGCTCGCCACAATACGCCAGTCACTACTCTTTATGAACAGTGGTATTGTGTTAAAGCTGCATGGGCATCTGTACCTGTACACGCCATCCAAGCTCTGACTCAATGCCCATGCATATCAAGGCCGTTATTACGGTACTGATTTCTCAGGATATATGCACCTAAATTGCGTGAAAAAGTAATCACATGTCAGTTCTTGTCTTCTGTATCTATAAATGCGAATGTCTGTTCGGTGTACGTTTATCACGCCTGAACCACAAGAGATAAACTGCTAAAAATTTGTACAGTTACTAATGTCTACCCGGGGAAACTTTCAGGCACTGTTTTATGGCGATCGGATAGCTATTTATCTATATACAGGGTGTTTCACTGTGTTTGCCTCTGTAACTTATAAAATAATAGGTGACGAGAAATTTTAATGCGGTAGGTCAACACAAGAAATGTTACACTTTCTGCGGAACTATGAACATAGTTTATTGTATCATTTTCCAAAGAGTTATAGCACAAAGATATATATTTTTTTAATGGAACAATAGTTTTTTCTATTATGCATTGGATTCGTTGAAACCAGCTGCGTCCAAATCAATTTAAACTACATTCCTATCACTGTTAGTTTGGGAGCTACAACCCTTCAAATTTTAGAGGGCGGAGTCTACGACAGCGTATCTGACTGGCTGGTGGTCATGAGACAGTGGGCCGTGCCCCAGGGGACAGCCACTCGGCCACTCGCAGCCACCGCCCCTGGAACTTTGAAGGTTTGTAGCTCCCAAACTAACAGTGATAGCAATGTAGTTTAAATTGATTTGGACGCAGCTGGTTTCAACGAATCAAATGCACGATAGAAAAAACTATTGTTCCATTTAAAATTTATATCTTTGTGCTGTAACTCTTTGGGAAATGATACAATAAACTATGTTCATAGCTCCGCAGAAAGTGTAACATTTCTTGTGTTGACCTACTGCATTAAAATTTCCCGTCACCTATTATTTTATAAGTTACAGAGGCAAACAAACTTAGTGAAACACCCTGTATATTAATGTGAATGTCTGTTCGGTGTACGCTTATTACGGCCAAAAAACAAGACACAGAGACTTAAATATTTGTACAGTTACTAATTTATAGATGAGGGAGGTTTTAGACACGGTTTTATAGCGATCTGATAGATATTTAGTAATTTGAAGAATATAACGCAAAATGCGGAACAATAATTACTCTTCGAAAATTATATTCACTCTTTGAAAATGGTTTTATTGGTTGCATTGTTGCTTGAGGGTTGATAATGATAAATGGGTGGAGTATATTAGGATGGAAAGTTATCGGTGTAAATAAAATTCTACGTGTATGGGTTAAGATTTAGCTCTGCAGCGAAAGCTACAGAACGCAAACGAATGGTCTGTCTGTAATTGTTGTCCGAAGTCTCACGTTGTACACCATAGAACTTCCATGCCGATAGCTATAAGGGGGTGGAAGATATGGTGGTTGAAAGTCGTCAAATTACTAAAAATTTCGGACTGAAGGCCAGCGATGACGTTTGCGACTCTATAGCAAGGAGGTTACACACAGCGAAACGTGACGCCACAGACCATATCTTTGGTCTATGCGTGCTACAATGTATTCAGCTCTTTCTCTGTAAGGATAAGCATACGAATAAGGAAATATAGGAATAAATAAATAAAGCAGTAATAAAGAAATTTCTTTTAATACATCTCTTTAAAAAAAAAAAGATTTGACGTTTCGTGCACTACAGCAAATAATTGATCTGTGTTGTTATTACAATCATTATTGTTCAATTTCGTGAGTGCATTTTTCGAAACGAGTGTATTTTTATGTGCGATTTGATCTACACTACTTACTTTCCTGATAAACGGTAAGTGCATAGACTTCTGCAATCTGATAGGAATGTTTGTTTGTTAAGCTTATTGGACTTGACTACGGGGTCATCAGTCCCTAAACTTACAAACTACCTTATACTAAAGACGGCACAAATATCCATGCCCGAGGGGGGATTCGAACCCCCGACCGTAGTGGCCTTGCAGACCGTGACTGAAGCGCCTCAGTCTCCTAGGCCACCGCGGCCGGCGTGATAGGAATGTTTTTCAGTTCCTTCAAAACTAGTTTCATAGCATACTACTGAAAGATAGCTTATCTATCATAATCAACCAACACGCGAGCGGAGCTGCGGGTTTAAGCTAGTATAATATATTTGTCCGATGAATACCCGTTCATCATCTGCATTTCTTCTTGGTGTAGCAATTTTAATGGCCAGTAGTGTAAAATGATTGCGTTCTAAAACCGGGACACTGTCCAGTAATGGGTTGAGCAGCATGAGACTCTCTGTAACCGCGAAGCAGTAGCGACGTCGCTCTCTGCTGGTGTGACGGCGCTAGCAGTGGGTGTGTGCGAGGTGTTCTGTTGTCTGCCCTGACTGCCGTGTCCAGCCCAGCCCGCTGGTCAAACAGAGCGGCCGGCACGCCTCGCTGGAGCCTGGTTCCCACGGCGTGTATTCGCCGCCTTCTCCAGCGCGCCTCCAGGGCCGCGTTCACACGGGGCGACAACTACCACGAGACAGAAGTACCGAATCCGCTTCGCTCAGCCATGTTTATATAACGGCATACATAGATGGCAGCGGGAGGGGTGCGGCAACCTACTAATGTCGCCTCAGATTTCCAGGGGCCGTGTCTCTTTCATACAGCACTGTTATCTATATCTAGTATATAAAGCAGAGTGTCCGTATGGTCGGCCGCGGTGGCCGAGGGGACTGAGGCGCTCCAGTCACGGTCTACACGGCCAATACGGTCGGGGGTTCGAATCCCACCTCGGGCATCGATATTTGTGCCGTCTTTCGTGTTAGCTAGTTCGTAAGTACTTTGTAAGTTTAGGGACTGATGACCGCCGCGGTGGAGTAGCCGAGCGGTCTAAAGCGTCTCGCTGCGGAGGGCGCAGTTGCTCGTCTTGGAGGTTCGAGTCCTCCCTGTGGCATGGGTGTGTGTGTGTTGTCCTTAGGTTGGTTTAGTTTAAGTAGTTTGTAAGCTACGGACTGATGACTACGCAGTTTGGTCCGATAGAATTACAAACATTTGAACATTTGATTTGACTGATGACCGCGTAGTTAAGTCCCATAAGCTATACAAACATTTGAAATCCGTATGTGTGTACATATTGCATACAAATTTACAGTTTTGTTCCAATCTTTATGAAATTTTGTACACGTAAGCTTCAATCCACGAGGACGGTCACCGTAAGTGTAACAATCACGTACGATATATAGTTCACGAGATATGACGTCATAAACTATGAGATGTGCGAAAAACCGCTGCATTTAGCGACAATGCTGCTCATTTTCTCCTAAACCACTGGACCGATTTCAACCAAATTTGGTACACACATTACTTACCATGAGATAACAATTGCTGCAAGGTTAAGAATCACGTACAACATATGGTTGAGAAGATATGACGTCATAAACAATAGGAATCCCAAAAAACTGCCACATAATGGGGCCAGATTTTATGAATACCCTATCTGAGAATTAGAGTACTTAGCGACTTGCAAAAAACTTTAAACATAATTTCAAACCTTTATTAAACTTTTTCTCGCTGACAACCATAGCAAAATGATAGAAGGAGAAAAGTTTCTCGCTTACTACTTTTCGCTGTTTATGGAGTAAAACTACGGCATTCTGTATGACGTTACAATTTATAATTTCTACACTACAAAATGTATCACCATTAAATTTTACAGACAGTATACACACACATAGTTGAATGTACCTTCTAAATTGTATCTTAGTACGACTCGTAGTTCATGAGATATGAGCACGTAAACTGTAACGTTCGTGGAAAAACGCCCCATCACACACCAAGTTTTTATCTATTACTTCTTTATTACTAATTGTATTCCCAAGAAATTTTAGAGAGATACAGGCTCTTTACAAATCTAAAATATACCTAAAAAAGGCAGGAATTAATAAATACCCGGGCAACGCCGGGTTTTCAGCTAGTCTTAATATAAAAATCAGAGTGTCCGTATGTTAGTGTGTTTGTTTGTGTGTACGTACTGCATTGAAATCTACAGTATTGTTCCAAACTTTACGAAATTTTGCACACGTAAGCTTCAAACCATGAGAACGGTCGCCGTAATTGTAAGGATCACTTACAACACATAGTTCAAGAGATATGACTTCATAAACAATGAGATGCGAGAAAAACTGCTGCATTACGCGACAATGTTGCACATTTCCTCCTAAACCACTGTACCGAATTCAACCAAATTTGGTACACATCTTCCTTACCGCAAGGTACCAATTCTGTAATGGTAAGAACGACATATGACAAATGGTTCAGAAGATATAACGTCATAAACAACAGGAGTTGGAAGAATCTGCCACATAATGCGACGAGACTTTATGAATACAGTATATGAGAACGAGATGTTTTTTTCATCTTATGGGACTTAACTATGGGGTCATAAGTCCCTAAACGTACACACTTCTTATGAACTAACTTATACTAAAGACAGCACAAAATCTATGCCCGAGGGAGGATTCGAACCTCCGACACGGGAGGCCGCGCGATCCGTAACGTGGCGCTCCAGACCGCTCCGCTACACCCGCGCGACGAGAACGAGATTACTTAGCGTCTTGCTATAAACTTTGAACATAATTTCAAATCTTTATAAATCTTTTTCGCGCTGACAACCCGAACAAAATGATGAAAGGAAAAAAGATTGTCGTTTACTACTTTTCCGATGTTCATGAAGTATATCTATGACATTTGGCATGACGTTACAAGTTATTACTTCTACACTACGTCGCTGGACAATTCACAGACATTACACATAGATACCACTGAATGTTCCTTCGATACTATATCGCAGTTCGACATATTGTTCATGAGATATGAAGTCATATACAATTCGGTTAATAAAAACGACATAATGAAGCGTGAGATTTCCATTTATTAAGTATTTACTACTAACATCATTCACGACATATTTGGCAGACATTAGGCACATAGACCACTGTATGTACCTTCGAATTTACATCATAGTACGAGACATATGTAAGGAAATATGACAATGAAATTCCCGAATAACTGCTGCATCATGCAATATTTTTCCACATGACCTCCTAGAATAATAGACCAATTTCAACTGAATTTGATTCACATATTGGTTACTATCAGACAAAATCGCTGTGGGGTTGAAAACTACCTACGACACATAGTTAAGGAGATATGACGTTGTAAACAAGATGACATTGTAATTCTGTCAGAGACAGCAAAGGCCCTGGAAGAGCAGTTGAACGGAATGGACAGTGTGCTGAAAGGTGCATATAAGATGAACATTAACAAGAGCAAAACTAGGGTAATGGAATGAAGTCTAAGAAAAACAAGTGATGCTGAAGGAATTAGATTAGGTAACGGAACAATAAAGGAGGTAGATGAGTTTTGTTACTTGGGCAGTAAAATAACAAATGATGGTCGCAGTACAGAGGATATAAAATGCAGAATGGCAATGGGGAGAAATGAGTTTTAGAAAAAGAGAAATTTGCCAACATCGAATATTAATTTAAGCGTAAGGAAATCCCTCCTGAAGGCATTTGTGTGGAGTGTTGCATTTTATGGGAGTGAAACATGGACGATAAACAGTGCGGACAAGAAGAGGTTAGAGGCTTTTGAAATGTGGGGCTACAGAAGAATGCTGAAGATTAGGTGGGTGGATCGCGTAACTAATGAGGAGGTACTGAGAAAAGGAATTGCTGGCATACCTTGACTAAAAGAAGAGATCGATTGGTAGGACACATTCTTAGACATCAAGAAATCGTGACTTTAGCGTTGGAAGGAAGTGTGTGGTGTAAAATCGCAGAGGGAGACACAGAGATGAATACAGTAAGCAGATTGAAATGGATGTGGGTTGCCGTTCTTATAAAGATTCGAAGAGGCGTGTTCAGGATAGAATAGGGTGGAGAGCTGCATCAAACCAGTCCCAGGACTGAAGACCACAACAACAGTAGATATGATAAGCTGTGAGGTGATGTCTTGTTTCTACGTTTAATGAATAAGCCTCAGATTCTGTTTCACTGGACGAGTATTCTGACTCGCAATTTGCACTAATGAGCGGCTTTGAATAGAGTATCCGTTGGAATTAAACTGTCTGACAGCAATGTGACAGCGGCATTGCAGTTAAAATGTATGAAAGCGTGCGCTTGACAAAGAAAGGTCATAGAGGGACGACACGCACAGTTTGCCACCTGATACGAATGATGCAACAGGAGAGTCAGGACAGAGCGTGCAACCAGGTGTGGAGGCTCAGAGAGCAGCGCCTTGACAGTTTCATTCACAGTGAAAAATTATGACGTAATACAATTCAATCAGATGTAATCGTGCTGCATGGTTGTTTCATTGGGATAGTGGCGAATACAGCATATATTTTTGAAAGGGGGGGAGGACTAATGTATATATAAGTAATTTTAAGTAGACATCCCGTAACATTACTTTTGTGATGTTGCCTGTAAGAATCAGTGTTAAACTCTGCGATTCAAAGATTAAAGATTTGGGTTAAAATGTCGTTCATAGAAAAGTCGGATAAAAATCTGAGCAAATAATTTAGAGAAGGTTGGATGAAATTAACTCACGAAATGACTGCATAGAATGAAAGGCGAAACACACAATGGGGTTGAAGCAACACACAAAAACAACATTAGATAGAAAACGTGCAGAAAGAACCTATTGTAGCTTCTTCCTGGAGATCTTGTTCACAGCAGCTGAAAAGTTTAGCTGTTGAATCTTTTAGATAAATTTTATGATACTTTCCGCAATAAATTAATGTTCAGACTGTTCACTTCGCAAGTCATTGTTGTCGTACCGAGTAATAAAGTTTGATAAAGAAAATTACAAATTGAAAAATCTATAGGAGAGTGTGTGATCGCGGTTCCGCCCTCTGGGAAGCTGTTAGTGCGAATGCGGGTTCAAAAAAGAGGAAGGTAATGATGTAAAGTAACTGATAGGGATTTAATCAAGGAAATACACGAATCGAAAGTGATGGCGTCTGAACATCAACTTACGACGGAGTATCGAGGAGCTGAAAACGTCAAAGAAAATTAATAATTAAGAAAGGACAGGACATTATTAAATGAAAACAGGTTGGAGACATTGCTCTTAACAAGAGCAATAAAATATCAAATCCTTCACACTTACATTACAGAGAAGTCTGCGGACAAGTCCACACTAAGTAGCCCAAAAAAGAGAGTGTGTGATCGCGGTTCCGTCCTCTCGGCTGGCCGGAAGAAACGGAAGACGAGGGAAACAAATCATTTTCAGAGATAAAATATCACGAAAAGGAGGGAACCACGGCGACAAGCGTCGTAGATCGATAAAAAAAAAATTTAATTACGTATCGTTACAACCCCATCATATTTTATAGCAGTTTTGCAGCTCATCTTCAGAGAATAAGTCGCGCTGAAACTCCTTTTACTTTACCGAGATCCAGCTTTTTTGTTGTTGACATTACATGATAAGAATGTAGCTATTCTTCTGTATATTCATTATTTCGGGGGAAGGTGGCTGGCAGCCCTTCTGACTCTCTCACTCGCCCCTTTATATACGCCCCAGCAGTGAAGAGACATTTGTGGGGTCGAAACAGTGCTCTGCATGGTGGTTGTTTCTATTTGGTATATTTCTATATAGGTTAAGACAGCGAAGTCTAATCGATAGTATGATGTTAGATCTCCACTGTATTTGAGAACAGCAACAAGTCTGCGACGTACATATTCGTAAGGTTTATTTTCAGTTTCTAACAGAATGTTCTCCATTCTTATACTCTCTGCTCTAAAACTCGCCATAACGTTAAAATTATGTTGAGCTTTAGCGATCTTGCTGGCCACGGAAGATGGTTAATCATTTCCGATGGTGTGAAAAAACGCCTGAATCTTTTTGGCTGTGTTTTCCCACGATAGTTTTATATTGTCTGGCCACAACCGTAGTTAATGCTGGTTGTCAGTTAAGTTAGGATTCCGCTCATTATTCCTCTTCTCCAGTATTGTTTTATCTTGTTTTTGTACGCTGTCATTTACGACTATGCTGACGCTAGTGAAATATTAAAAGTGTAGTCGTTTTCGTCACAGATGCCCCCAATAACGTCGCAATATGAAGTTGCACTCTTTGGAAGTCTCAGAGGTCATGAGGTAATTCGTTGATTATTTGTGTTGAATATCGCAGAACATGAAGTATACTGTACTGTAAGGTGACGTCCTGGACGTTGTATGTCAACTGTGCACTCTGGTCACGTCTCAGTGCTAACACGTACACAGTGCTGCCAGTCCGTATCAAGATGTAGTGCACTTCTTGGTAATCAAATTATTTTGTATATACATGTGGCGTCTGATCCTGCAGTTGTTATTCTTTCATAGTCACAGAATATACGACATCAACTGCGAATGGACAACGCTGAAACTGTGTACCCAGCCGGCATTCGAACCCGGGTCTCCCGCTTTCTAGGCAGTTGCGCTGACCACTACAACTACACCACTGGGGACACAGTGATCACCGCACCTGCAAGAAGTACCTAAGTACGCCTCCCGTCAGACACAAATACCCTGCCTTCCCCCACCCACAGACTACGAGTTTGAGTACTGCGGGCAGGGTAAGGCTGGGAATTCGAGTCCGACAGGAGGCGTGCTTAGGTAGTCCTTGCGAGTGCGGTGATCACTGTGTCCCCAGTGGTGTAGGGGTCAGCGCAACTGCATAGAAAGCAGGAGACCCGTGTTCGAATCCCGGCTAGGTACAAATTTTCAGCGTTGCTCATTCGCAGTTGATACCGTATATTCTGTGAATATGACAAATTAGTTTGTCCACACTCTGCAATATAAGGCATCAAAAATATTATTTTGTAGTTAATCATTAATGGCCAAAGGATAGGCCATTTCCTAAACATTATTTATTTATTTATTTTTCTTAGTAAATTCATGTCTTCTACTAAGATTTGTTTCTTTGATTTGTGTATGGATTATACCTTGACGGTCACTTTGTTTCATATCACATGATAGTTGTGTACACACACATTTCCTCACCATATGTACAGACTTTTGTTCTCGAATTAATACACACTTCGGTAATAGAACCATATTAGCAACAGTTGAGTGGTCGAGCGTTCTAAGGCGTCAAGCTGCAGAGCGCGTCGCTGTTCGCCGTCGGATGATCGAGTCCTCCTTCGGGCCTGGGCCAGTTTGTTGACCTTAGCATAAGTTGGTTTAAGTAGGTCATAAACTTAGAGACTGATGACCAGAATAGTTAAGACCCATAGATTTACGAACATTTTGAACCATATTATTGGTCATTTTGGCTGTGATCCCTTTCCTACGTAGCTATTGACAGTTGAGAGTTATGTTCCTTAGCACAGGCATTTTCATAATATATTTGATTCACAGATACATCCCAGAACTACATATTCTTCATTGTTTCTTCCTGAATATTGCAATGATGGTCTATTTTACTATTAATACTGTGATAATAATTGTTTTTAATAATTTTATTAGGATATAATTTTAATTTCAAAGGATAAAAATGCAGCCATCGGTCTGATGCCTCAGTGCAGGCGTAAAACCCATAGTGGCTCGCTCATACTAAAAAAAAAAAAAAAAAAAAAAATAATAATAATTTAAAAACTTTGTGACGTACACTGTACAGCTGAGTTGTAACTTTTATTATGTGACTTGTTTTAATTTATAATTTCTGATGAAGGCAATCGTAGTTATTGCCGAAACCAGGTTAAATAATTTTCATTTTGCGACCGAGGGCTGCATTTTTATGCTTTGACGTTGTAACGGTCGCTGACAATAGCAGCTATGTTCAAAATTTTAATTTTAATTTCACATGGTATTTTATACACCTACTGTTATTATCGTATTTTTTTCCTATAACGATCCCTTACTAAAAATTATTTCAACATTTTACACATTCTATTATGTAAATTAACTGCATAATCTGTTTTTTATACAGTGACGTTATAGCATTTTTATTACTTGACAATATTTTTTTTTTATATATTGACTTTATTTACTACGTGACAATATTGTAGCTTTCGTACTTGTCTTCTTTGCTTAGAGGCCTGAAGATGGTGCTAGTGGAGCACTAAAACCGTTTGTTTTATTAATTAAAATTATTTAAACACAGCTGCTGTAATTGAATCTAATATTACAACTGTACTTCCAAACCCATTAAATAGAGAGAATTAAAACTTCTAGTAACACGTTGTTTCTGCAGACTGTACCCCACAATAACTTTGTGGTCTGTGCATCGTGCAGGAAATCTTATCGAGAATCCCACCATTTAGTCACTAATTGGCATTCCACTTTTGCTTCGAAAAGCTCACAGATTCAGTTCAACCTCGGTCCTCTTTATGAAGCCATTAACGTACTTGTGGTGTTCTCATATCGGCAAAGAAATCGTGAGTTACGCGACGAGGGAAATGCCTTTTCCGATACGGCGGCAGTGTATTCCGGTTTGTCGGTTACTCGGCGTTTGTTGCGTCCGATCACGTAGCGCGCCGCTCCCGGCCGTTCACGGCATTTGTCGTGCAGCGCGCGCTCACGGAAGCCGGAAAGGCCCGGAGTGCTAAGCGCGAGCGCTGTGAAAGGTCTGAGGGTCATGCCGGGCGCATTTCTCAGCCGTGTCCGACTATTGCGTGAGCATTGGGAAATACAGCCCCAAACAACAAAGTAGCACAATAAAAACCCGCTACAATATGATCTTAAAAGTCACGGGATATACTATAACCGCAGTAATTCTCGAAAGAAATGTAGACGATGTGTCCGATACATTTTAAAAATACTTTGTCTCATTCGGCCCTTGCAGACTGATCGAGCACGATGATAACGGAATGTACTTCCGCGTCCAAACGTCAGGTATAGTAATAAATGCTAGCTAAACCTGTCACGCCGTGTTGTGGCTTAGTCTGATACGAAATGAAATAAAAGAATTATTGCAGACATAGACTCACAGAGAAAAACATCAATTAGATGTATAAGTACCCTACTACAAAGAAAATTAAGAATTTTCTTATCTCAAATCATTGTTTATCGTGAAGACAGTGGAGTGATAATTTTCTTTCTGCATACACAAACATACCAGACAGTTAACCAGCTAGGGAGCATGGAGCTTGTAATTACACGTGAGCAAAGAAATATTTTTCGGCATTCTATCTATTCCCCATCCCCATTCTTTTTCACCTTCTCTTCCACTTCTACCTACATCCTCTCCATGATTCCTCACCCCACTTCCTCCTCCTCCTGCTCCTCCTTCCTCCATCTACATTACTCTGTCTCTGTTCATCTAGTATTCCTACTGTCTTCCATCTCCTTCTCCTTCACAAATTGTCCATTTCTGTCCATTTGCCCTTCCCTTCCTAGTCTCTTCCATCTATTTCTTCCTTCTCAATTTGTCCATCTATCTACGCTTCCCTTCCTATTACCTTCCAGCTCTTTCTTCCTTCTCAATTTGTCCAACCTTTATTTGTAGCTTATGGGACTTAACTACGGGGTCATCACTCCCTAAACTTACAAAGTACTTATGAACTAACTAATACTAAGGACGGCACAAATATCCATGCCCGAGGGGGGATTCGAACTCCCGACCATAGTAGCCGTGTAGACAGTGACTGGCGCGCCATCGGCCGCGGTGGCCGAGGGGACTGAGGCGCTTCAGTCACGGTCTACACGGCCACTGCGGTCGGGGGTTCGAATCCCCCCTCGGGCATGGATATTTGTGCCGTCCTTAGCCTTAGTTAGTTCATAAGTAGTTTGTAAGTTTAGGGACTGATAACCCCGTAGTTAAGTCCCATAGACTTTACAAACATTTGAACATTTTGAACTGGCGCGCCTCAGTCCCCTCGGCCACCGCGGCCGGCTTGTCCGTCTCTGTCTATCTGCCCTTCCCTTCCTAGTGTCTTCCATCTCTTTCTTCCTTCTCAATTTGTCCGTCTCTGTCTATCTGCCCTTCCCTTCCTAGTGTCTTCCATCTCATTCTCTTACTTATCTCGTAAAAGAATGTTTGCTAATATCGATACGTGAGCCCCACATTGAAACAACCTTGTTTTTATACTTTTGTGGTCTGCACTTGTGATAACTGTGCTCAATCAATCGTCGTAGCATATGTGTAATGAAGAATAGCTTTACTTTACAAAAAGAAAAATGAAACAGTGATGGTTGACCCGTGCGAATACTTTGCACCGCTAGTGGTCAGTGACATGAAGTGGAAATAAAAATATTTATCAGTTGAAAATATTTTATTGTAGATATAAACAGTATATACATTATTATATGCGCATGTGTATTTTTTAAAATTAATTTGATAAAACTTATTTACAATCAACTACACGTGTGCTGCTCCACAGCACTGCGTATTAGATGTTGATAATATGAAGACGATACCCGTGATGCGTACACAATGTAGTTACTTCCAAAACAATATTTCCTCTGCCTTGAACTTTAGCTTCAATTTGTAACTCGACATTCATGCGCTCCAATCAGATTGCAATTTTTCAGTGTAAGAAAATGTTGAAAAAACGAGAATCAAGTTGATTGTGCACTCAAAAATTTTTTCAGAATCAACCATTTTGTGTGTATTTTTGGAAACATTTTTAGTTTACTTTGTGGGATAGCAGCACTCTTATTGAAATGATCTAAAACAGTGTAGAGTGCAATGATGTAATTATTTAGTCAACTAGTTTCGGTCCTAATTTTGGACCATCTTCAGGACCGTAACTCCATTCATATCGTGATGCTGGTCAGGTGCTTCGGAGTCTTCTAGCAACTAGTTTCGGTGCACTAGAAAACTCCGAACCACCTGCCCAGCTCCAAGACATCAATGGAGTTACGGTCCTGAAGATGGTCCAAAAAGATATCAGGGTTGAGTATAAATAAAGGCAAGAGTTAATTGAATTCTGATACTTGATTACGAATTTGTGGATCCTTCGTTTAAAACAAAAATTAAGGGTTTTTTGTTTCATACCACTTATAGTGGTAACCCAGTCACTAAAAATGAAAAAAAAAAAGAAAAGAAAAGAAAATACATGACTAGTATCAATGCACTATGGCACCGTTCTGAAACGCCACAAATTGAAATATAATAAGTACTGTTTGACATTCTCCTTTAGATATATTATAAAAAGTGCAATTGATTCATGAACTGGATCAAAACCGCTCAATCGAATCCAACCGATCTCCAACCGGCTGCTATATGCAAAGCTTATAATATCAAACCATTTTCGATCGTAACTCGATCCACACTTTAACACAGGAAGGAATGCTGTATTGGCAGAAAAGGTGGTACTATATGGTGCCATGCTGCATTGATCATTTGGCATGCAAAAACAAGACTGTCTGAAATTTAAAACAGATATCATGTACCTGGCATCCTGGTGAGAACTGCAATGTGTTCAGAAAACGAAGTTATCTTACAGTATGTTTGCAATATGCAGCACTTGTATAAATGGATGTGGTATGGAATTAAATAAAATATTTGTTAGTCATACTCCTTTACGACAATGCGAATAAAATAAAAAAAGTACGAAATCGGCTGGTTAGAATGGTCTGACCGCCTGACTTTAGTTCACAGCAAGGACACTGCCATTAGAAAGGCAGAAGGAAATCGCGTTAAAGTGTAAATATAGAAAGGCGAGAGTGTAGTGACTTATGATACCTAATGACAAATATCTGTATGAATATCTTTCATTTGAAACAAAAATTAAGGATATCGGCCCGATAGAACGGCCAAACCGACTGACTTTAACTTTCATAATTTTTTAAATCTATATCTATAAATGTGAATGTCTGTTCGGTGTACGTTTATCACGTCTGAACCACAAGACATAAAGAGCTAAAAATTTGTACAGTTACTAATGCCTAACCGGGGAAGGCTTCAGGCACGGTTTTATGGCGATCGGATAGCTATTTATCTATATATATATATATTAATGTGAATGTATGTTCGGTGTACGCTTATCAAGTCCAAACGACAAGACGCAGAGACTTAAATATTTGTACAGTTACTAATTTATACCTGAGGAAGGTTTTAGGCACGGTTTTATAGCGATCTGATAGATATTTAGTAATTTGAAGAATGTAACGCGAAATGCGGAACAATAATGATTATTTGAAAATTATATTTACTCTTTGAAAATAGTTTTATTGGTTGCATTGTTGTTGAGGGTTGATAATGATAAAAGGGTGGAGTATATTGGGATGGAAAGTTATCGATGTATATAAAATGTGTGTTAATATTTCGCTCTGCAGCGAAAACTTCAGAACGCAAACGAATGATGTGTGTGTTACTGTTGTCAGAAATCTCCCGTTATACACCATAGCAGTTCCATGGCGACAGCTATAAGGGGGTGGAAGATATGGTGGTTGAAAGTCGTCAAATTATAAAACAACTTTGGACTGAAGGCCAGCGATGACGTTTGCGACTCTATAGCAAGGAGGTTACGTACAGCGAAACGTGATGCCACAGACCATATCTTTGGTCTATGCATGCTACAATGTCTTCAGCTCTTTCTCTATAAGGATAAGCATACAAATAAGGAAATATAAGAATAAATAAATAAAGCAGTAAAAAAGAAATTTCTTTTAATACATCGCTTTAAAAAATCAATTTGACGTTTCGCGCATTACATCAAGTGATTCATCTCTGATATTATTGTAGTCATTATTGTTGAATTTCGTGATTGTATTCTTCGAAACGAGTGCATTTTTACCTGTGATTTCTTATATATTCTCTGATAAATGTAACATGCTTTTAGAAAAAAGGAGATGGACAGAGAGAGAGAGAGAGAGAGAGAGAGAGAGAGAGAGAGAGAGAGAGAGAGAGAGAGAGAGAGTGGATAGGAAAAGTACTAACTCAAGGTTCGAATAAATAAATACCCGGGCAACGCCGGGTTTACAGCTAGTATTAACATAAATATAATAAATAATATACTCATCACAAGATATTGATGCTCTACGTTAGCATTTTCAGCTGGTATTTTAAACTTACATAACTTCGATTCCTGACCTCATTCTCTGCATGGTATCTTCTCCAAACTCTTCGGAAAGTACCCCTGTATAGAATAAAAAATCTATCGCGAGACACGAAACACTCGCTTTTGTATCCCGAATAACTTTTCCCGTAGGAGGGGAAAAGTTGAACTAAACTGTATCGAGGAGTAAGGAAGAGACACAATGGGACTGCTGCCCCTGACGCACTGAAGCGGAAGATTGTCAAGGCTTTAGCAGGGCGGGAGATAAGGAGGAAGAATTCGACCAGGGGGAGGAGGCAGACATGGAAAAAAGTGAAAGGTCGGAAGAAAAACTTGCGCCTTATTCTTTTTTTTGTGCGCGGGAGAAAGCGTGGGTAATGAGATTAATGAAGCGGCGATCATTAGCAGCGCGATCACGCAGAACCCGCGAGCTGGCTGGGTGATGGGGGGAGGGGGTTGGGGGTTGATTGTATCGGCAGCGGGGAATGTTTGTCTCGTTAGGGCGAGAAGGGGGAGGGACGGGCGTCTGTCGCCCCACTCCCGCTGACGTACGGGGGGGGGGGGGGGGAGACACCCCCGCCGCCGTCTTCTACCTCTCGGTAACCTCACTAGGCGCGATCGAGGGAGAAGCGCTAGGGTTAAAAAGGCTCCGATCCTGGGGAGCAGTCTGTGTCCCCTCCAGTTCGACCTGCACGTCGAGGAACAAAAGGAGGGAAATGAACTTCAGAATTGGGATTAAAGGTTAGGGTTGAAGGGATATCGACTACGAGATTCTCTGCTGATGTGCGGGAGAATTATAAGACTTGTTGAATCTGTAAGAGGCTCACGGTCCATTACTCCTAATCGCGGCGATATTCAACTCGCACAGGTCGAGAACTCGTGGCGGGGTCGATTGTGGAGCGAGGCGAACTCCGCGGTTTATGAAGCGTGTTATCGACGGGGCAGGCGAATTTTAATTTCTGCAGCTTTACCTTACTTTTATCTTTCTGCAATTTACAATCAAAAGATACTCTATGCGCATCAGAATATTGAGTCCATTCACCATATCATGTAATTGGCCCACTTTAGGTAACACTAAAAGTGGGCCTTTGCGATCGTCTTTTGACAGCTCGAAATTTAAATGAAAATAACGGTTTAACTATTCATCTGACACGAAAATCGAATAACCTAATATGTAGGGGAGAAAATTCTCTACAACTTTGCTCTTTTACGTTTTTTTTCATATCTCGTAGCGTTTCAAAGATATTTGCAAAAATAACGGCGATTTTGGGATGTATGTCTGTCTGTCCGTAACGTGTTTCCTGTTTTTAAGACGAACCGTTCGCCCGATCAACACCAAATTTTACAGACATGATTTCAGGCCGCCAGAGACCAGAACCTCCCTTTTTCAAATTTTTCGGACAAAACATACGGTACTAATACAAAAATGCCGTTTTTAATATAATTGTAACTGCAAACGAACCGTTTATCTGACACGAAAATTGAATAACCTAACTGGTAGAGGAGAAAATTCTCTACAACGTAGCTCCCTTATGTTTTTTTCATATCTCGTATCGTTTGAGACATATTTGCAAAAATAACGGAGATTTGACACCCTCCATTGAATTAACGAAAACCAGCCGTTCGCAGATGTCACGTGACATTCCTCGCCCAGAATTCTCTGTGGCATACGCCATCTTGCGTTGCGTATTTGATGATTTTCTTATTGTAACTAACACAATGTCATTTCAAAGCAATGGCGCACTCGAGAATTAACAAAAACATATCGTTCTTCGTAGGATAAATGATAATCTAGTGTCTACAAATACCATATTAGCAACAGTTAACAAGGGCCATGAATAGTATGAGATTAAATGACTTATATTTTGATTGATAGCTGTAGCGTAGTGGGCAAGGCGTTGGACTGTGACGCTAAAATGTCGCTGGTTCGGATCCCGCCACCACCTGAATTTCTTTTTCCTAAAAGGGTTGCTCTTATTAATTAATTTTTTATCATTTAGATTATTATTTTGGTCCAAAATGTTTGCAAAAACTTATAAAACTACAAATCTAAAGTGGGCCGTAAAACACGTCAGTGCGATTTTTTTTTATTCCCTGTCATTGGTTGCAGTTGTGTATCAGCGCATCTTATCACTGATATCTGTTAACCCTGATTCTGAATTAACTATTAAACCTGTCCTCATTTTTCGCATGTGTTTCATATTGGTAAGTACTGAGCACTAGAGACGCAAGATTGCATTGCGAACACAAAATTTTAATTCGACCTTTTGCTTCCTGGTCTTGAAATCTCGCCACTCCGCCCTGATTGTTACCCATGCATTATATTAACTGTAGATAGCTAAAACATCCTCGTATTTTTTGAGAATATCGAACATATTCCGCCATTTAACACTTAAGAACCTAGAACGAAACTTTCACTCTGCAGCGGAGTGTGCGCTGGTATGAAACTTCCTGGCCGATTACAATTGTGTGACGGATCCGAGTTTCGAACCTGGGACCTTTGCACGTAAAAGGCAAAGGTTCCAGGTTCGAATCCCGGTTCCGGCACACAATTTTAATCTGCCGAGAAGTTTCATATCAGCGCACACTGCGCTGCAGAGTGAAAGTTTCATTCTGGAAACATCCCTTGGGCTGTGGATAACTCATATCTCCACCATATCCTTTCTTCTATGAGTGCTAGGTTTACCGGGTTCGTAGGAGAACTTCTGAGAAGTTTGGAAAGTTGGAGGCGAGGTACTGGCAGAAGTAAAGTTGTGAGTCGTGTCCGGATAGGTCAGTTGTAGAACGCTTGACCGAGATAGGCAAAGGTCCTAGGTTAGAATCCAGCTTCCGGCACACCATTTTAATCTGCCAGGAAGTTTCACTTGAGAACCTGTTTTGTACGTCGGACTTGTCGTGACTTTTCCTCAATCTCAAAATTCAAATGTTTGTGTAGCTTATGGGACTTAACTACGGGGTCATCAGTCCCTAAACTTAAAAACTACGTCTGAACTAGCTAATCCTAAGGACGGCACAAATATCCATGCCTGAGGGGATTCGAACACCCGACCGTAGTGGCCGTGCAGACCGTGACTGGAGCGCCTCAGTCCCCTCGGCCACCGCGGCCGGCAAAATTTATCTCTGTACCCAATAAAAACTGGACACACGTTATATAAAATTTTAACTGCAAATCGCCTTTATTACCATCGGATCGGCCGGATCCTCAATCTCGCTTCAATCATCAGACGGCCTCTCTGCAGCCATTGCCATTCGTAAAGTCAGACTGATCGTCATTCATAAGTTCCTCAAGTTCCTCTTCCTGTATCGTAACTACTGGCCTCGTCAGTAGCTTGGACGCAATGGTAAAAAGCTGATTGTGGGGAAAATCTCTCACTTACCTGACTTTGCCATTTTGAAAACTTTTCGGCTGATATTTTTATAAATGTACAACTGGAATTTCCCTAGTCTCAAAGTTTTCGATCACAAACATAAATAGTAATTTTGTTGGTTTTAAGAAATTCAATGGAATGTTATACATGCCGTCTGCCTTCCTTAATTTCAAGTCTCTTTTTCCTAATTAACACTGTTATAATAGATCCCCTAGGCCGTCTATGTTCACCCCAATTTCTTCTTCTGTAACTAGTCTTCGTCCTTGTAAAAGACCATGTAAGGAGTCAAGTCATTTAGACGCATTGTTCTACATATTCGGACCTGTAACAAGGTATTTGTAGCATACTTGGAAAGAAATTATTATTTGAAGTACAGAATTAAATCGCGAGTGTGATAACTAGCATTTCTCGAGGCTGAAGCAAGTAACAAAATGTTCAAATGTTTGTAAATCTATCGGACCAAACTGCGTGGTCATCAGTCCGTAGCTTACAAATTACTTAATCCTAGGTAAACTAACCTACGGACAAACACACACACCCATGCCCCTGGGAGGACTCGAACCTCCACGGCGAGCAACCGCGCGCTCCGCAGCGAGACGCTTTAGACCGCTCGGCTACTCCACCGCGGCAAGCAAGTAACAGTTCATACATATACACTGAGGGAATATTCTTGGTTCCAATTTATCAGTGAAAATACCATTGTAGACAGTACTTGGCAGCAATTTCAGATGCTTACAAATTATGGTGCAATACTTCGTTATGCGCGGCAGGTGAACTTCGAAGCGTGGGCGAGCTGAAACTCGATGTTAGCGTGTGCGTTATTGGCAGGTTTTTGGAAGTGCCTAAGGCTGAGATAAAAGCGTATCCCCGGTAGGCGAAAATTCGCTGACCTGGCGAGAGTGGGGGGCAACGTTTGTTGCGGTTAGTGACAGTGGCAGTGAACACTCTGGCGCTTGGCCTGGCGGCGACACGTTGTGTCGAACGCGAGCGAGCACTCTGTGGGCGCATTTGCGCATTTACGAGTGTGGACCAAGTGAGAGAGAGAGAGAGAGAGAGAGAGAGAGAGAGAGAGAGGAGAGAGAGAAGACTCTTTTTCAGTGCTTTACTGAAAAGAGCATCTCTGTGGGAAGCAAAATCTGAAATTACCTCTTATTAAGAGTAATCAGATTTTGCGATATTCGCTGTGTTGGTCAGCCACTTCTTGTCTGACGCGAATACACACAGAGTGAAATAGTTAACGCCTGTGGGCGAATTGACGTGGCATCGCGCTGGGTTTGATGCAATCAGCGTACCACGCTAGTAGCGAGACTAGGAATTGTTAGGGTTCTCAACATCATTGAGACGTAGGAAATATTTCGATCAACAGAAGTTGATCAAACTAGATAAGTTAGTTTTTTTTCCAGCGACGGCGCACCAGCTTGCAGCCAGTTCAGCAAACAGTACTGCGTGCAATGCTTTGGGTAAGATGGTACAATTTCGATCATTTCGGACAAATGTTATTGTAACTGGAAATATATTGAGAAAAGATGTAATTTTAATTATAGCACTTGTTCTTGGATATTTAACTAATATGTAACACAAATATTAGACAATTACAAATGTCGGTATAGACACACAAAAAAGTTACAGAATTGAGAAAAATCGATCGAAAATTTACCACACTAGGTACAATTGTGATCACTTCCTAGTAGAATTTTGACTAAGGGCATCTTCCACATAAAAAGCACTTTTTCCGTCAGGCACCAACGCATACTTCGTTGTACCAAACATTGCATTTTGGGTAGAGAATCTAGTCACCCTTAAATAGAAAATTTATAAGAGCTCGTTAGACTAAGTAGCTTCACTTACCTCCTAACGTGAAAAAATTTATCTCCCCTTAGCACAATGTGGTGTATTCTTAGAAAAGACAGGAGGAGCTGTAGAAACCTGCTACGCTACAATGCCACACGACGAGACACTACGAGACTGACAAATGGCGCGAAAATTAATGTTGCTCAGAATTGTACCTATATCGAATTTGTACCACCTTACCCTATGCTTAGATCACACACTTAGTGCGACAGCCTCGAGCGTATCTGCAGCTTTGTTTGTTCATCTAAAATAAAGTTAGGCGCGTTGTTTCAACCATTTTTGCCGAGTGCAGTTTTCTTTACCTTACAGTTTAGTTAAAAATTCTGTTTATTCTTCCAAAACCACTTGCTTTCTATCCAAAAAAATAAAAATATGTGTTTAAATAAATTAAGTACTTATACAGAAACCTTGTTTACTTTCAGTAGCTAGTAAAGCCAAATTTGTACCACGTTTGTCCTTACTAGCAATCTTTAAATATAGATTACAGGTGGTGTATCTGTGCTGGTTTGAGTAACGTTGCAGAAACATATCTTAATCCGGTGAAGGAGATCTCTCTGACTTCTACGCGACTTGCTATTAGGTTCTTCCATGCAGGCGCCACGGGTGCACTGCCAGATAGCTAGCGCAACAAAATCAGTTGAAAGTTTGTGGTTTAAGGTGGTACAAATTAGATATAGGTACAATTCCGATCAACATTCGTTTTCGCGCTATTTGTCAATTTCATGGTGTCTCGTTGTGTCGCGTTGTAGTGTAGCAGTTTTCTACAGCCCCTCCTGTCGTTTCCAAGAATACACCAGTTTGTGCTACGGAGATATATTTTTTTCCCTTTTAAGAGGTAAGTGAAGCTACCTAGTCCAACGCGCTCTTATACATTTTCTGGTTAAGGGTGATTGGATTTCCTGCTAAATATGCAATGTTTGCTACCATGAAGTGTGCATTGGTGCCTTAAGGAAAAAGTGCTTTCTATGTGGAAGATGCCCATTATCAAAATTGTACGAGGAAGTGATCGTAATTGTACCTAGTGTGGTACATTTTCGATCGATTTTTCTCACTTCATTAACCTTTTCTAGTGTTTATACCAACAATGGTAACTGTCTAATATTTGTGTCATATATTCATTAAACATCCCTGAACAAGTGAAATAGTTGAAATTATTTATTTTCTCAATATATATCCAGCTACAATGACATTTGTCCGAAATTATCGAAATTGTACCACCTTATCCTGCAACATTACACCACAGCAAAGTTACGCGCGTTAGAACATCTGTGTACTCTTTTCACCTGTTCGCTCTCTGTACTGTGTTTTAAAGTGGAACCACCACTCCAATGTTAATGTAACTCCGTTGAAACTTCCTGATAGATCAGAACAGTCTGTCGGAATCGCAATTCGAACTTGAGATCTTTCTGCATTCCAAGTACGAGCGCTATACCGACTGATCTATCTGGGCACGTTTCACGGCTCGTCCTCACAGCTTTACTTTCGGCAATGATTCGACTCGATTTACCAGACATCATAAATGGTCTTCTGCTAACCTTGCAGGAGTAGCACTCCTGGAAGAAATGATATGGTGGAGACAAGGTCCCAGGTTCTAATCACGGTACGGTGTGTATGAATAGTGAGCACATATATCACAATCAATCATATCCCTATTTAATGACAATAAAAACAGTAAACGGTTTTTCTCCGTCGGAGGTTCGACTTCTCCCTCGGGAATGGGTGTGTGTGTTGTCCTTAGATTGGTTTAAGTTAGTTAAAGTCGTTTGTTAGCATAGAGACTGATAACCACAGTAGTTATATCCAATAGATACAAAAAGGACAGTAAGAAATACGTACAGAACAATGGATATTTGATGCGAATAGTGAACTCGTATCTCTTTGGAAAGTTTGACGAGGTCCGAATCGTGTGCTGTAGTTTTTAAATTCAGGGATTAGCTTGGATGAATTTTAATACCGTAATAGAAAGCTATCTTTCTGTCAGGTTTTGGAAGTCTTTATTCAATTAAATAATTTTAATGTAGCTAAAGAGCCAGGAAAATGATTCGAGATTCGTCAATGACAAGAAATAATAAGTAAATTTTAAATACTGCTCCTGAGGACTCAGATCGTTGTTACGTCAGTTAAAACATAATTAATTGTTTCAAATTGTAACTTTCTTAGCTACTTAGTACAATACTTAATAATTTCGTACCTCTTATTCGTACACCTTCATACAGTACGTTTATATTTTCCCCATTTATGTAATTATTTGATGCACAGTTTGTAAAATCTTTGACATTTGATTTGTTTACAGTAACCTTTGTACCTGATGGCGGCGTAACAGCCGAAGCAAAGTTTGTATAAATCAATAAATATTGTAGAATATTACACCAGTGTCGTGTGTGTTTTAGTGATCAAATATATATATTCCTACGTGGTGAGAGCGTATGGTTTTTTACTTCACCGCAAAAGCTGTAGTACGAAGGGATACGGACGATAGAGGCTGTACAGCTGAATCGTGCGACTTGTGGCAATTTGAGACGAAGGCGAGGCAAGCGCGGGTAACAAGCTGGTTAAGACTATCGATGGCCCGAAGCGAGAGACCCATATTTAAATCCCAGCTGGGCTCACATTATCACTTTCCACTGCTGATAAATTTCACTGTCTATGTACAGAAAAAGTCAATCGTTTCCTTTCCCTTCCTTTCATTAAACTGTGCAACTACGCAACCACGTCTCAGTAGGTGTCCAATACAACTTCAGCTGACTCAGGGAGAGTGTGCTGCACGAAAGACATATCTGTAGCATACATGTCCCAGTGTCCCACAGCATTCGGTAAGTTGGTATACATTATGTGCAGCAGGATACATTACATAATTCAGAGTTGGTTGGGTGGATCTTGGGGAAGTAGGAGTAGCGTCTACCATTCTTCTTTACCTACCGTATCCACTGGTTGTGGCACTGTCAGTTTTAGAGGGTTGCTGTATGTCCTTCCTATCGGTATACCTTTACCCAGTGTGAGGGACTGTAGTGTTACCTATGTGACAGTACTTACGTTTTCTAAATATTTCTGAATTGTGTAACTGAGGCGAAACGTGGGTTCCAACCAGGTGTTTACCTAGTCAGATATGGAAAACTGCCTAAAAACCACATCCAGTAGGACGGGCATACCGACCCTTTGTCATTTCGAACTCTTCCTGGGCCGGCACCTCTCCACAAACCCCCGGAGTGTCGGGTTAAACGCGGACGTCGAGGAACGTCTAACCGTACGTGTCGCAATTCAACAGCGGGGGTATCTACAGAAATAGTCTGCAAGCCACCTCATGAGTGTGGCGGAGGGTACTTGTGCACCACTGTCACTTCATTCTATTCCAGTTCCGTATGGTTCACGGGTAAAATGATTATCTGTGAAACGTGGGTATGCAATGATAATAACCTTTAATTCAGAGCAAAGTACCTAGTGATTGGAAAAGAGCGCAGGTGACTCCCGTGTATAAGAAAGGAAAGAGAACTGACCCATACAATTACAGGCCAATATCGTTGAAATCAGTTTCATGTAGAATTTTGGAGCATATTCTCAGTTAGAATATAGTAAATTTCCTTGAAACGGAAAAGCTTCTATTCATGAATCAGCACGGGTTTAGGAAACATCGTTCATGTGACACTCAGCTTACCCTTTTCGCACATGACATCTTGCGAGCATTACATGAAGGGCAACAGGCTGATTGTGTTTTTCTCGACTTCAAAAAGGCGTTCGACGCGGTGCCACACTGCAGACTGCTAACGAAGATACGAGCTTATGGAATAGGTTCACAGATTTGTGACTGGCTGGAAGACTTCCTAAGTAATAGAACGCAGGACGTTGTTCTCGACGGCGAGTGTTCATCAGAGACGAGTGTATCGTCAGGCGTGCCTCAGGGGAGTGTGATAGGACCGCTATTATTTTCTATCTATATAAATGATCCGATGGACAGAGTAAGTTGTAATTTGCGGCTGTTTGCTGATAATGCTGTGGTGTATGGGAGAGTGTCGTCTGTAACTGACTGTAATAGCATACAGGATGACTTAGACAAAATTTATAGTTGGTGCGAAGATTGGCAGCTAGCTCTCAATGTGGAAAAATGTAAGGCGATGCGCATGAGTAGAAAAAACAATCCCATAATGTTCGAATACAGCATTAGTAGTGAGCTTCTTGATGCTGTCGCGTCGTTCAAATATCTAGGCGTAACAATGCAGAGCGATATGAAATGGAACGAGCATGTAAGGAGCCGGCCGCGGTGGCCGAGGAGACTGAGGCGCTCCAGTCACGGTGAATTTCGTGAATTTCTGTTAAGTAAATTTAGAGGGCCGGAATTTGAAGCTGAGTTTAGTACGATCTTGCTGCCGCCTACTTACATTTCGCGTAGTAATCACAATGACAAGATAAGAGAAATTGGGGCTCGTACGAAGGCATGTAGGCATTCTTTTTTTCCTCGTTCAATTTGGGAGTGGAATAGGAATGAAAATGCCTAGTAATGGTACAGTGTACCCTCCGCCACGCACCTTACGGTGAATTGCGGAGTATGTATGTAGATGTTGATGTAGATGTGTAAAATCATATCTTTGGCTCCACGAGGACAATCTTTGCTGTGCGCTGTCCCGCGTTTGAGCTTACGGAGTTTGGTTGCCGGCAGGAGTAGTGTTGTGCAAGCAGCCTTGGAATGTAGTCGCAAATTGCAATGTGAGCTTGAATCATTTGACAATTGTTATGCGGGAAAATGTTGAAAAATATTTGAATCTGAAAGGAGTCTGTGTTTATGAAGAATAAAGGTAAGGAGAGTCATTTTGTCATTATTAGGCGCTTCGCGTAATTGCAGTGCATCTCTAGCAAACAACATGAAGGATTTAATTTTCGTCTTTTATGTCCATTCTTTAAGATAATTAAAAGTACAGTGCAGGAAGGAGTATGTTTTTAGGGTACAAAAGAAACGTAGAAAGTGTGATGTAGAAAATTTCGATTTTTTTATTTACTTTGTATAAAGTATTAGCTGCTTTTTCATTTGTTGAAAATTACAGTAGAAGTAAATAAAATTCTGAAGGATTTATGTAAGACGTTCCCAAGTTGTAATCACCCCTTTTGTGTAATATTGTTTAAGTTCGTGTCCTCCTTTTATGAAAAAAAAAAAAATAAATAAATAAAGTGCTTGAATTTAAACTTCAACCTTAGGTCTGTTTTGTGTTAGTCATTCATCCCGAAACCCACTTAATTATTTGTTTTAAGTTCTATAGAGATAGACAAAATTAGTATTTGTGTAGTTAGTAGATTCGCATTGCATACTGCGAATTCTGTAGTTAGTTTTTGACCTTGCAGCCGCAGCATTTTTTGCAAAAATTCCGAGGGCAGTTGCACATATTTCCTTGTGCACAGGTAGGCCATAAAATCTGTGTAAATCCCTGAGTGACATAATGAGTCACTTCTGCGCAAGCTGATATACTTTTGTTCAAACAATTACTGTGTTTAATAAAACAGATTATTTTCTACCGGAGATCAAATTTCTCATGCTATTAAAAAAGTCACAGGGCCAGAATTGGTTTTTGTTACATATTTGGTTTTTGATGCTTAACTAATTTGATAAAGTGTTCAGTCATATTAGCAAGTTTGAGTTATAGTGCTACCCATACACACACACAACTAGACACGACACAATTGTTTGAGAAACCAGTAAAGTACAGTCAAGCAATTTTTATTGGGAGTACAATATTAAACAGTACTATTTTAATTACAATACCAATCATTATAGATTTATTTGGATTAATATCAAGCATTACAATATTTTTATTAGTAACAAATTTCACCTGTATGTCTGTGAGGGTCATAATCTCTTTCCTCTTATCACTGTGGTCGCTTAAAGAGGTATGTGTAGGAGTAATCCATATATTGGTTGACTGTTAATGAAACGTATGGTCTTGTAACTTTGACATAAGCACGTACCGCGATACATAACGCCTCTCTTGTAACCTCTGCCACTGGTACGGATCTCATACTGATAAGCAATACTCAAGCGACTAACAAGAATTTTGTAACCTTCATTCTTTCTTGACTGACTATACACTTCCTGGGTAGTCTTTCAATGAATCTCACTGTGTTATCGGCCTTACCCTATGACTGATTTTAAATGGTCATCTCATGTCAGATCACCCCTACGTCTATTCCCAGGTATGTTATGGAAGTTCGGTAATAAAGGATCTTTCTTTCAAATAAATTAAAAAACACAATTTTGTGAGTGTTCTACAAGTTTATTTTTGTTTACTTAACCGGTTTTCGACTTATTAGGCCATCTTCAGAGTATTTACTGCTGTGTCAAAGAGGTTATAATGTTTAGATACAGTATGGGAAGAGATGACAAATGACTCCACTTAGATCGACTTACATAGTATAACACTTCTTTGACATTGTGTTATTACAGGTATCAACTTTAAAACTAAACAGTAATACAAGAATATAAAATGTGTGTAGGATAAAACAAGGAATAAATTTGAATATAACCTGGGAACTGAAACTCCCTACTATTAAAACAAACTGATAATGCTGATAAATAAATGTATATAAGAGCTTTATTAATAATTCTGCACTATAATTATAGATGGTGTTACATACTCTGAAGATGGCCTAATAAGGCGAAAACGGGTTAAGTAAACAAAAATATACTTGTAGAACACACACAAAATTGTGTTTTCTAATTTATTTGATTATGTTCTACCAAAAAGCGACGCAAGAATCAGTCAAAATGATCTTTCTTTCAATGTACACGCAGCTCTTTCCAGCCGGCTGCGGTGGCCGAGGGGACTGAGGCGCGCCAGTCACGGTCTGCACGGCCACTACGGTCGGGGGTTCGAATCCCCCCCCCCCTCGGGCATGGATATTTGTGCTGTCCTTAGTGTTAGCTAGTTCATAGGTTGTTTGTATGTTTAGGGACTGATGACCACGTAGTTGAGACCCATAAGCTATACAAACATTTTGTTTATTTTGAGGCTTAATGCCATTCCCTAGAGCATGTATCAGTTCGCTGCACATAATTATGCCTTTCGTTACTCATTTCCAGAGCTTGGTTCGCAAGGCGATTCCGTATTTCTTGACACCGTACCTCACAAACGGCTTTTAATGAAATTGCGTGGTTATGATATATCGCCCCAAATTTGCTATTGGATATGGGATTTCTTTTCAGAGAGGACACAGTTCGTAGTAATCGATGGTAAGACATCGATTAAAACAGAGGTGATATCGGGCGTTCCAAAGGATAGTGTTTTAGTTCTCTGCTGTTCCTTATTTACATAAACGATTTGGGAGAAAATCTAAGTAGCTCTCTTAGGTCGTTTGCAGATGACCCCGTCATTTACCGTCTAGTAAAATCATGTGAAGATCAAAACCAACAGCAGAATGATCTGAATAAGATCAGTATGGTGTAAATATTGGCAATTGACTCTAAATAATGAGAAGAAAATTGGAAAGAACACGTAGATAATATCGTGGGAAAGGCGAACCAGAGACTGCGTTTTATTGGCAGAACCCTTAAAACATCAGAACTACAAAAGAAACTGCATACACTACGCTTGTCCGTCCATTTTTGGAGTATTGCTGCCCAGTGTGGGATCCTTATCAGGTGGGTTTGGCGGAGGACATCGAAAGAGTCCAAAGAAGAGCAGCTCGTTTTGTATTGTCACGATACAGGGGAGACAGCGTTACGGAAATGATACAGGATCTGGGATGGGAATCATTACAACAACGGCGCTTATCGCTGCGGCGTGGGCTACTTGCGAAACTCCAATCGCCAACATTCTCCTCCGAATGAGAAAGTATATTGTTGACTCCCACTTATATATGTGGAAATGATCATCAGAATAAAATACGAGAAATCAGAGCTCTAACAGAGAGATTCAGGTGTTCTTTCTTCCCGCACGCTATTAGAGAATGGAATGGGAGATAAATAGTATAATGGTGGTTCGATGAACCCTCTGCGAGGCACTTAAATGTGATTTGCAGAGTATCCCATGTAGATGTTGTGACTTCTCGATAAACTACGCCATCATTCGCGAAAAGCCTTATTGAACTTCTGATGTTATCTACGAGGTTATTTAGATTCACTGTGAAAAGCAAAGGCCGCACAACACTCCCTGGGGCACGTCTGAGATCACCTTAACCTCTGAAGACTTCTATGCGTTGAGAAATGCTACGTTGTGTTGGCTAGAATCGCCTCAACCCAGTGCCCTATCAATTTGGTAGTTTATCATTCAGCGCCATCACTGTCGTCAATAGAGCCCATTATCGTCACTGGAATTTGGAATCGATTGGTTCTAAAGAGCCATTCGCAATATCCCACGTGATTAGCGACCGATACGACAGACATAATGTTAGCTCTGCTGCATAGGATCCCAGAGTCACACTGAGTAACTGGAGTAAGGAGATGAACGTCTGCTCGTTAGTTAGCAGCTAGCTTAATACCCTTACGCAAAGTACCTCGATTATGGAGCACCATGGATCGTCAGAAACGTGACTGTTGTTGCGGCTTCACAAAATATGACAGCAGAGATTTGATGACGTAAGATTGACGGAATATTCAAAAAGTATGCCGTAAAAAGTTTGGGTTAATGATAAATAACGATAAATAAAGCAAGATGAAGGCGTTGGAGAGGAACAAAAATGATGATAAGAGCAAAGATATGATGCGCTCTTTCGCTACAACGTTTTATACCGTTTGCTAAATTTTTGGCAGCCGGCCGCAGTGGCCGAGCGGTCTGCGGCGCGCCAGTCACAATCTGCTCGGTCGCTACGGATGGTGTTCGATCCCCCCTCGGGCATGGATGTGTCATCTTAAGTATAAGGTAGTTAATAAGCAGTTTGTAAGTTTAGGGACTGATGAAATGTTCAAATGTTTGTAGAGCTTATGGAACTGAACTACGGGATCATCAGTCCCTAAACGTACAAACTACTTATGAACTAACTTATAGTAAGGACGGCACAAATCACAAATATCTATGCCCGAGGGGGGATTAGAAACTGATGACCCCGCAGTTATGTCCCTTACGCATAACAAACCTATGAACATTTTAACATTTACCTTTTTTAAGAAACATCATATAATTATACCAATATACTGCTTTAAAGGTTATAATAAAAACCTTTAAAGCAGCATATTGGTATAATTACATGATGTCTCTTAGAGATATATTCTGTGCTGCGGGCACGTTGGATAGAAAATTAAATTGTCACGTGAGCCAAATATGAAACTATGGTCCCTATATAATTCATTTTCTGTTATATTCCAGTTTGTATACGTTCTGTGTAAGCCGCAATAGTGTTTACACGCTACTTAAGTAACGTAAATTTTTCTGTTAATTTTTATTATTTCTGATTATTTGTATTGTTTGTTATTCTGCACTGTACTTAAGTTATTTTTTGCGTACTTTACAGTAAATATATTCAACCCGCTCGGTTAGCCTTGTGGTATAACGCACCGCTTTCCGAGACGGGGAGACGTACCGGTCCCGGTTCGAAACCGCCCGGCGGATTAACGAAAGGGGTCGGAGTGCCAGCCAGTATGGATGTGGTTTTTGGCGGTTTTCCACATCCCCCTAAGTGAATACCGGGCTGTTCCCAAAGTCCCAACTCAGTTACACGATTCGCAAACATTTCGTAACACTTTACACTTTCACACGGATAACACTATACGCAGACATTTGAGGTACACATTTCCTCCCAAGGGGGCATGGGGTGGCGGCAGGAAGGACATCCGGCCACCCCGTAATAACTAACATGCCAAATCCACATTAACAAGCCGACCCTGCAATATGTACGAAAAAGGCTAAAGATGATGAAGAAGAAGACTTTACAGTAAAGATATTCAATGTAGTTGATTTTGTAAACTGGCTACAAATACACATTCTCTACGTTTACATGTAACACTTCTTCCGAAAGACGAAAACCGATTTTCGTAAACCGTTTTTCGCTGTCGTGTTTACATGGCACAGCCTGAATCGGATTTCCTAATCCACTTAAGATGGCGGCTGAGAAACAGCTGATTCAGTCCCCGATTTAGTCAGCATAATCGCTATTTTTTTTACTTAAATACACAGATTCATGCTCACTCTAATATTAATACTTTTATTTCACATTAGAAAATATCGCTCTGTCCATATGTGCCGAAAATTCTTACCAAAAAAACACAATCTGACAAGCCAAGAACGCTTCAAAAGCAGCTGCGTTTACATGGGCACGAAAATCGGTTGTGAAACTGGAAAACCGCTTTAGAGAAGTGGATTTCCAGAATCGATTTTGGAGTGTTTACATGACCAACCAAAAGTGGAATTGGGAAATCGGTTTACGAAATCCGGTTTTGGGAGCCCATGAAAACGGGGTGATTGTAAGTGGTACAGTGGTCTTTGATAGTATTGTTCGATTTCAGACTGAGCGCTCCGACTGCGAGAGAGCAGTAGCGCGCCACACTTATGGAGAGGGAGGTTGAGATGTGGCACGTGTGCCGAAGTTGGAACACATGGAATACGTTTATTTGTATTTGAAGACTAATTGTACTTTAAGAATATTAATTTTGCAAATATCCTCAGCTAAACGCTTTATTGATAATCGATGAGGTATGTGTTGCGACACGCCACAATTGTAATTTATGATTTTTTAAATTCCTGTAATATTTTCCTGCATTAAATTTTTAATAGTGTACGATTTATGATTTTTAAATTTGCTTTCGGAGTTTTCATGTTTGTAGTTAGTTTCCCCTTCTTTTTTCATTTTTTATTGTTCTTTGACTCCATTATTACCTGTCAACAATTTTTTCATATTTTAATACTGTTGTCAAAAAAGTCATGATCCTGCATTCTGTGGGATGCGTGCTGTTTCATGTTCCCAGTTTTGTAGTAAGAATATACGAGGTAAGTCAAATTTTCAGTTTTTTTTCTGTGTCGAAGTCAGATTGTCTCCCCCTTTCTTTTTTCAAGTTATTCAGTTTCGTAGTACCCTTCGGGACTACTTCCAACAGGGCAATAATTTTTCAGTATATTTGTTTCCTCTTTCCCTGGGCCTTTCCGTTGCGCATATTAATTAATGTTACTACGCTTACCTCGGACAGTGGAGTCACCACATTGGTTGTAGAAGCTCCGTTTTGCACTTCGTCAGTAATCAGTATGAATCAGTTAGTTTATATAATATATTCGGGATACCTAGCATCTGCTCTTGTGTTTTTACTGTTTACAAATTTCTATATTTAAATGTTAAGTTGCGCTACATTTTTCTCTCTTTATACGATGTAATATGGCGAAGCAAAATATTAGTAAGGGAACATGTGACATTTTCACGTAATTTATCGGTCAAAAGAGAACATGTTACAAAATTTTAAAACTGGGCTTTTAACTCGACGCCATCTTTATATATAAATCAGAGTGTACGTATGTGTGTGTCTTTGTTTGCGTCTATGTATTGTATACAAATCTACAGTTTGCTTCCGATGTTTATGAAATTTTGCACGCATAAGCTTCAGGCAATGGGAACGATCACCTTAAGTGTTAGAATCACGTACAACACATTGTTCACGAGATATGACATCTAAAACAATGAGATGTGCGAAAAGCTACTCTATCAAACGACAGTGTCACACATTTCCTCCTAAACCATTGGACCGATTTCAACCAAATGTGGTGCGTATATTCCTTACTGTGACGTGTCGGGATGAGAACCACATACGACACATGGTTCAGGAGATACAGCGTCATAAACAATATAGTTGGAAGAAACTGCCACGTAATGCGACGAGACTTTATTCACACACCGTATGATAATGACGGTACTTAGCGAATTGCAACCAACTTTACACATAATTTAAAACATTTGTTGAATTTTTGACATCCATAGCAAAATTATGAAAGGAAATAAGTTACTCGCATACTACTTTTCCGCTGTTCATGGACTAAAACTACGTCATTCGGTATGACGTTACAATTTATAATATTTACACTACAAATTTTAGGAGCAGGAATTACAGATAGTATACACACATAAAGCTGAAAGTAGCTTCGAAATTGTATTACAGTACGACACGTAGTTTATGAGATACGAGTGCATAAACAGTAACGATCGTAGAAAACCGCCCTATCACGCACCAAGCTTTAATCTATTACTATCTATTACTAGTAATTATATTCGCAAAAGATTTTACATACACAGCATTTATACAAATGAATATATTATATTCATTATACAATTGTACCACATGTAACTCAATAAATATTAGCTCGTACGAATTTTATATGCCCTTTGTATTTTGATTGCTAACTTTCTTTGTTTGGATACTGCACGTATAATATTTTACATAATGCAAGAGAGCCATATTTCTTATACATTCTCCGATAAATATAACATATTTTCATGGGAAAAAAAGGAGATGGACAGAGAGAGAAGGGATAGAAGAATAACTAACTCAAGGCAGGAATAAATAAATAAACACCCGGGCAACGCCGAGTTTTTTTAGCTAGTCCTTAATAATCACGACATTCCATCACGCCGCCAGTAGAACCGAGAGTGGCAGACGTTCGGCGCTATTTCATTGCAGTCGGCTTATTCCTGCGGTCTCATTATGACGCAGTCGCCGCAGTAACTTAAGCCGGTGGAAAGTAGCCGGGACGAGCAGTAATTTCCTAAGCCGTCATCCCCAATTACTCGCTCCACCGGCCCCTTCTGTCGACCCCGAAACTGCTTGCGCTTCCTTCTCGAGACTCTAGCAAGAAGAGTATTAGCGAGCGGATTCTCTGCAGCAAAATGAAGTCACCAGCACTGACTACAAAAGTGACACAGCCGAGCACACCTCCAGGGCGACGAATTTGTGTCTCGGACGAATACGTTATCGTGTGACAGTGTGCTGTTACCAGGGATGGAGTGTTGGGGTATCAGAACAGTAAGAAGCGAATTTCTATTTTAATTTCATTTTTATTATTAAAAAAAGAAGAAAAAAGTTAATAATAAAAACAATAATAGACAATTATTAATTAATGTTGTGAAGAAAAAAATTCATCTGTGGAACTAAAAGAAGAACGTGGAAGAGCAGTATCTTTGCTTGTTAATTAGCAGTCCTTCTTGTCTTGTCTTCTCGAGGAGATAGAAGTGATGAGCTGTCTTTTTTTTTTTTTTTTTTTTTTTTTTTTTTTTTTTTTTTGTAAACTGTCAGTTGTGATGTAAAAGTTTTTAGAAAAATACAGATCTTTATCAAGAGTGAAAAGTTTCGTCTTAGTTTATTACTTAGGCCTTAAAGTGAACCACATAATGACCCTGAGATGTGATGAAGCAATCAACAACAAGAAGACATTCAGAAAACTGTCGGTTTTTTTCCCATGAGTTAATTCTAAAGTTTCTCTGAAGTTTATTAATATTGACTGCAGTTCTTCTTTGCTAATTTTCATTAACAAATATATATATATATATATATATATATATATATATATATATATATATATATATATATATATATATAATGATGTTTCACAACAGCAGACGACTTCGGTATATCCCTTTCAGACCCAAGGTTGTTGGTGATGGGACACTAATAAAGAGAGGTACGTTTAACCCTTTCAATCCCACATTATGAATTCAGCTTTGGAAAAATTAAAATCCAGTGTTCTCTGTATTAATACAGTGCACTAAACATCAAAATACGTGTTTTTAATTTTTTTTTATCGAACTGTTGTTTTTTTAATGCTCTCCAAAGCTGATGGACAGGGAGACAGCTGATAAGATTTCGTAGGTGGAAGGAAGTACCAGCAGCTGTATAGAAATTCTTTATGTAATTTTGCACGACGGTTTCGTTGCTTCAATTACACCATTTTCAAGCCCCCGTTGTGTAACTGTCATTAATTGCACATGTGAACAGGGTAGCCGTTAATACCGGTAGCCGTAAATTTCTTCGTCCTAACCATCTTCAGTCCCCCGTTGTGTCTTCTTCTTATTCTTCTTTCTTCATCCTCTTATTTATCGCAGCCTTGTCGGGGACTGAGGCGCTCCAGTCACGGTCTGCACGGCCACTACGGTCGGTGGTTCGAATCCCCCCTCGGGCATGGATATTTGTGCCGTCCTTAGGATTAGCTAGTTCATAAGTAGTTCATAAGTTTAGGGACTGATGACCCCGTAGTTAAGTCCCATAAGCGATACAAACATTTGCAGCCTTGTCGCACGTCAAGTAGGTTCGGCGTTGCTCTTCTGGATCTTTCTCCTCCTCAATACTCTATTCGTTGGTTCTTCCTTCTTCCATCCTTTCTCCCTTAGGTCCCGTGCTATCTTATCCTCCCACCTCATCTTCGGTCTTCCTCTCCTTTTCACGTCTTCAATCTTTGTAACTTCAACTCTGCCTCCGATATACTCTTTCCCTTTGGTCTGCAAGTGTCCATACCACCTTAGCCTACTCTCTTGTATCTTTTTCCCCATGGGTCCCATTTTCACAACTCCTCTAACAAATTCATTTCTAATTCTATCGCCGGCCGCAATGGCCGAGTGGTCTGCGGCATGCCAGTCACGGTCTGCACGGCCGCTGCGGTCGGGGGTTCGAATCCCCCTCGGGCATTGATCTTTATGCCGTCTTTAGTATAAGCTAGTTCATACGTAGTTTGTAAGTTTAGGGACTGATGACCCCGTAGTTAAGTCCCATAAGCTCTACAAACATTTGAACATTTGAATTCTAATTCTGTCCTTTCTTGTTACCCCACACAACCACCTCAGCATCCTCATTTGTGCTACTTCCATCTTCCTTTCCTGGGCTACTATGATTGGTCATGTCTCTGCCCCGTATATCACAGCAGGCCTTACCACCGACTTGTACACTTTCCCTTTCAACCCATTGTTCACCTTCTTGTCACACAACACTCCGCTCAATTTCCTCCAGTTGAACCAACCACAGTTTATTCGGTGCTGTACCTCGCTTTCCAGTCCTCCGTCCCTCTGTATGTACGACCCCAGGTATTTAAATTTACAGACTGATTTCAGTTCCTCCTCCTGGATCCCGCAAGACCTTATCTGCCCATCCTTCAGTGCTAAATATTCTGATTTCGTCCTGCTAATTTTCGTCCCTCCTTCATCTAGTGCCTTCCTCCAGTCTTCCAGTATGGGAAAAAAAGTAGCAGTGCCGTTACCAAAATAAACGCGACAACTTCAGCGAAACCAAACTTAAATCTGGATAGAATGGCGAAATTGTGACGACTGCATCCCGCTGGATGGGATGGCTTTGTGGAAAACACCGTTTTAGCTGCTAACGGCTGTTCGCGGGCTGATGTGGCACAGAGAGAGA
Source organism: Locusta migratoria (assembly GCA_026315105.1). Taxonomy (NCBI): domain Eukaryota; kingdom Metazoa; phylum Arthropoda; class Insecta; order Orthoptera; family Acrididae; genus Locusta; species Locusta migratoria. Next base: position 267,801,977 of record CM048748.1, on the reverse strand, counting down.
GAGAGAGAGAGAGAGACAAAGAGAGAGGGAGAGGATAGTGGAAATGACGCGGCGTCACGTCACAAACAGGGCTGCCACCCACACACGCCTACACCGGCTGTCCTTCAGCTGACAGTTGAGTGGGAGCCTATACATGCGAACACGTCACTGGTGTCTCCGAATGACCAGCGATCTGTACCTGAACACGCTCATGCGTGCTGAACCTACAACACACATACACAAACAGACACACACACACACACACACAATCACATGCACTCTCGAACGCTTATGTAGTTTAATGCGTCTTCTTTTCATGTACACGGGGTGGCAAAATGATATGAACACAATGGAGTGTACTTCATCTTGATGTACGTTGGCACCACTGCATACCTGTAGACACTGTGAAGCGACCGCACTACTACAATATTGATGTACCAAGTCTAAATCTATATACATACTCCGCACTCCACCCAAAGGTGTGTGGCGGAGGGTACTCAGTTCCACTATTAGTTACTTGGTTTCCTGTTCCACTTCCATATAGAAAGAGGGAAAAACGAATACATGTATGCATCCGTACGAGCCCTAATATCTCTAATCTTTCTACGCGAAATGAAGGTTGGCGGCAGTAGTTCTATAGTCCGCCTCAAATTTCGACCCTCTAAATGGCGTTCGGTTGGCTGTTGAGCAGCACTGTAAGCCTAACGCAGGCAAGCTGCCTTTATTTTATTTTGACTTGGTAGCATGTTGCATAATTTTATAATTACACGTCTTATGTTTTAATTTTTTATTCCGCTGATGAAGGCACCCTTAGATGTTGCCGAAATCTAAATCCAGGAATTTTATCAAATTTGCTACTGGTCGGTCTGAACTTTGTCAAATATTTATTTTCAAATGAATTACAAAATGAAGGCAGTATTGAGTAGATTGATACGGTAATAATGCGGTTGTTTCAGAATTTAAACTTCATATACTTTTCATCATTTGTCATCTTTTGTCTATAAAATGCATTTTTAAATGGAATAAAATATGTCATGTTGTTCAGAATTTAATTTAAAAACAGAATCAGTAAACAGTTTTATGGTATCCTTAATAGAGAGCTATAAGAAAAAAATGTATGTAGAAGCTGCGCCAAATTTGCCGCCTGCGCTACACCGTATCACGCCGCCTGCGCCACCTTGATCACAAGGGGCTCCATAATACATAAAACGGAAGTCAACGTGTAATAAAAAGAAGTTGAAGCCTATGTAAGTTCAATCCATCAGAAAAATGCATTTATTTCATGAAATTAAAATAAGGTTTGACAACGATGAGTTAATTGTTGTCATGTTATTGTTATATACGTACATCAACCTTGGCTATTCAGCTTCAGAATGAACCGCAGTTCACTAAAATCCGGTATGAGATTCTTGAGTTACATAACACACAAAGTGTCGCATTAGTAAAATAACGCTGACTTATCGAATTTTAAATCGAAAAATAGCAATCATTTAAGGAATAAACTCATGGGAGTTGCTTCCTTTTATGTTAATTGGCATATGTAGAAATTATTTTCTCATTTTCGGCCGATTCCAAATGGATGGAAGGATTTAGTCCGACTGTAACTTGATTTTCCTAATGTGACGTATATTTATTTGAGATATTACCTATTTTGAATAATTGTCAAATGATTTTCATTTTTAAAGGCTACAACACCATCTATCATGAAAGAAAAAATGTTGCATCCAAAAGTTACGTATTTTCCCCTGGAGATTCGAAATAAAAAATTGGGGTTCCTGTGAAATTTCAAAGCCACTCCTCGTGGGAGGTGGAGGTGGGAGGTCAAGCTTAATGTTAATGGAAGTCCCTCTTGAGGCTGAACAACTTTTATTGTAACTTTCTTAATCCGATTTTTATTTTACCAAAACTGTTTAAGCCTTTAACTCATGGTGTTCAAATGTTCAAATGTTTGTAAATATATGCGACCAAACTGCATGGTCATCAGTCCGTAACTTACAAACTACTTACCCTAAAACTAAGGATAAACACACACACACACACACACACACACACACACACACACACACACACACACACATGACCCCAGGGAGGACTCGAACCTCCGACGGCGCACAACCGCGCGCTCGGCAGCGAGGCGCCTTAGACCGCTCGGATACTCCACCGCGTCAATGCATGGTGTAACTGATCAGCTACATACCTTATTTTTTCCATTATCTCTCAAACTGATCAACATTTTACCTCAAATTGTTTTTAGCTGTTTGTATACACAGTGCTACATATGGTAGTAGCTGGTCCTAGAAATTAGAAATTAAAGTGCTACTAAATCATTTCGACAGTTTGCTGCATTGAGTTAAGCCTAACGTGTGCGTTTGTTTACATTAGTATTCATCTTTTGTCATGCAGTCACTCACACAGTACTCTTACATTTAAGTTACTTTCTGGAAAGATGATAGGCCAATAGTGACATTTACTACATCGGGTATATCATGGAAGCGGTATATAGTTGACCAACTATGAACGATTTGTTGCTGGTAGTGCATAATAATTTTAAGAAAGTTTTTTCAATACTTTTCTCAGTATATACGCACTATACATTAATCATATATCAGGGTCACTAGTTTGAGGTTGTGTCTACAATTATCTTAAGGGAAAAGAAGACCCTATGAATGTCTGAAATTATTATGTTCTATTATCATTCTTCCTTTATTTCAGCTAATAATTGCAATGCCTGTGTATTAATTACGTCAGCATTCATGTGGTTCTACTTGCGTGCTTCTGTGCCTTACTACTGGCGTTTAATGCTGTTGGCGAAGCACGCTGCCGGAAATACAGCTGAGCGTGTCCGGTTGCATATCTTCCAGGCTGACTGTCAACCCTCTGAGAAACGTCCGCGAAGAGCGTTGGCTCCCAGCGCAAGTCCTTCAGTTCTACAAAGATGGAAAGGATCCTTACTGCATACATAAAAACAGCTTTCTCATGGGAATGTAACTTGTCCAGTTTCCGTTTAACATATTTTAATATTTTTTACATACGCGCTCTGCACTCTCGTACCACTACTACTAGTCTAGTGTTTGGGACATAGAGACAGACCAGAAGCGGACGGCTAAGTTTGTAACTGGCATATTCGATCAATGCGCGAGTGTTACTGAAATGCTTCGGAAACTCAAATGGAAATCGCTGGAGGAAAGGCGCCGTTATTTTTTTTTTTTTATTTATTTATTTTAATTTTTTTTTTTTTTTCTTTTTTTTTCTTTTTTTTTTTTTTTTTTTAGAACCACTGTAGAAGAAATTTAGAGGGCCGAAATATGAGGCGGACTGCAGAATGAGACTACTAGCGCCAAACGCCAAACGACATTTCGCGTAAAGACCACAAAGATAGGATCAGAGAGATTATGGCTCGTACGGATGCATGCAAGCATTCGTTTTTGCCTCGTTCTATATGGAAGTGGAACAGGAAATCAAGTAACTAGTAGTGGTACTGAGAACCCACCACCACGCGCCTTGGGATAGACTGCAGAGTATGTATGTAGTTGTAGACTTCAGTTTCTGTTCGACTCGAAAATATAGAAAGAGAAAACGCCTTAGTACGAGTCCTAATTTCTCTTATCTCACGTTTGTAGTTTTTACGCGAAATGTAGGATGACAACAGTTGAATCGTTCAGCAGTGTCAAATTCTGCTCTCTAAATTACAACAGTAGATTTTGCTCCAGCAGTTCCGGTCTCTGAAAAAAAATGGTTGATTTATTGAATCTTTCAGTAACATAACCAACAGACTGCCTCTGAATTGCTTCTGCATCTTCCTTTAAACCTATCTGATAAGAATCCGCAACAGGTAGAACTAGTGTTCTGACTCCTTTACAGACAAACCACACGTCTAAATCACATCACACATAAAGCAACGCCTAGCATCAGCTTTCCCACTAATGTCCCCATCTCCTCAGTCCAATTCACATTGCTCTGCAGCGTTACACCTAAATATTCAATCGACGCGACTGTGTTATCCAGTTCACTGGTAATATTACATTCGAAAAATACATTACATATTTCTACATTTAGACGTATCCGCCCTTTTCCCACCTACTAGAAATAGGTCTTCTTCCTTTTCATCTCAGATAGCTACAGGAATGCATATTTATGTAACTGATGTATTTTCTCGCTGAGTCTACGTTCGTCATAAATTTTATTTACTTTGCCGTTCATTTAATATTGGTGTGAGTCACAGGTAAGTGTGGCCACATTAGGTGGTTATAATTAACAGTATTGCCTCCAGCTGAAATCAACCATTTGTGTTTACACAGAAATGAAAATCAATTTTTTTTATTTTAAATGGAATGAGGGTGTCCATAATGAATGGGAATGAATACGATAGATGAAGCATTTAGAGCTATCAGGCAGAGATGGTGGGGTCATGTTACACGGATGGAAGAAGCAAGATTACCTAGGATATGGGCTCGGCAGCGGAGGGTAAGAGGAGTCGAGGTAGACCAAGGAGAAAGATTCGGTGAAGAATGATTTTGAAGTAAGAGGTTTAACATCAGACGCGGCATCAATGATAGCAATGAATAGGGACATGGAGGAATTTTATTAGGAGGACTATGCTCCTGTCAGAACGCTGAAAGGCATAATCAGTATCTAATGATGATGATGATGATTTACACTATCATTACGATTGTCCAAATTCCTATTACTTCATCCACACATACATTGTTTCTCTAGGTATGTGTCGTTCACTCCGAACCTTTAGGGTTCTCAGCTGCAGTTGATCATTGATTTTCTTGAGTCGCCTGCTCCATCATGATCTGAAGATGACCTTGTAAAAGGTCGAAACCGGTTCCCCAAACTCCCCCCCCCCCCCACAATAAAATAGAAAAAATGCTATTTAGACGGATAAAGATAATAAAACAAATATTTTTTAATATAATAAGGGAAGTACGAAGTCTTAGCTATTCAAGAAGAAGTAATAAAAAGTAGAAACTTACTTGACTTCTCTTCTAGCAGTATCTGATAACCACTAACTTATTCCTTCGGGACAATTCGTGAAATAGCAAAGCCGAGAAGTAACCTGATTCCGTTACCACGATATTTTGACTTCTATTGCGGACAACACGGTAAATTTCATAGTTCCCCCAACGAGCGAGCTGGCGCATTGGTGATGATGATCATGCCTTGTAGGCATTTTTGTCCGTTAGACCCCAGCTGGCGTCGTGTTCGGCCTGTTGATGAAAGTCGTTAGATGGCTCCACTTGGGCCTCTTGGGCGTCGACGATGTTGAAACGATAGTGAAGACAACACAATCCCTAGCCACCGAGTGGAAAAAAAAATCTCGGACCTGACCGGAAATCGAACCCGAGCCCCTTGCGTGGCAATCTACCGCGCTGTCAACTGGACTACGGAGGCGGGCTGTCTAGTGGTAGCAAACTAGACTCGCATTTGCAAAGACGGTGGCTCGAATCCAACTTCGGACGCCCAGATTCAGGTTTCCCGTGCTTTCCTTAAAGCACACCAATCCAATGCTGCGACTGTTCTCTTGGAAGAGGAAGGCCGATTTTCATCCCCATCCTTACCAAAACTACCAACCTAAGCTCCGACTCTGATGACTACGAGCTTGACGGTACGTTAAAGTCTAAGCTGTCTTCTTCCTTATTCATATTTCCACCCATTGTACCGCTATATTGCTGTCGTGGTAGACCTGCACCTTTCGCGGCGTATTACTGTCTAATATCCCCTTTATATATGAAAACATGTACTTCCTTTAACCACTCCTGACAGTTGCATACACACTTGATTCTCCATTTGTACACATATATGGTGAAGTGCCTTTGAAATATATTAGTTGCATTGACCTCCTTGTATCGTTACTATTAAAAATCGACTCTCAGGAATAGCTGAGTGGTGCAAGGCACCGTGCTATCAATTTCACGGCCGCTCCCATCAGAAGTACGAGTCTTCTCTCTGTCATCGGCGTGTATGTGTCAGTACGTTAAAGTAGTTTGTAGGTCTAGGGACCGATGATCTAAGCAGTTTGATCCCTTAGATTTACAAAACTTTTAAACATTGGTGAATATAAAAAAATCTGTATGCAAATTTTGATGTTCGCGTATGTATATAATGACTAGGTGCAATATCCGGCATTTTCCGGGTATCTATGTATTTCAGTTTTCTGTTCACTTCCTCCTCTCTCTTTGTCCATTTTGTTGTACCTCATCTGTCAGACAACCTCCTTCTTATTCTCTCCCCCCTTCCTCACCTCTTCATCCTCTTTAACATTGTCCTCCTGCAGCCCTCTATCGTTCCCTCCGTTTCTGCCGATCTCCCCTCCTTCTGATATACATCATGGTTCCTGTAATTAACAATAATATGTCCTCCGCTCTGTCTGTTCTCGTGCTTCTGTCACTATCATTTTTTGTCGCCGCTTCCTGTCAAACCCTTCCCTTCCTCTCATCCCAACACCCCTCACTTTTCATGTCCTCCACCTCGTTTTTCTGTTTATCTTCTTCTCCGTCTATCTCGTCTATTTCTGTCTATTATATCCAGGGTGCTCGGAAATTCCCGTTACAAACTTCTAGAACTTACAGCGGATAGTGAGTACATAACATTTTGAATACGAACCCAAGTTCGTAAATGTATTGTTTCCGTTCTGCGACACTTTCATTTCAGTTGTGTAACTTGTCAAAGTCTACTTAGGGACAGAGAAACGTCTCAGAGTTCCACAGGAACAGGGCTGGAGAGAGTGTACCAGAACATGCTTCGGAGGTACAATGTGTGTAACGACGTTGGTGGTTGCCACATAGAGCCGCTGTTGTAATGCATCAGTACGTTTCGGCTGGTGCCGTAGATGCTGGATGCTTGTTGTTATCGACTAATGTAAACCATAAGGTGTAAATTGTAATGAAAATGTGTAAGTAAAAACGAAACGATCCAGTATTATTTCAGATTGATTGCAACATTTATACTGGGTCACACCTAATTACGTTCCTCGAGTAGGAGTGCATGAGATAATCATGTGATTTGAAACTGTCGTTGAACGGAAACATTCATCTCATCCTCTCTTAATCTACGACCAACTCATCGAAACCTGTCTTGTCCACCTCCCCTATCTGTCTGTCCATTCACCCCTCTCCCTCCCTCCTCGCTACTCCTCACTCTATCTGGCAGTCTTTTCCTCTCCAATGACTCATTCCAGTACTCCCTACTCTCTGCCAATCTCTTCTTCTCATGTGTCTTCCTAATTTGTCTGTCCATATCCTTCTCATTCCTCTCCGTCTGTTCCATTTCATCGTCTCATTTGTGTCTTCTTTTCCACACTGTCTCCCCACTCCTTAACCCGCTCTACCCATCTCCTACACCCAAATCTATGTCTGTGCATCATCTCTTTGTACCCATCTCTTCCTACACTCTTTCTAATTTCATCTCTTCCTCGTTTGTCCATCTTATCGCCATCTCTCTCTATCCATCCCTAAGTCCTCCCTTGTCTCTCTCTTCCCAACTCTTTTTCTCCTCCCCCCTCCCTCTGAAGATCCTCTCCATAGCGTCAACCTCTTTGCTCTTCCTCTCTTCCTTAGTATACCTCCTCCCCTCTAGCTCCTTCTTCATATTATCTTGTAATTCAGGCAACTGCAGCCAAACGTATCCATTGTTTCTGACTGCAGTCAGAGCGGACTTAATTTCCACAATGTTTCTTCATAGCCTATCTCCTTTTTCTTTGTTCATCCAGCACTGCTCCAATTTATCCTCTTATTGATCACCTCATACTCTCAATTTTCTGTCCATCTTCTCTCACTGTTTCTTGCCCCCGAAATGTAGACTGCCCTGTAGAGCAGGTCGACAGGTCACGTTGATACTATTCGCACATACCATACTGGTTGTGTAGGGCAACCTATATGGGAGGGGCTCTGGGATACAGCTGGTGCTATGGGAGGTATGAGGTTATTAACTACACCGTGCTAATTCCCGTGTTGCAAGCAGTATGAGTACCACATTTCGCTTAAATTAATCGAACTGTTTCGGAGGAGATGTGGAACATACTTACACATAAAGCTATTTTTATAAAATACTAGCTGTAAACCCGGCGTTGCCCGGGTGTTTATTTACCCTACACTCTCATAGTCCACATCACTTCCCTCCTCTCTCAGCAACCATCTCTTTCTCTCCCATCTCTCTCGTCGTTTCCACCTTTCCCTCTCTCAGCAAAGTTTTCTGTATTACACAAACGTTTATTTACCCAATGATATTCCTGTTGGTTTAAAGGTCATGTGTGCAAAAATGCATGAAGACTGGAGCAAAACTATGCATTTTGTTAAATTTCCTAAGTACCCTCCACCATACCCCGAACGAAATTTTGTACAGACAATGACATTCCTCTTGGTAGTGTGCAAAATTTCATCAATATCGGAAAAAAAACTATAGATATTTATGCAACAGAAACTCGGGGTCACAATGAAAAACGTACTTTGTTGTTCTCAAATATTAAGTTTTATTTCACACAACCCTTGTCCTGTGAATAATGAAAACAACAAAAAGGGATCTGTGAAATCGGTCGAACTGTTCTCAAGTTATGGCGCGACCAAGGTATTTATTTGGATACATTTTTATGTTTCAAAGTACCCTCGTCCTTGCACCGTATGAAACCTAAGGTAGCCGTTGACTTTCGTCTTGTTTTGAAGGTCAAGCGTGCGAAATTACGTGAAGATCGGAATGAAACTGCAGATTTACTGAGTCTGTAGAAGTATGCTCCGCTAAGCAACTATAACAAAATACTTTCTTACCTGATGTTTTCTACCTATAAACTACATTCCTGCCAAATTTAACCATCATAGGTGAAGTAGTTTCGAGATTTCGTGTTCAGTCAGTGAGTGAGTGAGTGTCCTTTCGCTTTTATATAGACAGAGATTAAGAAAACAGGTTGCTTAATTTTGTATGGAAGAGAATTAAGGGAGACTTGCAGACAAAACGCTCCATAAACGTCCGGAATTACATGCAAACTATGTTGCAGGTCCCTAACTACTCCCATTTTCCAATAATTGACGCATAAATCTGGGTATTCTCACGCGATGGCTTCTCACTATTTATGACGTCATATCTCCTGAGCCGTCGCCGGCGAGAAAGACGTGCCCCAGAGCAGTCGTCATGCCGAGTAAGCAAGGTAGTTCCGATCCGGCGCGATCGCTAGCCGAATGGCCGGCCGCTGGGGCACAGCCCACTGCCTCAGCGGGCAGCCAGTGAGCTAGCGATCGCGCTGGCTCTGCACTACCTTGCTTACGTGGCATGACCACTGCTCTGGGGCCTGTATGCCGCAGTGGAGTAGCGGAGCGGTCAGCCGGGCGCCGTGGCTCAGCGCGCCCGGTGAGAGGGCTGAATGCTCTCTGAAATAAAAAAGCTGAGCCAAAGAACACGTAGAACCAAAACGAACAAACTCGATCAGCGTCCGCAAGGGCAAGAACAAAACATAGAGAGAGAGAGAGAGAGAGAAAAAAAAGCTGTCTAAAGCACCTCGCTATGCGGAGCGCGCGGTTGCTCCCGTGGAGGTTCGAGTCCTCCCTGGGGCATGGGTGTGTGTGTTGTCCTTAGGTTAGTTTACCTAGGTTTAAGTAGTTTGTAAGCTACGGACTGATGACCACGCAGTTTGGTCTGATAGATTTGCAGACATTTGAACATTTGGGGCCTGTATTTCCCGTTGGCCGCGTCCTGAGCTATGTGTTGTGCTCTTTTGTTTTTGGGTCTGGAACATTCGTGGGCGTGCAGTGCACAGTTCACCAAAGTTTCATTGCAATCGAATGAATGGTTTATGAGCACATAAAGGACATACGGACTTTGTGAGTGAAAATGACTGATAGTTATTTATAACTGTTAAATTTAATCACTATAAAAAACAGTAACCACGATAACTGATACTCCAAACCAACCATTGGGCCCACTTTTGTATTCTGGTGTTGGTATATTGCGATCAGTGTACTCAGTCTGTACCAGACCTTGGGAGACACGGTGAGAGAACGGCTGTCTAGACGCGGTGTAGCGGTGAGGGCTGGTAAGCGCAGCCGCGGTAAGGAAGCGCCTGTGTTGGGGGAGCGGCCGGCCGCTTTGAGCTGCTGCCCTGGCCGGCTGCCTTTGGCCCTGGCGTCGTTAGCCGCGCCACACCAGCCTTAATGAGGGCGCAGCCTCGCCGGCTATCCGCAGACATCTGGGACCGCGACATGCATAGTCATGCCAGCCCAGCACGGCACGGCCGGACACAAGAGCGCCGTCCCAGCCTGACCCGAGGGCCCGTCCTGACCACGGTTTCACACCAAGCCAAATACATGTCCAAATGTTCAAACAACTTACGGGCTTGCTGCCGAGTGATGTCGTCGACGACGTCACCCGCCAGCATGCCCGTAAGTTGTTTGAACATTCATTACGCCGGGAAAAGTTAAAGTCTCACAAATGTCCAAATGTTTATTAAGCTTATGAGACTTAACTGCGGGTCATCAGTCCCTAAACTTGCAAACTACTTATGAACTACAATGAAACTTTCACTCTGCAGCGGAGTGTGCGCTGATATGGAACTTCCTGGCAGATTAAAATTGTGTGCTAGAACCGGGATTGTAACCTGGAACCTTTGCCTTTCGCGGGCAAGCGCTCTACCGACATAGCTATCCCGACACGACTCACGATGCCGTCCCACAACTTTACTTCCGCCATTACCTCGCCTCCTACTTTCCAAACTCCACAGAAGCTCTCCTGCAAGTTCTCACATGAAACGTAGATGTCCTTTTGCCGGCCGCGGTGGCCGAGGTGCAAATGTTTATAAATCTATCGGGCCAAACTGCATGGTCATTAGTCCGTCGGTCTGCACGGCCACTACGGTCGGGGGTTCGAATCCCCCCTCGGGCATGGATATTTGTGCCGTCTTTAGTCTTAGCTAGTTCATAAGTAGTTTGTAAGCTTAGGGACTGCTGACCCCGTAGTTAAGTCCCATAAGTAGTACAAACATTTGAACATTTTTGATGTCCTTGAGGTGACTCATCGCCTAGGAATAGCGCGGAATCGTCCTAGTAGTAATACTACACTAGGACGATTGCAACAATAACCACATATAATAATGTGCACCACAAAGATAATGGAGGAGAGCTTCTGTGAAGTTTGGAAAGTAGGAGCTGAGATACTGCCGGAAGTTGTGCGGCGGCATCGTGAGTCTTGTCGGGATAGCTCAGTCGGTAGAGCGCACACCCGCAAAGGCAAAGGTCCTAGATTCGAGTCCCGCTTCCGGCACACAATTTTAATCTACCAGGAAGATTTACTTATGAACTACCTTATACCAAAGACAGCACAAACATACATGGCCGAGGGGAGGATTTGAACCTCCGACGGGGAATCGGCCTCGCGCATCGTATCATACCGCCTCAATGCGCTCGATCACTTCGCCGCGGCTTGCACTATCTACCATATTCTACAAGGCGTGTTTTTTAAGTAATTACCATTCTGGAATTAAGAAAGACGTGTTAAGATATTTCAATAATTACATTTTTACACTAGCTGTCCCGGCAGACGTTGTTCTGCACTATTTTTCTCTAAAACAACACTACATTGATTTTTTTTTTACGTTAATAAGTCTTCTCCGACAGACTTTGTTATACGAAAAAGCAATGTGGTATTTTATTTTATTTTATTGTAATGCCTAAAGGTACATGATATTTTTTGTTTGATTGCCTAGCCTGTAAATAAATAAAGCTGTCGGTTTTCCGACGCGAGAGCAGGCAACACAGAACAAATGACGTTCAACGGGTTTCTTTTAGTGGTCATACGGATGACATTTCTTGCACCACGCTGATATCTAAATCATTTTTCAGTTACATTTGAACTTCCGGTCACTTTACTAACCGATAAGTGACAGCATCATCCGCGAACAGTCTAAGGGAGCTACTTAGATTGTCTTCTAAATCTTTATTAAAATAAGGAATAACAGGGGCCCTGCAACAATTCCTTGGGGAACGCCAGATGTTTAAGTTTTACTCTATGATTTTCCGTCGATTACTATGTAGTGTCCTTTCTGGCAGGAAATCACGAATTCAGTCGCACAACTGTGGCGATAGGGAGAAGGAAGACGAAAATGATGGAAATCATTGCCTGGTGCTGTTATAGAGCTTTGAAATGATTTAATGGCGACGAGTGAAAATTAGTGCCAGTATGGTATTCGAACCCGAGATTTCCCATTTTGGGCTAACAGTCGCAATAACTTCTTGGGTTATCCGCAGTACGCTTCCCGCCCGACACAAGACTTCAGTCAACAACACGTAAAATGATAGCGTCGTTGGTCAGCCTTCACAGGTTTTATGTCTTTTATCTGAAATATATGAATACCGGAGGACTAATTCTGGCCCCCATTCTATGTAACATAGTAAATCCATTTTTACGTTAGTCAGCGGGTCTGAGAATGACAGTAAAGTGTCGAAACTGGCAAGAAAAATAAAACTGCACAACTTAAAACTTTAAGGTGTTCCATTACTTTAACTCAGCTAGGATTGGCGTATAAACTCTACAGAAGCCGTCCTACTAGAGGAAGTAAATCTGTGAGGAGCGGTCGTGCTCCGAATACTCGACTATAGAACACTTGCTCGAGCAGGACAATCTGAAAAGGAGTTTCATATCTACTCATACTCATCTGCACAGTGAAAATTTCATTGTGGTAATACCTTATTTGCTTCCATTTGAATTTTGTTTCTTGTATTCTTGTACAGCTTTTTTGTATTGTTGATGTGCTGGTAGTGACTACTTGCGCGACTTGTTAGAGTATTCCTGGTTCCTTATTATTGATCTTCTAAATACTAAGTTGCACTGGAACGGCCGATTTTAATTTCCATTATAGCTTTGACAATTTTCAAGAAAACTTCTAAATCAAAGTTTTTTTTTTTTTTAGGTATATCGTATCAGACATCGTTGCTGACAGTTCCTATCAATTTCCACACCAAAAACTTTGAACTGTCTTGAATGTCAGGTCCTCGTGCAATGTACAATGTTCGAAATCTAATAGTTGGCTCTTTAAAGTTCAAAGCTTAATACGTAATTCCGTAAAATTTTCTCGGATTGGTTGAAAGTATTGCAGTTGTTTCCCTAAACCGCAGAGATGTTTCATGAACCAGTTGTAAAAATGTGATTCATAAATATTGAACACAAGCGCGCGCGCAAGCACACACACACACAATAACAAAAAATCATTAGTCCATAATAACAGCATAAAATCTTGATTAGTCTTTGTTTCGATCTTCAAAATATAACTTCAGCCCAGTAATTGAATATTTAGAACTTTTAATGGCTGAAATAACTTTCTGCAACACTCAGAAACTAGAAGTAAATTTGAAGTTTTATTTCACTTAATAGAACAGATGCGTACAAGTGAGTATCATCATATGAAATGAACTTTTTTTGACGTCCGTAATTGGTAAACTTCGTTTACTATAGTATTTATTTCATTTTTTATTGATTGGATTATGACGGTTAGCAACCACAGACTAACATATACAGTCACGACACTTCCACTGGTTTTTGTTATACGCTGCGACAGCAGCGCTCCAAGCGGCTGGCAAGGTACATTTCTGAATACGATATCTGATGAGTGTGAATAGTAACGTTTAAATTGATTTTAACATACGTTTTATCATATTATTCAAGTCATATTTAACTTTTCTACATCTACATTCATACTCCGCAAGCCAACCAATAGGTATGTGGCGGAGGATACCTTCAGTACCACTATCGGTTCTCCCTCCTATTCCAGTCACCTATTGTTCGCGGAAAGAAAGATTGTAAGTTTAGGAACTGATGACCTCGTAGTTACGTCCCATAAGCTATACAAACATTTGATTTGAACATTAGACTCCATATCGAATTTTTACACGTCAAAGAAAGTTCCTGTCTTATAAGAACAAACCACAACAGCAATTAATGTTTATCGTTTATTTATATTCTCTCACTTTCACCGGAGTAGCACACAAAATATACACATATTCATACTTATTTCCTCATGAATAAATCGTTGTTTATATCACTGAATCATCGAAATTCGTTGTTTTTTTACATTTATTTCACGTTTATTTATGTCTCTCGATATTTTACTAACGCTCGGAACGATAAAGTTACAGAAACTATTTGGTTAATTACGTAGAAAAGGAATAACAAACAAACATTTCTCTTATGGAACCTTGCCCACCACTAGGAGCGCCAGTGTCGTAGCAACTGTCAGTTGGTGACAACTTTCACAGTAGTGAGTGTCGCGACTGTGTATATTAGTTAGACTGTGTGGAAACGGCGTCTCTTAACAAGATCTTCTCTCGCCCCGTAGCTGTCGATTCGCGACGTTTGATTACCAGCTATAGTACCTCTGGCCCCCGTAGAGAAGATACTGTTGACGTTAAAATTATTAACAACAGCGTAAATAAACATGTGTTTACCTGCAAAACTGAGCTGACCTAAAGCAAAAATGTAATACATTTTTGTCCAGCTCTGAAAGAAACTTTCGCTCCGTGTATTCTTTCATTCCTCACAGCTACCGATTAATTACATGCATTGCAGTTTTGCAGTCTGATCTTCCAATAAGTTCACCATTTATCACAGGGATAATACACTCTCTGGGTCTCAACCACACTTTCTTCCACTACAGGTGAGAACCTTCTCACGGCTATTGTTTTTCGCGGTAACTGCGACTAGATGTTTATTTATCTTCCGAAAGCAAACAGATTGCGCTCTCATTACATCGGGCGATATTTATTTTTCAGCGAGTGTCTATAAACAAAGAACCTTCCGCTCGCTATCGGGGAAAACGAAGCCGACAGAAGCGAAATATGCGCCTTTCCGCAAAGTTTAGGAGAATTCCAGCTCTCGTTCCTCCCGGCCAGCGCGCACGGAAGCTTCGCGAAGACAGAGAATTTCGCAGAATGGTGAACACTTCTTTTTTTTTTTGTGCTTTTGCTGAAACAGCAAAACGCTTTTAACGGTAACGGTAAATTTATAAAAAGAGCCGCCTGTGCCTCAACGAGCCGCCGCTTTGGAATTTCGCGAGGTGTCTGGCGGAAGGCATTCGTCTACTGCAGCGGGATGTGGGGGAACGGGAGGTTTCCCTCGTCGATCAGATTTTAAATATTTTTTTACCGGATGATGCAATTCGAACACCTTCAGCAGCACGCAATCACGAAATAAACTCTACTGGTCATTTCAAAGAACTCTTCTGTAAAATTAAGTATATTTCAGTATCAATCCACGGAAATAGTACGTGCGTCGTTTACGGCTGAAAGAGGGGGTGCAGAAAGTGCTCGGTGGAATAAATTTTGACCTGCCACACGTCAGAGATATTTTAATGACTTGAAAGTGCCACAGTTTCCACCCCAAAACAATTCCTTCCGTTCCCTGCCCCTTTTCCCTAAGGTCGGTGTAAAACTTTGTAATAGAGACTCTGCTGGTAGTTCTTCCTAATTATAAGGCCGTGGCCCCTAACACATTGCAGTTTTTCCTTACGTTTTGTCTAGAGCTGCACCGGACGTCTTCGGAGGTCTACCTGTTTCCGCTGAGTCCTTCCGACAGACGAGACGGATGTCTGAGAGCGACATATATACTGTGAAACGTGGCTTTGGTCAAACTGTCATGTTATCCGCAGATATAGTCCTTGTCAGATATAAAACTTCACTATCGATTGCAATCTGTCAGAGATAAAACCTGTCGATCTTTTTAAAGCTCTGTCCATATATCGCTAAGTTTCATAGCTTGTTCTTTCCTATTAAAATTATCCTTCTGTTTATATATTTCAATGGCTTCTCTGTATTGCCGTGGGCAATAATTCGTCACTGTGGATAGAACGTTGTTTCAGAGGACCTCACTACATGACTTACAGACTGAAGTGCTCTGCTATATCCGATTCTCTGATTTTCATAGTCGGCACAGTCTTTTGTGTTCCTTCAACCTTTTTTCTACACTTCTTTTCGTGGTTACAACTTAAACTTTACCACATGCACTTGGAATTTTACATATGCCTCAAGCAGAAAGCCGGCCGCGGTGGCCGAGCCGTCTGTGGCGCGCCAGTCACTGTCTGAACGCCCACTACGGTCGGGAGTTCGAATCCACCCTCGGGCATGGATATTTGTGGCGTCCTTAGTATTAGCTAGTTCATAAGTAGTTTATAAGTTTAGGGACTGATGACCCCGTAGTTAAGTCCAATAAGCTCTACAAACATTTGAATTTGAACAAGCAGAAAGAGGTCATTTACGGTACTGCTGAGTACTTGACATATTTTCTTAGTTCGTCTGAAGTTGTGTTTGCGCAGTATTTTTCCTATGTGATCAGTTACTTTACCGACAAATGGCAGGGAAACTGTGTTCTTCCATCGTTTTGTTACTGGGTCTTAGCCTATTGTTATTTGGTCACAGAACTCTGTTTATTTCTTTATCTGAATAGCCATTTTTCTTGAAAGTTTACTCCAGGTATTTTAATTCAGCGTCTAGATGGACGATAGATTGTAATCGATAGTGAAGTTTTATCTCTGACAAGGACTATCTCTGCAGATAACGAGACAGCTTGGCCACGCCCACTTTCCACGGTATATATGTCGTGCTCAGACGCCCTACTCTTCAGTCGACAAGACTCAGCGGAAGTAGGAAGACCTCCGAAGATGTCCGGTGCAGCTCTGGACGGAACGTCAGGGAAAAGTGGAAAGTTTTACGGGCCACGGCCTTATAACCCGGGAATCTGCCAGCAGCTATGACATCCGGTCATGAAAGCCTTCATTGCATGATCAGAAGACTCTGATGGACGGCAAGTACGACGCTCACGTGTTCTTAATTGATAGTACATGGAATTGGCATAACGTCACAATCAGAACCCACAATTAATTTAGACAACTTTGTCAAAGGAGAAAAACAGCTATCTATTTCGTACGATTAATATTACAAAAAAACAGTGTTGATCGCAAAAAATTGACAGTTTTTATTGACCGATTTCGACCTGATGTAGGTCATCTTCGGAACAAAATGTAGCCCAGTCGCCAGTGTTGGATTCGGCTGGGCTGGGCTGTCCTGCCTGTTCACCTGCCAGCTGGTATCTGTTCAGGAGTTACATTTTGTCCCGAAGATGACCTACATCAGGTCGAAACTGGTCAATAAAAACGGTTAATTTTTGCTATCAAGACTGTTTTTTGTAATAATTATCAGAAGCCACAAGCCTGACTTAAATACAGTCGTACTTCAAGACAGCGGATCCGCGACCTGAACAAAGCCACTTGTGCTCTGACAACTACACATTTCTTTCTCTAAAAGCGCAGCGCTTTACACTTTCCGATGTTATCCACGAGGTCATTTAAGAGGACTATTCAATAAGGAATGATCATATTTTTTTTCACATCATACCTTTAGTCAGCCTCATAATTTTGATGGTACTTCCCAAATACTCTCCCATGAATGCGGTGATGCACTTGTCCCGGAGCTTCAGCCACTCTTCAAATACAAGCTGGAATAAATTTCTAGAGAGGTGCTTCAAAATCACCTCCGCGGCCCTCACCACTGCTTCTGATGATCGACAATGCGTCCCACCAAGGCGTGTGTTCAGGTTAGTAATCGATGGTAAGGCAACCGACTAAAACAGAGGTGATATCGGGCGTTCCACAGGAGATAACGCCGTCATTTACCGTCAAGTAAAATCATCTGAAGACTTTATTTACAAAATAAATCAAATAAAAGTGAAGGCCGTAAACTCCACAAAATACCTAGGAATTACTATTACTTCAGACTTAAACTGGAAAGAACACATAGATAATGTCGCGGGAAAGGCGAACCAGAACCCTTAAAAAGATGCAACAGAACTACTAAAGAGGCTGAATACACTACGCTTGTCCGTCCATTTTTAGAGTATTGCTGCCCAGTGTGGGATCCTTATCAGGTGGGTTTGACGGAGGACATCCAAAGAGTTCAAAGAAGGGCAGCTCGTTTTGGATTGTCAGGGTACAGGGACGACAGTGTTACGGAAATGACACAGGATCTGGGTTGGGAATCATTACAACAACGGCGCTTATCGATGCGGTGTGGGCTACTTACGAAACTTCGATCGCCAACATGCGAAAATATATTGTTGACTCCCACTTACATAGGTAGAAATGATCATCAGAATAAAATACGAGAAATCAGAGCTCGAACGGGGAGATTCAGGTGTTCATTCTTCCCGCAAGCTATTCGAGAATAGAATGGGAGATAAATAGTATAAAGATGGTTCGATGAACCCTCTGCCAGGCACTTAAATGTGATCTGCAGAGTATCCCATGTAGATGTAGCTGTATATGTAGGGAACAATTTCTTGAGAGGTCCTTCAAAATCGCCTCTGCTGCCCTCACCACTGCTTCTGGCGATTGATAATGTGTCTCACCAAGGCGTGTGTTCAGTTTAGGATAAGAAAAATACATGGGGCTAAATCCGGACTACAGGAAAGGTGAGGGGTGCACTTCACGTTGATTTTTGCAAGATATTTAGCAACAACTGTAAGTTGCTAATACAAAATCCTGACTGATAGTAATGATAATAATAATTATGCGTCTGATGAGTCAAAGTTGATAATAATAGTAATTGTAGTGGATTTGCAAAGTGAGAACTGCCTGTTAAGTCATCTTAAAGTTTTGCTATTGCTGTAGGAACCTGTTACAAAACAATGGAAGTTGTTAACAAAATTAATTATCAAATAATTAGTGTTACAACTGCAACTTATTAGTAATATGTTGGTAACTTCTCAAACAAGTTTTCACTTGCACTGTGTAATATGATTGTTTGTTGTGTGTGTATAGTACTGAGACTAATTTTGCACTTCAACTTCAACTCGTTAGTCTGACTGTCATGAAGTTGGTTAAAGTATAAACATAAGTACGCAATAAAGCAAATTCAGATCCTGTCCCTGTGAAATGTGCATCTTGACCTATGGTAAGAAATGTTAAATATGACCTGAACGATATGATATATGGAGATACGACAATAATTCCTGAAATATTTCTTTCATCTGTTAACACTGTCCTTTTTTTGACAAGCTGCCTGTGGACCTGCTCTCGAAAATACTGTAACAACTGCAACAGAATTCGCGGAGGTGCCATGTGAAATCACTAACTACCACACAAATATAGTCCATGTTTTAACTTTTTTTTAAAGATAGCTGCTATTGTCAGCGACCGTTAACAACGTCAATGGATAAAAAAGCAGCCCTCGATCGCAAATTAAAAGTTGTTTAACCTGGTTTCGGCAATTACTGAGATTGACTTCATCAGAAATTATAAAATAAAACAAGTCACATAATAAAATATACTACTCAGCTGTAAAGCTTACGTCGCAATGTGTAAAAAGAAATTTTGAGAAAATGCTAGCCACTATGGGCTGCACGCCTGCACGGAGGCATCAGACTGGCGTGTGCTAAGTGGAAGTTGTGAACAGGTGGACGTTACCTCAGTAGTGCCATCTAGTAGCCGCAATTACAACGAGGCTACTGTACAGATAGAAACAGAATTGAAAAAAAAAAAAAAAAAAAAAAAATGCTATAAAATGATGCTTTACCGTGAGAGATGGCTGAGGCGTTATTTTGGCAATACAATATTAGTAGAGAGAATAACCGAGTAACAAAGTTTTAATATGCACAATAGTAAAAAATTAGGTTTTGAAATACAAATGCTTTGAATCAAGTCAGAAGAAATATTTCTGACACTGCAATGAAGTACAACATCAAAGTCTGAGTAACGGCTAAATACCATTAAAAAAACTTCTATTACGAGAAAAATGTTTAAATATTTTGCAATTCCTCGAGCACGTCTAATCTGTGGCCTTCTTTTCGGTGTGCAAAATGATCAGGTCATGAATGGCTTTGGATGCGTGACATGTAATGAGAAGATGGCCAGTAAAAGACGAATTCTGGGCGTTAGTGCCATTCTTTCTCAAAAGATATTCTTTAAACCTGATTTTACAAGCACGCCCCGTTTGACCTATGTAGTAGGAAGAGCAAGTATCAGAAATAATTTTGTAAACGCCGGAATTATCTAAGAGACAAAAGATTGATTGTAAATTATGAATGAAATTTTTCTTCAAATTATTGTTGGTCGAGAAGGCAACGTTGCAGTTGTACTTATTACGTAGAAGTCGTTGAATCTGATAGGAAATGGGCCTCAGAAATGGAATGGAGAAACCTTTTTTCTTTTGGTCAGATTCAATAGGAGTGCCAAGTGTTGTAACTCTTTTAGCAGTTTTCTTCTTAAGGATGTTGTCAACTATGGTAGGATCGTATTCATTATTAACTGCTATGAGTTTTATCAAATTTATTTCCTCCTTGAATTTTTCTTTCGAGAGTAGGATGGAAATGGCTATGTGGATGGCAGAATGAAAGGAAGCATTTTTGTGACATTGAGGGTGCATAGAGGAGTCGGGTGCAATTTGATCAGTGTATGTTTCTTTTCGGTAGATATTAAAGAAATTTTATATTCTTCTACTGTTAAGGTCAATTGGGGAACGTTCAGTTGACGAGCCTCGTTTCCAAGTTCACAGGTGAAGGTGATATTCTCGTGTAGTTAATTAAAAAGAGTAAAAAAGCAATAATTAGCATAACAAATTAAGACAATCAAAGATGTTGTTATTTACAGGAAATGCTCAAATATGTTCACCATTATTCTTCAACTATAGCTGTAGTCGAGTAATAATGTTGTGAACAGCACTGTAAAGCCTGTCCGGAGTTATGGTGAGGCATTGGCGTCGGATGTTGTCTTTCAGCATCCCTAGAGATGTCGGTCGATCACGATACACTTGCGACTTCAGGTAACCACAAAGCCAATAATCGCACGGACTGAGATCTGGAAACCTGGGAGGCCAAGCATGACGAAAGTGGCGGCTGAGCACACGGTCATCACCAAACGACGCGCGCAAGAGATCTCTGACGCCTCTAGCAATTTGGGGTGGAGCGCTATCCTGCATAAAAATCGTACGCTCCAGCAGGAGTTTATCAGCCAGGCTGGGGATGATGCGATTCTGTAGCATATCGGCGTACCTCTGAACGGTAGCAGTTACAAAAACAGAATCACGCGCCATCCGTCGGACATTTTTTGAACTTTTTTGTTCTAATAAGACCCCATGCTATTATAAGCATGTGTGTCAATTTTTACATCTACATTCTTCCGTGATTTATTACTTTTTTCAGATTTATACTGACTTTTTGATCGCCCGGTACATACTCACATCGATTTTTGTGGATACAGAATATAAATTTCACCTATGCGATGCCGGTGGCAGGCGGGGGGGGGGGGGGCGTCAAAAAAAAAATGTTCAAATGTTTGTTAAGCTTATGGGACTTAACTACGGGGTCATCAGTCCCTAAACTTACAAACTACTTACGAACTAGGACGGCACAAATATCCATGCCCGAGGGGGGATTCGAACCCCCGACCGTAGTGGCCGTGCTGACCGTGACTGGAGCGCCTCAGTCACCTCGGCCACCGCGGCCGGCGGGGGGGGGGGGCGTCGTATTACGATAATGTTTATTATTATGTCTGTTCCAAGGGAACAGACGTTGATGGTGATCCGCAGCAGAGATAAATATATCCATGTACATGCTTCGCAAATCACGAAATTTCCCGACGTCTGCTGCTGCTGTAAAATGGACAAACGATCTGCAACACATGAAAATTTGTGACGGACGGGATCTCGAACCCGGGTCTCCTGCTTTCGCGAGCGGTCGCCTTAACCACTCGGCCACCCGTGCACGCTTCCCGGCCAGACCCAAACTTCCATATGTGGCACTTGCCTCTTTTGGAAAAAGTTTGGGTCTGGCCGAGGAGCGTGCACTGGTGGCCGAGTGGTTAAGGCGACCGCTCGCGAAAAGCGGGAGACCCGGGTTCGAGTCCCGGTCCGTCACAAATTTTCGTGTGTTGCTGATCGTTTGTCCATCTTACAGCAGCAGCAGACGTCGGGAAATTTCACGATTTGCGAAGCATTTACATGGGTATTACGATAACGTAAAATGTTAGCTGGGTACCACCGTTTTCTGTAGGGTTGCACAAGTGTGTTGACGGTAGAAATGCAGCGCCTGGCCGTGTCGTACCGGCTTGCCGGCTGGTAACAGTTTAGGGGCGCTTGTTAGCCGTCCTGACAAATGTGGGGAGATAGGGGCGCGGTGTGCTGGCCGTGTGCGCTGGGCGTGCCCGCTGCCCGCTGCCTGCTGCTGGCGCGAGGTGTCCGTAATGGATTCCCACCCGGCTACCTGCCGCCTACCCGCCTGCCCGAGCCGCTCAATTAAGATAGCCATCGCGTCTGACGCCGCGCTGACCGCCCCCAACACAGCACAGCACAGCACAGCACAGCGCGGCAACTTCCCGCCTGCCCGCCCCGTCCTCACACGACGCCTCTGCCGCCGGGGCGCTGGCAGCTCGCGACATTCGTGTGTACGTCTGCATACAATGAAAGTTGATGCTAGAGGAAGATTGCGAGAGTGAAGGTCAGGGGGAGAGTTTAAAATAGGGAGAGATTAATTTTTAAAACTCACAACCACCAACTGCGAACCAAATTCCTAAACATGCAAAAACACTGGATCTGTGATTGCTACTGTTTGACTCGTTTTCTAGGGGATGATATCACACCTTCACAGCTTTCCTTCCCTGCATATGATTAACAAAACAAATTCATAATAAAATCAAGTTCATGAGAGAAAAGGGTGTACTAACTACTATTTTTGAAAACACGTGAAAGTTCACTTTCTGTTGTTTATTTCACAATATTAGAACACTGTGGCTGAAACGTCTGTACGTCACCACATTTATCAAAAGAATTATAGCTCGTGAGCCCCCAGACAAAAATGAATATTTGTCGCAAATTGTGGCTGTCCCAAACACCGTTTATGTTCGTGCCTATGCGACGACACGTGTCACATTAACAATCACAGTCACTTTAATTAAATGCGATGCACACCTTGTTCCACTGGCTAAATATTCACCAACACACAGTAGCACTCGATACAACTTGGTACAGTCTACGACAAGCAACCACACTTGGCAATTGCCACACACAAATCTATAGTCTCCACCTGGAGAGCCACATGCCGACTGATGCAGAGCGACGCCGCCCGGCCAGCTACACCACTCGCTCCCGACTCCTCACTTCCTGCCCTAGCGCGCGCGCGCGCCGAAAGCTCAACTGCTGGGGTTTTCCCCTACGTCATCAACTTCCCCATGTGAGCTTTTCTAACCGATTTGCCAACATACATCGCTCAGCCAAAACATTTCTAAAACTTAAAATCAAAATAATTACACTACACATTAAATAGTCTTCTTAGGTTTTTATATTAGTATAAACATACTTTGTACTATTTATCACAATCGTGCAATTTCTTATGTCACAGATAAGTGAATTAACTGAATACTTCAACATAAAATACACAAGATTAATTGAAAATAAAATGAGAAATAGTTAATATATTATTTTTATAAACAAACATTGCCATGCTAGTTGTGGAACTGTCTTGTCTTCGTTGGTAATTTATTACTTTTCATTGTCAATTAAACATATTACGCCAGATGTGACTACATCAGCTAATGTATTGTTTATTTATCAACAGGCTATTTTGTAATGAGAGCCTTAAAGGTTCCTAACTGCATCGTATTACTTCAAATGCCAGTAGCATTAGAATATTTTATTTCACGGTACTGTGCCTGGCACTCGCCATTGTCCCTCTCTCCCCTCACCGGAAACGAACTGGAAAATCCTAAGCTGGAACAAGCCACCAACGTCGGCCTGCTCGCTGGCCTCCCGTCAGCTACAAGCACACAGCAAATCTCAACGTGGAGAATTTCTTCCTATGGCCTAACTATAAATGTTGTCACCCAACTGTGTACACACATTGCTACCATAATTAATAAGATTAAAATTGTGTAACATTTAGTGCATTGGCATGGTCAATGTTTGCAGTGAACTTCATACTGTTTAATTATCAAATGCTATTAATTACCAGTATTTCTATTGGGCAGTAATCTTACAAGATCCTGAGTTTCTTTCAAATATAATCACTGCTGATGAAACTTGGCAACATAATTTTATTCTGACAGCAATCAGCAAAGCTCAGTATGGTAATCTCCTTCATCAGCAAATCTCAAAAACCTACGAACCCCAAAAAAGTGGTTGCTTCTGCTGGGAAAGTTGAAGAAGGCTGGATGGTCGACCATGTAAATAATATAATTGAATTGATCTATTTTTGGAACATGATGAAGATTAGAGGTATGGATGATTATAATTTCATTATTGTACATGTTGCGTAGTTGTGATCCATGTTTGTCGTTTAATTCAGCGAGAGTGTAATGCAGAATTTGAATAATCCCCTTGAAAGCCCAGAAAGTAAGGATGGTTTTGATTTAAATTATGGTTTTACTGAAAAAAAGTAATGTACAGACTCGTAAGAAATTAGTTGGGAAAATTGTAAGATATTGTCTAACTTATGTTTGCCTTATGTGATAATGGAGGATAAAGGATTATACTTCCACTTCATATTGTGTCGACTTGGTCATTCACCTAAAAAAACCTATTAATTAATTTTTTCTTTGAAGACAACAAACATGGACTATATTTGTGTGCTAGTTAGTGAATTCACATGGCACCTCCGCAAATTCCGTTGTTAGTGTTATCTTACAGTAATTTCGAGAGCAGGTCCACAGGCAGCTTCTACTTGCGCACAGTGAGGCAAAAAAAAAAAAAAAAAAAAAAAAAAAAAAAAAAAAAAAAGGACAGTGTTAACAATTGAGAGAAATATTTCAGGAATTATTGTCGAATCTCCATATTCTTGTCAATCAGTCATTTCTGAACCTATCTTTTATCATATTATTCAAGTCATATTTAACTTTTCTACATCTACATTCATACTCCGCAAGCCAACCAATAGGTATGTGGCGGAGGATACCTTCAGTACCACTATCGGTTCTCCCTCCTATTCCAGCCACCTATTGTTCGCGGAAAGAAAGATTGTCGGTATGCCTCTGTGTGGACTCTAATCTCTCTGATTTTATCTTCATGATCTCTACGCGAGACATACGTAAGAGGAAGAAATATACTGCTAAACTCCTCGCTAAAGGTATGCTCTCGAAACTTCGACAAAAGACCGTACCGAGCGACAGAGCTTCTCTCCTGCAGAGTCTTCCACTGGAGTTTATCGATCATCTCCGTAACGCTTTCACGATTACCAAATGATCCTGTAACGAAGCGCACTGATCTCCGTTGGATCTTATCTACTGCCTCTATCAACCCCACCTGGGCGCGGTGGAGTAGCCGAGCGGTCTAAAGCGTCTCGCTGCACGCGGTTGCTCGCCGTGGAGGTTCGAGTCCTCCCTGGGGCATGGGTGTGTGTGTTGTCCTTAGGTTAGTTTACCTAGGTTTAAGTAGTTTGTAAGCTACGGACTGATGACCACGCAGTTTGGTCCTATAGATTTACAATTTCTAAAAAAAAACACCTGTTACGGATCCCACCCCACACCGGTGAGCCGTATTGAAGCTATGGGCGAACAAGTGTACTGTAACCTACTTCCTTTGTTTTCGGACAGCATGTCCTTACGATTCTTCCAATGACTCTTAAGTCTGGCATCTGCTTCACCGACGACTGATTTAATATGGTCGTTCCATTTTAAATCACTCCTAATGCCTACTCCCAGATAATTTATGGAATTAACTTCTTCCAGTTGCTGACCCGCTATAGTGTAGCTAAATGGTACACGATCCTTCTTTCTATGTATTCGCAGCACATTTCACTTGTCTACATTGAGATGTAGCACCATGCGTCAGTTCGATTCAGATCCTCCTGCATTTCTATACAATTTTCCATTGTTACAACCTCTCTACATACTACAGCGTCATCTGCAAAAAGCCTCACTGAGCTACCGATGTTATTAGCAAGGTCATTTATAAATATATATCGTGAAAGCAACGGACACACGACACTCCCCTGTGGCACACCTGACATCACTCTTACTTCGGAAGACTTCTCTCCATTGAGAATGACATGCTGCTTTCTATTATCTAGGAACTCTTCAATCCAATCACAAAATTGGTCTGATAGACCATATGCTCTTACTTTGTTCATTATACGTCTGTGTGGTTCTGTATCAAACGCCTTTCGTAAGTCAAGAAACACAGCATCTACCTGAGAACCCGTGTCTATGGCCCTCTAAGTCTCGTGGTAGAATAGGGCGAGCTGGGTTTCACACGATCGCCTTTTTCGAAACCATGCTGATTCCTACAGAGCAGATTTCTAGTCTTTAGAAATATCATTGTACTCGAACATAAAACATACTCTAAAATTCTATAACTGGCCGACGTTAGACATTTAGGCCTATAGTTCTGCACATCTGTTAGAAGTCCCTTCTTAAAATCGGGGATGATCTACGCCATTTTCTAATCTTTCGGAACACTACGCTCTTCTAGAGACCTACGGTACACCACAGCAAGAAGGGGGGGCAAGTTCATTCGCGTACTCTGTGTAAAAACGAACTGCAGCCTTTCCTCTTTTGAGCAATTGTAATTGTTTTTCTATCCTTTCGTCAATTATTTCGATATCTTCCATTTTGTGATCTGTGCGGAAATCTACAGAAGGAACTACTGAACGCGGTCACACACGTACCTGCATGCTCGACAAATTTGCAACATCGAGCGATTTGCTCAGCCTTGAGTAAATCCTCTACGCGCCTCCACAGCTGAGCTTTGCTTGTTCCTCTTTAACTGACGTGACAAATGTCATGGGCTAGCAATGAATTTTCCTATGGTAAACTAACATCCGTCCTAAAGGCCTTCAATGATACAGCAGGTATCTTCTGGGCGCCGTGTCATGCCCCAGCTGGTTCTGCATCTACATCTACATCTACATGGGATACTCTACAAATCACATTTAAGTGTCTAGCAGAGGGTTCATGGAACCACCGTTACAGTATTAATCTCCCCTTCGTAAAGATGTGGAACGTGTCAGGTTAATGAAAGGTGTCTTTAAAGATCATTACTTTGTACTAAATATTACATGACACAATTTATTTTTAATTGATTTTTGTTGTTTTTCATTTTTAATTTTTTCAGGTTTACTAATTTAGATCTAAAAAATCATCTATAGTGTAGAAGCAGTTATCATTCAGAAATTCTTTTCATTAATTTTTAAATGCTAGTTGGCTATCCGTCAGGCTTTTAATGCTGTTTGATACGAAACTTAAGACTTTTGTGGCAGCACAATTCACCCCTTTCTGTCCCAAACCTAGATTTAACCTTGAATAGTGAAGATCATTCTTTCTCCTAGTGTTGTAGTTATGTACACTGCTATTACTTTTGAATTCGGTGGGATTGGTTATAACAAATTTCATGAGTGAACCTACAGTGAAGATCCTTAGATCCCTAAATAAATGTCTGCAGGATGATCTTGGGTGAGCTCCAGCAATTATTCTCATTACACGATTTTGTGAAATGAATATGTTTTTACTCGGTGATGAATTACCCCATAAAATGATGCCATACGTAAGCAGAGAATGAAAGTAGTCATAGTAAGCTAATTTACTGACATGTATATCACCAAAATTTGCAATTACCATAATAGCATAAGTAGCTGAATTCAAACGTTTCAGCAGATCTTCGATGTGTTTTTTCCAGTTCAACCCCTCATCAATTCATGCACCTAAAATTTTTGAATATCCTACCTCTGCTACAGATTTCTGATCAAAGTCTATATTTATTAGTGTTGTCATTCCATTTACTGTATGGAACTGTATGTACTGTGTTTTATCAATATTTAATGACAGTCCATTTGCTGAGAACCACTTAATAATTTTCTGAAAGACATCGTTTACAATTTGATCAGTTACTTCTTGTCTGTCAGGTGTTATAACTATACTTGTATCATCAGCAAAAATAACCAGCATTGCATCTCTATGAACATAGAATGGCAAGTCATTAGGAAAGGGTCCAAGACCGAACCTTGTGGCACCCAATATTTGATTGCTCCCCAGTTTGAGGTCTCAGATGATTTATGCATATTATGAGAAAACGCAAGAGCCGACATGAGCGGTAAAAAATAACTTTATTTAGAATACAACATTCTCTTACCTTTTACAAAACGTCATATAAACTACGTGCCTAATGCCTGTCTGTTACATCATCATTAGAAAGTTTATCTCCAGACAAATGTAGACCAATGTAAAGTAGATGTGTGCCTTGAAACAATCGATTCTTTACTTTACACAACTTTTCCAAATCTGACCATGTCTTGCATCGGAAACTTTACATCTTGTTTCAGATTTACTATATGTAACAAATCTGAATCTATTCTTTCCATTATACTTCTTCCACGAAATACCTGTGGAATGAACAGAACTAAGACTAATTTATCCGTTACCGCAATACGAATTTTCTCGAGACCAAAATTCAAAATTCAATTTTTTTTTTTAATTCTATGGGATCAAACTAAGTTGGTCATCAGTCCCTAGTCTTACAAAGTACTTAAACTGAGTTAAACTAACCTAAGGACTACACACACATCCAAGCCCGATAGGGATGCCGCGCAATCCATAACGTGGAGTTCCAGACCGCTCGGCTACTCCCGCGAGGCAATTTCTCGAGAACATCCTGATTTTTATAATATTTCTGAGCGGCTTGATTATGCCAAGTTAATTTATCTAATCTAACATTAAGTCTATAGATGTACGAAGCAGTTTTATTAATTATAACCGCAACGTTCTTATTACTAATTAAATTAAATTAATAAGTTATATCAAAAGCCTTTAATGCGTAAAGATTCTTCGCTTCTTAAGATTCTTCATGCTTCTCAGTTGCTCCCATTCCCCGTATTCGAAGCAAAGAATTTCACTACTTGTGTGGCCCGTTCGCCATCTGCACATACGTCCAAAAACTGGTCTACTAAGAATATTACGATGACGGCGAATCAAACGACGACGACGCATCATCTTCGTGTATACTGCGACTACCTGAGAAACCCAGCGTTGCTTGGGTTAGAATATACTGATGTAGCCCCGAACGATGTCATCTGGAAGCAAGAATTGTAACGACGTATATTTTGTAGGAAGTGCTTGTAGTGTAGCGCTCTATTATTCATATGTTAGCCTATCTGCTTTTTCATCTTTGTCTCTGTTGATCGTCGGTAAAGTGTGATTGAGGAAAACGCTCCGAGAATATATATTATATATATATATAATATATATATATATATATATGATATTATGCGTCGTTATTCTCAATTTTGTTATACATTGCAACAGCAGCGCCGAAAGCGGCTGGCAAATTACATTTCTGAAAACGATGTTAGATAAGTGCGAATATTGATATGTAACAGTTTTCACAAATATCTTCTTAAATAGGAATTTGGAATGAATTACTGTGAATGAAGACTGTGTGAATCATGAGACTCTATACAAAAGAGTTTCGCGTGAAAGTGACATGTGACAACAACGGATGTATCTGAGTCGGTAAAATTTTACTTTCTATCCTGGCGGCCTCGTGTTTTTATGTTGGCAACATCAATAACACGATATAAAATCGTTGCAAAGATGACCGAACCACATAGAGTGTAGATAAATACTGCTGTTCCTGCTGTATGCTTGATTTCACGACAAAATATTTGCGTGTCACGCGATTAGCTTATGACGATGTCACATGATTCTCGTTATTAAACATCTGTTGCCAACATTATCACAGGAGTCCGCCGGGATATGAGTAGGACTACGTCGCATAGTTTTTCTTGACCCATCTGTCAAACGATAACACCTTTGACAGCAGAGAGTGTTGCGACTATATATATGAGAGATCATTGATTAGCACACACCAGTGAGCTTACTGGCACAGGCATATCAATCTCTATGGCCTAAGAGACATTCATTAATGTATGTCTGTGTTTCCACCACGTTTCCACGACAAAGATCAATGTTCCACGAGTATTTTTATCTTTGAGTCTATCTGGATTTTTATCTTTGTTTTGTGTCTCTGTTCATA
This sequence comes from Locusta migratoria, assembly GCA_026315105.1. Lineage (NCBI taxonomy): Eukaryota > Metazoa > Arthropoda > Insecta > Orthoptera > Acrididae > Locusta > Locusta migratoria. The sequence goes on along the minus strand of CM048748.1, from coordinate 267,772,026 downwards.
GTCGGTACTGTGTGGTTGACGGAAACATGTGAACTATTTGAAAAATTGCGTATTTGATATTTCTCGTCGTTATTAAAGTCTGAAAGAACCGCATTGTCTGAAGATTGAAAGAATAAACAGATTTTGACTCGTACCGTAAAGTTCGTAAGTCACAGAGTATATAGCTTTTCCTAAGAGTATTTATTGCATATTTTGCGAATTTTTGCTCGTCAGACTCACCCACTGCCACGCACCGCAACCAAACTCCCTTACTAACATCATTAGACCAAGGGCTATCTACCACCACAACCACGAGTGGGTGGCAGCATGTGGTCATGGAGAAAAGTCTGTCAGCACGTACACACACAAGCCTTTTATATATAGATATAGATTAAGACTGTATTAGAATAAAATCATACGGTCTTAGTCTGATAGGTGGCCATTTCTCTGCCTGCCTTTACACTGCTGTAGGAAGAGAGGGACAGATGTTGGCAGCGTGTGGAAGGGGGAGGGGGATACGGTATTTGTGAAGACAGTATTTGACAGCTGCCGGACTATTTGGAGGTTAACGGGGGCCTTAAATTTCGGTATATGCCTGTGGCCTTTGTAGCTCATGTCATGTCGAAGCTCATAGCGCTTTACGGCGGCCTCGCGTTGTAAACTGAAATGAAAATTAATTATATCTTAAACTAGAGGGGCGTACGGTCAGGAAATTTGACATTCAGAACGCGGTTAACGTCTAGCGAGTGCGTCCTTATGAGAGGGAGAGGAAAGGGGGAGGGGGTATGAGAGATGTAAGGGGGGGGAGGCTGAGAGGAATGATGGTAGAGGAAGAGAGGGAGCGAGGAAGGCAGGAGATAAGGAGCGGCAGGAGGCAGGATGTAAAACAAGGGAATGGTCCTTTTGGGACGGGCTCCTCAATAGGCGCAGCGGGGCACTTAAAATTTCCCCAGGAGATTAGCAGTGGAGAGGAGCGCTGCTCGACTCTCAAAAGCGGCGCTGCTGAAAGCGAGCCGCCACGCGAGTCAGATGAGATGAATGCGTTACTGGCTGCCGGCTGGCGGGAGAGCATCATGGCGAGCGAGGGTCACAAGCGGGGGGAGGGGGGGAGGGCACCACTGACAACTTGGACCAGGGACTCGTGGATAGCGGTAGAAGGGGGGGGGGGGGTACCAAGAACTGCAGCGAGAGGGCCTGACATGTGGGTCAGCGATTTCCTTACAATTTTGCATGTACGTTTTATACACTACTGGCCATTAAAATTGCAACACCAAGAAAAAATGCAGATGATAAAAGAGCAAATATATTATACTGGAACTGACATGTGATTACGTTTTCACGCAATTTGGGTGCATAGATCCTGAGAAATCAGTACTCAGGACAACCACCTCTGGCCGTAATAACGGCCTTCATACGCCTAGGGATTGAGTCAAACAGAGCTTGGATGGTGTGTATAGGTACAGATGCCCATGCAGTTTCAACACAATACCACAGTTCATCGAGAATAGTGACAGGCGTATTGTGACGAGCCGGTTGCTCGACCACCATTGACCAGACGATTTCAGTTGGTGAGAGGCCTGGAGAACGTGCTAGCCAGGGCACCAGCCGAACATTTTCCGTATACAGGAAGGCCCGTACAGGACCTGCATCATAGGTCGTGCATTATCCTGCTGGACTGTAGGCTTTCGCAGAGATCGAATGAAGGGTAGATCCAGGGGTCGGAACAAATCTAAAATGTAACGGCCACTGTTCAAAGTGCCGTCGATGCAAACAAGAGGTAACCGAGACGTGTAACCAATGGCACCCCATACCATCACGGTGATACGCCAGTATGGCGATGACGAATACACGCTTCCAATGTGCGTTCGCCAAACTCGGATGCGACCATCATGATGCTGTAAAACAATCTGGATTCATCAGAAAAAATGACGTTTTGCATTTCGTACACCCAGGCTCGTCGTTGCGTACACCATCGCAAGCGCTCCTGTCTGTGATGTAGCTTGAAGGGTGACCGCAGCCGTGGTCTCCGAGCTGATAGTCCATGCTGCTGCAAACGTCGTCGAACTGTTCGTGCAGGCTACAATCCGACCTTTATCAAAGTCGGAAACGTGATGGTACGCATTTCTCCTCCTTACACGAGGCATCACAACAACGTTTCACCAGGCAACGCCGGTCGACTGCTGTTTGTGTATGAGAAATCGGTTGGAAACTTTCCTCGTGTCAGCACGCTGTAGGTGCCGCCACCGGCGCCAATCTTGTGTGAATGCTCTGAAAAGCTAATCATTTGCATATCGCAGCATCTTCTTCCTGTCGGTAAAATTTCGCGTCTGTAGCACGTCATCTTCGTGGTGTAGCAATTTTAATGGCCACGAGTGTATTTTTAAAAGAGCAAATCTTGTATATACGTTCCATATCTACAGGGTGTCCCACTCAACTCTGTACCCCACATGTCTCCGGAACTACACGAGATGTTGAAAAACGACTTTCACTGTCAGGAACGTACGGTAGCGACTTATGAAAGTAGGTACTATGAGACAATCTAAAACGTAAAGAAATGTCAATGTCAACACAAACTTTTTTTAATGGATACCCCATATAATGTCTTAAGCAATAAGTAGCATGAAAAATGACAAAAGGAATGGCGTTGGTTACATCTGGAGAAACTGTGAAGCGACGTTTACGTGTAAAACACATGAGGCACACAGCTAACGCGTGTCCGAGACTGAACCTTGAGTTTCGCTTAAGTTTCTCTACCTTTCCATTCTCTAATAACGTGCGGGAAAAAAGAACACCTAAATCGTTCCATTTTCGATCTGATTTCTCTTATTTTATTAGGATGGTCAGGTCTCCCTATGTAGGTAGGTACTAGCAAAATATTTTCACATTCAGAAGTAAAAGTCGGTGATTTTTATTTCGCAGATAGATCTGCCCGCAAAGAATAACGTCTTTCCTGTAATGATTTCCACCTCAAATCGTGCAACATTTCCGTGACACTTTCTCCCCGATAACGTGATAAAACAGAACGAGCTGCCTTTCTCTGGACTTTCTCAATCTATTCCGTCAGTACCGCCTGGTGAGGGTCCCACACTGGGCAACAGTACTCCAGGAGAGGAAGCACAAGTGTCATGTAGGTGAAAAAGTTGAGTGGGGATATATATTAGCTGTCTTAGTCATCGATGAAATTTTGTATTTGCACTGGTTTATTCTTTTGAAGTTCATCGACATACTTGTATTTTCCGTAAAAAAGCGATTTTTCCAAGTATATATATATATATATATAATTTCGCGAAACTTCCTGGCAGATCCTGGTACCTTTTTCTTTGGCGGGCAAGCGCTCTACCATTGAGCTATCCCGACACGACTTACGATCCGTTCTCACAACTGTAATTCTGCCAGTACCTCGCCTCCTACTTTCCAAACTTCATAGAATTTCTAGAATTTCTTCTGCGGACCTTACACGACTAGCACTCCTGAAGAAAGGATATATGGTGGAGACATAGCTTAGCCACAGTCAAAGGTGTTTTTCCTGAATGAAACTTCCACTATGCAGCGGAGTGTGTGTGCTGATATGAAACTTCCTGGCAGAAGTAAGGATGTGAGGAGGGATTCTGAGTCGTATCGGGATAGCTCAGTGGTAGAGCGCTTTGCCGAGAAAGGTGTGAATCCTGGTTCCGGCACACAATTTGAATAATCCAGGAAGTTTCATGTCAGCGCACACTCCGCTGCAGAGTGAAAGTTTCATTCTGCAATTAATTTCGTGTTTTTCGGATCACAGAAGAAATGTTAGCTGTGAGTAGCACCGTTGTCACTGGGGCACTACCTCCTGTGACAGACTTGCCAACACACGAACTTACAAATAAATAAATAAAATCGTTAATAGTGCTGTTGCATTATTTAGATGTGTTAGAAGGCCTATGTAACGGTGTAATACTTGTTGTGAAAAAATTATGCAATAACATAATAAGGGCAAAAATCGTGACTCGTGAACAATGTGGCAAAGAGGTACATATACCAAGAATAACTTTGGACCCATCAAAAGGAGAACCGAGATGTATCTTGCAGCGACACCAGTTTCCAGCAAGATCTGTATTTGCCATGACGATACAAAAATCTCAAGGCCAAACATTGGCATTTGTCGGCGTGGACTTGAGGTCGTCAGATTTCATGCGTGGAATATTGTATGTAGCGTTTTCTAGGGCAAAGCGACCTTTAGCGTTGAAAGTACTACTTCCACATGAAAATCGTCGATACACCCGCAATATAGTATGGAATGAAGCATTTGCTTAAAATCCAATCTCTTCATGATGACACTGAATATGTGAAATACTCGTATATTAATATATCATCTTAATATAAATATATATAAATATTGAGATGTTTGTGCGTATATTTCACTCTGCAGCCAAAACTACACGTTGCAAACAAATAATGCTTGTATGTGGTAGTAGGTATCAGTCTTCAATTGTGTACATGGTGGTAGATGGTTGATAACGATAACGGGGTGGAAGATACGGGAGTTGAAAGTTACCGACTTCTGAAAAATTCTAAGTGTGGGTGTCAATATTTTGCTCTTCAGCAAAAAAATACACAATGGACACGAACGATCTCTCTGTGTTCTTGTAGTACAAAGTCTCTCGTTGTACACCAGAGCATTTACGTGTTGATACCTGGAAGAGGGTGGAAGATATTGTGGTTGAAAGTCGCCATCTTACATAAAATTCGGACTGAAGGCCAGCGATGACTTTTGACAATATAATACGTAGCAAAGAGGCAATATATAGCGAAACGTGATGCACATTCTTCAGTTGTTTTTCTGCAACAAGCGTACGAATAAAGGAAAATAATTGCATATTGCAGTTTTAATACGTAAAACTACCAAGAAAGATGACAAAAAGTAACAAATAAACTTCGCGTACTAGATCCGTTTCTAAAAGACAATCGATAGACGACGGAAACTTCGTATTTGTAAACATTGTTTATCTTACACTGTAGACATCAGCGATTTTTCGATATTCCCATCCGTAAGGGGGTGAAATAGGGGATAAACATTGTTTTTTTTTTTTTTTTTTAATACATCGCTATTAAGGCAATTTTGAATCAAGAAACACAAAACTTTGGATTTCTTATTGGAATTTTATATACAGGTGTATTTTTGGAAATTCAACTATTAAGCGGGTGATAAAAGGGAAAATCTTTTAAGGGTGCTACTAAGACAATTTTGATGCTAGAAATGCGAAAATATGGATTTGGAACCATGGTTAGTATTAAAAACAAAATGTGTTTCGGGTTATTTTGAATTCTGCCATCAGTGGGCAATAGGGAGTGACAAGTTGTATCATACTTGAGTAGGAAAGCAGTTTTAAAGGTTAATCTACGAAAATGTATATCTAGAAGTAGAAACAAATAATGGCAGGAATTAAACTTGTAGTTACTAAAGTCTTTCATTCTAAGCACAGTACATTAATTCATTTAACATAGTTGTTATTGTTGTGGTCTTCAGTCCGGAGACTGGTTTGATGCAGCTCTCCCCCCTACTCTATCTTGAGCCAGCCTTTTCATCTCTTCATAAGAACGGCAACCTACATCTATTTGAATTTGCTTACTGTATTTATCTCTTGATCTCCCTGTGCGATTTTTACCCCACACACTTCCCTCCAACGCTCAATTCACAATTCCTTGATGTCTAAAAATATGTCCTACTAATCGAGCCCTTCTTTTAATCAAGGTATTGCAAAAATTAGTTTTCTCCCCCATTCTGTTGAGTACCTCCTCATTAGTGACGCGATCCACCCACCTAATCTTCAGCAGTCTTCTGTAGTACCACATTTCAAAAGCCTCTATTCTCTTCCTGTCCGCACTGTTTATCGTCCATCTTTCACTCCCATACAAGGCAACACTCCATACAAATCCCTTCAGAAAGGACTTCCTTATGCTTAAATTAATATTCGAATTTAACAAATTTCTCTTTTTCAAAAATGCTTTTCTTCCCATTGCCATACTGCATTTTATATCCTCTGTACTGCGACCATCGTACGTTATTTTACTGCCCAAGTTACAAAACTCACCTACCTCCTTTATTGTTTCGTTACCTAATCTAATTCCTTCAGCATCACCTCATTTTCTTAGACTGCACTCCATTACCCTTGTTTAGCTCTTGTTAATGTTCACCTTATATGCACCTTTCAGCACATTGTACTGCGACCATCATACGTTATTTTACTGCCCAAGTTACAAAACTCACCTACCTCCTTTATTGTTTCGTTATCTAATCTAATTCCTTCAGCATCACCTGTTTTTCTTAGACTGCACTCCATTACCCTTGTTTTGCTCTTGTTAATGTTCACCTTATATGCACCTTTCAGCACAGTGTACTGCGACCATCATACGTTATTTTACTGCCCAAGTTACAAAACTCACCTACCTCCTTTATTGTTTCGTTATCTAATGTAATTCCTTCAGCATCACCTGTTTTTCTTAGACTGCACTCCATTACCCTTGTTTTGCTCTTGTTAATGTTAATCTTATATGCACCTTTCAGCACACTGTTCATTCCGTTCAGTTGATCTTCCAGTTCCTTTGCTGTGTCTGACAGAATTACAATGTCATCATGTCTAGAGTGTAGCAATGTATGAGAGTAAAACGTAGACGATAAGGAGTTCAGATAAAAAGATGATAGAAGCTTTTGAAATGTGGTGCTACAGACGAATGATGAAAATTAGATGGGTAGATCACGTAACTAATGAGGAGGTACTTAACCGAATCGAGGAGAAAAGCAGTATCTGGCATATCCTGACTAAGAGAAGGGATAGATTGGTTGGACAGATTCTGAGACATCAAGGAATTGTCAACTTAGCAGCAGAAGGAAGCGTGTGGGGTAAAAATCGTAGAGGGAGACCGAGGGACGAATATAGTAAGCAGATTCAAAAGGATGTAGGCGGCCACACGTATTCTCAGATGAAGAGACTTGCAGAGGACAGGGTATCGTGGAGAGCTGCATCAAACCAGTCTGCGGACTGAAGACCACCACACAGACAGCAAAACGCAAGGTTTTTATTTCTTCACCCTGAACTTTAATCCCTTCTCCATATTTCTCCTTGCTTTCCTTTATAGCTTGCTCAATGTACAAATTGAATAACATTGGGGAAACAGGTTAACAGATTAACAAACCAAAACTCAGAAATGCAAAAAATCATTGCAATGAGGAGAAACGGAACTGTGACAAAAAAGGCGGTAGCGGATGAAGATTAACAATCTCCCTCTGGTTGTCTGGCCCACGACCCACGTCATTAATCCAGAGAGTGGTTTCGAAATGTCCAAAAAATGTTTGTAGAGCTTATGGGACTTAACTACGGGGTCATCAGTCCCTAAACTTACAAACTACTTATGAACTAGGTAATACTAAGGATGGCACAAATATCCATGCCCGAGGGGGGATTCGAACCGCCGCGTTGGAGTAGCCGAGCGGTCTAAAGCGCCTCGCTGCGGAGCGCGAGGTTGCTCGCTGTGGAGGTTCGAGTCCTCCCTGGGGCATGGGTGTGTGTGTTGTCCTTAGGTTAGTTACCTTAGTTTAAGTAGTTTGTAAGCTACGGACTGATAACCACGCAGTTTGGTCCGATAGACTTACAAACATTTGAACGTTACGTGACCCCATTCCCCGAACCGTAACACAAATACAGTATGTGTGTGATTAAAAGGTAATTTCATTGTCTCTTGGTGTTGCAACTTTCGGTAAAAAAGAAAAAAGTATAGTATTACTGTATAAACTATTTTATGTTTTTTTAAAGTGTTTTTTATTAATTACGACAGAAAAATATTTGTGAATTAGAAATATTGAAACATCTCGACCAATGCAGGAAGCAGAAATGATTCGAGATCGGATCTTCAGCATCGGATCAGCGGTGACCTGAACCAATTTTTTCTCTTCAAGTAGATCGATGCTTTGCGGTCGTTTGCTCATGTTCGTTCTGAGTTGTTCGTTGAGTATTAAGCTACACAGACACGCTTCCCAACCTGCGTAACTTCTCAACATACCGCACACTAATGTCCAGCACTAATTTTCAATTCCGCCATTGAATACATCTCAGCACCCTGCAACGGGCGGGATATTTCAATATTTCTATGACGTAAATGGTTAGACGTTAATGTCATTGGTATCTGTTGTTTCGGACACGTCCTAAAGAAGAGGCACTATATCAATAAGACAAATATTTGTTACATGACAAGTGTTTCACATTGCGGAATGGAATTACGCTCGTTAAGCAAGGTCCTACTGTAGACACAGAAGCAGACCTTTTTTTGCGAATTTCGATAAATACTCATTACACTTGTACAGTTAATTACTAAGAAGTAGGACCTTTTCTTCGTATTTACTTATGGCAGACTCTTAACTATCGATTGGTTTCTGAAAGCAGTCTTCAAGCTTTTAGTTTATTCATAGTTAACAAGGAATTATTTCGTACTTCTAATGTAAAATAAATATGGGTGTGTGTGTTGTCCTTAGGTTAGTTTACCTACGTTTAAGTAGTTTGTAAGCTACGGACTGATGACGACGCAGTTTGGTCCGATAGATTTACAGACGTAGTTTCGTAGGCTTTCCCGGCGTAACAGTTCTTCATAGTTCTGATGATAATCAGTTGTCGGCGAGTCCAGCAGCAGCAGTTCCCCTGAGGATGGCGGACAGGTGTTCCGCCGAAATATTGGGTCAGTTTGACTTCAAAATCCGGCAGCAAACCCGAAGAAACTATGAAGATTTACAGACATTTGAACCCCCGACCGTTGTCCGTGCAGACCGTGACTGACGCACCGCAGAACCCTCGGCCAGTGCGGCCGACGGTGGTTTCAAACCGGAGCCTACACACCTCCCTTGCCGACCGAAGAAGCAGCGCTTTAAACGCGTGGCTAGCCTGACAGGTTGGCGGCACCCTCACTGTTTTGTATTCCTGCCGTAGTGTATACGCTCAGTAAGTGGACAGCTTTGTGCCCGGCTGTTAATACTGGCTGGCCGGTGATATTGAGAGAGGACGCAGTAATTTGTGAGTGCGGCCGCTCCGCTCAGAGGCAGCCCGCCAGCGCGTCAGCCTCGCCAGTATTAGCAGCTGATGTGACAGGTGCGGCCCGCATTAGGCTGCGTTTTCCGGCGCGTCCATCACGGCCAGATGGTATCGCGGCAGCCGCCTAAACGCTACACGGCCGGCCCCTTTATGTGGCTGCCACGCCCGCGCCCCTGCCCTCTCCCCACACCCCTCCTCGTCCGCACCCCCATCTACATACATCTATCGGATAGTCTCTGTCGAGACCGTGCCCCGCGGCGCATAAACATTGCCCCGAACACCGGAGAGAAGGCGGTGTCACACTTCGGAACGTCCCTATTAGTGCTGAGGGGCAGAACGAGTTTTAAGGGCGAGAGTTTTCGCGCCATTTCCAATCCGTGCAAGGAAGTACGGCAAGCTGTTAATAGCGGGATCGACTTGACTGTCTGCTATATTCGTTACATGATTTTGTTGCAAGTTTTTCATTCACTTGGATGTGAACACTGTGATGCCAGCTACCTTCCGTTGCAAGGAAGTACGGCAAGCTGTTAAGGCGGAATTGACTTCACTGTCTGCTATATTCGTTACATGATTTTGTTGCAAGTTTTTCGTTCACTTGAGTGTGAACACTCTGTGAAGCCAGCTACCTTCCGTTGCAAGGAAGTGCGGCAAGCTGTTAAGGCGGGATCGACTTGACTGCCTGCTATATTCGTTCCATGATTTTGTTGCAAGTTTTTCGTTCACTTGGATGTGAACACTAGTCAAGCCACCTTCCGTTGCAAGGAAGTACGGCAAGCTGTTAATAGCGGGATCGACTTGACTGCCTGCTATATTCGTTACATGATTTTGTTCCGAGTTTTTCATTCACTTGGATGTGAACACTCTGTCATGCCACCTTCCGTTGCAAGGAAGTACGGCAAGTTGTTAATAGTGGGATCGACTTGACTGCCTGCTATATTCGTTACATGATTTTGCTGCGAGTTACTCATTCACTTGATGCGAACATCCACTGGTTCAGTAATTTTAGAAAGCGCTAGCTTAAACCCGCGGCTCCGCTCGCGTTTTGGTTGATTATGATAGAAAACCTATCTTTCAGTAGTGTGCTATGGGACTGGTTTCGAAGGAACTGAAAAATATTTCTATCAGATTGCAGAAGTCTATGCACTTACCGTTTATCAGGAAAGTAAGTAGCATAGATCAAATCACACGTAAAAAAGCACTCGTTTCGAAGAAACCAATCACGAAATTCAGCAATAATGATTGTAATAATATCACAGATCGATCACTTGATGTAATACGTGAAACGTCAAATCGATTTTTTTTAAAGAGATGTATTAAAAGAAATTTCTTTTTTACTGCTTTATTTATTTATTCTTATATTTCCTTATTCGTATGCTTTTCTATACAGAGAAAGAGCTGAAGACATTGTAGCACGCATAGACCAAAGATATGGTCTGTAGCATCACGTTTCGCTGTATGTAATTTCTTGCTATAGAGTCGCAAACGTGATCGCTGGTCTTCACTCCGAATTATTTTAAAATTTTACGACTTTCAACCACTATGACTTCCACCCCCTTATAGCTATCGGTATAGAACTGCTATGGAGTACAATGGGAGACATCGGACAACAGTTACACACAGACCATTCGTTTGAGTTCTGTAGTTTTCGCTGCAGAGCGAAATATTAAAACACACACACACACACACACACACACACGTAGAATTTTATATACACCGATAACTTTCCATCCCAATATACTCCACCCTTTTATCATTATCAACCCTCAAGCAACAATGCGACCAATAAAACCGTTTTCAAAGAGTAGATATAATTTTCTAAGAGTATTTAGTGTCCTGCATTTCGCGTCAAATTCTTCACATTACTAAATATCTATCAGGTCGCTATAAAAACGTGCCTAAACCCTTCCTCATGAATATATTAGTAACTGTGGAAATATTTAAGTCTCTGCGTCTTGTCGTTAGGACGAGATAAACGTACACCGAACAGACATAAATAACTATCCGATCGCCATAAAACAGTGCGTAAAGCCTTCCCCGGGCAGACATTAGTAACTGTACAAATTTTTAGCTCTTTATGTCTTGTGGTTAAGACGTGACAAACGTACACCAGACAGACATTCACATTTATAGATATAGATAATGAAGAACAGGGGTCTTAAATAATGGTTAAAATTAAAACAGTCCAGATCGCAGAATTGTTATTTTTATTTCGTGGTCGGTTTCAGTCAACGTAGACCATCTTCAGATGACTAGCACCGTAATGGCCGGTGGTGGCGGTGGACACGGCGAGCAGCACAATCGTGGAGCAGTACCTGCCATCACGATGCTCTAGTCATCTGAAGATGGTCTATGTTGACTGAAACCGACCACGAAATAAAAATAACAATTCTGCGATCTGGACTGTTTTAATTGAATTTTAATTAAGGTCTGAAGTATTGTCTTCGGCAAAATGAAAGAAAAATGGTTCGACATACTTCTCTCCGTTCTACGGAGTGGAAACGGCGACATTGCGGCATCCGAGACAATGGTAATAACAGAAAGCTGGTGTAGAGGGCGTTGTTGTTGGTTTGTGTTTACTGAACGAATTACACGAACAGCTGCGTTCAGTTAGTGTACTGAGCAGGTAGTGCAATGCAATAACAACGTAATTTACACGAAGCTATGGCATGGAGAGCAATAGGATGGTGGGAAGCGGGACAAAGAGGGAGCTTGCTGCAGTACTGGAATGTCTCGAAGTGTAGTTTCCAAGACCTGGATGCTTTCTCAAGACCACTAAACAAAGGGAAGGCCAATGTCGCCCACGATGACCGTTATCTCGGGCCGTCGAGACAGGAGGCTGAATGCAACTTAGCCGCAACGCAGTCTCCAGGCAGCAACCGGAAGCGCAATATCAATATAAACAGTCTGAAATTGCCTAGAGAGTGTGGCATACAAGCACAGAGCCTATGTTGTGTGTCCCATCAAATCAAGACACCTTTTAGCCTCGCAAAACTGGAAGGAGGAACATCAGCATTGGAGTCATTGCTCCTGGTTGTGTTCATAGATGTTTCAAGATTTTGTTTTCGAAAACATTCTTGTGGGAGTTCAGCGATCTGTTCTAATAAGATAAATTAAACAGTCTAAGATCACAATATTGTATTTTAAAAATTACCGGTTTGGGTAAAAATCTATTGCCATAGTCAGTTATAATCCACTGCAAACAAATACAGAAGATACAGCGTTACAATGTCAGCACTTGACATTATTGTTTAGAAATGAAGAATAAACAATTTAGAATTACCCATTTGGCTGTTGCTGGTAGTCATCAGTAGCGACGTTCCGTTACAGTCCATCTGCTGCTGATGGATGAACTGCCACGGGTTAAATACACTCCTGGCCATTCAAATTGCTACACCACAAAGATGACGTGCTACAGACGCGAAATTTAACCGACAGGAAGAAGATGCTGTGATATGCAAATGATTAGCTTTTCAGAGCATTCACACAAGGTTGGCGCCGGTGGCGACACCTACAACGTGCTGATCAGGGAAATTTCCAACCGATTTTTCATACACAAACAGCAGTTGACCGGCTTTGCCTGTTGAAACGTTGTGGTGCCCCGTGTAAGGAGGAGCATTGCGTACCATCACGTTTCCAACTTTGATAAAGATCGGATTGTAGCCTATCGCGATGGAGGTTGATCGTATCGCTACATTGCTGCTCGCGTTGGTCGCGATCCAATGACCGTTAGCTGAATATGAAATAGGTGGATTCAGGAGGGCAATACGGAACGCAGTGCTGGATCCCAACGGCCTCGTATCACCAACAGTCAAGATGACAGGCATCTTATCCGCATGGCTGTAATGGATCGTGCAACCACGTCTCGATCTCTGAGCAAACAGATGGGGACGTTTGCAAAACAAGAGAACAGACATCTGCACGAACAGTTCAACGACGTTTGCAGCAGCATGGACTATCTGCTCGGAGACCATGGCTGAGGTTAACCTTAACGTTGCATCACAGACAGGAGCGCCTGCGATGGTGTACGCAACGACGAACCTAGGTGCACGAATGGCAAAACGTCATTTTTTCGGATGAATGCAGGTTCTGTTTACGGCATCATGATGGTCGCATCCGTGTTTGGCGACTTCGCGGTGAACGCAGATTAGAAGGCTGTATTCGTCATAGCCGTACTGGCGTATCACCCGGCGTGATGGTATGGGGTGCCATTGGTTACACGTCTCGGTCACCTATTGTTCGCATCGACGGCACTTTGAACAGTGGCCGTTACATTTCACATCTGTTACGGCCCGTGCCTCTACCCTTCATTCGATGCCTGCGAAACCATACATTGCAATAGGATAACGCACGACCGCATGTTGCAGGTCCTGTATGGACCTTTCTGGATACGGAAAATGTTCGACTACTGCCCTGGCCAGCACATTCTCCAGATCTCTCACCAATTGAAAACGTCTTGTCAATGGTGGCCGAGCAACTGGCTCGTCAAAATACGCCAGTCACTACTCTTTATGAACTGTGGTATCGTATTGAAGCTGCATGGGCATCTGTACCTGAACACGTCATCCAAGCTCTGTTTGATACAATGCCCAGGCGTATCAAGGCTGTTATTACGGCCAGAGGTGGTTGTTCTGGGAACTGATTTCTCAGGATCTATTCACCCAAATTGCGTGAAAATGTAATCATATGTCAGTTCTAGTATAATATATTTGTCCGATGAATAACTGTTTATGATCTGCATTTCTTCTTGGTGTAGTAATTTTAATGGCCAGTAGTGTAGCTAAAACTTCATGATGTCAGCGCCAGCGCCAGTGGGAAATGCAGTCATAATTCGTTAAAATTAACGAATAAAGTTTAATATATTTAATCATTTTTACATTAATAATGTAAAAAGGAATGTTGTAAAATATTACAAACAGTGCTCAAAACAAAATCATTTAAAACGAGGGCCGATGTTATGGCCGTCTGCTGTTGACAGTTGATGACGTCGGGGACGCCGTTTCCATGGTAACATGGCTGTTTGCAGAGATGTATTTTGGTAGACATACTTTACCATGTCGATTCTATTCGACTATTGATATCCACAAGCAACACAGCAGACAGTATTTGCGTCGTCATCTACTGGCGTCGGTCAGTGTCGCCAGGAATGCCGCTTCTATAAAGGTACCATTCCATGACGGCTGTCTGCGCTCGTCATTTTATGGTGTCGGTTGGTGCCGTCGGGGACGCCGTTTCCATGGAGACGTTGGTGGTAGTCGCCATATGTTATCGATGTTCACAGAAATCGTAGAGGCAGCACAGCACACTATAATGGAGTAACTATGATATCTTTACCAATAGGGTCGCAAAAATAGTATCATGACCTTAAATGGGATGATAAAATTGCAAACTTTTACATCTAAATATCTTGCCATGCCCTTGTCATTACGAGATAGACTGTTTTCTTAATAATAATTTTTTTCTAAATAATGTTTTCTGGATGCGCTGCATCAATGTATTAACATTTGTACATAGAATGCAGATTTCTCTATGCAGCGGTTGCAAGGAAGTGAAATTGCTTGTTTGCATAATCCAGATGAGATCGACTGCAGTACTGTCTGTGTCTTGGCATAATCCGAAAAGTACCTCCCCCCCCGCCCCCTCTCTTGACAACAACTGTGTCATAATTCGTGTTAACGGCTTATGGAAGTGCGTAAGTAACGAAGATAATGAAGCCACTGAAAAATCACTGAGACTCATAACAGTCCAGAGTCACGTTGCCCTCTGCGATCGCGATGATGAAGCGGGCGAAACGAACGCAGAGTTACCGTATGCAAATACGTGGCGATATCGCAGGCGCCAGTGACGTCACAGACGGCAGCAGGAGAGTATAAGGGCAGCTCATCAGCAGACATTCAGGTTGGCAGTGCCAAGGAGAACTCTGCTGAAATCTCGAGATATGTCAACCACTCAATACAAATGCGAGCCCGAACACATTTGATTCAATGTTACCTAGACATTCTGCATTACTACATTCTAGCTGTAAAACCCGGCGTAGCCTGGGTAATTTTTAATTCCATACATTTGTTTGTATATCCACTTTTTTTCTTCTCTTTCTGTCCCTCTCCTCATCTGCACTCTCTCTTTGTTCATCTTCCCCTCGCCGATTTATGATTTTCGGTCTTCCCCTAAGATCACTCCATGAAAATGCCGGACGATTCCATTGAAAGAGCACGGTCGATTTAATTCACCGTTCTCTATGCTTTCTCCTTTCCTTCCTTCCTTCACTCGCCTTAAGGTGACCGGGACGTACACGAACTGCATTTTCATACCTCGCTTTCGGAGCACATTACTCTTGATCTACAATGCGAAGGAAGTTGCGATTTTGTACCAACACTGAATGACATTAACTGAAGCTGTAATAGGAAATTTATTGAAATATCTGTTATAGTTTAAGAATTAGAATATTTTGCCTAATATAAGTTTTTATAATACACGTTGGCATACTGGAACCATTGTCTGGTTCATCGTAAGAGTTACATCATTTATTCTGTAGCAGGCTGCTGTCAACATTCATAGTTTCGTTTCGTAGTTTGGAGAATATCTGAGGAAATAGAAAAACCCTTATTACACTTCATTACTGTTTTGTCTAAAACCGTCAAAATTATATACAGGATGATAAACATGGATCATTTCTGCAATTTGTTAGGCGTAATACAATGATACAGTCCCATTCTTCAATTGTGAGAAATTTTGTGAACATAGCTATAACCATTATGAAGATATATGTACCTCATGTACTGAAAATGTAGTTTCGAGGAAATGACAAAAGTATTAAACATAAGGAGAGGCATTAAATTAAAATGTATGCTGTGGCCGGGATTCGAACCCTAGACCTCCTACTTACTAGGTAGGTGCTCTAGACCACGCAGCTAACATCACGTTGTAGCCAATGCAATTACACGGAATGTATTAAAGCATGTCTCCCTCGACACCACATACTTTAATTCTGGTATAACGAGACAATGTGGTCTCATGGAATTGTATTATTTGAGAAAAGTATGTTCACAGTGTTTTTGACTCACCGTATGCCTCTTTAAGAACATTCCAGTGCAATAATCTTGCTGGCCAACTACTTCTTTATCCTCTGCAAACATTATCAGGAGTCTCTTCCTTACTTTGGACTCTTTAGTGGTGGCTTCCGCAGCCCTTTCAGCTTCAACTAGTCGCTGACGATCTATGGGAGTCAGAACAGCTATCATATTATTTCCCGGTTGGATGCCTAATTTGTCCATTACTTTTGTCCATCATTGAAACAGAAACAGCATCCATCACACCCATTTTGAGTACTGTCCATCCAACAAACACTGTTTTCGGTACTCGTTGTCACAAGCAGCTGTTGTAACTCTCAGTAGGCTTTTGCACATGGCCGTGTAGACATTTGCTAAGTAATTTTTTATCTGCAAGGTTCTTGTAAATTGGGTTTATTGTTTCCATGAGTGTGGCAGGCGTGATATGTTTATTATTATATTTCTTGCCTGACGCATCAGCATGGCCAGTGTGCAGGCATTTGTTCAAAGAGCGTTTGAGACTGTAATAACTAAAAGTAAATAAACCATACAGTTATGGAAACGGCAGAAATTTGTTCTTCAAATTGAGGAAATTTTTTTTCGATATTTCAGTCATTTTCACGTCCAGGTCCCCTTATCCGGTTGTACACCATTGTACTTTTACTGTTGTTACTATATAATCCACTCTGTGAGCTATTCAGCAGAGTTAATGATTTTTAACGTTTTTTAGCATATTTTGATTAATTTCTACTTCACAGCGATGAACCAAACATATTTCTCGGAATCTTTATTTATTTATTTATTTATTTATTTATTTATTTTTTTTTTTTTTTTTTTTTTTTGCCGTGGATGTTCACAAAGGTTTTGTAATATCCTTAAACAACATTGACCCTGTCCATATTTTTTACATTTTACATGTGGAACTATTAATATATGTCATGTCATATTAAGCGTATCCGCATATGATAGAATCAGTATGGTCGCTAATGATCGATCTATCATGAACACTAAACTCACTAAACCTCAGCAATTCATTGAACGTAAACTCGTTAAAAATCTTTCGAAAACTAATAATGACTGCCATGCAGTTGGTAGCAACTTTGGGACTTAGTAAAAGCCACGCGGGAAACATCTAATGGTCCGGAGTGTCACGTTACAGATCGCGCGGCCTCCAGCCTCAGAGGTTCGAGTCCTCCTCAGTCCTCCTTGTTTTTAGGATACTTCAGCTTAGCTGTTTTTAAGTCTAGGGACTGATGACCCCAGTAGTTTGGTCCCATAGAGTTACAAACATTTGAACATTTTGATTTAGTAAAAATGTGAGGTGTTGGCATGGGTTGATTGGGACTGTGATGCCATCTTGTGGGGCTGTCACCGCAGCGGACAAGGCGTCCGTCGAGGCTTGGGAGCCTTGTCGGCAGAATTAGCGCCGTGTTCCGCCCGTCACTGTTTACTCTCTGGGGTATTGACAAACCGGCCCTCAATAACTCTGTTTACGCGCGGTTGTTTTTTCCACTGCAGCGTATCGCTCGGGAAAAATTGAGGATGAATATTTTAGTTATCGGTCGTTGGCTGCTCTGATTGTACTCCCACGTTCTGTTCTGCATAGTGAACGGCACGTATTCCACGGGTCCCCTATGTAGTGGAAGAATTTATATGACGGTCACTAACTTCTGAGTTACGTTAGCTTTGCTGCTTGTTACATGTCCTGGAGTACTAAAAGTATACAGTGTTATGGTCAGTTAACCCCCGAAAACAAATGAGAATTGAACACCATAGGATACCTCAGGACCAAGATACAGTCTTTTTATTAGTTTTTTGACTGCAACAACGGGATGGCCACAATGTTTTCCTTTTAAAGTCCTCGTTCTGCTTACGTAACCGTAACGTGCTTAACTATTTGTTGGATACATTCCAATATCTGACTTCTCCTACGTTATTTCGAGGTTGAAAAACACTTTTATGTCGGTGCTTACAGACAAATAAATTTGTTTTTCGTCAACTTCCACCAGAAGTAAATAAAATTTTTTTCCATCTTTAGATATGCTTCATTGAATTTACAACAACTCAAGTATTTCAGTTGAGGTTGTGTGTGTGTGTTTATGTATGTCACACACACACACACACACACACACACACACAGAGAGAGAGAGAGAGAGAGAGAGAGAGAGAGAGAGAGAGAGAGAGTGAGAGCGAATATAAAAGAATTTGAGACATGCGTATCAGTGCATATAAACAAACTGAAAAGTCTCAGCACACTTACTAGTAACACTGGTATTGATTCATACGCACATACACACAACTTCAAACAGATTTTTTAGATGAGATGAAGTATTGTTAACAAATTTTCGACGTAAACAACATTCTACATGAAATTATATGTGATTTTTTGTCACAAATAGTAAAAAAGAAAAAAAACCATAGCTGTAACACAAAATGCATCAAGTCCGGAAAAATCAATGAATATGTTAAGAAGATATAGATCTATATGAAAAACTTATGGTTTCTAATTTGGAAATAGTTTTCTTAAAAGCTTTATTTCTGTATTTACAGAGAATGGTGTGCAATTTTCTTGCCCTTTTAACTTGAAATAAAGAAAGAGGAAAGCCTTTTGATGCTGTAGCTTAAGCGAAACATGTCTTGGTGGAAGAAGTTAACGAAAAAGAATCTGCGGGGATATGTACCTAAGATTTTAAGCGTTTAGCAGCAAGTGGAACTATTCTTGCATGCACGAACATTATTTTGATGCTGTAGCTTAAGCGAAACATGTCTTGGTGGAAGAAGTTAACGAAAAAGAATCTGCGGGGATATGTACCTAAAATTTTAAGCGTTTAGCAGCAAGTGGAACTATTCTTGCATGCACGAACATTATTTTGATGCTGTAGCTTAAGCGAAACATGTCTTGGTGGAAGAAGTTAACGAAAAAGAATCTGCGGGGATATGTACCTAAGATTTTAAGCGTTTAGCAGCAAGTGGAACTATTCTTGCATGCACGAACATTATTTTGATGCTGTAGCTTAAGCGAAACATGTCTTGGTGGAAGAAGTTAACGAAAAAGAATCTGCGGGGATATGTACCTAAAATTTTAAGCGTTTAGCAGCAAGTGGAACTATTCTTGCATGCACGAACATTATTTTGATGCTGTAGCTTAAGCGAAACATGTCTTGGTGGAAGAAGTTAACGAAAAAGAATCTGCGGGGATATGTACCTAAGATTTTAAGCGTTTAGCAGCAAGTGGAACTATTCTTGCATGCACGAACATTATTTTGATGCTGTAGCTTAAGCGAAACATGTCTTGGTGGAAGAAGTTAACGAAAAAGAATCTGCGGGGATATGTACCTAAAATTTTAAGCGTTTAGCAGCAAGTGGAACTATTCTTGCATGCACGAACATTATTTTGATGCTGTAGCTTAAGCGAAACATGTCTTGGTGGAAGAAGTTAACGAAAAAGAATCTGCGGGGATATGTACCTAAAATTTTAAGCGTTTAGCAGCAAGTGGAACTATTCTTGCATGCACGAACATTATTTTGATGCTGTAGCTTAAGCGAAACATGTCTTGGTGGAAGAAGTTAACGAAAAAGAATCTGCGGGGATATGTACCTAAAATTTTAAGCGTTTAGCAGCAAGTGGAACTATTCTTGCATGCACGAACATTATTTTCTACCCAGTTGAACTACAACATTGTGGGCTGGCCGCAGTGGCCGAGCGGTCTGCGGCGCGCCAGTCACAGTCTGCACGGCCGCTACGGCCGGGGGTTCGAATCCCCCCTCGGGCATGGATGTTTGTGCCGTCTTTAGTATAAGGTAGTCCATAAGTAGTTTGCAAGTTTAGGGACTGATGACCGTTAAGTCCCTTAAGCTTAACAAACATTTGAACATTTTACTACATTGTGAACTACCTCGGAAGACCTATTGACTCATAGTCAACACTGATTCAGAAATTAATGTTGTATGAAACACAGCTTGCTCTTTAGTCACGTGAAGTGATGAGTGCTGTCGATAAGGAATTTCGATTCCATATTTCTGGATCGACGGAAGCCTTTTGCTTACGTCACAAATGGCTTCTAATAACATTGCGTGCTTATTGAATGTCGCCTCAGTTGTGCGATTGGATTCAGAGTTTCCTGTTACAAAGGAGGTAGTGCGCTGTAATTGACGGTAAGTCATCAAGTACAACAGAAGTGATATCTGGCGTTCCGCAGGGAAGTGTTATAGGGCCCCTATTTTTGCTTATCTTTATAAACGATTTATGAGACAATGTGAGCAGCTCCCTTAGACTATTTGCGGATGATGCTGTTATTTTTCGGTTAACAAAGTCACCAGAAGATCAAAAGCAATTGCAAAATTATTCAGATATCTGCATGGTACAAAAGTCGGCAGTTGACCCTAAATATTGAAAAGTGTGAAGTCATCCGTATGAGCACTAAAATAAAACCCGTTAACCTCATTCACACGATAAATCACTCATCTGCAGGGCATAAATACAGCTAAATTCTTCGAAATTACAATTACAAACTACTGGAATAAGAAAGAACACACACAAAATATCACGGGAATTGCTACATTTCATCAGAGAAGACTCAAAAGCTCTACTAAATAAACTGCATACACTACACTTGTCCGTCCTATTCTGGAGTATTGCTGCGCACCACGTGGGACTGACGGGGGGGACATAATAGGTTCAGATAAAACCCTACTAGGTTTGCATTTATGAGAGTAGCATCTCCGGAGACAATGATGGAGATTTCTTGGTTCAGAGTAGAATTGCACATAGCTGTAAGCAACCACATGTCTCAGTACCTGACATTTTACTGGTATGTCTCCTAACCAGGTCACAACTCCTACTTGGGATCTCAGTCAGTAGAGGAGTAAAGTAGTTTGTATTGCTGATGGTTTGAAAGGCATCAAGAGTATTTTATGGTGGTAAACTCCTGCTGCTGCTACAAGTTGCTTATTAGTCGCCATAAAATAGTGCTGTCGGAGGGGTTATTCCATCTTGGGTGACTAGGTTTAGGTAAGGTCCCCACTTAATACTAAGAGCTGATATTGCGTGGTTTAAAGGAGAGGGTGTGTTCTCTCTTAGTATGTCTTGTTCTACCATTGTTGGTTGGCACAACTGATATAAACTCAGTGGGAACTATAAATTGATAGTTCTCAACTTTTACTTCTCAAACCAGTTAGTGCAAAGCTTTTGTGGTCTTTTTTGACAGTGAATAAAATTTGTTATGTACGCTACGAAAATAAGTTTGACTGTGCAGGAAGGATGGGTGTGTGTGATTTCAGTGGAATTTTTTTTTGCCAAGTATTTAGTTGCTTAGTTACCTAGGGTTCAGCAGACACTAAAAGTGTGGAAAGACTTTTAAATGCGCTGCCGACCTGTCATTAATTTTGATGGGTCTCCCAAGCCACTAACTTCATGTTTCTCTGCACTCTCGTTGCTTTGCAAACGGGTATTAACTGTGCATGGGTGTGTAGATTCACATACCAAGAGTTTTAAAACCATGGTTTTGTGTGATTATTGGCAACAGTGGTTGTGAATCTAGTACTCAATTTTACTATCGTGTGTAACAGTGTAGCATGCTGTTTGCTACCTTCACTCTAAAATAAAGGATGTTAATGAGCCTATGTCACTTATAGTAAAACATGTAGTATGTAGCACACAATTATAGGATTTTATAAGGAAAAATGTAATTTCGAAAGTGAGTTCCTCTTACTGTAGATATTTGCAGATAATCATTCAAGGTAGCAAAATAAATTTTCGTGAGCCTGCGGTATATTTTCCATGTAAAAGAACAGACCAGCTTGTTTTTGTATAACCGCGATAAGATTGAAAGTGTCACGAAAGGAATGCAAGAGTTTCGATGTCTATCATTAAAAGATTTGCGTCATTTGTCACGGCGAGCACTATTTGTGAAATTTCCTTTACCAGCTTTCCTCTCCGAATCCGAAGATATTTTGAATTAGAGGATCCGCGCGAATACTTCGCACCGTTAGTGGAATGACAAAAAAGTTGGGCAAAAATGGAAGTAAAGTTGAATGTTCACGCCTAGCTTTCTTCAGAATCAATCAATGCAAGTGTTTAGCCGGCCCCAGTGGCCGAGGGGACTCAGGCGCTCCAGTCACGGTCTGCACGGCCACTACTGTCGGGGGTTCGAATTCCCCCTCGGGTATGGATATTTGTGCCGTCCTAGTTCGTAAGTAGTTCATAAGTAGTTTGTAAGTTTAGGGACTGATGATCCCCTAGTTAAGTCCCATAGACTATACAAAATTTTTTTTTGCAAGTGTTTAAAAGCGCAAATGAAAGAGCTTGATTCGAGGAGTGTTGTTAGGTCAAAAAGAACTGCGTACCTTAATTAGAACCGAAGATATCGTAAAACAAATAAATTACATTATTCAGTGGAAGGACAGAAGGATACCGCGTTTGAATAAATATAAAGGATAGAGAGACTTAAGTTAATTCTGATACTTGATGACAAATATGCGTATGAATAGCTTTCGTTTAAAGGAAAAATGAAGGAAATCTGTCGGATAGAACGGCGTGACCGAATGAGTTTACTGCAATGACATCCCAATAAGAAATATACAGAAGCGTTTGAGCATAGAAAAAGGAAGGAAGGAGGAAGCAAGCTTAGGGTTTAACGTCCCGTCGACAGCGTGGTCATTAGACACGAGCTTACGCTCGGATTTTTGGGGAAGGAAATCGGCCGTGCCCTTTGAAAGGAACCATCCCGGCATTCGCCAGGAGTTATTTAGGAAAATCACGGTGAACCTAAATCTGGATTGCCGGAGGTGGATTTGAACCACCATCCGTTCGAATGCGAGTCCAGTGTCTTACCACTGCGCCACCTCGCTCGGTATACGAAAAAAAGAAAGGCGACAGTTACGTAAATTTTGATACTTGATGACAAATCTGTGGATGAATGCGTTTCGTTTAAAACAAAACTGAAAGAAATCGGCCGGGTAGTTTGGTCTGGACGACTGACTTTAGTTTTCGTAGATTCTTTAAATATATAGGATTGATATCTGAAAAGGGATGATATCAAGCGTTCCACAGGGTAATGTTATTGGTCCTCTCCTGTTCCTTATTTACATAAACGATTTAGGGGAAAATCTAAGTAGCTCTCTCCGTTTGTTTGCAGATGACACCGTCATTTACCGTCTAATGAAATCATTTGAAGATCAAAACCAACTGCAGAACGATCTGAATAAGATATCAGTATGGTGTAAAAATTGGCAATTGACTCTAAATAATGAGAAGTGTGAAGTCGTTCACATGAGTACGAAAAGAATTCCGTTAAAGTTTGTTTACAAGAGAAATTAATCAAAAGTGAAGGCCGTAAACTCCACAAAATACCTAGGAATTACTTTTACTTCAGACTTAAACTGGAAAGAACACGTAGATAATGTCGTAGGAAAGGCGAACCAGAGACTGCGTTTTATTGGCAGAACCCTTAAAAGATGCAACAGAACTACAAAAGAAACTGCATACACTACGCTTGTCCGTCCATTTTTGGAGTATTGCAGCCCAGTGTGGGATCCTTATCAGGTGGGTTTGACGGAGGACATCGAAAGAGTCCAAAGAAGGGGAGCTCGTTTCGTATTGTCACGATACAAGGGAGACAGCGTTACGGAAATGATACAGGATCTGGGATGGGAATCATTACAACAACGACGCTTATCGCTGCGGCGTGGGCTACTTGCGAAACTTCAATCAACAACATTCTCATCCGAATGCGAAAATATATTGTCGACTCCCACTTACATAGGTAGAACTGATCATCAGAAGAAAATACGAGAAATCAAAGCTCGAACGGAGAGATTCAGGTGTTCTTTCTTTTCCCGCGCGCTGTTCGAGAATGGAATGGGAGATAAATAGTATAATGGTGATTCGATGAACCCTCTGCGCCGGCCGCAGTGGCCGAGGGGACTGAGGCGCTTCAGTCACGGTCTGCACGGCCACTACGGTCGGGGGTTTGAATCCCCCCTCGGGCATGGATATTTGTGCCGTCCTTAGAATAAATTCGTTGATAAGTAGTTTGTACGTTTAGGAACTGATAACCTCGTAGTTAAGTCCCATAAGCTTTACAAACATTTGAACATTTTGAACCCTCTGCCAGGCACTTAAATGTGATTTGCAGAGCATCCCATGTAGATGTAGATGTAGGTGTATCTTTTTTTTCCGCGCGCTATTACAGTATAGCGCGGTAGAGAAATATTATCTATGCGATTTAATGATTCCTCAGCCAGTCACTTAAATATGATTTGCAGCGTAAATTATGTAAAAACTGTTCCTTCATTGTAGATCACGAGTAATGCGCACTGAAAGCGAAGCGTAAAAACGCATTCCGTTCACGTGCTGGTCCCCTTTAGCGAGGGAAATTGAGAGGTTGAATGGGAGAGTGGAGTAGAGTAGGAGGCGTGGTGGGGATGAGGCAGGAGGGAGGGGAGGGGACTTGGCTGTTCCGTACGCGCGTCTTCCCGGAACCCCGGCTCCAGTTTCAGTGGAGGCGACCTCGCGAGTTCTATTCACCCCCCCCCCCCCTCCCCCCCCCCCGCCGGCTGTCCATTCACCGCACACGTTACGTTCTACCAGTCCCGCGCAACTTTCCGAATTGCACTACCCATTCCGGGGCCCCAGTTCCCAGAAGACACAATGCACTTCGTCGCGAAGCCAGGAATGAGTTGCCGGAGTAATGCTGAATGAAGTTTCTTAAAGGTTGCTCTCGGTGTTGTTCTACGTAAGCTAATACGAAGCAGATCGTCTGGCATTATAAGAGATGGGAAACATATACTGTGGTTCAATAAAAGAGTTATGAAATTGCTATTAAAGGGAAGAGAACTTCACTGCAAATTTAAATGCAGTGAAAACCTCAAAGGTCAAACAAAAATTTAACTTTAATAAAGATACAGCTTTAGGTTGCTACACCATGTTTGCTGGTAAAATATATTTATTTTCCTTCCCTCGTTTCAATAGATTATAGCCTCATCTTCAGAATAGTTTACAAGGTCTTCACTTTGGAGCACATGTCTAATAAAGAGTTACTTGTCAATGTATAAAATGAATAAGAAATCATGGTCATTGTCACCAAAATGGATCTCATGTTAGATTAAAAGATAAAATGGGACTATTTCTGACGAAGCATAAAACAGAAATAGTCACATTTTACCTTTTCATCTAACATGACGATCCACTTTGGTGACATTGACCATGCTTTTTTATTCATTTTAAACCTCGACAAGTAACTATTTATTTGACATGTGCTCTTAAGTGAAGACCTTGTAAACTATTCTCAAATGACCGAAAAGGGTCAAGGAAAATAAATATATTTTATCAGCGATCTTTCCATAACAACCTAAAGATGTGTGTTTCTATTAACAATCAAAGAGATCGCTCTCCTTTGGCGTAATATGACAGGTAACCAAACGCAGATGCGACCATCATGATGCTGTAAACAGAACCTCAATTCGTCCTAAAAAATTACGTTTTGCCTTTCGTCCACCCAGGTTCGTCGTTGCGTACACGATCGCAGGCGCTCCTGTCCGTGACGGAGCGTCAAGGGTAACCGCAGCCATGGTCTCCGAGCTGATAGTCCATGCTGCTGCAAACGTCGTCGAACTGTTCATGCAGATGATTGTTGTCTTGCAAACGTCCCCATCTGTTGACTCAGGGATCGAGACGTGGCTACACGATCCGTTACAGCCATGCAGATACGATGCCTGTCACCTCGACTGCTAGTGATACGAGGCCGTTGGGATCCCGCACGGCGTTCCGCATTGCCCTCCTGAACCCACCTATTCCATATCCTGCTAACAGTCACTGTATCGCAACCAACGCGAGCAGCATTGTCGCGATACGGTAAACTGCAATCGCGATAGGCTACAATCCGACCTTCATCAAAGTCCGAAACGTGATGGTACGCATTTCTCCTCCTTACACGAGGCATCACAACAACGTTTTACCAGGCAACGCCTTTCAACTGCTGTTTGTGTATGAGAAATCGGTTGGAAACTTTCCTCGTGCCAGAACGTTGTAGGTGTCGTCGCCGGCGCCAACCTTGCGTGAATGCTCTGAAAAGCTAATCATTTACATATCACAGCATCTTCTTTCTGTTGGTTAAATTTCGCGTCTGTAGCACGTCATCTTCGTGGTGTAGCAAGTTTTATGTTCAAAAAAATGTTTATATATGTATCGGACCAAAGTGCGTGGTCATCAGTCCGTAGCTTACAAACTACTTAAACCTAGGTAAACTAACCTAAGGACAACACACACACCCATGCCCCAGAGGGGACTCGAACCCCCGACGGCGAGCAACCGCGCGCTCCGCAGCGAGGCGCCTTAGACCGCTCGGCTACTCTACCGCTCCCAATTTTTATGTCCAGGAGTGTAACTGCTACGTGGTGAATGGTTTTATTGTATCAGGGTGTCTGTATTGAATTTCTTTTTACTATTTTTCTCTGTGTTATAGACGCACTTCCACAGTTATCTGACAGCCGTTATGTGAATGGGTGAATACTAACGGACACCCCGCAGCGCCAAACACCGGGAGGAGCGAGCTATTGTTTCACGGCCGTGGACCAGATGAAATGTGAGCGACGCCAGCCGCGGGAACCTCCCTGGACTGTATCTCCGGCAGTAGGTGCGTGATTCACTCCTCGTAGCGGCACGTCATCCGTCAGCGGGTTGCCGGTAGGCAGCCAGTCGACGTGGCGGGAGCATCAGACGGCTCCAGAAGCCAGCGTGGGGCAGCAGCGGCAGCGGTCATCGAACGCGCGGCATTAATAAACTAATGGCCCGGCCGGCGGAGATGTGGGCCCGAAGACGGCGGGGAGGCGGAGCGGGGCTACTGGTGGACCTAAATCACTGGCAGGCCGGGAGCGGCCCTATAAATTACATGCCTGCTGCCGCCTCTGCCCTAGTGCGCCACTGGGCCGCAGGAGCGCTGCTAGAGCCACTGCCGCCACGGTGGAGTAGACGAGCGGTCTAACCCCGCGTCCACACATTGGTACCAACGCTGGCGCCAACATTGGCCAATATTTTTGAGGCAGCGTCCACACATTGGAGCCAATACTCAGTTGAATTCGTCGAGAGACAACGTAAACATATCTGACGCACAAATCGCGGCCAATGCGTTAACCCTACAAGCACCAAGCACGGGCAAAAATTACCCGTACATTTCACTTTTATTAAAAAATCATAATTAATATCCTTCAAAGTTTATGGGCTTTTTTATATTTGTATTAAGTAAACAGTCTGCAACAATAATATGTGCCGCATTGTTACTGATTCGACGGAGACGACGTAGACAACAAAGACGCATTTGGATTCATCCAATAATTGAAGACAGATCAGAGAGGGGAAAATTCACTCTGATACACAACAAACTTAAAGAAAACCCTGAAAAGTTTTTTGAGTACTACAGGATGTCTATTAAGTAATACGAAACTCTGCTGTCTAATGTATGGAGTGCTATTACTGGAAGAAATACTCGACTACGTGATTTTATAAGAGCTGAAGAAAAACTATCAGTTACTGTGAGGTAAGTGAAGTTTTACTACTTATTTTATTATTTGTTTACATTGCATAAAATGACAGCTAGCCAACCGTCTCTTTTTTTTGTCTGTTCTTATAATCCTCATTTTGAATGTCGTATAAAAGTGGTAGAGCTTGAACTTCTAAGATAATACGTTCGCTAAGAAGTTCCATTTTTTTCATCTCACTCATTGAAAAAAAATTGTAATAACACTTGACTACACACACTACTCTGCGTTGACAGACTGCACAGATAGTACTGAGTTCTGTGGTGTCGCACATGTCTAAAGTGCGCGCCACCTACTTTCGCCGCGCGCCGCCATACACGCACGGCGCGGCGTTCTTATGACGTCAACCACGAGCGCCCTGTGCTACAACTCCGCTCGTGGCCACCACTGAACGACATCGCTCACTTGGGACTGAGATAGGAACCAGTTAAGACTTCGGAATCAGATAGGCACCAGTGAAGACTTGGCTATCGGATAGGCACTAGGCAGGCCTCTAGCTCATCTACGTATCAGCATTCTGCAGTACTGAGCTATGTAAAAGTTAAGTATTACTAAGTCTCTAAGAAATATATATTTCGTTCTAATTTACTCTAGTGTTTCTAGTTTCTGCTGTCCCACTGGCTGGTCACCTCCTACCTGCGCAAGCGTGCATCCTTTATTCCTGTGTCGGTCTTTCTACTCGGCCACCGACCCTACACATTTACATGGTTACTATTTTAAAAACTGATGACTAAATATAGCAAGTTTATGCCCAAGGGCACATTTTGCCCTGGGTTGGTACTCCATGTGACCATAATTCTTAGTGTCTTCCCTGCAATCCTCAAGCATAGGGAAAAATGTTCTTGGAAAATCAGTGTCCATCACATCTAATTTCAGTATATCCCAGCTATTTAGATGCCTAACAGGCCTAATAACTGCTTAAATTATTGTAAATAATAGTATATGAACAAAATTTCACAAGTTTGCGAAAGTAACTCTTTCTGCCCTATATCTGCAGTTAATCCAAGACGGCAATACTGCAATATGTCTAACGCAATGAACATTAGTTTGACAGACACAGTTGATGCCAAAGACAAAAAAATAAATGCATTTTACAAGATTCACAGCTTACTGTAATACGGGAAAAATTTTCCCTTGCTTGGTGCTCTGCGTAACCTGACGTACCTTGGTGCTACTAGGGTTAACGCTTTTGAGTGTGAATAATTACATTTGGGCATTGTAAACCAAAATGGGAAACATCCGTAAAAGATAATGGGGTATTGTACCATCAATTCCTACCGAACATTAATTACGGTACGAAATCATTAATTTTTAATATATGCTACAAGTAAACGATACACATTATTAAAACTTAGACCTCCTACTTTAAATGATTGAAATTAAAATAAAAAAGAAAGATGTTTTGGAGGGAAGCTATTCTTTTGGTATTACGCTTCGATTTCTTGCTAAAGGAGACAGTTTTAGAAGTCTACACTTCCTTTCTAAAATAACTATGTAATTGATATCACTTGTAGTGCTTGAAGTTTGCAAAACAATATTAAAAATTTGACAGGAAATATTAAGTACTGTACTGTTAATTTTAAAAATTAAATTTAGTAATGGAGTGTGTCGAAAGTCTAAAAAGTTTTTAATTCCAAAGTTCGCGCCTAAGTTTTGCTGTGGCATTTCGTTTTTTGAGGTTTCTTTCACAAATGAATCACTTTCTGATACAGTTCTAATATTTACAAAGAGATTTCGAAACTTTTAAAACGGCGACGAAAAACGAACGAAGAAAGAAACAGTTTCGAGATGAGCAGACGACAACGACAGAATGAAACGTTGGCGCCAACGTGTGTACGTCGTACCTATATTGGCCCAACGTCCTTCGATGTTTGGTCGAAATACCGACAAGCAACGGAGCCAAACCAACGTTGGCGCCAACGTTGGAGTCAATGCTATTTTACCAATCCACACATTGGGCGAACACTGTTGGAACCAACGTTGGCGCCAACGTTGGTACGGCTCCGTTGCTTGTCGGTATTTCGACTAAACATCAAAGTTACGTTGGGCCAATATGGGTACGTCGTACACAAATTGGCGCCAACGCTTCATTCTGTCTTTGTCATCTGCTCATCTCGAAACTGTTTCTTTCTTCGTCGCCGTTTTAAAGTTTCGAAATCTCTTTGTAAATATTAGAACTGTATCAGAAAGAGATTCATTTGTGAATGAAACCTCAAAAAACGGAATGCCACAGAAAAACTTAGGCGCGAACTGTGAAAAAAAAAAAAAAAAAAAAAAAAAAAAAAAAAAAAAAAAAAAAAAACTTTTTGACTTTCGACACACTCCATTACTGAATTTAATTTTTAAAATTAACAGTACAGTACTTAATATTTCCTGTCAAGCTTTAAATATTGTTTTGCAAACTTCAAGCACTACTAGTGATATCAATTACATGGTTATTTAAAAAGGGAAGTGTATGCTTCTAAAATTGTCTCCTTTAGCAAGAAATCGAAGCGTAATACCAAAAGCATAGCATCCCTCCAAAACATCTCTTTTTTTATTTTATTTTCAATCATTTAAAGTAGCAGGTCTAAGTTTTTATAAAGTGTATCGTTTACTTGTAGCATATATTAAAAAAATAATGATTTCGTACCGTAATTAATGTTCGGTAGGAAGTGATACAACACCCCATCATCTTTTACGTATGTTTCCCACTTTGATTTACAATGACAAAATGTAATTATTCACACTCAAAAGCGTTAACGCATTGGACGCGATTTGTGCGTCAGATATGTTTTCGTTGGCTCTCGACGAATTCAACTGAATATTGGCTCCAATGTGTGGACGCTGTCTCAAAAATATTGGCCAATGTTGGCGCCATCGTTGGTACGAAGCTGAACGCTCAGCGTCAAAAGACACCATAGGCAGGTTGGAAGAGGCCGGTAGTGGTCACACACAGCGCCTTTTTCTGCCAGCGTCAGACGGGAAGACGCATCCTCAAGGTCAGACGACAGTTGGATGGGCCGGGGCCCATTCGCTGCGTCAAAAGACGCTTCTCACATTGCGTTCCCACGTGAACTCAGTACTATCTGTGCAGTCTGTCAACGCACAGTAGTGTGTGTGGTCAAGTGTTATTACAGTTTTTTTCAATGAGTTAGATGGAAAAAATTGAACTTCATAGCGAACGTATTATCTTAGAAGTTCAAGCTCGACCATTTTTATACGACATTCAAAATGAGGATTATAAAAACAGA
Source organism: Locusta migratoria (assembly GCA_026315105.1). NCBI lineage: Eukaryota > Metazoa > Arthropoda > Insecta > Orthoptera > Acrididae > Locusta > Locusta migratoria. The sequence goes on along the minus strand of CM048748.1, from coordinate 267,741,183 downwards.
CAAAAAAAAGAGACGGTTGGCTAGCTGTCATTTTATGCAATGTAAACAAATAATAAAATAAGTAATAAAACTTCACTTACCTCAGAGTAACTGATAGTTTTTCTTCAGCCCTTATAAAATCACGTAGTCGAGTATTTCTTCCAGTAATAGCACTCTATACATTAGACAGCAGAGTTTCGTATGACTTAATAGACATCCTGTAGTACTCAAAAAACTTTTCAGGGTTTTCTTTAAGTTTGTTGTGTATCAGAGTGAATTTTCCCCTCTCTGATCTGTCTTCAATTATTGGATGAATCCAAATACGTCTTTTTTGTCTACGTCGTCTCCTTCGAATCAGTATCAATGCAGCACATATTATTGTTGCAGACTGTTTACTTAATACATTCATTTCTCAATGCTGCGATGTCACCTATGCAGGTGTGAAACGCTACTGAGCCAAATGTGGCCACATTCACGTCTTTGGTCGGTAGGACGCCTGTAAGAAGCCGCTGTATATACGCGGTCGAATGTGGCCACCACCTGGCGCCTTTTAAAGCTGCTTCTTTAGACGCTGAGCGTCCAGCTACAAAAAACGCAAGTGTGGCCGTAGCCTAAAGCGTCTCGCTGCGAAGCGCGCGGTTGCTCGCCGTGGTGGTTCGAGTTCTCTCTGGGGCATGGGTGTGTGTGTGTTTGTCCGTAGGTTAGTTTACCTAGGTTTAAGTAGTTTGTAAGCTACGATGACCACACAGTTTGGTCCGATAGATTTACAAACATTTGAACAAAAAGCGCACCGCTTTCCTCGATTGTGTGCACGTCGGTGACATGAGACGGATGAGTCCATTTGCTCGGAGGTAAGGTAGGTATGTCAACAACGTATACTATCACCGAAAATAGTAGATTCAAAAATATTCAAGAGTTTGTTACACTTATAGTCGGGCCGCTGAAACATGTCACTTGACAGTTTGTACGTAGTTCTCGCGAAGTTGGCTATACAGCGACTGCGAGGTTGCAATAGCTACGCAGCAGACGACTACAGCGTCAGCGGATAGCTCAGAACGTCCGAAATATGTACTGGAATTGTCGCCTAAAACCGTGAATAAGAACGGTCGCATAATAATTTATAAAAAAGTATAACGCAGAATGTGTTATTTCAACAGTCAAATCACCAACTGAGAAATACGATTTGTTAATATGCGAAACTGTGAAATAAATAAAATAGTCTAACTTAAGGGCAGTGTCTATGAGATGTTATTCCGAATTGTTAACGTAATAGATGCAAATGAAATGTCGTACAATAATGTAAAGATATTCATAACAAAGAATACGCAACCAACAATCGTAATACGAAATAAAGAAACAGTTGCATTCTCGATGCAGAGTGAAAGAATTAATTTTGCATAAATTTACACTCACCGGTTTATGAAGTCAATGGCGTAATTCCGTCAAGTTCTCCATCATCACTGGCATCCGAATCAACACCAAACCCGTCGTCGTCGTCATCATCGTCATCGAGGGAAATCATCAATTGTTCATGTTCATTTATTATTCCATCTATAGTCTGTGCTTCTTTAATAAGTTTCGAAACATGCTCTACCTTCTTTCTCCACGAGTTGGCGTCAATAGTAGCAAGTCCTTCAAGTAAAAGTCTTTCCACTTCCGTTATAGTGAAAGACTTGTTTTTCTTTCTAATATACGTCTTTACGTCACCCCAAACCAATTCAATGGGGTTGAAATGGCAGTGATACGGTGGTAGCCTAATTACCGCATGACCCTGTTCCCTTGCCACTTCGTCTACTACATACGTAGGCGTCACAGGTTTATTTTGCTTCACGAGTGAATACAACAGAAGCTTTGTCATACTCATATCTGCAGCAATGTCTCTCGCTAGCAACCACTGTACCATAGTTTCTTTCCGGTCACTAGTTGTCGGAGTTTTGTCTAGTATGACCGAATGGTAAGGTGCATTGTCCATTACAAACACTGTTGGGACACTAAACTGCGACAACAAATTCTTAAACCACTGCAGGAAACGTTGGTGGTCCATATCTTCGTGGTAATCACCAGTTTTTCTGGATCGGAAGACTAAAAGTCCGTCATTTACAAATCCACTTGAAGATCCTGCATGTGCCACAATTAATCTGGCACCTCTTCCTGTTGGCTGATGACCACAACTATTTGGTGTATTGTCTGTCCAGCATTTATCAACACCTTCTCCGGTGTTGACCGAGGTTTCATCTAACCATACAATGGAATGTATATCACTACCTTTAATTTTGTGTAAGAATATACTTCTAGCTGCAACAACATGCGGCTTTTCGAGTAATAGTCTTCGTCCATTTAACTTTTTGAAGCGGAAGCCCATACTTCTTAACACCGTTTTCAGAGATGTTTTTCCACCCGAGAAAAGATCGCATGCTTTTAACGAAATTAGCAGCTTCGCTACAGTCGGATATTCTTTCCGGCTATAATAGTCATAAATATGACGACGGATTGCGTCCGTTTGAAACAAATTGAGATTGGTAACAGGACGAGGCTGCTTCTTTTCCTTGCCTGGGGTAGCTAAAAACACACTGTTTTCTTTACCCGGATTATCTTCCACACGGTTTGTGTCACTGTCTTGAAGTTCTTGAAGCAGCACACCTTTCCTTATAATCGTTCTTTGACTCAGTCCTAGAGTTTTATCAGCCGGAATTGATGGTTCCCCGTGAACAGAAACAAAATCTCTCTGTTGTTCGTAGAACTCCCGCGTTCTTCTAATTAATTCCATTGCCTGGCTATTTAACGGCACTCCGCGCCGCAATGGATTGTCGTTTGTTTGAAGACGCCGTTTCGGTGACATTTTTTTAATAAATAAAAAAATGTACGCAAAGCAGTACAATCACACACGATACAAAAACAGACGATAGCCCACGAGCACACAAAGCTTTCATAGAACGTGGCAACGTGGTAGTGACGACGACGGAACCGGCATTCGCAGCTGTGCTGTGATTGGTTCAGAAGACGCAGCGTCTCGCGTTCGTCATTTGTTTTTCACTCATACTGGCAACTTCAAAACACTCGTGTAGTGACCTTGAAGTGACATGTTTCAGCGGCCCGACTATAAGCGACTTAACTGCGGGGTCATCAGACCCTAAACTTATAAACTCTACAAATATTTCAACATTTAGCTACTTACTACTCCAAATTTTATTTCTCGCTTATTGGCAATGAAGGTTCAGACCTTAGTTCAAATGTTCAAATGTTTGTAGAGCTTACGGGACTTAACTACAGGGTCATCAGTCCCTAAACTTACAAACTACTTATGAACTACTTACGAGCTAGGACGGCACAAATATCCATGCCCGAGGGGGATTCGAACCCCTGACCGTAGTGGCCGTGCAGACCGTGACTGGAGCGTCTCAGTCCCCTCGGCCACCGTGGCCGGCCCAGACCTGTAGTTACATAAAATACTTGGTTTATGAAGATTGGTGTGGTTTCTGTTCTTTTAGACATGTCCGAAAGAACAGATTCAACACCAATCTAAAGACATGTATTTATAAGCGATGACGGCGTAAGGTTCATCTACTTCACCGCAGATGCGGTAGTTAATAACGTACGACCTCGACGGGAATCCGAAATGGCGAGCCGCGGTGGAGTGGCAGAGCGGTTTAAGGCGCTTTTCTGCGGAGCGCGTGGTTGCTCGCCGTCGGAGCTTCGAGTTTTCTCTAGGGCATGGTTGTTTGTGTTGTGCCTAGGTTAGTTTAAGTAGTTTATAAGCCTAGGGCCGCGGTGGAGTAGCCGAGCGGTCTAAAGCACCTCGCTGCGGAGCGCGCGGTTGCTCGCCATGGAGGTTCGAGTCCTCCCTGGGGCATGGATGTGTGTGTGTGTTGTCCTTAGGTTAGTTTACCTAGGTTTAAGTAGTTTGTAAGCTACGGACTGATGATGCCCACGCAGTTTGGTCCGATAGATTTACAGACATTTGAACATTTGAAGAGCGACTGCCGCCAAGCCAGACGCTCTGCGCACATTATCAACGGGCATTTCTCACTTTCATTTACTGACGATGGAAACTTACCTTCGCAACCTTCTCAGATTTAGCAGTAGTGTGGCGCAACGGTTCCCAAATTGTGGCTCTCGACCCACTAGTAGCCTCGTGGGGTATTTTCAGTTGGTCCGATGGGCAACTTTACCGTGTCGAAGTCAAATCTATCTATATCTATAAATGTGAATGTCTCTTCGGTGTACGTTTATCACGTCTGAACCACAAGACATAATGAGTTAAAATTTTGTACAGTTACTAATGTCTACCCGGGGAAGGCTTTAGGCACGGTTTTATGGCGATCGGATAGCTATTTATCTATATATATATATATATATATATATATATATATATATATATATATATATATATATATATTAATGTGAATGTCTGTTCGGTGTACGCTTATCACATCCGAACGACAAGACGCAGAAACGTAAATATTTGTACAGTTACTAATTTATACCTGAGGAAGGTTTTAGGCACGGTTTTATAGTGATCTGATAGATATCTAGTAATTTTAAGAATATAACGCGGAATGGGGAACAATAATTACTCTTTGAAAATTGTATTTACTCTTTGAAAATGGTTTTATTGGTTGCATTGTTGCTTGAGGGTAGATAATGATAAAATGGTGGAGTATATTGGGATGGAAAGTTATCGGTGTATATAAAATTCTACGTGTGTGTGTGTGTTAATATTTCGCTCTGCAGCGAAAACTACAGAACGCAAACGAATGGTCTGTGTGTAATTGTTGTCCAAAGTCTCCCGTTGTACACCATAGCGGTTCCATGCCGATAGCTGTAAGGGGGTGGAAGTTGTCAAATTATAAAAAAATTCGGACTGGAAACCAGCGATGACGTTTGCGACTCTATAGCAAGGAGGTTACATACAGCGAAACGTGATGCCACAGACCATATCTTTGGTCTATGCGTGCTACAATGTTTTCAGCTCTTTCTCTGTAAGGATAAGCATACGAATAAGGAAATATAAGAATAAATAATTAAAGCAGTAAAAAATAAATTTCATTTAATACAACTCCTTAAAAAATCGATTTGACGTTTCGCGCATTACATCAAGTGATCGATCTGTTGTATTAAAATCATTATTGTTGAATTTCGTGATTGGATTCTTCGAAGCAACTGCAATTTTACAAGTGATTTGATCTCATAGCACACTTATCTATCATAATCAACCAACAAGCGAGCGGAGCCGCGGGTTTAAGCTAGTCATTTTATAAATACGCTAACACGAAAATTGTGGTGCAGATTACTAATTTATTCGTACAAGAAGGCCAATGAAAGTTACATAATTCGAAAGATTGTTTGTCGTAGATTTCACGAATATAAATATTATGTGTGCATTTAGCCATTAAAAGTGGTAAAAGGAAGTAGACATTTTCCTATCTACAGCTTGTATCAAGTTCTACATTCTCCGACAATCAGCTCAGTGACTGGCTATTCGCCTCGACCAAAGACGCTGTAATGCAGCGCATCTACAGTATTAGAATAACGTATTGAAATAAGTGAATATCGAAACATGGAGTGCTCCCAACTCACTTTCTTGTGCCGTTCAAATGCTTTACTTTCGCAGTGATTAAGAGTGGTTAAAGGAAATGGATATTTTCATATGAATGCCGATATAAAGATGATGCGCCGGGAGAGGCATGTAGCGGTGCACGGGTGGAAGTACGAAGTCGACATGTTGCCAGCTGTATAATTCTGAATATCGCAGTATCGAAATAACATTATTTCTTGGCATTGTATAAATATACGAACACCGAAATTATAGATCCATTTCAAATATTAGGCTAATGAAAGTTATATAATTCGAAAATGACATGATAAGTATGTACTTCCGTTTTTATTTGCTGTTATTGTGTCAGGCTTTTTCCTTAACCGTAAAAGATACCGTTTCATACCTCCCAGTGCCGGTTAAATTGTACCAAATATTCCAGCGGCCTCCTATGAGAACGTTGGCAACAGATGCTGAATAGTGAGAATCCTGTGAGTCTTCATTTTAGCCAATCGCTTGACAACGCTGATGTTTCCTCATGGAATCTTCGTTTTACGAGGACAATTATTTTTACTGGGTGGACGAGGGTACATACAAGAACCTGTCAACCATAAATCAGGAACAGCATTATTTGTTTACTTCATGGTCTGTACGATACACTAATCGAGTCTTTCTATGTGGTTCGAACAAATGGGCAAAGATTTTCTATTGTGTTGTTGATTTTGCCAACATAATCACGCGAGGCCGCCGACTTGATACGTAAAGTTTTACTCCCATTGACCATTGTAATCACAATTGGTCGATTTTCGCCCACAGACAATATTAGTGTTAATAAAAATGCACCTTCTTTAGGTTGTTAAGGCAAGATCGTTGATAAAATGTATTTATTTTCCTTGACCGGTTTCAGTGATTTAAAAAGTCATCTTCAGAATGGTTTACGAGGTCTTCACTTTGGAGCACATACCAAAGAAAAAGTTACTCGTCGAGATATGAAATGAATAAGAATACATGGTTAACATTTTAAAAAATACGTCACGAAAATGGATCAACTTATTATTAGATCAACCTTTTAATGTAAAATGACGGGCCGGCCGCGGTGGCCGAGGGGACTGAGACGCTCCAGTCACGGTCTGCACGGCCACTACGGTCGGGGGTTCGAATCCCCCCTCGGGCATGGATATTTGTGCCGTCCTTAGTATAAGGTAGTTGATAAGTAGTTTGTAAGTTTAGGGACTGATAACCCCGTAGTTAAGTCCCATAACCTTAACAAACATTTGAACATTTTTTTTTGTAAAATGACGAACCTTTTGGGTGACGTGTTTTTTAACATGTTCGCAGTGGTTTCTAATTCATTTTATATCTCGACGAGTAACTTTTTATTTGACATGCGCTCCCGAGTGAAGACCTCGTAAACCATTCCGAAGATGATGAAAAAAAAAAAAAAAAAAAAAAAAAAAAAAAAAAAAAAAAAAAAAAAAAAAATCAGACGACTGCGTGTCTGAATAATACCGTTCCGTAAATGGAAATTAAACACCTAATTGGAAGTACGAAATAATTCCTTGTTTATCATAATCAAGGTCCTGTGTTAACTATGAATAAACTAAAAGCTTGAATATTTCTTTCAGAAGCCAATCGATAGTTCAAAAAAAAAATGTTCAAATGTTTGTTAAGCTTATGGGACGTAACTACGGGGTCATCAGTTCCTAAACTTACAAACTACTTATGAACTACTTACGAACTAGGACGGCACAAATATCCATGCCCGAGGGGGGATTCGAACCCCTGACCGTAGTGGCCGTGCAGACCGTGACTGGAGCGCCTCAGTCCCCTCGGACACCGCGGCCGGCAATCGATAGTTAATTTAAGAGTCTCCAGTAAGTAAATACGAAGAAAAGGTCCTACTTCTTACTAATTAACTGTACAAGTGTAATCAGTATTTTTCGAAATTTCACAAAGAAGATTTACTTCTTTATAAATTGTGTCTACAGTAGGACCTTGCTTAACGAGCGTAATTCCATTCTGCAATGTGAAACACTTGTCATGTAACAAATATTTGTCTTATTGATATAGTGCCTGTTGTTTTCGACATGAACAAAGTAACAGATACCAGTGACATTAATGGTGATACATTTATGTAATCGAAATATTGAAATATCTCGACCGTTGCAGGGCACTGAGACGTATTCAATGGCGGAATTGGAGATTAGTGCTGGACAGTAGTGAGCGGTATGTTGAGAAGATGCGCAGGATGTGAGACGTGCCTGGAGATGCTAATACTCAACGAACAACTCAGAACGAACGTAAACAAACGACCGCCAAGCATAGATCTATTTGAAGAAAAAAAATCGGTTCAGATGACCACTGGTCCAATGCTGGAGATCCGAGATCGAATCCTGCACAAATTTTCAGCTTCCCCATTCAATTTATTTCTACGTCCTGCATTGGTCGAGATGTTTCAGTATTTCTAATTCACAAATATTTTTCAGCCGGAATTAATGAAATACGTTTTAAAAAATCATAAAATAGTGTATAATGCTCTACTTTTTTTCTTTTTAACCGAAAGCGGCAACACCAATAGACAATGAAATTAATTTACTCTAAATCACACACATACTGTAGTTGTGTTATGGTTTGGGGAAGGGAAGGGGAAGGGGGTCGGCCGGCTGCGGTGGCCGAGGGGACTGAGGCGCTCCAGTCACGGTCTGCACGGCCACTAGAGTCGGGGGTTCGAGTCCCCCCTCGGGCATGGATATTTGTGCCGTCCTTAGTCTTAGCTAGTTCGTAAGTAGTTTGTAAGTTTAGGGACTGATGACCCCGTAGTTAAGTCCCATAACCTATACAAACATTTGCACATTTGAAGGGGGTCTCGTATTCCAAACGGTTGGAAAAACATCGATTTAAGCAACTGAAACCGGTCAAGGAAATAAATACATTTATCAGCGATCTTAGTGTAACAACCTAAAAAAGGTGCATTTTTATTAACATTTAAACAGATCGCTCTCCTTTGGCCAACATGCCAGATAATAATATCAAAGTAAAATACCTTACCGACTGCCTTCACAAAGTATCATATAATGCAGTTGGAGAAATAAGTTCATCGTTTGTAGAAAATAAATTGAGGCTAACTCACAGTAAAACTCAGATTTTACAATTTCTAACACACAATTCAACAAAAGCTGCCATTTTGATCACACATAATGTGTCGTTCGGTAGCACAGTGACAGAGAGCCATAGGTCGCATGTTCGATTCCCGCCAGGACCTAGGATTTTTATCTGTACCTTTCCACTTCCTTCACCTTTGACAATATTGTTGATGTGAAAAGTTTCGAATCGACGTTAAACTGTGGGTCCCTCTGTAACTGGCAGGGTATGTCAGAAGGTCGGAGGAAGGCAACGGTATTCCACCTCCAAACAGGACCATGTATAGTAAAGCACTGTGGCGTTCAAACCAATCTTCGGATTGCTGACTGCTTTACCTTTTTTATATATGGGTATATGATAAGTAAGATTAAACAGTTCAAATTTCTAGGGTTCAGAAAGATAGTAAACTGTCATGGAAAGCCCATGTTCGGTATCTTGTTCAAAAACTAAATTTTTATTTATTTATCATTAGAACAGTATCTGCAATACATGATTTTTCAACACGAACAGTAGTTTACTATGCTTACTTTCACTTACGACGTATGGTGTTATCTTTTGGGATAACTAAACTGATTCAGAAAGGGATATTTTTGACTCAGAAACGGGTGGGTAGTTCGAACAATATGTGGTGTAAGTCCGCGAAAGTCTTGACGACCTCTTTTTCAGTGGGAGTTCTGACATTGGCGCCACAATACATATTTTCTCTAATGCCCTTTGTTTGTTTGTTCCCCTGAGTTAGCAGCTTTCACTCTGTGAATACTAGACAGAAATCGAATATATATCTGGATCACACCTCCTTGACTCTAGTGCAAAAAGGCGTACAGTGTTCTGCAGCATCCAAAAGAGCACGACGCATAGCTGAGGAAATATGACGTCATAAATAATGAGAGGCCACCGCGTGAGTATACACAGAGTTATGCGTCAATTATTGGGAAATAGAAGTAGTTAGGGACCTGCAACAAAGTTTGCATGTAATTTCGAACGTTTATGAAGCGTTTTGTAACTATACACCCCCCCCCCCCCAAAAAAAATGATGGAACGAAAAGAAGAACAGTTTCGCTGTAGATGCCGTAAAACTGTCGCACCAGCCGTGACCTTATATCAAGTGAAGTTAGTATGACCTTCGTTTTTATTGGATAGAAATCGATAGTTTTGTTCCGATATTGATGAAATTTTGCACGCTATATCTTAAAAACAAAAGAATATTTCTGTTTGTATAAAATTTCGTTCGGTGCGTGGTGGAGGGTACTTAACGGAATTTTACAAAATACATAGTTCTCCTGCAATCTTTATGAATTTTTGCACACGTTACCTTTAAACCACGAGGTCGATCACTGGGTACATAAATGTTTGTATGGTACATGATAGAGGGTACCTTGCAGAAAACTTTGCTGAGAGAGGGAAAGGTGGAAAGGAACAGAGAGATGGGAGAGAAAGAGGTGGATTCAGAGAGAAGGGGAAAGGGGAGGTGGACTACGAGAGTGTATGATAAACCAATACACGGGCAATGCCGGGTTTACAGCTAGTTCTATATAAAGCAGAGGTTACCTTTACCAGTTTCAAACGTCAAACTGAGAAAAGCAATTGTATATAATAAATCCAGTTTATTATTATTTTATTAGTAATCGCCATTCAGTCAGTTATATAAAATGGGCCGCGAAAATCTTTCCAGTAAGATTTTGGGCCCCACTACGAAAAAGATTAGGATCCACTGATATGGCGCGTTGGATAACTTATCAGTAGCTGATCACAGTTGAATCGTGCAAACAGGAAGAAAGTCTGTGGTACCATGAAAAAAAAAGTATTACAAACAGTGAACGTCCCAAGTCGAATATCTGAAATTTGAAACGAGAGGGAAACACCTAAACGAGAGCGTCTTGGTCCTGTGGTTATGATTGTGAACTGTGAAGCTGAAAGTACCTGGGATAACCTTCCCCAAAGCAAAAGTTTAATTTCTTCTTTTTAACAAAATTATGAACTAGCCGCTTGTTCACTGACGCGTGTGTTCGCTGTTACCAGTTTTGTGTCTGTGTCGTGTTGCAGCGCCCACGCGGCAATACCATTCGATTAGCAGCTGAAAGGAAGTGGCTCTCGAATTGAAACCGCAAACGTTTGATCACTAGGTGACGGGAAAACACCTCTGATGTATTGTACACGACACTTGTCACGGTATGTGCGCCATATGATAGGAATCCTTTGTAGACCCAGCAGGAATCCTCACTCCGCCGTTCACTGTAGTCAACTGACATCGTGTGTATGGCGTAGCGTACCCATACCGGCACTTGACATTGCGATTACAGGCTAAGAGCGTTTATTGCGACATACTTCACACCCGTTTGTTGTTTTGATAGGTGAGCAGTCTATGCGGCATTCCACCTGACAAATTGTTTGCAAAAGTATGGCACTTATCTTCTTTGGTTATTAGTCCCTAGGCTTACAAATTAATTAAATTGAGTTAAACTATCCTAAGGACAATACACAATCATGTTCCAGGGAGGACCTGCACTCACTATTCATCTCATTGGCTCGTAAAAATAATACGAGGGTTGAAACTTAAATAGTGGAAACACTGCTGTGGAGACACTATGTAATGGAATCTACTATTGTCACTGATAGCACACGTTGTTGACATACCCACCTTACCTCCTAGGAAATTGACTCACTAGTCCCACGTCACCGGCGTGCGCACAATCGAGGGAAACACAGTCAATTGTGAGCCAGCAGTCTAACGGTGTCACTATATTTTCGAAACAGGAATGTGCCAGAGGTCGTACAGCGCGATAGTGTCATCAAGGTCTTCAAGAGGCGTGCGGGGGAATCGGCTTTACCGTACAGAACAGAGGCACGTTGGGTAAAAGCCGTTAGTTTTTGTAGCATCACCAGCGACCAACTTTGCGAAAGAATCGGCAACACATTCTCCGCAACCCACCCATCATTTTGCACGATAAATGAGCTGGCTCATACAGCGCAATCTGTCGCTGCTCTGTTCGGTCGATTTGACTGGGAAGTGCTGTACCATCCACCATATTCCCCGGACTTAAGGACTTATCATTTTGATTTGATTCCCCAGATGAAGAAACCGCTTCGTGGTATTCGCTTTAAAACTTCTCCAGATATTCGACAGGCAGTAGACCGCTCCATTCGCACCATCAACAGAACAGGCTCTGGTAACGGTATACTACACGTTCCACTTTACTAACAACGGGTTATACACGACACCGGCGACTACTTTGAAGAACAGTAACAGGTACAAACATGTAGCGCTTTTGTGTCGGTCGTGAATAATTAGTTACCACTTTTTAAGTTCCAACCTTGGTATGTTCTTAATAGATGACTTTCATTCTATAATTAATGTGTAGTATGAAAAATTGCTGGGTACTGAAAGAGAACAGTGACTTCAATGACATGACGGGCAGTTCATAATGTAATGACAATTTGTTCAGGAATGGGATCTGAACCCAGGATTTTACGTTTTGTTGTTCGGAATCATGAGCACAGAACCACAATATGTTTATTATCATGAACAACTTTATTATTTTACGTATATTATCTTTAAATTCTTGAAAAACTTATAATTACAGTTCAACTCATCCTTTATCATCATCATCATCATCATCATTTTCCATCTCCAGTTTCCCAGGTGTGGCTAACAAGCGCTCTCCATCTCATCCGATCTTGATACAACATTTGGTGTTGGACATCATCCCAGTTAAAACCGTTCTTCTTTACGTAAGATTGTACTGCCTCTAACCATCGTCTCCTTGGCCTTCCTCTTGGTCTTCTTCCTCGTACTTCCATTCTGAAGTATTTTTAGCCTGTTCTTGTGCTATCCATTATCATTACATGGCCACTGCAGTCTTCTTTTCCCCAAGATGTTGGCAATAGGAACCCTGTTACTAGCTGTTTCTCTGTGTACCTCATTTCTGATCTAGTCTCTCCTGGTACTTTGATTCATAGTCCTGATAAACCTCATTTCTGTTGCTTGGATTCTGCTGTAATCCTTTTTAACGATGTACATTGTGACTTGTAGCGGAAAATTCAATTACCCTGTTAATTATGCCGCGGGGACTGAGGCGCTTCAGTCACGGTCTGCACGGCCACTACGGTCGGGGGTTCGAATCCCCCCTCGGGCATAGATATTTGTGCCGTCCTTAGTCTTAGTTAGTTCATAAGTTTAGGGACTGACGACCCCGTAGTTAAGTCCCATAGACTATACAAACATTTGAACATTTTTTGTTAATTATCGTAACACAGTCACTGTCTATAAAAGCTCGCAATGGCTTTAAAATGTTATTTTTTATTGTGTCATGTCATACCCTTGGAGACTTTAGGTTTCATTTTGCCTCTTTTTTCATAGTTCCATATACTTTCTTTCTGTTTTCGTGCTTCTTCTTTATTCAGTCGTTTATGAGCTATCCATTGCGCCATCCCTCCACTAAATCTGATGAGACGCAATTGGGAGTTTCCCCTTGTGAAAAATCGACGATATATACTCTTAAAAAATTGATGAATCGCCACGATTGTAGGGTTCTTGACAATTTATATACGTGTGGAATAGATATATACAAAAGCAACATTTCAGTTCTCTTTATTGCTCATGAAAACAGAAACTGACTTGTACAACAACACCTTAGACAGTCTGAATTTGTATTCCAGATTTCATCACACACCAGTTCTTCGAACAGCCGGTAGCAGGTCCTCTTGCATTGTTGCATGCCTGTATTCGTCGTGGCATACTGTCCTCTAGATAATCAAGGGACTGTTGGTCCAGATAGTCTCACAAGGAAAGTACTTGGTCTCGAACAAACACATATACACGGAAATCGTATGAGAGATAATGTTAAGATCCCTTATTGCACTAGTGATACTCCCGTATCTGCAAAACTCTGCAGTCGTCTGTTAGAGGCCTCTGCGTGTGCCATGCCGCATTGCACTTTGACCTGTCGGTTCGCCAGTAGGGACGGTGCAGTGTGCCTCCGAAGTTGCGTTCTGTGACGTTATTTGTGTGGTGAACGGTCAGATGGGGCGGCGATTGCTAATCCATCCTGCAAATGTATTGGGATTAGTTGAGATGAAGTTACGAAGAACCCTTCTTCGTGAAGATGGTATTAGTGTAGAAGATGAATCATTTGCATGCTTTCTCGTATCTGTTATGGTACAGAAATATGAGCATAAGTTAGATACTGTTGTTACAAACTCATAATAATGATAATAGGGATGATAATGACGAACAACTCATTGCAAGCGGTAGTGCTACGGTAAGTGCGGGAAGAGGCGATGGAAGCAGTGGCAGTGAATACCAACAGTCTTCCGAGAAGAAGGTTAAAGTTGCAACTATCATCACGGCTTTTGATGACAATTCGCTAGAGAACAGGTACGATGATTATTACATAAGTTATAGTTAAGATATCTGCATTACGTTTGGCGTCTACAATTACATTTACAGTGCTATCTAGAGCATGGTTGCAGAGCTTTGCAGAAAAACGACACCCACCAGCACCTTGAGGTGTACGTAGAGATCCTGTAACCAAATGTACATACAGATATGTTTGTTCGAGCCCATGTACTTTCCTTGTCAGTCCTGAACTATGTTTCGGCGAAGATCTCTCCTATTGATTCGTGCGGCTTCTCATCCAAATACAGGCATTTTCAGTGTATTCAGGGGATGTTCGATAGCGTTCATATCTGGAGAACATGCTGGCCATTCTCATTTTGCGATGTCGTTATCACGAAGGAAGGCATTCGCAGGTTGTGCACGATGAGCGCTAGGATTTTCGTGCGTTAAGACGAATCCCTTGCCGAAATTGTGTCTATATGCCTTGCTGTGTGCGTGAGACTTTTGTGAGACGCGGTGGCCATTTAGATGCACTTGAAAATAATTTAAGTGTCTTGAACACAACTGGGGTTAATTAAAGCCTTACGCGTTTCGGCATACATTATAAAAGGCTATTAAAAGACATTGGTGTTAATATTCCATCCAACCTAATTCCACAATTTGATACAATTGAAATTCCACCCACCTCTCCTTCAGAAATTAGGTAAATAAACTCTCTCAAGAGCAAAAGGTTACGTGGAATTGATGGCATTTCCAGCACGGTATTAAAAGCTTACTTCCAATAGATAAGGAAGATACATGTAATAGTTCTTTAAAGAAAGATGTTTTCCTGGATAGATTGAAATATGCTATCGTTAAACCTTTGCATAAAAAAGGGGATACGTTTGATGTCAACAACTACCGCTACTGACAGCTTAATCCAAAAAGTTTGAAAAAGTTATGTATTCTCGAGTAGCTTCACATATTAGTAAAAATAAAGTTATAACAAAATGTCAGTTTGGTTTTCAAAAAAGCTTTTCAACAGAAAATGCTATATATACTTTCACTGATGAAATATTGAATGCTTTGAATAACCGGGATTTTTTGTGTTCTCTCAAAGGCTTTTGATTGTGTAAATCATGGGGTTCTTCTAGATAATTTTAAGTATTGTGCTACAAATGGTTTAAATCATACTTAACTGGAAGAGTGCAGAAAATTGAAATAAGCAGAACACATGATACAGAAGAAAGAATTAATTCCTCTAAGTGGGGAGTTATGTAAATGGGGTCCCACAAGGTTCGGTCTTGGGTCCTTTGCTATCCTTAATATATATTAATGACTTGCCATTCTACATTCACGAAGATGCTAAGCTAGTTCTTTCTGCTGATGATACAAGTATAGCTATCAAGCCTTACAAACAGGAATTAAATGATGCAATTGTAAATTACTTCTTTCAGAAAATTATTGGTGGTTCTCTACAAATGCAATCTCATTATACTTTGATAAAACCCAGTATATACAGTTTCATGCAGTAAATGGCATGACACCATTAATAAATTTAGACTTTAAACAGAAATATGTAGCTAAGGTAGAATATTCAAATTTTTAGGTGTTTGCATTGGCGAGGAATAGAATTGGAAGAAACACACTGAAGATCTGCTGAAACGTTTGAGTTCAGCTACTTGTGCTATCAGGGTCATTGCAATATTGGGTGATATGCATCTCAGTAAATTAGCTTACTATGTCTTATTTTCATTCACTGCTTTCATATAGGATCATATTCTGGGACAATTCAACACCGAGTAAAAAGGTATTCATTGCACAACAGCGTGTAATCAGAATATTTGCTTGAGCCCACCCAAGATCATTCTGCAGACATTTATTTAAGGATCTGGGGATCTTCACTGTTGTTTTTAAGAATCTGACCCAATTCGAAAGTAATAGCAGTGGGCATACCTACAACCCTGGGAGAAAGGGAGATATTCACTATTCAAGATTAAATCTAACTTTGGCACAGAAAGGGGTGAATTATTCTGTCACAAAAGTATTCGGTCACTTACCAAATAGCATCAAAAATCTAGCAGATAGCCAACTGGTATTTAAAAAGAAATTAAAGGAATTTCTGAATTGCAACTCCTTCTACACTTTACATGAATTTTTAAATAAGAAATAAAAAATTAAAATTAAAATTTGCTTAAATTTCGTCATGTACTGACATTATTAACACAGCTTTGGTGAGTGTTAAGTTATTGTTTCTTATTTGTTATGTTATAGAAAAATGTTAGATGAAATATTAACACCAATGTCTTTTTATAACATTTGATAATGACGTATGTCGAAACGAGTAGGCTTTAATAAATTTCACTTGTGGCGGAGACAGTTAAATTATTTCCGTCGATGTGATTGCACTATACGTCGAAGGATGTTATCGGTGTTCAGTATAGCCGTTTTACTGCCTTCCATTACCAGTGGCGCACAATGGCCATAAATCTTCTACTTCTACATAGATACTCTGCAAATCACATTTAAGTGCCTTGCAGAGGGTGCATAAACCACTTTCATAACCTTTCTCTACCGTTACATTCTCTAATAACACGCGGGAAGAAAAAACACCTAAATCATTCTGTTTTCGTTCTGAATTCTCTTATTTTATTGGGATGGTCATGTCTCCCTATGTAGGTGGTCGCTAGCAAAATAAAAGTAAAAGTCGGTGATTGAAATTTCGCAAATAGACCATGCCGCAACGAATAACGTAGTTCTTTTAATGATTTCCACCTCAAATGGTGCAACATTTCCGTGAGGCTTTCCCCCCTGTATCGTGATAAAAGAAAACTAGCTGCCCTTCTCTGACCCTTCTCAATGTATTCCGTCAGTCCAACCTGTTGAGGGTCCCACACTGGGCAACAGTACTCCAGCAGAGGATGCACAAGTGCGATGTAGGCAGTCTCTTTGGTGGAGCTGGAGCATCTTCGAAGCGTTCTGCTAATGAAACGTAAACTTTGGTTCGTCTTCCCACCAATATTTTCTAGGTGTTCTCTCCGGTCAAAGTTGTTCGTGATTGTAATTCCTAGGTATTTGGTAGAATTTGGGACGTTAAGGTTTGACTGATTTATCGTGTAATTGAAGTTCAGCGGATTTATTTTAGTGGTCATGTGTATTAATTCACACTTTTCTTTATTTAGTGTTAATTGCCAATTTTCGCACCATGTAGAAATTTTGCCTAAATTGCTTTGCAGTTGCATTTGAATCTCTGTTGACTTCAGTAACCGATAAACGTCAGCATCATCCGCGAACAGTCTTAAGGGAGCTATTCAGATTGTCTCCTAAATCGTTTATAAACACTAGGAAAAGTAGGGGACCCATAACGCTTCCCTGGGGGAACGCCAGATATCACTTCTGTTTTACTCGATGACTTACCGTCAATTACAACTAACTGTATCCTTTCAGATAGGAAATAGTGAATCCAATCGCACGATTGGGGCGATATTCGATAAGCACGCTATTTCATTAGAAGCCGCTTGTGGGGTACAGTGTCAAAAGCCATCCGGAAATCCAGAAATATGGAATCGATTTTAGATCCCTTGTAGATGGCACTTAACACTTCATGTGAATAAAGGGCAAGCTGTGTTTCGCAAGAGCGATACTTTCTGAATCCGTGTTAACTATTGGTTAATAGGTCGTTCTCTTCGAGGTAGTTCATAATGTCCGAACAAAGTATATGTTCCAAAATCCTACTGCAAATCGACGCCAGTGAGATTGGCCTGTAATTTTTCGGATCACTCCTATTGCCTTTCTTGAATATTGGAGTGACCTGGGCTACTTTCCAGTATTTGGGTACGGATCTTTCGCTGAGTGACCTGTTGTATATGATAGCTAAGTATGGACCTATTGCATCGGCATACTCTGAGAGGAATGTTGTTGATATACAATCTGGCCCGGGGGATTTATTTTTGTTTAGTGACCTTGTTTTACTACTCCAGGAACATCTAAATTTCGCATGCTGGCAGCTATTCTTGGTTCGAAGTCTGGAGTGTTCACTTCATCTTCTTTGGTGAAAGCGGTGTTTAGCAATTCTGCTTTAGCAGTACTGTCATCGTTAGTATTACCATTGCTATCGCGTGGTGAAAGTATTGTTTGTGTTCTGCCACTAGTGTACGTCACATATGACCAGAATTTCTTTGGATTTTACGCCAGATTACGAAACAGGATTTCGTTGTGGAGGCTATTATAAGCTTGTCGCATTGATGTCCGCGCTAGATATCGAGGTTCTGTAAATGATTGCCAGTCTAGGAGGTTTCTGTATCTGTTTAAATTTTGCTGCGTTTTTCTTTGCTTCTGCAACAGTGATCTGATGCGATTCCAAAAGGTCGTGGAACCACCACCATCCTGGTCGATGTATCCAACACGTTTAGGCTTACCAGACTGTCTCCAGAAACGGTGACTACTGTCTGGTTGAAGGAAGATGCGAGCCTCATCTGTGATACGACTTGATGCATTGACGACTCCATTCAGCACGCTGTCGACCCATCTGTAGCGCGCTGCATGGCATTTCCGTGTCAGAGCTGAACCTCACCATGGATGTCGGGACTGAGGTTGCGTATCACGCAGACTACTACGTACCGCCTGACAAGGTCTCGCAATGTTTCCAGTATGTAATATGGGTGGTGCACGTAATGGAACATCACTTGTATTAGCAGAATCATTCATTCCATGATCTGATGGGTCTGCAGTGCTCGGAGGTGCCTTTTTAGCTTTCTTTCCACCTTTTCCCTTTTGCGACGATGCTGTACGTTTAGCTGACTCTACTTCCATATCACTCATATTTGTGTCAGAGTCAGAATATGGTTGACTGGGTTGTAATCATCTGATTAGTTTTCGTAAAGCTCGATGTCAACTCCGGACGGGTTGTCTTTGTCTTCCGGCACAGTTTCTGCACTTAATGCTACTGATGTACTGTATAATGTTTATTAGATTCTTAAGTAATTACAGTTCCTTTCTACCACTTTCGAACAAGATACTTAGCTTTTCAACATTGCGATGTATGGGAGTTCTGCTCGCTGCAATATTATTCTCCTGGGGCGTCGTGGTAGAAATAAATACTCGTAGGTACAATTTTTCACTTCTTTAATTTGCAATCAAACTGCTTCTCCACCAAAACATTACAACTTCAGAACATATACAAAGCATCAGAACGTAGCTGGTAGTACTTCCATTTCAAAACACAGATTGACATAGCTTCCGGTGCACTTTAGAAAAGCCAAAACTCGAACTTCCCCACGCAAGGCGGTGAGGCAAATATATAACATCGAAAATAATGACGTTACTTTATGCATTGTTCTTAACAATTACCAAACAGACAAAAAACATGTCATGTACACAAAAATAATCACAATATAAAATGAAAACTATACATACAATAATTTTACATGGCGCATATCTTTTTAAGTCGAAATCGCCGTCCTTTTTTTATGACAACAAAGCGGAATGTTAAATGACAATTAATTTGTTAATGAGTACATCATACATGTTCCTAACATATATTGAACTATCAAATATCTTCGCAAATCAAAATATACTCAGAATCTCACGTCAGTCAATGTATACAAAGAATTCAATATTGTAAATCTTGACTATTGCATTAATTACACAAATAGCTGGTCTACACAACTTGTTGATGAGCCTAACATATATACAATGCTCTTTATTTTCATGTTTTTATGTTTTACAAAAGTTTTTACAATTCGTCTGTTTAAGTCTTGAAATGACACACAATGACGAAACTGTTGTTTATAGAACTGTCTGGAAAGCAAATATACGAATCTCTTAATTAATGAAATCCATCACTTGTTTTAATCACAGTATCACCGAGACACTGTCCTACACTGATTCCTAGGCTGGCTATTTCGTTTTTAACTCACTTCACACGCAACTTGTATCACTACTGAACCACACGATTCCGGGTCCGACGCAGACGGTATCGTACAATAACATTGAGATGAGAGGGCCGACAGTATCATCACAACTGGCATAAGCTGATGGACGATCGTGATCTGTGGGCAAACCACGACGTACGCGTGACATTAGCCATTGTTTAAATTGCATAATGTTTCTGGGCTCCATGCATTTGATTCCAATTTGGAAGTTCCCAAGCAGGCCAATCGCAATTCTGAAGGTAATAAACGTTATTATTATTATCTTAATATAATATATACATTATTTATAAATCATACATACATACATAAATATACATAAGAAGGAAGCTTAGGGTTTAACGTCCGGTCGACAGCTTCGTCATTAGAGACGGAGTTAACGCTCGGAGTTTTGGGTAACGATGGGGAAGGAAATCGGCCGTTCCCTTTTTGAAAGGAGTCATCCCGTCATTTGTCTGAAGTGATTTCGGGAAATCAGGATGGCCGGAGGTGGATATCAACCACCACCCTCACGAATGCGAGTCCAGTGTGTTACCACTGCGCCACCTCGCTCGGTCATAAATGTACATACCTCGTTGTTTGGCATAAGGTTTTTTCGGATGTAGTAGTTTGTTAAGTTTCTGTTCAAGAAATGTTTTCAATTTCAGTCCGTACTTTCCTGCAAAGGAATGCCAATTTCGTGTGTGACTCCAATCACTGGCAAAGTCTATAATAGCTTTAGCATCCAACTGCTGTACTCGTTGCCTAAATTCTTCTTCAGTAAAGCACGTTCTCGAGCTTCCTTTAATGAGCGATCGTACCCAACGTCGTGTTCTTTAGCAGTGGCGTGTTGCGTCTATATTTATAGCGTTTCCAGGCCCAACATAATCGCTACCTGGTAACGTTAATCCTTTAGTATTTTTTCGGTCGACTAATTTTTTCGTGCCATATGCAATTCCAGCGCCCGCTAAGCCAGTAGCACAAGATGTGCCAACAATCTGCGCTGTCGATAAAGAGGTTCTTAAGGTCGCACCATCAGCTACTGTTTCAGTCGCTTCAGATAAAAGTGGTATATTTTCAGCGTCTATCGCTGTGTGACCTTCTTTGCTATACTGATACGGATAGCGCTGGCGCAATCCAGTATTTCCTTGTTCTGTTGGCATTGGTTCCAATTTAATTTCAAAAACGTCTTCACTAAATCTTCATGAGCTGTATTTTCACCATACCTAATTTTCTTTACAGCATCTTGTCTACCAATTGTCCTTATACTATTACTCCTATTAACACTAAAATTGTTTCCCCTTTCCACTATTTCAATGTAATCCACTGATCCTGGACATAAAGTTTCTACTTCGTACTGTATTGAACCATGTTGTCCCGTGATTAAATGCTGATTGTGCTGACTAAATAAATTTTAGTACACTACTGGCCATTAAAATTGCTACACCAAGAAGAAATGCGGATGATAAACGGATATTCATTGAACCAATATATTATACTAGAACTGACATGTGATTAGATTTTTACGCAATTTGCGTCCGTAGATCCTGAGAAATCAGTACCCAGAACCACCAACACTGGCCGTAATAACGGCCTTGATACGCCTGCGCATTGAATCAAACCAGAGCTTCGATGGCGTGTACAGGTACAGATGCCCATGCAGCTTTAACACGATACCACAATTCATCAAGGGTAGTGATTGGCGTATAGAGACGAGCCAGTTGCTCGGCCACCATTGACCAGACGTTTTCAATTAGTGAGAGATCTGAAGAATGTGCAAGCCAGGGCAGCAGTAGAACTTTTTCCGTATCCACAAAAGTCTCTACAAGACCTGCATCATGCGGTCGTGCATTTTTCTGCTGAAAGTTAGGGTTTGTCAGGGGTTGAATGAAAGGTAGAGCCACGGCTCGTAACACATCTGAAATGTAACGGCCACTGTTCAAAGTGCCGTCGATGCGAACAAGAGGTGGCCGAGACGTGTAACCAATGGCACCCCCTACCATCACGCCGGGTGATACGCCAGTATGGCGATGACGAGTACACGCTTCCAACGTTCGTTCACCGCGATGCGACCATCATGACACTGTAAACATAGCCTGGATCCATCGAAAACATGACGTTTTGCCATATGTATATTGATGATGTTACAGTGTTCAATGAATTGAAATAATACGCAACTTGCGATCAGTTATGGCTTCACTGTACTAGGTTTAGATAGAATACCAAAGTGCGGCGAATGAAAATTTGTGTCCAGCCGGAATCTCCTGCTTACTAGGCAGACTCGTTGACCACGCCGCCACAGACGACACAGTGACCAGTCCGACTGCAGAGGACTCTTCCCTGCACGTCTCTCGCCACACCCAAATCTCCATTCGCCGCGCTGTCTTTCCTATACCACAGCCTATTTGTTCTGTAATGCTCACAGCCACACTACTGTATTCCCGCATCAGGGAGAACCGACCATGAGGTATCGAGACACAATTAATTGTCGTCAGGAGCCAGCCTCGTCTTGTATACAATTATATATTTTTGACAACGTTACAGCGTTCAATGAAGGAAATAAATCGCAATTTGCGATCAGTTATGGCTTCACTGTACTAGGTTTAGATGGAATACCAAAGTGCGGCGAATAAAAATTTGTGCCCGGCCGGGATTCGAACCCGGGATCTCCTGCTTATGAGGCAGACGCTTTGACCATTTCGCCACCGAGGACACAGTGATCAGCCTGACTGCTGCCACTCTTCCCTGCACGGCTCCCGCCACACCCAAATCTCCTTTAGCCACACTGTCTCTTCCTATTATCACAGCCTATTTGTTCTGTAATGCTCGCAGTCACAATACTGTATTCCCGCATCAGGGAGAACAGACCATGAGTTATCGAGACACAATACGGGAATACAGTATTGTGGCTGCGAGCACTATAGAACAAATAGGCAGTGATAATAGGAAGAGACAGTGTGGCGAATGGAGATTTGGGTGTGGCGGGAGACGTGCAGGGAAGAGTCCTCTGCAGTCGGGCTGGTCACTATGTTCTCGGTGGCGGAGTGGTCAACGCGTCAGCCTAGTAAGCAGGAGCTCCTGGGTTCGAATCCCGGCCGAGCACAAATTTTCATTCACCGCGCTTTGGTATTCCATCTAAGCCTAGTACAGTGAAGCTATAACTGATTGCGATTTATTTCAATTCATTTCAGTTCATTCTGCCGATGACTATACTTAAGAACTTAGATTTCTCAACTGATCCCGTAATTGTTTTGACCGGTGTAGCTGTATAAGTACTGGCAGCTGTGTCGGATGTGCGACCGCAGTGCAGCGCGTTTGTTGTTGAGGCGGCGGCTGCGAGTTGTGGCGGCTGTCGGCCAGTTTAGAGTGCGCGGCGACAGCGCCCAATCCCAGCACAATGGCGGCCGTAATTAAACACGCGGCCAAACGAGCCGCCATTGTGTGGCCACTTTGCGCCGGCAGGTGGCCGCCGACTGCCGGCACGCGCTAATGAACGCCGCGCCGCCGCTCATTATGCCGCAAGTGCTCGCCAATAAGGTCGAGGAGGCAGCCCAGGTCTGTACCGCACACAGCTGGCGCGTCCGCCATAATGTGCTGTTTGCTCTGTATAGGTACACGCTGTAGAGTCACTTCAGTCGTGTCCTTAAATAACGTTAGTGGTGCTGTCAGTCAGAGGCGTCCACAGAAGGGGGGGGGGGGTTCATTACGCAAACTGCCTCAGCGAAATTTCTGGAGGAGGGGGGGATTAGTACGTAGGGATGCTGAAAAGTAATGCCTCCGATTTTTTCTGGGAATACCTTACAGTTTTTGAAATAAACCAAACTGTATTACAATACCACATCTTTATTCACCATTTCTACATATTTATTTCTCAACATAGTCAACCTGGAGACGCACACATTTCTCCCAACGAGAGACCAGTTTGTGGATCCTGTCACTGGAGAACTATGGACCTCGTTGTCTGAACCACCGCCTCAGCTCCGCTTGCACTGCTTCATCAGTTGTAGAGTGGACACCGAGAAGGTGTTCTTTAAGCTTTGGAAAGAGGTGAAAATCGGATGGAGCCAAGTCTGGACTGTATGGAGGATGATCGATGGCAGTGAATCCGAGGCGGCGGATCGTTGCAGATGTCGCAGCGCTCGTGTGCGGTCTGGCATTGTCATGCTGAAGGAGAGGGTGTTCCATGTGGGGACGAGTTCTTCGAATGCGTGCTTTCAGTTTGCGGAAAGTCTCGCTGTACCCTGCGGAGTTTATGGTGGTGCCTTTCAGGGCCGGATCTAGGGGGTTGGGGGGGGGCAAAGGGGGCAGTTTCCCGGATGGCAGAACGTAGGGGGCGGCAAATTTTGGGCAATCTTTTTTTTTAAGTAAAATTAGTGCAATAAATTACCGGAATCATTTAATAAAACTAAAGTTCTTGGATGCTGACAGCAGTATTCCTGTTTCGCAGGTACTTCGGCTAATCAAACTTTCAAAATCTACTAGAGATTTTTGTTTGTTTGTATAGTCTATGGGACTTAACTACGGTGTCATCAGTCCCTAAACTTACAAACTACTTATGAACTACCTACGAACTAGGACGGCACAAATCCATGCCCGAGGGGGGATTCGAACCCCCGACCGTAGTGGCCGTGCAGACCGTGACTGGAGCGCCTTAGTCCCCTCGGCCACCGCGGCCGGCCTACTAGAGATTAGCCAAAACGAGGAACATGTTTCCTTAATTACACAATGTTAATTTATTTGCATAGATTTACTTTTTTCAGACTACTGAATATTCACATTTCATATCAAGATAATATTTGTAGAACAGGTAAATTTCCAATGTAACGATTGAGCCCATATAAAAAAGTATTTCAGGTGCACACACTTCTCATTGAAAAGCAAAAGCGCTAAATAAATGCACTGGTGACGATTAGAGACTGCTGTAGGTATATTGATGATACGAATTGCAGCATAAGCAGTGCAGGCAGTAATTTAGGAAGTGCGATATTTATTTGAGCAATCCACTGTTTCCCGCTGCAGTCTTATTGCAACAGACGTCATGCAGTTCACAGCAATAATCAGAATACTGACTCAGCATATTAAGCTATCTGTTCTAAAAATCGATGCAAAAAATTAATCCCATTATTAAGTTATTGGCACTGCCTTTAGGCATGAACTCCATATGCACGACTCCTGGGACATCCCAGAAAACAGTGACCATGATCTTCCCTGCCGAAGGCATGGTCTAGCACTTTCTTGGATGGTGATTCGTGGTGGCGGTACTCCTGTGATGCTCGCTTGCTTATGGGGTCAAAATGGTGCACCCAGCTTTCATCACCAGTCACAATGTTGTCAAGGAATCCATCACCCTTCTACTCAAAACGCAAAATCAATTGTTGACAGATGTTCAGTCTCCTTTGTTTCATGTCAGGGATGAGCATACGGGGCATCCACCGTGCACACACACTTTTCTGTACCGCAGTTCTGCAATCAGGGCCTGTACACGCTCCCGTGATATGCCACACTACAGTGAGAGTTGTGCCTGTGTTATCCGACGATTCTCTCTGATGAGTGGATCAACCCGATTCCGATGAGTCTCGTCTGTTGCCGTACGCGGTCGTCCACTCCGCGAGGACTGTGTTTACGAACACGGCAGCCCACCGGCGCACATTGCTGATGTCGATGCACTCGTCACCGTTTTCATTCTTCTGTGGATCTCAATTGGAGCCGTGTTTTATGCCGTTAGAAACTCGATTACAGCACGCTGTTTCTCACGCTCCGACATAGTCACTTTACAGAGCGCCATGTTACTCGGTATTACTCGAAGCCCTCTAGCGGCAGAGGGTTGTACTTTGCGTTAGCTACGCGGCAGGGACAACCGAGTAATATGCAGGACATGCGGAAGCTCAACCATGCTGTGAACAGACGAAAAAAATTTGGAGGCATTACTTTTTTTCGAGCCTGGGAGGGGGGGCACTTTATAAAACAATTTACAAACCCTGTAATACGTCATTTCAGTATTAAATAGCAAAACAGGACCTAATATCTGGGGTGTTGGTGGAGGGGGGGGCGAAGGGTGAGTTATTCGCCAAGGGGGGAAGGTGGGCGCTTCTGGTGTCAGGATTTCACTTTCCGTGAAAGAAACGTTTGACTGTTTTTCGACGTTGTCTCAATAGCGACTAAGGTAATTGGAAATGAACAGAGAAATGTAGGGGGAAATGGACAAATTGAGGAGGAAAAGCGAATACAGTAGGAATGGAAGTAGGTCGTGGACAGAGACAGGGTCTTTATCTACATCTGCACAAATACTCTGCAAGTCCCACTGAAGTGCATGGCAGAAGGTACATCGAATCTTTCCGTTTTCGATCTCATTTCTCTTATTTTATTTTGGTGATCATCTCTTCTTATGTAGGTGAGTGCTAACAAAATATGTTCACATTCGGAAGAGAAAGTTGGTGGAAATACGCCTTGCTTAGACTCTGATGTTGGAAAACTGAAATTAAAATTATCGTGGCGCAGCAGAATCGACGGGATCATTCGATTGTCAATGATCAGATAAGCTTTCTACTTCCACCACCGAGGGCAGGACACACAACTCGGCCGTAACGCGCGTGTCACCGCCTAAGACATGCACAGAAAAACACCAGCGTATTTCGCAGGCCGCGGCGGAGCGGCCGAGCGCATTGAGGCGCTATGCTACGATGTACAAGGCTGGTCCCCTCGGGCATGTATGTTCGTGCCGTCTTTAGTATAAGATAGTTCATAAGCAGTTTGTAAGTTTAGGGACTGATGACCTCGCAGTTAAGTCCCTTAAGCTTGACAAAATTTTAACAACCACCAAAGTACCTGGGCTCTTCAGCAGTTGCCTACTCACCTGAAGATGGCCGGACATCTCTGGGCCGAAATATCGTGTCACAATGTCAACGGGATCCGGTGCATACCCGAAAATTACTGGCAGAAGAAATACGCCGGGAAAATTTCAGACGACACATATTGAGGTTTACCTTAGGAAAACGACTTTTATCTTCCCCTTCTATAAAATGTGTACATCAATATTAGAAAATTGCATCAACGATTTTCACTTCTCTTTAAGTTGCATTTCGGAGACTTTGGTTGTTTTTGTTGTTGTTGTTGTTGTTATTTAGAGGGGGCCGCGGCAGATTAGCCGTGCGCACTGGGGCGCCGTGCTGCGGTGAGCGCGGCCGTTCGCCGTCGGGGTTCGAGTTCCCGCTCGGGCATGGGTATTTGTGCTATACTTAGGATAGTTTACTTTAGTTTAATTATTTTGTAAGCTACGGACTAAAAACTCAGCAGTTGAGTCCGATAGATTTACAAACATTTGAACAAAACATTTATAGGGGGCTAAACTGCGAGGTCATCAGTCCCTGAGACTTTTGTTCAGTGACTTGGTTATACACTTTTTACATCATTTTCCCCTGTCTATCTCCACGCACAACATACGTATCGGTGGACTGCCCAGTATAACACTTGGCTATTTGCAATGCCCACTTAAACACCTTTACCGTGGCTATTACCTGTGAATTTGTTCATTCCATTCTCTTGTTAGATCAGTCGCTAATTTTGTAATGTATTTTTGTTTCAGGTGAGGCAGAATTTGACCCTATTGGCATCCTTTGAATGACACACGCTGCTAAGTAAGTACGTATTACCCAACAGTGAAATCATCTTTAAAAATGTGACCTTCAAGTAAATGAGAACGTTATTTTACATAGATATCTACATCCTATGTCAGTCTAAAGAAGGGTAAGCTCAAAATGTCTGAGCACACGTCAAATAAGACGTTTCTTGTAAAGTAGGTGAAGTGATCAATACACGCTGAATGTAGCGTTTAGTGATCAGCAGGAACGTTGTTATACAGTACACAGGACCGTAGTGCACGTAGGGTTTCCTACTTCCACTGGCTTGGCTTTCTTATCATTAATATCGAAGTGTAGTGCTTCTATCACATAGCTCGCGCATTATTTCTGCTTATTATGACTAATTCTGTATGGGCGATCTATTTTTTAACCACTAGGACAGCTTTGATTGAAACGACTTTTCCATAATTACTAGTTTCAGCAGACTGTGCTGCCATCCTGAGTATCTTATAACCATATTTGAATAGAAGTAGACATCTGCCTCATCCTCTCTGTTGAGAGCGCCCTGATTAAAAATAAAGAAATAAAATAAATCTTCATTTTCAAGATAAACACTATATCTGCAATGCGAGGCTTACGTGATTTATCAGGCCCATTAATAGGTACATATTTCGCTGACATATGGTGGCAAGTCTGCTGAAAGTAGAAATGAAATAAAAATATTTTCATCAAAGCGATCTCTGCAGTTAACAATATTATACAGAGTATATTAAAAAGGATGGCGCAAACCAACACCATTAAAAGTAGACGTTAATAGTAGCAAAAATGTCCCAGTAAACATGGGTACTCAAACCAGCCCTTTGCGAGATAATTACGGAATGTATGGTTCCAAGCCGTCACTGACGTCACTGTGAACATCAAATAATGATCAAATGTTTGTAGAGCTTATGGGACTTAACTACGGGGTCATCAGTCCCTAAACTTACAAACTACTTATGAACTAGCTACAACTAAGGACGGCACAAATATCCATGCCCGAGGGGGGATTGGAACCCCCGACCGTAGTGGCCGTGCAGACTGTGACTGACGCGCAGCAGTACGCTCGGCCACCGCGACCGGCACTTAGAACATCGCCCTATTTCTTGTTAATTAACATTAAACATTAATTTGACATTTAGACATTACTATTAATATTAACATCGCATTCAGTTCACATTTCACTGACATTATTGTAGACATCGACCTAGTTAGTTAGATGGATGGAGCTGCAGCACATTTTTCTCCTCCTGTGAGACGGCATTTGACGCACAGATAGGGCCAAAGATGGTACCTCAACCTCCGAGATCACCTGATCCAAATCCTTTGGATTTTTTGTCTGGGAGTCAGCTCAAAAGCGAAGTGTACAGCACACCCTTCAACACGGTTGAAGATCTGGAGCGGAGCGTTGTACACGCTTGTCAAAAATTCCGAAATGATCCGGGGGTTTACGAAAGAATTCAAAATTCACGAGTACAGGCTTGATCCAGATGCAAGTAAGACACTTCGAACACCTCCTTTAACAGGTGACGCATACATGAAAAGTGAAATAAATATGATGTAAATCTTGATAGTAAAATGTAATTTCAAAATAAATTGTACCAACTAGGTCGATGTTTACAACAAAGTCAGTGAAATGTGAACGAAAGGCGATGTAAATCTTAATTGTAAAGTCTGAATATTATGTATTAACTAGGACGATATTTACAATGACGACAGTGCGGGTTGGAACCGTACAATCGTAATTATCTCGCAGACGGCTTGTTTGGGGACCCATGTTTACTGGGACATTGTTTGCTTCTGTTATCGTGTACTTTCAACGGTATTTGTTTCCACCATCCTTTTTGATACACCCTGTATGTTTTTGACTTTCCTAGCATTAGCTGAATTTGACCCGATGCTTCCTCACTACCTTCGTGGGAATACGGACCTTTGCCTTTTGCGGGCAAGTGCTCTATCGACTGAGCTATCCCGACACGACTCACGATCCCGCCTCACAACTTTACATCCGCCAGTATCTCACCTCCTACTTTCCAAAATTCACAGAATTTCGCCTGCGAACTTTGCAAGACTAGCACTCCTGGAAGAAAAGTTCGCAGGAGAGCTTCTGTGAAATTTGGAAAGTAGGAGGCGAAGTACTGGCGGAAGTAAAGTTGTGAGGCGGAATCGTGAGTCGTGTCGGGATAGCTCAGTCGGTATAGCGCTTGCCCGCGAAAGGTAAAGGTCCCAGGTTCTAGTCCCGGTTCCGGCATACAATTTTAATCTGTCAGGAAGTTTCATACGAAACTATCTCCTTGTTTTTATGACTCTCAACATTTCTTTGTCCACATCTAAGCAAAGCACATTTCGCGTAGTTTCATTTTCCTTCTTGTATAATTAATATTAAAAATCGGTACTACAATTTTCATGTTCATATATTAATATTATGATGAAGACATCAGATATGCTTACATTCGAATGGAGTTTCAGGAAAATAATCTGTTGTCGTTAACACCTACAGGCAACTAAATGAACCAGAAACTAAATGATAGGCACCGAAGTAAACTCTTTAGCGTGCCTTATGTTTCTCTCCTAATTCATGTAAGGATATAAACTTATAAAATTAAATGAATATATTTGTAACTGCAATTTTCTTCACCAGTTTCAAGCTGTTGTATAGCTGTATATAATAATTTCGGCAGTCTAGTTCGCAATGTGATATTGGTTTTATTTTATTGTGATGACCGGTTGCAATGAATAAATATCATACTCAGATCACGTTCTTGTGAGGATGATCTTTATTGGTCGAAACCGTTCATCACAATAAAATAAAACAAATACCACAATGCGATCTAGACTGCTGCAGTTATTATATTATTCAGGAATTTATGATCGCTGTTTATTTTCCATGGGAACAATCTTCTATAAAATATTGTTGTATAGCTCATCTGCAAACTCGGAGCCGGCCGCGGTGGCCGAGGTGACTGAGGCGCTCCAGTCACGGTCAGCACGGCCACTACGGTCGGGAGTTCAAAAAAAAAAAAGTTCAAATGTTTGTTAAGCTTATGGGACTTAACTACGGAGTCAACAGTCCCTAAACTTACAAACTACTTATAAACTACTTACGAACTAGGACGGCACAAATATCCATGCCCGAGGGGGATTCGAACCCCCGAACGTAGTGAGCGTGCTGACCGTGACTGGAGCGCCTCAGTCACCTCGGCCACCGCGGCCACCGCGGCCGGCGTCGGGAGTTCGAATCCCCCCTCGGGCATGGATATTTGTGCCGTCTTTAGTCTTAGCTAGTTCATAAGTAGTTTGTAAGCGGACTGACGACCCCGTAGTTAAGTCCCATAAGTTGTACAAACATTTGAACATTTGAACAAACTCAGAACAGGCCCTGGTAAATCGTTACGAAGTTATATGGAGCAGAAGCACAACGATTTAGCTTTATGCTACCATCCCTACATAGACATCGTGTAGGTTGCCTATCTTTCAGGCGCTCATGAACTCGCGGCGCTATGTGGACTATACATGCCCATCACCGGCCAATAATGCGATAGTATAGAGAAGTGTTCTTACCATATGACCTAGTGTATACGTTGATCTACATCGCCCTTTATTGTGAATTTTAGACGAACTACTGATATACTTTTTTCACATTCAAAATATACGTTCTTCCCATTTTTCTGTCATCAAAAGAGCTACGAAAGTAATAAAGGAAATGCATCATTATGTATTACTCGCCAAAAATAAAAGTATTTGTTACAAAAGTATCGTTACTCACTACTTTCGTTACTGATGATATCATAAAACTTGGATGGAATCTATTCGCCTTTCCGACGACATTATCTACGTGTTATTCCAGTTTAAGTGTGAAGTGATAATAATTCCTAGTTATTTAAAGGTGTTGCGGCCTTCACTTTTGATTTACCGTGTAAACAAAGTTTAACGGATTTCATGTGGACGACTTCACACTTTTCATTACTTAGTGCCAATTGCCAATTTTTTCACAATAGTGATATCTTATTCAGATCGTTCTGCACTTGGTTTTGATCTTCAGATGATTTTACTAGACGGTAAATGACGGCGTCATCTTCAAACAACCTAAGAGAGCTACTTTGATTTTCCCCTAAACCGTTTATGTAAATTAGTAACAGCAGAAGAGCAATAATACTACCCTGTGGAACGCCCGATATCACCTATGTTTTAGTCGATGCCTTACCATCGATTACTACAAACTGTGTCCTCTCTGACAGGAAATCACATATCCAGTTGCTAATTTGGGGCGATATACAATAACCACGCAATTTGATTGAAATCCGTTTGTGAGGTACGGTGTCAAAAGCCTTTTGGAAATCAAGAAACACGGAATCGATTTGCGAACCCTTGTCCCATCACCTATCACTTCGTGTGAATAAAGAGCTAGTTGTGTTTCGCATGAATGATATTTTCTAAATCCGTGTTGACCTTGGGTCAAGAGATCGTTCTGTTCGAGATAATTCGTAATATATAAATACAGGATATGTTCCAAAACCCTGCTGCAAATTCACGTCAATGAAATAGGCCTGTAGTTTAGTGGGTTACTCCTACTGCCTTTCTTGAATATAGGTGTGATCTTTGCAACTTTCCAATTTTTGGTACAGATCCTTCTATGAGAGAGCGGTTGTATACGGCTGTTAAGTAAGGAGCTATCATTTCAGAACAATCAGATAGAAACCTAATGGGTATACAATCCGGACCAGAAGACTTTTTCCTGTTAAGTGATTTTAGTTGCTTTAAATCCTTTGCTCGTCCATTGTTCTGTTCTCAGTTCAGAACTAACGCAGTAAACAAGAACTTCATTCAACGGGTGTAACAACTGAACTATGGTGGTGCAGGCTGTCAACACTGGTAGCTATACAGGGGCAGCGTTGTGAGGCCATATGGTCTTGTTGGTTCCTTCTCTGACGTGAGAGCATGTAGCCTCGATTACAGCTACTCGTAGTACTGTTGCTGTGTGCTCATAATAAAAGTTCTTAAAGATAATAAAAGACAACCTAATGAAGTATCTCTGCAACATAAGAGATTTGTCACAAATTCCTAGCATTTACTTCATATAATTTAAACTGTTCTTTTTTTAAAACTTGATTTCATAACGAATATTGTGCCAACACACCACAATGTTGCAATAAAATCTACAGTTTCCGCTTTGTGGGCGATATGTAATGTTTATTTTTCAAAATTCACATATCGTTTTCGTTCTATGGTATTACATCATCAGTGCTGTAAATTAGTCAGACATTAAAACAAGATAAAAAAATATATACGCCAAGAATATTACAATTATTTTAAAATTACATACCAGAATTGGAAGGTCATGATGACTCATGTACTCTGTATAACACAATAACCAGTCATATCGATAAAACAAATGGTCTATCTGGTAAACCTCAGAAATTTGAAATAGGTAACCGCTTGCATAGTGCTACGCAGCTTAACCTGCAGGCAATTGGTGCCTGGAGACCTCTTATATCACATAATGAAAACTCATGACTAATAAAATTCAGAATAAATAAACAAACAACGATATTAGCTATTATATCAACAATTTGAATTATAGGCTTAATCTGCACATCATACCTTTCATTATTTTAGTAAGACCTTAAGTTAATAGAACTAATAAAGTTCAAAGTTATAATTAAAAGTTACCTTCTTTAATGGGAAAAGTTCAATACATTGTGCATTTTTTTAAAAAAAAGGAGAGATAAAATTAAATGTATAAGATGTTGTAAACGTCAATACAAGTTGAAGTAGAGTGTAAAAAGTAAATATCACATAGAGTCAGCAGTATTACCCAAAAAAATAAGTGAAATTAACAGCTTACAGCGATCTTGGGCGAGTCTCTATTAAAACGTGTGTTAAAACATCAAACTTTGCCTACGTTAACCATTAAGATTCAAGATTTACATTGAGTAAGTGATTTTTGAAAAAAAAAAAAAAAAAAAAAAGTAATATCGCTCTCCAAGCGGGAACGGGTTATTTTATTAACCTCTTTTGGTACGCTTCAGGTTAAAAGATATTAACAATACCGGGCGGTTGTGCTGTATCAGAAATTTGTAACGCAGCTGTTCGCTCCCGCCCCTCGCACTTCTCTCCTGTAAACATCGTTGATGAAAATTATTTTCCTTTCTGTTATTGCTGCCGCCTGCCCGTCTAACGTATCAGAATTTTCTTTAATCACACCACCGGCCTTCACAGCAACGTCACAGCCAGAGTAATTCGCGGCTGAGCGAGGAAAATTGCTGTATTTGAACGGCAGCTCGAGTACGGCCGCCACGCGCTGTTTATTCTTGAACGATGAACTGTGGGAATCCAATTTCCGGCCGGCACGCAACTTGTAAAGGGCCGCGCGGCGGCGGCGGCTATCGACAGGCTGTCCGCAGGCGCCACTGCCACTACTGACCCACTGCCGGGAGCACTGCTCACTGCTCTCCGGAGCACACGGCGTCTCCTGACAAACGCTTCCCGAGGCTGAGGCTGCACCACAGCACAGGTACTAGGTAACGTTTCTTGCATATATTTAAATATACACAGGGTGTTACAAAAAGGTACGGCCAAACATTCAGGAAACATTCCTCACACACAAAGAGAGAAAATATGTTACGCTAGAGATTACTGATGAAATAATGTAGGGTGTCCATTTAAAAACACATAATCTTGTCTCAAAATAAAAATAAAATAAATAAATAAATAAATAAATAAAAATAAAAGTATTCTATCGTTTTAGAATGTTTCACAATATTTACATTCATCAGTTCCTGCCCTTTCAAACCGGTGAATGTCGTTTTACAATGGCTGTTGTTATTCTAGAGATATTTTGGGTGAGCAAGATACATACACAGGTGATACAAAAAGGTACGGCCAAACTTTCAGAAAATATTCCTCCACACACAAAGAAAGAAAAAATGTTATGTGGACATGTGTCCGGAAACGCTTAATTTCCATATTACAGCTCATTTTAGTATTTCTCTTTAAATGTAAATTGAAATAATTCGTGCAGACAATTGTCAAAATACCCAATTGTTTCTTTAGTATGTACTGTACTTCACGTCATCAACACAGATTTTCTGTTAACGTTTGCGCAGGAATTGTTGGTGATGTCTTGATTGGGTCTCATGTTCTTCAAAAATGTTCAAATGTTTGTTAAGCTTATGGGACTTAACTACGGGGTCATCAGTCCCTAAAGTTACAAACCACTTATGAACTACTTACTAACTAGGACGGCACAAATATCCATGCCCGAGGGGGGATTCGAACCCCCGACCGTAGTGGCCGTGCTGACCGTGACTGGAGCGCCTCAGTCACCTCGGCCACCGCGGCCGGCTCTCATGTTCTTCCACCTACGCTCACTGGAGGACGTTATCATGATTTCATACGGGATACTCTACCTGTGCTGCTAGAACATGTGCCTTTACATGTGGTTCATGCACGATTGAGCTCCTGCACATTTCAGTCGACGTGTTCGTACGCTTCTCAACAACGGATTAGGTGACCGATGGATTGGTAGAGGCGGACCAATACCATGGCCTCCACGCTCTCCTGATCTCAACCCTCTTGACTTTCATTTATTGGGGCATTTGAAAGCTGTTGCCTACGCAGCCCCGGTACCAAATGCAGAGACTCTTCTTGCTCGTATTTTGGACGACTGTGATACAATACGCCATTCTCCAGGGCTGCATCAGCGCATCAGGGATTCCATGCGACGGAGGGCAGATGCATGTATCCTCGCTAACGGAGGACATTTTGAACATTTCCTGTAATAAAGTGTTTGAAGTCACGCTGGTACGTTCTATTGCTGTGTGTTTCCATTCCATGATTAATGTGATTTGAAGAGATGTAATAAAATGGGCTCTAACAAGGAAATTAAGCGTTGCCGGACACATGTCCACATGAAATATTTTCTTTCTTCGTGTGTTTGGAATATTTCCTGAAAGTTTGGCCGTAACATTTTGTAACACCATCTATATATATATATATATATATATATATATATATATATATATATATATATATATATATATATATATATATATAAGGTTGGCGCAGACTTAGACGGTTGAAAGTACAGGGTAACAGAAGCAAAAATGTCACAGTAAACAAGGGTCCGCAAACGAGCAGTTTGCAAAATAATTAGGAATGTATAACTTCAAGTCGCCACTGACGTAAACATCGTCCTAGTTAGTACAGATTAATTAGACATTTTGACATTACTATTAGATTTTAAATCGCATTTGATTCGCATTTCACTGACTTTATTGTAAAGTATTTATTGTGAAAGTGGTCTATTATTTGGTGAAAAATGAAAATTTGGCAAGTGTGCAAATGGAAGTCTGCGCAAATTTTCATTTGTCAGCAAATAATGGCCCATCATTAAAAATGCAGTTGAAGTTTCCACAATTCTCAAACTTCGAATTCATAATTGATTATTTAATTTTATGTACAGGGTATCGCACTCTACTCTTTCAACCCAGATATCTCTGGAAATACACGAGGTATTGAAAAACGACTTTCACGGTCATGAAAATACGGTAGGGGTTTATGAATGTAGGTACTATGGGACAGTTTAAAACGTACAGATGTATTATTTTCAACACAAACTTACGTTTTTAATTTTTTGAATGGATACTCCGTATTATTTCTTAAGCAATCAATAGCATGAAGAAAAGAATGGCGTTGGTTGTGTTGAGTCATCCTCGATGCCTTTTGTTGAGATCTTGGCCCTGGTCAGCCTGTCTTTCAGCAAAGGGTCAGTGCAGGATCGTGATCAGCTAAAACGGTTCTATAGAGATTAGTATTACAAGTTTTATTGATTGAAGAATACAATATTCAACTACTATCTGTTCTTATCTTTTCTTGCGGCGTCTACTTCTGTACGATGCTAGCTGCGCTGCGACGTAGTGACTGCCTTAGTTCAAATGTTCAAATGTTTGTATAGCTTATGGGACTTGACTACGGGGTCATCAGTCCCTAAACTTACAAACTACCTATCAACTAGCTTATCCTAAGGACGGCACAAATATCCATGCCCGAGGGGAGATTCGAACCCCCGACCGTAGACGCCGTGCAGACCGCGACTGGAGCGCCTCAGTCCCCTCGGCCACCGCGGCCGGCGTGCCT
Organism: Locusta migratoria; assembly: GCA_026315105.1. NCBI lineage: Eukaryota > Metazoa > Arthropoda > Insecta > Orthoptera > Acrididae > Locusta > Locusta migratoria. The sequence goes on along the minus strand of CM048748.1, from coordinate 267,704,556 downwards.
TAGTTCGGAGCCGAGTTCTGACCGGACGTACAGACGCATGTCGGCCTAGATATAGCAGCTTATAGGGGGCGCGCATCTCCGTTATTCCTTGCAGGTTGCGCGGCGCTGTCGTGCGATTGGCTTTCGGTCATCCGCTGCCTTCTATCACGATCGTTCTCTTGCGTCTGGCGTGTGGCGCTGACTTAACGCAATAACAGGTTGCATTGCGATGAGTCAATTACATCCGGAGAAAAAGAAGAAAAAGTTGACGTTTGAAACACATCAAGCGTACAGCCAACGCGTGTCCGAGAGTCACGGGTGAGCCTCGGACACGTTTTAGCTCTACGCTTCAAGTGTTTCAAACGTCAAGTTCGCTTTGCAGTTTCTTCGGATGTAACTGACTCATCGCGATGCAACCAACGCCAGCCTTTTTTCGTTTTTCATGCTATTGATTGCATAAGGAATAATATGGAGTATCCATTTAAAAATGTCTGCGTTGAAAATAATACTTCTTTACGTTTTAGACTGTCCCATAGTACCTACATTCATAAGCCCCTACCGTACGTTCATGACTGTGCAAGTCGTTTTTCAATATTTCCTGTAGTTCCAGAGATATCTGCGGTGAAAGAGTTGAGTGGGACACCGTGTATATGACTGCGGACCGTCAATAATGTCTGTTCCTTTGTAACAGCTGTTTCGCAGTAATTTGTGTTATTGCAGGATGTAAGCTGTTTTCCGTGGTATTGTCGCATCCTATTCGTATACAACTAATCCAACGCGACTGACGTACGCCTCCAATCTCTTATCCTTATGATGCTTTCAAAACTGTTCAAATGTTTGTGATTATAAGGGACCAAACTGCTAACCTCATCGGTAACTACATTTACTAGCTACTGAAACTAACTGCTAAGGACAGCACGAACACGCGAAGGAGAACTCGAACTTCCGGCGGGAGGGGCAGCGCAATCCGCGACATGTAACCCCAAATTACGCAGCCATTCTCGCGCGGCAGCGGCCTTTCCGCGAGACACACTTAGGAGGTGGCAGTTTATTGGTTGAGGTGCTGCTCCACCTCGTTTGCTTCCCACCATGGTCGTTTATTCGGAGAAAGTATTCTTTATGGCCATCTTAATCACGGTGTTCTTTATGGCATCATTACAGACACACAGTAAAAGCATCCACACTGCTATTTGATGTAGATCCCAAAGGAAAAGTAATTTACAGCACCTCCAATTAAATACGAATTAACGAGCGTAGTGCTACTGAGCCACGAATATTTGAATCGAGCGAGTCCAGAGTCCGCCATAAAGGCAGAAAAATGCGGAAATAATTACTCTTCACCTTAATAAGACAAAAGCCCTTCAGCAACGACGTAACTGCCAGTAATTTACATTTAATCCTATTGCGTGTCATAAAAACAAGACAAATACTTACTGTAGGAGGAATATTAGCGGAATCGATTATTTCGTTGTAATGGCATTCACACCACGCAGCCAGTACTTAAATGGGGATATGTTAGTTGACGATCAGTGGTAACGTACAAACTACAGATGGTGTAACAATTAAAGGACGACGATTACCGGTTACCATTGGAATTCTGTCAACAAATGATAACAAAAATAAACAATGACAATGAATTTCTAAACAAGTTATGGCTGTCAGATGAGGCACATTTTCATATCACAGGTTATATGAATAAACGGAACTACCGTTACTGAGCAAACACAAATCCTAATGACGGTCATTGGTGACATTTACACGATAGTAAGTGACAGTATGGTGTGGCGTTTTATCACATTTGATGCTAGTGCCGATGTTACGAACTTTCGTAACACCTGCATAATCAACTTTTCAAACGTTGAAGAAGCCTGCTTTCAACAGGACATCACAGACAGCATGGCAATCTATGCCATATCTGCCATATGTTCGGTAAGCCTGTGCTCTGCCGCGAACTAGTTCGCTCTTTTAGTTCGTCCGCTCCCAGTGACGGCTGAGCGGCGTGGTCTGCGCGTGCAGGTGGAGGGGGAAGTTCCCCCACCTAGCTGCTTCATGCGCTTGCTGCTTGAGCCGCTAACGATATCACGCAAACCAAAGGAAACAGTTTGTGGATAATTTCTCGCCTTTAAGATTAGAGTTATCTCTGTATCTTGGCATTATGGAATTTGTCAGATATTGCAGAGTGCAGAACACATAAAAACAGAAATTTTGTAGCACTGAACTATGTAATCTAGCAGGCAGACGCTCACCTCGAAATCACTCATCAGCAGAAGGCAAACACGCGATTTTTAATTCTGCTGGGCGCCGTCTAGCTATTGCCCTCGGTCTTCGGAAAAGAATCCAACGAACTATGAAGCGAGATACGTATGGCACAATCGTCCGCTGCTCCTAGTTCGTCCGCTGCTCCTAGTTCGTCCCCTCTTTTTGGCTTTTGCTACCGCTACTAAAAGAGCTCTTTTTTTATGACAGCTTTTTTATATAATGAATCAGTGTTGCCAAAGCGTGTGCTATTACCCGTATTTTTGGGCAATTTGACATCAAATACTTAGGAAAATAAACCAGTTATTTACACGAATGGGTGATACAATGATATTCATCTACTTTGCATACAGAGTACTCGTAGTACTTTTTTTGTAATAGATTTCTTGTGGCAGTGAACTATGAAACTACAGTTGAGCAGCATCTCAGCTTGAAATGAGGTAACTGGCAGAAGGGAATCACGCGATTCTGCGCGCTCTCGCGTCCTCTCGCTGTTCCCCGTCAGTCTTCGGAAAAGGAGCGGAACGAACTAAGAGGCGAGGGATCTGCGAACTAGTTCGCGTAGATCGCGTGTGGGATCACTCTTCCTAACTAGTTCGTTCACGAGCTACACAAGACTAGTCTGAAGGTCGTAATTAATGTATGTACATGGCATCAATATTTCGTAAATGGCAAAGTTTTAAGATTTCAGATTACTATGCATTAAATTTCTTCCCTTCTAGTTATGATTTATGAAGAACTTTGCCTTACGCAAGACACTTTGTTTTATTTTATCAACCAGACATGTTTCGGCACTTATCGTGCCATCTTCTCTGGGTTTTACCTTTTATTTTCTGAAATAATATGTTACAGGTTTTTTGATTATAAGACATTGGATGATTTCTTTGCTTTAATAATTATATTTGATATATTAGGCCTAATTTTGTTTACAATACTTATATAATGTCATTCGCGGGAATGACAAGTTTTCACAGCTTGTCATCTGCAAACATCAAAAAGATTATGCCGGCCGCGGTGACCGAGGGACTAAGGCGCTCCAGTCACGGTCTGCACGGCCACTACGGTCGGGGGTTTGAATCCCCCCTCGGGCATGGATATTTGTGCCGTCCTAGTTCGTAAGTAGTTCATAAGTAGTTTGTAAGTTTAGGGACTGATGACCCCGTAGTTAAGTCCCATAGCCAATGCAAACATTTGAACATTTTTGAAAAAGATTATGTTTCGTAATGTTTCTTTGTAAACATAATCAGATGCCACAAGCAAGAAGCAGCAACACCGCAGCTTGAAAGTACGTAAGCCACTAAACAGCCAAATAGAACTATATTTCAATGTAACATCCAGGCGAAATTACAATAAATCAATTCTTTTTCGAAATAAAAACGTTTCGTTGTTTGCAGATGACAAGCTGTGAAAACTTGTCATTCCATAAGTAAAGCAGTAAGCAAATCTTGCGGATGACATTACGTTAGTATTGTAAACAAAATTAGGCCCAATATAATTATGCAACATAATTGTCGAATCCAGTTGACTGTACAATCAGAAACCTGTAACATGTTATTTCAGAAAATAAAAGGTAAAACCCACAGAAGGTGGCACAATAAAATCGAAACATGTCTGGGTAATAAAAAATAGAACAAGGTGCCCTGCATAAGGCGGATTTCTTCATAAATTTGTAATGGCAAGCACGGAAGAAACAAGAGCTGCACCATCACAAGAGGATGAACATCTAGTTCTAGTGGGTTGTGGAAATGTTCCCGTTTTTCTCTGTCATCCTGTAGCATCACATTACGTCAATTTCATCCCGAGCTATTGAGAAGCGAAGTTCGCGCTTGAAATAAACACAACGGTCATCTAGCGCACGTTAAACCATAGCGCGGACTTCTAGCAGTGCGCTATCTGGTCGCGTCATTTATTGCAAAATTAAAGTTCGCTTTGTAATTTGTCGCTATGCTACAAATGTTAACTTTTTTGTGATTTTTATGCTGTTGATTGCGTAAGAAATAATATTATGTATAAATTGTGGTATCCCAGCTACCCGTAACATTTGAGATCGACGAATTCTGTGATCGTGTGTGTCATAATAGTACAAAGATAGCACAGTGAATACATATGGTAGCGGAATACATAATATCTCTCTAGTATATTGTGGTGTCGCACAAGTACAAAGTGCGCGCCACCTACTTTCGCCGCGCGCCGCCATGCACGCACGGCGCGGCGTTCTTACGACGACAGCCACGAGCGCCCTCTGCTACAACTCCGCTCGTGGCCACCACTGAACGACATCGTGCACTTGGGACTGAGATAGCAACCAGTTAGGACCTACGGAATCAGATAGGCACCAGTGAAGACTTTGCTATCGTACAGGCACTAGGCAGGCCTCTAACAACTATGTATCAGCCTTCTGCAGTACTAAGTAAAAGTTAAGTATTGTATAAATTCTGTGCAATATATATATCATTCTAATTTACTCTAGTATTTCTAGTTCTGGCTGCTCCCCTCCGTACCTGCACCAGCGTGCTATCTTTATTTCTGTGTCGGTCTCATTCCACTCGGCCACCGACACCTACAACGGAACGAGACACAAAAGCGGCGACGAGGCTGGGACACAAAAGTGGCGACGAGGAAGGGATACAAAATATATCAATGAAAAATTGTAAGTTCAGTTGGGCTCGTTGTCTTTGAATATGATTCCCACAAAGGCAGAGGTCCGGATTTGAAGCAGACAAATGAAATTCAGTAATAGCCACAAATTATGACTTTATTCACTTTCAAGAATAAACTCACAAAATAAAGAACACTTTCAAACATTCCGTTATCTTGACTCTTACACTCTCAAGTACATAGTCTCTGCGACCTCAAGTTTTTTGAACATTACGTTTATAAACAATAGATGTTCCTAGCACCTAGTCCAGATATCAACTGATTAAGAGACTAGGTGCAATATGGTTTTATAGAAACAGTAAAATCGTAATTTAATCTCTGACATAAGTATTACAATGTTAGGAAAAGGTAAAGCAGTCAAAAATCCGAAGATTGGTTTACTAGTCACGGTCCTGTTTGGGGGTGGTATGCCGTTGCCTTCCTCCGACCTTCGAACTGACTTACCCAGCCAGTTATATGGGGACCGACAGTTTAACGTCGGTTCCGAACCACGGTGCTACTCAATATTTTTCACATCAACAACACTGCCAGAGGTGAAAATATATATGAAATTAACAGAATTTACCTTCAGAGCCATTTAAGCAGAATGACATTCACAGTTATATTTATAAAAAAACAAAGAAGTGAAAGTGACAATTTAATATTCATGAAAATGTCTATTTCGGGTTCTGTGGTGCTTTCTGAAAAATAACATTAAGTTTAAATACTCTAAAATATGATCAATTGTTTCAAATGAGTTATTGTTCAAATCTTTGATAAGCTTAAGGTACTTAAATGCGGGGTCATCAGTCCCTTCAAATGAGTGATGAACTCGGTATTAATCTATGTCAAGTGACTTACTGAACTAATAGGCTTCAAAATCTTTTACATAACAGACTAGATGACAAAACATGTAACATGAGCAGTTTACAGTGATACATTACTTTTTACAAGCTATTAAAGGAAGAAGGAGGAAGGAAGCTTGGAGTTTAACGTCCCGTCGACAGCGTGGTCATTAGAGACGGAACACACGCTAGGATGTTTGGGTAAGGATGTGGAAGGAAATCGGCCGTGCCCTTTCCAAGGAACCATCTCGGCATTTGCTTGGAGTGATTTAGGGAAATCACGGAAAACCTAAATCTGGATGGCCGGAATGGATTTGAACCACCATCCTCCCGAATGCGAGCCCAGTGCGTTACCACTGCGCCACCTCGCTCGGTCCTTAACGGAAGATTTCCATATCTACAAAGTGTTAAAATACCGTAAGTAATGTACTAAAATCTTTATTATATGTGAATATGTTGTCTTAATGCTTTGTGCCCATCCCCTAAACAATGAAGTTTATGAAAGTGTATCACTGTCAAAACGTGTTTCACAAACTAAAATTAAGTATTTGGTGTTTCAAGTTACTAGTATCGAACGATTCAATTGAATTCGATGGTATCGGGTTCTTAATATTTTATGTTATAAAATAAAACAAAAAGACTGATAAGTTTGTGTTGTTGTTGTTGTTGTTGTTGTTATGGTCTTCAGTCCGGATAATGGTTTGATGCAGCTCTCCACCTTACCTTTATCGTGAGCAAGCCTTTTCATCTCTTGATGAGAACGGTAACCCACATCCATTTGAATCTGCTTACTATATGCGTATCTTGGTCTCCCTCTGCGATTTTTACCCCACACATTCCCTCCAATGCTACATTTACAATTTCTGAATGTCTAAAAAAAGTGTCCTACCAAGCGATCCCTTCTTTTAGTCAAGATATTCCAAAAATTCCTTTTCTCACCAATTCTGTTTAGTACCTCTTTATTAGTTATGCGATCTACCCACATAATCTTCAGCATGCTTCTGTAGCACCACATTTCAAAAGCCTCTATTATCTTCAAGTTTGTGTTACAAATATTTGTTTTCGATATGGAATGTCTAATAGTACGTAAACTTATAAGCCCCTGATGTATTTTCATGCCGGTGAAATTTAATTTACAATTGCTGTAGTTGCCGGCCGCGGTGGCCGAGGAGACTGAGGCGCTCCAGTCACGGTCTGCACGGCCACTACGGTCGGGGGTTCGAATCCCCCCTCGGGCATGGATATTTGTGCCGTCCTAGTTCGTAAGTAGTTCATAAGTAGTTTGTAAGTTTAGGGACTGATGACCCCGTAGTTAAGTCCCATAAACTATACAAACATTTGAAGATTTGAATAGCTGTAGTTGTACCAGAGGGACACCCTGCTGGTGTTTGGAGCAGGCAGCAGGTTCCCTGTCAGTGGGTTGCGGCCCGTTTCGGCGGCTGCTGCGCCTCCTCGGCGGCTGGCGGCTGGCGGCTGCGACCTTGCCTGCGTTCTTTAACCTTGCCGACGCCGCCACAGACGCCGCCGCGTCGCCGCCCTATCGATTGTTGAAGTTGGCGCGCATCGTCTGCTCTGGCAGACACTGTATCTGGCCCGGCCGCACTTAGCCGTGCCAAGCGGTGCGTGTATAATGGCCGCGTCCTCTGTGTGTGTGTGTGTGTGTGTGTGTGTGTGTGTGTGTGTGAGCAGACTCCGGCGTTACACTCGCCGACAGGAGACACACGCCATCGTCTGCGGGACTGAGACTCCTATCCAGATCAAGCGCAGCACCTATTCCGCACTTCTTTACTGAACGCGTCTACAAGCTGGGAGCGTTGACCTCCCGCGGACTTGCCACCACAGGACAGGAATACACAGTAACTAATATGGAAGAAGCTGGTCATGCCAACGGATGGATAACTGTTGCTATAGTACGCTACAATGGTAATACTGTTAAAGGGGTTGTAGAGCTTCAATAACAGAGACGTTGACTAAGGGGGGGGTGGAGCGGGGGGGGGGGGGTTGAGAAGACATGGGGGGGTGGCGGACCGTGGCGACGGTGGGGCGGAATGGACGGCGGAAACGGGGGGGGGGGGCGGGAGGGGGGGGGGGAGCGGACCGCCCAGAGCCTCATCTTGGGGGACTCCAAATACCCCGAAATCACTCTGCGCCTCGGTTGCAGAGTGGTAGGGTGCTAGGCTACAAATCCAAAGGTCGCGGGTTCGATCCTTGCCAGGTCCTAGGATTATTATCTGTCACTTTCCACTTCTTTCACCTCTGGCAGTGTTGCTCATATGAAAAATACCGAGTAGCACCGTGGTTCAGAACCCACGTTAAACTGTGGGTCCCCCTATAACTGGGTAAGTCAGTTCTGCAGGTCGGAGGAAGGCAACGGCATACCACCTACAAACAGGACCATGCCTAGTAAAGCATTTTGGTGTTCAAACCAATCTTCGGATTGTTGACTGATTTACCTTATATATTAATCGCACTTGGTCTTATTTACTGGGGCCTCCAAGTTTCGAAAGCTATTTTTTTTATTTTTTTATTTTTTTTTTTTTTTTTTTTACACTGGCCCATGCCTGTCGTCGTAGGGGTCTCCAAATCTCCAAAGTAACTATGTATAGTAATACATGTATTTCCAAATTGCCGGAGCACCTCATTTCTTTTTTCCGCCGTCCCGAACCTCAAAGACCCTTAGTCCGCCGCTGCGAGATTGCAGCATATCAAGTTGCTGACGTGTACAACCGTGACTTTGGAAAGTCTTATTATATATGTAATATGCCTATTGTATTGAGGACGAGGAATCATCGCAAAGTAAATGAACAAGAGGCTGATTGAGTCTGGATCAAAGGATCTGGCAAATTTTATGAAAATTATTGGTTATGTTGTATATTATTACAGAACCTTTTCCTTATCTATATAGGGGGGGGGGGGAGAGGGAAGAAAGAAAAACTCGCACACTGATCTTGCCAAAAGCAATTCTTGGTTTTGTAGCTCCCTGGTTCACATTGGGATGCCCTCTGTATGAGGCATCTCTGGATTCTCAGTGACTTTCATGTTGTTAAGCTGGCAGCAGTGCTGTGGCGCGCAGTTTAAATGGTGCTCCGCGAAAGCAGCCACCACAGAAGACTGATACACTGTGTGATCAAAAGTATCCAGATACCTCCCAAAACATAGGTTTTCCATATTATGAGCATTGTGTTACCACCTACTGCCAGGTATTCAGTACTCATTAGACATCGTGTGAGAGCGGAATGGGGCGCCTCAAGAAATTGACCCAATTCCAGCGTTATCAGGTGATTGGGTGTCACTTGTATCAGAAGTCTGTATGCTAGATTTTTCACACTCCTAAACATTCCTAGGTCCATTGCTTCTGATGTGTGAGTGAAGAGGAAGCGTGAAGAGATACATACAGCAGCAAAGCGTTCAGGCCGATTTCGTCGCCGGCCGCGGTGGCGGAGGGGACTGCGGCGCTCCAGTCACGGTCTGCACGGCCACTACGGTCGGGGTTTCGAATGCCCCCTCGGGCATGGATATTTGTGCCGTCTTTAGAATTAGTTAGTTCATAAGTATTTTAGGGACTGATGACCCCGTAATTAAGTCCCATAAGCTATACAAACAAACCGACCTCGTCTGATGACAGAGACCCCCGACAGATGAAGAGGGTCGTAGAGTGTCATCTATCCAGACCATTATACAGTAATTCGAAACTGAATCAGGATGCACTCCAAGATCTATGACAATTAGGCGGGAGGTGAGAAAACTTGGATAAAATTGTCGATCCGATGGCAGGATGTGGGTATGGCGCATGCCTGGTGAACTTCATCTGTGAGCGTGCGTAGTGCCAAGAGTAAAATTCGGAGGCGATAGTTTTATGATGTTTTCGTGTTTACCTTGTTGTTTTGTGTGGCATAACGCACGGCCTGTAGCAGAGTGGTTACATGGCAAGAACATCCATGTAATGGACTGGCCTGCACAGACTTGAATCCTACAGAACACCTTTGAGATGTTTTGGTACGCCGACTTCGTGCCAACTGTCAATGACCTACATCGATACCGCTCCTCGGTGCATCACCCCGTGAAAAATGGGCTGCCATTCCCTAAGAAACCTCCAACACCTGTTAGAACGTATACCTGTGGGAGTGGAAGCTAATAAAGGATAAGGATGGCCGACAAAACCGTACTGATTTCCACCATTACAGATGGAAGGCGCCACGAACTGATCTCATTTTCTGCCAGGTGTTCGCATGCGTTTTATCATGTAGCGTATCTGCATATACACACTTGAAAAAAGTGTTGCCTCACCTTGATTCCAAGGTCTCCTTAGCACTGACCTTAGCATGACAAGTGCCAATGCGAAGGAGTGAATAAGAGGGTCGATCAGTTCCAGTTATAAGACCGAGAAGCAAGTACACTACTTGAATTTGGCTAGTTTTGACATGCCTAGAAGATCAATTCCCGAAGTTTGATCGCATCCGCATGTGTCCGCTGTATGTCAGAAGGGACGCATCAAGTTTCCAGTTGTCTCCGAGTGAACCAAAGCGGTGTTGTTCGGACATGGAGGAGGTACAGAGATATAGGAACTGTCAACGACCAGTCTAGCTATGGCCACCCAAAGGCTACCGCAGCAGCTAAGGGAACGCCACCATGATTCTAATGCTTTGGGGCATCTATATGGCTGCGTGGTCTTCAAATAATTGTAGACAAAGTGCGTTGACCACCTCCAATTATTGTGCGTGAGTAACAGTGCCACTGAAGTGTACAATCTTTGATAGGTTGTTGACTATCCTGTCACGGCTGGATGAGGCGTTTGTAGGGAATGGTTAGCGCTACAAAACACAGCCTCCTTCCAGTGGGCTGTGAACAGCAGACGCTACAGCTACGGGAAACTGACATGACATCTAGTACTAGTACAGTATGTTAAAACTTTACGATCGCGTATAAATTTCCCACACTCATAACGGAGACAGAAACGACTGTTGTTATTCTTAGCAAGTAGGGAGATCAGTGCGTGTGGTCAGAGGAGGGAAAGCCGTGGAAAGCTGCAGCCTGGTGATATCTAATGACGTCTTGTCTGCGGGCGGCTATTATACGGAGACTAATGGCGCTATTGTCTCGCGGCCGTCTCGTGGCGTACGGGAACTGGCGGCACCGAGCTTCTGAATACATGAATATGAGTCAGCGTTTGAGCTGCCGCTCTTCCTCCACATCGTAAAGTCCATCTCCATCTTCCCCTAAATAACGCCTCACCGTCTCCCACCTTACGTTAAAATCACTATTTAGTACGAATGTAGGGTATATTCTGCAGTTTCCTTAAAACTCAACAGTTGTCTACGTATTACAACAAATAAAGATATTTCTGATAATTATTTTTCATGCTATAAGGAGGTGGTTGTGTGAAATTCCAAGTAATTAACGTATCCATCAACAGGCGTAACATTAATGTTGTTTTATTTAACGACCGGTTTCGGTACTACATTAATACAATCTTCAGGCTGTGCCATAACATGCATCCAAGTGAACTGTCCAAATGGTTATATTTACCAGTTTACTTAATAATTGCCCAGATCCTGAATAAACATGTGTCACCTCACACATGTGAGGTGTGTATCGCCATTTCGATAGTTCACGTGGATGTTGAAAAGTGTTCAAATGTTTGTAAGCCTATGGGACCAAAGTACGTTGGACATCAGTTCCTAGTCTTACAAACTACTTAAACGAATATGGATAAACAAGCAGCCCTCGGTCGCAAATTAAACATTTTTTGACCAGGTTTCGGCAATGACTAAGATTGCCTTCATCAGAAAATATAAAACAAAACAAGCCACTATGGGCTAGCTTACTCTAAAAATTTCTTTTTAAACTTTGTGACATAAGCTATACAGCTGAGTAGTATATTTTATGTGACTTGTTTTGTTTTATATTTTCTGATGAAGGCAATCTTAGTCATTGCCGAAACCTGGTCAAATAATTTTTAATTTGTGATCGAGGGCTGCTTGTTTATCCATTGACGTTGTAACGGTCGCTGACAATAGCTGCTATGTTTAAAATTTTAGTTAAACTAAGTTAAAGTAACCTATGGAAAACACATACATCCATGCCCGAGGGAGGATTCGAACCCCCGACGGCTGACAGCCACGCGCGCCGCAACACGGCGCTCCAGAACGCGCGGCTAATCCGCCGCGGCATTGTAATGAAATAGCCTGAAGATGGTATTAATGAAATACAGAAAAACAACATAAACTTAATGGATACGTTAATTATTTGGAATGAAAACTAGACCACCCGTAGTCCCGATTCCATTTTAACATTGAACTACGTCGATTAATTTGCTAGAATCACACAATGTCATTCCTGAAACTACTCTAGATCTCCTTGCCCTATGATTCAACCTCTGACAATACAGTTCGGTGGATGAAGTCAGAACGGTTTGCAGGAATAACTGCCAAATCACAACGCTGCACATGCGTAGCGTCTGATGTTGACAAACTACTCCCACCGTACTTCAATTGAGTGTGTGTGTTCAGTGGTAAACCTGTTGGGCGAAGTGCTTGTTCACTGCATTGGTTCTGATCTGAGAACAGGTCAATGAGCGAGCAAAGGATCAGTTTATAGTTGCGTTTTGGGTTTGTTACGTCACCTAAACAAACTCATAAGATGCTGGTACGTGTTTATGGGGAAAAAGCATTGCCCGTGAAGTGTGTGTACGAGTGATTCGCCCGGTTCGAGGAGGCGGACGAAGTGTTTCCGACAATTCCAAAAGCGGACGTCCAAGATCCGCAGTCAGTGACGAAAATATTGAGAAAGTGAGGACATTAATCAAGAACGATCGTCGATTAGCTGTGCGCATGACGGCGGATAAACCTCAGATTAACCGTGAGTACGGACGAGTACTTGAGTACTTGCCAAGAACGTATGGAAGAGGAAAACGTGGCGTCGTCTTTTGCCACATCACTTGACTGACGATCGGAAGCAGACGCGTTTAGAAGATACGCAGGATTTTGTCGAAACGCTGGAAGCGATACCCAATTTCTTGAACCGTATTGTCATTGAGGATGAAATCTGGTGTCTCCGATACGCTCCTGAAACGCAACAGCAAAGCATGGAATGGCTTTCTCCGTCACCTTATCAGAGAAAGTTCAGAGCCGAAAACTCAAGCATCAGAACGATTCTCTTCACCTTTTTCGACAGTCAAGGCATTATCCCCAGCGGATCGACGTTGAACGCTGCAAGGTACGTTGAAATTTTGACCCGTTTCATGCAACGTCTGCGCAGGGTACGACCCCAATACGTACAAGAAGGTTCCTGGTTTTCTGTTCACCACAACGCTTGTGCACACACAGTCATTATCGTCAAACAGTTTAAAAGCCTTCTGCTGATTGGTAAAAGCCGTGTGCAGATATATTTTTTGAAATGATGAAACCTATCTGAAGTATACTGAAATAAATGGACTGCTAAATTAATTGCCAGACTATGAACAATGTTGAGCAGAATCACCAGCAAAATGCATTTGGTACAAACACTGTCATAATCTTTGTCATTAATGAATTTCTTAAATATAATTTATAAATTAAGAAATATTTTTACAATAGTTTGTGTGTATGAAGTATTTTCTTTAAACACTGACTGAAATAAATCCTTGCGAGAAAGAGTTTTAATGTGTCTGAAAGCATAATTCATATCACCAGCAAGAATCTATTCTGCTCTATAAAATGTAGTGATATGCATTTTCAAATAATAGTGACTTCCATATAAGACATTATTGATTATTTCAGACAACAATCAGTAATATTTATTAATCATTTTGAGCAGGATCAAGGAAAGGATTTTCTTTTTTAAAAGCTAATCGGTATGACTTCTCCTATACTCATTATTTATTTGAACACTTATTGTAATTTGAGAGAATGAGGTTACTACTTGAATGAAGCAATGCTGCAAATACTATGAACTATTATTATTACGCAAGAGCAGCGATTGGTTTTCAGGGTTTTACATAAACAACAGAAACAAGAAGTGTTCTGATCTGTCCTTCCAATAAACGATAATTCTGGGGTACAATTTCTCTGTGATAACTCCACACAACTCGTCACAGCCACAACTGTATAACTGATCTCTACCAACACTGTCGTGCAACTACTCTATTTGACAAAGATACACCACATCCTGAGAAGTTTGCTATATCACAGATAACACAGCGTCAAACTTACACATACGCGTTTCAAGTTCCTGGCAGAAAAGGGGGCGGCACAACTTGAACTTTCACCACACTGACCGGATCTCAATCCTCCAGGTTTCTTCCTATTCTGTCGACACAAACTCGCCTTAAGAGGAAAAAATATTTGACTATATTCCTGATATCCCAAGAAACGTAACGAGTCTTTTGACTACCATCGCAAAGGAAGGCTTTATGCAAAGTTTCCAGAACATGTACCGCAGAGCTCAGCGGCGCATGGTTAAAGGGCGGTGATTATTTCGAAGGACAGTAACTGCAGTTAGTACTTCATCTATCTTACTGGAATATTTACCGAAATTTAGTGTCAGAGGTTGCCTTAATCGCCGTGCTGAATCAAATTGTGACCACTGTTGTTTTGGTTCTCTATCTCAGGTCAGGGTCCTAGTGACAACATCCCTTCCAAGTCCACGATAAATAGGTAGCAGCCGAAGTCATCTGCAAAATCATGACACACAAGCAACATTTCAGCTGCGGGGTGGCTGTTAGAATTATCAGATTGTATATTCAAAATGTCGTTCCATGTATTGTCTGTGTTATGAGCTTCATGTTCTCACTGCAAAATCTGTGCCCCCTTTCTCTCTCCCCTCCCCCTCCCCCCCTCCCCACACTGCTCACACAAAAAACGAGGTACCATCCACCAACATAGACCAAAATTAGTGTAGTTCATTTTATAGTAATACTAGCTTGTACGCCCGTGCTTTGCAACGGCTATTAAACAAGGTCTACATCTACATACTTACTCCGCAATTCACCGTAAGGTGCGTGGCGGAGAGTACACTGTACCACTACTAGGCATTTCCCTTCCTATTCCACTCCCAAATGGAACGAGGAAAAAAAAACAGAATGCCTATATGCCTCCGTACGAGCCCTAATTTCTCTTATCTTGTCTTTGTGATCTTTACGCGAAATGTAAGTAGGCGGCAGCAAGATCGTACTACACTCAGCTTCAAATTCCGGCCCTCTAAATTTACTCAACAGAAATTCACGAAAAGAACGTAGACTTTCTTTCAGCGATCCCCAATTGAGATGCCGGAGCATTTCCGTCCCAAATACTTGAGCAATACTCAAGACGTGGTCGTACAAGCGTTTTATACGCGGTCTCCTTTACAGGTGAAGTACATCTTCCCAAAATTCTCCCAATAAACCGAAGTCGGCTGTCCGCCTTACAACTGTCCTTACATGTTCGTTCCATTTCATATCGCTCTGCAATGTTACGCCTAGATATTTCAACGACGCAACAGCATCAAGAAGCTCACTACTACTGCTGTATTCAAACATTATAGGATTGCTTTTGCTACTCATGCGCATCACCTTACATTTTTCTACATTGAGAGCTAGCTGCTATTCTTCGCACCAACTAGAAATTTTGTCTAAGTCATTCTGTATGCTATTACAGTCAGTTAAAGACGACACACTCCCATACAACACAGCATCATCAGCAAACAGCAGAAAATTACAACTTACTCAGTCCATCAGATCATTTATATAGATAGAAGATAATAGCGGTCCTATCACACTCCCCTGGGGCACGCCTGACGATACACTGGTCTCTGATGAACACTCGCCGTCGAGAACAACGTACTGCGTTCTATTACTTAGGAAGTCTTCCAGCCAGTCACAAATCTGTGAACCTATTCCATAAGCTCGTATCTTCGTTAGCAGTCTGCAGTGTGGCACCGTGTCGAACGCCTTTTTGAAGTCGAGAAAAACACAATCCGCCTGTTGCTCCTCATCCATGGCTCGCAAGATGCCATCTGAGAAAAGGGCAAGCTGAGTTTCACATGAACGATGTTTCCTAAACCCGTGCTGATTCATGGAAAGAAGCTTTTCCGTTTCAAGGAAATTTACTATATTCGAACTGAGAATATGCTCTAAAATTCTACATGAAACTGATGTCAACGATATTGGTCTGTAATTACTTGGGTCAGTTCTCTTTCCTTTCTTATAAAAGGGAGTCACCTGCGCTTTTTTCCAATCACTAGGAACTTTGCGCTGAATTAAAGATTCGCGATAAATACAAGCTAAGTAGGGAGCCAATGCCGCAGAATAGTATTTGTAAAACCGAACTGGTATTCCATCCGCACCAGCAGACTTTTTCGTATTTAGCTCTCTCAGCTGCTTCTCTACATCGGAAATACCTATCGCTATGTCCCCCATTTCGGAATTACTACGTTGATCAAATGATGGTACATTTGTGCGGTCCTTCTGCGTGAAAGATTTCTTAAAGGTTGAATTTAGAACTTCAGCTTTTCGTTTGCTTTCTTCTATTACTGCCCCGGAATGATCAACGAGTGACTGGACAGTGGGCTTTGACCCGCTTATCGATTTTACATAGGACCAGAATTTTTTCGGGTTCTCGGAAAGATCTTTTGCTAAGGTATGGCTGTGATAATTATTGTATGCTTCGCACGTCGATCTTTTTATAGACGCACGAATCTCTACTAACTTTTTCCTGTCATCATTTGCGTGTACTTTTTTGAATCGGGAGTCCAACAGTCTTTGCTTTCTCAGCAGCTTTCTAACATTATTATTATACCACGGTGGATCTTTTCCATCCTTAATCGTCTTTACTGGCACATGTTTCTCTAACCCTTTATTTACAATGAACTTAAATTTAGTCCACAATTCCTCTACATCCATAGTCCCGGAATTAAACGATGCCCATTCATTTTCTAAGTGCGATCGTAACATTTGCTTATCGGCTCTTCCCAACAAGAACACGCTCCCAGCCTTCTTGATTGGTTTATGAACTTTCGTCATCATGATCACTAATTCCTGTCTCTACGCAGACATCGTTAATAAGGTCAGGCCTGTTTGTGGTCTGTGCGTATCATGGATTTTTAGGGTTCCAGACCTCAGTCAGTAAAAATGATTCCTGACCTTAAAGAATATTTGCTGTCTGATAGTAAGCAATATGTGTACCAAGTTTAATTGAAATCGATCCCTTATTTTAGGAGGAGATGTGAAAAAAAGAGCGCATGTTGTAGCAGTCATTCGGAAATTTCATTGTTTATGACGTCATCTCTCCTGAAATTTGTGTCGTATTATAAAGTAAATTCGAAGGTACATTCAATGGGATATGCGCCTAATGTCTGCAAAATGTATCGTGAATGGTGTTAGCAGTAAAGAAGTAATAAATCAAAACCTCATTCATGATAATGCGGGTTTTCACGAACCAAATTGTTTATGACTTGGTATCTCCTGAAATATATGTCGAACTGTGATATAATGTCAAAGGAACGTCCAATGGTATGTATGTGTACTGTCTGTGAATTGTCTGGCGTATAAAATTTACAGTGTAGAAGTAATAACTTGTAAAATGCCGTATATATACATTATGTACATGGGAAAAGTAGCAAGCGACAAACGTTTTTCCATTCATTATTTTGTTGGGGTTGTCAGCGAGAAAAGTTTCGTGAAGATTTTAAATTATGTTTACAATTTATTGCAAGCCGCTAAGTGCTCTATTCTCCAATAGTTGACGAATAAAATCACGCTATCACACGCCGCAAGATGGAACAGATATAATTGTTTATGACGTGATATCGTATGAACTATGTATCGTATGTGGGTTTTGTAACCAAACCACAGAATATTTCTACCAAATTTGGTTGAAATCGGTCCATTAGTTTAGGAGCATATGTAGAATATCATCGTATGATTCGGCTGTTTTTCAGGACTGTCATTGTTTATGATGTCATATCTCGTTACGTATGTGTCTTACTCCGACAGCGATTGTTGCATGATAGTAAGGATCATGTGTACCAAGTTTGGTTGACATAGGTCCAGTAGTTTAGGAGGAGATGTGGAACATACATACACACATATAGCCTATTTTATAAAGATGTAAGATAAACAATTTTATGTATGAACAACGCCTGATGATGAGCAAATATACACAAAAGGCCTTGCAATATTATAAGTTAAAAACTGTAGTAATGTGACTGGTGGCAGCAATGAATATTAATTACGTGATTTTTTTTTTGAGTTGGTAATAAAAGCTTACGGATATCTCTGCACAACCTACTCCAACTACTGCAAAGCCCGCTTCGCGCTGTTCACTTTAACACTTGCCTTTTATTCGTCGACCTGACCGTAGTTGATCGGAAGGTCCCTTATATGGCTCGGACACTACGCATACACGCAACTCAGGTCGAGTCGCGATGTCGAGAGATCGACCTTAAACTTGCGTGTCCATAGACCGTTGGCAGCGACTTCAATCGAATGTGGCCCTGTTTCCTGGCCGTTACCTTTGAAAGAGCAGCTGCTTTCCCCCCTTCGCGGCGCATTTTCTTTTATTTTCTTTTATTTTCTTCCCTTCGACACCAGCTTTTTCCGTAACGATGTCGTTTGTAACCTTGACATCTTTTCCTTGCAGATCGCATTGCTCTGAGCCTGTACACTTGTATATGGTAACCTGAGATACGGAGCAATTTCTTCTAGTTTGTGTACATATTGCAGATCTCGTTCTTAATTTTTTTTACACTATGTGATAGACAATCTTACTTTCGTCTTTATTTTTAACGGAACTTCATTTCGGTGAACACGATTTCCACGAGTTTTCTACCGTATAAAAATCAAGGGTCGCATTGTGGTAGAAACTTTACTTATTCACATGTGACCTTGGATACTTCATTATTGCTAGTATCTCCAAGTCTATATAACATGTTTCATATGTAAATATTAATGCGCGGGTGTTGCTGAGATGCTTCGGGAACTCAAACGGGAGTCGTTGGAGGTAAGGCGGCGTTCTTTTGGATAAACACCGTTGAAGAAATTTAGAGCGCCGAAATTTGAAGCGGACTGCAGAACGATTCTACTGCCGCCTACTTACATTTCAAGTAGATCACAAAGACAAAATCAGACAGATAAGTACTCGTACAGATGCATACGTGCTTTCAAAAATGTTCAAATGTTTGTAAAGCTTGTGGGACTTAACTACGGGGTCATCAGTCCCTAAACTTACAAACTACTTATGAACTACTTACGAACGAGGACGGCACAAATATCCATGCCCGAGGGGGGATTCGAACCCCCGACCGTAGTGGCCGTGCTGACCGTGACTGGAGCGCCTCAGTCACCTCGGCCACCGCGGCCGGCCATACGTGCATTCATTTGTATATGGGAGTGGAACAGGAAAGCAAGTAACTGGTAGTGGTGCATTACGGAGTGTATATGTAGATGTTTGGTCAAAACTAATCATTAGCATTTGTGCAGCTGGAATGTGTGGGCCGGTTTAACCGGCGACCGAATTAATTTTTAGGGCCGGGCTTACTTCCAAGTTGCCTAACAAGCCTGAACTAACGGTGTTCTTCGGGGTGACTTTACATCTGCTTAAAGAAGTGCCATTGATGGCAAAATAGAGGTTTGATTAAAACATTAGTAGAATGAACATATAAAATTAGTGAACCTATATACGAGGTATGTCCACAAAGTAAGTTCCGTTTCATTATTTAAAATAAACGTGTACAGATACAGAAGAAAATATCCATTGTACAAAAATCTACAACTGTTAAACTACTTTTCTACATAGCTTTCGAAATTTTGTAGGCACTTGTCACAGCGTGGCACAAGATGTTGTATGCCTTGTTCATAGAAGGTTGCCGCCACTGTATTCACTGTATATGGTTAGATTTTCTTTCAGCTCGTCATCATCGTTGAAGTGTTGACCACCAAGGACAAATTTTAGGTGTAAGAAGAGATGAAAGTCGCTAGGAGCGAGGTCCGGGCTGTACGGAGGATGATCGAACACGTCCCAGTGAAATGCCCGTAAGAGTTGTTTGGTCAAATTCTCCGTGTGATCGCGTCCTGCATTGAACAGTCTGACCCATATTCTAACCATTGAATCACTCATACCATTTTGTCCGCGAAACTCGCAAGATTTGCTGATGAATTTCTTTGGTTTAATTTTCTTTGCATTTAGAAAACGAAACGCAGAATAATTTCACATGCGGTGATATTTTCAATCACGACTGACATAAAGAAGCACTACAAAGCATACGTCGGCAGCAGCGATCTGAAAATTGCGACCATGTCTTCTCCTTTAGAGTAACCGCCGCGCATGTTCGGAACTGCGATCGTAGCGCTGCCGCGGATAGAAGTATAAACGGAACTTACTTTGTGGACGACGCTGGTACTTGGAAGATGAGATTAAACACCTTCAATGGACGTTCAAGAACAATGGCTGTTCTAACAAAGAGATAGATCGGGCGCTTCACCCTAGGAAGGGAACCAGGGAAAGAGGTACGTCACCAGCCGAAGGGGAAAGTTTTTCAAAATGTTCAAATATTTGTAAAGCTTATGGGACTTAACTACGGGGTCATTAGTCCCTAAACTTACAAACTACTTATGAACTACTTACGAACTAGGACGGCACAAAATCCATGCCCGAGGGGGGATTCAAACACCCGACCGTAGTGGCCGTGCAGACCGTGACTGAAGCGCCTCAGTCCCCTCAGCCACCGCGGCCGGCTGGGAAAGTTTTTCTTCCATTTACAGTAAAGTCCCGAAAACTCGGTGTAATGTGGACCGAAGGTTGGCCGAGTTTTTGAAAATGCCAGGTTTTCGGGAACGGTGTTACAAACAATAGGTAAGATTTATTGTTATAAAATACTTCCTATTGTTACTTTGGAATACAATACAAATGATGGAATACAGTAACACAAAATAAATTTAAGAAAATATCTAAGAAATTATGTTCGTTACTTACGAGTACATACTCTAATTAACATTTAGAAAACTACTTTAAGAAAGCATACAGCCTTGAATAATGAAAAGTATGGACAGTACTGATATACTTCATAAATCATATTTCGCTAAAATTCCCAACACGCCTAAGCTGATTTTTAAAAGGTACTGTGAAAAAAACGCACGCCCATAATTTTGATCACGACTGTTTTTTAATGTGATGACGAATCTACATACTACATTAATGAAGATCAAAGGATTTTCAAACAGATTGTAGGTGACACAAGAAAATATGTCTAGGCCTATTGATAGCATAGCCTATAACTGCTACACGCTACGATTTCAATTCTATTTTGCATTCTGTGAGCACGGAATAATTCCAGGGGTGTGGCCGATTCAGACTGCCGGGTTACCGAATGACAATAACGAGTTTTCGGGACTCTACTGTATCAGTAAGATCACACATCGCATTGGGAAATTGTTAAGAAAACATGATGTGGAACATGTTTCTAGACCCTCTAGGAAATTAAAAAAATGTGTGACATCGGCATAAGTTATGCGACATCCCCTGGCTACACGAGGTGTTTACAAAATTCCTTGCAGTTCGGGGACACGTTTAAGCCGGTACAACAAAGAGAAGTGGCAACATCCGTCTGAGCGATCATAAAATGAACTACCGTTAGGACGTACTGGTAACTCGACGGTAGAGGAACGTGTTTATTAAGAAGGTAACGCCGCCGGCCGCGGTGGCCGAGAGGACTGCGGCGCGCCAGTCACGGTTTGCACGGCCACTATGGTCGTGGGTTCGAATCCCCCCTCGGGCATGGATGTTTGTGCCGTCCTTAGTGATAGCTAGTTCATAAGTCGTTTGCAAGTTTAGGGACTGATGACCCCGTAGTTAAGACCCATACGCTCTACAAACATATGAACATTTTTTTTAAGAAGGTGACCATTAAATAAAGTTTAACGAGACGAGCGTCATAGCAGTAGCATCACATTGTTGTGTATGTACAGAGAGGCCATAGAGATTTGCAAACATAGAAATAATTTTGAAAGAAAACAGGAAGGTGTTAATCTGTATAAAATTCGGATGTCGACAATGCAGCGACAGCATGAAAATCGATTATTTTGATTTATTGAAGACAAGAGCCAAGATCGTGTTTTTATTTTTATTAAGATTTATGACAATTATCACATATAAATCCAGACATCTATTGACTAATGTGAATGTCGTTTCAAATGTACATCATAAATGTTCTTGACATCGAGGAAGTGATGCTCAAATGTCACATCTAGAGCACCATCTGGGATCAACTTGTAAGTTTGGATGGCTGAGTTTTTCCTGATAGTTTTTAACTTAGTGACCACACATAATTTCAGGATGTTGATGTTCATGTTTTGTTTATATGTTGACAAGGCAACAATTAAGTTGGCGGGTAAATGTGGTTTTAAAAGCTTTTAATAATAATGTCCTAAAAAATGTAATCTAAGGTGCGTTTCGAAAGTGGATATTTAGAAATATGGAGTCCTCTGGCTTGCTGTGTTATTGCACTTTGTGTGCACTTGCAGTCCGAATATGGCAGTTAAACTGCCGAAACTGGCAATCTTAATAAAAATAAAAAGGGATCTTGGCTCTTGTCTTTAATAAATCAAAATAATCTATTGTCATGTCGTATCAGAGACCTTACAGCAGGCGACGTCACGTGATTGAAAGTGGCGCCCTTCGGATAGCCTACATATACGGCGTTGACGGCAGCTCGACTTGTAGTTCGCCGCTGAGACCAAAAGTTTCAAGTTGTGGCCGGCCGCGGTGGCCGAGGAGACTGCGGCGTGCCAGTCACGGTCTGCACGGCCACTACGGTCGGGGGTTCGAATCCCCCCCCCCCAGAATCCCCTCTTGTGCCGTCTTTAGGATTAGCTAGTTCATAAGTAGTTTGTAAGTTTAGGGACTGATGACTCCGTAGTTAAGTCCCATAAGCTCTACAAACATTTGGTTTTTCAACTTGTGATAGCTCCTGCCGTGAAAGGCTTCATTGAATGCAGTGGCATTTATGGTTCGAAGACTTACGTGGCTGCTAACTTACCCGGGCGTGCTGCTCGATAGATCTCTGACATACAGGTACCACTGCGAAAAGAGGCACCAATAGGTAACTGCCAGAAATAATATTCTGCGGAAACTAGCTAAAAGCAAACGGGGTGCTAAACCTTCCATCTTAAGAACCTTATGCTTCTCTACAGCTGAATATGCCTGTCCAGTCTGGTCAAGATTAACCCATACAAAGAAGGTCGACACAAGTCTGAATGAAACATGCCGATTAACAAGGCGATGCATGACAACTACTTCCCGACCGAAACGGTCCCTTTCAGGCCCAAGTTCATAGGTGATGTGACATTAATGTAGATACAAAATACCTTTAGTAATTCATTACAAAAAAATAAAAAATAAAAGTAAAAATAAATTGATTTTCAAAAATTTTGTACCCATACAATTGTTTGTTTTGGGCCTTCACTACAAATTTTTATGATCTGTACTATCTTACAGTAACATGCCTTTGAAAGAAAAGACGTAATGACATCACAGTATCATATAAAATCCACTGGCTGACATATATGATAGCTTCACATGTCAAAACAAGGATGTAAACACCTTGTCAACAAACCTTTCTTGTCGCCATTGTAAGTGTACTGGAGTTTGCCGGCATATGGTATCACCCATTGTAGAAACATGGACCAGAAACGATTTGTGCACGTTACCACGGTCCATCCACGATTGTGTGATGCAGGCCCGAGCTTCCTAGCGTGCATCACAAAGAAATAATGGGGGCAAAACCAGAAAGGTCCTGAAAGGGCTGTATAGAGCCGCCGCGTTTGCGAATTCCAACTCTCTGAGAACATAACATCAGTTCATAGAGAAGCTCATAGAAATAATCGAGGATCGGTATCCCCTTTTTGGCAGTGAGTTTAAACCCAAGCGACCGAAATCCCGTTAAAGGTTCTTAGCCACGAGAATAGAACCTGTACAGGAGGTGCCCAGCGGATTCACCACGAACTGGAAGACATGGAGGACTCTGAACCGAATAAGGACGTGGGAGCCCCCAGTGAAGACAGACATGATTAAGTGGGGTCTCGGAACCACGGTTGATAAGACTGCGGTGCTGTGCATGATAAGGAGCACCTGCTCGCCTGCACCAACTGCCTATATACGTGCAACCTCGAGGATTTATGGCTGCACAAGAAAGAAGCTTTGGACGTGGCCCTACACTAGGGATGGGGGTGTGAGGTGCGGTGACTCGAGCGCACCGAGAATTTATCGAGCTGCCGGCGCTCGAGCAGTCCTCGAGAACATCACGAGAAGCGGCGCTGTGCCGCGTGCCGCTGTGCAGCGGTTGAATGGGGCAGCAAGACACGCCACGCGCTGCGGTTGTTTGAAACGCTCGCAGCTCGTTGTGATTATTACCTAAATGCGGGCACTGGATACACGAACACCAAAGTCACGGAGCTGGCAGTATTTGAAGTAGTATGGAGATGTCCGTTGCCAAGCTACGTAGTGTAGCAAAAATACACCAGGCATGGTAAGAAGTAGGATTATAGGATTTATAGGATTCCGTGTAGCTGTGGGGACGTATACGTGGGTACCACAAAAAGAACAGTCAAAAAACGACTAGATGAGCACAAGGGGAATGAATGACAGATCAGCTGTTGTTGAACATGTTTTTCAACCAGAGGACCACCTTATTCAATTTAATAAGACTCAAGTTTTAGCAGCCAGAAATGGATACCACGAAAGACTGTATAGAGAGGCTATAGAAATTGAAAAACACCCCAATAATTTCAATGAACAAAATTTTTGAATATCAATTTATTTTATTTTTTGTAATGACTTACTGAAGGTATTTTCTATCTACATTAATGTCACATCACCTACGAACTTGGGCCTGAAAGGAACAGTTTCGGTAGGGAAGTAGTTGTCATGCGTCGCCTTGTTAATCGGCATGTTTCAAAATTTTCAGCCGGCCGCGGTGGCCGAGGAGACTGAGGCGCTTCAGTCACGGTCTGCACGGCCACTACGGTCGGGGGTTCGAATCCCCCCTCGGGCATGGGTATTTGTGCTGTCTTTAGTATAAGGTAGTTTATTAGTAGTTTGTAAGTTTAGGGACTGATGACCCCGTAGTTAAGTCCCATAAGCTTAACAAACATTTGAACATTTTTTGAACAAAATGTTCAAATGTTTGTAATTCTATCGGACCAAGCTGCGTGGTCATCATTCCGTAGCTTACAAACTACTTAAACCTAGGTAAACTAACCTACGGACAATCACACACACCAATGCCCCAGGGAGGACTCGAACCTCCACGGCGAGCAATCGCGCGCTCCGCAATGCGGTGCTTTAGACCGCTCGGCTACTCCACTGCGGCGGCATGTTTCATTCCGACTTGTGTCGACCTTCTTTGTATGCGTTAATCTGGACCACACTGGACAGGCATATTCAGCTGTAGAGAAGCATAAGGTTCATAAGATGGAAAGTTTAGCACCCCGTTTGCTATGAGCTAGTTTCCGCAGAATATTATTTCTGGCAATTAACTATTGGTGCGTCTTTTCGCAGTGGTACCTATATGTCAGAGATCTATCGAGCACCACGCCCAGGTAAGTTAGCAGCCACGTAAGTCTTCGAATCATAAATGACACTGATCATACAATGACGGCTTTCACGGCAGGAGCTGTCACAAGTTGAAAAATTAGAAAGTTTGTAGAGCTTATGGGACTTAACTATGGGGTCATCAGTCCCTAAACTTACAAACTACTTATGAACTGGCTAATCCTAAGGACGGCACAAATATCCATGCCGGAGGGGGGATTCTAACCCCCGACCATATTGGCCGTGTAGACCGTGACTGGAGCGCGTCAGTCCCCTCAGTAGATGCAGATGTAGATGTATTATACCGCAGCATCTGTGAAACAAATGATTGATTAAAGGTTCTCTTGTATGTAAATCGTGAGTTTCAGAACGTAAGTGTGTCGTATTCTCTCCTTGATCAATCCGTAGAATTTGTACATGGTGGACAGAATCACCCTATAATAATTCAATGCGTTTCCTCGTGTACCTACCTGTAACAGCGCATTCCGAGAAATCTCTTTACTTCTACTCCTAGGGAATTTACGTGACCTAGCATTAGGCATATGTGGATGAACTACCTAAACTGAAAACATACGACTTACGAAAACTATAATTAAAAGTCTCCTAATGACAAAATATCCTCATAAAGCGTTGTTCGGTACACTGTCCGGAGGCACGTCTAGAAATGTTTGCACGTGTACCTGTTACACCTGTATTTGAACTTACTCCACGTTACCCTCAGAAGTAGGCGACGCTTTTCGGAAATAGCGGGAGACGTTTATAGTACGTGCCGAAAGCGCCTCCAACTGTCGGTTCCCGCGTGGAAACGAGCAGTGTGCGGCCTGCGCCCGCTCGCCGCTGGAATGGATCGGTGAGCGAATTTATTTATGGGGCCGATATAAAACTCATTCCGTATTCATCTGCAGCCGTAAGAGCCGGCTATATCAGCCGGCAGGGGCACACTGCCAAGCCGTGCAGCTCTCCAGGCGGCCGGAATGCTGGAGGCTCCAGTCGCGAGGAGGAGGGCCTAGCACAACGAGCAGAGGTCTGCAGAGTACCACAGCGGACCTGCATTCCACGTGAAATTCAGTCGCCTGTGTCGATACGAGGTTCTGTATTAATGGGTAACCCAAAAGTGTATGCACCTAGTTATGGAATAGTGGAGGCAGATAGGTATACATTATTACACACGTTATAACGTTGCCCTTGTTTCGTATGATGCCATAATTGTTAAAGTAGATTCCGCGATTATATTTTTTGGACAAGGAATTTTTTTTTATTTTTTTATTTTGAAATAAGTTAAAGTACAGCACAAAATGAACATTAAAGAAAAAAAAAAAATACCGCGGGTTGCATATTAAAGTTGGGCACCATATAAGCAACAGCACGTTATAAGACTTACGGAAAGCATCTAGCTGGATCCTGCGCTTCGTATTGTAGAAGCTAGAAATAATAACTTTTTTTTTATTTAATATATGAACGTTGAAGATACTTTCCGTAGTAGATCAATGTTCAGACTGTTCACTTCGCTTCTCATTGTTGTGTGATCGTGGGTGGAACATAAAGTTACTGGTAATGATAAAAAAATAAAAAATAAAATGATCGGACTTCGTGAAATTACAAAAGAAATGACTGCAGTTTCTAAAATCAAGCAAAGTATAGTATAAGGATGATTGATTGATTGAAATTGTGCAGACAATGCGAAGCGATTGTAATGGGGTCTGAACATTAAACTATTACGGAGGCGAAGGAGCTGAAAAGAATAGAAAATAAGTATTTGACGTGGAGCGATTCATTTAAATAAAAGCCAAAGAGGGGGGATGACTTTAA
Source organism: Locusta migratoria (assembly GCA_026315105.1). Taxonomy (NCBI): domain Eukaryota; kingdom Metazoa; phylum Arthropoda; class Insecta; order Orthoptera; family Acrididae; genus Locusta; species Locusta migratoria. The sequence goes on along the minus strand of CM048748.1, from coordinate 267,677,492 downwards.
GTAATATATTTTTACAACAACTTGCATGACAATACCTGACATTGAATAGATACATGAATGGAAGACGTCCGTACAGAACGAACATAGACAAGAGAGTGAGTAAAAACTACTATCTCGGTTTCGTCTTCTCGCTTGTTTGGGAGTAAAAAAATGACGAACGAAATTAAATTAGTTGCATTGCGAGTCAGAGGGAACCGGAGGCGATAAGTATCGCTGATCAGAGATAAACAAAAAATAAATAAAAATTTCAGTGTATCGTTACAACGTCTGAAATTACTTGGAGTAATCACACAAAAGAGGCCAATAGATAGAATTGAAAAGAGACGTCATAGTATTTTGCGCCGGCCGCGGTAGCCGAGGGGGCTGAGGATGTCAGTCACGGTCTGCACGGCCACTACGGTCGGGGGTTGAATCCCCCCTCGGGCATGGATATTTGTGCCGTCCTTAGTGTTAGCTAGTTCATAAGTAGATTGTAAGTTTATGGACTGATCACCCCGTAGTCAAGTCCCATAAGCTATACAAACATTTGATTTAGTATTTTGCATCATATATTGTACTGCAACATTAAGAGTGACGTTGAAGAACACGACGTATTGATAAATAATCAACACGGGTTCAAGAATTATCTATTACATGCTACAGAGGTAGCAGTTCATTCTCATGAGGCAATGAAAAAAAAAAAAAATGTTCAAATGTTTGTAAAGCTTATGGGACTTAACTACGGGGTCATCAGTCCCTAAACTTACAAACTACTTATGAACTACTTACAAACTAGGACGGCACAAATATCCATGCCCGAGGGGGGATTCGAACCCCCGATCGTAGTGGTCGTGCAGACCGTGACAAGCGCCTCAGTCCCCTCGGCCACCGCGGGCGGCTGAGGTAATGAGTGTTATTAGCTGGGGATCCGAGAATGATTCAGTATTTCTAGATTTGCATTTGCACTTCCTTTTGTGGGAATCGATAGTCTGAGGATATGTATTTTAAAGATTGGTTCAAATGTAACTAGACGACCCGTGCCAATACTTCGCAGCGTTAGTGGAATGATAAAAAAGTTGGGAAAAATGGAAGTAAAGTTGAATGTTCACGGATAGCTTTCTTCATAATCAATCGATGCAATTCTTTAAAAAGCGCAAATGAAAGAGATTGATCTGCTGAGTGTTGTTAGGTAAAAAATAACTGCGTACCTTAATTAGAGCCGAAGATATAGTAAAACAAACCGATTAAAATATTCAATGGAAGAACAGAAGGGTACCGCGTTTGAATAAAAATAAAGGATGGAGAGACTTGAGTTAATTCTGATACTTGATGACAAATCTGCGGATTAATACCTTTCGCTTAAAACAAAAATAAAGAAAATCGGCAGGGTAGTTTGGTCTGGCCGACTGACTTTAGTTTTCGTAGATTCTTTTAATATATAGGGTAGTATGTTTAACTAAGACGACAATATTTCAAATACACGTCAGTGGGATTTTTTTGCTAATACGATACCGTCTGTGCAGCAGGAAAGCTTTTAACATGTGGCGGATCCTTGCAGTAGGTGCTTGCAAAATTCACTGATCAAAACAATTAGGCGATCAGTTGAGATATTGAGGTTCCTTATTCTTGTCATCGGCAGTATGAACTACAATGGTTCGACATCTTTCTGTCGATTCTGTGGAGTGGAAACAATATTACGGAGACAGTTGTAACATCAGAACGTTGCTACAGAGGGGGTTGGTTTTTAGTTGTGTTTACTCTACCAAATAAATTACATATGCAGTCAGGTTCAGATTAGTGAGGGGATTGTGCAATACAACACCAATGTGACTTACCTGAAGCTATGGTATAGAGAGCAATAGGAATGTTGGAAGCGGGACAGACACAAGGGATGTGTCTGCAGCTATTGGAGTGTCCCAAAGTGTAATTTCATGGTCGTGGACACGATTTCAGACAACGGGAACTGGTAAAAGAAGGCAAGGCCATGGTCGTCCACGGGTAACGTCAACAAGAGATGACCGTTATTTCCGGTTAACAGCCTGTCGAGACAGGAGGCTGAATGCATCTCCGCTGCAATGCACCCTCCAGTCCGAAATCGCCTTTGGGAATGTGGGCTTGACGCATAGATGCCTGTGGCGGTTGCACTAAAACCACGACACCGTTCAGCCTTCAGAAAGGGCGGAGGATATCTGGATTGGAGTCAGTACATCCACTATCCCCCATATTGCTTCTGCCATCATCGGATGAAATTCAACACTGTGTTTCGAGATGTAAAACATTTTTTCCCGGCAGTTTATGATCTCGGAGACTTAGAGAGATAATTGATACCTGCCGTCTCGGAAGAGCGAGGGCGTTACAGGAAGACCACACAGTCGGCGGGCTGACATCTTCGGCCGGTGGCTGGACGCACGCGGCTTCACTTTTGTAGGGGGGGCAGACGCAGCCCGCTTTCCCCGTCGTGGCGCCGGCGTTCGGCCAGTGATGTATGGCCGGTCCGATCTGACAGCGCCCGTCCGTCAATCGGGCCTTCGCCCCGCCGCCGGCCTATGCAAATGAACCTCCACTGCCCAGGGTCCGGCACCACCTGCCGCCTAATGAACCGCCGGATAACCATCTGGTTCACACCTCCTTACGCCGCCCTCCGCCTGGGTGGCGAGCGCCGAGGCCTCCCAGACATTCCCCAGAAACACCCCGGAATGCGCTGCTCTCGCCACCACAGGGCTGATTGTCATCAGCTGGAGTGAGCTATTCATTAGGGCACCTCGGAATCATCTTGAAAATCTTCCCGGTTGTAGGGCGTGCCGTATTGCTATCTAACCTTTTTCTCTCCAAAGCCTTTAGATCGATATTCAGTGATCTTACCTTCATCGACCATGTTTTGGTGGTCCATTCTTTTGTAATCGGAATTCTGGCTGGTTTGATACGCCCCGACCTGCATTCCTCTCTTGCATCAGTCTCTCCCTTTTAGAGTAATTCATCCTACTTCCTCAGTTATTCGCTTGATACAACCTCCAACAAATTTTAGCGAATTGAGTGGTTCTCTACATATGGACTCTCGTTAAACTTTGATAATACCAAGTATATACAGTTTCATACAATAAATGGCAGCCGACCGCGGTGTCCGCGGGGACTGAGGCGCTCCAGTCACGGTCTACACGGCCACTACGGTCGGGGGTTCGAATCACCCCTCGGTCATGGATATTTGTGCCGTCCTTAGTGTAAGGTAGTTCGTAAATAGTTTGTAAGTTTAGGGACTGATAACCCCGTAATAAGCCCCATAAGCTTAACAAACATTTGAACATTTGAATAAATGGCAGTCGCAGTGGAGTAGCCGAGCGGTCGAAGGCGTCTCGCTTTGGATCGCGTGGTTGCTCGCCGTCGGAGGTTCGAGTCCTCCCTGGGGCATGGATGTGTGTGTTAGTTTACCATAGTTGAAGTAGTTTGTAAGCTACGGGCTGATGACCACGCAGTTTGGTCCGATAGATTTAGTAACATTTGAACATTTTTTTAGTAAATGGCATGACACCATTCATAAATTTAGACTTTGAACAGGAATCTGTAGCTAAGTTACTGTATTCAAAATTTTTAGGTGTTTGCATTGACTAGGGATTGAATTGGAAGAAACATTGAAGATCTGCTGAAACGTTTGAGTTCAGCTACTTATGCTATCAGGGTCATTGCAAAATTCGGTGATGTACATCTCAGAAAATTACCTTACTATGCCTATTCTCATTCACTGCTTTCATATGCGATGATATTCTGGGGCCGTCCGCGGTGGCCGAGGGGACTGAGGCGCTCCAGTCTCTGTCTGCACGGCCACTATGGTCGGGGGTTCGAATGCCCCCTCCGGCATGGATATTTGTGCCATCCTTAGTATTAGTTAGTTCATAAGTAGTTTGTAAGTTTAGGCATAATGACCCCGTAGTTAAGTCCCATAAGCTATACAAACATTTGAAAATTTTGATATTCTGGGGAAATGCAACACTGAGTAAAAAAGTATTCATTGTACAAGAATAATTGATGCAGCCCACCCAAGATCATCCTGCAGACATTTCTTTAAGAATCTAGGGATCTTCACTGTAGATTCACATATATATTAACTCATGAAATTTGTTAACAATCCGACACAATTCAAAAGGAATAGCAGTCTGCTTAGCTACAATACTAGTGATATTCACCATTCATGGATAGACCTAACTTTGGCACAGAAGCGAGTGAATTATGCTACCACAAAAGTACTCTGTCACTTTCCAAGTAGCATCAAAAGTCTCACAGATAGCTAACTGATATTTAAAAAGAAATTTAAAAAAATCTGAATGGCAACTACTGTAGATGAATTTTTAGATAAAACTTAGTAATTTCCCTAAAAATTTTTTAATAAATAAATGGATAATAAAAATTGGCGCCTCGGTTGCACATTGGTAGAGTGCCAGACTACAAATCCAAAGGTCGCGGGTTCGATCCCTGCCAGGTCCTAGGATTTTCATCTGTCACTTTCCACTTCTTTCACCTCTGGCAGTATTGCTCATGTGGTTCGGAACCCACGTTAAACTGTAGGTCCCCCTATAACTGGCGGGGTACGTCAGTTCGAAGGTCGAAGGAAGGCAACGGCATACCACCTCCAAATAGGACCATGCCTAGTAAAGCACTGTGGTGTTCAAACCAATCTTCGGATTGTTGACTGCTTTACCTTTAATAAAAATTGCTTAAAATATTCAATGTCGTGTGTAGACACCATTTACTAAATTCACGCGTTGCATATCATTACAAACTGTCGTATTTATGACCTATGGGACAAGTGTTAATCTAATGTAATCTAATCAGAACGGTGGATCAGGCAACACAGGCGAATCACAACGCTGCACCTGCGTAGTGGCCTGTGTTAACAACCCGCCTCACCGTAATTCAGTTCAGCATCGTGTCCTGTTGGTCGACGTACTTACTTAGTCAGTTCGTTCTGCACTGAAAAATGACAATGAACGAGCAAAGGGTCAAGTTAATGTTCCGTTTTCTACCGCAAAAAAAAAAAAAAAAAAAAAAAAAAAAAAAAAAAAAAAAGTTTCTGTTTTCATCCTGATTTCTCTTATTTTATTATTATGATCACGTTTCCCTATATATGTGGGTGCTAACAATACCGGATGAGTCATAAATGAGAAAAAAATATTTCGTGCAAATTGTCACACATTGAGCTACATACATAAATTCGTTTTCTGCATGTTCCTATGTCAATAAACGACAATGCAGGTGAATGCTAAACATCTGGAACTATGAAGTGAACTTTTGGGTGTTACTGTGCGCCGACATTGGCCAATTGGCCAGATCGGCAACAGGTCACAAGTGCCTTTCCCTATGCCTGCTAGCCACGACACATAATACCGGCCAACGAAAACGGTACGAGACAGATGCGAGCGCTGCCATTGCTCGCAGCGTCACGCAGACCGTCGCTTGACGGCGCATGCCTCGCCTTCTCGTGAGCGACTAAGACTACCGTGCCCAGTTGCCTATCTGTCCCCTTGGCCAATGTCGGCGCACAGTAACATCCAAAAGTGCTCTTCATATTTCCAGATTTTTACCATTCAATTGCATTGTCATTTATTGGTTGCATTGTCATTTATTGGCATAGGAACTTGTAAAATACTAATTTATGTTTGTAGCTCAGTGTGTGACAATTTGCACGAAATATTTTTCTTACACATCATATATGTGTCCGCATTCGGAAGTAAAAATTCGTGGACCGTGCGGGAGTAGCCGAGCGGTCTGGAGCGGCATGTTACGGATCGCGCGGCCTCACGCGTCGGGGATCGAATCCTCCCTTGGGCATGGACGTGTGTGTTGTCCTTAAGATAGTTCAACTAAGTGTAAGTAGTTTGTTAGACTAGGGACCCATGACCAACGTAGTTTGGTCCCATAGAATTCCAAACGTTTGATTTTAAAAGTTCGTGAAAGAAATATCGAAAGCCGCTGAGACGCTCCAGTCACGGTCTGCACGGCCACTACGGTCGGGGGTTCGAATCCCCCCTCGGGCATGGATATTTGTGCCGTCCTTAGGATTAGCTAGTTCATAAGTAGTTTGTAAGTTCAGGGACTGATGACCCCGTAGTTAAGTCCCATAAGCTATACAAACATTTGAACATTTGATTTGTTAACCACTCTACAGCTCTTGTCACCAAATGCAGCTCACTGAGTCCTCCAGGAAATTTCCGTAGTGCTCACTCTTTAATCAGGTGTTGCACAGGAGCACCACAGTCACATGCCGGGGCATCTTTGTAACCCCATTCATACAAACAGGCATTGTATCTTCCATTTTCTGTGCGTAATCGGTTCAAGGACGTCCATAGTTTTCCGGGAAGACCGAATTCATTTACACGTTTTGTAGGGTCAGTTATAGGACGAGAGTTAGTCTGAGGAAACTTTTTCCAAACATCTTTCCATACATAGTGAACAAGGAGCGCATCTTGCATTTACCATGGTGGTTTTCTGGATTTGAGTCTGTTGATAGGTATATTCTGCAGTTGATCGTATAGAAGTAAGTTCTTGTGAGTGGAACTCTTGTGAAACTCTTTTATTGCTGCTGCTTCTCGTCTCATTGATGGAGGTGGAGTATTACACAATACAGGCAGCCATGGAAGTGGTGCAGACTTTGTAGTGCCACTGAATATTCTCATTGTCTGATGTAATTTGACTTCGACTTTACGTACATGTGTACTATTTTCGATACTGGAGCACAGTATTCTGCCCTCAGTACGAAAAGTATATGCATTTGTACCCCATCCTGACCCAGCCAGTTTTCTGACAATGTCGATTCAGGTGTTCACTTATTTCGCAACGTATTCTAGATAGTTCTTAATGGTAAGAGCCCGATCTAATATGACCCCAAAGTATTTTGGGCATGGGCTATGTTCCAGGGAGACATTTTCGAAAATCACATTCAATTTTCTATTTGTCCCGCAGCTATTAAGGTGGTAAGCGTTTACCTCTGTTTTAGTTGGATTTGGCTAAAGTCTCTAGCTCTTGAAGTACTCGCCCATTATATGTTAAATCTGTAGTCAAGGATCTCTCACAATCTACAATGTTTCTTGCTTGATAAACTAGTGCTAGATCGTCGGCAAATTATATCTTTTTAGGGCATTGTATTGGGGATATAGCTGGTATAAAGATTAAAATGGGTTGGTGACAGCACGGTGCCCTACGGTAGCCCATCATTCACCCTTCGCAATCTGCTCCATTCGTCTTCAAGGAATACTTGAAATCGTCTGTTGCTGAGCATGATATTCATTAACCAGTTTTTGGCACGGAATAACCTCTACAAATTTAAGCAGCAGGCCATGGCGCCATAAGGCGTCAAACGCAGTAAGATCAACAAATGCTACTGCAGTCTTTAATTTACCTTCCAGACCCATATTACTACTGAGTGTAGTCTATAAACTGTTAGAAAGAATGTTGTTAAACAGAATCCAACCATTAATTGACAAAGCAACACCATTGAATCAAGCAGGTTTCCGGAGAATCGCAATTGCTGTGACCAAGTATAGGCGTTAACATCATTCATCGAAGCTGGGTATTGGGATTAGTACTTTTTTTTAAGCTTAAGGATATTTCGCCTGTCTCAGAAATCAGTAATATGCCAATAATCAGGCAATATGAGTGCATCCAGCGTAATTATTAGGTGTTCATGGTGCTATGTAAAAGATTTCAATGACAAACTGAATACCGTCACAGATTTTTTCCTTTCTGAGATTGGCCTCTTGAAATAATTTATAACGAAAAGGTATCAGGAGACGGTTTTTACCAGTGTTCGGCGAAAACTATCAGATATGGGGGTAGACAACACAAAGAGAATGGCTTATAACGACATCTCTAATATCGGCACTAAACAAACGACTGACACCAAGCTTACTGCGTCATAATGTTCAAGATACTACAAGTCCGACGTCTTATCGAAAACTAACGGAGACGTTGAGATCTTTCTCAAGAAAATATCTCTTCACACGCCGTGAGTCATGGACGAGTAAACACATAAAGCTGTTCACACTCCTCTCGATACTGCCGAGAAAGAGCTGGGAGCAGTGACGTCATTTCTCACTTTCTGGAGTCGCTTTTTATTTTTCTTTCTCTTTTACCAAGCGTAGACATACCGAAGGAAAGCCACTTGCTTTTCAAACAGGAGTAATGGGTTTCGATTTCTCGATCAGCAATTGCCATGTGCGTTTTCCACTAAATAAATTTCACTATTTGTCACATGATTCGTGTTTTGAAAACTGAAGTACAACATGCAGTGTTTAACAATGTATCTAATGCATGCAAGTCTGAAGCAACCAGCACTGCAGCGACTACAGCTGATGCAAGAAATGTCCTGCAAGCATGCACTTCTGTAGCACATTTGCACTGCACCGCAATCATTATCTGATGTCGTAAGTTCATGGTTTGAAGTCCGCCTATATTTAGCACGTCTTTGAATAGCTGGACGTACAAGCAATTATGGACTTGAAAGTAAAAAGAACGTTTTAAGTTACCGTTTGGTCTGTGAAGTAACTGAAATAAGGTTATAAGTCAGTACAGTAAAACAATCTTGAAGACCAAGTTTATTTAAGGGGAGTCTTACCGCCCTATCTCAACAATGTAAAATTGGCTATATAAATCCCCCGTTTTATTAGGAACTGTTGAATATACAAATGTGTTTTAACACATGTTTATTGACTGTATTGATCTACAGTCACTTTAAAATATCGCTTGGATAAAAAGTTATGATTTTTTCCTTAAAAATAATTTTTTTGTGTGTAAATATTAATAATTTTAATTTCTTGAATTTTAACTGTTACAGTAAATACTACTAAAGTAGAGCTACAACATCATTGTACTATGTTACGTGGTAAATAATTCATTGATGTAGATTCAGAAGTTTCTGGGAAGAAGGGGCATTCATGTGAAAAATGTCATTTTGGGAAATTGCGTTTAAAGAAATAATTTTAATATACAGCCAACTGATAAATAAAAAATATGTTAGAATCCTCCTGGATGCTAGTCCTCGTCTTCTCTTTCATCTTCCTCGCCGAGTGCTGCTCTTTTCCTCTTGGATCTGGCTTCTTTTGACATTCAAGTTCACGATGAAGAACGAAGATAACGCCCGTCTATGTTTGCTGATGAAATGGTTCACACAACTGAAGAGAAGATTAAGCACATCCCTAAGTTTGCACTTAGTGCCCTTGCTATGGAAGTTCTACAGATCTCACGATCATTAATTCATAAAATTGTTTTTGAAAAACTGAAACTTCGAATACTTTGCTCACGTTGAGTATCCAAAATTCTTACTGAACAGCACAGAAAACAACGTATGGGCAGCGTACTTCAGATTTTACACGCTACAATGAAAAAGGCGATGGTTTTCTTTCCCGAATAGTCACATGGGATGAAACGTGGGTATCGTACGGCTCCCCTGAAACAAAACGACAATCAATGGAATGGAGGCACATTTCATCTCCAATGAATGTAAAGCCTAAGCAAATCTTGACACGTCGAAAAGTCATATGCACCGTCTCTTTTTGGACCGAAAAGGCATTTTGGTGATTGATTTCTTACCAAGATGACAAACAATAAATACACATGGTTACTGCGAGACTATTAAGAAATTTTGCCGCACAATACAGAACAAGCTCCGATGATTACTGTCAGAATGTGATTTTTTTTCCACGATAATGCCCGACCTCGGACGGCGAATGTGAACAAAACAACTTTTACGGGACTTTCACTAGGGCCTGTTTGATCAACCTCTGTACAGCCCGGATCAGGCTTCTGGCGACTTTCATGTCTTCCTACACCTAAACTTTGTCCTTGGTAGTTAAGACTTCAACGATGATGACGAGCTGAAAGGATATGTGATCAAATGCTTGAATAGACAGGCGGTAATCTTCTGTTAAGAAGTCATACAAAAACTTGAGCCACGCTATGACAAGTGTGTATAAAAATTAGGAAGCTATGTAGAAAACTAGTTGTAGATTTTTGTACAATAAATATTTTTCTGTACCTGTACACGTTAGTTTAGTAATTTGGAAGAATCCTAATGCATCGAAGGGAACGGCATTGCGATCGATATATATTCAACGTTCAATTCTTGCTCCACATTCGATATGACAAACGCGAAGCGGTTGATTTAAATTGCATTTTGATTGCGTTGAATTTGTGATATTTTCTTGTACTTTTCCTTTTCCAATTCAATATGTGGTTGCCATTTGAAATGCGGAAAGAAATATCGGTAATTTCAAGGAATGGTATATATCGAATGTGCAACTCTAAACGATTTAGTGTTTCTGAGGCAGAAATTCGGACGTTAAGCGCCCTCACGTACTAATATATGTATATATAATAAAATTTCTTGTTTTACCTACTACCTAACCTTCTTAAGTTTACGCTACAGATCACTTTTATTTATTTTTTTAAGTGAAATTTGGGTTAGGTATAGGTTAAACTAGAAGTTTGTTTTCTAGTACGTGAGGACGTGTAGCGCCCGAATATCCGCTTAAGATACACTCAATCGATTTTTAGTTGTACGTTAGATATACCATCGTCTACAACTCAGCGACAACATACGCCACCTACAAATACGCACATACACTACAAAATGACAATGCCACGGGTCAAATATAACGGGTGATATCCCAGTCTTCAGATAAGCCAAAATTTCATAAAATCATCACGTCAAATAATATCGTAATTAGCTATACAAATCAGCTGTTCCGCCATGTCAGTTTTCCATGATTGGTAGCGAAGCGAGAGTCGAATGTTCGATATATATCGATCGCAATGCCGTTTCCTTCTATGTACACGGATTCTCCCGAATTACCTGTTTGTTTTTATATAACCAAACAGAACTTACTTTGTGGAATACCTCGTATATAGGGTACCGGTGTACATTGAGCAAGGTATAAAGGAAAGCAAGGAGAAATTTGGTGAAGGAATTAAAGTTCAGGGGGAAGAATTAAAAACATTGCGTTTTGCCGACGACATAGTAATTCTGTCAGTTACAGCAAAGGACTGGAAGAGCAATTGAACGGAATGGACAGTGTGCTGAAAGGCGCATATAAGATGAACATTAACCAGAGTAAAACTAGGATAATGGAGTGCAGTGTAAGAAAATCAGGTGATGCTGAAGGAATTAGATTAGGTAATGAAACAATAAAGGAAGTAGATGAGTTTTGTTACTTGGGCAGTAAAATAACAAATGATGGTTGCAGTACAGAGGATATAAAATGCAGAATGGCAATGGGTAGAAAAGCGTTCTTGAAAAAGAGAAATTTCTTAACATCGAATATTGATTTGAGCCTTTCTGAAGGCGTTTGTGTGAAGTGTTGCCTTGAATGCGAGTGAAACATGGACGATAAACAGTGCGGACAGGAAGAGGATTGAGGCTTTTGAAATATGGTGCTACAGAAGAATGCTGAAGATTAGGTGGGTGGATCGCGTAACTAATGAGGAGGTACTGAACAGAATTGGGGAGAAAAGGAATTTCTGGCATACCTTGACTAAAAGAAGGGATAGATTGGTAGGACACATTCTTAGACATCAAGGAATTGTGAATTTAGCGCTGGACGGAAGTGTGTGCGGTAAAAACCGCAGAGGAAGACCAAGAGATGGATACAGTAAGCAGATTCAGACAGATGTAGGTTGCCGTTCTTATGTGGAGATGAAGAGGCTTGCACAGGATAGGGTATTGTGGAGAGCTGCATCAAACCAGTCTCCGGACTGAAGACCACAACAACAACAACAGGGTACCGGTATCGAAAATTTTCCCGGCAAGATCATCGGCCCGGCCCCACTACAGAAACGACTGTCAGCCAGTGGTTATGGCAACAGTGAGAGTATTGGCGGTAGCTCAGAAGGCACTGGCCCTGTCGCGCCTCGTGGCTGGCTGCGTCCTGGGCGGGCCTGGCCCCCGCGCTTACGGCGGGATCATCCGGATATGCGGCAGCTCCTCGCGGCGTCGGCGTCGGCCGCGGCCGCTCCATTAATCGTTGGGCGTTGCCCGGTAACGGCGGCTGCCCGCATTCCAGGCGCACAGGGCAAACACAAACACAAACACAGGCCCAGGGTGTGTGCGTGGCTGACGTGTGCGGGCAGCCGCCACCAGCACGAGAGCATCATCTCCGTCCAACATACCAGCCACGGCCGAGGAGGTTGGAAGCGCTGGCTGGACGTGCCCTAACACTGAAAAGCTGAGGTCAGTAAAATGTATGTAAATCTATCGGAACAAACTGCGTGGTCATCAGTCCGTAGCTTGTTGTTGCTGTTGTGGTCTTCAGTCCGGAGACTGGTTTGATGCAGCTCTCCACAATACCCTATCCTGAGCAAGCCTCTTCATCTCCACATAAGAGCGACAACCTACATCTGTCTGAATCTGCTTACTGTATCCATCTCTTCGTCTTCCTCTGCGGTTTTTACCCCACATACTTCCCTCCAACGCTAAATTCACAATTCCTTGATGTCTAAGAATGTGTCCTACCAATCTATCCCTTCTTTCAGTCAAGGTATGCCAGAAATTTCTTTTCTCCCCAATTCTGTTCAGTACCTCCTCATTAGTTACGCGATCCACCCACCTAATCTTCAGCATTCTTCTGTAGCACCATATTTCAAAAGCCTCAATCCTCTTCCTGTCTGCACTGTTTATCGTCCAAGTCTCACTCCCATACAAGGCAACACTCCACACAAATGCCTTCAGAAAGGACTTCCTTAGGTTTAAATCAATATTCGATTTTAAGAAATTTCTCTTTTTCAAGAACGCTTTTCTACCCATTGCCATTCTGCATTTTATATCCTCGGTACTGCGACCATCATTTGTTATTTTACTGCCCAAGTAACAAAACTCATCTACCTCCTTTATTGCTTCGTTTCCCAATCTAATTCCTTCAGCATCACTTGATTTTCTTTCACTGCACTCCATTACCCTAGTTTTGCTCTTGTTAATGTTCATCTTATGTACACCTTTCAGCACACTGTCCATTCCGTTCAATTGCTCTTCCAGGTCCTTTGCTGTATCTGACAGAATTACTATGTCGTCGGCAAAACGCAATGTTTTTAATTCTTCCCCCTGAACTTTAATTGCTTCACCAAATTTCTCCTTGCTTTCCTTTATAGCTTGCTCAATGTACAAATTGAACAACAATGGAGAAAGACTACAACCCTGTCTTACTCCCTTTCCAACCACTGCACCCCTTTCATGCCCTTCAACTCTGATAACCGCTGTCTGGTTTGTGTACACGTTGTAAATAACCTTACGTTCCCTATATTTTACTCCTGCTTGCTTCAGATCTTGAAAGAGTTTATTCCAATCAACATTGTCAAAAGCCTTCTCCAAATCTACAAAAGCTAGAAATGTAGGTTTGCCTTACAAACTACTTAAACCTAGGTAAACTAACCTAAGGACAAACACACACACACAGGCCGGCAGCGGTGGCCGAGGGGACTGAGGCGCTCCAGTCACGGTCTGCACGGCCACTGCGGTCGGGGGGTTCGAATCCCCCCTCGGGCATGGATATTTGTGCCGTCCTTAGTCTTAGCTAGTTCATAAGTAGTTTGTAAGCTTAGGGACTGATGACCCCGTAGTTAAGTCCCATAAGTTCTACAAACATTTGAACATTTGAAACACACACACCCATGCCCTAGGGAGGACTCGAACCTCCACGGTGAGCAACCGCACGCTCCGCAGCGAAACGCTTTAGACCACTCGGCCACTCCACCGCGGCTGAAGTCAGTAAACTGCACATTTCGGTAATTTTTTTAATTTTTTTTCCCCAAAACACGGTAAAAGTCTAGTTTATGAGTCCGCGACTAGTGCTCGGCGTGTAGACGTTAGACGGTGTAGACGATTGCGTGTTTCTTAAGAGAAGATTCGGGTGTTACGCGCCCTCACGTACTAGAAAAAAAAAGTCTTATTTAACCTATACCTAACCTATCTTTCACTTTAAAAGAAAGTGATCTGTAGCGTAGTCTTAAGAAGGTTAGGTATAGGCCAAACAAAATGTTGTTTAATCTATACCTAACCTATCTTTCACATTAAAAGAAAGTGATCTGTAGCGTAGCCTTAAGAAGGTTAGGTATAGGTCAAACAAGATGTTTTCTTTTAGTACGTCAGGGCGCGTAGCGTCCGAATCTCCGGTTCAGAAACACTAAATCATTTACAATTGCAGTTCGATATATGCCATTCTTGGAAATTACCGATATTTCTTTCGGTTTTTCAAATGGCAACTACATATTGAGTCGGCATAGTACAAGACGGCGCGATGAATGAAGCAAGCGAAGACAGCCAATCAGAAGTCGCGTTCGCTTCGGCAATAAGAAACAGCTATAGTGTTTATGGTTTGTAAACAAATGATAGTAATAGAGAAAAGGGTGCTATCACATACCTGTTCATACCGGAGATGAATTTTAAGGTTTTCTCGTGACGAATGTTCACCTACTGCACTTTCAGCCTCAATGATGCGCCATGAATGAGGCAAGTGAAGGCAGCCAGTTAGAAGAGCCGATATGGAATAGCCGAGCGGTCTAAAGCGTCTCGCTGCGGAGCGCGCGGTTGCTGGCCGTGGAGGATCGACACCTCCCTGGGGCATGGGTGTGTGTATTGCCCTTAGGTTAGTTTACCTAGGTTTAAGTAGTTTGTAAGCTACGGAGTGATGACCATGCAGTTTGGTCCGATAGATTTACAAACATTTGAACAACAACAATCAGATGTCGCGTTCGCGTGGCCAATAAGAAACAGCTTTAGTGTTTATGATTTGTAAACAAATAAAAGTAATAGAGAAAAGAATGCTATCACAAATCAAAAATGTTCAAATGTTTGTAATTCTATCGGACCAAACTGCGTGGTCATCAGTCCGTAGCTTACAAAATACTTAAACCTAGGTAAACTAAGCTAAGGACAAACACACACACCCATGCCCCAGGGAGGACTCGAACCTCCACGGCGAGCAACCGGGCGCTCCGCAGCGAGGTGCTTTAAACCGCTCGGCTACTCCACCGCGGCGTGCTATCACATACCTGTTCACACCGGACGTGAATTTTAAAGTTTTCTCGTGACGAATGTTCACCTACTGCACTTTCAGTCTCAATGAAACACTGCCCTCTGAAATCTCGACAAATTTGCGGAAATTAATTAATGTTGTCCTGCTGTATGGTTGACGGGTTCTCGATATACCCTTGTCCGGTCAATAAATCAGCTGTCCTTGTGAAACACTGCCCTCGAAAACTAAATCAAATGTTTCAAATGTTTGTATAGCTTATGGGACTTAACTACGGGGTCATCAGTCCCTAAACTTACAAACTACTTATGAACTAACTAATACTAAGGACAGCACAAATATCCATGCCCGAGGGGGAATTCGAACCCCCGACCGTAGTGGCCGTGCAGACCGTGACTGGAGCGCCTCAGTCCCCTCGGCCAACGCGGCCAGCCGTCGAAAACTACATCGATATTTAACAAACATTATGACCTTTAATCACGAGATCACTGAAATTTATAACGAAATCTTCTGTTTCGGGCTTACAGCAATTTCAAAACTGACGCCAAATTCAATAAACATGAAACAAACAATCCTATTGGCCGCGTGAACTCGACTCCTGATTGGCTGCCAACATCTACACGCCAGGGACTGGTAAACTAGACTTTAACCCAACACACTTGTCGTAGTGTGTGTGTGTGTGTGTGTGTGTTTGTGTGTGTGTATGTGTGTGTAAAGTAGTTCCAGTCGTTGAAATGTACGTCGTATCTAAATAAAAACACTGTTGCGACTTTGAATTTTTTTGCTGTACTTAAAGAGGGCAGTATTCACACAGAGTTTTATCCTCTTCAGTACTGAATTATTTTAAAAAGAGAATAATATATATTCTTGCAGTTTTTCATGTTTATAAGACCCTACCTATTGTATCATCATCATCATCATCATCGTCATCATCTTGGACAGTTTCCAGCCTCTGGCCGGGTCCGCTTCAAACATAAGCCACTCCATCGTCTTCTGTCTTTCCACCATCTCTCCGTCTTCACCTTGATCCAGTCTTCTCCTTTCTTCTTTACACCTTCCTCCGCTCCTTTCAGCCACCCGTCTTTCGGTCTTCCTCTTGGTCTCTTTCCTTCCAGTTTCATCTCGTACATCCTCCTGGGTATCCTACTCTCCCCCATTCGCTAAATATGCCCATACTATTTCAGCCCTGATTTCTCTATCTCCTCTTGTAATGGTTCCACCTTCATTAACTCTCTGATCCTCTCATTTCTTAACCTATCTTTTCACTCCAATACTGTTCCTCAAGAATTTCATCTCACTAGCTTGTAATTTGCTTTTCTCTCCTTTATCAAAGTCGGAAACGTGATGGTACGCATTTCTCCTCCTTACACGAGGCATCACAACAACGTTTCACCAGGGAACGCCGGTCAGCTGCTGTTTGTTTATGAGAAATCGGTTGGAAACTTTCCTCATGTCAGCACTTCAAAATGTTCAAATGTTTGTATAGTCTACGGGGCTTAACTACGGGGTCATCAGTCCCTAAACTTACAAACTACTTATGAACTACTTCCGAACTAGGACGGCACAAATATCCATGCCCGAGGGGGGATTAGAACCCCCGACCGTAGTGGCCGTGCAGACCGTGACTGGAGCGCCTCAGTCACCTCGGCTACCGCGGCCGGCTGTCAGCACTTCAAGTTCAAGTGTGTTCAAGTGTTTGTAAATCTATCGGACCAAACTGCGTGTTCATCAGTCCGTAAATTACAAACTACTTAAACCTAGGTAAACTAACCTAAGGACAAACACACACACCCATGCCCCAGGGAGGACTCGAACCTCCACGGCGCATGTCAGCACTCTGTAGGTGTCGCCAGCGGAGCCAACCTTGTGTGAATGCTCTGAAAAGCTAATCGTTTTCATATCAGAGCATCTTCTTCCTGCCGGTTAAATTTCGCGTCTGTAGCACGTCATCTTGGTGGTGTAGCAATTTTAATGGCCAGGAGTGTATTTTTTGTTCTATTAATCAACGTCATTTAATTGATTTCTAATTAATATTTTAATGCAGTTATTACCAATGAGCAAGACACAAACAATAAGTTTGAAATTAGTTTGTTACAACTTCGAATAAAATAATAGCGATGCATAGATAATAAGCTATGTATTAAATATATTTTATGAACAGCTTTGGACATACAAAGGAACAGATTTTAATGAAACAGTAGAAATATATAACTATAAAAGTTCATGTGCTTAGACGATAAAGGTTTCCCCGACTAGAAATATTATACTTAAATGCATAGGTATATTCCAAAAGTATGAAATGCTACAGTAATTTACCATGTATCATTAAACAAAGTTCTTTTAAAGCATCAACAGTTTTTGAAGCTTGGAAGGACATAATTCCTAAATAAAAAAGTTAATAAAGTAATTAAATAGCTCTAAATATGCTAAATATCGGTCAAATTATTATCACATACATTTACAAAATGCTAGTTATAAACCAGATCACATACTGACAGAATAAATAAAGCACTGT
This sequence comes from Locusta migratoria, assembly GCA_026315105.1. NCBI lineage: Eukaryota > Metazoa > Arthropoda > Insecta > Orthoptera > Acrididae > Locusta > Locusta migratoria. The sequence continues at coordinate 267,659,993 of CM048748.1, read as the reverse complement.
GTAATTCATTTTTTATTGTAATGTTTCAGAGGAACTGTAAGTACGAGATTGGCTCCCATGATATCTGTGCACCTGACTATCAATGAGTGCGTATCTATACCTGCGACAGTAACTGGTGAGTTTTTCTTTGATTAATAGCATTGTCCAGTTATTTAACTTTTTTTTCGTTCCATCACAGTTTCACTTTACCAACGGATGCGGATTTTAAATCATATGTCTGCCTACTAAATACATTTTACAAGGATACGAAAAGAAGAAATGGACATGATGCATTTTGTTAAATAAGCCGGTGAATTAATTAATCAAGTGCCCTTGCAAAGTCATAATATCTGGCTGTGCCATAAAAAACACGTTCCTGATAGTTCAGTTTATTCTTTGAGGCACATGCACCCTTTGCGATATATACTTAAAGTAACTTCCACATTATGTTTGTGTCGATGTGGTGTGATTTGTTGTATTAAGAACCAAGACCTCTTATGTTGAAGCACTTTATTTTACGACCAGTTTCAGCGGAGCTAATTATAATCCTCAGATGATCTCTCGTCATGAAAGTAGGTGTCATCGTCGTCGTTGAAATTGAAATGTGCTAAAGTTAAAGAATGCCACCATACTGGGTCGTCACAGTTTTAAAATTAATGAAATAATAATTTTGTATACATCAGTTTCAAATTCACGAGCATAAACGGTCTTATTCTTGTACATATTGCCTCAATGAAGCCCCAGTACGGTGACACAGACATTCCCATTTAAACGACGGCGTTGACACCTTTTATTATTATGAAGTGAGATTATCTCAGGATGGTAGATAATTAAGCTGAAACTGACTATGAAATGAATTTCTTCAACATGAGCGGTCTTGTCTATAATATGACAAATATACTTATGAGTATTTTAGTTTTTGACTGTGATAACGATACTTTTCGTACAGTATAATTTGAATAATGCCGAACAGTGATCGTTGATCTGTGTATTTATATATCTTCCGTTACATTTTCCGCTATTTACGAATATCGGGAATTAGAATTTATTTTTCAATAATGTCGTCATATCTGGACAGTAGGCGATACGATAACTTTAACTTCAGTTTGAAGAAAAATATTACGTAGCCAAGATCGCTAAACACTACCTGTATTTGAAATTTCCAGTTTCGATTAGCAATATTACTAGCATCTGATATCTCATTTTTCTTTTAAAAAATAATAAAAAATCTGTAAAAATATTTTATGGACAGTACTAGGTTCGACACGAAGGGTGCATGGCCTCTGTTTTCGTAGAGATTTGTAACAAACCTAGGCCAATAGGCCATGCATCCTTCCTAGGGAACAAATTAGTTTAGGTCTTGGGATATGTTTATATAATGTAAAAAAGTAGGATACGAGATGATGGTAACAATGATTACCGAAACCAGAAATCAAAAGTAAATACACTGTTTAACAATCTTGGTTTGGGAGTGTTTTCTTCAAACTTATTTTAAAACGATAGGGTACAAATTACAAACAGTTGATTAAGATTATTTCCTCACTCCGTAACATCGCTCCTCTTCATCTTTCCTGTCCTGTATTTTTATTTTTTATAAATTTATTAACGTAAGATTATAACGAAATTCTTAGTAGATTTGAATACTGCAGCAGTACAGCGGCAGTGGCGGCGCTAGGCATCTGCTACGTTGGCAACCGCATCGCGCCTAGGGGGGCCTCCCAAAACATTGTTAAAATTTTGGTTTTATTTCTTTTTTATATATATTTGTTGTTTAACGGCGCTTTTCAACTGCTAGGTTATGTAGCGACGACCTACTTCTAACTTACACTAGCTTAACCAAAGGACGAACACAGCATCCGTACCCAAGGGTGGTATTCGACCCCCGACGAGAGCGATCTCGCTCACCATGGTATGACGCCCTTAGTGTGCTCGGCCATTTTCGGCTGGCAGCTATTTAGTTGTCCGTATTTATTTTCGTATGAGTGCAGCAGTGATGAAAGTTTTAGTTAAATACTTGCAAAACAACTTCTTCATTACCTTTTAGAAAACAATTTGGAAGAAGTATATCCAAATGTTTATATAGCAATCAGAATGTTGCTCACAGTTACAGTCTTCGGCTGAGAGAAGCTTCATCAAGTTAAAATTGATTAAGACTTACTTGAGAAGCACAATGAGCCAAGAAAGACTATCTGCGTTGTCAGTACTATTAATTTAAGCTGAAATAGTGGCTAGTATTAATTAAGATGTGATCTTACAAAAATTCAGTGAGGCGAAAAGCGGATAAATTTCTCTATTTTAATTTGTGTTTGTTTACTGTAATTTTTGTGATTGCAATAACACTTGTATATAATACTAATAGAATTTTAGTATAATGATTATTGATGTATAATTCAGCTCATTTTATTTAACTTTTTCCTCCTTACTGAAAAAATGAAAGGGGCCTCGCAAAGACGAGTTCGCTGACGCCCAGTTTTCGTCTAGCGCCACCACTGTACAACGGTAGTCACTATTACTGCAATGTTTGTTTGTAATCGCAGTCAAGAGGGAGGGGGGGCTAAGGGGCTGCAGCCTCCCCCCCCCAGCCCAGGACAAAACTTGCTTCTTCTTAACCTTAAAAAAAGTCGTCTTAATCTACTATTATTGTTGTAGCTTTCTGTGGCTACAACTTTATTCGTCGTAGGGAAGTCTGCACGGGAAGCTGAAATCACTCTAGACAAAGTTAAACACAAAACTTATTCGTATGAAAAGACATACAATTACGTAACTTTGATGTGAGCTGCCATCCATACCTAACTATCTCGTACAGTACTTATTGCCTACGTCGGTGTGACCTCCTGTCTAAATGACACTGTCGGTGCTATCTGTGACTGAGTAAACTGTCTCACGTCCAATAGCTCGTCGACTGCTGCGTCGTCTTCTTTTCTGTTCCATCTTGATGTGCGCGTCGTCTCCTCCCGAAGTGGAAGACGTCAAGAAGTGAAGTGCACAAGTGGAGAAGTGGGCCCTTCAGAAGTGAGCGGAGCTTTTTCTGTCATCTTCATAGGTGGCGCTCTCGACTTGCTATCGACATGGAGGGAGTGTTTTCGCTGTGTGATTGGCTGGCGGCTCTCCACCGCCTTCTTGCTCTATCGTTCACACTTCTCGAGGAGTGGCGCCAACTTTACGCCATTACAGTAATACAAAATCAAAGACTGGAAAGTCCAGGTCGGAATTAACAAATCACCGCAGAGACGTGACGACGAGCTGCGACAGTCACATAAAAAGTCACACACATACATCACACTCAGCTATCTGCCATGGCTTTCTTCAGAAGTAGGAAAATTCACGCAATCACACAGGCACACAACACAGTCACACAATTCGAAGTGCGTCAGCCGGAGACAATAGTTGTTTGACTGTGTTGTGCACCTGTGTGATTGCGTGAATTTTCCTGTTTCTGAAGAAGGGCATGGCCGATAGCTGAAAGTGTCTTTTTTATGTTCCTGTCGCAGTTGGTCGTCACATCTTTGCGGTGAGTTGTAAACTGTCCTATTACTATTTTGGTATACGAAATCAAGTCATCTTGATTTGTCATACGAAATCAATTTTCAATACCCCTTCTATTAAAAAAAAGAAGAAGAAAAAATCGTGTGCAGCTCCCCCTCCCCCCCCCCCCCCCCCCCGAGACCAAAAGTCTCGCTTCGCTACTGGACGAAATTGATGTGGTGTGTGTTATGCAGCAGCATATACTATCAAATATTCAAATGTTTGTAGAGCTTAAGGGACGTAACTAAGAGGTCATCGAGGTTTTATCAGTGTTGATATTCATCTTTTCAAAAGACGAAATTGATGTGGTGTGCGTTATGCAGCTGCATATACTATCAAATATTCAAATGTTTGTAGAGCATAAGGGACTTAACTGCGAGGTCATCAGTCCCTAAACTTACAAAATACTTATGAACTACCTTATACTAAAGACGACACAAACATCCATGCCCGAGGGGTATTCGAACCTCCGACCGTAGCGGCCGTGCAGACTGTGACTGGCACGCCGCAGACCGCTCGGACACTGCGGCCGGCTATACTATCAGCGAAGGAAGTTTGGAAATTTTTTTTCGAAATTCACTCAACATTTTTGGAAGATTCCGAAAATTTCTGAAATATTCAGGAAATTTCGGAAGATTTACGGGAAATTTCCGGAAGATTGGAAAAATTTCGGACGTTCTCTCGAAATTTCGTATTTTCTGGAATAATTTAAAAAATCGGATGATATTTCGATTTTTCGGATGACCTGGCAACACTGATTGGGAAACTGGCAAGGAATAAAGTAATGTTGTTGCGATTTATGAATGAGTCGTTCGTTTGAACGAATACAAATAATCGAATCGTGATCGCGTCGTTTAAAAGAATCTTCTGTCTCTCGACGATTCCAAGTTCCAACTATTCATGATTCGTCGGCAACTGGCGAATCGTGCCGAATGATTACGAAAGCCAGAAAACAGACAAGGAGGAGGACGCGTGTGATCAAAGGGTGCACAGAAGTAACATCGTTATTCACGAATTACAGGTGACAGAAATGAAACGCAGCGAACATCAACAAATCAAAAGTATGATGATAAATTACGTACTTCTTATGCGTTGCAGATGCACTACAACAGACACACGTCGTTTACACAATTTACATGTATCGTACCGTAATATATGTAATCGAGAAATTCTTGCACATTCATATTTCGCGTATCCCGGAAACGGCTCTAACAATTTGGATTATATTTTGTATTTAGAGAGGTTTTTTCTTTTTGATTTCATCTACATAGTTGCTGTTTTTATAAAACCTCAATTTTACAAAAAAATTATTTTTATGTACAAAAGCGAATTGAAATGTTTTTTAACATCATCTCGAAAATCTTTTTTGTTATTTACGTTTTCTTTTATTTTTTATTTATTTATTTATTTTTTATTTTTATCTTCCCGTAAGGAAACGAATTTTACAAGAAGAAACGTTTTATATAAAAACGCGAATTTATTGTATCTCGAATAAAATTTAGTATTGAGAGACGGATTTTGATTTTTAAAGTTTCTTTATATAGAAGTGTTTTCTGAAACTACGTGATTTTACATAATTATTATTTTATAACGATTAGATGTGTGTTAATTACCATATATTTAATGAAATTTATATTTAAATGTGTGAAGTATTCGCACAGAACGATATATAAGGTTGCAGCAAGACTGGAACTACAGTACGTGACATATATTCTCGGTTTTGACAGCAGAAATAATTGGTAGCATAATATGTATTTATATCCGCTTGAAAAACTTGAAAGAGTATTTTCGCGAGAATTTTTGAGAGTTGAATCAAGGAGCTTTGGCTGTTTATTAGTTTAAGTCTGAACTTTACGCAGCATAAAAATTACAAAAAAATCCGATACCCACATTGCCTAATTTTTGGCATTCTGTAAGAATCGTACCGTCGCAGACTAGAAGAAATCGTGAACTATTCATAGGAAAAGATTCGCAAGGTTAGAATGCAATGCCATGCATAAACAGGTTGTAGAACGTTTTGGCATTCTGTAGAATCGTGCCATTGAAGACTATAGGGAATCGTGAAAGAATCGTAAACGAATAATAGGAAGTGATTCACAATGTGGGATTGAATCGCAAGAATCGATTCCTGAAAAAGAATCGTGTAGCTACGATGCTGTGCCGTGCCGTGAGCAACAGCAGGTGAACAGGTGTGAAACCGCAGCAGCGGCCTCATGCGATGTAGCCGGTGCTGTTTTGACGACTGAAGGACAACTGTCAAATGGGCCTTAAACGTATTCTGACGAGCTGCCACAGGTGAAGTTTAAACAGAGCGCTACTAGCCGCATTTGACTGCTGGTCTAGTTGCAGTGATCGGAGGCGAGCACGCGTGTGTGTGTGTGTGTGTGTGTGTGTGTGTGTGTGGCGCTAACAGGCGCGCCACAGCAGGTGGACACGTGCGCATGCGCAGTCGGCGCGCCTTCCCACGCCGCGCCACGCTGCCCGATTAATATAAATGAGGCAGTGGGGCTGTGGGGCCACGCCCGGCCGCATCGCCCGGCCGAGCGCTGATCGCCAACGGCTGCTGCCGCCGCCGCTGCTGCCGCCGTCGTCCACAAGATTGATGGCCACACGGCTTTCTGGCCCGGCGTTTCTTCAACCGGCCGAGTTATGACGGCGGACGGCGTCTGCGACAAGGCGCAGAGGTGCTGGCGGGCTGAATGGAGCCTCCGACGGTGTCACCGAAACACTGGGCATGGCTTTCAATCACAGTCTCCCAATCAGTATAGTCACACACAGTTGCGACTACTGCCTAAAATGACTGTTCAGTACTTTTACCGCATTATGCCACTCAAGTTGTAGTGTCTCAAGCACTACATAATATAAATACATAAATTGCAAGCAGCAGGTATTTTCTGTGACTTGTCAAAGGCATTTGATTGTGTCAACCATAACATCCTTTTAAGTAAATTAGAATTCTATGGGGTCACGGGAAATGCTGCAAAATGATTCAAGTCGTACCTCACTAACAGGAAAAAAAGGGTGTCAGTGCAAGTGACTAGTGAATTAAGCCAACAGTCATCATCGGATTGTGGAGAAATTACATGTGGTGTCCCACAAGGATCCATCTTAGGGCCATTGCTTCTTCTTGTGTACATTAATTATCTCTCATCAGTTACACTACCAGAAGCAGAGTTCGTTTTGTTTTGCAGATGATACAAGTATTGCACTAAAAAGTACGTCAAGCATAGTGATAGAAAGGTCTGCTAATGATATTTTCATGAACATTAATAAATGGTTTAAAGCCAACTCATTGTCATTAAACTTTGAATAGACTCACTACATGCAGTTCAGAACATGTAAGAGATTTCCTGACAGCATATGCATTAAGTATGAAGAAGAGCAGATAGAAGAGGTTGACAGTATTAAATTCCTGGGATTACAGCTTGATAATAAATTTAGTTGGGAGTAGCACACCACAGAACTGCAGAAACTACTCAACAAATCTGTATTTTCAATACGAGTGTTATCAGACATAGGAGACATTAAAATATCAAAGCTTGCATACTTTGTTTACTTTCATTCCCTAATGTCATGTGGTATAATATTTTGGGGTAACTCTTCAAGTCAGTCAAGAGTCTTCAGAGTCCATAAACGTGTAATACATATTATTTGAGGAGTAAATTCACGGACGTCTTGTAGAAGCCTGTTCAAAGAACTGGGTATATTAACTACTGCCTCTCAGTATATTTATTCCTTATTGAAATTGTCATAAATAATATATCCCTTTTCCCAATAAACAGCTTAGTTCATATATATATATATATATATATATATATATATATATATATATAGTACTGGGAATAAAAATGATCTACACAAGGACTTAAAAGCACTTACTTTAGTTCAAAAAGGGGTCCACTACTCAGGAACACACATTTTCAATAATTTACCATCAAGTATAAAAAATTTAGCTACAAATAAAGATCAGTTTAAAAGGAACCTAAAAGACTTTCTAGTGGCCAACTCCTTCTACTCCATTAGTGAATGTCTCAATTGTACCAATTGATGCATGCACTAATACTATATTAGTATTATGTATTATTATATTAGCAGCCAAAAAGAAAGGGAAAAAACCTTAAAATGTATGTATCTGTATTTATAAGTATATGTTTCTGTATTTATATTATTAGTATTATCTATTATTCAACTTGTAACTTTTGCTACTTGACATGTTCCACAACCACGAGGATCCCGTCAACATGGATCTACGGAACGAATAACTAATCTAATCTAATCTTTTAGTTCCTTTTGTCCTGTTTTTCCCACAGTTGCTATATTATATTATTATAGTGTAGGTATTTCGATTATCTGTCTATGCAACTGACTTAATAGAATATTTGAATGCCATATGCATTTCGCCTTTATTTGGAAGGCATCATCAGTGGCCTGTAATATATACATGATTATGTTTTACAATATTTGATATTTACATTTCTCAGTATTTTTAGGTTATCAACAGTTCTGACGCGTTATTTAAGTATAGTATTGATATCTGGATGTTGTACTTACAATCCAGATATCAATACTATACTTAAATAAAGCATCAAAACTGTTCATAACCTAAAAATACTGAGAAATGTAAATATCAAATATTGTAAAGCATAATCATGTATATATTACAGGCCACTGATGATGCCTTCCAAATAAAGGCGAAATGCATATGGCAATAAAATATTCTATTAAATCAGTTGCATAGACAGATAACCGAAATACCTACACTATAATAATACTACATGCTTTTCCTAGCTAGACAAGAAGACCAAATTTATTTGTTTTTGGCTTTTTATGGAGGTTTTTTTCTTGGACTATTACTGTCCTGGGCTATTTCTTTCACAGATGAATGCCCAGACAGGGACCTCCTACTTCTCTTGGAAAACATATTTGAAGGACATTGTACACTAGAATGAACTCTGTGGATACTCAAGTGTAAAGAGATCTGAAAGTGGAGATATTGATGATGTTTTATTTTGTATATAGTTACTAGAGTTGAATTGAATTGTTAACATGTTGACGGCCATGGTGGCCGAGGGGACTGAGGGTCTGCACGGCCACTACGGTCTGGGGTTCGAATCCCCCCTCGGGCATTGATATTTGTGCCGTCCTTAGTGTTAGCTAGTTCGTAAGTAGTTTGTAAGTTTAGGGACTGAAGACCCTGTAGTTAAGTCCCATAAGCTGTATAAACATTTGCATTTGTTTTGGGTTAACATGTTCTAAACTTCTCTCAAGAATTTGTGTAATAATAACTGGATGTAAGACTGTAAACCAAATGTTTAAAGTTACTGGTGATGTATAAAGGGTACAATAAACTCTTATTATTGTTCAAATGTAAACCAAGTGTCTTCTCATTTAAGTAATGAGATAAAGCTGAACTATGATACTTCATCTCTTCTGAGCGAAATCTATATAGAGAAGAAGTGTGATTGACCTTAACTTTGGAAATAACTTATTAGAGGCACTTAGTATCAGGACCTCTACCAGTATCTACTACAATAAGCAACACACGAAAATGATAATTAATTATGTGATGGTATTCTGAAATACGTACAATCACACGGTCACATCACAACCTTTCCCCACAACTGAATCAATGTGCTCGAAAACCGGCCGTCTCTGTTTTTTTAGATTCATGTAATTCCCACCCCCACACAACATTTAATTGGAAAACAAGTCACATCTGTCCATAGATTATAGAAAAGTTGAGCGTTGAAATCTTTGCGTAGTTTGAAAACAAGCCGTACCCAGAAAGTGTCTCGTCCGCCACCTACAGTTTGTCGACATTTTAACAGATGGCACTAGTGTAGCAACCGTTTGTTAAGCTGTGCTCATAACTCATAATAACATTTGTTTTGTTGTGTGTTCGCTTGTGATTACAACAATATGAATTAATCAGAGAATAAGGTAATCAATTGAAGGACAGGCATTGAATTAAAATGTGTGCTATGGCCTGGATTCGAACCTGGCACCTGCTAATTACTACGCAAGTACTCTGATAATTAAGCTACTATGATATAATGGATACGGTGACTGCACGGATAGTGCTCAAACACGTCGCACTCCACAACACAAACTTCAATTCTACCTCGTGTTCTCCTAGATAAATAGTATGGATGTTGCCAAGTCTCTCCGATACCACAAAAGCACCCCAGCGATCAATGTCGACGAAAACGTGGATATAAATATATTACAATCAAGAAAAGGCATTAATTAAAAATTTGAGAGATACAAATTTTAATTAAATGCCTCTGCTTCAATTTAATATCTTTGATACATATCGGGCCGCGGCGGAACGGCCGTGCGCTCTAAGGCGCCTGCTGTGGAACGCGCGGTTGCTCTCCGTCAGAGGTTCAAGTTCTCCCACGGGCATGGGTGTGTGCCGCGGCGCTCTTGTGTGACGTCAGGTGGAGTAGGTTGCGCGCGCATTGCTGACTGTGTAGCCGCTGGGGCACGGCCCACTATGCCGAAGCAGCGAGCCAGTCAGCTATGCGCGCGCAACCTACTCTGCCTGACGTCATACGAGAGCTTCGCGCCCTTCTCTCTAGGTGGTGGTGGTTGTGTGTGTGTGTGTGTGTGTGTGTGTGTGTGTGTGTGTGTGTGTGTGTGTTGTCCTTCCATAGGTTTAAGTTACTGTAACTAGTTTGTAAGCCTGTTGTTGTTGTAGTTTCCAGTTCGCAGACTAGTTTGATATAAGTCTCTACGCTACCCTGTGCTGCTCATCTGAGAATACGAACGGTAACCTACTTCCTTTTCAATCTACTTTATCCTCTAATGAACTTTAAAGAATTTTTTTTCTGTGTTCATATGGTTGGTTTCACACTTCTGATTATTTAGGCCGAGGCATAATAGCCGTGCGCACTGAGGGGCCGCGCTGCGGCGCACACGGCCGTTCACCGTCGGAGGTTCGAGTTCTCCATAGGACATGGGTGTATGTTGTCCTGCGATTAGTTTTACTTAGTTTAAGTAGTTTGTAAGCTAAGGACTAATAACCAAACACTTTAAGTCCCACATATTAACACATTTGAATTTTTGATCGCTGATTACTGACTACTGACTTTTCACTCAGCAACACTGCCTCCTGCCTACACGGCACGTATGTCTCCTTCGCCTCATGACGGCTACCAGTCGAAACTGGTTTTACAAGTTCCGAACTTCTCCACGAAGTCCTTTCAACCAATCAGCTTTCAGAGCAAAATATAGCGATATAACTGTAGCCGATATCCTTGTCTCTTGATAAATAGGAACAGTGTTGATATTTTACAATAATTCACATATTTCCTAAGCCCAAATAATAATAAAAAAATAGCCCTTATGAACTATGTGTACATTTTTAACTACAAGACAGTGTCGATCGATCTGGACCATCTTCGTATACATGTAGCACTTCGTATATCTGACGGTGATCTTGGTCTATCAAAATATATCATGTAGTTAATCTTATGCACTGAGACTGAAAATGGACGAGAATATTTTTTGAAGTAGATATCTCTTTTGGCGCTACTTTCTACCAAGACATCCTTCAGTGAAGTTCTTTTACTTGTCTCCTTCCCCGAGGTTCGTCAACTTTTCTGTTTCCAGTATCCTATATACGTCTTCTGCAATAATCACTTTCTTTGCTTGAAACCTATGTTGAAGACCATCGGTACTGCTTGACACAGTAAAACATCCTTATTCACTTATTACACTTTGTCAAGTTACGTATATGCGTGCACGCGTGAACAGTAGATATGAAGTAGCTTCCACAGCTGAAGTACACTTTCACTGCAAAAAGTATGGCAGCATGGTAACTTTTTACTTGTCTGTCTTAATCTACTTTTATTACTCTTATTCATCTTACATCGAATTACAATCAATTAATATCATTATCTCTCTCTCTATCCCATTCGCCCCTCCCCTCTGTCTTTGTGTTTCTGTCACACTCACGCACGCACACAAACACACACCACACACACACACACACATACACACACACACACACACACACACACACACACACACGCCACTTTTACACATTAGGAAGTTCTTGCATGGATAAAAAGAGCTGTCAAGAAGATACAAAGCCAGTTTGAGTCTGAAAATGATCGATTATCTACTAACTTCAATTAACAGATGGTGGAAGATGTTAATGGCTACATATTCTCTCTTCTGAAACACAATGGCCGGCCGCGGTGGCCGAGGGGACTGAGGCGCTTCAGTCACGGTCTGCACGGCCACTACGGTCGGGGGTTCGAATCCCCCCTCGGGCATGGATATTTGTGCCGTCCTTAATATAAGGTAGTTGATAAGTAGTTTGTAAGTTTAGGGACTGATGACCCCGTAGTTAAGTCCCATAAGCTTAACAAACATTTGAACATTTTTTGAAACACAATGTGGCTGAGTGGAATAAAGTGTTTTTTCTCTTCTGGTAATGTACTGTGGAATGTGGTTGTTATTTTCTTAGTGTGGCTGATTGCTGATGGACTTAACAAGCGGGTAAATTTACCCTGTGAGTTCTGTACGTACGACTAACTGCTTAAAGAATTACTTTGAAGAGAGCCTTGAGAAGACACCACCATATTTTTCATTACCTCTGCGCCACAAATAACTCAAAGACAGAAAGGCGACCGTTTGATATTGTTGTCTCCGACTCTGATATTCGTTACGATGGAGGAAATGAGGTTAGACGTTTAAGACCACCTATTATTATCAATATGAAGACCTAAGGCTTTAGAATGTTGTGTTCACCATCGTAGATCATTTATAATAGGTGCATAGGCCCTGTGTAGTACTGAAGTGCAGGTAATGTGTCTTACCTCTTTTCAGTGAGAGTTAATTTTCAGAGAACCAGTAGTAATGAATTTTGAAGAAATACATTTTTTTATATTTTCAAGTCTTGAAAATTTTCCATTCTACTTCTTTACAGTACTTGCATCTTTTTCAAAGATAACTATTTCTACTTATTTAGAGAAAGACTTGATTACGAGCAGATTGTACGAAGAGAAAACAGGTCGAAGCAGGGTATTTTATACCAAAGTTTAAATTACAGCCTTCAACTCCCTCATTTCTCTTTTCCACACTAAGTAGCTTTATTGTGTTCAAAACGATAACACCATTTTTCCTGTCTGGATACATAACATTATTACTAAATGTGGTATTATTTCTAAATAAATGTTCTATCCTTCGTCTTCCCATTCAATAGGACAACCATATTTCTAACGCACTAACACATATTTCTCTCTCTGTACTATAGACTACATCTTTCTAACAAGAAGGTAGAGTAGAGAAGTTATGACAGCACTATTGCAGAAAAACGTAACTCCCGCTCGAGTTTTCACGGTGAGGCATAAGTTTGTAACTGCGGCGTTGTTAAGGTAACTCCGTAAAGGAATTTCCGTGAGAAGTGTTTTCATATTCACTTTGATGTCTCCAAGTTGCAGAAGGCTCACGATGAAGCTATTAGGATGCTGACGGTCTTACAAAGGCAAATTGCAAAACAGTTACTATGGGGTACAAACTTTAGTACAGTATAATCTATCTTCAGCAGAAGTGGAACGAAAGTACGTCATACTCAGGAGCACGATTACTAAATAATATTGCAGCAGGGAACTACACAATGGAGAAACGACGTTCCTATTATTATGGCCGACAAGGTGTGTAGGATGTGTGTGCTGTTATAATTGCTTCAAGCAGAGGACTTCTTACAATGTTGATTTACTGATAGCACAGAATTACGTATAATTTCCCTCCTATAGTATTGATATCTTGTTGTTTTGTTTTCCTGTTACAATGGCCCGTATGCTAAAATGCAATGTTTTGCGTGGAAATGACTCTGACCATTGCATTTCACGATCGAGTATAATTCTAAGTATAGTTCCGTGCTGTTCTCAGAAACGTCTATTGCGTTCTTCAGTTACAGCAATCATGAACGCAAAGTAACGAGGCTGTAACAGGTGATTTTGGAGGGTTGAGCTTTGAAATAGCACATACCAGAACGGGCATCACCGCTCCTAATTACAATTCTGACGTACCAGTGTGATTGTCAGCATTTGTCTGTACAAGTACATTTAAAAGTCCGTTGCCTTCTTTACAGAACTGTTTATGACGTCCTCGTTTCTGTCCTGTAAAATGGGACAATGTGGAGAAATACAATCATAAAATACTTCTAGCACTTTAATGTCTGTTAGTAGCTAATAAACTTTTTTCATACATCCCTTTATTGCTATCTTCACTCGAATTTTACATCTTCTGTACTTCAGCCATCGTCAGTTATTTTGCTGTAAAAGTCACTGCTTTTAGTGTCTCATATCCTACTTAAAGTTTCTCGCCAGCGCCTGATTCAATTCCGTTCCTTCCCACAAACCTTGTTTTATCGGTGTTGATATTCATCTTTTCAAATACGATCCTTCCCATTCGGCTGCTCTTTCAAGTTATTTCCCGGGATAACAGTGTCTTCTGTGAATTTCAAGTTTATTATATTTTTCCGCTGTGCTTCAATCGCCTAATCAAATTTCTCTGTGCTTTTCATTACTGCTCTCTTAAACCATAGACTGAATAACATCTTAGCTACTGTTTCCCATTCATGTTCTTAGACTTTGATGACAGCAGTCTGGTTTCTGTACAATACGCGGTTCGATGTCTAGTTATTAGCTGGCAAGTTAGCTAAAGCTTCTTGAGTCGGGTTATGACCGTCGTCAATACAAAAATTCCTTTCGATGTAATTTGAGAGATACTGTCCTTCATCCGCACAGAACTGCTGCAGAAATACTTCGAAGGAAAGAGAGGAGAAATAAAGAGTAGTTAATATTGATCCCTACGACCAACAGCGTATCGGGGTGGGAACGTTTTGCGCCCGAGGACTGGAATTCTGTGTTTGACGTATAACTTTAGCTCGTCTAGTACTATCAGCACCATTATCAGTTACTACTATCTTCATCGACACCCATGTTGGCTAATTGTCGTCAAATAGGAACACTAAAAATGTTAAAATGCTTGTAAACCTATCGGACCAAACTGCTAAGGTCATCAGTCGCTACTTGAACTAACTTACACTAAAGACGACAAACACACACACACACACATACATACACACATGCATCAAGGCCCCATTAGATATTCCGGGACACATGATTAGGATGACTCACTCGTTCCTGTCAGAGAGAAAATTCTCTGTCAGGTGCGGCAAACATACCAGCTTAATCAGAGAGGTTGTGGTAGGGGTCCCACAACGATCTGTTCTCGGCCTCTCACTGTACTCGATTTACACTAAAGACATACCAAAATAGGCTGGAAACGAACTGGCTCCTTACGCTGACGTTACTGTGGTATTCAGAAGCAAGAGCAACCTGAATTTCATTACTCGAAAGATGCAGGTACACCTAGATGACATCTCAAATTAGTGCAATGCCTGGAATGTAAAAGTCAATACCGACAAGCCGGTAGCAGTTATGTGTACCAACAAACTCACACTCCCCAACTTAAAGATAAGAGTAGCAGGAAGGGAGCTAGATTGGAGTAATATATTTGGACTAGGTTTGGTCTAGGTTTGGTACTAAAAACCAAGATGAGGCTATGCTAGTCCTCCAAACTGCCATCAATGCTTTATGGTAATGAGGCATGGTCCATGCAAGCGTATACAAATCTGAACAAGCTCCAGACCTTGCAGAACTAAGTACTACGTACCATTTCCAGCACAGACCGATATGCGGGAATTACACACATAAAGGAACAACTAGGAGAACCAGTAATTCCCACACTTATCAAAACAAAGCGTGAAGCCCTCTACGAAAAGGCTTCCTCTTCGATCCATCACCTCATTCACCAATTAGGAAATGCTTCAAACAAGACGGTTTAGGGACTGACACAGGCAAGTCAGACATAAGTCACACACAGAAACACTCCTTAGACATAAGAAAAAAAGGCAATTTCTTTTCTCATTAAGACATGCTAAAAGTCAGAAGGGGGAAAACTCTGTGGTACTTCAGTGGGACACGAACACAGATTGCTGAAGTAGTAGCGTGAGGACTCGAACCTCCGACGGCTAGCAACTGCGCGCTCCGCAGTACGGTGCCTTAGACCACTCGGCCACTCTACCATAGCAAAAGGAACACTAATTAAACTACAGCAAACTGTGCCTTTTGGCCAATAATGCCATACGCTCGTATCACAAACCAAATCAAATGTTTGTAAACATAAGGCATCAGACTGCTGAGGACATCAGTCCCTAGACTTACAAAGTAACTTATACTGACTGATGATAAGGACAATAGACACACATCCATGCCTGAGGAAGGACTCAAACCTGCTACGATGCTGGGGAGTGACCGTGCGCTCTAAGGCGCCTTTCTACGAAATGAGCAGCCGCTTCCTGTCGGAGGTATAGTCCTCCCTCGGGCATGGGTGTGTCTGTGTGTGTGTTCCTCTTAGCATAACTTAGTTTAAGGAGACATGGACGTTGACGGGCTGCTTTTTCACACCTTGCTTTCGGTGCACATTACTCTTGATCTACAATGCGGAGGAAGCTGCGATTTTGTACCATCAATGAATGGCATTAACTCTAGCTGTAATAGGAAATTTATTGAAATATCTGTTATAGTTTAACAATTACAAAATTTTGTCTAATAGATGTTTTGATAATACACGTTCGCATTCTGGAACCATTTTCTGGTTATTGTCACTCTAATAGGCAGGCTGTGGCACACTGCTAACAACATTAGTAGGAACACATTATGCCTCTTGTTTTGTGGTTTGACGTATATCTAAGGAAATAGAAACAATCTTATTAAAATTCATTACTATTTTATCTAAAATTTACCATTAAAAGTATAAATCATAATGACAAACATAGATCATTTCCGCAATGTATTTGGCATAATACAAAGATATTGTCCCATTCTGCAATTGGGAGAAATATAATGAACGGAAGTATAGTTTCCAGAAAACGAGGAAAAAATGTTCAGTGTGTTCTTGACTCACCGTTCTTTCAGAACATTCCAGTGGCATAATATGGCAGGGCAACTGCTTATTTATCCTCCGCAGACTTTTTCGGGAGTTTTTTCCTTAGTCTGGTCTCTTCAGTGGTGGCATTCGCAGCCCTTTCAGCTTCAACTATTCGCTGACGATCTATGGCAGTCAGAGCAACTGCAGCCAGTAGAAACTGTTTACCATGCCACAAATACACCAATAAAATTCGCTGAACACATATTGTAGCACCGGTTCCGAAACAGCTGATGTTCCTATGTGACGTCACAGCCTCAGCCAATAACAGCACAAAACGCTTACTGCTCAACCATTCCTGTTTTACGGACCTTGGTACTGGTCGTCCACGAACAGTGTTCTTTCACTGGTTGCAGAATTGTGTGTCTGACCCAGACCTATCACTGTTGGTACATTCCACTATCTACTAATATTTGTAAAATAATTTGAGTGTACTGTATTTCAATTTACGGTATCATAGGACAGTAATGGGTATCACCAACCATACTTTTTCTTAATTTAGACTGTCTTCTTCGTCCACATCACGCTGTTGATTTCCTCGTCGCTTTCCGATGAAGCCCAATGGTCCTCGTCCACCCTGTGGTCTTTGTCTCATCGTTGCATATAAATTTGCCGTTTATAGGGAATTTCTCATGTGTGGCTTTGGATATGCTGTCGGTTTGTTGAGTTACGTCCATTGATCTGTGTTCTGTATCATATCAAAAACATCTAAAAAAATGTTCAAATGTTGTAAAACTTATGGGACTTAACTACGGGGTCATCAGTCCCTAAGCTTACAAACTACTTATGAACTAGCTAAGACTAAGGACGGCACAAATATCCATGCCCGAGGGGGGATTCGAACCCCTGACCGTAGTGGCCGTGCAGACCGTGACTGGAGCGCCTCAGTCCCCTCGGCCACCGCGGCCGGCAGACAAACAGATATACATCTCGAAATCGCCGTTATTTTTGCAAATATCTCTAAAACGATACGAGATATGAAGAAAAACACATAAGACTGCAAAGTTGTAGAGAATTTTCTCCTCTACAAATTCGGTTATTCAATTTTCGTGTCAGATGCATGGTTAAGCCGGTATTTCCATTTAAATTTCGAGCTGTCAAAAGACGATTGCAAAAGCCCACTTTTAGTGTCACTACCGTAACCTAAAGTGGGCCAAAATCGATGTCGGTGTGTTTGTGCAGTGTAATTGTAGGATGTTTCTGGCATGCGTGTATCGCCTGCGGCCGGCCGCAGGTGGCCGAGGGGACTAAATGTTCAACTACGGAGACTTAACTACGGGGTCATCAGTCCTTAAACTTACAAACTACTTGTCAACTACCTTATACAAAGGACGGCACAAATATGCATGCCCGAGGGGGGATTAGAACTCCCGACCGTAGTGGAATGCAGAACCTTATTGGCGCGCCGCAGCCCACTCAAACACTGCGGTCGGCTTTGATGTAGTTCAATACATAGGATTTCTGTTCTTTGAGCAACGGTATATACACTTAATCGTGTGTACTACATGCTTAAGGTCTACATGGCAAATTAATGCACTTATTTTTTGACATAATTGTATTACATTTTTATGTGACTGGATGCTATATCCATATTTAATGTAATCGCTTACACCCTGAACTATCTAATTGTGACACCTTGTCCCTTTTATGCTTTAGCTATTATGTTACATAGCCTAAGGTTTACATGTTTACTTCATTTAATGTTACTTTGTTTTAGTTCATAATATGTCAGATCTTGTTCATTGAAAGATGTATCCATACGTATTATAATGTTGACATATTGTGTTACCCACTATGCTCATTAGTAGCCTTTGGCCTACCTCTACATAAACTAATTACAATTTTACGATCCTGTTATTGGGTTAGGTTTGCTTTATTTCCTAACATTAGGTCTTTGATATGTACTTCGTTCACTTACTTTTATACTTTGACAGATAATTGTTGTCGTTACACATTTTTATTGTTTTCATAATTCAACCTGTTGTTTTCGTAATGTTTACATAATGCTTTCTGTAACATGTCGCCATGACACCTTGTCAAAGGTTGATGGTTGCCTAAAATATATCATTTTCACACCATGTATACTTTGATCATCGCTAATTTTATCTCATTGACTGATGAATTCAATAGTTGTGTTAGGTCCTCTTGTAATAGACCTTAGTTCACCATCACACAGCTTGGCATTGCTCTTATGTTTTTAATCAAGACTTGATGCCTACTGACGTCTACTTTATTTTTATTGTGTGACATGCATGCCAGTATGCATAAGGAGGCATATAATGCACCTGTTTAATCAGTCTGTCAAGTTCGTAAGTACTTACTATATGAAAATACTGGATTATTTTATGTATTTTACTTCAGCTTGTGTACAATTCTGTTTCTGTATTTTTATTTAATTGTCTTCCATGAAGATGGTTTATAACCGAAACCTGTAGAAGTTTGAAAAACAATAAACAGCTGCTGGTTTACAGTATGCATTTCCTCAAAGCCGGCCGCGGTGGCCGAGGGGACTAAGGCGCTCCAGTCACGGTCTGCACGGCCACTACGGTCGGGGGTTCGAATCCCCCCTCGGGCATGGATATTTGTGCCGTCCTTAGTATTAGCTAGTTCATAAGTAGTTAGTAAGTTTAGGGACTGATGACCCCGTAGTTAAGTCCCTTAAGCTTAACAAACATTTATCGCCTGCGGAGAAAGACGACGGGGGACGAGGTGGAGACATCTGGTGGGAGCAGCGAGGCTATCAGATGGGCCAGAAGGCGTGGGCGTTGGCCGGCAACAGGCGGCTGTGGCGGCTGCGGCAGCTGTGGCGGGCTCTGCCCTGTCCTCTGCCTCTGCCTCTGCCTCTGCCTCTGCCTCTGTGGCGGCTCAGAGGCGGCGAGTTAATTGGAGGCGGCCCTCCAGCAGAGGGTCCTCGCGACCGCTCTACACGCCTCGCCTCGCCCGCCTCCAGACAACTTCGTCACCGCGCTGCCGCCGCCGCCGGCAAGCCTTCAGCGCAGGTGGATCGGCGCCGTCGAGTGCGCGCCAAATAACAAGCACCGGCAGCGGTGGAGACTGCTCCAGGGTTGCCAACTTGTAACACTAAAATGACAGGCGAAAAATTCCTAAATGTCGGTATTCTTAGGTTGATCGAGAAAAGTAAATAATTGTTGTTGTTGTGGTCTTCAGTCCGGAGACTGGTTTGATGCAGCTCTCCACAATACCCTATCCTGAGCAAGCCTCTTCATCTCCACATAAGAACGGCAACCTACATCTGTCTGAATCTGCTTACTGTATCCACCTCTTGGTCTTCCTCTGCGGTTTTTATCCCACACACTTCCCTCTTTTTTTTTTTTTTTTTTTTTACCAGTTCTTTTTTTTCTATTTTTTTTTGTTTTTTTTTTCTTTTTGTTTTTTTTATCTTTTTTTTATAAAAAAAGGAAAAATAAATAAAGGGGCCCATGTGCCACCGCCACTTTTGCCCTAAGAAAAAACAAAATTAACTGTACCTCTTCAGGCGTTGGCTCCTGTCTATACCTATCCCAAATCAAACTAACCTAGATACACTAAGTGATAGGAGGAAAACATAGGAATGGGAAGGAGTCATTTGCAATCATTTATTTATTTATTTTTATTGCTTTATTGAAGTGTTCTATGTCTTGTTCTCTTTGTGCAGTTCTTCACACGTCTTCAGTGGGGAACATCCAAACTCGTCTTCTCGATAATTTTTGTATGGGTTCCGTTTTCAGTTCTTTCAGGACTCATATCAACAAGAACATCACATTAGCTTCTCATAGTTTGAACGTTCCAGCTGGGAGGCGGATCGTGAAAGACGCTCCATAAAAAATTGGAAAAGTACTGTTGGTATTTGGGGTTACGAACGATAGCGCAATGGCGATCATTGAGGTACGTCCAGTAATCCAGTTCTGATTTCTCGTCTCGGTCGAAAAGGTAGCGGACGGTGTGTCCGCGTATCCAGTTCACAGCGTTAGTTTTCGTGGCTGGGTAATAAATCGTGTCCGGGAATAGCAGCGTCTGGAATGAGAGCTGCGCAGGTGTACGTCGGGTGACGAAAGCGAGAATGCGTTGTGCGAGTCTCCAGACGTCGGAGGAAGGACCACATTCGGACCGGTGGTTGTCGGTGTCATCCACCCCACAGTGTAGACATAGGGGTGTGTCAACGAGTCGGATACGGTGCAGGCGAAAACGGTTGACTTGTTTACCGTTGACGGTGATATACCAGGCGGACTGGACGCTGGAATCAAGAAAAGCTGCATGTACTGCTTTCCATGCACGACGCCATATGATTTGCGGAAACTTTTGTTCAATAGGATTGGGGGGCTGATGTAGTTGGAGGGTCTCATAGACAGTCTTTGCCCGTAATATTCGTGAAAGAGGTAAGGATTGGTAAATGTAGCTTAATTCCAAAAAGAAGTGTCGGATGTAGTAAAAAGGGCCTGGAATGTCAGATAAATTGACTGGGGATGTTTTAGAGACGGGTGCATATTCTCGTAAAAGCAGTCCGGTCATGCTCGTCGGGCAGTGTCGCCATATTTTCAGTTGGGAACTAACAAACAGTGCCGTGACTTTTTGTGGAACGTGGAAGAGACCGACCCCACCACGATCCCGTGGGAGGGAAAGTGAGGCATATTGGACCTTGAATAATAGTCCAGTACAGACAAAGGATCCCATCGCCATCATCATGCGACGGGCAATGGATATCGGGATCGGGAACACTTGTGCCACATGGGGAATGCGAGAGGCGTGATAAACGTTCACGTAACGCGCACGTTGAATCACATCCAGGGATCTAAATCGGTGTTGAAAGAGGCTTCCCCGGATCGTTTGGAGCAGACGCCTGGCATTTAAGGTCGCCGAACGACGAAGATCTTTTGTAAAGTCAATGCCTAAGTAGCGGACGGTGGTGGCCACACTTAGGGGGGCAACGCATCTAGCAGATAGACCCTCTCCAATAAGCAGAACTTTCGATTTAGCAACGTTGAGAGAACTGCCCGATGCTTCGCCATATGTTGTTATCCATGTCAGAGCTGCGCGAACGTCGTCTTCACTGCGTAGGAAGAGCATGAGATCATCAGCGTATGCCACACAGCAGAAACGGTGTCCGTGCAAAGATATGCCCGTGAGACGTTGGCGAAGTCCTTGGAGCAGTGGTTCTAAGACAAATGCATACATAATTGTAGAAAGTGGGCAACCTTGTCTAACAGACCGTGCAATCCTAAGAGGCGCAGTGAGGCGTCCATTATAAAGTACTCTGGAAGTTGCGCCACTCAAAAGGCGCTTTACTACACTCACTATTTGTGCCGGGAAGCCCATGTGTTGTAGGACCGTTACCAGAAAAGTGTGATCTACCCGATCGAATGCCTGACTGAAGTCAAGCGAAGCCAGTGCACCAGGCAGTTGTCGGAACTTGGCGAGCGCAATCATGTCCCTGTAACGGCAAAGGGCCGTTCGAACATTGTTGGCTCCACCCAGGGAAGTCTGGTCGTGGGATGTTACGTACGGTGCTGCCTTCTTGAGTCGAGTTGCTAACAAGCGGGTGAATATCTTTAAGTCACTATTGAGAAGAGTGATGGGCCGGTAGTCGCTGATCCGTGATCGCCCGTGAGGTTTAGGGACGGGAACAATAACACCGTCGAGGAAGGCGGGAGGGATCGTCGTTGCTGGGGACATCAGTTCACGGCAGATAGCTGTCCAAGTGGGTACCAACAGGTAGCTAAAACTCTTGTAAAATTCTACGGGGAGGCCGTCAGGTCCTGGGGATTTATTGGCGGCTCCCGCCCTGATAGCGTCCAGGACTTCGTCAGTGGTCACGTCTTCTTCGAGTTCAGTCGCCACGTCTTCCGGAACAGTGTTAGTGATGAGTGCCGCAACCTCCTCGATTAAAGTTGGGTTTTGTGGAGCGGCCATGTACAACCGGGTGAAGTGAGAATGAAAAGCATGACCAATATCTTTTTGAGATGTATATCGTCGGCCTTCCACATCGACAAGATCTTGTATAAGAGCTCGACGTCGATGACTGCGTTCTGCAAGTACATGGTACATAGACGGTGGTTCCTGAGGTATACGATCATTAGTACGGGACCTCACAATGACGCCTTCTAATCGTCGACGCGTGAGAAGGGTGATATGTGCTTTAGCACGATGCACGATCGTCTGTCGAGATGGAGAGAATGGCATCGAAGTGCACTCTCGTAGGATCGCGTAGTGAAAGTCTAAGGTGCTTGCTTGCCAGGCCTTGACATCTTTACCGTATCCCATCAATGCTTTTCGTAGTGCCGGTTTCGCGCAGGATAACCACCATGATAAAGTCGACGTGTAGGCGGGGCGACGGCGGCGGCAGAGGGCCCATGCGTCCTCTACTACGCATCGACAGTCAGGAGCAGTCAGGTGGGCAACGTTCAGTTTCCATGGACCGCGACTGTGCCACACTCGTTGTCTGGCGAGGACGACGTCGCAGATGTAGGCTTCATGATTGGAGAAGGCCATAGGCCATACTTCAGCATGTCGTGTGGCATCAGCGAGGGTGCGTGTAAGGTAAACGCGGTCGAGTCGACTGGACGAGTGTGCTGTGTAGTATGTGAACCCCGCGCGTGTTCCATAGAGTTTCGTCCATGAATCGATTAGTTGGAGTCGATCGATAATGGAAGACAGGGCTGCGCACGGAGAATGTGTGGGGAGTTGATCAGTGGGTCCTTGTGTGCAGTTGAAATCCCCGCCAAGCACCAGATCATCCAGTGGACCCACAAAAAGCGGCATTACCTCGTCAGCAAAGAAGACTTGTCGTTCTCTACGTCTGTTGGAGCCTGACGGTGCGTATACGTTGATAACACGCACACCGAACAGAGTAAGGGCCATTCCCCTCGCATTAGGAAGGTACACAACATCTTCAGCAGGGAGCCCTTCGCGGAGGAGGATGGCAACTCCGCTACCACTGTCGGAGGCGTGAGAGATGTGCGCTTCGTAGCCGGTAGGAGCGTAGAAGGCAGAGACGAACACTTCTTGAAGAAGGGCAATGTCGACATCGGCAGCGTATATGGTGTCACGGAACATCGCCAATTTGTGAGGAGCTCTGATGGTAGCAAGATTCATCGTTGCAATGCGGTAGTGTTGCGGACGTGCTCCTGCTGATGTCGATAGGGGTTCTGTTAAGATGTCCGGTGGGTGTGGGGCGTCAGAAGCCGCCACTGTGTCTGCAATCACTAGGCGCAAGTTTTGTCGGGCGCCACCGAGGGATTCGCCCCATCCGGCGGGCCAGAGTTCTGATCTGCCTCATCTTCGACATCGGCGCTCCAGGGGGCCGACACGAAATTCGAGTGATTCTCACTCCCTTCGAGTGGTAGGGGTGGTGATGCTGCCACAGTGTTATCCTGTGGGGGTGCCTCTACAGGGTCCACTGTTGTCGGGGGTGATAGAAGGCAGTGAATAGGACGTTCTTCGATTGGGACATCGGGTACGGCGTTGTCCGTGGTTGTGACGCTCGAAGAGAGAACACTGTCAGACATCCTGTCGTCTTCCTGTGGGGAGATGTCATCGGAGGACGGTCGACTTCTCTTCTTCCGTCTCCTGGGCGACCGCTGTTTCCGAACGTGCTGCTCCGTGTCGGAGTGCGGGTGTCCGTCGTCAGATGTAGTGCCCGTCTGTATGAAAGCTGCGGTGGGCACCACTCTTGGGTCGAGGTCCATCGCTTCGGCCGCGCCGTCTTTCATGTACTGAAAGTTTGTCGGTCTCGTCTCAGGCATGGTAGAAGAGGATGCGGAAGTCTCTTCCACGCTGCAGTCCTCGGCGGGAAGCGTTGGCGGGAGAAAGGACGCATCCTGAAGTGTTGCTTCAGGTTTTCGCACGGCTGAGGCGTAGGAGTCTGATACAGGTGGTGCTGTTGCAGCTGGAACTGCCTCATCTGTCGGAATCCGGAGTAAACGGCGATGGAGACATTCGGAACGAACGTGGCCCTCTTGTCCACAGCCTGCACAAGTCCGCGGCTGTCCATCATACATGACGATGGCTCGCACACCACCAATCATTAGGTAGGATGGTACGTGTTTTGACAGTTCGATCTTGATCTGTCGTACGCCGTTTAATACTTGGTACGTCGTGAACGTCTGCCATTTTTCAGCCATGTGTCCCACAACCTTGCCGTAGGGGCGAAAGGCTTCAATGACGGCGTCTTGCGGTACCTCGAATGGAAGCTCAAACACACGAAGTGTTCGCAGTCCGAATCCTGCATGGTCCACCGTCACCTCCCCGATATGTCCGTCCGAGTGTTTGAATTTCAGTCCTTGTGCGTGTTGTCGTACGACTTCAGCACATGCGGTCTCAGATGTCATTTTGATGTAAACGACACTGCCGGTGATCGAGAAGTGGATACCTATCACTTCTTGTGGTTTCAATCGTAGCTCATCACGAATAAATTGTTCAATTTCGTAAGCGCGTGGTCGTGGATGTTCTGCTTGGAATGTAACTTTCAGGGTCGCTCGGCGGTAAGAGTGCGCCATAACGTACACAGTTACTGGACTCGAGACAATACAAATATCGCGACGCGGAAGTAAACAACACCGGCGGCGGGGCAGTACCCTGCGCGCGGAGCAGGTCCGCACGCGCCTACAGACGAAAGCCAACTGACCCTCCAACGCTAAATTCACAATTGCTTGATGTCTAACAATGTGTCCTACCAAGCGATCCCTTCTTTTAGTCAATGTATCCAAGAAATTTCTTTTCTCCCCAATTCTGTTCAGTACCTCCTCATTAGTTACGCGATCCACCCACCTAATCTTCAGCATCCTTCTGTAGCACCACATTTCAAAAGCCTCAATCCTCTTCCTGTCCGCACTGTTTATCGTCCATCTTTCACTCCCATACAAGGCAACACTCCATACAAATGCCTTCAGAAAGGTCTTCCTTAGGCTTAAATCAATATTCGATGTTAACAAATATCTCTTTTTCAAGAACGCTTTTCTACCCATTGCCATTCTGCATTTTATATATTCTGTACTGCGACCATCATTTGTTATTTTACTGCCCAAGTAACAAAACTCATCTACCTCCTTTATTGTTTCGTTACCTAATCTAATTCCTTCAGCATCACCTGATCTTCTTAGACTGCACTCCATTACCCTAGTTTTGCTCTTGCTAATGTTCATCTTATATGTACCTTTCAGCACACTGTCCATTCCATTCAATTGCTCTTCCAGGTCCTTTGCTGTATCTGACAGTATTACTATGTCGTCAGCAAAACGCAATGTTTTTAATTCTTCCCCCTACAAACGAAAATTTTTAAAAGGCGGTTTATACCAAGGACGCTCCTCTTAGAGAAATTGTTTATTTCGACACGCCTGTTTCGGCATGACGGCCTACATCAGTGTAACTGTGGATCAGTATTTTTCAACATTTTCAAGTATACTACCCCTTTCCAAGTAAAAATACCCTGCCGACCCCTATTACTTACAAAAAATATTCTGACGACTCAAAAGTCTACACAATTTCAGCCGACCAGTTGCATAAAAATGGTTTACATGCATAAACCTTGACCTAGGTTTCGGCAAAAGTAATTTTGCCTTCTTCAGAAGTATTACATAAAGCTCACATTAAAAAAGTTGTTAAATAAAATGTGGCTGACTCCATGTCAATAGAATAGAAAGTAAACTTTAAAACAATGTCACATCGTAAAATTGTGGAGCACGTCCACACACAGGACGCAGTGAGCACTGCGTACTGGCAGAGGCGTAGGAAACCTAGTCTGACGACTACCCTCCCCTCCTTACGAACCGTAATAAAACTATGTGGATCATTTATAGGACGGGATTCCACTCGCCAGCTTTAATCCGTGACGTCATATAGCGCGGTAGTTTTCAGGTGCGTGCGTGTTTGTAGAAGGCGTGAGTAAGTATGTGGTGGCTGAGCTAAACACGGTAGTTTGTTTACGAACAGAACAGATTATAGATTAATATTTTGTATTTACAAACTGATTTGTAGCTTCCCTCTGATGGTAAGGTATCTACATCCTCATCTACATGGGATACTCTGCAAATCACATTTAAGTGCCTGGAAGAGGGTTCATCGAACCACTTTATACTATTCATCTCCCATTCCATTCTCGAATAGCGCGCGGCAAGAAAGAACATCTGAATATCTCCGTTCGCGCTCTGATTTCTCCTATTTTATTCTAATGATCATTTGTACCTATGTAAGTGGGAGTCAACAATATATTTTCGCATTCTGAGGAGAATGTTGGTGATTGAAATTTCGTAAGTAGCCCACGTCGCAGCGATAAGCACCGTTGTTGTAATAATTCCCATCCTAGATCCTGTATCATTTCCGTGACGCTGTCTCCTCTGTATCGTGACAATACAAAACGAGCTGCCCTTCTTTGAACTCTTTCGATGTCCTCTGTCAAACCCACCTGATAAGGATCCCACACTGGGCAGTAATACAAAAAAATGAGGGACGGACAAGCGTTGCTCTTTAGTAGTTCTGTTGAATCTTTTAAGGGTTCTGACAATAAAACGCAGTCTCTGGTTCGCCTTTCTCACGAAATTATCTACGTGTTCTTTGTTCAAATGTTTGTTAAGCTTATGGGACTTAACTACGGGGTCATCAGTCCCTAAACTTACAAACTACTTAGTAACTACCTTATACTAAGGACGGCACAAATATCCATGCCCGTGGGGGGATTCGAACCCCCGACCGTAGTGGCCGTGCAGACCGTGACTGGAGCGCCTCAGTCCCCTCGGCCACCGCGGCCGGCTACGTGTTCTTTCCAGTATATGTTAAAAGACAGGTTTTTTTTTTTTTTTCGCATGTGTGCGCCGAAGGCACGAATATTTGTGCTGATACCTGTGATCGATGGAACATTCTGTTGTCTGTAATTTACGACGATAACTACATATTATTTATTATCTACAATGTAGAAGTATTAAGATATCCCGCATACGGGTTTTCCAACATGTTGATGACGTCATGGGTCAAAGCACACGGAATCACGACGTAAAATATTGCCAACTATGTTACCTGATAGGACACAAATTTAATCTCCTTCCTTTGCTTTCAGCTTTCTTTTAAAATGTCGGACGTGTATTTTTCGGAACAGAACACATTATCCCATTTTTCCACGATTTCCGACAGAAAATTATATTTCCTTAACGACTGTTTCGCATTTCAAGCAAGATTAAGAAGCGAATTATGCTGGTTAATAAAACGCCCATTGTATAGACAACTTGAAAAGAAGATTATTATTATTATTATTATTATTATTTTTTTTTTTTTTTAATTCGTAATGAATTATTGCATAAAGCTTTTTTACCTATGGATTGGTTCCTGAAAACAGTTTTCAGGTTTCGCACTTACTCAACATTAGCACACTGTATTATGAAACA
Source organism: Locusta migratoria (assembly GCA_026315105.1). Lineage (NCBI taxonomy): Eukaryota > Metazoa > Arthropoda > Insecta > Orthoptera > Acrididae > Locusta > Locusta migratoria. Next base: position 267,632,112 of record CM048748.1, on the reverse strand, counting down.
ATCTCTAATCAATGGTACACGACGAATTCCGTAATTTTAACATGAAATATGCTTCACTTACGCATCTGTTTTTGTATTACTGAATCCTTGGTTATCTCATGACGCAAGTACTTCCTTCAGTGATAGCGACACCCCAGCAAGGTTTTGCGATTCCCCTGCAGGTCGCGACCCACAGGCTGAAACACGCTGCTGTAGATTACTGTACAATTTTCGGATGGATTCCATATTTGTAGACGTCCGGAATGCTTTTGACTCTGTACCTCACAAGCGTCTTCTAATCAAATCGCGTCCTTATGGAATATCGCTACAGTTGTACGATTGGATTCTCTATTTCCTGTCAGAAAGAACACAGTACGTTGTAACTGACGGTAAGTCATCAAGTAAAACAGAAGTTATTTCTGTCGTTCCTTAGAGAAGTTTTATAGTGCCCCTACTGTTCCTTATCTGTATAAACAGTTTAGGAGACAATCTAAGTAGCTCTCTCAGACCGTTCGCGGATGATACTGTCATTTATCGGTTAGTAAAGTCACCAGAAGTTTAAAAGCAACTGCAAAATGATTTACATAAGATATCTACAAGGAAAAAAGTGGCAATTGACCCTCAATAATGATAAGTGTGAGGTCATCCACATGACCTCGAAAAGAAATCGACTTCAGTTACACGATAAATAACTCAAATCTGCAGCCTGTAAACACAACTAACTACTTAGTAATAAGAATTACGAACAACTTAAGTTCGATTTCCCAATTGTTTTGACAAGTGTAGTACGGTGTCATGATTTGCATATCAACATTTCGTCTGAAACTTATCGAAGATGTACGTACAGAAAAGACCACTGATGACAGTTCTGCTAAACGAAAATTTCTTAACATTGCTTGCCAAAAATCCTTCACTACAGAAGACGGAGCAATTACTCCAGAATTCATATCAAGAACAGCTGCCAATATGCTTAATATGGAAGTAGATACTCCTGGAGTATTAAAACAACATAAATCACTTAATAGAATAAGTCTCCCGGGCCCGATTCTATACCATTTAGGTTCCTGCCAGAGTATATTCATGCAATAGCCCAATACTTTATTATCGTATCCAACCACTCGCTCAGCGGACGTTCCGTATCCAAAGACTGGAGAGCTACACAGGTCACCCCAACATTCAAGAAAAGCAATAGGAGTGTTCCGCTAAATTACGAGCCTCTGTCATTGACGTCTATTTGCAGCAGGATTTTAGAACATGTACTTTCCTCAAATATTATGTTCAAAAATGTTTAAATCTTTGTAAGTCTATGGGACCAAACAACGTTGGTCATCCGTCCCTAGTCTTACAAACTACTTAAACTAATCTAAGAACGACACTCACGTCCACACCCGAGGGAGGATTCTAGCCTCCGACGCGGGAGGCCACAGGATCCGTAATGAACTACCTAGAAGAGAACGACCTATTCACCAGTAGTGAACACAGATCAGAAAGTATCGTTATTGTAAAACATAGCTAGCTCTTTTCTCACATGATGTGAAGAGTGCTATCGACAAGGGATGTCAAATAGATTCCGTATATCTAGATTTCCAGAAGGCTTTTGTCACTGTACCTCACAAGCGTCTTCTAATCAAATTGCGTGCTTATCGAATATCGCCACAGTTGTTCGATTAGATTCGTGATTTCCTGTCAGAAATGACACAGTACATTGTAATTGACAATAAGTCATCGAATAGAACATAAGTGATATGTGGCGTTCCTCAGTGAAGTGTTTTAGGGCCCCTATTGTTCCTAATTTTTATAAACGATTTAAGGATACAATCTGAGTATCTCTCTTAGACTGTTCGCGGGTGATGCTGTCATTTATCGGTTAGTAAAGTCATCAGTAGAACAAAAGCTATAGGGACTGATAACCCCGTAGTTAAGTCCCATAAGCTTAACAAACATTTGAACATTTTTTAGAACAAAAGCTACTGCAAAATGATTTAGATATCTAAGTAGTGGAAAATTTGGCAATTTACATTTAATTATAAGTGTGAGGTCATCCATATGACCACTAAAATAAATCCTTTAAACTTCAGTTACACAATAAATCAGTCAAATCTACAGGCCGTTAATTCATCTAAATACCTAGGAATAACAATTACGAACAACGTAAATCGAAATGAACACACAGAAAATATTGTAGGGAAGGGGAACCAAAGACTACGTTCATTGGCAGAACACTTAGAAGATGCAACAGTTCTACTAAAGAAGCTGCCTACACTATACTTGTGCATCCTATTCTGGAGTACTGTTGCGCATTGTGGGATCCACACCTGGTGGAACTGACGGGCGCTTTAGAGAAAGTTCAAAGAATGGCACCTTGTTTTGTATTAGTGCGATATAGCTGATGGAGTGTCGCGGAAATGATGCACAAGTTGGGGTGGAAATCGTTAAAAGAAAGGCGTTAATGTTGCGGCGAGATCTATTTGCAGAATCTCTTTCATCAACTTTCTCTTCCGAATGCGGACATATAGGGTTAGCATCCCCCTATCAAGGGGCCATGATCATTATCATCTATCTCTATAAATGTGAATGTCTGTTCGGTGTACGTTTATCACGTCTGAAAAAGCTAAAAATTTGTACAATTACTAATATCTGCCCGGGGAAGGCTTTAGGCACGGTGCTATGGCGATCGAATAGCTATTTATCTACATATATTAATATGAATGTCTGTTCGGTATACTCTTATCACGTCCGAACGACAAGACGCAGACACTTAAATATTTGTACAGTTACTAATTTATACCTGAGGAAGGTTTTAGGCACGGTTTTATAGCGATCTGATAGATATTTAGTAATTTGAAGAATATAATGCGAAATGCGGACCAATAATAACTCTCTGCAAATTATATTTACTCTTTGAAAATGGTTTTATTGTTGCTTGAGGGTTGATAATGATAAAAGGGTGGGGTATATTGGGATGTAAAGTTATCGGTGTATATAAAATTCTATGTGTGTGTGTGTGTGTGAGTGTGTGTGTGTGTGTGTGTGTGTGTGTGTGTTAATATTTCGCTCTGGAGCGAAAACTACAGAACGCAAACGAATGGGTTTTGTGTAATTGTTGTCCGAAGTCTCCCGTTGTACACCATAGCAGTTCCACGCCGATAGCCTTAAAGGGGTGGAAGATATGCTGGTTGAAAGTCGTCAAAATATAAAAAAATTCGGAGTGAAGGCCAGCGATGACGTTTGCGACTTTATAGCAATAGGTAGCATAGGTAGAAATGATCATCAGAATAAAATAAGAGAAATCAGAGCTCGAACAGAGAGATTCAGGTGTTCTTTCTTCCCGCGCGCTATTCGAGAATGGAATGGGAGATAAATAGTATAATTGTGGTTCGATGAACCCTCTGCCAGGCACTTAAATGTGATTTGCAGAGTATCCCATGTAGATGTAGATGTAGAGGTTACATACAACGAAACGTGATGCCACAGACCATATCTTTGGTCTATGCGTGCTACAATGTCTTCAGCTCTTTCTCTGTAAGGATAAGCATACGAATAAGGAAATATAAGAATAAGTAAATTTCTTTTAATACATCTCTTTAAAAAAATCGATTTGACGTTTCGCGCAATACATCAAGTGATCGATCTGTGATATTATTACAATCATTATTGTTGAATTTCGTGATTGGATTCTTCAAAACGAGTGCATTTTTACTTGTGATTTGATCTCATAGAACTGATAGCTTATCTGTCATAATCAACCAACTCGCGAGCGGAGCCGCGGGTTTAAGCTAGTAATTAAATAAGAGAAATCAGATCGAAAACAGAAAGATTTAGGTGTTCCAATTTCCCGCGAGCTATTAGAGAATGGAACTATAGAGATGTATCATAACCCTCTGGCATGTACTTCAGTGTGACTAGCAGAGTATCTACATATATGTAGATGTAGACAGCAGTGGAGATGCCCTCCTCTTTGTGACTGGATGCATGAGGCCCCGCCTGCTGCCCTATTGTAACGAGAGTGCTCCGGCGTCCCCGAGGCTTGGGCCAATCTGCGGCCTCCGTCGGTTATCCGCGGTGATCGGGCGCGCTCGGCTGCCGTCGGCTTTAGCGTGGCGATCAGCCGGCCTTACGCCAGAATTCGTGGCGCTGCGGTCGATATTCCATTTACAGCTGAATGGCGCGTTGACACGGATATAGTGGCGCGGAGAAAACGGCTCTCCGCCGGCGCGCGCCGCCTCATATTAAAAAGGAAAGCGCTTTTCCTCTGTTCCGCTCTTGTTACCTCAAACAGTGCGGCCATTCTTCCCGGAGAATGGAATGTTCCTCTTCCTTTCAAGGCACTCTCGGCGTTAATTCGCTTGTGATACAAGGATAGTAGGTGTATACAGTTGTAATCTGCTCGCCGTAAAAAGGAGACGGTGTCATATAGATGGTATTTTTCAACAGTGCTAACAGATTCGATCAGGTCTCTAACGTTACGGAAATGCTTCGTGGACTAAACTGGCAGTCCGTGGAGTCAAGAAAGTTCGCAGATTCCTGGTGAGGAACATCTAACGCACTAGCTTCGCACGCGTAGATTGGACAGTCTCCATTGGTTGTTTCTACTTCTAGATACAAATTTTCATAAATTAAGCTTTAAAAATGCTTTCCTATTCAAGTATTTTGATGTAACTTGTAGTCTCTCAAGCACTACATACTTTCCCTAGGTAGACAAGATGACCAAATTGATTAATTTTTGGGCATTTATGGAGGTTTTTGCTTGTACTGTTACTGTCCTGGGCTATTTCTCTCACAAGTGAATGCCCAGACAGGGACCTCCTACTTCTCATGGAACACTGTGCACTAGAATAAACTCTGTGGATACTCATAGTAAAGAGATGTGAAAGTGTAGATATTGATGGTGTTTTGTTTCATAATTAGTTACTAGAGTTGACTCAAATTGTTAACATTTCTAAACTTGTCTCGAGAATTTGTGTGATAATAACTGGATGTAAGACTGTAGACCAAATGTTCGAAGTATTGGTGATGTAAAAAGGGTACAATAAGCCCTTATTACGGTTCAAATATAAACCAACGTTTTTCTAATTTAAGTAATTGAGACAAAGTTGAACTATGATACTTCATCTGAAATCAAATGTTTGTATACTCTATGGGACTTAGCTACGGGGTCATCAGTCCCTAAACTTACAAACTACTTATGAACTAACTAAGACTAAGGACGGCACAATCCATGCCCGAGGGGAGATTCGAACCCCCGACCGTAGTGGCCGTGCAGACCGTTACTGCAGCGCCTCAGTCTCCTCGGCCACCGCGGCTGGCGATACTTCACCTTTTCTGAGTTTAATCTTCATAGAGAAGTAGTCTGATTGACCTTAACTTTGGAAATGACTTATTAGAGGCACTGTGTATCATGACATCTACCAACATCTACTACGATAAACAATACCCAAAGAAGATAATTAATTATGTGATGGTAATGTGAAATAAGATGAATCACACGATCACATCACAAACTTGTCACCCCTATTACACCATTGATGGCAGAGTTCGAAACATCCCGAAACACATTTTTATTTAAAAATTGTAATCATGGTTCGAAATCCGAATTTTTGCATTTCTCGCAGCAAAACAGTCTTAGTAGCTCCTTTAAAAGATTTTCCCCTATTTCACCCGCTTAAATGTTGAATTTCCAAAATATGGAAAAATGTGTTTTTGAAATTCCAATCAAAATTAATCCGAAGTTTTGTATTTCTTGCTTCAAAATTGCCTGATTGGCAACGTATTTTCAAAAAAAAAAAAAAAAAAACAAAAAACAAAAAACAAAAAAAAAAAAACACGGTCATCCCCTATTTCACCCCCTTAGGGGTGGGAATATCGAAAAAATGCTGATGCCTGCAGTGTAAGATAAACAACGTCTACAAATTTCAACTTTCTATTAAATTACTGTATGGTGACGAATTACAGTGATGATAATATTATCAATATTTTCTCGCAATAGCGAATTTCTTTTAGCGTCACTGTATAAGGTATAGATGTTCTAACAAATGGCGACATATGAAAATTTGTGCTGGGCTGGGAGTCGAACCCGTGTTTCCCGCTTTTCGCGAGCGGTCGCCTTAACCACTAGGCTACCCGAAAACGACTTCAGGACCGACCCAAACTCCTATAGTCTGCAGATTAACTTGTCAGCAGTGTTTTGTGTCTTTTAGAAACGGATCGAGAACGCGAAATATCTTTCCTACGATTTGGCATCTTTCTTGGTAGTTTTACTTTTCAAACTGCAATATGCACTGATTTTTCTTTATTCTTACTCCTGATGCAGAAAAACAACTGAAGAAATGTGCATCACGTTTCGCTGTTTTGCTATTATAGTGTCAAAAGTCATCGCTGGTCTTCAGTCCGAATTTTGTATAAGCTGACGACTTTCAACCATAACATTCTGACAGATAGCCAACTGGTATTTAAAGAAATTGAAGGAGTTCTTGATTGGCAAGTTCTACATTTGAGATGACTTTTTTATACGTATTTATCTCCGAGAAATAATATAATAAAAAAAAAAGATATTGAGTGTCATGATACATAGATACCATTTATTAAACTGACACGTTACACATCATGTTGTATATTCTGTCAACTTAAAATTGTATGCCGAAACTGGAACTCGAACCTGAGATCTTTGCCTTTCTTGGAGAAGCGCTCTACCGTCTGAGCTATTCCGGAACGCTTCTTGGTCCGTCCTCACAACTTTACTTTTTCCAGTACCTCGCCTGCTATTTTCCAAACTTCACAGACGTGAAGGAGATAGTTCATTCGGTAGAGTCATTGCCCGTGAATGACAAAGATCCCAGGTCCGAGTTCCGATTCTGGCACACAATTTTAATCTGCCATGTAGTTTCATATGAGGGCACACTTCGCTGCAGAGTGAAAGTTTCATTCAAGTATTAATCCAATCTAATACAGCCCTATTCTGATGTTTGCATTTTGTAAAAAGTGTGACTTTCTTTCTACGTGATAACTGTAAAACAAGACACCGCTTGGTGGTGAAGCAGTCTTTGGCACAGCTTGCGGTGTTGTGTCTCGGACCCCTGGAGCAGCGCAGAGACGCTCTTTGGCTACTTGGCAGCGTCCAGTCCACATTCGGCGTCGGACGTCCGCCTTCCGCGGCCCCAGAAAAACGCAGCGCGCCACGGCTCAGCTCAGCACAACACAACACAACACAGCGGAGCGCGGTCGGCCGCTTTAATTGTAATTTATACATCTGCAGGGCCAGACACTAAATCTGCACGCTGCGGTCAGCCAGCAGCCGCCGGCAACGGCAAAAAGAAATTTTCCGCCGCCCGCCAGAATACAGCGCGACTGCCAGGCTCCGCTTCTGCCCTCTCTGTCTGTAGCAAGCAGAGAGGGAGACAGAGAGAGATGCGCTTAACATTCGGGAGCAAAACAGCGGGCGAGCGTCTCCAACTACAAGGCTCTTCACGGTTGAGGGGCGAGCCTTCTGAAAGAGAAACAGACGGATAAACAGAAATTTGAAGCCGTGTTCTCTGCGATGGAATAAAAGGAAGACCTGCGAATTTATGGTAGCGACTCATGCTGGCCAGTTTGGAAGGAATGGCGCAATGCTGCGGTGCAATGGCTGGGCGCTCTAAGGCGCCTTGCTGCGGTTGCTCCCCGTCGGAGGTTCGAGTGCTTCCTCGGACATGCGTGTATCTTTTGTCCTTATGTTAGTTTGTAAGCATAGGGACTGATAACCGCAGTACTTAAGTCCCATAGGTTTACAAGCATTTGATTGGCGCAATGTCCAGGTACGTCATGTTTATATACCGGGTGATCAAAAAGTCAGTATAAATTTGAAAACTTAATAAATCACGGAATAATGTAGGTAGAGAGGTAAATTTAATACACATGCTTGGAATGACATGGGGGTTTTATTAGAAAAAAAAAGAAGAAAAAGGTATTGCTAAACGCGTGAAAGATCTCTTGCGTCATGCTTCGCCTCCCAGGTCCCCAGTCCTCAGTCCGTGCGATTATTGGCTTTGGGATTACCTGAAGTCGCAAGTGTATCGTGATCGACCGACATCTCTAGGGATGCTGAAAGACAACATCCGACGCCAATGCCTCATCATAGCTCCGGACGTGCTTTGCAGTGCTGTTCACAACATTATTCATCGACTAAAACTATTGTTGAGGAATGATGGTGAACGTATTGAGCATTTCCTGTAAAGAACATCATCTTTGCTTTGTCTTAATTTGTTATGCTAATTATTGCTTTTCTGATCAGATGAAGCGCTATCTGTCGGACATTTTTGAACTTTTTTCTAATAAAACCCCATGTCATTCCCAGCATGTTTACCTCTCTGTCTACATTATTCCGTGAGTTATTAAGTTTTCAAATTTATACTAACTTTTTTTATCACTCAGTATTTCATTATTTATAATATTGGTGTTGTGTCTGTTCTTCCGGACATGCCGGAGAGAACAGACACGACACAAATATAATAAGTATTTACACGCGAAGACTTCGTTTGATTCATTTAGATCACCAAAAATGCAATCATTCGTTCAACCTCGCAAGGGAATCCGTAATGACGAGTGTAAGAGGGCATGGACGGTAGGGGTGCTACAGCCATAGTGTGCGACTTGTGGAAGTTTGAGGCGGACAAGAGGCGAGCACGGGTAAAGAAGTGGTTACGGCGACCGCTGGCCCGAAGCGGGAGACCCGGGTTCGATTCCCGGCCCGGCTCACATTTTCACGTGTCGCTATTGTTTAATTTCAATAACCTAATGCAGACACTGTTAATCCTTTCCTACCTACTCCTTCTTCCTTCCCCAACTTTATTAATAATGTGCATATTTCATTAGGTGGGATTACCTTGTCCGCTGTGGTTACACTCCAACGAATCGATTTCTACAAAAGGGCCTACTGAAAACGATACTACAATCGGAGGAATACGCTGACAACCTTGGTGACTATAGAAAAGTAGGTAAATTATGGACGCTGAATCGTGTTCTTCATGTCATTCTCACTGATTTAAAGGATACCAAAATAACGTAAGCAGCTGATGATTTTGAAATATTTATTTGAGGCTTTCTGGTGCTGTAAGGTACAGCTCTGTACAGGGAAAAAGTTGACATCTCGCCTGCAGCGAACATGTTGGGCCTATACCTACGCTGATTGTGAAATGTTCATTCGTTCTATTCAACGAAACTCCTATGGTCATCAGTCCGTAGACTTACAAACTACTTAAACTAAATTACATGAAGGACAACACAGAAACACAGTCCCATGCCCGAGGACTCGAACCTCTGACGGGAAAGGCCGCCAGTCCGTAGCATGACGTCTTTTCCGCGGAGCGCTCCTTATGCATCTACCTCTGCAATGCGGAAATGGCCGCGCAGTTTGGCGCTCCTTGTTACGAACTGCGCGGCGCTCCCGTGGGTGATTAGAGTTCTCCGTCGCGCATGAATATTTTTGTTGACCTCAGCGTAAACAAAAGTGTTTTATATGTCTAGCGTTTTGGTCCCTTACGTTTACTAACATTTGAACATTTTTCGAAAATTTATCGATGCTGCCTTCTATCCGCTATCTAATACCTTTTAACCGATTGTTAGACACGTGTAAGTGAAAAAGAAATTATGTTTTGTACATCTTGATAGTTGCTAGTTAAATTTTTTATTGAAAAGTCTCTGGCGATAGAGATCAGAAAAAGGCAAGTTAAAATGCTCACTGCTGCTCCAAATTACTTTGCGAATGGCCACAGTTCATGCGCAACGGAAATTTATCTAACTGCTTACTCCTTAAGGGAGCAGCCAATCTTTTAAACAAACACAAAACTAATATACAAGAAGGAAAAGATAAATAGACATGGGACGGGGAACATGAAATTATAAATCAGTAGTTTGATACTTTAGATTATAATCTATTCAAAACAATAAACAAGCAAAAATGTGGGCAGACCAAATAAGCACAATGAAGCATACATCATGTACAACAGTAAATTAAATTATGAAGTTACTGCCCTTTCTGAATATGGAGGGAACGTGGTAGGACGTTTGCAAATACACAGGGGATAAAGAAAGCACACTCACAGACACACGCATAATGCTTGCGACACTTACTCAATCGAGAACAATTCATCGTAGTTGCAAAACGAAGCGTCGGCGGTGTTTTGACGGGATGGAGGATGTCTTCAAGGACAATTTCAATGTATACTAGGCACGAAAGAACGAACTCAAGTGCGGGAAGACAGTGGCATACTATCCTTAAGTACCACGTGGTGTACGAACACGATGTATTACATAGAATATACAAAAAAGAAATTAATTTAAAATAAATCAATAAAACCAACGCGAGAATTCAACAGAAGAAAGCTGGTATCAATAGAGCCTGGCTGAGGGCCGAAGTAATGACCATTATGAAAGCACGTTGTGCAATCGGTCATACCAAGTTAGGAAAGACGGAACCAAACCAGAAATTTCGAGAATTTAGCATGGTCGCGTAAACAGACGCCACACGAAAACGTTACTTAAAAGGAACGAGGAATTCAAACCTACTAAGTTTACGCAAAGTCTGAAGGTCACACACGTGTATTCTAACTTGAGAAAACAATATGCAAAAGTGATGAACAGATTGAAAATAAAAATACTAAATTTACAGTAAATTACTCGAGTTCTGAAAAATAAGGAACACTTTGCCTCGCATAGCGAATGAATTACTTAAGTAAAACTATCAGTATTATCCCAGGAATTCCGTATCACGAATAAAGTTCTGACAGCATGATTTGAGGAAATACTCTCTTCGGCGGTCGCAGCAAGAGTAAGTCCGAAGGCCAAGCGCAGAGCGTTCCCTATCTGTACCGGAAGAAAGGATGCGTTAAAATCCTAGTGTCTACCAACCCTCGCTAACTGACGGAGATAATACCCTCTACTACTGTTCCAGAGAGGTCTCTTTTGTGTTGATAGCACACTACGAACAAGCCACCTCGCCATCTTGTCGAGTAAGGTTGTCTCTGGCTTCCTAGCAGACGGCATTGCAGACGACCTACGAAACCATGCATTTTTTAACTATAGTAAACGAGGCCTAACGCGTGAAGCGGCGACTGTAAACCATTGCGCAGCAGTCAGTCAACATTAAAAGCAACCTTCCACATTCATACGAACACACAAGTTCAATCACACCGGTGGAAACATATATAAACATGGGGAATTGATCAATAATAAAGAAATAAAATAATTGATGTACAGATAAACAAAAGTAATTGTGTAGAAGCACTTTAGACTAATAAAAGTAGACCTTTTCACAGTTCAAAACTTTAAATTGAACATGACCACACATTCAGTGGACGTGTTTCAATCTTACAGTACAATATCTTCGATCCACAAAGGAGTGGCTTTCTTTTCATTATTTATCACAGTTACTGTCCTGCACTGAATTGACAAAGCTGAAGCGCAAAATTTAACAGAGGTTTCAGAGGTAAAACGCATTCCTTACACTATGGCTATCGTTCATTGTAGCTCATACATTGCAGCCCTTGGGGTAGGTTGAGATACCGAAATTTTATTTAAAATAGTGAGCAGGGCGGTATCTCATTTCATTCTCGATATATGACGTTTTATATCCGACAGACAGCCGCCTGGAGTGTGCCGAGATCTGTATATTATGATTTAGCCGCTTTTATGAAATACAGGGAGCGCCTGAAAAGTTCTGGGAATGGTCCCATATTTTACAAACCGCGGAGGCGAGGGTGAGGTGCCCGCGCATACACATTGATGGAGATGACAACAAGCACCCCCTATCGTGCAGAGCACTGCAGTGAAGCTAACAGGGTCAGTATGGGCAGGGGGGGGGTGTAAATTTGAGTCGCGCGCTTTGCTTCTGTGACGTCACCTGGCAGCAATCGCCGAGCAGTTGCCGCAGTACCCGTGTGAAACGTGCAAGCAGGAAGTTGTGTTTTGCGCTCGGTCGTTTCGTGACCTGTTAAGTGTTCGGATAGAAAGTAGATTTCTTGTGTTAGGGGAACGATTTTTCCATGTATTCTTTCCGTAATTATGAGTAAGAATACTTCGTGTTATGCTGTTGCGGAGTGCAATAACAGTGGACGCAAGACGGAAGACATTTTGTACCATCGGTTTCCAAAAGATGAGGAACTTCAGCGCATATGGATCTCTCGATGTAAACGGCAAGACGAGATAAATGTCAAAAATGCCAGAATTTGTTCCTAACATTTTTGTGAAGCCGATTACAAAAGAGACTTGCAGAATGAGTTGTTTGTCCATATGCTATGCCTGTCAATGCCATTCAGTCGATTGCGATAAAACTTCAACTTATTGCAAGAACTTCAAATTCAAATGTTTGTAGAACTTATGGGACTTAACTACGGGGTCATCAGTCCCTAAACTTACAAACTACTTAATAACTAGCTAATACTAAGGACGGCACAAATATCCATGCCCGAGGGGGAACCACGTGCTAAACTTCCTCGCTAGACGCAAGGTCACTGTTCTTCCACACACTCCTTATTCTCCAGATTAGTCGCCGCCAGACTTCTTTTTGTTTCCCCGCCTTAAATTAGCCCTGAAAGTCTTACGTTTGGCAGCGGTTGCCGAGATCCAGCAACGCGTGACCTCACTGCTTCGAGCGATTCCACAAGATGGTTTGCTGACAGTTTATAATAGCTGTAAAACCGCTGTGACCAGTGTACTGTTGTGGCCAATGGCGATAACTTTGAAGGGCAGTAAAGGTTTTTATGTCTGTAACTCTTATTTCATGTAGCCGCTACGGAGTGTCCAAGCGCATTGAGACGCTATGCTCTGGTGCGCGAGGTCGTTCCCCGTCGGAGGGTTCGAATCCCTCCTCGGGCATGGATGTTCGTGTCGTCTTTACTATAAGGTAGTTCATAAGTAGTTTGTAAGTTTAGTGACTGATGACCCCGCAGTTAAGTCCCTTAAGCTTAACAAACATTTGAACTTTTTTTCTTGTTTACTGTATTTCCTGAGACTATTCACCGATCTTTTAACACGTTCGGGTCGATTGACTGGTGATTTATTTTCACTTGGCTCTGACTTTTGTGACGTAAATTGAATCTTACGTGGCCAACAATGCGATATATACCAAGAAAAAATATTATTATATATTTTTGACGACATTACAGCGTTCAAATTAATGAAATAAATCGCAATTTGTTATCAGTTATGGCTTCACTGTACAAGGTTTAGATGAAATACCAAACTGCTCTGGTTATAGGAAAGAGACAGCGTGGCGAATGGAGATTTGTGTGTGGCGGGAGATGTGCAAGAAAGAGTTCACTGCAGTTTGGTTGCTCACTGTGTCCTCGGTGGCGGAGTGGTCAACGCGTCTGCTTAGTAAGCAGGAGATCCCGGGTTCGAATCCCGGCCAGGCACAGATTTTCTTTCGCCACAGTTTGGTATTTCATCTAAACCTAGTACAGTGATGCCATAACTGATCGAAAATTGGGACTTATTTCATTAAAAATATTATATAGCACGATATCAGTATAATATTGACGTCAGGCCACAGTGGCGTGTGCAGGCTGCTAGGGTAGATAGTGGCGTTATGGTAGAGAAATCCGCATAACAAACAACCAGCAGCGAACCTTTGTCTACACCGCAAATTGTTGTTTTCCAGTTTGAATTCATATTTTTAACGGTATTTTTTATATTCTGGTCTATTTTGTAATGTTACTAATTTTTATTATTACTTTTCTTGGGATACTTCCCGTTCACACAGCTGTCCATTAAAATTTCTACACCAAAAAGAAATGCACGGGTATTCATTGGACAAATATATTATACTAGAACTTACATATGATTACATTTTCACGCAATTTGCGTGCGTAGATCCCTAGAAATCAGTACCCAGAACAAACACCTCTGGCCGTAATAACGGCCTTGATACACCTGAGCATTGAGTCAAACAGAGCTTAGATGGCGTGTACAGGTACAGATGCCCATGCAGCTTCAACATGATGGCACAGATTATTAAGAGTAGTGACTGGCGTATTGTTACGAGCCACTTGCTCGGCCATCATTGTACTGACTTTTTCAATTGGTGAGTGATCTGGAGAATACATTTTCCGTATCCAGAAAGGTCCGTACAGAAACTGCAACATGGTGTCTTGCATTATACTGCTGAAATGTAGGGTTTCTCAGGTATCGAATGAAGGGTAGAGCGAAAGGTCGTAACAGATCTCAAATCGGACGGCCACTGTTCGAACTGGCGTCGATACGAACAAGAGGTGGCCGAGACGTGTTACCAATTGCACCCCATACCATCACGCCGGGTGATACGCCAGTATGGCGATGACGAATACACGCGACGAATACCGCGATGTCACCAAACACGGAAGCGAACATCATGATGCTGTAAACAGAACCTGGATTCATCCGAAAAAAAAAAGACGTTTTGCCATTCGTGCACCCAGGTTCGTCGTAGCGTACACCATCGCAGGCTTTCCTGTCTGTGATGCAGCGTCAAAGGTAACCGCAGCTATGGTCTCCGAGCTGATAGTCCATGCTGCTGCAAATGACGTCTAATTGTTCGTGCAGATGGTTGTTGTCTTGCAAACGTCCCCATCTGTTGACTCAGGGATCAAGACGTGAGTGCACGATCCGTTACAGCCATGCGGATAAGATTCCTGTCATCTCGACTGCTAGTGATACGAGACCATTGGGATCCAGCACGGCGTTCTGTATTGACTCCTGAACCCACCGATTCCATATTCTGCTAACACTCATTGGATCGCGACCAACGCGAGCAGCAATGTCGCGATACGATAAACCGGAATCGCGATAGGCTACAATCCGACCGTTATCAAAGTCGGAAACGTGATGGTACGCATTTCTTCTCCTTACACTAGGCATCACAACAATGTTTCACTAGACAACGCCTGTCACCTGCTGTTTGTGTATGAGAAATCGGTTGGAAACTGTCCTCATGTCAGCACGTTGTAGGTGTCTCCAACGGCGCCAACCTTGTGTGAATGGTCTGAAAAGCTAATCATTTGCATATCACAGCATCTTCTTACAGTCGGTTAAATTTCGCACGTCATCTTCGTGGTGTAGCAATTTTAATGGCCAGGAGTGTAGTTATGAAGTGGAACAAAGCTGCTATTACATTTTAAATAGAGACATATAAGAAAGAGCCAGCGCTTTCCGATGTTGGGAATAGCCTGCAGCATAATAAGATTCGTATTTTCTCGCTCATAGTAACAGAAGCTCGTAAATATTTGTTAATAAAGCCTGAAGTTTCAGCTGCATTGTGTTTCTTTACGTCGTTTCAGCATGCCACAAAGGAAAAGATATAAAGAATTCCGGAATTTATTTGGATCCTTCGTCATTAATTTTCTCATTACGGTTTTGTACGCGTCGCAGTTTTCTTCTTCTCTTCTCTGGAGCCACGGTCGCATCCAGCACCATTTTTTCTTCGGCATTGAATCCGCCTTCTAGCAAAGAAAGCCAATGCAAATGCAGTCAAGCCTGTGGCTACGTTTACCGGTATTGAACTCAATTCCATCAAATGTGCCCCCGTCGGGCATGGAAGTTTGTGTCGTCTTTAGAATAAGGTAGTTCATAAGTAGTTTGTAAGTTTAGGGACTGATGACAGCGCAGTTAAGTCCCTTAAGCTTAACAAACAAACATTTCAAGTAGAGTCTTTTTTGGCCAACCTTAGGTTACGGTAGTGACGCTAAAAGTGGGCCTTTGCGGGCGTCTTTTGACAGCTCGAAATTTAAATGAAAATAACGGCTTAACTATCCACCTGACACGGAAATTGAATAACCTAATTTGTAGAGGAGAAAATTCTCTACAACTTAGCTCCCTTATGTTTTTCTCATATCTCGTATCGTTTGAGACATATTTGCAAAAGTAATGGAGGTTTGACACCCTCCATGGAATTAACGAAAACCAGAGATGTCACGTGACATTCCTCGCGCAGAACTCTGTGTGGCATACGCCATCTTGCGTGTATTTGATGATTTTCTTATTGTAACTTACACGTTGTCATTTCAAAGCAATGGCGCAGTGAAGAATTAACAAAAACACTTCGTTCCTCGAACGATAAATGATAATTTAGTGTCTGCAAATGCCATATTAGCATCAGTTAACAACGGCCATAAATAGTATGAGATTATAGGAAATATCTTCTGATTGATAAAAAAATGTTCAAATGTTTGTGTAGTTTATGGGACTTAACTACGGGGTCATCAGTCCCTAAACTTACAAACTACTTATGAACTACTTACAACTAAGGACGGCACAAATATCCATGCCCGAGGGGGATTCGAACCCCCGACCGTAGTGGCCGTGCAGACCGTGACTGGAGCGCCTGAGTCCCCTCGGCCACCGCGGCCGGCTCTGGTTGATAACCGTAGCGTAGTGGGCAAGGCGTTAGACATGGATGCCAATGCCAAAGGTCGGTGTTTCGGATCCCGTCACTACCTATTTTTTTTTTCCTTAAAGGGTTTCAGACACTCTTATTAATTAATTTTTTATTATTTAGATTATTATTTTGGTCCAAAATTTTGAAAAACTTATAAAACTATAAATCTAAAGAGGGCCGTAAAACACGTCAGTGCGATTTTTTTTCGTAGAAATCAGTTTGAGCCGTAGTGACTTTCATGGTGAATCTAGGGATTTTTGACACGTCATGTAGGGACATGGTTGAAAACGAGTCGGCAACACTGCTCCGCACCCGTTCCTATTCGAAAAAAAAAAAAAATATTTGGAACGTCTCCTTCTGCTGGCAAAGGATCTCGTGAGGTAGCAGTCAAATTTAGTCTCTTAGCAGACGCAGAAAATTCCGGCAGTCTCCTGTTATTTCCATAGGGGAGGGGGGGTGAGAAAGTAATTTTGAACCCCTTAAGCCTCAAAGGCGTCACAGGGACCGCGGTGGGAGCTCGCGGTGAGGCTGACGCTTCGGCGAGTAGTGGTTTACGGTGTAGCGTAGCAGACGCAGATGCAGAGGGAAAGGGGGGCGGAACTGTGTGGCTGGCAGGGGTGGGGGTTGGGGAGGGTGTCCGCCCACGCAGAGGTGACCGCTGACCTTTGGCCGCCCGTGGATTACGCCCACTGCCACGCGCCTGCGCAAACAGCGCTTCCTTCCGAGGGCCTCATTACACAGTCCGTGTAAGGGTCGCAATAATTCCCGTCCCCGCTAATATTCCCCCGTTTATCTCCGGACGACCGAAATTACTGACGAAAAGAGCAGCTGCTGCGAACACAAACAATTACACTGCAAAGCGGCTGAATTTCATTTCCGCGTACGGCCCGAGGGTTCAGTTTTGCTGCGCATCTGTGTTCCGTTTAATGCGAAGTCGGTGAAAGGGTGGTTGCTGAATACAAATGATGTCGATGGGCAGTAGGAGGAGAGCGAGGTACGGGGCGTAGAGGATCGTTGTAGGGTTCGCTTCGAATAATTTCGCAGCGTGCGTGGACGTGTTAAGTGCTGTAACGTCTTCGACCACTAAGACCACTGCAGCATCGCACGCTAATGACCGCACGGTCTACGGCTTCATGTTACGTATTGCGCGGCCGCTCCCGTCGGAGCTTCTAGTCCTTTAAGTGGCTGCCATCGTAAAAGCCGCTTTCTTGTATTCAAGTCAAATTTCAAATGGGAAAGAGGTCATTTGACATATCAAACAGGAAAATAATAACGTTCTTCTAAACAAAGCCGCGGAGGAGTAGCCGAGCGGTCTAAAGCGTCTCGCTGCGGAGCGCGCGGTTGCTCGCCGAGGTTCGAGTCCTCCCTGAGGCATGGCTGTGTGGGTTGTCCTTAGGTAAGTTTACCTTAGTTTAAGTAGTTTGTAAGCTACGGACGGATGACCACGCAGTGTGGTCCGATAGAATTACAAACATTTTGAATTATAGAGTAGCCGAGCGGTCTAATGCGCCTCCCTCCGGAGCGCGCAGTTGCTCGACGTAGGCATGTGTGTGTGTGTGTGTGTGTGTGTGTGTGTGTGTGTGTGTGTGTGTGTGTGTGTTGTCCGTAGCTTAGTTTACCTTAGTTTAAGTAGTTTGTAAGATACGGGCTGATGACTACCCATTTTGGTTCGAACATTTTAAACGTAGCTTTATTATTCTATAGTTATAACCAATTACCTGTGGCAGCAGTGGGACGCTCGGTAGCGCGGGCCGAAGGGACATTAAGCAGATGAAATGAAGACTCCATTTGGAGCGACGTACACCACGACCATACAATGATAACTAGCAAAAGAAATTCCAACATTGGTCGTAAATTAACGTTTATTTGTTATTGCAAGTCGATTTCGACTATGGAACAGTCATCCTCAGTGCAACATGTACAATCGAATTGAAACATATCACATTACATATCGCGCCGCAATGCATGGCTACAAGATGTTTCATAATGGCGTTTTCCAGAGTGCTGAATCACGTATATACAGGGCGAATCACCTAACACTTGCGCTGCAGATATTGCGGAAACGGAAAGTGCGATTGATGTGCAGTTTTCACAAAATGGATTGGTACTCAAGGACTCGTATTGTTAGCCAATAACCAGATTGTAAAAATACATATAAAGTGTATTTTTATGCAAACACACAATTTTTCAAATGGAACAATGGTTGTTTCTATCATGCACTGGAATGTTTGACACCAGCTGTATACAAATAATTTTGAATGACATTTTTATCAGGTTTAGTTTGGCAGCTACAATCATTAAAAGTTATGGGGCCGGAGGCTACGATAGCGTAGCTCACTGGCTAGTGGTCATGAGACAGTTGGCCTTGCCCCAGGGGCTAGCTACTCGGCCAGTGAGCTACACTATCGCAGCCTCCGCCACCGAAACTTTGAACGGTTGTAGCTGCCAAACTAAATGTGATAAAAATGTCATTCAAAATTCTTTGTACACAGTTGGTGTCAAAATTTCCACTGTATGATAGAAAGAACCATTGTTCTATTAAAAAAACCTATATGTTTGCATAAGAAATACACTTTCTAAGGAATATTACAACCTGTTTGTTGGAAAAAAATACGAGCCCCTGATTACCAATCTATTCTGCGAAAACAGCACGTCAACTGCACTTTCCTTTTCCGCAATATTTGCGGTACAAGTGTTAGGTGACTCACCCTATATATATATATATATATATATATATATATATATATATATATATATATATATTGCTGTGGAGGCACTATGCAATGGAATCTACTATTGTCGCCGATCACACACGTTGTTGACCTATTATGGAGTCCCCAGTCGCACGTCACCAGCGTGCGCACTGTAGCGGAAAACAGAAAAGATTCAAATGTTTGTAATTCTTATGGGACGAAACTAAGTTGGTCATCAGTCAAATGTTCAAATCTTTGTTAAGCTTAAGTGACTTAACTGCTGGGTTATCAGTACCTAAGCTTACACCAACTACTTATCAACTACTTCATACTAAAGACGACACAAACATCCATGACCGAGAGGGGATTGGAACCCCCGACCGTAGCGGCCACGCATACTGTGACTGGCGCGCCGCAGAGCACTGGGCTACTGCGGCCGGCTGGTGATCAGTTTCTAGACTTACAAACTACTTATACTAAGTTCAACTACTCTAAGGACAACACACACAACCATGCCCTAGGGGGGATTCGAACCCCCGACGGGGATGGCAGCGCGATCCGAAACGTGGCGCTCCAGACCGCTCGGCTACTCCCACGGCGAAACATTGTCATGTCAGCGAGCAGTCTAACCTAACGGTGTCACTATTTTTTCGAAACAGGAACAACGGAATTGGATCACGGTTCTATGTGCCTGGGGATGCGGAAAATTGCATCACGATGGGTTTCGCATGAATCGACGCAAATGCAGAAATGCATACCTTACGAAGCTGCTCAGACGCACTTCAGCACTATGAGCGCGAAGGAGAGGCTTTCTTACTCCGTATAGTAACACTGCATGACACATCATACGAGCCAAAACTTAAACGCCAATCCAACGAATGACGTCATTATGGGTCGCCGCGAAAGTCAAAAGTGCATTAGAGCCCCAGTATAATGAAAGTTATGGTGATTCTCGTGAACGACCGTGATAGTGTTATCCTTACCCGTTAAGTTCCTCCACGCCAGACTACCCATACACATATTACTGTCCGTTTTTGGAGCATCACCTGCGACCAGCCTTGCGCAACCCACGCAACATTTCGCACAGCAATACGCGGGCGCATACAGCGCAGGCTGTAGCTGCTCTGTTCGGTCGATGGGACTAGGAAGTATTGTAGAATCCACCATACTCCTTGTCACTTTGGTTTGATTCCGAAGATGAAGGAACCACTTCGTGGTATTCGCTTCAGATCTGTTCCAGAGATTCGACAAGCAGTAGGCCGCTCCATTCGCACCATCAACAGAATGGTGTATACTACGCCTTCTACATCGCTGGCAACGGCTTCTACACTACGCTGATCACTAATTTGAAGGACAGTAACAAGTCAAAAATGTAACACTTTTGTATCAGTTGTGAATAGTTGCCACTATTTTAAGTTTCAACCCTCGTGTACATTAATCAAAAAGAATATACATATTTAGATTGCACATATTTATTTAACTTTAACATATAGGAATATCACACTTTACACACATATTTACGTACGTCCCAAGTTCAGATTACAAACGTTCAATATGCCTTCCATGTGCGACACGAACAATATCACATCGATACTCAATTTCCTCTCATATTCGGGCAAGCATGTCATTGAATTTATGGCAGTACGGATGATCCGGTTATTCAACTCTTCCAGGTTCCGAGGGAGTGGTGGTACCATAAAAGTTGTCTTTAACGAAACCCCACAGGAAGAAGTCACAGTGTGTTGAACCCGGTGACCGTGGAGTCCAGCTGAGACATGCTACGTCGCCAGCTTCTTGAAGACCAGGCCAACGTTTGGGTAGAGTTTCATTCGATATTCACGCTCTTGGCGAATCCATTGAGGACGCACAGCTGAAACGTCTTTGCACAGTAATCCGGGATGGCAATTCGCAAACTCGAGAACACAAAATGATTTCTGCTGCAGAGTAGCCATTTTAAACATATGACGATTACCAAGCAAAACTAGACTATGTATTGGTTTCTGTGTAGCCGAGGCGAGGCGCAACGATCGATATTTTGGACCAAGTAATACTTTTTAATAACACGAATTATCTACAGGAGAATGGAAAAGCTAGTAGAAGCTGACCTAGGGGAAGATCAGTTTGGATTCAGGAGGAACGTAGGAACCCGGGAGGCAATACTTACCTTACGTCTTATCTTAGAAGATAGATTAAGGAAAGGCAAATCTACATTTTTAGCCTTTGCAGATTTGGAGAAAGCGTGTGACAATGTTGACTGGACTACACTCTTTCAAATTCTGAAGTCAGCAGGGGTAAAATACAGGGAAAGGAGAGTTATCTACAACTTGTACAAAAGCCAGACCGCAGTTATTAGACTCGAAGGGCATGAAAGGGAAGCATCAGTTGGGAAGGGAGTAAGACAGGGTTGTAGCCTTTCTCCGATGTTATTCAATTTGTACATTGAGCAGGCGGTGAAGGAAAGCAAGGAAAATTTTGGAATAGGGATTAAAGTTCAGGTGGAAGAAATAAAAACATTGCGTTTTGCTGATGACATTGTAATTCTGTCAGAGACAGCAAAGGACCTGGAAGAGCAGTTGAATGGAATGGACAGTGTGTTGAAGAGAGCGTACAAAATGAACATTAACAAGAGCAAAACAAAAATAATGGAATGCGGTCTTAGAAAATCAGGCGATGCTGAAGGAATTAGATTAGGTAACGAAACAGTGAAGGTGGTAGATGAGTTTTGTTACTTGGGTAGTAAAATAACATGCGATGGTCGCAGTACAGAGGATATAAAATGCAGAATGGCAATGGGAAGAAAAGCATTTTTGAAAAAGAGAAATTTGCTAACATCGAATATTAATTTAAGTGTAAGGAAGTCTTTTCTGAAGGCATTTGTGTGGAGTGTTGCCTTGTACGGGAGTGAAACATGGACGATAAGCAGTGTGGGCAGGAAGTGGATAGAGGCTTTTGAAATGTGGTGCTACAGAAGAATGCTGA